>JAWDJE010000004.1:61370000-63977500 GCA_035047345.1 Bradypodion ventrale
CATAGTTTGCCCGCGTTGCCGGGCTGTTTTAAATTGCAGGCGCACCCCCCCAATAACGGACACAGACAACATTGAAAGTGGATAACAGCAAAGGGCCACATTTATTGATTCAATGCCCTAGTCCGAATTATAAATTTGTATTGGTAAAACGACCAATCATAATTCCTAAGGCAAGCAGGCCGAAGTAACACTGGTAAGGTACCACCCCAAAATTGCCAACGGCAATTGGTTACAATGTATCAATTTGTATCAATTTGTTTGTTAACAACAAACAAATTGTTGACCGTAGTCAATAACTAACTCATGACCCCACCCTCTGACGCGTATCCGTGAAATCACAGGGGTGATGCATGCTGGTTAGCAATCGTCATCACCCCATCGCCTGGTTCGTCGTTGACCGGACAACGTTTAACTAATTTATTCCTGTCTAGTGTTGTCCAGTCAATTGCGAACCTGCCGGATACTTGTGGGTCATACTGTTTACCTTACCAGTGCTACCCGCCCATGTGACCAAAGTCAACAGTAGGAACGCAGAAAGACCCCTATATCAAACCATAGCAACAGTGTGGGATGGGCAAAAAAGCCAGGACCCGGAGCCAATATGGGTCCTAACCAAAAATTCCCACCCGGCCCCGAAGCGACCATAATATCACACTGTTAACTAGGGAGGGGGTGGAGGGGAAAAAACTTCTCCGCTCCGTCGCTGAGGCAAAATGGCAGCTCGGCTGCCTCGTGGCCACCCCTTTTATAAGGGAGCTGGCCACGCCCCTAACTACCCGGATTCTCTGTCCTGTGGGGGGGGGCCCGCAAAGGGCGCGGCGGCCATTTTGGCGCCGCGCTTGCATTGCAGGCGCACCCCCCCAATAACGGACACAGACAACATTGAAAGTGGATAACAGCAAAGGGCCACATTTATTGATTCAATGCCCTAGTCCGAATTATAAATTTGTATTGGTAAAACGACCAATCATAATTCCTAAGGCAAGCAGGCCGAAGTAACACTGGTAAGGTACCACCCCAAAATTGCCAACGGCAATTGGTTACAATGTATCAACAAACAAATTGTTGACCGTAGTCAATAACTAACTCATGACCCCACCCTCTGACGCGTATCCGTTAAATCACAGGGGTGATGCATGCTGGTTAGCAATCGTCATCACCCCATCGCCTGGTTCGTCGTTGACCGGACAACGTTTAACTAATTTATTCCTGTCTAGTGTTGTCCAGTCAATTGCGAACCTGCCGGATACTTGTGGGTCATACTGTTTACCTTACCAGTGCTACCCGCCACACGGAGGGGCTTCACAGAAGACCTGACGCCCCCCCCCAGACCGTCAGCTCGGTCAACAGGTCTGCTCGCCAGTCACCCAACAGGAGGTCCATACCTCCTCGCGACAGATGGGCCCCATCCCCTGCATACAGGTCATAATTTTGTAGACTAATATCGGGGTGATGACTAACCCGCCCCCAAGCCCTGGTGGCAAGAAACCGAGCCACTGCCTTATTGACCGCGCGCCTAGCGCGGTCAAGAGCCAGGAGGTTAACGCCCCCTCTGTAAGAATGGCGCGGAACAATGTCCGACCAAACCAGGGTTGTGGCAGGCCAGACATAATGCAAGTAGGCGAGTTCCTCGCAAATCGCATGCTTGAGCGATAAGCCGGTGACCTGGCCCAAATCATTGCCCCCCAGGTGTATGATTAGAATGTCAGGCGGGTCAGCCCCCAGGCCAGAAAAAAGGAAAGGCCGCAGCTCCTGCCATAACATCCCAGGCTTACCATGCCATGCGAGACTGGCGTGGTCACCCAGTCCCAGTCGGGGTCCCCACTCTGTCGCCGCAGCGTAACGCGCTGCCCTGTGCACATAGCTGTGGCCCACCAGCCATACTGTCACCGGTGTAATACGACACCCAGGGTCTGTAAGAAAATTGAGAAAAAGGGGAGGTAAGGTGACTGGATTGGTACTCATGGCGGGAGTGGGCGCACATAAAACTGAAAACATTGTGAGCCCCACCTCCCCATGCTGCGTATGTCAGCCCCAGAGTACCCAAAAGCAGCTGCTGTAGAGGCTGCGCCAATACGGAACGAATGTGTGCCATAACGGGCACCTGGTAGGCCCACCCTGGTGAGGGCTCTGCCTGTCACCTTCCAAAACTGAAATTTAGTAAGGGGAGACCCATCTTGGTGACAGAAAAACGGGCCGTGGTGCATGCCACGCAGTGCCAGGAATTCCTGTAGGGCACCAACCGGACAGATGTCTGCCAAAGAACACCGTAGCAGTCTTACTCCACTGCCTACGCCATGCTGATCTGTTTTAGAGGAGCGGATCCTCAACTGGGCCCAGTCTTTGGCAACATAGACATCTTCGAGTTCCAGTGCCCTACCACTTGCATCCGCCTTAGACAGCATCACGAGTTCGCTGACGCGGAGCGCTCCAAAAAATGCCACCGTTGTGGCTGCATGAAAGAGGGCTGCCTCATAATGATCAAAACAGAGGCCTGGCCAGCCCCGGGCCAACTGGGTAAGAACCCATGGGGAAATAGGGTGCCGGTCGTCCGGGCAACGCCCGCGCTCGCGCACCCACCCCTCCAAAACGTGTCTCACACGGAAGTCAGAGGTGGTATCCACATGACCCCCTACTTTGGCCATAAAAGCCAACGCCGAGAGCTTGGATGCTATGGTGCGAGGTGCGAGGCCCTGTGCATGCAGGTGAACCATGAACCGCAGAACATGGTCCACCGGGATAGGCCAGGTCTCTGGCAAGTGAAATTGAGTAGCAAAAACCCTGTACGAATTGAATGCTTGTTGATACGCCTTACGCGTGCGTGGCGCTAGTGACAGGCCAATCGCCCGGTTCACCTCTCCTTGCCAATAGTCCACATCTCGTCCGGGAGTGGCGAGGGAAATTCCTCCGCATCCGGGGCCAAGGCGCGGAACCGGGAGATCTGCAGGCGGGACAAAGCGTCAGCAATATCGTTATTAACCCCTGGGACATGCCTGGCCCTGAACAAGACGTTGAGGCGCAGGCAGCGCAGTACAAAATGGCGCACTAGATCCATAACCCTGGGCGATTTAGAAGTCTGTGCATTGACAATGTGTACAACGGCAGCATTGTCGCACCAGAAATGCACCACTGAATTAGCCCACTGTTCGCCCCATAGCATCAAAGCCCCCAGAATGGGAAAAAATTCCAGGTATGTGAGATCCCGCAGGCGACCTGTGCCTGCCCATGCCGGTGGCCACCCACCATAGGCCCACTTCCCATTGAAGTACATCCCATAACCCAGGGATCCTGAGGCATCAGACTGGATCTGGAAATTGGGGGATGCCAGGAGGTCAGACCTCCAAAATGAGACCCCGTTAAACTCCCTCAGGAATTGCAACCAGACGAACATGTCTGCCCTGATACCCCGGGTAAGCCTGACTCTGTGGTGGGGCCTGGATAACCCTGCCATGGCGTCGCATAAGCGCCGGGCAAAAGCCCTGCCCGGTGCGACCACCCTGCAAGCAAAATTAAGGTGCCCATGTAGCACCTGCAGTTCCCTCAGGGATGCCTTACGCTTGGCCAGCAATTCAGAGATAAGGGTCACTATCCTGGACACCTTATCACCCGGCAACCTAGAAGCCTGCACTACTGTGTCAATCTCAACCCCCAGGAATACTAACTTGGTCGATGGGCCCTCGGTCTTTTCGGGCGCTAAAGGGACACCAAGTTCCTGCATTAGCGTCTGAAATGTATTGAGGAGACGTGCGCACGTGTCCCAGCCCCGTTCACCCCCGAATAGAAAATCATCCAGGTAATGGGCTACAGACCGGGACCCTGACCTGCGGACGAAAGCCCACTCTAGGAAGGTACTAAAACGCTCGAAAGCCGAGCATGATATGGAGCAGCCAAAAGGCATGGCCTTATCAAAATAATATTCCCCTTTAAATTTAAAACCCAGCAATTCAAAGTCGCCCGGGTGCACCGGCAAGAGGCGAAAAGCTGACTTAATGTCGCACTTGGCCAGCAGGGCACCCGGGCCACACAAGCGCACCATGCGCAGCGCATGGTCAAACGATGTATACCTGACCGAACAAAGGTCATCAGGTATAGCATCGTTGACCGATCGGCCTGCTGGGTAGGACAAATGATGAATAAGGCGAAACTCCCCTAGGGACTTTTTGGGAACCAAACCCAATGGCGAGACCTTAAGATTGGGAAACGGGGGTGCGGGGAAAGGTCCAGCGACCCTGCCCGCGTCTAACTCCTTTTTAATGCTGGCCGCAGCCACCTCCTCCCTTCCTCTGAGGGATAAAAGGTTGGGAGCATCCTGAGGGGACCTATCACCCATAAAAGGGATACGAAATCCCTGCTTAAAACCTTGAAGGAGATACTCCCCGTCCTCCCCCTTCGGGTACGATGCGAGCCAGCGCTCCAGCATGTCCACCTTAATTGGGGAGGGGGCCTTTTGGAGAACTAGCTCCATCCGTGGCAGCCTTGCCAGCCCACTGTCCACCCCTCCCTCTGCCTCGCGCCCCCCCAGGCTTGGGACAAGCAGAGGCTGCGTGGGGACCAGAACATGTGGGACACTCATGCTTATACCTGCAGTTCTTTCGATTGCAGGAACCATTTGACGAGAAAGTCCAGCACAGCAGGCGGGCTGGAACCCCCTGCCCCGCCGGTTGGCGGGTAACCTGCGCTGGAGCCGCTCGCTGGACCGCATGTCCACAATGGTATCTATCCCCCGGGGCAGGGCGTGTGGGTGTCATATACAAGAGCCACAGTCTCTGGCACGGCTCGTCCCATCTCATCTCGGGGTGGAGGGGAACCCTCATACGGAATTCCTCATCATATGCTAGCCATGAGGGGCCCGGAAAATCGACCATCGCCCTATATATGTTGTCCAAATATTGGACCATGGGAATAGCTAAATCCGGCCGCGCCCTCAGATACACCGCCATATATATTAAATAAGCGGGGAGCCAGTTGGCCCAGGTACGCGGCGGCTTACGGCGGCGTGCCTGCTCCTTATCCTTCTCATCCTGACCCTCCCTTTCCTCCTTGGTGGGCTCTCTGTTCAGGAGTGAGAAGATATCTACGTACTCCCCTCGCCATATCTTTTCTCTGGTAGCCTGTGCCAAGTGATCACCCAATGGCAAGGAATACCCTGCCGTTGGCAAAGCCGAAAAGGGGACAGCCGGCCTATTAAAAGGGGCCTGAGCTAACCCTGCCACCCCCAGGACATTCCCAGCAGTATAAGGACCGAGGCCCACCCCAGTGGGCATGGTGGCAGTCGTTGTCGCCGGGTGGGTCGCCAGCAGCGTGGCCCCCGCACCACCCGCGCGAGGCCAAGGCCACTGAAAGGCCCCCCCTATGTTGGGAATGTGTGTAGATGTACTTGCTTGCACCGTATACTCACATGCTGCACCCCCGCGGGCCGCCCCCACCGGGGGATCCGGCCCACTGGGGGCGTCGGAGCTCACGACCGATGTAGAGCTCATCACCGGGGCTTGACCCGCACCAGGTTGCTGGCTGGGGAGCTGCGAGGCAGTGGCCGGAGCCGCGCCACCCGCCTGCAGCAGCTCAACCCTCCCCGCCGGCTGTTGTCCTGCTGCCGACAGCGCCTCAAAAGGTACCCCGAAGGGGGCGCCTGCCTGACTGGCCCGGGCCAAAGACGCCTCCAGGGCCGCAATGCGGGCCAGTAAGGTGTCCACGTTGACCATGGGCAAAGGGCCGGCCGGCCCGCCTGATCCTGGCATGGGGACAGGTCCCTGCGCCCCAGGGCCCATATATGGCCATTGGCCAGCGCCAAAGCCCGGTAGGGCTGGTGAAGAAACCTGCCAAGGCAGGGAGCCGGGCCACCCCCCAAGGCTAGAGGGCCCCGGGAGAGGCTGCGGCCCAAAAGAAATAGGCCCGACGGAGTGGGCAGGAGGAGGAGCGGTGTCCACCGCTCGCGGGCCGCGGGCCGGAGCGCCCTCCGCGCCCGCACTCTGATCGGGCCAAGGGGCAATAGACCCCATTCCACCAGCCCCGGCCGGGGGTGGCAAAGGTGGCTGCTGAGGAGGCGGCACCACGGTCCTCCGACCTGGGTTGCGCCTCCTAACAGCCCGAGCTGAACTCGAAGCTGCCTTCTTTTTCGAAGGCATCTCTCCTGAAGCAAAAAAGGGAAGCCAGCCAGGCAGAATCGCCACCAAAAGGCTTCCCGGTAAGCTAACGAGCGACGGAGACGCAGGGAAAAAACTTCTCCGCTCCGTCGCTGAGGCAAAATGGCAGCTCGGCTGCCTCGTGGCCACCCCTTTTATAAGGGAGCTGGCCACGCCCCTAACTACCCGGATTCTCTGTCCTGTGGGGGGGGCCCGCAAAGGGCGCGGCGGCCATTTTGGCGCCGCGCTTGCATTGTGTTGTAAGGGATAATTTTTTTGGTAATTTATGTAAAAAAGAGATTAGTCTGTAATTGTTTTTTTTTAAAAAAATTATGTACAATTTTTTTATGTTGTCATTTGTTAAATATATTGTATAGCATAGTTTGCCTGGCCAGCCGGGCATTTTTAAAGTATGTGTTGGTGGTTAGGGGTGGTTTTGGGTGTGCACAACCACCATCACCCATACAATACCACTCCAACCACCAACACACACATTGAAAATTCCTAACAAGGCAGGAGTGTTTTGTGTGTGTGTGTGTGTGTCTGTCTGTCTGTCTATGTGTGTGTGTGTGTGTGTGTGTGTCTGTGTGTCTGTCTGTGTGTGTCTGTGTGTGTGGGGGGGAGAGAGAGAGAGAAGCTGTGTGTGTGTGTGTGTGTGTGTGTGTGTGTGTGTGTGTGTGTGTGTGTGTGTGTGTGTGTGTGTGTGTGTGTTGTCCCCCCAAACCCCCAAACCCAGGGAACCCTGCAGAGAGGACACCCCGTTATTAAAGAGAAGAAACCAAGCTGTTTCTTCTCTTTTAAAACAGAGTGTTTGGGAGGGGGTGGATTCGATCCCCTCCCCCTGGTCCCCATGGTTTGGTAGGGTTGGGGGGACAAAAAGGGTCCGTACCCCTAACCCTTCCAGAGCCAGGGGACCCAGCAGAGAGGGGATCGATTTCCCCCCCAAAAAAACCTCCATTTTTAAAGAGAAGAAACCAAGCAGATTCTTCTCTTTAAAAATGGAGTGTTTGGGGGAGGATTCATTCACCTCTCCCGGGTCTCCAGGGACCAGAAGGGTTGGGGGGACAAAAGGGGTCTGTCCCCCCAACCCTTCTGGACCCAGCACCTTTCATTGCCTCCCTCACCCACTCCCTAACCCCCACCGACCGCACTTACCTTTTCCTGGCTCCCTCCAGCTGGGTCTTTCAAAGTCTTTCCCTCTGGCTCCCAGCGTGTGTTTTTTTCAGTCAGCGCGCGCGTTCCCAGCCTCCTCTGCACTCGTATCCCTAAGGCTGATTGGGACATGAAGTTTAATTTGTTATTTTACCAATCCTACATTGTAATATTTTCTACCACTTTATTTTGATTGGCCACGGCGTGTCTCCCAACGTTCTTTTTGCTCGTGCCTCTCAGCCTGATTGGCTCTGGCGCAGCGTGACACACCGGATTTTGGGTAGTGATGTTCTTTTTCTTTGTTCACGTTTGTGGGTCTCCTGTCCCACTGGCGCATTTCTAAAATATTTTTGACCTCCGGACCCATTTCGGGCAAGTGCACGATTGCTTGGTATGGGATAGTGTGGCCGGGTGCAGGATCCTTTGTCAAGTTCCAACGGTTAATGCTTGGGTTTATAGGTATAGATAGGTCATCCAGGATTTGTCATGGATTAAAATCAAGCATGTTTCTAAAACTGTACAAGTATATTGTAAATGCAAAATTCAGTAACCATAGTGTAATTTTTTATTGTCCCTGCAAAGCCAAACAGGAAAGACACATGGACTGACACCAAAATGGCTAGAGTTCACCACAGCCAGGGTCTTGCAGAATGATCTCCATGAATATAGTATTTTGTTATGAAACTGCTATAAATTAATGGGTTGTAACTGGCTTTGCATTTTATGTAGTAGGGAACTTATGTCATTGGGTGTCACTTGTGAATATGTTGGCCAAGCCTTTTGGCATGTACAAAAATCATGAGCATTTGTGCTATGTATGTAGGAAAACTATGGGAAAAAGAAATCTAATGGTCTTACTCAACCTTACTTCCTCCCTGTTGCTATACTACAAAAACAGGAAAGCTATAAAGTACTTATAGTATAATCTGTTTGCTCTCTGGGTGGTTTAACGTTATGGTGGTGCTTTTATAATATCAGTTATGTAATATCAATTTGATTTATGAAAGCACCAATAAATAAATATATGTGGGCAGCTCCAAGCAGCAGTTTTATAGAGGACTAGCATATTTTGCCCGGCAGTGCCGGGCTTTTTAAAATTGTGTTGGATAGTAAAGGGTTTCGGGTTTTTTCTTGAACAAATGGTGCCAGGCTGTTTTAAATGGTGTTGAAAGGTTTTGTGATTTTGTGGCTTTGAGGCGCTGCATCCACCTGTGGCGGACTTGGGCTCCCAGTGTGTGTTTTATTTTTATTCTTTGCGCGCCGGCTTCCTCATTGCCGGGCTCTTTAAAATGGTTTTGGCAGGTTTTTGTTTTATGTTTATGCAAATGAGGTTAGTTTTTAATTTTGGTTTTTTAAATATTTATTTTTATGCATTTTTTATTTTTTGTTTTGTTTTTTGGTTTTTCAAAAGAGGAAAGGATGTTAAAATATTTTATAATTATTGTATTTAAACAAATAATGTGTTACTACGTGTGTTTGGATGTTTTTGTGTGTACTTTTTTTGGGGGGGGTATTTCACGGGTCAGGCTCGATCCTGGCCTATGGAAAGAAAAGGGCGGGTGGGGTGGTGGTCTTTTTTTTTCACAAGCCAGGCTTGATCCCTGACCTGTGGAAAGAAACTGGCGGGGGGTGGTCTCTTTTTTCCACAGGTCAGGCTCGATCCCTGGCCCGTGGAAAGAAAAGGGCGGGGGTGGTCTTTTTTGCGGGGGTTTCACAGACCAGGCTCAATCCCTGGCCCATGGAAAGAAAAGGGCAGAGGGGGGTTTCTTTTTTTCGCATGCCGGCTGGCCCGTCGAAAGGAAGGGCAGTGGCGGCAGGGTTTTTTTTCCGCATGCTGGCTGGCCTGTCGAAAGGAAGGGCAGTGACGGCGGGTGTTTTTTTCGTGCGCTGGCTGGCCCGTCGAAAGAAAGGGCAGCGGTGGCGGGGGGTTCTTTTTTTACACGCTGGCTGGCCCGTCGAAAGGAAAGGCAGCGGCGGTGGGGGGGGGGGGTTCGTTTGTTTTTTGCGTGCCGGCTGCCTCAGTGTTCTGCGCTCTCATGGCATGCAGGATGCTGGGGCTTGTAGTTTGGCGTCCACAATTTTGGTTACTGCAGCAGTTTTTTCCTGCGGCTTATTTTTGATTGGCCGCGGCGCGTTTCCGAACGTACCTTTTGCCGCGCCACTCAGCCTGATTGGCTCTGGTGCAGCGCGGCGCAAGGAATGTTGGGAATTGAAGTTCTCTTTTTTTGTTTGCATCTGGGGGGCTCCTGCCCCCTGGGTGCAAATTTCAACCTGACAGTTACCTGCAAACCCCGTTCGGGCGAGTGCACGGAGGCTCGGATGGGGCTAGTGGGACATGGTGCAACATCCTTTGTCACATTCCAACGGTTAATGCACCATTTTATAGGTATAGATACCAAAGCAGAGTACCATACATAGGGATGCTGTACTTGAGATCTGCACATCATTCTAGTTTGTGAAGAGAAATATGCCACCATTGCATCATTTTTTCTCTTCTAACGGTATAAAGTTTGCGTAATTTCAAGAAACAGCACATTTTTTTTGCATATATGAATACACCTTGTAGAATTGTGACTTCGTAAGGTTACCTCCTATTTCACTTGTACAAAGTGTATAATTTTTTTAAAGAAAGGGGCCCAAACCTGCCTATAAAGTATCTATGTCCTAGAAACGTTTCCTAATTGTGTTTGTTTCAGAACAGGACAATGTCACTCACAGGTCAGATAAAGAAACTTGTTCATGTACAGATGTGCATCTCTTCATTGTGATTTAACAAATTACAGGATATAGTTCATATTCTGAAACTGGTTCCTGTGCTTGGAAAAAGACAAGGCAGTTACAGTATATGGGAAATTTTATAGTACACAATTGTTACATTTGAAAGAAGACTTGCACGTTACATTTTTACAAGATTCAAAGTAAAATATAAATGTGTTTTGTTTCTTCATGTGGATAAGCATGTTTTTACCATGCCTAGCATTTGAGCCATGCTGAACGAATGTAGTCTATTAAGTACTGTAATTTAAAACCCATCCGCTCTCATGAAACATAAGCAAATTGGTCAAGCCAAAAAGGAAGAAGCAAACAGTTCAAGTGGTTTAAAACTAATTTGGTGACTCTGTGTTAAAATTGGAAGAATGGAATAAAGAAATGTGGGAAATTGCGTTAAATGATAAACTAACATGGGAGTTGAGCAAAAAGAAGGGTATAATTAATGAAAGTAAGCTTTGGGAAATATGGAGACCCTCTGTGGAACATACATTGGAGAAAGATAAAGGAGATAAACCAGTACCAGATCAAATGAGTTTTTGGAAATGATAGAATTGTGATAAAGCTGTGGTCTTCAGGGTTTTGTATATATTACGGGGTGGTATTATTTTGTTAATTTTTTCTTTTTCTTTTTTCTTTCTTTATCTTTTGATGAATGGGTTTAAAATGGGATTAGTTTAAAATGATGAGTAAGACAAGTTTTATTTTATTATGTGTAGTGGTGTTATTAGTGTGACCCCATGATTATTCAAAATATACACATTATTATTTAGAATATGGGTTCTGATCAGTTGGGGCAGAGAAAAATCGCTCGGCCAGCTATTTCTCTGAAGTTAATGATATGCTCTTAACTCTACATTCCATTCATGGAACACAACTTGGAGGAACCCAAAAACTAATTAGACAGGGCAAACAGTCCCTTAATCCTTACTGACCAACATTCGACCTTTTGGCATAGGTCATACTAATCCTATTGCTTCAGGTTTGTACCTAAATATTAACCAGTCTTGTTTCTTTACATTTCCTGGAGCCATGGAGCCAGGAAAGCCTTTCTGTCAATATCAATGGCTAATTACATTTGTTAGTTATTAATCACGTAGGCAGAGAAAATCTCTGTGAGCATCTAGTTTGGTTCTCCTAGGAGTTTGATTATAAATACTTGCTGTAAAATAAAGCAATCAAGCTGTCAACTTGACCCTCTTCATGCGTGTCTCGTTACTTGCCCTCCGCAACCCCGGGGCTGATTGCTACAGTTATGTATTATTTTGTACTCTGTATTTTGTATTGTATGAAATGTATTGTGTTTTGATTATTTTGTTTTGTGATTTACTTTGTTCTGTTATTTTCTTTTTCTTTTTGTATTTTTTTTTGAAAAATCAATAAGAAACATTTTTTTTAAAAAAAACTAATTTTGTGAGGGAGAGCCAGGAACAGAACATTCCTCATAACCTAAGTGAATGTAAATGTTGGAAATCTATTGTCTGTCTGAACTAAGCCATCTGAATCAGGGACAAAGAGTGTAGAATAGATAACTAGTTTCCAGCTCCAGACATTCCCAAACTAATAGAAGCTGGATTGATGATTGTAAAGGGTTCACTGAGAATACGTGGGTGGGTACTGCCACAGATAGTGAATGGGGGGGCAGTGAAGTTACTGGACTAGTTAATAAAATGCAGGTGTTTGCCATAGGGCAAGGAGCTGACTAACATGGATTTGAGATTTCTTTCATCCATTGATTTTGTGTCACTGGTCATATGTCTCCTATGTGAAAAGTGTTTCCAATAGAAACCAGTAGAAAAGGAATGTCTTCTTCAGCTATTGTACATCAAGGCAGCAGAACAATGCTGCCCATATGATGGCATGCACAGCACTAGTCCTGGCCCTTTGGCTCTTGCACCAATGTTCAGAGGTCCATCCAGGAGAAAGGACAGTGCAGCATAAAGCCAACAGTGTCAGTAGCAGCATAGTGAAAGCACCTCCTGCATGCATAGCTTATACATGTGGCAAACATCATAATAGGTTGTGTCTATTTTAGAAGAGTAGCAGAAGAAACATGTTTATGTTTGTGAGGAAGGGCAGGCACTTGTTGGGTTAGATACAAGCCACCAGGTTAGTCTAAGTTCTAAGAGTTCTTAAAGTTCATAAAGCTTTGTTTTCATTTACATGAATTTATTTCAGCATAGGGAAACTTTTTTTATTCCCTCTACAGGCAGAAAAATGGGGCATAAATTAAATTAAGATAAATAAAATTAAATAGTGACATATTTACTTGTCTAGAATGTATAATGCTTTTTCTCTTTTAATAAAATAATCTGTTCTTTCTTCTTCTTTTTTAATTTTTTTAACAAATTTAAGCAAACCTTGCATCAATACATTAAACACAAACAGACATTAAATAAATAATTAATTCAGACATACATAACCAATAATTGAAAGAAAAAGAAAACTTACAATATTATTATAACACCCGGTGATATTTACAATGCTCTAGAGACTAACTGAATACTTTATTTCTTACTTTACTTCCAAAATCCAAGTTGATCTGGCACTGGGTTTACTCCCAGTACTTAATGTACTTATTGTATATTCCAGAAAATATTTCCAAGTTTCATAAAATATGTTTTCCTAAATCATTCCCTTTTTTTAATGTAGTTCTGAGGTAAGTTTATCATTAAGTGCAATTGTCCACATTTCTTTATATCACTCTTCAATTGTTGGCGTTCTCTCTTCTTTCCATTTTTGGGCAATGCATTGTCTCGCCATCGTTAGCATGATGGTTAGTAATTCTTTTTTATACTTATCTATTTTAACATCTTCCACATCCGTTTGTGTGTTCTTTCTAAAACTACTAGGTTAGGACATTGTATTTTCGAGACACATGCAACAATGATTTGGAACACATCCTAAGAAGAAAAGTTTCTCTTTTCTGTTTAAAAATAATATTTCACTTACTTTATGGCTTAGTGGCATTTACTCCTGCTGCTGAACGAAGCCAGCTAATTTTTTAAAAGATTAAGAAGCATAACTATTTCTATATATAAAAGCTTGAACAAAAGATAGCAACAGATGTTTCCCCTTTGATGCTAGTTTCCGGTTGGGACCTAAATAAGAATTATTATGCCAGTAAATGAATATAAATTTTAAAATCTATTAAGGAATACCATTGTTTTTGTGAGTCTTTGTGAGTTGGGCGGCTATATAAATATGAATATAAAATAAAAATAAAATAAATAAATTGTTTGCTGTGTTTCCCTGAAATTGATAAGGTTTTATTCATGTTTATAAGAAACAGAGAATGAGACAAGTATAATTCTGCTAATAGTTTTTAGTTTTTTTAATTATTGTAAAACATTTATTGTAGAAACAGAACATTATTTTACCACTATTTCAAATAATTTCTTTAGGGAGATTGTTATAATTCTTATCAATTAAAAGAAAGATTGTCTCCAGATGCCAATTAAATATTTGGATTTTTGAAGAACCAGAAATGCAACATCTAAATAGTAGTGATAAATTGATCTTGAGACTTGAATCTGTACCATCTATAATACTCAAATGGCAGGAAAGGTGCATGTCCAATAACACTGGAAAAAGTTGCTTTGCAAAGAACAATCTCTCATAAAGCAACTTTTCTCTCTGTCAAGGAATCTTTCCAGTCTTATCCCAAAAAGGAGTAGCTGTACAGCTAGATTGTTTTTAGAAACTCCACATGTTCTGTGATCATTGGGAAATAGATCACATGACCACTCCACAAATTATCTGAAATTTGGTCAATTTTCATGTGCGATCACACCCTCATCCAATTTGTCTTGAAAAGAATGGCTTCTTTTCCACATCTTAAGTATTAGAGCACCAATTCATCTACATTTAGTTGTAATTATATCACACTAAACCAAAGGGGAGAGTCTCAACCTGACCTTGGAAAAAAATTAATTTTTGGCTATGCTGCTGTAGGATTCTAAGATTTATAGTTCAAAAATGGCATTTCATAAGTTCTGATCATTCACAACCAATGTAAGTTCCATGAAATTTTAAAGGAATAAAAGAAGTAAATGTTTTAAACAGGATTAATCTGAACTGAGTTTAGCAATTGGATTGATTGTTAATGAGCCATCAGATCAAATTATGAATATGGCTGGTAGCCACATTGCATGGGTAAAGTCCAGATGTATGAAGTTGCATAAACAGGTTCCAGTACTGGAAATCATTAAATTAAACTAACTGAACACTTATGTCTTCCACTTTCAGTTTTCAATATCTTTAATAGTCAAAAATCACTGTCAACTCACCATCACTTTTTTACCATTAAATTTTCCCTCCTCCCAACCCAAGGCTCCCTAAAGCTTTTCTAAGGAGCCTCTGAATCTGAAAGGGAAGGAAAGGAAGCTTTCAGTTACTTTGAATTAAATATTGCTGGCACCAAATCCAGTTTAAGCAGTGTAGATTTAAGGCAATAGTATTTTGCTCAATAAGATAGAATTGCTGGGAATTCTGACTCTTTAGTGTCCCACCAAGATTAAAAATAATGGGGGGGGGGGGATTTTCCCCCAGAACGTCTGTTCATCTCAAAGGAATGATAGATACTAGCTTCCCCAGATGTTCTTGACATTGCCAAAATAATTTGCTATATTTATTAATTGTATTGTATTGCTTCTGATAAAAAGAAAGATAGAAAGAATCATTCATAAACAATCCCTGCTCTGCCAAGTCCCCTGGGTGAATGAGTCAAACAGCATCAAGTGGTCAGTGTAAAACATCAGCCTGAATTCTTACAAATCCTACTTTAGCACTTTGTCCAAATGCAGTCTAAAAACATATGTAGCGACCATGGAAGCGATATTGACAATTTCGTCAATTTGTTTTCTTGCATTGCATTTTAGAAGAAATGTATAACTGACTAGATAAAGCACTTTAGCCTCTTGAGCTTAGAGGAAAACAACCTGATCTGGCTCCTGTTTGATGCAGGAGCTTCTAATCACTAGAATTAAGGCAGATGGGTGAAATTTCATATGCTAATGCATGTGTCCCAAATATGCACCACAGAATAACCAGGTAGAACGTTGGAATAAGATATGACTGTTTCCTTTTACAGGAAACAGACTGCTCTATCTAATGGGTATGCTCTGTAGTTATTATTTTTTTACAATTAATCATATCCTTCACGTGTTTAGTCAATCTGAGACTCTTTGATTAGATGCTGAGAAGAAGAAGCTGATGATGATGTTGATGATCTGTTGGCCTTATGTTACAAAACTCTGTTCAAGGAATACCTGTATATTCAGGATCACCATGCCAGTAATTTTATGTTTCACTTTTATTTTTGTTTCAGATAATCATGATTATGACATAAATATTATGCCCTAAGAATATCTGTGGTGCAACCCAATGATTCACTGGAGATGTGGAAGCTTCTCTAGTCAACAAGCATATGCTCATTCCCTCAGATGATGGGCTAGAATGTGCATATAGAACCACGGTGGTGAGCTTTGGCACCCCAGCTGTTCTTGGACTTCAATTTCTAGAAGCCCTGATCAGCAGGTTTATTGAAGTCCAAGAATAGCTGGAGTGCCAAGGTTCACCACCACTGACATAGAACATTACAGAACATTTTTATCAAATAGCATGAAAGAGAAAATATTCTCTGTAACTGTTGCCTCTCAACACAAGAGAGGCAGAATGACATGCAGATACTGTAGATTTCCTGCTCTACTTTCTAAACAAGTATTAGTTATTTATTTGCTTTATTCATAGGCCACTTATCTCCCAACAGGCAACTCAAGGTGGCTCACAATATTAAAATGATCAAAACAAAGCACAATTTAGGTAAAGGTAAAGGTCTGGAGACTCAGGGAAATGTAACAGTCCCCACAACAGCTGTCACTTTATGGATTAGTGACCTTAGTTAAAAACATAGTTATACTGTACGTGAATTAACACATAACTTGCAACATAACCTATTACCCAAAATCAACTGCCTCATGGTGACTATGGTACAGCTGGATAGCCATGTGGTAGAAAGGTAAAGGTAGCCCTTGTTTGAAAGACAGTTGTATCCAACTCTAGGGTTCAGTACGCTTCTCTGTGTACAGCCAAAGATCCAGCACTGCAGCCATTTTTGTGGACATGTGGTAGGCATGACTAGACACCAAAATGAATGGAATGCTGTTTACCTTCCCACTGAAGTGGTACCTATTTTGGTAAAGGTCGACCTTGCTCGAAAGCCAATTGTATCTGACTCTAGGGTTTAGTGCTCATCTCTGTTTACAGCCAAAGAGTCTGTGCCTGCAGACATTTCCATGGACACGTGGCAGGTATGACTAGACACCGGAGTACACGGAACACTGTTTACCTTCCCACCGAAGTGGTACCTGTTTATCTACTTGAAATGTCTTGCTTTCAAACTGCTAGGTTGGCAGGAGCTGGGACAGAGATCGTGCAGCACTCTGGTCTCAAAGTGTTGACCTGTCAAACTTCCAGCCATCAAGCTCAGCATCTTAACCACTAACCCACTGCAGTCCCTGTGGGTTTAGAATAAAACTTTATCCTTCTCAGATCTAGAAATACCTCTCCGGCAAAAACAAGCAGTCCTCTACTTAATTAAGGTTATGAAGACAACAGGACAGTGAATCTCTTGTTGTTTGAGAAACTGCTACCTTCCTTAAACTACAGATTAACAGGACTCATTTCAAATGTTCACATTTTTTATTGTTTTCAGCTACAAGCAGATATACTCTTTTATTATTCTAATATTATTCTACATGAAGTGCCTCCCCCCTTACTATTACCCAAGTCATTATTACTTCTGTCATATTGGAAGCCAGGATTGGAATGTTGGTGGAAGAGTATAACAACATTTTCCTGTAGTACCTCAGACCTGTAATGCTTTGCGATTTGTTTTCAGCATTCACATTGTTAGCATGCATCATGCCGCAATTGAATTCCAATAGTGTGTCTTTACTTTCTGCACATAATGCAGATTTCATATTAGATTATCTGGGAGGGTGGAGTTTGCTCTCACATTTTTACATAGTTTTAAAACCTAGAGATGTACTATTTAAAGTCAGAAGAAGAAAAAACAATTTGGAGGAAAGAGTTAAGCTGATAAGATATTGTGAGGGGAAGTTTAACAATGTGATGTTGAGAGATTGCTCTGAACTATATAAAGCTATGAGGTCAGCCTTTAAAAAACTCCACCTCACAATCTTGAGCTACAAGCATGATTTTTGGAAGGAAATCCTACCCCACAATGTACTGACTTCAAAAGGCTTTAGTGAAGAGGAAGCAACACTGCAGCCTCCCAGTACTGAATAAAAACTAAAACTGCAGGAGGAACTCAAAGAAACTTTGATTTGTAGGTAGGCACAGTTCACTACTGTGAATGAGGCTGAGGTGGAGTTTTAACATCATGAAAGAGAGACACCTCTTCTGGACGGCATTCTGTATGTTAAGCCTGCTGGGTGAGTATTCACTATGAAATAAACACATAAAAACTGCTGGATGTGTTGTGCACAGGCAGAAAAGAAAGAAGTTGTGAATTTAATCTTCCTTGTGGGTTATTGAAAGAAATTTTGTGTTTTGTAGTGTATGTTTTGCTAGAGAGTTGGAAGTTCAGTTTTATGATCAGATGGAATGTGTGTGCAGGACTCCTCCCTTCATTAGTGGTATATAGAAATATATTCTGCAGTTTTCTGTAACTGTAAAGTCACCCTAACTGAGAGATGGTGTATAGAAGTGTATAAAATGTATACATCTTATTCACTGTACTGTTATGATTCATACCAGAGACCTCGAATTATTGTTAGTATCCCTCAGAAACCCAGAGGCTCATGTGCATTCTTTTTATTTTGCTGAAAATCTCAGGCCATATAGCTAAAACCAAAGCCATTTAAAAGTCTTACTAGCTATTTAATAAATGGTAGTTTTGTAATATAACATATTGTTTGAAAAAGCTTAGCATTCAATGGCAAGGTTGAGGTTCTGCTATTCTTAAAAAAAAGGCTCATTCATAAATAAAAATGGCAATGTTTTCTTTAGAAAAAAATTATTAAAGCTACCATTGCTTTCTGAAGATTTTTTTTTAAATTTATAATAAAAAATGGGAAAGTTATGTTGGTATCTCTTATGTTACATGTGGGTGCAACACTCAAGTTTGTAAAACGTGCATTCTACTTTAATTTGTCTTTATCCAACGGAGCATGAGATAGTATCTCATTCAGACAATTCGCTGTGCTGTGTTAATGTCTTTTCATGATTATTGTTATTTTTAGCACTCCCCAAAGAAGTACATTTACACTTCTCTGAAGCCAACATGACATGGCATATTTATTTATTTTGCAGCATTTCATTTCCTCTACTTTGGACCAAATCCTAGTAATTTAAGACTTGGGACTCTTGATTAGATTAATTTGCTGCCTAACTTCATCAGATGAGAAGGATATGCCTTCATCACTACTTTTTCAGAAACATGCAGGGGACGCTTATCTTGTATCTGCAAAGTTGATAAATATCCATTCCAAGTATGTGTTTAAAAACTCATGTCTAGTTTTTATGCTTGAAATGGCTAAACACATCTGTAATATCTGTATGGCTCTATCAGTTCTTCCTGGAAAACTGTGCAGAACAGTTTTTGGATTCTGTTTAACTTTGTCATGGCTAAATGGATAATTGGAGTCTTGTGTATGCATTTAAGTTGACAACTCAAAGTAATTTATGATTTGAGCAGAGGAGAGCAAGGGAAACAAAGGTGTAATTCATGTGGTAGCAATCAAATTTCAAAATGTTAATCTAATGTGGAACATGTCAACTTCAGCCTTCCATTTCTCTCTCTCATTGGCAAAGAGACAGCTCATCTGTTCCTGTGTAAGGATGAGAAACAGAATTCCCATTTCACATGAGTGATAATGTTCAGCATGTTTCTGGCAAAATTACCCATACCTACAGACAGTGGTGGCTCAAGTGGTCATACCCAGACTGTGGTGGCTCAAGTGGTTAAGACACTGAACTCACTGACTGGAAGGTCGGAGTTTGATTCCCGGGTACTGCATGACAGAGTGAGCTCCCATCTCTGTCCCAGCTTCTGCCAACCTATCCGTTTGCTGGTTCGCTGGGAAGGTATACAACATTCCATGCACTCCGGTGTTGAGGCACACCTGCCACATGTCCATGGAAACATCTGCAGACGCAGATAGTGTTGGCTCTTTGGCTATAAACAGAGATGAGCACTGAACCCTAGAGTCGGATACGACTAGCTTTCAAGCAAGGGCGACCTTTACCTTTACCATTACCTTTACCTTATGAAAGATATACAGTAGCAACCAATTTTGAATGGGCTCGATTGCTTTAATGTAAAGAGCATTTTGCTCCAGAGATAGTATGTAATTTTCTGCTAGAACAAGGTACAAGATGGAAAGGTACATATGGAATCACAGTGTCAGGTTATATTGGCTTCTGTTTAAACTGGTCTGCAATAATGTAATTGAGAAATCGCATGCACTTTTCTATATCATGTGAAAAAAGTTTTGTAACTGACATTCTAATGATCAAAAGAAAAACATGCTGTAACTAATGTTGGTTTGTTTTCTTTCTTTTTCATTTGTGGAATTACAACTGCTATATAATAGCTCCAGTATTACATTGAACTTTATTGGACCCTTTTGGAAAGTATCCTTTCATTTGGAGAACAGCTTAACTCAGGAGATCTCAACCTTTTAAAGCCAAAGGCCAGGTCACGCTCCCTTAGACAGCTTCAAGGGCCAGATGGCCATCTTGCTCTTCCTCCACCACATGGCATTTCCTGGTGTGGTGGAGGTGGTGGTGGACCACATGAAATGGTGCCATGGGCTGCATCTGACCCGCAGTCCACAGGTAGAGAATACCTGGCTTAACTTTTATGATATCTAAAAATTACCCCAGTCTATAGGATTCAGACCTGACCAAGTAAGGGAGAGAGACTTGGAAACAGATTAACACATAAAAATTAAATTACACCACATTATAATTTTTGCTCATATTCCATTCAAATTCTGGATGCATCTTCTAAACTGCATAGGAGAACGCATTCAGGGCCACAAGGTACAGTATGTGTAATTTAGGGTGGGATTGGTGCCAACATTACAGAAGTCCTATAAATAATGTATTTTCTATAATTTAGAACAAGGGTTCACAACCAACGGCCCTTGGGCCAGCCCCAGCCCATGGCACCATTTCATGTGGCTTGCTGCTACCTCCGCACCCGGAAGTGGAAGTGGTCATGTTTCCAACAGGCGTAAAACATGCCCGCACATGTGTAAACGCAGTTACATCAGCTGTACATGCGCCCGCGGCTGTCATAAACACAGAAGCGGGTGCATTTGCTTCCGCTTCCGGGTTGTGTTGTCAGCCCCACGGCATGAAAACCATGGTGATCCAAGTGTTGCAGTCAACATCCTATCTAGGTGCCTGGAGGCTGTGAGGGTCTGGATGGGGGACAATGGGTTACATCTGAATCCCAGCAAAACTGAGTGGCTGTCGATAGGGGGCCCTAGGTGTTACCATCTTTGGTACTGGATGGGGCTCTTTTGCCCCTGGCAGACCCAGTGCACAATCTGAGGGTCCTCCTGGACTCACGACTCCTGTTCCAGGAGCAGGTGGCAGCCATGGCCAGGAGGGCTTTCGCGCAGGTTTGTGTGATTCACCAGTTGCACCCATTCCTGGACCAGGACTCCTTGCTCACGGTCACTAAAGCACTGGTCACCTTCTGGTTGGACTATTGTAATGCGCTCTACATGAGGCTGCCCTTGATGACCATTTGGAGGCTGCAGCTGGTTCAGAACACAGCTGCCCACATGGTGATGGGGTATGGATGGTATGCCCGAGCCTCACCCTTGTTGCGAGATCTGCATTGGTTATCGGTATGCCTCCGGGTGCATAAATAAATAAATCTCCATTGAGCAGGAGGAAAAGCACTCCATTGCACTGTGGAAGTTGTGAAGATGTCTTGCAGCTTGTAAAGGTGCATGGGAAAGCAAGTTCCAGTGGAGGCTACCTCAGGGTTCTCTTTAAATTATGGGGTAGAAATCCCATCATTACAACACAAGAACTTATCTTCATCTTGGTGAAGAAATGTGATTTTGCTGGTACAAAGGTCAGCTTGGTACAACAGTTAACCTTGTATCAAAATCCAGTATCAATTTTCCCATTTACTTTCAGAATTAAACATGCCATGGCTATCTTTGAATTTTGTTAGGGTAAACATGCAAAGGACTAGAAGGAAGGAAGGAAGGTGTGCCTCCAAATACACAGTAGACGTATATTTGGGAACTACTCCCTTTCCAACATACATTGTTCTGATACATTCTTTGCATGTCGAGAATTAATTCACCATATATGTTTACCATAGCAAACATAAAAATGTGGGGGGAGTTCATTTCTTTACAGTTGGGCTTTAATTTGGGCGATCTTCTACATTCAAAATCACCAAGTGATATATTGATCTAATCCTGCTAGATTCTGGGAGATACATGTAGTGAGACACTACAGTTAGATTCTTCTGAATTGAATGAGGATATGATCTTTTTCATGGGTTTCACTTCCTTAGTTGTCCTGTGTGCCTTCAGGAGGAAAGGTACATTGAAAGGATTTCCCCACCAGAACTTGGCATATTTAAGGCTTATGGTGCTTGCACATTCCCCACATGAGGCATGTGTGTGTGTGTGTGTGCAAATACATTCCAAGATTCCATGTTCCAGTATTGCAGAGAAAATATGCATGGAATACTAGAAAATGAAATAAAAATAAATATTTTTATTAATGTTCTGTAAGAACTGCTTAACATATTATATCCTAACTATCTAGACTTTATTGTACATGGCTTTTACCCAGTGGCTGTGATTACTTACATCCCACTGAGGAAAGCATGCTTAGTAATATACATGTTTATCATGGTATCTCCCCCTGTTACACAGAAACAGTATCAGTGTAGAAAATGCATGCCATCGGTGCATAGATTGCCAAGTCCAATTATTGGTCCCATACCCATACATAATTTGCATCTTTACTCTTAAGAGAAATATATATACAGTACTCTGTGTGTGTGTGTGTGTGTGTGTGTGTGTGTGTGTGTGTGTGTGTGTGTGTGTGTGTGTGTGTGTGTGTGTGTGTGTGTGTGTACTTTCAGGATTTCAGTCCAGATTTTACACTTGCTCTTTACACAGATATTTTGGACTGCTGGAGATCCCTTTTTGCATTAGACAATATTAATTACATTATTAGGAAATTGTGTTAATAATTAAGTCAACCACACATTTTCAGTTAGTGATATATTCTAGGTGTGGTCTTAAACTTTTTGTAGAGGGAATGAAATTTGCAGTATGATTAATACAGTACTCAAGTAATCTGAATCAGACATTTCCTACAAGCTAAAAGTTGAATATTAAAATTAATCTTTGTATTTAACAATTAATTTTTTGAAACATGACTTTGGCAGTGTGTTCACTCAACTGAATTTAAATTCAGTCTGGAACAGAAATGTTATAATGTCATAGCTAATATAATAATTAATAAACATCTAAACATCACTTTACCTAAACTAAAATGAAATGCAATTTTAAGCAACATTATCCTTTTATTATTTGATCAACTACATTCATTTTAACTCCAGAGTCAGATTTCAAAATTTGGAAAGTCCTATTTCACAAAACACAGATTTTATTCTATGTAGTCCTTGGGCATAAAGATAAACTATTGATGCACCAGGCTAATGGCCAAAGAAAAATATCTTCTATCAGTTATGGCCAAGCAGGATTAAGTGTCTACTGAGTGTTATTTGTTGCTTAACATGGTGAGGTAATGGCTTAAACTGTCATTCTCTCTCCTTCCCACGTTCTCTTCACCCTTTTCTTTGCATTCTTCGTGACTGCAGAAGCCCACGCCCTTATCCTGTCTGGGGCCATGTGGAAAAGGAAAAGGGATATGGGAGGAGGAAAGAGTATGGTTTTATCAGATATTTCCAGAGGGAAGGGGACTACACCCTTTTGAATCCCTGCCACATGGCTGCAGCAAAGCAAGGCTAAAAATCATGAGTAACATAGCTCAGAATCTCCAAGGTCAATGCTTGTTCTGCTAGCACAACTATTTCCTATTGTGTATGTGTCATGAACCAATATTATAAAGTCCTTGACAATTTGCTTTTACCTGCTTCTTTGCATATATCCTATATACACAGGAAAGGAATCAATAAAGTGACCCATCAAAGGTGATACCAATCCCTAGCAATTCCAGTCATTAAATATGTATAGCCTGATCATACCTGCATAATCCTACCTTGAATTTTCATTCTTTGTAAAAGGATTGTGTGACAGAACACTATACCAATATTACTACTACCACTTTCAAGAGGAATGCCAACCTGTAATTGCGGGTGGATGAGAAGTGATAAACTGACAAAAAAAAGGAATCAGTTTCTGGGATTTTCCCTTGCTTGGTGTCTCTCATCTGAAGGGTACTATGTGCCCAAAATATGGCCCAAGGACCAGATATAGCCCACCACACCAATTCATCCAGCCCATGGCACCCTCGCCGCTCCCAGAAGTGGATGGGGGATGCACCCACCAATGTGCATGCATGTCCAGAACCACTCCTGGGAGTAGTTCCAGATGCTCAGGCACAAATACATCTGCACAACTCCCAGAAGTGGATGAGGATGTCCCCACACATTCACAAATGTGCAAGCGCATGCACGGGGTCATCCAGAACCACTTCCGGGAGTGGCATGCACATGTTAGTGCATGTGCAAACACACCCACACCACCCCCAGCAGTGGTTCTGGATGCGCATGTGCAAACACACCTACTTCTGGGGGCATTGTCAAGCCCACTCAGCTGTTCCAGGGGCATGGTCAGGCCTCTGGCACAAAACGTTTGGGCACCCCTGCTCTATGGGAATGCAGATCATCTTAGCCATTGCCACTGGTGTTGTCAGCATTCAGGCTGCCCTTGGCATCCTGCTGGCAATGTGAGCATAATATTGTGAGGCAATATCAGGTGATTCTCTGGCAATTCAAACCACAGATAAAGAAGCACAATCTCCCACATTCATTATCCAGAATATCTTGCTGAATTAAATTTTCTGTTGTTTTTTTAAAATATAAGTTTAAGTATCCATACTGTACACACAAATTCCAACAGAAACTTCCCCTGCGTACAATTAGGCAGTCCTAGAGGATCACAGAAGTTGAGCACATCATCTGTATGATTTTATTTTCATTTCATTTCAAGTTTAATTTCTATACTGCTTTACTCAACCCGCGGGTTGAATTATTGATTATATGTATGGGCCACTTTTCTACTGATGGTAGACTCAAGGTGGCTCACAATGTTAAAAAGATCACATTAAAACACAATAAATTACACACTGAAAAGCAATTAAACTAAAATAATACAGTAGTTTAAATACATTAAATGGTTAAAAAGGATCAAAAGCTTTAAAAACAGACAATAACTTAGCTAAAAAGGTTTTATTATAGTTGCTGGGTGGGAACAGAAGCAAGGACATCTGTGCCAAAATATTTTGAAGGGCTATCTTGTGCTTAATGAAATGATGAAGCAAAGATATGAGTAAGCACAACACATGTAGTGGAGAAACAAACACACCCTTTAATCACTCAAGTAAACTAATGTTGCCATGCCTGCTCAACAGAATGTAGACTAGAATGCTAAAACTGTTTCCTTTGGTTAGGTACCTGAGCAAGAAAAGCTATATCAGACCAAAAGCTCTACAACCATGTTGTGTGAATGTTTTACAAAAAAATTCCTCTCACCTTCTGAAATAGAAAAAAAGGGAGCATGGCAGAGATCTGGTCAAAATCATTAATTCTATGTAAAAGAATGACACAGAAGAAAGTCGGGTGGGGAATCAACTCATTTGAAATGTGGTGTTGGAAGACAGCCTTAGAGATACCATAGACAGCCAAAAAAGCAGAAAAGTGGGTGTTCAATCGTCAATCCTGAACTCTCACTAGGGCAAAAATTAGTATATTGGGGCTATCCTACGATGTACATTTAATGAAAATGCAGGAGACAAAAAAAACACACAATACAGTATTGCTGGGGAAAGAGGGAGCAGTAGGAAAAAGAGGACGATCTAGCATGAGATGGGTTGCCTCAATAGAGAAAGCCACAACTGTTAGTTTGAAAGATCCAAGCAGAATTTCCTGGAAAAGACAATATTGCTAGGAAGGATGGTGTTGATTTGCAAGATCTGAACAGAGCTGTTAATGATAGGACATTTCAAGATCATTAACTTATATATTCACCATACATCAGAAGTTGACTTGACAGCACATACTATCTTTGGTGTGTGTTTTCTTAACTACCAAACAATTGCATAGGAACAAGATACAGTAGCTGGAATAAGTACTAACAGTTGGCTAACAATAAGCAAAACCATCCCCAGCCACAAAGCAAAGAAATGAATTTAAATGAATGAGCTACTGAATATTTGTTCTGTATACTTTTTAAAGTATATTTTTACATATTTTTGAAACCAGAAACAGAATCCCTTTTTAATACCCGTTTGGACAGAAATGAGTTGGAAAGTTTATTTGTGAATGTTTGGTTGTGATGAGCAGGGTCGAAATTTCACATTGGCCAGAGCTCAGTGAATTTGCAACTTGTATCAATATTTTTAAACATTTCTGTTGGTATGTATGCCTCCAGCACAGTTTTAAAGTTCTTTTGAGAAACATTTTATGATGAATATTTCAACTCCAACAACCAGGAATCCTAATTAAAGAAAAGTAGTTGGGACCAATCATCTCCTTCAAGGTAAGCAAGATTGGTCTTTTCAGTTGATTTGATCTCTTAATCTGGGGACATAAACAGTCACTTGATTATGCACAAGGATAAAAATCACTGCATTCCCACATAGTAATAATTTCAGCATTGTTTGTTATTTTTATTAACACTTGAAATTTGAAAATAATTTAAGACTGGGGTCCTATCTCCATTTACCCTATAGCAACCCCACCACTGCATTAAGTGATACAATTGTACAGACATGCACAGAACAGTACTATTACCCTCTAAGACTTTTACACTATTCTCTCAGACAGTATAAGAAATAGTGAATTCATAATTTAAGGAGCAAAATAAACTAAATACACAAAATGTCCCTTTGTTAGCTTTAGAGCTTGCAGTTTCACTAAACGAAGGATAAAGGCTTTCCATTTCTGCCTCTGGAGACAGTTATTTGTGCAGGTAGCTAATGATGCAGAATTTCCTTTTGACTGTGGGAGGACAAATTGACTTTATAATGTAGTTATGTCACACAGAGAGTACTTGGTTTTATTTGGAACAAATAGTTCTGTCAGGTAATTGTTTGTCTTTGGAAAGCCAGCAAGGCTCGATATTCTAGCTGAATGACATTTGGCCAGAGCTTGAAGACCGCAGATAATATTGAAATTGGCAACACATAGTCCCATTCCTCCTCTCTCTCTAACAACTATTTGATTTTAATAAGGGTGTTTTAATACAATTCTCCCACGAGCTGGCTGCCCCAGACATCAGTTGCATCATACTTATTATTTCCACATGGTTTCAGTGACATCATGCAAAGCCAGTGCTAATAAATTCATATTGAGGTTCAAAAACAAATGAAGACAAGCTGTGCAGAAATTTGTGCATGTGAGGAAAAGTACAACACAGGATGGTCCATATTCAAGTGCAGTGGACTCAGGGCTTTCGGAGTCAAAGTTCTAGAAATTTTTAAATACCAGTGGTTATGAAGACCTCTTTCTTCTATCTGAGCTTATTAAATCCATTACAGTTGCTAAAAGGTGAATGCATTTTGTTAGGAACTGTATATTATGGCAAGACATTCTGCATATATCATAAAGTATTTGTGAGTGGTTTTCTCCAAAATAAAGAGTTAAATGATGTGCATTGAGCAGGGGGTTGTACTCAATGGCCTGAAAATATTAGGCATCATAGAAGAGTACTTACTAAAAATATTGACTTCCTTGAGTATTAATTGTGCAGCATGTTGAGCATGTCTTGAAATGTAAACAATCTTTTTAATGCCCCCCCCCCCCCCAGGGATAGTTGCCTTGCCATGGCAAGGGGCTTTGTGTGTTTTGATGAGGCTATGCTGTGTAGGGTCATCCAAGATGGGCAGACTATAGTAAAGAACTATAGTCTAAAACTAGATCCACTGGGGAAGGAAATGGCAACCCGTTCCAGTATCCTTGCCAATAAAACCCCTTGGGCAAGTATATCAATCGGCTAAAAGATATGATGTAGGAAGATGAGCCCGTCAAGTCAGAAGCCTTTTGATTGGGTGGATCACAACAAACTGTGGCAAGTCCTTAAAGAGATGGGAGTACCAGTCCACCTTACCTGTCTTCTGAGAAATCTCTATGTGGGTCAAGAAGCAGTTAGGACCAGATATGGAACAACTGATTGGTTTAGAATAGGAAAAGGGGTATGACAAGACAGTATATTTTCACCTTGCTTATTTAACTTACCTGTATATGCAGAGTACATCATGCATAATACAGGACTGAATGAATCACAAACTGGAATTAAGATTGCCAGGAAAATATCGATAACCTCAGATAGGCAGATGCCACCACTCGAATACAGAAAGTGAAGATCTAAAGAGCTCTTGATGAGAGCGAAAGAGGAGAGTGCAAATGTTGGCCTGAAACTCTACAACAAAAAATCAAGATCACTGCATTCCGCCACATCACTCCCTGGCAAACAGAAGGCAAAGAAATAGAAGCAGTGGCAGACTTTACCTTCTTGGGATGTAAAATCACTGCAGACTGTGGCTGCAGCCATGAATTAAAAATACATTTACTTCCTGGGAGGCAAACTATGGAAAACCTAGGCACCTTAATAAAAAGTAGAGATATCACCCTGCCAACAAAAGTCCACAAAGTTAAAGTGATGGTCTTCCAAGGAATAATATATGGCTGTGACAGCTGGACCATAAGGAAGATTGAGTTCAGAAGAATAGACACTTTTGAACAGTGATGCTGGAGAAGACTTTTTAGAATCACCTGGACTGCAAGGAGATCAAATCAGTTAATCCTAAAGGAAACCAACCTTGACTGCCCCTTGGAAGGACAGATTCTGAAGCTGTAGCTCAAATACTTTGTCCACTAAATGAAAAGAGAGGACTCACTGGAGAAGGCCT
Source organism: Bradypodion ventrale (assembly GCA_035047345.1). Lineage (NCBI taxonomy): Eukaryota > Metazoa > Chordata > Lepidosauria > Squamata > Chamaeleonidae > Bradypodion > Bradypodion ventrale. The sequence continues at coordinate 61,398,215 of JAWDJE010000004.1, forward strand.
TGATGTTAGGAAATATCAAAAAGCAGTAGCAATTACACTTATATGCCACCTCTTAGCGCTTAGTGCACTCTTGGGGGTGATTTAAGGTAATTAGCATTTTGCCCCCAACATGCTGGGTACCCATTTTACAGACCTCAAAGGAATGGAAGGCTGAGCCAACCTGATCCAGTCAGGATTGAACTCACAATGTTGTTTAACCAGGGTTCTTAAAGCAAAAGGAGAAGGGGCGGCAGAAACTGAGATGGTTAGTCACCATCGTGACCATAGTGGTTGTGGATCTGGGTGGACTCCAGAAAACGGCGGATGACAGAAGATCCTGGCATGCTGTGATTCATGAGGTTGCAAAGGGTCAGACTCGGCTGTGTGACAGAACAACAACAACAAATTCATAGATGGAAAGAACAAAGAGTCATTGTGAGTTCATTAATTCTCTCCTGTTTGAAGGAAGCATGTCTTCAGTGAAGAAATCTCCTCTACCCCGTTAAGAAAAATCAGGAATACATTCTACAGATCCTATTTTAGCCACTACCTTATTAGCCTTCCTTGGGTTTAATAAAGTCTTGTTTGAAACAAAATTTACCAAACTGATGCTACTGATAAATCTATTTTCATAATGTATTTCCTTTAAAAAGGCCGTGTTAGCTGAGGCTTTCCTCTACTCTGTGTTTGAGACAGGACAGAATTCTCAAGGTGCTATTTTAAATTTAAATGTAAACAAAGACCAAACTGGTTGCCAGGTCTCAGTCTGACATGGGTCTAATCTGTAGCACTGTTGGTATGCTATTCCCCCTGCCCCCCCAAAAAAAGCGTCTTTGTGAAACATCGCTCAAGTAGTCTGCCTTTCCTTATGGAAGGACAAAGTATCTTTAGTACCACTCCCTTCATATAGCCCTGCCGTGGAAATTTGGGAAGACAATTTCCATCTCAACCAGATTTTGCCCAGGAACATTCACTCATAATATGTTAGTTTTAGAAGTGAAAAGGCTAGGTACTGTTCTTGCAGCTTATGCTATTTGTGCCACAAGTTTATACTGATCAATAACTATTCCTATGAGAGTTTTCATCAATTTCCTACAAAAAAAAAAAGGCTCAGTGTCTTTTCAGAGTCTTGCAGCTTCCAAATGAAGTCATTGCTCCCTAAAGAAAACATGGAAACTGTCCTTGGAGTAAGACTTATCAGTTACACATATTCTTTTTGGTGGAGGAAATCCCTGTGAGCAATCATGTCTATTATTTTATGTAGGTTTATTTGCCTTGAGCCCGTAGCACATGATAATATTATTTTATAGGGTGCAACTATGTAAAATGGAAAGAGATCCATGTTCCAATCTCCCATCTCCTTTTAAAAACCACAAATGCAGCTGTGGGTGGGTCTGATTCAGCCTGCAGTAATTATGTGAGGAAGGTTAATACTTTCTCCTTAATATATTTTCCATATTTGAATCACTTCCCCCATGAGGAAATATTTATGTATGTTTGTATGATTTGTCCTGCAGAATAACCAGGATATTCAGAGGTGCTATTTGAATTAGGACATCGTTTAAGAAGAAGACAGTAGTATCCAGTGGTGGGCATCAGCTGGTTCGCACCAGTTCGCCAGAATCGGTAGCAGAAATTCTGGCTAGCCTCGCCCATCCAAGTTTTGAAATAAAGTAGTCTTAATTCGGATGCAATGCAGGGCATTTCCCCTGGCCACGCCCACAATGTGGTAGTAAAATATTTTGGAGCCCACTACCTAGGTCAGGTCATGTATTTCTTCTTATCCAGTACTGCTTGTAACCACTATGCCTGCCATATGTCAGTACTCCATATATTGGAACCCAGAAACTAGATGGCCTTTTTGGCAATACTATGCATCAATTATTGAATTTTTTTGTACCAATATATTTTACCAATATATTTTAAGAACATAAGAACAGCCTTGCTGGAACAGGCCACATCCCATCCAGTCCAGCATTCTGTCTCACACAGTGGCTCACCATTTCCTTCAGGGTATTCCCAAGCAGATGCCTTCACCTGCTTAGGATTCCGTGGAAATGGCATTGAGAGATATCCTGCCTATCTCTCCAACCCGGAGGTTGTCCTTAAGTATCCATAATTATAGCCATTGATACTCTTGTCCTCCATGAACTTGTCTAATCCTTTCTTAAAGCTGTCAAGACTGACAGCTGTCACCACTTTTTCTGGCAGGGAGTTCCATAGACCAGTAATCCTCTGGGTGAAAAAGTACTTTCTCTTATTTGTTTGAGAACTAGTACCCAAAAGTTTCATGGAGTGTCCCCTAGTTCTAGTGTTATGCGATAGGGAAAACAGTTCAATAGTTCAACAGTTGTTTCAACAGTTGTCCACACCATGCATGATTTTATAAACTTCAGTCAGGTCACCTCTTAGACGTCGCCCAACCGTTGCAGCCTCAGATGGTAAGGAAGGTGTTCCAGTCCCTTAATCATTCTGGTTGCCCTCCTCTGCACTTTTTCCAGCTCCATAATATCCTTCTGGAGGTATGGCGACCAGAACTGTACACAGTATTCCAGATGGGGCCTCACCATAGATTTATAAAGAGGCAAAATGACACTTGGTGACTTATTTTCTATACCCTCCCTAACATTGAGTTTGCTTTTTTCACTGCTGAGGCACACTGGGTTGACACCTTCATTGAGTTGTCCACCAGGACACCAAGGTCCCCTTCCTGGTTTGTCGCAAAGAGTTCAGACCCCATCAGTTTGTAAATGTAATTGGGGTTCTTTGCCCCAACATGCATCACTCTGCACTTACTAATGTTGAAGCTCATTTGCCACTGTTTTGCCCACTCCCCCAGTGTCAAGAGATCCCTCTGGAGCTCCTCACAATCTCTCACAGTTTTCACTGCCCTGTATAATTTAGTGTCATCAGCAAATTTGGCTACCTTGCTTTTTACTCCTACCTCTAGATCATTTATGAAGAGGTTGAAAAGCAGGAGTCCCAGTACTGAACCTTGGGGGACCCCACTCTTTACTTCCCTCCACTTGGAGAAGTGTCCAATTAGTGCTACCCTCTGTTTCCTGTCCCTTAGCCAGTTGCTGATCCAGGACAAGACCTGTCCCTTTATTCCATGACTGGTAAGTTTATTCAAGAGCCTTTGGTGTGGGACCTTGTCAAAAGCCTTCTGAAAGTTCAGATAAACAATGTCAACTGGATCCCCCTTATCCACATGCTTGTTGACACTCTCAAAAAATTCCAACAGATTAGTGAGGCATGATTTGCCCTTGCAAAAGCCATGTTGGCTCTCCTTTAGCAGCGCCTTCTCTTCTATGTGCCTATTAATTCTATCTTTTAGGATGGTTTCCATCACTTTACCTGACACATGTCAAACTGACAGGTCGGTAATTTCCTGGATCACCCCTGGATCCTTTTTTGAAAATTGGTGTTACATTCACTACCTTCCAGTCATCAGGCACAAAGCCTGATTTGAGGGAAATATTATATATTTTGGCTAGGAGATCAACAATTTCATCTTTAAGTTACCTGAGAACTCGTGGATGGATGCCATCTGGTCCTGGTGATTTGTTAGTGTTTAGTTTAACAAGACATGCAAGGACCTCCTCCCTGGTTATTTCTATCTGGCTTAATTCTTCAGTTTTCCTCCCTACGAAGATAGGCTCTGTTTTGGGCATGTGGGCCTGTCTTCTTCAGTGAATACTGAAGCAAAGAATTCATTGAGTCTCTCTGCAATCTCTGTTTCCTCTTTAATAACCCCTTGCCTTCCATTGTCATCTAATGGTCCAATGGCCTTCCTAGTTGGGTTCTTACTTCTAATGTACTTAAAGAAGTCTTTGTTATTTCTCTGAGTATTTTTAGCTATACGCTCCTCAAAGTCTTGCTTTGCTTTCCTGATTGTTGCCTTGCATTTGTTCTGCCAGAATTTATGTTTCTGCCTGCTGTCCTCATTCGGACAAGCCTTCCATCTTCTAAATGAGCTTTTCTTGCTCTTGATCACTTCCCGAACAATATATTTGTACCAATATATATTTACCTCACCCACAGGGTGAGGTATTATCAATATGCTGATGATACCCAGTTATACATCTCGGCCCTTGGTGATCCAGGTGATGCTGTGAAGTCCTACACGGATGCCTGGAGGCCGTTGGGGTCTGGATGGGGGACAATGGATTACAACTGAATCCTGACAAGACTGAGTGGCTATGGATTAGGGGGCCCGCATTATCTGGGGAGTTGCTACCTTTGGTACTGGGTGGGGCAGTGCTGCCCCAGTCAGACCCGGTGCACGATCTGGGGGTCCTCCTGGATTCTCGGCTGCTGCTGGAAGATCAGGTGGCAGCCGTGGCCAGGAGGGCCTTTACTCAACTTCGAGTAATCCGCCAGTTGTGACTACTCCTATACCGGGACTCCTTACTCATGGTCACTCATGCTCTGGTCATTTCCAGGCTAGATTACTGTAATGCGCTCTACATGGGGCTGCCCTTAACAACCATTCGGAGGCTACAGCTGGTCCAGAATATGGCTGCCTGGATGGTGATGGGGTGTGGATGTTATGCCCGCACCTCACCGCTACTTCGAGAGCTGCATTGGTTACCAGTTTGCCTCCAGGTGCAATTCAAGGTGCTGGTTTTGACCTTTAAAGCCCTATATGGTAGTGGGCCAGGATACCTGAGAGACCGCATCGCCCCAAGAGTGTATGCCCACCCAACTAGAGTGGAGTGGACCGGAGGGGCTCTCTAGTTGTACCATCAGCTAGAGGGGCCCATCTCTCTAGCACACAAAGGAGGGCCTTCTCTATGTGCGCACCAGCCCTCTGGAACCTCCTGCCAATAGAGCTAAGATTACAGACAGAATTGCTGCCCTTTAGAAAAGGCTAGAAAACCTGGCTGGCAGGTATTTCCTAATGGAAATACGTTCCCCGCCTGTTGGCTCACACCAAGATAGTAATCAGGAGCCTCTTTCTCTCTCTCCTTCTCTTTTTATATATAGGGTAGGGTGGGTGGGTGGGATAATTGCGAGGGGTATTTGTTTTACATGATTTTAGAATTGATGTAAGACACCCTGAGTTGGGTTTGCCTGAGTGGGCGGCGTAGAAGTTTGAAAATTAAATTAAATTATAATTAAATTAGTGTTGGGATTGGTTGCAGCTGATATAGGCGGTGTGGCAGCTATACTAAGACCTGGCCGCCGCTGCTATGGACCCGGATGCTCACCTGCCTGCCCTTGACCAATTTGATGAGAGGGAGGAGGATTGTATTGTATTTTTTCTTGATTGTTTAACCGAGAGATGTCATTGTTATTATATTATTGATATTCTGTATTTATTGTTTTTTTTCTATTGTATTCTGTATGATTATATTGTATTTTTTCATTTTGTCGTAAGCCGCCCTGAGTAGCCCTGTGCTTGAGTATGGCGGGTTATATTATTATTATTATTATTATTATTATTATTATTATTATTATTATTATTATTATTATTATTATTATTATTATTATTATTATTATTATTATTATTTAGCAATCACTCATTTGAGAAAACTAATACAAAGTAATAATTAGGAAGCAATAATTACATGATTTCCTGTATGCAAGTGTAAATTGTGGTCAAAGCAATTCACAACAGAGTCAAGCAGAGAAATAACAAATACATAATTTATTTCGGTGTGTACATTAGCAACATATAAAGCATCACTAGCAAAATAAAATAATCACACCACAGTAATGTAACAAATGAATAGATGGGAACAATAAATTCACAACTGGATTAAAAGGAATCCTTTGGCTTTGTTAGTTAGCTGTAGCTGCAGAAAAAGAAGTTGTGAGGGAAATATATATCACTAGTTGGTTACCTGGCCTTGCTCAGGTTTTTTCTTAGGCCAACCTCATGGGGGGGTCACTCCTGCCTCCCTGCCTCCATCTCTCTCTTCCCTCACCCATCCCGCTTTTCTGTCGATGGTCACTTACTGCCCTTATCCTTCCCATACATGTGTCCATCGCTACCTGGGACTGTGACATCCCTTCCTCCATCATTCTTTTCCCTCACCCGTCCCACTCATTCGAAAAAGATAATACCTCTTGCTCTGGCTTTGCTTCTTTCCCTTTTGCTAATATATAATCTAAAAATTATCCCCATATTTCTAAAAAATCAGATGTTTTTCCTTGGTTTGCCAAGGAAAAGAACCTATTAAGATTCCGAACTCAGTTTGAAATCACAGAGTTGTGATTGTTTGTCCTAAGCTGTATCCATGCCAACTGTACTGGCCAATCAGCCTCTGATTGTTTTAATTAAAATGCAAAACACCCCACACACACAAAAGGATCACAACTACAAAAACATATACAAAAATATTAACAAAATTACATATAGTACAATATAGCTACTATGTGCACCTGCCACCAGTGGGAGTTAAAACCTTCTCAATTAAATGTTTTCAGCGTCATTAAAATTTTATATATTTGTCCCATCATTCGAAAAAGATAATACATCTTGCTCTGGCTTTGTTTCTTTCCCTTTTGCTAATATATAATCTAAAAATTCTCCCCATATTTCTATAAAATCAGATGTTTTTATTGATCCCTTTTTAAAACTTCAACTCACATTTTAATTTTGATTTACAACTATATTCCATATCTCTTTATACCAATCATCCTATTTTAGGACACATCTCCAGTTTTACATGAGGTAAAACTACAAGGATTCAGGCAGTTATGCTAGGCAGGGAACGCTATTATTAACCTTATCTGCAAGACACTTCCATATACAGGAATGCTGCTACTTCTTTACAAGAGGTATGAAAGACCAGCATGAAAATGTTGCAAATCCTTCAGAAACCCCTCCTCTTGCAGCAGAGGTTAATATAGCCTTCAAGAACACTGTGCCTTCATGAAGAAATATCTTGACAACGTTAAGACCCAAGGTGACTGTTAACTGCCACTTGGTTTGACATCACTTTGACATCACAGAGTTGTGATTCTGTTTGGCCTAAGCTGTATCCATGCCAACTGTAGTGGCCTATCAACGTCTGATACAGGGAACCATCAACTTGCATCTCCAGCAGTTAGGATCTCTGAAATCCTAACAGACTTTTAGAAGAATCCTAATGCTGCCTCCAGTTTTAAAAAAACATATCAACAAACCCCAAACACCGGTTGGCACCTAGTATCTTAAGCACAGACTAATTTTTGCTGAACAAGAAATGCCTCTTGAATTCATAATAAAACATTGCCTTGAGATCCAAATCAGAAGATTTCTGTACACAACTTAATTTTAAGGGAACATCCCCACTCACCTTGTGTATTTTCTGTACTGATGGTGTGTAATTGAATGATACTTTCTTAGCATTAAAGAGTTGGAAACTGAAGAAATAGCTTTAAAATGCTAACTCTGGTGCTGCTTGTTAGAACAGATTTTGCCAAGTTCAAATTAGACCTGTATGGGAACTAGCAACTCCTATGCAAAATACACAGTAGACACTTGTGTTCTACCTTTCAAAACTAGATCCTAGTTTCTTTGCTAAAATCCAAATTTCTCAATAGGGAAATGAAGAGGCTCAGCAACATCTGATCACCTATTTTTCTCAGGTTCCCCAATAGTAGTGGTGCTCAAAGGTTCCTGGAAGCTTGGGGGAAATAGCCATAGCAGTCTCCCATGAGCCAGAGCAAGGAGGTTCAGAGACGTAGAGGGGGAGACCTCCCTGTCCCCGCACTGCTGCAGCCTAGAGCAGAACAGGAGGCAGTTTAGCAGGTGTGAGTGGAAAGGAAGGGAAGCTCTGGGAAGAAGGGCTGTTTGGAGTTCAGATGCTCATCCAAAAGGCATCTTTTCCTATTCTGAGCTGGGGGAGGCCAGAGCACAGTGGCTGCAATTCTCCCAGGGGCTGCGATTCTCCCAGAGGGTGAACAATTATCCCTGTGTGGAGGGAAATGCACCTTGGCCAGCTTGAGTCTTGGGTTAGTGGCTGAGGCCCAACTACCTGTGAGATCAGGGCAGGAAGAGAATCTGCTGTGAAGGTATAATGTTCTCATTCTGCTGACTGGATGAGGAGTGAGGGGGGGGGATGTGTTGTGGCCAGAAACAAGTGTGTGCTCTATAACCCTTGAAGATGTGGAATTATGATAGAAAAGGGGGGAAAGCTGAAAGCTAGGGTTCCAAATATGAGAGGGCCATCTGAAGAGGAGCAGCAGAGAGATCATCTGCCAAAGGGTAGAGCCAACCAAGTCCATGAGATGCAGGTGGGAACTGGCCCTTTGTTCATGATTTTTATGCTCTTATTGTTCTGTGTATTCTTCTTCTGTCACCGATATTAACTTGCAATGCCAAAGATATTTTTTGGCGGGGTGGGTGGGGTGAAGTTATTTTGGGATTGTTGATTATTTAATTGTTGAATTATACATGCCTGTTTTGTGGGTTTTAGAACTTTTACTTATTATTGCCTAATATTATTGATTCCTTTTAGTTCATTATCCTGATATTTTGTAATGTACTTGATGTTTTGTGTATTAGTTAAAAAAACTCCAGGTTTCCACAGGTTTGATCTGCCCTTTAGAAGGTTTTTTAAAATATTACATTATTCAGTGGTGTGCTGCTTCCAGTGCGCACCGGTACGGGTGTACCGGTAGCAAAACCGGCTGGCCATGCCCCCTCCCCGCCCAGCCCCGCCCACCTCTGCCTCTTCTCCCTGCACTCCAGGTGCATCCAGGAGCCTAGAAGAGGAGGAGGAGGAAGAGCCACCAGACCAGACCACCCACAGTGTGGTAGTAAATTTTTGATGCCCATCACTGGTAGTATCCATTTTCAAATGCAGTGGCTTTACTGTCTTGAGTGGTGAGCATGGCTTCATTTACCTTTTAAACAATTACAGAAGACCTAACCATGAGCCTCCTGATTTTGCACCTAGTTTGGTTCATAGTATCCACCCTTAGCACCCAGGAATTGTAGGTAAAAGTTGCCCTTGCTCAAAAGCCATTTATATCCAACTCTAGGGTTCAGTGCTCATCTCTGTTTCTAGACAAACAGCCAATGCTGTCTGTATCTGTAGACATTTCTGTGGACATGACTAAACACTGTGCATGGAATGCTGTTTATCTTCCCACCGAAGTGTTACCTATTTATCTACTTGCAATTTCTTGCTTTCAAAATGCTAGGTTGGCAGGAGCTAAGACAGAGATGGGAGCTCACTCCATCATGCAGCACTTGGGTCTCTAACTGCTGACCTGCCAACCTTCCAGTTATCAAGTTGTGTCTTAAACACTAAGCCACCAGGAATTATATATGAAGCTTAACCAATAACATATTTCCATTTGTTCAGTAGCTGTAGCATAGTAGCAGGGAACTGCAAAAGATGTGTCCCTATTTGTCACGATATAAAGGACTATATTACCCTTTTATACCATCTTTCATTCATTTATGTTTTTAATCTCCTCTTTGTAGAGAATGACAAAAAGAATTGGTAGGCATCGGAGAAAGTAAGGGCCCTTAAGTATGCAGCAATCAAGCATAGCAAGACTGTAATGACCATAATGGAGAATGCAAGTTGGAAAACATTTTCAGGATGTACCAGATGTCAAATTAGCATCATTAAAAGGATTTGCAGTTATCATACATTCTACATTTCATATGATCTTTTACTCTCAATGATCCATTGTGAACTAAGGAGCCAATAAATGCACATACAAATGACTGTGAGACTTTGCCCCTAAATTTACTCACATTTAATCATATGTGGGCACTTAAACCATAAGTGCATGCAGGTGTGTGTGTGTTATTATTATAACCATTTGTACATGTACGAACGTTCATACTATGTTAACAGACCAAGAAGTCTATCTTCAGGGCTTGTAGTGAACCTAAATCCCTATGAAATACTCTCGTGTTGGGTAGTGCCACATGAGATATCAACCATGCTATTTCAGATGCTTGGCTTTGAATATTTGTTCTAGATTAATTTTGAATTAATCCAGGCTTCTTGGCAGAGCAAATATATCCTCTTTCATGACAGAATGTTCTTTTAATAAAGCTGGTGGATATCAACAAACAAGCTGCCCAAACACTGGGAAACAATTGATTTTTATTTTATTTTTTGTTCTCCTTCTAGCCTTTCAGCTGAAGGGAGATCCTTAATTCAGATTCCGCCCAAAACTTTTAGAAACTAAATTAATAATGAATGCAGATAATTTACATTTATGCAAGTGAAAACCATAACATATATCAGGCTATTATCCTAGGATTGTCCTTTTTCCCCATAGAAAGGAGCCAAAGGGTAGAAGGATAGTTTTGGATGAGCATGGAATGAAAGATGTAAAAACCATTTACTTAGTGCCTGAGAATTTATGATCACAATATCTGAAACAAGGCTGTATCTGATTAAAAAGAAAAAAGTAGCAGAATATGAAAAGCTTATTTGAGGTGTGAAATGAACTTCGTAGCTATCAAATGTCAAGTCTGAACAGCCTTAATAGATTCGTTTTAGTATCAATACAGTATTAGTAAGATGCTGAAATGGAAATGGTCAGATGGGGGCATATTGCACTCTACCTAGAGCAGTGGTTCCCAACATGGGGCTCACACCCCAAAGAGGAACTTCAATTCCCACTCCAGAAGCCTAAGTCAGTACATTGGCTGATTAGGGCTTCTGAGAATTGAAGTCCAAAAACCAAAGGTTGGGAAACACTGTCTTAGACTATATGATTTCACTGCCCCAAGTATCCATCTCTGTGCTGCTAGCATTTTAGTCACTGTTGTTGATAAAAACCTACTTATTAAGCTAGAGAACACAGTGTGTAGAAAGTGTGATGTCTCTACTTTTCACTATGTTCCCCAGGTTTCTCATAGCTTGTCTCCGCAGAATCAGTTGTCTTTTTATTTCATGGCTGCAATCACCATCTGCAGTGATCTTAGATCCTAAGAAAGTAAAATCTGTCACTGCTTCTACTGCTTCTACTACTTGTCTATTTAATAGTTATAATAAAGAAGGAAATCCACATGACCATGAAAGATTATTGTCTTCTTTGATGCCTTTTTACATCTTCCACCACCCTCTCTAGTTGTCTTCCTACCAATGTAATCACATTTCAGAAGCTCCTATGGGGAATGCTCTTTGTCAGGAGTCCAGAGAACTCTGTAAATGGTCAGCTTTATTCTTACACTCTCACTTGCTTTCCTTGTCCTCAAGGACACCTGCACACACATAAGCACACAGTATTCCTGGGAAATTGTCCCTATCAAATTATTATTTGTTGTTGTTTAGTCACACAGTCAAGTCCAACCCTTTGCGACCCCATGGACCACAGTACACCAGACTGTCATCTGCCATCCTCCGTAGTCTGCCCAGATATACACTCACTGCATCAACTATGCTGTCTAACCATCTCATCTTTTCCTGCCCTCTTCTCCTTTTGCTTTTGATCTTTCCTAGCACAGGGTCTTCTCCAGTCCTCTCTTCTCATTTGGTGGCCAAATTATTTGAGCTTCATCTTCAGCATTTATCCTTCCAAGGAGCAGTTATATGTGTGCTAATGACATCCATCAGCTTCTTTTCTTTCTTTCTTTCTTTCAGCTAGAAATATAAAGTAAAACATGCAGTCACTATTTTGGTCTGCTATTTGGCAAGGGGAAAAAAGCCTTTCAGTATGCCATTGAATAAATCAGTTTGACATGATTTTATAGATTTACGCATAAAAATGATATATTACAGTAAATTAATTTTGCATTAGAAAAATTCTTTACATTTATGTATATTGCTATTCAATTCCCCATTGTGTGGCCCTGGGCAAATTGCACAGTCCCAGAGCACTCCTTAAAAAGGGGGATGGTAAACCACTTCTGAGTACTCTCTACTGAGAAAAGCCTGGGAAGGTTAGTTGTGAGTCATATTCAACTTGATGGTATGTAATTTATTATTAATGTATTTCCAAAGTGTTTTCTTCAAGTCTTAAAGTTAACTGGGGGTCATTGTGTTTTGACTTTACAGGTGCCTACCATCACTAAATGACTTGTACTTAATGACTGGAACGATAAACATGATACCATCCATCATTAAAAAGTCAGATCATATTTTTTGGGCTACACATGAAATTCTGTTCTACAGATGCCAACTCCATATGAAATCTTGCTTTGGACATAGGGTCAGCTTGTGTGTGCAATATGTCATCCAGTAAAAACTGATTTATAGTGATCCTCCCGTTTTCACCCTTTCTTTTCCTCTTCTTCTCTTTTCCCACTCTCTTCTTTCTTTCTGATATTCTGCAATATTTTCAATACCTGAAGCACCCCAAACACTTCTGCTTGTGGCCCTTGGCATTACAGGGCCACATACAGTTACAGCATTACAGAATACAGTACAGCCCTTCTTGTATCTTCTGTTAATGAAGATTGTAGATCTTGCCTGCCCTAGTTCTTTCTCACCTTGATAGTCATACTCTTATTTCTGGATTTTAATTGTCTATTGTCTTGCCCTCTACTGATCATACCTGTCAACCATCTCGATTTGGCTGGGATTACCCCGTAATTTGACGCCGATTGATGTCATAACCTGCCCCGCGCTGCCAAAACCACGTAATTTGGCAGCGGGGGGAAACGCTTTCCATGCATGCGTAGCCCCTACGCAAGCAGCGGAGCACTTCCACGCGTGCGTGGAAGGGTTCTACACAAGTGTAAAACCCTTCCACGCATGCGTGGAAAGCGACCTGCGCACAAGCGATCTGTGCAGGTCCCGTTTTTTCTGGAGCCGCGGGTTGACAGGTATGCTACTGATGTCCATCGAACATGTTTAATCTATGATTTCTCATCCGTACATGGAGGTTATCTTTTCTATCACATAATGAGCATGCATTTACAAATTTTCTTGCAGCTTTTCTAATTTAAGATCCCACAAAGACTACTGCACAATGTATTATTTTCTTAAGAGCTATAAATTCCTTTATTTCTAGAAAACATAGTTTATGGAACTAATGAAACACATTTGGAAACTCAGAGCACTACCAGCACTACGTTGAAACCCACCACTCTAGCAGTGATTCCAAAAGAAGAATCCCCTACAAATAAAACTCTAACAACAACAACTGCAACAACAACTACAACAGGTAAAGACAATTGTTATTAACTCCCATGTTAAAGATTAAGTATCTCTTCCAGATTTGTTCTTTCTCCCATGATTTCTTCTATTTTCTTTCTAAACCATATAATATCTTAATTATTTTAGGGGAGAGGCTTGTTTGCTTGAAGAATCACATGGGTTCTTCTCCCCCCCCCCCCCCCCATGATAGCTGAGTTTAATTGGAACTTTCTTACCTACTGCTAAATCACACCCACTAACATTTAGTAGTTGTAGTTTTTTTAAAATGATTTTTATTTGGCAGATAGATATATTTCCTTCTCTTGAATGTCTGTCTTCATTCCTTCCTGATATTAATCAGCATAATTTTCTCACTGAAAGAGGCACACAACTGTCACAAGCTTTTGGCATAGGTTTGGAAAGGAGATAACAATGTGAGATTGTTGGTGTTCAACAACAGATTTATCAGTGATAACTTCCAAAGCTTACAGGAGAAAGATGACAATATAAATTTTCTGGCATTCATCTGGATTCTCCGCTGAGTATGCCATGTTTATATTTCTGCAAGAACCAAACACAAGAGATGTGTAACAGCATATAACTAACGTGAATCTTTGAAATAGTTTTTGAGAGGATTTGAAAGTGTTGACAGGATCCACATGTTACATTTCAGTACACAATTCTATACTAAAACAGTAGCATCTTACAGGCAAGATATTGCAAGCGTGGCGCCAAAATGGCCGCCGCGCTCTTTGCGCCCCCCCCCCACCGGACTTGGACATCCGGGTAGTTAGGGGGCGTGGCCAGCACCCTTTAAAAGAGGTGGCCACGAGGCAGCCGCGCTGCCATTTTGCGAAGCGACGGAGAGGAGAAGTTTTTCCCCAATCGCTCCGTCGCTCTTCCTTTAGCTGGGAAGCCTCTTTTAGGCAGCGGTTTCTTCTTCGCTTCTTTTCTTCGGCTTCCCAACGATCTCCAGCAATGCCTTCCAAAAAGAAGGCGATGGCGAACGCGGTTCGCGCTTCAAGGAGGCGCCAGCCGGGTCGGAGGACCGCGACTGCGCCCCCTCAGCAGGCCCCCTTTCCGGGGGCGCCCACCAGGATCGGTGGGATGGGGTCGATTGCTACCTGGCCCGAGGCTTGGCAGCCTCAGACCGGCCCTGCAGGGGATGCGGCCCCCGGCCCGCAATTAGCGGCCACTGGCCCGGGCCTGGGCAAGAGCCAGGCTGGGCCTTCGGGCCTTGGCATGCAGCTTCCAGCGGTGGGCTTTAACCAAGGGGGTTGGCTGGGTTCCCTTCCCTGGCAGGGCATGCCCCCGGCCCCTCCGGGGCCGGTGGTTGGGGCATGGCCATATGCGGGCCCCGGGGTCCAGAGACCTGGCCCGGCGCCAGCGACCGGTGGGCCGGCCGGCCCTTTGCCCCCCATTAGCGTTGGGGGCTATGTAAACATTGATGCCCTACTGGCCCGCGTAGCGGCCCTGGAGGCATCTTTAGGGGTAGTGAATCCATCCGGGGCACCTTTTGGTTTACAGGTCAACTCAGTGCCTGCCGGTCCTCGGCAGGCAGCCGAAAGGGTTGAGCTGCCTGAGGCAAGTAGGTCGGCACCAGCCGCGGCCTCGCAGCTCCCCACGCAGCAGATGCCGCCAGCAGGTAGTGGTCAGGCCCCATCTACGAGCTCGGTTGCGGTCGCGAGCTCCGACGCCCGCAGTGGGCCGGAACCCCCGGTGGGGGCGGCCCATGGGGGTGCAACTTGTGAGTATATGGTCCAAGCTAGTGCACCCACACCACAACCCACAACGGGGGGAGGTTTGCAGTGGCCGTGGCCTCACCTGGCTGGGATGGCGGGTCAGCCGCTGCCGGCCCATCAGGGAACGGCTCCAACACTCCAAGGCCCCTCTTGGGGCGGGGTACCCTGTCCTCCAGGGAACTTACTGGGGGTGGCGGGGCTGGTCCAGGCTCCTTTCATGGTGCCCACCACTGTCAATGTTCCGGTGTCGGCCTTGCCGACAGCAGGTTATTCATTGCCCCTCGGGGATCACCTGGCCCAGGCCACCAAGGAAAAGATCTGGCGGGGGGAGTATGTGGACATTTTCTCCCTCTTGAATAGAGAACCCACCAAAGAGGAGAGGGAGGGGCAGGATGAGAAGGACAAGGAGCAGTCTCATCGACGTAAGCCGCCACGCACGTGGGCCAACTGGTTACCCGCGTACCTTATATACATGGCGGTGTACCTCGGTGCCCGGCCTGACCTCGCAATTCCGATGGTCCAGTATTTGGACAACATATACCGGGCGATGGTTGATTTCCCCGGCCCGTCGTGGTTGGCTTACGACGAGGAATTCCGTATGAGAGTGCCCCTACACCCAGAGATGAGGTGGGATGAGCCCTGCCAGAAGCTGTGGCTTCTGTACATGACCCCCACGCGCCCGGCGCCAGGGGAGAGGTACCATTGTGGACATGCGGTCCAGCGAGCTGCTCCAGCCCAGGCACCCCACCAGGTGGCAGGGCAGGGGGTTCCAGCCCGCCTGCTGTGTTGGAGCTTCTCGGCCAATGGTGCGTGCAACAGGAAGCAGTGCCGATACAGGCACGAGTGTCCCTCTTGTGCTGGCCCCCATGCCACCTCCGCGTGTCCGAGGGCAGACGGACTGCGGGGCAGAGGTAGAGGTGGACAGGGAGCGGGCAGAACTGCCGCGGAGGGAGCTGGTCAAGGAAAAGGCCCCCTCCCCAATTAATGTGGACATGTTGGAGCGTTGGCTCACGATGTACCCGAGGAGGGCAGACGCAGCTTACCTGCTTGAGGGTTTCCAGCAGGGGTTTCACATTCCTTTCACAGGGGTCAGGTCCCCTCAAGATGCACCCAACCTGTTATCACTCAGGGGAAGGGAAGAGGTGGCTGCCATGAGCATTGCTAAGGAGGTTGCTGCTGGCAGGGTCGCTGGCCCTTTCCCTGTCCCACCATTTCCCAATCTCAAGGTTTCCCCGTTGGGGTTAGTGCCCAAGAAGTCACCGGGGGAGTTCCGTTTGATACACCACTTGTCTTACCCGGCTGGCCGTTCGGTCAATGATGCTATCCCTGACGACCTTTGTTCGGTCAGGTATACATCTTTTGACCAGGCCCTGCGCATGGTGCGCTGATGTGGCCTGGGTGCACTACTGGCTAAGTGCGACATTAAGTCAGTGTTCCGTCTTCGGCCAGTGCACCCGGGCGACTTTGAGTTGCTTGGTTTCAAGTTCCGGGGTGAATTTTATTTCGACAAAGCCATGCCTTTTGGCTGCTCCATTTCATTCTCAGCATTTGAGCGCTTCAGCACCTTCCTGCAATGGGCCTTTGTTCACAGGTCAGGGTCCCGGTCTGTAGCCCACTACCTCGACGATTTCTTATTCGGGGGTGAACGGGGCTGGGACACGTGCACGCGTCTCCTAAATACATTTCAGACGCTAATGAAGGAACTCGGTGTCCCTTTAGCGCCCGAAAAGACCGAGGGCCCTTCAACCAAGCTCACATTCCTGGGGGTTGAGATTGACACGGTTGTGCAAGCATCCAGGTTACCTGTTGATAAGGTTTCCCGGATCGTTGCACTCATTTTGGACTTGCTGGCAAAACGCAAGGTGTCCCTTCGGGAGCCCCAGGTGTTACATGGTCACCTCAATTTCGCTTGCAGGGTCGTCGCACCTGGCAGAGCATTTGCTCGACGCTTGTGCGATGCCATGACTGGCTTGGCCAGGCCCCACCACAGGGTCCGACTGAACATGGGCATGAGGGCTGATATGCTCATCTGGCTTCAGTTCCTGAGGGAATTCAACGGGGTGTCCTTTTGGAGGTCCGACCTTTTGGTTTCCCCTCGTTTTCAGGTTCAGTCGGATGCATCAGGGTCCCTGGGTTATGGGATTTACTTCGAGGGGAAGTGGGCCTACGGCAGATGGCCACCAGCCTGGTGGGGCACGGATCGTTTGCGCGATCTCACGTACCTGGAATTTTTCCCCATTCTGGGAGCTTTGATGCTATGGGGCGAGGAGTGGGCCAATTCGGTCGTCCATTTCTGGTGTGACAATGCGGCAGTTGTACACATTGTCAACTCACAGACGTCAAAATCTCCCAGGGTTATGGAACTGGTTCGCCAGTTTGTGTTGCGCAGCCTACGCCTCAATGTGCTTTTTAGGGCCAGACATGTTCCAGGTATTAATAATGATATTGCTGACGCTTTGTCCCGCCTGCAGATCCCCCGGTTCCGTGCCTTGGCCCCGGATGCAGAGGAATTTCCCTCGCCGCTCCCGGACGAGATATGGACGCTAGGCAAGGAGAGGTGAACCGGGCGATCGGCATGTCGCTCGCCCCCCGCACGCGTAAGGCGTATAACCATGCATTCAGTTCATTCAGGGCCTTTTGTGCCCAATCACGGCTGCCTGAAAGCTGGCCCATCCCAGTGGCTCACGTACTCCAATTTATGGTTTACTTACATGCCCAGGGCTTAGCCCCCCGCACCATAGCATCCAGGCTGTCAGCGCTGGCATTCATGGCCAAGGTGGGTGGTTTTGCTGACAGCACAAATGATTTTCGCATAAGACATGTTTTGGAAGGGTGGGTGCGGGAACGTGGGCGCAGCCCGGACGACCGCCACCCGATTTCTCCAGGGGTACTTACCCACCTTGCGCGGGGTTGGCATGACCTGTGTTTCGACAGGTATGAGGCAACCCTGTTTCACGCGGCTACTACGGTGGCCTTTTTTGGGGCGCTCCGCATCAGTGAGCTGGTGCTACTGTCTAAGACGGATGCGAGTCGTAGGGCACTGGAACTCGAAGATGTCTATGTCTCCAATGATTGGGCTCAGCTGAGGATACGCTCCTCTAAGGTTGATCAGCACGGTGTAGGCAGTGGTGTAAGACTGCTACGATGTTCCATGGCAGACATCTGTCCGGTTGGTGCCCTACAGGAGTTCCTTGCACTACGTGGTACGCACCCTGGCCCATTTTTCTGTCACCAAGATGGGTCTCCCCTTATTAAATGTCAATTTTGGAAGGTGACCGGTAAGGCACTGGCCAGTGTTGGCCTCCCTGGGGCTCGTTACGGCACCCATTCATTTAGGATAGGGGCGGCTTCCACCGAAGCGGCGTTTGGGTACTCTGGGGCTGAAATACGCAACATGGGAAGGTGGGGATCAAGATGTTTTCAGTTGTATGTTCGCCCTCTTCAACAGTGAGTACCAGTTAAGTCACTGCCCTGTTTCCCTTTTTTCCTTGACAGACCCTGGGTGTCATCTTACACCGGTGACAGTATGGCTGGTGGGCCACAGCTATGTGCACAGGGCAGCGCAGTTTGCTGCGGCGACAGAGTGGGGACCCCGACTGGGACTGGGTGCATCCGCAAGTCTCAGGTGGTACTGTAAGCGCGGAATGTTATGGCGGGAACTGTTGCCATTCCTTTTCTCCATCAGGGATGCTGATGTCCTGATTATACACCTTGGGGGTAATGATTTGGGACAGGTCACGGGCCTATCGCTGAAGCATGCGATTTGCGGTGACCTGGCCTACTTGCATTATGTGTGGCCTGCCACAATCCTACTTTGGTCGGACATGATACCGCGGCACGCTTACAGGGGAGGGTTTAACCTCCAGGCCCTTGATCGGGCTAGGCACTCGGTGAACAGGGCTATTGCCCGGTTCTTTCTGGACAAGGGTTGGGGGCGCGTCATACGACACCCCACCATCAGTCTCCAAAATTAGGAGCTTTACACAGGGGATGGGGTCCATCTGTCGCCGGGAGGTATGGACCTCTTGTTGGGAGATTGGCGAGCAGGCCTGTTGACCGAGCTGACGGTCTGGGGTGGTGGTGGTGAGCCTTTGTTGAAGCCTCCCCGTGTGGCGGGTAGCACTGGTAAGGTAAACATTTATGACCCACAGGTATCCGGCAGGTTCGCAATTGACTGGACAACACTAGACAGGCACAAGTTGGTTAACGTTGTCCGGTCAACGATGAACCAGGCAATGGGGTGATGGCACGAGCTAGGCAGCATGCATCACCCCGTTATTTTACGGATACGCGTCAGAGGGTGGGGTCAGTAGTTAGATTATTGACTACGGTCAACAATTTGTTTGTTGTCAACAAACAAATTGATACAAATGGATACATTGTAACCAATTGCCGTTGGCAATTTTGGGTGGAACCTTACCAGTGTTACTTCGGCCTGCTTGCCTTAAGAATTATAATTGGTTGAATACCAATAGAAATTTATAATTCGGACTAGGGCATGAATCAATAAATGTGGCCCAATGCCGTTATCCACTTTTACCAGGGTCTGAGTCCTTTATTGGGGGGTGCGCCTGCAATGCAAGCGCGGTGCCAAAATGGCCACCGCGCTCTTTGCGCCCCCCCCCCACCGGACTTGGACATCCGGGTAGTTAGGGGGCGTGGCCAGCACCCTTTAAAAGGGGTGGCCACGAGGCAGCCGCGCTGCCATTTTGCGAAGCGACGGAGAGGAGAAGTTTTTCCCCTCCACCCCCTCCCTAGTTAACAGTGTGATATTTTGGTCGCTTCAGGGCCGGGTGGGAATTTTTGGCTGGGACCTACAATTGGCTTTCGGGTCCTGGCTTTTTTGCCCATCCCACACTGTTGCTATGGTTTGACATAGGGGTTTCTTGCTCTGCTGTTGACTTTGGTCACATGGGCGGGTAGCACTGGTAAGGTAAACATTTATGACCCACAGGTATCCGGCAGGTTCGCAATTGACTGGACAACACTAGACAGGCACAAGTTGGTTAACGTTGTCCGGTCAACGATGAACCAGGCAATGGGGTGATGGCACGAGCTAGGCAGCATGCATCACCCCGTTATTTTACGGATACGCGTCAGAGGGTGGGGTCAGTAGTTAGATTATTGACTACGGTCAACAATTTGTTTGTTGTCAACAAACAAATTGATACAAATGGATACATTGTAACCAATTGCCGTTGGCAATTTTGGGTGGAACCTTACCAGTGTTACTTCGGCCTGCTTGCCTTAAGAATTATAATTGGTTGAATACCAATAGAAATTTATAATTCGGACTAGGGCATGAATCAATAAATGTGGCCCAATGCCGTTATCCACTTTTACCAGTGTCTGAGTCCTTTATTGGGGGGTGCGCCTGCAATGTGAAATGGGTTTGAGGGAGATATTCACTTACATGTTGCCTCAATCCCTTCATTTTGTATAAACGTTATCTAAAAATCTCCAAGACAAGATATTCCACCAATGGGCCTTAGGATCAAGTGGGATGAGGCTCTCAGTATTCTGTGATGAGATCTAACACTTTTTCTTTTGATGATAAGCATGTATTTTGGTGATAAGCAGGTATTATTCAGAGAAACAGTTTTAGGGGAACTCTTTAATCCCTTTTTAAAATTATTTTGTGAGTTTAAACTCTCTTCTTTCCCAGAGCTGCTGTTTATATTAATCATTAAAAATGGACATTCTAGTGCTATTACTAATAGATAAAAATGGAGTTCCAATTATGGTTTTCTAAGAATCTCATGCAGGTTGTCCAATAACTTGTAGACTAAAGAATTCTAGGACTTTATGGAAGTGCAAACATGGCAGATCTGGAGGCAATTTAGCAATAGCAATCACACTTCTATCCTGTTCCATAGTGCTTAGTTCATTCTCTGGGTAGATCACAGGTTAATTAGTATTTTGTCCCCAATATGCTCGGTATTCATTTTACCAACCTCAGAAGGATGGAAGGCTGAGTCAATTTTGTGTCCCATCAGGATCAAAGTCACAACGTTTCAGCTGCACTACAGCAGTTTAACGACTGCACCACAAGGGGTCTTATAATCTTTAGATTGCATGCTTGAGGAACATGTTTGCTTAATACAAACATGTTTCCCGGGTGACAGCCATCTGAACTCAAGATGCAACCATATATCAGATAGACTAGTAGTTTGCAAACTTGACTCTTCAGTTGTTTTTGGACTTCAATTACCAGAAGCCCAAGTCAGCATACCCAAATTGAAGTCTAAGAACATCTGGAGAGGCAAATTTGCAGACCCCTGAGATAGACCACTTGTTCATCTAACCCTGTACCTACTGACCACCACTGACTGTCCTTCAACTGCAATGCAAACTTTTAAATGGCAATTCCAGAGACCAAGATTGGAAATCTGTTTATTTCAGGGACTGAAGCAATGAATGTGTTAATTCTAACGTCTGTGCTTCTGGCAACTTCTGTTAAAAAAGGAGTCCTCATACCCTTCTGATAAATTATGCATGCTCCATTGCTCATGCCATTTATCAAAACAAATTATTATTGCATGCCACTGAACGTAACACTATGGTTTGGTTTATGAAGATCTCTGGCATGCTTCTATGTGCTTTAGAACTGCTTTTAAAAAAACCTTAAAATCTGATTTGTTACTTTGCTTTAACCTTCCTGATATGCAAAAAGGCAATCAATCAATCTTTTTTGTATCTCTAGCATCTCCAGAAAATGCAACAGAGGCAAAAAATGAGACAAGCATCAACAGTACAAATACAATATTATCAATCCCCTCTAATTCAACAACTACAATGGTGCAGTTATTGCCAACACAGAACACTACATCACATGCTACCCACAATGGAACAATTGAAAGTATAACTCCAACAACACGTCCAACAATGTCTTCTACTGAGCAGACAAAACAGAATTTCTCCAGCTCATCTAATACCACTCAAACTGCTGACAACACTTTAATGGTATGAGTGTAAAGAATGCAGCTTGCTGGTTTGAATGCAATGAAAGGAGAGGTCAGTCAGTTCTAGTTGAGGAAGCCTAATTTTAAATCAGTGATCAATCAATACATTATTCCTACTAAACAACCTGTTATCTCTGCTGCTATTGAACTGTATCGGCAACTTGCAGCACCGTGTTCTTTTTTCTCCATCCATTCCATAATGGTCTCTGTCAAATAAAATTATGGTCGCCTAGTTCCAGATTGTGAAGACACCTTGCCCCAGGTAATTCTTTAGTGTTGACAGCATGCTTGTTCAACAATGTAGATTTTCTCCCTACCATAGTAAGGTCAGTGTTAAGCAAAGCTAGTTGCTCCCAGAATCCTACATGTAGTAAAGGTTTCCCTTGCTCGAAAGCCAGTCATATCCAATTCTAGGGTGCAGTGCTCATCTCTGTTTCTAAGCCGAAGAGCCAGCACTGTCTGCTTCTGCAGACATTTCCGTAATCATGTGGCAGGCATGACTAGACACTGGAGCACACGGAGCGTTGTTACCTTCCCACCGAAGTGGTCCCTATTTATCTACTTGCAATTTCTTGTTTTCGAACTGCTAGGTTGGCAGGAGCTGGGACAAAGACAGGAGCTCATTCCATCCTGCAGTACTTGGGAATCAAACTGCTGACCTTCCGCTTCCCAGTCAGCATCTTAGCCACTTGAGCCACTGTAGTCCCATGTAGTATTTCATAGCAAAAATTCCAACAAAGTACCTTTTTCCATCCCTGAGTCAGTTTCCCTCTGCAGTTGACATTTATGGGGTGTTGCAGAGGTATGAGTGTCCTTGCAGTCACAGTTAGCCACTGCTGTACCACTTGTTTTTAAGAGCCAATGCCAGAATTCTATTTTGCATTTACGTGAGCATAAGTGTAGCTGCATTAAGCATGGTGGTGACTTGCCACTAATTAACAAATTGTCACCTGTATTCCAAGTTGTATACCAACTCACGCAGGTCATACACAACCAAGAATGTGAGTGGCAACTCATTAATCTGCAGCAATTTATCATTGTATTTTGGGTGATTACACTTAGTAAAAGTAAAGGTCACCCTTGCTCAAAACCAGTCGCATCCAACTCTAAAGTTCAGTGCTCATCTCTGTTTATAGCCAAAGAGGCAGTGCAGTCTGTATCTGCAGATGTTTCCATGGACATGTGGCAGGCATGACGAGACTGGAGTTCATAGAACATTGTTTACCTTCCCACCGAAGTGGTACCTACTACTTGCAATTTCTTGCTTTCAAAGTGCAAGGTTGGCAGGAGCTGGGTCAGAGATGGGAGCTCACTCCATCATGCAGCACTCAGGGCTCCAACTGCTGACCTGCCAACCTTCCAGTTGTCAAGTTCAGCATCTTAACCACTAAGCCACCGCAGTCCCTTACACTGATTACACTTCCACTGGTGTAAATTTATAGCAGGATTCTGGGCCATACTTGAAAATATGCAACACAACAGCTAGCAGCCAGAAGAATGAAGATATTTTTCCATCTCTGAGTCAGTTTCCGTCTGCAATTGACATTTATGGGGTGTTTCAGAGATATGTGTCCTTGCATACCCAAGTATGAATATAAAGACTAAATTTCCAGCTCCGCTGAACTTTTTCCTTATACTCTCCCCATTATTCTTTACTCAATGCATTTGCTATCTCAGTTGTTGTGTTTTGATTAATGTGCTTTGCCAGCAGTTCTGTGAGCTTCTCAGACAGCATATGTTGATAGGTGTACTGCATAAATAAATATTTTTAGAAAGTAAAAATGCCACATCTCTTGGTGCACTGACTATTGCTTTTTCAATCTTTTCATTATTAGTTTGACAGCAGATGTGTGAATATCAAAGAAATTACTACTGGCACCCAAGTGATATGTCTGGAGCTTACGGAGACTCGTACATGTGTAAGTAATAACTAGGCATGTAAGAGCCATGGTGAGGAATTTGCTAAGGTGAGCAAAATGGAAAAGCACTCTCAGGACAGCTTTGCTCTAGAGCCGGGGTTTCCAACATATGGCCCATGGGCTGGATCCGGCCCACAGCACAGAATCATTCAGCCCATGCCACCCTTGCCACTCCTGAAACGGGATGTAAAATGCACCTGCACAAAACACTGCCGTAAATGATCCGCAGCTGTCGTAAACGCGTTTATGGCAGCCACGGGTGCATTTATGGCAGTTTTTTGCACATGTGCGGTTGTGTTTTACTTCCACTTCTAGGTGGGAGGAACCATGTGACTGGCCTGCTCTAGAGGACCTATCCTCGGGGGGGGGGGGGGGGGGACAGAAAGTAAGGCTCATCCTACATTGTAGGAGTGAGATGATACCTCTTCTAGGTCACTTTAAAAATTCCAAACTTTTTCAAGCTTTTGTAACTCATAGTTACTTCTTCAGGCTATATCATGGCATGGGCTATGTAGTTCCAGCCAGGCTTTAGTCTTAGATGTTGAATGCGGAAACAGACAACAGCTATATCCTTTTACAGTCTAAAGGCAGGAAGCAAGAAGTTTGTATATTCCCTTCCCCAAGAATGACCCTCTCTGAAACTGTACCTTTCCATGAGGCGGGGAAGGGAAATGCAATTCAAACCCAGACCTCCTGAATTGGCCAACAAATTTAACCACTAGGAATGTCAAAATAGTCCAAATCAGTCCAAATTAAAGTCAATTAGGAATATTACCTAGTGGAAGTTCATCAAATTGGGTTTTCCTAATCCTGCATTGGTATTCAGAATCCCTGTTGTATGACACAGCCATACAATAGGAGACAAACTGTCTGCTTCTCACTATACATTCCTGAAGAGAACTTTTTGTCTCAGCTGTTAGCTTTAGGACAAGAGATAATTACATCTGAGTTGTGAACAGATAGAAGGGACAGTATCCTTTCTTTGTTTTCCTGTTGCTCTTTCCCAGTAAATTGGTTTGTATCTCTGGTCAGTACAAAGGAAACTATGACACTCTCTCAAGAGTCAAGTGTTCTTTCCACAACAGAGGAAAATCGATTCAGGATTATTATTTTCCACAGCCTACCAAGTGAATATCTGTGGGAACTTTTTGACTAGATTCTTATTTTGAACTTGCTGTTTTTCCAGACTTAAGTCGTTCTGTGATTGATTATATTCTGAAAATTGTTATTTATTCATTTATTTATTTATTACTAACTGGGGCAAGGTTTGTCAAAAACCAGTTGTAGCTGTACTGTAACATTAAAGAGATCTTTAAATTGCTTGGCATTTGGAAATGCTGGAGTTGGTGCCTATCTGCCCATAAAGCTCTCTGTTAGCAGAAAACTAATACATCAAGATATGATTTGGGCTGAAGCCCCTTAATATGTTAGGCTTTGATGTGATAGGTTTTATTTTGCACTTAAAATAAGATGATGATTATTGTATAATATGCAGAAGATTAAAAACTACTATTCCTTGCCCACCTCTGTAACTGAAAACAGAGGTTGCTAGTCTTCCACCTTTATATGGATAGCTACTTGGCATGACTTTTGTGCTCCATGGGTCCTGAATGGAATTGAGAACTAAAAGTGACAAAAGTAGGTACAGAAATAAAGTAAGATCCAAGGCCACCTTCCATCATGTCCTTACACTGGAACAATTTAGCTCAAACTGAGGGACAAGATCTAAGGCCACACCTTCCTAGGTTTGACTGATCGGACAGGGACTGACCATTTCTCCCACCCAATCATGGGGAATAGGATGGCTGTTTTTTTTTCCTTTTGACAGAGGCTGGGCAAGGGAAAAATGACCCTGGACTTATCTGTGAGTGTCAATGTTGCTTCAACAAGAGTAAGCATTTAAAATAGAGAGCAGAGCAAAGGAAACATCTATTATTGGACATGAAAGAGCCCTGTCCCTAAAAATGTTAAGAATTTAACCAGAACACCAATTGTAGGAGGCTGTTTCATCCTCCCTACCAACAAATTTGATAGGATTCCAACCAGTGGTGGGATTCAGAAATTTTTACTACCTACTCTGTGGGCGTGGTCAGGGGGAAAGCCCTGTGTTGCACCTGAATTAGGACTATTTTATTTCAAAACCTAGATGGACAGGGCCATCCAGAATTACTGGCAAACTGGGGTGAACCTGCTTAATCCCACCACTGATGCCAACACATATCCTAACATCTTTAGGTGGTGCTATAGCCTCATTTTAAAAACTAATGCTCAACATAATTTGTTGATGGGAGTACAGTATATTTAATACCTAACTTCAAGAATTAATCTAAAAGAACATATTCTAAAAGGTTTCCTAGGGACCAGCTTTATCTCAGGGAAAAATGTGAGAATTGCAGATATCCATTTTCCCCTGTTCTCTTGTTTTGGTATGAGATTGAAATCTGAGCCCTGAACATGACTGGAAAAATGACTGAAGAAAGTTTGTTGTTGTTGTTGTTCAGTCGCACAGTCGATTCCGACCCTTTGCGACACTATGGAACATTGATCTCCAGCTACCCCTGTCCTCCACCATCCTCCTCAGCTCACTCAGCTCGGTGGCCGCTGCGTCCACAATGCCATCCAGCCATCTCATCCTTGGCCGTCCCCTTTTTCTTTTGCCCTCCACCTTTCCCAGCATCAAGGCTTTCTCAAGTGAATCCTCTCTTCTCATTTGGTGTCCAAAGTACTTCAGCTTCATCTTTACTATTTGACCTTCTAAGGAGCAGTCAGGACTGATTTCTTTCAAGATTGACTTATTTGTTCTCCTCGCTGTCCAGGGTACTCTCAAAACTCTCCTCTAACACCACATCTCAAAGGCATCTATTCTTCTGCACTCAGCCTTCCTAATGATCCAGCTCTCGCATCCATACATTACCACCGGGAATACCATTGCTTTGATTATACGGATTTTTGTTTGCAAGATGAAGTCTCTACTTTTCACTATGTTCCCCAGGTTTCTCATGGCTTGTCTCCCTAGAATCAGTCGCCTCTTTATTTCATGGCTGCAGTCACCATCTGCAGTGATCCTAGATCCTAAGAAAGTAAAATCCGTCACTGCTTCTACTTCTTCCCCGTCTACTTTCCAGGTGCTGATAGGGCCTGTTGCCATTATCTTGGTTTTCTTGATGTTAAGTCTCAGGCCAGCTTTTGCACTCTCTTCTTTCAACCTAATCAGTAGCTTCTTTAAATCTTCCTCACTTTCTGCCATTAGGGTGGTATCGTCGGCATATCTCAAATTGTTGATGTTTCTCCCAGCAATTTTTATCCCATATTGTGATTCCTCCATCCCTGCATTGCGCATTATGCGCTCTGTGTATAGGTTGAAAAGGTAGGGTTATAAAATGCAGCCTGTCTTACTCCTTTTCCTATTCCAAACCATTCTGTCATTCCGTGTTCTGTCCTAACTGTTGCTTCTTGACTCTTGTACAGATTTCTCATGAGGCATATGAGGTGTTCTGGTATTCCCATTTCTTTAAGTACTTGTCACATTTTATTGTGGTCCACGCAGTCCAAAGGCCTTGGTGTAGTCAATAAAGCAGAGGTATACTTGTTTCTGATATTCTTTTGTTTTCTCCATGATCCACCGTATATTAGCAATGTGGTCTCTAGTCCCCCTGCCTCTTCTGAAACCTGCCTGCACCTCTGGCAATTCTTTCTCCACGTGCTGCTGAAGTCTATCCTGTATTATCTTGAGCATCACCTTGCTAGCGTGTAGGATGAGCGCAATTGTTCGATGATTTGAACACTCTTTGGCACTACCCTTCTTTGGGATTGGAACGTATACTGATCTTTTCCAATCCTTTGGCCACTGTTTTGATTTCCAGATATTGAATGCAGTAATTTGATTCCGTCATCTTTTAGAGCTTTGAAAAATTCAACTGGGATACCGTCATCTCCACTAACTTTGTTGTTTGCAATGCTTTTTAGGGCCTTTCTGACTTCACTCTCTAGGATGTCTGGCTCATGTTCAATGTTCTCCTCATTGTGATTATCAGTGGTGTTGAGGTCCTTTTTGTAAAGTTCCTCTGTGTATTCTTTCCATCTTTTCTTAATCTCTTCTGCATCAGCTAACTCCTTGCCGTCTTTGTCCCTTATCATGGTCATTTTTGCTTTGAATGTTCCCTTGATTTCCCCAATTTTTTTGAAAAGATCTCTAGTCCGGCTTCTTGTGTTGCTTTCCTCTATTTCTTTGCACTGTTCATTTAAATAGATTTCCTTGTCTCTCCTTGCTTTTCTTTGAAATTCTATGTTCAAGTGACTGTATTTTTTCTTTTTCCTTTGCTTTTTGCATTCCTTCTTTCCTCTGCTATTTTAAGAGTTTCATCAGACAACCACTTTGCTTTCTTATGCTTCTTTTCTTTTGGTATGGTTTTCCTTGCTGCCTCCTGCATGATGTCCCGCACATCTGTCCATAATTCTTCTGGCACTCTGTCTATCAATTCCAAACCATTAAATCTGTTCCTCACCTCCACCATGTATTCCTTAGGGATGTTGTCTAGGTCATATCTGTCTGGCCTGATTGTTTTCCCTATTTTCTTTAGTCTAAGTCTGAATTTTGCTATTAGTAGGTTGTGATCTGAGCCACAGTCTGCTCCAGGTCTTGTTTTTGCTGACTGTATGGAGGTTCTCCATCTTTGGCTGCAGAGTATGTAATCAATCTGGTTTCGATGTTGGCCATGTGGTGATGTCCATGTGTAAAGTCACCTCTTGTGTTGCTGGAAGAGGGTGTTTGCTATGACCAGTGTGTTATCTTGACAGAACTCTATCAATCTTAGCCCTGCTTCATTCTGCATTCCAAGACCAAACTTGCCTGTTACTCCATCTACTTTTTGATTTCCTACTTTGGCATTCCAATCTCCCAAGATAATGTGGACATCATTTTTGGTGTCTGTTCTATGAAGTCTTGTAGGTCCTCATAGAACTGGTCCACTGTGGCTTCATCTGCGCCCATGGTTGGTGCATATATTTGGATTACAGTGATATTAAAAGGTTTGCCTTGTATTCTGACTGACATCATTCTATCATTTTTGAGATTGTATCCCATTACTGCTTTTCTCACTCTTTTGTTGACAATTATGGCTACTCTGTTTTTTCTGAAGTTTTCTTGATCACAGTAGTAGATGTGATGGTTTCCCAAGTTGAATTCACCCATCCCTGTCCATTTTAGTTGGCTGATTCCCAAGATGTCAATGTTTATTCTTTCCATCTCATTTTTCACCACCCCCAGTTTTCCTTGGTTCATCGACCTCACATTCCATGTTCCTATGCAGTATTGTTCTTTGCAACACTGTATTTCTCCTCCCCCTCTCCCATCTCTCCCCTTTTTTTGATCTGTGTTAAGCATCCTGTTTCATCTAACTTGCCTCTTTTGTTTTGCCTTTTGTTCTGGTCCATAGGCTAATGACTTAATCCCTTCAGAAACAAATAACTTTTCCCATTTTAAACTTTCCTGGTAGGTATTCGAGAGCAACTTATTTGTTGTTCTCTCAGGAAACACCTGGCCTACATCTCAGTGAAGGCTAGTGCTCTGAACTAATGTGATATAAGTACTGTATTCATATTGCCTGTTAAATGCCACTTTTTCTAGGAGAGAAAGACGGAATGGCTTCATAAGCATTGGAATGACATTTATTTCTCAAATAAAAAAATCCAAACAAGTAGGCTTATTAATTTTTGTCCCATGTAATGATTATGTCTTTGTCTCATTAGTTTTCATTTATTAGTTTTGAAAGTTAAATATTTGGTGCATTTTGGGACTATTTAGAATGTTTTAGAACATTTTCTATTTCAGATAGTGGTCCCATGGAAAAATAATTAATGCAAATGTGATGAGCATCATAATGGATAACTAAATGTCCTACACTATGTTAGCATTTTGGAGATTTTGTAACAAAGTATATAAAAACTCTTCTTCTTTTGTGTCCTGATCAAACCCTGGACTGCCAAAATGAAGCCACTTTCTTTGCTTTGTCATTGCCCAAACACAAGTCTTCATGGTGCATGTCTCTGGCAGCAATCGGCAAACCAGCAAATGGGCTGGACTCTGTGCCTCTCCACATTCACAACGTATGGCGTTGTCCACCAGCAGTCCCCACTTGAGCATGTTGCTCTTGCATTTAGGGACTCCAACCCTCAGACTATTCAGGGTTCTCCAGGTGACATAGGGGAGATTGAGATCTTCAGCTATGTCCACTTTTAATGTTGTTCCTTGCCCGGGGAGCTCCCTTTTCCATCTTCTAATTTGGTTTTGCTCTTGTGTACCCTCAAGAATGTTTGTTCTTGACATAAAGCTCTTTCTGGATCTGAGCCAGCGGACTTGAGGCTCAAATCCGTTCAGAGGGTATTGAGGGTCATTCTCTTGCTTAGTTCTCTCAGTATCTGCTGCTACTTCTCTCTTGATCTTAGGTGGAGCAACACCAACAAAATCACTTACCAAATTTTGCTGGATGTTTAATGAGAATAAGGCAAAACCTAACAAACAGGTGAAAGGCAAATAACATCAAGAGGTATTTTACACGAATCAAGTAACATAGCTTTTGCATGGCACTGGGTAAGCAAAAAAGACTCCCCTGCACCAGGAAGTTCCAGACTCAAGGGTTTACCTTAAGTGACCTTAGCAAGCCACTGTGTCCAACTGGCAGCTTCTCATCTGCAATATAGGTCTAACAATGCAGCTCTACCTTAGCAATAGATCTAAGGGTTATCAAGATAAAATATGTAAAACACTTCGAACGTTCTGAAGAACTGTGTCATTGTGTAGTGGTGATACAAACTGCAGCTAGTAACCAAGGGGCCATACCACCCTAAAATTTAGTAGTGAAGTGCCCCTCCAATCCCACTAGCTTCCCTGACCAAATCACTTTCTTGTCTTCAAAAACATATAACTTAAATGGTCCTATCCAACGGTGTTACATTGTCAGTAAGAAACATGTAAATAAGACAGCAGAAGAATTAGGATAAAATAAAGGGGAATCAGGAGACAGTAGGGTAGTATGTAAAGTTAAATTGGAACAATTTATTTTTAAAAATCTAGTTTATGTTATTTGTTGTCCCCACGGTTTCTCCCATTCTGGTCTCAAAGGCTGAGATTCTGTTGCTTAGTGTATTAATTGCATTAAATCAGAGGGATTTGATCAGTCCACCTTTCCATAAGTTCCTTCAATTCAAATGCACCTGTTCTAGTTATGACTTACTATGCTAAAATAAGTTGTAACTAGAGTGAGCCTGGTTGGAGCAATGAAAATTATGGAGGAATTGATTCACCACACCCCTACTGATTAGGCCTACTTGGATTTCAGCCAACAAGTGATAAATATTCTGTCTATATAAGAACTTCCACATAATGGCTCGTAAAAACATTGTACTGTACCACTAAAAAATTAATTCTTCTGAATATGTGAAAAAGTGCCTAAGATATTTCATGAACTGTGTGTGGGAAGAAAATTTTTCACAGTAAGTACTACTGTATTGCAAAACACAGATCCCACAAGTAGAAAAGGAAATGCTTACAACAGGTACAGGATTGAATGGCAGAGAGGCTTCTTCTTTCATGTCTAAACCAAACGTAAAGCTGCCAAAATGAAGGCACCTTTTGGTGGGTCAAGTGGTTAAGACGCTGAGCTCGCTGACTGGAAGGTTGGAGTTTGATTCCTGGGTACTGCATGATGGAGTGAGCTCCCCTCTCTGTCCCAGCTCCTGCCAACCTAGCAGTTCAAAAGCAATAAATTTCAAGTAGATAAATAGGGACCACTTCGGTGGAAAGGTAAACAGCATTCCATGCACTCCAGTGTTGAGGCATGCCTGCCACACATCCACGGAAATGTCTGCAGACGCAGACAGCACTGGCTCTTTGGCTATAAACAGAGATGAGCACTGAACCCTAGATTCGGATATGACTGGCTTTTGAGGAAGAGTGAACTTACCAAAGGTAAGTTCATTCTGCAGTTCCTTTCACCTGACCTAGTGTGAGAGGCTAAAGGAGCATGAATGTATACCTGGGAGTCAAAGATCAAGAGACACCTGAAGACGTTAATTGTATTTAAAGAGGGGGCTGCCAAGAAATGTATGGCACATTTATTCAGCATTGAACTAAAGAGGGAAAGTACAGCAGGCAGGAAATTGCCATAGTTTAGATAAGATACAGCCATAGAGAATGGCCTTTCCCAGACAAAACAATAATCTGGCTAGCACAATAATCTGCTGTGAAGGGCGAGTGACCATTTCTGGATTTTTCAGTCAAACATGTACAACATCACTTTCAGCTAACTATCCATTCTCTGTGCATTTTTCAAAGTTCTGCCTACCTTTTCTGAAATGGGAGGACCAGACCTCTTCCTAGCACTAGCATGTAGCCTGCTACTGAGTGAAGAAAAGATTGCAATCACGATTAACTATAAAGAAAAATAAATGTTCAAAGCTCTGACCATTCTCCTTTTATTTACAGTATTTTAGTCTCTATTCCCCAGTTTGCTTTGGAACAAGTATTGTGTGAAAACTGGCTTTAAAAAGTTGGGAAACCTGTTTCTTTTTTTAAGCTAAAGTCTGGTCATGACCCCAACCCAAAGGACACGTCTATAGTGAATTCCAGAAACTTCATCCTTTTTGACGCACAAAGTGACCAAAAGGAGGAAAAAGCTGCAGTACTCTAGCTGTCTCCTCCATCTCCTCCTACCCACAAATAACAATTGCTGGAGAAGAGGGACAATCTTCAGTCTCTGTGTGGGAAGATTTTGTCCTTTTGAAATGTGCATTTGGAAGCACCATCTGACAGATGTGAGGCATTGCCAAAACAGGAAGGCCAAGTGTTTGTGTGCTACTTCCTTCATCTCCTGCCTGGTGACAAAGAAAAAGGAGCTGGTGCTTATAATATCAAAACAATAAGGGCTGCATTGATTTCACTTTACAGTTTTAACCATTTATTTATTTATTTAAATTTATATGCCGCCTAATCAGGAGAACCTGACTCAGGGTGGCGTACAACAGTTAAAAATGTATAAAAACAGATTTTAAAATCCCACATCGCACACTCACTTTCCCACCCTACTACCCCCCACCCCAATTAAAAGAATAAAAAGAAATAAAAGGGAATGGGGGGGGGATACAACAACACAAAGGGAGGGATATTAACTAAGTACTAACTGGGGATGAGCCAACAGGCTGGAACCGTATTCCCATTAAGGCCCCACACCTGCCCTGCCAACCAAGGATCCTCCAGTCTATCATTTCATTTTGTCAATTTGAAATGTCCATGGAACATTTGTTCATTATAATCTGCAATGTAACATTAGAGAGAAAGGAAAGCTACTGTAGGTAGTTGTTCACAATCTGAAGACAAATGTGGGTGATATCTTTATTAGACCACTAAAATGTCACCAGCAGAAACTAGCTTTTGACTCTACAGGAATTGCTAATTACTGACTTCCAGCCTGATGAAGATGCCTGCAGAGTCAAAAGCTAGCTTCTGTTGGTAGAATTTTAGAGGTCTAATAAAGGTATTACCCACTCTTATCATTGGATAATGTAAAATTAAACTTTAAACAATTGCTTTTATATCATTTGTTGTTGTTCAATAATCATAGATATGAACTTGGCACCAATGTTCTGGTTTATATTCCCTTTTTTTGTTTATTTATGTTTTAATAACACAGAGCTGCCTGATCTTGTTCATCCACTTTAGCAACAACAGGGCTAATTAAGGCGGACATGGTTAAACCAGCTCTAAAAGAAGGAGTGGCCAGTTTTTGACCTATAACTCTAATCATCCCTATTTAGTCAATTGTGAAGAGTTATAGGAGGTAAAGTTCAAAACATCTGGAGAGCTAGGGCTGCCTACAATTAAAAGCATTATTTTTCTGAGAAGACTTAAGCTGTGCAGTCTTGCCTTCAGTTGCCTTTGATATTAACATACCATGAAATGACCTAAACACACAAAAATATGAGTGTGTCCCAAGGCACTATCATAACATCACTGTTCTCTTCATCATTATATCACACTTCTTATTTCTCAAAATTATTATTCTTTGTTATGTTGATGTTATTAATTTCTATGGCATATTTATATACTTACTCCTTTCTGAAAGCTCACAATATCTATCACATAACATTCCTATGTGCATTTAATTCTGATTATAAAATAAACTGGAGAAGGGAATCCATGTCTATGGAAATTATAAGTAGAAACATGGTCACTGAGTTTTTGCCTTTTGCTCTTACTGTAATAGGTTCCTCAGAAGAAACTTTTCAAATGTATTGCTTAGAAAACCTTCCCATATCAATATGGCTTCCCTCACCTATTATGGCCATCCCAACCAAGAAGTTGATAAACAATTGATACTGTGATAAATAATTGCATCGTTTCACCTGAGAAATATTTAAATCTATGCAAAGTGTGCAGAGAATTTCACCAACTGATATTATGATAAAATCAAATTGAAGAGAGCATTTGTGTGACACAAAGCTGACAATTTTTCTTTTAAAATTTTGCAGGAACAGTTTGAAAAGCAGAAAGGGGTGATCATAAGAAAGGTGTTATGTATGATAAACACAACATGTCACATCAAATTGTCAGAATCAAGTGTGAAGCACAATTGCATACTGTTGGTTGATGTTAACAATAAAGGTAAGTTGAGTCAATTTATATAGTGTTTTGTATGTGTGTGTGTTATTGATAGTGATGGTGTGGTCTGTTAAATTTGGGTAGCTGCTGTTTCAGCCCTAAAAGCAGATTTAAATAATTTGGAAGAATAGGCTGGAATTCAATAGTAAATTACAACTAAAATTAGCCATGAAATTTATGGAAGAGCTGATTTACCAAATCCCTGCCAATTCAATTGACCTACTCTAATTGTAGCTTACTACTGTATTTCAACCATTGGGTTTTAATATCAACAACATTTGTTAGTATACCATAATATGATAATCCTACTATGCAAACTAATTGTTTGTTGCAAGCAGCCTTAAGAGGACATTAAATAAAGTCCTTTAAATAAATATATATATTAAATGAAAAATTATAAATACAAATAATCTCAGAATATGTCAGTGTTCTCCAGTTGCTGCAGTTCCTTTTCTATGGCATCATGTGTACCCTGAACCATAAGATTGTAAAAAGAGATAGAACTGTTTGATGCATGAGCATATCCCAGTCAGGATCTTATGTTTGTTATATAACACAACAGGCATTCCAGATTTAATCTAAGATTCAAACTAGACAAGTTGCTCAAATTGTATTAATCACTTCTTTAAAAGGTAATAGTTAACTGTCTTGTCCCAGCAAAAGCTTTTCTTACCTCTTTATCTATGAATTAGCTTGCTTTGTTTTCTGACTGGCCATTAGGATACAAATACTGTACCAGTTTGATTAGTAAGTCAGATTGCTCACAAATGCAACTCTAGAGAAAGTCTATCACTGGTGGACAATAATGAAATCAGCTTCTAGACACCAGCTGAGTGGCTTGTTTACTTTGATCCTACAGTTGCTGATTGATAGTTATGAGCATTCTGAACAGGTGGCTTCTTCCTGTTATAGTCCATTCTAGATGTTTCTTATTATTACAATATCCAGAAAGAGCCTCCTCAAAGATTGTGGTATTTCTGAACCACAATCAGCCGTGGCCTGGTAACATCAACCTTGTATTGTTGGCTAATCTTTCTCACACTAGATCAGGTGAAGGAAACTGCAGAATGAACTCACCAAAAGGTGCCTTCATTTTGGCAGTTTCATGTCTAACCTAGACACGGAAGAAGAAAATCCTGATAATTAAACATGAATTGTACTTTTCCCACTGAAAAAAAGAGTGGGCATTTTCATGAAAATGCTTGATGTCCTCATAGTTTCTTTTAGCATTATAGGAATGAGCGCCAAGGTAAATAGTTTGACTTTGTAATTATTCCACTTTTGATTGTTTTGGAAACTACAGGTGCAGATGCACTGGCTAAAGTTCTTGATGAGAAGAGGCATGGTTTTCAAGAGGTAATAAACCCCCAATACTTACATATGGGAGGTGGGTGAGATTGTAATGGAATCAACTGCCTGAGAGAGTGGTGGACTCTCTCACAGTGGAGATTTTCCAGCAAAGATTGGATGGCCACTTAACATGGATGTATTAGCTGTGGATTTCCACACTGGTAAAGACCTGGATCCAGTGACCCTTGAGTCTCTTCCAGGTCTACAGTTCTATTATTCTAAGAAACCACAACATATTTAAAGTAGTTTAAAATCTGTATTACATGCTCTGAATCCTAGTACTGTAACTGCCTGTCATATCATGTGAAAGTAAGTGTCTATTATATCATGTGAAGGTATGGTTCTCATTTTATTTTATTTTATTTTATGAGGGCAAACAAAGAATATAATTTATTTATTTGTTTGACCTATATACCATCCTTCTGGCCAAAGCCACTCTGAGTGGTTAACATACATAATTAAAACAAATGAGAAAATACAATCATAAGTCAATAGGTAATAAAATAACATAATCAGAACATACAAACAACCATTCCAGGTGGGCCAAATATAGCAATCAATCATAGCCAAGAAATAAATCAACAATTACAATGAGGTTGGAGAGGAGTAGAATATTATTAAACAGCTCAGTTTGGCCTTCACTGGTTTCTGAAATAGTAATTCTAATACTTTAAATCAGGCATGAAGGCCTATAAATTAGTCAGTCAGGTTGAGTACCTATGCCTTCAGATGCCAATTATTTTAGTTTAGTTTAGTTTGTTCGTGACATATTAGTCGGTTGTTTGTTTGATCTGCTGTGTGTTTTGTTGTTATTTGTTATCTGTTTGTTCACCACCCAGAGTGGGATACCACCCAAATGGGCGGTATAGAAATACAATAAATAAATAAAATATAAGAAGCTAGTACAAGGAGGCCAGGATAGACAAGACATGATGAAACTTCTGATTCCCAAACAATAACTAGCTGCCACATGCTGCACCTGTTGCAACTTCTACACAATTTTCTATGCTATCTTCTTATCCACACTTAGAGAGCATGCAGTAATTCGTTCTTCAGAGTATAAAGGTGTGAACCAGCATAATCAAGGAATTCTCAATGAGAAATTGGCAGATTTGGGTAATCTGTCTAAGATGAAGAAAGACAGACCTGACCACAGCAGTTATTTGCTTCTCCATCAAGATAGATGGGTCCAGAATAAATGCCCATAATATAAAACCTGATCCTTCAAGGGGAGTCAAGACTGGGTTGATTTGCTCCCAACCTGTCAGGGGATCCTCCCAACAGCAATATCTCTGTCTTATCTGGATTCAGCATATGTGTTCAATATTTTAATAATAAACAAGTCCAGACTAATTTTATGTAAATGCATCTTGGATTAATTTCCAACTTACCACATTATACTTTTTAGATACAAGTTTAGATGAGATTACTTTTTCATTTTTTCCCCTTGCGACAAGAAATATAAGATTACTACTACCAGGGAATTGTGATCAGTTGAGACATACTAAAAGAAAATTTGCATAGCTGACACCCTGAAAATTAGATTTCCAAACTGATTCCCTGGAAATTCAGAACAGGTATAAAGTCTTCTACCCCCAAGAGACATGATATCCTACAAATTTTTGAATGTATTTTCCATTTGTGTTTGTATATACATGTCTGGGAAACAGCATTTGTATATAAATTGCTTTGTCTCTTACTGTATAGCTGTAGCATATGAAACTGTATTCAGGCAGTTATGCTATACTAATGAATAGTCATCACCTTTCAGTCTGGCAGAATTTTAAAACTGTATGAAGTATATGATGTAGGAGGCTTAACAATTATGTTCCTAAGCCTATTCTACAGTATTTCAAATAAGGGTTCCAAGTGCTAAATTAGAAGTTTTCTGGCACTTTACAGCTTCAGAGCATGATCATGCATTAATTAGTTCATCCTCATTACTCTTCAGTGATTCCATCTTTGCTTGTAAAGTTAGACTTCAGGAGCCTATAAAAATAGCACTGAAAAGCTAAATGTCCCCATAATTTTTGCAGCTGTCATGTAGTAAATGTCATAGAAGCTGGGCTAACTATTGACGGTAGTTCAAAATTGGGTGTGATACAGGAAACAACAAATTGTGAGCCATAAGGTTCTTTTACACACAAGGGTGTCAGTTGGGAATGGAGCAATTGCAAAACCCAGCGCAGAAATTGAATGTGTTTTTTAAAAGCATTGAACAGTCTCCAAGTTCTATTTTTCACACTGACTATGACAGATTTTTAAAAGGAAAAATAGCTCTCAGGAGATTTGACAT
Organism: Bradypodion ventrale; assembly: GCA_035047345.1. Lineage (NCBI taxonomy): Eukaryota > Metazoa > Chordata > Lepidosauria > Squamata > Chamaeleonidae > Bradypodion > Bradypodion ventrale. The sequence goes on from JAWDJE010000004.1 coordinate 61,436,166, forward strand.
CCTCATGATTAAAAATAGCTTGGCACCAAATTCTGAATTAAGACTATACAATTTACAGCAGGGGTCATAATAAATGGCCAGGGGTCATAATAAATGCGGCACAGGAAATTTATGATCAGTATTTCTTATGTTGTTGTTTTAAAGTTAAAATAAGGGAGGAATCAAATTATAATATACAATAGGTGCAGTTAACAATTTCCCATATGTCATGTTCCAAATGTATTTTCCCCTTCCCACTATCCACAAAGTTGAAAACTGGCTCTCGATGAAAAAAAATCATACTGTAGTATTTTCTGCCTCGGTATTTGCACCCTGACTTTGATAGTCTCTACTCTTAAAATGATATTTAAGACTTATAATTAGATCTGTTCTATCAATTTAAAGAACTAAACAAGAACAAAGTATCCAAAAGTGGTCCTATCTGGTGGATCAGTAAATTTACAATAACAAGGCAATTGTCAGTTCCTAGAAGGCAATTTTGACCAGAAAAATTTGATATCTGGCCAGGTTATCCTGCTATAGTAATAGAATAAACCATACTGCCAGCAACTCAATGCTGATCTTTTGGTGGCGGTTAACTATCCTGACAACCCTGAGGACTAACTGCTTTGGTGGCAAAGTCCACAGAGAAGTGAGATGATCCCCAAGTGGATTAAATCCCATTTGAATCCATCTTGATGGAGGGCAACAGCTTCATTAATACTGGCCTGGCTGGGACCGATGAGGACTTTGTGTGCCAAAAGGGTTCAGGACCAGAAAGTGATTCACGGAATTGGATAAGTGGTATGGGTGTCATGTTACAATGTGGAAGGCAAACGGAAGGTCACTGCATCATATTGCTCCCAGGACAATCTCCATGGCTGATCGCCATCAGGATAGCCAATATACAGAATTGGATATGGCACTTAGAGAAGAAGAGAAAGATTAAGTTGCACCATGATCTCTGTCTAAATATGAATCTCCAACATCTCATCAAATTTGAACCCTCATACCCCAAATGTCTTAAGAACATGTGGCCAGAATGCTGAATGTTGTTCTACATTGTTCCTCCTCTGAAGCGTTTTTCTCTAGGATGGTTTCATTTTGAGAATGAGACCTCACCTAGATTTTAAAAAAAGCAATTCAGAAGCTCAATCTATGGGGTTGAGAGTGGTGTGCATAGAGAGAAGCTTCAATCTACCAATTTTTCTTTTTCATTTTTTCAGTTGCCTCTCCACTCATTGGTTTTACAGTGGTACCTTGGGTTACGAATGTAATGCATTCTCCGGGATGTTTCATATTGCGAAAAATTCATAACCTGAAACGCAATGCAGAACAATATGCATTACCAGATGTGGCCACATGTATACCATGTAATTTATAGGGAAACTTGCTTTGTATCACGAAAAAATTCATAAACTGAGGCATTATTTTCCATCGATTTTCATTCGTAACCCAAAAATTACATAACCTGAGGCATTCATATATATGTGTTTAAGCAGACTTATAGACAGTGCTGGCTCCTTGGCTATAAACAGAGATGAACACTGAACCAAGGAATCATATACGACTGGCTTTCGAGCAAGGGCAACCTTTACCTTTACTTAAGCAGACTTGATTTTTAAAAGGCAGGTCTTCCACCAGTTCTTTTCAGGTGTTAGCCATCCATTTATAGCTCCTTGTACAGGGGAGTGTACTGGCCCTAGCCCCTCTGTCTCCAATCTCATCATTCTGCTACACATGGAGGAATGAGTCTGAAAAGCAGATCCTCTGCTGTCCATGAGGGTTCTTCATACAAGTCAGGTTCCTGATTTTCTAGACCTGGGATGCCCAAACTTTTGGGACTGTGGGCTGGTCATGTGGTTCAGCGTGCTGGTCACATGGTTCAGCGGGCTGGTCATGTGGTTCCTCCCACCGGAAGCAGAAGTAAAACACGCCTTGCAATCTGTTGTGTAACAGATTTGTATTGCAACAGGATGAGATAGATTTTAGGCTGCCAGTTTCTCTGCTTAAATCAGGGGTGTCCAAACTACAGCCCTTGGGCCAGATCCAGCCCACAATGCCAATTCATCTGGCCTGCACCGCCCTTGTAGCTCCCAGAAGCAGAAGTAAAATGCACCTGTTCAGTGTTTTACTTCCACTTCTGGGAGCAACGAGGGTGGCGTGGGCCAGAAAAATTGGCATTGGGGTCCAGATCTGGGCCATAGTTTGGGCACCCCTGTTCTAGACTGCTGACTCATGTAGAAAGCACCACACCTCCTGGAACTCTTCCTCTTCAGATTCATTATGCTCCATGCCAACAAGTGTAGGAGAGGGCTCACTTGTTTGCATGTAAGTTCACTTTCAAAGCACCGCAGGTATAAAATCTGTAAATTCAAATATATATTGTTAACTGGAACCATTGGGATACATAAAATGTTTGTCAAATCTTGGAATCAAATAATTACTACTAGCATATTATCTGTAACTGGTTACTTTTAAGTAATCAATAGCATAACTGTGAGCTGCAAATTTGCTTTTTATTGTTAATAAATGACTCCAAGATGTAATAAGTAATACCTTGTTACTTTCAAAAGTTAGTTTAAAGAGCATTTTGAGGCACTTTGCAGGCATTTATTTACTCATTAATAGTATACTGCTTTCTGTTAAGTATAACTTGCATTTTAACTGTAATATTCCTCACTTTTTATTTCAGAGCAATTTTACACATATAAACTTAATTTGTGCCCACATTCTTTCTGCTCTACTCCCCTGTCCAAATCCTTGTCCATGTCTCTACTCTTCAGTGCTGAAACAATGGAGGTCTTAGCTATTTGTTACTGCTTGTAGAATCTCCAACCAACGTATCAGATACTGAACTGATCAGATGCCAAATGGGATCTCCCTGCAGATTGTCTCCCATATTTTTGCTAATCTAGGAAAGAGAGTAGGACAAAGGGAAAACACAAGAGCCATATTCAGGGAGAAGACCTGAACTAAACTGCATTTTGGGAACTAGATTAGTGCTTTCAGCTCTTGGAAAAATATGTGGATATGCATTCAAATTCCTACATTTTCTCCTAAAGGGGGGGAAATTGATAAAATTATATTGCAAAATTAAACCCTTACAAAAATGCTGAGAATACATTTCCAGAAGCATTTATTACCTCAGTCATAAACATACCTCAGTCCCATATCCCATTCTTCTGGACATTTTTGTAGCAGGCTGGTTTGCATTTTCTTCCAGCATATGTACCTGTTGGATGCCTGTCAGAGATGCTTCCAATGCAAATGTCCAGTACTGTCCATTGGCAGATAAGCCAGTGTTCAATGACAGCAAATTGTCCCCCCCCCCTTTAGTTCACTAGATGATTGCTAGTCCACTGCAGTCATCATCTAGAGAAAAAACTCACACCTCTTCAGTTAATCTCCAGCAAGCAGAAGTACTGTATAGTACAGTGGAACCTCAGTTAACGTAATTAATGCATTCTCCAGGACATTTCTTACAGCGAAAATTACTTTAACTGAATTTCCTATAGGAAATGCATTGAAAACCAATTAATCCATTTCCAAAAAATTCTATAAACCAAGCCACTATTTTCTTTTTTTTAATGATTTTATTAATTTTTTGACAGACATACAAAAAAAAAGAAAACAGTAACAATACAATACAATAATAACTCAAAAATAACATCAATGCAATATTAACTCACATTCATAGAGGCTAGCACATAACAGTACTTAAACTAATTGTTTACCACATAACCACCAATGTTAGATACCACAATGTAAAATATTACACAATCAAACAATAAAAGCTTTCTGTGCTACCTCTATTATAATTTTTTAATAATTACAAATCACCCTGTGAATATATACAATGCCCGGAGAGTTTAGTTTCTATTTCAACTCCAAAAACCTCTTTGAGATGGTACAGGTCCTAAGCTATCATTTACCATAAGAGAACGCTCCACAAACGGTTTCCATATATTCCAGAACCTATTCTCTTTTAAATTATCTCGTTTCACTTTAATCTCCCATGTCAATTTGTCATTCAATGCTAGACTCCACATTTCCTTATACCATTCTCCGATCTGTATATCTACATCATTTTTCCAATTTCTAGCTATGCATTGTCTACCTGTAGTTAATACAATTTCCAATAATTCTTTTTCCTCCTTATTCAAACCCAAACCTTCCACATTTGTTAAAAGAATGGTACCTGACACCAACTTAACATTTTTACCAAATATTTCACCAAACTCCCCTTCTATTCTTCCCCAAAAATCCCTTATTTTTTTACAACTCCACCACATATGTTCATATGTTCCATCAGTTTCTTTGCATCTCCAACATAACTTATCTCTTTTATTATCCATCTGATAAAGCCTTAGTGGTGTCAAGTACCATTGCCACAACATTTTAAAATTATGTTCTTTAATTCTTACAGACATTGTTCTCATGATCCTCTTTTTCCATTTGTTTCTCCATTCAACCTCCCCAATTTTTATATTCAAATTTTGTTCCCACTTCCGTTTCAAGTCTTCCTGTGGATCTTTACCCTTATTCAATATAATATAAAGTTTGCTTACAAGACCCTTAATACCTATTTCCCCTTTTCTGATCTTTATTACCAATTCCTCAAATTCCGTCTTAGTTCTATCTATCCCTACTTCTCTTTTATATTTTTTATTCCAATTATCCACCTTTAATTTCTGAAACCAGTCCAAATTTAACTTCTCAAATATTTTTTTCTCTTAGTATCATCATCACAAGCTTTCAACCAGTCCTTCAGTAAAAACATCCCATTTTTATCCAATATTTCCTTTTTTTCCTTATCTAATTTTATTGGGAAACACACCATATCAGTCAATTCCAAAATTGGAGAAAGATTTGGGACCATATCTTTCTTTACCTTTTTCCACACTTCCATGAGACCTCTCATCATAGTATTATTTGGCCTTTTCAGCTTGTCCTTTATTCCCAAGAAAATCATATTGCCAATATTTCTATATTCTTTCATCTCCAGTTGCTCCCAAATTGTCTTTTCTCTTGCCAAAATTTTCACAACATTCTTAATTTGAAATGCGCGATAATATGCTAACAAATTTGGCATGCCCAGACCCCCTTCTTTCTGAGACAGATACCAGAGCTTCTTTGAAAGTCTAGATTTTTTACCTCCATTACAGAAACAATTAAACATCTTTTGAAACTCATTAATTTCCTTCTCCTTCAAATGGATCGCTAATGCATCAAATAAAAAATTAATCTTTGGTAACAATATCATTTTACAAATTGCAATCCTTCCGAACCATGACAGCTTCAACTTCTGAAACTCTTGTATTTTATTCTTAAATTCGACTCTCAAACTGTCATAATTCAATCGTTTAAGTTCTTCTAGTTTATTTGAAATAGTTATCCCCAAATACTTCAGCTTATCTTTAATTTGTATATTAAATACTTCCACTATCTTGTCCATCTCACCTACCCCCAAATTACACAACATCAATTCTGATTTATCCCAATTTATCATTAATCCAGTTATAGCTTCAAATACCTGTAGGTGATCTTTAATCCTGTCCATTACCAACTCCGGATGTTTCACCGTAAGCAATGTATCATCCGCATAGATACTCACTTTATTACCCATAATCCCTTCTATATTTAAATCATCCCTTATATTTTTAGCTAATATCTCCATTGCCATAATAAACAGGATAGGAGATAATGGACAGCCCTGCCTAGTACCTGCCTCTAGATTTACCACATCAGTAAGCTCCTCCCTTTTTGATATAATAAGTCTATTACCCTATTAAATCTATCCCCAAACCCGTAATTTTTAACTATTTCCTTGATTGAAGACCACTGTAATGAATCGAATGCCTTAAAAATATCTAATGATAATAAACCCACCTTTTCCTTCGTTTGATTAACATTATCAATTAAATCTAATACCCTTCTAGTCAAGTCCGCCATATGCCGACCCTTTAGAAATCCAACTTGATCAACATTTATATATTCCCCCATAAAACTGTTTAGACGATTAGCCAGAATTGCTGTGAATATCTTGGCATCCTGATTTATAAGAGAAATTGGTCTGTACGATTCCACTCTTTCCAGATTCTTACCAGGCTTTGGCAGTAGAACGATTGTAGTGTTATACCATGAAGTTGGGATTGATCCTCCATCTAAAATGTAATTATATAGCTTCACCAATTTTGGAACCACTACTTCTTTGAATTCTTTATAAAACTCTGTCGATAATCCATCATCTCCCGGAGCTTTCCCCATCTTCAACCCACTAATTACCTCCTTAACCTCTTTATCACTGATCCTTTCCTCTATTTTCTCTCTATGTTCTTGTTTTATTCCGTTCCCTAACTGTCTCTCCAATATCTTTTTGAGCCTCTCCAAATCTACTTCCTTTTTTGCATATAATACTTGATAAAATTCCCTAACGATTTTACATTTATCTCTATTCTTATTACACCTTAAGCCTTGTTTATTAACCAATACCCCTATTTCTCTTTTTTCCCTTTTAGCCTTGGCTGCTCTTGCTAATAATTTTGAACTTCTGTTGCTAAATTCAAAGTATTCTCTATTTAAATAAATCAAATCTCGTTTAACTTTATCAATATCCTTACCCATTAATTCTGCTTTAAGTCTTTGTAATTTCGTGAGGATTTTTTTATCTTTACTTTTCGCATGATCCTCCTGTAACTGCTTTATTTCTCTTTCTTTTTCTATCTGTTCTACTTTATATCTTTTATATTTAAAACTCGCCAACTTTATGCTTTCCCCCCTAAAAACCGACTTCATGGTATCCCATACAACATTGAAATTAACCTCATTATTGTCGTTCCACTGCCAACTTTCTTTCCAACTTTCCATAATCTGCTTTTTACATTTCTGTTCTTTAAACAAATTAGGATCGTACCTCCAACTTCTTCCTCTTCGAATATCTTTTTGTATTTTCAATTCCAAATATACTTTGGCATGATCCGATTCCTTAATGATCCCAATTTCCATTCCTTCTATATCTTTGATCAAATTTTCCGTAAGAAAAACATAATCTATTCTTGAGTAGGTCCCATGAACATGTGAGAAAAAAAAAAGAATATGCCCTTTGCCACTATTTTCTATGGATTTGCTTTTGCTATGCCATTTTTATGTTAACCGAGCCATTTGTTACCCAAGGTTCCACTGTTATTTAGTTTGCCACAGTCATAGACAATATCTGCAACGTAAACAATTCACACTTGCTGCAGCTATACAATCACAACAAATCAAACATTTCCTAGTTGTCTGGGGTCAGTTGGGGAGGGAATACTGTATAATTTTTTCTTGTTTCCAAGATGATTGATGTATCACTACACAGCAATCAACTAATGAATTAAAGGAGAACATTTGCCAGCATCAAACACCAGGTCATTGGCCAATGAACAATGTCAGATGTCTACATCTCTTTTATCAGTGTCTACATATGCTGGGGAAAAAGGAATAAAAAGAGCACTGCAAAATAGTGGAACCCTCTGATGGGGGCTCAAAAAAGTCTACTTTGCTCTGGTCCGGCATTCAACAGGTGCATACACTGGACAAAAAAAAGCCTTCCAACCTGCCACAGAGTGGGATATGAGAAGGAGTAAATAGACTCTATGACTGAGATAATAAATGCTTTTGGAAAGTATTCCAATTTCATTTTTCCTGCACTGTATCCTTCCTTCCTTAGAGTAAAAGTTAGAAAGTGAATGTAGGTTTTGGGGTGTAATCAGAAGAGACTATGAATGTAATATATTTCTCCCCTTCTTTGCAGCTAGGGATTAAAAAATTTCATAAACCAGAGAACATTGAAAATCACAAGGACTATTCTCGGAAGACCCTTATTGCCTTGGTCACCTCCGGTCTACTTCTGGCATTTCTTGGATTGGCTGGATACCACCTTATGAAGCGACGAAGTTGGAGCCCCCGTGGAGAAAGGCTGGTTAGTGCTTATAAATGGCAAAACAAGCAGAGAGATACCTAAATTTAGTGGAGATGTGAATAAGGTCATGCCAGAAGCTTTCTAGAAATTATCTATGGCCTAAAACTTCTGAATGCCAGTAGCAATGTCTGCTCAAATGTTTCAAGGAGATGCAGTGGTACCTCACTTAAAGAGCATAATGTGTTACATGGGGTTGCTCTTTAAGCAAATTTGCTCTTTAAGCGAAACACCATTGTAAGTGACCAATTGTGATTTCTGGTGGGCGGAGATTGCAAACCCCAATTTAGTTGTTAAGTGAGTTTTTGTTTGGTTTTAGTTGTTAAGTTAGGTGACCAGAGAAAATTCTGCTTTTTAAGTGAGTTAGTCTCTAAGCGAGGCACTCTTTATGCGAGGTTTTACTGTGGGTGGAAATGAGATCTATTGATGTTACCTATTTCAGGACTTGCCGTGACAGTGATATCATCTTGTTAAGCAATCAGACTATAAATGTTGAAGAAACTGGCTATTCTAAAAAAATAGTACATTATATTCCAGGTTTGAAATGAAAGAGGCATGCCTTTCTTCTTCCTCTTCTGATAATACAGGCTGTGTATTCACATACAGAAAAATATTTCATTGCTATTTCTAATTCAAATATTTCTAGACTTATTTCTAATCCTAATTATACATGGTAGGAAAAAATATACCTAGTGTAGTATACTCCAGTTATTAAAATGTGTTTTACTGGAAGGGGAAATTCCTCTCTGATCTATACAGAAAATACCTGATAAGCATGGAGAGGCAGGCTTCAAGCAGCGGTACCTCTTTTTCTAATGAAGCTATCATCTTGCAGTTGATGCAGGTATCGCCTCCTACATAGCCAAGAAGATAAGTATACGAAGGAGTTTGGAAGTTTCTTATGAAGTTGTTAACAGAATTTGCCAGTCACGATAAACTGAATGAATGTAGCATTCTAGTAGGGAACATTAAGTGACATAGTATTGACAGTCCCTGATGACAGCAAAATAATTATTTTGAGTTATGTGCACAAAGCACCTCACACTGTCAAGATATGAAGTGAGACAACTGAGGGGGAGGACTCACAGATGAATTATAATGCATTTTTGAATGTCTCAATTTTAATTCTGGTATTTCCTGTTTAAAAAGGATCTGTAAATCTGTGGGACCTTGGTGAACTAATGCTAATCAGAGTACCTGTATACAATACTGAGCTAGATGGACAAATAGATCTGTTCAATATAAGACAACTCCTTGAGTTCTCAGGCTTGCATGTGGTATATTACTTCCTTGCTCCTGGTCTAAATCCCTTTTCCTTTATTAACATTTTAAAATCACTTTAAGACAATATATTGCAAACTCTACCTTATATGAAGCAGGTTCTTAAATCTTCCTGTACTTTTAAATTGATATTAGTGCCTGCCTCCTCTTCTCTTAATAGGAAAGGTGCCTGACTAAATGTTCTTTTTCCTGTCTGACATCAAAACCATTTTGCTGTCAATGGATCTCTTGATTAACTCTACATTTTCTTTATACCTCCTACTATTTAGGGAGAAGATCCATATTACTCAGACAATGGTGGCCATGGCAACCCTGCAGCTTCTGTGGCCTCTCATGAACAGTCTGATCTGCAGGATAAGCCAAATCTCAATGGTGGGGCTCGGGAAAATGGGACTGGTCAGCCATCCTCAAAAAATGGACATTCAAACAAGCCCCATGTTGTTGCTGACACTGAATTGTGAAAAGCTTGTGAACCAAAGAGTTGTTAACATCCCCTGAAAGAACAAAGTGGAGACATAGAAAAATTAGGATGCACAAATATCATAAATGGAAACATAATCTTTATTTTTTCAGAGAGCTCAAAAATCCTAATCTCAAACATATGTTTTCTTAAAAAATGCCCTTGGGATTGTGTACTTTTATGTGCTTAGCAAGCTGCTTCAATGGGACTAGACAAATTCTTTCTTTCCACAGAATGGGATATAATTCAGGTGACTGGACTTCAAATGAATGTATGCAAAGAAGGCTGTTATCTGGATATTTAGAGTGGATGTATCATTTATCATTGCTAGGAGGTTGATTACCAGATCAACTGTTTAAGGAGAAAAGGCTGTTTATTTTAAGCATTCTTAATGTTAGCAAACATCTCACCACACTAAAATCCAAGAAAAGGTCAACCATGTCACGTGATTTAAAAAGTTATGCTGTGGTCCTCCAGATAACTCTCACATCTACTCAAGACTCTGCTTTTTGTACTGCATTAAAAAAAGGATTTTGGACAATGGAATTGTGAAGAGCAGGATTTATTCTGAAGTATCACTTAGAAATCTGGGAACAACAAAGATTTAAAATCTTTACTATACAGTGATACCTCATACAATGTCCAAACTTGGTTCCACAAGTTTGGACTTTATACGGATTTGGACTTTGTATGAGGCATGCAAAATCCTAGCTGCGATGCTTCATGCAACGTCCAAATCCTTGCTGCGATGCCTCGTACAACATCGTTTCCATTGAGATACATTGTACTGTAACAGCACAGACTTCAGGGCAAAGTCAAGGAAACAGACAGGAAACTGACAGAACTTTAAGAAAACATTGTCTAAAGGCTAAATACATTACAAAAACATGTCAAACAACCCTGATTGTCCAAGAACCTGAAGAATGCTGCAAAAATCCCAGGAATGTTTCTAAAAATTTTGATGAAAAATTCAAAAAAATCCAAAATCATGCTCAAAACCACTCCTAAACAGTCTTTGCCTTGTGCAAAACCCACAAGAGCAATGCACGCATGTGTCCTGTCTTTTATACTGCCCAGGCACAATACAACCTGGGAAAAACTGAATGCCTCATACAAAGTCGAGCGACTTTGTATGAGGCAACTTTTTTCAAGAAATTAGGTGCTGTTGTATGAATTCGATGTTGTATGAAGTGGACTTTGTATGAGGTATTACTGTACTTGCTTCTGCACAGAAAACTAGCTGGAAGAATGTTAGTTAAATACTGTATGGACAGTAACTTTACCAACATGAAACTGCAATAGTCAACCTAAAGTTGCAAATTCTTCTCATTTGCTTTTTCAGTTCAGTGTTTCTTCTTCAGGATTTTATTTTATTGTTTACAGAAGAACAAATAAAAGGAAGCATAGAGCATACAGCAACTGTCACAGAACAACTGACTGATGATTGTACAGCAAAAAGCAAATTTTTAAAATCTTTGCCCATGACTGTGATTTAGTTAGCTTTACTGAAATCAGTGGGCAATTTTGCCAAAAGAAGCTGATCAGTTTGTCAGTCACTCAAGATTGTAGTCCTGTATTGCTTACTTTGAACTTGAACTCAGTGACAATTACTATAAAGCATACATGTATAGGATTGTGCTATAAAGTAAATAAAACAACCTTTGGATTGAAGCTTTTGAATCTGATTTTAAACAAAACATTTGAAAAATATGTAAATATAAATTCAAATCCTTGGCTTAAATCACATCTTGCATTTCTATAGATTGTTTCCATTTTCTTTATCCTTTCACAACTTCTAAAAAGTCTTTAATCTTTCCCTGCTTTAGTGTTTACTGTTCTGGCCACATCTTGAATGCCAGTTTAGGGATTATTGACTATGAATGAATGGCCTTTTTGCTGATAAATAAGGTCCTGTACTTTTACATGTAAATATGGAGATTCTTTTTAGAAATAATGGAAGATTTTTAACATGAATTAAATTGCCTCATTCACTTTAATCAAGGTGAAAGTATGTCTGGGGAAGACAAAATGAGACTGGGATTGACCTGGATATATGCTTATGAAGGAAAGTATTTAGGAATAGGTGGGCACTGCCTTAAAATGAGGTACAGAAAATTAAAATAGTTTAAATTCATTTTTAAATCTATTTAGAAATAAATATGTAAGCAGCTAGTTTATAAAAAGGAGGTCAGTTTGCTGATCATTTTTGACTTTTGTATTTTCCTGTAGGTGAGGTCTTGACTATAAGTACATAAAAGAGAAAAAAATTTGCTCAAGCAACCTCATGAATTTCTCCATGTCTCTCATTCTCTGTTTCTCCCCAAAAGTTATAGAATCACTGAGTTGGAAGGGGCCTTTGAGGCCATCAAGTCCAACCCTCTGCCCAAAGCAGATCTAGCATCAAAGTACTTACCACCTCCCAAATTAATTGGTCCCATTGTCCTAGGGCTCTAACAGTTAAGAATTTTTCCTGATATTCAGCCTATATCCAAAAACACTGGTTAAATTAGTTCAAGTAGAATTAAAAAGGCAATAAGAGACCATCCTATAGGCCAGGGGTCAGCAAAGCTCTCCAGTTGTTCTTGGACTTCAGTTACCAGAAACCCAAGTCAGTACACCTGCTGATCAGGGCTTCTGGGAATTGATGTCCAAGAACATCTGGAGAGCCATGTTTGCTGACCTCTGCTTATAATCCATCTTGACTGCAGACACTGGTGTTATCAATATTCAGGCTGTCCTTTGCTATGTAAAGTATGGCCTCCCTTTTCGTACTGGCAATGTAGGAATCACATTGGGCCATCTCCTGGCATTTTGAATTGTGGATAGAAAAGCACAATTTCCCATTATTATTATTTTTGGAGCATTAAATTAAGTAATATGGACAGGCTCCTTGCAGCTGTACGTGCCACTACATGTCCTTTGGACCCCTGTCCCACCTGGTTGGTGAAAGCCTCCAAGGTGGTGACAGGTGGCTGGGTTGGGGCGATAATAAATGCATCCTTACGGGAGGGGGTATTTCCTGCACCATTAAAACATGCTTTGGTGCGCCCCCTCCTGAAGAAAATATCCCTTGACCCAGCTGTCCTTAACAATTACAGGCCGGTTTCCAACCTGCCCTTTTTGGGTAAGGTTTTGGAGAAGGTGGTGGCGCGCCAGCTGCAGAGTGTCCTGGAGGAAGCGGATTATCTAGACCCCTTTCAATCAGGATTCAGGCCCGGGTATGGTACGGAGACGGCATTGGTCGTACTAATGGATGATCTCTGGCAGGAGCGGGACGGGGGTTATCCATCCGTCCTTGCTCTTCTTGACCTCTCAGCGGCCTTCGATACCGTCGACCACGGTATCCTTCTGGAACGGCTCAAAGGATTGGGGATCCAGGGCACTGTGTTGTCCTGGTTTTCCTCTTTTCTGGAGGGCTGTACCCAGTCGGTGTGGTTAGAGAGTGAGAGGTCCAGCCCTAGGTCCCTCAAGTATGGGGTTCCTCAGGGCTCGGTGCTTTTTCCCCTCTTATTTAACATCTAAATGAAGCCACTGGGTGAGATCATTCGTTCCCACGGGGTGCGGTACCATCAGTACGCGGATGACACCCAGTTGTATATCTCGGCCCGTGGGGACCCCAGTGATGCTGTTGAAATCCTATCCGGATGCCTGGAGGCCATTGGGGTCTGGATGGGGGCCAATGGGCTTCGGCTGAATCCCAGCAAGACAGAGTGGCTGTGGATAAGGGGCCCCATGTTATCCAGGGAGTTACCACCTTTGGTACTGGATGGGGCGGTTTTGCCCCAGACAGACCCAGTGCGCAACTTGGGGGTCCTTCTGGATTCACGGCTGCTGCTGGAAGAACAAGTGGCGGCTGTGGCCAGGAGGGCTTTTGCCCAACTTCGGGTGATTCGCCAATTGCGCACGCTCCTGGACTGGGGCTCCTTGCTTATGGTCACCCATGCTCTGGTTACTTCCCGACTAGATTATTGTAATGCGCTCTACATGGGGCTGCCCTTGACGACCATTCGGAGGCTGCAGCTGGTCCAGAATGCGGCAGCCCGGGTGGTGATGGGATGTGGGCGGTATGCCCATGCCTCACCGCTACTTCGGGAGCTGCACTGGTTACCAGTTTGTCTCCGGGTGCAATTCAAGGTGCTGGTTTTGACCTTTAAAGCCCTATATGGCAGTGGGCCAGGATACCTTAGAGACCGCATCGTCCCAAGAGTGTCTGCCCGTCCAACCAGTGTGGACTGGAGGGGCTCTCTAATGGTGCCATCAGTTAGGGGTGCACATTTGTCTAGCACCCGAAGGAGGGCCTTCTCCGTGGCCGCACCAACTCTCTGGAACCTCCTGCCAACAGATCTAAGACTTCAAAGAGAATTGCTGCCCTTCAGGAAAGGATTGAAGACCTGGCTGGCAGGGCAGGTGTGGGGCCCGAATGGGAACACGGTCCCCGCCTGCTGGCTTACGTAAAGAATTAAGAACTCTCTCTTCCTTTTTTAGAGTGGGTGGGATGGATGGGTGGGATAATGGGTTTTTTTTTAAGTGGGTGGGATATGGGGTTTTTAAAGTGTTTTTATATGTTTTTAGAATTTGTTGTAATGCCGCCCTGAGTCGGGTTCTGCCTGAGTGGGCGGCATATATATATAAATACGACTAAATAAATAAATAAATAAATATTTTTATTTTCTGTGAGCCGCCCAGAGTCGTCGGAGTTGGGTGGCAATATAAATCAGAAGAAGGAAGGAAGGAGGGAGGGAAGGAAGGAAGGAAGAAACAAAGATGCCAGTTTAGAATCAAAGATAATCATGCAGAAAGTGCATGACACAAAGAAAGTTTTTTCAAGGTCCTGCACTAAGGCTAGGGATTGTGTAGAGATTTTTGGAAATTCTAAAGATTATTTGCCACTACCCTTAGGTCTTGAGCAACAAGAAGGTAAAAGGAATCACAGAAGAACACCATTCCCTGCCTTGTTTTAGATAGCATGAAAGGCCCAACCATAATAATTCCTTCAGACTTCACCTGGCATCCTGAAACCTGGATGCCATCTTATTCTGTAAGTCATCTTATTCTGTAACTCTCACACAATCTTTCTTGTGCTAAAATTTTAAAAATGTTCATGATTACTGTATATGCATTGTAGCAAACTTGTGAAATGGGATTTGTGGGATAGGTATTGGCAGTTATCCTCCAAAATAAAGAAAAATCACATTATGTTTGCAACTATACACAAAGAAAATGATAAATAAATAGAAAACATCGAAAAGTACATCATATTAGCATGGTTAATTAGGCTCACCTATTGTTGGAGGGGGAATCAGAAATCTAGTATCAAGAGGGCAAGGGAGTCAGGTATTAAGAAAAACATTTCCTTACTTACATAGGGTCATCCACTGTCAACTCAATTCACCTCAAATACTCAAAGAAGGCAGTAAAGCTAGAAAAGACAGTGGAGTGGACATTCCACAAATGTTGCAAAGAAGGGAAACCAGGAGCTTTCTCAGGAAAGCCTTTGTTGTTTCATCATACTTCTCCAGCTTGACTACTTTTTGGTCAACTATTTCAAAAATACCTGGAATAGGAGGAGCAGGCATAAGGTTAAGGCTTTTTAGGAAGAGTGACCAAAAATAGACTATGCTATTATTCAGGTAACAACCAGCTCTGGTCATAGGCACTAGGTGGTAGTGGTGACTCTGCGACCTAGGACAATCATCTCATTGGATATAGTGGTGAAGCCAGCTTTGGTTTGTGCTCAAAACAGCAAAGCCAAAAATGTTCAAAGATAAGAAGCTCATCTCAGGTCACGGGAGTCTGACTATTGCCCCAGAAGCCCTACAAAACATTTTAGACCTTGAGGAAAAATCAGAATGCCAAATCACTGCTGGCATTTGTTCCAAAAGGATTGAGTCCAGAATGAAATCAGACAATCATTTCCAATTATATCGACAATCATCTGGGTATCACGTTATGAGTCCTTTCACTGTTGCAATAATTCCTGGTGACATCAGCTTGTTTATTTCTATACATTTTATTTATCTACATTGCTTCCATGTGCCATATGCCCCAAAATACTTCAAAGATATAAGAAACATCCAGTGGTGGGCTCTAAAAAAATTTACTACCACACTGTGGACATGGTATGGTGGGCGTGGCCAGAGGGAAAGCCCTGCGCTGCACCCCAATTAGGACTACTTTATTTCAAAACTTGAATGGGTGGGGCCAGCCAGAATTTCTGCTATCAGTTCTGGTGAACTGGTGCGAACCTGCTGATGCCCACCACTGGAAACATCCCAAAGTCTTACAACTATGAAAACTGTAGGCACAAATGCTTAAAATATATGAAAACTAAAGTTACAGGCAAACATTTATATCATAATTTAATCCAAATTACAGAAGTATAAAAAGTACAATAAAATAAAGTTTAAATTACTTCCTCAAAATACAAGAGTTTTATAGCCTAAAAGGCATATTGAAAAAGCAGAGAATATGACTCCAAAATGCACAATTTGAAAGTAAAAAGCACTATAGCTTTGAACCATCTTTTGACTTAAGTATATAATAACACTCAGACAATTATCTTAAATGGTCATCCAACAAAGCCAATTTGAATCTGTGGAGGAAAATCCATGTCTTCCTTGTTAGCTTCCACTGTTGCTGCTGATAAATGTCTCCAGTATGCATGGTGTTGCATTGTGTGAGTTGTGTTGAGCCTAATGCCCCAGCTATCTTTTTAGGCCACAGCTCTCTGGGAGGAAAATTATTTTGCAAGGTGAGGTTATCATACAACAACCTTACTACCAGACTTGACTGGAGAACTGGCTGATTGTTTTGTAGCTCAACCCCATTTTAAAGTACAATGTACATTTTCATGATCACATTTTCTATGCTTCCTTAATTATTTTAGCACTCTATACATGCAAAATTTTCACATGTTGGCTGGGGCCAGTAGGGGTTGAGGCCACTGAGTTCTGAACATCCTGCATTGCACTAGTTGCAGAAGGAGAGCTTTGAGCATGGAATTTGCTTAGATATTCAAGGTAGAACTCTAAAGTGCTTGTGTTATTTCCAAATATAATAAAACCAAAAACATTTTCAGTGTTACTGTGACAAGTTAAGTGCTTCTGGATTTTTAATACTACTAACTGCTCCAGCAATTTGGAAATGTAATTTCCTAAGGATTAACGGCACACTGAAACCACTTAGTGACTGCTGTGAGCACCTGAGAGGTTAAACAGCTCGCTTAGCTCCTGTTAAGGAACCCAGAGCACCATAAAATTACATAGAAGGAAGTTCAGAAAAGAGGCTGAAAATGTGTTCTCTTCTTGGAACCTAACTAAACCTAGCAAAACAACAAACACAAAGAGATGCAAGAGAACTCAAAGGAGGAGGTAAGCAAGGAACACTAGCTAAGAGCATGGGAATCTGCTTGACTCAAGAGTCTAAAGAACCTCGTCAAAATTCCCTTAGGGTCCTAGCATGCCTTTGAAAAAGTCAATGAAGTTCACACCCCACAATTCAACTGCCACATTATGGCACTGAAGCTGTTGTAAATTGGCATTGTATCTCCCCCAGGTCCATTATCCAGTGAATTTGGCCATTTACAGTAGAAATTCCATAGTATCATAGCAACCAACAGGAAAACGTATAAGGTAACATCTTTGTCTGGATAGGTATCAAGATAGTTCAAATGAACAAAGTAGAGAGCAGTTGTTGTCACGTTGTCACATGCCATTGAATCACTTCTAACTTAACAGCAAACCTAAAAGGTTTTTGAGCTTTGAGAGATGTCCAAGAAGTGATTTTATCATTGCCATCCCAAAGTGAGTTTCCATGGCTAATCAGGGATGTGAATCCGCGTAGTGCAACACTATATCCATTTCACTACACTGGTTCAGAAAACAATAGGATTGCAGTTTTGCAACCAATAGAGGCTAAACACACAGATAAGTCAACTACAAATTATAGAACAGGCAGGATCAAGATGTCTTTTGTTTATTCCCACTAGGAATCTTCTTACCTAAGCAGTCTTTCTCAGAACTACAGCACGTATAAGACAAAGGGAAAAGATAAATATCTAAGCAAAGCAATCACATATACCAGTGATGGTGAACCTTTTAGAGACCGAATGTCCAAACTGCAAACCAAAACCCACTCATTTATCAGTGCCAACACAGCAACAGGGGAGGAAGGAAACTCTTCCATTGAGTTGTTGGGCAGAGGGGCAGGGCAAACTCTGTGCTGGGGGGAGGGATGAAGTGCTCCCATTGGGCTGCTGGGCAGAGGGGTGAACTCTGTGCTGGGGAAAGGAGGAAGCGCTCCCATTGGGCTGCTGGGTAGAGGGGCAGGGCAAACTCTGTGCTGGGGGAAGGAGGAAGCGTTCCTGTTGGGCTGCTGGGCAGAGGGTCAGGGTGAACTCTGTGCTGGGGTGACTGCACAGGTTCCTACAGAGAGGGCTCCAAGTGCCACCTCTGCCATAGGTTCGCCACCACTAACATATACCATCCCATAGCGCTTAGTGCATTCTCCAGGCAGTTCACAAGTTAATTAGCATTTTGTCCCCAACATGCTGGGTAATCATTTTACTGACCTTGGAAGGATGGAGTCAGCCTTGATTTCTGGCCAGGATCGAACTCACAACCTTTTGGTTGCAGGACAACAATTTAACCACTGCACCACCAGGAGTTACATATAAAATGTAAATAGGAAAAGTATAAAGGGTCATAAAAGCTGGGCTCCACAGTTTCAAATGTTCATGGCTCTGATGGAACCACTCATAGGATCACCCATTAAATATTTATCTTGAAGTAAGATTCTCCACAGTCACTTGTTCTGGGAAGAACCATTGCCTCAACTGTTCCACAGCTTCTCTGCATGCTCTTCAAGGCAAAACATAGCAATTTTGAATAGAGGTTCTAGGGTAGAGAAATTGGACTTGAAGAGCATGGGCAGGATGAAGGACGTGTTTGCACTTTTACAGCACCTAAATACACATACTGGCCCTTTAAACTTTGAAATGCATCCTTTTTCAGAGTTTGATTAAGAGTGTGAAATCTGCAACTATTCAGAGGTTGATAATCTACCAGTCCTATCAAACTGACAGAAACAAATTAACTTTAACTAGCCCCATTCCACTGACAATTTGCATCTTTGCTGCCAATGTGTACACATGGCTCTCTCCTGCCTTCATCCCATGACAGGAAAGCAGGGGAATCCTTGCAAAACTACAGCGTTTTTCTTGCATTGTGTATATTTCTGGAACACCCCACTTGTATAGGGAATGGGGTACTTTTTGCCCTTATTCTTCCTGCACCAACTTTCATTTGTTATACAGTATATCCATCTATTTGCTACTCGTTCATTGGGAAATGATATTAAATGGTGTCCTGAAGCAGGCCACACTCTTAACGAGAGAGAAATATATCTCTTGATCTCTAAACAAGGTAAGAAAACAAAAGCTGTTCCCAAATTATCTTAAACCAAAGGAAATAATAGTGCATGGTGCTTACAGAGGTGTAGAACATTGGCGAACTCAGGTCCGGAAAGGCTGTGCTCTTAGCTGCAGGAAGTCTTCCCCAAGTGTATAAACACAGCCAGGCTTGGCTTGAAGGCTGATTACTCCTCCCTTATCAATTTGTGTGCATTTCTTCCTTGCAAAAAATCCTCCTTAATCTTTTGCTCTTGAAAGTCATTATGCTGATAACAATTTAACACTGCTCAATTTCTAAAGGTTTACCTACTGCTGTGAGAAAGCAATGCTGTTCTTTATCTAGTTTAGATTTATAGGTATTCCTCTTCTAAACTACAACGGCCCGGTTCCTCATTTAAATGAAGTGGAAAGAATAATGTTATGTTCCCCATTGCAACATACATTTGGAAAGAGCGGTAAACCAAGGGTTGTTCTAATTCAACAAGTGTTTTATTCAAAGTGTCAATTCAAGGTACACAGTTGGCAAGACAGTCAAGTTATTTTGGCACATGAGGAGGAAAATTCTACATGTCTTTCTCCTCATCTCTGGCCATAAAAATACAATGGCAAATTAAATATGCAACCATTTGCTGCCCTTTCGTAACTCCTTAAAATCCTCTGCTTGAGGCAACCTCCTCAGACTGAATAAGTGTAGGGCTAGCTATGCTTTGACAAATTGCTACTAATCATTGTACTGTAGTTAGCATATGCCTAGATGAGTTAGCACTGTGACACTCACTGTGAAACAGCTCTTCATATTTCATGCATTGTGAGAAATAATAACTTATATATTTTAACTGGATGATTAATTTTCTCACAATGCAAAGAAAAACATGTGGCTGATAAGGTTGCCAGGTCCCATATCACTAACTAAGTTCTCGAGATTTGTGCTGCTGCTGCTCCTGGCAGGGAGACAAATCTTTGGGCAAAAAGCAGTGGAAGAAGAGAATTTTGTGTGTTAAGTGCCTTTAAAGTCAGCTACAGTGGCTCAAGTTGTTAAGACGCTGAACTCAACGACTGGAATGTCAGAGTTCGATTCCTGAGTACTGCAGGACAGAGTGAGCGCCCATCTCTTTCCCAGCTCCTGCCAACCTAGCAGTTTTAAAGCAAGAAATTGCAAGTGTGATAAATAGGGACCACTTTGGTGGGAAGGTAAACAGCGTTCCATGCGCTCCAGTGTCTGCCACATGACCACGGAAATGTGTACAAATGCAGACAGCGCTAGCTCTTTGGCTATAAACAGAGATGAGCACTGAACCCTAGAGTCGGATACGAGTGGCTTTCAAGCAAGGGCGACCTTTACCTTTACTATCCATTTCTGCCCATATAGATGTCTGCTCTCATTAGTTTGTTGCACAAGTGATTATCTCTCTGCTGCGCTTCTCATTTTTCCATTGTCCCCATTTGTCCAATTCACTAGTTAGCCATATATATTTTAAATACCTTCATTTTAACTTTTGTTCCTTTTGCTGTACTATGCTGGTCTTGGATTGATTGATTGATTGATTGATTGATTGATTGATTGATTGATTGATTGCCAGCCATAATTTGCTTGGATTCAGTGCTCCTTTACATGGACTCTCTTAGTGCCAGTTTCTGTAATATGAACTCACCCAGAAATAGTCCAGTCTCATTCCAACATTCTCCTGGCCCTTTTTGTTATATTTCAAGACTCTCATCCTTGTGACATCTCAAGAGCCCATTTACTAGTCTCAGATTTTGGACCTAAATTTTAGGGATTAGGATGCTGATCATGGGTTCTCATTTCTCTTTCAGGCTGTTGGTTCCTGCAATAGGCTGGTTTTTCCAGAAAGAAGGAAAGGAAACAAGAGAGAAATCTATTTTAGCGTTATTCATTTAGCTGTAGCAGGAATTGACCAAGCAACATGAGTCATATTAGTTTTCTACCAATTGCTCCAAAACTTCACTAAACCAGCCATGTCATAGATTAGAAAAGTCACTTTTTAAGGCTATAGTATGCACACTTCCCTAGCCACCATGACAAGGGCTGGCTGGAGGATTTGGGCTGTAGTAGGACTAGAAAGAATGGAATGGTCCAGTTCATAGTCTCTCTAGATTGGCAAAGATTGGGAGTAATGGTCAATATTTACATAGAGGTTTAGGATAAATACAAAGTAGAATGGCCTATTCCACAATTACTTTGTAAAATCTATTTTCTTTGGAAATCCTTAATAATCCTTCTTATCGAAGGGACTGAAGACTTTTATGATTTCCCCATCTGGCTGTAACTATGTCTGCTAATAACTCCAGTCTGAAATTCATTAATACACTGTGATATCTGGCAGGTTACAAATATTCCACCCCTTCATGCAGTGAACACTGAAGATGGCTGGATTTCTCATATGAAAATATCAAGTTGATTGCCAGTGTTTTCACACAATGGGCCAATTGTGTATTGAAGTTTATTTTGCCCCTCTTTAGATAGATCTTCAAAATAAAGTTTTAAGGATAATGCTATCACTTGTAATGTGTTAGTTTTGGGTTACTGTACTTTATTATTATATGTGCCATTTAGACCCATTGACTTCACAAAAGACAGAGATGAAACTAATACAGATATTTGGTGCTATGGATCAAATCTGTCTGCATTTCTGGACTTCACTTGGTTGTGTGGCTCCTAAACTTTAGAACAGGGGTCGGCAACCTTTTTAAGTTGGGGGCTGGGTCACACTCCCTCAGACAGTTGAGGGGGCTGGACTGGTGGTCCTCTGCCATAAATGCTGCTGTAAACGCATCCAGGGCTGTTGTAAATGCATTTACGGCTACCATAAACATGGCCACGGCCGCTTCCAGCAGCGATTGGAGTGAGGCCAGAGGCTGGGTTATTTGGCACCATGGGCAGGATTCAGCCCATAAATTGTAGGTTGGCAACCCCTGCTTTAGCGTTTATCATTAAACCCTTGCTGATATCAAAAAGAGCAATTTAATTGCAGAGTGGTCTTGATCATCAGGTTTTCATTTATCATGTTGTTCTCTCATGTACTGGCAAGATTCATTCTTCTCATTTAGCATTGCCATAATTCTCTCCCACAAATCCAAGACAGAAGTATACTTAACAAAAATGGGTAGGTTATTTTTTAAAACAAACATAATATAATGACAGCTATAAAACACTTTCACATTAAATATATACATACATAAATGAATTTATTTACAATAGATAATTCTTACTGCAAGATGATCTGTTGGACTTCTGAGAAATTGCATCGTGGTCAACTCTTAACATCCTCAGTTCCAGTAAACACACTGGTCACACTTATCGGGTGGTGGTGTGAGGCAAGGATGTTAAGATTTGTCTCCAGGTATACTCCAACTCCAATGTGGCAGGAAATTGCTCATCTGATGGCAAGAATTCAAATTTATTTTAATGGTGTGGTATAATACACAATCAGTAAGTTTTTAAAATCCTGAACTTTAACGTGATTTTTATTGAACTGGCTGGGACAATTTTTCAGATCTTCAATCCGGGACAATCCCAGTTTTCCGGGACATATGGCAACCCTATTCCCATTAGCATTCCCACACAACACCAAATTATTTATCACAACTGATTTGTGAAGAGTCCATGACCCTTTAAATGTCACTAAATTTCAACTAAAGCAAAGCAATCACACTTATATACTGCCCCATAGCACTTTCTGCACTCTCTGGGCAATTCACAAGTTAATTAGCATTTTGCCCCCAACATGCTGGGTACTCATTTTACCAACCTCTGAAGGATGGAAGGCTGAGTCAACCTTGAACCCTGGTCTGGATTGAACTCACAACCTTTTAGTTGCAGGAAAGCAGTTTAACCCCTGTGCCTTCTAGAGTTCTGGGGACCCCACGAGCCCACACCTCGGCTGTTGAAGGCACACTTATTTCTGCACTTGCATGATCAAAATACTTTTCTTAATCTCTTTTTAAATTGGGGGTGGTGGTGTTGTGTATTCAAGTTAAATGCAGGTTGCTCCAGCAATGCCTTGCAAAAGGCAAAATGGTGATTTCCTGCCATTAGAAGTAACAGCTAGATTTGGTGCATATACTTCCCTTCTGGGTGGACTCTTTATGTTAATTAGAGTTCAATGATTGGGTGCAACTTTGGATCCTGTTCCTGATTGGATTAAACTGGTATATCATGTTATGATTGGTTAGTTAAGGTTGACCAGCGGGTTACTACATTGTATCAAAGAGTCACCGCCGGGGAGACATTATATAAGCCCCACGGGTAAACAGGGGTGGGGCAGGGGCTGGATCTATGCTTCTCATAACCGCTGCAGGTTAGACCACGACAGGCTAACCTGGGGTCTTCTCTATACGCTCACTCGCAAGGTGTACCTTAGTACATTGCCTCTATGGTAGAATTCAAAGAGACCGATTACGTGGGACTTGTGTAGCCATCTGAACGTCCGGATATTCCTTGTAAGAGTAACCAGAAAGACTTTACAATAAACCGTTGATCGTTGTTCTGTTCATCATTGCTGGACTGTTCTTTACAAGGGCCGGACACGACAACCCCCCCACCCTCATTATGCCCTCTAATGGTTACAGGGAGCAATTTTGAATGTAATGAAATAATTGTCCCTCGTATCAAAAGGCAGAGTGTGGCCTTTTGAGCAATTTGTATTTCTTTTTAAATGGTGGCTATGGAAATGTTGGTGGAGAGCGCAGATAGAGTTCCAGGCTCCAATTTTGCCCACGCTTCTCCTAAGGGATTATAATCCAGGATAACTAAAAGGATACTACATTTTTAAAAAGCAGCTAACCAACCAATCTTCATTTCAGTCTGTGTTAATTTCTGTGCTCCATTATCTCAATCAAAGGTCTTGCAAGTACAGTAGAACCCCACATAACGGAAAAACTCCGTTCCATGGAGCTCTTTGCTATGCGGTTTTTTCATTATGTGGTTCTGTATGGGAGATACCCCACATAACGAAAAAAAAGTTCGTTAACTGGGGTTCCCATTGAGTGGGTATACACCGGTTACCAAAACCAATGCTTTTTTTCATTATGCAGGGTATCGCACTTGCATAACGAATGCTTCATTATGCGAAATTTTCGCTATGCGATGCTTCATTATGCGAGGTACCACTGTACCTTTGTTCTGTGTTAGGTTTCTTTACACTTCATATGACTGAATCAACAAAATCATATATTCAATGTGACCTTCTTTGTTTGCTTGCAGAATTGAGTTATTGCAGCCATCGCATAGAACTCAAAACTTAGTTGCCTTGAGCATATCCTAAACTTTCTTGTTTGCCTAGCTACTTCAGAAGAACTAACTCCCATTGTACAATGTATAATCACAGCTCATTTTGCTCAGAGACAGACAAAAGACATCGTGGCTGTCTCATAGAAGCTACATATCAAAAGGTAATGCTGTGGGTGATTCCTGTGATCTCTGCATACCCTCAAGGCTACAAGAACAAAACCATAAAAACTTGGTCTTCGGGGCACATAGCGAGTTTCAGTCACTCTAGGAAGCTTCGAAAATCTGCTTCACCAGGTTGCATGTTAGAGAAGTTGGTGTATAGAGAAGCATCATTTGAGGCCCATTATTAAATTTTCCAGTATTTTTCTTTATCTCACTTATATTTATTGAAACAAATATGTTATAAAAAGGAAAGTATATGGATTTTTAGAAGAAAAATATGAATGCAGAGAAGCAGAAGAATTAAGTTCTGTTTATAGTAAATCTTAAACCATACAAGAAAAAAAATTAACAGTGCATTTAGCTCTGGTAAAAATCTCTTGTATCCCTAATAGGCACACTCCATTTATAGAGGACATGTCACTTTCAGTGCATCAGATACATACAGCTTACACAAAACCTCTCCAGGAATCTATATATCCAGAAAATCATAGATTTGCAATGGCTAGAATCCTATTGGGGAACATGTAATGTTTATGTAACTTGCCACAGCTAAGTGCAGCTAACTGTTGACATATCAGGATGTCAATTATGCATGATATTTGAGCACCTCGTCATCTAGCTGCAGTTAGTTGTGGCAAGTTATTCAATCCTTATGTAAACACTTGTAGGATTCTAGTCATTGGCTGAAATCCAGAATCAACTCACAACTAAATGACAGTGGGCCAGGCTACCTAAGAGACTGCATCGCCCGAAGGGCAAATTCAGCTCTGGAAACCATCATATCTACTACTGTGGACAAGAATACCTCAGAAGAAATGGAGTAGCCATAATTGTCAATAAAAGAGTGAGAAAAGCAGTAATAGGATATAATCTTAAAAATGACAGAATGATTTCAGTCAGAATCCAAAGCAAACCTTTCAATACCACTGTAATCCAAATATACGCAACAACCACTGTGCAGATGAAGCCATAGTTGATCAGTTCTATGAAACCTACAGCACCTCATAGAACAGACACCAAGAAATGATGTCCACATTATAATAGGAGATTGGAATGCCAAAGTAGGGAATCAAAACAGGCAAGTTTGGAATAACAGGCAAGTTTGGTCTTGGAGCACAGAATGAAGCAGGGCAAAGGCTAATAGAGTTCTGCCAAAAGAGTGCACTGGTCATAGCAAACACCCTCTTCCAGCAACACAAGAGGAGACTTTACACATGGACATCACCAGATGGCCAACATTGAAACCAGATTGAATACATACTCTGCAGCCAAAATGGTGAACCTCAATACAATCAGCAAAAACAAGACCTGGAGCAGGCTCTGGCTCAAATCATAATCTACTGATTGCAAAATTCAGGCTTAGACTAAAGAAAATAGGGAAAACAATTAGGCCAGGCAATTATGACCTAGACAACATCCCAAAGGAATACACAGTGGAAGTGTGGAACAGATTTAATGGGTTGGACTTGATAGACAGTGTACCAGAAGAATTATGGACAGAGGCGCGGGACATCATATAGGAGGCAGCAAGGAAAACCATACCAAAAGAAAAGAAGCATAAGAAAGCAAAGTGCTTATCTGATGAGGCTCTTAAAATAGCAGAGGAAAGAAGGAATGCAAAAGGAAAAAGAGAAAGGAAAAAATTCAACCAATTGAATACAGAATTTCAAAGAAAAGCAAGGAGAGATAAGGAAACCTACCTAAATGAACAATGCAAAGAAATATAGGAAAACAACATAAGGTGGTAGGACTAGAGATCTTTTCAAAAATATTAGGGAAATCAAGGGAACATTTAAAGCAAAAATGACCATGGTAAGGGACAAAAACGGCAGGGGTTGATGCAGAAGAAATTAAGAAAAGATGGCAAGAGTACACAGAGGAACTTTACAAAAAGGACCTCAACACCCCTGATAATCACAATGATGAGAAAGAATGTTAAACTTGAGCCAGACATCCTAGAGAGTGAAGTCAGAAAGGCCCTAAAAAGCACTGCAAACAACAAAGCCAGTGGAGATGATGGTATCCCTGCTGCATTATTCAAAGCCCTAAAAGATGATGGAATCAAATTATTACATTCTATATGCCAGCAGATTTGGAAAACAGAACAATGGCCACAGGATAGGAAAAGATCAGTATATGTTCCAGTCCAAAAAGAGGGTAATGCCAAAGAATGTTCAAATTATCCAACAATTGCACTCATCCCACACGCTAGCAAGGTTATGCTCAAGATAATACAGGATAGACTTCAGCAGCACGTGGAGAGAGAATTACCAGAAGTGCAGGCTGGGTTCTGAAGAGGCAGGGGAACAAGAGACCACATTGCCAACATACGTTGGACCATGGAGAAAACAAAGGAATATCAGAAACAAGTCTACTTCTGTTTCATTGACTACACCAAAGCCTTTGACTGTGTGGACCACAACAAAATGTGGCAAGTAATTAAAGAGATAGGAATACCAGAACACCTTATATGCCTCATGAGAAATCTGTACAAGAGTCAAGAAGCAACAGTTAGGACAGAATACGGAATGACAGAGTGGTTTTGAATAGGAAAAGGAGTAAGACAAGGCTGCATTTTATCACCCTGCTTATTCATCTTATATATAGAGCACATAATGCGCTATGCAGGGTTGGACGAATCACAAGTTGGGATCAAAATTGCTGGGAGAAACATCAACAACTTGAGTTATGCAGCTGATACTACCCTAATGGCAGAAGGTTAGGAAGACCAAAAGAAGCTGCTGCTTAGTGCAAAAGCTGGCTTGAGACTCAACATCAAGAAAACCAAGATAATGGCAAAAAAAATGTCCCTGGAAATTAGATGCGGAAGAAGTAGAAGCAGTGGCAGAATTTACTTTCTTAGGATCCAAGATCACTGCAGATGGGGATTGCAGCCATGAAATAAAAAGGCTACTGATGCTTGGGAGACAAGCTATGAGAAATCTAGGGAATCTAGTTAAAAGTAGAGACATCACCTTACAAACAAAAATTCGCATCGTCAAAGCAATGGTATTCCAGTGGTAATGTATGGTTGTGAGAGCTGGACCATAAGGAAAGCTGAGCGCAGAAGAATAGACGCCTTTGAAATGTGGTGTTGGAGGAGAGTTTTGAGAGTACCCTAGACAGCGAGGAGAACAAATAAGTTGATCCTAAAAGAAATCAACCCTGACTTCTCATTAGAAGGTCAAATAGTAACGATGAAGCTAAAATACTTTGGACTTCAAATGAGAAGAGAGGATTCGCTTGAGAAAGCCTTGATGCTGAGAAAGGTGGATGGCAAAAGAAGAAGGGGGCAGCCAAAATGAGATGGCTAGATGGTATTGTAGATGTGATGGGCACAGAGCTGGGCGGGATGAGAAAGATGGTGGAGGACAGAGGTGCCTAGCGGGCCATGGTCCAAAGGGTCGTAAAGAGTCGGAATCAGCTGTGCGACAGAACAACAACAACAAATGTTCCCTAATCTCCCGGAGCCTCCACAGAATATCAGATTTAATCACTCACAATCAATATCATTCTTTGCAGAGGTAGACGGTGGATATTATTAAAATAATGGTCTGTTGAAGAAAAAATTGTTACTGCATGGAACAATGCTGCCATCTGCTGTCCACTTAATTAAGAAACCATTCTTAGAATAAATTCTAAGAATTTATTCAAGCCCACACTTGGTTAAGGAATTTTTTTCCTTTCTCTTGCCCCAAATGGTGAATCTGATGGAAATGGTCTTCTTAGGAAATGAAGCACTAAATATATATTAAATTTTAATTTTTGAGAGATGGAAAAACTGGCATCTTAAGACAGAATGAACAGCCTTTGGCAGAGAAACTGCCCCTTTTATAATTACTTAGCATTTATAAGTACTGTACTTAGAAAATGGGTCTTTTTACCAGTCTCTCCTCCAGGTTGCATGCTGGGTGGCAGTGATTAAGATGCTGAACTTGACGACTGGAAGGTCAGCAGGTCGGCAGGTCGAGAACCAAGTGCTGCATGATGGAGTGAGCTCCTGTCTCTGTCCCAGTTCCTGCCAATTTAGCAGTTTGAAAGCAAGAAATTGCAAGTAGATAAATAGGTCATGCCTGCCACAAGTCCATGGAAACCTCTGCAGATGCAGACAGTGCTGGATTTTTGTCTGTAAACAGAGATGAGTACCAACCTCAGAATCCGACACAACTGGCTTTCGAGCAAGGGCGACCTTTACCTTCACCTTAACTTTAGCTTGCCCAAACCTGCCCCAATTCACTGAGTTATGCTACTAGATACAATTTTTAATTATCCAAACTACAGCAACAGAAACCAGATTATCATGTCTCTAGGGCTACTTGTTGCAAGTTTATTTCAATGAAAGATCATTGGGGGGGGTCTCTTACTATGATTGTTCAATAAATATTACTTCAGCGTCCTTTCAAATTATATTCATACAGTTCAGAAAAATCTTCTATATACTGAAGTAGCAATCCTTGCCCTTGCCTTTTACAAATTTCAATGAAAATATGAACTATTTGTAGTTCAGAGGCTTCTATGCCTTCATAGAGGCATCTGATGTATGCTGTTACTTAACAATGAAGGCCTGGCAGTGATAATAGGTGAGTTTGTCTATCTGAGGTGTATCACCTTCAAAACCCAGAAGCGTTATAAACAAAGAGTGAAGAGGCAGCCTAGCCATGTGAATCTCTGTCCTGATAACATCCAGAGTTGACTATTATAATGTGTTATATGTGGGGCTACCTTCTGGAAATCTCCAAATTACAGTACCTAGGCTGACCATAAGCACAAGTCTTTGAAATAGTTTTACTGTCTTCTGTGAATTCTGGGTTCAATTTAAACTGCTAGTTAACCAATAAGCTCTTCTTGGTATTGGACCAGGTTATTTCAAGGACTGCCAGCTTTTGTATACCACATTGGCTATTGAATGATACTTTTATTAAACCAAAAACATTTATGAAAACAGGCTACATTTTGAGACAAAACTCTTCATCAAGCTACACTTGTCAAAATGGATGGGGGGAACTCCCCCAAATCATCTTGGTTAGAAATTGAAACTACACTATTATGAATATTTATTTATTTAATTCTATTTATATCACCACCCCCTCACCGAAACGACTCTGGGTAGCTTACAATCAATTATGTTAGATCTTTGTGTGTAGCACAAGCTTTGATTGGTAAATATATCAATTAATCCTCTTTTAGGTAAAAAAGATTGAAGGTGGTTCATTTTGTAAGAAAAGAAGGAAATGGTACACATGGATATAAATTCTCGTGAATGTTGGGAAATATACAGAATGACATATCAATTCTGTATTGTTTAAATCTCTCTGTATTATTTTGTACTGACTGATGGTTGAATAAAGATATGTATGTATGTAATTCTGTATTAACCTCAGATATGAAGTCATTTCTAGGAGTGAGCATTCTGAAAGCCCTGCTCAGATCATTGCACTGAAATAACTGACTGTTCCTTGGCTGGAACAAAACTACAGTGAGTTCTGCTTATTTTCTTTCTATAAATATTCATTTTCAATAAACTGTAGAAGAAAACAAGACAGAGTACCGTATTTCAGAACATTATGATAATAGGATGCAGCAGATCAAATCAACATTTTACAAGGCAACTCTAAAAATAAGGTCAGCCCCCCCCCCCCCAAAAAAAAAAAAGGTATCTTTCAAACTGGACTTCAGATTATCAGGAAAATTGGCACAGTAAAAGTAGACAGACTGATATTATTATGTGCCAAATTTGGTGATATCTGGTCAAATAGTTTTAAAGTTATGATTTCTCAAATTTAGAGGTAGTTTATCTTCCATTCAGACACACAGCAAGTCTAGTCTGGCCAGGTTATCCTGCTATGGTAATAGAGTAGACCATACTGTCAATGACTCAATGCCGAGGGTCAGGTGACAGTTAACTAACCTCACAACCCTGAAGACTAACGGCCTTGGGTGCCAAAGTCCACAGGAAAGGGGTTAAATCACAGTTGAATCCATCTTGATGGAGGGCAACAGCTTCATCAATACTGGCCTGGGGTTGATGCAGTAGTGGGATTTAGCAGGCACGCCCCAGTTCGCCAGAACTGGTAACAGAAATTCCAGCTGGCCCTGCCCATCCTGGTTTTGAAATAAAGTAGTCCTAATTCAGGTGCAATGCAGGGCTTTCCCGCTGGCCAAGCCCACCATACCGGTCAAGCCCACCATACCATGCCCACAGAGTAGGTAGTAAAAAAAATTTGAATCCCACCACTGGGTTGATGAGGACTTTGCATGCCAAAAGGGCTCAAGACCAGAAAGTGACTTGCGGAACTGTTTCAGTTGTATGAGGGTAATGCTGTGATGTGGAAGGCAGATGAAAGGCCACTGCATTATATTCTCAGGACAGTCTTCATGGCTGTTCGCCATGAAGATCACCAATACTGTATTTGGATTCAGATACAGATATGGCAGAAGAAGACAAATAATTTTTTTTCTCCAGAGGACAAGAAATAACTGAAATGTATTTCAAACAACTAATGTTTACTAATTACTTTAGCCCTCCTTTTTTTATTTGTAACAAATCCATCCTGTGGTCATGGAAACATTGAAAAGTTAAGCCACTCCTTTTTACAGCTATTTTATAACTCTGCCAGAAAGCAACAGTTCACAATTTACTTTCTGGTACAGGACCTCGGGATTGAAGGAGGAGATCATGGGAGATCTGGATTTTGATGACTTTTTTGCTCTTAACGGGTCAGGCACTGTTTAACAGTCTCCAAAGGCTCCTCCTTCACAGTTGAACAGGCAGAAACTCAACCAGAGCAGCTCTTGCTTTACTCAGCAAAAAAAGGCTGTTTTTCCTCCTGTTACCTCTGGTTGGTTTTTGACCTTTAAAAAAATCCCTTCATTACTTTTCCTTCTCTGTTCTTTTCTTATCACCTTCACCTCCTTGTGATCACACAACTGCTGAACTGTGTAAATATCAATGGTATTTAAATGTTAGGATTAATGTTTCTGTATTTCTGGGTAGGCTTCCCCAAATGTGTGTGCATGAAAAAGCACATGGAAAAGCGCATGTTCAAGCTCTTGGGAGTCATTCTAGGCACCCAGTGCTCCAATTTCCCCTCACTGAACTTTTTAGAACTTCTGTCAGCATTCTGTTGTTTAAGCTTGCTGAGAAAAATGGTGTCTCTAGTGACGTTTGGGATGCCATTTATCAGAGGCAGCAGGCTTCAAAAACTGCTTCCTTTGAATCCACTTTGTTGACAGAAATAACAAGCCCATCAGCATACCAGATGTTCTCAATTTTCACTTTCCCCACTTCTTTACAGAGGGAGGGAAAGTATAAATGGTTGTTCACTACCACCACCACCACCACCTGCCTTAGCACTGACAGTTGAGACTTCGTTTGCCAAGCATTGGGAAAACAATATTTCTCCCTTCTTGCTGATACAATGCTACAACAAGTCAGCAAGGGAGAAAAACAACATATTTTCCTTTCCTTTGTAAAGAAGAAGGGAAACTATATTATTTACCTGCACGATAGAGTGGTCAATTAACTATATGGGCAAACTGGTTGCTTCAAGAGTATGGGGGGAGGGAATGGGGTAAGCGTAATTTAGCCCTTCCCTGTCCTCTAGTGACTCTGAAAATGAGAAAATGGGTAAGTAAATAAATAAATGACCAGTTAATTTAAAGTCTGTCTTCCAAGCTCTCCTAGGCTCTTGTTCAAAGGAAACCCAAGATAACATGACTTAGGGTCCCCATTTGAAGTCCGGGCTCAAGGTTGACTCAGCCTTCCATCCTTCGGGGTTGGTAAAATGAGTACCCAGCATGTTGGGGGCAAAATGCTAATTTACTTGTGAACCGCCTAGAGCAGGGGTACCCAACATTTTCAAGCCGTGGGCTGGTTCATGCTATTTCAGTCAGCTTTGAAGGCCGGATGGCTATTCTGCCCTGCCTACACGATAGGGGTGACCATTTTGCCCCAACAGGTTCAAAGGGGTGGTCATTTGTTTCTCAAATGCCCTTGAAGGGGGTGGGGGCCACATTAAATGGCATCACAGGCCACATCCGGCCCACAGGCTTTAAGTTGGGAACCCCTGGCCTAGAGAGTGCACTATGGGACACTATAGAAGTGTAATTGATTGCTATTCTAGAGCAGCAAAGATGGCCAAAAAAGGGTCTCATTTCTCTGCCAATGCTGTACCTGCTCAATGTCCTCACTGACTGCATACATTTTGTACTACCTTTTAAAGTGGCCAGACCACTTTAAAAGGTGACCTTTAAAAGTGTTCGGGGGGGGGGAGCAAAAGGAGTGCTTTTTAGTTTTGGGTAGAAGATAGTATGAGTAGTTGGAGCCTATCACCCCTAAGATGCAAGCACAAAACTAGACCTACTCAGTTAAGTCTAACTTTTTTTAAAAAAAGTCACATGCTATGCTGTATTCCATGAAATCTTAACAAATAAGAACAAAAAGGTAAGAAATAATGTTAGTTGAAGCTGCCTGTGGTGGTTACTGATGCTGCCTATGATAGCATAAGCCACAGTTGATTCCATTTGGAGTTGTTAAAGAACTTGAAGAGGTTTATCTCATGATGAATCTCCTCAGTTATTCCTTTTCTTGACTGGTAAAAAAGCAAGTCCAACATGAAACCAGCTGACTATAATTATATTTACGCCTGACAGGGCCTCCCACAATGAATGTTATAGTGATGTTTAGTTTTTAATTAAAAAGCCATATTTTGTTCCTGCTGATCTTGGCATCTTTAGACCTTCCTCTATTTTTGTCTGGTGGGAGGAAAGATAGCTAAGTGGCTATATTTGTAAAGGACAATTTTCAGATGTCAAGGCTCATAGCTAGAGTATCCTTATGTCTCACCTTGCATAAACAGTCCTCTACTGGAGGATCTCTCAAATTGATGTTATGTTCCATCACGTCATCCCCTAGAGTGACCCTAAAAGGATTTAGAAATATCACAGTAAACAAAACAAAAAGACAAAAAACATTGTACCGCTGTAAAATATTAGCTTTCATGGTTCAAGTCCACTTTTTCAGATGTTTTGTTTACTCTCTGATATGCTTGAAACACAGACAAAAATGGCTACCATTTCAACAATTTCAACTATGAAAGATTTAGAAAGCTGTTCAGTTGCACAAGCGAGTCCTACTCTTTGAGATTCCATGGACCATTGCACACCTGGCAGTACATGATTGCATGAGGTATTTAAGGAGTAACTTTATCAGTTCCACACCTACAGCAAGTTTCCATGGTGAAGCCAGGGAATTGAATCCAGATCTCCTGAATCCACTGAAGTGGGTTGCCAGTTCCTTCCCCAGTGGGCATAGATCTGGGAGCACTACGGAGGATGTCAGATGACAGAGGAGCCTGGCATGCTGTGGTCCATGGGGTCGCAAAGGGTCAGACTCGACTGTGCAACTGAACAACCACAATTCCT
The DNA here is from genome assembly GCA_035047345.1 of Bradypodion ventrale. Taxonomy (NCBI): domain Eukaryota; kingdom Metazoa; phylum Chordata; class Lepidosauria; order Squamata; family Chamaeleonidae; genus Bradypodion; species Bradypodion ventrale. The sequence continues at coordinate 61,470,088 of JAWDJE010000004.1, forward strand.
GAGTCCTAGCCCATTACTCTATCTACTATACCACATTGGGTACCCAGTTCTCAGATGGCACTTTTCTTTTTCTCAGTTCTCCCTTCCATTTGAATGACTTCCCATTACACGTTTACTTTAAAGACAAAAAAGAGAAAAGAAAAGAACAAGATTTTGAATTTAGCTATTAACCATTAGTAGCTGCACAGCACTGTCTATTTTACACACACACACACACACACACACACACACACACACACACACACACACACACACACACACACACACTATTGTCTGCTACTTGGTCTAATCCATGTGTCCTATACTAAATCAAATGCGCTGAATCCAAATCTGAAGTCCGTTTCTGACTAGGACATCAGGATCTTAAGTTAGTCAACCCAATTACCAACCATTTGGACTGCCATAGCATGGCTATAACTTAAAATCTGTAAATGATAGGCAAATTCTGATTTCAGATTTGGAATCAGCACACTTGATATCATGTAAACCATATGCCTTAGTCCTAGTAGCAAAATCGTTGTTCTGCAGTCATGGTCACAGTCTTCTCTATCACTGTAAATTGCTCTGTTCTATCTAGCTCAGGAGTTCTCAACTTTTTAAACTGGGGGCCGGCTCACGGTCCCCAAGACTGCTTCAGGGGCCAGATGGCCATTCTGCCCTTCCTCCACCACATGGCACTTCCTGGTGTGGTGGAGGCAGTGGGGGCTGCATTCGGCCCATGGGCCACATGTTGAGAATCCTTGGTCTAGCTAAATTACAGCTGTTACTGCATCAATATGTGCATTCACTCTTCTTTACCACTGTTGCCATATCACACCCCTAGTCTCACTTCTGAGAGCAAGGCAGGAAGTGGGAGGGACTTGTGTAGAGTAGTCCCAGTCTTAGAAAGTAAATGTAGTTATCTATAGTGACCAGATTAAAAAGATAACAGGATTCCTGTGCCTCTAATTGTTGTTTGGAAGAGGAATTTCAACAGACATAGATGGAAAAGCTGAACCTGCTAAAATTTCTCCTTCTGAGTAACCATTAAAGGTATGTAGACCTTGTCTTTTATATATCTGGTCACCCTCTGATTGGCTTCAGAACTGGCTAATTCTCAAGGGACTGGTTCCAGCCCTCATGGGTCATTGATTAGAGGCAGACTCTCAAAATACAGTGCCTTGGAAATTATACTGTGAATTAGTCTGATTATGGAAGACCACTTGGGGACTTTATTGTTCTTGGTACTTGGATACCTGTGCACCCACCTCACTGTTGCTAATGGAACAGCCAATTCATTTTGTAGGGCAGTTGCCTGTGCCTAAACTAAAATGATCAGAAATAGAATCCATGAAAGGCAAATAGCAGTGACCTGAGGTTAATTTCTTCATTTGAGTGACATATTGAAAGCAAACAAATCATCCAGCTGGGATTACATCCATCTAAGAGGTCAGGTACTCAAATATACAACAAAAATATATGACAAGTTCCTAAGATTGAATTCTTCCCCCATGGGATTTGCAAGTGGCGAGTTTAAGGAGAGTTTCTTTTTTCTTTTTTAAAAGAGTGGCCAATATAAAGAAAGCTCTCTTTTAAAAATCCAGGTTAGGATCCAAAAAATTATAAGCCAGTTTATTTTAACATTCTGGATAAATTAATGGCAAGAATCATTATGTATAAAATAACATTTCTCTCTCTCTCTCTCTCTCTCTCTCTCTCTCTCTCAAGAAGAGTAACGGTAAATATGACTTCTGTGAGTTTTAAAACTGGACTTTTTAAAAGCCCACTCACTACTGAGTTAAATTTAGTGTTATTAAAGTGTTTAAAATTGGAGGCATTAAATGCATAATGTGAAGAAAATGGACAGACAGAAGTGTTTTTTTATTCTTTCTCATAACTACAGTGTCCACGTGAAATAAATGACAACATTCTTATACCTTTTATAATTACACAGAGGATAATTTCAACAGGTGTGGCTTATCATGCAAACTAAATCGGCTGATTTTTCCTGTGCTACTCAAGTATTAAGGACACAGGCCTCAAATGTAGAAATTAACTTCATGTCACTGCTATTTGTCTTTCATGGATTATATTTCAGATCATTTCAATTTAGGCACATTCCATGGGATCATCTTCGCAATGCTAGAGCCCATGTGCATGAACTCATTGAAATGTAGGAATTTAGGACAAAACCAAGTACTTCACATAATGCATAGTTATTCTGTGGAATTTTCTTCATAGAGGTGAAATGATGGCCACTAACTTTTGACAGCTTTAGAAGTGCATTACCCAAATATGGATTTATTAGCATAGTTTTATCACACTTCCAATACCAAATGCAGTATATCACTGACTAATAAATGCTGAGGAGCAAGAAGAGGACTCTTCTTGAACACTGCACTCTTGTTCTGCCCCTGGACTTGCCATAGGCAACTCTTGGTCACTGTGTAAACACAGTGCTGGACTGCACAAGCTTTTGGTCAGATACAGAAGGATATCTTCTCCCTTAAGTAGCTACCCTCTCTCTTCTAAAACTTTGGAAACTTTGCTGCTGTTCAGCTCCCCAGTTTACTCCTAGCCTGAAAGAAACATTGCACAGAAAGCTGCCTGCCCACATCCATGTAGACTTGCAACCAATCACACAGCTGGTATGTGTGAGGGGAAAAAGTGGTGACTTAAGTGGTGGACATTTGGCATGTAATTTACACCACTGCACTTACACTGGCTTAATTAACAGGACTCTGGCCACTGACATAAAATTCAGGACATGCTTTATTGGAAGAAAAACATTGTGTCTTTGTTGTGTATTTAATGAAACGTATTCGCCATTTTGTCTTCTTCCTCAGTTGGAAGTAACGTGAGATTGGGGGTTCACGCCAATATGCTCTGAGAAGCATGAATTGTATCTAGTTCAGGATCACTTCATTCTCTCCTGATGGCTATCAACCAATCCAGTTAATTCCCGCACAAATGTAACTACTATCACCTGTATATAAATTGTTGTGGCGCAGTTGTAAGTGTGTTCAGATTACCAAATAAAGTTATGTGTTTGGCCCGTTATGCTGGCTGCTACTCGTTACTTCAAGAACACTAAATTGGTGACAAGGATGGGATGGCATCCCAGAAGAATTCCACCAGTCCCTTTGACATTTCAGCGCCGGAAAAATGGGCCCTCTACGAGAAGCAGTTCAATTACGCCATAGTGGCTGAGAACGTTGTAGAAGAGGACCTGAAGCGTTCATGTTTCCTGGCGAGATGTGGCCTGGCTACTCTCGAGTTGGCCATCCATTTGGTGTTGCCGAGGGAGATTGACGATGTCCCCCTCACCGATATCCTGACTGTGCTGAGGAATCATTTCCAGCCGAAGGTTTCAATATTCCCCTCCCGGGTCACATTTCACCACTGTGACCAATGCCTCAGGGAGTCTGTGGCCGAATATGCTGCTGCCCTTCGACTCGCAGCTGCCCTGTGTCAGTGGCCGAACATTGAGGACACTCTCCGTGACTGCCTGCTAGCCAGTCTTCGAGATGAAGAGGCCCAACGCAGGCTGATGACCCATGATATGCTCACTTTCAAGTCCATATTAAAAGAAGCGTTAGCATCCGAGGTGGCCAGGTTGGGGGTAAAGTCCTTCAAGCAATGATCTGTTGCCTCCGGGGTTCCGGAGTCTGCTGTACGGACCCACCGTTGTTAATCATCTTGTTCGTCTTCGTCAGTGTTGCCAGCGTCATCTTCCACGTCTAGGTCCAGTGATGAGGATGGAGGTGTCAGAAAGGTTCAAAGGAAGAAGGAGAAGCATGCTCCAAAAGTCCTGAAAAAGAGTGATGGCTGTGGGAGCAAACACAACCGTCGAAAGTGCCCCTTTCGGAAAGCAGATTGCCACCACTGCGGCAAGCGAGGGCACATTGCAAAGGTATGCCACCAGAAGAGAAAGTACCCCCAGCGTTTAAAGAGCACCCATGGAAACCGGAGGCATCCATATCCAAAATCTCTGCATCAGAGAAACTGCACGGCAGCGTGTCCAATGTGTCTGGTCAGTTTTTTTGCTGATCTACAGTTGCAAGGGGTGCCGATTTGCATGGAGGTGGAATCTGGTACGTCATATTCTATTTTACCCCAGAAGGAATTCTTAAAGATTCCTCCTGCCTTGTGCCCTATCTTGCAGGCATTGAAGACGTCCCTCTGAGATGTTCAAGGTGCCACATACCCATTCTGGGGGTGGGGGATTTCTCTGTACATTTTAAGAACATTTGCACCAAATTGCCCCTTGTTGTGGTAAAGCAAGGAACAAACTGTTGGGAGTCCAGTGGTTCAAACTGCTGGGAATAAAACTGTCCAGTATTGATGCTGTGAGTTCTGACCCGGTGCTGGACGTTTGCAATGCACACCCAGAAGTTTTCAAGAAAGGACTTAGTACTTATGTGGGGGCCCTGGTGTCATTTGAACTTGACCCATCCATCCAGCCTGTCCGCCTTAAGCCTCACCGTATTCCTTTCGCCCTTAAGGACAAGATAGAGACAGAGTTAGACAAACTTGTGGGTCAAGGTATTTTGGTTCCTGTTGATTCTGCAGTGGGAAACGCCTATTGTGACAGCCATAAAGTCAAATGGGGAGGTTAGGATCTGTGCAGACTACAACTGCATGATCAACAAAGCCATTCGGCCCAATGCATACCCGGTCCTTGTCATAACCCACTGTTGGCTACCTTACACGGGGGAAAGTGTTTCGCCAAACTAGATCTAGCCCAGGTGTACCAGCAGATTATGGTCACACCTGCTGCTGTTCTAGTGCAAATGATAGTTACTCATAAAGGGGCTTTCAAAGTCACACATCTACAGTTCGGGGTTAACGCAGCCCCCGTCATATTTCAATCACTCGTAAAGCGTCTACTTAAGGGTCTTCCTGGGGTTCTTCCCTATTTCAACGATGTTTTGATTACTGCAGGGAATGAATTCGAACTCGCAGACAGGTTGGACCGGGTTTTGCTGAGGTTTGAAACAGCAGGGCTGTCTGCGCAAAGATAAATGCGTATTCTTTGCTAAGGAGGTTGAATTTCTTGGTTTTAAAATAACTCCCAAGGGGATCAAACCCTCCGACTCTAAGGTCTCAGCTGTCAGTAATGCCCCCTGGCCATCTTCTAAGTCCGAGTTACAGTCCTTCCTGGGCCTGCTAAACTTTTACCACTCCTTTCTGCCCAGGAAAACGTCTGTAGCTGAGCTGTTTCATCGCCTTCTTATGAAGGATGTGGTTTGGAGGTGGGGGCAGAGCCAAGAAAAGGCATTCAAAGAGTTCAAGAAGCTTTTGTCCTCTGAGGCAGTCCTAACTAATTTTGACCCTCGAAAGCCCGTAGTGTTAGTATGTGAAGCATTGCCAGTGGGGGTGGGGGCTGTTCTCTGCCACACATTGGATAATGGAGCAGAAGCCCCAATTGCATTTTATTCTAGATCCCTTTCTAATGCTGAGAGAAACTATGCTCAGATGGACCGTGAGGCTCTAGCCATAGTTGCAGGGATGAAAAAAAATCACAGTTTTCTATATGGGAGGGAGTTTACAATTGTTACGGACCATAAGCCTATATTAGGGATTTTTGTCACTTCAAAACCCACTCCACAAATACTCTCCCCCATATGCTTAGATGGGCTGTATTTCTAAATGCTTATCAGTTTACATTGACTCATCGTTCAGGGAAGGACATCAGCAATGCCGATGCTCTCTCTCGGTCCCCATTGCCAGGTTTTGGAGAACAAGATTGCGAAGACTCCTATATGGTCACACCTGCTGCTGTTCTAGTGCAAATGATAGTTACTCATAAAGGGGCTTTCAAAGTCACACATCTACAGTTCGGGGTTAACGCAGCCCCCGGCATATTTCAATCATTCGTAAAGCGTCTACTTAAGGGTCTTCCTGGGGTTCTTCCCTATTTCAACGATGTTGAAATATTTGGCCACAGACTCCTACTGAGTAAAAATGGGAAACGGCCTTCTTTGGCGGCGACATGCAGACTAAATCAGGCATAGAGTAACAGACCAGTCACTGGAAGGACAGGGAGAACCATTTGAGTTTGGGGTGACCTCAGCCGATGAAACTCGCAATAGTTCCATGTTAGAGTCCTCCCCCACTCGCTTATTCCAAGGGGGGGACAAAGAGGGCTCAGCCCTGCTTTCTAATTCTAAGCGAGCACCTTTGTCTCTTGCACAGGGCTCACAGTTGTCTGGTAATTCTTCTGTTAATTTAGAGGATTGGGGGGAGTTTTTCCAGTGTTCCCCTACTCATCCATGCAAGAGACGGGGTTATAATTTTCCCCCTGCCCCCCCCCCCCCATCCTCTGGTGTTTGAGTCTATCCCCTCTCATACCAAAAAAGGGACGTTTACATTGAGTTGTCCCCTACTCATTGTAAAAGGAGGGGATTTCAGTTCAGTTCTTCCCCCTTAGATTGTGGTTTTGAGTTCGAGCATTTCCCTGCTCAGCCTTCTGAAAAACGGGATTATGATTTGGTATCTCCCCTTCATTTGTCAGGGTCTGAACATGAAACAGGTACTTGTCCACACCAGACCATGAGTTCTAGAGGTGCCCCCACTGTGGGGACTTTGCCATATACCTCAACTAGCCCCAGGGCTTCACTAACTGACCAGGCACCAGTGCACCCCAAAAGAGGTTGTGGTCCTCCTCAATGGTTGCAGGACTTTGTTCGATCCTAGGGGGGAGGGATGTTGTGTATTTAATGAAACGTATTCGCCATTTTGTCTTCCTCAGTTGGAAGTAACGCGAGATTGGGAGTTTGCGCCAATATGCTCTAAGAAGCGCGAATTGTATCTAGTTCAGGATCACTTCATTCTCTCCTGATGGCTATCAACCAATCCAGTTAATTCCCGCACAAATGTAACTACTATCACCTGTATATAAATTGTTGTGGCGCAGTTGTGTGTTCAGATTACCAAATAAAGTTATGTGTTTGGCCCGTTATGCTGGCTGCTACTCGTTACTTCAAGAACACTGAACACTAAAGTCTTGTTGTATGCAGGGGTTGAGAGGAGAGGCAGGAGGAAAGCAGAAATTACCATTTAAGAGTGCAGTTTTATGCATGTTTAATCAGAAGCTATTGATTTGGTGGCACTAAGTATACATGGAGATGAATAATTAAATGTATAACAGAAACCACACTTGAACAAAGATTCATAAAACAGTTTTTTTCTTGAGTGACTGGGTTAGTTCCACATATGTTTTATTACTTCTTTCAATCATCGCTTTTCACCAGTTCTTCAAGAACTGCATAGCAAGGAAGAACCAGATGAATTTATTATAAGGATTACTGAAATAAAGTATCTATGAAGTGCTTTGAAGAACAAGATTAAGATTAACACTTCCTATGCGGGCTTTCAATCTGCCTTTTTAGAAGTCAGTCAAGTCTAAGTGGTGAAAAGGATGGGGTCAGATACTGCATTTGAAGGAGCTTCAGTCAGCAACAGGTGCTGCTTTCATGAGCATCTATGGATTGTGGCAGAGAACAGGGTTTGCATGCAAAACATCCCAGCCTCTATTTCCCGTTTAAAAGCATCAGGCAGGTGGCAGCAGAAAAGACTGGAGATCTGCCACCAACGAGAGTAAATATTGTCATAGTCCTAATATCAGCATCCTACACATTTAAAGGGAAAGCAAAGCTTTTAAGTGATGGGAAGTTTGTTATAAAATCCAATTGGTCGCCCCAGCTAGAGTAGACTCACTGAATTAATGGGATTTATGTAAGTGGCCTTCCTCCATCTTTTAATTAAATTTTGCTCTTGTGTACTCTCAAGAATGTTTGTTCTTGCCATAAAGCTCTTCCTGGATCTGAGCCGGCAGACTTGCTTCTGCTGTAAGAGAATGGAAAATTTTGATGTTGAGTTTCAGGCCAGCTTTTGCACTCTCCTCTTTCACCCTCATCAAGAGGCTCTTTAGGTCTTCCTCGCTTTCTGCCATTAGGGTAGTATCGTCTGCATATCTCAGGTTGTTGATGTTTCTCCCGGCAATCTTAATTCCAGTTTGTGCTTCATCCAGCCCTGCGTTACACATGGTATATTCTGCATATAAGTTAAATAAGCAGGGTGACAACATACAGCCTTGTCGTACTCCTTTTCCTATTTTAAACCAATCTGTAGTTCCGTATCCCATCCTAACTGTTGCTTCTTGGCTCACATACAGATTTCTCAGAAGACAGATGAGGTGGTCTGGTACTCCCATCTCTTTAAGGACTTGCCACAGTTTATTGTGATCCACACAGTCAAAGGCTTTGGTATAGTCAATGAAACAGAAGTAGGCATTTTTCTGGTACTTCCTTGCTTTCTCCATGATCCAGCAAATGCTGGCAATTTGGTCTCTAGTGCACCTGCCTCTTTGGAATCCAGCCTGTACTTTTGGAAGTTCTCAATCTACATACTATTGAAGAATAGCTTGTAAGATCTTGAGCATAACCTTGCTGGCATGTGAGATGAGTGCAATTGTAAGATAATTTGACCATTCTTTGGCATTGCCCTTCTTTGGAATTGGAACATAGTCTGCCCTTTTCAAATCCTGTGGCCACTGCTGCATTTTCCAAATCTGCTGGCATATTGAATGCAACACTTTAATTGCATCTTTTTAGGGCTTTAAATAGCTCAACTGGGATACCATCATCTCCACTGGCTTTGTTGTTAGTAGTACTTTCTAGGGCCCACGTGACTTCACACTCCAAGCTGTCTGGTTCGAGGTCAGGGATCACACCATTGTGGTGGTCAGGGACATCAAGGTCCTTTTTGTAGAGTTCTTCTGTGTATTTTTGCCATCTTTTCCTAATTTCTTCTGCATCTGTTAGGTCCCTGCCATTTTTGTCATTTGTCATGGCTATTTTTCTTGATACATTCCCTTAATTTCCCCAATTTTCTTGAAGAGATCTCTAGTCTTTACCTTCATGGTAATATTCTCTGATCTCTATATCCATTCTGTTTCTGAAACACTTGAGACTAACCAGAGCAGACACATGAAATGGAGAAGGCTCCATGCCTTTAATAGCTGTATTGAAGCAGGGATTTTTGCAGGCATAGCTTTTTATGCAAGTCTCAGCTGCTCAAATTGTGTCTTTCCATACACCTATTAGAAGTGCAGAAGCCTTGTTCTCCATTACATGTTGTTTCGTTAAAGGCTTTCTGACTAGGAGAGGCTAGAAGCATACCTGTCAACCATCCCGATTTGGCCGGGAAAACCCCGTAATTTGACGTCGATTGACGTCATAACCTGCCCTGCGCTGCCAAAACCCCGTAATTTGGCAGCGGGGGGAAACGCTTTCCGCGCATGCGTGGAAGCGCTACGCCGCTTGCACAACCCCTACGCAAGCAGTGTAGCGCTTCCACGCATGCGTGGAAGGGGTAAAACCCTTCCACGCATGCGTGGAAAGCAACCTGCGCACAAGCGATGTGCGCAGATCCCGTTTTTCCGGATCCGCGGGTTGACAGGTATGGCTAGAAGAAAAACATGGCCCCCAAGATCTGAGGAAGACAGTCTTCAGTATGAAAAAGAATGTTTTAAAAGCCCCTTTAAAGGTTCCAGTTAGCATACTCTCAAGCCCACACATTTACCACTGAAGAAAGGAAGATATAGAAATACCCCCAAACAACTTCCATTTCTTAGCTTCATGGACTCCCATCCCTTTAAATCAGGGGTGTCCAAGCCTTTCGGGCCGTTAGCCCTTCATGTGGTACAGGAGCATTTTATTTCAGCTTCTGGGAGCAATGAGGGCTTCACGGGCCAGAGGAATTGGCGTTGAGGCCTGGATCCAGCCCACAGCCCATAGTGTGGGCACCCCTGCTTTAAATCAAACCATCAAAGACAGGAGCAAGCAGATAGTTAAAAAATACACTGGAATCAAGTTTTACAAACCCTGAAACTAGAAAATTCTGGGAAAAGCATAGGGTGGTCAAAGCTCGTTTCTTTTATTATCAAGTGGAAAAAGAAATTTCAGCAGGTGCAGCTTGTTATGAAAGCTACACCTACTGAAATTTCATTTTCCACTCAGCTACTAAAAGAACAAGGATTGGGGCCGTGAAGCGGCCTTTAGGGTCCCGGAGGAGACTGGTCAAGGAACGACACGAGACAAGATGGAGCGAAGACCAGTAGTTTATTGAGGGAAAATCATCATCATATATAGGAATTCAAGGCAGCGTGTGATAGAATTGTCATCTGACAGAAAATCACATCACCTATTTACCCGGGTTAATTGGGAACTTCTCTTGGGGAAGTTAATTAACTAAGGCAAATACTGACAGGGGAAATCTATTGTTCATGGCTTGCTCAAGAATAAACATGGCCACTATTTGCGCTAAGGCTTGGGCTAATCTGCAAGTGTGGAATTACCTAATTCCTAACGTGAGTCAGTTATTCAACTTCCTCCTGCCGAACTGCCTGCCAGGTCAGATATGAGTGAATCAATCTTATGACTATTAATCCGCACCCCAATTTCTGTCCTCACAGAGGTCAGAGGCCAGGGGTCTGCCTCGCCCGGTGTAACCTCTGTCAGGGACAGTTATGCCAATTATGCCCGCGGATACCACAGACCATGTTCTCCATTTTGTGCATTCACCCTAGTGGAGGCAAGAGTATAACTTAGTAGAGGAATGTTTCTACTAATTAAAGGTCCCACCCTGTTTTTTAAACAAATGATGGCACATCTGTTCCAGCACGTTACGGGGTTTCTGCAATCGTCAGCCTTTCTGGAGCCTGCTCCAATTTTTGCTGACCTGAATTGGACCCATGATATTCTTTATTAGCTTTGAATGTGCACTGGAATCAGTTTTACAATCTTCATCAGGTACTGTTCAAATCCCTTATGTCAGTGATGCTCTAGGGACAACCAGCCCACCCGTAACTCGGCTTTTTTAGCCTAATGCAGGACTCCCCGAGGCAGGAGGAAATAGTGTTCAACTTCTCTTCCAGGGTTTTGGGTAAGGACGAGATCTCGGTTTTGTCTAAAGGGTTAAGTTTTGTACCTACTCCATTGTATGATTCCTTTGACACTCGAGTAGATATTTTCAAATTGATAAGATTGCTCAAGTTAAAAGTTGTTTATAAAGATTTTGACACCACTGTGATTGATAAATTCAAACCGAACTCAACCTTTTGTCCCAACATTGATGTTCCTTCCATAGAGATATTTAAAAGACTCGTTCTAAGGGATATTGCGACACTTGAGCAACAAAACCGGAGAGGGCACTTTAATTTGACGCGTAATGAATGGCAGGTGCTCCAGGAGCTTTCTTGGGATTCTGATATAGTGATTAAACCTACAGATAAGGGGGGTGGGATCGTGATGATGGATCGAATTGACTATATCACTGAAGCGAACAGGCACCTCACCAATACTACTTTCTATAAGATTCTTAGTCAAGATCCCACTAACAAAGTTACTAATATCATCAGAACTGTATTGTTTGAGGGCCTATTGCTAAATTTTATTTCTAATAAGACCTCCCAGTACCTCCTCAATGCCCACCCATGCATGCCCATTTTTTTCTTGTTACCTAAGGTACACAAGGCGTCCAATGACTCTAAAATTATCCCAGGAAGGCCAATTGTCTCCGGGACGGGAGCTCTTTTGGAGCCCCTATCAAAATACTTAGATTCATTTCTCACTTCTTTCAGCTGGGACACTCCATCCTTTATTCAGGACATGACACATTTTATTCAACAGATGGAAGGTTTTGTTGCTCCATCAGGTAGTTGCCTTTTAACAATGGATGTTTCCTCTCTGTACACGAATGTTCTACTTGACGAAACCAGGCAATTAGTGGCAGACGCCCTATCTGCACACCACATTTGCGATCCTCCCACACACTTCCTACTTGTTCTCTTTGATATTGTTCTTGACCATAACTTTTTTCGTTTTGGCAACACCATTTATTTGCAGATCAAAGGGATCGCTATGGGCTTGTCTACTGCGCCCACCCTAGAGAACCTGTACATGATTGAGTTTGAATGCACATTTATCCTGGACCCAGAAAACAATCCATTTTACAATCACATTTTGACCTACCGTAAGTACATTGATGACCTTTTTTTCCTTCTAGATTCGTCTGATTGTGTGAGCTCCTTTTCCCATTGGATTAATCAACAGAACTGTCATTTAAAATTCACGTCTCAATTTGACTCATATTCGATTCCATTTCTCGACCTCTCTGTTTATATTGCTAACAATAGACTTTATACTAAGCTGTATCGCAAGCCGACTGATAAAATACATATTTACATTACAGCTCCTTTCATCCGGCTCACTTAAAAAATAACATACCTACTGGACTCCTTTCGCGAGCCAAGAGAAATTCTTCATGTAAGCATGATTTTGTTCAGGCAGCGACTAAAATTAAAACCTTTCTGTCACAGCGAGGTTACCTGGAGAGTGTGATTGATCGATCTTTCGGCAAAGTTAAATCTATTCCCCATAGAGCACTCTTAGAGAAAAAGGACACAGAGATTCATTTTAATAGAATTCATTTCTCTCTTTATTACTCTCCTTTGGCAATAGATATCAAACGTATTATTTTGTGTCATTGGCACATTCTTGATGACGTGCCATTTTGTGCCAAGAAACCTTGGGTTGGCTTTAAACGAACTAAGTCTTTGCACAATTTCTTAACTAGTACTGATCTTAAAGCAACCCCTACCTCTCAATTTAGCGAGCCCAGAGGACACTTTCGTTGAACACAATTGCTCAGTATGTAAATTTATGTTGGATGTCACTTCCATTAACATTCCTGGCACCGAGTTTGTACATCACATGTATAATTTAACAACATGTAAATTTAAGAATGTTATTTATATCTAGATATGTCCTTGTGACCTTATTTACATCGGTGTCACCAGTCGAAATTTGAACACTCGTATAATTGAGCATCATTCTCGGATCAGAAGTCACATTCCTAATGCGCCTTTAGTTGAACATTATATCAAGAAAGGACACACTGATAATCAATTCACTTTCTTTGCCTTGGAGACCATTAAACATAGACCCTTTGATAAATTTGATATTAACAGGAGACTCCTTTAGAAGGAATCATTCTATATTCACAAATTCCAGGCTCTTGAACCTCATAGGTTAAATCATGACATTGAGTTTTCTTCTTTCCTGTAACTATCTGATGAGTCACTCCCTTCTGTAACTCTCTAATGAGCCACATCTGCCTCTCCTAATGGGGTATATTTACTCCTACGCAGTTATACCTAAGTTAACATCATGAGCACATATGAATTACACTTTGAGGCTCCGACGCTCATAATATCTACAACATTAGAAAACTTTGGTATGTATTATATAATTTTACTAGCATATTTTGCCCGGCGGTGCCGGGCTTTTTAAAATTGTGTTGGATAGTAAAGGGTTTCGTTTTTTTCTTGAACCAATGGTGCTGGGCTGTTTTAAATGGTGTTGTAAGGTTTTGTGATTTTGTGGCTTCGAGGCGCTGCGTCTGCCTGTGGCGGACTTGCGCTCCCAGTGTTTTTTTTTGTTCTTTTTGGTTTTTTGTTGTTGTTTTTGCGTGCTGGCTTCCTCAGTGCTGGGCTCTTTAAATTGGTTTTTGAACGTTTTTGTTTTATATTTATGCAAATTTTATTTTATTTTAATTAATTTAATTTAATATTATTTAGTTTAAAATTTAATTTTGGTTTTTAAAATGTTTATTTTTACACATTTTTATTTTTTGTTTTGGTTTTTTGGAATGAAAAGTGATTTCTGTTTTTCTTTGGTAATTTTTGAGATTAGTGTGTTTATTTTTGAATGTTTTTATAACTTATTTGATTAATTTTGGAATTAATCTTATTAGTTTTAATATTTTTGAATGTTTTTTCTCTTTTGGCCTCTAGGTGGGGGTGGTGAACTTTTCTGCCTCTCTACAATTGTTGCCTCTCTACAATTGTTCTCTTCTGTCCTCTGGGTGTCGCTTCCGGTAAGTTTTCTTTTTCTTTTCTCATTTGAGTTCCGGTCCTCATAGATGGAAGACGTCTTTTGGTAAGTTCTCTGGGTTTTTTGGGGGGTGGGGTTTTTTTTTTGGGGGGGGGGTGTCTGTGTGTTTTTTCTTTTTGGCTGTTTTTGTGTTTCATTTTTGGATTTTTGTGTTTTTTAATGTTTTTGGTTTGTGTTTTTGTTTTTATTTTTTCAGGGTGGTGGTGGCTTTCTTTCCCGTGGGCAATGCTGGCTGGCCCGTGGGAAGGAAGGGCAATGGCGGGGAGGCTTTCTTTCCCACGGGCCATGCTGGCTTGCCCGTGGGAAGGAAGGGCAGCGGCAGTGGGGGGTTTCCTTTTTTTCCCCACGGGCCATACTGGCTGGCCTGTGGGGAAGAAGGGCAGTTGCGGGGGGGGTTGCTTGTATTATTTGCGCGCCGGCTGGCCCTTTGAACGGAAGGGCAGCGGCGGCGGGGGGGTGTCTCTTTTTTCCCCCATGGGCCATGCTGGTTGGCCTGTGGGGAAGAAGGGCAGTTGCAGGGTGTTTTTTTTTAAATTGTATTTTTTGCGCGCCTGCTGGCCCTTCGAACGGAAGGGCAGCGGCGGCGGGGTTTTTTTCTTTTTTTTCCCCACGGGCCATACTGGCTGGCCCGTGGGGAAGAAGGGCAGTTGCAGGGGAGGTGTTACTTGTATTTTTCGTGCGCCGGCTGGCCTTTTGAACAGAAGGGCAGCAGCGGCGGGGGGGGGGTGGGTTCTTTTTTCCCCATGGGCCATGCTGGCTGGCCCGTGGAGAAGAATGGCAGCGGTGGCGGGCGTTTTTTTTTTACTTTTATTTTTTGCGCGCTGGCCGCCTCAGCATTCTGCGTGCTAATGGCGCGCAGGACGCTGGGGCTTGTAGTTTTGGCTGCGCGTGTTTGCTTACTGCAGCGTTTTTTCCCTTGTGGCTTTTTTTGATTGGCCGCGGCGCGTTTCGGAACGTTCCTTTTGCCGCGCCGCTCAGCCTGATTGGCTCTGGCACGGTGCAGCGCCAGGAACGTTGGGAATTGAAGTTCCCTTTTTTGTTTGCGACTGGGGGGCTCCTGCCCCCGGGTCGAAAATTTCAACCCGACAGTTACCTGCGAACCGGGTTCGGGCGAGTGAACGGAGGCCCATTACGGGCTAGTGGGGTCTGGTGCAACATCCTTTGTCACATTCCAATGGTTAACGCACCATTTTATAGGTATAGATACTTACACTTTCCATTGAGTCTACTGTTACTTGTCTTGCATGGTTTTTTACTTCAGGGTCTGACGTCTGTAAGTTTGTATGTGTATTATTAAGTGTATTAGTAAGTGCAATTGTATATGCCATTGTGATTAATAGTTTATTGTTTTTTATATTATATTCAGATTTCCTGATGAAAGTATAACCTGAAAAGTTGGATTAACCGGAATCAACTTTGAAATCACTCCTTGAATTTGTATATATTTTTCATCTAGTTCTCATCTTGACAATTGTGAAATCATCACCTGTTTTGGTTATAACAAGATTACATTGATGCAAGAGTGCTTTTGCTATTACTGTTTTTTGATTGTCCATCTGTGAATTATTCATTTTTGAATCTGATGCAAGGATTTTATGTTTCATTATAAAAATATATAAAAAAATTCAGCAGCCCAATGGGAGCATTTCCTTCCTCCCCTGTTGCTGTGTTGACACTTTGCAATGAATAAGTGGGTTTTGGGTTGCAGTTTGGGCACTCAATCTCTAAAAAGTTCACCATCACTGCCTTATTTATTTGTGGGAAAACTAAATGTTGAATTCCTGCCACGAGATGTTCTTCTTTCTATTTGTTGTTCTTGGATGAAGGTGTATGTACTGTAGTTCCTACGTAGATAAACTTAGCAATAATCAAAAGGTTCTTTTAAGTTATTAGGTTTAGCATAGTCTGTTAATTTAAAATCTTGATAGTTTCTGAATACTGAGATATTATTTTTCTGGATTGTTTTGCTTGTCTTATGCTCAAAGATTGGAGGATAGATTTGAAAAAAATTGTATGAGGACAGAGGTTGCCCTATAGCTTTCTAGCATTAGAAACAATTTTCACCCACCTCCATTAAAGGTTGGACTTCTGTTTCATATTGCTGGAAAAACATCTGGAAAGGCATTTCTTAAAACTCGCTCCCCATATGATGGGTTGTTTACATAGTCCAACATAGTCTTTATCACTGGGCAATCATCTTCTGTTAATAGTAACACATATTGCTCTCTGAAAGTGAAGCATTCAGCAACTTCAGTAACATAGGGAATAGGAAGGTATCAGAACCATGCCTCATTTTGATATACTGACACATCTGTTAACACAAAGTCAAAACTCACCAGGTAAATTCAAAGAAACAGTTCTACCTGTGTATGTTTTTTCAGGCCAGTGTTCTGTGAGAATTGATATTTCAGTCCATGTATCAATCTTTGCCAACTGGAAGTCAGTCCCTAGCCTTGGTTCAACTTTCAGTTCTAGTTGCCTGTGCCTCACAGCCTTTGTCATTCTCTGTGCCAGTGTCTTCTCAGTGCTGCTGGCCTCTGGCTTTATCCTCACATCTGCAGAGGTAGATAGCTGGGTACATCTGTCAGCTCAGCCAGCTCTCTTTTTATGCACCTTTCCCTTTGTTGGATAGGCCTCTTCCTTGTGTCCGGTCTCCATGAGGACCATTTGGGGACATGTCTATCAGGAGGGTGTCTGCTACATTGAGGTAGCTTTCTATACTGAGGTAGTTCCCCTCAAATATATTTTCCCCTTGGGACCTCAGGTTTTCCTTCCTGTGCATTCCTTGATGGTGTCTGGGGTTTCATCTCTTTGGTCAGCATCTTTAAAGGCACAAGAGGTTGTCCTGCACAAGAGGTTGTCCTGCAGCTGAAAAAACATCTTGGAGAACAGTTGTAAACTGAGCACTACATTCTTGATCTGTGGACAAATCATCTAACCATCTTTGAATTGCCAATTGCACTGCACAACCTTTAATGAGTGATTTCAGAATTCCTCATATCACTCGCAGTTGGGGAAGCATTTGCATGCCCAATGAGTAAAGGTCCCCCTTGCTCGAAAACCAGTTGCATCAGAATCAAGGGTTCAGTGCTCATCTCTGTTTATAGCCGAAGAGCCAGCACTCTCTGCATTTGCAGACATTTCTGTGGACATGTGGCAAACATGCCTAGACACCGGAGTGCATGGAATGCTGTTTACCTTCCCACCGAAGTGGTCCCTATTTATCTACTTGCAATTTCTTGCATTTGAACTGCTAGGTTGGCAGGAGTTGGGACAGAGATGGGCGCTCATTCCATCATGCAGTACTAGGGTTTTGAACTGTTAACCTTCTGCCTCCCAGTCAGTATCTTAACCACTTGAGCCATTGTAGGCAGTTGCAAAACCTATGGTTCTGACTGCATTTTGTATGACTGATCCTAGGTCAGAAATAGATGAAGTTCCCTTAACTGCCACATATAGACATGCAAATACTGTTGACCAGATTTCACAATCTTTGTCAGGTGGCACATGATCTAGTGGCATTATTAGACTAAGCAAACATTGCCTTTCATGAACTGGAATAAGCCAATTACTGCCTCCAAAGCAAGCATTTTCAAAGCAAAATGGAGAGGTATTTCCTTTCAATTAGCAGGAAGAGGAAGCAGAATTCCCTTTATAGCAGGGGTGCCTAAACTTTTCAGGCCACGGGCTGGTCACGTAGTTCAGTGCCAGAGGGCCGTTCACGTAGTTCAGTGGGCCGGCCATATGGTTCCTCTCACCAGAAGAGGAAGTAAAACACGCCTTGCAATCTGTTTTGCAACAGGATGAGATAGATTTTAAGCTGCCATTTTCTCTGCTTAAACCAGGAGTGCCCTAACTATGGCCTGTAGGCCGGATCTGCCCCTGATGCCAATTCATCCAGCCTGCACCACACTCGTCGCTCCTGGAAGTGGAAGTAAGGGACAAGGAATGATGACGGTAATGTGGGCCAGATGAATTGGCATTGGGGGCTGGATCCGGCCCGTGGGCCATAGTTTGGGTACCCCTGCTTTACGGTGTTTAAAATGTTAGTGCCTGGCATTAGACGACTGCTGCACTCTTTACCTATAAACATCTCTCAAGGTACATAAGAACATAAGAACAGCCTTGCTGGAACAGGCCACAGCCCATCCAGTCCAGCATTCTGTTTCACACAGTGGCTCACCATTTCCTTCAGGGTATTCCCAAGGAGATGCCTTCACCTGCTTAGGATTCCCTGGAAATGGCATTGAGAGATATCCTGCCTATCTCTCCAACCCCGAGGTTGTCCTTAAGTATCCATAATTATAGCCATTGATACCCTTGTCCTCCATGAACTTGTCTAATCCTTTCTTAAAGCTGTCAAGACTGACAGCTGTCACCACTTCTTCTGGCAGGGAGTTCCATAGACCAGTAATCCTCTGGGTGAAAAAGTACTTTCTCTTATTTGTTTGAGAACTAGTACCCAAAAGTTTCATTGAGTGTCCCCTAGTTCTAGTGTTGTGCGATAGGGAAAACAGTTTTTCCTTATCTACTTTGTCCACACCGTGCATGATTTTATAAACTTCAATCAGGTCACCTCTTAGACGCCGTCGTTCAAGAGTGAAGAGGCCCAACCGTTGCAGCCTCAGATGGTAAGGAAGGTGTTCCAGTCCCCTAATCATTCTGGTTGCCCTCCTCTGCACTTTTTCCAGCTCCATAATATCCTTCTGGAGGTATGGTGACCAGAACTGTACACAGTATTCCAGATGGGGCTTCACCATAGATTTATAAAGAGGCAAAATGACACTTGCTGACTTATTTTCTATACCCTTCCTAATGATCCCTAGCATTGAGTTTGCTTTTTTCACTGCTGAGGCACACTGGGTTGACACCTTCATTCAGTTGTCCACCAGGACACCAAGATCCCTTTCCTGGTTTGTCG
This sequence comes from Bradypodion ventrale, assembly GCA_035047345.1. Taxonomy (NCBI): domain Eukaryota; kingdom Metazoa; phylum Chordata; class Lepidosauria; order Squamata; family Chamaeleonidae; genus Bradypodion; species Bradypodion ventrale. Next base: position 61,488,949 of record JAWDJE010000004.1, read on the forward strand.
CAGAGAGTTCAGAACTCATCAGTTTATAAATGTAATTGGGTTTTTTTGCCCCAACCTGCATCACTCTGCACTTACTAATGTTGAAGCTCATTTGCCACTGTTTTGCCCACTCCCCCAGTGTCAAGAGATCCCTCTGGAGCTCCTCACAATCTCTCACAGGGAATACCTTGCAATGAAATGACACACCTTCATGCTGTCATTAATTCATGCCTCAGTAATTCAACATCTGGGTCTGCTGAAACAGGGCACCATTTTTCTATTTCATCTACAGCTGGAGGCCCATAGCAAAGGGCATCCTCAGGTGACATGGGATCCTGGTAGGCAGTACCAGAGTGAAACTCATGTAGAGGAATTTCAAGAGGCAAATGGGGGTGGGGGAGAGCCTTTTTTGGCTATGACTCAAAAACAATTCTCTTCTTACAAGGGGTATATATCTGACATCAAAATGCAAGTGGATTGGAGTTACCTGGTTCTGCTGATCAAAAGGTTCAAGAGTTATTTATATGTAGGTAATGTCTTCAAGGACAGGAGTCACTTTCTGGTTTAACCATCAACACAAAACATTCTCCAGCCGCCAATTAATTCTGTCTGGCCTACTGTGTAACCGACATGATGGCTACTGGCCTAAATTGCACCACTATTTAATTTTAATTTAGTTTTTACATTTGTATTGCTGCCCCCTCGCCGAAGCGACTCCGGGCGGCTCACAATAAAAGCATAAAAGACAATAAAACATCTATAATAAAATTATTTTTAAAAACCATCCCCATTAAAATCCCACCCACCCCATCTATAAAAAGAGGGAGGATCTTATACAAGCCAGCAGGCAGGGGTCACACCACCATTGGTGCCCCACACCTTCTAAGGAGCAGTCAGGGTTGATTTCTTCCAAGATTGACCTATTTGTTCTCCTCACTGTCCAGGGTACTCTCAAAACTCTCCTCCAACACCACATTTCAAAGGCATCTATTCTTCTGCGCTCAGCTTTCCTAATGGTCCAGCTCTCATACCCATACATTACCACCAGAAATACCATTGCTTTGACTATGCAAATTTTTGTTTGCAAGGTGATGTCTCTGTTTTCAACTATGTTCCCCAGGTTTCTCATAGCTTGTCTCCCAAGCATCAGTTGTCTTTTTATTTCATGGCTGCAATCACCCTCTGCAGTGACCTTTGATCCTAAGAAAGTAAAATCTGTCACTGCTTCTACTTCTTCCCCATCTATTTTCCAGGGACTGATAGGGCCTGTTGCCATTATCTTGGTTTTCCTGATGTTGAGTCTCAGGCCAGCTTTTGCACTCTCTTCTTTCAACCTAAGCAGGAGCTTCTTTAAGTCTTCCTCACTTTCTGCCATGAAATAAAAAGACAACTGATTATGGGGAGACAAGCTATGAGAAACCTGGGGAATATAGTGAAAAGCAGAGACATCACCTTGAAAACAAAAATTCGCATAGTCAAAGCCATGGTATTCCCAGTGGTAATGTATGGGTAATGCTGGACCATTAGGAAGGCTAAGCGCAGAAGAATAGCTTCATCTTCACTATTTGTCCCTCCAATGAACAGTCAGGATTGATTTCTTCCAGTATTGACCTATTTGTTCTCTTTGCTGTCCAAGGGACTCTCAGGACTCCCCTCCAACACCACATCTCAAAGGCATCTATTCTTCTGCGCTTTGGACATCAAATGAGAAGGGAGGACTCACTTGAGAAGGCCTTGTTGCTGGGAAAGGTGGAGGGCAAGAAAAGAAGGGGGCGTCCAAAGATGAGATGGCTAGATGGTATTGTAGACGCAATGGGCGCAGAGCTGGGTGGGCTGAGGAGGATGGTGGAGGACAGAGGTGCCTGGAGGAAAATGGTCCATGGGGTCGCAAAGGGTCGGAATCGACTGTGCGACTGAACAACAAAAGTAAACAAAAAGAGAGCAGCATTTACGAACCGAGCGTCGTTTTCCCTCTCCCTCCTTTTCAGCCAATAAGAATGCGGAGGTGACTCAGGCCTGGCCAATAGCAAAACAGGAGAGCCCCCCCCCCCTCTCCCGCTGTGTCGCGGTTTCATTTCCAGAAGCAAACATGCTGTGGCTGGTGGTGGGAGAGAGAGAGAGAGAGAGAGAGAGAGAGAGAGGGTGGGTGGGGTGGGGGGTAGGAAGTTCTGGCGCAAGGCGCTTCGCCTCCACGTGGGGAAGCGGCTATTTACAAGAGAAAAGGGGGAAATATATGTGGGTTGTCGGGAAAGAGCAAGCCTGGGGGAACGGCGGGGAGAGGTGAGCCTCTTAAGCTGATACAGTTTGCAGCGCCGAAGAGAGGAGGGAGCCGTTTGGAAACGTGGCGCAGAGGCAAAGTCGACCCCTGGTGTCCCATATTTGGATGGAGTGCGCAAAATTGGACTGCCAGAGGGGGTGCAACCGTTTGGGAGGCAAAGATTGTGGGGGTGTGTGTGTGTGGGAGTGTTGCGAGGTTTGAGACTTGCAAAGAGGAACAAGACCCGCAAAGTAATTCTCCCCGCAGGAGGCGACGACAGGGGAAGGCAGAGCCCCAGATGGACCAGAATCCGGAGTTTTGTGGAGGGACTGAGGAGGAGGAGGAGGTGGTTTTTTGACCTTGTGAAAGAAAGACACCACCAGACCCAAGTGAAGCAGAAATCGAGCTCAGCGCTTCAAAACCGCAGGGCGAGGTAAGATCAGCGCAGCGTTAGCAGCCATGGGCAAACGTTAGTCAGAAGAAGAGCTGGGGTGGATGGGTGGGGGTCCCCTAATGATCCGGGGTCGTGATGGCGAACCTTGGCACTCCAGCTGTTCTTGGAACTTCCATTCCCAGAAGCCTAAGTCCCTGTGAACCCACGACCCATTCGTGTGGATTCACAGAGACTTAGGTTTCTGGGAATTGAAGTTCAAGAACAGCTGGAGTGGGGCATCTCACTCCATTCTGGTTGCAACGCCTTCCTGTGCACTGCGTGTGTGAGAGAACACAATCCTCCGCATGCATGCTTAGCTGTCGTAGGTAGCTTGCATATCAGAGCAAACAAAAAGCACAAAACCGTTGTGGCACCTTGAAAAAACTAACCACTGTATTTTAATGTGAGGTTTCGCGGATCAAGTCCACTTCGTCAGACACAAGAGTGAGACTTCGTGGCATTAATTTCACCATAACAGGTGCAGAGGGACACAATGGTAGGCTAGCACGACAGATAAATTGACAAATCTGTGTGACTTTTTTTTTACAACCGGTAATAACCGAAGATCCCAGATTGGGGTTCGGATTTATTGCTGCGGAGTATGGTTCTGTTGAGTTGTAAATTGGTTAGGAGAGGGATGCAAAATAAACATTGTGGCATTACACATCTGTAACTAATGAGTTAATTGAGGACCGTGAGTTCTGTTGAGTTGTCAATGGTGAGGAGATGGAGGCAAAAGAAACATGACATTGCACATCTGTAGCTAATGAGTTAATGGAGGATGGTGTGAGTTCTGTTGTAGTAAATAGTGGGATGGTTGCAAAAGAAACATTATGGCATTGCATATCTCTAGCTAATGAGTTAATTGAGGATGGTCATGGTGTGACTTATTTATTTTTATTTATTTATGAATTTGTATCCCACCCTCCAAATGAGAAACATCACTCAGGGCGGCTAACAACATATATAAAATACAGAATGACCACAGATAAAACAGTAACAGTTAAAACTTCTGTTGAGTTGTGAACGGTTAGGAGACGGATGCAAAAGAAACACTATGGCATTGCACATCTGTAGCTAATGAGTTAATTGAGGATGGCGTGTGAGTTCCGTTGCGTTGTAAATGGTGAGGAGATGGATGCAAAAGAAACATTATGGCACTGCACATCTGTAGCTAATGAGGATGGTGCGAGTTCTAGTTGAGTCGCAAATGGTTCGTAAATGGATGCAGCTCTTGCAGTTGCCCCTTTTCCGAGCGCAAGCAAGGCATTCCGAGCCAACGCCATTTATTTTCAGCAGCGTCTCTCCTTTTAACTTCCTTTCCCTTCATGCTTCTCATGGCATGTGGGGACAAGAAGGCCATGCTGCTGGTGACGGTGACTGCCGGGTGTTTGCATGGTGGGAGGGCGCGAGGAGGGGTGGGTGGGGGAGGATGGACGTGCGCGTGTGCCCATGCACGCGCTTTGCTCTGGTGCGCAACGAGGATGACTTTGCAAGCTGGCACGCGCCGGGGAAGAGAGGGATGGTGGTGGTGGTGGGTGGGGGGAGTGCATGACTCAGGAGGAGAGCCGCTCAGGAAGAGGAGGCGGAGGAAGAGGGAACAGCTCGAGCCAGTTCCGTCTCGACTCGGGCGGGGGCGGGGGCCGTGCCTGAAGGAAGGAGGCGAGGCGGCCTCGTCCCGCGGCTCCGGCTGCTGGAGACATTCTGTCCCGGGCTGCCGTTGCCGGGGCGATGACAGCGTTGGTGATGCAAAAGGCGGGCAGGCCAGGCGCGCAGGCGCGGCCCTCCTCCAAAGACCCGGCCCGGCGCTGGAGTCCGCTCCGCGGGCGCCCGCCCGCCCCCTCCCTCGCTCCTTTTTGCTTTCTCACGCTGGCTGGTGGTTGTGGTGGGGCTCACTTCGCAATGGGGCGACGGGCCTGGCCGAGGTCATGGCCGCACCGCGGCTGCCACACTCTCGGCCTGGGAAAGCCGCTCTCCATGAATGAATGCCCTTTGAATCCGGCTCCAGGAGGACGAACTCAAGGCCGAGTAGTGTGGAGACTGGAGTAGAGGACCCTCCCTCGCCCTTCCTCGCTCGTGCCCACATCAAACTTTAGATTGGCAAAAATAATAATAAAAAGCCACTTTCTTGGCTCTGCCGTTGGCCAACATTCAGTCTTCATTGGGCCATGTTTCTGGCAACCGGATTCTGTATACGCACTCACCGTGTGTTGCCCACCAGCAGCCCCCACTTGAGGTAAAGGTAAAGGTTTCCCTTGCTCGAAAGCCAGTCGTATCCGATTCTAGGGTGCAGTGCTCATCTCTGTTTCCAAGCCGAAGAGCCCAGCGCTGTCTGCTTCTGCAGACGTTTCTGTGGTCATGTGGCAGGCATGACTAGACACCGGAGCACACGGAACGCTGTTACCTTCCCACTGAAGTGGTCCCTATTTATCTACTTGCAATTTCTTGCTTTCGAACTGCTAGGTTGCAGGTTAGTTTTCCATTTAGGGCAGGGGTGCCCAAACTTGTCAGGCGGTGGGCTAGTCACTACTGCCTGTGGGCCGGATCTGCCCCTGATGCCAATTCATCTGGCCTGCAAAGCCCTCGTCACTCCCAGAAGCGGAAGTAAAATGCATTTTACTTCCACTTCCTGGAGCGACAAGGGCTTTCTGGGCCGGATGAATTGGCATTGGGGCAGATCCGGCCCCCAGGCTGTAGTTTGATCACCCCTGATTTAGGGACTCCAACCCTCAGCCTATTCAGGGTTCTCCAAGTGACATAGGAGAGGTTGAGTTCCTCAGTTATATTCTCTTTTAAACTCATCTTAGTGTGGTTAAGACGCTGAGCTGGGGACTGGAAAGTTGGGTTTCAATACCCGAGAGCTGCACTTATTTATTTATTTATGAATTTATATTCAAATTTATATGCCGCCCAATCAGGTAAACCCGACTCTGGGCTTCTCACAACAAGTTAAAACACACATAAAACAGTACAACCAATTAAAACCCAACATAACCCACCCACCTACCCCATTCCTCTTAAAACCCACATAAACCCACATTAAAAAAAAATCTTCCTGGATATGACCCTGGCCCTGGAATTTGGAGAGGAAGGGGGGTTGTGCGGCCCCTGTGCATTTCCACTGAGAAGTCAATCCCACTATTCTCATCTGGATTTATAGCTAAGAAGGGTGTAGGACAAGCAGGGTTGTAAATGCAGGCAGGCAGTTTCGAGGAGAGTGGAAGTTTTTTGTGGAAATTCAGGGAGGAATGATAGAGATTATGCAAATTGTTTACAGTGTTGATGCAAGGGACATAAACAAACTTTCTAGGTCAGTGATGGTGAACCTTTTAGAGATCGAGTGCCCAAACTGCAACCCAAAACTCATTTATTGCAAAATGCCAATACGGTAACAGGGGAGGGAGGAAACGAGCCCATTGGGCTGCTGAACAGAGAGGTGGGGCAAACTCTGTGCTGGAGCTGGAGGAAGCACTCCTGTTGGGCAGAGAGAACTCTGTGTTGGGTGGCTGCACGGGTGCCCACAGAGAGGGCTCCGAGTGCCACCTCTGGCATGCATGCCATAGGTTCGCCACCACTGTCTTAGGTTTTTTTTAAAAAAGTCTCCATCATAATGCCTGCTTTGCAAGCATGTATCTTTCTTGTGTGTACTTGTTTACATAATTTTTTTGATACTCTAAAGTTAATCCCATTGGATTCAAGCGGCTTATTTCCAGGAAAGTATGCATTGCCAGGGGGGGAAAAAAGATATCAGTTCTTGGAGAACATGAGAGGGTGTTGCACATGGGCTTCCTTTTGGAGCACTCAATTGGATAGGGCTGGAAGAGATGTTCCTTTGGTCAGATGTAGCATAGTTCATCTTAATGTCAGCTGGAGCTTTGAAATCGTCAAAATCTCATTGACAAGAATTAAAGATGAAATATTAAACAAGTTCTAGAAGTTGTGGGACGACAGAGCTGAAAGAGGAAACATTCTGGTTTCAGTTACTAGTCAAGAGAGGCAAGGAGAGTGGGTCACTTCACAGTAAGAATGTAATGACAAGGAAGAAGGAAGTCCATCTGCCAAAGGTGCTTACTTTCATTTTAATTTTCCATTACTTTTCCCCACTTTTGTACAGTGTCTTATGATTGCGAACCTGTAGATAAGGGTATTCTTTGCATCCCTTGTATGTCAGTTACTGAATAAAGTCTGATGCAACAATCTTGTCCCAAGTCATTCATACTGTCAGTGTTGGTGGTTGCTGTGCTCAGTTCATTGCCTGGATGGCAATCAATATCTTTGTGCCAAAACAGGCTAGTCCTCACATGGCTAACATGTATTCTACGTTTGAGGGCGTACTAGCAGACATACCTACCAGTTTGATAAGACCTGCTGAAGTTTGTATTTCATTGGTATTGTTGATAAGAGCCAAACATCACCTTCATGCCAACGTGAGATGGTAAGGAAAAGGCATTGAGGAAGTCTTATCTGTCTAAATTATTAATAAATTCTAGGAACTTCCTAAATAATGTTTCACATGGTTTGATTATTATAGTAATGAGTAGAAGGTGGTGTAAATTATCAGAACTAAAGACATAAGAGTCCTTGTGGCATGAAAACAGGGTTGGGAAATGTGTCCTTCCAAATGGATACCATATCACCCTTCAGCATTGGTCTTTCTGGATGAAGATGATGTGAGTCTTAGTCCAGTAGTATTTGGAATACACAAGGTTACTGTTGCCAGGGTACTCCTGATCGTGGTTCAAAATTACCACGATCTTCAAGAAGGGTCTTTCTGATTGTAGCATTAGTTTCTAATAGATTGTGTTTCCATAAACACTTTATATACCCCAGGAAGCTTTTGTTAATATTATTTGTTCTTTCTCTGGAAAAACAGTGGACAGATTGTTCTATCAACCATATTTTTAATTAGTATGGAGAAACTGACCTTACTCTTTCTTATAGATATGCATCTCATATTATAAACTAATTCTTAGACTTAATCAGATTATGGATCTGATCTTCGTGGTTACAGAAAAGATGTGTTATGCAAAGGTACTCATTATGTACATGTTTATATTTATGATAAACTGCTAAAAATCACAATACAAACACTTTTAATTTCCAGAATTCTCTTAGTTGCTTCTAGCATAATGCAGTCAGTTTAAATCTTTACTATGGATTGCCACAAATTAAAGTTGCATACTGTGTGCTGAGTCATACCACTTGGTGCACAACAGCTGATGCCTATACAGAACTAACCTCTTAACAGCAGTTTAACACTGAGATGTACGCCAGTCACAGTACATCAGTGAAAAAAATAAAATAGGATGTTGCTAATTTCATGAAGTATTTAGGGCAAAATATAGTAAGTGCTGAAAAGTCCCCAATTTTTTATTTTGGGAGAAAGGATTAGGTATATTGTTAAGTTTTAAATTATCTTTAATTCTAGTTTTTTGAGAGCAGGTGAGCAGAAAAAAGTAACACTACTAATTAAAATTTTTGTTGCTTATCATCTTCATTGTTAACTATTTAATTTAAAGCTTTAATAACCTATACAATAATATTATTTCTCTGCTTAAATACTATTGCTTCACGATACGAGAGAATAAAATACAGTACAGCAAAAACATTCTGAATGATATAATTTACTTTAAAGTGGCACATTTTCATTTTGCCAAATATATCTGCTACCTGATTTTGAAAGTTGTTGCTTGGCATTCACTCTAGTTGTGGTGTTGTCTGTTTGTCTGCAGACAGCCTGATTAAACAAAATTGGATGTCTTTATGAAATTAGTAAACTACAGAAACTGTTGTGTTTTTTAGAGCAGTTTGTTCACAATGCTTCTTGTGACTACTGTGAACAGCTGTAGTTCTGTATATTATTGTAAAAAGTATCATATTGTGCATATTAATTAAAAACAAATGGGAGTTTTTTGAGATTAGAGTAGTCTAATGTGCCAAAAAAAGGTTGTAAAGGAGTCCTGCTTGGTGTTCTAGTTATGATCTTTCACATGATAATTTCCCTTTCAGTTTTCTGTCATGGGTCTTGTCATGACACTCTGAGTCTCCTAAGCCTGTATGGAGATTGTGTTGTAGTCCTGCAGTACTGTACTGTATTTGGATTTCCCTGAGGTTGGTAATGACTTTTATTTCTGTATGAATAGTATACTTTGAATATGTATATACTTACTCTTGAATAATGAATTTGTTATAAAATACATTCTTGTGCTGTCTTAATATTAATGTTTTCACATGAAATTTAACTGATGTTTAAAGAGCTTGCCATTGTACTTATGCCAAATTTGGAAGATTATTTTTTAAAAAATCTTCTCCATATTCAGTTATAAATAGCCCTTCCTCCTCCTTTTTTTAAAAAAAACATTTATTATGTAGTGGAAACCATCAATCAACTGAGGAACATGTATGCCATATAGGTATGCTAGAAGGTAAAATAAGGACAAGGCTTACAAGAAACAGGAACAAATGGAATTGTTCTTGTTCGTGTGCTTGTCTTTCTATTTTTCTTACTATAATATTAGGGACTGCGGTGACTCAGTGGTTAAGAAGCTCGCCTTGTTAGCTGGAAAGTCACCAAGTCACCCGAGTACTGCATGATGGAATGAGTGCCTGTCTCTGTCCCAGCTCCTGCCAACCTAGCAGTTCGAAAGCAAGAAATTGCAAGTAGATAAATAGGGACCACTTTGGTGGGAAAAGGTCTTGGGGACATGAAAGGAGCCTCATTCAGGTGTCCTCTGAGAGAAATTCCTCCAGCAAAAATCCTGTCAACCCAGAAAGCCCCTTTGTGTGCTTCTGACACGATAAAAAACCCTATAATATTGCTTAGGCAAGAATTACATACATTCTTACTTTGCAGATGGCCTGACTCTTGATGCTTAAAGGAAGCAAATACTGACATTTAAAAGTTATTCAGATGTTATTGCTCAGCTGAAAACAATTTTTCAAAGACATAAAATACCCCAAAGGACAAGTAAGGCAGAGTTACTGCAGCTAAACATCCCTTGCATTTATAATCACATACAACCTGTGGTCAAACTGGAAAAACCAAGCTGTTTCCTGGATTAGTATTTTTGCAGTTCAAAGACCAGCTATGTTTACCTCATAGTTAATCACTCTAGGTATGACCAGGATGTTTACATAATTTGCACTTACAAAGGCCATTACATGTGTTAACAAAGCTGTTAAAACTTTTTTGAAAGTCATTTTCTGTACTTCTGTTCACATTCACTGGATTTCCACTCCCATAGTGTATACCTGTAAATAAAACAGGCCAAATATTTAATGGTATGAGACAAAAATAATATATATGGCAATCCTTGAAAATACACTGAAATATGTTATCCCTTAAAAGGGGGGGTGGCCAACCTTGGTGCTCCAGCTGTTCTTGGACTTCAATTCCCAGAAACCCTGATCAGCAGTGTGCTGACTTGAGCTTCTGGTATGCCTTAAAGCAGGGATCATCAACCTTTTAAAGTTGGGGGCCAGGTCACACTCCCTCAGACTGTTGAGGGGGCCAGACTGTTTCTGCAGCTGCCGTAAACATGGCTGCTTCTGGCAGTGGCGGTTGTTGGAGCAAGGGCAGGGGCCGGATGATTTGATCCTGTGGGCCGGATTCATCCCATGGGCCATAGGTTGCCGACCCCTGCCTTAATGCATCATAGCAGTTTTGTTCTATTTGTTATGATTTTTAATACATGCAGAATTTCTGCTTGATGAAAGTAGGAAGCTATCTATATGGTCATGTGGCAGGCATGATTAAACGCTAGAGCACATGGGATGCTGTTATCTTTCCTGCCAAAGCGGTACCTATTTATCTGCTTACAATTTCAGACTGCTAGGTTGGCAGGAGCTGGTACAAACAATGGTTGCTCACCTTGCCACACAGCACTTGGGTCTGAAACTGCTGATATTCTGACCTTCCAGTCATCAAGCGTCTTAACTGCTAAGACATCGCAGCCCTAAAAGCAAATCTACCACACCTTGAATAATCATAAACAGTCATGTGCCATCTAGTCAATTTTGACATAACTATTTCAGGGATTTCTATGTAGAGGGTATTCTGTAATCATTTATCATTCTCTTTGTTTGAGGGGACCCCTCAGCTACATGCTGAATTCTGGTTGTGCAGCATATATGCTTAAAATTTTAAGAGAAACATTTGTGGTTGCAAGCCAAGTATCTGAAATAGTCTTAATATTTGAACAGACCAGTCTTTGCCTAGATAATACTAGAGCCTGAAAAACATATCTCTGCATTATTAAAATGTACAGACAATCTGAAATTGGTGGGATTTTCATTGATGGAAAGGCAAAGAAGAGGATTACTCATAGCAAGTTTGGGTGATTCCTTTGCAGCTTTTAAAATCAATTTTCATTGCACAAATCCAGAGCCAAGGTCACTGAGAGAACCGTGTGAGGACCTCAAGAATCCAAAGGTGAATGGCTCAAATTGCTTTAGCCACATCAGAAGGAAAACCTTATCCCGTGGCCAGTCAGCTACCTGTTTCAAATTTGAAAGGAAGGGCCATGTGCCCAGGAAGTGTTCCACCCACCCCCAAAATGACCCAAACAATGGTAATTCTCCACACTCTGACATGAGAGCCTTACTTAAGCCAGGTACTGAGAAAAGGAGCAGCAAAGTGCTAGACTTATTACACAGCAATATCTGTGGTCTGCTGAATATGCCATCAATGAGAAGCGATAGATAGATAGATAGATAGATAGATAGATAGATAGATATACAGAGGGTGCCAAAATGTATACACATTTTAAGAAAGGAAAAATGTATTAAAATTTTAAGTCAATATATCCTAATAACAAAAGATAAATACAACTCACATTTGACGACTTCAATTACAAGAGATGCTCAAAGTGGCTACAATCAGTGTCCAGACACTTCTGATTACAGAGAACTACTGCTCGAGCAGTGTTGACCAAAATGTCCACTTGTATCACTGTGCATGCCATTTCAATTCCTTTCCAAAGTACCACAAGTGTAGCTAGTTTTCTGTGGTATGCCACATCATTTAAGGTCCCCCATAGGTAAGTATACAAGGGGTGTTAAGTCAGGAGAACGTGGAGGAAACTCAGATGCACCTCTTTATCCTATCCATGATCCTGGCAAATTCTCAACAAGGTAAGCTCGGTGGAAGTGTGGTGAAGTGCCATCTTCTTGGAAGTAAAATCAATCATTCCCCAAACGGCTTCCATGGAAAGCATATAAACTGTTCCAACACCATAGCAGAATAAGCAGAACTTTTTACTGTTCAAGGCCCCCTGATTCTTCTCTTGTGTACATCATACACAGTGTCATGCATATCAAACCTATCACAAATGTGTGCAAATTGTTAAGCGTGTGGGTGATCCTGTTGCATACTCATGCCTCCGTTGTCGTACTTCCACAAATTTCAAATGCCACTTCAAAATGGTCTTGTGCTCCTTGACTGACAACTGTACGTCCACCATTCTCTTCGACTGTCCTGCTTTTCGTTTGGTGACTCCAGCATTCATTCTTTTGAGCAAATGTCATACTAAGCATTGCTACTGTAATTCAATTTAATTTTGAAAAGTAAGACATAGATCAGGAGTTCTCAACCTTTTAAAGCCGGAGGCCAGGTCACGCTCCCTCAGACAGCTTAGGGGGACGGACAGCCATTTTGTCCATCCTCCACCACATGGTACTTCCTGGTGTGGTGGAGGCAGGGGGTGGGGAGAATAATAATGGGCTAATTGTAAAGAAGATGTTTTAGCTTCATCTTCCTCAGAATCCTAATTCATTGCTACAGCAGAGATGTGCAGAGAACTTTTGTGGCTGAAGAAACTGCTGAGAGATTTCAGGATTGAGGAAATCCTGATGATGACAGATGATGACAGATAACCAGAGCTGCATCAAGCTGTTGCAGTGAGAATATCAATATGCACATCAAGCACATTGACATGAGATACGACCTGATATACGAGCTGACAAAGAAAGGCATCATGCAGATGACCTAATGTCCAACTGCAGAGATGACAGTAGACATCCTGACCACTTCTACCGAGTGACAATTTCCAGAAACTCGTGAGAAAGACGGGATTTGTTGGGGGCAATGTGTATTGGGTTGAGAAGGGATGTTGGAGTTGTAAATGCAACCCAGAAGATGCATTGGACTAATGCAGTTAGTCATGTGACAGGAAAGGTTCCCTTCTTGGTAAACTAATTTGTTTGATTTATTCGTGTTTAAGCAGCCAATTAGAAAAGTTCCTATCTTGCCATAAGGATTAAAGGTCTCCCTTGCTCGAAAGCAAGTCATACAACTCTAGGAGATGGTGCTCATCTCCATTTACAGCCAAAGAGCCAACGCTGTCTATCATCTGCAGACATTTTAGTGGTCATGTGGAAGGCATGACTAGATGCTGAAGCACACTTATGTATGTACAGTACTTGCAAATTCTTGCTTTTGACCTGCTAGGTTGGCAAGAGCTGAGGCAGATGGCAGGAACACACTCCATTGTGCAGCATCTCTCCCGGGCCCACGCCACTGGCCCAGGATGAGAGACTCAGCTCACCTGCGGCTGCCTGCTTTGCCCCTCCTCGCCCCTCCTGGCCCTGCCTGCCAGAGGTATTTGAAAATGACGTCGGAGCCGCTGCTGCAGAGGGTCCTCGCCGCGTCTCTCCCGGGCCCACGTCACCAGCCCGGGATGGGAGACTCAGTTCACCTGCGGCTGCCTGCTTCGCCCCTCCTGGCTCCGCCTGCCAGAGGGGTTTGAAAAGGATGTCGGAGCCGCCAGGTAAAGGTTCTCCCTGGTCCCGCCGTGGACATTTGAGACTGGGGCTCCGTCGCGGACACTAGTTGGTGGAGGACATTGCAACTGTGTAACTTTGGTAATGTGACAAACTGTATAATTGCTTGTTATTGTATTGTATATTATACTTGTTTAATTTGTATCTGGTAATTTGCATTTAGTGATATTGTATTTTTTGACTTGTAGCTGTAATTTGCATTTGTAACTATTCTTTTTTTTTGTATTTGTTGTAATTGCATTTTTGATGTACTGTATTTTGTATACTTTTTCTATGTTGTAAATGCGGCTTTGGGTTGCTCATTGGGTCGAGGAAAGCGAGGTATAAATAATAAATGAAATGAAATGAAATTGGGTCTCGAACTGCTGATCTGTCAACCATCTGGTCTTGAAGCTCAGCATCTTAACCACTAAGCCACCACAGACTGTCGTAGGGCTTACCTGACCTTATATGCATGTTTTGTGGCCTTTCTTTGTCCTGGTAGTTGCTTGCTTGCTTTGGAATAGGAAAGATGCATCTCAGCAACTCCAATTTTTAAGCTGCATGGCTGGAAAAGGAAAAAGTCATTTTTATTTACCTTTTGCTCCCCCTGTGGCTTAGTGGTTAAGGCACTAGGCTTGGAGACTGGAAAGACGGGTTTGATTCCCAAGAGCTGCACAATAGGGGCGGTGAAGGGAGCCTCATTCAGGCATCCCCTGCAAAATTCCTTTCAATCCAGAATAATCTCTAACACAAAAATAAACAACCATCTCACCTGATTTTCCCTACCTCTGCTATTAATCTGATGACACTCTATAAGTCATTAAACACATTTTTACGAGTAAATACAGTATATTCTTTCTCTTAAGGAGTTATTATAAGGACTTGCTTTAACAGATGCCTAGCTTTGCTTTGCCCTGCTTTACTTGTCATGTACAGTAATACCTCATACAAAGTCCGCTTCGTACAACATTGAATTTATACAACATCGCCTAATTCCTTGAAAAAAGGACTTTGTATGAAGCATTGAGGTTTTCCCCAGGTTGCATAGTGCCTGGGCAGTATAAAAGACAGGACACATGCGTGCATTGCTCTTGTGGGTTTTGCATGAGGAGAAGAGTGGATTGGGGAGGACAATTTTTGGTGAGGTGGGCAATTGTTTGGTGTTTGCTGCTGTGGTTTTTAGAAACATTGCATGCTCCATAATTTTTCTTATGTTGATCTTTTTGGGGGGCACTGTTTGGTGGGGTGGGCAATTTGGTGTTTGCTGCTGTTTAGATGATTAACACTGCTGCATGATGGGACATGTTGGCATCCATTTTGTCCTTGCTTCCATCCATTAATTTACAATAGCTTGTACAAAATGGATGATTGGCTGCATGGCTGCAGATTAACACCATGCCGCATGATGGGACATGTTAACTTTTAAACCTACACTTCATAAAGTTTTCCAAAGTTAGAAACTTGTTGTATGGTTTGTCCCCTAAAATCAGGGTTGTTTGACATGTTTTTGTAATGTATTTAGCATTTAGACTATGATTTCTTAAAGTTGTCAGTTTCCTGTCTGTTTCCTTAACTTTGCCCTGAAGTCTATGCTGTTACAGTACAATGTATCTATTGAAACGACGTTGTACGAGGCATCGCGGCAAGGATTTTGACGTATGAGGCATCGCGGCACGGATTTGGACGTTGTATGAGGCATCCCGGCAAGGATTTGGATGTTGTACGAGGCATCGCGGCAAGAATTTGGACGTTGTATGAGGCATCGCGGCTAGGATTTTGCATGCCTCATACAAAGTCCAAATCCGTATAAAGTCCAAACTTGTGGAACCAAGTTTGGACGTTGTATGAGGTACCACTGTAACTACAAATATACATATCTTTTCCCCAACTCAATAAAAGAGACCCTGCAAATACTCAAGATAAACCAAATTCTTCCTTAACCAATTTACTCTGTTTCTGCTTTAGCCTTGACTGTTTTGTTCCAGGACAAGCAAAAAAAGCCAGTATAATAAAATGAAATCACGTGAAAAGCCCTGGGAGGAGGATGTTACCATAGTGATAAGAACGTTGAGCATTTTTTTCTGTGAGATACTGGCAAATGGTAGTTTCAATTCTGAAATGAGTTTTATTTCCTTTTTTATTTTTCCTTATCGTATGCTATTGTATTCATGCTGCTGCTTCCTGCATGATATTCCAAAGCAGCATGGCTGTTGGGAGAAATTTACTTGGTCTTTGTGGCTAGTGGAAGGGTTGATCACTAACTACTTACTGCCTCAGTGTCACCTGCCAACGGACATTGTAAAGCAGTGGTTCCCAATATGGTGCATACGCCCTACAGGGGGACTTCATTTCCCAGAAGCCTAAGTTCAGTATATTGGCTGATCATTGCTTTGGGGAATTGACTTAGGCTTCTGGGAATTGAGGTCTAAAAACCAAAGGTTGGGAAACACTGGTCTAAAGGCTGGGGTAGGGAGTAAAGGTAAAGTAAAGGTTTCCCTTGCTCGAAAGCCAGTCGTATCCGACTCTAGGGTGCAGTGCTCATCTCTGTTTCTAAGCCGAAGAGCCAGCGCTGTCTGCTTCTGCAGACATTTCCATGGTCATGTGGCAGGCATGGCTAGACACCGGAGCCCACGGAACGCTGTTACCTTCCCACCAAAGTGGTCCCTATTTATCTACTTGCAATTTCTTGCTTTCAAACTGCTAGGTTGGCAGGAGCTGGGATGAAGACGGGAGCTCATTTCCGTCCTGCAGTAGGGAAGAGAAAGCTAATACATTATCCATTTGCTTACTTCATGGACTACCTGTTTGGTTCTTCAACAGAACATCTCCTTTTTACCTTGTTGTGTACCGAGTTCTCAGTTGAGATCTTTTTGATGGGTGTCTTTTTAAAATTATTAGTCTGGTTTTTTTGTTTCTATGTTTTTGTTTACATGTCTTTAAAAAATACATGTTTTTAGGAGTAAGTTTGTAAATTATGAGTATGCACCAGTTCAAAAATTATCTTTGTGTCGATATCCCCTTCCACTATTTTTCCCTCCTTACTTTCTGATTGGTATTCTGAGCAACTGAATGAAGCCAGAATTTATAGAATGCCCATTTGTAAGAGCAACACCAGCAAACATGATTGTGTGGTTGCTTCCAGTCCCTCCCCCCCAATTCAAATATATTATCAAACAAGAAAAGATCGTATTGGTATCTGAATTTTGTTTAAATGACATTACAGTGAGAGGCCATTGTGCATACGCTTAAAGGCAGTTCCAGTGCTTTAGGCACCTGGGTTACTGGTGGGGGTGGGGCAAGTTGGGGTGGTTTCTTGCTTTAATGGCAACATGGAAATACTAAAACAAGAGGCCCTTTGTTTGAAATAGTAGGCAGATAGTCCATATTGGGATCTTTACTGCTGATCTTCCTAGAGACAGGATCAGACAGAATTTTCAAAGCACAGCTCTCAGTCCTTCTCTGAGGGCTGCCTGAAGAGCTATTTGTATAATTATAACCCATTCCCCCACCTCTTTGTAGTTGCCAAGTAACCAGTCATCTTGCTAAGAATCCATATTGCTGTAGTATCCTCATTCTTATTGCTACCTTTTCTCCCAACTCCATTTTATTCCTTGCCTGGATTAATCAGTTTTTAAAAAGCAAAAGCATACATTTTTCTCTTTCTGAACATGGGTTTTTTTATTAGTCATTTTAAAAAATAATAGATGACTTAGGGTAGGAGTCTTAAGTGATATTTGTGTATTATAATCAACTGAACAGGCCTCTTGCTATGTGAATTCAGGTTGCTACGGTTACCTATAGAAACTAGGACTTTGGGTTAACTCAGGACATCGATGCGGGAAGCTCAGTATCTCACGTCTCTCTACACCAGCTGAAAGACAACGTGTTGTTGCTGCTGTATGCGAGTTCCTGCTCGGTACTTCAGTTGTAAGATAGCTTCCTGAAACTTACTACTAATAATTGTGTGCTGTCAAGTCAGTTCTGACTTTGAACAACCCTTTCCAGGGTTTTCTAGGCAGAGTACTCAGAAGTGGTTTACCATTCCTTTCTTCTGGGGACACCCTGGGATGGTGTAGCTTGTCCATGGCTATGCAGGATGGTGCTTCTCCTTGGAGGTATAGTGGATCTGCAGAGATACATGAACTACTGAGCTGACCAGTCAACTTACTAATAGATGTAAATCGTACATTGCAGTTTGTGTTTACTGTGTGGCAGAGAACAGAATGGATATCAGTATACTGTACTTCATCTGTCCTTAATTTTTTTTAATAAAAAAAACAGTATACAGGCTTCTTTCAGGGATTCTCAACCTTTGGCCCACAAGCTGGTCACCACCTTCACACCCAGAAGTGCCATGTGGTGATGGAAGGGCAAAATGGCTGTCCGGCCCCCAGAGCTGTCTGAGAGAGCGTGACCGGGCCCACCCGGCTTAAAAAGGTTGAGAACTAGACTACTGCATCAAAATATCTAACATATTGAACACTCCTGTTCATTCACCTGTTAGACTGAGATATGTATCCTGTTGTAAAATATTACTCTTTGTAGAAAATTCAGATATGTTCTAGGTACCTGGCTTCATTAGTGGTGGGTTTCAGTTCTGAGGAGGGAGAAAATAAAATTTTAAGCAAGTTATAAATTTGGGCTTTTCTGCACTGAGGTATTGCCATCCCTCACTCTGGGATTGCTTTGCAGTATTTTTGTTGCAGATTGGAATAAATAGACCATCTCAGTATTTGGTTTTACACAAAGGTAATACATTTTTGCCACCTACCCTGTGTCATTTGGTACCATTTTTTTCTTGCAACCTTCAAATCTTCCCAGGATTGTTTATTCCAATGACTCTTGCCTTCTCATGATATACTGTACTACACTGGCCTCAACTGTCATTATTTTTAAATCCAGGTTGATTTGATTTAGAACCTACATATTTGTTTTTCTTATGGTCCATGGTATCCACAAACCTCTTGTCCAACATATTTCAAATACTGTACATTAATTATCTTCCTGTCAGCCTTATTCACTGTTGTATTCTTGCATAGAAATCTGGAATATTATTGTGTAAATTGTCTTCAGTTTGATCTCCTTTGACACATTCTTGCATGGTCATTCAAATGCTGAAGCACACCCCCTTCTTTTAGAGCATCCCATAGCTTCCTATGCATAGTCATGCTTTGCTTTAATCTACAAAAAATCTTCCGACCAGAGGTGAAACTGCCAGAATGAATGTACCTTTTGGGGAGTTCATTCTGCAGTTCTTTTCGCCTGACCTAATGTGAAAAAGATTAGCTGGCAACACAAGGTTACCGTTACTAAGTTATGGCCAATTGTGGTTCTAAAGTACCACCATCTTCAGAGGCTCTTTCTCTGTACCCCATCTACAAATAATAATGATTTGCCTTCAAGTCTGTTCTGACTTATGGCAACCCTTTTCATTGTTTTCAAGGTATTGAATACTCAGAAGTGGTTTACCATTCCTTTTCAGAATACCCTGAGGTTTTGCAGTTTACCCAAGGCTTCCCTTCGTCTTTATGACCATCTTTCAGGTATTTTAAGAGTGCTATTATATCCCCTTCTCACTCTCGTTTTCAGTTCCTTCAGTCTTTCCTCAAATGACTTGAATTTCAGTACTCTGATCATCTTTGTTGCTCAAGTTTGTTTGTATGTTTCTGAAAGTGCAGTGCCCAGAATTGGGCACAGTACTCTAGATGTGATCTAACAAGTGCTGAATAGAGGGGGACTAGTACCTCACAGGTTTTGGAGACTATACTTCTGTTAATGCAGCATAAAACAGTGTTGGCCTTTTTTGCAACTACTGTACTATATATAGCACTATTGACTCATACTTAGCCTGTGATCTACAACAATTCCAAGATCTTTCTCACTTGTAGTATTACTGAGCCAGGTAACTCCCATCTTGTAACTGTGCATCTGTTTTTCCCCTTGGTGAAAAACTTTTCACTTATCCCTGTTAACTTTCGTTCTGTTGGTTTTAGCCCTGTGTTCAAGCCTATCAAGATCTTTTTGAATTCTGTTCCTGCATTCCAAGGTATTAGCTATTCCATCCAGTTTTGTGTCATCTGCAGATTTTATAATGATTTCCTGCATTCCCTCATCCAAGTAATTTATGAAAATGTTGAAGAGCACTGGGTCAAGGACTGAGCCTTATGGTACTCCACTTGTTTCCCCTCCTAGGTTGAGAAGAACTCTATGAGTATGATTCTGTAACCAACTGTATATCCACCTGATATTTATGTTAACCAGGCCACACCCAGTTAGTTTCCTAATCAGAATATCATGGGGCACTTTGTTAAAGGTTTTGCTGAAGTCTATCTATCTGTGTGTGTGTGTGTGTGTGTGTGTGTGTGTGTGTGTGTGTGTGTGTGTGTGTGTGTGTGTGTGTGTGTGTGTGTGTGTGTGTGTGTGTGTGTGTGTGTATTACTAGGACATTTGTGCCCGGCCAAATGGTTAGGGGTGGTTTTGGGTGTGCACAACCACCACCACCCATGCAATATCACTCCAACCACCAACACCCACATTAAAAATTCCTGGCAAGGCAGGAGTGTCATGTGTGTGTGTGAGAGAGAGAGAGAGAGAGAGAAGCAGTGTATGTGTGTGTATTGTCCCCCCAACCCCGTCCCCTGAACCCAGGGGACCAGGCAGAGAGGGCATCCCCCCGCAGGACACCCCATTATTAAAGAGAAGAAACCAAGCGGTCTGTCCCCCCCCAACCCTTCCAGAGCCAGGAGACCCGGGAGAGGGGATCGATTCCAACCCCCTCTCAAACACGCTGCTTGGTTTCTTCTCTTTAATAACGGGGTGTCCTGCGGGGGCGAGATCCCCTCTGCAGCACCTTTGCCTCCCGGAGAGAACGAATCCCCATCACGGAGGGGCTTTGCTTCTCTCTATGTTGGCTGGGAACGGAACTTCCTAGCCAACCCAGAGAGAAGCGAGTCCTTCTCTCTGGTAGGCCAGGAGTGCTCCGGCCTCTCCTTTGTCCATGCGGGTGTCGAGGCCACGTTGCCCACAGAGTCAAAGGAGTGGCCGGTACTTTTCCCTATGTAGAAGGCCGCGCCGTGAGGGAGACTTTGAAAGACCCACCCGGAGCCGGCAAAAGGTAAGTGCAGTAGGTGGGGGTTAGGGAGGGGGGCTAGGTGGTGGGGTGGGGGTGTGGGGGCGTGGTTACTGGGGCCGTGCCTCACCCACCCACCCCCTAACCCCCACCAACCGCACTTACCTTTTCCTGGCTCCGGCTGGGTCTTTCAAAGTCTTTCCCTCCGGCTCCCAGCGTTTTTTTTTTAAAAGTCAGCGCACATGTTCCCGGCCTCCTCTGCGCTCACATCCTCAGCCTGATTGGCTGAGGGGTTGTGCAGCGCAGAGGACTCTGGGAATCGTAGTTCTTTCTTTTTTTTGATCGTATTAATGGGTTGGCTGCCTCACTGGCGACCACCAAAACCCCACAGCATTGGGAAGCCAGGGATTACTGTGAGTGCGGAGGGCTAGGTCGGGGATGGTTGGGCCTGGTGCGGGAGCAACTGTCCACCCTAGAAGTTAACCGATCAAAAATTGAAACCAGAATAGTCTGGCAAGATTTTTTTTTTTTACAAATCCATGTTTGCTTCTAGTTACTACTGCATTGTTTTAAAGTTACAGTAATACCCCGATTAATGTGTGCACCGCACAGCGTTGAAACCAGATAACATTTAAGATAACGTGTGCAATGCAAAAGTTTTCCTCAAATACCCTAACGTTGATCTCTGCCCCAAAACCTGGAGGCCAGGCCTGTGGGCTTTGGGGTAGAGATCTCCAGAGGCCTCTTTGCTGGGGGAGGGGCAAGGGGGCCTCCGTAGACCCAAGCGGCGATCGGACACTAAGAGCGCCAGCTTCCTTGGGGGGGAGACCGCCTGCATGAGCCCTCACCCAAAGGAAACCATTGCTCAGGCGCTCAGAGCGCCAGGTTCCTTGGGGGGAGAGACTGGGTGCATGCACCCCAAGGAAAACAGCTCTCAGATGCTCAGCGCTGGCTTCCTTGGGGGGGGGAGAGACCACGCGTGCACCCCTTACCCCAAGGAAACCGACTCTCAGACGCTCAGACTGCCGGCTTCCTTGCGGGGAGAATGGGTATGTGTGCCTCAACCCAAGGAAACAGGCGCTCAGACCATCGGAGAGCCAGGCCCCAATGTCGGAGACCAGTCCTGCTGACTTTGGGGCTTGGCTCAATCTGCCTGCCTCTTTGGAAAGGGCCAGCAAAAATTAACACCGTTAGGGCCAATATAAAAGTCTAAGAATTCAAAATGTTTTTAATGTATATTAGAGCAGAAATAGTAATCTTAAAACTTGTATAAAGTCAGCATGAAACAAAAGAACAGTTGATAATTCTCAATATGTTAAATCTAATTCTTGTATCTTCTATATATAACTCAAGTTGTAACTCTTTGAAATGAAACACTCTATTTCAAGAGAGAGCGAAACGGAAGACTGCAGGCGTCTAAACTCTAAGTTAGTATATCGCTTGGTTGGGTTGACTCTGCTGAGCTGCTGTATTTTAAAGACTGTGTCTTTAACCATACTGTAACTCCTTCTCTGATAAGCTGTCTGGTTGTAAGTTATTCTTGACAAAGACTATATCTTGTATGCTTCATAATAAACTTCCAGCTTGACTGTCTACTTATCGGTAACCTTGACAAAAACTGTATCCTTCATAAAATATAACTTCCTTGTAAGCTTTGAAACCGTTTCGATATACGGTTTTCGAGATTCTTCGTCAGGAAGATATTAAGGTATCTACAATAAACATTAACAATTTTTAACATTTGATAGTTGATGCATCAAGCATAACACATTTACATCACAAAATATTATGCGAATCCCATGATTAATTATCAAAGGTGCCCTTTATAAATAAATTCGAATTAGACTAAACTAAAAAGAGGTTAGCTTACCCTATTGCGTCATGGCCTCACACACTTAACTCTCTCGGTGCCATTAGACGTTACCAAAATGATTAAAACCCACCTATTTTAACCCTCCCTGTTCAATCAATAGAATAGATACACAGGTGTTTTTATGCACAGGTGTTGCAAATAATAACGAAGGGACGATGTCCCTGAGAACTCGAAGTAAGTCCCTTAAAGATACATAGTAACAATAGTGGTTCTGTATGCATCCCAAACCCGAATTGTTCACAGAAAACATGAAAAGTCAGTATCCTGATTCAGTCCTCTTGGTGCCAAAGATTTTAGTACATGTACGTAAAAGGCTTCCCTTTTCAAAAGAATCTTTTCTAAGTTGGTGGTTGCAAAACATTGTGATTTAACTACCTCTGCAACTATAAACCTTAATTCTTCATGAGAATGGTTCATGGTGAGAAAATGTGTAATTAACGGTGCTGTGGTGATCTGGTTGCGAATACGTGATTTATGTTCCGCCACATGTGTGCGGACTGGTCGACTGGTCTGGCCCACATAAATTTTGTCACACGGACAAATTATCAAATAAATACAGCCAGCAGTACCACAATTGAAAAAATTATTAAGTTTCCAATAGAAGCCCAAATGAGGAAAGGATCCCAAGTATACTTGCAAAAATTGCAATGCTGGCATCTGTAATGTCCTGTAAGAAGATCAGTAGAGGTTGATCTGATTAGGCAGTCACTCCTGGATATCATATTGCCAATGGTTTTGGTGCGACGGAACCCAATTCTTGGACGTAATTCACATCCCTTGGATGCCTTCTAGGAGATGCCAATGGCGTAAAATGGATTGCTTAATATTCATTGCCAGTAGTGAATATTCCATAGACCAGAAAATTCTATTGTCCTGTGGTTTTTTTAGAAAGATTAGAAAACAGTCTTTTTCTGGGTATGCCTGCCACTTTTTTAAAGACAAGTTACAGTATGGTTAAAGACACAGTCTTTAAAATACAGCAGCTCAGCAGAGTCAAACAAACCGAGCGATATACTAACTTAGAGTTTTAGACGCCTGCAGTCTTCCGTTTTGCTCTCTCTTGAAATAGAGTGTTTCATTTCAAAGAGTTACAACTTGAGTTATAGAAGATACAAGAATTAGATTTAACATATTGAGAATTATCAACTGTTCTTTTGTTTCATGCTGACTTTATACAACAGTTTTAAGATTATTATTTCTACTCTAATATACATTAAAAACATTTTGAATTCTTAGACTTTTATATTGGCCCTAACGATGTTAATTTTTGCTGGTTTCTTTAACCGTTAGCCCCAACGTTTATATACTTAATTCTTTGGAAAGGGCAGCAGGGATTCCACACATGGAATCCCCGCTGCCCTTTCCAAAGAGTCAGGCGGATCGACCCCCTGTTTCCTTTCCTCTTCGTAAAGGGAACCAGGCTTTTTTTTTTAATGTTGTGCAATCAATGTATTGCACAACGTTAAAAACCGGATAACGCTAAGTTTGAGCGTTATCCGAGGTATTACTATACTTGCAGAGTGGCTGCTTTATGATCTGCTCCAGATTTTTTCCTGGGATTGACATCAGACGATGCATCCCATAGGGAAAATTGCTATATGATGCATGCATCGTATAGCAATTGTTTCGTACAACAACGTGCCCTGTGGAACAGATTAAAATCATTGTATGTGGTACCACTGTATGTCCTTTTTTGGTTTTAGCTGCTCTTTGAGCTGTTTGTGGAGCTACATTGGCCTTTTTTTCCTGTCTTCCACCTTTCTTTATTTTTGGAATTGTCTGGAGTTGTGCTTTTAGAATTTCCCTTTTTAGAAACTCCCACCTATCTTCAACACCTTTGACTGAAAGGATCTCCTGCCATGCAAAATTACCTATCTTTTCCCCCTGCATTTATTGAAGTTTGCTTTTCTGAAGTCTAGCATGTACGTGCAGCTACACTCCACCTATGAAAGAGTAGCTGAACATGGTGGATTGTAATGGATAATGCTTAGCTTCTACATTACGACTGTTCAGAGCACAGCAGTAGGAATGTCTTAGCATCATCTGGAACATATATTTAATCTTTTGAAGTGTGTTTTTAAATTGTTTTAAAAGGATTTTTTTTTAGTATTCAATTACTATGTTTAATTGTTTGGTAAAATAAATTGTGTGTCAGAAATTACAGTGGAACCTCGCTTAACAAATTTAATGCATTCTCCGGGACCTTTTGTACTATAAAAAATTTGTAAAGTGGATTTCCCATAGGAATGTATTGAATGCAATTTCCCATAGGAATATATTGAAAACCAAAATTTGTTAACCGAAATGTGGTTTCCTATTGAAAACAAATTAATCCATTCCGGGGTGAAATTGTTAACTGAGCCTGTGAGCCATTATTTTCTATGGGTTTTTTTTTTGTTATGCCATTTTTGTGTTAACCAAGCCGTTTGTTAAGCAAGGTTCCAGCGTATGTTTGGTTGAAAGGATTTTTGCTGGAGAAACATCTCTCAGGGGACACCCGAATGAGGCTTCTTTCATGTCCCCAAGCTCCACCATGAAGCACTGAGGTATCAAAACTCAACCTTCCAGTCTTCAAGATCAGCGTCTTAACTACTAAACCACTACAACTGCTTGATAGCTCAGTGGTTTAGATATTTGCTGAGGAGCCAATGATTAGGAGTTTGATTCCTCATTATGCCTCTTTAATAGAGGCTGAAATTAATTATACATACGTTCCCTTACATTCCTGCAGTTCTAAGATGAAGGTGGTGGTGGTGGTGATGATTATAATGTTGTTTATTGTATTTTTTATCGTTGTATTAACTTTTGTTTTGAAATTCTAAGCTATCCATTGTGCTGTCTCTTTAAAAGTCTATTTTGTTTTGTTTAAAAGTTAAGATATGCTGATCTATGTGAATGGAAATAAACAGTTTTACTTTTGCAAAAAATCGTATATGATGGGTTGGACTTGTATTTCTACAAGTCTGAACATTGTCAGGTGTATATGGGTCGGCATGTCAGGATCATTTTCAGCAAAATTGCATCTTTATTCCCCCCAGTGCTTCCCTTCCCTTCTAATCTAAAATCTTTTATTCCACTGAATTTCTAACTTAAGTTTAAGGTTTCAGGAGAACTGTGGAGTGTTCTGTTATGCTGACCTGTGCGGTCTTTACTTTTTATCACAATAATCATGAGATATCCTATGAGTAGATAAATGTTTGGGAATCTGAAGAACTGTTTGCTTTGATTAACCAAATTCAACTTGAGCTGTTTTCAGAATGAGAGAATATTATGTAATATAAAATTGGGAGACTAGTTATGGGAATTCAGCTCTAAATAATTGAAGTCCCCCAAGAACTATAGCATTTCAACGTCTAACCCCTGTCCCCTAATTCACCCCTGACCCCATGTTTTCTTTGAGAATATAATTTGATTCCAGGATCAACAAAACTTTGTCCTCCTAAGTATTTTTCAGAATTAAAAACCATTTTCTACTCATTGCAGTCTTACTGTAATCATCTGTTAGAAGGTGAAATGCTATAGTTCTTGGGGGAACCTGAGGATGTAACTGCTACTATTTCGTCTTTTCTGTTAATCCAAGTACAGTGTCTTAATTAAAAGGTGAGGTTTGCTTTACAAAGCAGCGTTTGCTGTTTTTAACAATATAATTCCCTGTACTTGATCAGCTAGCATTTGTTAATGCTTGTTAAGAATGGCTTCTTGATTTTTGTGACCAGACCAGTTTGTGCCATTTTTCATTTCCTGTTTTGCAGCCATGATAATAATAATTTTTAATTCATTGTTACAGTACTCCATAGTCAATAAGGAGCAATTATTTGAATAATTTACTTTTACTGAACAGCATTTGTATTGGATGTTTAACAAGTGCACAGTAGTACATACATATTAAATTTCCAGAGTGGAAGAAATGAGAATTGCCTGCCAAACTCATCAAAGAGTGCTTATTAACTACAGTGGAATCCAGTATGTAAGATTGCAGCTAGTAGCAGCAGAAGGAGAATTGATCCTATTTTAGAGAGACATGTTTTATCACTAGTGCACTATATATTTCAAATTACCTTCTGGTAGAATGCATAGTTGGAGGGGAGTGGGAGCAACTGTTACCCATGACATGGGCCTTAAGATACCTGAAGATGTTGCAGAGGATGTTGAATACCAGGCAGGCTCCGTCACTGACGTTGAGCCTGGATGCCGGCTCTTAGGCTCCCTTGAATGTTCAGCCACAATGTTTAATTGTATTTCAAGTTTTATGTAATTTACCATCTTTGTTTGTCTGTAAACCGCTTTGGGTCACCAATAGGTGAGGAAAGCAATATAAAATATACTAATTAAATAAATGATAAAGCACTAGGAGATGAATAAATCAGTTCCCTATATGAGTTGCACATATTGAGGAGGAGTGAGATAATTGTTTGAATTAGCCTGATCTTTGAATTGCTGTTCAGTGTTCTTTATAAGCAGCACAAGCATACCACCTTCTGAGACTAAGACTTTTCATGAATTTTTGGGGTTATCATTTATATAATTTTCTGTACTCTCCACATGATATCTGTGCATTGGCCTGAGGAAGTAGGAAGCCAGTATTAGTTCAGGCCTGAGGAAGTAGACTTTAACCTATGAAAACTTGCAGGTTATTGGGGTTTTTAAGTGGTCTAATAAAGGTATCACCTACTCCTGCATTTTTATTGGAATAGGACCATATGGCATTTTTTGTCTTTCTATATGTGTAGTTGACCTCACTAATCCAAATGTCCTGCATTAGGACAATGGCTGAAATCCTATTGTCCAATTATACTGTTAGTGTTTTGGAGACAAATTTCTGTAATCTAAGAAATCTCCATAGACTTTGTCTGTTATACATCAAGTGATGCAACTCAGTATCCAGCAAATGCCTATAGATTTCTTACAGTAATTCAGTTCCAGGATTTCAGCCAATATTAGTTTAGTGTATGGATTGTTGTCTTTCAGTTTTTTTTGTTTATGTACTTTTTTGATAAATATTTTTTTCTTTTAAAAAAATCTTAAAATACTATGTGAAATAGAAACGGGTGGAGATAAATGACGATTTCTAGTATAAATATGCAAATAAGTAAAATAAACATTCAATCTATTAAAGAAAAAGAAAGATATTTTGCACAGGCATTTTCTTGACCTGATATGTGATAGGTCCGTGATGGCGAACCTTGGCACTCCAGATGTTCTTGGACTTCAATTCCCAGAAGCCCCCGTGAATCCACACGAATGGGTTTACTGCGATTCATCTGGCCCACGCTGTGTTTTACTTCCGCTTCCAGGAGCGACGAGGGCAGCGTGGTCCGGATGAATTGCAGTAAACCCATTTGGGTGGATTCACGGGGGCTTCTGGGAATTGAAGTCTAAGAACATCTGGAGTGCCAAGGTTCACCATCACAGTGATAAGTAATAATGGGCAGGTCCTATTTATCAGCAGTTTTCAAGGTGATAGCCGTACTATTTTGTACCAGTGTTATTTTTGTTAGCATATCTGACAAGAAACAAAACAAAAGTTTAAAACATTGTGGCACTTTAAAAACTGCTTTATTTTAATGTGAGCTTTTGGGATCGTGTCCATTTTCTCAGATGGTTGTTGGCAGTTCACATTCTGAACCATGTTCTAAACTGTGTAACTTTTTGGTTTATAAATTGACTGACTATCTCAGAGAAGACTGTCTCGTTGAGTTATTAATTTCTTACCATGCTACATTTTGCACCCTTATATTGCTATTACAGAAGGCTGGCTTTGAAAGGATTTCCTCTGAATTTTATCTGCTTGGATGTGAAATTGGGGGGGAGGGGGGGCAGAAAAAGAAGAAGAGGTATGTTCCATTGTTTAGCCATGTCTAAAGTTTCTGATCTTCAGTTAAAAGGGAAATAAAATGGGCTCTTGGGATAACTGCTTATGTCTTCCGATCCTCTTCATTCATGAGCTTTCTCTGAGCTCATGAAACAGGAAACCTTGAAAAAGTGTGGCTGTAATTGGGATTATTCTATTTTTAGTCCATCAGCAAGCTGTCTGCTGCCCTGTCCATGTCCCAGAAGAGGTATTACATAACTCTGATTTAACTCTTTTTTTTCTGCTACTGTATGATAACCAGTGTAGTATAAGTGACATATAGTGATGGACTAGAACTCCCTACATTACATACTAGGTAGGATTTTAGCAACTGACGGGTTGCTGAGGTTGTAGTTTTTAAATGCTGGGTACCAAAATTTTAGTACCTGGATCCGAATCCCCCTCAGCCATGGAAACTCACTAGGGGTGTGGAGCTGGTAAAATCAATCCTTAAATATCAGAGAGTAAACAAATCATAAATGCAACATTTTTGTCTTTTTGTTTTGCTTTACTCTCCGATATGCTTGCACAGACTAATACAGCTACAATTTCAATCCTTAAAAGTTTCACTTCCCTTAAAATCCCTATCAGAGTTCTGACTAGACAGCAATTAACATCTACTGTTGTACCAACTTTGCATATCCTTTGAAATTTTTCTTCTTTTAAAAAAACCTTGCTTCTCTTTTTCAGTAAAATTATGTTAAGCGGTAATATTACAGTACCCTATGTCTACTCTGGCAAGGGTTGAATAGGCATTAACAACAAAAAATTTAAAGAAACTTAAATAATAACAAATTCTAGATGCTACTTCTATAATAATGTTTTCTGTCATTCATTATTATATCAGCCTTTCTTTCTATATAAAGTGAATGTATAATAACAGATGAAGGCCCAAGACTGCTATTTCATAGTTAATGTGGCTTCTGCTGGATTAATGTATAGATCTACATACAGTAAAACCCCGTATAATGATTGTATCGTACAGCGATGAAATCGTACAATGATTGCCTTTTTTTAAAAAAAAATGTATCGCACGATTTTCATTGTTGTAATAGTACAGGGGTGCCTTTGGCCGGAGAAGCGCTTGCCCAGGGGTAAAGGTTAGAAAAGGGGTAGAGGTTAGAAAAGAGCAAAAAAAAAAACCCACATAATTTTTCTGTTCAAAACTTTCTAAAGTGGCAAGAACACAGAGAAAAATTCCAAAGTGCACTTTAGAAAGAGTTTGGAACAGGAAAAAAAACCAAGTTTTTATTTTTTTGCTTTTTTGGGGACTGCAATGGCTCAAGTGGCTAAGACGCTGACTGGGAGGCAGAAGGTCAGCAGTTCGATTCCCGAGTACTGCAGGATGGAATGAGCTCCCGTCTTGGTCCTAGCTCCTGCCAACCTAGCAGTTCGAAAGCAAGAAGCTGCAAGTAGATAAATAGGGACCACTTTGGTGGGAAGGTAAACAGTGTTTCATGTGCTCGGGTTGTCTAGTCATGCCTGCCACATGACCACGGAAATGTCTGCAGAAATAGACAGTGCTGGCTCTTCGGCTTTGAAACAGAGATGAGCACTGAACCCTAGAGTTGGATACGACTGACTTTCGAGCAAGGGAAACCTTTACCTAGTGAACTTTGGAGCTGATTTTTTATTTTATTTTCAAGGCATATTCATCACATTTCTGTCATCGCCATCTAGTGGCCAGCCCTGGCAATTGCAGGAAAAGTCCCCACCTAACAGCTGATCAGGGGCCGGGGAATTTCCAGCACTTCCTGGTTGGTGGGGAGAGTCAAAAAAACTACAATTTTTTTTTAAAATGGAGTGGAAATACTCCAGACACCCTCCCACTGCCCTGAGAAGTGTCGAAACACCAAGAAAAACTTTCTGTATTGCAAGTTTCGCTCCATAAATCAGAACACCATTTCCTCAGAATTTCCTTCCGTAAGTCGAGTTTTCCGTTATCCGAGGTGTCCGTAACCTGGGGTTTTACTGTAATTGAGCCCTCTGTATGCTTCTCCCATGCAGATGGCAGCATCCACCAGTTCCCAAAGAGAAAGCAGTGCATGATTTACATCCCTAGTTGCCTTGGCTGAATTTTAGAGACCATAAACCAATTGTCCATGCTTTTCATTTGTTTCTGAGCTAAATTCAAGCTGCTGGTTTGACTATATACAACCCTAAACAACTTGGAACATATATTTGAAAGATTCTCTCTTCAAGTGTGAATGTTCCTGGAGTCACCAGGAGAAGGGTGTGCTGTGTGTCCCACCACACTGAATGGTTAGCCTTGTGAATGTAGAAAATGGAGCTTTAGATATTAACAGCACTTCAATTGTGGACCTCCCTCCCAAGGAATATGAGGTGGTATCTGTCCTCACTGAATTTCTAACAGTAATAAACTGCATTATTTTTATCAAGCTGTCAAAATGTTATTTTACATGCTAAGGTTGGATAATTTTTTTTGTTCACCTCCTTGGGGGCCCAGATAGGCAGATAGGCAGAAAGTTAATTTATAAATTAATTTGATAAAATAAAATTAATATTATTGTACAACAAAGGAAGTGAGCACTGGTAAGTTTTGCAGTTGGAGTAGAGCTGCTTTAGAGGCCTCTACTAATTTAAATTGATAATTGAAACTGCTGAGAGCCACCTCTGTTCAAACAGAGGAAGCAGTTTGAAGCTTCCAGAAGCAGGGGGGCAGGGCCACACCAGGCCCTTCCCTGAACTGTGACTCATAGGGGCGGAGCCACACTAGCCTTTAAAAGCTCTGAGCTCTTTCAGGGTCAGCCATTTTGACTCTGCATGTGCTCTTAAGCAGAGCTGCTGCTGAGGAGAGCCAAACAAAGGAAGTGAGCACTGGTAAGTTTTGCAGTTGGAGTAGAGCTGCTTTAGAGGCCTCTACTAATTTAAATTGATAATTGAAACTGCTGAGAGCCACCTCTGTTCAAACAGAGGAAGCAGTTTGAAGCTTCCAGAAGCAGGGGGGCAGGGCCACACCAGGCCCTTCCCTGAACTGTGACTCATAGGGGCGGAGCCACACTAGCCTTTAAAAGCTCTGAGCTCTTTCAGGGTCAGCCATTTTGACTCTGCATGTGCTCTTAAGCAGAGCTGCTGCTGAGGAGAGCCAAACAAAGGAAGTGAGCACTGGTAAGTTTTGCAGTTGGAGTAGAGCTGCTTTAGAGGCCTCTACTAATTTAAATTGATAATTGAAACTGCTGAGAGCCACCTCTGTTCAAACAGAGGAAGCAGTTTGAAGCTTCCAGAAGCAGGGGGGCAGGGCCACACCAGGCCCTTCCCTGAACTGTGACTCATAGGGGCGGAGCCACACTAGCCTTTAAAAGCTCTGAGCTCTTTCAGGGTCAGCCATTTTGACTCTGCATGTGCTCTTAAGCAGAGCTGCTGCTGAGGAGAGCCAAACAAAGGAAGTGAGCACTGGTAAGTTTTGCAGTTGGAGTAGAGCTGCTTTAGAGGCCTCTACTAATTTAAATTGATAATTGAAACTGCTGAGAGCCACCTCTGTTCAAACAGAGGAAGCAGTTTGAAGCTTCCAGAAGCAGGGGGCAGGGCCACACCAGGCCCTTCCCTGAACTGTGACTCATAGGGGCGGAGCCACACTAGCCTTTAAAAGCTCTGAGCTCTTTCAGGGTCAGCCATTTTGACTCTGCATGTGCTCTTAAGCAGAGCTGCTGCTGAGGAGAGCCAAACAAAGGAAGTGAGCACTGGTAAGTTTTGCAGTTGGAGTAGAGCTGCTTTAGAGGCCCGCGCGCCTAACGACGCGCGAGATTACAAACTAGGGAAAAAAATTTATAGTCTTACTAGGTAGAAAGGTAGTAAACGTGTACATTTTTGAGGCCCAGAATACTGCACTTGTTAAAATGGATTCTGAGGGAACAGCTGTAGTTACCTGCAATTCTTGTGCCATGTTTGTGTTCTTGCCAAAGCATATGGAGAACTACACTTGCAGCAAGTGCAAGCTGGTTGCACTACTAGAAGAGAAGGTCCAGCAGCTAGAGGCCCGCATATCTAACCACCAACAAATTAAGGAGCTTGAGCTGTTCTTGGACAGAGCGGAGCAGACTATGCTGGACAAAGAAGTGACAGGGCACAGTTCTGAGGGAGAAGGCCCTTCACTAACTCAGGAGGGAGATGGTTGGAGGAATGTGACTCAAAGGAGGAGAAGAGTAGGGGATCACTCTGAGAGTCTGAAATTACAGAATAAATTTGAGGCTCTTTCCCTTATCACACCTGATGAGGAACACACAGAGGAACAACTGGTTCCACCTGATGATCTCTCCTTCATCACACTTGATGAGATCCAGGAAGATGAACAACAGGAACAAACTGAAGTTCTCTCCCTTAATATGGTTGATGAGGTGCATGTAGATGAACAGATTGCAGGAGAGAGGCTCCTTGTACTAGGTGATTCAATAATTAGAAATACAGAGAAATGGATTTGTGATGCACATGATAACCGTATGGTGACTTGCCTGCCAGGTGCAAAAGTTGCAGACATCACAAGAAATCTAGATAGATTGCTAGAGAGAACTGGGAACGAGCCAGTTGTCATGGTACACGTTGGTACTAATGATGTTGGGAAGGCCAAGCGGTCTGTCCTGGAAGCCAAATTTAGGTTGTTAGGAAGAAGATTGAAGTCCCGGACTTCCAAGGTAGCATTTTCAGAAGTGCTGCCTGTCCCTCGCGCAGGACCTACCAGGCAGGCAGAGCTCAGAAGCCTCAATGCGTGGATGAGGCGGTGGTGTCGAGAGGAGGGCTTCAGATTTGTCAGGAACTGGAGAACATTTTGGGACAAGCCAAATCTGTTCAGGAGGGATGGGTTGCATTTAAACCATGATGGGACCAGATTGCTGGCACTCAACATCAAAAAGGCTGCAGAGCAGCTTTTAAACTGATAACTGGGGGAAAGCCGACAGGAGCTGGGCAGCATCCGGTTCGGGAAAGTGTGTACTTGAGTAGTGAGGAGGATGCAAAAATTACTGAGCAGAGCAAGGAGCTAGTCACCAGCACTCTAGCAGAAGGATGCAAGAGGCAGTCTAACAATGCAACTAGACTCAAAAGACTGTATCAGGAAAGCATATATAAATGCTTGTATACAAATGCCAGAAGCCTCCGGAACAAAATAGGGGAGCTGGAATACTTAGCAATAGATAAAAATATTGATATTATTGGTATCACTGAAACCTGGTGGACGGATGATAACCAATGGGATACAGTTATCCCAGGCTACAAACTGTACAGGAAGGATAGGAAGGGGCAAACAGGAGGTGGTGTAGCCTTGTATGTCAAAGAAGTGATAAAATCGTATGAATTGGAATATCTAGGTGATTTGGAGTCACCATTAGAAGCTCTGTGGGTAAGAGTACCAGGCCACAAGGATGGTCTAACAGTAGGCATATACTATCGGCCTCCGACCCAAACTCTTGAGGGAGACTGGCAGTTGGAGAATGTTGTAAAGGAGGCATCCAGGAAGGGAAGCCTGGTTATAATGGGGGACTTCAATTACCCTCACATAGACTGGGTGAACTGTTGTTCAGCACATGATAAAGAGATAAAGTTCCTAGATATGCTCAATGATTGTTCCCTGGGACAGATGGTTGAAGACCCAACTAGAGGTACAAGAATCCTTGACTTGATTCTGAGTAATACTCAGGATCTGGTGCAAGATGTTAATGTGACTGATCCAATAGGGAACAGTGACCACAACTCAATTATGTTTAACTTGATCATAGACCGCAAGTCACTGATAAAATCTAACACAGAGACCTTAAATTTTCAAAAAGGAAATTTCCCAAAGATGAGGAAACTAGTAAAAAAGAAACTGAAAGGCAAAATTGAGAGAGTCCAAACACTCCAAGAGGCATGGAGGTTGTTTACAAAAACAATAACAGAGGCTCAATTGGAATGCATACCCAAAAGGAAAAAGGGCACTGCCAGGTCCAAGAGGACTCCGATGTGGCTTACAGGAGCTGTTCGGGAAGTGATCAAGAGCAAGAAAAGCTCATTTAGAAGATGGAAGGCTTGTCCAAATGAGGACAGCAGGCAGAAACATAAATTCTGGCAGAACAAATGCAAGGCAACAATCAGGAAAGCAAAGCAAGACTTTGAGGAGCGTATAGCTAAAAATACTCAGAGAAATAACAAAGACTTCTTTAAGTACATTAGAAATAAGAACCCAACTAGGAAGGCCATTGGACCATTAGATGACAATGGAAGGCAAGGGGTTATTAAAGAGGAAACAGAGATTGCAGAGAGACTCAATGAATTCTTTGCTTCAGTATTCACTGAAGAAGACAGAGACCACATGCCCAAAACAGAGCCTATCTTTGTAGGGAGGGAAACCGAAGAATTAAGCAAGATAGAAATAACCAGGGAGGAGGTCCTTGCATGTCTTGTTAAGCTAAACACTAACAAATCCCCAGGACCAGATGGCATCCATCCACGAGTTCTCAGGGAACTTAAAGATGAAATTGCTGATATCCTAGCCAAAATATATAATCTTTCCCTCAAATCAGGCTTTGTGCCTGATGACTGGAAGGTAGCGAATGTAACACCAATTTTCAAAAAAGGATCCAGGGGTGATCCAGGAAATTACCGGCCTGTCAGTTTGACATGTGTCCCAGGTAAAGTGATGGAAACCATCCTAAAAGACAGAATTAATAGTTACATAGAAGAGAAGGCGCTGCTAAAGGAGAGCCAACATGGCTTTTGCAAGGGCAAATCATGCCTCACTAATCTGTTGGAATTTTTTGAGAGTGTCAACAAGCATGTGGATAAGGGGGATCCAGTTGACATTGTTTATCTGGACTTTCAGAAGGCTTTTGACAAGGTCCCACACCAAAGGCTCTTGAATAAACTTACCAGTCATGGAATAAAGGGACAGGTCTTGTCCTGGATCAGCAACTGGCTAAGGGACAGGAAACAGAGGGTAGCACTAAATGGACACTTCTCCAAGTGGAGGGAAGTAAAGAGTGGGGTCCCCCAAGGTTCAGTACTGGGACCCCTGCTTTTCAACCTCTTCATAAATGATCTAGAGGTAGGAGTAAGAAGCAAGGTAGCCAAATTTGCTGACGACACTAAATTATACAGGGTAGTGAAAACTGTGAGAGATTGTGAAGAGCTCCAGAGGGATCTCTTGACACTGGGGGAGTGGGCAAAACAGTGGCAAATGAGCTTCAACATCAGTAAGTGCAGAGTGATGCATGTTGGGGCAAAAAACCCCAATTACATTTATAAACTGATGGGGTCTGAACTCTCTGCGACAAACCAGGAAAGGGACCTTGGTGTCCTGGTGGACAGCTCAATGAAGGTGTCAACCCAGTGTGCCTCAGCAGTGAAAAAAGCAAACTCAATGTTAGGGATCATTAGGAAGGGTATAGAAAATAAGTCAGCAAGTGTCATTTTGCCTCTTTATAAATCTATGGTGAGGCCCCATCTGGAATATTGTGTACAGTTCTGGTCGCCATACCTCCAGAAGGATATTATGGAGTTGGAGAAAGTACAGAGGAGGGCAACCAGAATGATTAGGGGACTGGAACACCTTCCTTACCATCTGAGGCTGCAACGGTTGGGCCTATTCACTCTTGAACGACGGCGTCTAAGAGGTGACCTGATTGAAGTTTATAAAATCATGCACGGTGTGGACAAGGTAGATAAGGAAAAACTGTTTTCCCTATCGCACAACACTAGAACTAGGGGACACTCCATGAAACTTTTGGGTACTAGTTCTCAAACAAATAAGAGAAAGTACTTTTTCACCCAGAGGATTACTGGTCTATGGAACTCCCTGCCAGAAGAAGTGGTGACAGCTGTCAGTCTTCACAGCTTTAAGAAAGGATTAGACAAGTTCATGGAGGACAAGGCTATCAATGGCTATAATTATGGCTACCTAAGGACAACCTCCGGGTTGGAGAGATAGGCAGGATATCTCTCAATGCCATTTCCAGGGAATCCTAAGCAGGTGAAGGCATCTCCTTGGGAATACCCTGAAGGAAATGGTGAGCCACTGTGTGAGACAGAATGCTGGACTGGATGGGCTGTGGCCTGTTCCAGCAAGGCTGTTCTTATGTTCTTATGTTTTCCACACTCCTCTGGATATATGTCTCTTGAAGGCATTTCTACTTGTGTTTTTCCCTCATGACTTACAAAGTCCAGGGGTTCAGATGCAGAGAATAGCCATTTTGCACCACCAATGCAATTCCAACTACATTCAGTGATGCTGTCAGCTGTACTTCCATAGTACAAGGCACCCCTGTACTCTGTTCTTAGAAAAACTAATCATGGAAATAATTCTCTTCATCATTACTGGCGTCTCAGATTCAGACATTTGCTTCCTGACGGAGGCTATCAGCTTCCTCTTATTTACCCATCTGCAGAGCAAGCAGTGGTACTTGGTATCATATCACTGTTCAGGACAGTATTTTAAAAGCAGCTCCTGTTACTGATGCTGTACAGCCATCATGCTAAGGTACTTACAGATTGTCCGTATTTTACATCTAAAATGAAACAATGTACAGTAATCAGAGGGACACTAGTGACAGCCCGCAATTAATTCCTTGTGTGTGATTGCATGACTGTCTCTTTAAAATGGAGGCTTAGGGAGCTGAATTGTCTCAGCGTTGCTAGAACTTCATGTTCCCTGTATTAATGCCCACTGTTTGGTTACACTCCATTTTATTGTTACCTGGTCCTGTGTGTGCAATTATTCGTACTTACTAAAGTTAGTGTGCAAGCATTTTTCATCTATCCAATATTTGTACAGTACTTTATGAAACTCATTGTTTGGAATTGTCTGATAATATAGAATACTAGCATATTTTGCCCGGCCATGCCGGGCAGTTATAATTTGGTTTTTTTTCTAATTGTTTTTTTTTTGGGGGGGGTGTGTGCTTTAATTGAGAAGGGGTTTAAAAAATGTTTTATGGTTGTTAATATTGAGTGATTAGGATAGCTGGGAGGGTTAATAAAGAAACGATATTGCAACTGTTTTTTTGTTTATAAATAATTGTAATTTATTTTTTTTAAAAATTAAGCATTTTTAAAGGAAACTATTATTCTTCAAAGTTGTAAATATGTAAATTTTTAAACAAATGGTATTTCAAAGTGGTAAATATGTTATTTTAACAAATACTAATAATGTTTTATAATTTTGCAAAACTTGAATTGTCTTTATCTTTGTTTGTTTTTCTTTTTGTTGTTGTTGATTATTGTGTTATCTGAAGGACATAAAATAATGTATTAATGTAGTTAGTTTTATTTGTTTGTATTATTTCAGTTATAATAATGGTTTTATTTTTAATAATTAGTTTTATTTAAACTTACCTTATTTTTGCATTTTGTTGGTTCTTTCCAGTTCCTCTTGTGTTATATTTATGAAATGAATTAGTTGTAGTATTGCTAGTGGTTTATTTATTGGAAATGGTGGAAATAGCATCATTAGATGATGTCTTACTAAAAATATTTGTGTTGGAATTATTGTGGTGCTGGTTAGTTGTGGTGTTTTTTATGATTGCTCTCCATAGATTGGTTTCCATTCGCTTTTTAGATTTTGTTGTGTTTCATTTTTTGTTTCATTTTTCATATTTGTTTGTTCCATTGCTTCTTCGTTATTTGTTTTGTGTAATCTTTGGATTTGTCGGATCATATATTTAGCTTCTGGGGTTGAGTAATCGATTCGTCCAGTAAAGAATGGTTTTTGGATTTGTTGTCCCACTGGCTGTGGTGATGTTGAGTCATTGTTTTTTTCTGTAACGTCTGCCAAAAGGTGTTCTGTTTATTTTTTCCATTTTCTTGCTGATTTCCATTTTTGTACAGTGAGAATTCGATGTACTCTTTTCGGTGTTTTGCTATTGTCTTCTCATTGTTCTTTTACTGTTGCATGTTGTTATAGTGGTTGCGCCCCCTATGTGTCCATTGCTGATGGTGGTTTCGATGTAAGTATTGTCGAGCGATTTAGTATTGTTGCGTGTTATTAGTTTTTTTTGTTAATTTCCCATCATTCCGTTTCTCTTTCCTTTTTGGTCCATGAATGTGCGTCTTATTTATTTTATTTTTATGGCTGTTTAAGTCTGTAATTTTTTTGTGTTGATTGATGCATTTTTTGTTCTCTTAGGTAAGTTGTTCTTAGTTTCTTTGTTATATTTAACATCATTCTGTTTTTCGTTTCTCATTAGTTTGTGAATGAGTATGTTCTGTATTGTATGTTTACGGCTGTTCGTGATTTAGTATATTTTTCATGTCGATGGAAGCAGTTTTTGTTCTTTTATGTTATTTGTTATTAGTTTCTTTGTTTTATTTCCCATCATTCTGTTTTTCATTTCTAATTACTCCATGAATGTGCGTCTTCTTTATGGTTTGTTTATGGCTGTTCGTGAGTTAGTAATTTTTTCATTTTGATGAATGCATTTCTCGTTTTAGATAAGTTGTTTTGCTTTTTGATTGTTGTGTGTTTTTAGTGAGTTTTTATGGTTTTTCGTTAGCCTTTGATAGTTCGGATGAGTTTTGTTAAGTTTGTTGTTTATTGTTTAGTTGTTTACTGGGTTTATTTGTATTTGTTTATTTTTGTTTGTATTTGTGATTGTTGGTTTTTTTTAAACTGATTTGTTTTGTTGTGGTTGTGGTTTCCAGAGTGAAGAACGGCCTGTCTGTCGTTGCCACTTTTCCCATTGCTGTTTCGACATTAGCTTTCAGTGCAGTCAGCTCGCTCTTCATCCAGTAACATTGGTTAGGTCGGGCGGGGGAGAAGGAGGCAGAGAAGAGCTATTTGCTTCACGATGGTTCTCTCCTCTCGGCCTCCTTTTCCCCTGTCTTACCTAACAGGAGATTTGTGTTTGTGGCTGTGAAGGTAGTTTTTTGTAAAATTGTAGTGCGGCAGGCAACGTTCCGTAAGGGGTGGTGCTCTTCCTTGCTGATTGCTGCCTGCTGCTTTTCTATTACCTCCACCACAGTTTTGTGCTAGTTTTCGAAACAGTGGTGTGGGTAGAGCAGAATGCTGAGGAAGCCGGCATGCAAAAATTGAAACAAACAAAAACACCAGGAGAGCAAGTCTGCCAAGCCACGGGAACTAAAGCCCCCCTCCCCAACGGCGCCTGAAGCTCCTAATCGGAGTTTCCCCTTTAATATCACTGGGGGGTGTTGTGCTCCCCCTCTCTACTGGCTCCCCTGGGGTTGGGAGGGTTGGAGGGACCAAAGGAGTCTGTCTCCCCAACCCTCCTGACCCCAGGGGACCTGGCAGAGAGCGGATTCCCCTCCCCCCACACACACCCCCAATATTAAAGAGAAGAAACCAAGCAGTTACTTCTCTTTAAAAACAGAGTTTGGGGGGGAACCCCTCTCCGATGGCTCCCCTGGGTCCGGAAGGGTTGGGGAGACAGACCCCTTTTGTCCACCCAACCCTCCCAAACCCAAGGAAGCCAGTGGAGATGGGAATCACAACCCACCCACCCCCCACTGATATTAAAGGGGAAACCACAATTGAGATTTCCCTTTTAATATCAGAGAGTGGCCTGGATTCGATCCCCTCTCCTGGGTCCCATGAGTCTGGAAGGTTTGGGGGGACAAAAGGGGTCTGTCCCCCCAAGCCTTCTAGAGCCAGGGGACATGGCAGAGAGGGGATTCCCCCCCCCCCGTAGGACACCAAAAAACACAAAAACAAACATTCAAAAATACACAAAAACAAAAATAACACCAAAAAACAATACAAAGTAAACAACAACAAAAATTTCCAAACACACCCAGCACCCAGCCAAACACCACAAAATCCAACCACCACTACCACCCCAAATAAAGAAAAACAGCCAACTCACCACCACACGACCTCACACCACAACGACTGGAAAAGAAATGAATAAAGAAAGAGACTACTTACTGGAAGAAGCTCTACCCAGAGGCCACAAGAGAAAAAACAGTCAACATACAAGATAACCCCTACCAGCACCACTTGCTGCCCACAATAGTAAAAAAAATTCAAAAAGACACAACAGCCCCACACAAAAGGCCCCAAGAGTAAAAACAAGTAAAAACAAATAACACAAAATCACAATTTTACACAAATCAAAAACAGATGTCAATAAAATAAAATAAAAACTATTCAAAAATCCTGTGCTGAATTTTTACTCAAATAAAAAACAAAAACATCAATACACAGTTTAAAAACATTTATTGTGGAAAACATGTACTTTCACATTTTTTAAATTATTACCTACGGTACAACAATTTAAAAAAATACATACTAAAAATATTGGGTTAAATAATTTTTTTGGAAAAAGTATATCATCCTTTATTCTTTTTTTCATCCACAAAACCAAAACACCAAACAAAACTCATCACAGTTTATAACAGGCCACCAATTTTTTTTGTATAAATAAACGTTTTTAAAATTTCAATTATAGGCTAACCTCTTCTTTACAAACATTAACATTAACAAAAACTTTCCAACACCATTTAAAACAACATCTGCTAGTTATTTATATAGTAAAGCAACAGAGACTAGGTTTTATGGGGTTTTATCCCAGAAG
Organism: Bradypodion ventrale; assembly: GCA_035047345.1. Classification (NCBI taxonomy): domain Eukaryota; kingdom Metazoa; phylum Chordata; class Lepidosauria; order Squamata; family Chamaeleonidae; genus Bradypodion; species Bradypodion ventrale. The sequence goes on from JAWDJE010000004.1 coordinate 61,529,684, forward strand.
AAGGAATGGAAAATGAAGATGGATAAACATAGGACACATTTGTGCTGATTTCAAGTATACATACTTTTACAGTAATTTCTTGACAAATTAGTGGTGTTTTAAATGTACAGTTGTAAATTTGCATAAATCAAGTATGCAATATACATGAGGGAGTGGCCATTTTGCTTTTTGTGGAAACGATAAGTTATGGTGAGTGACAGCCCTAAAAAAAAAAATCAACATTGCATTGTCTGTTAGTAGAAGTAGTGAGTTGTAGAATAATAAAAGGATGCCTTGGTAACTTTATAGATACAGATGAAACTCGGAAAATTAGAATATTGTGCAAATGTTCATTCATTTCACTTAAAAGGCGAAACAAATATGAGATAGAGTCACTACATGCAAAGCGAGAGATGTCATGCCTTTTTTCTTTATGATTGTGATGAGATTATGTGATGGTTATGGGTTACATGAGATTGGGGGATGGGGTTTTCATAAACTGTAAGCCATAAGCATCAATATTATAACAAAGAGGCTTGAACTATCTCGCTTTGCGTGTAATGAGTCTATCTCATATATTTGTTTCACTTTTTAAGTTATATTACTGAACTGAATGAACATTTGCATGATATTCTAATTTTCTGAGTTTCACTTGTAAAATGGGAGTAGCATGGCATAGAAGAGAGCCACTCTGCATATGAGAAAGACAGTAGTAGAACAATCAGATTTAGCCTTTTAATTTTTACAGGCTCTGCTGAGCTGCACAATATTTTTCTATTCCTCTGTCTAGGCATATGTAAATAAAAACTCAGAAATAGTATTCTAAGTGACATTATAGTACAATTAAAATAGAAAGCAAAAAATGGATTATAAAAACATTTTAAAACAGTGCAACAGGGATTGAGCAGGATGATGAGATAAAAGCTTGGAGAGCTTAAATAGGAGGTTGCTGTACAATTTCTGAAAAGCAGCAGGTATGTGGCTGCCTCATCAGCCTTAAAGAAGGAGCTCCATATGGAGGGTGTTATTGTTATGGTATGTCAAGTCATAGTCAACCCTAAAAGGGCTTTCAAGGTATGAGAAAAATGTAAGGAGCGGTTTTACAAGTTGTAACTGCCACTGACTTTCCATGGCCTAGCAAGGATTTGGAACTAGGTCTCCCATGTCTGAGGCCAACACTCAATTTGTACAGAGGGTACAAATACTGGTTCACTGAACATAACTAGTGCACTATTGACCTGTAATCCTATTAATATTATTTTTTTAAAATGGTATCTTGTGCTTTCTTCCACCATGGACCCAAAGGTTGGATTGCACCAGAATTGAAAACAAGCATCCAGCAGATAAAAGTAAATATTTCTGGTGAATAATTCAATAAAATAAAGCCTTATCAATATTTCACAGTCCAATGGCCCTCAAGAATAGTCTTTCTCTCAAATAAAAAAAACCAGCAGAACATAGGCAAAAGTAAGATTTATTAGCAGAAAGCTTTGTATCCCTGACAGATCTGTCAGAAAGGCCCCCATGGCAATAACTAGAGTTCAGATGGCAAAAATATATGGATGGAGCTTCTGAATTATTTCATGTGTTGGAAAAGCATATGTGGAGAATAATATATTACTCCTGGCAGATCCTCACCCCAAAAATTCAAAGGTAAAGACTAAGGCTTTGAACTGATCCAATTGAAAACCAGAAGTATAAAATGGTTTGTTTGTTTGTTTGTTTGTTTATTCAATTTTATATCCCGCCCTACTTAACACATGGCCGACTCAGGGCGGCTAACAACATATAAATGACCCTTGGACACCCCACAGGGTTTACATAAAGATACAATATTCAAATTATAATAATAAATACAATGTTATAAGTAAATATTTATAACATAAATACAATGTTATAAGTAGATTTTTGTATTATTTGCATTATTGTTGACTGTCTTGCCTTATAAAATGGTTATAGACACTGAATAACCTATTGTTGGCAACAAAGCATTCTGGAGTAGTTGACGTTCATTTGTGTTGTAAGATATAAAGGAATTAGTTTCATATAGAAGTACTCCATGAATTTGCCTATACAAAATACTTTTTAAGAGATAGCTACAGTTACATTCTATTAATTGTTTCTTTGAAATTTTAGGCTATATTTTGAAAGCTTTCTAAATGTACACTGTAGATCAGGGGTTCCCAACCTAAGGCCCATGGGCCAGATCCGGCCCATGGCACCATTTCATGTGCCTTCCACCCCCTCCAAGGGCATTCAAGAAACAATGGCCACCCCTTTGAAGCTGCTGGGACAAAATGGCCACCTCCATTGTGCAGGCAGAGCAAAATGGCCATACGGCCCTCGAAGCTGGCTGATGGAGCATGACCCTGCCCCCAGCTTGAAAAGGTTAGGAACCTCTGCTATGCATTAAATCTGTAACTGTTGCTTGCTACTATTTCTTGACCAGAAAAGGTTTTTCTAGTCTCAACCTGATGTTCTCCAGTTTACAACCAGCTATTTCCAAAACCAAGTAGTGCATAGTGATTAAGTTCAAGAGGTTATGCATAAAGTAAAAGCCAACCATTTACTTCTTCTCAGTTCTTCAGGAGAGAACCTGTTCAGTGCTACACACACCCTTAATATAGTTTGCTCTTAAAATGTAAGTCAAACGTGGGCCTTGTCATGATCATAACCATTGTCATCTCCTGTAGTTATAAGGAACCTGTGGTGGAGGCTATGTAAATTAAAGTATGAGCTAAAGTTTTTTTTAAGAAGTTCTTTAGTATTCTGTTGCATTCCTAGACCTGTTAGGCTCCCTTTGTAGCATATTGGTCGGCTAATAGTCTATAGTTAGAGATTTGGTAGACATGAGTTTGGCCTTATCTGCCTGGAGGACCATAGTAATAAAAGGGTTACCCAAATAGGGTTATTATTTCATTTGTCACTTGAAAGCTGTGTGTGTGTCAACTAAATATGATACATAGCAAAGGAGGAAGGATCTTCCAAAAGCTGATTTTGGAAAAGATCATTCGGCAAAGAGCTTCTGTAGCAATCAGTTATCTGATGGATTGGCAATTTTGTTGACTGTCTGATAATGGCAGTTAGATGTCAACTGCTGAGAAGATACAATATTTTTCATTTTCAGGAGTACCGCTTTAATGTTTAATTCTACAACATCCATACTTTTTAAAAAACAATACTGATGTCTTACTTTTCCTTTTTAAAATTCATCTGTAAAGTTCTTTGCTTTTCTGGTGCTTGCATTTTGGCCATTAGACTCTTGGTGTTCCTCTTGATATTGACCCCATGCTCAGATATAGCTGTTACCTTGCATTGAGTAAAAGTGTATGACGTGGAAGATACTAGCAGCATTCTTAAATTGCTTTCATTTAGGAAGTCAAAAATAGTTGTACAGTACTCCCAGTCTACATTTTCTATTTTCAGACCTCCCAAAGGAAACAATAATACAGTAGAACTCCGTATAACGATTTTAATCCGTTCCACGGAGCTCATCGCTATACAATTTCGTTGTTGTTTGGTTTTCCTTATGGAAAAATCCATACAATGATTTTCCCTATGGAAAAAAATGTACAATGATTTTAGGTGCTAAATGTTTTTTTTTCCATTGAAAAATCATTGTACGGATTTTTCCATTGGGAACATCACTATGTGGAACAGCTCCCCACCACCACCACCAGCCTAATCGCTATGCGATTTCATCGTTGTATGGGCCGATCGTTATACGGAGTTCTACTGTACATTATTTCTGCGTCCTCCTGCTGAAATTGAATGCCAAACTATGGCTGGTCAAGTACAGACCTTACAGCTGTTTGAGAAATAAATGGTTGTACTCTTTCCATGCAAATGTAACCTTACTTGGATGCTTGCAATAATCCGGGCACAGATGGGCACTGTGTGTCTTCATCTCTTCGTAGCTAGTGTTCACTAGTACTGTTGCTGGCATTCTCCTATGTTACAGCTCAAGGGAACACCATAGTACCTTTTACCCTATAATTTGTACGTTACAGGTCGCATTATAGGTATGAATAAAGAAACATGTGGGCATGTTTCGAGTTTGGGAACATTTTGTTCTTATAAGACATGTGGAAGGCATGGCAGTCATTTTCTTTTTTGTGTAGCATCTTATGATGCATTGCAGCCCTCAAATGGCAGATCAAGAAACTGGCTCTTGGGAGAAGCACAGTCTCAGAGGCTTCCATATTTGTTAAAGATTTTGGGATACAAATGTTTCACACGTCTTGTGTACATGTCTAATTTACCAGCAAAATGAAAAGACTGCGTAGTAAAAGAAATAGTGTTTATTGTCTTCTTTTTTGTGGTTCATGTGTTGTCATTAGTTAAAAATGGGGCGGGGGGGGGGCTTCACCTAGTAAAATACAGTCAACTAGTGAGCACCGGAAGTCCCTGTTCCCTCCAGTTCTCCTGCTCAGACTCATCTGGCATCCTGTTTGACAGATTAGCTTTGCAGAGGCTGTTGTTAAAGGGGGGCGGGGAGCCAAAACAATTAAATGAAACCATTTAGAAAGAGAAGACAGGAAGAAATGCTGGTTAACCATCAGCATCAAGGAAGTTATACCAAGACTCTTGCTGCCTTGAAAGTGTCTTGTAACTGTATTCCTGCCTAGTACTCCTGAATTTGCTTTTTCCTCCCATGCATTTTGAGATCTGCACCTTTGCACACAGTTTTAGCACTTGGAAGTTTGCAATTGTTCTTCCATGCATCTGCGCACAACAGATGCCACTTTCAGGCAATGAAGTACTCTAAAATAGCTCTGTAAAGAAATGAGAAAGGGAAATCACTGATACTTTAGCAAATTTTAACACTGGCCCTGTTTCTCTTTCGAGTTGCTCACCAAGGTATTTATTTTACCTAGCTTTTCTTAGTTACTGGTTTTTAAACCATAGCCTCTAAATTAGGAGTTCTCAACCTTTTAAAGCCGGGGCTGGGTCACACTCACTCAGATAGCTTCAGGGGCAGGACAGCCACTTTATCCTTCCTCCACCACATGGCTCTTCCTGGTGTGGTGGACATGGGGGGGGGGGGGGCACATGAAATGGTGCTGTGAGCTGCATCCGGCCCACGGGCCGCAGGTTGAGAATCCATGCTCTAAATTTTTATCCCTCCTTCCTCAAACTGGTCTTTTGTCATGAACTAATCACTCTGTTCCTTGTTGCTAAAGGTTTCCTCTTGCAGTTTGCACAAGTTTTTAAGTGCACTAGAAACCTGTCAGTGGCACACAAAGGGTTAACACATTATTTGCTAATGAGGGACAGAGTATCTACCCCTTACAGAACATTTTGGAGGGAAAACTAGCTACTGTCCAGCCATGCTGCAGGGTTTATTTGTGGGTTTCCCCCTCTCTTTTTGAGGTTTGGGATATCTTAAGGCCAGGCCAGTTCTTCTGCTAATGACCTAAGACGTAGAGTCACAAGCATCAAACTCTTAGTTTTGCCATCTCCATGGACTGAAATAAAGTTTATCCTTCTTCCTTCGTTGTTATTTTTCTAATGTGGACATGGCAGACTGGAGGTTTTCACAGATCATCGAAGTATTGGAAGAGTTAAAAGGATATGCTTGAATATGTCACCAACCCTGTGGGAGAGCCACTGCCCTGTTGGAACTGAAATGCCTATTTTGTGCTTTGAAAAACAGCTCTGCTAGAACATTGCGTGGCCTTTTCACACATGCAAAAAAAACCTCTCTGTTTATTTTATAAGCAGAATGCCCGTTTGTTCTGTTTCCAGCTTGTGACTGTTGAAGAATTGCATCTTTCGGCTGCCAACCCTAAAAGAGTTAACACAGAAAGTGCAACGTCGAGAGAACCACAAGAAAAAGGAAGCTTGAAGCAAAGCAATCAAGGTGTGGAAGGGGGACACAGAGATATGAATATACGTGGGTGCTTAGCCTGGGAGATTGACTTTCTGCCTTGGTTTGTCCAGCCCTGGCACTGCTGGCATCGGCTCTCAGGGGAAAGCTGCAGTTCTGCTGTGAAAACACAAGGAGCAGCCTGGAGAATTTTGAGCTGCGTCACACAGCTCAGAGGAAGAGAGAGAGAGAGAGTGTGTGAAGGAGAGCAAGCTCTGTCAGTAGGTCTACTAGCAACAGCCCTGATACAGCAAGAGCCAGAGAGAGGGAAGCAGGAAAGATAAGTCATGACAACAACATTGGGAAGCATACTTCCTTTACCTGTCTGGCATCATTTTTTATTTTTTTAAAAAATATATTGTTCAGAAGATTGTCCGTTACCGGCGGATTTTGCCCACTGATGATACTGGAAAGATGCAACGCAGTTAATCCCGCAAAAGGGGGGGCAGGTGCAGGAAGGGTTAATGGGAGGAACATTCTGGATTGTTCTGTGCTGCGGCGGAACAAGCCGAGGGTTGAGGACTGCACAGGTGAACATACCTCACTTTTCCTCTTTTTCCTTCTGTACGTATCTTTTGATTATGGGGGGGGGGACTGGATTGGCATATGTGTGTGTGTGTATTTGGGAAGACTTCTTCTTTGCTTCTACCCTGTTTCGTTTTTTTCTGTGTTTTAAGTACTGTTTCTGTGTCCTGCGTCAGACTGATGGAATGAAGGCACAGGTTGTAAACTGTCACTGCCTAGCTTTAATGCAGATTTGGGGAGCGAGGGAAAGGAGTTATGTAGTTTTCAGGGGGCTGCCATCTAACCCCTTCTTCTCTTTGCCCACTTTTAACACTGGGCACATTGAGGACTTTGCAGCAAAAACACAACAGTGGTTTTAAAAAAAAAAAAAAAACAGGAGCCTGTTATCTGCGTAGTTCAGAAAAGTAGCAAAGGATGACGCAGTGATCCTTGCCTGGCATATTAGTGGGCTTAAACAGCATCAAGGGGACAGGTACACCATGAGCCCTCGGCAAGGGCTGAGTGAAGAAAGGAGAATAGCATTTAGGAATTAAATGTCATCGTTTTGGTGTTGGAAAGTTGTTTACCTTGCTCTCTCTCTCTCTCTCTGGCTCGCTCTCCCCGTGTCTCCATGTTGGCAGCCTTCCAGCTCACATGTGATAGTCTTCCCAGTACTGCTGCATCATTAACTGAGTGCCTGAGCCTGCACATGATTGGCTGGGGAGGGCTCTCTCTCCAGATGCATATTTCCATTGGAGGAAGAGGCAGTGGCAGGTGAAAAGCTGCTCCAGATTGGCTGAGGCCGGGATGTCAAATCTAAATGTTCCATTCCTCTTGCTTTAAAAGGGATTCGGAACAGTTTGTGACTTAAAATATCTGTTTGCTTCCACTCCTCCCTGCTCTCTCTCTCTCTCTCTCTCTAAGCAGGCATTCTGGAATGTGTCTTTGTTTTTAGTGCTAGCCATTTAGAAAAGAAAAGCAAAAAGAGAGAGAGAGAGAGAGAGAAGAAGAAGAAGCAAGAACTTAACTACTGTGAATTAGTTTCGTTTATTACTGGTACAAGTGACGCAGAAGGAAAAACAAATATTCTGTGACTCCAGTTGCATCAGTGACAGGCATGTTTCCGGCTGCTGTGAGACAAGCCATGATGACGTGACATTATTATAGGCTTCAGAGGAGAGAACAGGAAGAGTCTCTGTGTGAGTGGGGAAACTTAAGCGATGTACTTGTACTGTTATTAAAGGTGTATCTGTAAAAATGTAGTCAGAACTTTAAGTTGAAATAAGTCTTAGGTCAGTGTAAGTTCAAAGTCAGTGTTGTTACTGGACTGAATGGGAACCAAACATAGTGGTAAGAGGTACATTTTGTTTCTCTTGTGTTGTTTTTAAATGACGCAGTTTATATTATGGGTGGAGAAGAATAGTTGAAGAGGCAGGAAGAATAAACCCGATCTGGGGTGAGGTCAGGAGCACTGGCATACATGATTAAAGTCTGAGAAGGAGATGGTGCTTGATGTCGTCATTTAATGTTTTTACCATTTTGGCCCATCCTTCAGCCAGTTCTAGTTGTAGAACAATTCTCTTCCGGATGCTGAGGTCTGTGTTCTCCTCTCTTTGAAACCTGCTTTGAAATCCAGAGCAACTTGCATTGCCACGTTCCACAAGAAGATACTTTTCTTGTGCCGTTTTCTGATAAAATGCTCCAATGAGCTGAAGAGCTTATGATGGTTTGAGGATTTGTGTGGGTGCCTCACTGGTATTGAGAGAGTAAGTATAGCCAGTCATTCGGCAGCCGTTTGCTGGCTTTGGAATGGGAATCGCATGCATTGTGATTCTCCATCTTGATTTCTTTCAGAGAATTTGGTCTTGTAAACTAGGTTGTTATAAGATGTGCACCTGCCAGCAGGCTTTAAAAGGCTCAAGAAAGGTGAATCGGCATAGTCTGCCGTTCATATTTACTAGCTCGGAGGGGGAAGTAGAAATAATCAGGAAGCCATTTCTGGAGACGGACATGACACATGAAAAGAAGGCAAAGAGACATGACATATTAAACCTGTCTTGTCCTGTTGCCTCATACTCATGTTCTCCATTTTCCTTTCCCTCTCCTTTGCAAGTGTTTTGCCTAATTTCAGATTCTTTCATTTTAGGTGCGTCACCTTCTTGTTTTCCTTTTCTCCCCCACTGTGAGCCCTTCCTCTGCAGAAATGTCTCCTCCGGAGGCAGCCTTGCGCCCTGCAGTGCTAGTTCCGCAGAGGAGGGCAACCCGGAGGCACAACTGTCGTGGCTGCTTTGGTTTAGGGATGGTCCCGGGCAGAGATGCCATTTGTTTCTGGCAGAAGCAGAAAGAATATAACACAGCTGAGTAGGTTGGTAGAGCACTGGGATGAATTCATTTTAATCAACGCCATCTAAAAAAGAATTCTTGTGTTTTATAGGTGTGGCCACTAGGGGCTGCCTATCTTCCTCCTGACACCTGGTGCTTCGTGATGGCGTACCTTAATATATGTGCAAATGAGGAACAGAAAAGGAAACTAATTAGGTCCTTTCTGCAGTACAAAACCTTCTGGAAGATTTAGGATTTTATTATAGATAATTATTTGTGGTCTTCTCTTGCCAGATTTGAAAATGTCTGTGTTCATTTGTTTTCTTTTAAAACTAAAACTCTTAAATTGTTGTTTTTAACACACTGCTCATGCAATGATATTTGAATCAGTTAAAGCTTCTTCCATGTCTAGGCCAGGCGTAAAACTGCCAAAATGAAGGAACCTTTAGGTGAGTTCATTCTGCAGTTCCTTTTGCCTGACCTAGTGTGAGAAACATTAGCTGGCAACACAAGTTTGCCGTTATCCAGAGTATGCCTGATTGTGGTTCAAAAATACCACAGTCTTCGAGGAGGCTCTTTCTGTGTACCCCCCTCCCACCCCCAGTAAAAGCTCATTGTTATATACAAAGGAGAAGGATATGACCTTTCCATGAGTTGATTGGGTTAGGAAATGGCGGAGGTCTTATGGCTGGACATATTCATACAGGCGGCATCAGAAGCATACGAACTTGGCTGAAAATGACTTCGAAATTTCCATAATTAGTATGGAAGTCAAACATAATAGCTGTAGTATTTGGCTCCATTTTTTGACCTTGAGGTAGTATGTTCTTTCTGCCTCTGTATTTCTCTTCCACGAAGTGGGCATGATAAGATCTGCCTCAGAGAAATTTGAGAACTACAATTGTTTAATATGGAGCATGACTATATTCAGTTTTGATGAAGAATACAGAGGCTAACAAGGAGAAGGTACCACGGATCAGGAACAAACTATTGTTTTCTTAGTGCAAAGTAAGCAAACAAGTGGACATGATCCCTAATTGTGCTAGTGGTCATTTATGATGTGTCTGGCTTTGGTATTTATTTGAAATGGTGGGAAAACATGAGCAAGACCTGAGATGGTATGTGGGAGGAAGAAGCTTATTTTAAAACGTTCTGCATTAAATTACACTGCCTTAATATAAAAAATGGTTCTGGCATTTACAAACTCTGCTTTTGTCTGACGAACAGCAGGATATAGATGGAGGCAACAACACTCCAGGCCATTTTGTTCCTTGCAGAATAGATTCAGGGCTTATAGCACTGCTGCTGCTGGTAATTTATGTGTCATATTTAAAAAGAAACAACAGTCTTAGAGCTTTGTATTAGGAGCTTTGCTGATGCTGGAGTGGTCAGGGGATTCCCTCCACCCTGTTTTTTGCTTGTTTGCAATACACTAAAATTTCTGTTTTTAAAGCTTGACCACCACTCTTTTGAGTCCCCAAGACAAAATAAATATCCAACCCAGGTTTCACCCAGTGCATGGTCAAAACTTGTGCTGTTTTGGGTGTGTCTTCAATCTGCCATGTTTCTCTCTTTACTGTAAAAAAGTGGATTGCCTGGAATTACGGTAGTGTTGGTGGATAGGAATGAACATGTAATGTTTATTTACAAGGGTACATTCTTCTGTAAGATAGCAACAGCGAATTGTGCTTCTTTATAGCTTTGGTTACTTAGTGTTTGTTTGTTTTAAACTGTTAACTTGGTTTAAGAAACAAAACCTTCCACCAAATGACTGCTTGTTCCTGCAGGACTGTTGGCTAGAAAGGAATGATGCCACGTAGCTGCTTCGGTAGCCATTTTGCTGCATCACCATCTACCACTTGCTTATTCCAGAAACTCAGTATATACTTACTTACGCTCAGGATCAGCTTCTTGATTTTATTGCCAGCTGTTTCTTCTGGACTCAAATATGAATTGAGAAACACTTTTGAAATCTCATGTAATGAGGAAACCCCATACTCTGTGTCTTACCGAAATAGCTTAAACAAGTCAGACATCCTAAGGTCAATCTGTTATTTTCTATATTTGAAATTTCTTTTTTCTTATGCTTTCTTGGTGGCACAGTGGTTAAACTGCTGTACTGCAACCAAAAGGTTGTGAGTTCGATCCTGACCAGGATTCAAGGTTGACTCAGCCTTCCATCTTTCTGAGGTTGGTAAAATGAGTACCCAGCATGTTGGGGACTAAATGCTAATTAATGTATGAACCACCCAGAGCATTTTGAGTGTGATTGCTTTGCTTTTGCAGCAATTTGCTAGACAAATAGAATACTAAATATAGAAGGGACAAGGGTTCCACTCCAGATATAATTATTTACTATCTTCTCTTCTAGATTATTTATTTGAGTCACAACAGAATATTTTATTTGATCTGTATTGTGTAACAATGAAACCAAGGTGATGGGATCAGATCCCTAGTGATAAAAAACTTTCTTGGTATCTTATGAGTCTGTTTGTGGCCTGAATGAACAGTAATCTCACATTGGGGAATAGTACAGAATTTAAAACTGTCTTTGCTAAACATTGATGTGAACGAGAGAGGAAAAAGAAAGAAAATAGGCCATTTGTCCTAGAAAATATAAAGTCATTGTTGTAGAATGAACATATGTCTCAAAGTGAGGTGCCCAAATAGCCAAGCAGCAATTCACAACCTTTGGAATGTCTTTGGAAAAGGAATGCAGGTGTGGGGCCTTTTTATGCATACAGTGGAACCTCATGCAACAATCGCCCCGTATAGTAATGAAATCGCATAACAATTAGGTGGGGGGGGGGGGCCGAATGGCTTCCTGCATAACAATTTTCCCTATGGAAAAAACCGTACAACAATTTTTCAATGGGAAAAACCACTTAGCAAAAATAAATAAATCGTTGTACGATGCATCCCATAGGGAAAATCGCTATACGATGCATGTATCGCATAGCAATTTTTTCATACAACAATGAGGCCTGTGGAATGGATTCAAATCGTTGTATGAGGTACCACTGTACTTTCATATTCTCATCTTGATGTTATGAATCTTGTGTTGCTGACTGTGATGTTTGCTGCTCCCTTTATTATGATATGTATGTATTTTTATTAAGTTACCTTTATGAGTGGAACAATTCTTCTAATATCTCCTTTCTCTACTGCTGTCCTTTTCTGGCTTTTTGAAGGTAAAACTGCCTTGTAGGTTATGTGGTTCAGATGTTAAAACTGACCGGGCAAAGCACTAGCACCTTAACGTCTTTAAATGTGTCACACCATTTTTCCTGAGTGTCTGTGTCCCTATCCACATATTTGACAATTACTAATTCAAGATATAGTATGCTGTTAACTTAAATAAGACACATGAAATTTAATGTTTTGCTTGATGTTGATATCAATAGCACATATAAATGCAATACTACTACTTATACCCTTCAGACTTTTTTATTTAATTGGGGACATAAATCTACCACTTCTGGTGTTTATACACCAGAATGAAAGTCGGGTCTCATCTCAAGGAACAGTAAAAAGAGAATTCAGTTTTAATGCAATTCAGTCCTATATGTCTAGTGAGGTAGGTGTTACCTTATGCCAGCAAAGGATGTATCTGCTATTTATGTGATTCTTATTTGGGTCCAGGTGTTTACGGGCATAGCAGTGGACTGCAGAACTAGATTTTCTGCTCCCCTGTGTTGCAGTATAAGTGAAATCAAGGCAAACATCCTTGCAATCTGTCCAGTATATCATCCACTTGATAAACAGAGTTGCTTTATGAATGCTTTTGCATATGCAGTAGCTAGATTGGGGTTTAGATTTCTTATATTGTCAGTGTTGAGACCATTTTAAGAACCTATACATTTGCATTTTTACATTCCAATTAATGAAAAAGGTAAATACAGTAAAACTCTGAGCTAAGAAAAAAAATTGGTTCCTTGGCCTATTTCGTAACTTGAATTTTTTTGTAACTCAAGGCATGCATTTGAAAAAAACCAGGAATTTCCAAATTCTGGCTGCTGCTGCTTCTTTTTCTTACACTCCCGGCATGGCTCGGAGTGATGTTTAGTGCACAAAATGGTGACGGCGCCATTTTGGGCGCTAAAAAACTGAATATTTGAGCTACGATTTTTTCCGTAACCAGGGGTATTTTGTAAATCAGGTTTTTTCACGTAAGTTGGGATCCCGGTTTACGGGAAAAACATTCCGTAACTCAAAAAATTCGTATCTCGAGGCACTCATAAGTCAGGGTTTTTCTGTAATTGTTATGCTGGCAGAGAGGCACGATCCAAAGAACTGTGTGTCCGAGAGGTGTTTTTTCAATGTGTTTTTCATAAAAAAAGACATTGTGTTCCAGATGGCAAATGATTTTTTTAAACCTGGACAATTTTCAGAAACCAATTTGATATGGAATGTGGATTTTCTCTTCAAAGAAGCAGAAAGCCCATTGAAACCATACTCTAAGTTCCTTTTGCTTGCCTAATAAATTGTTTAGATCATGCCTAATGTTGATATTCTCAATTACAATTCAGCAACTTTTAAAAGTTTCATTTGTGTACTTTTAAATACTATTATAAATAACGTATATACAGTAAATGTGCTGCAGCAGAACTAAGAGGAAGACTAAAGGCTGTCTGATAATACTTTTTTTATATACCATAATGCCTAGTTGTATGCTGCATGGACTATCACTCTAATCTATTCTATTTGCATAGAGAAATGAGCTTTAATTCTTTTTTCCCCTTTCCCTTTCCTTTTAGATCTACAAATGGTAGTTGTGACAGCTTTGTGAAATACAAAATCATCTAATATATTGAGGACCTCAGTTCACTAGGCATGTTACTACATTTGTCTATCATGGACTTGGGGCTGTGGTGGCTTAGTGGTTAAGACACTAAACTTAACGACTGGAAGGTCAGCAGTTCAAGACTCGAGTGCTGTGTGACAGAAGTGAGTGCCCATCGTCTGCTCCAGCTCCTGCCAACTTAGCAGTTGGAAAGCAAGAAATTGCAAGTAGATAAATAGGAACTACTTCAGCAGGAAAGGTAACAGCATTCCGTACACTCCTGTCTAGCCATGCCTACCACATAACCTTGGAAACGTCTGCAGATACTGCCTGCAGACAGTACTGGTTCTTTACCTTTAAATGGAGATGAGACAGCCCCCTAGAGTCAGACATGACTGGCTTTTGAGCAAGGGAAAACTATTATGGACCATCAGGGTGTCTCTTAAATAATTGGGATATAGATTCCTTGCAGTTAGTTTTTAAAAATGTTCCCCATGGATGCGTCAATATCTAAGCTTGCACTCACTCAGTGAGTCCTTTGGAGTGGGGGTGCTACCATGTAGCATTTGTTTTTGTATATGGACCACAGAGCTGCCCTCAGGGATTGGCATCACCAGTGATCTGTTGAAGTTCTAAACCTGAGCAGATGCCTCTGTCCCTCCTCCTCATCCTCACTGCTGCCAAATGTACAAGCACCAACGAACAAGAGCAGCAGTCTTCACTGGATAGGAGTTGAGGATAGAGGAAGAGGACAAATTAGAAGGTAGTGGCAGAGATGGGTAAATGATTGTTGTTTGTACTACAGCACTCAATACCCCTTTACCAGTACAGTAAAACCCCAAGTTATGGGATTAATCCGTTCCGCTGGGTTTTCCTTATAGCAAAAATTCCTTATTGTGAAGCAGCCATCGGAATGGCCTGCATGATTTCCCATCGGAATGCATTGAAGTCAGAACAAAAAAAAAATCCATAAGCCAAGGCATTATTTTCAATGGATTTATTTCCGTAAGTTGAGTTTTCCGTTACCCAAAGCGTCCATAACCTGGGGTTCCACTGTATTGTCATTGGCTGTGGGATTCTAAGAGCTGTAGTCAAAACAAAAATGTTTCCTATCTCTTGGCAAAGTTGATGGTATGCCCACCACCCAGAAAAACAGTGGCTACCATACATGTCAGTGTCAATTAGAGATGTGCCACTTGAAGTCTCCCACCAATCACTGAGGCAGCTTCCTGTTCCATGAAGACTTTGAGCTAGGTTTTTCTCAAGGTAAGTCACATTTAGGTTTCTTCTAGCTGTGGGTCTGTCAGCCAGAACTCCCAGAAAGGGGGAATTCAGAGCACTCGAATTTTGCTGTCTCAAAAATCCAAATGGCACATCTCTAATGTTAACCAGAAGTCCTATCTTAATTTTTTTAAAAAAAAAATCTGTGTCTGGAATTTAAATGCATTTACAAACTGCTGGTTAACATGGAAGAGGGAAGAAGCTGTGTGGTATTGTTCTTAAGTTGTATAATGAGATGTAAGTTTTCTAGTCAGTAAACACTTTGTTCTAAACTGGAATATGCTCAGCTAGAAAGTTCTTCATGAAAACTTTTTGAGACTGGTCTAAATGGAATATTGTTAAAATGTTTTTGGGGTATTTCCCCAATAGCTGATAATAATGTTTCTCTCAAGGTTGTAAGCATGTCAAAACAGAAGTGTCACAATGATGGTAATGGCTCACAAAGTGTAGTAGAGCAGAAAATAGACACAGTCTTTATTTTCTGACTCCTGAAATTTTCACCCAACTTTGAATCTAAGCACTTCATTGTTATATGTGGGACTGCGGTGGCTCAGTGGTTAAATAGCTCACCTTGTTAGCTGGAAGGTTGGCAAGCTGGCAGTTCATGACCAGAGTACTGCATGACAGAATGAGCGTCCATCTCTGTCCTAGCTTCTGCCAACGTAGCAGTTCAAAAGCAAGAAATTGCAAGTAGATAAAAAGGGACCACTTCAGTGGGAAAAGATCTTGGGGACATGAAAGGAGCCTCATTTGGGCGTCCCCTGAGTGGAGTTTCTCCAGCAAAATCCTTTCAATGCAGAAAGCACCGTTGTGTGCTTCTAGCACAATAAAAAAATTGCCATATATGTTAGAGGAGGGAAAAGATTTCTGGAAAGTAAATACTCTGTATGAGGAAAGATGCCCTTTCTCCAAGCATAGTCCAGGAATAGGATGTATGGCTTGCATTCTCCTGAATCCTCACCCGCACGTTGGATACTATAGGATAAAACTTAGTTTTATCAACTTTAAGGTAAGGAGTATGTTGTGTTTATGATCCCTCATTTCTGAGCACTGTTGAATGAGTTTTGCTCTGATTGTATCAGCATTACCTCTGCACTTCTTGCTCAGAAGGCCCCATCCCTGTCTGAAGTGCTCTCTGGGAAGCTTCTGGCAGTGTTGCTGACATTGTTTCCTGTAGGGTGCCAGATTGCTTTAACACCACCCCATGTGGATTCTTTGCAAGTCTGCAGCAATCTCCATGAAACTTCCTGGGAGTATCAGTGAAGTTATTTTCTTTAGGTGTCCACAGTTGAAGAGCAACCTAATGCTGTTGTGTAAGAATGCTCCTGTGCTAGAGCTAGGGGAAACAGCTTCATTACTTTCCAGAAGGCTTCCTGAAGAACACCATGAACTTGCAAAGAAGCAGTGCAGGGCACACAGCTTGGATTCATGTTAAGAAGGAACAAAAGGTTTAAGAAAGATTATAAGGTCAGTAGGGAGGGACTGCAACAAGAAATGGCAAAATTGTACTCCTTGCACAAAGGGAAAATGGCTGGTGAACTAATTATACAAATGGGATTGAAATTAATCATCGTCACCTTATGTGTTGTACTCTAGGTCGTTTTGCTACTTGTAACATGGTACTTCCAGCCTCTGCTGTGTTATATCAGGGGGCTGAAGTATATCCAGACCGAATCAGCAACCCTTTAAATATTACATGGCGCTTGGAAACTACTAAACACTAGCAGTCCTCAGTCATTTTATGATGAAGGGAAAATTTTAGCTTACAAATTTATTTACTCAATACCTTTTCTTTCTATGGCTCTATTACGTTGCCAAACTGAAAGACAGAGGTCAGATATGAAATTGTCAGAATGATCTTATCACAGTCCTGATATGTTAGATCACATTCAATTCTGTCTGCGAGTTCTGAGGCTTAACCTTACTTTTATTGCTCTCACCCACCACCTACCTAAATTCTACCATAGTTTAAAATGGCTCTTTGCTAAGAAGACTACTGTAAAATACATAGGGACACTTTCTGTGTTATCAGAAAGTGTGGAGATGGCAGACTACAGAGAGCCCTTCTATGAATACTAAGCAAACCAACCAGTAACTCTATAGTGACACAAATGTTCCAGGCTGCCATCTATGGGGTCCCATTAGTGTAGTGGGATTAGATACATGAAATACTCCCCACTACTCCATGGCTAGAATTAGCTGGGCAACATGACTTTTATACAAGCCCAGCCCTATTCTTTACTAGAGGCAGTTTGAAAATAATATTATCACTGCAATCTTTACCTATAAGAAGACGGTTGGGTGGTGAGTGTTCGGCAAATGTGGCCACACCCTGCCCAACCATCCTGTACCGAGCCGGCCACACTTACCTTAAGACCCTGCGAGCATTGCCGCAAGGGTCCGGACGCCAATAGTGTGGCACCCGCCCCACAAACACAAACAAAAAAAACTACGCTTCCCAGCATCCTCTGTGCCATGCAACCCCTCAGCCAATCAGGTTGAAGGACACGAACATGGAGGAGGCCGGGAAAGTGGTGCACACATAAAAAACGGGCAACACGTCCAGAAGACAAAGGCCAAGAACGGGGCTCCGTTCTCGGCCATCGTCTCCCGGAGGTAAGCCATTGCCTTCCATGGAAGGCGGGGGCTGAAAACTTCGGCCCCCACCCACAGAGGAAAACGAACTGCTTCCCTCCGGGAGACGGAGGCTGAGAATGGCGCCCTATTTTCGCCTCTGGCGCCTCTGTCTCCCGTAGGGAAGACAACGCCTTCCACGGAGGGCGGGGGGCCAAAAACTTCAGCCCTCGCCCACTGAGTAAAATGAACCCCTTTCTTCCAGGAGACTGAGGATGAGAAAGGCGCTCCATTCTCGGCCTCCGTCTCCCGGAGGGAAGACAACGCCTTCCACGGAGGGTGGGGGACGGAAGCTTCGGCCCTCGCCCATTGAGGAAAATGAACCGCTTCCCTCCAGGAGACGGAGGAGCACCGTTCTTGGCCTCCGTCTCCCGGAGGGAAACCATCGGCTTCTGGCTTTGACAGGGAGGAGGGGGAGCCCCTCTTCTCCCTGCGGCCCTGGGGATGAAGGCCGGCGGTGCCCTCGCTGCGGCTTCGCCCAGGCCTGTCGGAGAAATCCACCCCCTTCTCCAACAGGCCTGGGCCAAATACGGAGCTTCCCCCCCCCTCTGTCTGTGTGTGTGTGTGCGCGCGCAAACACACACACCCCAAAACCACCCCTACCACCAACACACACAATATACCTGCCCGGCAAGGCCGGGCAAAAAATGCCAGTTTCTTATATGTCAAGGAAATTTTGTTCTTTGGTGTGATAAAGGGATTTTTAAAATCATGAATCAGATATTCAAAAACATGACAAGTTGAAACCAGTTTAAATCAGGAGATATAAATCTAGACACGAGGTTTTGACTTGCAGAATTTATAGATTCATGTCACATACTTTCCTGAGTAAAACACTAAACTGATTTTTTTATTTCCTCTCTGCATAAGTTCTTAATGGATAACTTTAATTTCATGCACCAAAACAGTCCACAGAGTTTGAAAAGAACTCTTAATACGTGTTATACCATCTCTTCTGGACAAGGTTAATCATTCATTGGTGCCATCAAAAAATGATGCAATAAGGCACAAAAGTGCACAGAAACTTCTGACTTTTCTGTTACAAGACTGCATTTTAAACTAGATTCTGGATAGAATTGGGAGATAAATTAATTTAGGTGAGAAAGCAAGAGCAAATTAATTAGTGTAACCCATTGTGTTTATGTTAATTTGTTGATAATTTTTAACCCACATGTTTGATGGATACATTCAGCAGGAACTGGACATAGGCTTGTCTTCCCCCATTATACTAAAAATGAATTAAGCAAAAGTTGTTATACTAGGAAGTCATCCTAAATTGACTTCTCATTCTGGCTTTATTGCAAGTTTCTGAGAATCCCAATCTGTAAATGATTAATTTTAAGATTAAACTGTTCTATCCTTACTTGAGCTAGCTAAAGATCTGCAATTTGACCTCCAGAATGCTTTGTTTGGTCATATTCTATAGAACACAATGTGATAGAAGAGTGCTTCTGTTAAGATACTCTTCCTGCTTTGGGAAAAATAAGTGTTAAACGTTAATGACTCAAGCCATTTGTACATCTTTCTGTTTCTGCCTCCTTACACACAAATTTGCACAGTTCTAGGATAACAATTGGCACAGGTGTCTCATAAATAACTAAGTATCTTTCCAGCCTTATTTTCCATATAATTACACTTCTGAACTAGATTCTTATTTGTATGTTTCAAATGCAAGACGGCCTGCACAATTTTTTGTGTGTTTACTCAGTTTGCCAGAAAGCTATGCATGGAAGTGCATATGTAGTAACTGTCTCAGCTTTAAGACTTTATAAAACATATGGGACAAATTGGGCATGGAAGATAACATGTTAGAAGAAAGCAGAAGATAATTTTCTCCTCTTACCCTGTATGCCAGCTATACTTTATTCTATAGTTTGAATTTTTTTGTAACAATAGAGGTGGCCAATTTCTGTTCTAGATAGTGGAATCAAGGGCCCAATATATGTGAACTATTGAGTGAGCTTGCTTGGGAACTATGGCTCTCTCCATTATCTATCCTGTTTTGGTTCTGAAAATATTAAGGGGACTTATTATACTGAGGATTGAAAAGAAACAGGCTTCTCTGATTTGCTGATGCAGAACCAGACAAGCTCACTTCTAGGTATGCATATTAACTATGCTAGAGGGAGAAATCCTGGTTTCTAGCATGCATGTAATATATACAAGGTTTGTATATGATCAGCTGGCTTACCTGCCTCTGCAGTTCTTTGGTTCTGTATGTTATAAGCCTCTGATGGAGCTGACAAGCTGACCATCCCACATCTGTCCACTTTTGGAGACTTACTAGAATATAGGTTCTTTGTGGTCTCTGTGGATCAGACACTTGGGTTTTGCGGACACGTAGATCTCTTGTTCAGAATCTTCCAGCATATTATTGAGTTGAATCTGTAAAAGGGCTTGGATTAGTTGAAATGCCATACCGATAGCAATTACACTTACCGCCTTCTAGCACCTGCACTTTCTGGGCAATTCACAAGGTAATTCGCCCTGCCGCCCTGAGTCGGGTTCTGCCTGAGTGGGCGCCATATATAAATACGACTAAATAAATAAAAATAAATAAATAATTGGTATTTTGCCTCCAACCTGCTGGTTACTCATTTCACTGACCTTGGAAGGACGGAATGCTCTTTCTTTACTTTATTTGTTTCTTGTTGGTCTGCAACTTTCTGGTGCCTTCCATACTGGATTTTGGTGCCTGCCTCTGTGCCTCCACCTTGGCACCTTTACTTTTATGGAAAGATTTCTACCACACTTCTCTGGATTATTCTTTTTGGTTGCCTCATTATTTTTACATTCTCTCCAATTTCTTTGGGAATATTCCTCCCCATTGCTCCTTTACTTTCTTACATTATTTTTGATTTGGATGATTTTAAAATTTTTACTGTGTACAGTAGAACCTCAGTTAACATAAAAATCACATAACAAAAGGAAATCCATAGAAAATAGTAGCTCCGTGTATGGAGTTTCTTTGGTGCTCCGGTGTCTAGTCATGCCTGCCACATGACCACGGAAACGTCTGCAGAAGCAGACAGCGCTGGGCTCTTCGGCTTCGAAACAGAGATGAGCACTGCACCCTAGAGTCGGATACGACTAGCTTTTGAGCAAGGGAAACCTTTACCTTTAATTGTTTTACATTGGTTTACCCATTGTCTATTCTGAGAATAAATTGTGTATAGTTTGTAAATAATGAGGCACATGTAGGATGAAGGGGAATTACTGAAGATTCTGGTTATACATTGTGCTTCAAGTTGTCTTAGAATGCAGCAGGTTCAGTCAGATGACATTTAGAAGTGGTGAGGGGGGAGTCATTTTATTGTTTCTGGTGGAAAGTTGAAATGTAGTTTGATACTATGTCATAATTAAGAACATAAGAACAGCCTTGCTGGAACACAGCCCATCCAGTCCAGCATTCTGTCTCACACAGTGGCTCACCATTTCCTTCAGGGTATTCCCAAGCAGATGCCTTCACCTGCTTAGGATTCCCTGGAAATGATATTGAGAGATATCCTGCCTATCTCTCCAACCCGGAGGTTGTCCTTAAGTATCCATAATTATAGCCATTGATACTCTTGTCCTCCATGAACTTGTCTAATCCTTTCTTAAAGCTGTCAAGACTGACAGCTGTCACCACTTCTTCTGGCAGGGAGTTCCATAGACCAGTAATCCTCTGGGTGAAAAAGTACTTTCTCTTATTTGTTTGAGAACTAGTACCCAAAAGTTTCATGGAGTGTCCCCTAGTTCTAGTGTTATGCGATAGGGAAAACAGTTTTTCCTTATCTACTTTGCTTCCCCTTCCTCCAAGTTTAATTATGCTGTTTTATAAAAAATCAGTGGGCCTCTTACCTTTTTTTCTGTTTTGGCATGCTGATGTTTCTAGCCCACAATTGGTTCGTGAACAGGTTGTACCATTTTAGATTGTTGCATTTCAAATAGCAAAAGTTCCACAAGCTAATTCTTGAATGACATCATTTTTAAAATAAAGGATGCCTCTTTTGAACAAAAAAAAAAATGTATAACTAAGATAGCTAGTAGCCCAAACTGGCCTTGAAAGATGTTTGCAGCTTGAAACAGACAATGAGTTGAGTTGCTACGTGTAACTGTTAGTAGCTATGACAATGAAGAAGCATACTTAACACTGGAAGAAGAGGCAGCAGGGGAGGGGATCATCAGTGGAACAAAGTGAGTAGGAATATAGGCAGAACTTTGCTAAATTTCCAAAGCTAAATTTGACTGTTTAACCAACTCTTTATCTGATCACAAGAGAGGCAGTACTATTTCGAAATAGTAAAAATCATGGATTTCAGGATCCCAACTAAGGTATGCAGATTTCTACATGAAAGCAAAGGCGGCAGCCAGCGATCCGTCAGGGTAGTCGCTTTCCCTGGTGGATCGCTGGCTGCTGCCTTTGTATTACCCCCTCCGCTGTTTTGTGTCAGCCTTCGAAACAGCTGAGGGGAAAAAAAGGCAGCAGCCAGCGATCCGTCAGGGGAGGCGCTTTCCCTGGCGGATTGCTGGCTGCCGCCTGTGAATGTTTCCCTCCACTGTTTCGTGGGCTGGCTTAAAACAGCAGGGGAAATGGCGAGAGCCATCAAGCACGGCTCAGGACGGGATGGGTGGCATGGCAGAGGCAGCACCTACGGCAGCACCTCACCCTGGCGTGTCCTCAGGCGGTGTGGCTGAGGGCAGAAGGGGCGGCATGGCCTATGGTGCTGCCTCACCCAGCTGTGTCCTCAGGCAGACCGTTCCCTCAGCTCGGGCTTTTTCTGCCTCAGTAAGGCAGGGCCCTGGGCTGAGCTGTTTTGGGCACGCATCGGTCATTTTTTTCTTGTACGCACCGGCTGTCCCTCCTCCGCTCGGGCCGTCCTGCCTGATTTGCTGAGGCACGCCGCAGTGCGGAGGACACTGGAAATGGTAGGGGTTTTTTTGGTTTGTGCTCGTGGGGTGTTGCCCCACTCTCAGCTCCTGGACCCACATGGCGATGGTGTCAAGGTCAAAAGGTAAATGTGGCCGGCTCATTACGGGTTAGGCTGGACGTATGTGGACACGCATTCTGGACACATACGGTCCAACCCATTCTTATAGGTATAGATTACAGTAAAACCTCGAGTTATGAACGCCTCTACAAAACTCGCAACACGAAAGGAAATCTCGGGGGGGGGGGAATTACTTCGAGGTACAATTTTTTTCAAGATACGGGGAAAAAATTGGGTTGTCTGAAGCTTCCCACTCAGTGGTGGGAGGTTTTTTGGAACATTTTGGGATTTCTCGTCACATCTTGGCATCGCCAGAAGTTTTCCCCGCAACCAGGAAGTGCTGAAAAATCCCCCTCTCAGAAACAGCTGATTGGCAGGTACTTTTCCTGCAATTACCAGTGGTGGCCACTACATGGCGCCATCAGAAATGTGCAGAATATGCATTGAAAACCAAAATACATGGCGCCATCAGAAATGTGCAGAATATGCATTGAAAACCAAAATACACTTCTGGAGCTCAGGAAAAAAGCCAAATAAACATCTTTTATCTGTTCAAATCTCTTTATAAGTGGCCAAAATGCAGCAAAAAATTCCAAAATGTACTTTATGAAGAGTTTTGGACAGAAAAAAAATGTTTTTTAACTTTTTTTTAAACTCTGGAACGGATTTTTCTTTTGCTTTTCAATGCATTCCTTTGGGAAATCATGTTTTGAGATATGAATTTTTCAAGATAAGAAAAACCTCAAGGAACGAATTTATTTTGTATGAGATTTCACTGTAGTTTGTAGCATTTCTTTTTTTAAAACACCACTGAAAACAGTGGTGTATTGCAGCTGTATGTGGCACCATAGCTGAAATCCAGGTTGGTGAGCTACAGAAGACTTGGCTGCAAAAAAAAGGGATCGGACTGCATGCAGATGGTATATTGTTCACCTCTGCTCAAAGAAGTCTGGCTAAAGAAATTTTGCTCCCTGAGACAAAGAATAGGAAGGCATCTTCTTCATGTTCCATGTGTGCAAGCAGATTATAGCAGCAGCTGAATTATACTTCATTGTGGTGATTGCATAGTCTCTTCCAATGCAATTGAAGCAGGAGGCTAGTTCAAAGACCACAGAACAGGCTCTGAGTCTTAAATAGCCTTGGGAAGAATATTGTTCGGTACCTTATGTAATTGATGTACTCTACAGAAAATTAGGGCCAGTCTAAGAACCTAACTGTAGAAATGTGCTTCTTGAGCCAAAGCTGCAGAGGTTTCATCCATGCCTTTTTCATGCCGATGAAGGTCAGAATCTTGTTGGCAAATTGCAGATGTATAAGTCAAAACACATAAGATGCAGCTCTTATTATTGATATGCCAGTGGCATTCTTTCTTGTGTTCCGTTTATACAACCAGATAATCAAGAATGCAACCAGTATCTCATTAATTAGCAGCAATTCACTGATGGGACTTAGAAAGATTTCAGTTATGTATACATACAAGTTATGTATACATACATACATACATACATACATACATACATACATACATACATACATAGTTTTCTCCAGGACATAGAGACAATGACCTGAGGGTCGAGGGGCTGGTCTCCTCGACCTTATCATGGTCTGACCATTGTCTGCTGTGGTTCAAGGTGGTGATGTCTAGCCCCTCCTCCCTTCTCCCCCAAGAATTCAGGACCGATTAGGATGGTCTGCCCCTGAAGGCTGCTGGATCCAGTAGGCTTCCTAGCCGCCTTAGGTGGGTTCCCTTCTGAGCTGGCCAGTACTCCTGTCAAAGCCCAGGTGACCAGATGATATGTTGAAGCTGCCAGGGCTGTTGACATGATTGCTCCCGAACGTCCTCTCCTCTGCAGAGCTCAGCTCTTCCCGTTGTTCACAGAGGAACTCTGAGCGATAAAGCAGAATAGGAGAAGACTGGAGAGCAGGTGGAGATAGGTCCTGTTCGATGAAAACCTTGGGCGGGTGAGGAGGGCCTCTTCAATTGTACCAGCAATCGGTAAGGAAGGCCAGGAAGACCTATAATGCGACCTGTATACAGGAGGCTACCAACAGACAAGCTGAAAATCATATGTTGCCTCATCTCTGGCCATGCTGCAGGTCCCCACCAATCCCAACTGTCCTACGAACTATTTGCATCACACTTTAAATCAAAGATAGAGATCATCTGTCGGGACCTTGATGCTACAGTTGTTGCAGTAAATCTGGATGAGATGTCCAGTGAGATCCTCAACCGGGCTTCTTGGGATCAGTTTCGGCTTGCGTCACTTGAGGTGGACAAGGCGCTTGCATGTTGTAATTCCGCAACATCTCACTCTAATCCTTGCCCATCTTGGCTTCTAAAATCTGCCAAGGGAATAGGGGAGTGGCTGAGAAATATCATTTATGCCTGCTTGGCGGAGGGTGTTATGCCCTCTAGACTAAAGGAGACAGTTATACGCCCGCTCCTGAAAAAACCAAATTTGGCCACAGATGTCATGGACAATTTATATACCTGTGCCGAATATTCCTTTTTGGGGTAAGGTGATTGAAAGGGTTGTGGCAGACCAACTGCAGTGGTTCTTGGGTGAATTCAACTGCTTGGACCCATTCCAGTCAGGATTTAGGCCACGTCATGGCACTGAAACCGTGCTGGTTACACTGCAAGATGACTTGCTCCGGGAGGCTGACCAGGAAGCTTCGTCCATCCTGGTACTCCTGGACCTTGGTGGCTTTTGATACCATTGACCATGGTATCCTGCTGGGGCGATTGTCAGAGTTGGGGGTACGAGGCCTGTTTTACAATGGGGTGTTCCTCAGGGGTTGATTATTTCCCCAATGCTATTTAACTTCTATGTGAAGCGGCTGGGAGGGGTCATCCGGAGATTCGCAGTATGCTGTCATCAATATGCGGATCACACACAACTCTATCCTTTTTAAAAATATATTTACCACATCAGTTAACAAACATAGATGTTTAAGCAAATATAAGCATACATAATGCTATATAATGTTGTTTTGGTTAAATAAAACTATTTAAATGTTAAGGTAATTATTATTTTTCTCCTTCCAATAAAGTACAACAGAACAGTTGTCCAAATATGAATTATTAACCTATTAAACTGGAGATAGTTCACCTTGCAGTAATTTCATAATTATCTATCTATGTATTTCTAATGGTATATAACTACCAAATCAGTAATTTTCTGATATAACTGTAAAACTACTGTAATCTGAAAAGTTATTATTCTAAAAATGAAATCTTTATCTGGTTGTAAATATTAAAATTAAAACAACTCCAGCAAAAATGAGTCTTTATGTAGAAAATCATGATTTAAATCGAGCCTTACTGACTAGTGATTTAAATCTTGATTTAAATCATGATTTAAATCAAATCCACCCTACCCTAAACGGTTTGGGACCTTCCTACCTGGTGGAGCATCTTCCCCTCAAGTCATCAGCCCACATCATTTGTTCATCCCAGATGGCGCAGCTCCAAGTGCCAACCCTGAGATTGGCAAGGAAGGCCACCACCTTTGTGGAACTCCCTCCCAACTGAATTGCGTCAGGTCCCATCGTTGTCTATATTTAAAAAGCAGCTGAAATTAGTTGGTTTGTTTTTAAAGAGGCCTTTGAGAAAGTTTTGACAATGGCTTAGTGCTAGGTTTTCTATTCCGTCTCTCTGCCAGCAATAGGGCTTTTGTATTTTTAAAATGTTTTTAAATACGTTTTTAATATGTAAATTTCATTTTGTTAGCTGTCCAGAATAGAAAATCCTCCTAGATGGGTGGGGTATAAATGGAATAAATAAATAAATACAGTATTGGAATGGAGGCAGAGAACTGAGCAAGAAAGTTAATTGCTTGCATCTTCTCTTGCGTGGAAAGTACAATGAGAAAACTAACTTTTTGTTAGTCTACTCATTGTACTTTGCTTTTAATAACTAACTTTTTGTGGTCCATTCATTCATGTTTCAAATCATTAGCACCTATAACAAACAGTCCCTAGTAGGCATGGAGTTTTCAGAGGTTTTCCCCACTACAGTTCCCAGAATTAATCAGGAATTCCCCCAGTGAGAATTCTCAAAGACTTTGCAAAAAAAAAAAAAAACCACACACACACAAAAAAACCAAACACTAGAACACACACGTATAGAGACCTTGGCAATCTCCGGTGTGATGGCCATTAAGCTGAAGAAGGAAAGTGTGTGTGGGAGGGGCTGATCTCCGTAAGAGCGGCAAGGGATCAGTGGACTGGTAGCATTTTGAAAGACACATTGTATAGAGCCTAAAGAACAGAGAGACTACTAGTGCCTTATCCCTTGCAGCTCCCATGGACCTTAGCCAAAACAGTAAATTGTTAACACAATTGTATTATATCCATGCTGTTCTACTCAGAGGACTTTGTCTACCTTAGAATGACAACCATTTTATTTTTCCCCCACAGAATGTGATGTTAAATGAGAATCCTGGTCCAGGATGCAGTGCCCGGGTGGTGATGGGGTGTGGACGTTATGCCCGTGCCTCCCCACTACTTCGGGAGCTGCACTGGTTACCAGTTTGCCTCCAGGTGCAATTCAAGGTGCTGATTTTGACCTTTAAAGCCCTACATGGCAGTGGGCCAGGATACCTGAGAGACCGCATCGCCCCAAGAGTGTCTGCCCGTCCAACCAGAGCTCCCTAGTTGTGCCTTCAGCTAGAGGGGCCCGCCTTCTCCGTGTCCACACCAGCCCTCTGGAACCTCCTGTCAACAGAATTGAGGTTACAGACAGAATTGCTGCCCTTCAGGAAAGGTTTGAAAACCTGGCTGGCAGGGCAGGTGTGGGGCCTTAATGGGAATACGGCACCAGCCTGTTGGTTCATTTCAAGTCAGTGTCCCTCCCTCCGTGTTGCTTGTATCCCTTTTATTCTTTTATGAATAGGGTGGGGGAAGGTGGGTGGGTGTCTTGGGGTTTTTAATTTATTTTTATATGTTTTTAATTTGCTGTAAGCGACTCTGAGTCAGGTTCACAAGAGTGGGCGGCATAAAAATTTTGAAATTAAATTAAATTAAATCCTATAACTGTCCAGCCAAGACTTTCAGTGACATGCTTGAATAATTCTTGCACAGTTTGGGAGGTGCAGCCAATGAAACAATGAAATATCTCTTTCAGTTTCCACTACTGGCTGAGCAGAGTTTGGCAGGCTTTCTAGCAGGGAACAAAATGGAGTTCCTATTATTATTATTTATTGGATTTATACCCCGCTCTACTCAAACCAAAGGCTGACTCAGAGCGGCTACAACAGGATTAATATACATATAAATTACAATAATAAATAATCAGAAAACAACAGTATATCAGATCCAACCCAACAGCAAAATGTCCAAATCAATTATTACAATATAAATTACAAGTCAATACACAACAGGGCAAGAAACATCATGATGTTGTTGTTCAGTCGCACAGTCGACTCCGACCCTTTGCGACCCCATGGACCATTTTCCTCCAGGCGCCTCTGTCCTCTACCATCCCCCTCAGCCCTCCCAGCTCTGTGCCCATTGTGTCTACAATACCATCTAGCCATCTCATCCTTGGCCTCCCCCTTCTTCTTTTGCCCTCCACCTTTCCCAACATCAATGCCTTCTCAAGTGAATCCTCCCTTCTCATTTGATGTCCAAAGTACTTTAGCTTCATCTTTACTATTTGACCTTCCAATGAGCAGTCAGGGTTAATTTCTTCTAAGATTGACCTATTTGTTCTCCTCGCTGTCCAGGGGACTCTCAAAACCCTCCTCCAACACCACATCTCAAAGGCATCTATTCTTCTACGTTCAGCCCTCCTAATTGTCCAGCTCTCACATCCATACATCACCACTGGGAAAACCATTGCTTTGACTATTCTAATTTTTGTTTGCAATGTGATGTCTCTGCTTTTCACTATGTTCCCCAGGTTTCTCATCGCTTGTCTCCCAAGAATCAGTCGCCTTTTTATTTCATGGCTACAATCCCCATCTGCAGTGATCTTTGATCCTAAGAAAGTAAAATCTGTCACTGCTTCTACTTCTTCCCCGTCTATTTTCCAGGAACTGATGGGGCCTGTTGCCATTATCTTGGTTTTCTTGATATTGAGTCTCAAGCCAGCTTTTGCACTCTCCTCCTTCACTCCAATCAAGAGGTTCTTTAGGTCTTCCTCACTTTCTGCCATTAGGGTGGTATCGTCTGCATATCTCAGATTGTTGATGTTTCTCCCAGC
This sequence comes from Bradypodion ventrale, assembly GCA_035047345.1. Lineage (NCBI taxonomy): Eukaryota > Metazoa > Chordata > Lepidosauria > Squamata > Chamaeleonidae > Bradypodion > Bradypodion ventrale. Next base: position 61,558,237 of record JAWDJE010000004.1, read on the forward strand.
AATTTTGATCCCATATTGTGATTCCTCCATCCCTGCACTGCGCATTATGTGCTCTGTGTATAGGTTGAATAAGCATGGTGACAAAATGCAGCCTTGTCTTACTCCTTTTCCTATTCCAAACCACTCTGTCATTCCGTGTTCTGTCCTAACTGTTGCTTCTTGGTTCATGTACAGATTTCTCAGGAGGCATATGAGGTGCTCTGGAATTCCCATCTCTTTAATTACTTGCCACATCTTGTTGTGGTCCACACAGTCAAATGCCTTAGTGTAATCAATAAAACAAAAGTAAACTTGTTTCTGATATTCCTTTGTTTTCTCCATGATCCAGCGTATGTTGGCAATGTGGTCTCTAGTCCCCCTGCCTCTTCTGAAACCAGCCTGCACCTCTGGTAATTCTCTCTCCACATGTTGCTGTAGTCTATCCTGTATTATCTTGAGCATCACCTTGCTGGCATGTGGGATGAGCGCGATTGTTCGATAATTTGAACATTCTTTGGCATTGCCCTTTTTTGGGATTGGGACGTATACTGATCTTTTCCAATCCTGTGGCCACTGTTTTGTTTTCCAAATCTGCTGGCATATTGAATGCAGTAATTTGACGCCGTCATCTTTTAGCGCTTTGAAGAATTCAACTGGGATACCATCATCTCCACTAGCTTTGTTGTTTGCAGTGCTCTTTAGGGCCTTTATGACTTCGCTCTCCAGGATGTCTGGCTCAAGTTCAATTTCTTCATCATTGTGACTATCAGGAGTGTTGATGTCCTTTTTGTAAAGTTCCTCTGTGTACTCTTTCCATCTTTTCTTAATCTCTTCTGCATCAGCTAGCTCCTTTCCGTCTTTGTCCCTTATCATGGTCATTTTTGCTTTAAATGTTCGCTTGATTTCGCCGATTTTTTTGAAAAGATCTCTGGTTCTGCCTCTTTTGTTATTTTCCTCCATTTCTCTGCACTGTTCTTTTAGGTAGTTTTCCTTATCTCTCCTTGCTTTTCTTTGAAATTCTGTGTTCAACTGATTGTAGTTTTTCCTTTCTCCTTTGGCTTTTGCGTTCCTTCTTTCCTCTGCTATTTTAAGAGCCTCATCAGACAACCACTTTGCTTTCTTACTCTTCTTTTCTTTTGGTATGGTTTTCTTTGCGGCTTCCTGCATGATGTCCCTCATCTCCGTCCATAATTCTTCTGGTACTCTGTCTACTGAGTCTAAGCCATTAAATCTGTTCAGCACCTCCACCGCGTATTCTTTAGGGATGCTGTCTAGGTGATATCTTTCTGGTCTCCGTGTTTTCCCTATTTTCTTTAGTCTAAGCCTGAATTTTGCGATCAGTAGGTTGTGATCTGAGCCACAGTCTGCTCCAGGTCTTGTTTTTGCTGACTGTATGGAGGTTCTCCATCTTTGGCTGCAGAGTATGTAGTCAATCTGGTTTCGGTGTTGGCCATCTGGTGATGTCCATGTGTAAAGTCGCCTCTTGTGTTGCTGGAAGAGAGTGTTTGCTATGACCAGTGCGTTCTCTTGGCAGAACTCTATCAATCTTTGCCCTGCTTCATTCTGTGTTCCAAGACCAAATTTGCCTGTTATTCCCTCCACTTTTTGATTTCCTACTTTGGCATTCCAGTCTCCTAAAATAATTTGGACATCATTTCTTGGTGTCTGTTCTATGAGGTGTTGTACGTCCTCATAGAACTGGTCCATTGTGGCTTCATCTGCACCAGTGGTTGGTGCGTATATTTGGATCACAGTGACATTGAAAGGTTTGCCTTGAATTCTGACTGACATCATTCTGTCATTTTTAAGGTTGTATCCCATTACTGCTTTTCTCACTCTTTTATTGACAATTATGGCTACTCCATTTCTTCTAAGGTTTTCTTGTCCACAGTAGTAGATATGATGGTTTCCCGAGCTGAATTCCCCCATCCCTGTCCATTTGAGCTCACTGATTCCCAAGATGTCAATGCTTATTCTTTCCATCTCATTTTTTACCACTTCCAGTTTTCCTTGGTTCATTGATCTCACATTCCATGTCCCTATACAGTATTGCTCCTTACAACATTGCATTTCCCCTCCCCCCTTCCTGTCCCTCCCCTTTCTCCCCTCTGTGGTGTTAAGCATCCTGTATCACCTAGCCTGCTCCTTTGTTTTGCCTTTTGTTTTGGTCAATAGGGTTCTCTTGGCAAGATTTTTGGCGTGGTTGCCGGTGTCTACGCCATTTTTCCCTCCTCATACATTTTATCACAGTTTTTAAAAGTTTAAAACATTTTAGACAACATATTGTCATGCATATTATCACACTTTATACACTTTATACACAGTCTCTATGTCAATTTCTGTATTTAGTTAGTGTAAAGTCTCTATGTCAGTTTCTATATTAAGTCTTCTACATCTGCATATCAGGTACTTATCCTTTGCCAGGGACTCTGAGTCTCGCCCCCTGCTTTTCCTCCTCTGCCCTCTTCCCGTCTTTCAGTTGGTCTTCTCTTGGCCTTTCCGCTGCTCAACCGGTTCTCCTCCTCCTCCTCTTCCTCACCCCCCCCCGGCTGGGGGTGGTTGCCCGGCGGTCGCGCGGCTGGCCCTTCCGCCGCTCGCTCACCCTGCTGGCTGGCTGGCTCTCCTCCCCACCCCCCGGCTGGGGGTGGTTGCCCGGCGGTCGCGCGGCTGGCCCTTCCGCCGCTCGCTCACCCTGCTGGCTGGCTGGCTCTCCTCCCCACCCCCCGGCTGGGGGTGGTTGCCCGGCGGTCGCGCGGCTGGCCCTTCCGCCGCTCGCTCACCCTGCTGGCTGGCTGGCTCTCCTCCCCACCCCCCGGCTGGGGGTGGTTGCCCGGCGGTCGCGCGGCTGGCCCTTCCGCCGCTCGCTCACCCTGCTGGCTGGCTGGCTCTCCTCCCCATCATGATAGACTATAGCAAAATACATTACAAAATTACAAGGGAAACATCATCCAGATGTTGCAGACCTCATAATCTACTGATTATGCATGAATCAGGAAGCAGCAAGTCCTCAAAAGTGTGTAGACATTTTTAAAAAGAAAATAAACTAATCATTCTAAATGGTTTGGTGTGTTTTGTCTTCAAGTATTCTTTGGACAGTGATGTATGAATACAGTATGCAGAGCAAGTGACATGACATTTTAAAATACTTTTTAAAAAAATCTCTGTAAATAGCCAAGAGTATTTCATTTTTAAAAATCATTTCAAATGGGGAGAAGGCTCTTCTAAAGCCCATATTCATTCAAGAATTATTGGAGGAGGTTTGTATGCACATGGTAGGTAGGATTGAAGCAAGTGATGAGTCCAGACGTTAATCGTTGGAATTCGGCATATGCTTCTGCACCTGTCTACACTATCCCGTACTGAGCCTCCTGCACTTGCCCAAACCCGGCCTGCAGAGTACTGCAGGGTTGCCGAAGCCAGCAGTGGGGCAAGAGCCCCACAAATGCGAACAAAGGGAAACAACTTCAATTCCCAATGTCCTCCGCGCCTCAGCCCATCAGGCTGAGAGGAGTAAGCAAAAAGAACGTTGGGAAACGCGGCGTGCCCAATTGAAATTGAGCCACAGGGAAAAAAAACGCCGCATGAACACAAACAAAACTCCAAGTCCCAGTGTCCTACACGCCGCGAGCACTTCAGCCAATCAGTCTGAAGGGCACGAGCGCACAGAACGCTGAAAAAGCCGGTGTGCGAAAAATAAAAAACACGCCGGCCTCCCGCAACGGGCGCGCAAGTCCACCGCAGGCAGATGCAGCGCCTCACAGCCTCGCAAAACAACCCCCCCCCAAAAAAAACCACGTCAAGACACCTGCCAGCCTTCTTTCCCGGAGCAACGAGGAGAAGAGGGACTCCCTCTCCTCCACACTACCCCGCCAAAGACATGGTGATACCACCGCCGGCCTCAAGGTCAGTTGAGCCGGGGTGGAAAAAATACCACCAGCAGGCAGCAGTTCGTCAGGGGAAGCACCCTCCCTGGCGAATGACTGGCTGCTGCCTTTGTACTATCAACGGAAGTAATACAAAAGCAGCAGCCAGCAATCTGCAAGGAAGAGCACCACCCCTTACGGATCGCTGCCTGCCGATCTCCGGTTAGGTAAGACAGGAGAAAAAGGAGACAGAGAGGAGGGAACCATCGTCAGGCAGATAGCTCTTCTCTGCCTCCTTCCCCGACCTACCTAACAAACCTTACGGGATGAAGAGCGAGCTGCCTGCCGGCTCCTCCTTTTCCCCATTGCTGCATTGAAACCAAAATTCGAAACAGCAATGGGGAAAAGAGGAACCGACAGGCAGCCCATTCTTCACGCAAAAATACACAACAACAACAAAACCAAACATTTACCAAAAATGCCAAACACCAAAATTAATAAAACAAAATAATTAATTAATTAAAATGCATTAATAAACAAAAAAGTAAACAACAAAATCCAGAAACAAAAACATCCACAATACCAGAATAGCACAGAAAAAACACCTAACTACAACATGAGAATACCTAACTCTAACAACACAACTACCACAAATTACACAAATAAACACCAACGAAATCACAAAAATGAAACAAACCAGAAATAAACAAACCAAAAACCCAACCAAACCACAAAAGAACAATCAAAAACATCTCCCAGCCCACAACAAAAACAAAGAAAAACCCAGAAGAAAGAAAACCAGAGAACTCACCAGCAAGTCTTCCCTCCAGAAGACCGGAACAGCAATGAAGAAACAAAGACTACTTACCGGAAGAAGTCCCACCTAGAGGCCAGGAGAGAAAAAACAAGTCAAACAAAAAATAATCCAACACTATTACTAACAGCCCCACCTGCAGGCTGGAAGATTAAAAACAAGTTTAAAAAAAGGGCAAAGCAGCCCTCTTGCTAACAGTCCCACCTAGAGGCCACAAGAGTAAAAATAAGTCAAAAAATAAGAATAAATCAAAAGTTTACAGAATTAAAAACATATGTTAAATAAAAAGATTTGTAGCATCCTCTGTTTATTTTTTACTCACCCCCCCCCCCAAACAGCAAAACACCATTTATAACAGCCCGGCAATGCCGGGCAAATTATGCTAATTGTTTCTAAGACCTGCTCCTTTATTCCCTCGCTTTCCTTTTTGCTAAACAAGTTGGCAGTGTAGGCCCAGCTGATGGCTCTTACAATTAACTAAAGAGCCTTCTACATTAGAAGTACTCCAGCTGCTTTACACGTATACACTTGACTAATTGTATAATCATCTGGATAATATATGGTGAAAGCAGTGGAAAAGGGGGAAATCTGCTATATTGTATTGTGCAAGTACAGTACTTCCAAAAATAATAATAAAGCCTAATCTTATTTTACATTAGTAAGACTCTACTTTTACATACATTTACCCGTAAGTCGTCGTCATCTGCTACTCGTGTATGAGTATACTTTTTTTCTTGAAAATCAGTGACAAACAGGAAAAAATGCTATTGGTGTGTTTGTTTAAGGTGGATCCCAGCTTGCCATGAAGTGACCCACACACTATGACCATGGAGTCATTTCCTGTGACACCATACCCATCAAGCGTTGCTCCTGGATATGCAGGAACTACTCCGGCCCGGGTGCGCATGCACCATAACTTATCTGCGCATGCGCAGAACCCCGCACGTGTGCAGTAACCGCTTTCCCCACAGTTCAAATAAGGGACGGCGGGAAAGGGGAGGAACGAGCAGAGAAATATGGGAAATCCCGGCCAATCCGGGATACTTGACAGGTATGTGCGATACATATGAAATGAGACATACAGGATTTGACGCGGACTATAATGGACTGCCGCAGCCTTGAGGATATTGGCAAGGTGTGCCTTCACAGCCAGTCCTCTTCCGCCTCCATGACTGTTGGGAATCAGAGTTCGTCCTTCGCTCATTTTGCCGTTGGGCCCAGTGTGATGGTTTCCAGGGGCATTTCCTCCACTGATGGGGCCTATCACCCCACCTAAAGGGGTTCATCCGCCTGTAGCCATTGGCCTCTTTAGGGAGTCAGGTTATTTACCCCGCTGCCCAACATTGGCGACCCATTAGTAATATTCACTAAATAAAGTGGAACTAATTTTCAAGTATTCCAGTGGCAAAGCAAGTCAATATACCATGCACGCAATCAGTGGGTATTAAAAAGTTACTTATCTATTCGTCTTAAGTAAACTGATACGGGATTCTAAAAACTGTTTGATACGCATTTTCAGTGGGTATTTTGACTTGTCTGCATTTTGTGAATGTTTACAAAGAGATAAGAGTCACCTTTCATTGTACTGAATTCCAATTGCATTTTTGAATTGACAGGCATACCTAGTCAGATATGAGCAAAGTGAGATGTCTTATCTACATCGTGTGGGAGTGGTATATTATTGCTAGTGTAAATTTGCAACAAAATTTTTCTGTACGGTGCCCTTGCCTCTCCCAGAAGTGGAAGTAGAACGCTGCTGTAAATGACCTGCAGCTGTTGTAAACACATTTACAACAGCTGCAGGTCATTTATGACAGCATCATGCGTGGGCACGTTCTACTTCCGGTGGGAGGGACCATGTGACTTGCCTGTGGCCCGTAAAGTTTGGGCACCCCTGATTTAAATCATGACTTTCTATATAAAGACTGTCTTTCTGGTATAATCTTAGTATTTATAATGCTTTCTATGCCAGCAGAAGAAGCTGTTATGTTGTGGAATCATTACTTCAACAGTATCTAAATCCAAGTGCTTAAGTAGTGTGACTTAAAAAAAAAACACCATTAGCAAACATATTTTTTGGGATGTTTCCCCCTTAGGTCTGAAATTTATAATAGTTGGAATTTACTGATGGATGATTGCTGGATACCTATGTCATAGAGAACTCATCTTCCTCAAGCATTTAGGGCTTCACCCTTAACCATTGTCTGTAGCCAAACTGTGTACTAAACATGTTAAATTTGGTTCATATATTATGATTACTTTTATTGCCACTTCTTGTAAATGTTCTGTTGTGTGTGCATTTCCTGTCATATCAATTGTTTCTTCAAGGAAGACATGCCCTTCTGTTATGCAAGCACATAAAACAGTATCATTATGGATATTTCCACCCATCATGACTAAAGTTAACAATTTTACCCTCTAGAGCAGGGAAGATGGTGATTTTGCAGAGGGACAGTTTCCAAAAGCCTTTAGGTTGATGATGGAGCCCGCTAAACAAAAAAGTCAATGTTTGCTGTTATTTTGTTATTTATACCATTTCTGCTTATTTAGTATTAGCATTTTTTGTCCAGCCTTGCCAGGCAGGTATTGATTTTGTGTTGGTGGTGGGGTGGTTTTGGGGTGGCGGCTTATTTGGGAAGAGAGGATTCACTTGAGTAAGGCTTACTCCAGCATCAAGCCTTACTCAAGTGAACCCTCTCTTCCCAAATAAGCCGCCATCCCACCACCAACACAAAATCAATACCTGCCCACCTGTGGGTGGGGTGGTGATTACTCTCTGCGGTGGCTGTGGCCGCATTTGTCCTACCTCCAGCCCTTTCACTCACTTACACGCACATATAGACACACACAGACATACTTTCTCTCTTTCATAAATACACTCACACATTTTCTCTCACACATTCACAGAGACTCTCTCACACACACACTCATTTCTTTCGTCTTTGCAACCCCACAGTCTCACGTACTTGGGCCCTGCGGAGGGAGTAGGTGACTGCCAGCCCTTCAAAACAGCTGAAGGGGTAATGCAAAGATGGCAGCCAGCGATCCGTCAGGGATGGCGCTCTCCCTGACGGATCGCTGGCTGCTGCCTTTGTATTACCCCCTCCGCTGTTTTGTGTCAGCCTTCGAAACAGCTGAGGGGAAAAAAAGGCAGCAGCCAGCGATCCGTCAGGGGAGGCGCTTTCCCTGGCGGATTGCTGGCTGCCGCCTGTGAATGTTTCCCTCCACTGTTTCGTGGGCTGGCTTAAAACAGCAGGGGAAATGGCGAGAGCCATCAAGCACGGCTCAGGACGGGATGGGTGGCATGGCAGAGGCAGCACCTACGGCAGCACCTCACCCTGGCGTGTCCTCAGGCGGTGTGGCTGAGGGCAGAAGGGGCGGCATGGCCTATGGTGCTGCCTCACCCAGCTGTGTCCTCAGGCAGACCGTTCCCTCAGCTCGGGCTTTTTCTGCCTCAGTAAGGCAGGGCCCTGGGCTGAGCTGTTTTGGGCACGCATCGGTCATTTTTTTCTTGTACGCACCGGCTGTCCCTCCTCCGCTCGGGCCGTCCTGCCTGATTTGCTGAGGCACGCCGCAGTGCGGAGGACACTGGAAATGGTAGGGGTTTTTTTGGTTTGTGCTCGTGGGGTGTTGCCCCACTCTCAGCTCCTGGACCCACATGGCGATGGTGTCAAGGTCAAAAGGTAAATGTGGCCGGCTCATTACGGGTTAGGCTGGACGTATGTGGACACGCATTCTGGACACATACGGTCCAACCCATTCTTATAGGTATAGATTACAGTAAAACCTCGAGTTATGAACGCCTCTACAAAACTCGCAACACGAAAGGAAATCTCGGGGGGGGGGGAATTACTTCGAGGTACAATTTTTTTCAAGATACGGGGAAAAAATTGGGTTGTCTGAAGCTTCCCACTCAGTGGTGGGAGGTTTTTTGGAACATTTTGGGATTTCTCGTCACATCTTGGCATCGCCAGAAGTTTTCCCCGCAACCAGGAAGTGCTGAAAAATCCCCCTCTCAGAAACAGCTGATTGGCAGGTACTTTTCCTGCAATTACCAGTGGTGGCCACTACATGGCGCCATCAGAAATGTGCAGAATATGCATTGAAAACCAAAATACATGGCGCCATCAGAAATGTGCAGAATATGCATTGAAAACCAAAATACACTTCTGGAGCTCAGGAAAAAAGCCAAATAAACATCTTTTATCTGTTCAAATCTCTTTATAAGTGGCCAAAATGCAGCAAAAAATTCCAAAATGTACTTTATGAAGAGTTTTGGACAGAAAAAAAATGTTTTTTAACTTTTTTTTAAACTCTGGAACGGATTTTTCTTTTGCTTTTCAATGCATTCCTTTGGGAAATCATGTTTTGAGATATGAATTTTTCAAGATAAGAAAAACCTCAAGGAACGAATTTATTTTGTATGAGATTTCACTGTAGTTTGTAGCATTTCTTTTTTTAAAACACCACTGAAAACAGTGGTGTATTGCAGCTGTATGTGGCACCATAGCTGAAATCCAGGTTGGTGAGCTACAGAAGACTTGGCTGCAAAAAAAAGGGATCGGACTGCATGCAGATGGTATATTGTTCACCTCTGCTCAAAGAAGTCTGGCTAAAGAAATTTTGCTCCCTGAGACAAAGAATAGGAAGGCATCTTCTTCATGTTCCATGTGTGCAAGCAGATTATAGCAGCAGCTGAATTATACTTCATTGTGGTGATTGCATAGTCTCTTCCAATGCAATTGAAGCAGGAGGCTAGTTCAAAGACCACAGAACAGGCTCTGAGTCTTAAATAGCCTTGGGAAGAATATTGTTCGGTACCTTATGTAATTGATGTACTCTACAGAAAATTAGGGCCAGTCTAAGAACCTAACTGTAGAAATGTGCTTCTTGAGCCAAAGCTGCAGAGGTTTCATCCATGCCTTTTTCATGCCGATGAAGGTCAGAATCTTGTTGGCAAATTGCAGATGTATAAGTCAAAACACATAAGATGCAGCTCTTATTATTGATATGCCAGTGGCATTCTTTCTTGTGTTCCGTTTATACAACCAGATAATCAAGAATGCAACCAGTATCTCATTAATTAGCAGCAATTCACTGATGGGACTTAGAAAGATTTCAGTTATGTATACATACAAGTTATGTATACATACATACATACATACATACATACATACATACATACATACATACATAGTTTTCTCCAGGACATAGAGACAATGACCTGAGGGTCGAGGGGCTGGTCTCCTCGACCTTATCATGGTCTGACCATTGTCTGCTGTGGTTCAAGGTGGTGATGTCTAGCCCCTCCTCCCTTCTCCCCCAAGAATTCAGGACCGATTAGGATGGTCTGCCCCTGAAGGCTGCTGGATCCAGTAGGCTTCCTAGCCGCCTTAGGTGGGTTCCCTTCTGAGCTGGCCAGTACTCCTGTCAAAGCCCAGGTGACCAGATGATATGTTGAAGCTGCCAGGGCTGTTGACATGATTGCTCCCGAACGTCCTCTCCTCTGCAGAGCTCAGCTCTTCCCGTTGTTCACAGAGGAACTCTGAGCGATAAAGCAGAATAGGAGAAGACTGGAGAGCAGGTGGAGATAGGTCCTGTTCGATGAAAACCTTGGGCGGGTGAGGAGGGCCTCTTCAATTGTACCAGCAATCGGTAAGGAAGGCCAGGAAGACCTATAATGCGACCTGTATACAGGAGGCTACCAACAGACAAGCTGAAAATCATATGTTGCCTCATCTCTGGCCATGCTGCAGGTCCCCACCAATCCCAACTGTCCTACGAACTATTTGCATCACACTTTAAATCAAAGATAGAGATCATCTGTCGGGACCTTGATGCTACAGTTGTTGCAGTAAATCTGGATGAGATGTCCAGTGAGATCCTCAACCGGGCTTCTTGGGATCAGTTTCGGCTTGCGTCACTTGAGGTGGACAAGGCGCTTGCATGTTGTAATTCCGCAACATCTCACTCTAATCCTTGCCCATCTTGGCTTCTAAAATCTGCCAAGGGAATAGGGGAGTGGCTGAGAAATATCATTTATGCCTGCTTGGCGGAGGGTGTTATGCCCTCTAGACTAAAGGAGACAGTTATACGCCCGCTCCTGAAAAAACCAAATTTGGCCACAGATGTCATGGACAATTTATATACCTGTGCCGAATATTCCTTTTTGGGGTAAGGTGATTGAAAGGGTTGTGGCAGACCAACTGCAGTGGTTCTTGGGTGAATTCAACTGCTTGGACCCATTCCAGTCAGGATTTAGGCCACGTCATGGCACTGAAACCGTGCTGGTTACACTGCAAGATGACTTGCTCCGGGAGGCTGACCAGGAAGCTTCGTCCATCCTGGTACTCCTGGACCTTGGTGGCTTTTGATACCATTGACCATGGTATCCTGCTGGGGCGATTGTCAGAGTTGGGGGTACGAGGCCTGTTTTACAATGGGGTGTTCCTCAGGGGTTGATTATTTCCCCAATGCTATTTAACTTCTATGTGAAGCGGCTGGGAGGGGTCATCCGGAGATTCGCAGTATGCTGTCATCAATATGCGGATCACACACAACTCTATCCTTTTTAAAAATATATTTACCACATCAGTTAACAAACATAGATGTTTAAGCAAATATAAGCATACATAATGCTATATAATGTTGTTTTGGTTAAATAAAACTATTTAAATGTTAAGGTAATTATTATTTTTCTCCTTCCAATAAAGTACAACAGAACAGTTGTCCAAATATGAATTATTAACCTATTAAACTGGAGATAGTTCACCTTGCAGTAATTTCATAATTATCTATCTATGTATTTCTAATGGTATATAACTACCAAATCAGTAATTTTCTGATATAACTGTAAAACTACTGTAATCTGAAAAGTTATTATTCTAAAAATGAAATCTTTATCTGGTTGTAAATATTAAAATTAAAACAACTCCAGCAAAAATGAGTCTTTATGTAGAAAATCATGATTTAAATCGAGCCTTACTGACTAGTGATTTAAATCTTGATTTAAATCATGATTTAAATCAAATCCACCCTACCCTAAACGGTTTGGGACCTTCCTACCTGGTGGAGCATCTTCCCCTCAAGTCATCAGCCCACATCATTTGTTCATCCCAGATGGCGCAGCTCCAAGTGCCAACCCTGAGATTGGCAAGGAAGGCCACCACCTTTGTGGAACTCCCTCCCAACTGAATTGCGTCAGGTCCCATCGTTGTCTATATTTAAAAAGCAGCTGAAATTAGTTGGTTTGTTTTTAAAGAGGCCTTTGAGAAAGTTTTGACAATGGCTTAGTGCTAGGTTTTCTATTCCGTCTCTCTGCCAGCAATAGGGCTTTTGTATTTTTAAAATGTTTTTAAATACGTTTTTAATATGTAAATTTCATTTTGTTAGCTGTCCAGAATAGAAAATCCTCCTAGATGGGTGGGGTATAAATGGAATAAATAAATAAATACAGTATTGGAATGGAGGCAGAGAACTGAGCAAGAAAGTTAATTGCTTGCATCTTCTCTTGCGTGGAAAGTACAATGAGAAAACTAACTTTTTGTTAGTCTACTCATTGTACTTTGCTTTTAATAACTAACTTTTTGTGGTCCATTCATTCATGTTTCAAATCATTAGCACCTATAACAAACAGTCCCTAGTAGGCATGGAGTTTTCAGAGGTTTTCCCCACTACAGTTCCCAGAATTAATCAGGAATTCCCCCAGTGAGAATTCTCAAAGACTTTGCAAAAAAAAAAAAAAACCACACACACACAAAAAAACCAAACACTAGAACACACACGTATAGAGACCTTGGCAATCTCCGGTGTGATGGCCATTAAGCTGAAGAAGGAAAGTGTGTGTGGGAGGGGCTGATCTCCGTAAGAGCGGCAAGGGATCAGTGGACTGGTAGCATTTTGAAAGACACATTGTATAGAGCCTAAAGAACAGAGAGACTACTAGTGCCTTATCCCTTGCAGCTCCCATGGACCTTAGCCAAAACAGTAAATTGTTAACACAATTGTATTATATCCATGCTGTTCTACTCAGAGGACTTTGTCTACCTTAGAATGACAACCATTTTATTTTTCCCCCACAGAATGTGATGTTAAATGAGAATCCTGGTCCAGGATGCAGTGCCCGGGTGGTGATGGGGTGTGGACGTTATGCCCGTGCCTCCCCACTACTTCGGGAGCTGCACTGGTTACCAGTTTGCCTCCAGGTGCAATTCAAGGTGCTGATTTTGACCTTTAAAGCCCTACATGGCAGTGGGCCAGGATACCTGAGAGACCGCATCGCCCCAAGAGTGTCTGCCCGTCCAACCAGAGCTCCCTAGTTGTGCCTTCAGCTAGAGGGGCCCGCCTTCTCCGTGTCCACACCAGCCCTCTGGAACCTCCTGTCAACAGAATTGAGGTTACAGACAGAATTGCTGCCCTTCAGGAAAGGTTTGAAAACCTGGCTGGCAGGGCAGGTGTGGGGCCTTAATGGGAATACGGCACCAGCCTGTTGGTTCATTTCAAGTCAGTGTCCCTCCCTCCGTGTTGCTTGTATCCCTTTTATTCTTTTATGAATAGGGTGGGGGAAGGTGGGTGGGTGTCTTGGGGTTTTTAATTTATTTTTATATGTTTTTAATTTGCTGTAAGCGACTCTGAGTCAGGTTCACAAGAGTGGGCGGCATAAAAATTTTGAAATTAAATTAAATTAAATCCTATAACTGTCCAGCCAAGACTTTCAGTGACATGCTTGAATAATTCTTGCACAGTTTGGGAGGTGCAGCCAATGAAACAATGAAATATCTCTTTCAGTTTCCACTACTGGCTGAGCAGAGTTTGGCAGGCTTTCTAGCAGGGAACAAAATGGAGTTCCTATTATTATTATTTATTGGATTTATACCCCGCTCTACTCAAACCAAAGGCTGACTCAGAGCGGCTACAACAGGATTAATATACATATAAATTACAATAATAAATAATCAGAAAACAACAGTATATCAGATCCAACCCAACAGCAAAATGTCCAAATCAATTATTACAATATAAATTACAAGTCAATACACAACAGGGCAAGAAACATCATGATGTTGTTGTTCAGTCGCACAGTCGACTCCGACCCTTTGCGACCCCATGGACCATTTTCCTCCAGGCGCCTCTGTCCTCTACCATCCCCCTCAGCCCTCCCAGCTCTGTGCCCATTGTGTCTACAATACCATCTAGCCATCTCATCCTTGGCCTCCCCCTTCTTCTTTTGCCCTCCACCTTTCCCAACATCAATGCCTTCTCAAGTGAATCCTCCCTTCTCATTTGATGTCCAAAGTACTTTAGCTTCATCTTTACTATTTGACCTTCCAATGAGCAGTCAGGGTTAATTTCTTCTAAGATTGACCTATTTGTTCTCCTCGCTGTCCAGGGGACTCTCAAAACCCTCCTCCAACACCACATCTCAAAGGCATCTATTCTTCTACGTTCAGCCCTCCTAATTGTCCAGCTCTCACATCCATACATCACCACTGGGAAAACCATTGCTTTGACTATTCTAATTTTTGTTTGCAATGTGATGTCTCTGCTTTTCACTATGTTCCCCAGGTTTCTCATCGCTTGTCTCCCAAGAATCAGTCGCCTTTTTATTTCATGGCTACAATCCCCATCTGCAGTGATCTTTGATCCTAAGAAAGTAAAATCTGTCACTGCTTCTACTTCTTCCCCGTCTATTTTCCAGGAACTGATGGGGCCTGTTGCCATTATCTTGGTTTTCTTGATATTGAGTCTCAAGCCAGCTTTTGCACTCTCCTCCTTCACTCCAATCAAGAGGTTCTTTAGGTCTTCCTCACTTTCTGCCATTAGGGTGGTATCGTCTGCATATCTCAGATTGTTGATGTTTCTCCCAGCAATTTTGATCCCATATTGTGATTCCTCCATCCCTGCACTGCGCATTATGTGCTCTGTGTATAGGTTGAATAAGCATGGTGACAAAATGCAGCCTTGTCTTACTCCTTTTCCTATTCCAAACCACTCTGTCATTCCGTGTTCTGTCCTAACTGTTGCTTCTTGGTTCATGTACAGATTTCTCAGGAGGCATATGAGGTGCTCTGGAATTCCCATCTCTTTAATTACTTGCCACATCTTGTTGTGGTCCACACAGTCAAATGCCTTAGTGTAATCAATAAAACAAAAGTAAACTTGTTTCTGATATTCCTTTGTTTTCTCCATGATCCAGCGTATGTTGGCAATGTGGTCTCTAGTCCCCCTGCCTCTTCTGAAACCAGCCTGCACCTCTGGTAATTCTCTCTCCACATGTTGCTGTAGTCTATCCTGTATTATCTTGAGCATCACCTTGCTGGCATGTGGGATGAGCGCGATTGTTCGATAATTTGAACATTCTTTGGCATTGCCCTTTTTTGGGATTGGGACGTATACTGATCTTTTCCAATCCTGTGGCCACTGTTTTGTTTTCCAAATCTGCTGGCATATTGAATGCAGTAATTTGACGCCGTCATCTTTTAGCGCTTTGAAGAATTCAACTGGGATACCATCATCTCCACTAGCTTTGTTGTTTGCAGTGCTCTTTAGGGCCTTTATGACTTCGCTCTCCAGGATGTCTGGCTCAAGTTCAATTTCTTCATCATTGTGACTATCAGGAGTGTTGATGTCCTTTTTGTAAAGTTCCTCTGTGTACTCTTTCCATCTTTTCTTAATCTCTTCTGCATCAGCTAGCTCCTTTCCGTCTTTGTCCCTTATCATGGTCATTTTTGCTTTAAATGTTCGCTTGATTTCGCCGATTTTTTTGAAAAGATCTCTGGTTCTGCCTCTTTTGTTATTTTCCTCCATTTCTCTGCACTGTTCTTTTAGGTAGTTTTCCTTATCTCTCCTTGCTTTTCTTTGAAATTCTGTGTTCAACTGATTGTAGTTTTTCCTTTCTCCTTTGGCTTTTGCGTTCCTTCTTTCCTCTGCTATTTTAAGAGCCTCATCAGACAACCACTTTGCTTTCTTACTCTTCTTTTCTTTTGGTATGGTTTTCTTTGCGGCTTCCTGCATGATGTCCCTCATCTCCGTCCATAATTCTTCTGGTACTCTGTCTACTGAGTCTAAGCCATTAAATCTGTTCAGCACCTCCACCGCGTATTCTTTAGGGATGCTGTCTAGGTGATATCTTTCTGGTCTCCGTGTTTTCCCTATTTTCTTTAGTCTAAGCCTGAATTTTGCGATCAGTAGGTTGTGATCTGAGCCACAGTCTGCTCCAGGTCTTGTTTTTGCTGACTGTATGGAGGTTCTCCATCTTTGGCTGCAGAGTATGTAGTCAATCTGGTTTCGGTGTTGGCCATCTGGTGATGTCCATGTGTAAAGTCGCCTCTTGTGTTGCTGGAAGAGAGTGTTTGCTATGACCAGTGCGTTCTCTTGGCAGAACTCTATCAATCTTTGCCCTGCTTCATTCTGTGTTCCAAGACCAAATTTGCCTGTTATTCCCTCCACTTTTTGATTTCCTACTTTGGCATTCCAGTCTCCTAAAATAATTTGGACATCATTTCTTGGTGTCTGTTCTATGAGGTGTTGTACGTCCTCATAGAACTGGTCCATTGTGGCTTCATCTGCACCAGTGGTTGGTGCGTATATTTGGATCACAGTGACATTGAAAGGTTTGCCTTGAATTCTGACTGACATCATTCTGTCATTTTTAAGGTTGTATCCCATTACTGCTTTTCTCACTCTTTTATTGACAATTATGGCTACTCCATTTCTTCTAAGGTTTTCTTGTCCACAGTAGTAGATATGATGGTTTCCCGAGCTGAATTCCCCCATCCCTGTCCATTTGAGCTCACTGATTCCCAAGATGTCAATGCTTATTCTTTCCATCTCATTTTTTACCACTTCCAGTTTTCCTTGGTTCATTGATCTCACATTCCATGTCCCTATACAGTATTGCTCCTTACAACATTGCATTTCCCCTCCCCCCTTCCTGTCCCTCCCCTTTCTCCCCTCTGTGGTGTTAAGCATCCTGTATCACCTAGCCTGCTCCTTTGTTTTGCCTTTTGTTTTGGTCAATAGGGTTCTCTTGGCAAGATTTTTGGCGTGGTTGCCGGTGTCTACGCCATTTTTCCCTCCTCATACATTTTATCACAGTTTTTAAAAGTTTAAAACATTTTAGACAACATATTGTCATGCATATTATCACACTTTATACACTTTATACACAGTCTCTATGTCAATTTCTGTATTTAGTTAGTGTAAAGTCTCTATGTCAGTTTCTATATTAAGTCTTCTACATCTGCATATCAGGTACTTATCCTTTGCCAGGGACTCTGAGTCTCGCCCCCTGCTTTTCCTCCTCTGCCCTCTTCCCGTCTTTCAGTTGGTCTTCTCTTGGCCTTTCCGCTGCTCAACCGGTTCTCCTCCTCCTCCTCTTCCTCACCCCCCCCCGGCTGGGGGTGGTTGCCCGGCGGTCGCGCGGCTGGCCCTTCCGCCGCTCGCTCACCCTGCTGGCTGGCTGGCTCTCCTCCCCACCCCCCGGCTGGGGGTGGTTGCCCGGCGGTCGCGCGGCTGGCCCTTCCGCCGCTCGCTCACCCTGCTGGCTGGCTGGCTCTCCTCCCCACCCCCCGGCTGGGGGTGGTTGCCCGGCGGTCGCGCGGCTGGCCCTTCCGCCGCTCGCTCACCCTGCTGGCTGGCTGGCTCTCCTCCCCACCCCCCGGCTGGGGGTGGTTGCCCGGCGGTCGCGCGGCTGGCCCTTCCGCCGCTCGCTCACCCTGCTGGCTGGCTGGCTCTCCTCCCCATCATGATAGACTATAGCAAAATACATTACAAAATTACAAGGGAAACATCATCCAGATGTTGCAGACCTCATAATCTACTGATTATGCATGAATCAGGAAGCAGCAAGTCCTCAAAAGTGTGTAGACATTTTTAAAAAGAAAATAAACTAATCATTCTAAATGGTTTGGTGTGTTTTGTCTTCAAGTATTCTTTGGACAGTGATGTATGAATACAGTATGCAGAGCAAGTGACATGACATTTTAAAATACTTTTTAAAAAAATCTCTGTAAATAGCCAAGAGTATTTCATTTTTAAAAATCATTTCAAATGGGGAGAAGGCTCTTCTAAAGCCCATATTCATTCAAGAATTATTGGAGGAGGTTTGTATGCACATGGTAGGTAGGATTGAAGCAAGTGATGAGTCCAGACGTTAATCGTTGGAATTCGGCATATGCTTCTGCACCTGTCTACACTATCCCGTACTGAGCCTCCTGCACTTGCCCAAACCCGGCCTGCAGAGTACTGCAGGGTTGCCGAAGCCAGCAGTGGGGCAAGAGCCCCACAAATGCGAACAAAGGGAAACAACTTCAATTCCCAATGTCCTCCGCGCCTCAGCCCATCAGGCTGAGAGGAGTAAGCAAAAAGAACGTTGGGAAACGCGGCGTGCCCAATTGAAATTGAGCCACAGGGAAAAAAAACGCCGCATGAACACAAACAAAACTCCAAGTCCCAGTGTCCTACACGCCGCGAGCACTTCAGCCAATCAGTCTGAAGGGCACGAGCGCACAGAACGCTGAAAAAGCCGGTGTGCGAAAAATAAAAAACACGCCGGCCTCCCGCAACGGGCGCGCAAGTCCACCGCAGGCAGATGCAGCGCCTCACAGCCTCGCAAAACAACCCCCCCCCAAAAAAAACCACGTCAAGACACCTGCCAGCCTTCTTTCCCGGAGCAACGAGGAGAAGAGGGACTCCCTCTCCTCCACACTACCCCGCCAAAGACATGGTGATACCACCGCCGGCCTCAAGGTCAGTTGAGCCGGGGTGGAAAAAATACCACCAGCAGGCAGCAGTTCGTCAGGGGAAGCACCCTCCCTGGCGAATGACTGGCTGCTGCCTTTGTACTATCAACGGAAGTAATACAAAAGCAGCAGCCAGCAATCTGCAAGGAAGAGCACCACCCCTTACGGATCGCTGCCTGCCGATCTCCGGTTAGGTAAGACAGGAGAAAAAGGAGACAGAGAGGAGGGAACCATCGTCAGGCAGATAGCTCTTCTCTGCCTCCTTCCCCGACCTACCTAACAAACCTTACGGGATGAAGAGCGAGCTGCCTGCCGGCTCCTCCTTTTCCCCATTGCTGCATTGAAACCAAAATTCGAAACAGCAATGGGGAAAAGAGGAACCGACAGGCAGCCCATTCTTCACGCAAAAATACACAACAACAACAAAACCAAACATTTACCAAAAATGCCAAACACCAAAATTAATAAAACAAAATAATTAATTAATTAAAATGCATTAATAAACAAAAAAGTAAACAACAAAATCCAGAAACAAAAACATCCACAATACCAGAATAGCACAGAAAAAACACCTAACTACAACATGAGAATACCTAACTCTAACAACACAACTACCACAAATTACACAAATAAACACCAACGAAATCACAAAAATGAAACAAACCAGAAATAAACAAACCAAAAACCCAACCAAACCACAAAAGAACAATCAAAAACATCTCCCAGCCCACAACAAAAACAAAGAAAAACCCAGAAGAAAGAAAACCAGAGAACTCACCAGCAAGTCTTCCCTCCAGAAGACCGGAACAGCAATGAAGAAACAAAGACTACTTACCGGAAGAAGTCCCACCTAGAGGCCAGGAGAGAAAAAACAAGTCAAACAAAAAATAATCCAACACTATTACTAACAGCCCCACCTGCAGGCTGGAAGATTAAAAACAAGTTTAAAAAAAGGGCAAAGCAGCCCTCTTGCTAACAGTCCCACCTAGAGGCCACAAGAGTAAAAATAAGTCAAAAAATAAGAATAAATCAAAAGTTTACAGAATTAAAAACATATGTTAAATAAAAAGATTTGTAGCATCCTCTGTTTATTTTTTACTCACCCCCCCCCCCAAACAGCAAAACACCATTTATAACAGCCCGGCAATGCCGGGCAAATTATGCTAATTGTTTCTAAGACCTGCTCCTTTATTCCCTCGCTTTCCTTTTTGCTAAACAAGTTGGCAGTGTAGGCCCAGCTGATGGCTCTTACAATTAACTAAAGAGCCTTCTACATTAGAAGTACTCCAGCTGCTTTACACGTATACACTTGACTAATTGTATAATCATCTGGATAATATATGGTGAAAGCAGTGGAAAAGGGGGAAATCTGCTATATTGTATTGTGCAAGTACAGTACTTCCAAAAATAATAATAAAGCCTAATCTTATTTTACATTAGTAAGACTCTACTTTTACATACATTTACCCGTAAGTCGTCGTCATCTGCTACTCGTGTATGAGTATACTTTTTTTCTTGAAAATCAGTGACAAACAGGAAAAAATGCTATTGGTGTGTTTGTTTAAGGTGGATCCCAGCTTGCCATGAAGTGACCCACACACTATGACCATGGAGTCATTTCCTGTGACACCATACCCATCAAGCGTTGCTCCTGGATATGCAGGAACTACTCCGGCCCGGGTGCGCATGCACCATAACTTATCTGCGCATGCGCAGAACCCCGCACGTGTGCAGTAACCGCTTTCCCCACAGTTCAAATAAGGGACGGCGGGAAAGGGGAGGAACGAGCAGAGAAATATGGGAAATCCCGGCCAATCCGGGATACTTGACAGGTATGTGCGATACATATGAAATGAGACATACAGGATTTGACGCGGACTATAATGGACTGCCGCAGCCTTGAGGATATTGGCAAGGTGTGCCTTCACAGCCAGTCCTCTTCCGCCTCCATGACTGTTGGGAATCAGAGTTCGTCCTTCGCTCATTTTGCCGTTGGGCCCAGTGTGATGGTTTCCAGGGGCATTTCCTCCACTGATGGGGCCTATCACCCCACCTAAAGGGGTTCATCCGCCTGTAGCCATTGGCCTCTTTAGGGAGTCAGGTTATTTACCCCGCTGCCCAACATTGGCGACCCATTAGTAATATTCACTAAATAAAGTGGAACTAATTTTCAAGTATTCCAGTGGCAAAGCAAGTCAATATACCATGCACGCAATCAGTGGGTATTAAAAAGTTACTTATCTATTCGTCTTAAGTAAACTGATACGGGATTCTAAAAACTGTTTGATACGCATTTTCAGTGGGTATTTTGACTTGTCTGCATTTTGTGAATGTTTACAAAGAGATAAGAGTCACCTTTCATTGTACTGAATTCCAATTGCATTTTTGAATTGACAGGCATACCTAGTCAGATATGAGCAAAGTGAGATGTCTTATCTACATCGTGTGGGAGTGGTATATTATTGCTAGTGTAAATTTGCAACAAAATTTTTCTGTACGGTGCCCTTGCCTCTCCCAGAAGTGGAAGTAGAACGCTGCTGTAAATGACCTGCAGCTGTTGTAAACACATTTACAACAGCTGCAGGTCATTTATGACAGCATCATGCGTGGGCACGTTCTACTTCCGGTGGGAGGGACCATGTGACTTGCCTGTGGCCCGTAAAGTTTGGGCACCCCTGATTTAAATCATGACTTTCTATATAAAGACTGTCTTTCTGGTATAATCTTAGTATTTATAATGCTTTCTATGCCAGCAGAAGAAGCTGTTATGTTGTGGAATCATTACTTCAACAGTATCTAAATCCAAGTGCTTAAGTAGTGTGACTTAAAAAAAAAACACCATTAGCAAACATATTTTTTGGGATGTTTCCCCCTTAGGTCTGAAATTTATAATAGTTGGAATTTACTGATGGATGATTGCTGGATACCTATGTCATAGAGAACTCATCTTCCTCAAGCATTTAGGGCTTCACCCTTAACCATTGTCTGTAGCCAAACTGTGTACTAAACATGTTAAATTTGGTTCATATATTATGATTACTTTTATTGCCACTTCTTGTAAATGTTCTGTTGTGTGTGCATTTCCTGTCATATCAATTGTTTCTTCAAGGAAGACATGCCCTTCTGTTATGCAAGCACATAAAACAGTATCATTATGGATATTTCCACCCATCATGACTAAAGTTAACAATTTTACCCTCTAGAGCAGGGAAGATGGTGATTTTGCAGAGGGACAGTTTCCAAAAGCCTTTAGGTTGATGATGGAGCCCGCTAAACAAAAAAGTCAATGTTTGCTGTTATTTTGTTATTTATACCATTTCTGCTTATTTAGTATTAGCATTTTTTGTCCAGCCTTGCCAGGCAGGTATTGATTTTGTGTTGGTGGTGGGGTGGTTTTGGGGTGGCGGCTTATTTGGGAAGAGAGGATTCACTTGAGTAAGGCTTACTCCAGCATCAAGCCTTACTCAAGTGAACCCTCTCTTCCCAAATAAGCCGCCATCCCACCACCAACACAAAATCAATACCTGCCCACCTGTGGGTGGGGTGGTGATTACTCTCTGCGGTGGCTGTGGCCGCATTTGTCCTACCTCCAGCCCTTTCACTCACTTACACGCACATATAGACACACACAGACATACTTTCTCTCTTTCATAAATACACTCACACATTTTCTCTCACACATTCACAGAGACTCTCTCACACACACACTCATTTCTTTCGTCTTTGCAACCCCACAGTCTCACGTACTTGGGCCCTGCGGAGGGAGTAGGTGACTGCCAGCCCTTCAAAACAGCTGAAGGGGTAATGCAAAGATGGCAGCCAGCGATCCGTCAGGGATGGCGCTCTCCCTGACGGATCGCTGGCTGCCGCCTTTGCATTTCCCCCTCAACTGTTTTTAAGGTTGACACGAAACAGTGGAGGGGGTAATACAACGGCAGCAGCCAACTATCTGTTATGGGAGGTGCTCTCCCTGATGAATCGCTGACTGCCGCCTTTGCATTACCCCCTCCGTTGTTTCGTGTCAGCTCTCGAAACAGTGGTGGGGGTAATACAAAGGCGGCAGCCAGTGATCCAGCAGGGGAGACGCTCTCCCTGGCGGATTGCTGGCTGCCTCCTGTGAATGTTTCCCTCCGCTGTTTCTTGGGCTGTCCCGCCTCCTCCACGTTCGTGTCCTCCTGCCTGATTGGCTGAGGGGTAGTGCGGCGTGGAGGACGCTGGGAAGCGTAGGGGTGTTTTTTGGTTCGGATTCGTGGGGCGTTAGCCCCACTCTCGGCTTCCAGACCCTTGTGGGGTTGATGTTCGGGAGTTAAGGTAAGTGTAGCCGGCTCATTACAGGATTGGCTGGACGTGTGCAGACACGCATTCCGGACACGCGAGGCCACATCCCATTCTTATAGGTAAACTCATCGTATTCCAGACCCTTGTGGGGTTGATGTTCGGGAGTTAAGGTAAGTGTAGCCGGCTCATTACAGGATTGGCTGGACGTGTGCAGACACGCATTCCGGACACGCGAGGCCACATCCCATTCTTATAGGTAAACTCATCGTATTCACTTCCACTCAGTATTGTGGAAAAAGGAATATTTGCTTGTTTCAAGTCTTTATGTTTCCATTATTGAATCAAAATAGCAATAACGTAATAATAGCAAATATAATTTTGCTCAAACGTGACAGTGTTCAAGGTAGTCTTTAAGACATATGATGAAATCAAAATATTTACCAACCTGAAGATTCCAAGTTTTCATAGAATTAAATTGGAAGGGTCCTTTGACACCATCAAGTCCAATCCGTTGCTCAGTGCAGGAATTCAGATCAAAGCTGATCTCACAGATAGTTGCTTCTCTTGAATGCCTCCAGCATTAGAGTGCTCACCAACTCCCAAGGTAATTGGTTCCATTGTTTTACTGCTCTAACAATTCAGACATTTATTTTTATTTAAATTTTTTATTTTTATTTTATAATTCAAATTTCTATACCGCCCAATCAGGCGAACCCGACTCAGGGTGGCTCTCAACAGGATTAAAACATACATATCAAAAACAATTAAAGCCCCTTCTTCACAGCACTTCTCATGATGTTTCTTTCAGGTCACTAAGCGTTGTACTGTATTTCTTTGTTGCAGTGTTTTAATTTTGTATGCTGCTGTACCCATAGTTAGAGGAACTTAATTACGATATTCCTAAATCTGGGTTTCTTATATGGCCTGCTGCCATTATAGGTTTTCTTCTCTGGAGAAAGAATAAAATTTAGCCCATACAGTACACAAAAAGGATCCTTCTGTTCAAAGGATTTCACTTTCACTTCTTTTCCCTCCTTCCTGACATTTAGCTTCTTGTGTCCATCTATTCCACTCTCAGCAATCTTCATTGCATGAGTATACATCTTCATGCTACATAAAAACTAATGCTTATTCCATGATGGAATAACCTTTGGACTGTTGTGCATATTAAATAGAAAACTACTTTTACATAGATTTTTCCTCAAAAAACATTTTATTTTAAATTTAAATCATTGATTTTTATCCACCCTGCACAGGGTTAGATAAACTTTGTTTCTTGTTGTTTTTGTACATTAATTTGATTATTTTCCGCAGGTAAACATATCCCAAGCAATTAAAATCAATTTGGGGTGGGGGAGAACAAGTAAAAACACTTTTTCTAGTGCTGTGCCCTGCCAAATGTATATTTTGTAAATAAGGTACAACTTCTTGATATGGCACAATGATAATCTGCTTGTGAATACATTTTCTTGAAACTTCTTTTGAAGCAGGAACAATGCACTTGTAACATCTTTCTCTGTAGTCTTAAGAATCCACTAGCAAGGTTCTGTACCAAATTTGGAAGTAGGGCTGCAATCTAGTAAGGGGCTTTATTCAGGCTTAGAAGCAGATTGCACCAGCTATATGTAGAGTACTTGCCAAGTCTTATCCAGGGCAAAATGGCTGGTTCAGATCTACCTAATGATGACAACAAGCTTTGTGGGATGGGTGGGATTCCTACATCAATTCTTGAATATTTCCTTTAGAAACTCCTTTTTAGGGGAAATACAATGGGGTACACAAAGCCCTCTCAAAGATTATGGTATTTTTGATCCACAATCAGGCATACCCCAGGCAACAGCAACCTTGTGCCAGCTAATCTTTCTCACACTAGGTCCGGTGAAATGAAGTATAGAATGAATTCACCATAAGGTGGTTTCATTTTTGCACAGAAGGGAAATGCAGTAGCACCAAGGAAGTGCTATACCTGTTTTAAAATGTAATATAATAATGGCGCTATCTTGCATCTGAACATGGAAATAATTGCCCTTTTAAAATTTCCTACTCCCAATACAATTATATTTTCTTTGTCTTTTTTATACCAGTCAGTACCACCTTATAACGCTGTTCCTTATTGTCATAAATAAAAAACTGGAGATGTGGGGTGGAACAAGTTGGAACGAAAGACATATTAGACAAGACAGAAATCATTAATGCAGTACTTCTCAAATGTTTCTGTGTACTCGTTAAACTCGGTATGATCTCTGTTCTAGGATATTCTTGAACAAATGGATTGGATTAGTTACAGAAATGAAAACTACACATGCAACTTAATGTCTTCATTCGCTTCCACTGTAATCCAGGTAATGGGGAGGATTGCCAGTTATATGAAAATTAAAGAAAGTAAATAATGCATGCAGTGCCATATTATAAACAGAATTTGGTTACTTCTTAAAATTATGCTTTTTTGTGTTTATGTTTCTCTCATAGAGATGATTCTTAGATAGGAATCCGCAGGATTTCATAAATAGAAAAATATATGCATATAGCAGTTATAACAGCTCTTCCTAAGTATCTTTGTAACAAGTAAGACCCACAAATAAAATCTCCTTCTAGTTGAAAGCATTTTGTTAGTCCCACTCCAGCCCCGGAGAAAAGTCCTTTAAGTATTATTATACATTCTGTTCATCTGCTACCAAGGTTTATTCAATATACTTCTAGAACACTATATATTTCACAAATTTCAGCCAATAATTACAAATATGTTGAAGAAAGGGGTTTCTACTCCTGACTCACCTGTACTAGGTACTACGTGAATCTGTTCTATTGTTTAACTCCAAGCAAAAGTAAACGATCCAATACTCATTACCCTTATATGAACAGGAAATAATGTGAGCTAACCCACAGGTGGGAGTTTCCCATGACGTGTTCCACCCATTATAAATAGAGGAAGAGCAACTGAGAAGTTGAATAAACTTCTCTTTGTCGGTCCAGCAAACATGACCTGTGTGTAATTGTCAGACAAAGTCAGAGCAGTTTGACTCATTCTTAGGCTTTGAGGGAATAACAAGGTAACTATAGCTTCCTTTTTAATTAAGTACTACAGTACTTCATTGTATCAGTATGTGTTAAATTCATGAACCAGGATTGCATCTTTAGAAGACCTTTATTATTGAAAGTATCAAGAATCTGAGTTCAATGTTCCCTCTTGTTTAAGAATGTGTACCTTATATAGATACCTTGCTGGATCAGCTCTAAATTCGCATAGCCTATTGAATTAAACTAGCATCTTGGCAACCACTTTGATTCACAAGAAATTGCTAAAATACAGTCTCTCTCTAGATTGTATTGTCCTGTGAACCACCCCCAGCCTGGTCTACCTATTTCCCTTAGACCAGTGTTTCCTAACCTTTGGTGTTGTTGGTTGTTTTTTTTTTTACTTCAGTTCCCAGAAGCCTCAGTTTCCCAAAGCACTGATCAACCAATGTACTGACAGGCTACTGGGAATTGAAGTCCCCCTGTGGGGTGTGGGCTCCACGTTGGGAATCACTGCCTTAGACTAAGTATTCTGAAATGTGTTATTTCATTTAAATTAAAATATTAGTATAAATATAGATCCTAAATTCCCCCTCAAGGATTGTTGCCTTGCCGTGGCGAGGGGGCTTGTGTGGTTCAATGAAGCTATGGGCTATGCCATGTAGGGCTACCCAAGACAGACAGGCCATAGCAGAGAACTCAGACTAAACACAATCCACTGGTGAAGAACTGGCAACCACGCCAGTATCATTGCCAAGAAAACCCCATGGACAGTATCAAAAGGCTAAACGATATGATGCTGGAAGATGAGCCCCTCAGGTCGGAAGGTGTCCAACATGCTACTGGGGAAGAGCAGAGGACAATTACAAGTAGCCCTTGAAAGAGTGAAGCAGCTGGGCCAAAGCTGAAGAAATGCTCAGCTGTGGATGGATCTGACGGTAAAAGGAAAGTCCAATGCTGTAAGGAACAATATTGCATAGGAACCTGGAATGTAAGATCTGTGAATCAAGGCAAGCTGGATGTGGTCAAAAATTAGATAGAAAGAGTAAGCATTGATATGTTGGAAATCGGTGAACTAAAGTGGATAGGGTTGGGTGAATTTAACTTGGGGGACTATTATATTTACTACTGTGGGCAAGAATCCCTTAGAAGAAATGGAGTGGCCCTTCTAGTCAATAAAAGTGAGGAAAGCAGTAATGGGATGCAATCTAAAAAATGACAGAATGATCTCAGTTGGAATTCAAGGCAAATCATTCAGTGTCATAGTTATCCAAATCTATGCCCCAACCACTGATGCAGAAGAAGATGTAGTCAGCCAGTTTTATGAAGACCTACAACACCTTCTAGAACTGACACCAAAAAATGATGTCCTTATCATAGGAGATTGGAATGCCAAAGTAGGGAGTCAAAAGGTAACTGGAATAATAGACAAGTTTGGCTTTAGAGTCCAAAATGAAGCAGGGTAAAGGCTAATAGAGTTTTGCCAAAAGAATGCACTGATCATAGCAAATACCCTCTTCCAACAACCTAAGAGGTGACTACACATAGACATCACCAGATGTCCAGCACCGAAATCAGATAGATTATGTACTCTGCAGCCAAAGATGGAGAAGCTCTATACAGTCAGCAAAGACGAGACCTGGAGCTGGCTGTGGCTCAGATCATGAGCTACTGATTGCTAAATTCAGCCTTAGAATGAAGAAAGTAGGAAAAACAAGTAGGCCACTCAGGTATGATCTAGATAACATCCCTCATGAATGGAGGTGAAGAATAGGTTTAAGGGATTAGACTTGACAGACAGGGTGCCTGAAGAATTATGGACTGAGATTCATAACATCCTACAGGAGGCAATGGTTAGAAAAATCCCAAAGAAAAAGAAATGCAAGAAATTGAAGTGGTAGTCTGATGAGGCTCTACAAATAGCTGAAGAAAGAAGGAAGGCAAAAAGCAAAGGTGAAAGAGAAAGATTTACTCAACTGAATGCAGAATTCTAGAGAACAAAAGGAGAGCTAAGGAGGACTTCTTAAGTGAACACTGCAAAGTAATAGAATAAAACAACAGAAGGAGAAGGACTAGAGATCGCTTCAAGAAAATTGGGGAAATTAAGGGAGCGTATCAAGCAAAAAATGGCCATGATAAAGGGTAGGAATCTAACAGAAGCAGAAAATAGTAGGAAAAGATGGCAAAAATAACACAGAAGAACTCTACAAAAAGGAACTTTGTGCGACTGAACAACAACAACAACAAATCCCTAATTTATTAAGCATCACTTGGGTGCTATTTGTGGAACTACAATCTGTCTATTTGAGTTGGGGACAGCATGTGAAGGAGGCTGTAGGAAGTGTTTTATTTGGTATACCCTAGTATCCAGGACAGGATTTTGTTGGCATGGTTTGGTAATATACTGTCTGTCACAGAATTAAATTAAATATAAATTATTTCTCCAACTATCGTTCTGTGTTTTTCTCTCTCCTGAACAGTGGTTTTGCCTAGGAAGCAAGTATAAATGCTTAGATAACTTTCACAGTAATTCCCCCAGTGGCTTCTAACCACAAACAAGTGAACAGAGCACACAGTCTCTGAATTTCATAGCCTCTTCAGCTGCTCCTATTTCAATTAGAGGGGAAATGAATAGATTAGCTATTGCAAAACATCTTACGTGGCAGTATGATGATCTGCAAATGTTATACAAGTCCAGGAAGTGACCCGTTGCCTGCTTCATGCTGACAAATTTTTGTGTGTCCTTAAAAGGACTCTGAGAGGAGAGCGTAAAGAAACATTCAGCATGCTGCATTTATGGGGAGAAAACCTAGTAATACAATTTGCTAATAACTGCAGCTTCCATGAAATGGATTTTTTTAAAAAAAAACATTTATTGATAATACAATAAAACATAATACAAAATACATACTTAACCCATCCCTACAGACACCCCCCCCCCAATAACTATACAACAAAATTGAAAGCCGTACACTTTTCTAAATATTGTGATGTGGGAGCGTACACCCGTGCAGTCAGTGGGGCTTGCAAGGTATCATAAGAGATAATTGGTAATTATGATTTCCAAAACTGGATCGTGCCCGGCCCCGGTTTGATTCCCCTCTCACTAGACAGAGCATAGTGTATAAATGGGTTCCACACTTCCCAAAAGGCCAATTTCATCTTTTGTCCTTGTTTTTGGCGCAGTTGACTACTTAATTTTTCATTTAATGCTAGTTGCCATACCCCTGCAAACCATCTCTCCCTACTCAGATCATCCTTATTTTTCCATTCCTGTGCAGTTATCTGCCTAGCTACTACTGCTAGTGTTAAAATCAACTCTTTATTACAATCTGCTAACTTCAAGTCTTCAATCTCCCCTAATAAAACATGTTTCGGTTCCAGTGTTATTGTTGTTTTGAGGATATTATTTAGTTCTCTTTCTAACATTTTCCAGAAATTATTTGTTTTCTTACAAGACCACCACATATGTAGATACGATCCCTTCTCAATGTTGCATCTCCAACATAAGTCCGATGTGTTTCTATTTATTTGATGTAATTTGATTGAGGTAAAATATCACCTTCAAAGCACTTTGCAAGTGTGTTCTTTTTCTTTGATAGACATTGTTTTTATTATTCTATTCTTCCATTTTTTCCTCCAATTTTCTTTTATTGAAATTTTCAATTCTTCCTCCCAATTTTTTTTAGAGTTGTTTGGGCTTCCTCTCCTGACATTAGTAATTGATATATTTTACCTGATAAACCATTCAATTTTATTCTTCCTTCTCTTAATCCCAATACTAAATTTTCAAAGGGTGTTGTTGTTATTGCTGCTCTTTCCAGATCCCTTATACTCCTGTCCCAACCCTCCATCTGCATTTCTTGCAACCAATTTAGATTCAATTTTTGATATATTTCTCTCCTTCGTTGATAGGTGTTGCATTTCTTAATCCAATCTATGTTTAATAGTACTTTGTTTTGCAATAGAACTTGTCTTGTTTTGTGTGAAAGTGGTAATGGACAATCCTGGATATCTATAATTTCTATTATGGGAGATTGATTTGGTGCCAATTTGTTTTTTAATCCTTTCCATACATTATATATATTCCTAAGTGAAATTTCTTTAATTGTTGGAGTAGTCCTCAACTTAGACAGAAACAGCCCACCTCTGAGGTTTTTAAACTCTTCTTGTGCTGCTTCATGTGGGACATCACATTGTTGGATTATTAATTTTATTATTCTTTTTAAATGAAAAGTTTGGTAGTAGTTTTTGACATTTAGTATATTTAGTCCTCCATCTTTATTTATTTTTTGTACCATAGTCCTTTGCTAATTCTTGGGTTTTTCCCTGTTTCAAATTTCATTAATCATTTTTGCCAATTTTTTAATTCCAGATCCTTAATTTTAATTGGAAGATTTTCAAATAGAAAATTTAGTTTAGGTATAATTTTCATTTTGCAGATACTTATCTTACCAAACCATGAAACTTTTATCTGTTTTTTTTGATCCACCACCCAGGTGTCTTATCTTTTTTAATTTGTCAATCCTATCTTCTATTTCCTTCTCTCTTATATCTTGTTCCATTAAGTCAATATGTTCTTTTCTTAATTTAAATGTTAGATTTTTTTCCAAATAGGAACTTAGTTTATTGTCGTTAATTTTATATACAGTTTATAATTCCGCATAGAAATCTCCAGCTATTAAAAGTTTATCTTCCATTTTGTTTTTCCTTTTTCCTCTTTTGTTCATTAACGTCTCTATTTGTCCCTTAATTTTTTTTGTCTAACCTTTCTTGCCAGATTCTTCATATCTTTGTTATTAAATTCAAAATCATTTCTTTTTATATATGCCAAATCCTTTCTAACCTTTTCAATCTCTGCGGCTATTGTTTCTTTTTTTAAAGCTTGCAATTTGTTCCAGATTTCTTCACTTCCCGTGTCTGCATGTTCTTTTTCTAACTTTTTAATGTCCTGATCCCTTTTTAACACTTGTTTATTAAGCTCTTTATCATATATAGCTTTCTCCTGAATATAGTCCCCTCTAATTACTGCCTTAATTGCATCCCATAAAATATGAAATTTAACTTCTCCACTATCGTTGTTCCCCCAATTCATTAACCATTTTTCTTTTAATCTTTTTCTTATCAATTCATTATTTAATAATTTAGTATCTGTCTTGAATGCTCAACTGGGCGCTGGCTTACAGGAGGCATGTACCGATCCTTTAGGCTGCGATAATTTCCTTTATCCGCACACTCCCAGTGCAGCCTAAGGTCGCCTCACCGTACCGCTTCTCAATTGGCTTCAACGAACTCCACCTGTCGCTTACAGGGAGTATGCGGTGGTTTAATATGTTGGTAGCATGTGGGGGCATAATGCAAAGCACTAGGATATTGCCTGATAAACTGACATCCAGTCCGTTGATGTTACTCACAAAGAGTTTTATTTTCCTTTAGTATCTAAAAAAAGAACAAAGACAGGAACAAAAGACAAAGTATATTGCATAACATAATTAGTATAGTCCACTTAGATCTGAGGGGTTCAGATCATAAGTGTTTAGAGTCCAGCTCAAGGAGACATCTCTGCCTTCAACCTGAGAGGACCGAATAACTGAGGGAAAGGGCTCTGCTTTTATACACAAAAAGGAGCAGATTTCCCTCCCACCTAGGATGACTCAATCTGCAGGTGTTCAGAGTCACAGGGTTTTGATTGACAGGGGAGATATCTTCTCCCTCATGGGGTAGTCAGATGTCTCTGTCGTCACTCTGCCACCTGACCTATTTGTCATCCTCCCCTCGTGGGTTCTGCAGCTGCTTATTACTCAACCAGAAAGGAATGTGTTTACAGCTCTATCTGCAGGTGCAGTATCGCTCATCAGAAAGGAATGTAGGAATGTGTTTACAAGTAGCTTCAGTAGCTAAGTGATAAGGTTGCCATGGTAACTCAGGGTTCATGACAGTATCCATTCTCCATAATTTGTTTTTCGGAGAACTTTCCCTCGCATTTCTAACAGAATCATCCTATGGTCCGACAGTTTAAAATTACCTACTTTAAAATCTACTAAATTGTGTATCATATTTTCTGAAGCAAAAAAGAGATCTATTCGTGAATATGTTTTATATTTTGGTGGGAAAAAGTATATGCTTTTTCCTTTCCTTTTATAGTTCTCCAGACATGTTTAAGTTCTAACTTCCCCAACCATTTGTTGATTATTTTATATTGAGTTTTCCTGGTATTTGATTGCTTTCATACATCTAATGCCGATCTTAATAAATTGAAATCCCCTCCAACGACTAAATTTGATGTCCTTTCTTTTTTTATAATAGGTAGAATTTTGTCTAGGAATACCCCTTGATCTTTATTGGGTGCATATACGTTAACTAATGTGATTTCTTCCTCTTCTATTTTTTCCCTCAATAATTGAAATCTACCTTCCTTATCCTTTATACTTTTGGATATTATAAAATCTAACTTATTTGCTACTAATATAGCTGTCTGTCTCGTATTAGATGATCCCAAGTTATTTTCGTAAATTCCCATCCCTTTTACATAAACATTGTTTTTGTTTTCATCTTTTTGATGTGTTTCCTGAAGGAATATAAGATCTGCTTTTTTCCTACTTAATGCACCTTCTAGTCTCTTCCTTTTAATTTGATTCTGTACGCCCTTCACGTTCCATGAAATAATTTTCAAATTTTTAACCATACCCAATTAATATTCTCTTTACTGATCAAGCAAGTTCCCCCACATTGTGATAACATAGACAACAATAAAAGACAAACAACAACTCCTATCTCCTCCGGACACATTCTATACAAAACTATACAAAAAAACAATTAAAAAAACTTGTTACCTCCCCACTCTCCCTTTGGAAAGTAACCTTTCTTCTTCTTTCCTTCCCTTAAAAAAGGGAAACAAAAGAAAGAAAGAGGGGTGGGGGGTTGCAGGCGGTGGTTGATCCCTGTGACTTGGTATCCGTTACATGTTCCTAACCTATTATTATTATTTTCCCAGCGGTTGCTTTTTGATATATATTTCCTTCCCTTAACTACTACCTCCTTCTGCACCTGTTGACTTTTCTACTTCCTCTTCCCTATCTGCCATTGATACAATTCCTGCGTTTACCAAGATATCTTTAAATTGTTTCCACTCATGGGTTCCTTTTTCTAATATCTTTGCTTCTGTCAATACATCCAATGCAAAGGAATCTTCTCTAATCCAAAAGAATTTCCCTTGCTCTGTGAAACTTAATTGTTTGTGAGCCTTCCACCGATATTGTATTCCTTTTTCCCGCAGTTTCTTAGTGATTGGTTTTATTTGCAATCTCCACATCCGTTCATCCAAAGCTATATCTTGATAAATTTCAATTTCAGTCTCCTCCATTTTTAATACCTCAGTTCCCAAAGATTTAATGTATTTCATTTTTAATTTTTGACCCAAGTTGGCAAACTTAACTAAGACATTTCTTGAACCTTCCCTGTTCTTTTTCTGACCTAATCTGAATACAAACTATATCCTCTGGTCCCAACTCCACTCCTGATTTCAATGCATTAAACCATACCAACAGTCTTTGCTTTAAATTGTCAGGATTTCGCTCTGATATATTTCTCATAATTACATTGTTTTTCCTAGCTTGTTCCAGGTTTTCCAACCTTCTGTCATATTGTTTCTGTCTCTCATCTTTTATCTCGACCTGTTCTTTAACCTCTTTTAACTCATGTTTTATTTCCCAGAATTCTTTCCCAATTGCATTGAATCCCTCTTTTATTTGTTCTATGTCCTGGAATAACTTGGAACATTCCTTTTTTGTACCCTTAATTACCTGGGAAATGGTATCCTTTATTTCTTTTTGAAACTTTTGATTATCTATTAGTCGTTGGTCTTCCATTTCTTGAAACCTATTTTGAATCTCTTCTTCCAACTTGTCAAACCTAGTTTCCACGTTGCCTCTTAAATCTCTCATATCTGGGCTTGGGTCCCTTTCCCCCATAATTTCATCCTCTACCCCCTTTGCCTTCCCTTTATCCATCACTTTTTTCTTAGTAGCCATCTGGATTTCTATCACTTCACCTTTAAACATCTCCTGCCTCCCCACACCTTCTTGTTCCTTATATCCCTCTTGTTGTTCTTGTTGATCTTATAGTTTAATTCTCAACTTCCTTTCTTCCACCTCCTTTCTCAATTGCTCCAAATCTTCAATCTCCTTAATCTCTTCTTTCAATGATCTCTTCCTCCCCTCTTCCAGTTCTTTCCTTTCAAATCTTCCTATTCTAACCCAAGCTGCATCTTGTTTGGAAGAGACAGTTTTCTTGCTCATTAATACTATGATCTTACCCTGTTAATATCTCAACAATTATATCTATACAATTATATTTATTAACAGGCAATATACTCTTTAAGAAATAACAATTCAATACATTTACTAACTAAAAGGGAATGGCAAAATTATTATTAATATTATTATTGTTATTATTATTTTTTAAGGGCGATCACCCAGATTTCCCCTTTTTTACTTCTCCCTTTAGACTTCTAACCCGAAGTACACAATGTATCCAAATGTAACTCTGTGGCACTCAGAAACCTAATACCCCCTTGCAGATATTTAAACCCAATTTATACAATTATAACACCGCTTGATAAATCCTTAATAATTACTACTTAAATTCCCAGTAAAGTCTCTCCCCCTCTTACGATACCAATACTAAATTCTCTTCCAAAACTTATTCCAGTCTTCCACTTAACGGCAACTTATTGTGAATAAAGAAAAAAGTCAAGTATATGGAGTCAAATATAACCAGAGTTCTCAGTCTGCAAACTAGTATCTAATAGTGATACTCAAGTTCAAAGCCTGTGGTATACTTTCTTCTTTGCTCTTCCTTGATCTGTTGTATTCACAATCTCCAGTCTTCCTCGCTTCCTCCGTGTTTCACTCCTCACATAATACTGGACTTGCCATCTTTGTCCAAATCCAGTCCAATCTAATCCAGTCTGATGTTATAATCTAATCCCATTCAAAATCAGTGTCCTTACTTTATAAACTTATTACCATTTAAACCAATCCACTCTATTTTGCTCCAATTGCTCAAGTCTTCCTCTCCCCTTTCTGCGAACTTCTAAACCAAAATCCAGTGGGGAAAAACCTCTTCATTACAAGGAACAGTAAAACACAATAAGTATTCCCGTCTCTCTCCTCTTCTCTGCTCCTCGGCAGTATCAGCCTGAGCTTACCTCGAACGACACACCGCCTTGGAAGTTCATGGGATCGGGTACTGGCTTCTGAGTCCAAATCCCATGGAAAAGCCCTTCTTTGTGGATTTCAGCAGAAGTCGCTGAGTTCTCCCGTCACTCGCCTCCCGTCTTCAGCTGTCTGTCTCGCTCCCTTTCGCTCCCGGTTGAATCAGCCCGAGCTTGCCACAACCGACACACCACCCTGGGAGTCTGCGAAACTAGGAGCTAACCCTTTAGTAAGAATCCGAGGCAGAATGGTAAAAACCTTTTCTTTTCTTTCACTTTCCTGGGACGGAAGGCTGGGAGCTCGAGTTCAACCCCCACAGGTGTGTGTGTGTGTGTGTGTGTGTGGGGACTCCACGCGTCCTTGCTGGATGTTAGAATCCACTCATTATCTCCGAAATCACTAAGGAATCGGGAACTTTTTTTACAAAATTCAAAATCGATCCTCGTAGTTCGTTTTAAGCTATTTCAAATCATCTTAGCCTCCTTTTACTCCCCCTTTTTTACCACTTCATGCGTCTCACCCTTCGGAACTCACTGAAAGACAGCCGGTCACTCCGCCATGATGCCACACCCCGAAATGGAATATTTTTTTCAGAAAATGTTTCTTTTAAAATACTGTCTGGAGAATATTTATTTTAAATATATTTCTCAAGTGCCTTTTATACTATCTTTGCTTCACATTCAGAACTTGATAAAAACCTTCCAATATTTCAGAGGGAGGTGTTTCATGACAAATTTAAAAGCCACATAGTCTTTTAATAGTCTTTTTATTTTATATGTATGTCTTAATTTATAGCCCCCTTTCAAGGTTACTCCTGGTGAGGCATCTATTCAAAAAGCAGCACTCTGCTTAAGGTAACCTCTACCTACAGTCAGATCATTTCCTCTGCCTTCTATTTCCACTTTGAAAACATGCATAAAGAATTTTCCATCTCTTTTGATGAATAAACCAAACAGGTATAGCTCCGCATCAGTCATGAAATTACAAAGTCAGTTTTATTTTGGCTCCAGGAATACAATCAGTACTGAAGAACACCATAGGGTTTTTCAAGATGGAGAACAAACATAGGAGAAATTGCTACAGCTATGAACAGTTTTGCACGTTATTACTGGTGTATATGGTGGGGGAGTATTTCCTGCAGTAGCAAGTATGGGTATTATATCCTTGCTATAGCTGCAACTTTAAATTATTAATATCTTGAATCTGCGGGGCTTTACCAGGAGCTCCTGAAGAAACAGTTATTTAAATATATCCTAATAATCAATGGGACAGTCAGTTTTATGTACTGCAGGATGGAATGAGCTCCCGTCTTTGTCCCAGCTCCTGCCAACCTAGCAGTTTGAAAGCAAGAAATTGCAAGTAGATAAATAGGGACCACTTTGGTGGAAAGGTAACAGCATTCCGTGCACCCCGGTGTCTAGTCATGCCTGCCACATGACCATGGAAACGTCTGCAGAAACAGACAGCACTGGCTCTTTGGCTTTGAAACAGATGAGCACTGAACCCTAGAAGTCGGATACGACTGGCTTTTGAGCAAGGGAAACCTTTACCTTTATCAGTTTTGTGCACTGTTACAAGGCTAAGATTCAACCTCGTCTAAGAACAAAAAGTAAACTGAATGTTGTACAGACTAAGTATGATGGCTAGATACTATAGGTTGGACAACTACAGCAGAATGAGGGAGGATTTTCGGATGGCTAAGTGCTTAAAGTTCCAAATTTATGAGATCAAGTGGAAAAAGTGTGGCCAAAGTGAGCTAACTAGATGATATTTTTAAGTTTAAAGACTAGATTACAGTATTTTAGCAATTTAATAGTATCTATCTAGAAATATATAGGGACTGTGGTGGCTTAGTGGTTAAGACACTGAACTTGATGACTGGAAGGTTGGCAGGTCAGCAACTCGAGACCCGAGTGTGGCATGATGGAGTGAGCTGCCATCTCAGTTCCAACTCCTGTCAACCTAGCAGTTTGAAAGCACGAAATTGCAAGTAGATAAATAGGTACCACTTTGGTGGGAAGGTAAATAGCGTTTCTTCTGTTTTCCTTAACAGATTGTTTTAAGTATGAATCTGCCAAGGTGAAACCTTTCCTAAAAGGACTTTTAACTTTTCTATTGATATATTTTTCTTATTAAACATACTGTTTATTTGCAAGTTGTCTGCATCCCACTATAGAACATTTATAACTTACAATTATAATGTCAACATCAAAGGGCAATTTAGGTTATGATATTTCATAAGGTTTATATACTATAGAAATGTCTTAACATGTCCAAAGACAATAAATAAATAAATAAATAAAACCTGACAAATAAGACAGGAAATATGTTAAGTGCTGTTGAAGGGGTGTGTGTGAATAAGAACCAATAAAGCATGAAATAATGTTTTTAATAATAACTGCTTTTATTTCAGTAATTCTTTAAAATTAAGAACGGAAGAAGGTACAGTAGTTAATTGATGGTGGAGGAACACTAGTATATGCAACAATAACATAAGGAGAACAAAACTTATAAATAGTGCACAATAAATGAAATTTAAGAAAAAGGAAACTAAAAGCGGGTATCTTAGATGGTAACTGTGACAATTACTGAAAAACAAAAACAGAATTTAAAATTAATTCAGTAAAGAAAGTGAAGCCAATAGAAAGTTAAAATGAAAGTAAAATAAAGCATAATATAACAAGATGGTTATTGATGATTGGAAAAAGGAAACAAAGAAGCTATTTTTAAAAAATGCAATTAGTTTCACTAGAATTAAGACTTTAAAAATATACCACAATCAAGACTGGTAACATGCTACTTGTATGTATAGGCCTAGCTTCAGTACATTTATTTAGCATATGGCACTTGTACACATTGAGTCAACATATAGCAAAAAGAAAAATTATATTGACTGTATAAAGCTAAACAGGAGCAGCCCTTAGAAAATCTTCATTACTGCCCTCATATGCTCTAAGGCTACATTGTTCTATAATGTGTTGCATAGTCTGTCGTGGTGCCACACACTTGCTGGTGATAGTAATCTCCCCCCCCCCCCCCCTTTATGCAAAAGTCTGCACATCTACCGTGCCCTGTACGCATTCTATTAAGGCTAGCTCATATCTTGTGAGGTAGATCAAAAGCAGGTGGTGTTTCGGTTACATATTGAAAATTCTAGTACAGATAAGAATGATGGGTTTGCAACAAAAGCTTTAGAGAAAAATCAACTTTGGGGCAAGTAAGTAACTGAAGGAAAACTATATCAACAGATGGTGTTCTGGAAGTCTGAGTGTTAATGACTACAAAGAGGAAAGGGTCAGATAAAGATAATGAACGATACTGCGGTGGCTTAGTGGTTAAGACAAATAACGTGACAACTGGAAGGTCAGCAGGTCAGCACTTTGAGACCTGAGTGCTGCACAAAAGAGTAACCCTCTGTTATCTGTCCCAGCCCTGCCAACTTAGCAGTTCAAAAGCAAGAAATTTCAAGTAGATAAATAGGTATCACTTTGGTGGGAAAGGTAACAGCGTTCCATGGGCTCCTGTGTCTAGTCATG
Organism: Bradypodion ventrale; assembly: GCA_035047345.1. Lineage (NCBI taxonomy): Eukaryota > Metazoa > Chordata > Lepidosauria > Squamata > Chamaeleonidae > Bradypodion > Bradypodion ventrale. Next base: position 61,596,679 of record JAWDJE010000004.1, read on the forward strand.
CCTGCCACATGCCCATGGAATTGTCTCCAGACGCAGACAGTACTGGCTCCTTGGCTATAAACAGAGATGAGCACTAAACCCTAGAGTCGGATATGACTTGCTTTTTGACCAAGTGCGACCTTTATCTTTACTATAGTGAACCTAGAAGACTATATCAGAACATGAGGATGGAGACAAACGAGATCACACTGGATTGAGAAGCTACTGTAGCAGTTTAGTCAGGTCCAGAAACATTGGAACAAAGATAACTTTTTTGGAATGTGGCCTCTGCACCTTACCACAGTGAAGAAGAAAGGAAACACTCAAGATGTGAGTAAAGTCAGGACTTTTGTTTTCATGCAACATGTAAGATAAGTGAGGCATTACCCATTTAGGAAGTACAGCCATTGCCACACACATTTTTGGTGGCTCATAATCAAAGGAACAAACTAACAACAACACAAACATAATGATTACTTTCAATACTTGGTTGAAAATCCTTTGCAATCAATGACTGCCTGAAGTCTGGATCCCATGGACAGGTCGCTGAGTTACCTCCCTCGAGATGCTTTGCTATGATTTTGCTGCAGCTGCCTTCAACCAAAGGTTATCCTTGTTCTAATATTTCTGAACCTGACCATATAATCTTAAGTAACAAGAGTTGTTAACTATTTAAGTACCATATATATGCAAGTATAAGCCAAGTTTTTTAGACCCAAAAATGAGCCCCCAAAGGGGGACACAGTTTATACTTGAGTCAATGACCATTAGGGTCCAAAGACTGCGCCAGATTGGAGACACGGCAACAATTTAATTAATTTTACCATATTTTCAAGTATTTTGATTATTGAAACTAACTAGCAGCTACTGCATCTCCCACCCTCGGCTTATACTTGGGTTTTCAGGTCAAAATTGGGTACCTCGGTTTATATTCGGGTCTGCTTATACTCAAGTATGTAGAGTTCCACTCTGAGTTGGATGGGTGTGCATCCGAGTTTTGCTTAGTGGGAGAGGGAGAAATGTATTAAGACTGCATGGAAAGAAGTAATGTAATGGTTAGGATGAAAGACAACTACAAGGGGGTAGAAGTGCAATCTTAGATTTACTGTTTCTGTAAGATAGAAGAGAGTTGAAGGGCAAAGGGATAGATAAAAGATACAGTTCACAGATTTAGAAGCAAAGTATAGACTATAAATCAGATGATGTGTTATAAAGGGATAACCTGAGTCCTGGAAATTTAGAGTGCCAGACACAAAAGAATGAGTCAAGAATAGGAAGGCTGTAGTGATTACCAATGTGGAACACATGACCCATGGGGGGATTTAAATTCCCAGAAGCCTAAGTCAATACATTGGCTGATCAGTGCTTTGGGGAATTGACTTAGGCTTCTGGGAATTGAAGTCCAAAAACAAAGGTTGGGAAACACTGCTGTAGAGTAAGATAATTGGTGGGTATATCTTTCTGGGAAGAAAGGCAGAGAACAAAAGTAAATTCACAATGGTCAATAAGTGGTATATAAAAGAAAACTAGGTGTAGAACAGTGGGTTTTGGAACAAACAGAGAGAGATGAGATACACATTGAGTAAGAAATGAAGATTAGAGAAGATCAGAAGAATGGTCAACAAATTGAGCAAAACTAAGAACCTAGTAGAAAAAGAAACAAAATAACAATTTGTGAAAAGAAGATGGCAACATAGCTATATATACCCGAATGAGGCTCCTTTCATGTCCCCAAGAACTGGGACAAAGATGGGTGCTTAATCCGTCATGCAATACCCTGGTCTCGTTGAGGGTCATTTCGCTCCAGTTCAGTGGGACATTACCGATGTAATGATTGTGTGCATTGCGTTCTATCCTGGCAAACGAAAGAGGTCTCCCTGGGGAGCAGTGATTTCGTGTTACAACTCCGCCAGTTAACCAATTGTAAAACTGTTAATTGTATATATCTACTCATGTGTAAGTGTGGCTTGGGTTACGTGGGTGTAACTTCCCGCAAACTGAAAACTAGGGTGGGCGAGCATTGCTCCAAAATTCGGGTAGGCAACACTACAGCACCCTTGGTTAATCACTTCATCGAAGCAGGTCATAATGACTGCGACTTTAAGTTTATGGTCTTGGAATGCTGTAAATCTGATCCCTACTCCCATAGCAATATCGAACAGAAGCTATTACAGAGAGAATTTTTCTACATCCACCGCTTTAACATGCTCCACCCACATGGTCTCAATATGGAGATTGACTACTCCTGTTTCTTGTAAATTGTTAATTCATGCACACCTGTTGGTAGGGTTTGGCTTTCTTTAAATTTAGTGCTTAGGAAATGATTTTTCGATGTCCGTTGGCACAAAAAGAATGAACATGTGAGGCTTGGGACGCAATTGAAAAAATACTGAACAAATTTGATAAATACTAAGAGTTATAAGATTGAATATTATAACAAGAATTTACAGGTAATTCCCTTGTTTGATATCTATGATAATAATATGAATCCGAGATTGTTGTAAATATGTAAAAAATGTATATATGTATCTGTTTTTCATTACAATGTATTAGTGATATTTCTGTATCATTATGTTTTATAGATTCCTGAGGAAGGTTTATACTGAAACTTCTTATTACTGGATGGAATTTGGATCTGTTTTTTGAATTTATATGTGCATTAAAATACTCTCTTTATTTTACTGCCTCAAACGGTCTTGCTGCTTCTGATTGGATTTTCACCGTTTGGCCCCTTCTCCTGCTTGAACATAGATGAATAGACAGAAGTTTCATCAGGAAACTTCACCATTCACCAAATAAATAAGTGCAAGTTTTTGTTACTGAAGAGGTGTTTCCTGACAAATAATGTGTGATAAAGATAAGAACACTTTTGGGGTCCACCCATCATTTTGAAAGATTTAAGGTCCTCTGTATTTTTCTTCTCTTTGTATGGGGAACGTTAATATCCCAAAATATATTTTGGAAGTATAGCAAAGGTGAAATGGGATTGTGTTTGATTAAGAAAAAGATGAGGTAATATTTGCTTTTTGGTCCCTTTGTATGTGCCTTGGCTTGGTAGTCCCTTCTGACCTTCATCCCATTTTTCTTCCTAAATGTCAAAGCATGACAACCCCATGTTTCCCCAGATCATGGACGGTATCTGCAAGTCTAATTAGTGATTCTCTGTGCTTTTTACCCTAGAGAATGGCCACTGAAATAGGTTCAAGGAGATAAGAGGAAAAGGAAGCCCATTTTTTATGATTGTTACCTTTCTGACGTAAGTAATTAAGTAACTCCATTGTATCTCACTTACCCTTTAAACTCTTAGATGTGACTTGATAGCACATAAGAATATACTGTACTACAGAATATTTCATTTTACACTTGGAATAGGACATACTGTATATATTTTCATAACAGGAGGTGTAGACAAAGGATGCTCCTACTGTAATTTATACCATTTTCTCATTAGGGGATATCAGAAAGCAGAACGGCTCAAAAGGGAGGCTTTTTATATCCACAAATAGCTGTGTGAGATATCTGAACTTAGAAGTCTGGGTGGATGTAAAAAATAGTCATTCCCAAAGGATTGCAAGCTTTAAAATAACCAGTCAAAAGCAGTCATCTTCAAAGAAATGTTTCTCAACAAAGGTGTCTAAAACAAAACGATGACAAATCAGGTGAGTGTACTCAAGTCCTGATGAGTTCATATTGCAAACCAGACTTGCTTATCCTCAAAAGTGATTACAGTGGTACCTCGCTTAAAGAGCACGGGATTGCTTTTTAAGCCAGTTGCTCTTTAAGCAAAACACCATTGTAAGTGACTAATTGTGACTTCTGGCAGGGATTGCAAACCCTGATTTAGTTGTTAAGCGAGTTTTTGGTTGGTTTTAGTTGTTAAGCGAGGCAACCCTTCAGAGAAAATTCTGCTCTTTAAGTGAGTTAGTCTCTAAACGAGGCACTTTTTATGCAAGGTTTTACTGTACTTAATCATGACTAAGGGTGCATCTCTCCTAAACAGATATAGGTGTTTCATATCAGTTTAACTGTCACAGATGTCTCCTGTTTTAGAGCTGTTGTGTTTGTGGATCAGAGCAACTTAACTAACCAATGTGCTGTTAGTCACCATTAATAGTGGCCTGAAACTAACCTACAGTGCACAAGAGTTTTGTCATGTTCACTGCAATAGTAAATAAATAGAACATTAACATTCTGTTAACCTTAAGCCAGGGTGGCCAACCTTCGCGCTCCAACTGTTCTTGAACTTCAATTCCCAGAAGCCCTGATCAGCAGGTGTGCTGACTTGGGCTTCTGGGAATTGAAGTCCAAGAACACCTGGAGCACCAAGGTTGGCCCACCCCTGCCTTAAACTATAAAGAGGAAGTTCATTATTACTTTCTATATAAATTGATAGAGTGCAGGTTTTTCATATTAATAAAACAAAATGGGAATGCTTATTTTGCACAATGGTCTGGATTTTTCAGATTTACATACATGTATGTGTAAAGTTTTGGTGTTTGTTTATTATAACAATAATGTTGTACAAGTATTACTTAACCAAAACAGGCATTCTCTTGTAGGAAGCAGAAAAGACAACTCCATTATAATGCTTGGATAATGAAGATGGTGCCAACAAAAGTGGATGTCTTCCTCTGGAAGCTGGTTTCACATGGTGGCTTAGATTTTTCCATCTCTGTATCTAGCACCATTTGAAATCAGTGTTCTAGGAGCAAGAATTACGGCAGTAGAATTGCAGAACTGGAAGCAACAAGAAGTATTCACCAAATGGTACAGCCCAATAGTTAACTAGTTGCTTTTGCCAGTAACAGAGAGTGTTGGAAGCTGTAGTGTATGTTAGCATACAAGAAAATGTATGGCAGGATCACTACCATCCAGCCGTACATACACACAGAATTTGGAGCTATCAATGAGACGGATTGGAAAAACAGTAGTCCAATTAATGCTTTTTCCATGCATAAGAGTTAAAGTATAATTCTCTGGTCCTAGGTAAAGGTAATTAATCTGAAAATTTCAAGGTAAGAAGCAAGAATTCCAGTCTCCAAGTAGCTTCATCTTAGATCTTCTTCCTCTCTGCCAAGATCCCATATGAGGGAGGAGGAAGATTTAGATGGTCATGCAAAGCATGCAAGACCTCATCTTGGGGAACAGTCACACCAGCCATGTTGTAAATAAAATAAAAACCCACTATAAAAAATATGGCAGACTGCCCCTTTCTCATTTCTGCCTTCCCAGCAGGACCTTGATGTAGTTTTGGAAGCATTAGAGCATTTTCACAGAATAATAGGAAAATTCACTTGTAGTTCTTCCCACTTTCCTCTACTCCTAAACAACACACAGATCCAGGAAGTCATGCTTGAAGATGAAGAAGAGTCCTATATGCATGAATTTTTACTCACCTGACTCCTAAAGCCTGCTTCTGCTGGTTTGTTTTTATACTTAATCATGCTTATAGATGACCTCATTGAACCAGTGGAACTTGTTGGCAATGGTTACTTGTCCAAATGATTTTGTTGGGGCAATTCAAGCATAACAAAGAGTATGGGTCAAACCCATGTTACATAAAATCTTGGACTCGAGTTAGATTTCTTGTTAAGAAAGTTCTGATCTCTTCAGATTTGTATTTGCCTTAATAATACAGAACTGAGATTACATTTTTAAAATTAAAATATCTTGAATAAGCATAGATATGTAATTGGGATATGTGTAGTTAATGTTAGCTTCCTTAATAGTCGCATAAGTCCTGTAGCTTCTGAATAGGAGTTCTAAGCAGAGCTTGGGACATTCAAAGATGACTCATGTTGTCTCAGCAGAAGCCCCGTTATCATTGCAAAGGTAACTTGCATTTTCATCACATTGCTTGTTAATGCTTGCCTTTCATTATTTAAAGTGGGCTGTGGTGGCTCAGTGATTAAGAAGCTTGCCTTGTTAGCTGGAAGGCTGGCAAGTCAGCAGTTCAAGGCCCGGGTACTGTATGACAGTTTGAGCACCTGTCTCTGTCCCAGCTCCTTCCAACCTAGCCATTTGAAAGCAAAAAATTGCAAGTAGATAAATAGGGACCACTTCAGTGGGAGAAGATCTTGGGGACATGAAAGAAGCCTCATTCGGGCGTCCCCTGAGAGGAATTTTTCCAACAAAAATCCTTTCAACCCACAATAATTTCTGACACATATAATAATAATAGTTATTGTTATTATTGTAATTGTTCTGTTGTTTCATCTGAGAATAAGAGCAATGTGGAGCCGTCTCTCCTCCTCCACTGATGACTTTAACTCAGCTCTGGGATGTATCCAGGCCAGAGGCAGCCCTCATAAAGTGCCTGAAGCACCTAGTGTGCTCCAGGGAAGCTCGATATAACTCCTATATTGCCTTTGCAATGTAGCTGAATTTTTTTTTAAGGTAAGATAAAATCCTCTTGCTTAGTGTAGTAAATCACACAAAAGTAGACCTACTGGATCAGTGGCAATTTAGTGATTCAGCTCCTTTGTAAGTTTATTTAATTCAAATGGGCCTACTCTAACAGCAACCTATTCTGTACTAAAGTAAGTTAAAATTATGACAGGCCCATTTGAATAAATAGAACTTGTAGAGGAGTTGATTAACCAAATCACCACTGATTCACTGGGTCTACTTCTGTGTGACTTGCTACACTAAGCAATAGAATTTTAGCCAATGAGGTATGGTAAAAAATATGAACTTTTAATGAGCAATCCCTGGAGTAGCAGTCTTATCCATATGAATAAGACTGTGCAGTTACATTTAATATTGAAATGTCTTCTACTTCCATATATTGGCTAACTTATGCCTTTTGGAGACACTGATATATTATTTATTACTTTGAGATCCACATTGTTTCCTTTTGGGACCACTTCCATCCCTGTTCTTAGATATCAGGAAACCACTGATTTTTACGTGGACAATCTTAAGTATAAGTCACAAGTTGCTGATTCTCAAATGTCTTCTCTCTGGGGTAAAATGTTTAGATTCCATTGTGTGACAGGATTTAACACTTTGAAAACTGATGTAAACTTTTTCTGAATGATCTGCAGGCACAACGTGAACCTGGGAAAACGTCTCTTACACAGGCTGACCGATTTCTCTTGGTGTTCAGAGTCTTAGTTTTTGTCTAGCACCATTTGAAATCGGTTATGATGTAGGGGGGAAAGCAACTTCAACTGAGAAGCCGTGTATGATTTGAAGATGCTCACAGGTGAAACATTATTCTGTATGAAGAAGTAACTTTGATATAGTAATATTGAATATTGCTTTTGTTTCTCTTGTATGAGAAGATATTTCAGTTATACAACAGCTGTCTGCAAATGTCATTATCTCTATGCAGTTCACTGTCTAAAACGGGTTCCCAACCTAAGACCCACAGGTCGGATCCGGTCTACAGTGCCATTTCCTGTGGCCCATCACCCCTCCAAAGGCATTTCAGAAACAAAATGGCCACCCCTTTGAAACTGTTGGGACAAAATGGCCACCCCTATCATGCAGGCAAGGCAAAATGGCCGTCCAGCCCTTGAAGCTGACTGAGCCCCCGGCTTGAAAAGGTTGGGAAACCCAGGTCTAAAATCTAATTGTATTACTTCAACTACTTGGAGATATTAGTATTCTTCTTTCAGTTCATCTCAGTTGACAAACATGGCACACAACATGTTTCTCTTCCTTGCCGCTTTATCATACAGACTCCAAATGTTTCTGTAGACATCAGAGTATTTTGCTAATGTTGCTAAAGCTGTGCCAAAATGTTAATCTGTAATCATTACTAATGCAAAAAAATTCTGAGACTCTGGTATTGCTATCCTAATACTTTGAGACATAAGCCCTGGGCCTTGTCGTATTGTGGCAAATCAAACAGATCTATAGTTGCAAGAGTGTCTTAATGGAAAATATTGCAGAGCCAAAGTTGTATTTCATTTCCAGTGTATCTCTGGGTCCAGTTATTCCATTAGCATCTGGTGAAGAGAAAAACTCAACCAAGCAACAGGAAAAGTAAAAAAGAAAAGCAAGGGAGTATTCTTTCGTTTTGCTCCAACCACCTGTGGTGGTTGTTAGACATGCTAGGCAATAAGGCAAATAAATCCGTCCCTTCCTGCTACCAGACAAAAAGAGATGGTGGTGGCGGTAAGGAACCGGAGTGACACACAGACAGAGTAGACAGGGCGGGATGTTCCTTCTGATGTTCGCCATCATTGCTCTATCTGGTTGAGAGGAATGTGAGGTGAAGTTAGTCTGTTTCCACGGTAAGCCCATGATGTGCAATTCCAAGTTGCTTATAAACAAGAACCTTGTCGTCCAGTGACTTAGGGATAAACAAAATGATCTGGTATGCATGGCCAAAACTAGGCTGAATGAGGTGACGCAGTAGCCTCCCCTCAGTGTTGCCTAGGGGACATTTTTTCTCTCCTTTGACAATGCTTAACACTGTATGTACCTTGTGTTTGACTCCAGGTCAGTCTGGTGCACTCGTTTGTGTACTATGTCTGCATTGCTGATGACCCCAAGGCTTATGATCATTGAGACGGGTAGCTATTCCTTAGCCTTCTTTGGTAGATCAGGCCAGGATTTTGTGGAGACCAAGGGCTTGTTGCGGATTATGATGAGTCCAAACACATGAAAAAGAACATGCACTGAATATGTGTTTTTGCACTGAGCAGTTTACTGATGGGCTTAATGTGGAAAGGAAGACCCAGCCTGTTCTATGGTCTGACTGTTTCCTTATTAAGAAAAAGGGCACACAGCCCTAAATCCACAAAGGTGGGGACATAATTAGGATATTTTGCCCTGAAGTTTATGGATCCAGTTGGTTTTTAAAAAAACAACAGGGATTTTAGAGCCAAAGACAATTATCCGACTTCAACATGTTGTTTCATTCACTTTAGAATAGTTTATTTAACCTTACTGTTGTGTTTATTTTATCTGTTCTGTTATATTGTCTCATTGATGAACTGGCTTTAGCTCAGAACTGCATTATTTTAAAAAGTTATCTACAGATGTTTAATATAAACATTCCAGCTGTTCTCCACTATAGACTCTAGAAACCCTTGGGGCCTGATTTAGCTAATAATGATTCTTAGTGTGTGTGTGTGTGATCCAAAATAATATCAGCATGATGTTTATTCCCGATATTATGAGTCTTAACAGAAACCTACCACTAGATGACACTGCTGCTTTACCTCTGTAATTATGTATGGATAGGTTTTATAACCTATAACAGAAAAACACACGCCCAGAAAACAGTACAACCACACAGATTTCCTTTGACAGTCAATATAGAATCTCAAACTCAACAAATTATTCCCAATATGTCTCTCCAAAGGTCTTTTACACAATGGTAGTGGAGATATTGTTATGGTGATTATTGGGTGGAAGAAATGGTTCTTATTTTTAAAATTTGCCCTGCTGCTATAGTAGTTTTGGACAATGCAGCTGTGTTAGACATTTATTCAGCTGAAAATTTCTACGCTCAGAATTACCATTTACTTATCTCCCCCGCCCCACACACACACACACACACTAAAGAAGGTTCTGGGCTTTGTCAAATACTTTGTTCCATGATCACCTGATGAAGAAGGTTAAAGATACAATCCAAGAATTCTCTTCAGTACCCCCATTCCCACCACATATGCATTCATGTTCCATTGGCCCTGCAACTCCTGTAGCAGCGTACATATGTGCCAGAATGCATTAACTGAGTTCTAGTGAGAAGACATACCATCCACATATCACTTTTAGCATACCTGTATTTATTTCTCTGCTATCTGGTCTAGTTTTCAGCAATATTATCAATTCCCCAGACCCAAATTTATTTTTCATACATAAATCTCCCTGAGATACAAAAGATGTAAACATTTCTTATAAATATGAGAATGTTCTTTGTTACTCAAAGTGGATTCCATTATCACTTCCCTGCAAAATTTAATTTCTCACACTCAGTCCAGCTGGGGTCATAATAAAGCATGTTTCTATGTGCATTTTCCCTACCCTGGTTTCCTTCTCATTCCACTGTGACATAATCCAGATGAGGTAGCATTCATGCACTTGGCCAGGGTATACTAACATATCAATAAAGCATGTGTTTGTTTTCAGTGTAAAAGATTAACAGGTAATGGTTGCCCATGCTTGAAAGCCAGTCATATCTGACTCTAGGGTTCAGGCTCATCTCTGTTAATAGCCAAAATGGCTGCAGATGTTTCCATGGACTTGTGGCAGGCATGACTCGACACCGGAGTGCATGGAATGCTGTTTACCTTCCCACTGAAATTATATCTATTTATCTGCAGTAGAACTTTGGATAACATCCAACTCTGTTCCAGAAGTTTGGACTTTATCCAAATCAAATGGGCGATGCATCTGATAACGTCCAAAAAATTGATGTTATCCGAGGTTCCTATACCAAATAGCTCGGATGTCCATTTTTTTGTGTGTTTTTTGGACTTTATGCACTGCATCACATGTGCATGAAAACTGCAACTATCCGAATTGGCCTTTATCCGAGGTACCACTGTACTTGCAATTTCTTGCTTTCGAACTGCTACATTGGCAGGAACTGGGACAGACAGGAGCTCACTCTGACAGGCAGCACTTGGGTCATGAACTACCGACCTTCTAGTCATCAAATTCAGCATCTTAACAAGTAGGCCACCACAGTCCATACAAATCCCTCCAAGAGCATTACTCATGCACTCAAATTGTATGAGACTGACACAGGAAACCTATGTAATCTAGATTTACTTCAGCATTTCCACTTTAGGGATAAGATATACAAATATAAGGTCACGGTGGTGGTCAAAAGCAACATTCTTTGGGTGACTGCAGTTTTTAATGATAACAGAGCCTGACTGGTTATATAACAGTCAATCCACTATTAATACCCTTCCTCTATATAAGGTTGCAAGTGTTTTAAATATTTTTTAAAAATGATTTTAACCAAATTTGGTAGTTGGGTGGACAAAATGATAAATTTACTATATTTCTATACCGCCCATCTGGGTGGTATCCCACTCTGGGCGGTGAACAAACAGATAATAAATAGCAACACACAGTAGATCAAACAAACAACTGACACACCACAAATTGAACTAAAATAAAGTAATTGGCGTCTGAGGGCTTAGGCGAGTGGTGGCGAACCTATGGCACACGTGCCAGAGGTGGCACTCGGAGCGCTCTCTGTGGGCACCCATGCGGTTTCCCCAACACAGAGTTCACTCAGCCCCTCTGCCCAGCAGCCCAATGGGAGCACTTCCTTCCCCCAGCGCAGTTCACTTCCCAGCAGCCCAATGGGAATGTTTCCTCCCTCCCCTGTTGCCATTTGGCTCTTTGCGATAAATAATTGGGTTGCAGTTTGGGCACTCGGTCTCTAAAAGGTTCGCCATCACTGGCATAGGCACTCAACCTGACTGACAATGTATTGGTAAAGGGACACCATTAGGATGAGGATTTCAAGTGATTTGTAAGTCCCATCTTGGGAGAGGGCTGAGAACATTGGTTATACTTGCAACAATCCTGTAAAGTAGTGGAAAAATAAATACTGTTTTAAAAATAAATACTGTAATAGTACTGCAGGACGGAATGAGCTCCCATCTTTGTTCCAGCTCCTGCCAACCTAGCAGTTCGAAAGCAAGAAATTGCAAGTAGATAAATAGGTACCACTTTGGTGGGAAGGTAACAGCGTTTCAAGCGCTCCGGTGTCTAGTCATGCCTGCCACATGACCACGGAAAGGTCTGCAGAAGCAGACCTCTAGCTTTTTAGGCTTTGAAACAGATGAGCACTGAACCCTAGAGTCGGATACGACTGGCTTTCGAGCAAGAGAAACCTTTACCTTTAATAGGTTTGCAGCAACTTCCAGTTCTTATATTCTCACTTAACTTTGATAGCTAAAATATAAAGTGAAATGGGAGGGAAGCCTATACTGTATTACTATATTAACTTTCTCAATCACTGGATCTATAGTCCACGCTCAACATTCCCCAACAAAAACCAAATTCAGAGTTACAAAATGCAGCCACAGATATGAAATACAAAATCTGATCTCCATTTGAACAGTGAATTTCTGGGTAGAAATCAGCAATAAGCAGCAAAGTCCTGTCTTCTTTTGTAAGTAACAGATTTTTCTCAATTGTTTAAAATTGTGTATCCCTATATTGTGAGTAGCTTCCAAAATCCCTGCAGCATTGTCCACTTAATCTTAAAGGTTTGGAGTCAGGCTACAACAGAAATGTTTATAAAACTGTTAAGTCTCTAGTATTACATGCCAGCTGTAATGGAAAAATAACAGTGCACTCACTGCACAGCTGTTTCTCAAATATGCAATATAGGAAAGGTTTGCTCTAGTCCAGTGATGGTCAACCTTGGCACTCCAGGTGTTCCTGAACTTCAATTCCCAGAAGCCCTGATCAGCTCGCGTGCTGGATTCAGCTTCTGGGAATTGAAGTCCAAGAAACACCTGGAGTGCCAAGGTTGGTCACGGCTGCTCTAGTCTACACAGCCCAAGAATGTAATTCAACACCTACAATTACAGGAAGAACCCTGTTGGCACTGGTTGAACTGCTGTACTGCAACCAAAGGGTTGTGAGTTCGTTCCTGACTAGGTCCAAGGTAGACTCAACCTTCCGAGGTTGGTAAGATGGTCCAGTATGTTGGGGGCAAAATGCTAATTATGTGTAAAAACTGCCCAGAGAGTGCAGTAAGCGCTATGGGGTGGTATATGCATGTAATTGTTATTGCTAATTACTGGCAAGCTTTGGGCTTTAGTGGTTCAAACCCCACCCCACCCCTCCCAACCAGTGCTCCATTGGCAGCTCCCCTGATGGCTAGTGGTTAAGGCACTAGGCTTGGCGACCAGAAACACAGGTTCAATTCCCAAGAGCTGCATGATGGGAGACATGAAAGGGGCCTCACTTGGGCCCCCTACAAAAATCCTTTCAACCCGGAGCAATCTCTGACATGAAAACGAATGAATTGGCAGCAAAGGCTACCCGACTACCAAGATCAGACTTCCTGGCCCTCAATTCAGTGCCAAGCATTAAGAGACCTCAGTGTCAGGGGAAACGAACTCCTATAGCAGGGGTGCTCAAACTTTTTGGGCCGTGGGCCAGTCACGTTCTGGGAGGCGGTCACTGTGGGCCGGATCTGACACCAATTCATCCAGCCTGCAAAAGCCCTAGTTACTCCTGGTAGCGGAAGTAAAACGCGCCCGAGGGCAACACGGGCTGGAAAAATTGGTGTTGGGGGCCGGATCCGGGCCCCAGGCTGTAGTTTGAGCACCTCTGTCCTATATGATGTGTGTTTTTCTTGGGAAGGGCGAGACAGCGGCTTGTCACCACATAGGGAGCCTGGATAAAACGTAAAGGTAAAGGTTTCCCTTGCTCGAAAGCCAGTCGTATCCGACTCTAGGTTGCAACGCTCATCTCTGTTTCAAAGCCGAAGAGCCAGCGCTGTCTGCTTCTGCAGACATTTCCGTGGTCATGTGGCAGGCATGACTAGACACTCGAGCGCACAGAGCGCTGTTACCTTCCCACCGAAGTGGTCCCTATTTATCTACTTGCAATTTCTTGCTTTCGAACTGCTAGGTTGGCAGGAGCTGGGACAAAGACGGGAGCTCATTCCATCCTGCAGTACTCGGGAATCGAACTGCTGACCTAGGGAGCCTGGATATCTCTTATGAATATGAGAAGGTTTTCTCAAGGACAAGGCTAGATTTCCCACTAAATTAGAGATGGTGCGTTGCCCCAAAATAGGCTAACTTGGGTGAGCAATTCCCTATGAACGCCTTGCCCTGAATGGAGAAGGAATGCAAAAGGCGAGGACCAGATGGATGTGAGCGAGAAAGGAAACTCACCGCAAGCAGCACAACTGCGGGAAAGACTGGTGTCAACGGGCGATCAATGGGAACGACCGGATAAATGTCCTCACCTGAACCCCCTCCATTGAGCACTGATACAGTGGCAGTGCCATCAGCCCCAAGAAGTGCCCTCGACCGTCCGTTTTCATGATGGGAAAGGGCAAGAGAATTAGTAAACGGAGCCAATGTTCAGTCAGCGCATGCGGAGCTTCTGCAAGATGATTGGGGAGGAAGAGAAAAGGGGGGCATTTAGGGTCTCCAGATGTGCTTGGAGTTCAATTCCCACAAGCCCTGATCAGCAGGTGTGCTGACTGCGACTTCTGGGAATTGAAGTCCATCTGGAGGCTCAAGGTTGAGAAACCCTGCTAAGCCATGATGGCTAGGAATTATGGGAATTGTAGTTCAACGCCCCAAGTGGTAAAGTAAGAGTAGTGACAATCTGCTGGAACTCACTAGAGAACGGAAGCTTTGCGGTTGTTTCCCCGCCCGCCCTTCCATCATTGTCAAACTTAAGTCAAGACTGTCTTGCAGCTAACAGCGGCAAATGTGTTGTATGTGGCATGCCATTGCAAATAAAAAAAGGACCTTAGCCCTGTGATTTAGATGTAAAATGAAAATAGAACGATGGGTAATAATCTTTAATAATAATTGCATGCCATCAAAGCTGACTTATAGTGAATCTTTCCATGGTTTTCTAGGTAGAGAACACACAGAAGTCGTTTCCCATTTCTTTTTTCTGGGGAAAAGTTTGCAAGTTTGCCCTAAGACCACACCGGCTGGGCTTTTCTCCAGGAGGCACTACTATGGGAAATCAAACTTTCATCCTCAGGCTACAAAGCAAGATACTTAAAACCACTGCACTGTCTAGCTAGCTAATAATCATTAATAGGTCACTAAACTAACCAAAGCATTCAAGTCTCCTAGAAGTATTTCTGATTAATAGTTTTGAGGGACTCAAAAACATTTCCTCCGCACCCCTCTTTAGTATTTGGTGCCCAATCAGCTCTGGGTTTTTTAGTAAGCCAAAATTCTACATAGCCAAAAATGCTAGTGTTAGAAAGTCCTGTTGAATGATGTGGTTTTTAACTGTAAATGCAGATCCATAGGATTCCACCTTAGGGTGTATGCAGGCAATCCCTTTATTAGAGTCAATTGAAATTTCATAGCATTTTGGGGGCAGTTTTCAGTTCTGTGGAGCTCTTAATCAGTCTGGATGTTAACTAAAACAAGTGTACACTATTGCTCCAAGGCCACATTTCCCAGGGAGTTTTGTATCTAATATTATTGGGACCAATAAAAAATTTGCCTGTTCAAGTGGAAATGTGAGCTACTATTATCATTCTTCAAGCACTGTATCTGATTCAGAATATAGTATTGGCTATCATCATGGCGATCAGTCATGAAGATTGTCCTGGGGACAATATAATAATGGAGTAGTCTTCCATTTGCCTTCCACATCGCAGCATGGCACCCATAGCAGAGGTCTCTTTCCAGAGGTCACTTTCTGGTTCTGAGTCTTTTTGGCACTCAAAGTCCTCCTCCGCTCCAGGCCAGTATTGATGAAGCTGCTGCCCTCCATCAAAATGGATTCAACTGGGATTTAACCCACTTGGGAACCATCACCCTTCCTTGTGGACCCGCCACCCAAGACCGTTAGTCCACAGGGATGTCATGTTGAGTCTCAAAAGGCACATCTTTAGTATATCCTTTCATCTGCTGTCTATATAATCTGGCTCAAATGTGGGGTTACAACCAGTGGTGGACATCAGCAGGTTCACACCAGTTCACCAGAACCAGTAGCAGAAATTCTGGCTGGTCCTGCCCATGAAATAAAGTAGTCCTAATTCAGGTGCAACGCAGGGTCTTCCCCCTGGCCATGCCCACCATACCACATCCACAGTGTGGTAGTAAATTTTTTTGGGAGCCCATCACTGGTTACAACTGGTTTCTTCAACAGAGTTTGATCTCCATGGTATACCAGTAACAGCTATGTCTTCATTTTGCCTGCTCAGGAAGGTCCCTTGTAAAACTTGAATCAAGTTTTTTGTTGACCACTAGATGGTGGCAAAAGATTATCCAGAAATGCCAGACTAAAGTTAGATCACTAACTCAGTTGAAAACAATCTTAATCCTAAATTCAAACCAGATTACATGCGCAAGAGATAAAAGGATATACCTCTAATCCATTATTCTGAAACCCAATTTGTTCCTTTGGGACTCTGACCTGTTTCTGAGCCTTTGGAAACATCAAGATGACCAGTGTAGAAAATACAATGGGAGACAAAAAGAGGATTGCTATTTTTCTGATACAACAAAGTCGTTATTTTGTCCTTGTGTTGTTGGTGTTATATACTGTCAGGTCACGTTATTGCTATCCCCCTATATATATGTGCCATTTTAAAGACAGATCTAAGACTTTATATGCAAATAGATGTTTTATTTCTCACAGATAAATATACAATAAAAATAAATCTAACAGTCTTTGATTCTTATGTGCAACCTTATCCTGCATTTTGCTTGTGGTTATGAAACCCACAGCTACAGTTTTTCTGCTGTAGCTTTAAAGTAGTCTTTCTTGTAATTAAATGCCTAAAAAAGAAACAAATGTTAAATATGAGATGCAAAGTACTGCTGATGTATTGTCATCCATAATGCTAGAATTATTTATGGGTTTAGGCATATCAAATTAAAATAATCTTATGCTTTAAAGAAATTATAAACAAAGAAAAAACATGCAATTTAAGAAAAATATAAATAAATACCACAACATTAAGACAATAATTTTAAGGAAAAAATGCACCCCCTTCCAGGACCAACAGAGTCACATGACCATTTTTAACATTTTTAAAATCCAAATTCAGTTTTCACAGATTCTTGTGAGTGTGTCAACTCTTTCCCCTTTACCAAAACATAATACACAAATCCTCCCAGATATCTTTAAAATTATTCTCCTTCAATAATCCCCTCTTAATTTTGATGTTACAATTTATCCTTAATAGCAATATCCCAAAGTATCTTTATACCTTTCATTTAATTGAAAAATGTACTGTATTTCCTAACTACCACTAAACTTGATGCTGTTAACAATTTTGAAATTAATTCTTTAGTTACACTGAACCTTTCAATAAATTGATAAAATAGGCTTTTTATGAGATAACACTAAATTTAATCTAGTTATTTATCTGTATCTTGATATTTGTAACAAATTTGCAGCTCATTTTCATATGGTTGATGCCATCCATAGGGACCTGTGAAAAGATGTCTCTTGTCTAGACTAGTTGTATCTTAAAAAACTGAATGTGACCACAGAAGACCTAAATAATTACAGGCTGATTTCTAACATCCTGTTTATGAGAAAGTTGCTAGAACAAGTGGTTGAGGTCAGTTGCAAGCGTTCTTGAAGGATACTGATAGTTTGGATCCATTTCAATTGAGGTTCAAGCCACAGCATGGGACCAAGATAGCATTAATCGCCCTGCTAGATGACCTCCTCCAGGAAGCCAATGGGGGAAATATGTCTCTGTTGGTCCTCCTGGATCTCTCAGTGGGTTTTGATACCATTGGCCACTGTATCCTCCTGGACAGGTCATCAGGTTTGGATGTCAGGGATTCAGCCTTGTGCTGGCTCAAATCCTTTCTTGGATACCAGCTCCAGAGGCTGCAGCTGAGGGAGGGGGTGCTATTAGACACATGTGTGCAACAATATGGTGTTCCTCAGGCCTCAATTCTCTCTTCCATGCTGTCCGCAATGGAGAAAAGAGATGTGGATGGTACAGACGACAGGCCTTATCATCTGTCATCATAGTGTAGAAATATTAAGGTGAGAGGAAAGGTCACTCAGTACCTCGGAAGAAATAGGATGAGGTGGTTGGATAAAATTAGGGAGTATGTCTAGGCTCCCCGTCTGTTGCTTGATTTGATCCATCATTCCCCTTTTGTAATGAAATGAATTATACCCTTTCCTTTAGCTTTGGCCAAAATGGAGAATTTGGTGTGTAGGAATCCCTTCATACCAGGTTTAGTGTATGGGACCAGAGACAATGAAACAGCCGAAGGGTTGGCTTAACACAGGTTTATTGCATGATGATCCAGGGGAACATGAGGTAATGGCGGATGGGTAGCTCAATATATACAGTGGCTATACATTTTGAATGTGGCTCCTCGACAGTCTATTGGTTACTGTCCGCGTGACGTCACGGACGGTCACGCCCTTCTTGTCCAGGTGTAGGTGATGGCGGGAATCTTCCCGCGCTGTTGTTTGCTGGTGAGTCTGGGCCAGGAGAGCTTGAACACTCGCTATTGCCACCAGGTGGTCATTAGCTCGCGTCCTATTGTAAGGGCTACAGTTAAGCAGCTGCTGGTTATAATGTTACACAAGCATGGTTACATTGGATACACGTGAATGGATACATTGTAAAAGGTACAGTAATAGAACACAACATCCCTCCCCCCTAGGATGGGATGAAGTCCCTCAGCCAAGATGGCTTATTGCAAACGCGTTTGGGCCGCGATGTGGGTTAACCTGCCCCACGGGTGATACTGCTTCCTCGTTCCCTGGTCCCTTGTCCTGAAACGGGAGAGGGAGACTTGTTAGAGGCTTGCCGTGGTTTGGCGGTTTTGGGGGACGGGAAAAACTCCATTGTGGGCAGACCGGGGACACTCGGGGCTAACGAAAAGCCCCTCTTCTCGCTTGGATGGGTGGAGGACCACTCCGCAAAACTTCCCCGGTTCTGAAAATCAAAATCTAACTCTGTTGGGGTATCCGTATTAGTGGGGAGATCCCGCGGGATATCTATGAGATCGGCTTCCCTTCTCTCTGCTGACCGATCCCGCAGGATGTCTACGAGGACATATTCCCTTTCCTCCCCCCTTGGTGGGGACCCATGGCCCCCCTTTCCTCCCCCTTGGGCTGAACGGGTGGGGGAGAACCCTAACGCTGAATCCTGTTTCCCGCGGTCCGTGCCCTGCTCGTCGGGGACCCTGCGCCGGAGCTGGTCTGCGTGCCGCCTCCAGAGTAGACCTGTGCTGGTCTCGACGCGGTACAAGACGGGACCGGTCTGCTCTAAGATGACACCCGGTACCCAGGCCGGACCCGCGCTGGCGTAATTCCTGCAATACACGGGGGCACCCACGTCGAAACTCTTTGTGTCCTCTATCCCAATGTTCTTCCCCTTGTCCTCTACTCTCGTGGGGTCTAGCCTAGTTAGTATGGTGGTCAGTTTCCTGCGCATTAGCAGCTCTGCGGGGGAGTATCCTGACGCTAGGGGAGTCACTCTGTAACCTAGCAGAAACTGGCACACTTGATGGTTTAGGTCCCCGGGCCCCATGCGCCGCAGCGCGTCCTTGGTGGTGCGCACAAGGCGCTCTACTTGGCCGTTTGTGGCAGGGTGAAAGGGAGCGGAGGTGATGTGCCGAATGGCGTTGATTTCTGTGAATGCCCTGAACTCAGAGGACGTGAAACAACTTGCGTTGTCGCTTACGAGGGTGTCGGGTAAGCCGAACGTGGAAAAAACCCTCCGCAAATGCTTTATGTTTGTGGCCGTGGACGTGCTTGTAACCGGAATGACCTCCAACCACTTGGAGAAGGCATCCACCACAAGGAGAAAAAGCGTCCCACGGAACGGGCCAGCAAAGTCTACATGAATCCGGGACCACGGCCCCTTCGCCGCGTCCCACTCCCTGTGAGGCAGGCGGGCTTCTTCTGGCCTGGAGCTTTGGCAGGGTTCACAAGTGCCGACCATGTGCTCGATGTCGGCGTGTAGCTGGGGCCACCAGAAATAGCTCCGTGCCAGGGCTTTGGAGCGCACAATTCCAGGGTGGCTGACGTGCAGGAGTTTGAGTACCCGCGGTCGTAAGGACGCCGGGATCACTACTCGCTGGCCCCACAGAAGGCACCCCCTCTCAAGGGACAACTCTAACTTCTTTCGAAAGAGTGGGTCGAACTCCGCTGCCGGGGAGGACGCTGGCCACCCTTTCTGCACCCAGGAGCTAACCCTTGCTAAAATGTTGTCCTTGCCGGTCGCCTTGGCGATGTCGGCGGGCAGTATTGGGGGCGAGTCGAGGACCTCTATCATCAGCACCTGGTGGTCTGGCTCCTCCCCGCCCACGTGGCTGCTATCCTGGGGAAGAGGGGACCTCGATAGAGCGTCCGCATGGCTGATCTCCCTCCCGGGCCTGTACACTAACGCGTGCTGATACGCGTTGAGAAAAATGGCCCACCTAAGCATCCTTGGGGACAGGATCTGTGGCGTGGGCTTATCTGCGGTAAAAATGCCTAGCAGGGGCTTGTGATCGGTCACGATTGTGAAGGGGCGGCCGTACAGGAAGTCGTGGAACTTTTTGGTCCCCGCAATTATCGCTAACGCTTCCCTGTCTGTCTGGGCGTAGTTTCTCTCCGCTTGGGACAGGGACCTGGAATAGAACGCTATCGGGGCCTCCCTCCCGTTTTCCAGCACGTGGCACAGCACCGCCCCCACCCCCACCGGGGATGCGTCACAGATCAGGACCACTGGGCGCTTGGGGTTGAAATGGGTTAGGATGGCATCAGACGCCAGAAGCTGCTTTAGCTCACTAAATGCCCTCTCTTGCTGGTCGCCCCACTTCCATGCCTCGTCCTTTTTAAGCAATCTGTGCAACGGTTCGGCCACGGCTGCTTTCCGGGGAAGGAAGGAGTGATAAAAGTTCAGCAGCCCTAGGAACGACTGCAACTCGGGCTTGGAGGTGGGGCGAGGGGCTTGCTTGATGGCGGCTACCTTAGACTTGGACGGCCTTATTTCCTCAGGAGTGACACGGAACCCTAGGAATTCGACCTCGGTCGCGAAGAAGACGCATTTGTCTTTTCGCAGTCTCAACCCCGCTTTTTCGAATATCGCCAGGACCTTGCCCAACCTCTTTGCCAATTCGGCCTGACTCCCCCCCGTTATCAATACGTCATCAAAATAAGGCAACACCCCCTCGAGCCCCTTCAGGAGGCGTTCCACAAGTGACTGGAAAATTCCAGGCGCCGAGTTTACGCCGAATTGAAGGCGCGTCACCTGGAACGCCCCCTTATGGGTGACTATAGTTTGGGCAGCAGCGGCGGCTGGGGTCACCGAGAGCTGCTGGTAGGCTTGTGCTAAGTCGAGCTTAGCGAAACACTTTCCCCCGTGTAACCTGGCCAGCAAATGGCTGACTACCGGCACCGGATACGCATTAGGGTGAATTGCCCTGTTGATGGTGCACTTGTAATCAGCGCATATGCGCACCTCCCCGTTGGCCTTTAGTGCTGTTACAATTGGAGTTTCCCACTCCGCAGAATCAACAGGAACAAGAATCCCCTGGCCCACCAATTTGTCCAGTTCCGCCTCTATTTTGTCCTTGAGCGCGAATGGCACCCGGCGCGGTTTGAGTCTTATTGGGCGGACCTCAGGGTCTAGGTCGAAGGCTACTGGGGGTCCCTTAAATTTCCCAAGTCCCTTTTTGAAGACTTCGGGGTGCGCGTCGCACACCTCCTGAATCGGGTCAGTCCCAACGACAACGGCATGCACCCCCCCAATGAACAAACCCAGGGGCTGGAACCATTGAGTCCCGAGGAGGCTGCAATTCCCCCCTTTAAGAACAACTAGGGGGAGAGTCGCGGCGTGTTTCTTGAATTGGACCTGAAATTTTCCAACCCCCAACACCGGAATGCAGTTCCCTTGCACGTCCCGTAGCGTGGACCTCAAAGCTTTGAGTTTGGGCCGCACGTGGGGGGCAATTTTCAGAAACTCCTTCTGGGGAATGATGGAATATGAGGACCCCGAGTCAATTTCCATCCTAATGGGGGCCCTTGTACTAGTACCTCAACAAAGTAACGGGGGTGTCCCGCGGACACGCTAAACACCGGTGCGTCGTCCTCGCTGTCGTCGGCGATGCGGCCCACGCCGTCTCGCTTCCTTGTGGCCTGGGTGCCGTCCTTGGGTCTCGTCGCGCTGTCTCTCGAGCTCTTCCGGGCCTCGCGCCGTTTCCTGCAGACCTTGGCGATGTGACACTCGGCCTTTCTGAAGGGGCATTTGGCGCGGTCGTGGTTCGCTCCGCAGCCGTCGCAACGCCGGCCTTCCTTCCGGACCTTCCGGACGTCCTCGTCGTCGCTGCTCTCCGCGGACGACTTCGAAACTCGCCGGGCCGCGTGCACCGGAACGTGCACCGAAGTCTCTGCCTTGCCCGTCTTTGGCCGCCAGTCCTGGAGCTCCTGGACCCCGGCCTTCGTAGCTTCCGCGGCTTGTGCCTCCTTCAGGACCTCCTGCAACGTGGGGGGTGGCTCCCGGTTCATCAATGTGCGCTGAGTTTCGGCGTCGCTCAGGCCGCACAGCACGCAGTCTCTTAGTGTGATTTCTGCGTTCTCCCATTTGCATGGGCCGGCCGCCAGTCGCAGGGCCGCTGCGAAGTCGGCGACCGTCTCCCCGGGCGCTTGGACTCGCCTCCAAAACGCGCTCCGAGCGGGGAACATCGCCGTCGAGGGCCGGAAGTACTCATGCAGCATGTGCATGAGCTCTTTCACCTTGAATTCACTCGCCCTCCTCGGCGCGATCAGGTCCACCAAGACCCTCTTGGTGTCTGGCCCCAGCATCCTGGTGAAAATGGCCCTTTTCTTTGCCTCATCCGTGACTTCGGATTCCACCAGGGCTCCCTGGAAGTCCATCTCGAAGATGTCCCAGTCTGCCGGTCTCCTGATTTCGAAACCGGCGCATGTCTTGGTCCCGTGGGCAGCCAGATCCCACCTTCGTCGCCAATTTAGTGTATGGGACTAGAGACAATGAAACAGCCGAAGGGTTGGCTTAACACAGGTTTATTGCATGATGATCCAGGGGAACATGAGGTAATGGCGGATGGGTAGCTCAATATATACAGTGGCTATACATTTTGAATGTGGCTCCTCGACAGTCTATTGGTTACTGTCCGCGTGACGTCACGGACGGTCACGCCCTTCTTGTCCAGGTGTAGGTGATGGCGGGAATCTTCCCGCGCTGTTGTTTGCTGGTGAGTCTGGGCCAGGAGAGCTTGAACGCTCGCTATTGCCACCAGGTGGTCATTAGCTCGCGTCCTATTGTAAGGGCTACAGTTAAGCAGCTGCTGGTTATAATGTTACACAAGCATGGTTACATTGGATACACGTGAATGGATACATTGTAAAAGGTACAGTAATAGAACACAACACCAGGTTTGGTATGTAAACAATGCAGGCCTCATGGTTTGGAAGAAATGAAACCTAATGTGTGATAGACAGATCATCCTGTGAGATCATTGGTTGGAATCCCTAAAGTGGATGGCCAGAAAATGAACCCTGTGGGGGGAGATATAATCTAGAAGGTGGTATCTGAGAACAGACACTCTCTTGGATTTTAACTGCAATCATGTAGCCTATTTAGCCAGAAGGAGGGCCATGGGCTATCCCTTAAATAAGCAGCTTTATTTATTTATTTATTTTGAAATGCTTTCTAAGCTTCTGATGAGTTTTATTCTGTACTATGCTTTGATTTCAATATACCTTTATATTGCAGTTGCTCAAGTGGCTAAGATGCTGACTAGGAGGCGGAAGGTCAGCAGTTCGATTTCCGAGTACTGCAGGAGGGAATGAGCTCTCATCTTTGTCTCAGCTCCTGCCAACCTAGCAGTTTGAAAGCAAGAAATTGCAAGTAGATAAATAGGGACCACTTCGGTGGGAAGGTAACAGTGTTCCGTGTGCTCCAGTGTCTAGTCATGCCTGCCACATGACCACAGAAATGTCTGCAGAAGCAGACAGCCCTGGCTCTTTGGCTTTGAAACAGAGATGAGCACTGAACCCTAGAGTTGGATACGACTGGCTTTCTAGCAAGGGAAATCTTTAAAATACCTGGAGAGACTTGGAGTAATTACTTGGCTCATGTTACCTGAGTCTACACTAGTTTCATGTGCAGCCTTTGCTCACCACCTGTATTTAGGTCAGGGGTGACTGGGCACACTGATAGGAGAAGCCAGAGCTGCTGGGTCTGACCTGGAATGAGGAAGCAGGATCAGGCGCAATCCCATCGCCAGGAGGCCGGAGGACACCCAAGTCCTACTTGGGAGTAAGTGGATTGTTACACCTTTGTTGAACACATCTCCTTGAGGGTTGAGTCTGATGTAGCAAAGGACTCACAGGATCCATCACAAGATGCAGGTAGGTCCCAAGATGCATTTCAATTATAAGAGCTTGCTTAAGAGTATCTAGGCCAGTTGGCCCCATTTGGCTAATATGAAGAGGCTGACTCCAGGGGCAGCAAGGAGAGAACTACACTTCAAGATACAGCTAGTATTCAGACCCAGGCCTTTGGTTAGCCTCTTAATGAGTGAACACTTCTTTCATTCTTTAGTATGTGTTGTGTATGTAATGCTGTACCTTTAAGAATGTAACCTTGTAAAAGGAGTCTCTGTATAACAATGTAACTCAATGTAACCCAGCTGCGATTACAAGTGATTCAGCTGCCGGCAGATGGCAGCTGCAATAGCTCAGCTCACATGGTCCAGATCACCCAATCACAGTGTATCTCAGGAAACATTCCCGCCACAGGTAAACTTTATAAGGTATGCAGTAAGTCCCAATGATGTCACTGATACCACAGCCAATGGGTGCTCTTGGAGCGGAATTCAAATGTACTGTACAGTATAAAAGGAGCTGCGCCTCTGCCATTACCTCATGTTCAGATTGCATACCTTGCAATAAAGATGTGTTTGGCCCCCTGAATGCTGCCTACCGCGTATCAAACTTTGAACATCAAATTGGTGATGAAGGTGGGATAAATGGCTTCCCACAGCATCAAGCTACCTCCGTTTGACATCAAGAAGCCAGAGAAATGGGCTCTGTACGAGTGCCAGTTCGAGCATGCAATGGCCACCGAGCGCATCGAAGACGAGGAGCAAATGCGCTCCTGCCTCCTTGCCCAGATCGGGCTCCCCACGTTAGAGCTGGTGATACACATGATGTTGCCCGGAACATCAAGACAGTCCCACTCGCAGAGATTCTGGGGGCTCTGCGGAACCACTTTCAGCCGAGAGTGTCCATCTTCCCGGCCCGAGTCACATTCCACAGGCGAGGCAAGTACCCAGGTGAGTCTGTAGCGGATTATGCCGCCGCCCTCAGGCTAGCCACTGCCCCTTGCCGGTGGGGCGACCTGGAGGAAGCCCTGAGGGACCGCCTGCTGTGCGGACTGCAGAACGAGGAAGTCCAGAGGAGACTGATGGCCTGCGAGCACCTCTCCTTCGACTCCGTATTGTGGGAGGTTCGGGTGGCCGAGGTAGCGAGGTCTGGGGTGCGAGCCTTCAGGGGGAAGCCTGCCGCACCTGGGGGGCGGGTCCGTGGTGCAGGCCACCCAGCGCTCGCCCCGCCATTTTCCCAGCTCATCTTCCTCTCCGGAGGTCTGCATCATCGGGGTCCAGTTCCAGCGATGACGATGATGTCCAGAAGGTCCAGAGGAAGGCGTCCCGGGAACACACCAGCGATAAGGTCCACCACCGATGCAATGACTGCAGAGTGTCCCACAACTGGAAAAGGCCGAATGCCACAGCTGCGGACGCCGAAGCCACATCGCCAAGGTTTGCAGGCGACGGCGGAGGACCAGGTGCCAGCTGATTGCCCTCGATGGAAGGGAGATGGCATCGGGAAGATTTCCGTGGATGAGCCGACCGTGAGCCGTGTGTCCAACACACACCAATGTTTTTTGTTGAGGTACTGTTACAGGGGGTCCCAGTTAGGATGGAGGTGGACTCGGGTTCGTCCTACTCCATCGTGTCCTAGAAGGAATTTCTGTGCATTCCCCCCAATGCGCGCTTGAAACTTAAGGCCCTAAAGACGACTTTGCGGGACGTTCAGGGCAACATGATTCCTGTTTTGGGGGTGGGGGAGTTTCAAGTAAAGTTCAAAAGTTTCACAGAGAAGCTGCCCCTAGTGGTACTGAAACGGGGTTCCAGCTGCCTCCTCGGGAGCCAGTGGTTTGCTCCTTTGGGAATTGAACTGTCCGGCATAAATGCCATAGAGACTGATCTAGTGCAAGATGTGTGCAATGCGGAAAGTATAGGGGGCCCCCAGTCTTGTTCGACCTTGAGCCAGCAATCCGACCCATCAGGCTCAAGCCATGACGAGTGCCATTCGCCCTCAAGGACATGATTGAGGCGGAACTGGACAAACTGGTGGGTCAGGGGATTTTAGTTCCAGTGGACTCTGCGGAGTGGGAAACTCCAATTGTAACCCCAATGAAAGCTAACGGGGAGGTTAGGATCTGTGCGGACTATAAATGTACCATTAATAAGGCTATTCACCCTAATGCATACCCGGTGCCGGTAGTTAGCCATTTACTAGCCACTTTACATGGGGGTAAATGTTTCGTTAAGTTAGGTCTGGTGCAGGCCTATCAGCAGCTTACAGTCACATCTGCTGCCGCAGCTGTGCAGACAATCGTAATGCACAAAGGTGCCTTTAAGGTAACATGCCTACAGTTCAGCGTGAATTCAGCCCCAGGGATTTTCCAATCTTTAGTGGAACACCTCCTCAAGGGTCTCCCTGGGGTTCTCCCCTATTTTTTTTCTTTTTAATTTTTTATTGAATTTTTCAAAAATATATAAACATACAATAACAATACATCATAAAAATAAATATTTTTAACAAAAAATAACTAACATATTTGATAGTTGATCCCATACATTTTTATACTCATCTTTATAATAAAACATCCCATATTGAAAATTGGTTTAGTAGTTAACATCTATCCTACTTCCAGAATTGTTCTCAAGAATCTTTATTTATTGCTACCACTAAATCTATTCGTAATATACCATTCAATAATAGTTTAGTATAAGTACAATCATCAAAATCCAAAGTATACATAAAATACACCCTGTGATTTATTTACATTGCCCTGGAAAGCTCAGAGTATCTCATTATTCACCTCCAAAAGCTACTTTGTTCCGGTACAGGTCTGTTTCTTTCTGGGCCCGCAATGGAGTAATCCACGAAAGGTTTCCAAATATTCCAAAATCTGTTCTCTTTCAGCTTATCTCTTTTTTCTTTTTTCTCCCATGTCAGTTTATCGTTCAAAGCTAAATTCCACATTTCTTTATACCATTCCTCCGTTTGTATAGTTACCTCATTTTTCCAATGTCTGGCAATACATTGTCTACCCGTTGTTAACATTATTTCTAGTAACTCTTTTTCTTCCTTGTTTAAATTCATCCCATCCACATCTGTAAGCATAATGGTACCTGACACCAGTTTGATCTTTTCCCCCAATATTTCATTAATCTCTTTTTCTATTCTACCCCAAAAATCCTTTATCATTTTACAACCCCACCATATATGTTCATAAGTTCCTATAGTATCTTTACATCTCCAACATAAATTGTCCTTTTTGTTATCAATCTGGTGTAACCTTACTGGTGTCAGATACCATCTCCACAGCATTTTATAGTTGTGTTCTTTAATTCTAACTGACATAGTTCTCATTATCCTCTTTTTCCATTTATTTCTCCATACATCTTTTTCTATCTTTATATTCAAATCCTGCTCCCACTTCAATTTCAAATCTTCCTGTGGATCACCCTCCCTATTTATTAAAATATAGAGTTTACTTACTAAGCCCTTAATGCTTCTATCGCTTTACCTAATTTTTAATACTAGTTCTTCAAACTCCGTCTTTTCTCTATCTATATTTCTCTTGCATATTTGACATTCCAATTATTAACCTTCATTATCTGAAACCAATTCAATTTCAACTGTTCGAACAACTTTTTCTTCCTACTTTCAACACTGCAAATCCGTAACCAGTCTTTCATCAGGAAAACATCATTTTCTTCCAATATTTCCTTTATTTCTTTGTTTATTTTTAATGGAAAACAGGCCATATCTGCTAGTTCCAAAATTGGGGAGAAATTTGGTGCCAGATCATTCTTCAACCTTTTCCACACACCCATAACTCCCGTCATCATTATATTATTAATGGTTATCTTTCCTCTTCTGCTCCCAAAAAAATCCTTTTGCCTATCTTCTTAAAATCTTTCATCTCCAATTCCTCCCATATCGTTTTTTCTCTTGCCAAGATCTTCACTACATTCTTAATTTGAAAAGCATGGTAATATGCCAGTAGATTCGGCATTCCTAAGCCCCCTTCTTTCTGAGGTAGGTTACTATAATTTTTTTGGTAGTCTAGACTTTTTACCTCCATTACAAAAGTTATTGAACAACTTTTGAAACTCATTGATTTCTTTGTCTTTCAATTGAATTGCCAATGCATCAAATAAAAAATTAATTCTAGGTAACAACATCATTTTAGTAAGTGCAATTCTCCCAAACCATGACAATTTCAGCTTTTGGAAACTTTGTATTCTAATCTTAATCTCCGTTTTTAAACTATCATAATTCAATTTTTTAAGCTCTTCCATACTATTTGATATAAGTATCCCCAAATATTTCAACTTATCTTTAATTTGAATATTACTTAGTCCCTTTATTTTCTTAATTTCCCTTTCACCCATATTACACAACATCATTTCCGATTTATCCCAATTTATCTTCAAACCTGTGATATCCTCAAACTCCTTAAGTTGCATTCTGATCCTATCCATAACCTTCTCTGGCTGTTTAACAATTATCAATGTGTTATCGGCATACATGCTTATTTTATTACCCGTTATCCCTTCTATTTTTACATCCTCTCTTATCATTTTTGCCAATATTTCCATTGCCATGATAAACAATATAGGAGACAACGGACAGCCTTGTCTGGTGCCTGCCTCTAACTTTACCCCATCTGTGACCTCATCATTTACTCTAATACTGGCTGTCCCTTTCTGATATAATAAATCAATTACTCTTCTAAATTTATCACCAAATCCGTAGCTTTTAATTATTTTCTTGATCAAGGTCCATTGTAGGGAATCAAATGCTTTAAAGATATCTAAAGATATTAAACCCACTTTTTCTCTTGTTTGATTCACATTATCTATTAGATCTAATACTCTTCTAGTCAAATCTGCCATATGCCTCCCTTTTAAGAAGCCCACTTGGTCTTCATTTATATATTCCCCCATGAACTTGTTTAAATGATTTGCCAATATTGCTGTGAAGATCTTAGCATCTTGATTTATAAGAGAGATTGGTCTGTACGATTCCACCTTCTCCAAATTCTTTCCCGGTTTTGGCAACAGAACGATTGTGGTTCTATACCATGAAGTCGGAATTTGCCCGCCGTCTAATATATAATTATACAATTTCGCTAATTTTGGTGTCACCACATCTTTAAATTCCTTGTAGAAATGGGCCGGTGAACCATCCTCGTCTGAAGCTTTGCCTCACTTCAGCCCCGCTATTACTTCTTTTACCTCCTTTTCCGAAACTTGCTCTTCCATACTATCCCGATATTCCTGTTTTATTCCACTTGTTGTTTGCCTCTCTAACAACTTTTTAAGCTGCTCCTCATCTATCTCTTTTTTTGCATACAAAGTTTGATAAAATTTCTTCACAATTTCACACTTGTCCGTAATCTTGTTACATTTTACCCCTTGATCATTAACCAAAACTCCTATTTCTCTTTTTTGACTTTTAGCTTTTGCCACTTTTGCCAATAATCTTGAATTTTTATTATTGAATTCAAAATACTCCCTATTTAAATAAATCAAATCTCTTTTGACCTTTTCTATTTCTTTACCAGCCAATTCTACTTTCAGTCTTTGCAATTTTGTAAAAATTTTCTTATCTTTGTTTTTTGAATGTTCTTCCTGTAACTGTTTTATTTCTTTTTCACTTTTATCTTGGGACAACCTGTATTTTTTATATCTGTTACTTGCCAACTTTATACATTCCCCTCTAAAAACTGACTTCATGGCATCCCAAACCATGTTAAAATTTACCTCATCATTATCATTCAATTGCCAGCTTTTTGTAATTTGTTCTTTACTCTTTTGATCTTTAAATAAACTGGGATCGTACTTCCAAGTCCTCCTTCTTCTACCATCATTCTGCCACCTCAAATCCAAAACCACTTTGGCATGATCTGATTCCTTAAAAATTAAAATTTCAATCTCTTCGATATTTTTGACCATATTTTCCAGATACAAATATATAATCTATTCTGGAATAGGAGTTATGAACGTGTGAAAAATACGAGTACCCCCTTTCGGACCCCCTAATCTCTCTCCAAGTATCTTTCAATCCTAATGCAGCCATCCAATTACCCAAAGTTTTGCCTTTAATGCCTACCCCACACCTTGTTACATTTGTACAATCCAAATTTGTTCTCACTAAATTAAAATCACCCGCCACTATCATCTTTGCTGATTTTTCTATTTCCACAATCTTACGAATTTTTTCTAAAAAATTAGCTTGACATTCATTTGGTGCGTAAACATTCACCAAAGTTATTTTCCTCATCATCTATTTTTCCTTTTACTATCAAATATCTGCCTTCTGGATCCGAGATACTTTTTGTTATCTTGAATCCTAATCTAGTAGAGATCAAAACTGTAACTCCTCTTGCTTTTGATGTGTCAAATGCCTTTTCGTAATGTTGCATCCACCCTAAAAAGATTCTATTTGCATCCTGTGATTTCTGATGAGTTTCTTAAAGAAAGACTATGTCCGGTCTATCCTTCCTCACGGCCGCTTCTAGCCTCCTCCTCTTGAGAACAGATCCTGTACCTTTTACATTCCATGTTAATACTTTAATGCTTCTCATATTTTAGTTCAACATCCTCTCCTCTCTCTTTCAAGCTCTCATTGGGCGTGCTACCTTTAACCCAAAACAATTAAAAAATATATATAACATAAAACATACAAAATCAACCTCCCCACTTTCTTTAAAAAACAACAACCTGCCTTCATTCTCCAAAGGGGGAGGGGGAGAACATGCAAGATGAATTTGGGGGTTAATGCTCTAGCGCACCCTTCCCATTATAACACCAATTTAAAAAAAACCTTGTATCATATAAGAATTCACAACCCTTTTACCTTCTAACCCTTACCTATCTCTTCCTCCACCACAATCAATGATAGCTTTTCTTCTCGTCCCTGTTGCCCTCTGCCTGTGGCGCCACCCGCTTCTGCACCCTCATAATCTCTTCTTATGCCACCTGATTCTAACAGATCTTTTCTAAGAGTTACCCAATCCTCTGAGCCCGTCTTAACCAAATCAAGCAAACTCAGGTACTCCAATGAATCAGTTCCTGCATCAATGATCTGCATTTTTTTTCATAGAAAAATCTCAGCTGCTGTGGAAATCTCCAATTATATCTTATGCCTTTTTTTGTCAACAATTTGGTTACCGGTTTCATCTTATATCTCCAAACTCTCTCCTTAATAGAAATGTCATTATAAACTTCAACATCAGAGCCATCGACTTTCAGAGTGCCAGACCCAGCTTGTTTTAAAAATGCCATTACTCTGAGCTTATGTTCTCCCCTATTTTGACGATGTTTTGATTACTGCGGGGAGCGAGTCGGAACTTGCCAAAAGACTGGATAAGGTTCTTACAGTATTCAAGAAAGCAGGGCTAAGATTGAGACGGGATAAATGTGTGTTCCTGGCGAGGGAGGTAGAATTCTTAGGGTTTAAGACAGTGATGGGCAGTCTTGGCCCTCCAGCTGTTCTTGAACTTCAATTCCCAGAAGCCCAAATCAGCACTCCTGCTGATCAGGGCCTCTGGGAACTGAAGTTCAAGAACAGCTGGAGGGCCAAGATTGCCCATCACTGGTTTAAGATAACCCCCGAAGGAGTTAAGCCCTTCAACTCAAAGGCTGTGGCTGTTCGAAATGCCCCTCGCCCCACCGCGGAACCCAAATTGCAGTCCTTCTTAGGGCTCCTAAATTTCTATCATTCCTTCTTGCCAAGGAAAGCTTCCGTAGCGGAGCCTCTCCATCGTCTTTTAAAGAAAGACGCGGTTTGGCGGTGGGGGGACAGCCAGGAAAAGGCTTTCAAAGAGTCGAAACTGCTCCTCTCCTCAGAGGCAATCTTAACCCATTTCGACCCCAGGAAGCCCGTGGTGCTAGTTTGTGATGCTTCACCAGTGGGGGTGGGAGCGGTGCTGTGCCATGTGTTAGAAAACGTGTGGGAAGCCCCGGTTGTCTTTTACTCCAGGTCACTTTCAAAGGCAGAGCGCAACTACGCGCAAACAGATAGGGGTGGCCCTTGCGATAGTCGCTGGAACCAAGAAATTCCACAATTTCCTCTATGGTCTGGAGTTTACCATTGTGACCGACCATAAGCCTCTGCTGGGTATTTTCACCACGTGCAAGCCCACACCCCAGATTCTGTCGCCAAGAATGCTTTGGTGAGCCATATTTCTAAATGCTTACCAGCACACACTGGTTCACCGCCCGGGCAAAGAGATCAGCCATGCTGATGCACTTTCCCAGTCCCCCCCTCCCAGAGCTAGGGGAACCCGAATGCGAGGTGGAGCAAGATCACCAAGTGTTGCTATTCGAGTCCCTCGATTCTCCACCCATAGTACCCATAGATCTCGCCAAGGCTACGGCGAGGGACAAAGTTCTGTCCCTAGTAAGTTCTTGGGTAAAGAAGGGCTGGCCCACGACTCCACCAGCCAAGGAGTTCAAAGCATTTTTCCGGAAAAGGGTTGAACTCTCGTTAGAAAGGGGTTTCCTCCTCTGGGGCCAACGGGTGGTCATTCCCGAGGCACTGTGTGCAAAAGTGCTCAAGTTGCTGCACATCAACCACCCGGGGATCGTGCGCTCAAAGGCTTTGGCCAGGAGCTATTTCTGGTGGCCCCAGATAGACACTGACATTGAACACACGGTGGGCACTTGTGAAAGTTGCCAGAGTTCTTGACCTGAGGAGACCTGACTTCCTCACAGAGAATGGGACACAGCCCGCGGTCCATGGTCTCGATTACACATCAACTTTGCTGGTCCGTTTCGAGGCTCCATGTTCCTCCTAGTGGTCGATTCTTTTTCAAAATGGTTGGAGGTCATTCCAATGTCCAATACCTCCTCTGCCACAACCATTAAACACTTGTGGAAGCTGTATAGTTGTTTTGGGTTACCCAATGTGCTTGTCTCTGACAACGCCAGTACTTTTACTTCCGCCGAATTACAGGCATTCCTAGCAAGGAATGCGATTCGGCACATTACTTCAGCCCCTTTCCACCCCACAACGAATGGCCAGGTTGAGCGCCAAGTGCAAACAACTAAGGAGGCACTTCGGCGAATGGGCCCCAGGGATTTAAATTTGCAATTGTGCCAATTTCTCATCTGCTACAGAGTAACTCCCCTGGCATCCAGGATCTTGCCTGCAGAGCTTCTCATGCACAGGAGACCAGTTTCCCTTTTTGATCGGTTGGATCCGACCGGGGTGGAGGATAGGGGGAGGAATATAGAAATTGTGCACACCAAGGTATTCGAGGTAGGGGACCCAGTGTATTGCAGAAACTATGCAGCTGCCGGCCCAACGTGGGTCCCAGGGGTTGTGATTGAACCAGTGACCTACCAGGTAGAAACAAGCACGGGTTTACTGTGGAGGCAACATGCCGACCAGCTCAGGCGTTGGGTCACAGATGCACAGGGAGATGAAGGTATGGGTGAGTCAACATTAGGATTCTCCCCCACCCGCTTATCCCAAGGGGGAGATACGGCGAACAGCCCACAAAGGGATCTTTATATCAATTCCTCCCACGCCAGGTGAGGGGAACCGAATTACCGTCTTTCACCCATGGCAGGCAGGCTCTGAGGATTGCAAGAGCCCAGACCCCAACAGTGTAGCTTTTGAGTTGCAGGATCAGGGGGAGTTTTCAGAGTGTTCCCCCACTCATCCAAGCGAGAAGCGGGGCTTTGAGTTCACCCCAGTAAAAAAAAACATGCTTTGATTTTCGAGTCTTCCTCTACTCCCAGGCAAAAGAGGCAATTTTCTGTTGAGTCGCCCGCCACTCCGAGTAACAGGCGGGACTTTTCGTTAAAGTGTTCTTCTCCCCTTCCAGGTTTTGATTTCGAGTGATCCCCTGCTCTTTCTGAAACAAAACGGGGTTCTGATTTACAGTTTGCCCTCTCAAGTTCATCTTCTGAATCGGACCAAGCCTTCCGACATGCTGCTAACGAGTCTCATTTTCCCATTGCAGGACGAGAGTCTGCAGAACTCAGATCCCCTAGTTCTCCCGAGCTCGGCCTAGCTGCCGCACGGCCCAAACGCACATGCGGGCCACTACGATGGCTAAGGGACTTCGTCCTGTCCTAGGGGGGAGGGATGTTGTGTATGTAATGCTGTACCTTTAAGAATGTAACCTTGTAAAAGGAGTCTCTGTGTAACAATGTAACTCAATGTAACCCAGCTGCAATTACAAGTGATTCAGCTGCCAGTAGATGGCAGCTGCAATAGCTCAGCTCACATGGTCCAGATCACCCAATCACAGTGTATCACGGGAAACATTCCCGCCATAGGTAAGCCTTATAAGGTATGCAGTATGTCCCAATAACGTCACTGATACCACAGCCAATGGGTGCTCTTGGAGCGAAATTCAAATGTACTGTACAGTATAAAAGAAGCTGCGCCTCCGCCATTACCTCATGTTCAGATTGCATACCATGCAATAAAGATGTGCTTGGCCCCCTGAATGCTGCCTACCGCGCATCAATCTTCGAACATCAAAGTATGTATGTAAGAAACAGCATTCCATGCACTCTGCTGTCTAATCATGCCTGCCACATGACCATGGAAATGTCTGTAGACACACATAGCGCGGGCTCTTTGGCTGTAAATGGAAATGAGCACCGAACCCTAGAGTCGAATATAACTGGGTTTCGAGCAAGGGCGACCTTTACCTTTAATGTCCAATAAACTATATTCAGGGCAAAGAAGAGAAAGAAAAGAATACAGTAAATAAGTTGAAACGTATTCAGTTGCCCTCACCAATGATTGTGAAGATCACATCAGATTTGCTTCACACGCCTATCGTCTGGGCTGTATTGATTTTTTTTTTCTTATTTCCAGTTTTTCCTGCTGACACCTTTTTCCCCTTTGGCAGCATTTTGGTTTCTCTTGGGGAAGATACTATCACGCCTCTACTCTGCGGCCTCTGTGCCATCATGTCTGTCGGTGACCTGTCAGAGAACAGAAATACTTATACAGTTGTTCTACCTCTCACCATTTTTGCTGACCTCAATAGCAAGCTTCAACACCACATTTCCTACATGTCTCAATTTTATTTATTAGAGATGCTACAAGGCTCATAAAAATAAAGCAAGGTCAAACAATTACATAACCACCTTCTGGAATTCAAATGAGGAAACCCCTTTGTCTCATGTTTTTATGTGTGAAAGAAAAGCTATACTTCGCAGGTGGCACTTATTCCCTGGCAAATCATTTAAACCAGGCAATCTTTCCTACACATGCATTAGCAGTATACAGTGGAGGTAAAGAATAGATTTAAGGGAGTAGACTTGGTAGAGAACTATGGACAGAGGTTTGTAAGATTGTACAGGAGGAACCATTTTACAGCCATCTCAAAGGAAAAGAAATGCAAGAAAGTGAAGTGGATGTCTGATGCGGCTTTACAAATAGCTGATGAAAGAAGGAAAGTGAAAGGCAAAAGAGAAAACTCATCTAAGTGACTGCAGATTTCCAGAGAACACCAAGGAGAGATAAAGAGGCCTCCTTAAATTAACAATTCAAAGCAACAGAGGAAGAGGACAGAATAGGAAAGACTAGAGATCTCTTCAAGAAGATTGGAAAAATCAAGTGAACATTTTGCTCAAAAATGGCCATGATAAAGAGCAAAAATAGTAGGGAACTAACAGAAGCAGAAAAAAAAATAGGAAAGGATGGCAAGAATACACAGAAGAATTCTACAAGAAGGACCTTAATGTCCCTGACAATCATGAGGGTGAATTCACTGGCCTAGACCTAGACATCCTGGAGTGTGAAGTCAAGAGGGCCCTAGAAAGCATTACTAACAACAAAGACAGTGGAGATGACTGTATTCCAGTTGAGCTATTTCTGTTCCAAATACAAGGAAGGGCAACACCAAAGGATGTTCAATCTATCATATCATTGCACTCATCTCACATGCTAGCAAGGTCATGCTTAAGATCCTACAAGCTAGCTTCAGCAGTATGTGAATCAAGAACTACTAGAAACTCAAGTTGGATTCTGAAGATGCAGGTGAATTACCAAGATTCACTGGATTATGGAGAAAGCATGGGAGTGCCTTGCATCTACTTCTGTTTCATTAACTATGCTAAAGCAGTTGATTGCGTGAATCACAACCAACTGTGGCAAGTCCTTAAAGAGATGGAAGCAGCAGACCACCTCACCTCACTTCTGAAAAACCTGCATGCGAGTCATGAAGGGACAGTTGGGACCGGAGAGGGAGCAACTGACTGGTTTAGAGTAGAAAAAGGAGTACAACAATGCTGTATATTGTCACCCTGCTTATGTAACTTGTATGCAGAGTACATCATGCATAACGCAGGGCTGGATGAAGCACAAACCGGAATTAAGATTGCTGGGGAAAATATCAACAATCTGATATATGCAGATGACACTGCCCTAATGGCAGAAAGTAAAGAAGCTAAAGAGTCTCTTGATAAGGGTGAATGAAGAGAGTGCAAAACTGGCGTGAAACCCAACATACAACATTTAAAAAACCAAGATCAATGGCATCCAGCCCCATCATTTCTGGAAAATCAAAGAGGAAGAAATGAAAGCAGTGACCGACTTTACCTTCTTGGGATCTAAGATCTCTGTAGATGGTGACTGCAGCCATGAAATAAAAAGACAAAGACATTTTGGGAAGCAAGCTATAGGGAAACTAGGTGGCATAATTAAAAGTAGAGACATCACCCTGCTGACAAAATCCCCATAGTTAAAGTGATGGCTTTCCCAGGAGTAATGTATAGCTGTGATAGCTGGACCATATGGAAGGCAAAGCACAGAAGAATATTGACATTATCCATTTCCATCCTGAGTTTGTTCTCCCTCAACTCCTGTCATGGATTATCTCTATTCAGAGGAGTGGGAGACTTTAATCTCTTTTTGTGGTGACCCGTTTATTGAACAACTATAGGTCATACCTGAACTCTGAGATATTTATATACAACTTTAATGGTACAGCTTGTACCAGATAATTTCTGTGCAGATAATAAGGGAAGAATATCTTAAATTTACAGAATCAGGAACAGAGGAATCAGATAGTAAGATAAATTTTACCTTTCTTCTGCATAAAACTTTTCATAAACCATTTTAGTGGCCAATGTCAATATAGGTAACATGCATGCTAAAAGAGAAATAAGAAAAAATATATATGCTATCCTAGTTTTTAAAGGTTGATACCAGGTCTAGAAACTAACATTTGATTATGGAAAGACAGGCAACATGCTTAATCTTCAACTGTTTTTTTCAAGTAGTGTTCTGTACAATCACCTAAATGTGTGAGGCATTTGCAGGGAACAAAGTTCAACATTATTTTGCCTAAGTAATGTATTGGGCTCCCCTCTCACTCACTGCACATTTCTGGTCCTCCTAAACATTTCAGTTCCTTGAAATCAACATGTGGTCCCCAAATTTGAAGAAGTGTGCCACAGTGGGAAAAGAGGGGAACTTCTGTGATCACAAGGATGATCTATAAAGGAAGTCATGGCCTGGAATTTGCAAAAGCTGAGTAGGGCTGTTGACAATAGCACTTTTCGGATTTCATTAACAGAGTCACCAGAAGCAACTTGACAGCACATACAGTAGCAACAATAAATGACTAATCAAAGAAACACAAGGCGTGATCAGACAGTGCTTTATATTGCATTTTAGACTACATTGGGAACTGCCCAGCTGACCTTGGGCCCCACCCTCCCAGGGCTGGGGAGACGAAAAGCCGCAGGCTCTCTGGGTGGCCAAACACCACCACCCAGCTGACCTCGGGTCCCACCTTCTCGGGGCCGAAGAGAAGAAAAGCCGCAGGCTCTCCGGGTGGGCGGACACCGCCGCCCAGCTGACTTTGGGTCCCACCTTGCCACTGACCACTCGGAGGGAAGTGGCTGTAGCTGTTTTGTAATTGTAATTGCCTTATGACATGCACTGATGATACTGTTGATGTATTTGTTGCTAATTGTTGTTGTTGCATTGCATTATATTGTATTTTATTGTATTTAATTTTAAATGTACAGTATTGTGATATAATGTGATTGCTGTTAGCTGCCCTGAGTCGCGTAGCTGAGTGGGCGGCATACAAGTCCAATCAATCAATCAATCAAGTGGCTAGTTCACCCCTTTTGCAGTAATCACATGACATTTAAACAATCATGAACCAGCCTGAACCTTATCCATACCTACCCCTAACCTTTTGAGATCATTGGAAGAAGACACTGTGTTTCTTTCAGCAAGTGTAGGATCACTCCATTACAGTTTAGTTTCTGGTAAGCATGAATGTCAATAACAATCTAAAGTGACAGTGATATTTCCTCTAACAGTTCACTGCTATGGCACTTGGGTGTTGACTCAATGCAGCAATGTGTAGCTTATAATACATTTTTAAAAATCAGTTTCCTACTCCCTGAAGTGACAGTGATAGGTAAGAAGGTAAAGGGTAATCAACCCACCCACCACCCACCCCCAGGGAAGTGCTATTTTGCTTGGTGGCAACCTAGTGAACTGGCGTGTCCCCTACCCATTTAAAAATAGACAAGTTTTCCTCCAATCCCCATGGAGGGGAAAATAGAAAAGGAGAAGAGAGGGCAAGAAGAGAAAGTGAGAGGAGGTGTCTTTTTCAATGTAAAATCCAATCCAAACTCTCGTCTTCCTCTTCCTCCTACAAGTGTTGTTTCACTTCAGTGGCAACCAGTGCAGTGATATGTCACTTATGATTAAATGAGGGAGGGGGGTCCACTTTCCTCTGTTCCCCACAGAGGGAAACAGGAGAGCATGCAGAGGCAGGAAGGCTGAGAGAGAGGGAGAACTCAGTTAGGGTCACTCTGTGGTGCAGACTGACCACTCAATCCTTGCACGTGAAAGCAAGGGTCATTTTACAGTTCAAACCATACTTTCAAGCTACCTCGTTTAGCCTAATCCAGAAAGGAAACTTAAAGGCTGAGCAGATAATATATAGAGACTAGCATATTTGTGCCCGGCCAGCCAGGCAGTTTTTATTTGTGGTTTGTTTTTGTTTTGTTTTTTGTTAAGGGTGGTTTAGGTTGGGGTGTTTTGCATTTGTGGTTTGTGACTTTTTTTGATCTATTTTATTAGATTTATTTGTGATTTTGATTTATTTCTTTTTTTTTTACTTGTTTTCACTCTTGTGGCCTCTAGGTAGGAATGTTAGCAAGAGGGTTGCTTTGCATTTTTTAACTTGTTTTTAATCTTCCGGCCTGCAGGTAGGGCTGTTAGTAATAGTGTTGGATTTTTTTTTTTTGTTGTTTGACATGTTTTTTCTTCCCCGGCCTCTAGGTGGGGCTTCTTCTGATAAGTAGTCTTTGTTTCTTCATTTCTGTTCCTGAGTCGTGGAGGGAGGATGTGCTGGTGAGTTCTCTGGGATTTTTTTATCTGGGTTTTGGTTTTTTGGTGTTGGGCTGGTAGGTGTTTCTGTTTCTTTTGTGGGGGGTTTTTTTGGGGGGGTAGATGTGTGTAATTGTTTTGTTTATTTCTGGTTGTTTTTTATGTTTCTGATTTATTTTGTGCTTATTTGTTTAATTTGTGGTATTTTTATTGTTTGAGTTAGATATTTTCATGTTGCAGTTAGGTGTTTTTTCTGTGCTTTTATGGTATTTTGGGTGTTTTTGTTTGTGGATTTTGTTGTTTGTTTTGTTGGTTAATGTGTTTATTTATTTATTTATTTGTGTTTTATTAATTTTAGTGGTTGGTGTTTTAGGTAAATGTTTGGTTTTGTTGTTGGTGTTTTTTTTTTGCTTGAAGAATGGCCTGTCTGTCGGTTCCTCTTCTCCCCATTGCTGCTTCGAAATTTGGTTTCGATGTAGCAATGGGGGAAAGGAGGAGCCGGCAGTCAGCCTACTCTTCGTCCGGTAAGGTTCCTTAGGTAGGTCGGGTGAAAAGGAGGCAGAGAAGAGCTATCTGCCTAACAATGGTTCTCTCCTGTCTCCTTTTTCTCCAGGCTTATCAGCAGGCAGCAATCCGTAAGGGGTGGTGCTCTTCCTTGCGGATTGCTGGCTGCTGCTTTTGTATTACCTCCACCACTGTTTTGTGCTAGTTCTCAAAACAGTGGTGTCGGAAGTACAAAGGCATCAGCCAGTCATTCACCAGGGAGTGCGCTTCCCCTGACGAACTGCAGCCTGCTGCTGTTTTTTTCCCACCCCGGCTCAATTTACCTTGAGGCTGGCGGTGGTCTCGCCGTGTCTTCAGCGGGGTAACGGGGAGAAGAGGGAGTCCCTCTTCTCCCCGTTGCTCCGGGAAAGAAGGCCGGTGGGTGTCTCGCTGTGGTTTTCTGTGGGTGTTTGTTTGTAAGGATGTGAGGCACTGCATCCGCCTGCAGCGGACTTGCGCTCCCATTGCAGGAGGCCAGCGTTTTTTCATTTTATTTTTCACGTGCTGGCTTTTTCAGCGTTCTGCGCGCTCCTGCCCCTCAGCCTGATTGGCTGAAGTGCTCACAGCGTGCAGGACACTGGGACTTGGAGTTTTGTTTGCATTCATGTGGCGGTTTTTTCCTGCGGCTCGATTTCAATTGGGCGCGCCATGTTTCCCAATGTTCTTTTTCCTCGCCCCGTCAGCCTGATTGTCTGCGGCGCGGCGCAGAGGACGTTGGGAATTGAAGTTGTTTCCCTTTGTTCCTATTCGTGGGGCTGTTGCCCCACTGCCGGCTTTGGCAACCTTAAGGCGAGTGCAGGCAGCTCGGTACGGGATACAATAGTCAGGTGCGGGTGTGTATGCCGGAGTCCAATGGTTAACGCCCCTCTTTATAAGATAAGTGTGACACTGCAAAAGAGATGCTAAATGCTTTAGAAAAAACCTATAGCGTTATAAATTTTAAACCAGACTGTGAAGATAAGAGAATTGGTGAGATTAAGTCTGAATTCTAAAACAGACTGTGTAAAACACATAATCTGCTTTATTTACTATATTAAGTAACTTAAGACTGACTGGATTTAATTTAGATCATGGTTTCTCAACCTCTTAGTCCCAGATGTTCTTGGATTTTAATTCCCAGAAGCCCAGATCAGCAGGTGTGTTGACTTGGGAATTTGGTACAGTGGTACCTCGTACAATGATTTTAATCCGTTCCACGGGGCTCATTGGTGTATGAAAAAAATGCTATACAATGCATGCATCATATAGCGACTTTCCCTATGGGATGCACTGTACAACAAATATCTCTATGGGAAAAATCGTACAACAAAAATTCGTTGTACGATTTTCCCCATAGAGATGCATTGCATCATATAACAATTTTAGTTGTTATACAGGGCACAATGTTTTTTTCAAATCCTCTTTGTTGTACAGTTTAATTGCTGTACGAGGCATTCTTTATATTGGGTTCTACTGTAATTGAAGTCCAAGAACACCTGGAGGCCCAAGGTTGAAAAAACCTGACTTCGATGATAAACGAAAGGTAGGCTTTCTTTCAGCAACACTAGGTGAAAAAATTGATGCTCTAAATTGCAGGCCATTAAGCTTTAAGATGAAGAAATTGAACTTGAGCCAGACATCCTTGCAAGTGAAGTCATAAAGGCCCTAAAGAGCACTGCAAACAACAAAGCTAGTGGAGATGATGGTATCCCAGTTGAATTTTTTAAAGCGCTAAAAGATGATGGCGTCAAATTACTGCATTCAATATGCCATCAGATTTGGAAAACAAAACAGTGGCCACAGGATTGGAAAAGATCAGTATACGTCCCAATCCCAAAAAAGGGCAATGCCAAAGAATGTTCAAATTATCGAACAATCGCGCTCATCCCACATGCCAGCAAGGTGATGCTCAAGATAATACAGGACAGACTTCAGCAGCATGTGGAGAGAGAATTACCAGAGGTGCAGGCTGGTTTCAGAAGAGGCAGGGGGACTAGAGACCACATTGCCAACATACGCTGGATCATGGAGAAAACAAAGGAATACCAGAAACAAGTTTACTTTTGTTTTATTGACTACACTAAGGCATTTGACTTTGTGGACCACAACAAGATGTGGCAAGTAATTAAAGAGATGGGAATACCAGAGCACCTCATATGCCTCCTGAGAAATCTGTACATGAACCAAGAAGCAACAGTTAGGACAGAACATGGAATAACAGAGTGGTTTGGAATAGGAAAAGGAGTAAGACAAGGCTGCATTTTGTCACCATGCTTATTCAACCTATACACAGAGCACATAATGCGCAGTGCAGGGATGGAGGAATCACAATATGGGATTAAAATCGCTGGGAGAAACATCAATAATCTGAGATATGCAGACGATACCACCCTAATGGCAGAAAGTGAGGAAGACCTAAAGAATCTATTGATTGGGCTGAAGGAGGAGAGTGCAAAAGCTGGCTTGAGACTCAATATCAAGAAAACCAAGATAATGGCAACAGGTCCGATCAGTTCATGGAAAATAGATGGGGAAGAAGTAGAAGCAGTGACAGATTTTACTTTCTTAGGATCAAAGATCACTGCAGATGGGGATTGCAGCCATGAAATAAAAAGGCGACTGATTCTTGGGAGACAAGCGATGAGAAACCTGGGGAACATAGTGAAAAGCAGAGACATTACATTGCAAACAAAAATTAGAATAGTCAAAGCAATGGTTTTCCCAGTAGTAATGTATGGATGTGAGAGCTGGACAATTAGGAAGGCTGAACGCAGAAGAATAGATGCCTTTGAAATGTGGTGTTGGAGGAGGGTTTTGAGAGTCCCCTGGACAGCGAGGAGAACAAATAGGTCAATCTTAGAAGAAATTAACCCTGACTGCTCATTGGAAGGTCAAATAGTAAAGATGAAGCTAAAATACTTTGGACATCAAATGAGAAGGGAGGATTCACTTGAGAAGGCATTGATGTTGGGAAAGGTGGAGGGCAAAAGAAGAAGGGGGAGGCCAAGGATGAGATGGCTAGATGGTATTATAGACACAATGGGCACAAAGCTGGGGGGGCTGAGGGGGATGGTAGAGGACAGAGGCGCCTGGAGGAAAATGGTCCATGGGGTCGCAAAGGGTCGGAGTCGACTGTGTGACTGAACAACAACAACAAAGCTTTAAGACCTTCACCTGCCTTAGAGAGGAATTCATAGGACAAAAAGCTTTCCTGAGATAGGCTCAAAGAGTCTCCAGAGGAGAACGGCTCAAATTACACGAACAGTAAAACAGCAAAAAGACCACAACCAATTACACAGTGCTAGAATCATGATAGAAGGGGACATCTGGCCAAAGAATTTCCACTCCCCAGAGACTTTTCAGCCAATGGTAAAAGAATCACTTCTGAGACAAGGTGTCATAGGGGGAAAATTGAAACCTGATTCTAGCAGAGAAAAAGGAGAAAGACAACAAGGATTTTAAACATACAACTTTCATGGTCTATATCTATGCAGCCAAAGATGGAGATATACAGTCAGCAAAGACGAGACCTGGAGCAGACTGTGGCTTAGATCATAAGCTACTGATTGCCAAATTCAGGCTTAGAATGAAGAAAGAAGGAAAAACAATTAGGCCATTCAGGTATGATCTAGATAACATCCCTCATGAATATACAATGGAGGTGAAGGATAGATTTAAGGGATTAAACTTGACAGACAGAATGCCTGGAGATTTATGGACTGAGGTTCATAACATCATACAGGAGGCAGCAATTAGAACCATCCCAAGGAAAAATAAATGCAAGAAAGCAAAGTAGTTGTCTGATGAGGCTCTTCAACTAGCTGAAGAAAGAACGCAGGCGAAAAGCAAAGGTGAAAAAGATTCCCTCAACTGAATGCAGAATTCCAGAGAACAGCAAGGAGAGATAAGGAGGCCTTCTTAAATGAACACTCCAAAGTAATGGAGGAAAATAACAGAAGGGGAAGGACTAGGGATCTCTTCAAGAAAATTGGTGAAATCAAGGGAACATATCAAGCAAAAATGGCCATGATAAAGGACAAAAATTGTAGGGACCTAATAGAGGCAGAAGAGATTAAGAAAAGATGGCAAGAATACACAGAAGAACTCTACAAAAAGGACCTTAATGTCCCTGACAACCAAAATCGTGTGATCACTGACTTGGAGCAAGATATCCTGGAGTGTGAAGTCAAGTGGGCCCTAGAAAGTTTTACTAACAACAAAGCTAGTGAAGATGATGGTATTCCAATTGAGATACTTAAAGCCCTAAAAGAAGATGCAATTAAAGTGTTGCATTCAATATGGCAGCAGGTTTGGAAAACACAACAGTGGCCACAGGATGGGGAAAGGTCAGTCTACATTCCAATTCCAAAGAAGAGCAATGCCACAGAATGTCCAAATTATTGTGCAATTGTGCTCATCTCACATGCTAGCAAGGTCATGCTCAAGATCTTGCAAGCTAGGTTTCAGCAGT
This sequence comes from Bradypodion ventrale, assembly GCA_035047345.1. Classification (NCBI taxonomy): domain Eukaryota; kingdom Metazoa; phylum Chordata; class Lepidosauria; order Squamata; family Chamaeleonidae; genus Bradypodion; species Bradypodion ventrale. Next base: position 61,640,939 of record JAWDJE010000004.1, read on the forward strand.
ACGTGAATCAAAAATTTCCAGAAGCACACGCTGGGTTCCGAAAAGGCAGGGGAACTAGAGACCAAATTGCCAACATTTGCTGGATCATGGAGATATCAAGGGAGTACCAGAAAATCGTCTACTTCTGTTTCATTGACTACACCAAAGCCTTTGATTGCGTGGATCACAGTAAACTGTGCAAGTCCTGAAATAGATGGGAGTACCAGAACACCTCATCTGTCTTCTGGGAAATCTGTATGTGAGTCAAGAAGAAGCAATAGTTAGGACAGGATACGGAACTACTGATTGGTTTAGGATAGGAAAAAAGAGTATGACAAGGCTGTATATTGTAACCCTGCCTATTTAACTTCATGTGCAATGCAGGGCTGGATGAAGCAGAAGCTGGAATTAAGATTGCTGAGAGAAACATCAACAACCTGAGATATGCAGATGACACAACCCTAATTGTAGAAAGCAAAGAAGACCTAAACAGCCTCTTTATGAGGGTGAAAAGTGCAAAAGCTGGCCTGAAACTCAACATCAAAAAACCATCATCATGACATTCAGCCCCATCACTCCCTGTCAAATTGAAGGGGAAGAAATGGAAGCAGTGACAGACTTTACTTTCTTGGGATCTAAGATCACTGCAGATGGTGATTGCAGCCAAGAAATAAAAAGACACTTACTCCTTGGGAGGCAAGCTATGACAAACCTAGGCACATAATAAAAAGTAGAGACACCACCCTCCTAACAAAAGTCCACATAGTCAAAGCAATGGTCTTCCCAGTAGTAATGTACAGAGGTGAGAGCTGGACCATAAGGAAGGCTGAACACAGAAGAATAGATGCCTTTGAAGTGTGGTGCTGGAGGAGACTCTTGAGAGTCCCCTGGACATCAAGGAGAACAAATCAGTCCATCTTAAAGGAAATCAACCCTGACTGCTCTTTGGAAGGACAAATACTGAAGATGAAGCTCAAATATTTTGGCCACCAAATGAGAAGAGAGGACTCACTGGAGAAGGCCCTGATGCTAGGAAAGATTGAAGGCAAAAGGAGAAGGGGGCGGCAGAGGATGAGAAGGCTAGATGGCATCATTGACACAGTGGGCGTAGATCTGGGCTGACTACAGAGGATGGCAGATGAAAGAGGAGCCTGGAGTGCGGTGGTCCATGGGGTTGCAAAGGGTCAGACTCGACTGCGACTGAAAAACAACAACAACCCTAAGTGACGTTTTGTATTTTCCAGATCTGCAATACAATGTGTTGAATGTATCAGCACTGGATAACAAAGGGTTTTTCATACATATTGGGAATAGAAATGCAAAGTAGAGAAAAATGATGACGTTTATTTTTCACCAATTAAATCTCAAAAAGCAAGTCTGTCAGATCAGCATGCTAACACAGCACAAGCTCAGAGAGAAGATAGCAGCACTTGCACTGAGATTCAAAGGTGATCCCTGAGCTGCAGAGCAACCTTATTGCAGGTATCAAGGTAAACCCATTTTACGCAAATGGCACAACCAGGTGTGTAAACTATATCATAGTCCTACTAAGAACTTAGCGAAGGAGAATGAAGGAACTGGCTCTAATACACAATGGCCCATGTGGACCAATCAGTTTGCCATCATTAAGAAATAACAGATCTATTTTAATATTTATGGATACTTTTTCAAGTTACATTGTCACCTACCTACTGAAGAAGAGTGAGACACATGTGGCCACAATGAGCAACAAGTTTGAAAGACAGTCCAAGGCATTTTGGATGGATAATGGGAATACATACAGGTACCTCTCACATCACTACACACAAGCCTTCCTTGTGTATTTTACACAGTAGATGTGTTGTACAGTAGACCCTTGCATAACGACGTTACTTGGTTCCCCAAGTAGCGTTGCTAAGCGATTTTTGTTGTTATGTGGGTATCTATGGAGTTTCCTGGACAACGACAATAAAAACGTTGTTATGCGGGGGAACATGTAGTGCATAACGACGCGCTGTTAAGCGAAAATGATGTTATCCGAACTTGTTGTTATGTGAGGGTTGACTGTACATACTCCTGAGCAGAGTGAATGAGCCAAAGGGAAACTGAAATCTAAATGCAGAGTTGGCCAAAACATTTTGGGGTGATACAATCATGACTGTAGTGCATCTCCAGAATAGACTACCAACCAAAGGTACCACAAAAACGTGTTGTTGTCTATCAAGAGTACAGTTTGGCTACCTTGCATCGTTTGCCTTACTTTTGGATTGTGTGCTTTCTTGTAGGGCTGTTGCTAGGTGAATTCAGATGACATCACTGATAATGTGCAGACTGGCACATGATGTGGGGGTAAACTATTCTCTTTATACTTTTTTTCTGGGTGCACTGGTAAAGACTACAACTTAAATTGCATTTTTAAAAAATATTTTTCTCTGACTTACTAAACTGGTTCAAATGCTTAAGCATGTCATGTCAATTCAGTGCTATTTTACTTGATAGCCATTTTCTAAAAAGAAAAAATATATGAATGCCTAGTTATAGGATAAAGGGACAAGACCTCTGTATGAATTGTATAAATTGTGAGACCTGTTTTCTATGACAATGGTTAAAAGTGGGCAGATGGGCAACAGCAACTTATATGAGGGACTAGTGCAGGGGTACCCAAACATTTCGGGCCACGGGCCGATCACGTGGTTCAGGGAGCCAGTCACTATGGCCTAGGGGCCGGATCCGGCCCCTGATGCCAAATCATACAGCCCCAAAGCCATACCTGTCAAGTTTAGGATTTAAAAATAAGGGAAATTTTGGCCACACCTCTCTGTGGATGTGGCTAAATCTGTGGCCATGAGCAAATCTGGTCGTGTGACTTGCTGAGCTATAGTCATGCCTGCTACATGCCCATGAAAACGTCTGCAAACACAGACAGCACTTGCTCTTTGGCTGTAAATGGAGATGAGCACTGCACCCTAGTCAGATACGACTGGTTTTTGAGCAAAGGCAACCTTTAACTTTACCTGTTGTTAGATCCAATGCTGCCTGTCATATCTGACTCTAGGGTTCAGTGCTCATTTCTGTTTATAGCCAAAGAGCCAGCACTGCCTGTTTGTAGATGTTTCTGTGGACATGTGGCAGGCATGACTAGACACAAGAATGTTGTTACCTTTCCCACCAAAGTGGTCTCTATTTATCTACTTGTAATTTCTTGCTTTTGAACTGCTAGGTTGCCAGGAGCTGGGACAGAGATGGGAGCTCAAACCGTCATGTCGGCCTTCCAGCTAACAAGGTGAGCTTCTTAACCACTGAGCTGCAGTGGCTCAAGTGGCTAAGGTGCTGACTGGAAGGTGGCAAGTCAGCAGCTCGATACCCGAGTACTGCAGGATGGAGTGAGCTTCTGCCTCTGTCCCAGCTCCTGCCAACCTAGCAGTTGAAAAGCAAGAAAAATTAGGGAAACAAATAAGGTATCTGGATTAGTCCAAGCCCCTTCCCCTCATCTTCCTTTTTGTTTAAGCTTGAGTCCCACCAACCTAGTGGGGCATCCATCCCACCACACAGAAGTGGCTCATCTTCTGCCTTTTTCCTCCTATCTAGGGCCTTATTTTTTCACCCTCAGGCATCTCTTTCCCTAGTGTCTACCTTATGTTTATCAGACCACCACCTCAAGATGTCATTATGTGTACTTTCACTGTTATTTTTGCAGTACTGAAGACGTTACCTGTATTATATTGAAATTTGGCTGTTTGAGTGATGGTTAATCTATACAAAATGCATTCAAACCATGTCTCCCATTCCACGTTATATAATTGCAAGTAGATAAATAGAGAACACTTTGGTAGAAAGGTAAACAGCATTCCATGTGCTCCTGTGTCTAGTCATGCCTGCCACATGACCATGGAAATGTCTGCAGAAGCAGACAGCGCTGGCACTTCGGCTTTGAAACAAAGATGAGCACTGAACCCTAGAGTCAGATATGACTGGCTTTCAAGCAAGGTAAAGGTATCCCTTGATTGAAAGCTAGTCATATCCGACTCTAGGGTTCAGTGGTCATCTCTGTTTAACCTGGTCTGGACCCTGGACCCTCACCCACAACACACACACAAACACACACACCATCGCTCTCCACACTCACACCCACACCCACACAAAGGGGATCTCTCTCTCTCTCACACACACACCCACACACCCACACACACACACACAGAGCAAAGAAAACAAAACAAAAAGACAGAGACTTACTTACACAGACACACACACACACAGACACACACACACACACACACACACAGAGGAAAGTAAACAAAACAAAAAGACATAGACTTACCCAGAAGGGGCAAGCGCCGGGGCATCCATGCCTGGCCTAGCCGCTTCGGGCAGCTCTTTTCTTCCTTTTCCCCCTCCCCTCGCCCCCGGCCCCCGGAGGAGTCAAAGGAACGTAAGCAGAGAGATGAAAGAAAGCCCACACCTTCTCTCTTCGCTTTCACAAGCGAAAAGCCACAGCGGCAGGAGGAAAACTGCAGCTTTGGGATTTAAAAAAAATATGTGATATTATGGGAAAATTAATAAAACGGGAGAGTGGCGGGAAGAGGGGTAAAAATACGGGGTTTTCCTGGCCAATAAGGAATACTTGACAGGTATGCCCGAAGCCCTCGTCGCTCCTGGAAGCTGAAGTAAAACGTGCCCATAAAGGCACGTTTTACTTCTGTTTCCAGGAGCGATGAGGGCTTCACAGGCCAGATGAATTGGCATTGGGGGCTGAATCTGGGCCCCGGGCCATAGTTTGGGCACCCCTGGACTTGTGGATAACAGGGTAGTAGTAATGGCAGAGATGGGCAAGTAGGCAACAGGGTTGTTTCATTTATGAATGTATTAAATGTGACTCCCAGAGTTAATTAAACATCTCTGTGCAAATGAGAATAAACGTTTAAGTGCCAGAATGCACTACAGAGAAGTTTGTGTCAACTCAGATGAATATTCCATGTGTTTATATCTGAAAGTTCCCTTCATTAACCCCACTCCCACCTGAAGCATGATGTTTCTCCATTGTGAGTTTCTTGGATGAGAAGACATCTCACTAGACAGAACTATTTTCTAAAGATCAGTTTCAATTTGCACAAAATAAAATAAATACTGTATTTTCTGGCGTATAAGACTACTTTTTAACCCCAAAAAATCTGTGCCAAAGTCGGGGGTCGTCTTATAGGACAGGTACTTAACTGCAGCTTGTTTCCCCTTATTTATTTATTATTTATTTATTTATGATTCACATTTGTATATGCCGCCCACTCAGGCAGAACCCGACTCAGGGCGGCATTACAACAAATCTAAAAAATACATACATAAAAACATTTATAAAACCTTATAAAAAACCCACATCCACCCCAATTAAAAAACCCATATCCCACCCACCCATCACACCCACCATACAAAAAGGGAAGAAGAGAGAGTTCCTATAAAAGCCAACCGGCGGGGACCATAGTCCCGTTCGGGCCCCACACCTGCCCTGCCAGCCAGGTCTTTACTCCTTTCCTGAACGGCAGCAGTTCACTTTGAAGTCTTAGATCTATTGGCAGGAGGTTCCAGAGGGTTGGTGCGGACACGGAGAAGGCCCTCCTTCGGGTGCTAGACAGATGTGCACCCCTCGTTGACGGCACCACTAGAGAGCCCCTCCGGTCCGCTCTGGTTGGACGGGCAGTCACTCTTGGGGCGATGCGGTCTCTAAGGTATCCTGGCCCCCTGCCATATAGGGCTTTAAAGGTCAAAACCAGCACCTTAAATTGCACCCGGAGACAAACTGGTAACCAGTGCAGCTCCCGAAGCAGCGGTGAGGCATGGGCATATCGCCCACACCCCATCACCACCCGGGCCGCCGCATTCTGGACCAGCTGCAGCCTCCGAATGGTCGTCAAGGGCAGCCCCATGTAGAGCGCATTACAATAATCTAGTCGGGAGGTAACCAGAGCATGAGTGACCATAAGCAAGGAGCCCCGATCCAGGAGCGTGCGCAGTTGGCGAATCACCCGAAGTTGGGCAAAAGCCCTCCTGGCCACAGCCGCCACTTGTTCTTCCAGCAGCAGCCGTGAGTCCAGAAGGACCCCCAAGTTGCGCACTGGGTCTGTCTGGGGCAAAACAGCCCCATCCAGTACCAAAGATGGTAACTCCTTGGATAACATGGGGCCCCTTATCCACAGCCACTCTGTCTTGCTGGGATTCAGCCGAAGCCCATTGGCCCCCATCCAGACCCCAATGGCCTCCAGGCATCCGGATAGGATTTCAACAGCATCACTGGGGTCCCCACGGGCCGAGATGTACAGCTGAGTATCATCCGCGATGTGTGCAGCTTGCTTTCCCCTTGCTTCATATGTCCGGCGCATATGGTGGGGGGTGCCGCGGCCGAGTCCCTGCTCTGTGCGGGGAGTATGAAGCAAGGGGAAGCAAGCTGCACACATCTTCCTGTACCTCAAGGAGGAGAACGTGAGCGTGGATTGGCTCTCCACCAGAACCTGCCCATTCGACTTGGAGGGCTGCGCGTCTTTGGGTTGAGTGTGGGTTAATTTTTATTTGGTGTGCATTGGAAGAGAGGTAGTCTTATACAGCAAGTATATTCCAAACTCTATATTTTAACTGGAAAAGTTGGGGGTTGTCTTATACGCCCAGTCGTCTTATACGCCCAGTCGTCTTATACGCCGGAAAATACGGTAATAAAGATCTGATTTAGCATTATTTTAAATACTATGTGGCAATTTAACAAAAAGTAAGCATTTGTAAGTTTCAGGGGTTTCATCAGGACAATTAAGTGGGAACTTCAGTCCTGCCAAGATTGAGACTGAGCCCTTAAGTACTTCTTACATTTTACTGTTGTTAAATTGCTTATGAAATTGTATAATGAATCTTCATGTTTCTTCTATTTATTTTCTACAAAGTACATACCAGCTATCAGTAGTCTGAGAAAGATACCTAAAGAAAATGAAGAAATGGTGTTGATAAGTGATTTTCTCAAAAAAAAATCTTGCATGCTAATTATCGAAAAATAATAATTAAAATAAGTGGCCATATAAGAAATAAATTATTAACTGAAGTCCTGCAGCTCAAGGTACATTACATTTCATAAACACACAGTTCAATTACTACACAATATTATTTTTCTCTCATGCATGAGTATGCCATCTGAAAATGTTTCTTTTACCAATCGAAAAATTATACATTTAATAAAACAAACTTTTCAGCAAAGAATTGGCTTTTAGCTGATGGTAACAGCACATAGGGCACTAGGCCTCCGTTTTCTTTATGATAGTACTAGCAGGGGTGCCCAGCTTTGCCCGGGTGGGGTTTGGGGGGGGGGGGGCTTTCCTACCTCCCGTGGTTGTGTTGCTCAGGTACTCCTTCTCCCTGGCTGACCTCTGTCCACTGGACTCCTGCCCCGCCCTGCCAGTTGGCCTGCCTGACCAAGAGGCAGGGCCCTGTGATGTCACATTGGCTGACCATTCTCAAGGGCTGACCATTCCCAAGAGCTGATCAGGTCTGTTCAAGACAGCACAAAGGGCATGACATCACAAAGGCCCAGACCTGGTCAGCCCATGTGATTGGTTGAGGACTAAAGGATCAATTTGGGGGGCATAATCCCCCCCATGGGCTTCGGGACCCCAACAGTGACCTACCTGCTCAAGTGTGCAAGGTACATGTTTGCCGGATTTCACGGGGTTTGGTCAAGGGATGCGGCAGCCCATTCCGGACATGCCACCCACACCTTTGCTTAAGTATATAATATAGAAGAAAATAGATATAGAAGAAGATAGATGAAGAAGAGATGATAGATTGGGCAATCTTAGAATTTCTGGTAACAATTTTATTCTATTAAAGTCCCCTGCCCCCATCCCCAGGCTCCCAAAGTCTCATCCAGGGCAAAATGAAGAATTAGGGAGCCTCAGAACCTGAAGCCAGGGAACAGAAAGCCTTCAATTCATTTAAATTAAATATTACCAGTGCCAGATGTTGACATCATCTGGTTTCCATGGCATAACTTTACACAAGAAGCTTTTGCCCATGGTTTTTACCTGCTTGAAGGTCAGAAAACAACTAAGAAAAGAACCTCAAAGGGCATTCATTGTAAGAAGAAGAAGAAGGGGACTCTGCTTAAAATCATTCAGCTTTCTGCAAAGATTAAAACCCTACATGTATGATACACAGATACCTCAAAAGGAATGTATGCTTACTCAGAGAACAAACTGGAAGGCTCGGTGACCATTTCTGTCCACCGATGTACTGAATCTCAACTGGCCCTCTTAATTCATAGCCAGCATGACACTGAATAGTAATATTATCTCCAGGGACATAATACTTTTTCTTCCCTTTCACTACTCTTCCATTATGGATAGGAAACTTACAAATATCTGGAGAAGTTCTAGCTGAAAACACAACATCTATTATAAACAATATAAAACAAATATTAAAAGTCACAGATGATAAGATTATTTTTCAAAATCTTGCAATGCAATGAGCAACCCATTACAGCTATGGCAAAAGAGAAATTTCATTCATAAAACAGAGGTTATTCTTCACTGAAGGATGAGGAAGAACTCATCATCATATACCTGTACAGTACAGTACCGTATACATTTTGAGCATCTAACCCTAAGAACACACACAAATCTCTTAATAAACAACAGTGCTATAAGATTATTATTTTTAAAATTTAGAATAAGCTTTCAGGGATGAACACTGAACCCTAGAGCAGGGTTGCCCAAACTTTTCAGGCTGTGGGCCAGTCATGTGGTTCCTCCCACTGGAAGCAGAGGTAAAATGTGCCTGGCAGTCTGTTTTGCAACATATATATTTTGCAACAGGATGAGATAGATTTTAGGCTGCCATTTTCTCTGCTTAAACCAGAGATGCCCAAACTACAGCCTGTGGGCCGGATCTGGCCCCCAATGTCAATTCAGCCAGCCTGTGCCACCCTCATCGCTCCCGGAAGTGGAAGTAAAATGCGCCCACAGACGTGTTTTTCTTCCGCTTCTGGGAGCAACAAGGGCAGCACAGGCTGGCAGAATTGGCATTGGGTGCCGGATGCGGCCCATGGGCCATAGTTTAGGCACTCCTACCCTAGGGCACGGGTGACCTTTGCCTTTACCTATGTTGGTTGTATCACCTTATGAATTCATGGTAGGTAGATATATGTAGATATCTTTAGAGGAAGCTTAAAGGGAAATACTGCAACAGGTACAAAAATTGGTAGCCATGAAAAGAAGCAGAAAGAAGCTTAACAATCTTCAAAATAGCATAAGACAGGGAGAAGTTAGAAGCATATTGTATTGCATAAAAATAGTCTAATTACAGTCAACCCATAACAACGTGTTTGGATAGCATCATTTTCGCTTAACAGCGCGTCATTATACACCACGTGTTCCCCCGCATAACGTTTTTTGTGTTGTTGTCTGGACAATGATGCTAAAATAATCGTCATTATCCAGACAACGACGCTAAAAATGTCGTTATATGGGAAACTCAATAGAAACCCGCATAACAACAAAAATCGCTTAGCAATGCTACTTGGGGAACCAAGTAACGTTGTTATGCGAGGGTCTACTGTACCTTGATTTGTTCATAATTCCCAAGCTATCCATTGCAGATACCATTTTAATTAAATCTCTTTTAGCATATATTGTTAACACAGATATAGGGAATGTGAGTCACACTATAACATACCTGTCAAGTTTTGGATTTGAAAATAAGGGAAATTTCCAGGCCAACATGGGAGACTTGACAGCTATGCTTATCCTGTGCTGCCCTCCAGTGGCGACATTAGGAAATTGCAGTCTAACTAATACGGGAGGATGGCGGGAGACGGCGGGAAAGAGGGTAAAATGTGATAAGTTCCCGACCAAAACAGGAGACTTGACAGCTATGCACTATAATTAATTTCTGGCTTTCTGAGAAGAAGCCAAAAATAGCTCTCTAAAGAGAAGCAGGACGTGAGTTTGATGACAACTTGCAGAAGATATGATGCTAAAAGAGAATATGCTAACAATCTGGGGAAAACTCATTTGTTTATTGTGTTAGGGAGATGGTGTCATAAAATTAGGAGATAAACAGGTCACTGAATCATCCATTATGCTCAGTTATTCACCTTACAAATACTAGATAGATAATTAGGCAACAGGCCAATAGCATACTGGAATTATACATACAGAAACAAAGCGGCACAGAAGGTTCCCACAAATTGTAGCCTTCACATACTATTCTCATCAATATGGTCTCATCAAGAAAAGAATAGTTTAGATTGCAGCGTATAACAACGAACTGTCCAATTTCATACTGAGGTCGCAGAGGTTCCACATTCCCATTGAAAACTAGTGGGGCACCACATGAGTGTCGAGAAACTGTAATGAAAACAATAAAATATTAACCTTTTTTTTAAAAAAATGAAATTTCAACATCAAAAATTATATTATAGTATTACATATATTGATTTTTGAGAACACCATTCTTTTCTTGGCCTCGTCATGTAAACCCTGTTCATTTGAGACAAGAGAAAACAACAGTGCTGTTTCAAAAGACAACTATGTCCTGTGACATGTGTAGAGTTAATATATTTATTACAGTAAGAACTGTTGCCATAAAATCTGTTAGGCTAGGATCTTGTCTAAAGATGATAAAGTACAATGCTCTGGCTGCAGAACTGCCACACGAACTTGTATGTGGAGGCTCAAAATGCCTATAAGTAAGCATAGATCTCCATCATGCCTTCACTGGATTTCATACTGGCAAGCTTTAATTAGGTGTATTGCAGTGATGTGAAACCTTTGGATTGGACACAGTGATAATGTTTTAGGGGACACAAATGGTTGGTGGATATGGCCACAGTGATACCTACATATCCATGCTCTGTCACACATAACACACTCCTTGTTGACATATGCCCATCTATTCCATTCTTTTCCCCCGTCTTTCTCTTACATGCACATTTCCTTTCCTGCCAAAGATTCTATATGCTCACATGACAATTAGATTGATCAAACGAAGTTCGCAATGGCAGGAATGGCAGGTGTTTTTGTTAAAGATACCATCTCATGGAGTAATTGTGAGGGGAAGCTGTGAGTTGGGCTAAAGAAATTAACATCTGATCAGTAGGATTGTATCACGATAGACTACTACCACTTCCCAGTATTTTGCCTAGAGATGCACAGAAAATCATGGTGAACTAGGCTGTGAGACTCATTCTGTCATGCCAGCTATGATGACCCCAAGGCCATCAAATCTTCTGAAATGTACCAATTAGTTTCTACACTGAGATCCTCTCTGCCACTCCCAGGAAGTAAAAGCAATGACATCAGGAACACTGGCAGAATACATGACATCTGCTGCCAAGGTCAACATCTACTGCAAAGTGTATTACTGTATAACATATGTAAATTTATCTAGCCTCCAAAAGGGATAATTTTATCTACGAGGAATGGCAGAGTGTCAGGTCAGAAACTCTGACATTAAAAGCTTTCCTAAGAGCACTATAGACCTTTATAGACATCAAGGAAAAAGCCTGTTTCCACAATTAGCATTTAACTCTAAGCTAAAAGGGCTTAAACCAAGTATGAACCATGCAGTGAAACCTTGGTTAACAAATGGCTCGGTTAACATAAAAATCATATAACAAAAGGAAATCCATAGAAAATAGCGACTTGGTTTATGAATTATTATTATTATTATTTTGGAATGGATTAATTATGAGAAACCGTGTTTTGGTTAAAGTATTTTGGTTTTCAATGCATTCCTATGGGAAATGACATTCAATGCATTCCTATGGGAAATCCAGTTAAAGTAATTTTTGCTGTAAGAAACATCCCGGAGAACGCATTAATTATGTATAACCTTATCCAATCATATCAACATTGAACAGGGTATCAAGATATAATAAGTTGTTCACTTGTTGGAATGATTCAGTGCAACATCAGTTTTCCCAATTCTACAAGCTTTATTTAACTTCATTGCTTTTATGTATAACAATCTAAGAGATTTTGAAAATGTAACCATGGTTCCACAGCTATGAAAAACTGTAAAACCGTAGGCAGAATATAAAATTAAATGAAGTAAAACTTAAGTTGCATGGAAATACATACGTCAAATTCCAATCCAAAATACAGGAAAATAAAATGTACAATAAAAATATCCAAATAATATGTTCCCACAGCACTCTGCTAGTTGGCTATGTAGATTTAAAGATTTGGAGTTGAGGCATGCATTTTATCGCCATCTTTAGTATTGGTGGGTGACATTATGATGTCCCTGTTTTTTTTAATTTGGGATGCCTCACTGATTATAGAATTGGTTGCAAGATGCTTAACAACAAAAGAGACTTCCTTGTTTTGAGTTTTATGCATGTTTTCCACATGCTTAAATGTGTGTTCTCCTGATGAAGGTTTATTCCCATGATGGTGAACCTTGGCACTCCAGATGTTCTTGGACTTCAATTTTCAGAAGCCCAAGCCCCCATGAATCTGCACAAATGGGTTTACTGTGATTCATCTGGCCCACGCCGCCCTCGTCGCTCCTAGAAACAGAAGTAAAACGCGCCCGTACCAAGGTGCCAAGGTTCACCATCACGGGTTTATTCCATGATTGTATGACTTAGATCCCAACAAGGAAGGGAGCATGGCAATGTAGACTGCTGTGACAACATCCTTGCTAATTTGCCCATTAAATGGGTCTCAACTGGATGGAGGTGGTCTCCAGACCTCTAACGCTAATGACTGTTATCCTGACCATAAGTCCAAATGAGAGTGGTAGTATTCCAATGAGGAAGAGTTTGTATCTCCCACATCAGATTGAGGTTATTAGGATGGACAGATATTCTTCCTGTGAACTAAAATCTGACTCTAAGTTAGTGAAATTGGAGTTCTCAGCAGCTTCTATGTACTCATCTCTTGCAGATGATTTCAAAGATTTTGAATTTCAACTAGTTCTGGATGATGCTTGGGAAAGTATGTCCTTCAAAACCAAGTAGCTCTATTTCACAGAACGTTGGCTTATCACCACTGAATGAAGAAGCACAGGGGCTAAAAAAAAAAATCCTTACTTTTTTTACAAGATGGTACCTTAGGATACCAAGTACTGTCCTCTTCACATCGAATGAAATAACTGCCAATTATGAAATATCCAATTTTACATTCAAATGTCACATTGTCAGCGTAGGAATATGAATGTCCAAATCCTCTTATCTTAATTCCATTTTCCACTACTGGATTGTCACACTTCACCACTGGAAATAAATATTATTATGAGTTTAAATTAAGAAACAACATTATGGGGTGTTTTTTTAAAACAACTTTTTTTCAAAGCCAGCGTATCCTCCTGCATCCTTATAAATAAGATAAGATTTTAAAGCTCTAGCCCTCTAATTATTGAAAATACAGTAGAAAGCTTCATTACTTTCATATTACACAACTTCCTAAACAACACATACACATGATGCCCTCTAAAACTCACACAAGTTTAATTAGGTATAATATTCATATTTTTGAGGAACTACTGATCTAATTTAGTTGATTCAGGTTTTTAACAAACAGTGGTCTACTGTACAGGGAGGCCTTGCCCATTGGATATAATGAAGACTGACAGACTAATAGTTCGTTGTCTCTCCTAATTACTGACACATCCTGATGCCCTTAGCTCAGGGCCATTTTAGTGGACATCCAGGACTAAAGAGTATCAAGGTACACTTGGACAAGTACCTCCACTAGGAAGAAATAGGGAAGATTATTGTTAGTTTGGGTCCTGCAAAATCTGCCAGGGCAGCAGGGAAGTGTCAAGTTTGAATTAAGGTGATTCTAGGCCACTTCCAATCACAGGTGTTCCATAGTCCAGGAAGTAAATGGGGCCATTGAAGCTAGTGAAGGAACGTGGGAAGTTTGGCTGCACCTTGGGATTAGGAATGGCTAACCTTGGCGCCCCAGCTGTTCTTGGACTTCAATTACCAAAAGCCCAAATCAGCACTGCTGCTGATCAGAGCTTTTGGAAATTATATTTCAAGAACACTTGGAGCACCAAAACTGGCCATTCATGGTATAGGTGAACAGATGTTTTCGCTGAAGACTAAAAATTGTCCAGAGCATGAAAAAAGCAAGCATTGATAAGCCAACAGGAGACCCTCCTTTCACTGCCCATGTGCACCTGTCTAATGGCATTTCCCTCCATTGCCTCACTATTCTCTGTTCCTGACACTTTAACAGACCAGTGACACAGGGGAAGATGGGAGGGAAGTGTTGACTCACAGATGACCACTCAAAGAACTACAGTTAAGGGAAGTAACTTCTTTTTGGTCTCTGTTAATCACACATTAGGTCTATTCACAAGCTTTCTTACTGAATAGTGGGGTGCCACAGAAGAAGTGCCAAGAACTGACCTTTCCAAAGTCAGCTGATTGTTTCTGCCTGAGATCTAGGCCAGAGGTTCCCAACCTCAGGCCCGTGGGCTGGATTCGGCCCATAGCACAATTTCATATGGCCCACCACCTCTCAAAGGGCATTCAAGAAACAAAATGGCCATCCCTTTTGAAGCTGTTGGGACAAAATGGCCACACCCATCGTGCAGGCAGGGTAAAATGGCCATCCTCTAAGCTGACTGAGAAAGCATGACCCAGCCCCCAGCTTGAAAAGGTTGGGAACCCCTGATCTAGACAGTAATACTTGACTAATGTGATAGGTTGAGATCAGGTGGCAGCCTTACATCTATCAAGTAACAGTATACATCAAGTAACGATACCACCCTAATGGCAGAAAGTGAGGAAGACCTAAAGAATCTCTTGATTGGGCTGAAGGAGGAGAGTGCAAAAGCTGGCTTGAGACTCAATATCAAGAAAACCAAGATAATGGCAACAGGCCCCATCAGTTCCTGGAAAATAGACGGGGAAGAAGTAGAAGCAGTGACAGATTTTACTTTCTTAGGATCAAAGATCACTGCAGATGGGGATTGCAGCCATGAAATAAAAAGGCGACTGATTCTTGGGAGACAAGCGATGAGAAACCTGGGGAACATAGTGAAAAGCAGAGACATTACATTGAAAACAAAAATTAGAATAGTCAAAGCAATGGTTTTCCCAGTAGTAATGTATGGATGTGAGAGCTGGACAATTAGGAAGGCTGAACGCAGAAGAATAGATGCCTTTGAAATGTGGTGTTGGAGGAGGGTTTTGAGAGTCCCCTGGACAGCGAGGAGAACAAATAGGTCAATCTTAGAAGAAATTAACCCTGACTGCTCATTGGAAGGTCAAATAGTAAAGATGAAGCTAAAATACTTTGGACATCAAATGAGAAGGGAGGATTCACTTGAGAAGGCATTGATGTTGGGAAAGGTGGAGGGCAAAAGAAGAAGGGGGAGGCCAAGGATGAGATGGCTAGATGGTATTATAGACACAATGGGCACAGAGCTGGGAGGGCTGAGGGGGATGGTAGAGGACAGAGGCGCCTGGAGGAAAATGGTCCATGGGGTCGCAAAGGGTCGGAGTCGACTGTGCGACTGAACAACAACAACAACAATAGTGGAACCTCATGCAACTATTGCCCCGTATAGCAATGAAATCGCATAACAATTAGATTTGGGGGGGGGGGGGGAATGGTATCCCACATAACAATTTTCCCTATGGGAAAAAATCGTACAACAATTTTTCAATGGGAAAAATCATTTAGCAAAAAAAAATATCATTGTACGATGTATCCCATAAGGGAAATTGCTATAAGGTGCATGTATCGTATAGCAATTGTTTCGTACAACAATAAGCCCTGTGGAACAGATTAAAATCATTGTATGAGGTACCACTGTACTTCATAAAGGCGGTCAACACTACTAATCTGTTTGTTGAATGGTCTCAGACTAATTCTGGTACAGTAAAACACTGATTTATGTAAAAAGTCCATTCCGTAGCTTTTTATGTAATATGATTTTTTACGTTAAAATGTTGCATTCTCATAGCGATGCATGGGGGTGGAGGGAATGGTCCCAACCATAGTGCATTGCTATGGAAAATTGTGCTTTGCACCCCTAGTGGCCATCTCTGGTAATGATGGGCAGTTCCCCCCACACCAGGAAATAAGTTCTTTTATGCTGCAAATCACGCTCCATTCTACTCTTCCTCCAACACAGTGCCAGATAAAGTGCACCCCTGAGAAGCCTCAGACGAACAGCAGAACCGAGCGGATATGCAGGGACACTGTCCTAATCCCAGTAGAAGCGACGGGGACTCTGGAAAACCCTGCAAATTGCGGCAATCATCGCCACTGCCTCCACCATGGTAAGTGATTTCTTGCAACTTCTGGCAGTGGGGGCGGGTTGAGTAGGGTGGAATTTGTAGGCTTAAAATGGCGCCAACGCCATTTTAGGCTTACAATATGCAAGTAAAACCCCTTATGTAAATCGACATATTTGCATAAATCGGGATGTGATTTATGCAAAAAATTGTTATGTGAGTCGGTTTTTACGTAACTAGAAGCATACGTAAATCAGGGTTTTACTTTGTATACAGTATATACTGTACTGTATATATATTTCTAAGGCACATTAACAGAGCTAGCCACTAGATGCCACTATCTGCAATGTAAAGTATATGGATTGCTGTTCAGCATTTTCTGGTATCTGAGGATAGTCATGGAAAGTATCCCCTTCAAATGGAGGTGTAAGGGGACCTTTATTCAGGGAGCACAGGTAAGGAAGAGGAAGAACACAACAACTACCATTAACTAACAATGATCTAAAATATATTTTCAGGGTGAAAAGTTGAGATTAGAAAGAAAATACCTTTGCATTTGGGAGGTTTCCCTTTCCATATTCGATTGTTATTTTGATCTGTATCACAAAAAATAGAAGATGTTCCCAAAAGTGTAAAATTCTCCTTGCAGCTGTATTTTATCACAGTTCCATAAAGATAAGTATCCCCAGTGCCGTTGTGAGATCCACCATGAATTTTTGGCGGCATTCTACAGGTCTTTTTGGAACCTTGATAGAAAGGAAAATTTATCAGGAAAATTGATAAGATCTTGAAAAGCACTAAATTAAGCAAATAACGAAAGCTGGATTCTGTATCTCTCCACATTCACACAAGGAAAGGTTACATTGGATACACATGGATAGGTACATTGTTTAAAGGCACATGCTTTAGAACACAACATCCCTCCCCCCTAGGATGAGACGAAGTCTCTTAACCAAGATGGTTTCTTGCACTCGCGTTTGGGCCGCGATGTGGGTTGGCCCCCCCGGGGGCCGCTCCCGTTTCCTTGTTCCCTGGACCCTTGTCCTGTAATGGGAGAGGGAGACTTGTTAGTGGCTTGCTGCGGTTTTGCAGCTTTAGGGGAAAGGGTAGATTCTGTTGTGGGTGAACCGGGGGCACCAGGGGCTAACGTAAAACCCCTCTTCTCACTTGGATGGGTGGGGGACCACTCCGAAACCCCCCCCCCCCCGGTTCTGTAACTCAAAATTAAACTCTGCTGGGGGATCCCGCGGGATATCTACGAGGACAGATTCCTTCTCCTCCCCCCTTGGTGGGGACTCTGGGGCCCCCTCTCCTCCCCCTTGGGCTAAATGGGTGGGGGAGAACCCTAACGCTGAATTCGGCTCCGCGCTTTCAGCGCCCTGCTTTCCCGGGACCCGGTTCCGTAGCTGGTCCGCGTGCCGCCGCCAGAGTAGACCTGTGTTGGTCTCCACGCGGTACGACACGGGACCGGTCTGCTCCACGACCACCCCCGGTACCCAGGCTGGCCCCGCGCTGGCGTAGTTCCTGCAGTGCACGGGGGCGCCTACGCTAAAACTCTTTGTGGCCTCTAGCCCGATGTTCCTCCCCTTGTCTTCTACTCTCGTGGGGTCTAGCCTAGTGAGGATGGTGGTCAGTTTCCTGCGCATTAAGAGCTCCGCGGGGGAGTATCCTGACGCCAATGGGGTCACCCTGTACCCTAGCAGAAACTGACACACTTGCAGGTTGAGGTCCCCGGGGCCCATGCACCGCAGCGCGTCCTTCGTGGTGCGGACGAGGCGCTCCACTTGGCCATTGGTGGCCGGATGGAAAGGGGCGGAGGTGATGTGCCGGATGGCGTTAATCTCTGTGAATGCCCTGAACTCAGCGGACGTGAAACAACTAGCGTTATCGCTAATTAGAGTGTCGGGTATGCCGAACGTGGAAAAAATTCTCCGCAAATGCTTAATTGTCGCGGCCGAGGAGGTGCTCGTGACTGGGATGACCTCCAACCACTTGGAGAAAGCGTCCACAACAAGGAGAAACAGAGTTCCTCGGAACGGGCCCGCGAAATCTATGTGTATCCGGGACCACGGCCCCTTAGCTGCGTCCCACTCCCTGTGGGGAAGACGGGCCTCTTCCGGTCTGGAGCATTGGCAACTCTCACAAGTGCCGACCATGTGCTCGATGTCGGCGTCTAACTGGGGCCACCAAAAGTAGCTCCGGGCCAGCGCTTTGGAGCGCACAATTCTGGGGTGGCTGACGTGCAGCAGTTTAAGCACCCGCGGCCGGAGGGATGTGGGGATCACCACCCGCTGCCCCCACAAGAGACACCCCCTCTATAGGGACAGCTCCAACTTTTTCCTGAAAAACGGAGCGAATTCTTCCGCTGGGGAAGACGCTGGCCACCCTTTCTGTACCCAGGAGCTAACCGCCGCCAACGTCTTGTCTCTGCTTGTCGCTTTAGCGATATCGGCGGGTACTATGGGGGGCGAATCTAAGACTTCTATCATGAGCACCTGGCGGTCCGGCTCCTCCCCGCCCACATGGCTGTGTGTCTGGGGGAGGGGGGACCTCGACAGGGCGTCCGCATGGCTGATTTCTCTCCCGGGCCGGTACACCAACGCGTGCTGGTAGGCGTTGAGGAAAATGGCCCACCTAAGCATCCTTGGGGACAGGATCTGTGGCGTGGGCTTATCTGCGATGAAAATGCCTAGTAGGGGCTTGTGGTCGGTCACGATGGTGAAGGGGCGGCCATATAGAAAATCGTGAAATTTTTTGGTCCCTGCAATTATCGCCAGCGCTTCCCTGTCTGTCTGGGCGTAATTCCTCTCCGCTTGGGACAGGGACCTGGAGTAAAACGCTATTGGGGCCTCCCTCCCGTTTTCCAACACGTGGCATAACACTGCCACCACCCCCACCGGGGATGCATCACAGATCAGTACCACCGGCCGTTTGGGGTTGAAATGGGTCAGAATGGCGTCTGACGCCAGGAGTTGTTTCAGTTCCGTGAATGCCCTCTCCTGGTCGTTGCCCCACTTCCATGCCGCATCTTTCTTGAGCAACTTGTGAAGCGGCTCAGCCACCGCAGCCTTCCGAGGAAGGAAGGAGTGGTAGAAATTTAAGAGCCCTAGGAACGACTGCAACTCGGGCTTGGAGGTGGGGCGAGGGGCTTTCTTGATGGCGGCCACCTTGGATTTGGACGGTTTGATCCCCTCGGGTGTTACTCGGAACCCTAAGAACTCAACCTCCTAAGAACTCAACCCCGCCTGTTCGAATATCTCCAGGACCTTGTTTAGCCTTTCAGCCAACTCAACCTCACTCCCCCCGTTATCAAAACATCATCAAAATATGGCAAAACGCCGTCCAGCCCTTTGAGGAGGCGTTCCACGAGCGACTGGAAAATTCCAGGCGCCGAGTTCACGCCGAATTGGAGGCGCGTCACCTGGAACGCCCCCTTATGTGCGACTATGGTCTGTGCAGCAGCTGCGGCAGGGGTTACCAGGAGTTGCTGATAAGCCTGTGCCAGGTCGAGCTTAGCGAAACACTTTCCCCCATGTAACCTGGCTAGCAAATGGCTGACCACCGGCACCGGATACGCATTAGGGCGGATTGCCTTATTAATGGTGCACTTATAATCGGCGCAAATGCGAACCTCCCCATTGGCCTTCAATGCCGTGACAATTGGAGTTTCCCACTCCGCAGAATCAACAGGAACAAGGATCCCCTGGCCCACTAATTTGTCCAGTTCCGCCTCTATTTTGTCCTTTAGTGCAAAAGGCACTCTGCGCGGTTTGAGTCTTATTGGGCGGACCTCCGGGTCCAGGTCGAAAGTTACTGGGGGTCCATTGAATTTCCCAAGTCCCTTTTTGAAGACTTCAGGGTGCGCATCGCACACCCCCTGTATTGGATCAGTCCCAACGGCGTGCACTCCCCCAATGAACAGACCCAGGGGCTGGAACCATTGAGTCCCGAGGAGGCTGCAATTACCCCCCTTGAGAACGACTAGGGGGAGTTCCGCGGTGTGCCGCTTATACTGGACCTGGAATTTCCCAACCCCCAATACCGGGATACTGTTCCCTTGCACGTCCCGAAGCGTGGACCTCAACGCTTTGAGCTTGGGCCGTACGCAGGGGGCAATTCTCAAAAACTCCCTCTGGGAAATGAGGGAATATGAGGAGCCAGAGTCAATCTCCATCCTAACAGGGGCCCCTTGCACCAGTACCTCAACAAAGTAGCGGGGGTGTCCCAAGGACACGCTGAAAACTGGAGCGTCGTCGTCGCTGTCGTCGGAGATGCGGCCCACGCCGTCCTGCTTCCTCGTGGGCCGGGCGCCATCCTTGATTCTCGTCGAGCAGTCTGGCCTCGCCGCGCGGTCGGGCGAGCTCCCCCGGTCCTTGCGCCGTTGTCTGCATACTTTGGCGATGTGCCCGTGTCGTCCACAGTTGTGGCACTCGGCTTTTCTGAAAGGACACCTGGCGCGGTCGTGAGCCGCTCCGCAGCCGTCGCAGCGCCGGCCCTCCTTCCGGACCCTCCGGACGTCCTCGTCGTCGCTGTTTTCGGCGGACGATTTCGAAATTCGCCGGGCTGCGTGCACCGAACTCTCTGTTTTGTCGGCCTTCGGACGCCAGTCCTGGAGCTCCTGTACCCCGGCCTTCGTGGCTTCCGCGGCCTGTGCCGCTTTCAGGACCTCCTGCAATGTAGGGGGCGGCTCCTGATTCATCAGCGTGCGCTGGATTTCGGCATCCTTCAGGCCGCATAGCACGCAGTCCCTGAGGGTGACTTCCAAGTTCTCCCATTTGCACGGGCCGGCAGCCAGACGCAGGGCCGCTACGAAGGCGGCAACCGACTCACCAGGCGCTTGGACTCGCCTCCAAAACACGCTCCGAGCGGGAAACATCGCTACCGAGGGCCGGAAATGGTCTCGCAACACCTTCAGGAGCTCTTTCGCCTTGAATTCAGCCGCCTTTTTGGGTGCGATGAGGTCAATCAATACCCTCTTGGCGTCGTGCCCGAGCATTCTGGTGAGGATGGCTCTCTTCTTTGCCTCGTCCGTCACCTCGAACTCCACCAGCGCGCCTTGGAAGTCCATTTCGAAAAGTTCCCAGTCTTGCGGTTTCTTGATGTCGAAACTGGCGTATGTCTTGGTCCCGTGGGCAGCCATGATCCGCCAGCAACCCCCAATTGAGTGTGTTGGTCTTGCATTTAGGTACTCTGACCCTCAGCCTATTCAGGATCCTCCAAGTGACATAGAGGAGGTTGAGTTCCTCAGCCATATCCTTTAATGTTCCTTGTCCAGTGAGTTCCTTCCTCCATCTTCTAATTTGGTTTTGCTCTTGTATACCCGCAAGAATGTTTGTTCTTGAGGCTCATATTCATTCAGAGGATGCCAAGGGTTATTCTCTTGCCTAGTTCTCTTGCCGCCTGTTGCTACTTCTCTCCTTATCATAGGTGGAGCGATACCAACAAGCCAGTATATTTTCTCAAGTGGTGTAGGTTTGAAGCATCCTGTCACTATATCTATGGCTTTATTAACAACAATATCAACTTGTTTCAAGTGTGTGGATGTGTTCCATACTGGAGCAGCATACTGTGCTGTAGAGATGTTCAGGGCCAAAGCTGATGTATGCAGCATAGATGGTTGAGTTACCCATTTGTAGTTTGTGAGTATCCTGATGATGTTGTTTCTTGTACTAACTTTGATGTTAGTATTCAGGCAAAGCTGCTTAAAAGAGAGTGTCCTGTCAAGTGTCACACTGAGGTATTTTTGTGCTAGACAGTGCTGTAATCAGTTCCCTCGCCATGTAAAATCCAACTCAACCTTTGCACTCGGTTTTGAAGGTGGAAAGAACACACTTGAGTCTTGTTTGGATTAGGCTTCAAAAGGTTGATGTTGTAATACTGTCCTAATTCTTCAAGTGATCTAGTAAGTTTTCTAGCTACCTCATCAAAGCTTGTTCATTGAAAGGCTATTGCTGTGTCATCCACATAGATCAGGGGTTCTCAACCTATGGCCCATGGGCCAGATCTGGCTCAAGGCACCATTTTATGTGGCCCACCGCCCTTGCTCCCACCACTGCTCCCACCAGCAGAAGTGGTGGAAACAGCCGCGTCTGCATTTATGGCTGTCGTAAACATGTCCACAGCTGTCGTAAATGTGTTGTCGTTCACACTTACGACAGCCATAAACGTGTTTACGACGGCAGTGGATGAATTTTACGGCAGCATTTACAACTGGGAGAATCACCAGTCCAGGCCACTCAGCTGTCTGAGGGAGTGTGACCCGGCCTGCGGCTTGTAAAGGTTGAGAACCCCTGGCATAGATGAATAATTTTGTATTGTCAGGTACAGTGGAACCCCGAATAACGATGCATCCGAATAACGTCGAATCCGAATAACGACACCTTATTTTTTGAAATGTCATGCCCCGAATAACGACATGTCATTATTCAAATGGATCGTATTTGGGTTCTCAGCCAGTGCGGGTGCCTCTCTGAGGCGCAGGGGAGTCAATCGGGGCTTTTTCCTGCCCCCCCCTACCCTGCCTGGACGCTGCTGCAAGCCCAAAACTGCAGCCTACAAAGGAGTTTTCCCCACTGTTTTGCCTTCCAGCAGTCCAGGCAGGTGGGGGGGTGGGGTGGAAAATGCCCCAATCGGCTCCCCCTAGGGTCAGAGAGGCACCCGGGGTGCCTCTGCTCACCCACCTCCCCAAAAGGATGACTGGTCTCCTACGTGTGCTGGTTGTGGAGGAAAAATATCTCCCTGGCCTGCCCTGACAAACAGCTGATCAGCGTTGCGGGGGCCATTTTGCTTTTTTGACTTCAATTCCCAGACAGCCAAAGCTCCTGTACAAGAAAATGGCCACCACATGCATTTTTACTGGAAGCTTTGGCTTTCTGGGAATCACCAAATGATAATTTAAAATATGTAAGGACTTTACTTACTTTGACATTTGGGAGGAGGAACATCCCACTTATATCTTGTTCCATCAAACACACATGTTCTGTAAGGTTCGCCAATTAATCTGAACCTAGATGAACCAGGGGGAAAAACCACATGAGCTGCTAGGAGATCGTGTAATATTGCCAATACAAGCAAGGAATACAAATTAAGAGTGACGTTCTAAACCAGTGTTCCTCATGTGGGGCTCAGGCCCCAAAGGGGTATTTCAGTTCCCAGAAGCCTAAGTCAGTACATTGGCTGATGAATATAAGAATTGTCCCTAATATTTATTGCCTGCATTATTGCCCAGTCCTCCCAAAGTACACAGCTCCAGGTGCCAACCTCAGGAATGGCACAGAAGGTCACAATTAGGAGGAAAGCCTTCTCAGTGGTGGCACCCACATTATGGAACAGCCTACTTATAGAGATGTGTCAGGCTCCTTCTCTGGATACATTTTTAAAAACTTCTTAAAACAATATTGTTTTGAGATGCAATCAATGGGTTTTTAGCATTAACTAGCAGAGGACCCGGTGTTGCCCGGGGGTACTGACCCAGGGCCGAGGAGAGAACTGGGTGTTAGGTATTGGGGTCTGGGTGTGAATCCTGCAGAGCTAAGCAATTAGCTTGTGGCAGCAGCTGTGGTGCCGGGGTAGTGTTTTCACTCTCACTCAGACAATAACATGCACAGTAACGATGAAAACAAAATAGCTTTTACTTAGCAAGTCAGTTCAAAACGTAAATGCAAAACATTAGATTCCTCTCTATGAAAGCAAAATCAGGTAAACAGTTTGTAAGTCTTTGTAAGCAGTACTTTCAAGGTCTGAGTCCCAGTCAAAGTACTCATAGCAAACTCCAGCCTTCTCCCGGGCTGGCTGTAGGCTATGCTAAGCCTTGTTGTCCTGGCTTGAGGAAATAACAGAGCCTCCGGGTTCAGTGTCTCTGCTAGGCATTGCTTCTGGAAACTGGACTCACTTTGTCCATTCAGTTGGATTCCAATCCTCTGGAGAGTTTCAGACTCTCTCGCTCTCTCTCCTCCAGAGATTTCAGCAAAGCCAGTAGCAGTAGCAGAACCCCAGGAGCTAAAGCATCCTGGCAGAAGCAGTTTGGGCAGTATGGCTAGCAAGCACACAATACCTACAGGACATCACAATCCTATCACCGGGCCTGGTGTCCCCCGGCCCCCACCCCACCACAGTTGCCTTACCTTTTTGTCTGCTGGCATCACCCTCGTGATGGTGCCGGCGGCGCCAGCCTAGGCCTCGCTGGGACCCACGGTGCCGCAGGTGGGTCCATCGTTGGGCAGGGCTAGAGGTGGATCCGGGGCCTGACTCGGACGGCTCCGGGCGGCGAAGAAAGTGTGGCGTGGCACCCGGGCAGGGCAGGCCAAGGGGTGGCAACCACATGGCTGGCCCCGTTGTGATGTGCCATCACAGCTGGGGGCGCAGCCTGCTCCAGAGCCCCTGCCCAATCCCCTGTCCTGCCTTGCCCCCTCCGGCCGGCAGCAACAGCCTCCCCAGCAACTACTGTCGGGGGGCGACCATCGCAGCCTGGCTTCGTCTTCATCCTGAAGGGCACCCCAGGCAAACAGCGGCAATGCGGTCTTGGCTCCGGGCTCCACCTGCCCCCCGCATGGGTCCCACTTACTGCCCGAGGCGGTGGAGCCAGGCTGTAATGGCTGCCCACTGGCAGTAGTTGATAGAGAGGCGGCTGCCGCCGGCCGCCACAGTAAGGCAAGGTGGGGTGGGCGGTCAGTCAGGGGCTCCAGAGCAGGCTGAGGCACAGGCTGTGCCGGCACCTCATTGTGGGGCCAGCCATGTAGCCACCACCCTCCTCGGACTGTGCCGCGCTTTCACAGTGTACTGGCTGCCATTGCTGCCATCCCTACTGGAGGCTAGGCACCTGTGCGGACTCTCACGCAGGCGCAGTTGTCTCCCCACCTCCTGAGATGGTGGGCAGGCCTAGGTACCTATGCAGACTTTCATGTATGCGCAGCCGCCTCCCTACCACCTAGGATGGTGGACAGGCCTAGGCGCCTGTGCCTCCCTTGACCGTCTCCGCCTGCCAGTGGGGGGGGGGGGCTCTGCAGACAATTTTTGGGATGACAAGCCCCGAAATGGGCTGCCAGTCCCCTGCACTGGCCATCCCAGGTTTTCCAGGTAGGCGTGTGCGCAGTTTCCAGCGCGATCGGTTGCGTGGGCTGCCTGAGGATTGGGGGCCCAGGGCACTGTGCTGTCCTGGTTTTCCTCATTTCTGAGGGACTGGAAAAGTTTTTCCTACTTTCTTCATTCTAAGCCTGAATTTAGCAATCAGTAGCTCGTGATCTGAGCCACAATCAGCTCCAGGTCTTGTCTTTGCTGACTGTATAGAGCTTCTCCATCTTTGGCTGCAGAGTACGTAATCTATCTGATTTCGGTGTTGGCCATCTGGTGATGTCCATGTGTAGAGTCACCTCTTAGGTTGTTGGAAGAGGGTATTTGCTATGATCAGTGCATTCTCTTGGCAAAACTCTGTTAGCCTTTGCCCTGCTTCATTTTGGACTCCAAAGTCAAGGTAAAGGTTTCCCTTGCTAGAAAGCCAGTCATATCCAACTCTAGGGAGGGTTCAGTGCTCATCTGTTTCGAAGCTGAAGAGCCAGCACTGTCTGTTTCTGCAGACATTCGGTGGTCATGTGGCAGGCAAGACTAGACACCAGAGTGCACGGAGCACTGTTTACCTTCCCACCAAAGTGGTCCCTATTTATCTACTTGCAATTTATTGCTTTCAAACTGCTAGGTTGGCAGGAGCTGGGACAAAGCCGGGAGCTCATTCCATCCTGCAGTACTCGGAAATCGAACTGCTGACCTGCCGCCTCCCAGTCAGCATCTTAGCCACTTGAGCCACTGCAGGCCAAACTTGCCTGTTATTCCAGTTACCTTTTGACTTCCTACTTTGACATTCCAATCTCCTATGATGATAAGAGGATCTTTCTTTGGGTGTCAACTCTAGAAAGTGTTGTATCTATACCTATAAAATGGTGCGTTAATCATTGGAATGTGACAAAGGATGTTGCACCAGGTCCCACTAGCCCCGTCCGAGCCTCCGTGCACTCGGCCGAACGGGGTTCGCAGGTAACTGTCGGGTTGAAATTTGCGCGACGCAAACAAAAAAGGGAACTTCAATTCCCAACGTTCCTTGTGCGACGCCACACCAGAGCCAATCAGGCTGAGCGGCGTGGCAAAAGGTACATTCGGAAACGCCGCCGCTGCCCTTACTTTCCACGGGCCAGGGATCGAGCCTGGCCCGTGAAAAAAAATCTTGAAAAAAATAAGATTAATTCCCAAATTAATCAAATAAGTTATCAAAACATTCAAAAATATTCACACTAATCTCAAAAAATACCAAAAAAACAAACAAACCAGAAATCACTTTTCACTCAAAAAAACCCAAAACAAAAAATAAAAAATGCGTAAAAATAAAGATTTAAAAAACCAAAATTAAATTTTAAATTAATTTTTTTAAATTTACATTAAATAAAATAAATTAAAATAAAATTTGCATAAACATAAAACAAAAACCTTCAAAAACAAATTTAAAGAGCCCGGCACTGAGGAAGCTGGCGTGCAAAAAATAAAAATAAAACACACACTGGGAGCGCAAGTCTGCCACAGGCAGACGCAGCGCCTCGAAGCCACAAAATCATAAAACCTTTCAACACCATTTAAAACAGCCCAGCACCATTGGTTCAATAAAAAAACACCACGAAATCCTTTACTATCCAACACAATTTTAAAAAGCCCAGCACCGTCGGGCAAAATATGCTAGTGTTTTCATAAAACTGGTTGACTACAGCCTCTTCTGCACCAATGGTTGGGGCATAGACTTGGCTGACTGCAACATTGAATGGTTTGTCTTGGACTGCAATCATTTTGTCATTTTTAAGATTGTATCTCATTACTGCTTTCCTCACTCTTTTATTGACTAGAAGGGCCACTCCACTTCTTCTAAGGGATTCTCGCCCACAGAAGTAGATATAATGGTCTCCTGAGTTTAGTCCACCCATCCCTGTCCACTTTAGTTTACTGATTCCCAAGATATCAAATTTCATTCTTTCCATTTCATTTTTGACCACATCCAGCTTGCCTTGATTCATAGATCTTACATTCCAGGTTCTTATGCAATATTGTTCTTTACAACATTGGACTTTCCTTTCACTGTCAGATTCATCCACAACTGAGTGTCCTTTTAGCTTTGGCCCAGCCACTTCACTCTATCTGGAGCTACTTGTACTTGTCCTCCGCTCTTCCCCAGTAACATGTTGGACACCTTCTGACCTGAGGGGCTCATCTTCCAGTGTCATATCATTTAACCTTTTGACACTGCCCATGGGGTTATCTTAGTAATGGTACTGGTGTGGGTTGCAATTTCCTTCTCCAGTGGATTGTGGATGGTATATAAATGTATTAATTAAATAAAATAAGGAAATTGTATGTTTTTTTAAAACTTTTTCTTCTTTTGCGTACCAATCAAACCCTGGACTGCCAAAATGAAGCCACTTATTGTCTGCCAGCAGCCCTCACTTGAGCATGTTGGTCTTGCATTTAGGGACTCTAACCCTCAGCCTATTCAAGGTGTTGTTGTTTTTTACAAAAAAAATCTCATTACAAAATACAACAAAACAAAAGCTTTTAGCAATTGCACAAATGTGCCCTTGATTATTAGAACTAGAAAGTAAATGTCAACACTATTGTTGATTATATCGTTTATTCTGTAATCTGTATTTTATTGTATTTACTATATTGCACTGTGACACACTGTATTTTTATATTTTTATACCGTCACTTGTAAATTGTACTTTGTAAACCGCATTGAGTCGGCCCTTGGGCAGAGAATTGCAGTATATAAATTATAATTCAAATTCAAATAAATTCAAAATTCAGTTAAACTTGTCAAAATGACTAAACTAGCTACAATATTAGGCAAGCTCACTACTGAGAAGAAATGGAGCCAACATCTATGCTTCTGCATGTGGAATGCCTTGGCACATTGCTCTAATCTCTTCATAAGTACAGTAAATCAATTGTTTCATCCATTGAGAAGTTGACATTTGAAGTCTTTTTGCACAATATAAACATTTGGTCTGGAAAGGACAGTAAAATGTGGTCCTTGTGGGTGTATTGCACCTCTGCAATGTAGCCATATGTCACAAGTAAACATAGCTCAGAAGTGGCTGCAGTGGTTTATGCAACAAGGAACTTGGGCCTAAAATGGGATATGGGACTTATCTCCTTTGGAGGTTTTGTGGCTCCTGTCTAACCATGCACAAATGGTAAATGTAGTTAACCTGGTATACACAGACACTTGTATTCCAAGCCATTCTGCAGATCATGCACTATTTGAACAGGTATCTGAAATTGATTCATGCAAAAGCACTGCAGCTTCTTGTGTTTTTTTCCATCTATCCCTGCATGACTGTTGAATTTCTTTTTTCTGACATATACAGAAATTGCCATTATGGGCAGTTTTTTTAGCATGGTTAAATATCGAAATGTGTTACCTGTGGTTTGAGACACCAGTCCCCTGGCCAAACATGACTGGTCAATTTGTTTAAATTAGCCTGCTTAGAAGTATTCTTTCTGGACTGTTTTCTGGAATACCAATATTTTGCCTGTAATGGATATGTGAATGTGATTCCTGAAGACATTTTATGGTTAATTGCACCAATCCCATCTAGTTACATATAAGACTTGAATTTTGTTGTCATACATGAAAGTTGCCATTCCAAGATATTTTCTGAAATACCGCTTTTCCACCTGAATAGACACCAGACTATGGTTCCTAGGGATGTTTACTTGATTCATCAGTCCCATATAATCAAGTCTAAATAGTGATTTTTGTTTGGCTTGCCAAGCTTAGAAGTTGCTTTTCTGGCTACTTTTGACAAAGCTGATCTTGTGCCTGGAAAATTTACTGGAATGTGGTTCCTCATGATGTTTTGAGCTTCATGCACCAGTCCCCTTTAATCTTGTGAGATAGACAAATTTCATTTGGCTGTCCAGGAGTTGCCATTACTGGCTATTTTCCGAAATATTTATTTTCCACTTGGAGTAGACACTGAAATGTGGTTCCTACAGACATTTTATGGCTGCTTGCATTCATCTCCTCCTATTGCTTATAATTAGCAAATTGGGTTGGCTTGTGCTTCTCAAATATTACCCATTCTGTTCCATCTTTGTCCTAGTTGATATTTAAACCATTTAAAACACACATTTATGACAGCCGCAGATGCATTTTACAGAAGCATTTACAGCAGGGGAAACCACCAGTCCGGCCTGCTCAGCTGTCTGAGGGCCTGTGGCTGGTCTACCCAAACATCAATTCAACATATGTATCACACCCTACAACTAAAGGCATAGGTCACAACAATTCTTCTTTTGTTTGTATCCATATTTTCCCCCTCTTGGAACACATGGTTATTGGAGTTGAATTACTTAACAAAGAATATCAGAAAATGTGACTAACAGAGCCAAGCAGAGGCATTCTTAGAACTACATATCATTCATTTACAAACTCATTTGAAAGTGATGTTTGTCAAAGAAGTAATTACATTAACATACACATTCACTACTTAAATTCAGATAAAGATAATATTCTATAATTGTAATATAATCTAGAATAACAGAGCGAAATGTACTCTTATATCTTACCCTGTAGCACACTTATAGAGAACTTTTGTAACATTTGTGTCAAAAGGATAGAATCTCACAATAACTCCATTGTCAAATGGTAGTAAACGCTCACAAAGCATTCCTGAAAGGAAATACTGTGGAATTAGTTAAACAAAGCCATACAAAAGCAGGATTTGATAATATAATTGTAAGACCCAATGCATCTGAATATTAACAAAGAAATAGGACCGATGTTTTGACAATCAGCTGTTCTATGTTGTCAAGACATTTCCAACCTATGTCAACTTGTAATTTGATGAGCTCTAAAAGGTTCTATAATTAACATTCTCCTTCGTGGTATCTGTGAACGCACACTGATGAATGCATGCTTATTGGTTCTGCACATGCACAGAGCTGTTCTCGGAGCTGTCAAGCTAATTGGGTAGATTTTGAAAATTAGGACCGCCCACTGTGTCTGCCCACCCTTTCTGCCATTTCCCCTCTTGTTGTGTCCAAGCGTTATTTATTAAACCGCCATTAGCGCCATAAAGTCTACGGCAGAATAACGCGCCTTTTGCAAGGGCGCAATTTTCAAACTACTGTCAGTAAAAGCTGATTCGTCCGTACACATGTTCCCGCTTCCCCGGAAGCCCACTGAAATGTATCAGCCTGTGTAACTGCCATTCTCACTGTATATAAGCTGGCCACCTTGTACATGTTCCCCAGTCCGGTATTATGAGCTGAACAATTAATCACTTGTGTTTGACCCAATCCTGCTGGTCAGAATACTTCTTAAAGCACCGGACTCAACATTGGCGATGAAGGTGGGATACCAATGGCTGCCGCCATTCCTGCTTCATTTGGGCCATTCGACACCTCCGGACCAGACTCATGGCCTATGTACGAGGTCCACTTTGACAACTACGTGATCTCACTGAAGAGAATGTGTCCCTTCTTTCCACAGCAGTGACATTCAACAGACCTGAAGGGGCATTAGGTGTGGAGGTGTCTGCTCCTGCAACCCTGGCACGGCGCAACGGTGCCCTTAGACTGGTTGAAGCTGCAGCGGTGAAGTTTAGCAATGTCATCCCCCTCTTCAGAGCTGACTGAGGATGCTGACGGGCTGGACGTGTGCTGTTGCTGGAGAGCCGATCCCCTCTGGACTGGCGCTGAGAATGAAGCTTGCAGAAATTGAACCCCAGCGGTGACAACTTCAGTCGCCTGAGCCTCCTTACCACTTGGGCAAATATCAGAGTGTCCCTTTTCATAAGGCGATGTTGTGTAGCCTCGTCTCTGAGGCCCACAAGGAGCCTGGCTCACTGCGGGCTGACTACGCTCGAGCAGATCACAGACTTGCTTCTGCCCAGGCCGCTGAAGGATACCCCTCTGAAAGACATTTTGACCATCCTTCGGGACCATTTCCGGCCAAAAACTTAGATTTTTCCTGTTACAGTGGCCTTCTACAGGAGGGACCAGAGGGCTGGAGAATCGGTCGTGGATTATGTCGTCGCTCTTTGCCACACAGCTGTTCCCTGCAAATGGGAAAACCTTGACATTGCTCTTTGTGACAGGCTCCTTGTGGGCCTCAGAGACGAGGCTACACAACATCGCCTTATGAAAAGGGACATTCTGATATTTGCCCAAGTGGTAAGGAGGCTCAGGCGACTGAAGTTGTCACCGCTGGGGTTCAATTTCTGCAAGCTTCATTCTCAGCGCCAGTCCAGAGGGGATCGGCTCTCCAGCAACAGCACACGTCCAGCCCGTCAGCATCCTCAGTCAGCTCTGAAGAGGGGGATGACATTGCTAAACTTCACCGCTGCAGCTTCAACCAGTCTAAGGGCACCGTTGCGCCGTGCCAGGGTTGCAGGAGCAGACACCTCCACACCTAATGCCCCTTCAGGTCTGTTGAATGTCACTGCTGTGGGAAGAAGGGACACATTGCCAGAGTGTGCCGCCAGCGTGCCGAGGGGCCTTCCAGGGATAAAGTTCGTCGAGGGAAGGAGCACCTCATTTCCAAGTTCTTTGCCAGTCATGGCTCCAGTTCCAGGGTTCATGCGGTTTCCGACAGATTCATTGTCGACAGTTGTCCAGTCCATATGGAAATTGACTCGGGATCTTCTTTTTCTATCATCACACAGAGAGAATTTCTCCAGATTCCTCCAGCCGACCACCCAAAGTTGCGGGCTCTTAAGGTCAAGCAATGTACAGGGTTGCCATATTCCTGTACTTGTCATCGGCACCTTTCAAGTGCAATTCAAGTCTGTAAGGTAGGTTGCCCCTTGTCGTGGTCAAGGCTTTTGGGTACACAATAGTTTGGGCCCCTGGGTATTCCCTTATTGATTATTAACAGGGTTGAGGCTGATCCCATTCAGTCAACTTGTTAGCGTTACCCAGACGTATTTCGCCTGGGACTGGGTACGTTCACGGGGACCCCTGCTCACTTCGAACTTGACCCTTCTGTTTGGCCTATCAGGCTGAAGCCTCGCCGGGTGCCTTTTGCGCTCAAGGACCGTATTGAGGCTGAACTTGACAAACTGATTGTGCAAGGCATTTTGGAGCCGGTAGACTCAGCTCCATGGGAGACTCCGATTGTTACTGCTATCAAGTCCAACAGAGACATCCGCATCTGTACGGATTACAAGTGTACTAATAGTGTACATAAAGTGTACATAAAGCAATATGCTCAAATTCTTACCTGTGCCAGTTGTGAGTCACCTACTGGCTACACTTCACGGAGGACACTGTTTTGCCAAATTGGACTTGGCACAGGCATACCAGCAGCTGCCTGTCACTCCTGAATCTGCTTTATGTCAGACTATAACCACACACAAGGGTGCATTTAAGGTCCAATGATTGCACTTTGGTGTCAATGCGGCACCCGATATATTCCAAGGGTTAGTGGGGAAATTACTGAAAGGTCTCCAAGGTGTTCTGCCATACTTTTATGATGTATTGATTGCCGGGAAAGACACTTGCTGAGAAGTTGGACAAAGTACTTGAACATTTCCAAAATGCCGGCCTTAGAGTTAAGAAAAAGAAAAAGAAATGTTGTTTTTTTGCTACTGAAGTGGATTTTCTGGGTTTCAAGGTTACTCCAGAAGGCATTAAGCCCTCTAACTCTAAGGTGAAAGCAGTCTAGGACGCTTTGCGTCCAATTTTGAAAAGTGAATTGCAAGCATTTCTGGGGTTTCTGAACTTTTACCATGCATTTCTATCTCAAAAGGCCACCGTGGCCACCTCACTTCACCAACTGCTGAAGAAGCAGGGTGTGTGGCGTCGGGGTCCACCACAGGACAAGGCGTTTCAAGAGGTTAAGAGACTTCTCACATCGGATGCCGTCCTCACTCATTTTGACCCAGGTAAACTGGTCATTCTTGTCTGTGATGATTCCCCTGTAGGGGTGGGGGCCGTGCTCTGCCATGACCAGGGGGGAGGCACCGATCGTCTAATATACAAGGTCCCTAACAGATACTGAAAAAAGATATGCCCAGATTGATAGGGAGGCTCTAGTAATTATTGCAGGTACAGTACAAAAAAAATCATGACTTTATTTACGGGCAGCCCTTTACAATCATCACAGATCACAAGCTGCTACTGGGCATCTTCGTGCCCGATAAGCCTACCCCCCAGATATTGTTTCCTAGAATGCTTTGTTGGGCAATGTTCCTTCAAGCTTACCAGTACATACTGCAGCACTGGCCTGGTGCCAGTATCTCAAGTGCAGATGCCCTATCTAGATCCCCTGTGGAGACGGTAGGCAAGATTGGGTCGGACCATCAGGTCCTCATGTCGGAGGTTTTGG
Source organism: Bradypodion ventrale (assembly GCA_035047345.1). Taxonomy (NCBI): domain Eukaryota; kingdom Metazoa; phylum Chordata; class Lepidosauria; order Squamata; family Chamaeleonidae; genus Bradypodion; species Bradypodion ventrale. The sequence continues at coordinate 61,674,487 of JAWDJE010000004.1, forward strand.
AGTCCCCGCCTGTGTCCGCCAAGGACATTGCTTATGCTACAAAAAAGGATCCCCTCTTAATGAAGGTTGTCTCATGGGTTCAGAAAGGGTGGCTATCACTACCGGTCTCTGAAAAAGTCAAGGTTTGTTATACAAAACGTAATGAACTGATTTGGAAAGAGGATGTTTGGTATGGGGGGACAGAGTGATAATTCCGCCTGCACTTCGGGACAAGGTTTTACGCCTTCCTGCTTATTGTTGAGTCATACTCTAAATGGTTAGAGGTAATGCCTGTGTCAGGGACTTCGTTAGCTACCACAATTCATAAGCTGAGAAGGGTTTTTTGTACTTTGGGGTTGCCTGACATAGTTGTCTCCAATAACATGTCAACTTTCATGTCGGTGGAATTCCAGGATTTCCTTAGCTGAAATGGGGTAAGGCATATCACTGCTGCCCCATTCTACCCCGCCACCAATGGGCAAGTGGAGAGAATAGGTTCACTCCATAAAGGAGGCACTGAAGTGTATGGGCACAGGGAGTTTAGAATTTCAGCTTTGCAAATATCTGCTTGCTTACAGGGTTACCCCCTTGCTTCGGGCTTATCGCTCTAGGACCTCTTAATGAAGAGGCGATTGTCTACAGTCCTTGACCATTTAGACCCACTTCGTGTTGAGGACAGGGGTCTCAACATAGATGTTAGTAACACTAAGTTCTTCCAGGTTGGGCAAGCTATTCACTGCCACAACTATGTGCTGGGTTCCCCTTGGTTGGGAGGTGAGGTTTTAGAGCAAATGGGGCCAGTGTCATACAAAGTCCTTATGGACAACAGTTTAATTTGGAGGAGACATGCAGATCTGATGCGTCCCTGGGTTCCAGGGCACAACGCCACCACAGAGACAGAGGCTCACCAGCCTCCCTTCATCAAACAGAATGGATCTACCAGATTTCAATCTGGATGAAGAATTGTTCACTCAGCCGTTGTTAAGTGACCAGTTGCAGGTACTGTTCTCCTCAGTAAATTCCCCAGAACTCGTAGCCGCCGAGTCTGAGGTAGAGGTTGGCTCTTGCTCTATGGGTACAGCTCCTGCACCAATACTGGATCCAGGAAAATCCCCTCAAAGACCTATCACACCTAGGCAGTCCAGCGAGTTAGCCCACAGTCCCAGAGCTCCTGGATAACCAATAACCCCTTCCCTAAGACCTGAGAATTTTGGGCGCCCTAAACGGACCTGTGGTCCACCTAAAAGGTTTGGAGAGTGGGTCCCTCGCTGGGGGGCGGGGAATGTTGTGTCCAAGCGTTATTTATTAAACTGCCATTAGCGCTGTAAAGTCTATGGCAGAATAGTGCGCCTTTTGTTAGGGCGCCATTTTCAAACTACTGTCAGTAAAAGCTGATTCGTCCGTACAGATGTTCCCGCTTCCCCAGAAGCCTGCAAAAATGTACCAACCTGTGTAACTGCCATTCTCACTGTATATAAGCTGGCCACCTTGTACATGTTCCCCAGTCCAGTATTATGAGCTGAATAATAAATCACTTCTGTTTGACCCAACCCTGCTGGTCAGAATACTTCTTAAAGCGCCGGACTCAACAACTCTCCTCCACAGTTCTCTGTTTTCCACTGCAGGAGCAGCAACCTCGAGAGCTAGTCAATTTTTCTACAGCATTCAACAAAGTCAAAAGCTTTTAGCTCCTTCAGTTTTTGCTGTCCAGGGTGCTTGCCTCATGGATACCAAACAATTTTTCAACAAATCAATTTTTCTAAAAGATTTTTTTGTCATCGTCCATTGCTTTCAGCCTGTGCAGACTGAAAAATGGTAGGCCGCAGTTTTTTTTCCATTGAATGGCCTTGTTGGGGCCATTCAATAAGTGCATTACTTGTGCCAAGAAGATCCCACACACAGACAGACACTAAAGTGCCTCCACTCCTTGGGCAAAGACCACCAAGTACAGTCTTGCACCCACTGCACAATCTTTAACAAATTTGCAATAAAGAACCGTTGCAACCGTCTCTGCCATCTAATGGTGATGTCTCTAGCTCTGCAACCAATGGCGCCACCGTCAAAAGCCGGTGTCTCAAGCCCTGAAGACCGGGAAAGATCAGGGAGTAATCTCCCTCTCTTGATCTCTGTGGGAGACATCACACAAAAAGGAGAAAGGCCAAAAGGTGGCAAAGAATTTCAGGGAGGAGGAGAAAAGATACATGAACCACACACACACACACACACACACACACACACACACACACACACACACACACACACACACACACACACACACACACACACACACACACTACATGCAGTGAGATCTACTCCTCCACCTTTCCTGGCTTTATCTCCTATGACAGCAGTCTTCTCATAGGAAACGACTCCTGAAAGAGAGCCACCATCATTCCAGGTCAACGTGCTGCTAACTTCCCCATGGGTCTCCAGAGAATGTTCATCAGGAACAAGTGAGACCACAAAGCCACTCACTGAGGAAAGCTGCCCAGAAATCGAAGCACATGGCGAGGCTGGGAGACAATGATCTCCCGGAGTTGGGTGTGCTGGAAGGGGCCCTACTGTTTATGTCCCAGAGGAATTTCCTCACGCCACTCTTAGACACCATGGCCAAGAAGATCAGCGATCATCTTTTGGCTATGAATCTGGTATGAATCCGACCATCAGATCCACCCCAATTGAGAGACTGGAGAAATGCAAGAGGAATGAGGTCAACATGCCCAGTGTGAAAAGGAGGCTTGCTGGGGCTGAGGGACAGAAGGAGTGTTGTCTGCCTCCTCAGTTTCCCGAGCTGGTTTTGGGGAGAGGTCAGAGTACAACTAGGCGTTACTGGGATGACTCAAACCCTGAAATTGACCTTCTGTCCTGCTCACCTAGCCCTCAGTCAGTGTGAACTTGAGCGAGGACAAAATGGAGCAATAAGAACTGGACAAAACTCCAAAATCGGACGTCGGAGGGATCCAACTTCCATCCCATCTGGACTGTGAGGGATGGAGATCTCTTTATCTGACCTCTGGCAGCCTGATCTCTCTCCACCTTCTTGATCACACCACACTCTGTAGCCACTAGGACCAGAAGTGGTCTGTACCTTCCGAGTGGGGCAATTCCCCTCTTGAATTTCCCTGTACTCCACTTGGCTCTCAGGCTAGAGTTGGTATTCAGGGTTTACCTCTGGTAGCTAAGGCCATCCTGACGTGAGGCTCTCCCACAGCTTTCATTCGGTGAAAAGAGAAAGTACCTTCCTCGCACGTTCTTTTATCTTCACACAATTCTTCTACATCAGACTTCCCACATGTGGAAATTTAGCCAATTAGATAGCTTGCACTAAGGTGTACATTCCATCCTGGAACTGTTATGTCTAGGAAAAGGAGAGGGGAAAAGTGAAGGCCAAAATCCTGAACTTTCCCTGGACACGGACAACTAGGGGACCTTCACTTGCCCTCCTGGTTCATTTAGGACAAGCGCTCAGAATTGAGGCAGAACAACCACCGCTTCCATATGATGACAAAGTGTTAGAAGGTATCAATAAAAAGGAGATATGTCCAATACATATAGCAGTTTTACCAGCACTTCTGCATTCGGCATGCTTGGTGGTATTATTATTATTATTATTATTATTATTATTATTATTATTATTATTATTATTATTATTATTATTATTATTATTATTATTATTATTATTATTATTATTATTATTATTATTATTATTATTTATTGGATTGATACCCCGCTCCACTCAACCACAAGGCCGACTCAGAGTGGCTACAACAATCAATACATACAATTACAATTACAATAACATAGTAATACATATAATCATAAACAAATAAGTAATCAAACTAGTAATCCAAAAGTCACAAAAGTATAAGAGGCACAGCAAAAAAAAATTGATACTCAATAGTTACAACAGTTACTGTAGCCCCCTCCCGAGACCGCCAAGAGCAGAACCGTAACAAAAAAACATAGTCCAAAGTCACTGTCCTTGTCCTCCTCCCAGTCGGTAACAAGCTAGGAGGGCACGGCGGCGCTGGTGGCGACAGCTTCCGGACTCCCCGTGGACACAGGGAGCCCTCTTTTAACCTCCCGGCATTGGCAAAACCGTCCACCAAAACCATCTTCAGGAAGAGACCGGTTTCGACACACTCCATTTCCTGAATAGTGGACAGTTTATATAGAGAGCTTGGAGAGGACAGTCAATTCCTGCTCAAGCACCTGGCTCCCTACTCCATGGTCGTGAAAGCATCACAAGGGAAGACCATGGTCAGAAACTTTCCTATTCCAGGCTCCAAGGAGGACAAGAAACTGGACGCTTCAGACAGGAAGTCTTGCTTTACTGCCTCCCTCACCATGAGAGCAGCCAAGTATGCCACAGCCATGGGTGCATACAACTTCCACTTGTGGGGGAAAGCAGCAACCCTGAGGGACAAACTACCAGCCGATCTTCAGGCCTAAGTGGATACTCTGTGCAAAGAGGAACAGAAGCTGGCAGAGCAACAAATGTGCATGGCCGGACACATTTGTGATGTATCAGCTAAGGGTATCTCCTCTACTATCCTAACTAGGAGGCATGCTTGGCTCTGTTCCGCGGACCTCCAGGAAGAAGCCAAGAAGCTGGTGGAAGACTTATCGCTTCACGGGGAGGGTCTATTTTCCACCAAAACCGATGAGCTCCTTAATGAACTGCAGAAAAATAAAATGACAGCTAAGAAGCTTGGTTTCGGTGGTTTAACCTCGATGCAACAACGAGCCTTGTTTCAGTCAAGGCAACATTACAGCAGACCCCAGACCAAATACTCGAGGCAGCAATCATCTTACAAGTCCAGATGACATCTTAATCACCCCCGATTCCCACAACAGCAAACAGGAAAGCAGGCAGAGAGAAAAAGCAAACTGAATATTTCACAGGTTGGGAGCCTTCATCTGCCTTATCTGTTGTTGTTCAGTAGCATAGTCAATTCTGACCCTTTGCAACCCTATGGACCATTGTCCTCCAGGCACCCCTATCCTCCACCATCCTCCTCAACCCGCCCAGCTCTGTGCCCACTGCATCTACAATACCATCCATCCATCTCATTTTTGGCCACCCCTTCTTCTTTTGCCCTCCACCTTTCCCAGCATCAATGCTTTCTCAAGTGAATCATCTCTTCTCATTTGATGTCCAAAGTACTTCACCTTCATCTTTACTATTTGACCTTCTAAGGAGAGTTATCAACAAAATTTCATAGACACCTGGTCATGCATTAACAACAACATATGGGTCCTAGAAATATTAAACTTTGGTTATGCAATCGAGTTCAAGAGAGAACCTCAAGTTGGACGCCTTCGTTATACTATCCCAACACAAACTGTGGGAGGAAGTATTATCCCTATTGCAGAAGGGAGCCATCAAAACTGTCAAATCCTCCAACTTGCAGGATGGTTTCTATTCAAGATACTTTGTAGTGGAAAAGAAGAACGGGGGTTGAAGACCCATTCTCGACCTCCGAAGACTCAACAAGCAGGTCCAGCCCAGGAAATTCTGGATGGCCACCCTCCAAACCATTCCCCCATTCCTCAACAGGGGGAATTGGTTCGCAGTGGTCAATCTCAAGGATGCATATTTTCATATCACTATTTAAAAGGAATATTGGAGATTCCTTCAATTCTTAATAGGGAGGAAGGCATACCAATACAGATGTCTCCCCTTTGGATTGTCGTCAGCACCACGCAGCTTCATGAAGTACATGGCTCCAGTTGCAGCCCATCTAAGAATGCAAGGAATCTGAGTTTTCCCTTACATCAATGACTGGTTGATAGTAAAATCAACTGAAGCAAAGGCTCAGGCAGATATATCATACACAATCAAATTGATGGAGGAACTCGGCTTCAGAATCAATATGCAAAAGTCCAAACTCAAGCTAAGCCAGACAATAAAATACATAGGAGCACTCGTAAATTCAAACACAACGCAGGCATATGCTCCCATTCATAGACTGTTAGACGTTACCGAGATCATGCATCGGTTTCGAAGGCAATCCACGATACAGGCCAAAATAGCCCAACGGCTTCTGGGTCTCATGGCTTCCACAACGGCAGTAGTGTCACACACGAAATTGAAGATGTGATCACTCCAAGGATGGCTCCTCAACGATTTCAACACATTGATGGACCATCCAGACAAACTATTGTCGGTAACCAACGAACTCACAGACCAGCTCATCTGGTGGGCAATGGAGAGAAACATGGGTACGGGGAAATCTTTCTAACCACTAAACATACACACACATGCACACACCCTGCAACTTGTTACCGATGCGAGCAATGAGGGTTGAGGAGCTTTCTGTGGCAACAAGTGGAATCTACAGGAGAAAAAGCATCACATAAACTATTTAGAGCTCCTCACCATCTAGAAAGCCATGTGAACATTCAAGAACATCCTGAGAGGGAAGGCTATACAGGTGGCTTTGGCAATACCACAGCCCTAGCTTATCTCAACAAGCAAGGGGGAACAAGATCCCCACGACTGCTATACCTGGCGGATCAGATATGGGAATGGTGCCTAGAGAGACACATCTTCCCAATAGGAGTTCACATAGAAGGAAAAAAGGACACACTGGCAGACCACCTCAGCAGAAGACAGTCAACGACCCACAAATGGGAGCTGCAGGACAGCAACATGTTTGCATTGGAATCGAACCGGAAGTGCCCAAGGTATTGCTCCAGATCGGGAATGGGCTGAGGTTCCAAGGGGGACGCCTTCATGCTTCCATGGAACAGAGACTTTCTATACATGTTCCCACCATTCCTACTCGTGCAGAAAGTCCTGATCTGTCTAGCATGGTGCAGGGCATAAGCAATCCTTATCGCCCTGGATTGGATGAGACAGCTACGCACTACTGAACTTCCTATCTTTGGAATCTGTTAGGCTTCCAGATACCTCATCCCTCCTCCAAATGGACAAAGGGGACCTATTGCATGCAGACCTACCCAGTCTGGAGGATTTTTTCATTTCATTTCAAGTTTAATTTCTATACCGCTTTACTCACCCAGCAGGTGACTCAAAGCAGTGTACACAGTAACACCAGGATGATAACGATCCATCAAAGAAGCAAAAAACCATCCATGTTGAAATTGTACACCACTAAGTTCAGGCGCTTTAGTTCATATCTGTCAAAAAAGGACAAGAACCCATATGATCCGACACTTGAAGACGTCATGGACTATCTGTTGACACTTGGCCGAAACCGGCTTAAGCCACTCATCCATGAGAGTACATCTGGCAGCTGTTGTGTCACATACAAATAAAAAATTCACCCGCAGCTGCAGCTTTCAGGAACCAAATAGTTAGGAGGTTCCTGGAAAGCCTGAGGAATTCTTTTCCCAGGTTAAAAAACCTGGCGCCACAGTGGTTGATATCTACAGTGCTTCATGCTATTACATGGCCACCTTTTGGACCTATGGCCATGTTGGATCTATGACTACTATCCTGGAAGAGTGTTCTTAGTAGCCATCACCTTTGCAAGAGCAAGTGAGCTCACAGCCCTTCGGTAAGACCCAACATGCACAAAGTTTTACCATGAGAGGGTGGTCCTGCATCCAGATGTTTCATTCTTACATAAGCAGGGCCATAGTCAGGATTCTAGATATGGGTGGGTGAATATTTTTTCAGAATGGGCAACAATATAAGTAGCTGAGAGTTTGAGGGTGGGCAAACTGCTAACCCAGGGTGGACCCCTGGCTACAACCCTGTACCTAAGGTAGTTACAGACTTCCACCTGGCACAGACAATTAATTTACCCACATTCTTCTTGGAACCAAGCACCGACCAGGAGAGAGCATGGCACTCACTCAACGTCAGGAGAGCACTCCTCTACTGCCTAGATAGGACCAGTGCACTCAGAGGGTTAGCAGTTTGCCCACCCTCAAACTCTCAGCTATGTCAGCGGGCTTGGGGTATGTGTAACTCTTTTGCACAAGCCCGCTGGCTCATTTAGCATTCTAAGGGATCCGGTTCTTTCACTGTCTGTGGATTGTTTTTGTCATTTTATGCTGGGTGGGGGTGGGTGTTTTTTAGCTACTATTTGTGTAGTTTTTTATGTATTTTAGGCTGTCTTTTTAGTGTGTTGGTTTGGGGTTTTTAATGTTATTGTCTTACTTGTGTTTTTACTGTATTTTGTATATGCTGTTAGCCGCCCTGAGTGATGTTTTTCATCAGGAGGGCGGGATAGAAATTTACAAATAAATAAAATATAAATAAAAACAACACACCTTTTTGTAGCTTACTGAAGAAAAGCCATGGGCAATCCAGTGTCTTCTCAAAGACTATCCAAGTGGGTCTCAGCTGTTATACAGCTGGCCTACCAGATGTTGTCTCTGGAACCACCCCATCATGTCCAGGCACATTCCACCCGAACTCTGGCAACATCCACGGCTTTTATCCAGGGTGTCGCCATTGAAGACATCTGTAAAACGGCAACATGGTCCAAAATGTCAACCTTTGCCAAGCACTACAGAATGGACACTAAAACCACCTCAGACACAAGGCTGGGCAGAGTGGTCCTTGCATCAGGACTCCAAGCACCTCATCTGTGACTGCCCTCCAACCAATAAGTGAGCTTGCCAGTTACTCATCAGTGTGCATTCATATATACCACAAAGGAGAAAGACAGGTTGTACTTACTACCAATAACTGTCGTTCTTTGAGTGGATATCTGTGAATTCACACAACCAGCCCATCGTCCCCTCTAGTACACACGAATGAGGTTGTTATAACCTGTCCAAAGTACAGCTTAAGTATAAACTGAGGAGGAGAGGGGAAATGACGCCAAGAGCAGGCGGACATGGTGGGCAATCCAAATTTTCAAAATCTATACAATTAGCTTGACAGCTCCGAGAATGGCTCCACACATGTGTAGAACCCATCAGTGTGCATTCATCAGTGTGAATTCACAGATACGCACTTTAATGACAACAGTTACAGGTAAGTACAACCTGTCCTGCTCACGATTTTTTACTGAGTTAATGTATTTAATGTAAGGTCTTCCCATTTCCATCCAGCCTTGAACTTTCCTACCATTACAGTCTTTTCTTGTGTATTTTGTCTTTTGATACATGCAAAGTACACCAGTTTCAGCTTAATCATTTTAGCTTCTAGCATGAGTTCAGACTTAATCAGTTATTGAACCTATTTATTTGTCTTTCTGATGAATATACAGTACATAAAGCACTCCTCCAACACCACATTTTACATGATTTTTTCCCTGTCAGCTTTTTTCTTTATGCAACTTTTATATTTGCACTTCGTAAATGGGAATACCAATGCATGGAAATCTCAGCCTTGGTCTCAAGAGATACATCCTTCCACTTGTAATTATTTGTGGTTTAAGACAGAGGTATACATTTTTATCCGCTCAGCAAAATGTATTAAATGGATTACTGTTATATATAGTACCTCTGTCCTGAACCACAAGTAAAGGTTAATTTTTATTTATTTATTTATTTTCTAATTTATATTGCCACCCAACTCCGAAGACGCTGGGCGGCTCACAGAAATGCAAGGGTTAATGCAAGGGTTCCCAAAGTTTTCCCATGAGGGGCCAGTTCCTGCCACTGCGCTCATCTGTTAATGTTAATAAAATAAAGAGATATGTTCGTAAATAGTGCTTTATAAAATTCTGTCTGTTTTCCTGAAGACCAGGAGTAAATCCATAGTAAAAGCTATCAATTGAGGGTATGGGACTCCAAGTTGATCCACATATCCCAATGCATCATGTGATCAACAGAAAAAATGTGTATCATTCCACCTTAAACCCATAGCATTCCCCACATTTTTGTTAGACTAGGGTTGCATAGATTTAACTGTCAGGATTGAACAACAGAAACATGTACATTCCTATTAGCCTCTTAGAGAAACTGATGGCATACAAATCTATATAAATGAACATAACAGCTATGCTATTTTCAGTATGGAATATTCTAAAAGAATTGGGCATGTGCAATATCAAGCCATTGTGTGATTCCTAGACCATGAAGAACGTGGCCCACAAAAGCTCACAATTAAATACAGGAGTATTTTAAGGTGCCACATTTTTAATCTTTTTTTTTTGTTCTGTTTTATTTACTCTGACTAACACGGCTACCACTTCAAAGATTTTTAAGGTACTGTATGTGATATCAGAGTAAGCAAAACGAAACAAGAAGACAAAAAACATTGTGGCACCTTGAAGACTAACTATTGTATTTTAATGTTAGCTTTCGCGGATCAGAGTAAACAAAGTGGACTTGATCCACCAAAGCTAACCTTAAAATACAGTCGTTAGTCTTTCAGGCGCCACATGTATACTCTCTGATAGGCTTGCACAGACTAAAACTTCAAAACTCTCAACTTAGGTGTGTGAAAGACCTCGACAGAGGAAGTGTTCTAAAACTTCAATAACAAACCGGTTTTATTTATTTATTTTGAATAGTAGCCGTGTCAGTCTGTGGCATATCAGAAAACAAAAATGAAAACATACAAAAAAATTAAAATAAAAACACTTTAAAGATTCCTTGCTATATTTTTACTGTGAGCTTTCGTGGGTCAAGTCCACTTCTTCAGACTCCACTCCGTTTGGCTAAATATAGTGCCCTTCATAGTTGAAATTTTTGGAATAGCAGCCATGTTACTCTGTGGTTCAGGCATATGGCGTGGTGGATAGAAACTGGTTTTAGACCATGTGAACAAAATGCCTCTGAGGGAGCACCAAACCGGAAAACCCAAATTTTTACCCTAGCAATAAAATTGTGCAGCTCCTGCACCTGACGACAGGGAAAGGTCATTACTATAAAGCTGATGCTCTACAAGGCATCCGTTAAGGCGTTAAAGGCTGCCATTAAGATTCCTCGATTGGGTGGAAGGGGGACTCGGGGGAGGTCGTTCAGACGTTCGCAGCCATCCAGGGCTAGGGGGCGGGCGGTCCCACACCCCCCAATGTAAATCTACTTAGACGTAAACCCTGCTGTGCTGCCTATTATGTTCCCTTGCCACCCTTTTAGGGGGAAGAAGCGCTTCTGTCCTGTCCTGCCCCGCCGTGGGAGGGAGGGACGCGCAGTTACTAGGAGCACCAAGGAGGAAAACCAAACCCCCAAAACACCAGGCGCGCGCGCGCCAGCCCACCCTTCTCCAAGGGAGGTTCCTCAGCCAGGGTCAGCATCCCCACGAGACATCGGAGCCACCGGAATCCCTCCACTTGCCGCCGCCATGACCGCCCCATCTCGCCCCAGCCAGGCAGGCTGGGCACCCAAAGGCGCGCCGAATCTCTCTCCACGAGAAAGGGAGGAAGAAGCGTTGGCACTAAGCGCGCGCGTTGGCAGAAAGCGCTTGCTGCTGCGGACCCGTTTCCGTCTGAGACGCCACTGCAAGCCGAGCGCCCCTCCCCGCCGCCCCGGGGTGGGCTGGGGGTCTTCTGGGGGAGAGGGTCGGATTGAGAAAGGGGGACGACTACAAGGTAGTAGTCCTCCCTTCCGCCCAGGATTAAGGAGGGCTCCCACTCCTCCCTCTGAGCGATGGGATCTGGAGGTGGCCCCGATTTGCTTCGCCAGCAAGAGATTGTGCCGCGTCGTCCCTGTGCGTGTCTCCTAACCTTGCACAAAAGGCCCTAGCTTACTGGTGGAGGCACCAGGAAGGAGGTGGAGCCGAGGATGGCACTGGGGGAGCCATAGGACCGTGATGGCGAACCTCGGCACTCCAGATGTTCTTGGACTTTAATTCCCAGAAGCCCAAGCCCCCATGTAGCCACACATGAAGGGGTTTACTGCAATTCATCCTGCCCGCGTCGCTCCCAGAAGTGGAAGTGAAACGCACCCGTACGGAGGAAGGGTTAACCCAGAAGAGCCTTAACCGTACGGGTGCATTTTACTTACGCTTCTGGGAGCGACGAGGGCGGCACGGGCAGGATGAATCGCAGTAAACCCCTTCGTGTGGATTCACAGGTGGTTGGGCTTCTGGGAATTGAAGTCCAAGAACATCTGGAGTGCCAGGGTTTGCCATCACGGTCTTAGGAATTTCCAAGTACTGTAGCAGGCTGTATTTTAATGTTAGCTTTCGTGGATCAAGGTTCTTTATGATTAAACAACTGCTTTTTATCAACTTATCTGCTATACTAACCAACCATTTTGTACCTCTGTACAGCGTTCCATGCACTCTGGTGTCTAGGCATGCTTGTCACATGTCCACAGAAATGTCTGCAAACGCAGACAGCGCTGGCTATTTGGGTATAAACAGATGAACACTGAATCCTAGAGTCGGATACGACTGGCTTATCGAGCAAGGGAGACCTTTAGTCTCACGCTTATGTTTGACAAAGTGGACTTGATCCACGAAAGCTAACATGAAAAGATAACAGTTAGCCTTTAAAGTGCCACAACATTTTTGTCTTTTTGTTTTGTTTACTCTCTGACATACTCACACAGACTAACACGGCTACTACTTCAAAAACTTTAAGTAACAGAGATGGCATCATCTGCCACCAGCCGCTGAGCTCCACAGAATTAAAAGTACAGTTGGTTATTGAAATGGTTGTCCTTCCTCCTTAAAGGTAGAAAAAAACTAACCTTCAGGATATTTTCCTTTCTGTATTGACTTATTTGAGTTTTCAGAGTGGTAGCCCTGCTAGTGTAACAGACAGAAATAAATTAAAATAAAAAAGACAAAACTTGTGGCACTTTAGGTAAAGGTCGCCTTTGATCAAAAGCCAGCAATTCTGGGGTTCATTGCTCATCTTTGTGTCTGCAGACATTTCCGTGGACATGTAGCAAGCACTGAATGCGGTTTACCTTCCCACTGAAGTGGTACCTATTTATCTACTTACAATTTCTTGCTTTTGAACTGCTAGGTTTGCAGGAGCTGCGACAGAGACAGGAGTTCACTCCGTCATGCAGCACTTGCGTCTTAACCACTAAGCACTCATTTGGCACTTTAAAGACTGCTGTATTTTAATGTTAATTTTTTATGGATCAAGTCTTCAGAGGTAAGACTTCATGGTGATAACAAAGCTTCATAAGAATAAATCTGAATATTAATCAGTTTTTTTTGTTATTTGCAAGTGTAAAAGGCCAAACTAATAATACACATGGTTTGCAAAATTGTATCTACTGTACTAACCAAGTATTTTGTCCTTCTCTATCCCCACCTGGTTGTAGGTCCATGAGTATATAATTGCCATGAACGAACTGCAGTTGAGAAATACAGCAGACCTCTAATTTTAACATCTTGCTCCCAAGGAGGGCTCTTGCTGTCAGGAAGAGCCTCCAAATGTTTGATAAATCAACTTTTGTTTGTTTTTCTGTTTGTAAAATGTATATACTGTACTACAATTCTAGCTAACTACTAGCCAGAATGGTTTACAAAATAAATTAAAACTAGGAAAAAGCATGTCAAACAAATACAACTTTTTGATAAAAGAAAATTAATAAGTACCTAATTACAGCATATACAGGTGAAACTCAAAAAATTAGAATATCGTGCAAATTTTCATTCAGTTTAGTAATGCAACTTAAAAGGTGAAACAAATATATGAGATATACTCATATTGGGGAACATAGTGAAAAGCTGAGACATCACATTGCAAACAAAAATTTGAATAGTCAAAGCAATGGTATTCCTGGTGGTAATGTATGGTTGTGAGAGCTAGACCATTAGGAAAGTGGAACGCAGAAGAATAGATGCCTTTGAAATGTGGTGTTGGAGGAGAGTTTTGAGAGTCCCCTGGACAGCGAAGAGAACGAACCGGTCAATCTTAGAAGAAATCAACCCTGACTGCTCATTAGAAGGTCAAATAGTAAAGATGAAGCTGAAGTACTTTGGACATCAAATGAGAAGAGAGGATTCACTTGAGAAGGCCGTGATGCTGGGAAAGGTGGAGGGCAAGAGAAGAAGGGGGCGGCCAAAGATGAGATGGCTAGATGGTATTGTAGACACAATGGGCACAGAACTGGGATGGCTGGGGGGGATGGTGGAGGACAGAGGCGCCTGGAGGACAGTGGTTCATAGGGTCGCAAAGGGTCGGAATCAACTGTGTGACTGAACAACAACAATACTCTTAATGCAAATTAGATCTGGATTGTAGTCTCTTTGTCATTTCAATGACCTGAACAGTTACAGGAGTGGGGAACTGACAGCCTTGAGGTGAGCCTGGGCTTCTGGCATACCTGTCGAGTTTCGGGAAATGTCTGTCAAATGAGGGAAATTTCCCTGCCAAAACGGGAAACTGGGCAGCTATGCTTATCCTGTGCTGGCCTGTAGTCTAACTCCAGTCTAATTGCAGTCTAACTAATATGGGATGATGGCGGGAAAGAGTAAAATATGGGGGTTTGACAGAAATTTCCCGAAACTTGACAGGTATGGCTTCTGGGAATTGAAGTTCCAGAACACCTGAAGGGTTAACCTGTTTCTTCTAGGCCAGGATTTCTCAACCTTGGGCCTCCAGGTGTACTTGGACTTTAACTCCCAGAAGCCCAGGCTCTCTTCAGTGCTGCAGGATCCCCACCCCAGTTAGGATCATGCATAAGACGCATTAGATAGGATTCTGCCCATTTTCATGGCTTTTTCATTTTTTTCCCATCACATGCATAGCCCCAAATGTTGCTATGGCTGTTGAAATGTCTAGCTAGAAAGTGAGTGTCTGGTTTCCCATTTCAGATGGCTTCTTAAAGCAGAACAGTACATTAAGTGGTTGATAGTAATAATTTCATGTCAGAAATTATTCTGGGTTGAAAGGATTTTTGCAGAAGGAACTTCACTCAGGGGACGCCCAAATGAGGCTCCTTTCATGCCTCCAAGAGCTGGGACATTGACGGGTGCTCAATCCGTCATGCAGTACCTGGTCTCAAACTGCCGACTTGCCAGATTTCCAGCTAACAAATTGTTCTTCTTAACCACTGAGCCACCACAGAGTTGGTTGATAAATTGTTACTACATATGCAGCCAGTTCGACCATCAGGATGTCTGTGATGTCCTTTTCAATATAATAACAGTAAGACTAAGTATTATAAAGAGAACTTACAAGAATTGCACTTCCATATTTTTGCGGGACCTTTTAGCAACTAGACACATCCCATGGACTTGTTTGATACTGATCAGTTCATTTATTTTTCAGATACAAAAGACATCTCATTTCTGTTTGCAGTAAAGTGAAGAGTCAGATGAAGAGACTCTATATTAATGGAAGTTATTTCATGTCATTTTACTCATCAACAAATTTACAATGCAATACTTCCGGATAGGAAGAATTAGCTGGCTGCATGCTGTTGGCCACAGGTCACAAGTGCAAGTGGGCATGGCCAAAGGAAATCATGAAACACAAAATATGGGGTTTATTTAATAAAAGAATGTGCTTATTTTAAGTTTGTATTCATGTTATTTCTCTTAATGTTATCTAATAAATAGTTTTCTTAATACAAGTACATTAGAAGTTTTATTATCTGACATTCTTTAATTGTGCTCCAGACATACCAATTATAGCTGTCAACTTATTTTACTCCATTATATCTCTGATTAATGTCATGTTACAGAGGCAATTAATGGGTAGGATGGAGGACCAATGTGTAGAGGCCAGTGTCATCTAGTGATACAATGCATTTATCACACAAAATCAATAAGACAACATTAAGAACATCTTTCATAGAAATGTAATAGGTTAGCTGGTGCAATGAAAGAAGGGCTGGACGTGGAAGCATGCTTGCATTACAGACATTCCTTAGGTACAAAATGTGAAGCCTGTAGTAAAGAATGCTGGCATTTGGTAATAGGTAATCTAAATATTTGTGTATATAAAGCAATTCTAACTCTTGGCATAGTATCATGTTACAGGATGAGTCTGTAAGATTATGGAACTCTCCAAATACTTTGCAGACATCATGCAAAGCTCAAATATCTACTCTGCAAATAATGCTGTAATACTTAAAAGGGGGGGAGTCGGGCTGAATTGGCAAAGAGGTTGGGCAAGGTTCTGGCGATATTCGAAAAGGCGGGGTTGAGGCTGCGAAAAGACAAATGTGTCTTCTTCGCGACCGAGGTTGAATTCCTGGGGTTCCGTGTTACTCCTGAGGGGATAAGGCCGTCCAAATCTAAGGTAGCCGCCATCAAGAAAGCCCCTCGCCCCACCTCCAAGGCCGAGTTGCAGTCGTTCCTAGGGCTGCTGAACTTTTACCACTCCTTCCTCCCCGGAAGGCAGCCGTGGCCGAACCGCTGCACAGATTGTTGAAAAAGGACGAGGCATGGAAGTGGGGCGACGAGCAGGAGAGGGCATTTAGTGAGCTTAAGCAACTTCTGGCGTCCAATGCCATCCTAACCCATTTCAACCCCAAGCGCCCGGTGGTCCTGATCTGTGATGCATCTCCGGTGGGGGCGGGGGCGGTGCTATGCCACGTGCTGGAAAACGGGAGGGAGGCCCCGATAGCATTCTACTCCAGGTCCCTGTCCCAGGCGGAGAGAAATTACGCCCAGACAGACAGGGAAGCGCTAGCGATAATTGCGGGGATGAAAAAATTTCACGATTTCCTGTATGGCCGCCCCTTCACGATCGTGACTGACCACAAGCCCCTGCTAGGCATTTTTACCGCAGATAAGCCCACACCACAGATCCTGTCCCCGAGGATGCTTAGGTGGGCCATTTTTTCAACGCGTATCAGCACGCGTTAGTGTACAGGCCCGGGAGGGAGATCAGCCATGCGGACGCCCTATCGAGGTCCCCCCTTCCTCAGGATAGCAGCCACGTGGGCGGGGAGGAGCCAGACCACCAGGTGCTGATGATAGAGGTCTTAGACTCGCCCCAATACTGCCCGCCGACATCGCCAAAGCGACCGGCAAGGACAACATTCCCCGGCAGCGGAATTCGACCCATTTTTCGAAAAAAGTTAGAGTTGTCCCTTGAGAGGGGGTGCCTTCTGTGGGGTCAGCGGGTAGTGATCCCAGCGTCCTTACGACCGCGGGTACTCAAACTGCTGCACGTCAGCCACCCCGGAATTGTACGCTCCAAGGCCCTGGCACGGAGCTATTTCTGGTGGCCCCAACTAGACGCCGACATCGAGCACATGGTCGGCACTTGTGAGCCCTGCCAAAGCTCCAGACCAGAAGAGGCCCGCCTGCCTCACAGGGAATGGGACACGGCGAAGGGGCCGTGGTCCCGGATTCATGTAGACTTTGCTGGCCCGTTCCGTGGGACACTTTTTCTCCTTGTGGTGGATGCCTACTCCAAGTGGTTGGAGGTCATCCCGGTCACAAGCACGTCCTCGGCCACAACCATAAAGCATTTGCGGAGGGTTTTTCCACGTTCGGTTTACCCGACACCCTCATAAGCGACAACGCAAGTTGCTTCATGTCCACCGAGTTCAGGGCATTCACAGAAATCAACGCCATTCGGCACATCACCTCCGCTCCTTTTCACCCTGCCACCAACGGCCAAGTGGAGCGCCTCGTGCGCACCACCAAGGACGCGTTGCGGCGCATGGGGCCCGGGGACCTAAACCATCAAGTGTGTCAGTTTCTGCTAGGTTACAGAGTGACTCCCCTAGCGTCAGGATACTCCCCCGCGGAGCTTCTAATGCGCAGGAAACTGACTACCATACTAACTAGGCTAGACCCCACGAGAGTAGAGGACAAGGGGAAGAACATTGGGATAGAGGTCACAAAGAGTTTCGACGTGGGTGCCCCCGTGCATTGCAGGAATTACGCCAGCGCGGGTCCGGCATGGGTCCCGGGCGTCATCTTAGAGCAAACCGGTCCCGTCTCGTACCGCGTAGAGACCAGCACGGGTCTACTCTCGAGGCGGCACGAGGACCAGCTCCGCCGCAGAGTCCCCGACGAGCAGAGCGCGGACCGCGGAAAACAGGATTCAGCGTTAGGGTTCTCCCCCACCCGTTCAGCCCAAGGGGGAGGAGAGGGGGGCCATGGGTCCCCACCAAGGGGGGAGGAAAGGGAATCTGTCCTCATAGATAGCCTGCGGGATCTCCCAGCGGAGAGAAGGGAAGCCGATCTCATACATATCCCGTGGAATCTTCCCACAAATACGGATGCCCCAACAGAGTTAGATTTTGATTTTCAGAACCGGGGAAGTTTTTCGGAGTGGTCCCCCACCCGTCCAAGCGAGAAGAGGGGTTTTTCGTTAGCCCCGAGTGTCTCCGGTCTGCCCACAATGGAGTTTTTCCCTTCCCCCAAAACCGCCAAACCACGGCAAGCCTCTAACAAGTCTCCCTCTCCCGTTTCAGGACAAGGGACCAGGGAACGAGGAAGCAGTAGCGCCCCTGGGACAGGTCAGCCCACATCACGGCCCAAACGCGTTTGCAATAAGCCATCTTGGCTGAGGGACTTCGTCCCATCCTAGGGGGGAGGGATGTTGTGTTCTATTGCTGTACCTTTTACAATGTATCCATTCACGTGTATCCAATGTAACCTTGCTTGTGTAACAGTATAACCAGCAGCTGCTTAACTGTAGCCCTTATAATAGGACGCGAGCTAATGACCACCTGGTGGCAATAGCGAGCGTCCAAGCTCTCCTGGCCCAGACTCACCAGCAAACAACAGCGCGGGAAGGTTCCCGCCATCACCTACACCTGGACAAGAAGGGCGTGGCCGTCTATGACGTCACGCGGACAGTAACCAATAGACTGTCGAGGAGCCACATTCAAAATGTATAGCCACTGTATATATTGAGCTACCCATCCGCCATTACCTCATGTTCCTCCGGATCATCATGCAATAAACCTGTGTTAAGCCAACCCTTCGGCTGTTTCATTGTCTTTGGTCCCATACTCTAAACTACCGTTTAAGGTTAAGAAAAGCATTTGGCCAAATAGTTTTCAGGTAAACATTACTAGGCATTGTTGTAAATAAACCATAAATTGTAAGAAAATTAAATCTTGTGTTCTGAGATTGCTTAGAAGATAGTACCAAGCCCATGTGCCTTCTGTTGTCAGTTTCTTCATGTGACTACCCACAAATCTGAAGCAGAGAAGTTGCTGTTTGTGTGGAGACTGTTCATGTAACCAAAGATCTTGGGGGAAGAGCTTCACCTTGTCAGCTAGAACAGAAGCTAGAAATCCATAACACAAGAGTATCTCATGTACCATTATCCATTTTGTAGTCACAAGTCAGTAGCAATTCGTTTGCAGTGAATTTCCAGAATCTATCAATTTCATCTATGAAAGGATAAGACAGCTGATGTAAAGAACCTGAGAGGTTAAAAGGTTAAATAAGAGGTTAAATAAGATTAAGGCCTGCTTCTCATTCTCTTTCCTTAAGGAACAGACATACCTTTCTCTCCTGTGTACTTTCTAATGCATATGTCTAGGCTTTTCTATCTTGAATTTAACTTTCTTAAAGGTTATTTGTTTCTTTTTAACTTCTAAATTTCTTATTGTTGGACTAAGCCAGAGTTGCCCAAACTACAGCCCATGGGCCGGATCCATCTCCCAACACCAATTTATCTGGCTTGCGCCACCCTCATTGCTCTCGGAAGCAGCAGTAAAATGCGCCTGTATGGGCGCATTTTATTTCCACTTCCAGGAGCAACGAGGGTGGGGTGGTCTGCATGAATTGGTATTGGGGCCAAATCCGGCCCGTGGCTGTAGTTTAGGCAACCCTGGTTTAAGCAGAGAAAACGGTAAATAAAAATCTATTGCATCCTGTTGCAAAACAGATTGCAAGGCGTGTTTTACTTCCACTTCCGGTGAGAGGAACCATGTGACTGGCCTGTTGAACCATGCGACTGGCCCACGGCCCAAAAGGTTTGAGCACCCCGATACTAAGCAGTGATTATTCTCCTTAAGGAAACCACCACAGTATTTGTTTGCTCCCTCTTATGATAGCAGCACTTGTGTTTGTCGTAATGATCCCATCTGTATTTTGTCTAAAACCTATCAAATAGGAAGATCACTAGCCACCATAGCTAAACACAACAGCTACATCCCTCTGATTACTAGAGACAGTGAAAACAAGACAGGATGGCTAACAGAATCGTACCTGATTGTGTGTAGTAGACACTATTTTGATTCAGCAAAGCGGTTTTTTATGTTCTTTATTTGTCATTGAACCTATTTCACAAGCATGTTGGAAAGCTAGAATGCCTCTGCAACCTTCTTGGACAAACTAAAAAACACAAATAAAGTATGTATGGTGTTAATGGATTTTGTAGAGAAGTAATAACATTACTTCTGCAGGTAGAATTTTATCATGTTATTCCTAGGATCCCCTGATAATAAATGGCATCTTTTACATTAGCAA
This sequence comes from Bradypodion ventrale, assembly GCA_035047345.1. Taxonomy (NCBI): domain Eukaryota; kingdom Metazoa; phylum Chordata; class Lepidosauria; order Squamata; family Chamaeleonidae; genus Bradypodion; species Bradypodion ventrale. The sequence goes on from JAWDJE010000004.1 coordinate 61,694,702, forward strand.
ATTTAAATTAACCTAGTAATTTTGTCTAACAGCATGTACTATTTGTAACCAAATACTGTACTGGGGAGGTTAGTATGTGGCAACTAAATTTTATGTAAACATGCATATACTAAACCCTGCAGTTTCTTTATAAAGCTGTTTTTGAATGGCAGAAGTTTAGGATGGAAAAGCAGAAGAGAGTATTATTTAATCCTTCCTATGCCTACAGCTTCTCTACTCCATTTCTAATCTGTTGATGTGCTGAATTAGGTGGAAGGACAGCACTGGGAAAAATATGAAATTTATTTACGGTAGGTCTTTAAAATGAAACAAAAATGTATAAAGATTTCTACAATACACTTTGATTTCTGATTTTTTAAGATGATTAATACAGCCTGGCTTAGTATTTCTTAAGTACTATAAGTACTGCCTTTTTAAAATGAATATTAACACTTTGAATTGGGATTGGAAAGATAAAACCATCTCCTCCCATTTTTCCTAGCAAGATTTTTATACATGGAAATATGCATACTGTCATGCAAAAGTTGTAAGATACTGTGAGTGCACATATTGGGAAGAGATTGAACACAGTACAACCTTCACATTTCAAACAAGATTGCAACTTAGGGCTGTTATCTAATCAAATAACATTCTGTGATGAAAGGGAAAAGATGTTTTGTATTACTAAAACTTCAGTATAAATGTATTTTCCAAAAATATACTATTTTAAAAGTCTAAAATAACTACAGTACTTAAAAACTATAGCTATCCCATATTAATAGACAAAATGCTATTTAATATTTTTGTCATTTCGTATTTTAGTAATACAAGGCCTTCAGATCAAAGGCAAAACACACAAGCTATTAAACAACTAGTTTTTTACAAACTGAAATGAACATAGAGCCATGCAATAGATGAGTATCCACAGAGGCATTACCTAGACCCAATCTTCCTCCACACCTGCTCCTACCTGACCAATAACAGTCTTTTGCATTCCATACAATGCCAGCTGCCAAAATATGGAAGGTGAAATACTCCTCTTTCTTTGAATTCTATACCTAATTGCTGAAGTACTTTGGACATCAAATGAGAAGAGAGGATTCACTTGAGAAAGCCTTGATGCTGGGAAAGGTGGAGGGCAAAAGAAAAAGGGAGGCCAAAGATGAGATGGCTAGATGCAATGGGCACAGAGCTGGGCGGGTTGAGGATGATGGTGGAGGACAGAGGTGCCTAGAAAACAATGGTCCATAGGGTCACAAAGGGTCAGAATCGACTGTGCAACTGAACAACAACAACAGACTTTACAGTGATGAAGAAATTTTAAAAGATCACAATCCATCTCACTTGGTGCAGTATTTATGCTCTCTTTTTAGAAATAGCTTATTAAATGGGCAACCAAAATTAATCTCTACTTATTTGAAGTAAAAAGAACACGTAATGTGTCTGCAGTAAAAAGTACTCATGTATATGTTTTTCTCATAAGGAAATAATCTGTGTGTTGAAATGCAAAAAAAAGAGCAGAGAAGAGGCTTACCCTTACTGAGAACGACATTTCTGGTAAATCGTTTGAACCATCACCAATACAATAATTAGTATAAATGCTGGAAGAAAAAAAATTTATCAGAAAAAAAGATTAATGTGGAAGCAAGAAGATTGTACTATTCAATCACAATTCAAAAATAAAGATTAGCAATATTATCTAAAATATTACTAAAATCATAAAGCATAACTTGCCTCAATAAAATGATCTACATTTACAAATCACTGTACAAAATAACCTGAAGATATGATATAGCAATTTTAAATACTGTACTCTAAGCCCTATTGATTACAAACAAGCTAAAACAAATGGGACGTTAACATGTTGCAAATTTGCCTAGATATTCATTAACTTTAACATACCATAGCACAGGTTTATTATTAAAAGCATGGAAACTTCTAAACTCACAGTACATTGATCAGATAATAGAAATTTGTGTCAACATCTTCATGTTTCCCTCCTATATACATACCAGTTATCAATAGTATGAAAAAAGCATCTAGAAATGAAATAAAAGCATTGTGATAAGTAAAGCTCTCATACAATCGTTTTATTAATTATAGAAAGAACTTTACTCATTCAAATTGGCAGTCATTTAAAAAAAATTAATTATTCATTGCAGTGTTTACAGATCAAGATGAATACAATAGTAATATGTATATACTGTACATGTTCCAGTTATTCTGAAAGATGTATTTTAAATTTGACTCAGCCATACAAAAATCCTTTTATATTAATTTTTAGAAACTATACGTTGAAATTATGTAAACTCAATGTTATCTTACTCAATGGGTAGAATCCTATTGGGTTTTTATATACATACAGAAGAATTACAGAAATTGCCACAGTTAATTGGTGAAGTATCAGGCACACAATCAGAAACCTGAGACCAGGACCTCATTAAACAAAAGATGCAACTGATGATTCTTCTTGTAAATATATTTTAAAAAGAAGTTGGATTCTATCCTTTATTTTCATTTTTAGCAGCTGTTATTGTGTAGAAAATTTATTTCTAAAACAATTAAGGTCACTTCAATTAAGGTAATTTATTTCTAAAACAATTAAGGTCATAACAAATATTATGAAAATCAAAAGCAGATGCTCATTAGACACACTAAGTGCTTTTGGCAACCCTTACTTTCAGAAACCCATAAGTTAAACACACCATTTCCTTTTTGAACTATAGGAGATAGCATTTCAAAAGAAGAAAAACAAACAACTGTATAAAGATATACAGTACATCACAGTATACAAGGAAAAACCCATCTGAGTGTTTTGATAAATCCAGTCAGAGTGACAACATACCGTAAGTAAAATAAGATCAGAATTAGTGATAAATTTCTTGAGAGATGGCTTTGGTCTACCTGTACTCTAATGTACCCCATTCTAGTCTCTACTGCTAAATCTTACTTAGAAGAAAACTGTTAAGGATTTACTTCCCAGCTGAAATATTCAGCAGACATCAATTTAATGAGTAACAGCTCACTTCCACACATTTGCACTTCCTTCTGACACTTGGCAGCAATGATTCTTCCCCCAAGGTCATTCTGTCAAAAGTTCCTCTTTTTGTATAGGGCTGTTGTACAGTAATGGTAGCAGTAGAACTGATTTGGATGACATATAGGGCAAGAATCTGAGAGAGCTCGAGCTTATCGGTTACAGCTGTAGATCCAATAGCAATTACACCCAATTACCCCATTGGGCTTAGTGTACTCTCTGGGTGGTTCACAAGGTAATTAGCACCCCCTCTCCAAACAACACGATGGGTATGCATTTTACCAACTTCAAAAGGATGGAAGGCTGAGTCAACCTTGATCCCCATCAGGACTGAGCTCAAGTTTTGACTGCAATACAACAGTTTAACCACTGTGCCAACATTCCCTCTTGTCCAGATTTTTCCCCCTTCCTTCAAGAAAAGGTCTTCAATCATTGTTTCATGTTTTTCCTCTCTAATTGCTTGGGAGAGGGCAACAGGAAAATGTATTTGTAATTGAATAACACTTTGTGCAAACCACAGAAAGAAGCACTTTAATTTGTTTAGCTGTTCCTCCACAAATGTCAGTGAACAGAGAGCATGTACCAGCATCCTATCTGTAACCAATAAGCCAGGGCTCCCACTGATATTTGGTTTATCATGGCATCCAAGCCAGGCAAGCGAGTCATTTAAACTTCCATCTTCTGACACATTATTTCTGGGTGAACTGTCTATGCTCTTTAATCTGAAAGGGTAAAAGAGGAAGTAAAGAAGAAGATGAAGATCAGTGGTGAAATAATGGCATCCTGTATGCATACCTGTCAAGTTTCGGGAAATTTCTGTCAAACCCCTGTATTTTACACTCTTTCCCGTCGTCATCCCGTATTAGTGAGACTGCAATTAGACTGGAGTTAGACTGGAGGCCAGCACAGTATAAGCATAGCTGTCCAGTTTCCTGTTTTGCCCGGGAAATTTCCCTTATTTGACAGAAATTTCCCGAAACTTGACAGGTATGCCTGTATGGGGGTAAAGAGGAACTAAAATAAAAAGTAAACTCTTCATGTTCAGTTAAATTAGACTGCTCGGTAAGTGTCTCTATATACATTCACATATCTTATACATACTCAAAGAACAATCTGGAAGTTCTGGTGACCATTTTCCACCACCAATATATCGAACGTCAGATGGCCCATTTAATGCATAGCCAGGATTACACGTAATAGAAACACTATCTCCAGGCTCATAGAATTTTTTCCTTCCTTTGGATACTTTCCCATTGGAAACGTGCAAGGTAGAAGTGTCATGTGATGTTCTAACTGAAAAGAAAAAAAATGTAACAAATAATATAATCCTGTTTCTACAAATGCCTGCTTTTCTGTGGTTTTGATTTGCAGCCCAAAATACATTTGAAATTGTAACGAGTGTTCTCGTTGAGCTTGCAGATTGAACTGGAAGTTCACTAATTACTCAGGCACACTACTACCACTAAACCCACAAAGTAGACAGATTGTTGGTTGATGATCACAATAAGGACTGGATTCAAGAGCCACAGACACTCCTTACTCAAAATACACAATAAATAGAAGTAAAAATGTTCTAATTGATGACTTGATTGTTGTTGTTCAGTCGCACAGTCGGTTCCGACCCTTTGCGACCCTATGGACCATTGTTCTCCAGGCACCTCTGTCCTCCACCATCCCCCTCAGCACTCCCAGTTCTGTGCCCATTGTGTCTACAATACCATCTAGCCATCTCATCCTTGGCCTCCCCCTTCTTCTTTTGCCCTCCACCTTTCCCAACATCAGGGCCTTCTCAAGTGAATCCTCCCTTCTCATTTGATGTCCAAAATACTTTAGCTTCGTCTTTACTATTAGCCCTTCCAATGAGCAGTCAGTGTTGATTTCTTCTAAGATTGACCTATTTGTTCTCCTCGCTGTCCAGGGTACTCTCAAAACTCTCCTCCAACACCACATTTCAAAGGCATCTATTCTTCTGCGTTCAGCTTTCCTAATTGTCCAGCTCTCACATCCGTACATTACCACTGGGAATACCATTGCTTTGACTATTCTAATTTTTGTTTGCAATGTGATGTCTCTGCTTTTCACTATGTTCCCCAGGTTTCTCATGGCTTGTCTCCCAAGAATCAGTCGCCTTTTTATTTCATGGCTACAATCCCCATCTGCCGTGATCTTTGATCCCAGGAAAGTGAAATCTGTCACTGCTTCTACATCTTCCCCATCTATTTTCCAGGAACTGATTGGGCCTGTTGCCATTACCTTGGTTTTCTTGATATTGAGTCTCAAACCAGCTTTTGCACTCTCCTCCTTCAGCCCAATCAAGAGGTTCTTTAGGTCTTCCTCACTTACTGCCATTAGGGTGGTATCGTCTGCATATCTCAGATTGTTTATGTTTCTCCCAGCAATTTTAATCCCATATTGTGATTCCTCCATCCCTGCATTTCGCATTATGTGCTCTGTGTATAGATTGAATAAGCAGGGTGATAAAATGCAGCCTTGTCTTACTCCTTTTCCTATTCCAAACCACTCTGTCATTCCATGTTCTGTCCTAACTGTTGCTTCTTGGTTCATGTACAGATTTCTCAGGACTTGATAGCACATAACAAAAGACAAAAAGGTTGAAACAGTGCCAAAAAATTCAAAATGACAATGAAAATGTTTCCAGAGCAAAAGGCAACAATCAGAGGCAGGACCATTCCAGAGTAAACACAGAAGAAAACAAGAAAATTAGCTAAACTGTCCACTAATTACAATCTAGCATGTTGTTGTTGTTCAGTCGCACAGTCGACTCCGACCCTTTGCGACCCCATGGACCATTTTCCTCCAGGCGCCTCTGTCCTCCACCATCCCCCTCAGCCCTCCCAGCTCTGTGCCCATTGTGTCTACAATGCCATCTAGCCATCTCATCCTTGGCCTCCCCCTTCTTCTTTTGCCCTCCACCTTTCCCAACATCAATGCCTTCTCAAGTGAATCCTCCCTTCTCATTTGATGTCCAAAGTACTTTAGCTTCATCTTTACTATTTGACCTTCCAATGAGCAGTCAGGGTTAATTTCTTCTAAGATTGACCTATTTGTTCTCCTCGCTGTCCAGGGGACTCTCAAAACCCTCCTCCAGCACCACATTTCAAAGGCATCTATTCTTCTACGTTCAGCCTTCCTAATTGTCCAGCTCTCACATCCATACATCCATACATCTAGCATACATCTAGCATAGCTTAGCATAGATGTACATCATACATCTAGCATAGCTTCAGCATAGTCTCAGAGCATACATGGAGCAGAAGAGCAACTGAGCATATAATCTTCTGAGAAATAACTAAGCTGCTGAACTAGCATCTGACCATATTTTATACATTAAGGCATCACATTTTGGATCCTTTGAGGTGATCTGCTAATCAGGTTTTCAGTTCTCTGGAATGCCAGAAAGCAGTTTCTGCCCACTCCTTTCACATAGAAGAAAACAGTTTCTCAATGAGCAAAATATCAAGGAACAAACCGTGCAGGCCACTCTCACACACAAAACATGCATCCCTGCCAAATCACAGTAGGCACTACCATCCCTTCTCCTCAGCCAACCAGGTCCAGGCACTGACCGTAAAGGCCAAACACCAGAGTCCCTAATTACTCGACTTCAAAAACCATTACTCCTGCATTATTGTGCTAAATATTCTGCCTAGCAACAAATGCACACATCGTTTCCATTTGCAACATATTCTCCATCAAAATCACTAACTTTTATCCATTCTATCTGAGAGGCTCCTAGAAACCTACCACTTGGTTTTCTATTTCTCTCCATCTTGTTATCTCTATTATTATCATTGCCCTTTGGGACCAATGACCTTCAAGGACCTGGTAGTATTTTTGTTCCAGATTTTATTTTCCAGATTTTCTTTTTGTTGAGCCGTTTCTGTCCTGTGTCATATAGTTCTGAAACAGCAAGTTCCTTGGTAGTCCTGACTTATTCTAGAAGATGGTCACATAATTGTGACTTTCTTGAATCTTCTGGACCTGTCAATAGCTTTTCATATGAATAAGCATAGTATGCATAAAATGTCTTGTAAGGATGGCATGAGGGTGCAAGTTTTTGCAGTGATTATTCTGATTCCTCTAAATTCACCACAGAATGTATTTATAGGAAACTATTGTTCTAACTGGATACTGCAGATCTTAAAAATCCCACAGAGTTTGAGATCACCAGCAAGGATAACAAGCAATGTGCATTTCATTGAGGAATTAGGTTTTCTTTTTTAAAAATGGAAACACTTTCCAAACAAAGAGAACAAAAAAGGATAAATATCTGAACCAAATAAATGCAGATTGGATATGAGGTATTGTGGGAAAGAGATAACTTTGGGGGAAAAGGAAGGATAAAGGAATGGGGAGGGAGAAATGGAAAGGTAAACAGATCTCTCATGCTGGGAATCAGAGTTGGCTTTAACTTCTGTACTGGAACTGCAAGATAAAAGAATAAGAAAGGCCTTAAACAAGAACTGAACCTATTGATTCAAAGGAATGGGTTTGTGATGGGGTGCTTAGACTCCACCTCTTCCTTGTTCTCAGATTCGTGAGCAAATTACTTGCTTCAAGGAGCATTTTGAAAACTACTTTCATCCCACACATACCTCATTTGTTTCATGTATGTCATTACATTAAACAACAATCAATACCCCAATGAATACCCTTAGCTCAATGTATACCTACTGAAGCATGGTTGTGGAGGAGGTTGCCAAACATTGTAGCCATGACATGTTGTCTTCATCTCTATTGTTTCATCAGGAAAAGAATAGTTTGCATTGCAATGAAGATAAATGATATTTGTAGTATTATATTGGGGTAACAATGGTTCCACTTTCCCTGAAGGAATTACTGGAGCACCACACAGGTTTGGAGCAACTATAAGAATAAAATGGCAAAAATTACACAAATAAAGCTAATATAGAGATTCTTTAATAAGTTACATATGTTGCATCCAGCTGTGTACCTGCCGATTCGTTTGAAGTCTGGATGGCTGCAATGATTTCATTCGCAGAAATGTGGATTTCAGTACATCCATGTATATTTTCCCCAATGTGTAGTTGCACCCTTAGTCTGTGGCTAAGTAATAAAACCCTTGTTCATTAAAAAAAGGAGGAAATAAAAGTTGTAACCCTTAAAACCCAAATGTCCTTTGTACAGTCACACATTTGGGAAGATTTGCAAACAACCACTTGAATGGTTATTAGTCATAAAAAAGGCTACCAAGCTGTGAGGCTAAAAAACTTCATCAGATTTTTCTTTTTTTCTCTTAAGGAACACAATACTAATGGAGGGTTTTATAAGCAGGTAAGAAGATGACTGCTTTATACCAGCTACAAATTTCGATAGGCTTATTTGCAAAACTGCATTTGGTAATAAGCATGCCTAAGTAAGCATATGGAAAAGTTTTAGAGTTCTGACAAAATAACTGTTTTCATGCTCTCCTTCTTTTTGGCTGATTAGTTTATATTGTTTATCTTCCTTAGAATGAAAAAGGAAATATCTTCCTACTCAGTTGTCTTCTGACTACCAGAAAGAATGCAGTTAATTTAAATTCAGCTTCTTTAGAACAAAGGATAAATGATCACATATAAATGTCTGCAAAAAACAGTGACTGATTAAAAGTGCATTTTCTACTGTACCTCCCATTTAGAAGCTTGACAAGCTGTATCATCTAGTAGCGTGGACAGAAAGCTATAAATATTTGCTGATAAATATGAGTCATAATTGTGGTGCTAATGTAAAATTCTAATGCAAATTTAAAATGTTGTTTTATGTATTAGGATTCTAAAATGAAACATCACACATTATCAGAATATTGCCAGGTATATCACTGACATTAGCACAACAATTTTTTTTTTTGGTAACAGTAACATATGCCTTAGTTACTTCCCATCCACAATTGGATGTGTCATGGATGTGCCAGCTAATTTTTCTCAAACTAGGTCAGGCAAAAAGGAACTACAGAATGAATTCACCAAAGATGGCTTCATTTTGACAGTTTATAGTCTGACCTAGATACGAAAAAAGTAGTTATTCACATCTGGATTATGGTAACGCACTCTATACGGAACTGCCTTTGAAATCTGTTTAGAAACTCTTGCAGGTCCAGGACACTACTGGCAGACTCTTGATTGGAGCTGGTTACAAAGGAGAACAGAAATTCCTAGTTACAACCTCTTCAGTCAATTTCTGGGCACAATTTCTTATTGCTCCCAGTTTTGACCTATAAAGCTTTTGCAGGCACACTTGGTATAGACATCTTTCTTTCTTTATTCTTATAAAAGTGTTGCACCACTTAAAATTATGGAAATATATAAAATATAAGTTAAATTCAAATCAAAATAAAATGTTAAAATAATTAGATTGCTTTGGACCAGAAGCAGGATACTTCAATAGCATTATCTCAGCTATTATTGTAAACCTTCACATAAATGCTGCATTGACTGAATTTTTCCACATGCACAAGTAATACTAATACTAATACTAATGTCCTGTGACCAAGTAGCTCCATTTTTTCCTGATTGTGGTTTGATCTTCCTACTTCACTTCAATGTCTATTAAGTGACTTCCAGATGGTCCAGGCAGAACCTTGTTCTGGTGAAACTCATTTCTTCTTCTTCCGTGTCAAAGCCCAGACATGAAACTGCAAAAATGAAGGCACTTTTTGATGAGTTCATTTTGCAGTTCCTTTCACCCGGCCTAGTGTGAGAAAGCTTAACCAGCAACATAAGGTTGCTTTTGCCAGGATATGCCCAATTGTGGTTCAAAAATACCACAATCTTCGAGGATGCTCTTTCTGTGTACTCCATTCATCAATTTGGAAAGGTGTGTTGTTTTTGCTTTCCGTAGACCTAGCCAAGCCTCTTCTAGTTTAATATTTAGAGATCAAGATGTGTGCTGAAAACATTTCTTCAAATTTAGCCATTGTTTGACAGTTTACATCCATGAAGTGGATGGGTTTGGAGCTGCATTACCTTATTTGCTAGCACTTCTCAATTTGTTAGCATCAACTTATTTGCTAGCACCCTGGAGGAGCAATGCCAACCAAATAACATGACTTTTTGAATGAGAACAGGTTTCAGTCAATCAGTAATAACCCCACATGATTCATTAAGAACTATTTGTTTGGCGTGTGCTGATTTATATCATACAACGCTAGGATATTCTCTTGTACAGTAGCTCAGGGACAAAACTGCTGTTCTTATTGTTTCTGGGTGCACACCCCAGTCTTAACCTGCCAGTTTTCTAAGTATATTATTTGTGGTGACAATTTTTGGTGTTTAGACTAGATTTTTTATATCTAAAGGTTCAATCCAGAGTGACACACAAAAACCTTTGGGGTAGGGCAGTGTTCCAGCATCTTGCCCCTCCAGCTAACTCGGAAGTTTCTTTCTACTTCTCTTCTTTAAGTGGTAGGCAAAGTCTTGTGTTTTTAAAGAATTTGGGGTCAGGTAGTTATTTTTACAATATAATGATCAATATAAGGCAGATTCAAAGGAATCCACTTCTGTAAACTGTATAACAATTTCACTCCTCCTCTGCTGGCTTTCTGGTTTTTGTGCCTCATTTTAGTTTTGGTGCCTTCATAATCCATGTGATGAACATTAACCCACTGGCTGCAATTTAGCTACCGGTAGTCTCTTATCTCCAGCTCCTTTCTGCATGCTATACACTAGCCAAAATCTTATTGCTTTGTTACACAAAGAGCCTAATAACCAGTTGTTGTTAGCCAGGAATTAACAAGAACTTGCTGAGATTCTTGAGCACATGCATACCCCCAAGAATCCCAGCAGGACATTGTTAATTCCTGCTCAGGAAAAGCTGCAGGTTATGTATTTTGCCTTCACATGTGTAACAAAACAACAGGATTTCAGTCACTGCAACTTACCTGATCTAGTGTCCTACCTTAATTAGCGGCTTCAGGTTATTTTTGTTTCTGGATCACCTATTACACAGTTTCTCCCACCTTTTAAATGCATACCAGGACCTTTGTTCCAGAAGGCTGATCATCCAATTACAATGGAACTTCATACAACAATCACCCCGTATAGCAACGAAATTGCATAACAATTAGGGTTGGGGGGGGGGGGGAATGGTGTCTTGCATAACAATTTTCCCTTTGGGAAAAATTGTAAAATAATTTTTCAATGGGAAAAACCACTTAGTCAAAAAATTTGTTGTACGATGCATCCCATAAGAAAAATTGCTATATGATGCATGCATCGTATATCAATTGTTTTGTACAACAAGCCTTGTGGAACGGATTAAAATCGTTGTATGAGGTACCACTGTACTTCTATCTAACTTCTTAGGCCTTATATTTAGGTATAAATATAGCATAATTACTACAGAAATTATGTTTTGTTAAAGCTTTGCCAAGATCCCTAAATAACATCAAATGGATTTTTAAAAAAATAATACTATTAAACAAAGAAAATACTGTCTACTCAAATACATTTGTAAAATTCTTACTCTTTTTACAGGATGGAACTTCAGGATGCCAGATATTATTCTTGCATTGAATGAAATAACTTCCAATCAAGAAGTAACCAATGTTACATTCAAATGTCATACTTTCACCAGAGGTATGTGATATTCCATTTTGAACAGCTGGCTCTTTGCATTTCCTCACTGAAATTAGATATAAATATGTTCAAAACGTCTATAAATTCATTTACTCATTACAGCTAGTATAGTCTACCTCAACTAGTGTGAATAATTGATTCCCTCTTATTCAATTCAATGAATTAATACAAGAAATACAGTAAATTACTATTATCCTCTTTAGCATTCAAATTTTAACATGTAGCATGAAAACAAATTACTAATAAAGTATTATTTCTAAGTAGTCTATATTCCTAGTATAAGATATAAATGTCTTTGAACAAAAAAAAAATAACATTATTTAATATAAGCTATTTCTACATACTTTGTTAAATGTTAGTATCTTGATTTGGACAGACATGAAATAGAAAAGATATGCGTGAGTAAAAGCCAGTTACCAATTTTACAATGGTAAGAATTTTTTAATTTAATTTGGATGTTTTTTCTAATTTTTTGGCAATTTATTCTTAATGTTTCCAGTGCTGGGCATCAGCCGGTCCGCCCTGGTCCGAGCGGACCGGTAGTAGACCTGGCTGGCCACGTACCCTCCCCACCCCACCCCACCCACCTCTTCCTGGGAGAGCGGGCGACCCGACAGCATCGGCTTCAGCTCTTCCTTCTCCTCCAGAGCAGCTGCTGCTGCCTCCTTAATAGGCTGCAGGTGCCACTCGGGTGGTGGTGGTGGAGGTGGCGGCATGTGCGCGCCTGGCCCTTGGGGAAGGGGAGGGAGAGCTGACGTCATGCCACCCAGAGAAGCTCACCCGCCCCTGCCACCCACCGCTCCCCTTGCCTCCTTCTAGCAGCAGCAGCAGCAGCAACTTTTGCGATGCCTGGACCTAGTCCTGCAGGAAGGAAACTTCCTGCAGGATGTCTTTCTGGGCATTGCGAGAGGTGTCCAGGCAGCATGGCACAAGCAGGGCAACTCTCGCAATGCCCAGAGTCAGACAGACATCCTGCAGGAAGTTCTGTTCCTGCAGGACTAGGTCCAGGCATCGCGAAAGTTGCTGCTGCTGCTAGATGGAGGCAAGGAGCAGCGGTGGGGGCAGGCGAGCTGCTCTGGGTGGCATGACGTCAGCTCCCCCTCCCCTTCCCCCAGGGCCAGGCGCCACCACCACCACTACCCGAGCAGTACCTGCAGCCTGCAGCCTATTAAGGAGGCAGCAGCAGCCACTCTGGAGGAGGAAAAAGAAGAGCTGTCGTCGCTCTTGGGAGGAGGTGGGCGGGATCGGGAAGCAGCAGCAGGTGCTGCGCTGGACTCGCTAGAGGACTAGAGGAGGAGGGAAAGCCAAAGCCGTCACGTGAGTACTCCTTCCTCCCCCCGTGGGCCGGGAGGGCAAGGAGGAAGAGGAAGGAGCAGCCTGACGTGGCACCTTCTGGGTAAGTGTGTCTTTTTTTTTTTGTTTTCTCCCGTGTGTGTGTGTGGGGGGGGGGGAGCAGAGGCTAAAGGGATTTCCCAGGAGGGGTGCAGGGGGAATGAGGGCCGTGAAGCTCCCTAAACAGCAGTGAGTCTTTAAGGTGCCACAACATTTTTGTGTTTTTGTTTTGTTTACCTCCTGATCTGCTTGCAGAGAATAAAACTTTAGAATTGGTAGCCATTTTATTCTGTCCAAGCATATCAGAGAGTAAACAAAAAATGTTATGGCACCTTAAAGACTCACTGTTGCTTCAAGGTAGACTGCAGCTGGCCCAGGGAGCTCCACGGTAAAACAGTGATGACCACTGAACCCTAGAGTTGGATATGACAAGTTTTCAAGCAAGGGATACCTTTACCTTGCTCGAAAGCCAGTCGTATCCCACGCTAGGGTTCAGGTTGCTCATCTCTGTTTCAAAGCCGAAGAGCCAGCGCTGTCTGCTTCTGCAGACATTTCCATGGTCATGTGGCAGGCATGGCTAGACACCGGAGTGCACGGAATGCTGGTTACCTTCCCACCAAAGTGGTCCCTATTTATCCACTTGCAATTTCTTGCTTTCGAACTGCTAGGTTGTCAGGAACTGGGTCAGAGACGGGAGCTCACTCCAATGTCCAGCACTTGGGTCTCCAACTGCTGACCTGCCACCTTCCAGTCAGAGCCTTAGCCACTTGAGCTCAGTGGTTAAGAAGCTTGCCTTGTTAGCTGGAAGGCCAACATGACCGTTTGAGCTCCCGTCTCTGCCCCAGCTCCTGGCAACTGTAAGTTGATAAATAGGAACCACTTTGGTGGGAAAGGTAACAACATTGTGGTGTCTAGTCATGCCTGCCACATGTCCAGAGAAACATCTACAAACAGACAGTGCTGACTCTTTGGCTATAAACAGATGTGCACTGAACTCTAGAGTCAGATATGACTGGCAGCTTTGGATCTAACAATAGGTAAAGGTAAAGGTTGCTCTTGTTCAAAAGCCAGTTGTATCTGACTCTAGGGTGCAGTGCTCATCTCCATTTACAGCCAAAGAGCCAGTGCTGTCTGTGTTTGCAGATGTTTTCATGGGCTGTGTGGCAGGCATAACTAGATTGGCCACCCAGTCACATGCCCACCGATTAGGCCACACCCATGATTAGGCCACACCCATGATTAGGCCATGCCCACCAGTTAGGCCACGCCCACAGTGTGGTAGTAAAAATTTTTGGTGCCCATCACTGAATGTTTCTGTAATAGCTCTAATGTTCCATAGCTCCCTTTTTGAAAGGCACTTAAAATCTCAATTGTTCAAGTTTAATGGTTGGCACCAATATTTTAGGTTTTAATACCAGAAAATATCACATCAAAAAGAATGGTGTAGTTGATTTCTTTGGAATGGGAGTTCTGTGCAGTCATGGATAGAGCTGATTATTCAAAAACCAGGAGGAAAAGAAGCAGCAGACAGGTTCTAAAAACCTACCCAATTTTCAGAACAACCTGCCTATAAAGGTTTCCCTTGCTCGAAAGCGAGTCGTATCCGACTCTAGGGTGCAGTGCTCATCTCTGTTTCAAAGCCGAAGAGCCAGCGTTGTCTGCTTCTGCAGACATTTCCGTGGTCATGTGGCAGGCATGACTAGACATCGGAGCGCACGGAACACTGTTTCCTTCCCACCAAAGTGGTCCCTATTTATCTACTTGAAATTTCTTGCTTTCGAACTGCTAGGTTGGCAGGAGCTGGGACAAAGACGGGAGCTCATTCCGTCCTGCCTATAGCTCCTTAGAAAAGACAAATTCAATGTCAAATAATAATTACTATTATTTATTATTTATTTTGAAACAGAGATGAGCACTGAACCCTAGAGTCGGATACGAGTGGCTTTCAAGCAAGGGAAACCTTTACCTTTACTTTATATTATTTATAGTGAGGCCATATAATGAAGGTCAAAGCTTGATAAGGAATTCATACTCCCCCATCTCAAAATCTTAAAAATCATATCAACAGAAAGTATCATTTTTCTATGTTCTACAGCTTTAATTACATCAATCCTCAATATTATTTAATGCAAATCAGAAGCAAGCACTTTTACTGTTAGCACATGGATGTTTGCCTACTTTCCAGTAGATCTTACCTTCAAGTGAGCAAGATTGCAATTGCAGCCACAAATGTTCTGTTTTTAAAACAGTATCCTACTGCTACACATATAAAGAGAGTTTCCTCTGGTTGAAATCTAGTAGTATGTTGCAACTAGAATAGGCTCAATTAATCTTTGGCCATTTGGTGAGTTAACACTTAGAGAAATTCCACTGACTCAATAGGCATACTTTTGTAGCGATTACTGGATTTCAGACACAGAATCTTTATGGTAATTCCTACTGAGTCAATGGGCCTAATCCAATAGGGACTCCAATATGATACTGGCTTTTATTTGATGGATAGATTAAACATCTTAAAATAACACTGCAAATGTTAGTCTTGTATCTTATAAGTAGCACATACCAGTACAAAACTAATTTATTTTCAACCAAGAATGGCCATCACATATACAGTAGAACCTCGATTAAAGTGGCAACAATTTAGGAATATGAATAGAATAGGGACCAAAAGAATTAAAACAGATGAAAAATTAAGAGAAGGAGACAGAGAATAGCAATAGAAGGAACTTTAGAATAGAAGTGATAGGCTCTCCTCCCCCCGCTGCCTAAATGGGAGTGACCAGGCAGTATTCAACCTGGTAGGGTTACCTTCAACACTTGTGCCATGTTTGTGTTCTTGCCAAAGCACATGGAGAACTACACTTGCAGCAAGTGCAAGCTGGTTGTGCTACTAGAAGAGAAAGTCCAGCAGCTAAAGGCCCGCATATCTAACCAGCAATAAATTAAGGAGCTTGAGCTATTCTTGGACAGAGCGGAGACTGTCCTGGACAAAGAAGAGGCAGGGCACAGTTCTGAGGAAGAAGTAATTTCACTAACTCAGGAGGTAGATGCATGGAGGAATGTGACTCGAAGAAGTAGAATGGCAAGGGTTCACTCTGAGAGTCTGAAGTTACAGAATCAATTTGAGGCTCTTTCCTTCATCACAGCTGATGAGGAACACAGAGGAACAACTGGTTCCACCTGATGATCTCTCCTTCATCACACTTGATGAGATACAGGAAGATAAACAACAGGAAAAAACTGAAGTCCTCTCCCTTAATATTGTTGATGAGGTGCATGTAGATGAACAGATGGCAGGAGAGAGACTCCTTGTACTAGGTGAGTCAATAATTAGAAATACAGAGACATGGATTTGTGATGCACATGATAACCATATGGTGGCTTGCCTGTCAGGTGCAAAAGTTGCAGACATCACAAGAAATCTAGATAGCTTGTTAGAGAGAACTGGGAAGGAGCCAGTGGTCATGGCACACGTTGGTACCAATGATGTTGGGAAGGCCAAGCGGTCAGTCCTGGAAGCCAAATTCAGGTTGTTAGGAAGAAGATTGAAGTCCCGGACTTCCAAGGTAGCATTTTCAGAAGTGCTGCCTGTCCCTCGTGCAGGACCTACTAGGCAGGCAGAGCTCAGAAGCCTCAATGCGTGGATGAGGCAGTGGTTTCGAGAGGAGGGCTTCAGATTTATCAGGAACTGGAGAACATTTTGGGACAAGCCAAATCTGTTCAGGAGGGACGGGTTGCATTTGAACCATGATTGGGACCAGATTGCTGGCACTCAACATCAAAAGGGCTGCAGAGCAGCTTTTAAACTGATAACTGGGGGTAAGCCGACAGGAGCTGGACAGCATCCGGTTCGGGAAAGTGTGTACTTGAGTAGTGAGGAGGATGCAAAAATTACTGAGCAGAGCGAGGAGCTAGTCACCAGCACTCTAGCAGAAGGATGCAAGAGGCAGTCTAACAATGCAACCGGACTCAAGAGACTGCATCAGAAAAGTATATATAAATGCTTGTATGCAAATGCCAGAAGCCTCCGGAACAAAATAGGGGAGCTGGAATACTTAGCAATAGATAAAAATATTGATATTATTGGCATCAATGAAACCTGGTGGACTGATGATAACCAATGGGATAGTTATTCCAGGCTACAAACTGTACAGGAAGGATAGGAAGGGGCAAACGGGAGGTGGTGTAGCCTTATATGTCAAAGAAGTGATAAAATTGTATGAATTGGAATATCTAGGTGATTTGGAGTCACCATTGGAAGCTCTGTGGGTAAGAGTACCAGGCCACAAGGATGGTCTAACAGTAGGCAAATACTATCGGCCTCCAACCCAAACTCTTGAGGGAGACTGGCAGTTGGAGAATGTTGTAAATGAGGCATCCAAGAAGGGAATCCTGGTTATAATGGGGGACTTCAATTACCCTCACATAGACTGGGTGAACTGTTGTTCAGCACATGATAAAGAGATAAAGTTCCTAGAAATGCTCAATGATTGTTCCCTGGGACAGATGGTTGAAGACCCAACTAGAGGTACAAGAATCCTTGACTTGATCCTGAGTAATACTCAGGATCTGGTGCAAGATGTTAATGTGACTGATCCAATAGGGAACAGTGACCACAACTCAATTATGTTTAACTTGATCATAGACTGCAAGTCACTGATAAAATCTAACACACAGACCTTAAATTTTCAAAAAGGAAATTTCCCAAAGATGAGGAAACTAGTAAAAAAGAAGCTGAAAGGGAAAATGGAGAGAGTCCAAACACTCCAAGAGGCATGGAGGCTGTTTACAAAAACAATAACAGAGGCCCAATTGGAATGCATACCCAAAAGGAGAAAGGGCACTGCCAGGTTCAAGAGGACTCCGATGTGGCTTACAGGAGCTGTTTGGGAAGTGATCAAGAGCAAGAAAAGCTCATTTAGAAGATGGAAGGCTTGTCCGAATGAGGACAGCAGGCAGAAACATAAATTCTGGCAGAACAAATGCAAGGCAACAATCAGGAAAGCAAAGCAAGACTTTGAGGAGCGTATAGCTAAACATTCTCAGAGAAATAACAAAGACTTCTTTAAGTACATTAGAAGTAAGAACTCAACTAGGAAGGCCATTGGACCATTAGATGACAATGGAAGGCAAGGGGTTATTAAAGAGGAAACAGAGATTGCAGAGACTCAATTAATTCTTTGCTTCATTATTCACTAAAGAAGACAGAGAACACATGCCCAAAACAGAGCCTATCTTCATAGGGAGGGAAACCGAAGAATTAAGCCAGATAGAAATAACCAGGGAGGTCTTTGCATGTCTTGTTAAATTAAATGCTAACAAATCACCAGGACCAGATGGCATCTATCCACGAGTTCTCAGGGAACTTAAAGATGAAATTGCTGATTTCCTAGCCAAAATATATAACCTTTCCCTCAAATCAGGCTTTGTGCCTGATGACTGGAAGGTAGCAAATGTAACAACAATTTTCAAAAAAGGATCCAGGGGTGACCCAGGAAATTACCGACCTGTCAGTTTGACATGTGTCCCAAGTAAAGTGATGGAAACCATCCTAAAAGATAGACTTATTAGGCACATAGAAGAGAAGGAGCTGCTAAAGGAGAGCCAACATGGCTTTTGCAAGGGCAAATCATGCCTCACCAATCTGTTGGAATTTTGTGTGTGTCAACAAGCATGTGGATAAGGGGGATCCAGTTGACATTGTTTATCTGGACTTTCAGAAGGCTTTTTTTGACAAGGTCCCGCACCAAAGGCTCTTGAATAAACTTACCAGTCATGGAATAAAAGGACAGGTCTTGTCCTGGATCAGCAACTGGCTAAGGGACAGGAAACAGAGGGTAGCACTAAATGGACACTTCTCCAAGTGGAGGGAAGTAAAGAGTGGGGTCCCCAAAGGTTCAGTACTTGGACCCTTGCTTTTCAACCTCTTCATGCAAATGTTTATGCAAATTTTAATTTAATTTAATTTAATATTATTTAGTTTAAAATTTAATTTTGGTTTTTTAAATCTTTATTTTTACGCATTTTTATTTTTTGTTTTGGTTTTTTGAGTGAAAAGTGATTTCTGGGTTTTTTTGGTATTTTTTGAGATTAGTGTGATTATTTTTGAATGTTTTTATAACTTATTTGATTAATTTTTGAATTAATCTTATTAGTTTCAATATTTTTGAATGTTTTTTCTCTTTTGGCCTCTGGGTGGGAGTGGTGAGCTTTTCTGCCTCTCTACAATTGTTCTCTTCTGTCCTCTGGGTGTCGCTTCCAGTAAGTTTTATTTTATTTTCTCATTTGAGTCCTCATGGATAGAGGACGTGTTTTGGTAAGCTTTCTTGGTTTTGTTTTGTATTTTTTTGTTTTTTGGGGGGGGGGTGTTTGGGATTTTTTTTGGGGGGGTCTGTGTGTTTTTTCTTGTTTGTTTTTTGCTGTTTTTGTGTTTCACTTTTGGATTTTTGAGTGTTTTTGTTTTGTATTTACTTTTTCAGGGGGGTGGCTTTCTTTCCCGTGGGCCATGCTGGCTGGCCCGTGGGAAGGAAGGGCATTGGTGGGGGGGGGGCTTTCTTTCCCACAGGCCATCCTGGCTGGCCCGTGGGAAGGAAGGGCATTGGCGGGGGGGCTTTCTTTCCCACGGGCCATCCTGGCTGGCCCGTGGGAAGGAAGGGCAATGGCGGGGGGTGGCTTTCTTTCCCACGGGCCATGCTGGCTGGCCCGTGGGAAGGAAGGGCAATGGTGGGGGTGGTGCTTTCTTTGCTTTCTTCTTCACAGGCCATGCTGGCTGGCCCGTGGGGTTGAAGGGCAGCGGTGGCGGGGGTTCCCTTTTTTCCCCCGTGGGCCATGCTGGCTGTCCCGTGGGGAAGAAGGGCAGCGGCGGCAGGTTTTTTTACTTTTATTTTTCTTGCACCGGCTGGCCCATCGAAATGAAGGGCAGTGGCGGCGGGGGGGTCTCCCCCCCCCCCCACGGGCCATTCTGGCTGGCCCGTGGGGAAGAAGGGCAGTGGCGGCGGGTTTTTTTTCTTTTATTTTTCACGCGCAGGCTGCCTCATCATTCGGCACGCTAATGGCACACAGGACGTACACACACACATACAGTACATACATACATACATGCAATTTTTATGTTAAACGAGCCATTTGTTAACCGAGGTTCCACTGTACTAGTTTCATGATTTCCAGGGATGTTTATAAAACCTGGTTTACGTATGTACTTACCGGTAATTGTATCGTTTTCTGGAACAGAATCTTCTGGAACTGAATCTTCTGGAACTTTCTCAAGATCTGGTTCAGAATATCTAAACACTGGCAAATCAGTAATAGTACAGTCACCTAAGAACCGTTTGAAAACACACTCTGGAAGGGGGACAGAACACCTTACTATCTTTCTATTGCGCTGACTTTTTATTATGGGAATATGTCAAAGTTTTAAATAACAAGTCTTATTATTATGAAAATTATGCAAGACAAGTAGTCATATGCATATTATATAATTACTTTAAACCCCAAGTAATAAAGGAATGATGTTAGTACTAATACTCTCTTGCACATCCTCATTCATTTAAAATGCAAATTTCATATTATGTTTAGGTGTCCTTTACGTGCATTTGGAGGCACACATAGTGTTACAGATGAAGCCTTTCAATGGCTTTAAACTTGGATGTGGAACTCTAGCTGGGAACTTGAGATGGGTAATTTGTGTTTGCTGTTATATCAACATTAATGTAGATAATCATCATACAATAAATAAATTGGAATGTCCCTCAAAACAAATGTAAACTATATCAATATTCAACAAGCACAGTACATTGGGATGTTCTTTATTTTCATTTTCAGTTCGTTAATTTGGTTTATTATCTACTCAAACCTCATCTAGACCTATTATTCCCTCTATCTTAATCAAATGGCAAAATAGATTGTCAGCTATCAGAAGTTCTGCCAGAATATATCAATGCTACATAAAAGCCAGTGTTATCATTATAGTCTTGTACAGTTCTCAACCTTTTAAAGCCGGGGGCCGGGTCACGTTCCCTCAGACAGCTTCAGGGGCCGGATGGCCATTTTGCCCATCCTCCACCACATGGCACTTCCTGGTGTAGTGGAGGCAGTGGGGGGGGGGGGCAAATGGAATGGTGCCATGGGCTGCATCCGGCCTACGGGCCACAGGTTGAGAATCCCTGGTTTTTGATATACCCAAAATTATTCCTTTCCCACCCCATGACTTCAGCATAAGCAACTTTTTTGGGTGGAATTCAGTGCTTCAATACTTCACCAAAAAAAAAATCAGCCTTAAAGAACTGTATACAGTACTGTACAGATGAAACTCGGAAAATTAGAATATCGTGAAAATGTTCATTCATTTCACTTAAAAGGTGAAACAAATATATGAGATAGACTCACTACATGCAAAGCGAGAGATGTCATGCCTTAATTCGTTATAATTGTGATGATCATGGCATGCTTGAGATTATGTGATGATTATGGGGTACATGAGATGGGGGGTTGGGGTTTTCATAAACTGTAAGCCATAAGCATCTGTGTTATAACAAAGTGAGGCTTGAACTATCTCGCTTTGAATGTAATGAGTCTATCTCATATACTTGTTTCACCTTTTAAGTTGCATTACTGAACTGAATGAACATTTGCACGATATTCTGATTTTCCGAGTTTCACCTGAACTAACGTCCTGACATTTAGCACCAGCTGATTTCCTCACCTAAGTGGCATATTACCAATGAAACCTAGATGAGGCAATGACACCATGGCTCTCAAAAACAGGTGGTGGAATATCTGCTTTCATGTGTCCTGAGCATTTCATGTCCATGTCCTCGAACTGCTGACTTGCAGACCTCCCAGCCATCGAGTCCAGCTTCTTAACCACTAAGCCACCGTAGCCGCCCCCCTCCCCCCCGTAGGGCAGCCTTTAATACCCACTTTCCGTCAGGCGTCCCCTTACTACTACACCACCGCCAGGACCTTTGGAAAGCGACTAGTAAGAAGGGCTCAGGGACAGCCGTCTGTCTGTCTGAGAAACTGTGAGGACGACGGAGAAAGAAAAAGCGGCGGTTGGGCGCTCGGCGGTAGGAAGGGACGAGGAGTGGCCCTGCGTCGTACCCACCCAGAGACTCCTGAGGCAACGCCGACAGCGTTAGGATCCCCAAAAGGCGGGGAACCCAAAGGCGACCTGACGAAGAGGACCACATGATGCCCCCATCGGCGATACCACTGCGCATGCGGAATGAAAATGCGTTGGGAATGCAGGGGGGCGGTTGCGAGTGGTGGGAAGGGCTGACCGTGAGGGGAGGGGGAGGCTGTTACAGGCAGGCTCTGGGGGGTCCGTCCGCAGCCGCTACTGTAGTAGGAAACGCGACCAACAGGAAGGAAGGGACTGCGGTGGCTCAGTGGCTAAGAAGGTCGCCTTGTTACCTGGAAGGTCGGCAGTTCGAGACCCGAGGACTGCACGACGGGATGAGCGCCCGTCTCTGTCCCAGCTCCTCCTGCCAGCCTCGCAGTTTGAAAGTAAGGCATTGCAAGTGGATAAATAGGGACCAGGGGGGGGGGGAGGGAGATCTGGGGCACTGATGGCCAGCCTTGGGACTCCATGTGTTCTTGAACTTCAATTCCCAGAAGCCCTGATCAGCAGGAGTGCTGACTTGGGCTTCTGGGAATTAAAGTCCAAGAACACATGGAGTGCTGCGGGAGGGGGGGGGGGGACATGAAAGGAGCCTCATTCAGGCGTCCCCCTGATGAACGGAGTTCCTCCAGCAAAACCCTATCAACCCAGGCAGCACCTTTGTGCTGCTGCAGCAATGGCTCAGTGGTTAAGAAGCTCGCCTTGTTAGCTAGAAGGCTGGCAAGTCGACAGTTCGAGACCCGGGTACTGTATAACGGATTGAGCGCCCGCCTCTGTCCCAGGTCTTGGGGACATGAAAGGAGACTCATTTGGGCGTCCCCTGAGCGGAGTTTCTCCCGCAAAAATCTTTTCAACCCAGAATAATTTCTGACACGAAATTATTATTATTATTATTATTATTATTATTATTATTATTATTATTATTATTATTATAGCACCTTTGTGTGCTTTTGACACGATTTTAAAAAAGCAGGACGAAAAGTAAAGGAGTGGGGGAGCTGGATTGTTGGTCACTGGTTGGTGTCTGGCAAAGGAGCATTACTGTTCTCTAGGCCAGAGAGCTCACGAATACCATATATAGAATAAACAAGACAAAAAGCCTTGTGGCACTTTAAAGACTTAACTTCTGTATTTTATAGTTAAAAGTTTTGAAGTGGTAGCCCTGTTTGTTAGTCTGTGCAAGCATATCAGAGAGTAAACAAAACAACAACAACAACAAGTTGTGGCACCGTAAAAACCAACTCCTGTACAGTATTTTAATATTTTAATCTTAGTTTTTGTGTATCAAGTCCACTTCATCAGTTTATACACATCATAACAGACAGGTATACAGTACAACCAACCGAATGAGGTACAGTATTTTACAACTGGCAATAGCAGATCTTTCTTATTTAGATTAGCTGTGAAGTTATACAACCTTTACACATTGGGTACAGGAATGACAATGTACAGAACCCTTTTAACCATTTGCAGTTCAACAGGGTGAAATTTCACAGCTAATCTGAATAACATTAAAATACAGCAGTTAGTCTTTAAAGTGCCACAATGTTTTTTGTATTTTTGTTCTGTTTAGTGTCTGAAATGCTTGAAACACATACTAACATGGCTAAGGTTTATGTATAATAAACTGCGCAGTCCGGCACACTATCCAATCAAATAAATAAAAATCCTTCACTGTTGTATGGTCTCTTGATACACACTTTTCTAACAGCTAGCCACAACAGCCTGCTTTCACCACATTGACAAGTATGTAATAGGTTTATTTCGTTATGGCCTTTCATGGATTACAATCTACTCCCGTCATTAAAAAAAACTGCTAGTGATGAATAAGTGTGGAAAGATCTGTAGTCAAATTTAGGAGAGGGGAACTTTTGTACTTTCAGACACTTTTGGGCTTTGTTCTGCCAGAAACATAAAACACCTTGGCCAGTAGTAAAGGATTATAAAAGCTGCACAACCCAAACACAGAGATCCAAGATTTCTTTTGCCTTTTTCTGAAAACAAATACCCCAAGTTGTTTCTTCTTCCTGATCTTCCTCCCCCCTTGGGTGTCGAGGGAGTTTATCTGGCGAATTAGATTAGTTATCGCATTGATTATTTCATCATAATTCTTACTAAAAAATGTGATAGGTTAAAATGTTGCTGCATGTGTTCCTGTTTTCCTTTTGCAGCTGAATCCTATGCATCCTTACTCTTTTCCTATTTAACTTCTATCCCTCTCCTCAGAACTTTTGAAAAAACATTATTCGTTCTAATAACTCCTATAACCTATACTTTACTAAATCTAAAACTGAACTGCCCTTAGCTATAGATAGTGAAGGAATGGAGGAGCCCGCAAATTTTCAAGGTAAAAAATTAGGTCGAGGGGAGGTTTCTCCATTCTGTTTGTTTATTAATTTATTTCAGAAAACATAGTCAGCAAAGACAGCTTATCAAAAATGAGCCATTTATTTTTTACAATACATTTTCCACAATATTTTTTGTTCAAAGCAGTTCACAAAACAGTAGGTAGAATCCTGTTCGTACAGGCACGATATTACATTACATTTACATTAATGTGTTGGGTGGCATGTCCTGCA
Organism: Bradypodion ventrale; assembly: GCA_035047345.1. Taxonomy (NCBI): domain Eukaryota; kingdom Metazoa; phylum Chordata; class Lepidosauria; order Squamata; family Chamaeleonidae; genus Bradypodion; species Bradypodion ventrale. The sequence goes on from JAWDJE010000004.1 coordinate 61,719,344, forward strand.
ACAAGAAATTGTACAATACAGTTGTGAAATTAGGCACACTCCCCCACATACCTGTCAAGTTTTGGATTTGGAAATACGGGAAATTTCCCGGCAAATAAGGGATACTTGACAGCTATGCTTATTCTGTGCTGCCCTCCAATGGCGGCAATAGGGCATTGCAGTCTAATTAATAAGGGATGGCGGTGGGAAAGAGGGTAAAATAAGGGGTTTTCCCGGCCAATAAGGGATACTTGACAGTTATGCTCCCCAGCCTGACCATTTGTGCAAAGACCCGACAGAAGTGCTTTGTGGGTGGTACTTCTGACTCAGCATTATGATAGGCACAACATCTAGAATTTTGTTTAATATAATGGCCATAAAGGTATCTTGCAATGTAATGTTAATAATCAATAATAATAATATAAAGCATATTAAAAGTTTAAGTGATCACAATGTGCTTCAATAGATTAATCAACAATCTCTAGTACTAATATAACATTATATACAGCTTGGGTTCCCAACCTAAGGCCTGTGGGCTGGATCCGGCCCCAGCACCATTTCATGTGCCCCCACCCCTCCAAGGGCATTCAAAAAACAAAAGGGCTGCCCCTTTAAAGCTGTTGAGACAAAATTACCTCCCCCATTGTGCAGGCAGGGCAATATGGCCATCCGGCCCTCAAAGCTGACTTTTTGAGTGTGACCTGGCCCCCTGCTTGAAAAGGTTGGGAACCCGTGATATACAGTATGCTGTTCATTAAGGTTTGCCATCACTGTATTAGTGCATCTCTTTGTATCTTGGTTATTTGCTGTATGTAGAGTTGCAGATGAACAAGTCAAATGGTTTTCAACCACTACATACAACTATCTTCCAGCCAAAAGAATTATCTTAATTTTGAGATATGTACTTGTTCCAAACCTCAGTTATTTGTCTAATGCATGCATGGACATGTGTACATCTATGGGTTGTTTTTTAAAAAAAATCCACAATAGGTAAAGGAAGTTACTGTGGGTTTTCTGACTATCTGTGTAGCAACACAGTGATTTCCCATTCTACAGGCTGGCCTGTAAGTCCCTACCCATCCATATTTATTTATTTATTTATTTATTCAGAGAAAGATGGCCCATTTAATCCCATTTACACTTGAAGAGCATATTGTGACAAGTATGTGGGTACATGAATGCAAGAATACTGGTGATACCCTGGATACAATAAGTGGCAAATTTAGAAATAGATTCAATAGAAGGCCACCCTGCATATTATACTGTACAGTACATGCACTGCATATTATTTTGCAGCATATCATTCATATTCACCTAGTGAAATACAACTGAAATAGTTTCAAACTGAACAAAATTATCTTTTTTCAAATTTACCCTTTGCTGTAAAAGAGAAGCCTTTCCTCCTCTTTCTTCCAAGTCATATGATCGATGGTTCTTGAACTTGAATATCTGGACCCCTATATATTTTTCTATTTCTGCGGGTGAAATAAGGAGAGAGTATTATTTTTTTAAAAGTTGTAGTTTTGAAGAAGCATATGAACAGAACTCATTTGATGTGGTGCTCTGTCGTATTGAGGGTGAAGCTATCACATTTTAGTATAAGAAAAGAAGATGTTACTTTAAAGTCAAGATTTCTCCTAATAACATTACGATCTATTATCTGATTAGTTTATAAAGCATTGCTTCAATGTCATCTTTCATAACATAAAATTTAGTCAATACAGAAAGTGAAGGATACATCTGCATCCATGTAATGGTTAGGGCCCTGATCCCCGTACAGTTTAAAGACACCAGCTGTTCCTTTACACAGAACTTGGGACACATACTTATATATACTGTTGGTTCTACTCAGTGATTCATAGATAAAAGCTGGAAATGTGTTTAACCTATTAATCAGTACAAATAGTATATATGAAAGAAAGTGCCTTACACTTTGTTCCGCTTTGAAACAAGCACCCATATACCACCAGAGATAATCAAAAGCAGGACTCCACCTGCAGATCCTGTTAACAAAATAATAGTTTAATTTCAGCATTTGTTTCCTCTGATATTGTTGGAACAGTCAAAGTAGGATTCTGTAAGCCATTACTGATAGGAAGAAGTAGTCCGAACAAAAAGTTATAACTTCTGAATGAGATATTGAATCAGGACCATATATAATGTTGGTTTGCTCTGTGCCAGATTATGAAGAGTTCAGGCAAGTACAGTACTTTTAAAACTAATGTCTTTTTAAAAAATCCCATCTACTTATATTTTATCAATCATGTTTTAATCATTATAAAAACCTCTTCCTTCCCATTGCAGGGATTAAAGAGGCTATGTTCAAGGTATTTTCTGGAAATTACTTACCAAAGGCTATGACAGTAGCAGAATAGGAACCTCAAGTAAAAAACAAAACAAGAGCAATTAGTTGCTTTGCTGCCAATATTTGAATTTGAAGCTTAGTTTAAAATTAGGAAAATGATTTGACTGATTAACTCGATCTAAATATTTCAACAAAAGAGTCAAACAAATTACATACAGAAGCCATAACAAAAGTGCAATTATAGATTTTGCTCATCCACCATTCTCAGCATCTTGATGTCACTTTGTCACTAGTTTCCTTAGCCATGGATTATGTGCGCCGGAGAACAAACAGAATTCAGGCCCATTTGGGCAATTCAGGCAGGCAATAAAACAGATCTAAACAAAGTCACCTAGAGTAATCTAATGCAACATGATCAATTGTTTATTTATAAATTTTTATCTTCATTTAATCAGGCATTCACAACCTATGGCCCATGGGCCGGCCCTGGCCCTGATGCCAATTCATCTGGCCTGCACCACCCATGCCGCTTCTGAAAGCAGAAGTAAAATGTGCCCATGCTGCCTTAAATGCATTCTGTGCATGTGCAGGTGTGTTTTACTTTCACTTCCAGTGGGAGGAGCCATGTGACTTGCCCGATCAGCTGTCCGGGGGGCATGGTCAGGCCCACAACCTGAAAATGTTGAGAACCCCTGATTTAATGGATAGTAAACTTTTCAAAGCATAACAAAATCACAATGAAATGCAATGAAATCAGTAAATATGTAGCCACTTCAGACTCTCAATATAGGTTGAGCACCCATGCACTGGGCAGATTGAGGATGATCAATGTAAGGCATACCTATCAAGTGCGGCTCCGAAAAGTACGGGAAATGCTCTGGCCCAGGCACGCATGCGCAGCAACAACCCCTTTGCACATGTGCAGAACTGTCTCTGATGGGCGCGCATGTGCAGCAACCCCTTTCCCCGCCATTCAAAATATGGGACGACCGCGGGAAAGGGGAGGAATGAGCGCTGAAATACGAGAAATCCCTGCCAATACGGGATACTTGACAGGTATGATGTAAGAAGTTATAAAGTAATCACCACCACCACCCAGCGCTTGGTAAAATCTGCTGTTACCAAAACCAGTTTTTCCAAGGAATCCAAATTTTACATCGACTCACCCCTTTCATGAAATTCAAATGTCATCTGAGTTCCAGAGACTCTTGACCTACATTTGTTCTCTACTCACCTAGTTTACACACTGGCACTGGTGGATCCCATGTGAAACCTTGCTTACACTGAACGTGAGGACTTCCTTTCAAGACATATCCCTCTTCACACTCCAGAGTCACATTAACCCCAACCTGAATCACATTTTCAGCATTTAATTTCTTTCCACCAGAAATTTGTGGGAGGATGCAACCGACTGCTAAAAATAAAAAATATTTAAAAGGCCTATTGGATATATGTAGTAATGGTGGAAATTACAAGATTTTAATTACCGTAGGTCCTGTGTTGAAAATAGAATTGTTATGGTGAAAATTATTTCATTGTCAAATTGGCCAGGTTATCCTAAAATGGTAATAGAGAGTCAACGCTGACTGTCAGGTGGCGGTTAACTAACCTGACCACCCTGAGGACTAACGGCTTGGGTGCCGAAGTTCACAGGGAAGGGTGATGATCCCCAAGTGGATTAAATCCCACTTGAATCCATCTTGATGGAGGGCAGTAGCTTCATTAATATTGGCTGTGGGCTGGTGAGGACTTTGCGTGCCAAAAGGGCTCAGGACCAGAAAGTGACTCACGGAGCTGGATCAGTGGTACAGGGTCATGCTGCTATGTGAAAGTCACATGAAAGGCCACTGCATTCTATTCACAGGACAGTCTTCACAGCCGATCACCATGAGGATTGCCAATATTCGGATTCAGATATGACAGAAGAAGAAGAAGTCAAATTGAAAGGGAATGAAGGAAAGTATTAGAACTATGGCTTTTACATAACATACAGAAGGAATCTTAAATGCCTGTTCCTGCTGCTGAAAGTTAGCCTTACATTTTGTTTCTCCAGTCACAATTCAAGTGACAAAGACCACCATCCATCATGGGGCCTGTGCCTTTCTGCAGTTTGCCTGGCTTTTTTTCTTAAGACATTTGATGTCTCCAGAAAATGTGCCGCCCCTGTTGTCAATACTGATGAGATTGTATAAGTCTTCTTTGATATTCCAACTGTCTGGTTTTACCTGGATTGTTCTCATTGCCATGTCCATTCAGCATGTGTGCCTGAATTTCTGGTTGCTGCTTCTGTGTCTGTTCTCCTGGCAGGAAGGAACATGTGTTTGATGTTACAAGATCTAAGAATGAGACAACAGGATTGCTCCACCAGCAACCACCCCTATAGCCATCCCATGATGGGTGCCAAATTTGAGAGTTATAACAACAGGAAGAAAGAAGAGAATAAATGGCACTTGCAGAGAATTTAATACCATGTAGGATGAAGGTCCAATGTTACTATAGTGACTTCCCCCTATGTAACTCCACCCTGCTTGTCTTCAATGGAAGACAAAGGAAAGAGATTATTTTTTAAAAAAAACAAGAACCTTTGCATTTTGGAGGTTCAGTCCAGTTCACGGAGTGAGAGCCTTCTAAAATACAGCTAATTACATGCTCTCCAATGAGGGAATAGCCTGCATCGCAAACATATATTACGGATTTCCCATATGTGAAGTCTTTTCCTATGTATTTTCCATGGGCAATACTTGGAGGCGGTGGGCAATTCAAGACTGTAAAAGCATTAAAAAAAACAGAAACTCATGAAGATGAGTTCCTTAATGTATAGCAAACAAAGTTAAACAACAAAATAACATAATTCACTTTAGGGCGGAGGTTAATTCACATCCCAAAATCTGTTCAATGTCTGAGCTTTACAGCTGATAACAGGTACACATTTACATATCTTCCAGTGGCAACTTCTGTTATACTCTAGCTGTTATTAGCACCATCAGAGAATCAACAGTGTTGATGTTTGGGGGCCCACTAGATGGTCAATTTGAGATATTTCTAGTATTGATCATACAGGACTTAGAGCAGTAGTTCCCAATGTGGGGCGCACATGCCCCACGGGGGGACTTGAATTGCCAGAAGCCTAAGTTCAGTACATTTACTGATCCGAGCTTTGGGGAATTGACTTAGGCTTCTGGGAATAAAAGTCCAAAAACCAAAAGTTGGGAAACGCTGATTTAGAGACAAGACTTTTGCTCATGTTTATAAGGACAGTCTAAACTTCCATTGCCAGTGCAAATAAATTTCTTTAATATGCTTTTAATAAAGTACTCTGTCCTCAGCAGTTCTCTCCAATTGATTTGGAAAGCTGAGCCAGTTTCATACATTTTCTGGTAACTAGCAGTTTCTTTTGGGGCATTTTCAACTGTAATATCTTTTGGATACGTCCTTCTGGATTGTTTAGTTACTACTGTAATTTGGAAAAGAAAACAAAAGATGGACATTTGAAAACCAGACAACCAGCTTGCTCCTGCATAAGGATCACACAGCTGTCTTTTTTTATGTATTCAGAATTTTGACAGACTTTACAGGTACAGGAAATATGAAAATGATGTGACCCTTCTAAAACAGTACTTCCTTCCCTCTGTTTAACTTAACAAGTGAATTAAATATATAGCTTTAGTCAGAAGAGGAAGTGATCTTTTCTCACCTCAGATAAAATACAGAATGAACCTGGCAGGCATGTGCAAATAGTACCTCTGAAATAGTGTCTCCAAAAATGGAAGAGTGCAAAGTTCTAACATTGCTACCATATAATTCTTAGCACAGATGCTTTTGACTCTCCCACATGCGGTAGTCCATTTTCCTCGTTTCTGCCAGTTCCGGCTCCTCCAAGCCTTCTCTCATAGTGGCACCTTTGGTCCCCAAAGTGTAACAAGTTCAAAGAAGCTTTTAAAAGTCAATTGTCTCCCCAGATATTCTTGGGCTTCAATTCCTAGAAACCTTGATCAGCAGGTGTACTGACTTAAGCTTCTGGGAACTGAAGTCCAAGAACACATGGGGAACCAAGGTTGAGAAACACTGGACTCTAAACCACTGAGTGGCCAGTTTTTCTGAAGGGATCTTGCTCTGTGTGCTGAGAGAGAAGCCACAGGGGCGTGGTTAAGATGACGACGAGTTAACACACTTTTTTGTGGGCTCGCGCTTCTCAATGAGGAATTAAATGAGAAAATAAATCTGAATACAAATAATTTTAAAAGATTCTGCATGAGAAAAGCGTAAAGATCCGGCAAGTAAAGATTTGAACTGAAGATCGAAGTTTGAGAGCGGATTTGGCTGGGGGGGCAAGCGGCGAAAGCCGCGGCTTTCCCAGCGGTTCCGCGGCGAACGGGATCGAGGAGACTGGAGTAAGAAGCTGTAAGATTGTTGAAAATATAAAGGCTGAAACTAAGATTGCCGGCTGCGTTGCGGACGGGGGTGGATTGGAAAACGGAACGAAGGAAGGCAAGTGATTGAAGGAACGAGGACGTGAAAGAAAGTAAGACGGTGGGAAAGGAGGGATAATGGCGGCGGTGGTGGCAGAAAGTGAAACTTAAAGAGGGAAAACAATGGTAGAAGTTTTTGGAGTCTTGTGGACGGAAGGGAGAGAAAGGAAGGAAGGGGGACAAGAAGGTGAAGATTTTGGAGTGTGTGTGTGTGGTTGAAGGGACGGAGTTTAAAGGGGCGATCAGAGATTTTGGAGGCTTTGGAGAAGAGGGGAGGAGGGATACCCCGCGAAGCCGCAGCCGGTGCAGAAGATGTGGCTGGCGTTTGTGCCAGAGGACTAAATAGATATGTGCTGGATCTCTTTTTTTTCCTTTTTCCCCTGATACAACTTAAGTATTCCTTTTTCTTGACTTTTGCCTGAGCCCCTGTTTTGCCCCTCCTTCTCCGTTTCCTTCCTTCTTCCTCGCAAGAGTTTGGATATTAGTCCCTGGATAGCACTGGGGGATTTGCTTATCGGAACATTGTTATAAAGTGGATTACAATAAACTGTTGCCAATTTTTGGAGAAAGTCTTCAATCAAGCTACTGGATTACCAGGTGGAATACAAATTTGGTTTATTTCAGCAAGCTCCCTTTTGTACATTTGGTTTGCATTGGCTTGGAGTCATTTTGCCTCAGTGTTACAAGTTTGACTGTTGGAGTATCCCTTCCTTGCTATTGGATTACAGTTACATTATCTTGCTTGGTCTGGTTTTTGCTTTTTGTTTGACCTTCATACGGGAGACATAATATCAACAAACACTTCCTTGCCTGTGGTGGATATATTAACTCTTTTATGGTCTGATTCTTGGTTTGTTGAGTGACTTAACATAATTGAATTATAAATCTGGAGCAGCACCAAGTTGAGAGACAAGAGGGTGTAAGAAAAGTTGCTGGGTTGAAGTTGCTTTTTGATATCACAATGGATAAAGTTGCAAGGGGAAAGGGCAAGGAAGAAGAAGTTGTGAAGCCAAAAAAAAAAAAGGCAACCTTTTATCAGAAGACCCATCTCCTCCGACATCATCTCCGGAACCACCACCACTTGATCAAACACAGATAATGGTAGAATTTGGGGAGTTATTCAAGAAAATTGAAAAGATGGACGAGTCAAGAGTGAAAGACAAAATTGAAATTATGGGAAAACAAGACAAATTAGCTACAATGTTTACAGATTTTTCAAAAAAAATGGATCTTAATTTTCAAAGGATGGATGCTAATGTAAAATTAATGCAGAATGATATGAAATTGATGCAAAGGGATATTAAAGGGTTACATGAGGAGGAAAAGGGAATTAAGATGAAAGTGGATGTGCAGGAAAAAAGAATTGATGTTATGGAAGAGATGATGAGAAAGCAGAATATTGTGATACGTAAAATGGTGGAACAAATGCCAGATAAGCTAAAAGATAGAATAATTGATTGGTTAAATAATTTGAATATGGGAAAAGTTTTTGTTCACGAGGATATTGCAAGTGTGTACAGAGTGGGACCGAGGAAGGGAAAGGTGGTACAGAGGAATGTACTGGTTAAATTTGCAAACTGGGGAGACAAATTGAAGGTGATGGCCTTTTTAAAACAGGCTGGATCCAGTGCTTTAAAAATGGATGGAAATGATGTGGAAATATACAATGATATTTCAATGAAGGAACGTGGTTGGAGGTATAAGATGAAGCCAGTAACAAGATTTCTGACGGAAAAAGGGATAAAATACAATTGGCAATATCCACAACAGTTGAGATTCTTTCATGAAAGGAGGTTGCATGTGATTGATGCAGAGATGGATGCGCTGGAATATATGTGTATGAATGACTTGGTTAAGGCATCTTCAAGGGAATGGTTGGCATTGAGGAAGGCTTTGTTGGAATCTGGGGCGATAAAAAGGGACTATGGTGGAGCAAGGGAGGAGGGGGCAGCAGGAGGAGAGGATACAGAAGAGCCGGAGTTGCAGGTGTTGATGGTGACTGAAATGGGGGGAAGTGAGGGTCAGCAGGAGGGAAAATAGGTGGGAGGTTTGTAGGGGAGTATGTATGTATGTATGTTTGTATGTGTGCGTATTTGTGCGCAAGTGCATGTATGCGCTGGTGCACATATATGTATATAGTAACTGTATTAGCATAAATAATAAATTTGTGAATTAAAGGGTATATTATGCACATTAGTCGAGATATAAAGCTTAAATCACCAGTTATATAGATTAGTTAATATGTTATTAATGTGGTAATGTATTAGCTTTAAAAAGATATTGGTGTCAGAAGGTAAAATTATACATTGTGTATGTATCGGCAAAATGCATTTCCTATTTTTCTTTTATGTTTATATGTGTCATTTTATTTGTTGTAATTTTGTTTGAAAATCAATAAAAATCAATAAAAAATAAAAAAGAAGCCACCAGTGCTCCTGAGTTAATTGCTTACCACCACAGCTAGGAGCAGTGGGAGACCATGTTCCAGATGTCGTGCAATGAACTGTTGCCTCTCCAATAAGAGTGTAGCCAAGCTCACATTTGTATTTTATAGACATACCGCTGGTGAACACTGTAGTTTCCTGGCTGCTGTGAGTTGCATTTTGGACATACGGAGGTGCGTGACACTTCACCACTGAAAGGAAAAGAGAGAAGGTTTCTGTGTGTTCTTCCTCTGGTAGCAAGGTTCAACATAAGAATAGCTATTCAGCCTTTAGATCAGGGGTTTTCAATCTTTTTAAGCCATAGGCCAGGTCACGCTCCCCCAGACAGTTGAGTGGGCTGGACTGGTGTTTCCTCCCGCCATAAATGCTGCCATAAAATGTATAAATTTGGAGTAGGTCAGCCAAGTAGTTTAATGCCATAGCACACTAAAGAGCATTATTGAGGCTTCTGGCGCGATTAAATCACTTTATAAACTGATCAGGTATGTTTTTCACAGTTCTTGTAATAATTATGGAATCTTTGTATTTCTCAGTTATTAATATACTTAATATCTTACCTTTGTTGGAGTATACTTCACTGTTAAAATTGTGTATTTTAATAACTTATAGTGTACTTATATCGGACCACCATTTTGTTTGTTCTAAAGAAATACTTAATATGCTTGTGTAGTATAATGACGATATAGGGATTGTAATTCAGTATTTTCTGATTGTTTTTTATGCTTTAATATTATAGAACACCCTGAGGAAGCTGTCTGGGAAAGCCTGTATACCGGAACGGCTTAGGTGTCTGTAAAAAATTGTGTTACTCCCAAGTTGCTGTTTATCACACTTTTGAGTTTAAATACCAAGAAGATTACTGAATTACTGAACATTACTCAGTTTGAATTTCTCTGAAGAAAAGATCACATTTGTTTGTTTAGACTTTCATTACTTGAAGGAAGGATTTTCAATTACCTTTATTATAAAAATAAAAAGACAATAAGACAGAAGTTTTTCTTTTGGACTACATCGTTTTGCAAATGGCTTATTCCTTTTCTTATTGTAAACACATTTACAACAGCTGTGAATTCATTTACGGCTAAACCGCTTTGAATTCCCTTAGGGGAAGAAAAGCGGTATAGAAATCTAAGTAGTAGTAGTAGTAGTAGTAGTAATAGTAGTAGTAGTAGTAGTAGTAGTAGTAGTAGTAGTAATAATAATAATAATAATAATAATAATAATAATAATAATAATAATAATAATAATAATAATAATAATAATAATAATAATAATAATAATAATGCATTTGCAACAGCTGTGGATGTGTTTACAGCTGTTTCCGCTGCTTCTGGCAGCGGGCCACATGAAATGACGCTGCGGGCTGGGTCCAGCCCACAGGCTGTTGTAGGTTGAGGACTCCTGCTTTAGATGCAGTGGCTCAGAAGTCATGTGTAGTGGAATCCGAAGAAGAATGTATCTACATGAGTTTTCCTACATGCATGTTTCTAGTCTAGAAAGTATGAAATGCTCGAAGCAGCCTTAATGTAAATATTTCTCTCAAGCAATTATTCTTCATACATGAGGGAAGAAACCACATCAGCATGGATACTAAGCCTTGTAGTTTGACATTTAGTCAGCTGGTTGAGAATCTTACCTTTGCATTGAGGGGCTGGGGAAGACCATGTGCCCATGTCAGTGCAATAAATAGTTGCCTCTCCAGTGAGGGTATAGCCAGAATCGCATGTATATTTCACAAACATCCCACTGGTGAACACTGCTGCTTCCTGGTTGCTGTAAGATCCATTCAAGACTAATGGGGGTGACTGGCAGTGGATCTCTGCCAAAGAAAGCCAGGGAACAATGAGGGGGGAAAGGTAATAGCTTGGCTAGATTATCATATGTTTTTACCATTATTGACATATCATGGTAAGAGCAACCTTGTGTTGCCGGCTAATCTTTCTCACACTAGGTCAGGTGAAAGGAACTGCAGAATGAACTCACCAAAGGGTGCCTTCATTTTGACAGTTTCACGTCCATCCTAGACACAGCAGAAGAAGACTAGAAGCAGTTAATGCAGAGCACATAGTCAATTATCCATGAAGATGGAAGATTGTGTGTCAGGAAAAGAATGAATGTACTGTATTTATTTTCCGTACCAATAAAATATGCTTGCTTCCCTGCCAGAAAAAAAATGGTTGAGCCAAATTCCATCTGAAGAATTACTTAAATATTATGAATACATTTATACTGTTCAAATGAAATTTTGTACTAGAGATACTGATTGTCCCTCCTTGGCTTATTTGATCTATAATTGCTTTGATGTCCATTTCAAGATTCAGTGCAATCAAAAGCTCTGAATTTCTGTTCAGAACTAGTATGATTTATGAATCAGTCCCACTCTGTCTACCATACTCCCCTACCCATATTGTTCCCACATTCCCACAGGTCATGTCTGAAAAGGGTTATAGTTACATTCAACTGAATATAGTTAGTTTCTTTCCCGCAATCAGGGTTCTTCATCATGAAGTGGGAGACTGCAACCAGGCCCAGCTGAAAACAGTACAGCCTCATTTTAGATTTGCCCACCTACCTGTAGTGCTGACAGGCTAGGGTGAGCAGGCCTGGCGCTAACAGTCCATCCACAGTAATAGTGAAAACATTTGATACCTCTGGCACACTCTGAGTGATAAAAACATGCCTTGCAACCCTCCCTTAAGGAGCTCCCCCGGTGGCTTCATGGTTAAGATGCTGAGCTTGGAGACTCTGTTACTACATACCTTTGACACAAATGGGCACACGTGAGTCCCATGTACTGTCAGAGTTGCACTGAATTGTATGGTTGCCTTTTAGGATATAGCCAGGATTGCATTCAATTGTAATTGTCTCTGTGTGTTCATTGTCCACTTTAGCTCTTGCTATTCTTCCATTCTGGATTTCTGGATTTACACAGCCAGTAGCTACAAAGCAAACAATAAAACCACTGTTAAACCCCATAGAAAATGCATGCAAGCTAGAAAACGGAAGAACTGTAGAAACAATAGGTAAAGGTTTCCCTTGCTCCAAAGCCAGTTGTATCCGACTCTAGGGTGCAGTGCTCATCTGTTTCAAAGCCGAAGAGCCAGTGTTATCTGCTTCTGCAGACATTTCCGTGGTCATGTGGCAGGCATGACTAGACAACGGAGCACACGGAACACTGTTACCTTCCCACTGAAGTGGTCCCTATTTATCTACTTGCAATTTCTTGCTTTCGAACTGCTAGGTTGGCAGGAGCTGGGACAAAGACGGGAGCTCATTCCATCCTGCTGACCTTTTGCCTCCCTGTCAGTGTCTTAGCCACTTGAGCCATTGCAGTCCCTTAAGTTTTCCTCAATATGTGATGTAATTTACTGATTTTTGAGAAAATATGCTCAAGCTGATGCCTCCCATTTTGGATGCAGATGTTTATTGTAAAGATTGGCCAGAAATATTTTGGCCTGTAGACCAAGACCTCTAATCTTAGAGGGGGAGTATGACTGTGTTGTGTATGCATGTCTTATACTGACAGAATGTAACCACTCCATTTACAATGTGTCGCAGCTGTAAAGGAACGCGAGCAAGCAGCCCATAGAGGGCAGCTGCGAGCGTTCAATCTCACATGGTTCACATTGCTCAATCACGGACAGCCGCGGGAAAACCTTGCCCGCATTCAGCAGCAGGAAAGAAGAACTACTGAAGAGAGGCGTGCCTGGGCGAGGCCACGCCGGTAGCGGCCAATGAGCTACCGTGCTACAAGATTCAAATGTATAACCCTACTGTATATAAAGAGATGTATCACCGCCATTACCTCATGCTCCACCAGATCATCATGCAATAAACCTGTGTTAAGCCAACCCTTCGGCTGTTCTGTTGTCTTGGGTCCAATACAGTAAACTGGCGACGAGGATGGGATCAATGGCTGCCCACGGGACCAAGACATGCGCCGGCTACGAGATCAGGAAGCCGGGAGACTTGGAGCTGTTTGAGATAGACTTCAACGGAGCGCTGGTGGAGCTCGAAGTCTCGGATGAGGACAAGAAGAGGGCCATCTTCGTCCGCATGCTCGGACACGAGACAAAGAGGACTCTGGTGGACCTGATCGCGCCGAGGAGGGTGAGCGACTACAAAGCCAAAGAGCTTCTGGCTGTGTTGCGCGCCCACCTCCGGCCCGCGATAGCGATGTTCCCCGCTCGGAGCGCGTTCTGGAGGCGAGTCCAAGCGCCCGGGGAATCGGTCGCCGAGTTCGCCGCGGCCCTGCGGCTGGCCGCCGGCCCCTGCAAATGGGAGACCCCAGAAGTCACCCTCCGCGACTGCCTGCTCTGCGGCCTGAGGGACACCGAAACTCAGCGCGCACTGATGAAGCAGGAGCCGCCCCCCACGTGGCAACAGGTCCTCGACACGGCGCAGGCCGCGGAAGCCACGACGGCCAGCGTGCAAGAGCTCCAGGACTGGTGACCGAAAACCGCCAAGGCAGAGAGCTCGGTGCGCGCGGCCCGGCGAGTTTCGGACTCGACCACGGAGAGCGGCGGCGACGACGACGTCCGGAAGGTCCAGAAGGAGGGCCGGCGCTGCGACGGCTGCGGCGCCGCCCACGCCCGCGCCAAATGCCCGTTCCGCAAGGCCGAGTGCCACAACTGCGGCCGGCGCGGGCACATCGCCAAGGTCTGCCGGAAGCGGCGCGAGGCCAAGAGGAGCTCCCCAGACTGCTCGGCGAGGCAGGATCGCACCACGAGGCCCAAGGACCACGGCACCCGGACCACGAGGAAGCGGGACGGCGTCGGACGCATCTCCGACGACAGCGAGGACGACGCTCCGGTTTTCAGCGTTTCCACGGAGCACCCCCGATACTTCGTTGAGGTAGTAATACAAGGGGCCCCTGTTAGGATGGAGGTGGACTCGGGTTCTTCTTACTCTATTATCTCCCAGGGAGAATTCCTAAAGATAGCCCCCCACGGGCGGCCCAAGCTCAAGACGTTGAGGGCCACCCTAAAGGACGTGCAAGGGAACCGCATCCCGGTGCTGGGGGTTGGGAAATTCCAGGTCCAGTTCAAAAAGCGCGCTGCAACGCTTCCCCTAGTCGTCCTCAAAGGAGGTAAATGCAGCCTCCTCGGGACTCAATGGTTTCAGCCCCTGGGGTTGTTCATCGGGGGGGTGCACGCCGTGGGAGTACACGCCGCCGGGACTGATCCAATACAGAGCGTGTGTGAGGCGCACCCCGAAGTTTTTAAAAAGAGACTCGGAAAGTTCAAGGGCCCCCCAGTGACTTTCGACCTGGACCCTGGAGTACGTCCAATCAGACTTAAACCGCGCAGGGTGCCTTTCGCCCTAAAAGACAAAATAGAGGCGGAGTTGGACAAATTGGTGGGCCAGGGGATTCTTGTTCCTGTTGATTCTGCGGAGTGGGAAACTCCAATTGTAACAGCACTCAAGGCCAACGGGGAGGTCCGCATATGCGCTGATTACAAGTGCACCATCAATAAGGCGATCCGCCCTAATGCGTATCCGGTGCCGGTAGTCAGCCACTTGTTGGCCAGGTTGCACGGGGGGAGGTGTTTTGCTAAACTCGACCTGGCCCAAGCCTACCAGCAACTCCCGGTCACCCCCGCCGCAGCTGCTGCGCAGACCATAGTCACACACAAAGGGGCGTTCCAAGTATCGCGCCTCCAATTCGGCGTGAATTCGGCGCCCGGGATTTTCCAATCACTCGTGGAACGCCTCCTAAAGGGACTAGAGGGGGTGTTACCCTACTTTGATGACGTATTGATTACAGGGGGGAGCCGGGCAGAGTTGGCAGAAAGGTTGGGAAAGGTCCTGGAAAAATTCGAAAAGGCGGGGTTGCGGTTGCGAAAGGACAAATGCGTCTTCTTCGCAACCGAGGTTGAGTTCCTAGGGTTCCGCATCACTCCCGAGGGAATAAGGCCATCCCAATCCAAGGTGGCCGCCATCAAAAAGGCCCCTCGCCCCACCTCCAAGCCCGAGCTGCAGTCGTTCCTTGGGCTGCTTAACTTCTACCACTCCTTCCTTCCTCGGAAGGCAGCCGTGGCGGAACCGCTACACAAATTGTTAAAAAAGGATGAGGCATGGAAGTGGGGCGACGACCATGAAAAGGCTTTCAATGACCTAAAGCGACTCCTGGCATCAGATGCTGTGCTGACCCACTTCAATCCCAAACGCCCGGTGGTCCTGATATGCGATGCATCCCCGGTGGGGGTGGGGGCGGTGTTATGCCACGTGCTGGAGAACGGGAGGGAGGCCCCGATAGCGTTCTACTCTAGGTCCTTATCCCAAGCGGAGAGAAACTACGCCCAGACAGACAGGGAACCACTAGCGATAATTGCGGGGACCAAGAAATTTCATGATTTCGTGTATGGCCGCCCCTTCACCATAGTGACTGACCATAAGCCCTTGCTAGGCATTTTCACCGCAGATAAGCCCACACCCCAAATCCTGTCCCCGAGAATGCTCAGGTGGGCCATTTTTCTCAACGCGTATCAGCACGCGTTGGTATACCGGCCCGGGAAGGAGATCAGCCATGCGGATTCCCTGTCGAGGTCCCCCATTCCCCGGGATTGCTGCCACGTGGGCGAGGAAGAGAGAGACCACCAGGTTTTAATGATAGAGGTCCTAGACTCCCCTCCAGTAGTACCGGCCGACATCGCCAAAGCGACCGGCAAGGACAAAACGTTAGCCACAGTCTGCTCCTGGGTACAGAAAGGGTGGCCCGTGTCTTCCCCAACAGCGGAATTCGACACGTTTTTCAAAAAGAAATTAGAGTTGTCCCTAGAGAGGGGTTGCCTTTTGTGGGGACAGCGGGTAGTGATCCCCACGTCCCTCCGGCCGAGGGTGCTTAAGCTGCTGCACGTCAGCCACCCGGGGATCGTCCGCTCTAAGGCTCTAGCCCGTAGTTACTTTTGGTGGCCACAGCTAGACGCCGACATTGAGCACATGGTTGGCACTTGCGAAGCGTGCCAAAGCTCCAGGCCAGAAGAGGCTCGCTTGCCACATAGGGAGTGGGACGCAGCGAGGGGGCCCTGGTCCCGGGTACACGTAGACTTTGCAGGGCCGTTCAGGGGAACGCTTTTCCTCCTTGTGGTGGACGCGTTCTCAAAGTGGTTGGAGGTCATCCCAGTCTCGAGCACCTCCTCGGCCACCACAGTTAAACAGTTACGGAGGGTCTTTTCCACGTTCGGTTTACCCGACACCCTCGTCAGCGATAACGCTAGCTGTTTCACGTCCGCCGAGTTCAGGGAATTCATGGATCTCAACGCCATTCGGCACATCACCTCCGCCCCTTTCCACCCGGCCACCAACGGCCAAGTAGGGCGCCTCGTGCGCACCACTAAGGACGCGCTGCGGCGCATGGGCCCCGGAGATCTTGACCGACAACTATGCCAGTTCCTGCTACGGTACAGGGTCACCCCACTAGCGTCAGGGTACTCCCCCGCGGAGTTGCTAATGCGCAGGAAGCTGGCCACGGTAATCTCCAGACTAGACCCCACCAGAGTAGAAGACAAAGGGCGAAATGTAGAGATGGATTCCTCAAAGAGTTTTAGCGTAGGCGCCCCCGTGCATTGCAGGAACTACGCCAGCGGGGGACCAGCCTGGGTGCCCGGCATTGTAATAGAACAAACCGGCCCCGTCTCATACCGCGTGGAGACCAATACAGGCCTCCTGTGGAGGCGGCACACGGATCAACTCAGGCGTAAGGTCCCCGGAAAGCAGGACGAAGACGAGAGTAGCAACGAATCAGCGTTAGGGTACTCCCCCACCCGTTTAACCCAAGGGGGAGGAAAAGGGGAACATGGGTCCCCACCAAGGGGGGAGGGAAGGGAATCGATCCTCAGAAATCTTTTGCGGGAGTTTGCGGCGGAAAGGAAGAGCCCCGATCACACACACATCCCCCGAGAGCGTTCCCAAAATACAGATTCCCCAAAAAGTTTAGACCTTGATTTACAGTACCAGGGGGAGTTAGCGGAGTGGTCCCCCACCCGTCCTAGCGAGAAGAGGGGTTTCAGTTCAGCCCCTGGTACTTCCAGTCCCAGTAGCCCCTGTGAGTTAGAGTGCGACATAGCGCCAATGTCCCGGAGACCGACACCCTCAAGACAGGAGGCGACGGCGAGTCCGTCCGCCACAGTCTCAAGGTCCCCCGAGCGGGGGACAGAAGGGAGCAGAACCACAAGGGTATCCTCGTCGGTCCCGCGGTTCACGATTGGAGGGTCCCCGGGGTCCGAGGGAAACAGGCAGGGGTTCACTTCCCAGCTGTTCATTCCATTCCCATCCCCCAGCGCAAGGCAGGCACAGACGCCCCACAGAGCCACTAACGAATCCCCGTTTTCCGTTGCAGGACAAGCACCCACGGAGTCAGGGATCACAGGCTCTCCAGTACTAGGGCAGGCGAAAGCACGCCCCAAGCGAATGTGCGGAAAGCCACATTGGTTGCGGGACTTCGTCCCATCCTAGGGGGGAGGGATGTTGTGTATGCATGTCTTATACTGACAGAATGTAACCACTCCATTTACAATGTGTCGCAGCTGTAAAGGAACGCGAGCAAGCAGCCCATAGAGGGCAGCTGCGAGCGTTCAATCTCACATGGTTCACATTGCTCAATCACGGACAGCCGCGGGAAAACCTTCCCCGCATTCAGCAGCAGGAAAGAAGAACTACTGAAGAGAGGCGTGCCTGGGCGAGGCCACGCCGGTAGCGGCCAATGAGCTACCGTGCTACAAGATTCAAATGTATAACCCTACTGTATATAAAGAGATGTATCACCGCCATTACCTCATGCTCCACCAGATCATCATGCAATAAACCTGTGTTAAGCCAACCCTTCGGCTGTTCTGTTGTCTTGGGTCCAATACAGTAAAGACTGCAAAACCATAGCAATCAGAACTGAAAGGTTGCTTCTGGCCTCTTCAGGGATGACTGCTCCATCCATCTTCCTTCTCATAAGAATGAGGCACTTACCGTGGCAAGTTAAAAGAGGTACAGTGATTTGCATCTTCTTATCTCCATAGTGTTGCAACCCAGCATACACTCTACAAGTAACCTCTGGGAAATGCAGCTTCCCTGATGGCTACTGACCATAAAGTACTCATCAGAGAAAGAGAAAACCCTTTCCACACATGATCTGTGTGCTGGATACACCAAAAGACTGGAGAGAGCTCCCTTTCCCCTTTCTCACCATATGTCAAGCTTGGCTTCATTCTAATTGAGCAAAGGGAGATACAGCAACAGAGGGCAGAAGTGAAGGAGACAGATCTTCTTCCACTTACTGTAGTTTAAATCCATGATGGCGAACCTTGGCACTCCAGGTGTTCTTGGAGTTCAATTCCCAGAAGCTCAAGTCAGCACTCCTGGGCTTATGGGAATTGAAGTGTGAGAACAGCTGGAGTGCCAATGTTTGCCATCACTGGTTTAAATCATAGGTCAGAGTGTGGTGCGCAGTGGTTAAGAAGTTTGCCTTGCTAGCTGGAAGGCCGGCAAGTTGGCAGTTTGAGACCTGGGTACTGCATGATGGAATGAGCACCTGTCTCTGTCCCAGCTCCTGCCAGTGTAGCAATTCAAAAGCAAGAAATTGCAAGTAGATAAATAGGGATCACTTCAGTGGGAAAAGACCTTGGAGACATGAAAGGAGCCTCATTCAGGCATCCCCTGAGCGGAGTTTCTCCAGCAAAAATCCTTTCAAACCAGGATAATTTCTGACACAAAATTATTATATGTTCAGGAACTTCAATTCCCAGAAGCCCAAGTCTCTGTGAATCCCCTTGTACACTCAGTAAACCCATTCATGGGGTTTCACAGAGACCTGGGCTTCTGGGAATTGTTCCAGAACAGCTGGAGTGCCAAGGTTCACCATCACAGCCCCAGGACGTCTTGCAATTGTAGGAATGAGTGTCAGATATTTCTTGTCAAGTACTTCTTAAAACCTGTAACCCCAGGTTTCAATCAGAAGCAATTATATTCCCTGTGTTTGTAAGGCATTCTGACTTGCAAAAATTTCTGCTAAAGCTGTGCCACTTTAACTTGCATGCGCACTTATCAATCACATAACTCTTATCAATCAGGTCCTGGGTATTTGCATGCCAGATAGCCTATAGTTCCTCGTATGAGAGAAATAAATATGAACTGACATACATTGTCCAAGCTTCCTTTTACACTGAGGGACAGGTCGATGCCATATTCCTGAAGAGAGGCAGTGAATTGTTGCCACTCCAATAAGAACGTAGCCTGGATCACAATGGAAAGTCATGGAAGAGCCATAAGGGAAATCTGTCATTGTAATGTCATGTTTCCCATTGGCCATCACTGATGGGGCAGAGCACCCTGCAAAGAAAATATTCCAGGGCAAAGATTGGTTTATAATCTAGTATAAAAACTTTCAGAATTACAACATTCTATAAGAAACTGCAAGAGCTAAAGCATTCCGGCATCTACTAAACTACTGGCTTGATGACATGTGAAAGATGTACCAACTAGATAAGTGCAAGGAAATATCTGTGGATGAGAGCAGTAGATGTAAAACAAATCAGAAAAGACCTTTGCATATTGGCGGTTCAGTCCAGTTCACAGAGTTGGAGCCTTGTAAGCTGCAGGTAACCACATGATTTCCAATGAGGGAATAGCCTGCGTCACAAATGTATATTACAGAATTCCCATATGTAAAGTCCTCTCCAATATACATTCCATGGATAATCCCTGGGGGCCGTAGACAACCCATAGCTGCACAAATAAAACAAAGGAAGGCTTTTTCAAACAATACATAGGTAAAAAATGGAACTCTTACCTGAAACGTGCCAAGACATTGTCAGCATAAAATGCAGTATGCCTCTGTATAGCAGTTGCTGAGGAATGACAGAAAGTGGCTGCTGTTTTAATTGCAGACAATAGGATGGCTATTATGGAAGCAAAATGGTAGGCTAGATGGGCCTTAATGTAGTCCAGAATGACTCTTATGCTTTGAAAGAGACCACTGAGACTTGTTGGTGATTCCTTGATACATATTAATAGTGATCAGGCAGGAAATAAAATATTTATATTGCTATAGGGGCTGATTCAATTTTCTAAAGGGTGCATGTCTAAAAGTTTTCCTACACAGGAGGTAGCTGCAATAAAAGATACATTTTATAGACCAATCAAGGATAAATACTTCCTGTGATGGTCTCACCACTAAAAAGAGATGGAGAACTAGGATACTGTCATATTGAAGCAACGCTCAGCATGGTGTCATGCCTCTCTCAAACCTATCTTTCTATTGGGGGGTGTGTGTGCAAAATACTGAATCTATCAGCTCTTGATGCAAAATTGCTGTTTCTTCACTAGTACAGAGTATACAAGCTGGCAGGGGGACTGTCTGAAATTTTGCATGCTTTGTGCTTAGTAAAAGAAGCCATCTATGCCCTTGAGTGAGAACCTTGCCTTTACAGGTAAGTCAGAAAAAGACCAGAATCTATGCTGTAAATAGCTGATTCTCCCACATGAGTATAGCCATGGTCAAACATCCCATTAGTGAATGCCATGGCTCCCTGGCTATACTGTGGAAGGCATTTTTGGACATACTGTATGTGCTATATTCCTACTTATAACTAAGTATTTTACCTTCACAGTGAGGGGCAGGGGAAGACCATGTGCCAGCGCCTGTGCAAGAAATAGTTGCCTCTCCAGTAAGGGTGTAACCAGGATCACATGTGTATTTCACAGACATTCCACTGGTAAAGGCAACTCCTTCCGGGGCAAGGTAGGATCCATGTGGGACTGAGCAGGGAGACTGGCACTGGATCTCTAAAAGGAACAAAACGTTAATTTGTCTTTCAAATAACCATTGTTTTTGCCTACATGTATTTACTTATGATTTCTGTTGTGATCATTCAGGGCTCCTAGTTCACTAAGTTGTCAGTTTCACCTAAGGTGTCACCCATATAAAGATTTTTTGTTTATTTAATTTCCATCTGAAATTTTATACAAATTGACTTAGTTTGCACTTCTTTGTTTACAAGTGAACTAAATGAACTTTGGTACCAAAATCAGTTCATAATTCAAAAAGTGTACATAATGTGTATTTGAAGGGGAAATGCTTATATACGTATTTCCTATGTTATTAGCAGAGTACATCTGACATGGTCACTTGACACCTATGTGATTATATGCAACTGAGTAATTTATCAATGTATATCAAAATAAATATATACTGTATGAGTAAATATACCACTTAACTGAACATAGAGTGGATAATAAACTTATGTATATATGTATTATGCGCTTAAAGTCAAAATGCAAAGTATAGGGATCTGTCAGTTGTTTATTAGTTTCACTGTTGGACTGGGACTCTGGTAATCCTGCTCGCCATCAAAGAGTAAAACCCAACTCAGTTTATTAGTTTATACCTCTGACACAGCTTGGTGTAGGAAAATCCCAGATGCTCTCTGACTGGCACTGAATCACTGAGTTTCCTTTCAGAACATAGCCAGGGTCACATTCAAATGTAATCATCTCCATTGGTTCATCTGCCACATTGGATCTTGTTATCCTTCCATTCTGAATTTCTGGAATTATGCAACCAGTAACTGGAAATCAAATGGGCAAAATCACCACTCCAATCCACAGTGTATGTGAACAAAAAAACAGATATACTACACTACTGAACCCATTGCCTTAATATAAAACCAGAATCTATTCTAACTTGTCCCCTAATACCATATAATATTTCTTTCCCTATGTCATAGCTCAGTGAGAGAAGACTTATATTTTGAAGCAATTTGGAACTGCAATCCAAATGTAACTTTTCCAAGCTTAGGGAACACATACTTTGCATTCATAGAACATTAGAACTAACCAAGATTCATTAGGCCCTGGAAGTCCAAGCCCTTAGCGGCTCTTCCTGCATAGGGGCTGGAGGTGGATTCTAATAGCAAAAAAGCTTCATTAAGCAGAAAATGGCTGCAATGATTGTAGTTCTTGGAGAGAGAGAATTAATTAACCTTTCACAAACATTTTCTGTCTTTACACTGGGGGACAGGTCTATCCCATGTTCCAGAAGAGAGGCAGTACAGTAATACTTCAGATAACATTTGTGTTAACACTAAAATCACATAACGTTAAGCAATCTGGAAACAAATTGAATTGCATAACATTAAAATCCTATGGGATGCATCGGATAATGTTTGCTAAAGCCTGTGCTGGTTACAATATATCTATGGAGTTTTAACGTTATCCGATGCACCCCATAGGATTTTAACGTTATCCAATGCATGCATGCATCAGATAACGTTAAAAATCGGATAACACTAAGACTTGTGGAACCAAGTTTTAGCATTATCCAAGGTTTTACTGTATATTGTTGCAGCTCCAGTAACATAGCCTGGATCACAGCAGTAAGTCACAAAGGAACCGTGAGGAAAATCTTCTCTCAAAAATCCAGTGACCACTTTTCCATTGGCAATCTGTGGAGGTGCAAGGCATCCTACGGTGGAGATATTTAAATACAAATCAATATCAGAAAATTGATCAAGACAAAGCATTTAAATCTGTCACAATTGCAACCTCCAGGACAACTGTTCCTCAAATAAGGATATTTTACATCATACTTTGTGAAAAATGTGCATCAAGTAGGTGCGTGCATAACACTATATTTACAGTTCAAGACAGTGTTTTCTTTTAAATGAAAAACAACCTTTGCATTTCGGTGGTTCAGTCCAGTTCACAGAATCAGAACCATTTAGAACACAAGTAACCGTGTGGTTTCCAATAAGCAAATAGCCTGCATCACAATTGTACACTACAGACTTCCCATATGTGAATTCATCTCCGATATATTTTCCATGGACCATTCTTGGGGGCAAAGGACAATGCATAGCTGCAAAGAAATAAAACAAGTTCCAACTGGGAATTAACAACTTACAGCAAAACAAGGACACAAAGAGAAATTCATTTTCATTACACTGGGTAGGGGATGACTCTGTTTTAGGATTAGCAAAGTGAATTAAAAAAACAACAACACAGTCCCTTACAGAAAACACCCTTGGTGAAATGTGTAATTTACATATCTTCCAATAGTAAAATTTGATAGCCTGTGAATTCCATTAACAATTGAGAGAGGAGGAGCACATAGAAGTGCTAAAGCAGAGGTGGGCAATTGTTACGTTTCACTTGGGATAGATTTCTAAAATCTAGCATGCAGCAAAACTCACTGTGGAGATTTCTTAACAGCAACTTGTGTCCAAAAGTTACACCTTTTGTGTAACTGAGGAACAGGATTTTAGCTACCAATTGGCAAAAATAGTAACCCTCCAATTCTAGAGGCATATGCTGTTGCTATGTGTACAAAAAAAAAGTGATTTGATTATTCATCTGTCAAAGCACTAATGCTCATTTTTATCACAAGTCAAAATATCAGCATCTGTTCTCACTGTGCAAATCTATTATGATGTGCCATCCCATTTTAACCTGAGAGTTCCTGCTATGTGACATAAATGCTAAATGGAAACTTGAGTTCAGAATTCTACCTGGTTGTGGTTCAAGAGCACTCAATTTCAATTTTAAATTTTTGAAAAAATGCAAGTCTGAAATACAAGGAGGTTGATTTTCTTTATGGATGCTGTTGTATATTCAAGTTAAATGCAAGTTGCGCAAGCAGCGCTTTGCAAAGACAAAATGATTATTTCCCGCCATTAACATTTGCTGCTAGATTTGGCGCAGACATTTCCTTCTGGGCGCGCTCCTTATGTTAATTAGAGTTCAATGATTGGGTATAACTTTGGATCCTGTTCGTGATTGGTTAAAACTGGTATATCATGTTATGATTGGTTAGTTAAGGTTCACCGGCAGGTTAATACATTGTATCAAAGAGTCACCGCCTGGGAGACACTATATAAGCCCCACGGGCAAACAAGGGTGGGCCCAGGGCCAGATCTATGCTTCTCATTATCAAGGCAGGTTAGACCACGGCGGGCTAACCTGGGGTCTTCTCTATATGCTCACTCGCAAGAGTAGCTTAGTACATTGCCTCTATGGTAGAATTCAGAGAGACCGATTACATGGGCCTTGTGTAGTCATCTGAAGGTCCGGATATTCCTTGTAAGAATAACCAGAAAGACTTTACAATAAACCATTGTTCGTTGTTCTGTTCATCATTTGCTGGATTGTTCTTTACAAGGGCCGGAAACAGAGGTTGATTGTAACTTTTATGTACTGTGCAAGATGGCAATGGTGTAAATAACTAAGTATTTTTACCTTGACAGTGAGGAGCAGGGGCAGACCATTTGCCAGAGCCTGTGCAAGAAATAGTTGCCTCTCCAGTAAGAGTGTAGCCAGGATCACATGTATATTTCACAGACTTTCCACTGGTAAAGGCAATTCCTTCTGGGCCAATGTAGGATCCATGTGGGACTGAACAGGGAGACTGGCACTGAATCTCTAAAAGGACATTAATTTGTCTTTCAAATAAACATTGTTTTTGCCTACATGTATTCACTTAAGATTTCTGTTGTGATCATTCAGGGCTCCTAGTTCACTAAGATGTTGCCCATATAATGATTTTTTGTCTATATGATTTCCATCTGAAATTTTATACAAATCACTGTAACTTAGTTTGCATTTCTTACTTTACAAGTGAACTGAATGAACTTTGGTACCAAAATCAGTTTATAATTCAAAAAATGTACATAATGTGAATTTAAAGGCTTATTGTCCATATTAATAGTTAACAGAGGATCTCTGATGTGGTAACTCAATACCTATATGATTATATGCAACTGAGTAATTTATCAATTTATATCAAGATATATACAGTATGAGAAAATATACAGCTTAAATTAATGTAGAGTGGATAATAAATACAGTATATGTATATATGAACTTATCTGCTTAAAGGTAAATACTGTTTGGAAAGAAGACTTATAATGTAGTTATTAGCTTAACAGCATTATACATTCAGAACAATAAAATCAAAATACATAGTTGATGACAGCATGATTTATAAAAACTGTTTTATATAAGAAATAACAGGTTTCTTCACCTGTGAAATCAATTGAGACACTTCTGAAAAACATAAAGATGATTTTATTTTAAAACATTATTTATCCAATGTCTTGCATTGAGACAAAAAGGCTTTCTAGTCATGAAACTGACTAGGAGAGGGTTAAGCAGGCTTTGGAGCAGGCATTTGCAACCTACGGCCCACAGGCCAGACCCGGCCTCCAAAGTCAATTCATCTGGCCCCCAAGTCCCTTGCTGCTTCCTGAAGCGGAAGTAAAATGTGTGCTGCACATGCGCAGAATGCTGCTAAATGCGTTCTGCGAATGCATGGAACGTGTTTCACTTCCACCTCTGGGTGGGAGGAACCACATGATCGGCCTGATAAGCTGCCCAGGAGGCGTAGTCAGGCCCGTGGCCTGAAAACGTTGAGAATCTTTGCTTTGGAGTTTTATTGCCTGGCTTGGTTTCTGTTTCAGCAGCAGGGAGAGAGACATGAAAACCATACTACTTTCACTTTCATGAAAAGTAGACAGAGGCAGACAGAGCCCCTGTACTCAAATTTAGGCAATTTACTCTTTAAAGCAAACACCTAATTTATTACAAATGAAACAAAAACACAGAAATATACTGTGCAGTGGTGAAAAACAAAGCAAGTTAAATTCTAAGCCCACTACCTCTGCTTTCAAAACACCCCTGACTAATAACACTGGATCATGTTTCAAAGTTATGCAAATACATTTCCAAACAAAAAAGTGGTCTGGAAACTAGAATAAACAGGTTTGCCCATCCCTACAGAATCTTCATTACTACAATACCCCTCATTACTACAATACCCCCCAGAGGTCGCTGTGGCTTTTCGCTTGTGGAAGAAGAGAGAGAAGGTGGTGGTGGAGGCCTTCTGTAGTTTCTCTTTCATTTCCCTGCCACATGGTCATGGAGGCTTCGTTTTTGCTGCTGCTGGTCGGAGCCACCATGGGACGGGAATCTACTCTAGGTGAGTGATATTTCATATATGGAGATTAACTCCTCAGCTGCTGGGAGGCTTGGAAACTACAGAGGTTGCTTTTTACTTTACTAATTCCCTTCCTTAAGCTGGATCTGACATTCACAGCTGTTGGTGCTTCAACTGGTTGCAGTGAGGAACAAATAGATTGGTTAATTTGGGGGAATTAATCCCTTGCTCCTCCACCCTAATGGGGGGGGGGTGTCTAGCCACATGCAGGGCTAGTTCACCCTAGGGGTCTGGCTTACTATTCTGCTCTTTGCTTCCCAGAATTTTTTTTAAATTAAAAATGAGTAAACAAGAAAGAAAAGAAAACAAAAGTCCCCCAAGAAGATGGGAAAAGGGTTCTTTGGCCCACACAGCTTTGTGCCCATTGCACCTACAATACCATCTAGCCATCTTATTTTTGGCCACCCCCTTCTTTTGTCCTCCACCTTTCCTAGCATCAAGGCTTTCTCAAGTGAATCCTCTCTTCTCATTTGATGTCCAAAGTACTTTAGCGTCATCTTTACTATTTGACCTTTAATGAACAGTCGTGGTTGATTTCTTCTAGGATTGACCTATTTCTAACACCACATTTCAAAGGCATCTATCTTTCTGCGCTCAGCTTTCCTAATGGTCCAGCTCTCACACCCATACATTACCACCGGGAATACCATTGCTTTGACTATGCAATTTTTTGTTTGCAATGTGATGCCTCTACTTTTAACTATGTTCCCCAGGTTTCTCATAGCTTGTTTCCCAAACATCAGTTGCCTTTTTATTTCACGGCTACAATCACCACCTGCAGCGACCTTTGATCCTAAGAAAGTAAAATCTGCCAGTCGTATCCAACTCTAGGGTGCAGTGCTCATCTCCATTTACAGCCAAAGAGCCAGTGTTGTCTGTGTTTGCAGACATTTTCATGGCCATGTGGCAGGCATGACTAGAGCCCAGCAAGTCCCATGGCTATATTTGGCCATGCCCACAGATTTGGCTACGCCCACAGAGGGGTGTGGCCAAAATTTCCCTTATTTTCAAATCCAAAACTTGACAGGTATGTACAGAAGGTTTCAAATTTGTATTAGGAAATTCTTTTACAAGCAAATAAAGCTGAAGAAAATAGTAACTTCATAGAGTGAAGGCCTGATCTTTTCCTAGTGGTGTTTATGTGAGCCTCTCCTACAGCAATATAAGTGCCCTTACTTAAGGATTTCTGGAACTGTTTCTAATGCAGAAAGAGGGCATTTGCATAAAAACTGATCTGCCTTGGTAATTTGTTGTATGGCTAGCCTGCAGAACTTAATTAAAATTCATGTATAACATTCACCTTCACAACGTGGGATAGGGAGACTCCACACACCAAAGGATGTGCAGTGAATAGTTGCCTCTCCAATTAAAACATATCCAGGTTCACAGCTGTATCTGGCAGATTTCCCAATTGTATATCTTGTTGACCACAGGGCATAGTATTTTCCATGTTGTACTTTTGGAGGCAATGGGCATTCTATCACTGAAACAAGCAAAGAGAGAAACCATTATCTACAGCACTGCTAAGCAAGAGAGACAGAAAGTATTTCTGGTGATAACACACAAAATAACATAACAATGTACATCAGTGCACAATATAACAAGCTGACATGAAATTTACTGTCTTTTTCCCCATTTCTGAATATGGTTGTTCATCTGGCACCACTTCTATTGAATTCGTCAACTGAGTGATGAAGTCATCACACAAAGAGAATATAAACAATTGTTAATGAAGGCAAAATGCTAATACAGTACAGTGGAACCTTGGTCAACAAACGGCTCGGTTAACATAAAAATCGCATAACAAAAGGAAAGCCATAGAAAATAGTGGCTCGGTTTACAGAATTTTTCCCCAGAATGGATTAATTGGTTTTCAATGCATTCCTTTGGGAAATTCAGTTAAAGTAATTTTCGCTGTAATAAATGTCCCATAGAACGCATTAATTACGTTAACTGAGGTTCCACTATAATACAAAAGTACAATCATAAATGAACTTTGTTCAGGTCTCTTTACACACAGAGGGTCATGTCTGAAGTACCTGAAGAGCCCTTGTGGCACAGTGGTTAAACTGTAGCGCTGAAATCAAAATTACTCACATCGTGAGTTCATTTATGATGGGCTCAAGGTTGACTCAGCCTTCCATCCTTCCAAGGTCAGTAAAATGAGTACCCAGCATCCTGAGGGCAAATGCTAATTACAATGTGAATGCACAGAGAGTGTTCTAAGTGGTATGGAGCAGTATATACAGTAAGTGTAATTGCTATTGTTACTTTCTTAGCAACATTTCTATATTCGTTGTGTTTTATAGTCTACTAGCATAGGTTGCCCGGCGTTGCCAGGCTGTTGTAAATTGTGTTTTGCTTTTTTTTGGGGGGGGGGTGAGTTAAAAATCAACAGAGGAAGCTATAAATATTTTTATTTTATTTATTTAACATGTTTGTTATTTGTGTAAACTTTTGATTTATTGTTATTTTTTGACTTGTTTTTACTCTTGTGGCCTCTAAGTGGGGCTGTTTTGTTTTTGACTTGTTTTTAATATTCCAGCCTGCAGGTGGGGCTGTTAGTAATAGTGTTGGTTTTGTTTTCATTCCACGTGTTTTTTCTCTCCTGGCCTCTAGATGGGGCTTCTTCTGGTAAGTAGTCTTTGTTTCTTCATTTCTGTTCCGGTCTCGTGGAGGGAGGATGTGCTGGTGAGTTCTCTGGTTTTATTTATTCTGGGACTTTTCTTTGTTTTGATTTTGTGGTGGTGGGCTGGGAGGTGTTTCTGTTTGTTCTTTTGTGGGTTTTTTTGGGCTTTAGATGTGTGTAATTGGTTTATTTCTGGTTTTGTTTATTTTTGTGATTTTGTTGGTGTTTATTTGTGTAATTTGTATTAGTTGTGTTGTAAGAGTTAGGTATTTTCGTGTTGTAGTTAGGTGTTTTGTCTGTGCTTTTCTGGAATTGTGGATGTTTTTGTTTGTGGATTTTGTTGTTTTCTTTTTTGTTTATAAATGGATTTTTTATTTATTTATTTGTGTTTTATTAATTTTTATTAATGTTGGTGTTTGTTGTTGGTGTGTACTTTTGCATGAAGAATGGGCTGCCTGTTGGTTCCTCTTTTCCCCATTGCTGCTTTGAATTTTGGTTTTGATGCAGTTCTTTCCCTGGTAAGGTTCGTTAGGTAGGTCGGGGGAGAAGGAGGCAGAGAAGAGCTATCTGCCTGATAATGGTTCTCTCCTCTCTGTCTCCTTTCTCTCCTGGCTTACCTAACTGGAGATTGGCAGGCAGCGATCCGTAAGGGGTGGTGCTCTTCCTTGTGGATTGCTGGCTGCTGCTTTTGTATTACCTCCACCGCTGTTTCATGTTAGTTCTCGAAACAGTGGTGTCAGAAGTACAAACGCAGCAGCCAGTCATTCGCCATGGAGGGTGCTTCCCCTTACAAACTGCTGCCTGCTGCTGGTTTTTTCCCCACCCCGGCTCAACTTTCCTTGAGGCCGCTGGTGGTCTCACCGTGTCTTCGGCGTGTGGAGGAGAGGGAGTCCCTCTTCTCCCTGTTGCTCCAGGAAAGAAGGCTGGTGGGTGTCTTGCCGTGGTTTTTTGTGGGTGTTTGTTTTGCGAGGCTGTGAGGCACTGCGTCCACCTGCAATGGACTTGCGCTCCCGTTGCAGGATGCCTACATTTTTTAATTTTATTTTTCGAGCGCCGGCTTTCTCAGTGTTCTGCGCACTCACGGCGCGTAGGACACTGGGACTTGAAATTTTGTGTTTTTTGTTTGCATTCATGTGGCAGTTTTTTTTCCTGCAGCTTGATTTCAATTGGCCGCACTGCGTTTCCCAACGTTCTTTTTGCTTGTGGCTCTCAGACTGATTGGCTGAGGCGCAGCGCGGTGCAGAGGATGTTGGGAATTGAAGTTGTTTCCCTTTTTTCGTGTTCGTGGGGCTCTTGCCCCACTGGCGGCTTCAGCAACCCTGCAGTACCCTGCGGTCCAGTTTCAGGCAAGTGCAGGAGGCTCGGTACAGGATAGGATGGATGGGTGCAGATACGTATAGCAAGTTCCAACGGTTAACCCTTGGATTTATAGGTATAGATACCCCCCCCCCCCCCCGGTCTTCAAAAGCTTACAGAGACGCACATTTACAATTTGGTGCTAATGTGTTCCAGGCTCCAGACTCTGTACAGAAAATTCTTCTGTTTCCTGTGAGTTTATATCCAGGCTCACAACTGTATTCTACAAACATCCCATTACTAAAGCCTTCTGATTCCTGATTGTTGTATTTCCCGTTAGCTATCATTGGAGGTCTGCAGCACTTCACTGCTGAAATAGAGGAGAACATTTATGAAGTACATAGAAAATAGAAAGTATGACAAACTGTGGCATGCTGTCACATATTGAGAAATCTCTCTACATTTTCAAAGGTTTGATTTCCTGATTCCGGCAGTCAAAAATCATGTAAATGCATATTAGTAGATTTGTATATTTCATAGGGATTCCTTGGTAGGTATAAGACGTTTCCTAGCAATCAGGAATATATGCAGTTCCAGCAGGCAGAAAATACACCCTTCCAATGTCTTGCAACTGTGGCATAGATCTCCCTTATGGTCATGCCGAGATGGGATCATTTTTACACCAATTTACCTAAGGTCCAATATTTCTTCATTTTTAGGATGGGGTCAACTTAAATATGATGAAAATAACAGAAAATTAAGTTGACAATTTTATTTAATTTTTAACTTTTGATCATTATATTACTGGTTTTATGATGTTAATTACCCTGAGTAGGAATGATTTGTTTCCCTAGAGGGGTGGGATATGAGTGTAAATAATAAATAAAATAAATAAATTGACCAATTTCTAGGGTTTAAAATATTTAAGTCTGTGTTCAAATTCTTGTCTATTCAACTATATAATTGCTCAGATAGGCTTTCTGTGCCACTTTTTCTCTGAGGCTCCCCATTCTAGCAGCTACTGTACATGCAACATACAGTAGTAAAGGTTTCCCTTGCTTGAAACCAGTCATATCCGACTCTAGGGGGCGGTGGTCATCTCCTTTACAGCCAAAGAGCCGGTGTTGTCTGCATCTGCAGACATTTCCGTGGTCATGTTACCTTTCCCAATGAAGTGGTGCCCATTTATCTAATTGCAATGTCTTGCCTTCAAAGTGCTAGGATGGGAGTAGCTGGGACAGATTTTAGGAACAAACGGTGTCACACAGCACTCAGGTCTTGAACTGCTGACCTGCAGACCTTCTAGTCAGCAAGCTCAGCATCTTAACCACTAAGCCACCGTTGCCCCTATGCAACATAGGCCTCACTTTAATTGCACCTCATGAATTTGGCTGGAACCAAGGAGGGAGGATTCCATTCCAGAAATATTTTGAAGAATATGTTATAATTTGCAGATCTCATCAAACCATGGATGCCTGGAAGATTAAAAACCTAGAACTGGATTAAAAATTCAGACAAAGTAGAAAATAAAAATGGCAGATTTTCTATCCATGCAGTTTCAACCCACTCCACCCCACCACCATAAGCACTAAGAGTTAATTTTCCATCAAAATTTTTAAAATATTCATACGGTATTAAATTAACACTGAAGATATGTACAGAGTAATAATATTCTGCCTGACATCCTTTTGGACAGGTTCTGCCTATACCTTCTTCTTCTGTGTCTAGGCCAGACATGACACTGCCAAAATGAAAGGGCCTTTTGGTGAGTTCCTTTTGCAGTTCCTTTCACCCGGCCTAGTGTGAGAAAGATTAGCCAGCAACACAAAGTTGCCATTACCAGGATACACCCAATTGTGGTTCAAAAATACCACAATCTTCAAGGAGGCTCTTTCTCTGTACTCCTCTGACAATCTGCTACTGACAATCTGAATCCCATGGTCTACCTATACCATGGGAATCAGATTGTCACTAGCAGATTGTCACTGTTTAATGTCTTCCTTTTTCAATTTTGGGATGCATGTGTCTTTATCTCATTGCATGTGGACTATGTAAACCGCAAAATAAAGATTGGAAATATTTAACCAGTAGCAATCTGGCATTGACAATGGCATTATTCCCGTTGCACAGGCAATGGCATATGACATGATTTTGAACTCAAAAATATAAAATGCAATCTTAAAATACCTTCACAGCGAGGCAGAGGAAAGCTCCATGTTCCAGAAGGTGTGCAGGAAATAGATGCTTTTCCAATGAGCAGATAGCCAGGATCACATGAGTAAGTTACAGACATGTGAGAAGTAAGCATTTCCCCAGCTAATTTGTTGTGCTTTCCATTGGCTATGTCTGGAGGCAAGGGGCAATGTAATACTAAAGGGGTAAAAAAAATATGAAATTGAAAAATATGAAAGGACAATATTTACAATAACATTTTCATGGGATGCTCAGCTGCAAGTTGAGATTAAAAGCAATTTATTATATAACTATTATACACTATATTTGTTTGTTGCCTTTAGTCTTCCTTTAGGAATAAAGACAAGAAGGCAAATGTCCTCTTCTCACCTACAAGGTAGGCTAAACTATGCCGACCCAAGGTCATCCAATAATGCTCACTATTAGAAAGTTGAGCCCATTTCTCATGTGCATAACTCTAGCACTCAGTCTAATGTACTGTACTGAATCTGACTGTTTATGCCCAGACTGCAATAATATTTTTTGAAAGACCATTTTAGAAAGACAGGCCTGCACGAAACCCTGTAAAAACTCCCTATATTTATCAAAATGACAACTTTTTTATGTTCTTCTACAAATTTCCACACAGTAGAATCCCAAATAAAATGTTTGAAGATCAAGCATATAATACTGCGCTCACGATTCTGCAAGAAATTAAGCTGTTATATTTTCACCGAATTAAAAAGCATTCGTAATATCAACATACCCATTTATAAAAGACACATCTGTCATTGACCTAATCTAAATTTTCCAGGCTGCTTAGAATCATAACTACAATTTCTAAAACAGTGCCCTTTGAATGAGTTGTACAGTGAAAAACTGGTTTGTTGATATCACAGAAATTTTATTACACAGACTTTATTATTACCGTATCTGAAAACAAATCTGTTCATTAGCAGGTGGCAAGTCACACAGATATACAGACACAGGCACAAGTATAGTTATAGACCAGGAGTTATCAACCTTTTAAAGCTGGGGGCCGGGTCATGCTCCCTCAGACACATGAAATGGTACCGCAGGCCGCAGGTTGAGAATCCCTGATATAGATGGATATTTCATAGTCATACTTGCCCCATTCACAGTGAGGTAGAGGAGGGTCCCATGTACCATCCACTTGGCAATGACTCATTTTTGAACCAGATATCTTATAGCCGGCATTGCAGTCCAAGGTAACACTTTGGCCATATGTGTATGTGGCAGAATAACCAACCATTATCCTTCCATTCTCAATTTGAGGCGGCAAACAGTAAGTTACTGCTAAGGAGATGATTTAATAAAAATACAAGATGAAAAGGAATACACTGCTCTTTGTCTATCTGTGCATTTATCCACCAGTGTCACTGACATATTTGGTCTCACTAGTTTAGTACTATCCATAGCTAATGGTGTCTGAGTCAGGTTCGCCTGAGTGGGTGGCATAGAAATTTGAAAATTAAATTAAATTAAATTGTTTGGGGGCAAAGAACAAGAAGACACTTTACTTACTTGCTTGCTTGCTCACTCACTTCTTACCCACTCACTCACTCACTCACTCACTCACTCACTCATGGTACTTACTTACTATCCCACCTCAATTGGTGCAAGCACCACTCTGGGCTGCTTACAGCAATAAAAGAACAGGACTACAGCACAGGAAAGGCAGAATCCTGATGCTATTTTCAATGTATTGCTGTATTTAGTCTTAAGAGATTCAGTTTTTGTGGTTTGTTCACAAGGGGGGAAATGTGAAAGTCATACCACTACAATATGCACGGCCACTCCACTCTCCTTTTAACCCATCCTTAGAAGTGCAGGAAATGTAGGCATCTCCAACAAGAGTGTAGCCGTCTTCACAGGTATATATTACAACAGTCCCATAGTATAAGTGGTCAAAAACTGCACCAGTGTGCTTGCCATGAGGAATGACTGGTGGTGGAAGACATGAAATACCTAGAGAGAGTTAAAGAATTAGCCTATGTTAACATAAATATTGGTATAATCTATATTACTTTCTCATCAGTTGCTTTTAGAAGCAGGGAGTAACCAAACACCAGATTCAACAGTTAAAACCAAAGAGGCATATAATATTCAAGAGTACAGGTGTAATATCAGCTACAAATGGAACCAATCTTTACCTATAAGAAGGCCCGTTAATTGTTCGTGTCTGGCATACACGCCCGCACCCGTCCCTACTATCCCGTACTGAGCCGCCTACACTTACCTGACCACCCTTTAAGCATTGCCGCAAGGGTCTGCCCATCGCGAGTGGGACAACCGCCCCATGAACGCGACCCAAAAACCTTCAATGCCCAGCGTCCTTCACACAGCGCCACCCCTCAGCCAATGAGGCTGAAGGGCGTGAGCATGGAGGCCAGGAAAGTGCCACGCGCTAAAAAATGGCTGACGCAGGCTCTCCCCACTTCCTCACCGAAGTCGCGCGGGGAGAGAAGGGGCTGCCCATCCTCCCCTGGAGCAATGGCAAGCTGGCGCTGGCCTCCGGGGCTGCGGGGAAACGGGAGACAAAGGCCACACTTTCGCCTCCTGGAGAGAAGGAATCCCCTTCATGAAGGGGGTTAGCTTCTCTCTTGGTTGGCTGGGGACAAAACTTTCATCCCCAGCCAACCAAGAGAGAAGCCAACCGGGAGGCGAAGTCGCGGCTTTTACCTTCTGGAGAAAGGGGAATCGCTTCTCTCTTGGTTGGCTGGGGCCATTCATCCCCAGCCAAACAAGAGAGAAGCGATTCCCCTCTCTCTGGAAAATGAAGGCCGCGCCTTCGCCTCTCGGAGAGAAGTAATCCCCTTCACGGAGGGGGTTAGCTTCTCTCTTGGTTGGCTGGGGATGAAAGTTTCTTTTCCCCTCTCCCCCCCTGTCTGTGTGTGCACACACACCCCAAAACCACCCCAACCACCAACGAAATTGATACCTGCCTGGCAGGGCCAGGCAAAAAAAAAAAAAATATGCTAGTCTTTCATAAGAAAATAAAAGCTATTGTGTTCTCTGGAGTTCTATAATTTCCCGTGCTTTGTCATTGTCATGCACAGTTATATTTGAACACTAAAATAGACAGAATAAGGGCAATGCTTTTGTGTTAGTAGTAAAATGGTTACCTATTAAGCAAATCAAACTTTCCAATGATCCTGTAAGACAAGATCCACTGAGAGGTAACTGTTACCTTTTTAATATTTATTCTACTAAACATCTTGGAAAATATACATGATATACAATTAAAGAACCCTTTGCCAGCAAGGGCAGAAAACCAAGAACTGAAGCAGAATTTGAAAAAGGCAATGAATTGTGTGAACTGCAAATTTGGGCAATACTATTATTGGATCACTAAAAAAATACAACTAAGACAAGCTCATTAGTTCTCAAGACCTGTTGATTAGATAAAGGTGGTATAAAATAGGGGGTCAAGATAAAATAGTTCAGAAAACTGGACCAGATGTGATAGAAGCCATACTTCCAATAAAGAAAAATGAAGTTATTTAGACTTCCCACAAGACAATGATAATAAAGGTAATAATTGGCAATTACACAAAAATATCTTGCTTCCTTCCCCAATAGGTCTTATTAAACAAAGAGAATGAATGGGGGGTGGGAGTGGGGAAGCTGGAAATTACTTAGGTTTACCTTCATGTTGGCCTAATTTGTGATAGCATGTTCCCAAGATGGAAGAGATTTGGATTTGCAAGAAACCAGCTCCTCTCTCAACCTTACCTTCTCCACTCATCTTTCTTGGCTCTTTTGCTGGCCAGTATTCCAAGTTGGTATATTTCTGGAGTCAACCAGCAGAAGGACAGTTGTGTGGTACAAGAGGCTTCAGCCAATTATAAATCCAGTAAAGCCAGTACTGTATGTTTTAGTGGTAGATTAGGCTCCATATTTGAAACTGATCTTGTTTCCCTCTTTGGTACAGATAATCCATGCAATTGCTCTGAGCGTATATCTTTTACCCATTTTACTATATAGGTCTCACGGTGGTCCTAAAGTTCTAAAATTGTTCTGGGAAGTAACTATAAAGGAATAATAATTAGACATGAGATGTGGCTTACTCACTTTCACAAAGGGGAGTATCACCAGTCCATGCTACTTTCCAGCCTGATATCACACATTGTCGGGAAGACTCACCAACAAGCCTGTATCTGTATGGAGGGAGAAGCAATTATGGGCTATCAACATCATTTTCCTAAGTGATTTAGAACTTATTAAAGGCAGTATGTGTAGGGCATACAGTGATAACCAAGACTCAGAAGATTTGGGCTCAAATTCCTGCTCAACCATAGAAACTCACAGGGACAATGGGGATGGCAGTGGTAAACTGATCCTTCAACATCCCAAATACTTCATAAAACCATAAATCAAAAGAAGCTTGATAGCTGGTTGTTATTGAAGCTGCCATGACCCTTGCCCATCTTGGCTCCTAAAAGCTGCAACTTATGGGATAATTGGATGAGTCAGGAAGATCATCAATTATTTGCTCTGGGAAGATAGAATACCTCCTCGGTTGAAGGCAACAATTATCTGACCTATCATGAAGAAAACTAATTTGACTTCAAACAATCTTAAAAACTATTGTCCAGTTGCCAATATTGCGCTCGCAGCTAGGCTAGGACATAGGAGAGGGAGGTGTGTAGCGATCAGCGGACTGCTGCAACCTGCTATAGGCATGCACACTCCTGAGTGCAGTCTCTCTTGTCACCTCCGGCAATCAAGAACCATAGCCTGCTGGGTGGATTCCACTCCTGTAACTTCCGAGAGTATGCGATCTTTTATACAGTAGCGTACAAAGAAGAGAGCTTAGGAAAAACCTGGGTTAGAATGAGTAAGTTGACATCCACTCAATAAATCCTTTTCATCAATTTATTTAAGCAAAGCATCTGAAATAAAACAAAGACAGAATAGACAGGCGGGGAGCAGGACAGAAACATCTGGGGTCGTTTGTTGGCCCCAAAAGCCACTCCCCTCCCCTGGTTTTAAGGGGGTGGGGGAGGGGGGGAGGGAACGATTGCCTTGCCAGTCAGGTAGGGGGGGGCAGCATTCTGTCTGGGGTATCTGAGGAGGTTCCGGAGGCCAATATAGGGGTTGTGATGGGCATGGGGCGATATAGCGGGTACCGTGGGGCAGGCCACTCTCGGGGAATGAGGGACCGATGGTTAGTACCCATCCCTCATTCCAGTCCCCCGGTTACATCTCTGGGCCCTGAGCAGTCGATCCAAGGTGGTTCTGCCCTTAGGCTGGTGCTGATGAATGCCAGGTCGGTTTGTAATAACGCCCCCCTGATACAGGATGCCATTCTGGGGGGGGGGAGGGGGGCGACCTGGCATGAATCTCCGAGACATGGCTGAGACCAGAGGATGGGGGTCCTCTGTCAGAATTGTGTCTGGCCGGGTTCAGTATTTGGCACCAGCCGAGGGAAGAGGGTAAGGGCAGTGGCGTGGCCATTATAGCCAGGGAGTCACTGGGAGCCGCCAGGGCTACCGCTCCACAAATTCCGGGTTGTGAGACTCTGCTCCTGCGGCTGGGCCCTAAGGGTCAGTTGGGAGTCTTACTCCAGTACCTGCCCCCTTGCAGAGTAAGGGACTCCCTCCCTGAGCTCCTCGAGGCCGTCTCGGTGTTGGCATTGGAGTTTCCTAGACTGATGGTTCTGGGGGACTTCAATTTGCTGTCGCTGGGGACTGGCTCCAAGGTTGCACAGGAGTTCATGGCTTCCATGGCAGCCATGGGCCTGACTCAAGTAATTCGGGGTCCGACCAGGGGCAGTGGTCATACACCAGATTTAATTTTCTTGTCGGAGCAGTGGCAGAGTGATCTGGGTTTACAGAATTTAGATATTTTATTTATTTATTATTCTATTTATATTCATATTTATATAGCCGCCCAACTCACAAAGACTCTGGGCGGCATACAATCTTAAAACCCTTAAAACAAGAACAACCCCATTAAAACAAATTACCCTGCTAAAACCCCCACACATTAAAAAGTGGAAGATTACTTTGATATTAAACCAACCAGCAGGTGGGGGTCACAACATCTTCAGGACCCCACACCTGCCCCACCAGCCATGTTTTCAGATCTTTCCTGAAGGGCAGCAATTCTGTCTGCAGCCTTAGTTCCACTGGCAGGAGGTATAACACCTGTGCCATGGTCAGATCACTATTTGGTGACTCTGGACTTCCTGGGGGTGAGGCTTCACTGTAAGGAGGCGGGGCCTATTAAATTGGCCCACCCCTGGCGACTAATGGATCCTGTTGGATTCCAGAGGGAACTGGGGGATCTTCCTCTGGATCGATGACACGATTCATGTGAGGCGCTGGTTGACCTCTGGTGTAGGGTGACAGCGGTAGCCTTGGATGGAATCGCACCACTGCGGCCTCTCCGAGCCTATGGGGCACAATGATCTCCGTGGTTCACAGATGAACTATGTGAGCTTAAACGGGTGAAGAAACGCCTAGAGCGATTCTGATTGGACACTAGCTAGAGTCGCTATTAGGGCCTACCTAGTGGCAATGGGGGTGGTGAGGCGGTAATACTTCACCAACCTTATTGCCTCCGCTGACAATCGCCCAGCCACCCTGTTCCGGGTGACCAGGTCCCTCCTTGGTAGGGGTTGGCTGAGGACTTTGCTGACCATCTGGTGGAGAAAATTGACCAGATTCACTCGGGGTTTAATCCTGGCATGGATGGGGAGGGTCCGGAGGAAACTGGAGCACAGTCTTGCAATGTCATCTGGGATCGGTTTGATCCAGTTGGCCCTGATGAAGTGGACAGACTCCTTGCAGCTGTTTGTGCCACTGCTTGTCCATTGGACCCCTGTCCCTCTTGGTTGGTGAAGGCCTCCAAGATGGTGACAGCTGGCTGGGTCGAGGCAATAATTAATGCATCTTTGTGGGAGGGGGTGTTTCATGCACCATTAAAACATGCTTTGGTGCGCCCCCTCCTAAAAAAAACTGTTCCTAGACCCAGCCATTTTGTCCAATTACAGGCCAGTCTCCAACCTCCCCTTTATGGGGAAGGTACTGGAAAAGGCAGTAGCACATCAGCTGCAGGGGGTACTGGGTGAAGTGGATTATCTGGACCTCTTTCAGTCTGGTTTCAGGCCCGGATATGGTACTGAGACAGCATTGGTCGCGCTGATGAATGATCTCTGGCGGGAGCAAGATGGAGGCTGTCCGTCCATTCTTGCTCTCCTTGACTTCTCTGCGGCTTTCAATACCGTCGACCATGGTATCCTTCTGGAACGGCTCTGAGGATTGGGGATCCTGCGCACTGTGTGGTCCTGGTTTTCCTCATTTCTGAAGGGCTGGACCCAGTCGGTGTGGTTGGAGAGTGGGAGGTCGAGCCCCAGGCCCCTCAAATATGGGGTGCCTCAGGGTTTGGTGCTCTCCCCTCTCCTATTTAATATCTACATGAAGCTGAAGGGTGAGATCATCCGTTCCCACGGGGTGCTGTACCATTAGTACGTGGATGACACTCAGTTGTACATCTCGACCCGTGGTGATCCCAGCGATGCTATCGAAGTCCTGTCTGGGTGTCTGAAAGCTGTGGGGGTCTGGATGGGGGCCAACGGGCTACAACTGAATCCCAGCAAGATGGAGTGGCTATGGATAGGGGGCCCTGGGTTGCCCAGGGAATTACCATCTTTGGTTTTGGATGTGGCTGTTTTGCCCCAGACAAACCCGGTGCACAACTTGGGGGTCCTCCTGGACTTGTGGCTGCTGCTAGAAGAATAGGTGGCAGCCATGGCCAGGAGGGCTTTCGCACAGCTGCAATTAATTCGCCAGTTGCGCCCGTTCCTGGACAGGGACTCCCTGGTCATGGTCACTCATGGTCTGGTCACCTCCAGACTAGATTATTATAATGCGCTCTACATGGGGCTGCCCTTGATGACCATTCAGAGGCTACAGCTGGTCCAGAATGCGGCAGCCCGGGTGGTGATGGGGTCTGGATGTTATGCCCATGCCTCGCCACTGCTTCGGGAGCTGCACTGGTTACCAGTTTGCCTCTGGGTGCAATTCAAGGTGCTGGTTTTGACCTTTAAAGCCCTACATGACAGTGGGCCAGGCTACCTAAATGACCGCATTGCCCTAAGGACATCTGTCCGTCCAACCAGGGTGGACTGGAGGGGCTCTCTTATTGTACCATCTGCTAGAGGGGCTCACCTCTCTAGCATTAGGAGGAGGGCCTTCTCCGTGTCCGCACCGGCACTCTGGAACCTCCTACCAACAGAGCTATGTCTCCAGACGGAATTGCTGCCTTTCAGAAAAGAACTTAAAACCTGGCTGGCAGGCCAAGTATGGGGTGCAAGTGGAAGGGTGACTTCCGTTGGGTGGCTGGTATAGTGCGACTCCAGCCCCCTCAGTCCCTGCACCCTTTTTTAGGGGGAGGGTAGTTTTTAAGCAGTTTTTAATTATGTTTTTATTATGATTGTGAACTGCCCTGAGTTGGCGTTGGCCAAGTGGGCAGTATAGAAATCGAAATAATAAAATAAATAATAAAAATAATAAAATACAGAAAGAAATAGTTAGCTTTTCCCTTCGGCAGAGCCCCGGGCAGGCAGAGCTTG
The DNA here is from genome assembly GCA_035047345.1 of Bradypodion ventrale. Taxonomy (NCBI): domain Eukaryota; kingdom Metazoa; phylum Chordata; class Lepidosauria; order Squamata; family Chamaeleonidae; genus Bradypodion; species Bradypodion ventrale. Next base: position 61,760,218 of record JAWDJE010000004.1, read on the forward strand.
CTCCTTAGATGTTTAATCTCTTCTCAGAGAGTTGGGCAACATTCCAATGAGCCAGTGATGGCATCAGCTGGTGAGCCAAATTGGAGGTGAAAAGCAGCTCCTTAAATACATGAAGAGAGCAACCTTTCTCCTACCAGAGAGATTTGGCACTGATAAGAGATACTAATCACATTTGACTGCTGATAAGAGCTATCCTACCAGGATTGAGTTTCATCCTGCTGGTTAGAAGGGAGATAAGGATTAAGGACTTTCCCAGTGCTCCTGGCCCCCTCCCTTGGAGTGTCCTTGAACTAGAGCCAGGCAGTCTGAAATGGAGTCAGAACACAAAATGGAAGTAGTCTGGTTCATTAAGATCCTGACAGCCAATACCCCATTTTTTCAGCAACAATGTGGAGAGAGTGGTGGCAGACCAACTGAGATCATTCCTGGAGAAAACTGAATGCCTCGATCCACACCAATCTGGATTTAGACCTCACTGTGGTACCTGGGTGGTATTGATTAACCTGCTGGGTGATCTTCTAAGTGAGGCTAAGGATAGATCCTCACTGTTCATCCTCTTGGATCTCTCAGCAGCCTTTGACACTGTCAACCACAGGGTCCTTCTGGACAGGCTGGACAGGGTGGATATTGATGGCCAGGCCTTGGCCTTGAATTTATCCTTCTTGGAGAGGAGTGTCCAGAGAGTACAGTTTAGGAAGGAATTGTCCAATCCTTCAGTACAATTGTATGGGATTGGGATGCCTCAGTGGTTGGCAATCTCCTCAATGTTGTTTGACATCTATATGAGGCTGCTGGGAGAGGTCATCAAGAGATGTGGGGTATGCTATCATAGTATGCTGATGATACACAGCTTTATCTACCCCTTTCCATCTCAGCAGTGGATGTCATATGGACCCTGAGGAGTGCCTGGAGGTGATCATATTGTGGATGGAGGAAAATAGACTGAAACTGAATCTGAATAAGACAGAGCTCATGCTGGTTAAGAGCAACCAGTCTCAGGTTGAGAGGATTCCCCTGAATTTAAGGGGTGTCACTCTCCCAATAAAGGTCAAGCCTACTTTCTACCATCTGCAATGCATAGACCAGCTCTGTTCACTTCTGGTCAAGAAGTATCTGATAGTATTGATCTATGCATTGGTAATCTCCAGAATCAGTTTTAAAATGCTGAGAAATAACAGAGAGAAAAAATTAAGATGTAGAGGGAGAAAGATGAAAAATGAAATTAGTCTTTAGCATTTGGACTTAACTCAAACAGGTAACTCATAGCCCGCCCACCCCACCCCCCACCTGTCAACTGTGGCTCTGGACAATCCAGGACCTGCACACAACAGTTCTGCGCAAGTCGCCTTCTACGCATGCGTAGGGTTCTATGCAAGCGTAAAAGGGTTCTACGCAAGCGTAAAAGCCCTCTATGCATGCGTAGAAGGCGACTTGCGCAGAAGGGCTGTGCAGTACCTCCTTTCCCTCGCTGCCAAATTCCGGGGTTTTGGCAGCACGGAGCGGGAAATGGCGCAAATCAGTGCCGAAAACCGTGAAATCCCAGCCAATCTGGGAAGGTTGACAGGTATGCCCCCACCCCAGTGATGAGAGCCATGACATTTGGAAGTACATGACAGAGAGGTGCTGGAAATGAACAGAAACTGCCAAGTTTTGCTCAGGCATTAGTAAAAAGTGTATAATTAGACCCCCACTAAGTGAGAGCCTTGTCATGGCATGGGAGCTTGAGTGGTCTCACTAGACAGTATTGTGACGTGAAGACCACCAGACACTGGATCAAGTTGGGAGGAGGCGATCCATATGGAACGCTCCAAAACCCTTTTATTCCTGCTCAAAAGCCTCACCCCATGTGCCCTGTGGCAATCATGGGGTGTAACAACTAGATTTGTAACAAACTAGATTAGTGTACATTTGCTGCAGAAAAGTCAGTGCATAGGAAAGAACAAGGAGATAAGTTAATACTTGGCAATGATTACTGTGTTCTTGGCAGATATGCAAGAAGGGAAAGTATCACTGATATAAGAAAAGGCTGAAATGGGATATAGCTAGTTTCTGCCAGGCAACTGTCTTTTGACGTGGCTGGCAGTTTTCTATCTGAGCCGTTGCCCTTTGGAAATAGGTCAAAGGTCATCCCTTCAGTATTGCCCATCTCTTGTCAATGTTAGACCAGGACTAAAACTCACCGAAGCATCCTCCGTCAGATCCCTTGGGCAAGGTGAAAGTGGAGGGTACACGTCATGGTCTGCCTAGCCAGTGGGTGACATGATATCCAAATGGCTAAAAAAAACTGCATGCAAGTGGACTTGATTTCTATTTGTGTGTGCGGAATGTCATTGAGGAGACATCTACCAATGCACGGACTCCTTGCTGAATAAAGACTCCAAGGTATCCAAGGTATAATCTGAATTGATAGTCATATGTAGTATAGTGTTTGAGTAATGAAAAAAGTATCAGAAACTTTCGTACAGCAAGTTAGTTTTTAATCACTTTCAGGTCATTTTTAAAATGTTCAAAGATGTTTATAAGGGCATTTTGTGTAGAACTTTGTTACGAATCATAGGTCCTCACAAAAAAAAAGGTGATAGTATGTTAGAAAAAGGAATAGCAAGCAACAAATAAAGTAAAATTTTGCCTTTTAGCAATGTAATAGCTAATGGCATTGAGTAATTTTTCAAACATTGCAACAAGGAGTAGGAAAGAATTACTATCCAAGCTCTGTACTTACCCATCCTCACAGGTGTAATTTACTGTGGAGCCAAAAAGAAAATCTTGTGATACAATTAGCCTGCCATTTTCAGGTTCTCCTGGAAAGCCACATGATTTTCCTATCAAAAGAAAGACTAATTATGTTTCTGTATGAGAGCACATTATAAATGAAATATAATCCAAATTTTCTACCTTTTTATGATAAAGTCACATTAATACTAAATCCAAGGGGGCAGAATTACACAGCTTGGTCAGCAGTTTACATGAGAACCACCGAGATAATTTGGTCCATATACAAAAACCCTCATGGAAGAACCATTTTTAAAATTTTCCCTTTCTCTGTCTTGTAAGTAATTTTAAGAACATTGAGAAACTCACTTTTACAGAATTCCTGAAATTCTGACCACTGTTGATTTCTAAGGCATGTAAGTGAGGCCTTCAATCCAGGGTGCTTTAGATAGCCGGGGCGACAGACGTATCTTACAGTCGAGCCAACAGGAAAGGAATTGTTGTTTTTATACTCATCAAGGAGCTCAGCATACTTTAGCCACAGTGCGGGTCCACAACTGCCTTCTGATAGCACAAAAAGGGGGGATCATTAATACAAATTATCAAATTCTTTTTTATTAATCCCTAATTCATTTATTGTTGGTATTTAATTGCTCTTCTACTCTCCACTTCTTTCATAATCTGTGTATTTTTGTTCTGCAAACCTACCCTTTAATATAATTATGAAAGAGCAGAATACAGTATTACATGAAACTAGTTACAGCAAAAATAAGGTTGTTGATTTTTGCTGTAAATAATCTTAAAACAATATGTGAAAGTATAGCATATTATAAAGGAGCAAGCTATACATGTACAGCTTAAAACAAAACTTGCCAGATTTAATTTTTTAAAGTAAGAAAGTGAACTGGAGCCAAAAATATGTCACGATAGGTCAAAAGATCATTCCATTGACTAGGTGCCACAAGAGTGCAACCCCAGCATGCAGTAACCAGAGAAACAGGAAAGAATAGCCTGATCTAAAGGAAGTTATTTTGCATTGTGTGACTGTACAGTAATTACATTTAGAAAGATCCTTTCTTCCCTCTGAGATCTGTTGACCCTATTTGCATGTCTTAAGGCCTTTGTTTTGCTCTGGCCTTCTCTCTCTTGTTTTTTTGCTTTGGAAGAGGAAAGATTTCCTTTGCGCTCCTCCATCTTCCAGGACATGTGGCTGGAAGAAAGCCTTTACTTTACTTCTTTCTAAGCCAATTTCATCAAGACTCCTGGGTGGCTTGTAAATTCCTACCTGGCCACAAAGAGAGTAGGGCTCTGCTGGGGGAGGGTGGAAGCTCTCCCATTGGGCTGCCAGGCAGAGGGATGGAGCAAACTCTGTGCAGGGAGGAGGAAGGAAGCGTTCCCATTTGATTGCTGGGCAGAGGGCTGGGGTATGTGCCCATGGAAAGGAAGAGTAGGGACTTATGGGCCGGGTAGGGACTTATGGGCCACCCTTCTGTTCTCATTTTGTAAGTACAGTGGAACCTCAGTCAATGGAACTAATGTGATCTCCAGTACATCAAAAAATACTTAAACCGAATTTCCCATAGGAATGCATTGAAAGCAATTTCCCATAGGAATGCATTGAAAAAATACGTTAACCAAAATGTGGTTTCCCATTGGAATGCATTGAAAACCAATTAACCTGTTGCCCCCCCCCCCAATTTTTTTTTTTAAAATGTAAACTGAGTCACTATTTTCTAGGGATTTCCTTTCGTTATGTGATTTTTACATTAAACAAGCTGTTCATTAACCAAGGTTCCACTGTAAATTATATTTTACTTTCTCTCAGGTATCTAGTCCAAGTGTGTATATTAGCTGGGCTAAAAGGGGAGAACTGGGAGACTTGCATTGGAACATAAAATTGCCTAAAAACCTGCCCTGCTTTGCTGTGCTGCTGCTACAAATAACTTAACAACTTCCTCCAGTTTTGCATAATTGCATTTCAAAAGGCAACTCAGAAAAGTTACTGCTTCAGGCTATATGTGCTAGAATCCTCAGCCAACATGACCACTGGAACGTATTGTGGATTATGCTTTTTAACATTGATGCAGAGAATGACTTCCGGACTGAATAGAATTCTGGCCATTCAAAGTTCCATTCTCAGAAGACAGGAATATTGCAGCAGCTATACTTTACTCAGCTAATGGATGTTTTACCAGACCAGTCTCTTTGGCACTCTTTATGTTAAGGGTGGAGACATTTTTTCAGTCAAAGAGTGAATTCAAATTAGGATAGGGTCTTGGATTCACATTTTTTTTATTCAGGGCAACCATTGGAAAGAAAGAATGGTAAGAGAAGATTGTCCACCATCTACTACATGTATCCTGCAGCAGAATGTTCTCTACCCCTGCTCTGTGGAATAATCAATATGGCCTACATCCTTCTTTACTTTGGTGTAAATCTGAATAAAAAAAGGAGGAATTGCTATCTTACTTCCCATTTCCTTCACACCAGTTTGAGATTGCATACAATATTCAAAGAGTGTTCCATTCATTTCATATCAGAAACAATCAAGGAAGACCTCCCAATCGAGTAAACACAATTCCTGCTTGTCACAGACAATGAACCCAAATAGAGTACAGTACATACCCTTGATACAAATGGGGACAGGAGAGTCCCATGTATTATCTATCTGACACTGAATTGTCTGGTTGCCTTTCAGGATGTAGCCAGGATCACATTCAAATATAACTGTCTCATTGAGTTTACGAACCACTTGAGTGCTTATTATTCTTCCATTCTGAATTTCTGGAGCTATGCAACCAGTAACTGCAACTGAAGAGATAAAACTACCCTTAGAATTAATGGTGAAATGGAAAAGGGAGTATTCTGAAGAATGATGTTTTAGTTCTACAAAGACTTGACATAAAGCTTAACATTCTAGCTCTCCTCAGTGCAAAATAAAGAATGTTAATGTCCAGTATTTCATTTTCAATTTATGCTTGGAATTATGTAAATCATGGTAGCAAATTCCTATTAATTCACAAGGTGTTGTTCATAAAGTGCCTCATTAATGAGCAGCAATTAACTCCAACAACAGATCCACATCTTCCTCTTTGTAATCATAAATTAGCAAAGGGATTCTGGCTGTTGTCTAACAGTAACATCTTCAAACTTCTCTCTGAGTAGATAGTGGCAACAGGGCTCTTGATCTCACAGGCTTTTAATTGGACTAAGATTGTTGTGCTCTGAAAAACAACTGTTTCTATTCAAGAAAGAGTTTACATACTTGTGGAAATATTTTAGTCATACTTGCCCCGTTCACAGTGAGGTAAAGGAGGGTCCCATGTGCCATCCATTTGACAATGGATCTCTCTTGAGCCAGATATCTTGTGGCCATTGTTGCAGCCCAAGGTAACACTTTGGTTATATTTGTAGGTGTCAGAAACACCGGCCACAATCCTTCCATTTTCAATTTTAGGCAGCGAACACTCAGTCACTGAATAGATGAAGACATGTTAGAAGAATGAAGAGAGAGAATTAAAAGAGTTTTCTTTTCTATAGTGTATCTCTCTTTAGTTCTTTGGATGCCATATCATAGACTGGTGGGTTACATTTGACTAGATTTGACAGTATGGATCCCTGATTATAATAAAATGGGGGTTAAAGAGGACACAAACTAACCCATACTATCAAAATAGAGTACTATCAAATTACCACGTTTAGATGTTAACAAAAGTCAGTCTTTTCTCCACAATTGAAAAACCACACCTCCACAGTATGCACGGCCACTCCACTCTCCATTGAGCCCATCCTGAGAGGTACAGTGAATTTGGGCCTCTCCGACAAGGGGGTAGCCATCTTCACAGGTATACGTTACAGCTTTGCCATAGTAGAACTCATCCATATATATGCCACTGTGGCTGCCATGAGGAATAACTGGGGGTGGGAAACATTGGATATCTAAGGGCAGAAGCAATCAGATGTTGTGTGTTAAAGTCAAAACATGGGGTGATTTACTTTGCTTTTCAGTGAACAAGTCCATGAGAAAAGGAAGTTTTGGGACTGAATAGTTTAAAATTAGCGCTCGCTGTGAGACTTGTGAGAACGAGACCAGCATAGCCACAAAATACAATCCATCATGAACAAACAAAAAAAGCCCACACTACACCTCTGGAGTTCCATCTGCTATACTCTATTTTGTACAGTCAAAGGTAAGTGCTACAATGGCATCAATAAACTTAATAAACATGAACTTACACCAGTGGCTCAAGTGGTTAAGATGTTGACTGGGATGCAGAAAGTCAGCAGTTCAAAACCCGAGTGCTGCATGACGCAATGAGTACCCATCTCTGTCCCAGCTCCAGCCAACCTAGCAGTTGGAAAACAAGAAATTGCAAGTACAGTGGTACCTCACTTAAAGAGCATAAAGCATTCTGCGGGATTGCTCTTTAAGCGAGTTTACTGTTTAAGCGAAACACCATTGTAAGTGACCAATTGTGACTTCTGGTGGGGGGATTGCGAACCCTGATTTAGTAGTTAAGCAAGTTTTTAGTTGGTTTTAGTTGTTAAGCAAGGTGACGATTCAGAGAAAATTCTGCTCTTTAAGCGAGTTAGTCTCTAAGCGAGGCACTCTTTATGCGAGGTTTTACTGCAGCTAAATAGGCACCACTTCGATGGGAAAGTAAACAGTGTTCTGTGCACTTTGGTGTCTAGGCATGCCTGCCACATGTCCACGGAAATGTCTGCAAACACAGACAGCGCTGTCTTCGGCTATAAACAGAAATGAGCACTGGACCCTAGGGTTGGATACGACTGACTTTTGAGCAAGGGTGACCTTTACCCTACCTTACACCAAAAGGTACATACTGTATCAAGCAGGCCATGTCCCTTAATCAAGCAAAGTGCTGTAGCAGGATACATATTGTCCTGTGTGAGGACCCTTGGCCCAGAGTCCTAGTGGTGCCACAGGTCTCTAGCAATAGCAATTACAATTATATACCACTCCATAGCACTTAGTGCACTCTCTGGGTGGTTCATAAGTTAATTAGGATTTTGCCCCCAACATGCTGGGTTCTTATTTTACTGAGCTTGGAAGGCTGGAAGGCTGAGTCAACCTTGACCCCTGGTCAGGATGGAACTCACAACCTTTTGGCTGCAATACAGCAAGAGTGCTGACTTGGGCTTCTGGTAAATGAAGTCCAAGAATGCCTGGAGCACCAAGGTTGATCATCCTGCTCTACAGCCACTGTTGTTTACCCAAACTCTGACCCCCACAAATAAGAGGTGCTGTGGTGCAAGTCCTAGGTCAGTGATGGTGAACCTTTTAGAGGCTGAGTGCCCCAAATCCAACCAAAACCCCACTTATTTATTGCAAAGTGGCAACATAGTGTGACAAACTCTGTACTGGGGGAGGAAGCGCTACCATTGGCTACTGGGCAGAGAGGTGGAGCAAACTCTGTGCAGGAGGAAGGAGGAAGTGCTCCCATTGGGCTGCTGGGCAGAGGGGCATGGTAAACTCTGTGCTGGGGTGACGACGCATCTGCCCACAGAGAGGGCTCTGAGTGCCACCTGTGGCATGCATGTCATAGGTTCACCACCATTGTCCTAGGTCAGTGTGAACACCTACAATGTTTCCAGGCAGGATGAGTCACAAACCCCAGTCAAAGGTCTCGGAAGAGTTTCAAGCTCTTTCTGAAAGGGGTCAGGAGACATAGACTTACTCGAGGATTGTTGGTGGCTCTGCAATTCTTACTCCACAGAGCCCCACTGAAAGTATCTAGAGACCATGAAGAGACTGAGTTCGCAAGGTGATGTATTCAGGGAGCCACCTGAGGATGGGATTAGAGGGAGGCATTTGCCAGCGAAGGAACCAGGCCTTTAGTTTCTGCCTTACACTTAATAAAGTCAAAATTGTCTCAGCCTTCCAATCTGGAGCCCTTGGATAGTCACAGGGGAGGGTCACCCACCACCACCCCTTCTCTTGGAGCAGGTGGCAGCTCTCATACTATCTTTTCTCATCTTTACCAGATTTATTTTGTAGTGATTCTGAGACAGTGAAAATGTATAGTGAAGGAGATCTTCATAAGTACTATTTAGATATATAAGTGCCAAGGTATTTCCCACTTACGCTGACAAAAGGGAATATCACCAGTCCACACTACTTTTTTGCCATGTATCACACATCTTCTTGAAGAATTACCAAGGAGTCTATGCCTATATTAAAACACAAGCAATTTTGAACTATTTGGATGCATCACCACACAGTTTCACCTTCAAGTACCTCCAACTTAAGCATATTTGAGACTTCCACTGAAGACTGGGATCATATTTTGGAAGCCAAAAGCTTTCCCAAATGAAAAGTGAATTCCTAAGCTTCCTACTTTTCATTTTAAACAAGAATCTTCTACCATAAAAGATGCAGTGAAGAAAACATTTCTTAAATAATATTTTCCTCATGAAAGATTAGCAGAGCAACCCCACTGGATGGCAACAGCAGTTCTGGAGTGGGATGAACCCCCAGATCCAAAGCCTTGCCAGTTTCAGTGACTGGGAATTCTCCAGACTAGTTTATCTTATGCAAAATCCATCCTATTTCTTCTGCTCTTGATATTAAAGTATATTCCCAAAACACCGTGGAGCTCATTTAAATAATTTCTTATCTTTCACAAGTCAAGAATTAGTTTCCACAAAACAGAATAGGCAAATTATAATACCAAACTCTGTTTGTTTCTTTTGTACCCCTCTCCCCCTCTGTGTCAGCTTTGAGGTGTTGTCAGCTGGCCATTCCATGACTCCACACAGCTTGTAAAGCCAGATGGAAATCTGAAAGCAGGAACTGTTCTCATTTCCCTCTTAATATTTACCCTTTCTCACAGGTGTAATGTACAGTAGAACCGAAGCGAAAATCTCCTGATACAAGCAGCCTGCCATTCTCTGGTTCGCCTGGATTTCCACATGATTTTCCTAAAAGAAAATGAGGGGAGATGAATCAATTTTTTCTTCATTTTCTTCTCCATTTGCCATTTCCCCGAAAGTGCAAAACTGACTGAAGCTTCATGTATTATTTTATGTAAAAGAAAAAGATTCACAAGGACAGAATGGCATAGCTTTATTATAATCCATCTGGTTTATTGTACTGTATGTTGGTTTTGTGTATTATACTATGTTTAATTTTATATTATAACTAGCAGGGATGCTCAGCTTTGCCCGGGTGGTCCCAACCTGGCTAGCTGAGTGCCAATGTTGCCCGGGAAACCCACTGGCCAGGAGTGGGCCTGTGATGTGAGCTTGGCAATGACATCATAATCCCTCCCTGGTTGGCCTAGCACTAGGGCAGACACAAACCCTCCTGTTGAATATACCCCCCTTTGCAGATCAATTTAGGGGGCAACCCCCCCCAAGGGCTTCGGGACCCTGACAGTGACCTGCTCACGTGTGCAAGGTATTCATGTGCCGATTTTCACAGGGTTTGGTTAAGGGCTGTGGCAGCCCATTTCGGATACGGTACCCACACCTCTGCTTGATAGGTATAATTTGTAAAAAAATAATTAATCTTTTGTAAACTGCCCAGAGTGGGAGAATATTGCAAATAGGTGGGATATAAACAAACAAACAAACAAATATTATCTTTGAAATAAATTGCAGAAATAATTTGGGCTTTAAAAAACACCCCAGATAGAATCATCTTGCTTTCCTTTCCCATTTCTTCTCCTATAGGTAGTAATTGACTTACTTTTACAGAATTCCAGAACTTCTGACCATTGCTGATTTCTAAGACATGTAAGTGATGCCTTCAATGCAGGATTCTTAACATAGCCTGGGCGACAGCTGTATTTTACAACTGAGCCAATAGAAAATGAATTATTTCTTTTATATTCATCAAGGAGCTCAGCAAACTCTAGCTTAATTGCTGGGCCACAACTGCTTCCTGTCAACACAAAAGAGCAGGTTAGTGATTATGTGGCTATGCCATTCAGGCTAACCATTCCACTCCAGCTCATTCCTCTTGAGTAAGGAAATGTTTATTTATTTTTTAAACCTTCACTCGTATTATCAAATTCCATGTTTTATGAACTTACAAGTTACCATTTAAATATATTTAAAGTGTGGCTTACAGGATTATGTGAAGCCATTAAAATTAAAGAAATGTAAAAAATGTATATAAAGCAACACGACTAAAGCTACATATTATGTGCATATACTATGAGAATCTAATTGATGCTACTGGAAAACTGTGAGAGTGTAATGGTCATCAGATAACAAATTTACACAGTACAAAATGGCAAAAGGTACCAAGACAGTATTGCTTACTACCAGAAAATGCTCTTTTTGCTGCTGCAAATTAGTTGCTTCAGAAAGTAAAGCACTCCGGACTATAGATGTTTATTATCGACAAGACAACCCTACCTGGCATCTCAAAATATCTCAATAACCATTTAGTCAACATCTAATCTCTACCAACCATGCTGAACAGAGATGAGGACATCTAAGGGTCCTGGAGTAACGTTGGCCTTCCTTGGATCTTTCAGGGCCCAACCACCTTCTGAAACATTAAAGGTAAAGGTAAAGGTCACTTTTGCTCGAAAACAGTCATATCTGACTCTAGGGTTCAGTGCTTATCTCAGTTTATAGCCAAAGAGCAAGTGTTGTCTGTGACTACAGATGTTTCCGTGGACATATGGCAGGCATGACTAGACACCGGAGTGCACGGAATGCTGTTTACTGTCTCACCGAAGTGGTGCCTATTTATTTACTTACAATTTCTTGCTTTTGAACTGCTAACTTGGCAGGAGCTGGGACAGAGATGGGAGCTCACTCCATCTTGCAGTACCTGGGAATCGAACTCCGACCTTCCAGTCAGTGAGTTCAGTGTCTTAACCACTTGAGCCACCACAGTCCCTTTTAAAGGTTATGTAGGGCTTAGTTTAGGCTCGCTCTAGGAAACATACATGAGAAACCTGAAATAATCTGAACGAGGCATTCTCTTTAATGCACACGCAGAAAAATATGAAAACAATAATCAATGATAGAGATGACTAAGGAAAATATAGCTATTTGCTCTTCTTTTTATGCACACTGCTCTTTCAGTGTGAAAGATTCATACAGATACTTGCCCTGTTCACAGTGAGGTGGAGGAGGGTCCCATGTGCCATCCACTTGGCAATGGATCTCTCTTGAGCCAGATATCTTGTGGCCAGTGTTGCAGTCCATGATAATGCTTTGGTTATATTTGTAGGTGTCAGAAACACCAACCACAATCCTTCCATTTTCAACTTTAGGCAGCGGACACTTAGTCACTGAATAGATGGAGACATTTTAGAAGAATGAAGAGAGAGAACACATAGCATAGACTGGAGGGTTACATTTCATCAGATGCTTAGCAGCATGGATCTCTGATTTTTATTATTTGGGGGAGAAGTAAAGGTACAGATTTCCCTTGCTCGAAAGCCAGTCGTATCTGACTTTAGGGTTCATTGCTCATCTCTGTTTCAAAGCCGAAGAGCCAGCGCTGTCTGCTTCTGCAGACATTTCCGTGGTCATGTGGCAGGCATCACTAGACACCAGAGTGCACAGAACGCTGTTTACCTCCCCATTGAAGTGGTCCCTATTTATCTACTTGCAATTTCTTGCTTTCGAACTGCTAGGTTGGCAGGAGCTGGGACAGAGGCGGGAGCTCATTCTGTCCTGCAGTACTCGGGAATCGAACTGCTGACCTCCCGCCTTCCAGTCAGCGTGTTAGCCACTTGAGCCAAATAACTCAAGCTATTAGAATAGAGTACTATTTAATTACCATGCTTAGATCTTAACACAAGTCAGTCTTTTCTCCACAAATCACAGAAAAACTGAAAAACCACACCTCCACAGTATGCACGGCCACTCCACTCGCCATTTAACCCATCCTTAGAGATACAGTGAATATGGGCATCTCCGACCAGGGGGTAGCCATCTTCACAGGTATACATTACAACTGAGCCATAGCAGAAGACATCCATATATATGTCACTGTGTTTGCCATGAGGAATATCTGGTGGTGGGGAACACGGGATACCTAAGGGCAGAAGCAACCAGAAGTTGCATGGTAAAGTTTTATTCTGAAGTGAGCAACACTGTGGTAAAAGGAATATTTGGGACTGAACAGTTAAATACAATGCTGTGTGCTATGTTCGTGAGTATCAGTGCAGCATTAGCCACCATATATTCAATCATTAACAGAAACAAACAAAGTAGTAGTGAAGATAGAATAGCAGGGTGTTTGCTGCAAGGCACCAAAATTTAGAAGGCACCAAAATCTTTAGGCTAGCCTGTTGGTGAGTATTAGGGAATTCATACTTTTCTTTTTGGGATGGTACAGATTTGCCCTTTCTTTCAAGTGGACAACACATCCTCCCCCTGGCACTACATTGTAGTCAGCATTCATTTGTTACTATCCAATAAATTGTATGTTGGTTATCTTATTTTCATGCAGATAAAAGACATACCTGCACTCAGAGAGAGAGAATTGTTTCACCATACACTGAAAAAAGGGCCACTTCATTTAAGAAGATTACTGTAAGATCTATCTCCTAGGAAAATTTCTTGCAAGAGTTTCACTAAAATAGGTGATATAGACACATATTTCCTTTCTGCAAGTTTCATTGTCTTTAATGAGACTTGCAGAAAGGAAGTTAGTGGTAGATCATGCTCTATTTTTGAATGTAAGCTATGCACTTCATTGCCATAATTGGCCATAGACAACATGAGTTTGCTGTGGTACTCAACCAACCTTACAGACACACTATCCTTTTTTAAAAAACCATTTTCATTTTGCATGATTTTTGAAATTGTATTGGCAAGGAGTCACATAAGAATACTATAAAATACATTGATACCAAGATAATACTCACATTGACACAATGGAATCTTGCCTGTCCACTGTACACCTTTACCATCAATCACACATCTTCTGGAAGTTGGACCAATTAGCTTGTAACTTTGTTGAGACAAAAGAAATGAAAAAAAATCCTTTGAATTTACAGAATTTTGATGAATTATCAGCTTCTTTTTCTACTTAGGCTCAAATTAAGGTGTTCTCTGTAGCCTGTTTACACAGATTTTGGTCAAAATTTTCACTGAAGTCTATAAGATTCCAATTCATAGGTCTAAAAAACAAAGCTTGCTTTCAAGATGGTTGACTCTTGAGGATTTTTTCAGAGTTCTGATTCTTCAAAAGATATATTGAAGAAAGATTTATTTAAGGACAGTTTCCTTACATCAAAGCCTATTGGAGTAATTCAGTCCATTGGTAAATGGACAGCAGCTCTGTAGGTAGACAAACTCCCAAATCAAACCCTCTGCTGGATTTGGGGACTAAAAGGTTCCATAGCATTCCTGATCTGTCCATGGCATATTCCTGATCCACCCTGCTGTTAGTATTCCTGACATAAAAGCTCCACGTTCAATAAGGGCTGCAGATGGGAGCTAAGAAAGGATATATGAGCTTGGAACTTACCCTGTGAGGGCAGACCTTTCTGTCTAATCTTGTGAAAGAAATCCTAACTATCTTAGGCCTTGAGTCGCCCTCCTCGAAACCACAGAATTGCAGCTTAGGGAAAAGTCGCCCTTGCTCAAAAGCCAGTCATATCCGACTCTAAGTTTCGAAGCTTATCTCCGTTTACAGCCAAAGAGCCAGTGCTGTCTGCATTTTGCAGACATTTCCATGGACATGTGGCAAGCATGTCTAAACATCAGAGTGCACGGAATGCTGTTTACCTTCCCCTATTTATCTACTTGCAATTTCTTGTTTTCCTACTGCTAGGTTGACAGGAGCTGGGACAGAGAAAGAAGTGCACTGCCGTGCAGCACCCAGGGCTCAAACTGCTGACCTGCCAACTTCCAGCCATCAAGTTCAGCATCTTAATCACTAAGTTCAGCATCTTAATCACTAAGCCACCACAGCCACAAACCTGCACTACTTTCAGTTTTCAGGCAAGACTTCTGCACACTCTTTTATCCCACTCTGCAATCCCTGGCTCCCACTACTTCTTGGGGGGGGGGGAGCAAACTATTGCTTAGGCTGCAATCCTGTATTTATTGGTATGGCATCCTAGAGGGCAAAGAATTGTTTAACTGTGTGTATCCCCTTCAAACCTCTATGGAAATGTTTGAAACCATTATTTCCTTGATCTTGGAGCTACAACATCAGAAGAGGTGAATACAGAGATGATCAGGGACTTCAGATGGCTCCAAATTCCCCCCAGTCCTCAAAACACACTTGAACTGGTATACATAATTTCCCATCCTTTGTTTGCAAAGGGAGGTAATTGATTTTTAAAAAGAAAAATGGAAGGAAAATCTCCACGTTCCCCTACTTGTCTTCTGTCTTGTCAGCATGAGCCCAATAGTGCATTGGATTCATTGGCCAGTCTATCTTAGATTGTTTTGTCCAGCTTATAAAAGGAGGGGGACAAAGGCAAGCAGTGAAGAAGAAAGGTAACAAATCTGATTGTTTCCCCTAATACTTACCCATCCTCACAAATATAGTTTACATGAGAACCAAAGAAAAAATCTTCTGAAGCAACCAGCCTGCCATTCTCAGGCTCTCCTGGATGTCCACATTTTCGTCCTAGCAGAAAGTAAAGTAAAAACTGTTTCTTTCTTTTCCCTCCCACCCATAATTAAGTGCCATGAAGTGTGAAAGCTTTCTGCATTTGTGTTGTTTTAAAATAGTTTTGCAATGATTTATAAAATTGCATGACTTGATTTACATAATGTACTATGCATTGAACTATGTTTAATTATCTTCCATAAGTACTTCAAAGCTGATAAGAGTTGGAGCTTAGACAGCTAGTTTAACATTAATCAACATAATTACAATTAACTTTCCAATACTCAAAGAGTCATTGCCATTGTAGCTATTTAAAAGGTAACTACAGTGGAACCTCATACAATAATCACCCCGTATAGCAACGAAATCGCATAACAATTAGGTTTTTGGGGAAATGGTGTCCCACATAACAATTTTCCCTATGGGAAAATTTGTACAACAATTTTTCAATGGGAAAAAACACTTAATGAAAAAAATCATTATATGATGCATCCCATAGGGGAAATTGCTATACAATGCATGCATCGTATAGCAATTGTTTCATACAACAATGAGCCCCGTGGAACGGATTAAAATTGTTGTATGAGGTACCACTGTATTCACTTTTAGATGATTTTAATTGCCTCTTCAAGCTATCATCCGCATGGACAGGATATTTTGGTCCTATGGACCCTTGATTTGTGGCAGGACTCTGTGTATGCAATTAAGCTTAAAAGGTAGACATTTTACACCTTGTCAAAAACTAAACAATGTCCCTGAGTAGCCCCATGTTCTGTTTTTTTAATAGACAAAAACAGCTTATACAAAATTTGTTCCAACAAATTTGCTTTTTTGCCCTGGGTGTACTGTTTTGGTCCAGGCAATTTAGTGGATGCATTCTTTCAATGAACCACACTGCAGAAGTTGGACCCATTTATTATTTATTACATTTTATATCCCATCTTTCCACTAAAATATAGTTTTCAAGGAGATATACTATTGGGGAAAGGCATTGGAATGCTCAATGGTCTTTGAAAGTAGAAGACATGTAAATAAATGTCTTATACAAATACTACCCATATAATGAGCCCACGCAACAAGACAGTGGCATAAGTAATTCTAAAATTTGCACAATCAAAGGAGTAACATTGCTATTCATTATTGCACACAATGACTGAAATCCTATGCACTCAGCTAGCATCAGCAGCCTTAATGTAGCATAACTCACAGAACAGGATTTCAGCTAACTTAACCTGGTTATGCTTCAGTTCTTTCAAAAAGGAAATTAGACTCACTTTGGCAGAGCTCCTGAATGGTGGACCATGTCTGGTTTTGAAGGCAAGTACCAAAGTACTTAAATCCAGGTTGTTTTATGTAGCCAGGGCGGCATTTATACTTCACAGTGGAGCCAACAGGAAAGGAATTTTTTTCCTTATGTTCATCAGCAAGCTCAGCAAAATCTAACCTTGGTGGAGGGCCGCAACTACCTAATGCTAAAGAACAAAGGTGGAAAATTAAGTTACGGTGAAATTCTGATAATATATTGTTCTGAGATTTGGAATGGTCCAGTAGTGCCCTCCTTTATCCAACCAGCCAGTGGAATTGGCACTTCTTTCTTCTTTCTCTTCTGTTGCACCCCTTCTGCCAAAACATATTTCAGAGGATTTCCCTGTCCCTGAGAGAGGATTTCATGTAGCAAGGGAATAGGGGAGGACTGTAGTAGGAGACATTATCTGTAGCAGAAGCAGTGGGATCTATCTAAAATATACACGTGAATCTTAAGGCTGATCTTAGTTTCCTCCTTCTACAATACAGAAATGAATATTCCTTATCCTAGAATGCAAACATTAGGATGGGGTTGTTAAGTGGTTGTGGGAGCCCACTTCTCTCAGGAATATTGTATGAGGTCTGAATTTTCAGTTTTAACCCCAAACGGTCTCTCAATTTTTAGAGGATAAAGATGGAGAGAAAAGATTGGAGGCTTTATTGTAACCAATGCTCACAAATCATACAATGAAATAATCTTAATTGTATATGGTTCTCTGTCTTCTGGCCAAAATCCAATTATTCGTTGTTCTCACTCATTGGTCATACCCCACAACATCTAATAAAAATGTTTGTTACAATAAACTTCATCAATCTTATTAGTTGTGACAATATTTTACCAGAATAAGTGCTGCTAGCAAGACAGTTGCACCACAAATTATTCTTATTGCTTTGTCTGGCTCCTAAAACTGATGGCACCCAACTTTCTCTCTCCTTTTCACACAAATCTGAGAAAACTGTTTCAATTCTATATCGGTGTCCGGTGTCATTTATGGACTGAATGAGGGTGAATAAACTGAAACTTAATGCAGACAAACTAGAGGTACTCTGGGTCAATTGAAAGATAGATCAAAGAGTAGAATTCCAGCCTGTCTTGGATGGGGTTACACTCACTGTGAAAACAAAGGTGTGCAGCATGAGTGACCTCCTGGACTCATCTCTGAACCTCTGGATGTCAGTTCCACCAGTGGCCAGGACAACATTTGCACCGCTGAAATTAGTGTGCCAGCTCCTTTCTTGGAGAGGTCTGATTTGGCCATTGTGACACATCCTGGTCACATTCTGTCTGAATTACTGTAACACAATCATGTGGGAGCTGCCTTTGGGTTGTTGTTGTTTTTGGAAATTCTAGTGGGTCCAAAATACTGAAGCCAGATTGCTCACTGGGACTGGTTACAGGAATCAGAGCAGCTCCACTGCTGCAAATCCATTTCCAAGCACAATTCAATGAACTGGGTTTAACCTATAAAGTCCTAATCATACCTGTCAACCCGCGGCTCCGGGTTGTGCGCAGGTCGCGTTCCACGCATGCTTGGAAAGGTTTTACCCCTTTCATGCATGCGTGGAAGCGCTACGCCACTTGCGCAGCCCTTACGCAAGCGACATAGCGCTTCCGCGCATGCGTGGAAGGGATAAAACCCTTCCGCGCATGCGCGGAAAACGTTTTCCCCCGCTGCCAAGTTACGGGGTTTTGGCAGCGGGGGCCGGGTTATGACGTCAATCGACGTCAATTTACGGGGTAATCCCGGCCAAATCGGGAAGGTTGACAGGTATGGTCCTAATTGGTTCTGCTATGAGCTATCAAAAAGACTGCATTTCCCTTTATGAACTTGCCTGGCTATTAAGATTTTCAGGAGAGGACTTTCTCTCAGGCCCACTACCCACACAGATGCATTTGGTGAGGAAGGGAGAGAGGGCTTTCTCTGTTGCTATTCACAGATTCTATTTTATTTTTAATATATTTGTTCAATTCTCTATTGCATGAATAGCCAAACTACAGCCCACAGGCCCTGGCCTGTGGCACCATTTCATGTGGCCCATGGCTGCCCTCACCGCTCCTGGAAGCGGTCACGTGGTTCCTCCTGCCATAAAACACACCCACACATGTGTAAACGCACAAGTGCTTGCCACAGGTGCATTTTACGACAGCTGCAGATGCGTTTTACATCAGGAGGAGGAGCCACATGACTGGCTTGCTCAACCATGTGACTGGCCCACAGTGCAAAATGTTTGGGAACCCCGGCTCTATTGTAATTTTTTTAGCTTTTATATTTTCTTTTTTTAATGATGTAAGCTATCTTGGATCCTTTATTGGAGAAAGGATAAAATATTTTTAAACAAGCAAACAAACACTTACGACCTTTGTGCTGTGGCAATATCATTTATTTGCGACATGACTCAAGCATAGCAGCCACTGTAGTTAGATTGCGAGCGCGGCGCCAAAATGGCCGCCGCGCCCTTTGCGGGCCCCCCCATCGGACGAAGGCATCCAGGTAGTTAGGGGGCGTGGCCAGCACCCTTATATAAGGGGCGGCCACGAGGCAGCCGAGCTGCCATTTTGCGAAGCGACGGAGCGGAGAAGTTTTTCCCTCTTACCTCCGCCGCTTTTACCCTCACCGGGAAGCCTCTTGGCTGCTGATTTTTTCCTTTTTCGGCTTCCCATCGGCTGGCTGCAATGCCCTCAAAGAAGAAGGCGATTGCGAACGCGGCTCGTTCTGCGCGGAGGCGCAATCCGGGTCGGAGGACCGCGGCTGCGCCTCCCCAGCAGCCTCCTATGCCCGAGCCCACCGGGACCGGTGGGATGGGGTTAATTCCCCCTTGGCCGGAGGCTGGGGGTCCGCGTGCGGGCCCAGTAGGGGCCGCGGCCCTCGGCCCGCAAGCGGTGGCCACCGCTCCTGGCGTGGCCCATTCCGCTGGGCCTTCCTCCGTCGGGGCGCAGCTTACTGCGGGGGCTTCCAACCTTGGGGGGTGGTGTGGCCCCCTTCCATGGCAGGGTACTTCCCCGGCCCTACCGGGCCCAGGCTTAGGACCGTGGCCCTATTCAGGCCCCGGGGTACAGGGATCTGTACCGACGCCTGTAGTTAGTGGGCCGGCCGGCCCTTTGCCCCCCCTTGGTTTAGGTGGCTATGTCAGCGTGGAGGCCCTCCTGGCCCGCGTTGCGGCCCTTGAGGCATCCCTGGCCCGGGTTAGTCACCCTGGGGCCCCTTTTGGGGTGCAGGTCGATCCATCGTCTGCTGGGCCGCAGCAGGCGGCGAGACGGGTTGAGCTGCCTGAGGCGCGTGGCCCGGCTTCGACCACTGCCTCGCAGCTCCCCAATCAACAGGCCAGTGCTGGTCAAGCCCCGTCGACGAGCTCTATGGCGGTCGTGAGCTCCGACGCCCCCGGTGGGCCGGAACCCCCGGTGGGGGCGGCCCATGGGGTTGCAGCATGTGAGTATGCGGTCCAAACTAGTGCACCTACACACATGGCCACGTTGGGGGGGGGGCTTTCCAATGGCCTTGGCCTCGCGCGGGTGGCGCGGCGGTCCTGGCGCCCACGCCCCACCCGGTGACTTCAACCATCACCCAGGGCCCCGTGGTGGGGGGTGCTCCTTACCCAGTCGGGAATCTTCTTGGGGTGACCGGGTTAGTCCAGGCTCCTTTACAGATGCCCGCAGTTTCCACTGTGCCTGTGTCGGCTTTGCCGACAGCAGGGTATTCCTTGCCACTGGGGGACCATTTGGCCCAGACCACCAAAGAGAAGATCTGGCGGGGGGAGTATGTGGACATCTTCTCCCTCCTTAACAGAGAGCCCACCAAGGAGGAGAGGGAGGGGCAAGATGAGAAGGATAAGGAGCAGGCGCGTCGTCGCAAGCCACCACGTACTTGGGCCAACTGGTTGCCGGCCTACCTCATATACATGGCCGTCTACCTCAGGGCCCGGCCGGATTTGGCAATTCCGATGGTCCAGTATTTGGACAACATTTACCGGGCGATGGTTGACTTCCCGGGCCCGTCGTGGTTGGCTTATGACGAGGAATTCTGTATGCGGATTCCCCTGCACCCCGAGATGAGGTGGGATGAGCCCTGCCAGAGGCTGTGGCTTCTGTACATGACTCCCACGCGCCCTGCGCCCGGGGAGAGATACCATTGTGGACATGCGGTCCAGCGAGCGGCCCCAGCACAGGCTCCCCGCCACGTGGCAGGGCAGGGGGTTCCAGCCCGCCTGCTGTGCTGGACTTTCTCATCCAATGGTTCCTGCAACAGGAAGAATTGCAAGTACAGGCATGAGTGTCCCTCCTGCGCTGGCCCTCATGCGGCCTCCGCCTGTCCCAGGCCTGGAGGGATGTGGGGCAGAGGAAGGGGCGGACAGGGGCCCGGCAAAACTGCCGCGGAGGGAGCTGGTTCACCGAAAGGCCCCCTCCCCAATTAATGTGGACATGTTGGAGCATTGGCTCGCATTGTACCCGAGGGAGGAGGATGCGGTTTACCTACTTCAGGGTTTTAGACAGGGGTTCCGTATTCCTTTCGTGGGTGATAGGTTCCCCCAGGATGCCCCCAACCTTTTGTCCCTTAGGGGGAGGGGGGAGGTAGCTGCTGCCAGCATTACTAAGGAGGTCGATGCGGGCAGGGTCGCTGGCCCTTTCCCAACACCCCCATTCCCCAATCTTAAGGTATTACCCTTGGGCTTAGTGCCCAAAAAGTCACCGGGTGAGTTTCGTCTGATTCATCACTTGTCCTACCCAGCCGGCCGATCGGTCAACGATGCTATCCCTGATGATCTTTGCTCAGTCAGGTATACATCTTTTGACCAAGCCCTGCACATGGTGCGGTCATGTGGCCCGGGTGCGCTATTGGCTAAGTGCTACATCAAGTCGGCGTTTCGCCTCCTGCCTGTGCACCCGGGCGACTTTGAGTTGCTGGGTTTTAAGTTCCGGGGTGAATATTACTTTGATAAGGCCATGCCTTTTGGCTGTTCCATATCATGCTCGGCCTTCGAGCGTTTCAGTACGTTCCTGCAGTGGGCTTTCGTCCGCAGGTCAGGGTCCCGGTCTGTAGCCCATTACCTGGATGATTTTTTATTCGGGGGTGAACGGGGCTGGGACACGTGCACACGTCTCCTCAACACATTTCAGACGCTAATGGAGGAACTCGGTGTCCCTTTAGCGCCCGAAAAGACCGAGGGCCCATCTACTAAGCTAGTGTTCCTGGGGGTAGAGATTGACACGGTAGTGCAGGCTTCTAGGTTACCGGGGGATAAGGTGTCAAGGATAGTGGCCCTTATCTTGGAATTGCTTGATAAACGCAAGGCATCGCTGAGGGAACTGCAGGTGCTGCATGGTCACCTCAATTTTGCTTGCAGGGTCGTCGCGCCGGGCAGAGCATTTGCCCGACGCTTGTGCGACGCCATGGCAGGCTTATCCAGGCCCCACCATAGGGTTAGACTCACTCGGGGTATCAGGGCAGATATGCTTATCTGGCTCCAGTTCCTGAGGGAGCTCAATAGAGTATCATTTTGGAGGTCTGACCTCCTGGCTTACCCTCGCTTTCAGATACAGTCTGATGCTTCGGGATCCCTGGGTTATGGGATGTACTTCAATGGGAAGTGGGCCTATGGTGGGTGGCCACCAGCCTGGGCGGGCACGTGTCGCCTGCGTGATCTCACGTATCTGGAATTTTTCCCTATCCTGGGGGCTTTTATGCTATGGGGCGAGGAGTGGGCCAACTCGGTTGTCCATTTCTGGTGTGACAATGCGGCCGTTGTGCACATTGTCAACTCACAGACTTCCAAATCGCCCAGGGTTATGGACCTAGTGCGCCAGTTTATGTTGCGCAGCCTGCGCCTCAATGTCCTCTTCAGGGCCAGGCATGTCCCGGGGGTCAATAATGATATCGCTGATGCTTTGTCCCGCCTGCAGATCTCCTGGTTCCGTGCCTTGGCCCCGGATGCAGAGGAATTTCCCTCGCCACTCCTGGACGAGATATGGACCATTGGCAAGGAGAGGTGAACCGGGCGATTGGCTTGTCCCTAGCGCCACGCACGCGTAAGGCGTATCACCACACATTCAATTCTTTCAGAGATTTCTGTACCCAATTCCGGCTGCCAGAAACCTGGCCGATCCCAGTGACCCATGTACTTCGGTTCATGGTTTACCTGCATGCCCAGGGCCTTGCACCTCGCACCATAGCATCTAGGCTGTCAGCATTGGCTTTTATGGCCAAGGTGGGCGGTCATGTGGATAGTACCGCTGACTTCCGTGTGAGACATGTTTTGGAGGGGTGGGTGCGGGAGCGTGGGCGTTGCCCGGACGACCACCACCCGATTTCCCCAGGGGTTCTTACCCAATTGGCCCGGGGCTGGCCTGGCCTCTATTTTGATAGATATGAGGCAGCCATATTTCATGCAGCCACAACGGTGGCATTTTTTGGAGCGCTCCGCATCAGCGAGCTTGTGATGCTGTCTAAGGCGGATGCAAGTCGTAGGGCACTGGAACTCGAAGATGTATATGTTGCCAAAGACTGGGCTCAGTTGAGGATACGCTCCTCTAAGACAGATCAGCATGGCGTAGGCAGTGGTTTAAGACTGCTACGGTGTTCTTTGGCAGACATCTGTCCGGTTGGTGCCCTACAGGAGTTTATTGCACTGCGTGGCACGCACCATGGCCCGTTTTTCTGTCACCAAGATGGGTCTCCCCTTACTAAATTTCAATTTTGGAAGGTGACCGCACCTTTCTCTTCCTCGTTTTTTCCTTACAGACCCTGGGTGTCGTATTACACCGGTGACAGTATGGCTGGTGGGCCACAGCTACGTGCACAGGGCAGCGCGTTACGCTGCGGCGACAGAGTGGGGACCCCGACTGGGACTGGGTGCATACGCAAGTCTCACATGGCATGGTAAGCCCAGGATGTTATGGCGGGAGCTGTTGCCATTCCTTTTTTCAGGCCGGAATGCTGACCCGCCTGACATTCTGATCATACACCTAGGGGGCAATGATTTGGGCCAGGTCACCGGCTTATCGCTAAAGCATGCGATTTGCGGCGACCTTGCCTACCTGCATTACGTGTGGCCCGCTACGACCCTCGTTTGGTCGGACATGGTCCCGCGGCACATGTACAGGGGAGGTTTCGACCTCCAGGCCCTTGACCGCGCTAGACGCATGGTGAATAGGGCTGTGGCACGCTTCCTTGCCGACAAAGGTTGGGGGCGGGTCAGTCGTCACCCCGCCATTAGCCTACAAAATTACGGCCTTTATGCAGGGGATGGGGCCCATCTGTCGCGAGGAGGTATGGACCTCCTGTTGGGTGATTGGCGAGCAGGCCTGTTGACCGAGCTGACGGTCTGGGGGGGGGGGGGGGCGTCGAGCCTTCTTTGAAGCCCCTCCGTGTGGCGGGTAGCACTGGTAAGGTAAACATTTATGACCCACAGGTATCCGGCAGGTTCGCAATTGACTGGACAACACTAGACAGGCATAAGTTGGTTAAACGTTGTCCGGTCAACGACGAACTAGGCGATGGGGTGATGGCTATAGCTAGACAGCATGCATCACCCCGTGATTTTACGGATACGCGTCAGAGGGTGGGGTCATTAGTTAGATATTGACTACGGTCAACAATTTGTTTGTTGTCAACAAACAAATTGATACAAATAGATACATTGTAACAATTGCCGTTGGCAATTTTGGGTGGTACCTTACCAGTGTTACTTCGGCCTGCTTGCCTTAAGAATTATGATTGGTCAATTACCAATAGAAATTTATAATTCGGACTAGGGCATGAATCAATAAATGTGGCCCGATGCAGTTATCCACTTTCATCAGTGTCTGAGTCCTTTATTGGGGGGTGCGCCTGCAATGCTTTACATACTTACCTGACAGTAAACCTCAGTGGGGCTTTCTTCTGTATAAAGATATGCTGGGTTGTGCTGTCAGTACTGTGGAACTAATCATGAGCAAAACGGTTCCTGCTACAAAGTGCTGAAATAATATATTAACTGTATATAAAACATCTTTACACAAAAACAAATCCTTGAAAGTTACATTTTTCTGTGTGCCAACTGTACAGCCAGCACAGTAAGGTAACACAGTAAAGGTTGTTTCCCTTGCTCGAAAGCCAGTCGTATCCGACTCTAGGGTGCAGTCCTCATCTCTGTTTCAAAGCTGAAGAGCCAGCACTGTCTCCTTCTGCAGACATTTCTGTGGTCATGTGGCAGGCACGACTAGACACTGGAGTGCACGGAACGCTGTTTACCTTCCCACCAAAGTGGTCCCTATTTATCTACTTGTAATTTCTTGCTTTCGAACTGCTAGGGTGGCAGGAGCTGGGACAAAGACGGGAAATCATTCCATCCGGCAGTACTCGGGAATCGAACTGGTGACTTCCCGCCTTCCAGTCAGCGTCTTAGCCACTTGAGCAAGAAAGCACAAAATATCCTATGGCAAACTAGGAAGCTATGTTTTCTAAACAATTTCCTTCCATACACATTAGGGGCATTTACTATTTATTGGAAGTTTTTTTCCCTACTAGATAAAGGTAATAGTCAAATGGTACTTTCATAGATTTACCATCATCCACTGGGGAACTTTGGGAAATTGTTACCACTTCCTTCAGCGACTTCACTGTAGGTTTTCCCCTTTGTATTGTATCATTATGTAAGTCTTCTACTGTACAAGTCTTGCTGTAGGATTTCCCCTCAGTATCAGCTCTATGCATGTCAGAAGAAGTGCAAAGGTCTTAAGAACAGGACAAGTTCATGATGAGACAAATGGTGTCTTGGATAGGTCAGCCTTGCTCGAAAGCCAGTTGTATCCAACTCTAGGGTTCAATGCTCATCTCCGTTTGCAGCCAAATAGCCAGCAATGTCTATGTCTGCAGACGTTTCCGTGGACATGTGGCAGGCACAACTAAACACCGGAGTACACAGAATGCTGTTTATCTTCCCACCGAAGTGGTCCCTATTATCTACTTGCAATTTTTTTGCTTTTGAACTGGTAGGTTGGCAGGAGCTGGGACACAGAAAGAAGCTTGCTAGGTTGTTCATCGCTCGGGTCTCGAACTGCTGACCTGCCAACCTTCCAGTTGTCAAGTTCAGTGTCTTAACCACTTGAGCTCAAAACTATTTGGGATTTTGAAGATAAAAGCATCACCTTTGATTGGGTCTGGCAAAAACCAGTTCAGTACCAGGGTCAAACCATCTCAGTACTATGCAACAGATCTCAAAACAGCTGCCACATCAGCCAAAGGTGCCAGACCCTCTTTGAGGACAGCCCCCACATGGAGTACTCCTTATGACCAGCCTCACCTGCTTTATTAGCCACGATAAAGAGGGTAGCATATTGTACATAGTTCCACAAACCTAGGCGGCCCAATCTGCACAATTTCCATTTACTATACAGATAAGTATAATAAGAGTAGATATTATACATAGATTTAAAATAGATTAAGTCAATAGGTTGATAAGATTTCATTATTCTGTATATGTCTGTATATTTCATTTAGTTGTATTTTGTATCAAGTTTATTATGTTTTGTATTGCTTTTTATTTTTGTTTGTTATGTGATATCTTGTTTCAAAATAGTTTATTTGTTTTATGTACACTGTTATTTGATAATAAAATTTTTTTTTAACAAATCAGACTGGCACGCAAATTAGCATAGCATACAAATTAATCATAAATTAATCACTTCATTTTTCCTATCAACGTAGCATCATTTATAAAGTATGTATTAAATAGAGGGGATCAACAATACTAATCTTTGGTGACTTGGACTTGCACAGGCAGATCCACAATCAAATTCCTGCTACCTTACTAACCTTATTATTGGGCAACCTCTGTCCAGATACTGACCTACCAGACTGTCGTGGAATAATGGGGAGAGGCAACTAGCTAAAGATGCCATGTACCTTGTCGGTGTAAGTAGTATTCTCATTGAATTACTATACAGTAGTTTCTTTCCAACAGACTTTAAAAAATAATAATGATAAAGCAATACAGACAAGTGAGAGAACAAAATGAAGCCTCATGAACCATACACCAAAATCTGACTGTCAGAGGAAAATAGTAAAGATAAAGGTTAAGGTTTCCCTTGCTCGAAAGCCAGTCGTATCCAACTCTAGGGTTCAGTGCTCATCTCTGTTTCAAAGCCGAAGAGCCAGCGCTGTCTGTTTCTGCAGACATTTCTGTGGTCATGTGGCAGGCATGACTAGATAGTAGAGAGAAGTAAAAGAAAATAGGATTTGCCTATCCAGCCTAAATATTTTAATCAAGAGATTAGTTAAAGGTAAAGGTCACGCTTGCCATACGTCAAGTATCCTGTTTTCGCCAGGATTTCCCACAATTCACCGCTCCGTCACGCTCCTTCCCGCCGTCATCCCATATATGAACGGTCTGGAAAGGGGTTACTGCGCATGCATGCCGCTGCCTCTGATGGGCACGCATGCGCAGTAACCCCTTTCCTGGCCGAAGGGGTTTCTGCGCATGCTCGCACGGGTTACTGCACATGTGTTGCTGCCTCTGTCAGAGGCAGAGGTGCACATGCGCCAACGTGGCACATGGAAACCTTCCTGTATTTGGACACCAGCAACTTGACAGGTATGATCCTTGCTCGAAAGCCAGTTGTATCCAACTCTAGGGTTCAGTGCTCATCAATGTTTATAGCCAAAGAGCCAACACTGTCTGCATCTGCAGACATTTCCATAGACATGTGGCAGGCATGACTAAACACCAGAGTGCACAGAACACTGTTTACCTTCCCGAAGTGGTACCTATTTATCTACTTGCAATTTCTTGCTTTCGAACTGCTACGTTGGCAGGAGCTGGGACAGAGACAGAAGCTCACTCTGTCATGCAGCACTCAGGTCTCGAACTGCTGACCGTCCGACCTTCCAGTCATCATGTTCAGCATCTTAACTACTAAGCCACTGCAGCTACCCTATCAACATATTATATTCTAGTATAATATACTCTTCCAGACAGATAGTATTTATGTTTCTTTGTTCTATTTTGTTTTCACTAAAGTACACTGGCTAAGACATCAATGCTACCATGCAATCACAATGTTCAAGTGCCAGACTAGCTGAGTAGTTGCCTTGCATAATGCCATCTTTCCATAGCAGCTTTGTAATGGCATCAAATCCATTCTATACCACCACCTGCAATAAGGGTGTTTTTTTAAACTTTCTGTCCTAACATTCCTAATAGAGATATAGAAATATCCTGTGCCTATTGACTTTGGCGTAAGGCCATAGTCCCAAGTATATACAGTCCATCCTTGCAGAAACACTTTGCTGTTTCTTTATCACTCTTAAACCCCCTTTTAAGAATCTCATGTCACAGCAAATTATTTATTTCAGTGATCCTATGTATACTCTCCTCTTTCTTCTAACCTCTCAAAGGAGCAGAGCACCACTCCAGCTCCCAGAAATCTTTAAAAAAACACACCCACCCTAGAATATAACTTACATTCTCTAGACACTCAGTAAGTATATACAATATTGTCATGTTTGTAGCAAAAGTGTTCATGGTATATTTAATGGTGCCAACAGTTTTAGCCTACTTTGCTCAGGTATTTACACCTCAGTTTCATTGATGCCTCTATCATTTTCTGTGCAGTGTTGGGAAAAAATTATGCTTATTTTGTTCCAAATCTGATGTCTTACATGTGATAGAAACTTGGGATATTTGGCTCTCTGCTCTTCCTTGGCCTACACTAAGTCTGGCGCTAAAAAGAGTCTGAGCTTGCTGCCTCTTTACTACGCCACTCTAGGATCTTGTCATAGTTCCTCTACTTGTAGAAGTTGGCATCCACCAATGCATAGGAAAAGAAGAACCATGAAAGTTACAACTGTAGAAGAAAGGACATTCAAAGTTCCAAATTCTCACCTTGATCCCCCAGTGCAACAGGCAGGAGTGAAGCCAGGCCCCAGAGGAGATGGAATGTGCAGACAAGAATCATAGCTCTCATTCAGGTCACAAGAGGTGCAATGGTAGTTGCAGAGTTCAGTAGAGACAATATATACACACAGAAGAGGAAGAACCAAGAAACAGAAAATAAAATGGGGGTTTTCAGAGAGAAAGTCCAAAAGGAACTAGGTTAAGCTACAGATAATGCCTTTCTTCATTTAAAAGATTGTATCAGCTTGTTTTAGTTTGCAGCATACAGATTTTGAAATAAGGAAGCAAAACAGAAACAAGAGAAATTCAAGCTTAGACAGTCAATTATTTTTGAAATTAAGTACCTGCTGAGCATCTCCCATTGGAACCTAATAATCTACTGTTCACTTACTCCAGTAGCCCTGGTTTCTGATAGTTGTGGCCAGTGTGAACTCCAGTTGCATGACTACATTAAAGCTAAATTGCTCCTACTGCTACCTTTAAGCAGGAAATAGTTTAGAATAGCTACTAAATTTAAGCAGTTAACACCTCTTTTTAATTAGGAAATATTGGGGTACACAGAAAGAACCTTCTCGAAGATTGTGGTATTTTTGAACCACAATCGGACGTACTCTGGGCAACAGCCACCTTGTCCTGACTAATCTTTCTCACACTAGATCAGGCAAAAGAACCTGCAGAATGAACTCCCCAAAAGGTGGTTTCATTTTGGCAGTTTCACATCTGGCCTTGACACAGAAAATGATTAGGAAATATTTAAAATTTGAAGTTTAGATTGTTAATACACTTGTAGCATTTTATATTCCTAGTGCGGTGTAGTAGGCAGAGTGATGCCATGACACCCAGAAGATTTGGGTTTGAATTCATGCTTGAATCCTATCAGTCCCTGGAAAATAGATGGGGAAGAAGTAGAAGCAGTGACAGATTTTACTTTCTTAGGATCTAAGATCACTGCAGATGGTGACTGCAGCCATGAAATAAAAAGACGACTGAGTCTGGGGAGACAAGCTATTAGAAACCTGGGGAACATAGTGAAAAGTAGAGACATCACCTTGCAAACAAAAATTCGCATAGTCAAGGCAATAGTATTCCCGGTGGTAATGTACGGTTGTGAGAGCTGGACCTTAAGGAAAGCTGAGTGCAGAAGAATAGATGCCTTTGAGATGTGGTGTTGGAGGAAAGTTTTGAAAGTCCCCTGGACAGCGAGAACAAATAGGTCAATCTTAGAAGAAATCAACCCTGACTGCTCCTTAGAAGGTCAAATAGAAAAGATGAAGCTAAAGTACTTTGGACACCAAATTAGAAGAGAGGATTCACTTGAGAAAGCCTTGATGCTGGGAAAGGTGGAGGGCAAAAGAAGGGGGCGGCCAAATATGAGATGGCTAGATAATATTGTAGACACAATGGGCACAGAGCTGGGCAGGTTGAGGAGGATGGTTCAGGACAGAGGTGCCTGGAGGGCAATGGTCCATGGGGTCACAAAGGGTTGGAATCGACTGTACGACTGAACAACCACCATGCTTGACCATAGAAGAAGTAAAAGTGGAAAATCTTTTCTTAAATATTAGTTACCTTAAAGCTCTACAAAGCTCAGTTCTGACTCACTAGCACATAACAAAACCAAATGTATTAGACAAACTTTTAATATCACAGGCTGAATTCATTGATGAAGCATGCCTGGGTTGGGTTAGTACTTGAATGGGAGACCACTAGAAAATAACAAGGTTGTAGGAAGAGAAGGAAAACAATCCTGGTAAAATCTTGAAGAATTTTCATCAGAGTGGACAATATTTCACTTAGTAGGAAATGGTCTGATTCAGAATGGGGTAATTTCCTATGTTCCTAGTAATATTTGCCAGTTAAAATAACACATTTCACAGCAGCAGAAATAAGTATGTAGCATGGTGACCTCTGAACTCTACTTATAGTTTAGATCCAGAGTAAGAGATGTGCCCTTTTTTTGCTCATCTCAAAGTACAAAAAGATCTTCCCTTGTTTTATTATTTGACATTTGTTCAAGGTATTTTATTTAGTAAAGTGGAGATCCCAAATAGCTCTGGGACAGCTTTGACATCTTAAAAACAACAAAGCTTAAGGTTTTATCTCATGCAGTGTTTAAAAAGAGTAACAGGTAACTCAATCCCTAGCGGGAGCAACAAATAAATTAGACATAACTGTGAGCCCACATCTGTTTATTTTATTGTATTACTAGCAGAGGTGCCCGGCTTTGCCCGGGGTTGGGTGGCTCAATTCCTGGGGCGGTTGTGGCGCCTGGGTTGGCCGCGCTGGCGCGGTCCTTGGGCATCTGTATCATTATGCCCACGTTGCCCCCCGTGGGCTTCTATGTGGCTTTTTATATGTGAAGTGGTTGGGGTCCGTGACACTTCCCGACCTCAAAATGTTCTTTCTCTCTCACACACACACATGCAGACCACTATACCCACCGTGCATTATGTTCCCTCGTAGGCTGGACCTGTGTAGTACATTGAGATGGGGTGTTTCTCCTGTCCTTCTTTTTTCACCCCATTAAAGCCAGGAGGAAATTGGGAACCCCATCTCAAGGTTATTAGTTGTTTCGGCCTTCAGCAAAACACAATGCACATTGGGAATTGTATTCCCAATTGAAGTCCCATTTGCAATTCTGGCTTCCACGGGGACTACAGTTCCCACCGCACAACACGCAATGTACGTTGGGAATTATATTCCCCGCTGAAGCCCTGTTTGCAATCCTGGCTGCCACAGGGACTACATTCCCCCCCACGCATTGCATGTATCGGAACACCTAGGCCTTCTTCCTGGAGGCAGAATTCCCCCGGGGTGTTCTGCTCCCCCGAACAGTGATGGGCCGAGGCCAGATAGCCGGAGGGAGGAGAAGAGGTGGAGGTGACACGGCCTTGTCCAGTCAAGCCCTTGAATGCAACGGGAAAAAAGAAGACTATGGAGGCCGAGGCCCTTGGCAACATTCCTCCTCCCGGTAAGGAAGGAAGGTTGGGGGGGGTTCACTGTAGCTTTCCTATGCTTGGCCTTCCATGGGGGTGGGAAGGAGAAGGGGGAACTTTTCTCCCCCTGGAGGCATTTGGTTGGGGGGGGGTGCACCCTGGCTGGTCTGTGCTCGACTTTCAGGGCATTTTGGAAAGAGAAGAAGTCGGGGCGGGAAGGAGAATTGGGCACTTTCCTCCCCTCCCCCAGAGGCCTTCTCCTGGTGAGGACAGGAAGGATGGATGGGGGGGAGGGGCGGGGATTTTGCAGCCCAATCTCCCCCCCCCCTGGCCCATTCTTCCTCCCCATCAGTTTTCATCACTCAACAGCAGCAGACCTCACTCGCCACCTGTGTTTGGGTCCGATGGGATTGACCCCAGCCACGCAGGCCCATCCATGGAGGCTATGTGAGGCCAGGGCTGGTCAGCGACCGACGGCACCATGTTAAGGCGAGCCCTACCGAGGAGGCTACGCGAGGACAGGTATTTTGCAGCCTGCTTTCCCCTCATTCTTCCCTCTGCCGCTGCTGTCAGTCAGGCCAAGAAGCAGGGGGCCCCTCACCCACTTCCTGGGCTGCCCGGTGGTGATTGGGGGGCCTGTTGCTGTTGGGCCTGGCTGGAAGCAGTGGTGGGGGAGGGCAGATGTAAGGATGGGGTGAGGAGCAGGCCACAAAATACCTGTCCTCCCGTAGCCCACTTGTTGGGGCCTGTGGTTTTCAGGTTAGCATCTGTTGCCAGTTAGCCCAGGAGGCGAGTGTGAGGTCTGTTGCTGATGGGCCTGACCAGCAGTAGTGGCGGAGAAGGGCGCTTGGACAGAAGGGTGCTTGGACGACCGGCATCCATTAGTCTGTCGTGCGCACGTCCATAGCCCCTCCCCTCCCGCGCTTGTGCCGGCCTCTCTGATTGGCTGGCAGAGGCCGCTGGGGGTTGTAGTTTCTGTTTTTTGTCACTTTGTGAGGCACAGGGCCCCCCAGTGCAGTCCAGACCCCGACATTGACCTTCTCTGTAGTGCCAGGTAATTGTGTGCGAAGTTTGGTCAGCGACAGTTAAGGGGTGTGGATTCATATTCAGGACCCATAAGGGGACACCTCTCTTTTATAAAAATAGATACATTATGCATCATCATGGTGGCTCAGTGGTTGAGAAGCTCACCTTGTTATCTGGAAGGCTGGCAAATCAGCAGTTCAAGATCCGGGTACTGCATGACGGATTAAGTGCCGAACTCTGTCCCAGCTCCTGTCAACCTAGCAGATCAAAAGCAAAACATTGCAGGTAAATAAATAGGGACCACTTTGGTGGGAAAAGATCTTGGGGACATGAAAGGAACTTCATTTTGGCATCCCCAAATTATTATTGTTAATTATTATTATTATTATATCATCATCACTCTATAGACCATCGTCATCCAGGCACCTCTGACCTCCACCATCCTCCTCACTCCGCCCAGTTCTGTGCCCACTGCGTCCACGATGCCATCTAGCCATCTAATCTTTGGTCGCCCTCTTTTTCTTTTGCCCTCCACCTTTCCCAGCATCAAGGCCTTCTCTAGAGAATCCTATCTTCTCATTTGGTGTCCAAAGTACTTTAGCTTCATCTTTACTATTTGAACTTCTAAGGAGCAGTCAGGGTTGATTTCTTCTAAGATCGACCTATTTGTTCTCCTCAAATCTCTCCTCCAACACCACAACTCAAAGGCATCTATTTTTCTGCATTCAGCTTTCCTAATGGTCCAGCTCTCACACCCATACATTACCACCAGGAAAACCATTGCTTTGACTATGCAAATTTTTGTTTTCAAGGTGATGTCTCTACTTTTCACTATGTTCCCCAGGTTTATCATAGCTTGTCTCCCCATAATCAGTCATCTTTTTATTTCATGGCTGCAGTCACCATCTGCAGTGATCTTAGATCCTAAGAAAGTAAAATCTGTCACTGCTTCTACTTCTTCTCCATCTATTTTCCAGGAACTGATCAGGCCTGTTGCCATTATCTTGGTTTTTTTGATATTGAGTCTCAAGCCAGCTTTTGCACTCTCCTTCTTCAACCCAATCAAGAGATTCTTTAGGTCTTCCTCACTTTCTGCCATTAAGGTGGTATCGTTAGCATATCTAAAATTGTTGCTGTTTCTCCCAGCAATTTTGATCCCATATTGTGATTCCTCCATCCATGCATTGTGCATTATGTGCTCTGTGTATAAGTTGAATAAGCAGGGTGACAAAATGCAACCTTGTCTTACTCCTTTTCCTATTCCAAACCACTCTGTCATTCCTTTGGCCTTTTAGATTATGTGTTCACATCTCTTGTTGTTACTGACTCATAAACATACATTATAATTTATATTAGGCACATATATTTATTTGCAATTTTAAAGCTGTAAAAGTAAACCCTGAGGAATTAAGAATTGCATCCTTTCAAGAACTGTATACATGGGACAAAGCCTGTAAGAAAGAAGAGGAAAATGCATTTTCTGATAAATACCTATCAATTCTTTTTTAATGACACTTACATTATACCACATTTATATACTATTTACACAAATCAATACATCATCTCCATTGTAGAGACATGACTGGACTCCCCCAAAATTTATATTTGATTTATGGCATTGAAGATGCCATTGAAGATTGCCAAACAAGTAATACAAAAGGGGCTAGTTTTGCTAAGGCCAAGTGTCTCTTCCTGTTTTTGAATCCACAAAAACAGTTGCTGTAATTATGGAAATAGTTATAGGCCACTCAGTAGTTCACGTCATTCCCATATCTCCTCTGAAGAGGTGAACTATATAGAATTATGTGGAATCTACTTGATCTTGCTACAAAAATTCAGTGAAAGCAGTTCAGAGTCTTGATAGCTTCATTTCATTTCCAATGTGGTATCTTTATGTGGGACTTCACTGTAAGAACGAGGAGAGTCAAGATTACTGCTACTTTTCCTGTGAAAAGAGAACATGTTTTAAATTAATATCTCTGCATTTCACTTAATGGCATTTGAAAGATTGCTTTTTAAAATGTTATTATGTTTGTTGGGTGGGTGGGGAAACAAGCAGTCATACATCCCATCACAGATGGATTTTATGAAAGAATTGTAAAGAACATTGAAGAAATCTGTATACACAGTGGTGGGATTCAGCAGGTTCGCACCAGTTCGCCAGAACCGGTAGCAGAAATTCTGGCTGGCCCTGCCCATCCAAGTTTTGAAATAAAGTACAGTAGTCCTAATTCAGGTGCAATGCAGGGCTTTCCCCCTGGCCACGCCCACCATACCACGCTGTCAGAGTAGGTAGTAAAAAAAATTGAATCCCACCACAGTGTATACACAATATTTATGAAGTTGGTGCAAGTGCACTTACTTGCACTGAACATATAAGGTAAAGGTTTCCCTTGCTTGAAGGCCAGTTGTATCCGACTCTAGGGTGCAGTGCTCATCTCTGTTTCTAAGCCGAAGAGCCAGCGCTGTCTGCTTCTGCAGACATTTCCGTGGTCATGTGGCAGGCATGACTAGACACCAGAGCGCACGGAACACTGTTACCTTCCCACCGAAGTGGTTCCTATTTATCTACTTGCAATTTCTTGCTTTCAAACTGCTAAGTTGGCAGGAGCTGGGATGAAGACGGGAGCTCATTTCCCTCCTGCAGTATATATATGTCATATTAAAATCCATTATTCCAACTTAGATAAAATCTTTTGGAGTTATTCATAAACCATTTAGTTTTAGCCACCTTAAAGAACTTGGTATTATTGGCAAATCTGGCCACCTCATTGTTCACCCCTCACTCCAAATCAACAAAATAACAATAAGAAGCACCAGTTACAATACATAGTTGAAATTTTGAATTGGGAGCAGTGCTAGTCTGTGCAAACATATCAGAGAGAAAACAAAACAAAAAGACAAAAATTAATGTGGCACCTTAAAGACTAACAGCAGTTAGTCTTTATGTGCCACAATGGTTTTTTTTTTTGTTTACTCTCTGATATACAGTCCCATTACAAATCTCTGACGGGCCTAACTGTGAACTGGGCATTGATTCCTGCTTTCAGTTTTAAGGACTGGTGACGGGTCAAGGAATTGAAACACAAAAACAAAGGAGGCACAAAGACTAGACGCGATAAGGCCTGAGAAACAACTTGAGCTAACTCACCTTTCTGGAAGGTCAGGCATGAATTTCATAAATGCAAAAATTATGGCAGCAATTATTATAATACCAGATATCACTCCTTGAGGTGAAAAAGAAAAGGAAGTTAAGATAACATTTTGGTATTCTGGAGGAGCCAATTCAGATTCTCAGTGGCAGTTTCCAGATAGGCTGGCAACATAACCTCCAAATAGGATCATATCTATTTAAATTCAAAGTACAAATGAAGCTGTTAGACAAGTGACTGTGTCGTCATTATTTCAATATATTGACCTCCCCGCCCCCCACTTCTTCATTTAGAATCCAGTAACAGATGTTACTTCAAAGCAGAGGTAGGAATCATCTCATGAACAAGCAGCATCTGGAGTTATCTTTCAACATGTTCTAGTTCACTCAGTTACATGAGCCCATGCAGTACTTTTAATAGGTGTAACAAGACTGACTGCTGTGCTGAAATTCTCAATGTACATTAAAGCCAGGTAATCAGGGCCATAGCCAGGGAGTGGCCAGAGTGGGCTTTTCCCACACTGAGTTAGCAGTTTGCCCACCCTCAAACTCCCAGCTGCTTATATATATATATATCTTAACCTATAAAACCAAGTGTTCACCGTTGGAATTGGCTATGGGCTGCTGTGCGTCGCCCTACTTACCCGTTCCCTCCCTTCGAGAGCACGGGCGAAGTGGCTACGCAGGTCAACGAATGGTTTAAAAAATCGCGATTGGGGCATCAGCCCCACCATTGGCAAGAAAGGGAAACAACTTCATTTCCCAAAATGCATTGCGTTTCGCCCAGTGTCAGCCAATCAAGATGATAAAAACAACGGACTCAGTCTTTGTTTTACGAGCCGCAACCAATCAAAAGTAGCGTTTCAAAACCTTGCCGAGCGACGGACGTCAGAAACTACAAGTCCCAGCGTCCTCCGTGCTGTGACCCCTCAGCCAATCAGGCTAAGGGACATGAGCATGGAGGAGGCTGGGAAAGCCAATGCGCCAACAACTTCCCTCCAGGAGGCACTTCGTCTCCCGGAGGGAAGCCATCCCCAGCTCATCACGGTGGGCGGCTGGCCATGTCGGTTCCTGGACTGCCTGCTTTTGGCGGCCCCCACCCAACCGGCGAAGACCTCGGCACCAGCGGAGAGGGAGAAAAGGCTGCACCACAGAGGCATGGAAGGTGAGGCCCGGCACAGAAGGCTGCACTGGGGAGACGTAGAGTACGAAAGGCCCAACTGGCAACGGGTAAGTGGGGCGGGGGAGAGGAATTGAGGAGGGGAACGGGCCTGGGGAGCACGCCACCCACACAGGTCATAGAGAAGAAAGGGGGAGAACGAACCCACCTCCTTCCCCCCAGTCTCAGTCCCCTGCCCCACTTACCTGTTGGCAGCTGGGCAATTCGTACTCTGCGCCTCCCCAGAGCGGCCTTCTGTGCTGGGCCACTCACCTTCCATGCCTCCATGGTGTGGCCTTTCCTCCCTCAATGCCGGCGCCAAGGCCTTCATCGGTGGGGTGTGGGCCACCAAAATCAAGCAGCCCAGCCGGCAAACGATGCTCCCGCCCGCCCAGCAAAGGCCTCCTGGGTGTCCTCACCAAGGCTTGGGGGGAGGAGGAAGAGCTCCTCCTCCCCCTGCAAAGCTTCAGCATGTGTGTGTGTGTGTGTGTGTGTCCTCACCGAGGCTTCAGGGGGGAGGAGGAAGAGGCCTTCCTCTTCCTGCAAAGCTTTGGCATGTGTGTGTGTGTCCTCACTGAGGCGTCAGGGGGGGAGGAGGAAGAGTCCCTCCTCCCCCTGCAAGGCTTCGGCGTGTGTGTGTGTGTGTGTGTGTGTGTGCTCACCAAGGCTTGGGGGGGGGAGGAAGAGCCCGTCCTCTCCCCATGGAGCTATGGCATGTGTGTGTGTATTGTGTGTGGGTGTGTTGTGTGTGTGGGTGTGTTGTGTGGGTGGTTGTGTTGTTTGTGTGGATGTGTTGTGTGTAGTTGTGTTGTTTGTGTGGTTGTGTTGTGTGTGTATTGAGTGTGTGTGTGTGGTTATGTTGTGTGTGCTGTGTGTATTGTGTGTGTTGTTGTGTGTGTATTGAGTGAGTGTGTGGTTGTGTTGTGTGTGTGTTGTGTGTGTGTGTGGTTGTGTGTGTGATTGTTTTGTATTTGTGTATTGAATGAGTGTGTGGTGATATTGTGTGTGCTGTATGTGTGTATTGAATGAGTGTGGTTGTGTTGTGTGTGCTGTGTGTGTATTTTGTGTGTGTGTGTATGTGTTGTGTGTGTGTGTATTGTGTGCGCGTGTGTGGTTGTGTTGCATGTATGCTTATATTGTGTGTATGTCTACCCCTCAAAACCACCCCAACCACAAGCACATATGTTATACCTGCCCGGCAGGGCAAAAAATGCTGATCTTAACCTATAAAACCAACCTATAAAACTTTACAAAGTTAAAAAAATAAAAAATTTACAAAAAACAACAAAGCATTCATTGTTTTATATAAAGCACAGGGGGAAAAAAGCCCGGCAACGCCGGGCAAACTATGCTAGTATGACATATTTATATGACATTGTTGCCCATCCTGAAAAAATATCCGTCCACCCACATCTAGAATCCTGGTTATGGCCCTGCAGGCAATAAATTAGCTCAGGCATGTGGCATTACTGAACATGGGAAGATTGTGGGCAGATAGACATAAGTTGAGCAGGAAATGGAACTTTGAAATTAACAAAGGGGGACCAGAATCTTATATGGAGAAAATCTGCACAGTACAGTACTTGATTTAAAGCCAACCCCTTGAAATGAAGGTCCACGCTGCAGAGGGGCAGGGCAAACTCTGTGATGGGAGGAGGGAGGAAGCACTCCCATTGGGTTGCTGGGCAGTAGGGCGGGGTGAACTCTGTGGTGGGGGAGGGAGGAATCGCTCCCACTGGGCTGCTGGGCAGGGAGTGGTGTTAACTCTCTCGTGGGGGAGTGCTCTCATTGGGCTGCTGGGCAGAGCGAACTCAGTGCTGGGGTGACGGCACATGTCTGAGTGGCCCCTCTGGTATGCATGCCATAGATTCACCACCACTGGCATATATCATTAAGTGTCCTGCATTCATTTCAGTCAAACACTGAAGTTAAATAACAACAGTGGTATACTGAACCATCGTATTCTACAATTACTTACCAATAACAATTTTCCAGGTGTTAGATCCTGAAATTGAAGAGACAGACAGACAAAAATGAGTTAAGATGGGAAGCTACATTGAGCTAGTAATAGATATACAGTATTTAGTAGATCTTCTGGATGGAGCCAAAGAATAGCTTTGTAGACCAAGATGGCATGCTCTAATTCATTTTCCAAAAGGCACAAATAATGGCCAGTTTTATTAGTTAAAGCAGCAAAATATTTTTAAAATTGTTTTTAATTTTCACCAAAGTTTAATTGTTTGAAAATGTATAGTTTGTATAGTATTTAACTTGACTGCATAGGCTAGCTCTTCACCTGGGGAGGCAGAGTGGGGAATCAGACTTCCAATATTTTGCTCTGCAATCAGATATGTGAACCACTAAGCAATCCAAACAGCGAAACAAAAACAAGCAAGAACGGACAGAAAACCTACAATGTACACAAATGTGACTCAAATTATTACTAACGTATTACAGGTGAAACTCGGAAAATTAGAATATCATGCAAATGTCCATTCATTTCACTTAAAAGGTGAAACATATGAGATAAGACTCACTACATGCAAAGCGAGAGATGTCATGCCTTAATTCATTATAATTGTGATGATCATGGTGTACAGCGTACATGAGATTATGTGATGATTATGGGGTACATGAGATTGGGGGTTTGGAGTTTTCATAAGCTGTAAGCCATAAGCATCAATATTATAACAAAGTAATGCTTGAACTATCTTGCTTTGCATGTAATGAGTCTATCTCATATATTTGTTTCACATTTTAAGTTTCATTACTGAACTGAATGATCATTTGCATGATATTCTAATTTTCTGAGTTTCACCTGGATATAAACCATTCTTGCATGTACCAAATAAACCTACTTAACCAATTAAACCAATGAAAAACCATGAGCCAATCCCCATTTGATTAAGGTTAAGGTAGAGACAGCTGAGAAGGCAAAATATACTGTATTTTCCGGTATATAAAATGACTTTTTAACCCCAAAAAATCTGTGCCAAAGTCGGGGGTTGTCTTCTACGCCGGGTACTTACCTGCAGCTTGCAGGAGCGCTGCCTCAGCTGCGAGGGGTCCCACCTCTCCCTCCCTGCTCCTACTGGGAGGGATAAAGGACCGTGGGCCACCAGGGCCAGGCCGAAGACCGCCGCCCAGAGTGCCGCCGCAGCTGCGAGGGGTCCCGCCTCTCCCTCCCTGCTCCTACCGGGAGGGATAAAAGGCCGCGGGCCGCTGGAGCCAGGCTGAAGACCGCCGCCTGGAGTGCCGCCGCAGCTGTGAAGGGTCCCACACAGCCCTTTATCCCTCCCAATAGGAGCAGGGAGGGAGAGGCGGGACCCCTCGCAGATGCGGCGGCGCTCTGGGTGGCGGTCTTTGGCCTGGCCCCGGCGGCCCATGGCCCTTTATCCCTGCCGGTAGGAGCAGGGAGGGAGAGGCAGGACCCCTCGCAGCTGCAGTGGCGCTCCGGGCGGCAGTCTTAGGCCTGGCCCTGGCGGCCCATGGCCCTTTATCCCTCCCGGTAGGAGCAGGGAGGGAGAGGCGGGACCCCTCGCAGCTGCGGCGGCGCTCCTACCGGGAGGGATAAAGGGCCGTGGGCCACCTTAAAGGGGCAGTGTAGGCTGGCACTGGCTGTCTGCTGGCGTTGAAAGATCCAGGCTACTTAATGTTAAAAAGACGTATCATGAGAATTCAGAAATACTTTTCAAATTCAAGTTGTGGCTTATTAAGATAATTATGGTCAACCTTGGTCTGAAAACAAAACTATTCTTCTAGAAACTTTGCAGCCATTTCAGAAATCCTCTTCGATCACATACACAAAAAGGCATATCAGAAAACAAAAACACTGCAACACTTTAAAGACTAACTGCTATGTTTTTACTGTGAACTTTCATGGGTACACAAAAAGCTAACTTTCACAACATACATGAACTTTCAACACAAAATCGGCATGCACAACTTGTAAAGAGCGTTCTTGCTTCTTTGGAAGACTAGAAAAACTGTCAATATCACTGATATGAGCATTACTGAACAACAGAAAATATCGACATCTGTTGTCTGTGCTGAGCAGAATCAAGTCACATTGAGTACAATAGGAGATATCTTAGGTACATGATAATAGATTGGAGCTTAAAATGCATTTTTGGGGAGGGGGAATTCACATAAGTCTGAAGGACCTCAGGAGCAATAGCTCCGAGCACTTCAACCCTCTTGAATAACCGGGAAGTGAGCCCAGGAGGGAATTTTCAACATGCCATAGAAATCTGTAATTCAAGTACTCAACTGGCGATTCTGTGAATGAGGAGCAATTAAACTACAATTGTATATTCAATTAATATTTGCAAAATACAGAAGAATTCCAACCTAATTCCCCCCCCCAAAAAAAACCCCAACAACAACAAACCAAATAACCATTCCCTCCAATTTTTTGATTGCCTATATATTGGAGATACAATTGAAAACTGAAGATGATTATTGGGTTGTTGTTGCTGTCACAAACTTTAGTTTTACCTGGTTTATTGTCAGGAACTGTATCATCAGGACTCGTGGTAAATTCTATATGAAAGAGGAAGCTTTATAAAATACTGCTTCAGGATGCATGAGAAGTGGTATACATTTTTTAAAATATACATTGAGAGATTTGCATGCATAAAGAGAAACCTCAATGCACAGAAAGAGATTCCAAGGTCATGTAAATCCAAATGGTAGCTGGAACTAGAGAAATGTCTACAGAAGTGGTTCCCAACTTTATTTTTACCATGCCCCACCTGAGCATCTCTAAAATCATTATTCAAAAAGTGAACTCCTATTCATGTGGAGGAAGCCTAAAATACTATAAACTTGGTCTAAACAAGCTTCCAAATAATATGACATCCATGAAAAAGAAAAATAAAGGAACGAAAGGAAAGTTGAAGTACTGAGGAAGAAATCACTGTTAATAACTGTTAGAAACCGCTTGGTTTCTTCTCTTTAAAAATGGGTTGTTTTTTTGGGGGGGTTGCGATCCCCCTCTCCGCTGGCTCCCCTGGGTCCAGAAGGGTTGGGGGGACAGACCCCTTTTGTCCCCTCAAACCTCCCAACCCCAGGGGAGCCAGCGGAGAGGGGAATCGCAACCCCCCACCCACTGATATTAAAGGGGAAACTCTGATCGGGTTTTCCCTTTTAATATCAGGGGGTGGGGTGGATTCGATCCCCTCTCTTGGGTCCCGTGGGTCCGTGAGGGTTGGGGGGACAAAAGGGGCCTGTCCCCCCCAACCCTTCTGGACCCAGGGGAGCCAGCGGAGAGGGGGATCACAAGCCCCACCCACTGATATTAAAGGGGTAACCCCGATCTACTTTCACGACTCCACACAATCAAAGCACCATAAGGCAATGTTTTTGGCCAACTAACATGGCGGACTGTCAGATTAGTCAGTTTCAAGTTTGTGACGTCATGTCATCTTTTTTTTATACCTCCATGATTTTTCATTGCTTTTTGGCCACTTTATAAAGAGATTTGAACAGAGAAAAGACATTTATTTGACTTTTTTCTGATCTCTGGAACTTATTATTTTGGTTTTCAATGCATATTCAGCACATTTCTGACAGCACACTCTAGTAGTCAGCTCTGTACCTGACTATCAGCTGTTGATGGGACAGGGGAGTTTTCTGCACTTCCTGGTTGCGGGGAAAGCTTCTGGCGATGCCAAAATGTGACAAAAATTCCAAAAATGGAGCAGAAATGCTCCAAACACCATCTCGCCATCGTGGGAAGCTTTGGAAGACCCCCCTCAAAAAAATTGCATCTTGAAAAACAATCGTATCTCGAAGCAATTTTTTTCTGAGATTTCCTTTCGTATTGTGAGTTTTTTGTAGGTTGAGCCATTTGTAACTCGAGGTTTTACTGTACCTTAGATTCTAAAGCCATGAACAGACAGCAGCAAATTTGGTTATATCAGACAAAACAGTGATGATGTATCTAGGATATTTGTGTCCTTTATTGTGGAGGGAAAGGTAGGCAAACACTGCAGCAAAACCCCGGATTATGGAATTACTGTATCTTTCAGACCATAAGACGCATCTGACCATAAGATGCACCCAGTTTTAGAGCAGGAAAATAAGAAAAATATTCTGAACCAAATAGGGAGCTGTAGTTGTAGCTCACTTTGCCCAGGGTCGAAGGCGCAGGGGAAGCATGGAAGGGAAAGCGCACCCAGATGGTGAGGAGCTGACTCACGAGCAGCGCCTGCCTGTAGAAGACCTGACCTGCAGCAGCTCCCGCTGCACTTCCCATGTGCCTCGCCTGGATGGTGAGAGCCTGATCTGCCAGCAGCTC
This sequence comes from Bradypodion ventrale, assembly GCA_035047345.1. Lineage (NCBI taxonomy): Eukaryota > Metazoa > Chordata > Lepidosauria > Squamata > Chamaeleonidae > Bradypodion > Bradypodion ventrale. Next base: position 61,803,238 of record JAWDJE010000004.1, read on the forward strand.
TGAGGCAAAAGACCAGCCGTTCTGTCAGCAGCGGCCACAGCTGCCTCGTCCTTTCAGCCATGCTGCTCTGGGACTCCTCGTCCTCCTCCTCGCCTCCGGGACAATGAGGCTCATCCTGAGCCTGGTGTTCCAGAGTGGCATGGCTGAAAGGAACTCACCAGACTTCTGCATCCAGGTGCTGCTGGCGGGTCAGCCCCTCACTGTCCGGGCACGCTTTCACCTCCACACTTCCGATGTGCCTTCAGCCCAGGGCAAGGTGCATGGGAAGCATTGCCAGTGCTGCTGGGAGGTGGGTGAGGTGGGGTGGTGGGCTGGCGACCTCCTCCTACGATGACACCCCAAGGGGAGGGCACAGCACTTCACCCGATATGGATCCTCCTCCTCCTCCCTGGCTCTGGCAGCTCTTCCTCCTCTTCCTCCTCTTCCTGGCTCCTGGTCATGCCCGGAGTGCGGGGAGAGGAGGAGGGCGTGGCGTGGTGGGGAGGTGAGCATGGCAATCGGACTATGAGATGCACCCAACTTTTTTGGGGAAAGTGCATCTTTTGGTCCGAAAAATACGGTAATCCATTCCACAGGGTTTTCCTTATAGTGCAAATTCCTTATTGCAAAGCACCCATAGGAATGTATTGCAGTTTCCCATAGAAATGCATTGAAAACAAACATTCCCTAAAGCAAAACATGGTTTCCCATAGGAATGAATTGAAAAACCAAAAAATCCTTCTGAAAAAAATCCGTAAGCCGAGCCATTTGTAACCCGAGGTTCCACTGTATTTTGATAGAGATTCACTTAATCCAAAAGCCAAGGCTACAATTGCCCAAGTGATATAAAAAATTAAAAGTCAACTGGTCAGTAGTCTGGGCAGTTTCTGTTAGCAAAAAAAAATTAGGCTGTGATACCAAAGAAACCCTTCTCATATTCAATGATTTTGGTAGCTCTTTAAAGAGTAAACAAAACAAAACAAGACAAGACAAAAAAGTTGTGGCACCTTAAAGACTAACTCCTGTATTTTAATATTAGTTTTTTTGTATCAAGACCACTTTGTCAGACAATAGAAGAATGAGACTTCATGGCATCAATTTATACACATCAGGTACAGAGGCACACAATTTTACGTGTGTTTTCTCTGTGGTTTAACATTTTATAGTCTACATATATTATCATCATCATCATCATCATCATCATCATGTTTAATTGTTTTTCCTTTTTTATTTAAGTTTAACTTGTTTTAAGTCTAAACTTGTACTTTAAGTCTAAACTTGTGCTTTAAGTCTAAACTTGTGCTTTAAGTCTAACTCATTTTAATCTTTGTGAGCTCTCTGGGACACTCTCAACAGGCGAAAGGTAGGCTTGAAATAAAACAAGTAAGGAAGAGCCATATTCCCCTCTGGGAAATAACTGCTGAACAGCAATATAGAATTTCAATTAAAAAACAAATGCAACTACGCAAACATTTTAAAAATTGTTTACCACGGTTGGAACATATGAACATATGTGGTGGAGTTGTAAAAAAATAAATGAATTTTGGAGAAGAATAGAAGGAGAGATTGGGGAAATAATGGGTAAAAGAATTAAGCTGGTGTCAGGTACCATCCTATTAACAAATGTGGAAGGTATGGGTTTGAATAAGGAGGAAAAAGATTTATTGGAAATTATGTTAACTACAGGTAGACAATGCATAGCCAGAAATTGGAAAAATGATGTAGCTATACAGATCGGAGAGTGGTATAAGGAAATGTGGATCTTAGCATTGAATGACAAACTGACATGGGAGATTAAAGTAAAAAGGGATAAATTAAAAGAAAATAGGTTTTGGAGTATTTGGAAGCCGTTTGTGGATCACTCTCGTATGGCAAGGGACAGTTTTGGACCTGTACCATCTCAAAGTGGTTTTTGGAGATGATATAGATACTAAACTCTCCGGGCATTGTAAATATTCACAGGGTGATGTGTAATTAGTAAAGAAATAAAAAATAGTTGTAGCACTGAAAGCTTTTATGATTGTTATGGTTATAGTAATAATTTATAATGTGGGTACCGGTATTTAATATTGTGGGCTAAATTGCAAATAATTAGCTTAATTACTATCATGTGCTATTTTTTATGAGTCCGATGTAACATTGTATTGTATTGTCATCGTTTTTCTTTTCTGTATGTTTGTTAGTTGTATCTTTTGCTTTTTTGAAATAAATAAAAATTATTTTTTTAAAAAATTGTTTACCAGTTTCATTAGGAATGGCTTCTTCTGTTGTCTCAGAGGGTGGCCTTATGTCTGGCCCTATTGGTGTTCCTGTATAACAAGAGATGGGTACTGAATGTCAGATGCCAGCCGCTAATGCAGAAATGACATCTTACAACATTCAAGAGTCAAAGAAATCTATAAAGGTTCCCATTCATGAAAAACTGGTACAGACTAGTTTCTTTTAGAATCCTGTATTTGGGGAGTTTAAATGCTCCTAAATTACATCTCCACCTGTTCTGCACATGGAAAATAGGTTATTTAAAGTTGATGCACTTATTTTAGATTAAAAATATACAGATTTAAAAATAACTATGTGGCAATCTTGTCTCATGGTGGAGCTATGTTTTAACTGAAATCTGTAACACAGAACTGGAATAAACTGGAATGGGGAACTGCAGTTTCATCATGATCTTTCTTACACTTGCCTTTATGCACTTTCCTACCCACTACAAATTGGCCCAAATAATACACATAAAGAGTTTGGAAGTACAGTAAAACCTCGCATAAAGAGCACCTCGCTTAGAGACTAACTCGCTTAAAGAGCAGAATTTTCTCTGAATGGTCGCCTTGCTTAACAACTAAAACCAAGCAAAAACTCGCTTAACAACTAAATCAAGGTTTACAATCTCCTCTGCCAGAAGTCACAATTGGTCACTTACAATGGTGTTTCACTTAAAGAGCAAACTTGCTTGGGAGGCATGGCCAAGATGGCGCAGGAGGAACATCGTTTTTCTCTCACTCTCACTTTCCCAAAGGCGGGTAAATGAGAATTGAATTTTAAATGAGGTACAAATGGTACAAAAAACATTGGGAAGTGGTGTGGTGTGGGCTCAGAAGTTTGGGGATGAATTAAGATGATTGTGCGGCAGGCAGCAAGGCAAGGCGATTGGTTTGATGCCAAGCCAGGCCGTGCGTTGCTGTCGCTGAGCGACAGTTCGGAGAAGACGCGAGACGGCCCTAAACTCGAGCCAAGGAGATACCAAGAAGGGAAGAGGTTTGACTGAGCGGTTTGCGGTGGTCCCGAACCAGGCGGCAGAGTCCTGGGTTTGGCGGGCGAAAGCTTGGTGAATGGCTTAGTGCTGGGCAGGCTAAGCTGTGTCGAGATGGACGAGGTGTTGGGGATGTAGCACCAACTAAGAACACAAAGAGGCAAGCTTTTTAAATGTGGATTGTGAACTGCAGACTGTGTTTTAAAGCAGCATTTTGAGAATTATGGTGGTGGCGGTGCATGGAGTGGTATGCGGAGGTGGTGAGTGTGATGGAAAGATGACAAGGAGAGGGAAGGCAGTGGATGGGTGTAATGGCAGCAGAAGAGTGAAGAGAAGAGAATCAAAACTTAAATTGGGATGGGATGAAGACGGAGAAGTAGAAGGGAGCTGGAGTGGAGCTGACGAGGATTTTTGTCGGAGGTTTTTTTTTATTGGACTGGAGAGGTGGACAGCAACAGAAAGTGGAGAAGGTTTGGAGAAGGGAGTGAAAGGGAGAGTGTGGTCGTGGGGAAGTGTGAGGTGGCAGTAGGACAGGCGCCATCACCAAAGAAACTGATTGTTTTACATTTTTTTAAAAGTGACTGACTTTGAATAGTGGATTTTTGTTGTTGTTTTATATTAAACTGTGGACTTCTCTTTCCTTTTTTATTATTAGTGGAATTATCTAAAAGAAAACATGATTTGTTTTTTCTTCTCTTTTTGTTACCGTATTTGGAAGCAATTTTACTTCTCCCTTTTTCTCACTCTCCCTCTTTTCCCCTTTCCTTTTTATAGAGGGGAAGAGGGGAAGAGAAGAGGGGGAAAATATCAGTTACAATAATTGGTTTATAAAAATTGGAGTGGCTGATAAACTATTTGCTCCGAAGGGTGTCAAATTAAATGAAAGTTGATTGTGTAAGGTTCTAGAGATTTGATTAAGATTGAATTTTTGTGATTGTAAAAGATTTACAAATTTAAATCTGTCTGCACCATTGGTAATTGAAATTATAATGGAGGGATCAGAGAAGAGGACGGAAGAAGAAGAGGTAGTAAAGCCTAAGAGGACAGAGTCGAAGGAAAAGGAGAAGAAAGATACCTGCAGTGGCACCTTCCTTAGACTCCATACCAATGGATCAAATTCAAATTATGACTGAGTTGAGAAAAATGATGAAAAGGCAAGAAGGGAGGAGAGGGTGAAAGATAAAGAAGAGAGGGTGAAAGATAAAGAAGACATTATAGGGAGTCAAAAGAAGCTTGCCTCTATGCTTACTGATTTTTCTAAGCAGGTTAATTCTAATTTTCAGAAGGTTGAACAAAATATTAAGTCGGTGCAATCTGATATGAAAATGATGCAGTCTGAAATGAAAGTGTTATATGAGGAAGAAAAAGAAATAAAATTGAAAGTTGAGGTGCAGGATAAAAGGGTTGACATGATGGAAGAGATGCTAAGAAAGCAAAATATAGTAATTCATAAACTTGTGGGGAAAACGCCAGACTGGTTGAAGGAGAGAATTGTTGATTGGTTGAATAATCTTAAAATGGGGAAAGATTTTGTGATTGAGGACATTGCAAGTGCTTATACACTGGGTGCAAGGAAAGGGAAAAATGTTCAAAGGAATGTTTTGGTCAAATTTGCAAATTTGGGGGATAAATTGAAAGTGATGGCTTTTCTAAAACAAACCAGGTCTGGCGCTTTAAAAACTGAAGGAAATGATGTAGAGGTGTACAATGATATTGCAGTCGATGAACGTGTGTGGAGATATAAAATGAAACCTGCAATGAATTTTTTTAGAGAATGAGGGATTGTATTCAACTGGAGATTTCTCCAACAATTGAGATTTTTTTTAAAAAAGAAAATGCACACAATTGATGCGAGAATGATTTCTTTGGAATATTTCTGTTTGATTGGTTTGATTAAAACGGGATCTCAAGAATGGCTTGGATTGAGAAAGACACTGATTGATATGGGAGGTATCGAAAGGGAAGATGGAAGGGAAGAAGAGAGGGGTGTCTCAGGAGGGTCTGAAGTTGGGGCCCTTGGAAGAGAAGTAGTGGTGTTGGAGTCTGATGAAGGGTGAGAAAAGATAATATTGGATGGGTTGGAAATTAGAGGTGAGATAAGGGAGAGATATGTATAACCAAAATATATTTTAGTTGATAAGAGTGTAGAGATATTGGATAGTATGCACATCTTCCATGTCCCCCTCCCCTCTTTGGGAGACAAAGAAGACCTTTTGAAAAGAAGAGTGGGGAGAGTAAGTAAATTATTTGTTATGTTTATAGTTTTTTATGTTGTTGTTTTTACTTTTTATGTATGGTGGTGGGAAACACGCCTGTAAGAGGTTGCAGTGTTTACAGCAGGTGTTTGCTAGGGTTTAAATATGAAGAACATTAAAGTATTGTCATGGAATGTGAAAGGTACTGGCTGCCATGTGAAGAGAAGAAGATTGGAATCAGCCCTTAGGAAAGATAGGCAGGATATAGTCTTTTTACAGCAAACTCATCAAAAGTCGGAAGATAAGAATAGGATTTTTCTAGGATGGACTCAATTTTATGAAAAGTCTTATGGCACTTCAAGGGCAAGAGGAGGGGCGGTTTTGATCTCAAGTAGATTGGGTTTTGAAATGACAAAGAGTATTTCTGATCCAGAAGGTAGATATTTAATAATAAAAGGGAAGATAGATGATGAGGAAATAACATTGGTGAATATCTATGCTCCTAATGAACATCAAGATAAGTTCCTAGACAAGGTGTATCATATATTGGAAAAAGAAAGATCGGCAAAGATGATTGTGGCAGGTGATTTTAATTTAATAAGGTCAACTATAGATTGTACAAATATAGTGAGGATTAAAAGCGGGTCTAAAATACAAATTGTCGATAAAGGCTTGAGAGGGAACTTAAAGGATCTGAAAGAGCGTATATATTCTTTTCACAGGTCTATAATACATATTCAATGATAGATTATATATTTGTAACAGATAATATGACCAGGAACTTAGATGATCGAGAAATTGAGGTTTTTAAAGAATCAGACCATGCGAAAGTGTTACTTGAATTAAAAATAGATGATGCAAGGTAAACTAAAAATAAATGGAGATATGTTTCTAAATTTTTTATAGATCTTAAAAGCAAAGAACAAATAATTCAAAAATGGGAAGAAAGTTGGCATTGGAATGACACGGAAGAAGTTGGATATAACATGGTCTGGGACGCCATGAAGTCGGTATTTAGAGGGGAAAGTATTAAATTGGCTAGTATTAAAAACAAACAATTTAAGAATAAACTAGAGGAAATGGAAAAAGAGATTAAAAAGTTACAAGAGGAACACGCAAAGATAAAGAATACGGACGTTTTTGATCAGATGCAAAAATTAAGGATGGAATTGGTGGGAAAAGATATTGAAAAAAGGAAAAGGGACTTGGTTTATTTAAAGAGGGAATATTTCGAATACAGTAATAAAAATTCAAAGTTATTAGCAAGAGCTGCTAAAGAAAAGAAGAGTAAAAGAGAAATTGGAATTTTGGTTAATAAAGATGGGAAGAGATGTAATAAAACACAGGATAAAATCAAAATAGTCAACTAATTTTATCAGGAATTACATGCTGAAAAGAAAATAAATTTAGAAAAATTGAAGGATCAATTAGAGAAACAAATAGGAGATAAGATAAAGCAGGAGCATAAAAATAGAATGGAGGTACGAATAATGGAGAAAGAAATTAAAGATGTGGTTGCAAAACTGAAGATGGATAAATCTCCTGGGGAAGATGGGTTACCAGCTGAGTTTTATAAAGAGTTTAAGGAGTTCGTGGTTCCAAGATAAGTCTATACGCAGACGATACTTTGGTAATTATGAAACATACTATGAAGGCTTTAGAAAGGATTCAAATACTGTACATTTAAGGCAATTTGAGGAAATTACAGGGTTAAGAATAAATTGGGATAAATCTGAAATGATATTGTGTAACATAGACAATGAAGAACAGGGGAAAATAAAAGACAAATATAAAATACAGATTACAGATAGTTTGAAATATTTATCTGTATCTTGCAACAATTAATGTTGCAAAAAATTAACACTTTCTTGTTGGTTCATTTGCTCAACACTTTCAAATTGTTGTGGGGTAGTCATTCTGGGACATTCTGCTTTTTTGAAAATATCCCTCAAAGTAATCATAAAATAGCATAGCAACAAAATACTAGTCATAAAGAGAAATGCAGAATGAGGAGAGTGAGCTTTAAATAATAATGATATCATTACTAACATGTTCTTGACTGCATATGTGTTAGTAAAAGCTCAAGTATCTAGTATCTAGCAGTGTATTTCATCAGCACTAGCTGAGATATGAGCTGCAACTGGTCTTAGATAGGAATACTGTGACCATCTATATACCTAAAACCAAAGTGTCATCGCGTTTGGGACTGCAACGCCATGACACCTTGCCCCCCCCAGAAATGCACTCCCCGCCTACCTGGGGCGCTTTGCCGGGATGGCATGGGGTACCGGCAGCATTCCACAGGGGCCTTCACCCCAAAAACCGGCCTCAAAAGCCACCCACTGGCAGCATACAATGGCCAGGGAGGCGGCACTACGCATATGTGCGACACCGCGCAGGCTTTTGCGCCTGCATGGAGTTGCAGCCAGTGCTGCTGCCAGTAACACTGGGCAGGCTTCTGCACCTGCGATGATTTCCACGCATGCGTGGTGCCACCTCCCGGGTTGGGAGCCTTCTCTACTGGCTTGCCGCCAATACGGCAGGAGGACATAGCCCCGCTCCCAGGCCTGCATCAGGTGGTGGCGTGGCTGGCCCCTGTCCTGCCTGACCACCCATCCCATCTTGCCTCAGTGCCTCACTCCGGCAAGTGGCCACCTCGGCCTGACTCCCCCGCCCTCCTGGGGGACGCCTCGGGAAACAAGGATGACCCATGGGGGGTGCCTTCAAAGGAACCATGCGGGTGTGGGTGCTGCCCACCCACCCAGGTAGAGCCTCCCATCCACCTGAGGTGCCCCTCGGGGGGGCGAAGAGGCACCAGCCAGAGGGGGGACGGCCGGTCAGCCGAAACCACCCCCCTCTGGCACCTGCCTCTCCGTGCACAGCTACCAATGAGGGTGGCAGACAAAGTCAGAAGGGTGGCTGTGTCATGCGGCAGGAGCCGCAAGGGCAGCACTGGTTGTTTGGCGTGGCGACCCTCACGCCGCAGAAAAACCCGCACCACCATTGTTCCCCCTGCCGCAAGATGCATCCGCCTGGCCAGTTTCGTCTGACACATCCATGGCTGGCTGTGCGCAGAGACGCACGCCAGAGTGGGGGGCTTTGGGGCACCCCTTCCGGCACGTGGACATCGGCAGGTAAGGTGGGCCCACCTTACCTGCACAGCCCCCCCAACTCCGCCTCCAGGGCTCCCTCCCGAGCCCGGCCCAGGGCCTGCTCTGCTGACTGGGACGCCCTAGGCTGTGGCAGTGCTGGAGATGGGGTGCCGGCGCCAAGACTGCGTAATCGTGGTGTGTGTCTGTGTGTGTGTTTTACGAGCATGTTGTGTCTGTGTGTTGTGTGTCAGTGTGTGTTGTGCTGTGAGTGGCAGTGGTGGGAGTGGGTTGTGTGTAGGTTGTGTGTGTGTTGTGAGTGTGTATTGTGTGTGTGGATGCATTGTGTGGGTGTGTGTTGCATCAGTGTGTGCTGTATGGGTATGTTGTGTCGTGAGTGTTGGGTCTGTGTGTGTGTGTGTGTGTGTGTGAGAGAGAGAAAAGATCCCACAAGTACAACAAAGCCTGCAGTTGATTAAACGAAAGAAAAGGTAGGGCACGAGTTACAGAATGTAGAGGTGGTGATGCAATATTACTGTGTTTATTCCATAGTAAAATATTTTGCAACATTAAAAAACACAGTCACCTGGAGTGTCCGAAACTTACCTGGGACCTCATCTCCTCCTGGTGGAACGACGACAGTGGTGGTGGTAACAGTGGTAAAAATACCTGGTTAAAAAGAGGGGGAGGGAAAGGAATGTGGTAGATATTTTAATATTTAGTATTTAAGTATTAACTATTTAGAGAAGGTTACTCAGCATTAAAACACAGTAGAACACTTTTGAAAGACTTTGATAAGTTCCTTACCCTTGACACATCTTGGAAGAGCAGGATGCCATAAGTTGTCAGCTCCACATTTGACCAACTGGCTTCCCACCAGGGTATAGCCTTCATTACATACAAAATGGAGAGTGTGGCCATATTTGTACGTAGCCTGAAATGGGCTTGTCAGTATTCCATTTGAGATTGATGGTCTGTCACACTGGACCTCTGCAAAGAGAACAGTAGCTCTGAATATTGGCAGCCTTTCAACTGGATTAGCAGTTGGGACCTTCTCTTTTTAAAAAGAATAAGAACCACTACCACCACCCCATTGCCAAAATGGAGAATTAAACATGCTGCCTCTTATTTAAAATTGACATTCCAGAACTAGTTGCATTGCTTGTGGTTTCTGATAAGTGACAAACGCCTTTCAGTTCTCTGGTGCATTCAACTATATTTTCAGTTTAAGAAAGAGTTACCGTATTTGCTGGCATATAAGACCTACTTCCCCCCTTAAAATACACTGGAAAATGGAGTGTGTCTTGTACTGTATATAGTTGCCTATTTTGGTAATAATAGGTGCGTCTTATACTCTGCTGCGTCTTATACACCTGCAAATCCGGTACATGTAATCAGAAAGACAACCTGGTAACTAGCAAACTCTCTGCACTTGCAATACATTTATTAAATTCCCGTAATACTATCCCTAGCAAACTCTTTTCACTTACAATACATTCATCAAATTTCCCTATTACTGCCCCTAGCTTTCTCGTGGGCACGTAAAATGTTCCTCTGTTCCACAAAGTATTCTTGATATGTTTAATCAAGTTAGAACTGTAAGTACAAGAACAATTTGCAAGATGTAAATGGAAATTATTACCACTGTGGTCACTTCTCCACATGCAGTGTCACTACAAGATTTTTTTGAAATATTTATAATTTTATCCTTCAGCAGAATTGACTTTGGAACTGTCAGAATGTGGTATGTTAAAGAACCAACTTCCTCACCCCAACGACACACAAATCAATGAAAAGTAACAGACAAATTGACACAAGGTGGCAAATAGCACTTAACATTTACTGGTACTGTACTAAAACATCTTATTTTTAGTGTATATCTCAAAGAAGTAGCCATGTTAATCTGTGCCAACCTTTCAGACAAAAAAGGAGACAACAATGCCGTGGAATTGTAAGAGACTGTTATAATGTAATGTGAGTTTTTGTAGCTTGATAAAAACTTAGACTTAAGCTTAGTTCCTCCCCATGTTATACAGCATATCGGGCAACGAGGCTCCTCATTGCTTCCACAGCAATAATATCTCATCCCTCCTCTTTTCTCATCTGGGCTTGGGGCTGGAAATGGCGGACCTGCCATTAAGAATAACTGATATTTTTTTTAAATACAGTATGAGCTTTTGTGGAACTTCCAGAGACACTGGAGTGAGTCTATAGAACTGTCAGTTACTATCACAGTAACTGATAATCATAGCTATTCATAGACTGTGAGCCCTATTCTTTAATTAATGGAGCACTGTCACTTTGTTCATTACCTTCATCTTCATTTGGCCATGACAGTAACTTACTCACTATGTTCATATCCAGAATGGAGAACCGTTCTGGACTGCTAGCTGACACGTTTCTGACATGGTTAAATCTGCCAGAGGAATACACCCCTGCCACCATAGCTGTTGGATGAACTGCAGGCCAGCTAAGTGGAGTGAGTACTTAGGCAACGCACCTGGCCAGTGCATTGCTCTAACATGGCCAACTTTGACATGAGCTCAGCCAGCTGTGTCGCTGTATTTAAAATGGCTAAAGAGTATCAAAATCACAGGCCTGAGTGCCACATGCACCATTGGACCCTGCTATGGAAGCGGTAGGACTTCCCGATGGCGAGAGCCTGCTAAAATCTTGTGGGAGATGATGGTTTAATCCATCACGTCAAACTAGACATGTGAAGTATAGATCAACCAAGTAACCAAGTAAGTAATCTGGTTTGATAGCTCAGTGGTTTATCTATCTAGCTGTGGAGGCAGAGGTTGGGAGTTTATTTATTTATTTATGGTTCAAATTTCTATGCCGCCCAATCAGGCGAACCCGACTCAGGGCGGCTCACAACAAGGTTAAAACATACATATTAAAAACAATTAAAACCCCAGCATACCCACCCACCTATTAAAACTAACCACATTAAAACTGCCCGCATTAGAAAGATGGGGGGGGGGACCTTCATTTTATAAGACAACAGGTGGGGGCCACTCTTCCATCTGAGCCCCACACTTGCCCCGCCAACCAGGTTTTTAATTCTCTTCTGAAAGGCAGCAGCTCCATCTGCTCCTGCAACTCTACTTGCAGGAGGTTCCACAAGGCTGGTGTGGACACAGAAAAGGCCCTCCTTCGTGTGCCAGAGAGGCGAGCCCCTCTGGCAGATGGAACAATTAGAGAGCCCCACCGGTCCGCTCTGGTTGGACGGACAGACACTCTTGGGATGATGCACTTCAATTTCGCACTGTACCTCCTAGGAGAAGAGCCAGCCTATGTTGTTGTAGGCAAGCTGCACAGTCCCAGAGCGCCCCCAAAAGAAGGGAATGGTAACCTATGTCAGTGTATTTTCTACCTATACTGTATATGGAGAATGTTGCCATTAGCCAGAACTTACTTGACATTACCCAATTATTATTGGCTCAACTTGGTTTCCCACTAAAAATAATATTCACTTGAATAACAATAATGGTCAAAATCCTACTCAGTACAGTTAAATGAGAATATGGTGACCCTGCCCCAATCTCTAATCTTCCAAAGGCTTCCAAAGGGAGTCCTGTGAGCTTTGGAACATGAAAACAGGGGGATGAGAAGTTTTTAATTAGTTTAAATTATTTATTTCCTGTACCCCAGCCAGTTTATGCTGATGTAACTTTATCCCAATGGAATTTTGTCTATTAAAACTGAAAATTAATAAATAAAATCTTTACGATTAGGTTGACCATGAAAAGCATTACATTAATCACAATGTTCGGTAATTAGGCCAGCTGAAAGATACGCTTCTCCAGATCCCTTGTAAAGGTAGCAATCATGATTTTTATTATGCCTGCCACACTGAGCACAAAATCCCAAATGACTGATTTTAAAGAAGCATCTTTGTTAGAGTGCTTCTCTTTGTTAGTGATTCAACTCCACTACATTACTTGCAGTTTCAACCAAATCCACAGAAGCCTTTTTGCATTGCACAGGCACATAATTCTATTGTGTTAGAGTTTCTAGCAATTATGTACAATAGAAGAAATTTTACAAATAGTAGGTAATGAACGTAAACTTTCCTTACTTTTACATTCAGGTGGAGGTCTATTCCATTTTCCAACCAAGCCATCATCCGAGGTACAGGTAATGCTCGCATGTCCAATAAGGGAGAAATCTTTGTTACATGTGTATGTTATCACATTGCCATAGTTATAGTGATCCAAAGACTCATCACCACTATGTATTCCATTTGCAATTGTTGGAGGGCGTTCACAAGGGATTCCTGAAGAAAAGAAGCAACATTAACCATTCAGCCACACACTGAAAGTACAAAAACATTATTAAGGTTTCCTTCAGAGTGAATTTTTTCTACTGTAAAACTTTTCAGCTCTTTGAAATAGAACCTGTAGTTTAATTAAGAGTTTACACAACTTAGGTGCCTCCTATTCACTGTCAGAACATCAAAATCACAGTCTACTACATTGAACAACTGGTGTGGTTATTGGAGTGGGGTAAGAAGAGAGTGTGTGCCAAGCCTTAAATAGTAGGCTACTGCTACCACAACAATATTACTGTACAACTTTATTCTCTCTCTTGAGGAGCTAATTATACTAATTATACCTCAAGGTGGCTGGACGTTACACAGCCAGGTTTAAGACTAAACAGATTTCCCAAGTCTGGTTTTTCCCCCCTGTACTGTGGGCTGAATAACTAAAAGACCCTGATACAGTGGGGAAACAAAGAGAGAAATCAGGCAGAGGGTCCAGTTTATCAGGTCTTTATCAGGTAAGGGCCTGTGTTTACCAAAATTGACCATGACAGGTTCCTAGACGTCTTTACCTCCTTTCTGATATGAGAAAGCCTTTGGAAGTTTTTACAAGTCAAAAACTGCCAGTCAGTACTGGTTCCACATTAGTATTTAGAAGCACATTTCTATAGAAGTTGCTGAAACTCTAGGTCAAATCTTGAACATTTCTTTATTAAGGAGTGTAGAGCTGTTTCAAGTTAGCCAGCTCAAATGAATACTTGGGAGACAGAACAACTGTTTCATCAGAACAAGCCACATTCCCATGGTCAGTACTGTCTTGACAACTGGCTTCTTTTAAAACACTGTTAATTGATACTATCTGACAAATATTAATGCTCATAGAGTCATTCCTTTATTCTGCTCAACACATTTTCACTTATGGAAGATATGTGGCTGAAACCTGTTGGAATGATATATAAAAAAATCCAGCAGGGAGTGGTTTAGAATAAATTATAGATTGTTCGAGATGCTTCATAACCAAAGCACACAATTTGGACCAAGTTAGCAAAGCAATCAAAGCAACCACATGTATATACTGTCCCTTAGCGATTAGTGCACTCTCTGGGCTGTTCACAAGTTAATTAGCATTTTGCCCCAACATGCTGGGTACTCATTTTACCCACCTTGGAAGGATGGAAGGCTGAGTCAACCTTGATCCATGGTCAGGATCAAACTCACAACCTTTTGGTTGCAAGACAGCAGTTTAACCACTGCGCTACCAGGGCTCCTTTCTACTCTGTTTGTCCTCTGCAGTATCCTCAAGAAAGCACATGGACAGTTAGAAAAAGAGTAAAAAGCCTTGATTTATTATTAAAAACATGTCAAAATTTTACCATGGCAATAAATTCCCAAAAATTTAATTTCCTCCCATTCCCCAAAGGGGAAAATAACAACAGCAGAAGCATAATCTATTCTAGCCCTATCCAGGAGTTTGCCTGAAAGCATGAGAGTTATGCGCACACAGAATACTGAACTCTGACACTGTGCACCATTTCCTCTACTCCTGATCTCACATTGAACAGGGAGGTTTAGAGCATTGCTGACCTTGCACTCACTAGAATGTAATTAGAACATTCTTTGCTGTTAGGAACCCAGCTTTCCCATTTTGTGAACTGTATTAGTTGTGTTTCTTTAAGTGCAAAGAGACACCTTTCTTGGTGTTCAAGATGGTATGAATCAGCACCCCTTATTTGCATCCATATATCATCCCTTGCTGCCTCCCTCCTTGCAGCTCAACCCCACTAGCCTCTTCTTCCATCCAGTGCCTTACCTTAGCTGCAATTCTACTGGAACCTGAAGTCAGCACCATTGAAATGACTTCCTCAATGTGCTACCATTGATGGTTGAGGAAAGGAAGTAACATTCCCTCCTCCCTCAGTTCTTGCTGATGCTGCCAAGAGCGGTTACATTCCATAGTACAGTTCCTTGCTCATATAGGGATTAGAAGATCTCTTGTGACCCCACTCTTTCTGACCAAGGGGTTTTGAGTGTGTGTGTGTGTGTACGTGTGTAAGTGCACGCGCATTCTGAAGAAGGAAATGCCTGTATGCATCCATGATTCAAAACACCAGGAAATGACCTGATGGTGCCCATGTTGCCAGCAGGAAAAAGGATGCCAAGCTTCACATAGCAAAGAGCAGCCTGAATAGTGACAAAACCAATGGTAGCAGTCAAGATGGTCTACATTTACATAGAGAATAGCACCCTTCACAAAGAGGCACCAAGCAAAGTAAAATTCCAGAAGCTGACTCCTTTTATCATTGATACATTCCTCCCACAAACACAAAAAAATTATCATGGCTGTTTTTTGAGAAGCGTGAATGCTAGTGAGCACAAGAGGGCATCCTGTACACATTTACACAGGTATATAAACAATCCTATAGAAATTCTCCATCTAGGCTATGTTCTATTGTGACCAGGAATGGCTTTCCACAGTGTGAAAAGCAGACCTCTTCCATGTTAGCTGCATCAAGAAAGGTCAGTTGAACCCTTGCTTATGCAGCACATGCAGTATACAAATGAAAATATTCTTTTCAATGTTTCATGCCCAATATTTCATGTACAGTAGTTTCTTCCAATTATTCTGTTTTCTTTCCTAGTATTTACAAAGTACTTCAGGTATCTTACTGTATTAAGAAAACAAGGAAGGTTGAATTCCTATACTCAGTAAGTAAGCTTTAGTAGTCAGGATGGTAGACGAAAGCTCAGGAGACAATGTTTAAATCTTTACACTACCATGAAATTTACTGATCATGAGGTGCGTCACAATGTCTCGTTCCAAACTACCTTTAAAAGTTGTGAACACGAGTGAGGAGGAGAAGTCATATTTATCACTCACTGAAGGGCAGTTGAGATAGAAATGTATCAAATAAAATGCTACTGATAATTACTGTTGTTAAAAAAGGTACACTGGATGAAATCAGAAAGCACACTGTGTTTGGTACATTGCCTGGGTGAAAATGAGGTCCTTTTTACCCCAGTGGAAATGAGAACATAAACAGTGATGACAATAGGTTGTTTACAATTACAATTACAATTAATAGAAACGTTTGTTTAAAGTTAACACAAGAAAAAGAGAAAAATTATAAATGGCATTTTTCAGTTCAAAAGGGATGAAACATGCTAAAGTAAAAATCTGAAAAGCAGCATTCCATGAAGAATATGATAACATTCACAAAACCAAATACAGTAGACCCTCGAATAACAATGCTACTTGGTTCCCCAAGTAGCGTTGCTGTAGGGAAAACGTCATTGTGCGGTTTTCAATGGCAGCTGCACCATCTAGCAGCAAAAAGCTGTCATTATCCACACGACGTTAAAAAAACGTCGTTAATCCACACAACGACAGGTTTTTGTCATTGTGCGGATAGTCACGTGGTGAGTGATGACGCATTGTTAAGCGGAAATGATGCTATTCAAACGCGTCGTTAATCGAGGGTCCACTGTACAGTAAATTGTTACATTAAAGATTTTTTCAGGCAAAGCAGACTATAATGCCGCTCTCACTAAAGCCATCTAAACAGATGCGATCCTGAAAAAACTAAATTAACTTGCCAAGATATCTGTGGTATGCAAAGTCAAAATGTATGAAATGAGAAGACACTTAAAATGTAAAATTTATCACCACCTAAACTCCCTCCAGCCCTGACGTTTAGAAGCAGACCTAAATGTTCTCAACTATACGGCAACAAAGCTGACAAAATACAATTAAAAGAGAAACTAAAATATTATATCTACCAAACCCAGTGCAGAGATGCAAAACGTTTGCTCCAATAGGTCTAGGTGGGTGGGTTTTATCAGAGCCTCCTCTCAGATCCCAGATGAGGGATCCTGAAAAGGCTCCATAGGAGTATTGGTAAAGAGAAGGATGAGTCAGGGAGAAGGAAAAGGGGGGGGGGGGGTTAGGGACCAAGATTTGAAGATAGGATGAGAGGAGAGGAAAAGGGGGACCCATATCTTGGAGGGCAGTGGCTTTTTGTTACATCGATACCTTCAACAATTCTTGCTTTATGATTGGCTACTCTACTTCCTTCCTCAATTGCTAGCCACCAGATGGTTCTTCGTTAGCGAATGCCATGGTGGGACCACAACCTGTAGGGAACAGGCCTCTATTGTTTTCAGGGGTTGACATAACCTTAGACACCATATCTCTGTATAAGGAACATCCCAAGCTCACAAGGTAACAAATTTCCAAGGGTCTATGCCAGGGGTCGGCAACTTTTTAAAGTAAGGGGTCAGGTCATGCTCCCTTAGACAGTTGAGGGGGCTGGACTGGTGGTAACTGCAAACACGTCCATGGTTGTTTTAAACGTATTTAAGGCTTTCGTAAATGCATCCATGGCTGCTTCCAGCAGCAGCAGCGGCAGCTGGAGTGAGGGTGTGGGTCAGATTATCTGGCACCACAGGTTGGATCTGGCCCATGGACCATAGGTTGCCAACCCTTGGTCTATGCATTTGGGATCCATCACCATACTGGTTCACTGTTATAGGATCAAAGAAGCTGTGCTAGCACCATGAAATGGTTCGCAGCATCCCATTTTCCAGGCAGCCTTATATGGGAGCGAGACCTGCATCTAAGCATCCATTTTCTTACCTCCTTTTCTGGTTTACTACCCATTTGAGCCCCCTGTTCTTGACATCTAGATGTCTTTAGGATAAGGCCTAACATTAGGGATGACAGGAAAAAGGAAAGGTGGGTGCGAGAGAAGGTATGTTACTTCTCACTTAATTTTTCAAGATTTTCCCCAACAAAAGTCCAGACAGACTAATATACTGGTAATACAGTACTAAAATGCTATTATTAACAAGATCAAAGCATTAAGTCTTCTTACTTTCACAATGTGGAGGTGCTCTACTCCAATCAACACTGTTGTCTTCATACAAAGTACAGCGAGAAGTATCTTCACCTAGTAATCTATACCTACAGAATGAGAAGGCTCAAGTTATATGAGAAGGATACAGATCTTCAGTTTCTGGGGTTTAATTTACCCACTGGTTCCAGGAAGGCTGTGTCTAGTCCAAGTATGATTACCTGATGGAAAACCTCACTTGATAGTTTCCAATTGTTTCCTACAGGTTCCAAACCTCCCCCTTCTCTTATAAGGGTTGTAAAGGAGTAGACAAATACACTGAGTAGTAAATAGGATTAATATGCTGATATTTGTATACAAGAGTCAGGGCCTCTTACACAAAAATGAGATAATAAAATAAACTGCTGAAACACAGTTAAGTGGGACAGTTGCTCTAGCAGCTGGATTTAAATCTCTTAATGCAGGGGTTCCCAACCTTTTCAAGCTGGGGGCCAGGTCATGCTCTCTTAGTCAGTTTCAAGGGCCAGATGGCCATTTTGCCCTGTCTGCACAATGGTGGTGGCCATTTTGTCCCAACAGCTTCAAAGGGGTGGCCATTTTTTCCTTGAGTGACCCTGGAGGGGTGGGGTGGGGACACATGAAATGGCATCGTGGGCTGGATCCACCCCATGGGCCTTAGGTTGGGAACCCCTGTCTTAAGGCAACACTTCAGGAGGCTTGGATTCTAAATTAATGGTTTTTCCCTGTGCCTGAAAAATGCAGCAATTGCTGAAACACTGTGTGAAATGTATTCCATGTATGGCACCCAACAGCTGTGAGATGGGGGGGGGATGGACTTCAAAAGGACCCTCTTTCCACCTGATTCTACCCCTCCCTCCAAAAAAGGGGCGTCCCACCACTACCCCACAGCCACCTGGCCACCAGCAAACTGGGCAGGTGGTGGTGGTAATGTATTGGGAAAAGCACTCATTCAAAGTCCTTAAAAATAAATGTGAAGCAGCAGTCCATTTTATATCCCTCACCCATTTAACAGACATAGGAAACCAGGCCTCTGTTTATTGCTCGTTCCAAATGGCTCCATTGAGGCCACAGGGCCCCCTCTCTGACCAGGTCAAAGCAATGCAAATTTCAGTAACCTTCATCAGGGAATGGAGGTTGGGGCTGGGGTTGGTAGTTTTACATACTAGGCATTCCAATTGTAGCCAATTCAAAGTCAACTCTGCATGCCTGAAGAAGTGATCTTGAATCACAAAAGCTAGCAATGATTTTTTTTTATTTAGTGATCCAAAAAAGTTATTGCCTTCTTCTTCTACATTTGTTCTGTATATGGATCACATGGCTGATTTGTTTGTTCATTTAAAGTCTGTTTTTCTTTCTTTCCCTCCCTTCCTTCTGCGCAGGGAGGGCAGGCTTGGCAGCGGATTTCTCTGGCTTCTTTCTTTCCCTCCCTCCCGCCCTCCTGCGCACTCACACCTGTCAAGTTTCGGGAAATTTCTGCCAACCCCCCATATTTTACACTCTTTCCCGCCATCATCCCGTATTAGTTAGACTACAATTAGACTGGAGTTAGACTGGAGGCCAGCACAGGATAAGCAAAGGTGTCCAGTTTCCCGTTTTGGATGGGAAATTTCCCTTATTTGACAGTATTTCCCGAAACTTGACAGGTATGTGCGCACTAGAAGCTGCTGCATTTCCCACCCTCGTCTTACACTCAAGTCAATCTGTTTTCCTGATTTCTCAGGAAAATCAGGTAAAGGTTTCCCTTGCTCAAAAGCCAGTCGTATCTGACTCTAGGGTGCAGTGCTCATCTCTGTTTCAAAGCCGAAGAGCCAGCGCTGTGTTTCTGCAGACGTTTCAGTGGTTGTGTGGCAGGCATGACTAGACACCAGAGCACACGGAACGCTGTTACCTTCCCACCAAATTGGTCCCTATTTATCTACTTGCAATTTCTTTCTTTCTAACTGCTAGGTTGGCAGGAGCTGGGACAAAGATGGGAGCTCATTCCATCTTGCAGTACTTGGGAATCAAACTGCTGACCTTCCGCCTCCCAATCAGCATCTTAGCCACTTGAGCCACTGCAGGTAACACCCGGCTTATATCTGTATCAACTTATACTCGAGTATATACGGTATATTTTGGAGGTAATTTTTTCCCATGTGTGCTTTGTTGCTTATGGGCTCTGAGGAGGCTCTATGGAGGAAACATTGGGTCCCTATAGGTGCAATTTTCTGAATCCCGGTTTAGTTTAGGAAGAGCAAACTAGAAGAAAAATGAAGGAGTCTTATCACATGAATTGATATGATACTTCAATGGAGTGGTGGAGAAATGTTATCTTTTGAATGTGGCATTCCACCTGCAAATTCTTCAAGCCAAAATAGTAATAGGCAGTGCACATCAGGGGCAGAGACACTTCATAGTCTCTATCCCCCCCCCCCCCCCCCATTTCTTATGCAACCACACACCCCATCACATTTTCTTTTTTTTCTTGCAATTTCCTTCTTTTCCTTCTTTATTTAGTCTTAGAAAATAAACCACCCAGTGACCTACAGAGCATGAGGCAGGACTATGGAGGTGCAGTAATGGAATCCAAAAGCACAGCTGCCAAGATATTGCCCATCCCCTGTTTTAGAGACTTCAACAGTAAGATACTTTTTAAAAATATATATAAAACAGCAAGTATGTGATCACTATATTCATTTCCAGAATTACCAATCAATTAGGAAATATTAATTTGAAATATAGTGCTGGAGGAGAAAGCTCTGCAGATACCCTGGACAGTCATGGGAAGGCAAAAATCTCTGGAAAACACAATCATGCTGGGAAAGGCTGAAGGCAGCAGGAAAAGAGGAAGACCAAACTTGAAATAAATCGGTTTGAATTTTCAAGAGCTGGAAAGAGCTGTTGATGAGGATAGGACGTTTTAGAGATCTTTCATTCGTTAGAGCTGCCATAGGTTAGAGACCACTTGATGGTACAGTATATAGCAGTGATGGCAAAACTTTTAGAGACCAAATGCCCAAACTGCAAGCCCAACCCCACTCTGTGCTTGGGGGGAGGGAGGAAACATTCCCACTGGGTTGCTAGGTAGAGGGGTGGTGCAAACTCTGTGCTGTGGGGAGGGATGAATCATTCCCATTGGGCTGCTGGGCAGAGGGAGGGGAGGGGCGAACTATGTTCTGGGAGAGAAGGAAGCTCTCCCATTGGGCTGCTGCACGGAGGGGAGAGGCAGGACAAACTCTGTGCTGGGGCGACAGCATGCATGCCCAGAGAGGGCTCTGAGTTCCCCCTCTGGCACATGTGCTATAGGTTCACCACCACTGGTATATCTTTCTTGTATTGTACATATATGTATATTTTTCTGTTGTTGCCACCCTGAGTTGCACTAGGAGGGCGGGGTAGAAATCTAGAAAATAAATAAATAAATAAAAACTAGCAACAACATAAGAATTAATGGCTTGGATTTTTTAAAAACAGTACTGGTTGCCCCTGTATTTACAGGTTCACTATCCACAGGTTCAGTTATCAACAGGTCCAAAAGCATTCAGTGAAAAAATCCTGAAAAACATACTAATAGTTAATGGCTACATTCCAATTTCATGGCATAAAATACCGCAGTGTTTTGTAAATTAATTTTTTTAACCCCCTCAAAAGATTCTACGTCCTAGCTGGGATCCCTTTCATTATGTAAAAGCTTCAGTGGCTGTGGGATAGGGTGTACCTTTAGTTTGCAAAAACTGCCAACACCAAGGAAATCATCACTTCAGTGGGGTCTTTTGGAGATTAAAGACTCTACTCCATCTCACAGTCCCGGAAAATTTTCCCATTACAAAAAGGATCCCACAGGAGCCTTGGGACCTTTGGGGAAAGAATCAGAAACTTTTAATTCCAACAATCTGTCGCAACTAATGTCATCAGCCTTACACAGCAGAAGGTTTTGCAACAGGATTTCAGTCACTATATATCGGTCAGACCCTTTCAAAGTTTTTCCTCCAAAGCTACAGTACATTATTACAACTCACCCAACATCACAGAAGAAGGTCACTGTTTCACCAAGCCGGAGATCACCTTTGGCTTCAAATCTGCCATTCTCAATAAGTGGAACCTTACATCGCTTTCCTAAAATAAAAATTAGCACCAACAACAAAACAAAAAAACCACCACATAAATTCAATATATGCTTTATACGAATCAGCTCTTCCTCCCAGAGACTGCCTTAGAAATAAAGGTCTGTAGTTTTGCTATTGTGTGGTTTTTTGATCTTGTGCCTTGTTCATGATTCTTGTCTTAGAAAAACTCTAGTTCCTGGTAACTGTTATTGTGCCATGCCCCAAATTCTGAGAAAACCATTCTGTCTCTCTGTATTGTGTCCTAATGGTAGCTTCTTGATCAGAATGTAAGATATACCTCAGGACAATAATCTCTTTCAGAACCAGCCGTGATTTCTCATGATCCAAACAGTCCACAGGTCTGCTATAGTCTATAAAGCACAGGCTAGTCTTCTGGAATTCTTTGGTATGCTTCAGTATCCAATGGTTATTTGCAAAATGATCTTGGGTACCTCTTCCTTTTTGGAATCCAGTTTAAACACCAGGAATTTCTCATGCCTGATAAGGCTTAAGTCTTTTTTCCTCCTTGCATTCTAGAAATACAGGGACTTGTCTTATAAAGTTACAGAAAAAATAGAGGGTGTATTTCTTACAAGATCAACATTAAAAATAATGTATAATTTATTATTTTGCTTTTTAGCATATCTAGACACATTTATTTATTTATTAGATTTATATCGCCACCCACTCACCACAGTGACACAGGGCGGCTTACAATCAACATAAAATATAGCTTGATTAAAAATATTGTTAAGCAAACCCCAGACAGTCCTGAGCTAGGAAACTACTTAACATAGGAAACTATTTAACAAGAATCTCATCCAGCTATACCAGCTGTTTGGATCTATGGAAGGAAATCCATGATCTCTTTATCTGTTCTGCCTCTGCACCTATTACACTGGAAATAAGGGTACCATATAGGCTCAATGTATAGCCAGGTCAGTGAAATTGCAAGTAATATTCTGTTTTAAGCACAGTTGAGATGTGAGGCTTAATGTAGTCAGAAGCAGCAATGGTCAACACTAGTGAACTCAAGCACCCTATGAAAAGATGACATTAGAAAAGAGTAATCTTTAAGAAATGTATTGTGTTCCCATCATTTAATATGCAGTTATGTTGTTTACACAAACACATCAATTCTCTTTTACTCTTCCAAGTTACAGACAACATTCTATGAGTATTCAGCATTCCCAGATGTTTGGTAAATTGTCATTTTCTTTTCTTTTTTCCCTCCTGTTCTGTCCCCTGAGCATTCATCCTGCCTGAGATACATTATCAGAACACCACAAAACTAAGGGTTTTGCCATGCATTTTAAAAAAAGACACAGACATGTAAGGATAAAAAATGCTACAAACATCACCGAAAAAGAAGTACAGTACACCATACTTAGGAAGATACACAGTACTATGCAAAAGTCTTAGGCTACTACCAGTTGGTTTGGGAGGGAATTAATGAGTGATTTGGGAAGGCATCTTTGCCACTGAGCCACCTAGACAAAGCAAAATTGGAGATTTTTTTGGACTAGTAGCCATTTTAGTCTGTGGTTCAGGCACCTCAGAAAACAAAAACAAAAAATAAAAACACTGAAGCACTTTAAGGACTAACTGCTATATTTTTACTATGAGCTTTCGTGAATGAAGTCCACTTCTTTAGGTAAAGGAAAAGGTTTCCCTTGCTCGAAAGCCAGTCATATCCGACTCTAGGGTTCAGTGTTCATCTTTGTTTCAAAGCCGAAGAGCCAGCGCTGTCTGCTTCTGCAGACGTTTCCGTGGTCATGTGGCAGGCATGACTATACACCGGAGAGCACGGAACGCTGTTACCTTCCCACCAAAGTGGTCCCTATTTATCTACTTGCAATTTCTTGCTTTCAAACTGCTAGGTTGGCAGGAGCTGGGACAAAGATGGGAGCTCATTCCATCCTGCAGTACTCGGGAATCAAACTGCTGACCTTCCGCCTCCCAGTCAGTGTCTTAGCAAAGGAGTAAAACTTCCAGGCATGGTTTATATACACCAGATGGCAAATGGGTCACAAAGTAGTGAGGTAAAGAGTAATCAAGCAGAATGACAGTGCTGCAGTGTCAAAATTGGAGAGTGTCTTTGCTGACTATCTTCTCAACCTCCTCCAAATTAGGTGAAGTTTGGTGGTAGGGTGTCTGAGTTATAATCCCACCCACCCTCACATCAGTCACTGCATTCTCCCTAAACCAGCTGGTGATTGCTTAAGACTTTGCACAGTACTGTATGCTAACCACTAGGTACCACTAGGTGATTCTTCTGTCTTCCCCTTGGAATTCCACTTTAATGCTACCTCCTTTATTTCAAAAACAAACAAAATAACTCTTTCACTTGAGTTGATTTGAGATTACATAAGATATTGACTGGGGGAAAAAACTGTTTAAAATTTCTGGAAGCTCTGATTCTCTGTACAGCAGCACCTCAGTTAATGTAATTAATGCATTCTCTAGGGCATTTCATACAGCGAAAATTACTTTAACCAAATGTCCCATAGGAATGCATTGAAAACCAAAATACATTAACTGAAACACAGTTTCCCATAGGAATGCATTGAAAAACCAATTAATCGATTCCAAAAAAAATTCTGTAAACCGAACAACTATTTTCCATGTTAACTGAACTGTTTGTTAACCGACGTTCCACTGTACATGTTTTACTAAACATATTATGAGAGTTACTATTGTTGGCAAAAATTGAACTAGAAAAAAAGGTACTTACTTTCACAAAATTCAGGCGTTTCTGTCCATTTTGAATTTGGAAGACACTCAAGACTGGGACGCCTGCCAGTTATATATTGATAACCAGGGATGCACTTATATCGCAAAACAGTCCCAGTAGGATAGCTTACTTGGAGTTCTCCAGTCTTTAGTGTAGCATGAGGTGGGTTTGGTGGCCCAGGGCAGTCAGCTGCAAATACAAACAAATAGGAAAATTCTGAAATGTAGAAAAATGCAAAAAGTCACTGTATCATTAAATGCTGGATAATTCCTAAATCCTGATGCCATTTTCCTTAATAGAAACCACAGGACAATATGCCTTCATTGCTACACAAACTTAGCTGTGGGCAGCTGAAAAGTGACTAAAATAAGATTCCTATTTGCTATCTGGACTGCACCTGGCCCAAGTCTCACAACATTTATTTATTTATTTATTTAATCAATCAATCAATCGTATTTCTACTGCCGCCCCCTCACCGAGGGGACTCTGGGGCATACCTGTCAAGTATCCCGTATTAGCTAGGATTTCCCGTGATTTTGCGCTGTTTTTGCTCCTTTCCCGCCCGGAGCTGCCACCATCCCGTAATTTGGCGGCGGGGGAAAAGTACTTACTGCGCACCCTCTTCTGCGCAGGTCCCTTCTGTTCTAGGCAGCTGGCTCTTGCGCTCTCAGGAGCGAGCCTGCCTTCCTTTCCTGTTTCCTGCCAGCCTGTCTTGTCACCCACCCAGTATGGAGACATGCAAGGCTGCCGGGGGGGGGGGGGGGACGACAAGACATCTCCTCACACAATAGCAAGCCAATGCATTTAAAGGAGAAAAGCCCCCCCCCCCCTTTTTGGTAGTCTCGCCTCTGATCTTCTCTTCCTTCCTCCACTTCTGCACTCACGGTACCACTTCAGTAGGAACTGGGAAGATAAACAGCATTCAGTGTTGAGGCATACCTGCCACATGTCCACAGTGCTGGCTCTTTGACTAATTAACAGAGATGAGCACTGAACCCTAGAGTTGGATGCTACTGACTTTCGAGCAAGGGAGACCTTTACTTTTATTTTAATGTTAGTGCCCCCCCCTAAAAAAACACCTCTGACTTGTAAGTAAACAGATGGGAGAGGTGGGGAAAAGGGAGCCTTCTTTTTTGATCATATCAGAGAGCATGTAGTTTTCATAATTTCAAATATATACAGCAATGTACCAGCACAGTATGTTATGAACTCAGATATGTTATATTTTAAGACATTTTAAGTATTTTTGGGGTTTTTTAAAATGTAGAAGCAATAATAATAATTTCATGTCAGAAATTATTCTAGCTCCTGCCAACCTAGCAGTTCGTTAACAAGAAATTGCAAATAGTTAATAACCACATCTTAATGAGCATTGAATGTGATTTGCTTAGAGAAATTGATTTGACTAGTGTTATCTCTAAATTTGCCCACATTAAATCGAGAAAAGTTTGTCTTTACTAGTGGTGTTTTATTTTATAGGTATCCTAAATCTAAGCAAGGGCCCCTTGACAAGATTTGCTACAGGCCCTGTGCTGGCTTAATCTGGCACTGAGTATGTACTGACTAAAATGGGATTCCTCCTCTTGGTTTGAGTACTTAACCTTGAAGGTTTACAGGGACTTGTTCCAGACCTTTTGGCAACATATGAAGTGCTGACATTGAAAAAGACACTCACTCACTCACTCTCACTCTCTCTCTCTCTCTCTCTCTCTGTGATAAATACTCACTTTTGGAATTGTATTAGGTATCAACATTTCACTATTAATAATTTTTATTAATGTTGCATTTTGATATATCTTTTGCTTTTAGGTTTATACTAACTCTCCCTTGTATTAATGTGTTACAGCTTCAGTTTACAATCTCCTTTTGCATGCATTCCCATAACACATTACTCCCCAAACTGTGGTGTAGTTCTGCATTTCAAAGTGAAGGGTTTCAACATGACAGCCCCCACAAGACAGTCCAAAAATGTAGACAGCTGGATTAGTCCATAACAAATGAGAACCATGTATTTTATAAAGTTAATTGCTCTTAACTCCCCCTTCAAAACATAATCACTACAACAGAGACAGCCTGCAACAATATATTGTTCTTAGCAAAGTTTATTTCTCAGTTATCTACTGTGAGAGAACTGACACTAAGCTCAAAAGGGATGGAGAAGTTGGAGGTGGCTTGTGGGTGGGGATGGATAATGTCATAGTCACTATTACTCAAAAAGTATAAAGCAAAGCAACAACACTTATATGCTGCCCACTCTCTGAGTGGTTCACAAGTTAATTAGCATTTTGACCCCAACGTACTGGGCATTTTACTGACCTCGGAAGGATGGAAGGCTGAGTCAACCTTGAGTTCTGGCCAGGATGGAACTCACAACCTGCAGTACAGCAGTTTAACCACTACCGTCACCAGGACTCCTAATAAGGGTTTCAAACTTGCAAAGTTTGACTTCACTGCATTGTTGCTCTCAAAGCAATAAGACTTCAAACTTTAAAAGTTCGCGATTCTACCCTGTATAACAGGAGTGCCCAAACTACGGCCTATGGGCCGGATCCAGCCCCTGACACCAATTCATCTGGCCCGCAAAGCCCTCATTGCGCCTGGAAGCGGAAGAAAAACAAGCCCGTATGGACACATTTTATTTCCGCCTCCAAGAGTGATGAGGGCTTCGCGGGCTGAATGAATTGGTGTCGGGGACTGGATCCGGGCCTCAGGTCATAGTGACCGGCTCCCTGAATCACGTGACTGGCCTGTGGCCTGAAAAGTTTGGGAACCCCTGCTGTATAACATATCCTTTGACCTCCATATTCAAAAATTAGGGACAAGCTCCAAATTATATGCTAATAGTGGCCCCACTGTGTTTTTGCTTACTGTGTGTCTGAATCTGACTAGATTACCAGAATACATTTATGTGGGGCTTCCTCATAAAATAATCTAAGGATCACAGCTGGGCATAGCTGTCAAGTATCCCTTATTGGCCGGGAAAACCCCTTATTTTACCCTCTTTCCCTCCATCATCCCTTATTAATTAGACTGCAATGCCCTATTGCCACCATTGGAGGGCAGCACAAGATCATAGCTGTCAAGTATCCTGTATTTCCCTTATTTCCAAATCCAAAACTTGACAGGTATGCAGCTGGGACAGAATGCAGTCACTCCTATGCTCTTACTAAGATATCTGAACTTCATGAGTCAGTCATGTGCTGGTAAACCTCCACTCACAGTTGAAACTATTCTTCTACAACTTTAAAGCCCTGAATAACTTTGGAAAGGGAGGATTTAGAAAAAAATTAGTTAAAGTTTCCAAAACTCTGCAGACAACAAAGCAGGGAGAAGAGGATGGATGAAAACGGAGACACATGAAAGTGTTGTTTCTGCAACCTTATCCCTGTCCACGTTTAAATCTGGTTTCATCCTTACATGGTAGGCACTGCCTGCAAAGACACTCTCAGGAGTATCTGACACCCTTAACCAGAATATATTCTGGCCCTATAGTTCTCATTTAAGACTTCTGCTCAGATGTATACGCTTTCAGTAACTGAGGGCCATAAAGATAACTATTTTATTATAGCATGGGCATTCAGTCTATACCCCACTTCAGTTCTAGCAGACATTCATCTTACTACCTTGTAAAGGACAAAATTCTCGTTATTGATTGATTGATTGATTGATTGATTGATAAAGGGGGATATAATCCAGAGCACCTCTCACTCTACGTTAACTGCATCTGCTCAACCCACAAGAGAGAGACTCCAAATTCAAAGATCTACAGAAATGCATTTCTCAGACTACAATACCCATTCAATATGGTTAAAGAACAAATCAACAGGGCAAGACGTATACCCAGAAGCAACGTACTACAAAACAGGCCCAGAAGAGAAAGCAATCAAACACCACTGGTTGTCACTTTTAACCTGCAACTGAAATCACACACATATAATAAAATATCTCCATCCCATCCTTGACAAGAATACAGTACTTCACTCTCTGAAACTCTTGGTAGCATACTAATACTTGCTTAGACAACTCCCAATCTCAAGCAACTATTGACATACAGCAGACTATGCAACAGTGAAACAGAGATGGGAACTAAACCTTGCTACAAACCCAGATGCCAGCTATGCCCCCACATTTAGTCTGGCAACATTATTGGACAAAATCAGACATCAGGAACAGCAATACACACAAACCTGTTTCAAATCATTTCAATCTACCTGGACACTGCATAAGACTTGAAAGTTCTCATTCTGGAAGAGAAAAATTACAAGACGAAGATCCAGAGAGAGGCGGCAGAGATAAAATATATGTACATGCTGATCACCCAACTCAAAGGTTTGAATATGAGTCAAGGGTTTCTGGGACATTATCAAATATAAAATGCCACAACTAACAGGTTGTAATAAATTGACATTTCTCAATTCATAGTCTCAAACCACCTCACAGAACAAAGCAAGTGCTTGGGCTTTGCACTCACACCATTGTCCGGTTTCACACAGCACCCTGAGGGGCTGCAGTGGCTCAGTGGTTAAGAAGCTTGCCTTGTTAACTGGAAGGCTAGCATGTCGGCAGTTCGAGACTTAGGTACTGCATGATGGATTGAGCGCCCGTCTCTCTCCCAGGTCTTGGGGACATGAAAGGAACCTCATTTGGGCAGTCCCCTGAGCAGAGTTTCTTTCACAAAAATCCTTTCAACCCAGAATAATTACTGACATGAAATTATTACCGTAAATAGATGCTAGGTCTGAAAAATAAACTCATTACAAGATGTATAATGCCACAATGTTTATTTTGCATCCATCTACCAACCCGTTTACAACTCAATGGAACCAAACTTCACAGTAATAAATCTGAACACCAATCAGGGACCTTCTTTTATTGCTGGTTGTAAAAAGCCACACTGATTTGCAAACTTATCTGTTATACTAACCAACCATTGTGTACCTCTGTACTTGAACGGGAGGTTACTTTTGCTCTGTGTAACAGAATTTCCCACCTAAAGGTAAAGGTTTCCCTTGCTCGAAAGCCAGTCTTAGCCAACTCTAGGGTTCAGTGCTCATCTCTGTTTCAAAGCCGAAGAGCCAGCACTGTCTATTTCTGCAGACATTTCCGTGGTCATGTGGCAGGCATGACTAGACAACCCGAGCACATGAAACACTGTTTACCTTCCCACCAAAGTGGTCCCTATTTATCTACTTGCAATTTCTTCCTTTCAAACGGCTAGGTTGGCAGGAGCTGGGACAGAGACATTCTCACCTAAAACCTTGGGGAAAACAAAGCATAGGAGTGAAGAGGATGTGTCCTGTGGGCAAAGCATTTCAGGGTGGCAAAGATACCAAGTTCATACCCCAAGAACCCATAGGGTCTTCGCCGAGTGCTATTAAAAATAAAAAAGTAGTTGCCATGCTTCTTATTAAGCAAAAATAAAAAAAACCAATAAGGTAAAGGCTTCCCTTGCTCGAAAGCCAGTCATATCCGGCTCTAGGGTTCAGTGCTCACCTGTTTCAAAGCTGAAGAGCCAGAGCGCTGTCTGCTTCTGCAGACGTTTCTGTGGTCATGTGGCAGGCATGACTAGACACCGGAGCGCACCGCACGCTGTTACCTTCCCACCGAAGTGGTCCCTATTTATCTACTTGCAATTTCTTCCTTTCGAACTGCTAGGTTGGCAGGAGCTGGGACAAAGACGGGAGCTCATTCCGACCTGCAGTACTCGGGAATCGAACTGCTGACCTTCCGCCTCCCAGTCAGCGGCTTAATTACCATGCCTCTCTTATGAAGCAATTAGCCAGGGTGACAGCGAATGGGGGGGGGGGAGTGGGGAGGTGTCTTCGCAGCAAGAAAAAAGCAAGCAGCGCGTCTCATGAAAAGAGATATTGAAGCGAAACCTCGGTACCCACAAACCCTCAGTTATGGACCTTGGACGTGAAACGGCAGCAGCCAGAGCAGCAACCAGATCCGGATCCGATCCCAGCGATGCCATAATAATCCCATTGCCGCGGCCAGGCTAGAAAACGCAAAGGCAACAAATGGAGGCTGGACAGGGCGGTGTAAAAACCTAGACACTGGAAGGAAACGCGGCCTTTCCGGCTCTATTTCGAGCCCAGGACATGGTGAGCTCAACCCGCACGCCGACGTCCAAGCAAAGCGAAACCCAGTCCCGTCGTTGACAGCGCTGGACAGGGCAGAGTAGAACGCCCACTCCGCGTCAACAGCTTTCAGCCGAGAACGCATGCGCGCGCCAAGGACACTTGGATAGAACATAGAGACAGGGAAAAACCCTTCCATTCTAGCAGGTGATTCCCGAAGAGGAACCCGGCGCTTGGTTGCCAGGCGACCGGACCTGAGCCTGTTTGTTTGGAACCCAGGGCTACAGAGGGCTTTGTAAAAGGATGGGATGGTAAGCGGCTTTGCTGGTGGTGCAGGGGTTAAAACGACTACACTGTAGCCAAAACGTTGTGCGTTCGATCCTGATGGGGATCAAAAAGGTTGACTCAGCCTTCCATCATTCCAAGATCAATAAAATGAGTATGCAGCATGTTGGCGGTAAAAATGCTAATTAACTTGTAAACTGCCCAGAGCAGAGGTGCCCAAACTACATCGAGAGGGCCGGATCCAGCCTCTGATGCCAATTTATCCGGCCCATGGAGCCCTCGTCGCTCCCGGAAGCGGAAGTAAAGTGCGCCTGTATAGGCGCGTTTTACTTCCGCCTCCGGGAGCGACAAGGACTTTGTGAGCCGGATGAATTGGCATTGGGACCCGGATCTGGCCCCCCAGGCCACAGTGACCGTCCCCCTGAACCACATGACCGGGCCACGGCCTGAAAGGTTTGGGCACCCCTGGCCCAGAGAGTGCACTAAGTGCTCTGGGGTGGTAAGGTAAAAGTAAAAGTCGCCCTTGCTCAAAAGCCAATTGTGTCCGACACTAGGGGGAGGTGCTAACCTCTGTTTATAGGCCAAGATCCAGGGCTGTCTGCATTTGCAGACATTTCCATGGGCATGTGGCAGGCATGACTAGACACCACAGCGCATGGAACACTTTTACCTTCACACAGAAGCGATACCTATTTATCTACTTGCAGTTTCTTGCTTTCAAACTGCTTGGTTGGCAGGATTTGGGAAAGAGACGGGAGCTCAAAGTACTGACCTCCAAAAAGCCTTGCCCAGTTCTTGCAAACTCAAGGCCATGGCTTTTTCTATTGAGTCATGCTCTTATTTGAATTTTTCATTCCCTGTTATCTTCACATTTCCCCTGCATTATCATCTTTTCCGATGAGTCACACTTTACAGCTCTTTCTTGACTTTTCAGAATTTAGTCTTTTTTACTATGTGATCAAATTAACTGACTGGTTGAAAAGATTGTTCAGTTCCTACTAGTCATATCATCTGAAACTGCAAGTGCATTTAGAAGAAAAAAGATGATCCCATTAAAAAAAATTAGTTTACATACTACATTCTTATATAGCACTAGCAGAGGTTGCCCGGTGTTGCTGGGCTGCTTTAAATGGTGTTGGAAAGTTTTTGTTGTTGTTGTTAATGTTTGTAAAGAAGAGGTTAGTCTATAATTGAAATTTTTAAAATTTTTATTTATACAAATCTTTTTTGGTGGCCTGTTATAAACTGTGATGAGTTTTGTTTGGTGTTTTGGTTTTGTGGATGAAAAAAAGAATAAAAGATGATATACCTTTTCCAAAAAAATTATTTAACCCAATAATTTTTAGTATGTATTTTTTTTAAATTGTTGTACCGTAGGTAATAATTTAAAAAATGTGAAAGTACATGCTTTTCACAATAAATGTTTTTAAACTGTGTATTGATGTTTTTGTTTTTATTTGAGTAAAAATTCAGCGTAGGATTTTTGAATAGTTTTTATTTTATTTTATTGACATCTGTTT
This sequence comes from Bradypodion ventrale, assembly GCA_035047345.1. NCBI lineage: Eukaryota > Metazoa > Chordata > Lepidosauria > Squamata > Chamaeleonidae > Bradypodion > Bradypodion ventrale. Next base: position 61,835,593 of record JAWDJE010000004.1, read on the forward strand.
TTGATTTGTGTAAAATTGTGATTTTGTGTTATTTGTTTTTACTTGTTTTTACTCTTGGGGCCTTTTGTGTCTTTTTGATTTTTTTTTTACTATTGTGGGCAGCAAGTGGTGCTGGTAGGGGTTATCTTGTATTTTGACTATTTTTTCTCTCGTGGCCTCTGGGTGGAGCTTCTTCCAGTAAGTAGTCTCTTTCTTTATCATTTCTTTTCCAGTCGTTGTGGTGTAAGGTCGTGTGGTGGTGAATTGGCTGTTTTTCTTTATTTGGGGTGGTGGTGGTGGTTGGATTTTATAGTGTTTGGCTGGGTGCTGGGTGTGTTTGGAAATGTTTGTTGTTGTTTACTTTGTATTGTTTTTTGGTGTTATTTTTGTTTGTTTTTGTGTATTTTTGAATGTTTTTGATTGTTTGTTTTTGTGTTTTTGGTGTCCTATGGGGGGATCCCCTCTCTGCTGTCTCCCCTGGCTCTGGAAGGCTTGGGGGGACAGACCCCTTTTGTCCCCCCAAACCTTCCAGACTCATGGGACCCAGGAGAGGGGATCGAATCCAGGTCACCCTCTGATATTAAAAGGGAAATCTCAATTGTGGTTTTCCCTTTAATATCCGGGGGGGGGGTTGTGATCCCCCTCTCCTCTGGCTTCCTTGGGTTTGGTAGGGTTGGGTGGACAAAAGGGGTCTGTCTCCCCAACCCTTCCGGACCCAGGAGAGCCATCGGAGAGGGGGATTCCCCCCCTCAAGAAGTAACCGCTTGGTTTCTTCTCTTTAATATGGGGCGTGTGTGTGTGTGTGTGTAGGGGAATCCCCTCTCTGCCAGGTCCCCTGGGGTCAGGAGGGTTGGGGAGACAGACTCCTTTGGTCCCCCCAACCCCAGGGGAGCCAGTAGAGAGGGGGAGCACAACACACACACCCCTCCCAGTGATATTAAAGGGGAAACCCCAATCGGGAGCTTTAGGCACCGTTGGGGAGGGGGGCTTTGGTTCCCGGTGTTTTTGTTTTTGTTTTACTTTTTGCGTGCTGGCTTCCTCAGCGTTCTGCGCGCTCATGGCGCGCAGGACGCTGGGGCATGTAGTTATGGGTTGGTGCTTTGTGTTTGTGCTGCATTTTTTTAAAATGGTTTTCTTTTGATTGGCTGCGGTGCGTTTCCGAACGCTACGCCATGCGAGAGCCTCTCAGCCTGATTGGCTCTGGCGCGGCGCTAGGAATGTTGGGAAGTGAAGTTGTTTCCCTTTTTCGTGTTTGTGGGGCTGTTGCCCCACTGCCGGTTTTCTCAATCCTTCGTTGACCTGCGGACCCAGATCGGCCGTGTGCAGGAAGGGTGAGTGCAGGCAAGTAGGGTGAGGCATAGCAACCTATAGCCAGTTCCAACGGTTAACCCTTGGTTTTATAGGTTAAGATATATGGGCAAATTTACTAATTCTCTTAAGTGTAATTGCTATTGCTGATGGCTTGATGGATCTGCTTTCATGTCCAGATCAAACTTTGGACTGCCAAAATTAAGTCACTTTTTTTGGCTTTATTCATCGGCGCATGTTTCTGGCAGTAATTGGCAGATGAACTGGGTTCTGTATATCTCCACATTCACACAGCAAGTTGTCTGCCAGGAGGTTGAATTCTTCAGTTATATCCTCTTTTAATGTTCCTTGTCCAGTGAGCAACTTCCTCTATCTTCTAATTTTGTTTATCCTATGCAAATACATAGTACAGTAATGCAAATTTTGAGACTATGCGATCTACAAAACATTGATACAATCTTACGTTGGCATTCAGGAGGCTTTGTTTCCCATTCAACTCTATCTCCTTTCAGTATGCATTCGGTAGAAGGCGAGCCAATTAACGTATACCTAAAAAGAGGAAAGGGCAACTACTTATTTCATTCTTTCAAATCTTCTTCAAGATCCTATTATTTTGAATATAATCTTGCCATCAAGCAGAGACCATAATGGGCTCTTTGCTTCGACATGTGAACTGCAGTAGCTCGGACATGCTGGAGATTTTGAATACCTTCCAAAGGCAGTACTGTACTGCATAGATTTCATTACAATAATCCAGGCATAATATAATTAAGTCATGTGCTACCACAGCTTCCTCAGACACACAAAGAAACAAGCATAGCCAACACACTAATTTAAACTGTAAACATACTCCCAACCACCACTAAATACTGGGCATACATATTCAGGGCTAAGTCCAGAAATTTTCCCAAACTGTAAACCTGAGGTAGACTAGGGTGATGGCGAACCTTTTAGAGACTGAGTGCCCAAACAGAGGGGTGGTCTGAACTCTGTGCTGGGGGAAGGGAGGAAGCACTCCCTTTGGTCTGCTGGGTAGAGGGGCAAACTGTGCTGAGAGAGGGAGGAAGTGCTCCAATTGGGTGGCTGAGCAGAGGGGTGGGGTGAACTCTGTGCTGGGGGAGGGAGGAAGCACTCCCATTAGGCTGGTGGGCAGAGGGGTGGGGTGAACTCTGTGCTGGGGTGACAGCGCGTGTGCAGAGAGGGCTGGGAGTGCCACATCTAGCATGCGAGCTATAGTTTGCCACCACTGCTGTAGCCCTATCCAGCAGTGGTGAGATCCTTGCTCTCTGATCTGCTTTTTCACTCTCTGGATTAAACTTCAGCTTGTTTGCCTTAATCTATCACCTGATATCAGTTTAGAACCAGATTCAGATAGGGAGATTTCTGGGGGCAGGTAGAGTAGCTCTGTTATTTGCTGCAGCAGAAACAATAAATCTAGTAGTGCTTTAACAACTAAGAATTATTATTTGTCATAAGTTTTTCTCCTAATCTCACCACCTTCAGAAGTGGGAAGTACATAGCATTTCAGCAATCACTCCTGGAATATGGAGCTCCAATGTTAGGGGTACCAGGTTGGACAACTCCCTGATTCCTTTTTGATGGCATGTAGAAACCTTGCTTAGGCAAGACTTTGACAGCTAATTCTTGCTAGTGTTTGTTTAGACCAGCTTCGATTTTTCTACCTGTGCTACTCTTGCCGCTATCCCACTTCTTTCATTATTGCCATGTTTCAAATCAACCAGGGATTAATTTGGCTGCACGCAATCAGAAGGCAGAGGATCAATTATGTCCAGCTCTTTTCCTGATTCCAGAGGTAAATAAAGGCTTTGACAGGACATCTGGTAAATAAAAACTCTTTAAAAGCTGTCACAAAACCATTCAGGTCCATCAACCTCTTGGAGAGGGGCATAATAATTAGCCCTGTTGAGGCTTTGAGTTCCAGTGAATAGAAACCCTAACAGGGAATAATTTGTTTGCAACAGTGGAGCTACAAAGAGTTGCTCCACTCCAGGAGTTCTCAACCTTTTAAAGCCAGATGCCAGATCACACTCCCTCAGACAGCTTCTGGAGCCAAACGGCCATTTTGCCCTTCCTCCAGCACATGGCACTTCTGGTTGTAGTGGAGGTGAAGGTGGACCACATGAAATGGCACCATGGGCTGCATCCGGCCCATGGGCCACAGGTTGAGAATCCCTGCTCCATATCAAAACTACCATCATTCCAACTAGAAAAAGCACCAGGCCCATTTGTGCCCTTTTACGTTTGTGCTAGTGGAGTTAAAAACCATTAGGGACAGACTCACAACAGACATAACAATCACAAAGCTGAGATTCACTTCTGACAAGGTAGTCTCAGACTACACACGGAAAAAGTCTCAGTATGGATGTTGAAGTTCCTTAACATCACAAGCCAAGGTTATAGCAGCATCACTCCCCAAAACAGCTTGACTAAGCCAGGAATGGTGATCAGTGTGAAGTGGAGTGAGTATTACTTGTTCTATCCTAGGCACCCATGTTCAGAAATACACTCAGACACAGACAGGTTACCTGGTGAGAGGACAGAGTCACAACAGACCACTGCAGTTTTGTCTTACCTCACAAACGTTAGGTGAACAGAACTATGAAAGATTGAAGCCACCAGCTTCAATGTGCAAGGTGTATATAATACAAGTCAAGCCAACATGTTTATCCAAGATTAAGTCCTTTATCAATCTGGCATTGTTGTTTCCCCCTTTCTTAACCTGTTTCAGCACATGGAACCTTTCATGAAATTATTCTGCAGGTAGAACCAAAATCAAGTTTGCCAAGTGGTTCATTTATTTTGCTTCCTACAACTTTTTACCAAGAAGACAACTTATTTTAATAATAAATGGCTCCCCGCTCCCAGCCAACCTCCAGCCGACACCACTGACGCCGGGGCTCAGAGGCCCCGCGGAACTCACCTGGTGACCAGCTGGTGAAGGAGGCGGGAAGAAAAGAACTGGCTGCACCTGGGGCTCACCTTTCCATGGCCCCAAAAAATGGCTCCACGCCCCCAGCCAACCTCCAGCCGACACCACTGACGCTGGGGCTTGGAGGCCCCACGGAGCTTGCCCGATGACTGGCTGGAGGAGAGGCGAGGAGAAGAGAACTGGCTGCACCTGGGGCTTGCCTTTCCATGGCCCCAAAAGCAGCTCCCTGCCCCCAGCCAACCTCCAGCCGACACCACCGACGCTGGGGCTCGGAGGCCCCGCGGAGCTTGCCCGGCGACCGGTTGGAGGAGAGGCGGGGAGAAGAGAACTGGCTGCACCTGGGGCTCACCTTTCCATGGCCCCAAAAAGTGGCTCCACGCCCCCAGCCAACCTCCAGCCGACACCACCGACGCTGGGGCTCGGAGGCCCCGCGGAGCTTGCCCGGCGACTGGTTGGAGGAGAGGCGGGGAGAAGAGAACTGGCTGCACCTGGGGCTTACCTTTCCACGGCAACAAAAGCGGTTCCCTGCCCCCAGCCAACCTCCAGCCGACATCACCAATACCGGGTCTCAGAGGCCCCGCAGAATTTGCCCGGCAACCAGCCGGTGGAGGAGATGGGGAGAAGAGAACTGGAAGCACCTGGGGCTCGCCTTTCCGCGGCTCCAAAATCAGCTCCCTGCCTCCAGCCAACCTCCAGCCGACACCCGGGCTCAGAGGCCCTGCAGAACTCGTCTGGCGGAGGGGAGGAGAGAACTGGCCACACCTGGGGCTCGCTTTTCCATAGACCCAAAAGCTGCTAGCCACCGACACCGGACCTCCGAGCCTTTCCAGGGGCCTATCCCATCGGCCCCGGGATTGGGATTTCTCCACCACCTCTCCCTGGCCCCGTCATCGGCCAGGGCTTTGAGGCCAGCTGTTGCCATTTTGCCGGGCCCCCGTCTTGGCAGGAATATAAGGACAGTGCAGCCTGACACTGTGGGACTTTGCCACTGCCCCTCCCTGGCCTTGCTGCCAACACTGACGTTGGTCCTGTGGGCATTGGCTGCGGGGGAGTGTTGATCACCTGGGCTCCCGGCGGTGAAGACTTAAAAGTCGAATGCTGGTGCTCCCGCCCGAGCCTTCTCCCCCGGTCCGGCATTGGTCGCAGGGGAGTGAAGAGGACGTGGACCTGGGCTTTGAGCCTGGCCCTAGTTAAGGGCGTTATTTGTATTTTTTATATTGTTACTGTTATTATTGCACCGCTATTTGGTATTTGTGTATTTATTGCTGTATTATTATTATTATTATTATTATTTTGATATTGATTGTCCTATTGTTGTTTTGATATTGTTGTTCTGCCGCTTCGAGTCGCCTTCGGGCTGAAGGAAGCGGGGTATAAATAAACCGATGATGATGCCCACTTCTACCACAACATTTCTTGCTCACAGAAGAGCCATCTAGAAATGATTCATGAGGCCTATCAAGCCCACCTCCATTCACTCTTCCTCACTCACCTATTCTCCTCCAGGCAGAAACAGACTCAAATGTTTTGGAGCATTTTCAAATAGTCTTCATAAGCCAGTAAAGAAACAGGATAGGTGGTGCTTTTGTTATTCACTTCATCTCTCTCATAGACAACAGTGCACTTGTCTAAGATAACTAAGACTGGAGCTAAGCTACTCATTTTGTGTAACAATTATGTTATATAAATATGAGCCAACTCTTATTATCTGAAAGACCATATTATCCCCTATAGCAGTGACGGTGAACCTTGGCACTCCAGGTGTTCTTGAACTTCATTTCCCATATGCCCTGATCAGTAGGAGTGTTGACTTGGGCTTCTGGTAACTGAAGTCCAAGAACACCTGGAGTGCCAAGGTTCACCATCATGGCCCTATAGTCTGTTCTATCTTTAAGATCTGCTGAGGAGGCCCTTCTCACGTCCCAGTATCTTTGGAAATCCATTTGGTGAGGACTCAAAAGAGGGCATTCTTGGGAGCCATGTAGAGGCTGTGGAACTCCATGGCAAGATAGGCCAGGTTTGCTCTCTCCCTGCTATTTTTCCAGTAGAAAGCAAATACTTTTCATTCAGGTAGGCATTCAGAAATTATGTGTCTCAAACTAAGATTTCAGCTAATGTGCTGCTTCTCCTTTTACTTGTAAATTAATGTGAGTACTTTTAATCAAATATTTTAGTGTTTTAATTTTAATTAATATTATAATGAGTTTAATTATATTGTGATGCTTACAGTTCTGCTGTATTTTAATTTTCTACTGCTGTTTTGTAAACCACCTTAGTGTCAATTTTTGGGGAGAAAGGCTGTACATAAGTAAATTTCAGTACATACCCTTCCTCACAGGTGAAATTTACTTTTGCGGTAAACAAGAGATTAGTTAGAATAACAGCTTCACCATTCTCTGGTTTTCCTGGATCACCACATGATTTTCCTAGTAAAAAACAGCATTGAGAATTAGTACAAGAGGTTTATATGGCTACAGCATTAATGAGCAATTTCATGTACTGGGTATGATGTCCCTAGGTCACTTGTGGCGAAACTATGTCATGCATGCCAGAGCCCTCTCTGTGGGCACGTGGGTTGTCATCCCAGCACAGAGTTTGCCCTGCCCCTCTGCCCAGCAGCCCAATGGTACCGCTTCCTCCCTCCCCCAACACAGAATTTGCCTCACCCCTCTATGGGCGAGGAGAATATCCTGCTAAATGCATTGAAATCTTAAGCATTCTATGTAAATTGTGCTCTTGCATAATTTTTCCTATAAGATTGGTGTTGGTGTTGCTTCTATTTCATTACTGAATAGATATTTGGCTCAATATCTTAAGATAGGGGTGGCCAAACTACTTCCTGTGGGCTGGCCCCAGCCCCTGGAACCATTTCATGTGGCCCACTGCCAACCTCCCCGCTACTGGAAGCAGAAGCGGACTCATTTATGACACCCATAAAATGCACCCACACATGTGCAAAAGTGCCTGCATCTGCTGTAAATGTCACCGTAAATGCACCCGCGGCTGTTGTAAATGCCCTTGTGACAACCGCAGACACATTTTACAACAGTGTTTATGGTGGGAGGAACCATGTGACTGTCCGGCCCAAGGCACGAAAAGTTTGGGATCCCCTGTTTTAAGATATTAATTGATTTTTTAAAAAAATATAACATTACCCTACGTACTTTTTGTTTTAAAATGAGGTGCTCAAAGTAGTTCCCAACTAATCTGTAAACAATTTTAAAATCAATAAGACAAAACAGAAACACGGAGACAGAACAAAGCACCAGTTATAACAATCAAATGAAAAATATATTAAGAATATTTCCACACTACATACATATAGCAATTTGATTTCACTGTAACATTTGGCTTCAACCTATGGAATCCTGGAATCTTTAGTTTAGTAAGGAACTTGAAATTCCCTACAGTAGTTCATGGGTAGTAGACATTAGAGCTCCTTCACATAGGAGTCTAAGCACTGGAATCTGAACTACAAATCACAGAACTCCATTGGATATAATCATGGCAGTTATAGCAGAATCAACTGAAATAGCTGTCCATTATACATTCTATGTCTCTATATGTTAGTCTCATAGGCTTCTGAAAATATTATCCAAATAGTATACTGTATCAACAATCATTAATTCCTGAACTATATAGCAATATATCTACTGAATATATCCTTTGGAAGACATTATGAACATAAACAATAGTTGCACAATATTTTAAAAATAACAAAAGTAATAAACTGCTGACCTTCACAAAAAACTGGAAGTGTAGTCCAGGTGTAATTTTCAAGACAAGTAACAGATGAATTGATTCCCGGGATGAGGTCATAACCTGAGTGGCAGACGTAATTTACTTTGGTCTCTGCAGGATAGTAGTTACTTAATTCCCGTGATTTTATTTTAGCAAATTTGGACCTTGGTGGACGAATGCAACTACCTGGCAATAAAATCAGAAAGGACACTGAAAGAAAGGCTTCAATTTTCATATGAAATATTTTATATCACATTTTTAAACTGTTTCAATATTCTTTACTCTAAAACCTCTCAAAGTAGTCATAAAATGATTTGAGAATAACAGAGACACTCATGATCGTTTACTCTAAATCCATGTGCATCTGATAGCTTTTATCTTAAAATATCTGCATTTCTCTTATACCAACCTTTGATTATTTGTGACTTATTCCAGCAATAGCAATTAAACTTATATACCACCCCATAGTGCTTAGTGCACTTTCTGGGTGATTCACAGAGCAATTAGCATTTTGTCCTCAATGCACTGAGTACTCCTTTTACCAAACATGGAAGGATGGAAGACTGAGTCAACCTTGAACTGTGTTAAGATCAAACTCACAACATTTTAGCTGCAGTGCAGCAATTTAACCACTGCACCACCGGGGCTCTTGGTCAATGCAAATATGATTCTATATTGTTTTTCTTTGATTCACTTACAACATAAGCACTACCTTGAAAAAAAGATGTTCTAATTCAGCATAAAAGTTAAAACACACCACACTTTGAACAGGTAAATCTGAACCTGCCTCTTTTTTTTTTAATTTCCTTCCTGCTTTCTCTCTTCCACCAAACCAATCTGCTCTATCTCTGCTCTGACCTCCTTTAACTCCATCCTTTACTCCCTCAAACACAACTCTTACTCCCTAATTTTTTTCCCATTCCTCTTCTACCACCACAAAACCCCTGGCCTCCTCCAAGTCAATATGACACCAATCCACCGGGAAGCTAGAGGTCTTAAAGTCCAGACCCTCATCTGCAGGGCATGATGGGCTGCCTCCTCTTCAGGGTCACCTCCACAATAGGTTACATTTTTATATTCCTCAAGTTGAAAACATTTAGGCTATGCGTATACGCACTCTTTTTTCCTATGGAGAAATTAAAAGGCTTCCCATCTTGGATCAAGGTATTGGCATACAGTACTTCAATAATTTGATAACCAAATGTGGTCAATGAAAAAAAACTAAACTAATCTGTTGAAACAGCTGGGCAATTGTCTCAGAGAATGAAGATATTTTTTGAAGGCTATGTGATGGGGTGGTCCAACTACTTGTGAAGACAATTGCCCAGGATACAGAACATCTTGGTAGTCACTGATTAGTTTGTTACTCACATCCTGTTCCTGCAAGGGGACTAATGAGTTTCTATATCACTTGAGGGAGACTAGAGTGAGTCATTTGAGTCAGACTTTAAACCTGGCTTTGGCACAGCAACCATGTTGATTGCTCTTATGAAAAGATGTGTGCCACTCTGTGATCCCACTGTGTCCTACCAATTCTCTTCACTCTTCAGTGGCACTTGATACTGTCATCAGTAAGTCTTGAACAGACTGTTTAGGGTTGGGATGGTCAGCCTTGGTTTCCCAGATGCTCTTGTACTTCAATTCCCAGAAGTCCGAGTCAGCACACCTGCTGAGTGAGACTTCTGGGAATTGAAGCCCAGGAACATCTGGGGAACCAAGGTTGGCCAGCCCTGGTTTAGGGTATTCCGAACAATGCATTTATTCTCCTATGTGTACTGGCTGTACATTTATCCATCCACTCCAGAAAAAGCAAGGCTTTGTTCAACTTCGATAGTGACATAACGGTAGAAAAAATAAGACTAAGATGAAAATGAAGAGCTTTTTGACTGCTCCTGAAAAGTATGTTCCCCCCTCCCTGTTTACAGTGTTCCAGCTCAGCAGAGATTAGCACCATGGCACTTCCAAATTCTATCCTTAGCGGTCACCATGATGTAAGTAGGAAGCCCTTCCTTTTGCCCATACTTTCAGCACTTGCTGTGGAGAAGTGGGTGGATCTCTAGATTCTTGTTACAACTATACGGTGCTCAGTGCCTTTCCTGCTTCTTCTGTTCACCATGTGGATTTGCTCCTTCCACTCCAAAGGGAGCTCAGTGACACCCCCCCCCCAAAAAAAAAAAAGAAAAGAAAGAAAGACAGGGAAACAAGTCTTGTAGAACATGTTGCCTGAGCTCTAAAACAGTCTGTGCTTTCTTACCTGTACTCAGTTTCCCCTCATCCTTGGTTACTCATTACTAGCTTCAGTATTTGCTCTTTATTATAGCCTGGAGATGGATCCTTGTAGGACCTACAACTAAATGGGGTAGCGGCAACAATAACAACAACAAAAGGGGGCTTTTGGAAGAACATTGAGTTAGCAACTGAGTAGAATCTTCCAGAAATCCTAATCTGTTTCCCCCATGGTTTTTTAAAATATTTATATAAAATCATTCAGTGGCTCTCAAAATCCAATCCCACATCCACGCCGTGAGAGGTGGTAACAAGTTCAATTAAGGGATTGCTAGGACTGGGCGAAGTATGGTATTATATGCTCCATATAATGACAACTACACAGAATAACAAAATGACCAGTTTTTTGATGAACTATTGGAGATGATAGAGGAAGTGGAAGCAAATACTGTAGCATACTCTATATAATGGGAGATTTTAACGGCAGGGTGGCTACTAACAGAAGAGAGTACAAATCGTTCGTTGGTCGACATGCTGCTAAAAACAGTGAAAATAATGAGAACGGACAAACGTATTTACAATGTTATACAGTACATGTTACAAATGGAATGATATCATCATCAAAAGCCAGATAGATTACATATTAGCAAGAGTAAAAAGAAGGTTCACAAAACCCAAGAACTAATTAAGATAGCAAAATTCAAACAAAGAAAAATAGCAAAACAGTTGCAACAAAAGGTGGAGACAGCATTTAACCAACTGCCCCAAGAGGTGAAGAAAGTAGAAGATTAATGGAAAGGTTACAAAACTACACTGCTTAGTGTTGCAGAAGAACTATGTGGAAAAAAGAAAACTGGAAAAAGTTGTCATGGGTCCAAACACATTGCATGGTGGAGCGAAGAGGTCAAAGAAACAGTAAAGCTGAAAAAAAGAATTATATAAATTTTGAAAAATATTGAGAAGGGAAGAAGACTATATAGACTATAGATTGCAACATAGAGACACCATCAGGATAATCAAAAAATAATCAAAAAAGCAAAACAAGAATCCTGGGAATGCTTCGGAAAATTGTTAGCAGATAACAGGAGAACAGTCCCATGAACATTTATCAATGTAGTTAAAAGTATGCGGAAAAGAGAGAATTATAACACCAGTGAAGTAGTTAATGACAAGAATACAAGACCATAATAAATCCCCCAGAAGTTATAGAAAGGTGAAGACTTTAAAGAACTGCCCAGCCTCATAGGAGAGTGCCACAGTGAAACAACACAAGACTACAAAACTACAGCACTACAATGAGACATATTAATTGAAGAAGTAGCAAGTCATTAAACAATCACCTAAACCAGGGGCAGCCAAACTACGGCCCGTGAGCCCAATTAGGCCCATGCATATCATTAATGCAGCCCACGGTGAGCACCTGGGCTCACCGTGGACCGCCCCTTCACCCGCACCCACTGCATGACATCGGCGGTGGTGGTGATCATGCTTTGTCCCGGCTGCTCCGAGCAACTGCTGGTCCCATCCCCTCTGCAGCCTTTGCAAAAGCTGATCGCCGCATCAGAGAAATTTTCGGAGCCTCCTCTGTTTTAAAACCTGCTGCACTGGGAGTGATCCCTGGTGTGCCTGGGATGATATCGCTGAAGTGCGCCTGGTTTACCCTTTTAGCACCGTGGATTTTGAAATAGAGGAGGCTCCGAATATTTCCCCGACATGGTGATCGGCTTTGGCAAAGGCTGCAGAGGGGATGGGATCAAGCCAGAGGTTGCTCGGAGCAGCTGGGACAAAGTGTGATTGCCGCCGCCGCCGCTGCTGATGTCAAAACTGTCAGCAGCGGCAGCAGCCTGCCTCCAGCCCTCACAGCTGTGTGTTGGGGCAGGCCGACCCACAAAAAAAGTTTGGGCATCACTGATCTAAACACAAAGCACCAGGAATAGATGCACTACCAACAAAAATAATCCAAATAGCAGGGAGAAGTGGCATCAGATGGCTACATAGAATCTTCAACGCAGCATGGACACAATGGCAAAATGGACAAAGAGATTAACATACTGTGCAGTAAGGCAAACCAAATATCAGGACATTTAGCTCTGCTCTTATAAGGCAATACCAATACAAATTAACACAAAGAAACACCTCATACAAAGCATATTCATTCCCACCTTATGTTACCAGTGCCAAACATGGACACTTACAACAAAACCTAAACAAGAGCTGGTCATCACGGAAATGAGATGTCTGAGAAAGGCTGCTGGAGTGACTAGATGGGATAAAATCGGGAATGAGGTTATAAGGGAAAGAATTGGAACAGAACCAAACTTGCACTACAGAAACAGCAAATAAAGAGATTTACCAATTCGGAGAGAATATATAGGAATTCTATACCTTACAAGGGTTATGTGGAAAGAGGTGAAGGACAAAGATCAGGAGGAAGACCCAGAAGAAGGTGGAGAGATAACATCAAAGAAATATTACAAAAACACTAAATAACATTGGTGGAGGCTGCTAGAAGTGCCAGAACAAGAACCTTGATACTGGATGGAGTAAAAGAGAAAGTGAAGAAGAAGAACCATTCAGTGAGGATTTGAAATTATGTATCTAGTCAGATGTTCACTTGTTCATACATATAACGGAAATGAGAAACAGAAAAAGGTACACACAGGAGGGGTTGAACTCCCCTGGCAGGAAAAGTTTTGAGGCCCACAGATCAGCACTGATCCAACTTTATAAGTGGAAATGTAGCCAGTCCTGTGACAGAAAGCACCTTCTTACAGTTTCAAAATACATTCATATACAGTAATCTGCACGAGAATTTTCATAATAAAAACAATTATTCTTCTATACATTTTTTGCTATTTTTAATATTATGCATGCCTTTTTGAGATTGTCAGAGACCAACATTGAAAATATCTGTCAAGCTGGAAACACTCCCATCTTGATACATGCAGGAAAGAAAAAGAAAACAACTTACGTTCACAAAACTCTTCTATGGGTGACCATTCTGAATCTGAAAGGCATGTTACAACATCTAGTTTTCCGTGGATGTTATAAAAACCATCCAGACATTTGTAGGTTACTGACTGCAAGGGAAGAAAGCTTTTTTCATGTGTTTCCATAAGTGGAACAGCATTGTTCAGCTTTGGTGGTGGTCCACAATTACCTAGGATGAGGACAGAAAATGTTGGTTTTAATCAGTTTAAGTTCTCCACAGTGCCTTGTTAGAACACTCTGGCAGCATGATCTTGGGCAAACTTTGTGGCATTTTAAAGTCTAACTGCTGTATTTTAACGTTAGCTTTCATGGATCAACAACAGGGATTATCAATCAGCAGCCCATGGGCCGGATGTGGCCCATCTCACTATTTCATGTGGCCCACCACCACCTCCACCAGTCCAGGAAGTGCCATATGGTGGAGGAAGGGCAAAATCGCCATCCGGCCCCCTGAAGCTGTCTGAGGGAGAGTGACCTGGCCCCCAGCTTTAAAAGTTTGAGAACATCTGTGCTACAACGTTTCTTGTTTTGTTTGCTCTCTGATATGCTTGAAAAACAGACCAACTACTATTATAAGAAAGACTGCAGCTAAATTCACAGTAACCAGGAAGTCTGCTTTTTGCTGTTGTTGACTAGTAGCAATAATTAATGTCCTCCCCAGCCTGTTGCCAAACAGGATTGGCTCAAATCCAGATACAAGCCGGGTAAGCACAGTTTTTCTTTCCACGGAAGAGACTTGTAACTAAGCCTTGCTTGCCTTTCTTTTTGCAGTAATAAAATGTCAAGCAAGCACGAGGCATGAGGGTTTTTTATCCCCCTCGTCTAGATCTATATATACATTGTCAACCGCCCTGAATGGTGCTTGCACCAAAAGGGGCGGGGTATAAATGTGAATAAATAAATAAGCAAGTTGATACAGTGTCCCATAAGCAGCAGAATTCAAGGAGAGAGGGGATCAAAAGAGGATATCCTCCACCCCTGATGATACTCACTCCGAATTCCGGCGGGAAATGTCAGAAACAGGGAGAGAATCAGACTCGGGCTGGACAAGCGGGACCCCCCCATGGCTCGACCAGTGCCCAGGAAACCGAAAACAGAGCCTCGCCCTCTCGGTTTCTGGGGAATCCCCGCGCGTTACCCTTCCGGTAATCTCCTCCCAGTCTCTCTGACGCAAATAAAAGTGCGGGGGGGGGAGCGACGAGGGGGGCAATTATGGGAAGGATTCCTTTCTTCATCTGCGCTTTCCTGGCGTGGCAACTGCAACGCTTTCCCTTTTTATAACCTCTCTTCGGTGGGTTTTTGTTTACTTTTGCTGCCTCATTTCCTGCAATTATCGTGTTTAACTACTTTTTTAAAAAACAGCACATCCGGCTGCCTTTCGTGGTTAGCACGATCCTGGGCATGGGGAGCGAGCCCTAAAGTCATCCACGAATTTAGAAATCCAGGCATTTAACCAGTCTGGCCAGGTTGTCCTGCTGCGGTGGCTCTGTGGTTAAGGAGCTCACCTTGTTAGCGGGAAGGCTGGCAAGTCAGCAGTTCGAGACCGGGGTACTGCATGATGGATTGAGCTCCCGTCTCTGTCCCAGCTCTTGGGGACATGAAAGGAGCTTCGTTTGGCGTTCCCTGAACAGAGTTTGTTCTGTAAAATTCCTTTCAACTCAGATTAATTTCTGACATGAAATAATAATAATAATAATAATAATAATAATAATAATAATAATAATAATAATAATAATAATAATAATAATAATAATAATAATAATAATAATGCAACCCCATGGACCCTTGCCCTCTAGACACCTCTGTCCTCCACCATCCTCCTCAACCTGCCCAACTCTGTGCCCATTGTGTCTACAATGACATCTAGCCATCTCATTTTTGACCAAACTGCCAGCGACTCAATGCCGATCAGGCTCCAATTAACTAACGCGACAACCTTGAGGACTAGTCTCCAAATGGATGTAATCCCACTTGAACCGATCTTGATGGAGGGCAGCAGTTTCATCAATCCTAGCCTGGGGCTGAGGAAGACTTTGTGTACTATAAGGGCTCAGGACCAGAAAGTGATTCGAGTAGCTGGATCAGTGGTATGGGTGTCATGCTGCAGTGCAGATGGCAAATGAAAGTCCACTGCATTGTAGTCTCCAGACAATTCTCATGGTTTCTCGTCATGAGGATAGCCAATATTTGGAATCGGATATGGCACAAGAAGGAGGAGGCATTTGGGCACGGTTCAGAGTTGGAGCCCAGTATTGGGGGAGCCACTCTTTCTCACATGGCCTGGAAAGGCTGGCTGTCAGGAAGAGAATCAGGGAGTGTGGGGACACAGCCTTGAATTGAGTTGGGCGTGTTGACTGGGACCCATTTGCTACCCTAGGGAATTGTGAAACGCAGCCACACTTCACGACAAAGCCGTTCCCCTCTCTCTGTAACCAGTCCCTTTAGGGCAGGGGTGTCCAAACTATGGCCCATGGGCAGATCTAACCCTCAGACCATAGTGACTGCCCCCCTGAACCACATGACCTGCCCACAGCCCAAAAGGTTTGGGCACCCCTGCTTTAGGGAAGCAGGCAGCTGTGTTGACCTGTCGCCAGAGCAGCTTGACAGGTTTCGTCTCCACCGGTTGCCCACCGGTGGCAAATCTAATGGAGTGCAATCACTCATTCAAGAGGATAGTCTGAAATGTTTTGAGGATGCAATGAAATGCTTAGTTCCTTCCTGTAACGAGTGGTGGGGAGGGAGGCTCATAATCACATTGCTTGATGAGGAAATACTGCTTCTCTCTTGGCTGCCATGAGAATTGCAGGCCAGGGGGAGGCTGGAAGGCTGAGTGATTGTTAAGGACAGTGTAATGCTCACTGCGGGCCATAAGGTCATGGCACTCTAACCATATGAACTCTTGCTCCACTACGACACTGCTGGGAAACTGGACTGGTCCGCAGGTCCCCACACGGTCACATTTTGTGGCAGGTCCACTCACCAGGTCTCATGAGATCCACTTGTTCCAATGCCCAGGGCACAGAAGTTTCAGCATGAGCATTGTTAATGTGCATTTTGACAGTTAGTGTGGTGCAGTGGACAAAGTGCCAAATGAGGTATCCCCAGGTTCAAATGATTGCTCAGCTGTGGAAATTGCTAGGGATTGAAAGTGATAATGCACTCTTTGTATTACACTGAAAATCCTTCTGGGGACAGAATAAATTTAAGCCATGGGGTGGCAAATAACAACATGCTCTTTTTGTGTGGATGTTTGGCCAGCTCACTCATTCATATCCTGCTGGCCTGGAAATGCCCTTAATACACTTTTATAAGAGCACTCAGTAACTCTTGACGTTGATCAATAGTGAGCTTTGAAGTTACTTTGCTGCCAGGCTTTGGGTGTTTTACTTTCTTTTTGTGCCTTCTTATGGTCTTGAACTTAGAATTCAAAAACATTCTGGTCATGCTTCAAATAGTGGACAAGGGCTAATGGAACCCCAATTACTCAGGTTGAATTCCAGCTGATGGACAAGGGCTAATGGAACCCCAATTTTAAAAACTCACTTAACCAGGACATTTTCTGGGTGACCTTGCACTAGCTATTATCTGTCTAACCTGGACTGTGTTTAGACACACTGAGAACCCAAGTAATAAAGTAGCAACACCTTAAAGGCTAACTCCTGTATTTAAATGCAAGCTTTTGTGGATAAAGTCCACTTCATCAGACATAAGAGTAAAACCTCGTGGCATCAATTTATACACATCAGATACAGAAGCACCCAAGCTATGTCAAGTTTAAGTGATCATGTAGGATTCTTAAGATACCACATCAACCCAAGATCATCTGCCCATCCTACAAGATCAGACAGGAGGGGCTTCCTAGTGGTTCCATCTGCCAGAGAGGCTCGTCTATGCTATACTGATAAATGGGCCAACGTTAAAGTAGATTCGAAATACATAAAGTATATGGAAGAAAAAATAACAGAGAAAGAAATCTCCGATGTCATTGATAAATTAAAAATTGGGAAAGCACCTGGAGAGGATGGGTTACCGTGGGAATTTTATAAAGAACTAGCAGAGTTTGCCCAGCATTGCCGGGCTGTTTTAAAGTGTGTTGGGCATTTTTAGTGTGTGTGTTGGTGGTTATGGGTGGTTTTGGGTGTGCACAACCACCACCACCCATACAATACTACTCCAACGACTAACACACACATTAAAAATTCCTGGCAAGGCAGGAGTGTCGTGTGTGTGTGTGTTGTATGTGTGTGTGTGTATATGTGTGTGTGTGTGAGAGTGTGTGTGTGTGTGTTGTATGTGTGTGTGTGTGTGTGTGTGTAAGAGAGAGAGAGAGAGAGAGTGTGTGTGTGTGTGTGTGTGTGTGTGTGTGTGTGTGTGTAAGAGAGACTGACAGATAGAGTAGACCACCAGAGGGTGCTAGTGAGTTAGATAGAGTGAGGGACAGGGGAGGAAACAGTCAGACTCAGACAGAAGAGACAGAGGGCGGAGGCTATTTGCTGATGCTGCAATTGGTGCAGGTATGTTTGGACTGGAGGGAAGGTTTGTTGTTAGGGGGTTGTTCCGCAGTGTGTGTGTGTGTGGGGGGGTAGTGTTTCGTGTGTGTGTGTGTGTTTGTGTGTGTGTGTGTGTGTGTGTGTGTGTGTGTGTGTGTGTGTGTGAGAGAGAGAGAGAGAGAGAGAGTTTTCTGTGGGTTGGCTGGGAAAGGAACTTTCGTCCCCAGACAACCCAGAGAGAAGTGATTCCTTCTCTTCGGAAGGCAAAGGCACCTTTGCCTCCCGGAGAGAAGGAATTCACATCACGGAGAGGCTTCCTTCTCTCCCGGTTGTCTGGGAAAGGAACTTCAGTTCCAGCCAACCAAGAGAGAAGCGTTTCCTTCTCTTCAGAAGGCAAAGGCACCTTTGCCTCCCAGAGAGAAGGAATCCACATCATGGAGAGGCGTTCCTTCTCTCCCGGTTGGCTGGGAAAGGAACTTTTGTCCCCAGCCAACCCAGAGAGAAGTGATTCCTTCTCTTCGGAAGGCAAAGGCGTTAGGAGGGAAGCGCAGTCGGTGAGGGTTAGGAAGGGGGGCTAGGTGCTGGGGCGGGTGGGCAGCGTGGTTACCAGGGCCGTGCCTCGCCCCCTACTCCCTAACCGCTCCTACCGCGCTTACCTCCTGGCTCCTGCTGGGTCTTTAAAAGTCTCTCCCTCCCGACGGTTTTTTAAAGTCCATGTGCTGCCCTTTTGCCAGCCTCCTCTGCGCTCGCGTCCCTCAGCCTGAATGGCTGAGGGGTTGTGCAGCACAGAGGACTCTGGGACTCGTAGTTCGTGCAGCGGTTTTTTCCCTGAAGCTTATTTTTGATTGGCTGCAGCGCATTTTCCAACATTCTTTTTGCTTGCACCTCTCAGCCTGATTGGCTGTGGCGCGGCGCAGCACAAAGAACGTTGGGTATTGAAGTTCTTTTTCTTTATTTGAGTTTGTGGGGCTCTTGCCCCACTGGCGCATTTCTAAAATATTTGTTGACCTCCGGACCCATTTCGGGCAAGTGCACGAAGGCTCGGTACAGGATAGTATGGCCGGGTGTGGGATCCTTTGTCAAGTTCCAACGGTTAACGCTTGGATTTATAGGTATAGATAGATTTAAAGGTGTAGTGCTACCTAGTTTTAATGAGAATTTTTAATCATGTAATGGAAGGCGGAAAGATACCACCATCATGGTATAGATCTATTATAACATTGATCCCCAAACCAGGATTTTTTTAAAAGAAAAAAAAGAATCGTATAGACCAATAGCACTTATAAATCAAGATGCGAAAAATATTTACAGGAGTTCTAACAAACAGATTGAATAAATTTATGAATAACTACATTAAAGATGATCAAGTGGGATTCATGAAAGGTAAGAATATGTTGGATAACGAGAAGGGTAGTGGATTTATTGAGTAGTGTACAGCAAAACAAACAAAAAGTAGGGTTAATATCTCTTGACATATTTAAAGCCTTTGATTCCCTCCAATGGGTTTTGATTAAAAAGATAATTGATAGTTATGGATTCGATATAAAATTTAAAAGAGTGATTGATCAACTATATTATGGGTACTGTTAAAGTGAAAATAAATGACACGACTACAGAAGATATCCAACTGGGTGCAGGAACCAGACAAGGGGATCCATTATCGCCTATGCTTTTTATTATGGCAATGTTACTGCTTGCCAACGCAATAAGAGAAAACAAACAATTAGAAGGGGTGGAGGGGGTTAAAATTAATCTTTATTCAGATGATATGCTAATTATTACTAAGAACTCATGAAAATCCCTGGCACTGATTCAGCAACATTTAAAAGAATTTCAAGATGCAACTGGTCTAAAGGTAAATTGGGATAAGTCTGAAGCGATGTTCTTTAATGAAAGTGAAGAAGAGTTGGAAAAAATTAAGGATAGGTTTAAAGTACAAATTAAGAATAGTATAAATATCTGGGGGTAAACATTACGAATAGG
Source organism: Bradypodion ventrale (assembly GCA_035047345.1). Lineage (NCBI taxonomy): Eukaryota > Metazoa > Chordata > Lepidosauria > Squamata > Chamaeleonidae > Bradypodion > Bradypodion ventrale. The sequence goes on from JAWDJE010000004.1 coordinate 61,855,261, forward strand.
TATGAAGATTTAAAGAAATTGAATGTGCTATTTTTAAAAAAATTGGTTAGAAAAATGTAAAGATGAAACAAAAAAAATCAGAGTTGTTTTCTCAGTTAAAATTAAACTGGTTACAAAGGGTCAGGGTTAATAATTAGAACAAAAATATATATAGGGGGATTTCGTTCGGGGAGAAAAAGGACTTCTTTCGAGGATTTGATATATAAGCTAAGAATGGGTCAAACAGACATAAAAGGACTGGTTAGTAAATTGTATAAATTATTAAATCAGGATGACAAATCACAAGATGCTTTAAAGATGGTGTGGGAACAAGATTTAGGCATAAAAATTGATAGAACAAAGTGGGTAAATATGTGGAAGAAAAGAATAATGAGAACATTATCCATTAGGGTAAAAGAACACAATTATAAACTCCCATGGAGATGGTATTTGACACCGGTCCATTTAAGTCAAATAGACAGAACAAAGTTGCGATATTGTTGGAGATGCAAAAATGTCACAGGTTCTTATTTAGATATGTGGTGGCAATGTGGAACTATAAGGCATTTCTGGTCAAAAGTTGAAAATGAAATAAGAATTTTTTTTGGTGCAGACATTAAGTTGAATACATGTTTAGTACTGTTGACAGATGTGGAAGATGTAAAAATAGATAAATATGAAAAAGAGTTACTAACTATCATGTTGACAGTGGCAAGACAATGTATTGCCCGAAAATGAAAAGAAGAGAAAACGCCAACAATTGAGGAGTGGTATAATGAAATGTGGACAATTGCACTTAATGACAAACTTACTTCGGAATTACATCAAAAAAAGGGATGATTAAAGAAAACAAATTTTATGAAATTTGGAAATGTTTCTTGGAATATACATTAAGTTAGGGTCAGGGAGTAAATCCAGTGCTGGATCAACTTGGATTTTGGAAGTAAATATCACCAGGTGTTATAATAGTATTGTACGTTTTCTTTCTTGTTCTCTGTTTTTATTAGACATGTATGTTAGAATTGTTTATTTATTTAATGTTTGTGTTTATTGTATTGAAGTGATGTTTGTTTGTATGATTAAAATGTGTAATAAATTTAATTAAAAGAAAAAAAAGAAAGTGGGTTTAGGTCTTTTGGGGATATGGCTCCTTTAGCAATTCTTTGTGTGTTAAATCTGGGGTTTAATCTGAATCTACCACTGCCTCTCTTATTGAAAAGATAGCAAGGCATCTCACAGCTTGTGGAGTGATAGATTTTTCTTTGATCATATCAAAGACTGACCAAAACTCAGACGCTTTCATTAACCAGGGAGAGGATCAGCTATATTTGTACTCTGTCCTTTTGATAGTTAAATTCTGGCAAACCAATTTTATTTGGCCAAATATTTATTTATTTATTTAGATTTGTATAGCCGCCCAATCACCAAAGTGACTCCGGGCGGCTCACAATCCAATTGCACATGGCCCAATATGGCAGTGGGCCAGGATACCTTATATGGCAGTGGGCCAGGATACATTAGAGACCACATCGTCCCAAGAGTGTCTGCCCGTCCAACCAGAGCGGACCGGAAGGGCTCTCTAATAGTGCCATCAACTAGGGGTGCACATCTATCCAGCACCCGAAGGAGGGCCTTCTCCATGTACGCACCAACTCTCTGGAACCGCCTGCCAACAGATCTAAGACTTCAAAGAGAATTGCTGCCCTTCAGGAAAGGATTGAAGACCTGGATGGCGGGGCAGGTGTGGGGCCCTAATGGGAACATGGTCCCCGCCTGCTGGCTTATGTAAACAATTAAGAACTCTCTCTTCTTTTTTATAGTGGGTGAGATGGGTGGGTGGGATATGGTTTTTTTTTAAGTGGGTGGGTTATGGGTCTTTTAAAGTGTTTTTTATGTGTTTTTAGAACTTGTTGTAATGCCGCTCTGAGTCGGGTTCTGCCTGAGTGGGCGGCATATATAAATATGACTATTAAATTAAATTAAAATTAAATTAAATTAAAATACATCATCAAAAACCTTACATAAAACACATTGTTAAAATCTTCATAACAAATAAACTAAGCAACAAATAAACTAAACAAATAAACTAAAAACCCAGATGGCTATTAGCATGTTCATAACCTAAAATCAAAGACCCAAAAAGGTCCCAGGCACATGCTGCCTTCCCCAGGTCCCTTTGAAGGAAAAACAAGAGAAGCACTAATCAGCTGAGACAGAATTTCATTTATTGATGTCAAAGTAATCAATACACATACCTGTGTCAGCTACCTTCCTTAAGACTGAAAGATCCTGATCACAGGTGGGAGGTATATTTACACAGTTCCATAGGATAAAAGGAATGTCCATCATTAACATACTGCTGGGTAGAACCATCATCTGTTGTGAAGACGTGAGTAGACAGTCTCAATATTGTCTGCTGGGAAAAATTAACAAAACAAAAGTTGCAAAGTTGAAGAACAAAAATGTTGCAGATTCTCCCTTGGGTGGAACCCCCGCGTCAGGCAAAAATGCGGAATTGAAAGACTGTTTTGTCCAGCTGAGGCTTTAGGACAAAGCCCATTCCATGTCAAATGTACATACTGTACTTGATTCCCCAGTAATCCGCTCAAAAACGGGAAAATACTGTAAGTGATCGTCCAGTGGTATCAGCTGATAGTAAACTTTTCTAGAAGCTTCTCGTTGAAAAGGGAAGCTTCCAATTGTCTAAAGTAAACAGCCCCCCCGCCACCGATTACAAAGTTTCTGATGCCGTTTATTTATTATGAACTGCTTTTAAAAAAAATAGTTTAAATTATTGGTTTCTGTATAATCTTGGATATTAGTTAGTATAAAATGACAGAAATACTTGCTCATGAATGTAAATATGTACACTAAACAAAAATACATAGCTGTATTTGCCTGTCACAATGAGCATAATATCCCAAATGGATGATTTTAAAGAAGTGCTTCTCTTTTGTTAATGGTTCAACTCCACTGAAACACCTTCAGTCTCAACCAAATCCATGGAACCATTTTTGCATTGCAAAATTCTATTAATAATTCTATTAAGTGTTAGCGTTTCTAGCAATTATGTACAATGGAAGAAATTGTACAAATAGAAGATAATGAACATAAGCTTCTCTAACTTTTACATTCAGGTGCAGGTCTATCCCAATTTCCAAACATGCCATCATCCGAAGTACAGGTAATGCTCGAAGGTCCAATAAGAGAAAAGCCTTTCTGACACCAGTATGTTATTACTGTGCCATAGTCATAGTGATCAAAAGACTCATCACCAGTGTGCTCTCCATTTGCAATTCCTGGAGGGTATTCACAAAAAATACCGGAAGAAAAGAATCAACATTAACCGTTCAGCCAACCGAAAGCACAAAAACATCACTACAGTAAAATCCTTATTTACAACAAAAGTCCGTTCCGTAGGTTTTGCTTAAATTATTTTTTAATAATAAAAATAGGAAAAATTATTTTTTACGTAACTTGAAGCAAACTCATAGGAAAAATGAATTTTTATGTAAATTGAAGCAAACCCATAGGGAAATTAATTTTTATGTAACTTGAAACAAACCCATAGGAAAATCTATGTAACTTGAAGTAAACCCATAGGAAATTGTGTAAATCATAAATGAGTCAAACAGAGTGGAGGAAGACACTAAAAGAAGGAGACAGAGATGGAGATGTTGAGGCTGTTGAACTGGAAGAGGCAGCAATGTCACAATATACTCCAGAGCCAGCCATCAAACACTCCTTGGGAGGAAACTGAACAGATGCCAGCAGTGGAAGGCATAAAAGATTAGAGAAGCTATGACAGAAGAGATAGAAACACTACACAGGGATGAGATATGCATTCAGACCAAACTATCACCAGGCAAGAAAGGCTTGGGTGCTAGTAGGTCTTCAAGGTGAAGCATGGTACAGAAGGAGAAGTGGAAGACTGCAAGGCAAGACTGGTTGCAGAAGGGTTCCTACATAAGTATGAAGAAGACTTCAATTAAAGCTTTAGGCATTTAAACGGAAAGGGAGGCACATGGCTCCTATTTGCTGAACCAGAAACAAAAAATCATCGATCTTATGGAGATGTCAGGCTTCTGAGAAGCCTACACATTTGCAACATCCATGGTAACAAATTTTCTGAAAAGCAGAAAGGAAAGTGAACCTTTGTCAAACAATAGCAGGTACAGAACGGCTTATAGGAACGCTTTTGTTCTGAATAACCTTTGCTAAATCTGACATAGGTACTGCTATAGGGATACTGAACAGAACAGTTGATTTACCAACACAGAGAGTGACTCTATCAAAAGAGTAGTGAGATATTTGCAAGGATCTATTGACTTTGAACTAAGACTGCCAGTCAGCAGAAACCCAAAACTCATAGTGTACATATATGCAGACTGGGCAGGCGAATCAGTACATTCTTGTTTATGTGTGGTGATGGGCCCATTCCATGAGCTAGTTACAAACAAGATTTTATAGCTTCTAGTAAAGGTAAAGGTTTCCATTGCTCAAAAGCCAGTCATATCTGAATGTAGGGTTCAGTGCTCATCTCTGTTTCAAAGCTGAAGAGCCAGCACTGTCTGCTTCTGCAGACGTTTCTGTGGTCATGTGGTAGGCATGATGACACCGTAGCACACGGAATGCTGTTTCCTTCCCACCGGAATTGTCCCTCTTTATCTACTTGCAATTTCTTGCTTTCAAACTGCTAGGTTGGCAGGAGCTGGGAGAAAGATGGGAGCAGTACTCAGGAATCGAACTGCTGACCTTCCGCCTTCCAGTCAGCGTCTTAGCCACTTGAGCCACTGCAGGTTCTACAGAATCAGAATTCATTCATGTAGTAGAAGCATGCAGAGAACTGCTATGGCTAGAAAAGCTGCTAAAGGACTGTGGAATAAATGAAGAGGCATCAATCCAGATGCTGGAAGACAACCAGAACTGCATCAAAATGTCACAGAATAAGAAGAGGAATATGCAAACCAAACATTGGCAAGAGATACCACCTAGTGTGAAAACTGATCAAGAGACCATCTAGCTCAGTGTCTCCCAACTTTTGTTTTTTCAACTTCAATTCCCTGAAGCCTAAGTCAGTTCCCCAAAGCACTGATCAGCTTACTGACTTAGACTTCTGGGAATTGAAGTCGCCCACATTGGGAACCACTGATCTAGATGATTTACATTCCTATTGCAGAGATGACAGCAGATATCCTCTCTAAGCCAAGGGATCACTTCGAAAACCTACAAAGCAAGAAGAAACTTGAAACTTTTGAAAGAGGTGTTGAGATAATAGCAATCTTGTGTGCAGTAACACGGGGCATGAGTGGAAGGGGGCTTTACAGCCTAATGTCACTGTCCTTTGCCACTACCTTGATAAGTTCTTTTCCCACCTCTGTTATTTGGTTGGTTCAGCAGAGCCTCCATTTATATCCCAGATGGGGGATCATGGAAAGGTTCCATAGGAGAATTGGTAGAGAGAAGGATGAGTGAGGGAGAAGGGAAATGAGGAAAGGATTTAGGGATCAAGATTTGAGGACAGGATGGAAGGAAAGGAAAAGGGGGACCCTCTTCTTGGAGTTCAGTGGCTTTTGTTACATTGATCCCATTGACATTTCTTGCTTTTTGATTGGACCCTCAACCTCCCTTCCTCAGTTGCTAACCACAAGATGGTTCTTCATTGGTAAATACCATGGTGGGATCCACAGCCTGTGAGGAACAGTCCTTTAATTGCTTTCAGAGGTTGACATAACCTTAGGCATCATATCTCTGTATAAGGAACATCCCAGGTTCACATGGTAACAAATTTCCATTAGGAATCAATCTCCATAATGGCCCACTATTTTAGGCTCAAAGAAGCTGTGTTAACACATAGAACTATGAGAGCCAGACCTGCATCTAAGCATCCATTTTTTTTGCCCCCCTTTCTGGTTTACTACCTTTTGACCCCACTGTTCCTGACATCTAGATATCTTTTGGATAAGGCCTGAGTAACATTGAGGATGGCAGGAGAAAGGAAAGATGAATGTGAGGAAAGATATGTTACTCCTCACTTAATTTTCAGGGTCTTCCCAACTGAAGTCTAGACTGACTAATATACTGGTAATTCTGAAATGCTATTATTAATGAGATCAAAAGCACAGGTCATCTTACTTTCACAACATGGAGGTGATCTACTCCAATTAACCTTGTTGTCTTCATACAAAGTACAGCGAGAAGTATTTTGACCTATTAATCTGTACCTACAGAATGAGAAGACTCATGTTATATAAGAAGGATACAGATCTTTAGTCACTGGGTCTTAATTTATCAATTGGTCTGAGGAAGGATGCGATACATTATAAGAATTAATGGCTAAAGTCCAATTTCATGGCATAAAATACTGTTGAAATCAACAACCAATTTCACACACACACCCCGGGGAAAAACATTCTAAGGCCTTTCTAGGATTCCTTTCATTATGTAAAAGGTTCTGGGCCTGTGGGATAGGGCCTGTGGGATTAGGGCACAAATAAGAGAAAGTACTTTTCCACCCAGAAGATTACTGGTCTATGGAACTCCCTGCCAGAAGAACTGGTGACACCTGTCAGTCTTGACAGCTTTAAGAAAGGATTAGACAAGTTCATGGAGGACAAGGGTATCAATTGCTATAATTATGGATACTTAAGGACAACCTCGGGGTGGGAGAGATAGGCAGGATATCTCTCAATGCCATTTCCAGGGAATCCTAAGCAGGTGAAGGCATCTCCTTGGGAATACCCTGAAGGAAATGGTGAGCCACTGTGTGAGACAGAATGCTGGACTGGATGGGCTGTGGCCTGTTCCAGCAAGGCTGTTCTTATGTTCTTATATCTTTAGGTTTTAAAAACTGCCTCCACCATTGGTGGAGACTTTTTGAAGATTAAAGACTCCACTTCATTTTGCAGTCCCAGAAAACTTCCCCATTACAAAAAGGATTCCACTGGGCCCTTGGGGCCCTTGGGATTCCAACAATTTGCCACAAATGATGTCATCAACCTTATGCAGCAGAATGTTGTACAACAGGATTTTGGTCACTATATATCGGGCAGAGAATCCACACACACACTCAGTTACATTTTACAACTCACCCTCTGTTACAGATGAAGGTTACTTTTTCACTAAGCTGGAAGTCGCCTAGAGTTTCTACTCTGCCATTCTCAATAAATGGAACTTTACATCGCTTTCCTAAAATAAAAATTACCCCCCCCCCCCAAAAAAAAATCACTCTCAAATATATGTTGTCACTATTCTTAAAAAATATCAAATGGTCTTACATACATTTGGAGAACAGGGTTAATTAATTAATACAGTAAATAAAATATCTAGTATTTTCAAGGGTATTTTATGTCTTGCTTCAGAATATCATGTTAATTTCAACTGGCTACTTTTATTAACACGCATGATAGAATTCTTCTTGGTCCCTGCAGTAAAAAACAATTTTAGCTCAAAGATGCTTTTGTTTCCTCAAGGGCTGTTGGGGGCAACTCTGGCATGTTCTAATCTATGTGATCCCCAGCACCTCTTGCTCTCTAATATCTCCAATTACAATATTTTTAATTTGCAATTAGTGAGCATATGGGGATATTTTCAGGAATCTCCCACTTTTTCTAAGGAAAAAGTGTGGAAGGAGGGGGTTGTGAGAGTAGGAAAGGTCCACCAATATTCAGGGTTTATGATCCATGGCTGCTGGGTTTCTGGAGATCACCAATCTCTGTTTCAGAGAATTGGTAGCAAGTAAGAAAGAACGCTGTTCAGCCATATATGCCTATCATATTGTCAACTTTGCTAAATAAATGGTTTAAAAATATTCCTTCTGTTTATGGAAAATGCTTATACTGTTCTATATTTAAAAATAAATACTGTGCAAGAAAATATAAACATTGAAGCATATTCACAGAAAATATTTTTACAGAACTCAAAAGACACAGAACATTTCCTAGGGATACAATGTAATCCCCTTTAAAATATTGGCAGCTGTGTGAACATAGACCTCTGAGTTTCTGAGAAGATCAACAATAAGTAGGACTCTAAGGGTAAAGTTCTGGCAAACTGATAAAGATCTGACATAATCTTTGATGAACATCAAGAGATGGGATCATGTAGCTGTCTGGCAAATATCCTGGAGCTTCATGTAGCACCAGCTGTAGTTGAGTCACCGCTCAATGGTACAGGAGTACTTACCAAATGAAAATAAAGCTTAATTGTGTTAATAATCTGCTTAGAGAGGTGTTGCAATGTTATTTCAGACCCAGATTTAGATTTCTGGTAGCTATAAAATAGACAGTCATTTCTTCTAAAGTTTTTGGTTCTTGAGATATAAAACAGAATAGCATGACAAACATATAGTGTGTGAATTTGCCTCTCTGTGTCAGTAATGGGTGGTGGGAAGTAAGCCAAAACAGTCAGAGGCTGTATACACTCCATTTTTGAGATGGAACTTTTTCTTAATGTTCAACTGTAACTCTTCTTTGGCACTTTCATGAGTGCCCGTCTCTGTCCCACCTCCTGCCAACCTAGCAGTTCAAAGCAAGAAATTGCAAGTAGATAAATAGGGACCACTTCAGTGGGAAAAGATCTTGGGGACATGAAAGGAGCCTCATTTGGATGTCCCCTGAGTAGAGTTCCTCCAGCAAAGATCCTTTCAACTCAGAAATAATCTTTGTGTGCTTTTGACACGATTAAAAGATATATTCAAAGTTATTTCAAGTCACTGCTTTTTTCTGCCAGTACGATGGCATCATCTGCATATCTTAGTTTACTGATGTTTTCCCACAATTTTCCCTCTCCCTTCATCTGAATCTTCTAGACCATTTCCCCATATTATACGTTCTGTGTATGGATTGAACAAATAAGGAGATAAAATGCACCCTTGTCTGACACCTTTGCCTATAGGAAACCTGTCAGAATCTGACACACCTCTGGTATTTGCAGGATGAGTTCCCCAGAGGTATCTTGATGTTTACAGAATTGTTCTCCCCAGCCTAGATGGCAGCTCCAGTGCTTATATGGATGGGTCCTCACCCCGTTACAGCTGTTAGACCCCACCTGTGAGCCCTAGGAAGGTTCTGGACTATAATGGGCTCTCCTTGGAGGCCCTGGGAGGCTAAGCTATGCACGAACAAGCTCTTCCTTCTGGAGACTGGACAGTAGATATGCTGTTGCTTAGTTTCAGGTTCCTGTTTTAGATAATCTCTGGTCTTATTAATGTTTCCTGCTTCAAAAGATTTCCTCCTGTTTCTGTAGCCTGATATTGAGCCTTGCTTGGATCCTCATTCTTTGAACCTTGAGCTAGCCCCTGAAGGTTCTCTACCTCATCTGTTTTCTTCGTCACTAGACTTTTGGCTTATTTGGACTATGTTTTTGTCATCTGGACTAATCTTGTATCACTCTCTATCTCAGGCTTGATTTTTGACTTGGACTCTGGACTGTGATACTTTTACTGTTTGACAAGGTTACCTGGTTCATGTTAACTGCCCACAACCCAAATTCTGACATAACCATTTTCTCCCTCTGTATTCTGTCCTAATGGTACCCCCTTGACCAAAATATAAATCCTATTATTTCTGACCTCTTATTTTACAATCCTAGTGACTTTAGTTTGCTTGAGATATTGATTTGATTTGAGACTGAATAAGATATTGATGGGAAATAAAATTGTGTACAATTTCTGAAAGCTCTGGTTCTCTGTACATGTTTTAATAAGCAATTTATGAGAGCTACTATTGTTTGTGAAAATAGAACTAGAAAAATGTACTCACTTTCACAAATTTTTGGAGTTTCTGTCCATTTTGAATTTGGAAGACACTCCAGAATGGGGCGCACACCAGATATATATTGGTAACCAGGGATGCACCGATATCGCAAAACAGTCCTAGTAGGATAGCTTACTTGCACTTCTCTAGTCCATAGTGTAGCATGAGGTGGGTTTGGTGGAGTGGGGCAGTCAGCTGCAGATATAAACAGACAGGAAAATTCTGAAATATAGAAGCATGCAAAAAGTCACTGTATCATTAAATGCTGTATAAACCCGAAATATGGCTGCCATTTTCTTTAATAGGAACCAAAGGACCATATGCCACCATTCTGTTATACAGTAGATGCTTAGCCGTGGAGAGCTGAAAAAAGACTAAAAACAAGATTCCTATTTGCCATCTGGATTGCACCAGGTGCAAACCTGAAAACATTTGAATTTCTTTTAGACTGAACAATGTTAAACCACTTGTGGCACCATTTCGGATTATTCTAAAGTTCTAAAGAAATATCCAAAGATTTAGTCTACATTTGCAAATCCTCTGGGATTAAGAACAAAGACCCATTGCAACTAGTTCCTAATGTGTTCTAGAATGTCAGAGTTGTGTTTTTCAAAATAGCTCTGTGTCACACCTCTCCCCCAAAAAGTAGAGCATCAAAAGAACTTAGTGGTATATCATGGTTATCTGCTTCTCAAAGTGTGAAAAGATCCCACAAGTGCAACAAAGCCTGCAGTTGATTAAACAAAAGAAAAAGTAGGGTACCAGTTACAGAACATAAGGGTGGTGATGAAATATTACTGTGTTTATTCCATAGCAAGATATTTTGCAACATTAAAAAAACACAGTCACCTGGAGTGTCTGAAACTTACCTGGGACCTCATCTCCTCCTGGATGAATGATGACAGCGATGGTGGTAACAGTGGTAAAATACCTGGTTAAAAAGAGGGGAGGGAAAGGAATGTGGTAGATATTTTAAGTATTTGGTATTTAAATATTAACTATTTAAAATATTAACTATTTAGAGAAGGTTACTCAGCATTAAAATGCAATAGCACTCTTCTGAAAGACTTTGATAAGCTCTTTACCCTTGACACATCTTGGAAGAGCAGAATGCCATAAGTTGTCAGCTCCACATTTGACCAACAGGCTTTCCACCAGGGTATAGCCTTCATTACATACAAAATGGAGAATGTGGCCATATTTGTATGTAGCCTGAAATGGACTTGTCAGTATTCCATTTGAGATTGATGGTCTGTCACACTGGACCTCTGCAAAGAGAACAGCAGCTCTGAAAGTTGGCAGCCTTTCAACTGGATTAGCAGTTGGGACATTCACTTTTTAAAAAAGAATAAGAACCACTACCACCACCCCATGGCCAAAATAGGAGTATAATTAAACAATCTGCTTCTTATTTAAAATGGACATTCCAGAACTAGTTGCATTGCTTGTGGAATGCAGCTTTCTGCTGTATTCAACTACATTTCCAATTTAAGAAAGAATTACTGTATTTGCTGGCGTATAAGACCCACTTCACCCCTTAAAATACTGTACACTGGAAAAATGGAGTGTGTCTTGTACTGTATATAGTGGCCTATAATGGGTTATTTTGATAATAACAGGGTGCATCTTATACTCCAATGTGTCTTATACACCTGCAAATCTAGTGCATTTAATCAGAAAGACAACCTGGTAACTAGCAAACTCTTGTGCTTGCAATACATTTACAGTGAACCCCTGCTTTAGGGAAATAATCCGTTTCACAGGGTTTCCCTTATAGCAAATTTTCCTTGAGGCGAACTGCGGTTTCCTATAGGAATGCATTGGAAACCAATATTTCCATTCCGGAGGTTAGAAAGGAGCCAAGGAAACATGTTTTTTCTGCTGAAAGCTCTTTCTAAAGTGGCGAAACCACAGCGAAAAATTCCAATGTGTACTTTGGAAAGAGTTTTGAGTGGAGGGAATCAGTGATGGGCACCCAAAAAAATACTACCACACTGTGGGCGTGGCCCAACTGGTGGTTGTGGCCTAACTGGTGGGTGTGGCCTAATCAGTGGGCATGTGACTGGGTGGCCAATCTAGTCACGCCTGCCACATAGCCCATGAAAACATCTGCAAACACAGACAGCACTGGCACTTTGGCTGTAAGTGGAGATGAGCACTGCACCTTAGAGTCAGATACGACTGGCTTTTGAGCAAGGGCAACCTTTACCTATTGTTAGATCCAAAGCTGCCAGTCGTATCTGCCTCTAGGCTTCAGTGCTCATCTATTTATAGCCAAAGAGTCAGCACTGTCTGTTTGTAGATGTTTCTCTGGACATGTGGCAGGCATGACTAGACATCAGAATGTTGTTACCTTTCCCACCAAAGTGGTTCCTATTTATCAACTTGCGGTTGCCAGGAGCTGGGGCAGAGACGGGAGCTCAAATGGTCATGTCAGCCTTCCAGCTAACAAGGCAAGCTTCTTAACCATTGAGCTCAAGTGGCTAAGGCTCTGACTGGAAGGTGGCAGGTCAGCAGTTTGAGACCCAAGTGCTGGATGTTGGAGTGAGCTCCCGTCTCTGCCCCAGTTCCTGCCAACCTAGCAGTTTGAAAGCAAGAAATTGCAATTGGATAAATAGGGACCACTTTGGTGGGTAGGTAAACAGTGTTCCGTGCACTCCGGTGTCTAGCCATGCCTGTCACATGACCATGGAAACGTCTACAGAAGCAGACAGCGCTGGCTCTTTGGCTTTGAAACAGAGATGAGCAACCTGAACCCTAGCATGGGATACGACTGGCTTTCGAGCAAGGTAAAGGTATCTCTTGCTTGAAAGCCAGTCATATCCAACTCTAAGGTTCAGTGGTCATCTTTGTTTTACCATGGAGTGCCCTGGGCTACCTGCAGTCTACCTCGAAGCAGCAGTGAGTCTTTAAGGTGCCACAATTTTTTTTTGTTTACTCTCTGATATGCTTGCACAGAATAAAATGGCACCAATTCTAAAGTTTTATTCTGTGCAAGCAGATCAGGAGGTAAAGAAAACAAAAACACAAAAATGTTGTGGCACCTTAAAGACTCACTGCCACCACCACCATCACCACCCCGGGAAATCCCTTTAGCCTCTGCTCCCCTCTACACACACACGCATACACAGAGACACGGGGGAGGGAAGAAAACAAAACAAAAAGAAACACTTACCCAGAAGGCGACACGTCGGGCTGTTCATTTCTCGGGGGGGGGGGGAGTGCTCACGTGATGGCTTTGGCTTTCCCTCCTCCTTTAGTCCTCCAGGACCAGTGAGTCCAGCGCAGCGCCTGTGCCCTGCTGCTGCTTCCCAATCCCACCCACCTCCTCCCAGGAAAGGGATGACGGCTCGCCCTTTCCTTCTTCTCCTTTTCCAGAACGGCTGCTGCTGCCTCCTTAATAGGCTGTGGGTGCCGCTCGGGGGGTGGTGGAGGTGGCGGCATGTGCGGGCCTGGCCCTGGGGAAGAGCCTCCATTGCAAAAGTTGTGCTGCTGCTGTTAGAAGGAGGTAAGGAGCGGCGGTGGGGGTGCGCAGGTGTGCTCCTCTGGGTGGTGCGTGATGTCAGCTCCCCCTCTTCTTCCCCCAGGGCCAGGCGTGCACACCTCGCCACCTCCATCACCACCAGAGCGGCACCCACAGCCTATTAAGGAGGCAGCGCACACCCCACCTCTCCCCCCCACCCCAGACCAAGCGAAAACCGCAACCGCCTGACAGCTGGCCTGGGGGGAGGGGAGAAGAGGCTCCTGCTGCATCTCCCCCCCCCACAATCCAGGGAGGAGAGGAAGAGAGGGGGTGGGGTGGAGAGGCGGCAGGACCAGGAGCCTCTTCTCCCCCGCCCCAGGCCAGCCATCAGGCGGTCGCGGTTTTTGCTTGGTCGGGGGGGGGGGGGAGAGGTGGCAGGACCAGGAGCCACTTCCTCCCTCCTGCCCCCCTTGGTCAGGGCAAGGCAAGCCTGGCTGTAGTATGGCCCCAACTCAAACCCACCACCGCTGCTTCTTTGTCTGCCCGCCCAATGCCGAAGCTCCTTTGCCGCTTGCCTCCTCCACTGCTCCGCCCATGGCTCTACCCGACACCACCCTGTCTCTGATGAGGAAGGGCTGCAAAGGGCCTCTTGCACAAGGCCGCCGGCGAGACCGCTGAGGGCCTCAGCCACGAGGCCTCCTCCTCTGCCTCTCCGCCACCACCACGCTTCAGTAGGCCTGGCAATTAGCTCTGCTGCTGACTGCTGGTCCTGCTGCCTCTCCCCCCCACCCCTGACCAAGTGAAAACTGCGACCGCCCGACGGCTTACCTGGGGGGGGAGGGGATGGAAGTGGCTCCCCCCGACCAAGGGAGGAGAGGAAGAGGGAACTGCGACTGCCCAACACGGCCTCCCTGCCTGATACCTCCATTCTGCTGCCGCCTTCAAGCTCAAAGCAGGAAATGCCGGCTTGGCTTGGCAGCGCAGCACGCATGCATAAGTGGGGAAGTGGGCGTGGCCACTAGAAATTTTTACTACCGCCCCCTCCCGGACCGGTGCGGACCGGTAGCTGCCCACCACTGGAGGGATTGCCTTTTTTGGGCTTTTTAGTGAGTTTTAGAACTGATTTTTTTGGTTTGCAATGCATATTTGGCACATTTCCAGCCCTGGTAATTGCAGGAAAAGTACGTGCTGAACAGCTGATGAAGGGATGGGGGAATTTAAGTACTTCCTGGTTGTGGGGGATGCTTCTAGAAGTGCCAAAACCTGAGAAAAATGTCAAAAACAGAGCAGAAAATCTCCAAACACCCTCCTACTGCCATGGGAAGCATTGGAACATCCCCCCCCCCCCAAAAAAAAAAAACACATTTGGTATAGCGATTTTTTCCCTGGAAGCAGACCATCATTTCCTATGGATTTCCTTTCTTGAAGTGAGTTTTCTGGTAAGAGAGTCATCTGTAAAGTGGGGGTTCACTGAATTAAATTCCTGTAATACTATCCCTAGCAAACTCTTTTCACTTACAATACATTCATCAAATTCCCCTATTACAGTCCCTAGCTTTCTCGTGGGCATGTAAAATGTCCTCTGTTCCACGAAAGTATTCTTGATATTTTTAATCAAGTGAGTATTGTAAGTACAAGATAAATTTGCAAGATGCAAATAGAAATTATTACCACTGTGGTCACTTCTTCACATACAGTGTCACTACTGTACAAGATTTTTTGGAATATTTGTAATTTTATCCTTAAGTAGAATTTACTTTGGAACTGTCAGAATGTGGTATGTTAAAGAACCACCCACCCACCCCCCAACACACACAAATCAATGAAAAGTAACAGACAAATTGACACAAGGTGGCAAATAGCACTTAACATTTACTGGTACAGTACTAAAAACATCTTATTTTAGTGTATTTCTCAAAGAAGTAGCCATGTTAATCTGTGCCAACCTGTCAGACAAAAAAGAGACAACAATGCCATGGAATTGAAAGAGACTGTTATAATGTAATGTGAGTTTTTGTAGCTTAATAAAGACTTAGAATGAAACTTAGTTCCTCCTCATGTTATACAGCATGTCAGGCAATGAGGCTCCTCATTGCTTCTACACAGTGGTGGGCTCCAAAAAAAAAAAAAAAAATACTACCACAATTACTGTGGGTGTGGTATGGTGGGTGTGGCCAGGGCGAAAGCCCTGCGTTGCACCCGAATTAGGACTACTTTATTTCAAAACTTGGATGGGTGGGGCTAGAGATGTGAAGCCCCCCCCCCAAAAAAAAAGCAAAACCTGGAAATATTCAGAAAAAAACCCCTTTTTTTCCTGAAGCCTTTTTTGTTTTTTCCCGAAAAATTGGAAAAATTGAAAAAATAAAAAATATATTATGGAATGTTTTATTTAACATGATGAATTCTGTTTGTAATATTTGTTTGGATGCACTATATTTTTAACATGCTAGCCGGACAGCCACCCCCAGCCTTGGTGAGGAAGGAGGAGGAGAGCCGGGCGAGCGGCAAAGGGGCCTGCCGCCGCCGCCACCGGACAGCCACCCCCAGCCGGGGTGAGGAAGGAGGAGGAGAGCCGGGCGAGCGGCAAAGGGGCCTGCCGCCGCCGCCGCCGGACAGCCACCCCCAGCCGGGGTGAGGAAGGAGGAGGAGAGCCGGCCGAGCGGCAAAGGGGCCTGCCGCCGCCGCCGCCGGACAGCCACCCCCAGGCGGGGTTGAGGATGGAGGAGGAGAGCCGGGCGAGCGGCAAAGGGGTCTGCCGCCGCCGCCGCAGGACAGCCACCCCCAGCCGGGGTGAGGAAGGAGGAGGAGAGCCGGCCGAGCGGCAAAGGGGCCTGCCGCCGCCGCCGCCGGACAGCCACCCCAGCCGGGGGTGAGGAAGGAGGAGGAGAGCCGGGCGAGCGGCAAAGGGGCCTGCCGCCGCCGCCGCCGGACAGCCACCCCAGCCGGGGGTGAGGAAGGAGGAGGAGAGCCGGGCGAGCGGCAAAGGGGCCTGCTGCCGCCGCCGCCAGACAGCCACCCCCAGGGGGGGTGGGGGGGTGAGGAGGAGGAGGAGGAGAGCCAGAGTTCCAGGCAAAGGATAAGTAACAGATATGCAAATGTAGAAGACCTAATATAGCAACTGACATAGAGACTTTATACTGACTAAACATAGAAACTGACATAGAGACTGTGTTTTAAAGTGTGATAATATGCATGATAATATGTTGTCTTAAATGTGTTAAATTTTAAAAACTGTGATAAAATGTATGAGGAGAGAAAAATGGCGCAGACACCGGCAACCACGCCACAAATCTTGCCAAGAGAACCCTATTGACCAAAACAAAAGGCAAAACAAAAGGGCAGGCTAGGTGATACAGGATGCTTAACACCACAGAGGGGAGAAAGGGGAGGGACAGGAAAGGGGGAGGGGAAATGCAATGTTGTAAGGAGCAATACTGCATAGGGACATGGAATGTGAGATCAATGAACCAAGGAAAACTGGAAGTGGTAGAAAGTGAGATGGAAAGAATAAGCATTGACATCTTGGGCATCAGTGAGCTAAAATGGACAGGGATGGGTGAATTCAGCTCTGGAAACCATCATATCTACTACTGTGGACAGGAAAACCTTAGAAGAAATGGAGTAGCCATAATTGTCAATAAAAGAGTGAGAAAAGCAGTAATGGGATACAATCTCAAAAATGACAGAATGATGTCAGTCAGAATTCAAGGCAAACCTTTCAATGTCACTGTGATCCAAATATACGCACCAACCACTGGTGCAGATGAAGCCACAATGGACCAGTTCTATGAGGACTTACAACACCTCATAGAACAGACACCAAGAAATGATGTCCAAATTCTATTAGGAGACTGAAATGCCAAAGTAGGAAATCAAAAAGTGGAGGGAATAACAGGCAAATTTGGTCTTGGAACACAGAATGAAGCAGGGCAAAGATTGATAGAGTTCTGCCAAGAGAACGCACTGGTCATAGCAAACACTCTCTTCCAGCAACACAAGAGGCGACTTTACACATGGACATCACCAGATGGCCAACACCGAAACCAGATTGACTACATACTCTGCAGCCAAAGATGGAGAACCTCCATACAGTCAGCAAAAACAAGACCTGGAGCAGACTGTGGCTCAGATCACAACCTATTGATCGCAAAATTCAGGCTTAGACTAAAGAAAATAAGGAAAACACGGAGACCAGAAAGTATCACCTAGACAGCATCCCTAAAGAATACGCGGTGGAGGTGATGAACAGATTCAATGGCTTAGACTCAATAGATAGAGTGCCAGAAGAATTATGGACAGAGATGAGGGACAACATGCAGGAAGCAGCAAAGAAAACCATACCAAAAGAAAAGAAGAGTAAGAAAGCAAAGTGGTTGTCTGATGAGGCTCTTAAAATAGCAGAGGAAAGAAGGAACGCAAAAGTCAAAGGAGAAAGGAAAAACTACAATCATTTGAACACAGAATTTCAAAGAAAAGCAAGGAGAGATAAGGAAAACTACCTAAAAGAACAGTGCAGAGAAATGGAGGAAAACAACAAAAGAGGCAGAACCAGAGATCTTTTCAAAAAAATCGGGGAAATTAAGGGAACATTTAAAGCAAAAATGACCATGATAAGGGACAAAGAAGGAAAGGAGCTAGCTGATGCAGAAGAGATTAAGAAAAGATGGAAAGAGTACACAGAGGAACTCTACAAAAAGGACCTCAACACTCCTGACAATCACAGTGATGAAGAAGTAGAACCTGAGCCAGACATCCTGGAGAGCGAAGTCATAAAGGCCCTAAAAAGCACTGCAAACAACAAAGCTAGTGGAGATGATGGTATCCCAGTTGAATTCTTTAAAGCGCTAAAAGATGACGGCGTCAAATTACTGCATTCAATATGCCAGCAGATTTGGAAAACAAAACAATGGCCACAGGATTGGAAAAGATCAGTATACGTCCCAATCCCAAAAAAGGGCAATGCCAAAGAATGTTCAAATTATCGAACAATCGTGCTCATCCCACACGCCAGTAAGGTGATGCTCAAGATAATACAGGATAGACTTCAGCAGCATGTGGAAAGAGAATTACCAGAGGTGCAGGCAGGTTTCAGAAGAGGCAGGGGGACTAGAGACCACATTGCCAACATACGCTGGATCATGGAGAAAACAAAGGAATACCAGAAACAAGTTTATTTCTGTTTTATTGACTACACTAAGGCATTTGACTGTGTGGACCACAACAAGATGTGGCAAGTAATTAAAGAGATGGGAATACCAGAGCACCTCATATGCCTCCTGAGAAATCTGTACATGAACCAAGAAGCAACAGTTAGGACAGAACATGGAATGACAGAGTGGTTTGGAATAGGAAAAGGAGTAAGACAAGGCTGCATTTTGTCACCATGCCTATTCAACCTATACACAGAGCACATAATGCGCAGTGCAGGGATGGAGGAATCACAATATGGGATTAAAATCGCTGGGAGAAACATCAATAATCTGAGATATGCAGACGATACCACCCTAATGGCAGAAAGTGAGGAAGACCTAAAGAATCTCTTGATTGGGCTGAAGGAGGAGAGTGCAAAAGCTGGCTTGAGACTAAATATCAAGAAAACCAAGATAATGGCAACAGGCCCAATCAGTTCATGGAAGATAGATGGGGAAGAAGTAGAAGCAGTGACAGATTTTACTTTTCTGGGATCAAAGATCACTGCAGATGGGGATTGTAGCCATGAAATAAAAAGGTGACTGATTCTTGGGAGACAAGGAATGAGAAACCTGGGGAACATAGTGAAAAGCAGAGACATCACACTGAAAACAAAAATTAGAATAGTCAAAGCAATGGTCTTCCCAGTAGTAATGTACAGATGTGAGAGCTGGACAATTAGGAAGGCTGAACGCAGAAGAATAGATGCCTTTGAAATGTGGTGTTGGAGGAGGGTTTTGAGAGTCCCCTGGACAGCGAGGAGAACAAATAGGTCAATCTTAGAAGAAATTAACCCTGAATGCTCACTGGAAGGTCAAATAGTAAAGATGAAGCTAAAATACTTTGGACATCAAATGAGAAGGGAGGATTCACTTGAGAAGGCATTGATGTTGGGAAAGGTGGAGGGCAAAAGAAGAAGGGGGAGGCCAAGGATGAGATGGCTAGATGGCATTGTAGACACAATGGGCACAGAGCTGGGAGGGCTGAGGGGGATGGTGGAGGACAGAGGCGCCTGGAGAGCAATGGTCCATAGGGTCGCAAAGGGTCGGAATCGACTGTGCGACTGAACAACAACAGTTGTGATAATTTTATGCCCAGTAAAAGTCTCCATAGTTATATTTTATGTTTCTAAAGTAACAGAATGGCTTTCAATCTGGAAAAGAAAAAGGAAGTGTTAATGTAGCCTTTTTTCAATTTTTCCGAACATTTCTGTCCCCCCCGGGAAAAAACCGTTTTTTTCTGAGCTTCAAAACTTCTGGAAATTTTAAATCTCTGGGTGGGGCGAGCCAGAATTTCTGCTACCGATTCTGACGAACTGGTGCGAACCTGCTGATGCCCACCACTGCTTCCACAGCAATAATATCTTATGGGACTGGGATACTAAGCCGGCACCCATCCCTCCTCTTTTCTCATCTGGGCTTGGGACTGGAAATGGTGGACCTGCCATTAAGACTAATTGATATATTTTAATATGAGCTTTTCTGGAACTTCCTGAGACACTGGAGTGAATCTATAGAACTGTTAGTTACTATCACAGTAACTGATAATCATAATTATTCATAGACTGTGAGTCCTCCTCTTTAATTAATGAACCACTGTCACTTTGCTCATTACCTTCACCTTCAACTGGTCATGACAGTTATTTAGTCTCACTCTGGTTGGATAGCTTAGTGATTTATCTATCTGGCTGTGGAGGAAAAGGTTGGGAGTTCAATTTCCCACTGTACCTCCTAGGAGAAGAGCCAGCCTGTGTTGTTGTAGGCCAGAGCGCCCCCCACCCCCGGCAAAATGGAATGCTAACCTACATCTGTGTATTTTCTACCTATATATGGAGAGTGTTGCCATTAGTCAGAACTGACTTGGCATCACTCAATTATATTCACTTGAAAAACAATGATGGTCAAAATCCTACTGAGTACAGTACTGTACAGTTAAATGGGAATATGGTGGCCCTGCCCCAATCCCAATGCTTCCAAAGGGAGTCCTGGGAGCTTTGGAACCTGAAAACAGGGGGAAGAGAATTTTTTTAATAAGTTTAAATTATTTATTTCCTGTACCTGAGCCAGTTTCTGCTGATGTAACTTTATGCCAATGGAATTTTGCCCATTAAAACTGATAATTAGCAAATAAAACCTTTATGATTATGTTGACCACAAAAAGCATTACAATAATCACAATGTTCAGTAATTAGGCCATTTTGAAGATATGCATCTTCCGAACCCTTATAAAGCAACAGTCGTGATTTTTATTATGCTTACCTCACTGAGCACAATATCACAAATGATTGATTTTAAAGAAGCATCTTTCTTAGAGTACTTCTTTTTGTCAGTGGTTCAACTCCACTGAATCACCTTCAGTCTCAACCAAATTCATGGAAGCCTTTCTGCATTGGAAAATTCTATTAATAATTCTATTAAGTGTTAGGGCAACACCGCCTAGTTTGACTGTTCAAGCCCCCCCCCCCCCCCCACAAGGCTCTCATCTAGCAGGGGGTTTCTCAGATATCTGAGAGATCACAAAAGACATAAGGGAAGACCACCTCACAGATGGGAAGATTTTCTCAACAAAAAATGTTGGACCAACATGGAGAAGAACTGCCAAGGACAGGTCATTAAGGACAGACGTTGTGTGGAACGTCCTCATGGAGACGTCAAGTCATACAAGGACTCCTCAATAATTTATTCTTATTATTTATTTAATCGTACATGTATTTCTGTTGCCGCCCCCTCATTGAGGCAACTCTGGGCGGCTCACACATTGACAAGAAAACTCTACAAAAGCATCTAAAACATTAAAAAGAAAACCCATCAAGTTAAAAATTCTTTTAAAAAAAATCTTTAAAAGTTCTAAAACCTAGACAAGCCAATCCATGATGGCTGTCCCTCCAGCCGCCCCACACACCTGCTGTGCCAGCCAGGTCTTGAGGCTCTTACAGAAAGGGAGAAGCTTTGCCTGGAGGTGTTCAGTTGGCAAGAGGTTCCAAAGGGCTGGAGCAGACACAGAGAAGGCTCTCCTTCTTGTGCTAGAGAAGCGAGACTCTCTAGATGATGGAGCTATAAGAGAGCCCCTCCGGTCCCTCTAGTGGGTCCTAGTTTAATGACTCCAAGGTATCCAATGTAAGTGTTAGAGTTTCTAGCAGTTATGTACAATGGACAAAATTGTACAAATAGTAGATAATGAACAGAAGCTTCCCTTACTTTTACATTCAGGCGCAGGTCTATCCCAGTTTCCAAACATGACATCATCCGAAGTACAGGTAATGCTCGAAGGTCCAATAAGACAAAAGTCTTTTTGACACCAGTATGTTATCACTGTGCCATAGTCATAGTGAGCAAAAGACCTATCACCACTATGCTCTCCATTTGCAGTTCCTGGAGGGTGTTCACAAGAGATTTTTGAAGAAAACCTTACTGAAAGCACAAAAATCACTATTAAAGTTTCCTTCAGAGTTAATTTTTTTCCTACTGCAAAACTTTTCAGCTCTTTGAAGTATACCATAGTAATTTCAATTAAGAAGTTACACAACTTGGGTGCTCCTTACTAGCTGTAATAATAATAATTTCATGTCAGAAATTATTCTGGGTTGAAAGGATTTTTGTGGAAGAAACCCCTCTCAGGGCATGCCCAAATGAGGCTCCTTTCATGTCCCCAAGAGCTGGGACAGAGACGGTCTCTCAATCCGCCATGCAGTACCCAGGTCTTGAACTGCCGACTTGCCGGCCTTCCAGCTAACAAGGCGAGCTTCTTAACCACTGAGCAGCCACAGCCCCTGTCCCTCTTACTAGCTGTCAGAAGTAGCAAAGTCACTTCTATACATACCTGTCAACCTTCCCGGATTGGCCGGGATTTCCCATTTTTTGGCGCCAATTTTCGCCATTTCCCTCCCGGAGCTGCCGAAACTCTGGAATTTGGCAGTGGGGGGGAAAGGTGTTGCTGCGCATCCCTTCTGTGCAGCTCGCTTCTACGCATGTGTAGAAGGCTTTTACGCATGCGTAGAACCCTTCTACGCATGCATAGAAGGCTTCTGTGCAGAAGGGGATCGTAGAAGCCTTCTACGCATGCATAAAAGCATTCTGCGCAAGTCGCTTTTACGCATGTGTAGAAGGCTTTTATGCATGCGTAAAAAGTGACCTGCGCAGAACTGTTCTGCGCAGGTCCCGGATTGTCTGGAGCCGTGGTTGACAGGTATACTTCTATAATCTCACCACAATTAATCCATACATTATAACAGCAGTAATTATAGAAAGGAGTTGCTAAAACAAACCTAGTTTCTGTTGGCAAAAGTACTCCTTTGAGACTTATGACTCCTTTCAAGAAGCACAGGAATAGGCATTCTTTCCTCTGTAGTATTGAGTGGAACAGAAAAAGAGAGAGAAAAAGAAAGAGGAGCTCTATGGGAAAAATCTGTTGCATTACTGTTATGTATGTTAACTGTGTTTTCTAACAGGAGCAGAATGTATCTTTTCTCATGTATCTATTCTTATGCAAATAAGTGGATCAAAAATGTGCACACTCTGTTAGCCAATGGGCTTGTTGTATTATTGTTACTGTTACTGTTTATAGTGTATATAAGTCCGAGTTTTGCCCCATCCAAACTGTGTTCAAACCCCACTGATAAAGAGCTGAATTTCACTACTTCACTCGTCTGCTTCTTCATTCCCTGAACATGAAAATTACTTAGAGCACTCCTAGAAATATTTAACTTAAACTAAATTAAAAATTTATAATTGCACATCTCCCATTTTAGGTTCCTAGACTTCTCCCTCACTTTTCTGATATGAGGAAGCCTTTGGAAGTCTTTACAAGTCAAAAACTGCCACAGTCACCCTGCTCCCAACCATCATTTTAAAAAAACTTTTAAGGCTCTCTCCCACACCATTCAGAGGTGGCCAAAAGCTTTCCTAAGGCAAAGGGGACCCTAAAGAAACCTTAGCATCTTAAAAAGGATAAGAAGTAGAAGTCCTAATTTAAACATTTCCAGTCCCCATCTGAGTTGCATTGGGTGCTTAGAAATCAACAGATGTACAGAAGGGATAAAGGAGGAAGAGAGGAAGGGGACATTTGCTTATAGAGGTTCCACATTAATATTTAAGAGCATATTTCTATAAATGCAGCTTGAACTCTAGGTCAAATCTTCAACATTACTTCATTAAGGAGTGTAGCCCTGTTTCAAGTTAGCCAATTCAAAGGGATACTTAGTAGATAGACCTTCTGTTTGAGCAGGATAAGCCCTGTTCCTATGGTCAGTACTGTCTTCACAAATGGCTTCTTTTTAAACACTACTTTAAACACTATTAATTGATATTGTCCAATGTATATTAATGCTCATACAGTAGAACCTCAGATAACATCCAAACTCCCTTCCACAAGTTTGGACTTTATCCAAATCAAATGGGCGATGCATTGGATAACATCCAAAAATGGACGTTATCCGAGGTTCCTATACCAAATACCTCAGATAACGTCCATTTGTTAGCGCTTTTGGACTTAATGCGATGCATCACGTGTGCATGAAAACCGTGACTTTACCCGAATCGGAATTTATCTGAATCAGACTTTATCTGTATAGTCATTCTATTATTTTCCATAACACATGTTCACTTATGACAGCTGCCTGGATGAAAATTGCTGGAAAGGTACATAAAAAGATCTAGGAAGGAGTGGTTCATAATAAAAGATAGATGGTTTGAGATGCTTAATAATCAAAGCACATAATTCAGACGAGGGTCCCTTTCCCACTCTGTTAGTCCTCTGTAGTAGCCTCAAGAAAATGCATGGATACATAGAAAAAGAGTAAATGGCCCTGATTTATTATAAAAATGGGTCACGATTTTGTCACGGCAATAAATTCCCAGAATTGATTTTACCAAAATACAGCAAAAGCTATCCTAGCCCTATCCACTACTCCGGGAGTTGCACTGGTTACCAGTTTGCTTCCGGGTGCAATTCAAGGTGCTGGTTTTGACCTTTAAAGCCCTATATGGCAGTGGGCCAGGATACCTGAGAGACCGCATCATCCCAAGAGTGTCTGCCCATCCAACAAGTGTAGACCAGAGGGGATCCTTGGTGGTAGCTTCAGCTAGAGAGGCTCGCCTCTCTGGCACGTGGAGGAGGGCCTTCTCCATGTCTGCACCAACTCTCTGGAACCTCCCGACAGAATTGAGGCTACAGACAGAATTGCTGCCTTTCAGGAAAGGAGTGAAAACCTGGCTGGCAGGTCAGGTGTGGGGCCCTAATGGGAATACGGCCCCAGCCTGTTGGCTTATTTCCAACTAGAGCTCAACTGTCCCTCCTTTTTGTGTTGTGTACGGAGGTATTCCTCCATTCCCTATTCCCTTTTTAGTCTTTTATGTGGGGTGGGAGTGGGAGGGTGGGTTGGTGGGTGGTCGAGTGAGGGTTTTAATCTGTTTTGTTATATTTTACTGTATTTTATCTGTTTTTACCGTTGTGCGCCGTCCTGAGTCGGGTTTCCCCGAGTGGGCGGCATAGAAATCTAAGAATAAATAAATAAATAAATAAATCCACATAAGCTCATTTTTAAATACAGTATATCAGTTAGTCTTTCTTCCATGTATGCACATCCCCACATCCTTGGTTACCCATTACTAGCTTCAATGTTTTCTCTTTATTGTAGCATGGATATGAATCCTTGAAGCACCACAACTAATTGGGGTAAAAGAGTGGGGGAGAACTTTTACCACTTTTGGAAGAGCTTTGAGTTAGCAATTGAGTTGATTCCTTCAGAATTCCTATTCTGTTCCTTCCATGCTTTTTACATATTTACATGAAATTATTCCATGAAGTTATGAAATGAGATATTATTAGTACCTTTTGTACAGGGATTCTCAACTTGTGGCCTGCAGGCCGGATGCTGCCCAAGGCACCATTTCATGTGCCCCCCCCCCCACCGCCTCCACCATACCAGGAAGTTCCATGTGGTGGGGGAAGGGCAAAATGGCCATCCGTCCCCTGAAACTGTCTGAGGGAGCATGACCCGGGCCCTGGCTTAAAAAGGTTGAGAACTCCTGCTCTAATCAGACATTCACTTGCTCATACATATAACAAAAATGAGAAGCAGAAAAAGGTACGCACAGGAGGGGTTGAACTCCCCTGGCAGGAACAGTTTTGAGGTCCACAGATCAGCACAGATCCAACTTTATAAATGGAAATGTAGCCTGTCCTATGACAGAAAGCAGCTCCTTGCAGTTCCAAAATACATTCATATACTGTAATCTGCATGAGATTTTTCATAATTATAACAATTATATTTCTATACATTTTTTTCCTATTTTAATATTATGTATGCCTTTTTGGGAATTTCATCAGAGACCAGTGTCAAAAAATATCTGCCAAGCTGGAAACACTCCCATCTTGATACACACAGAAAAGAAAAAGAAAGCAATTTACACTCACAAAACTCTTCTATGGGTGACCATTCTGAATCTGAAAGGCATGTTACAACATCTAGTTTTCCGTGGATGTTATAAAAGTCATCCAGACATTTGGTTTTAATCAGTGAAGTTTTCCACAGTGCCATGTTAGAAGAGTCTGCCAGTGTGATCTTGGGCAAATTTTGTGGTCTCAGCACGCTCAGAGGAAGGAGATAGTAACCTACCGCTGAGTATTCTATACCAAGAATATTGTGGAAGGGATCACCATAAATCAGAATTGTATTGATGGCATATAATGATAATTATTGTCCCTGTTTGGTTTTCAAATACTATATTTTTGTAATAGATTTATAGACAGAATATAATCATAAAACACATCATAATCAAATTCATTTTTGACTAAATTAATGCAAATTCCACTTTCAGTAGTAGCTAGATAGTTCAAGAATCATCCAGTGTTTTTCAAATACTTCAAGTTCACAAATGTCTTCTAACCAGGGTCACATCTAAAATCACAGCTGTTGAGAATGTATTCCTCAGAAGAAGCAGGTGACTTGTAACAGTGAAGGTCTGCATCAAAAGACAAACTTGAGTTCCTACTTGGAAGCTCCCTCTCAGATCATTAGAAAACAAACAAACAAACAAACAAAAATTATTAGAAGTCAAAGCAGAGCCTGAGCCCTTCAGTGGGATGACAGAGAATACCTTTCCTCTAAAATTGGAGGACCTTAGTGGTACATTCTGAGGCAGAGCAAGCCCAAGTGCATGAGCCAGAAGACATCCAAAGAGACAGGATCATATAGCTCAGTTAAGAACAAAGGCAAGGTCTCTAGGTAGAAGATGCCTTGGGAATGACTAAGCTTTCCTAAAAATTTGAAGTTTCAAGATGGAGCCACAGTTTTGTATAAATATTTGTTGATTTATTTATTTCAGTATATTTGTATACCACCCATATAATGAGAATTCACCACTTTCGGTGGTTTACATAGCAATGGAGTAGTAAAAAGAATATTTAAACAAACCATTCCTACCCAATGGCAACAGCACACTAAGATAAACATAACTGTGGATCCACTGGCTGGAAACAACATCTTCATAAGCTTCTTTGCATAGCTCAGTTTTATGATGGAGCTTAGTAGCAACAGAAGTTCATCAGAACAATTCAGCATTTTGCTAGTCTTGCATGTCTTGTTAAACTAAACACTAACAAATCACCAGGACCAGATGGCATCCATCCACGAGTTCTCAGGGAACTTAAAGATGAAATTGCTGATCTCCTAGCCAAAATATATAATATTTCCCTCAAATCAGGCTTTGTGCCTGATGACTGGAAGGTAGTGAATGTAACACCAATTTTCAAAAAAGGATCCAGGCGTGATCCAGGAAATTACTGACCTGTCAGTTTGACATGTGTCCCAGGTAAAGTGATGGAAACCATCCTAAAAGATAGAATTAATAGGCACATAGAAGAGAAGGTGGTGCTAAAGGAGAGCCAACATGGCTTTTACAAGGGCAAATCATGCCTCACTAATCTGTTGGAATTTTTTGAGAGTGTCAACAAGCATGTGGATAAGGGGGATCCAGTTGACATTGTTTATCTGGACTTTCAGAAGGCTTTTGACAAGGTCCCACACCAAAGGCTCTTGAATAAACTTACCAGTCATGGAATAAAGGGACAGGTCTTGTCTTGGATCAGCAACTGGCTAAGGGACAGGAAACAGAGGGTAGCACTCAATGGACACTTCTCCAAATTGAGGGAAGTAAAGAGTGGGGTCCCCCAAGGTTCAGTACTGGGACCCCTTCTTTTCAACCTCTTCATAAATGATCTAGAGGTAGGAGTAAAAAGCAAGGTAGCCAAATTTGCTGACGACACTAAATTATACAGGGTAGTGAAAACTGTGAGAGGTTGTGAGGAGCTCCAGAGGGATCTCTTGACACTGGGGGAGAGGGCAAAACAGTGGCAAATGAGCTTCAACATTAGTAAGTGCAGAATGATGCATGTTGGGGCAAAAAACCCCAATTACATTTATAAACTGATGGGGTCTGAACTCTTGGTGACAAACCAGGAAAGGGACCTTGGTGTCCTGGTGGACAGCTCAATGAAGGTGTCAACCCAGTGTGCCTCAGCAGTGAAAAAAGCAAACTCAATGCTAGGGATCATTTGGAAGGGTATAGAAAATAAGTCAGCAAGTGTCATTTTGCCTCTTTATAAATCTATGGTGAGGCCCCATCTGGAATACTGTGTACAGTTCTGGTCGCCATACCTCCAGAAGGATATTATGGAGTTGGAAAAAGTGCAGAGGAGGGCAACCAAAATGATTAGGGGACTGGAACACCTTCCTTACCATCTGAGGCTGTAACGGTTGGGCCTCGTCACTCTTGAACGACGGCGTCTAAGAGGTGACCTGACTGAAGTTTATAAAATCATGCACGGTGTGGACAAAGTAGATAAGGAAAAACTGTTTTCCCTATTGCATAACACTAGAACTAGGGGACACTCGATGAAACTTTTGGGTACTAGTTCTCAAACAAATAAGAGAAAGTACTTTTTCACCCAGAGGATCACTGGTCTATGGAACTCCCTGCCAGAAGAAGTGGTGACAGCTGTCAGTCTTGACAGCTTTAAGAAAGGATTAGACAAGTTCATGGAGGACAAGGGTATCAATGGCTATAATTATGGATACTTAAGGACAACCTCGGGGTTGGAGAGATAGGCAGAATATCTCTCAATGCCATTTCCAGGGAATCCTAAGCAGGTGAAGGCATCTCCTTGGGAATACCCTGAAGGAAATGGTGAGCCACTGTGTGAGACAGAATGCTGGACTGTTCTTATGTTCTTATGTAACTGGCTTTTGAGCAATGGAAACCTTTACCTTACTGCCTGAGGGGTGGGAGAGACTTCCATGTTCAAAAAATAATTTAGCAACAAGCTTCCCTGCTTGACCTTTAGGCCATGTTGTTGTTGTTGTTGTTGTTGTTGTTGTTGTTGTTGTTGTTGTTGTTGTTGTTGTTGTTGTTGTTGTTGTTGTTGTTGTTGTTGTTGTTCGGTTGCACAGTCGATTCTGACCCTTTGCGACCCCATGGACCATTTTCCTCAAGGCACCTCTGTCTTCCACCATTCTCCTCAGCCCGCCAAGCTCCGTCCCCATTATGTCCACAATACCATCTATCCATCTCATCTTTGGACGTAATCTCAGTGATTTAATTCAAATTCATTAGTGCCCAGTGTGTTGTCAATTCCAGGTTAAATATCCAATGTAATCCAGGGCTGTGGCCAGAGGGGGACTAGGGTGGGCTTGGCCCGCTCTGAGCTAGCAGTTTGTCCATCCTGGCAAGTCGTGGTTTCACATAGGGATGAATTGAAAAGAGGCTTTGTTGCCCACCCTGAAAAAATATTTGCCCACCCACATCTAGAATCCAGGCTACTGCCCTGATGTAATCGCTGCCAGACTTTTAAGTGTAATTATTTCACTCCTGAAAGTGTCTTTGATTTTTGTTTATTAAGAACACAGGTTTATTAAAACATACAGAACATGGAACCATTGGCATCAGACCATTACAGTTTTCTTCTTTTTCTTCTTCTACTGCCGCTGTATCTGAATCTTGGCGATCCTAATGGTGATTAGCCATGAAGACTGCCCTGAGAATAAAATGCAGTGGCATTTCATCTGCCTTCTGCATCACAGCATGACATCCGTACCACTGAGTCACTTTCTGGTCTTGAGTCTATTTGGCACTCTACCTTCTAATCAGCCCTAGGCCAGTATTGGTGAAGCTGCTGCCCTCCATCAAGATGGATTCAAGGGAGGTTTAATCCACTTGAGAACCATCATCCTTCCCTGTGGATTTAGGCAGCCAAGGCTGTCAATCCTGAGGGTTATCAGGTTAGTTAACCGCCATCTGACACTCAGCATTGAGCCACTGGCAGTATGGTCTACTCTATTACCATAGCAGGATAACCTGGCCAGACTGTCTCTACATAATTTAAAAATCACAATAGGGAAGAAAGAGAGCATGAAGAGTGGTTCTACATAAGAAATTCGGAGGCATTCAGAACTGTGGCAGATTTTAATCGCTTGAAGAAATGTAAGAGAGACAAAGAGCTGCTATTATTCAGTGAAGTTTGGAGTACTTGGTCAGATGATGGTCAGTCTTCCTGTAGAAAAAAGTTACACATTTTAAATTTTTATCTCTACATTTCACATAATTTCAGTAATTACTTCCTTTTATTGATCACATTGCAGGTTTTAAAAAAGAGCAAACACATACAAATTCCATAGAACATTATGTTTTGAAAAAATGTATATAGCAGCAGCTTTCTTATTTAAATAGATTCTGATGGTTGTAGATGACTCTTTAGGAAAAAATAAAAATAAAATCCAGTCGCACAAACTACAAAAGTATAAATAAATTACCAGCTGAAATCCTGTTTGCCGAGCTATGTCACCTAAAATTGATGACATCATCCACTGTGGTGATATTTTATTTTTTAAAATAAAGCTTCCACGAACCCTATTGGAATCCTTTCATTATGGGGAAGATACTGTAGGCCACACAACACAGAGAAGTCATTAATGTCCAAAAATTGCAAGTCCTAGTAAAATTGGCAGCAATCATTTTTGAAAATCAGATTTCTCTCCACTCCTACAGCCCCACTTCTTCATTATGAAACTGGTTCTATGTGAACCTTGGGAGGTATTGGAACTTTTTTATATCTGAAAAATTACCACAGCTGATTATATTTAAGGAACATAAGTTACAGAACAGCATTTCAGCCACTGACTATTAGCAAAGCATAGGATGACATATAGATTTATTTTCGGATGATACAAACAGAATCAGTTCTGAAATATGAGTAGGTTAAGTATAGAAACAGCTGTGGTGGCTCAGTTGTTAAGAAGCTTGCCTTATTAGCTGGAAAGTCGGCATGTTGGAAGTTCAAGATCCGGGTACTGCATGACAGTTTGAGCACCCATTTCTGCCCCAGCTCCTGCCAACCTAGCAGATCAAAAGCAAAACATTGCAGGTAAATAAATAGGGACCACTTTGGTGGGAAAAGATCTTGGGGGCATGAAAGGAGACTCATCCAGTCATCCCCTGAGCAGAGTTTCTCCAGCAAAAATCCTTTCAACCCAGAATAATTTCTGACACAAAATTATTATAATACAGAAACAAATTGTTTCCTTCCAATGTATTTGTCTCACAGATGGTTTCCCCATGTATCTAAATTTGGTGGACACTCCTATATCCACAGGGGATCAGAATATCTTTATTGAAAAGGGACTTACTGTAGCTGCATGTAAAATTTGAAGCTAAAAATGACTAACTGTCTTGGACAGTATTCCCTGACATGAAAAGGTTTTCATGTTTCAGCTCAAGGTGGACTGTACAATTGGGAGTAGATAAGAGAAGTGTGGATACAAGAGAAATTTTAATCTTTCTTGGCACTACTCTTTATCCCCAAATATGTACGCACCACTATATTACCACTTACCACCACCCACAGCTGAACCCTCCCAAACACTGTAGCTTTCCTTGCTAAGGAGCTATTCCAACTGATTGGTGTTACTTTGCTGCAACCTTTCTAATTCTATTTTTCTTGTTGTTGTGCCATATCTAATTTCAAATATTGGTGATCCTCGTGGCAATCAACCATGAACTTTGTCTTGCGAATATATTGCCATGGCCTTTCATCTATCTGCCTTCTGCATTGCAGTATGACACACGTACCACTGATCCAGCTCCGCAAGTCACATTCTGGTTCTGAGCCTTTTTGGTTCCCATCAGCCCCTGGACAGTGTTGATGAAGCTGCTGCTCTCCATCAAGATGGATTCAAGAGGGATTTAATTTCATCTGCAGTGCCTTACACTACATAATAGTTAAAATCCTTTAGAAGGCTTTTCACAATCTGTTTTTGTCCTTGCCATCCTAAATAATTTGATGCCATGGTAAACCTCATTCAGGCATTTTTCACCACTAAGTCTGATCATGCATGGATGGATAAAAAGCACTAGCGTCGATCCTTGAGTTATCCTGTTCTGTATATCCTCTTTATATCAAAATCCTTTAACTCTCTGATTCATGGCTTGGTAAATAGTTAAAGAAAAGAAGAAATAACATTTTTTACTCACCACTTCTTAAGATGAAACACTCAACCCACGGTATGAATAAAAAAAGCACTAATAAATTTCCAATGGCTAAAATTATAGCACCAAGTACAAGTCCTTGAAGAAAAAAGAGAAAGAGATACAGGTACAGTACACTAATATGCTTTGCAATACAGATAAATTAATTTTTTAAAATAATTCAGCAACAGTCCACCATACAAACTTCTAATTTAAATTTAAATTTTAAAATTTTAATTTAATTTTAATTTAATATTCATATTTATATAGCCACCCAACTCACGAAGACTCTGGGTGGCATACAATCTTAAAACCCTTAAAACAAGAACAACCCCATTAAAACAAATTACCCCGCTAACCCCCAACATATTAAAAATAAGAAAGTTACTTCGATATTAAACCAACCAGCAGGTGGGGGTCACGACATCTTCAGGACCCTACACCTGCCCCGCCAGCCATGTTTTCAGATCTTTTCTGAAGGGCAGCAATTTATTTATTTATTTATTTATTCTTAGATTTCTATGCCGCCCACTCGGGGAAACCCGATTCAGGGTGGCGCACAACAATGAAAACAGATAAAATACAGTAAAATATAACAAAACAGATTAAAACGCTCACTCGACCACCCACCAACCCACCCTCCCACTCCCACCGCACATAAAAGACTAAAAAGGGAATAGGGAATGGAGGAATACCGCAGTACACAACACAAAAAGGAGGGACAGTTGAGCTCTAGTTGGAAATAAGCCAACAGGCTGGGGCCGTATTCCCATTAGTATGTCCTGCCAGCCAGGTTTTCACTCCTTTCCTGAAAGGCAGCAATTCTGTCTGTAGCCTCAATTCTGTTGGAAGGAGGTTCCAGAGGGTTGGTGTGAACACGGAGAAGGCCCTCCTCCGCGTGCCAGAGAGGCGAGCCTCTCTAGCTGAAGGTACCACCAAGGATCCCCTCCGGTCCACTCTGGTTGGACGGGCAGACACTCTTGGGACGATGCGGTCACTCAGGTATCCTGGCCTACTGCCATATAGGGCTTTAAAAGTCAAAACCAGCACCTTGAATTGCGCCCAGAGGCAAACTGGTAACCAGTGCAACTCAGGGAGTAGTGGGGAGGCATGAGCATAACGTCCACACCCCATCACCACCCGGGCAGCCAGATTCTAAACCAGCTGTAGCCTCTGAATGGTCGTCAAGGGCAGCCCCATGTAAAGCGCATTACAGTAATCTAGCCTGGAGGTGACCAGAGCATGAGTGACCACGAGCAAGGAGTCCTGATCCAGGAGTAAGCGCAACTGGCAAATCACTCAAAGTTGAGCAAAAGCCCTCCCGGCCACGGCCACCACCTGTTCTTCCAGCAGCAGCTGCAAGTCCAGGAGGACCCCCAAGTTGCACTGGGTCTGTCTGGGGCAAAACTGCCCCATCCAAGACCAAAGAAGGCAACTCACTGGATAACCCCAGACACCCAACCCATAGCCACTCGGTCTTGCTAGGGTTCAGCTGAAGCCCGTTGTCCCCCATCCAGACCCCAACGGCCTCCAGGCATCCAGACAGGACTTTTAACGCATCACTGAGATCACCACAGGCCAAGATGTACACCTGAGTGTCATCCACGTACTAATGGTACCGTGCACCGTGGTAACGGATGATCTCGCCCAGCAGCTTCATGTAGATGTTAAATAGGATAGGAGAGAGCACCAAGCCCTGCGGCACCCCATATTGGAGGGGCCTAGGGCTGGGCCTCTCACTCTCCGACCACACCTAATGGGTACAACCCTCCAGAAATGAGAAAAACCAAGACAACACCATGCCCTGGATCCCCAATCCTTTGAGCCGTTCCAGAAGGATACCATGGTCGATGGTATCGAAGGCCGCTGAGAGGTCAAGGAGAGCAAGGATGGTTGGATGCAGCCTAAGTTCCACTGGCAGGAGGTTCCATAGGGCCGGAGCAGACACAGAGAAGGCCCTCCTTCTTGTGCTAGAGAGATGGACCCCTCTAGCAGATGGTACAAGCAGAGAGCCCCTCCGGTCCGCTCTGGTTGGATGGACAGACGTTCTTGGGGCAATTCCATCTCTTAGGTATCCTGGCCCACTACCATGTAGGGCTGTAAAGGTAATGACCAGCACCTTGAATTGCACCTGGAGGCATATTGGAAGCCAGTGCAGCTCCCGAACCAGTGGTGTGGCACGAACATAACGCCCACACCTCATCACCACCTGAGCAGCCGCATTCTGGACCAACTGCAGCCTCTGGATGGTCAACAATACAATGGTATATTATTTTATTTAATCACAACTCCAAACATGCTTGTGAGTCCAAGCATGTGCCAACCATTTTCCTAACATACATAACTTTTCAAATTTTTGTAAGTGTTCCTAATTGTAATAATTTACTATGCAAACTTTGTAAACATTTTACAGGTAGGAAGTAACTATCCATTTTTCATAAAGAATGGGTGCAATACATACGTTCACAGAAATCTTCTATGTCTGACCAGCTTGAGGCATGAAGGCATATTGAAACATTTAGTTTCCTATGGATGTTATAAAAACCATCTAGACATTCATAGGTTACATACTTGTAGCGAAAAAAGTGGTGTCCAGCAATTTGTTGTTGTTCAGTCGCACAGTCGGTTCCGACCCTTTGCGACCCTATGGACCATTGTTCTCCAGGCGCCTCTGTCCTCCACCATCCCCCTCAGCCCTCCCAGCTCTGTGCCCATTGCGTCTACAATGCCATCTAGCCATCTCATCCTTGGCCTCCCCCTTTTTCTTTTGCCCTCCACCTTTCCCAACATCAATGCCTTCTCAAGTGAATCCTCCCTTCTCATTTGATGTCCAAAGTATTTTAGCTTCATCTTTACTATTTGACCTTCCAATGAGCAGTCAGGGTTAATTTCTTCTAAGATTGACCTATTTGTTCTCCTCGCTGTCCAGGGGACTCTCAAAACCCTCCTCCAACACCACATTTCAAAGGCATCTATTCTTCTGCGTTCAGCCTTCCTAATTGTCCAGCTCTCAAATCCATACATTACTACTGGGAAAACCATTGCTTTGACTATTCTAATTTTTGTTTTCAATGTGATGTCTCTGCTTTTCACTATGTTCCCCAGGTTTCTCATTGCTTGTCTCCCAAGAATCAGTCGCCTTTTTATTTCATGGCTACAATCCCCATCTGCAGTGATCTTTGATCCTAAGAAAGTAAAATCTGTCACTGCTTCTACTTCTTCCCCATCTATTTTCCAGGAACTGATTGGGCCTGTTGCCATTATCTTGGTTTTCTTGATATTGAGTCTCAAGCCAGCTTTTGCACTCTCCTCCTTCAGCCCAATCAAGAGATTCTTTAGGTCTTCCTCACTTTCTGCCATTAGGGTGGTATCGTCTGCATATCTCAGATTGTTGATGTTTCTCCCAGCAATTTTAATCCCATATTGTGATTCCTCCATCCCTGCACTGTGCATTATCTGCTCTGTGTATAGGTTGAATAGGCATGGTGACAAAATGCAGCCTTGTCTTACTCCTTTTCCTATTCCAAACCACTCTGTCATTCCCTGTTCTGTCCTAACTGTTGCTTCTTGGTTCATGTATAGATTTCTCAGGAGGCATATGAGGTGCTCTGGTATTCCCATCTCTTTAATTACTTGTCACATCTTGTTGTGGTCCACACAGTCAAATGCCTTAGTGTAGTCAATAAAACAAAAGTAAACTTGTTTCTGGTATTCCTTTGTTTTCTCCATGATCCAGCGTATGTTGGCAATGTGGTCTCTAGTCCCCCTGCCTCTTCTGAAACCTGCCTGCACCTCTGGTAATTCTCTTTCCACATGCTGCTGAAGTCTATCCTGTATTATCTTGAGCATCACCTTACTGGCGTGTGGGATGAGCGCGATTGTTCGATAATTTGAACATTCTTTGGCATTGCCCTTTTTTGGGATTGGGACGTATACTGATCTTTTCCAATCCAGTGGCCATTGTTTTGTTTTCCAAATCTGTTGGCATATTGAATGCAGTAATTTGACGCCGTCATCTTTTAGCGCTTTGAAAAATTCAACTGGGATACCATCATCTCCACTAGCTTTGTTGTTTGCAGTGCTCTTTAGGGCCTTTATGACTTCGCTCTCCAGGATGTCTGGCTCAAGTTCTACTTCTTCATCATTGTGATTGTCAGGAGTGTTGAGGTCCTTTTTGTAGAGTTCCTCTGTGTACTCTTTCCATCTTTTCTTAATCTCTTCTACATCAGCTAGCTCCTTTCCTTCTTTGTCCCTTATCATGGTCATTTTTGCTTTAAATGTTCCCTTAATTTCGCCGATTTTTTTGAAAAGATCTCTGGTTCTGCCTCTTTTGTTGTTTTCCTCCATTTCTCTGCACTGTTCTTTTAGGTAGTTTTCCTTATCTCTCCTTGCTTTTCTTTGAAATTCTGTGTTCAAATGATTGTAGTTTTTCCTTTCTCCTTTGGCTTTTGCGTTCCTTCTTTCCTCTGCTATTTTAAGAGCCTCATCAGACAACCATTTTGCTTTCTTACTCTTCTTTTCTTTTGGTATGGTTTTCTTTGCTGCTTCCTGCATGATGTCCCTCATCTCCGTCCATGATTCTTCTGGTACTCTGTCTACCAAATCTAAGCCATTAAATCTGTTCATCACCTCCACCGTGTATTCTGTAGGGATGTTGTCTAGGTGATATCTTTCTGGTCTCCGTGTTTTCCCTATTTTCTTTATTCTAAGCCTGAATTTTGCAATCAATAGGTTGTGATCTGAGCCACAGTCTGCTCCAGGTCTTGTTTTATGGAGGTTCTCCATCTTTGGCTGCAGAGTATGTAGTCAATCTGGTTTCGGTGTTGGCCATCTGGTGATGTCCATGTGTAAAGTCGCCTCTTGTGTTGCTGGAAGAGAGTGTTTGCTATGACCAGTGTATTCTCTTGGCAGAACTCTATCAATCTTTGCCCTGCTTCATTCTGTGTTCCAAGACCAAATTTGCCTGTTATTCCCTCCACTTTTTGATTTCCTACTTTGGCATTCCAGTCTCCTTGGTGTCTGTTCTATGAGGTGTTGTAAGTCCTCATAGAACTGGTCCACTGTGGCTTCATCTGCACCAGTGGTTGGTGCGTATATTTGGATCACACTGACACTGAAAGGTTTGCCTTGAATTCTGACTGACATCATTCTGTCATTTTTGAGATTGTATCCCATTACTGCTTTTCTCACTCTTTTATTGACAATTATGGCTACTCCATTTCTTCTAAGGTTTTCTTGTCCACAGTAGTAGATATGATGGTTTCCAGAGCTGAATTCACCCATCCCTGTCCATTTGAGCTCACTGATGCCTAAGATATCAATGCTTATTCTTTCCATCTCATTTTTTATCACTTCCAGTTTACCTTGGTTCATTGATCTCACATTCCATGTCCCTATGCAGTATTGCTCCTTACAACATTGCATTTCCCCTCCCCCTTTCCTGTCCCTCCCCTTTCTCCCCTCTGTGGTGTTAAGCATCCTGTATCACCTAGCCTGCCCTTTTGTTTGCCTTTTGTTTTGGTCAATAGGGTTCTCTTGGCAAGATTTGTGGCGTGGTTTGCCGGTGTCTACGCCATTTTTCTCTCCTCATACATTTTATCACAGTTTTTAAAAGTTTAAAACATTTAAGACAATATATTATCATGCATATTATCACACTTTAAAACACAGTCTCTATGTCAGTTTCTATGTTTAGTCAGTATAAAGTCTCTATGTCAGTTGCTATATTAGGTCTTCTACATTTGCATATCAGCTACTTATCCTTATGCCTGAGACTCTGGCTCTCCTCCTCCTCCTCACCCCCCCACCCCCCCCTGGGGGTGGCTGGCCGGCGGCGGCGGCGGCGGCAGGCCCTTTTGCCACTCGCCCGGCTCTCCTCCTCCTCTTCGTCCCCCGGCTGGGGGTGGCTGCCCGGCGGCGGCGGCGGCTGGCCCTTTTGCCGCTCACCCGGCTCTCCTCCTCCTCCTCACCCCCGGCTGGGGTGGCTGCCTGGCGGCGGCGGCGACTGGCCCTTTTGCCGCTCATCCGGCTCTCCTCCTCCTCCTCACCCCCGGCTGGGGTGGCTGCCTGGCGGCAGCGGCGCCTGGCCCTTTTGCCGCTCGCCCGGCTCTCCTCCTCCTCTTCGTCCCCCGGCTGAGGTGGCTGCCTGGTGGCGGCGGCGGCAGGCCCTTTTGCCACTCGCCCGGCTCTCCTCCTCCTCCTCCTCACCCCCGGCTGGGGTGGCTGCCTGGCGGCGGCGGCGGCTGGGCCTTTTGCCGCTCGCCCGGCTCTCCTCCTCCTCTTCGTCCCCCAGCAATAGGAACAGTATTTTTAATGTTCACCTGTGTTGAGCAGATAATCCATGCATATTTAGGATAAGTTTTCATTGGAAATTATATATTTAGTTCTAGCTAAATTCTAACTGGAGTTCTACTGCACATTTTGAAAATGTATTCTAGCCTGCCTAATGCTCCAACTATAAGGATATCTGGTAAATTCAAACAACAGTGAAGTCTAATTTGAAGTGCCCATTCCTCTTCAAATGGGCAAGACCCAGTGACAACACTGCCTTGCTGAAAGAGTAACAACTTCAATTTACTGTAGTGGGATTCAGGCATTTTGCAATAATTAGAAGCAAAGGAAACAATCGTAGGAGAAACAAAATATTCACAGTATTACTCTGTATAGTCCGTTTGTTCAGATATCTCACTGAGTTTCACAGCTCCGTGAGAGGTTTCTTTAGGGAAAGTGAACTTTGGACATTAGCTTTGGTAGGAGCTTGATTCAAAAATTACCATTTGGTGTCTACCACAGACCCAGTTTTAGTGAATGGCACTCACTGTAGTATAACTAGTGAACCAGTAACAAGCAGGCAACCAGTAACAAGCAGCCAAGAAGTAGTGGTGTCAGCAGAAAACAGACAGATGGCAGACAACATACACACTCTGCAAAATGTATCAAGGTTTGCCTCCACAGCATTCTATAAATGGTACCTAAAAGAAGATGCTGCTGATGTGAATGCCCAAGAGAAAGAGATTGCAATGAATAGAAGGCAAACAGGGGCAGGGTGTGTGTGTATGTGGACACATCTTCTTCCCAAGGGAGGGAAATGGAAAACATTGCCAGTGGCCCTACACACCAACACAATTTCCTTTCATGTAGAGTTAGGTTACTCAAGACACTGAGGAAAGGGTATGCTTTATACAGCTTGAATCCAAGCAATTTAAGGGTTGTGTTGCCTCAGAGTGGTCACTCCAAGGAACTGTCCCGAGAAGCCAATTTGACCTCCTCTTGTCATTCCTCCGCAGCCCGGCCTATCGCATCAATGATTCCATCCATCCACCTCATCCTCTGTCACCTCCTTGTCCTTTTGCCTTTGAAGTTTCCCAGCATCAAGGCATTCTCAAGTGAGTCTTCTCTTATCATTTGGTGGCCAAAGTACTTGAGCTTCATCTTCAGTATTTGTCCTTCC
This sequence comes from Bradypodion ventrale, assembly GCA_035047345.1. NCBI lineage: Eukaryota > Metazoa > Chordata > Lepidosauria > Squamata > Chamaeleonidae > Bradypodion > Bradypodion ventrale. The sequence continues at coordinate 61,894,615 of JAWDJE010000004.1, forward strand.
AATGAGCAGTCAGGGTTGATTTCCACCAGGATTGACAAATTTGATCTTCTTGCAGTCCAGGTGACTCTCAAAGGTCTCCTCCAGCACCACAGTTCAAAGGTATCTATTCTTCTGCGCTCAGCCTTCCTTATGGTCCAGCTCTCACAGCCATACCTTACTAATGGGAAGACCATTGCTTTAACTATGCAGACTTTTGTTGGCAGGGTTATGTGTCTTTGTTTAAAAATTAATTTTTATTAATTTTAAAGAAAAAACAAAATTACAAAAAATATACATAAACATAAAAAACAAATTATATTCATTCAATACTTAAATTCCATATATAATAGTATTGTAAAACAATATTACTCTAGAACCTTATATTTATCAAATATTTTACAGTATATTGCATATTTTATCTAGAATTCCAAAGATTTACAAAGTTCAACTTGTATTAAAAAAATAATAAAAAATAACAATAACAATAATAATAGTAATAACACCCAGGGATATATACATGCCATGAAGATCATTATTTTGTTTTAATCACTCCAAAAACTCATATGCTGAGGTACTGGTTTGTCTCCTTTACCACATGTTAAAACATATTCCACAAAAGGTCTCCATATTTCCCAAAATTTGTTTTCTTTCAATACAAATAGTATTGGTGATAATGGACATCCTTGTCTAGTCCCCGCTTCTAATTTAATATCCTCTGTCAATACATCATTGACTTTAATCCTAGTTATACCTTTCTGATATAACTGATCAATTAAATTTATAAATTTTGTACCGAAACCAAATTTTCTTATAATTTCTTTAATCGTAATCCATTGCAAAGAGTCAAAAGCTTTAAAAATATCTAATGACAATAATCCAATCCTTTCCCTTCTTTGCCCAGAAATATCTACCAAATCGATTACTCTTCTTGTAAGATCTGCCATATATCTATCTTTCATAAATCCTACTTGATCTTTATTTATATATTCCTTCATATATTCGTTTAACCTATTTGCCAATATTGCTGTAAATTTTTTTGCATCCTGGTTTATCTGGATCTTTTCCCGGCTTAGGAATCAAGGCAATTACTGATCTGTACCATGAAGTCGATAATAGTCCTCCATCTATTATATAATTAAACAGCTTCAAAAGTCTCGGCACTACCGAATCTTTAAATTGTTTGTAAAATTCGGATGTGAATCCATCTTCTCCTGGAGCTTTGTTTGTTTTCAACTTCTGTATCACTTCTTTTATCTCTTTCTCTGTTATTAAAGCTTCCATTCTATCTTTATGATCATCTCTAATTTTAATTCCCTTCCAATTTTCTAAGTATTCCCTTAATCACCCTACCTTTATATTTTTCTCGGAGTACAACTCTCGATAAAACTCCTTGACAATTTCTACCTTTTCCTTTGTTTTATTACACCTCACTCCGTGTTGATTTGTCAAAACACCTATTTCTCTCCTAATACTCTTTTCTTTCGCAGCTCTAGCTAATAACTTTGAATTTTTATTACTATACTCAAAGTATTCCCTTTTTAAATATATCAAATCTTTTTTAACCTTTTCTATATCTTTACCTATTAATTCCATTTTCAATCTCTGAATATTTGCAAGTGTTTCTTTCTTCCCGGTTTTTACGTGATCCTCTTGAAGCTGCTTAATTTCTTTCTCAGTTTCTTCATACTTATTCTTTAACTGTTTATTTCTAATACTATTCAACTTGATACATTCTCCTCTAAAACCCGACTTCATGGTATCCCAAACTATGTTATACGCCACTTCACCTGTGTCAATCCATTGCCAATATTGATTCCAAATCATTTCTATATTTTCTTTATTTTTGGGATCCCCAAACATTTTTGGATCGTACCTCCAGCTGTTTAGTTTCTTTGCCTTCATTCCAACTCCTATTTGCATTAACATTTTTGCATGATCTGATTCTTTAAAGATTCCATCATCAATTTCCTCTATGTTTTTAAGTATATTATCTGTAACAAAAAAAAATCTATTCTAGAATAAGAATTGTGAACTTGCGAAAAATATGCATAACTTCTTTCTGAACCTTTAATCTCTCTCCACACATCTTTTAGACCTAAAATTTTAATCCAATTATCTAATATTTTCATCTTTGATCTCAGTCTATTTCTCGATACATTAGTACAGTCCAAATTAGATCTAATTAAGTTAAAATCACCTGCTACTATCATTTTTCCAGTCTTCTCTTTTTTCAAAATATGATATACCTTGTCTAAAAATTTATCTTGTTGGTCATTTGGGGCATAAATATTCACAAGGGTTATTTCTTCATCATCGATCATACCTTTTACAATCAAAAATCTACCTTCCAGATCCGAAATACTTTTTGTTATGGTAAAACCCATTCTAGTCGAAATTAATATTGCGACCCCTCTTGCTTTCGAAGTACCATAAGCTTTTTCATAAATTTGTGTCCAGCCTAAAAATAATTTATTCATACTTTCCGATTTTTGATGTGTTTCTTGCAGAAAAATTATATCCGGTCAGTCTTTTCTGAGAGCTGATTCTAATCTTTTGCGTTTAACTTGGGAGCCAGTACCTTTCACATTCCACGTCAATATTTTAATAAACTTCATGGAAAATTTTCTACAAAAACACCCCCTATTTTCTCATGACCTTCATGGACTGTGCATTTAACTAAACATTCTATACCAATTAAACCCAACATTCAAAAACAATAAACTACAATAAAAATATAAAAAGAAGGAAGAAGAAGAAAAAAAGAGAAAAATTAAAAATTAAAAATCTAGTCTTCTACACCCATCTACTTTCCTTTCAAAAAGTCACTTCCACAAAAAATAAGTTTTCCCAAAGAGAGGGGGGACACGGGGATGTACCTAAAGTACCAACTACATACTCAAGTGCCACTATTAATTTCAACTGAATATCTAAATCAATAATTAATTATAATTATTAAACATTCATTCCTCATCCGACTCCGTCACTTCAACCACACTCAATTCCCCCAGGCTTTTTCCTCCTGCCTCACCGCCCAATTCTTCCTCAATCTGTGTCTTCTCAATAACCCCTGTTTCCATCAATGCTTGCCTCAGAGATGACCATTCCTGTGTACCACCTGTAATTAAACCAATCATTCGAAAATACTCCAAAGGGTCCATTCCCGAATCAATTGTATGCATTTTTTTTGCATAGAAAAATCTCACTTGTAATGGGAACCTCTAATAATAATTAATCCCTTGATCTCGAAGAATTTTTGTTGCAGGTTTCATTTTATACCTCCAATTTCATTCCTCAACAGAAATATCGTTGTAAACCTCCACATCATCACCATCAATTTTTAAGACATCTGTTCCCTTTTGTTTTACATGTGCCATCACCTTCAATTTATCACTAGCATTTGAAAACTTAACTAAAACATTCCGAACTTTACTCATTCTCTTTGAACCCAATCGAAATATATTAATTATATCCTCGGCCACAAAATTTTTACCCATGCTAAGATTATTCAACCAATCCAAAACTCGAATTTTCAACTGGTCTGTTTTTTTCTCTGACAATTTTCTAATAACCAAATTCTGTTTTCTCATGGCCTCTTCCATCATGTCCACCCTCCTTTCCTGCACATCCATCTTTACGTTATAATCATATTGTATAGGTATAGATCCTCTTTTTCCTCTTTTTTGGAGCCTCGAGTTTAAAAGTGAAACCGAGTCCCGTCCATCCCCAAGCGGCTCGCTTAGCACGGCTTGCGCCGTGCTGCACTTACCGCTCATTCTTTGGACTCCGACTCCAATAAAGTTCCAAAAGTTGTGGCGATGTATCCAAGGCTCCAAAATAACACTTTTCTGAAGGTTTAAATCCCACTTTTAATGAAAAAAAAATCACATTTAATACCACATTCCAGGTGCGAGCTGATCGAGATACGTGCTACTCAGGCAGCATCCAAACCATGCCCCCAGGGTTACGTGTCTACTTTTTATTATTATATATAGAGATACAGAATCTGGCTCATTTACTGGTCTACTGATTACTGCTCAAAACATGTGCTGATGAGGACTTAAGTTTAGCCAATGATAACATTTGATTATTGTTCTATGGCTTTAGTTGTTGTGAGCTGCCTTGGGTACACATGGGGAGAAAGGTAGCATATAAATAGTATAAATAAATGTTGCCTGGGTTGGTACGCATGTCTATGTGGCAGGAAGTGAATGATTTGGAGAGGCTGCAGGTCTTGGAGCAGGATGGTCATAGTCCCAGCTGGGCCTTATCATCCCATATATATACAACATTGCCTAATTTCTTGAAAAAAGTTACCTCATACAAAGTGGCTCGACTTTGTATGAGGTGTTCAATTTTTCCCAGGTTGCATTGTGCCTCGGCAGTATAAAAGACAGGACACATGCATGCATTGGTCTTGTGGGTTTTGCACAAGGCAAAGAGTGTTTAGGAGTGGTTTTCAGCATGATTTTGGATTTTTTTGAATTTTTCGTCAGAATTTTTAGAAGCATTCCTGGGATTTTTGCAGAATTCTTTAGGTTCTTAGACAATCAGGGTTGTTTGACATGTTTTTCTAATGTATTTAGCCTTTAGACAATGTTTTCTTAAAGTTCTGTCAGTTTTGTGTCTGTTTCCTTGACTTTGCCCTGAAGTCTGTGCTGTTACAGTACAATGTATCTCTATGGAAGGAACGTTGTACGAGGCATCGCGGCAAGGATTTGGACGTTGTATGAGGCATCATGGCTAGGATTTACACACACACACACACACACACACACACACACACACACACACACACACACACACACACACACACACACACACACACACACACACACACACTTGGATCACAGTTGCTCAAAAAGGATCGCAATATTCCACATCCTCAACCTTGAAACATCTCATTCAACTAATTAATGCTGTCAAGATCACCTTGAAAGTAAAAAGCAGATCCTTCAATGATAAATCAGGGATGGGGGGGGGGGACTGATAATGGCATACCCGTCAACTATCCCATTTTTTCCGGAAAAACCCCTTATTTTTACCCCTCTTCCTGCCCCCTCCCATTTTATTAATTTCCCCGTATTTTCTCTTATTTTTTTAAAAAAAATCCTGACCGAAGCTGCAGTATTTTTTTCCGGCCACCAGAGGTTGCTGTGTGGCAGGCTTTTTGCTTGTGGAAGGGGAGAGAGAGAAGGGGTGGGGGCATTTCTCTTTCATTTCCATTCCCTGCCACGTGCTCATGGAGGCTTCAGTTTTGCTACTGCTGTTCGTAGCCACCATGGAGTCTACTCTAGAGGTGAGCGATATTTCATACATGCAGGGGCAAATCATGCTTTATTGAGCTGTTTGTGCCAGAGTTAACCTGGGGTGTGTGTGTTGCTTGATCACTATATATATGTGTGTGTGAGAGAGGGGGAAGAGAGGGAGGGAGAGAGGGAGGGAGAGAGAGGGAGAGCGAGAGGGAGAGAGAGGGAGGGAGGGAGGGAGGGAGAGAGAGAGGTTTCTCTTGCTTGAAAGCCAGTCGTATCTAACTCTATGCTTATGTAGGTGGATACTAGATTTTCTGTCAGATCGTTCCCAATGGGTCAGGATGGGCTCTCACGTCTCTGCGGATCTCAGTATAAGTATGGGGATGCCGCAGGGGTGTGTGCTGAGCTCTCTTCTGTACACGCTTTACACATATGATTGTGTTCCCAGTTACCCCACCAATAAGATCATCAAGTTTGCAGATGAAACAACGGTGGTGGGTCTGATTACTGCTGGGGAGGGGGAGTCGGCTTACAGGAAGGAGGTTGTGATGCTGACAGAGTGGTGTAGGGAAAACAATTTATTCCTCAATGTAAAAAAGACAAAAGAGATCATTCTGGACTTTAGGAAATGCAAATTGAACATCCAGCCACTTATTATTGAAGGGAATTGTGTGGAACAGGTCTCGGTGTTTCGATTTCTGGGAATGGAGCTAAGGAATGATCTAACATGGGGAGCAAACACCAAAGATCTGATCAAGAGAGCACAGCAGAGGTTATACTTCTTGAGAATCCTCAGGAAGAACAATCTATCAAAGGATCTGCTGTTGGCATTCTACCACTGTACCATAGAGAGTGTGTTAACCTATGGTCTGTGTGTATGGTTTGGGAGTTGTACAGCTAGGGAAAGAACAATGCTGTCCAGGGTCATAAAGACTGCGGAGTGGATAATCGGGCGTACTCTTCCCACTCTAGATCAAATCTATGCCACCAGGTGTTATAAGAAAGCTTCTGCCTTCTAGAAGAAGGTATAGGGTCATAAAGACCAGGACCAGCTGCTTGAGAAATAGTTTCTACCCAAAAGCGGTTCTGGCTTTGAATGCAGTGCAATGCAGTCTATGAGGGAGCTTCTGTATATAGTTTTTAAAGTTTTTGGAGTTTTAGAGCTTTTTAGGGGTTAAATGTGTATATGTGGGGTGGTAATATGTTGATAATTTTGTATAGTTGTATTTTGTTTAGGTTTTGTTGAGTTGTTAAGTGTTTTTTCTCTCCCAATCTCGTTGTTCTGTGCAGGACAATGACAATAAAGATCTATCTATCTATCTATCTATCTATCTATCTATCTATCTATCTATCTATCTATCTATCTATCTATCTATCTATCTATCTATCTATCTCTAGGGTTCAGTGCTCATCTCTGTTTCAAAGCCGAAGAGCCAGCATTGTCATGTGGCAGGCATGACTAGACACCAGAGCGCACAGAACGCTGTTACCTTCCCACCAAAGTGGTTCCTATTTATCTATTTGCAATTTCTTGCTTTCGAACTGCTAGGATGGCAGGAGCTGGGACAAAGACGGGAGCTCATTCCATCCTGCAGTACTCGGGAATCGAACTGCTGACCTTCTGCCTCCCAGTCAGCATCTTAGTCACTTAAGCCACTGAGTAAACAAGAAAGAAAACAAAACAAAAGTCCCCCAAGAAGATGAGGAAAGGGTTCTTTGGCCCACACAGCTTTGTGCCCATTGCATCTACAATACCATCTAGCCATCTTCTTTTTGGCCACCCCCTTCTTTTGTCCTCCACCTTTCCCAACATCAAGGCCTTCTCAAGTGAATCCTCTCTTCTCTTCTGATGTCCAAAGTACTTTAGCGTCATCTTTACTATTTGACCTTTAATGAGCAGTCAGGGTTGATTTCTTCTAGGATCGACCTTTTTCTAACACTACATTTCAAAGGCATCTATTTTTCTGCACTCAGCTTTCCTAATGGTCCAGCTCTCACACCCATACATTACCACCGGGAATACCATTGCTTTGACTATGCAATTTTTTGTTTGCAAGGTGATGCCTCTACTTTTAACTATGTTCCCCAGGTTTCTCATAGCTTGTTTCCCAAGCATTAGTCGCCTTTTTATTTCATGGCTGCAATCACCATCTGCAGCGATCTTTGATCCTAAGAAAATAAAATCTGTCAGTCGTATCCAACTCTAGGGTGCAGTGCTCATCTCCATTTACAGCCAAAGAGCTAGTGATGTCTGTGTTTGCAGACATTTTCATGGCCATGTGCCAGGCATGACTTGAGCCCAGCAAGTTACTTGGCTATATTTGGCCATGCCCACAGATTTGGCCATGCCCACAGCGGGGTGTAGCCAAAATTTCCCTTATTTTCAAATCCAAAACTTGACAGGTATGGATAATGGTAGACTAACTGCTTAGAAACATGGGCTGTGCAGCATGGGTGATGCTGAGTAGTTTGGTCAATTCATAGAAATATAGAACATCTATTGATGAAAAAATTCAGCCAATTCTTTTCTCACCCAATTCTCCCTCCCTACCCCCGTGATTATCCTGCAAGCTTGTATGGCGATTTCTTTGCAAGGCTTACAAATGCAACTTAAAAAAAAAAAAAGGAAAGGAAAGGAAAAAATAAATACTTTTCTATTTCCACACATTTAGCCATGCCCAAGTCATGACCAGGATCAACATTACAGTAAGGGATATACCTGCTAATGTTTCTATGGAGAGAGAGGCAACATGTGATGGTAAATAATTCATGCATGTGGCAAGTATCAACGGAGTGTATCTATCCCTCCTTTTTGTGACAATGTGACAATATCGTAAATATCTTTGTTACTTACAATTTTGTTCAAAGATGTTGAAAAGCCTGCACACAGAAGTAAATATCCAGAGCATTGTTCTGAAGACCAACAAAAGTGATAGTAAAATTCAACAGATCTTTATGTCAAGTAAGAAGAGTTAAATACACCCTCATTGTGAGGTGGGGCATTGCTCTCAACTTGTGGTAGGTATTTTACAACATCATTGCCTCATTATATATACTATTGAGTACTTCACATAACTTGGAAAGAACTAGCTTCCCACACTCTAGAATGATTTCCTTGATCTTGGAAACACTGGTAAACATTCTGTAGAGTAGAGGTCGGAATCTTGAGGCCCTAACAGCTTTCTTATTTGTTGTTTTTGCCTCATACTTTTCTGGTCTCCCTCTCAATTTACAAAATCCTTAGCATCTTGTTCCTAATCCACATTTCAAATACGTATATCCCTTTTTATTGTTTCACATGTTTTGCTGGATAGCTCAGTGGATTAGGTATCTGGCTGTGAGGCCAGAGGCTGGGAGTTCAGTTCCCCAATGTGCTGGTGTGAGCTTGGGCAAACTGCATATTCCCAAAGTGAATGATCAATCACTCTGTATCTGATGTATATATATTGATGCCATGAAGTCTCACTCCCATGTCTGTCAAAGTGGACATGACCCATGAAAGCTCACATTAAAATATTGTATAACATTTAGTCTTTAAAGTGCTACAGTGTTTTTGTTTTGTTTATTCTCCTATATGCCACTCCTAGAGAGTTCCACATGTTCCACCATCAGTACGTGGATGACACTAAGTTGTACATCTCGGCCCGTGGGGACCCCAGTGATGCCATCAAAATCCTATCCGGATGCCTGGAGGCCATTGGGGTCTGGATGGGGGCCAACGGGCTTCGGCTGAATCCAAGAAAGATAGAGTGGCTATGGATATGGGGCCCTGCGCTATCTCGGGAGCTGCCATCTTTGGTTCTGGAGGTAGCTGTTTTGCCCCAGACAGACCCAGTGCACAACCTGGGGGTCCTTCTGGACTCGCGGCTACTGCTAGAAGAACAGGTAGTGGCTGTGGTCAGGAGGGCTTCACTTCGGGTGATTCACCAGTTGCGCCCGCTCCTGGACCGGGACTCCTTGCTCATGGTCACTCATGCTCTGGTCACCTCCTAACTGAACTACTGTAATACGCTCTACATGGGGCTGCCCTTGACGACCATTTGGAGGCTGCAGCTGGTCCAGAATGCGACAGCCTGGGTGGTGATGGGGTGCGGACGATATGCCTGCACCTCGCCGCTACTTCGGGAGCTGCACTGGCTACCAGTTTGCTTCCGGGTGCAATTTAAGGTGCTGGTTTTGACCTTTAAAGCCCTACATGGTACTGGGCCAAGGATACCTTAGAGACCGCATCACCCCAAGAGTGTCTGCCCATCCAACCAGAGCCGACTGGAGGGGCTCTCTAGTTGTGCCATCAACTAGAGGAGCACATCTATCTAGTACTCGGCCTTCTCCGTGTCCGCACCAGCCCTCTGGAACCTCCTGCCAACAGACCTAAGACTTCAAACAGAATTGCTGCCCTTCAGGAAAGGTTTGAAGACCTGGCTGGCAGGGCAGGTGTGGGGCCCTAATGGGAATACAGCCCCCACCTGCTGGCTCACAACATGATAACAATTAAGAATCCTCTCTTTCTCTTTTTTATAGTGGGTGGGGTGGTTGGTTGGGATAATTGGGGTTTTATGTGATTTTATGTTTTTAAAACTGTTGTAATGCAGCCCTGAGTCGGGTACACCCGAGTGGGCGGTGTATAAGTGTGACTATTAAATTAAAAATAAATAAATTAAATGTACAGCTACTTCTCTTATAGGTTGAGGAACCACTAATGAGCCACTTCAGCATATTCCATCAGAGGAAGTAATTTTTAAAAATGTTTCTTTGCCTGCCTGCCTGCCAGTTTGGATTTTTGGGGTAGTAACTATGTTAGTCTGTGTTTCAAGCATATCAGAGATTAAACAAAACAAAATCATTTTGGCACTTTAAACACTAACGTCTGTATTTTAATGTTAGCTTTCATGGATCAGGTCCACTCATCAGAGAGGATATGCCAGAGGAACCTGACCCCCTGTATGTCACTTGGAGGACCCTGAATTGACTGAGAGTTGGAGTCCCTAAATGTAAGACCAACATGCTCAAGTAGAAGCTGCTGATGGATAACACCACACTGTGTGAATGTGGAGAGATACAGAATCTAGATCATTTGCTGGTCTCCCAGTTACTACCGGAAAAAGACACCAATGAGAATTTAACAACAAAGCCAAGAAGGCGGCTTCATTTTGGCAGTTTAATGTCTGACCTAGATATGAAAGACTGCTCAAACCAACCAAACAAAATACAGTACCAGACGGTGATTTGTTCAAGAGAAGAGAAGTAAGGTTTTAAAAGCATGCCATCACTAAGCAGCAGAAAGGGAGGAAGAAACAGATCAGTGAAGATGCCTCCCCTGCGGGGGTGGGAGCCGTGCTTTGCCACGACTTGGGTGTGTGGGTGTGTGGGTGGGAGAGGCACCTATTGCCTAATATTCCAGGTCCTTGTCTGCAGCTGAGTAGAATTATACTCAGATTGACAGAGAGGCACTGGCAATAATTGCTGGGACCAAGAAATTCCATGATTTCATCTTCGGAAGGGCTTTCACGATTGTCACAGATCACAAGCCATTGCTAGGCATTTTCATGCCACACAAACCTATACCCCAAATCTTGTCACAACGCATGCTGCGCTGGGCCATGTTCCTACAGGCATACCAGTTCGACCTTCAGCATTGTCAAGGTGCCAGCATCAGCAATGCAGATGCACTGTCCCGATTCCCAGTTGTGGACATGGGCAAAATTGAGATGGACCATCAGGTCCTCATGTTAGAAGTGTTGGAGTCCACGCCAGTGTCCACTGTGGACATCGTGGCTGTGACAAGGAAGGATCCCCTCCTGTCAAAGGTTTCCATGTGGGTTCAGAAAGGGTGGCCATCGCCACCGGTCTCTTAAGAGTTCAAGGTATTTCACAGCAAACGCAATGAGCTGTCAATTGAATGAGGTTGTTTGGTATGGGGGTACAGAGTGGTCATTCCATCAAGTCTAAGGAACAAGGTGCTTCATACACTACGTTAGCCACCCGGGAATTGTCCGGTCAAAGGCGCTAGCATATAGTTATTTCTGGTGGCCCAGATTAGACCTCGACATTGAGGCATGGGTTGGGTGATGCACGGAATGTCAGTCCTCCAGGCTGAAGGAAACACACCTTCCCAGTAGAGAGTGCGACACTGCCAGAGGTCCCTGGTGACAAGTCCATATCGACTTCGCTGGCCCCTTCAGGGGAGCCACATTTCTGTTTGTCGTAGACTCATACTCCTAATGGTTGGAAGTCATTCCTCTGCAGTCACAATCCGCAAGCTAAGGAGAGTGTTTTGTGTACACACACACACACACACACACACACACACACACACACACACACACACACACACACACACACACACACACACACACACACAAAATAATTAGTCTTTTCTCTCTCTGACACACACACACACACTCCGGTCATCTTTCTTTCACACCCTGCTCTGATGATGAAAAAAGGTAAACATGAGAAAGGGGTGAGGGAGGAGGATGAGGATGCCAAGACCCCTCTTCCTGCCATAACTGCCCTGGCCACCTGGCGAGGCGGTATGGAGCACCTCAGAGCTGAATGAAAGGTAACCGTTTTCCCCCTTTGGCTCAAAGCAGCATGGCTTAGGGGAGTCGCTGAGGACAGGCAGGATGGCAGCTTCTATAGCTGCAGCTTTTCCACCACCACCGGGGCTGAGGCGACCAGGATGATGTCCGTGCAGATAGCAGGCCGTGGAGCTGAAGGAGCTGGTTGGGTGTTGAGTCTGGAACAAGAAGTACTGTAACCAGCAGGATTGGGTTAAACTCAGTGATTCTTTATTCAGCTCATACTTCGGACTGGAGACTATGTACAGGGGTGGTCTCTATATATACAGTGATTTCACTGTTACAGAACTAGATACATTTAGGCAGGCTTCCAGAGGACAAACAAAGTTCAACATTTACTGTGCTGACATGTATTTGAATTTTGCGCCTTTTACGATGGCGTGCTTCTGTGCTTTATTTTCGGCGTGGTTTTACTTTTGAAAGTTTTGGACACAACAGTGGGCCTCTGCCCTCCTGGCCCAAGGAAGCCACAGAGAATGGGGAAAGTGCTGCCGTCGCATGTCTGGTGGTGAGTGGGGAAAGGCTCTGCTTTGATGCGAAGGGGGAAAATGGTTTACTCTCATTCAGTTCTGGGGTGGCCCATGACACCTTCCCCCCTCACACCCAGACATGCGGTGGTGGCGCATTCTCCCTTCTGTGTGGGTCTTCCCTAGTTGGAACTACTAACTGGATTTAGACCATAATATTCTGATAGATAATCATCAATACTTCTAGTCAAATTCTATGAGTTCTGTTTTAACATCTTAAATACTGTTTAAAGCAAGATAATTCATCTTTTCTAAGGCAGTGATTCTCAATCTTTGGTTTTTGGACTTCCATAAGTCTGAGGACCATCACCCTTCACTGAGTATTTAGGTATCCAAGGCCATTAGTCCTGAGGGTTGTCAGGTTAGTTAACCACCACCTGACACTCGGCATTGAGACACAGGCAGTATAGTCTACTCTATTAACATAGCAGGATAACCTGGCCAGACTGTCTCTACACCATTTAAAAATTCACAAGAGAGCATGAAGAATGGTTCTACATGAGAAATCCAGAGGCATTCAGAAGTGTGGCAGATTTTAATAGCTTGAAGAAATGTGAGACAACGAGCTGCTTTTATTCAGTGAAGTTTGAAGTACTTGGCCAGATGGTCAGTCTTCCTGTAGAAAAAAAATCACACACTTAAAATTTTTAACTCTACATAATTTCAGTAATTAGTTCATTTTGTTGATCCCATTGCCAGTTAAAAAGAGCAAACACATACAAATTCCATAGAACATTATGTTTTGCAGGGAAAAATAGCAGCTCTCTTACTTAAAGAGATTCTGATGGCTGCTGATGACTCTCTAGCAAAAAATAAAAATAAAATCCAGTCACACAAACCACAGAAGTATAAATGAATTACTAGCTGAAATCCTGTTTGCTGAGCTATGCCACCTAAAACTGATGACATCAACCACTGTGATTTTTCAGAAAAAGCTTCCAAGGACCCTATTGGATCCCTTTCATTGTGGGGAACCTGCTGTGGGCCACACAAAAAACAGAGAAGTCATTAATGCCCAAAAATTGTCAGTTCCAGTAAAATTGGTAGCAACAGTTTTTGAAAATCAGATTTCTCTCCACTCCTACAGCCTCTCAACACCATCTTCATTATGAAACAGGTTCTATGTGAACCTTAGGACCTTTGCGGGGAGGTATCAGAACTTTTTTATATAACTTTTTTATATCTGAAAAATTACCAAGTAGATTGCAGGTAGATAAATTGCAAGTAGATAAATAGGGATGACTTCAGTGGGAAAAGATCTTGGGGACATGAAAGGAGCCTCATTCAGGCATCCCTTGAGTGGAGTTTCTCCAGAAAAAATCCTTTCAACCCAGAATAATCTCTGACACAAAATTATTATAGTATAGAAACAAATGGTTTCCTTCCATTGTATTTGTCTTACAGACAGTTTCCCGTTGAAACCAAATTTGGTGGACACTCCTATATCCACATAGGATATGACATCCTCATCACTGATCCTGCTCTGCATGCCACTTTCTGGTTCTGAACCAGTGGTGGGCATCAGCAGGTTTGCACCAATTCTCCAGAACCGGTAGCAGAAATTCTGGTTGGCCCCACCTATCCAAGTTTTGAAATAAAGTAGTCCTAATTCGGGTGCAAAGCAAGGCTTTCCTCTTGGCCACACCCACCATACCACATCCACAGTGTGGTAACATTTTTTTGGAGCCCACTGCTGTTCTGAACCCTTTTGGAACACAAGGTCTTTCTCAGCCCCAGGCCAGGATTGATGAAGCTTCTGCCCTCCGTCAAGATGGATGCCAGTGGGATTTAATTTAGCTCTATAATTGACTTTTTTCAGCTGCAGTGACCAGAATGATACATAATAATTAAACTCCTTTAGAAGGCTTTGCACAATCTATTTTTGTCCATGCCATAGGACTAGGACTAGGAATAGGAAAAGGAGTAAGACAAGGCTGCATTTTGTCACCATGCTTATTCAACCTATACACAGAGCACATAATGCGCAGTGCAGGGATGGAGGAATCACAATATGGGATTAAAATCGCTGGGAGAAACATCAATAATCTGAGATATGCAGACGATACCACCCTAATGGCAGAAAGTGAGGAAGACCTAAAGAATCTCTTGATTGGGCTGAAGGAGGAGAGTGCAAAAGCTGGCCTGAGACTCAATATCAAGAAAACCAAGATAATGGCAACAGGCCCCATCAGTTCCTGGAAAATAGACGGGGAAGAAGTAGAAGCAGTGACAGATTTTACTTTCTTAGGATCAAAGATCACTGCAGATGGGGATTGTAGCCATGAAATAAAAAGGCGACTGATTCTTGGGAGACAAGCAATGAGAAACCTGGGGAACATAGTGAAAAGCAGAGACATCACACTGAAAACAAAAATTAGAATAGTCAAAGCAATGGTTTTCCCAGTAGTAATGTATGGATGTGAGAGCTGGACAATTAGGAAGGCTGAACGCAGAAGAATAGATGCCTTTGAAATGTGGTGTTGGAGGAGGGTTTTGAGAGTGCCCTGGACAGCGAGGAGAACAAATAGGTCAATCTTAGAAGAAATTAACCCGGATTGCTCACTGGAAGGCCAAATAGTAAAGATGAAGCTAAAATACTTTGGACATCAAATGAGAAGGGAGGATTCACTTGAGAAGGCATTGATGTTGGGAAAGGTGGAAGGCAAAAGAAGAAGGGGGAGGCCAAGGATGAGATGGCTAGATGGCATTGTAGACACAATGGGCACAGAGCTGGGAGGGCTGAGGGGGATGGTGGAGGACAGAGGCGCCTGGAGAGCAATGGTCCATAGGGTCGCAAAGGATCGGAACCGACTGTGCGACTGAACAACAACAACAACATCATAAATAAATAAATAAATAATCATGCACGGATGTGATAAAAAGCACTAGTGCCGATCCTTGAGTTATCCCATTCTGTATGTCCTATTTATATTAAGTCCTTTAACTCTCTGATTCATGGCTTGGTAAATAGTTAAAGAACAGAAGAAATAACTTTTTTTACTCACCACTTCTTAAGCTGAACCACTGTACCAATAAAACCAGCACTAATAAAATTCCAATGGTTAAAATTATAGTACCCATTAAAGCTCCTTGGAGAAAAAAGAGAAAGAGATAAACTAATATGCTTTGCAATACAGATAAATTAATTTTTAAAAATAATTCAGCAACAGTCTAGCACAGTGATGGCAAACCTTTTAGAGACCGAGTGCCAAAACTGCAACCCAAAACCCACTTATTTATTGAAATATGCCAATGCAGCAACAGGGGAGGAAGGAAACATTCTCATTGGGCTGCTGGGCAGATGGGCAGGGTGAACGCTGTGATGGGAGAGGGAGGAAATGCTCCCATTGGGCTGCTGGGCAGAAGGGTGGGGTGAACTCTGTGCTGGGGGAGGGAAGAATCACTAACATTGGACTGCTGGGCAAAGGGACGGGGCAAACTCTGTGCTGGGGCGACTGCATGGGTGCCCACAGAGAGGACTCCGGGTGCCACCACTGGCATGCGTGCCATAGGTTCGTCACCACTAGTCTAGCAGGTGTATCAATACAAACTTCTAATCATAAATTCAGACTAGGTTTTAGGAAAAAATCCTCAGATGAGAATAAATCCATATATATAATGAAATACAATACAGAAATGCTAAGACTTGTGGGAAAGGAGAATCATTCCACTACTTACAAACTAATGTTTGAGAACTATATGGAAGATTGACTTATAGCATTGTTAAGTCTTTTTTGTTTCCTCTTTTACCCAATTGAGTGTTGAGAGTATTTGACAAACGTGTTTCCAGTATTTGCATTTTCACTGGTTTTCAATTGTCTGCCTTTGAATAGACTTTGAATAGACAGATGATGGCGGTATATAAATTTGACAATTAAATTAAATGGCTTCATAGGGAAAGTGGGATCTCTCCCCCACACAAGCATCCTAGAAATACGCAGTTTATGAGGGTGTCTTTTATTGTGTTCATTAAGCTTACGTAAAGCTTAAACCTCCTTATGTGCCCGAGGAACAACTTTTTAATTAAAACAATAAAACCAAATCTAGTCTGTGGGTTTCATGGTATGTTCAAACCACTCAAACACAGTAGCTCAAATTCACTGTAATATTTGATACAGTAATCTTGCAGGCAGGCAAATACATTTGTTCAATGTTCATTTTTATAGTCATTGCAGTTCAATAGATGTACTGTACAGTAAAGTTTCTCCCTATAGGATTACTTACCTATGAAAATTACTGCTATTTTTGTAGCATCTAAAATGAATCAGAGAAAATGAGGTGGCATGAAATGAAGGTTTAACAACCAGTCAACACTAGAAATATGTGGTCTCTCTCTAGCACAACCAGAATTGGCCTTTTTTAAACTGTTTATAGATACTGTAGTATGATAGTGTTAGGCTGACAATAAAGATAATTCTTCTAGAATCTCTGACATTTATTTATTTATTTAAATTTGTATTGATGCCCCCTCACCAGAGCGACTCTGGACGGCTCACAACAAGACATAAAAACATCCATAATAAAAAATCATTTTAAAAACTCTACCCATTAAAAAAAACCCATCCACCCCATCTGCGAAAGAGGGGCAATTTATATGAGCCAGCGGGAAGGGGCCACTTCCCCTTCAGTGCCCCACACCTGCCCTGCCAGCCAGGTTTTAAGTTCTTTCTTAAAGGTCAGCAATTCTGTCTGCAGCCGTAATTCTATTGGCAGGAGGTTCCATAGGGCTGGTGTGGGCACGGAGAAGGCCCTCTTTATGAGCTGCGACTAAGGGAAAGTATGACAGGTGACCAAAATCATTCTCTGAGCCACATTCCACTGAGAATGATTATCATCATCCAAATCTGTTCATCTAGTACTGAAATGTTGGCTGCACTTTTCAGCCATGATGTCTGCTGGACAGTTTTTATATGTACAAGAGAATTTCTAAGATCCAAGGTACAGGTTTGCCCTTTTTCAACAAACACACCCAACTCCATAAGAAATAAAAGCCATTGCTTTACCAGTCATTCTTTCACCACCATCTTTTGTGATCCCAGGGGTTGGCTTTATGGTTGGCTTCATTGTTGACTCTGTGTATCAAAACATAATTTATTACTTTTAATTGCTAATTACTATTACAACATCGAGCACATTCAATAATCAAAGGTCTGATATTACTACCTGTATATATATTTCCATTCAATTTCAATTCAATTTCAATGTTATTTACAGTCCATAAAAAGCATAACAGGAACACAAAAGCATAAACACCACATCCTAAGCTAGACTGGACAGAGGAAATTAAAAAAACCCCATATACTAATAAAAACCTACTGAGAATTAAGAGAGGCATAAGAGAGAGGCATTTCCATTCAGGAGAGAATGACGAAGTGGTGCCTCTTAAGATACCATCTTTGGAAAGCTATTGTAAGGCACTTAACTACCTGAGTAGTAGGAGACAATAGCTCCTGTCAATAAACTAAGACAACACCTAGAGATACAGTAATACCTCGAATAATGATCACATCGGATAATGCTAAAATCAGATAATGACGTAGATTTTTGTAAAAAAAAAATTGCATCACATAATGCCATTTTAGCATTATCCAATGCATCTGTGTTTGGCCCTACGGGAAGGGAATGGGCCAAGCGCCTGGCTGTTTCCCTTCCCAGAGGGCCGGTGGGTGAAAGTCAGCCAGCATACGGGCGCTCTGTTTGGCCACTGCATTCCAGAGAAGGCAAGGCGGAAGGCCCGCCTTGCCTTCACTGGAAGGGAGCAACCCAAGGGAGCACCTGTATGCTGGCTCCCTTCAGGAGAACCAAAAAGACAATGTCCAGACAGTGATATAGGAAATCCATCTCAAAGAAAATGCAGTAATATCTTCAACAAAAGATTATTCTTTTTAATCTTTTAGTTTATTCTTCCAAAAATATATAACTCAAATTCCTTGCATCAGGTATGTAAAGTTCACATAGAAAAATCAAGAAAACCAAAGCTAATCTGGTTGTAGTAGCCTTTCGAGTCATTTCCTCAGGGTTTGATTAAAAATGAAATGTCAATATCACATAATCACAACATACATATATATACATAATTTTTCACTTCAATATTACTGAACCATTAGTTGACTATCTCCCTTCATTCTTCCCATATTACAATTAGATACAAAATCTCATGTTACAATAAAGGACATATCTTCAATACTATAATACAATCACTTACCTAAAAACAATTCTTTGTATAATTCTGAATAATCTTTTTAAATTCTAAATAATCTTTTTTATGCATCTAAGCCTCTTGGTTAGCTCTTTAGTGCCTACAACATTACCTTGCTCCCTTCATATTTATACAATGTAATTTTTACAGCTGAGCCTCCCATCGTGATTTCACAGCTCCTTAAAGTGATAAATAAAAAAACAGCTCAAATCATAATCCTGGTTTAATCCATGAGGTGATAAAGAGTTGAAAAAATGAATATAAAAAGCCTCCCTGCATAGCAAGTGTCTATCCACATTAATTCTCTCATATTTCCTGAATCTGGCTTTTTCTAAAGCCACAAATCTAATATCATCCTCGGTGTGATTCTTCTCCAAAAAATGGGCTACCAGAGGGGCAGTGACTCTGAATCCTGGATCGGTGCTCCATAATGCATACCTTTAGGCGTTGTAATGTAAGGCCAATGTAGTATTTCTCACAAGGACAAATCACCATATAAATGATAAAACGGGAATTACAATTGGTATAACTCTGTAACCTGAGTGTGCAATCTTTATCAGTAAAACTTACAACCTTTGTTTCCCATGAAAACCTGCAAACCACACACTTTTTGCTTGATCTCATGGATGTGGTATTAGAGAATAATTTTTTAAAATAAAATGTTATTGAATATAAAAAGATAAACATTACAAAGAAGAAGAAAATACAGAAAAGAAAACACGTAATTTAAAAGAAAAAAACATATTCAATTTTTATCGAATCCAATTACATTAAACATAACATAAACACTAATAATCACCCTGTGTATTTACAAGTTATAAGAGCCTGCGGGATATTGCCTTTTTTACCATTTCCAAAAATATATATATTCTGGTACAAGGCTATTGCTCTGATCTCCATTCAGTGAGTATTCCACAAAAGATTGCCAAATTTTCAAAAATCTATTTTCTTTAATTTTTCCCTTATATTTGTTTATTTCCCATATCAATTTGTCATTCAATGCAAGATCCCACATCTCTTTATACCATTCCTCTACTTTTAGAACTCTATCAAGTTTCCAGCTCCTTGCTATACACATTCTAGCTGATATCAGCATAATAGCTATTAGTTCCTTATTGTCTTCATTTACTTTCAAATTCTCCACATCTGTTAACAACACCATATTTAAATTCAATTCACATTCTACCCCCATAATATCACATATTTCCTTCTCAATTTTCCCCCAATACTCTTTTACCACTTTACAATTCCACCACATATGTTCATATGTCCCTAAAGAGTTTTTACATCTCCAACACATTTTACTTTTAGAATTGTCCATTTGAAATAATCTCTCAGGAGTTAAATACCACTTCCATAACATTTTGTAATTATGCTCTTTCATTCTTACCGACATAGTTCTCATATATCTTTTTCCCCACTTATCTTTCCAATTTTTTCCCCTGAATTTTTATGTTCAAATCCTGTTCCCAGCATGACTTCAAAGTTTCTTGTGGACTACCTTCATTATTTAAAATTTTATAAATCCTGCTTACTATACCCTTTAATCCTATATCTCCTTTTCGTATTTTTAACAACAGTTGCTCAAATTCTGTTTTATCCCTCTCTAAACTACTTTCTTCCTTGTATTTATCAGTCAATCTATCCAATATTACCTTCTGAAGCCAGTTCAAATTCAACTGTGAATAAATTACTGCTTTATTCTCACTATCTTTACAGGCGTGAACCCAGTCCTTCAACAAAGAAACATTTTTCCTTTCCAGTACCATCTTTAAACTATTATCTAATTGTATCGGAAAACTTTTAATATCATCTAATTCTATTATAGGAGATAGTTCTGGACTCAATTTCTTTTTGACCTTGTTCCAAACATCCAACATTGTTTTCATCATTCTATTTTTAACACTGATTTTCCCTTTCTTGTCGCCTAGAAATACCCCTTTACCCATTTTTAACTCCTTCATCTCTATTTCTTCCCAGACAACCTTCTCCCTTGCTAAAAGTTTTATAATATTCTTAATTTGAAAAGCTCTATAATAATTCCTTAAATTAGGCATTCCCAATCCTCCTTCTTTCTGAGATAAGTACCAAAAAATCTTAGCAATTCTAGGCTTTTTTCCTGCATTACAATAATTATTTATTATGTTTTGAAAATCTTTAATTTCCTTATCAAACAACTTAATCGGCAACGCATCAAATAAAAAATCTATTTTTGGCAACAACATCATTTTAGTTAATGCTATCCTACCAAACCATGACAATTTGATTTTTTTATACAATTCTATTTTTTCTTTAATTTCTTTTTTCTGTTTATCATAATTTAATCGCTTAAGGTCCTCAATTTTATTTGAGATACTTATTCCTAAATATCTCAAACATTCTTTAACTTGAATTTTAAATTTAGCCTTAATTCTCTCTTGTTCCTCCTTCTCAACATTACAGGCTATCATTTCTGATTTATCTCAATTGATTCTCAGACCTGTTATCTCTTCAAAATCTTTTAGATGTCCTTGTATTTTTTCCAATGCCTTTCTAGGATGCTTCATTATTATCAAAGTATCATCTGCGTACAAACTTATTTTATTTCCAGCCATCCCTTCAATGCCTTTATCCCCTCTTATAATATTCGCTAACAACTCCATTGCCATTATAAACAATACTGGGGATAATGGGCAACCCTGTCTTGTACCTGCTTCTAATCTTATCTCTCCTGTATTTTCATGGTTGACCCTGACTTTTGCAAATCCAAATTGATATAACTGATCTATCATGTTACAAAATCTATCTCCAAATCCATAACATCGAATTATCTCTTTAATTGTAACCCATTGCAAAGAATCAAAAGCCTTAAATATATCTAATGACAATAATCCAACTTTCTCTTTTGTATGCCCTGCTATGTCAATCAAGTCCAGAACCCTCCTAATCAGATCAGACATATGACGTCCTTTCAAAAATCCCGCTTGATCCTCCTTTATATAATTGCCCATGAACCCATCTAATCTTTTTGCTATTATTGCTGTAAATATCTTAGCGTCTTGATTTATCAGAGAAATAGGCCTATAAGATTCCACTTTTTCAACATCCTTTCCAGGCTTTGGCAGCAAAACAATTATAGTTCTGTTCCATGATGTCGGTATCTTTCCCCCATCCAATATATAGTTAAACAATTTCACTAATCTTGGAACTACACTATCTTTAAATTCCTTATAAAAATCCGCTGTCAGTCCATCCTCACCCGGGGATTTACCAAGCTTCAGGTTGGCTATTGTATCTTTTACCTCTTTTTCCTTTATTCGCTCCTCCATTCTATTTTTATGTTCCAATTCTATTTTTATTTGCACCTGTTTTTCTAACTGTTCTCTCAACTTTTCTATATTGATATCTCTTTTAGTATACAAACTCTGATAGAAACCTTTTACAATCTCAATCTTATCATTAGCCTTATTACATCTCACCCCTAATTTATTTATCAAAATTCCAATCTCTCTTTTCGTCCTCTTTTCTTTAGCAGCTCTTGCCAATAATTTAGAATTCCTATTACTATATTCAAAATACTCTCTCTTCAAATATAATAGATCTTTTTTTACCTTCTGCATATCTTTTCCTATCAACTCTACTTTAACCTTTGAATTTTATCAAATGCTTTTTTACTATTTGTCTTTATATGTTCCTCTTGCAGATGCTTAATCTCGTTCTCTATCTCAGACTGTTTGTCTCTACGTTGTTTATTTTTAATACTAGCCAACCTAATGCATTCCCCTCTAAATACCGACTTCATGGTATCCCAAACCACATTATAGCTAACCTCTCCATTATCATTCCAGGCCCAACTTTCATTCCAATTTTCAATTATCTTTTCTTTACTCTTTTGATCATAAAATAATTTTTCATCATATCTCCAATTCCTCCTATCCTTTCCCCCCCATCAAATCTCAATTCCATCCAGAGTTTTGCATGATCAGATTCCTTAAAGATCCCGATTTCTACATCATCTACATTTTTAATCAATTTTTCTGTGGCCAGGATATAGTCAATTCTGGAGTATGTATTATGCATCTGTGAAAAATAAGTATAAGCCCTCTCTTGTCCTTTAATTTCACTCCAAACATCTTTTAATCCCAAACACTTCATCCATTTATCTAGTATCTTCATTTTGACTGGTCTTCCAGCTCTAGCTACATTAGTACAATCCTCTGGGGCCCTTATCAAATTAAAATCTCCTGCCACAATCATATTAACTAATCTCTCTTTTTCCAATATACCCAACACTTTATTTAAAAATTCTTCTTGATGATCATTTGGGGCGTATATATTTACCAACGAGAGAGAATAAATTTTTTAAGGTTTAAACACGATTTCTATATACAAATTAGGGGTATGGCTATGGGGAGTTCACTAGCACCAGCAATTGCAAACTTATACATGGTTCATTTTGAGAAAACATTTATTTTTGATGCCGATGTTAATCTGTTTTTCAATCACATTATTTTTTTGTAAACGTTTTATTGATTATTTGTTTTTTTGTTAGATTCAGTAGAAATAATAGCGGAATTTATCGAATGGATTAATAGTTTGGAAAGAAATTTGAAATTTTCAGGACAGTCGGATGCCTAATGTGTACCTTTTTTGGATGTGTCCATATACATATCTAATTGTAAACTGGGGACGTGTCTTTACAGAAAGCCCTTGGACCGCAAAGAGCTAACCAAGAGGCTTAAACGTATAAAAAAGATTATTCAGAAATAAAAAAGATTATTCAGAATTATACAAAGAATTATTATTAGATAAGCGATTGTATTATAGTATTGAGAATATGTCCTTTATTGTAACATGAGATTTTGTATCTAATTGTAATATGGGAAGAATGAAGGGAGATAGTCAACTAATGGTTCAGTAATACTGAAGTGAAAAATTGTGTATATGTATGTTGTGATTATGTGATATTGACATTTCATTTTTCATCAAACTTATAGAAAACCCTGAGGAAGAAACTCGAAAGGCTACTACAACCAGATTAGCTTCGGTTCTCTTGATTTTTCTATGTGAACTTTACTTTCCCTTCAGGAGAAGGCAAGACGGGCCTTCTGCCTTGCCTTCTCCCGAACGCAGCGGCCGAACGGAGCACTCTCTTTGGCCACTGCCTTTCACCCAAACCCAGCCAGGAATCAGAGCATCTGGGGGAAAGAGGGCAAGCCTCAAAACAGCAATGGCACCACTAGAGATCCAAGCTGCAAACCCCGCATGGCTGCTCTCTGCCTGGGAACTGCTTTCTTAGGCGGAGAGCAGCCGTGCAGGGTTTGCGGCTTGGATCTCTAGTGGTGTCCTTTCTTGGATCTCTAGTGGAACTGCCATCTCTTGGATCTCTAGTGGAACTGCTTTCCCAGGTGGAGAGCAGCCGTGCGGGGTTTGCGGCTTGGATCCATGAAGGGCAGCAGCCAAGCGTTTTGCTGGTTCTCTTGGCGGAGGGCCGGCGGGTGAGTCTAGAGACCCCACCACCATCCCTCCCTGAAGAGAAGTGGCCAAGCACTTGGCTAGTTCTCTTTATGGAGGGCTGATGGGTGAGTACAGAGACCCCCTGCCAACTCTCCCTAAAGAGAAGTGGCCAAGCACATGGCTGGTTCTCTTTGCGGAGGGCCGAATGGTGAGTCCAGAGCCTCCTCTGCCAGCCCTCCCAAAAGTGAAGCAGCCAAGTGCTTGTCTGGCTCTCTTTGCATAGGACCAATGAGTAAGTCTGGAGACCACTCTGCCAGCACTTCCCGAAGAGAAGTGGTAAAACAGCGATGGTGCCACTAGCGCGTTGCCTCCATCAGATCATAGTTATCCTTTGGGTGAGAAGGCGTACTCCCATTCTCACCTAAAAGAAACCCACGATCTGAGCTTCTTAGCCTGTGGAGTCGGCAGACAGGCCAGCAACAATGGCAGAAACAGCCATGGGGGCATCATAAAAAATGCCCCCGTGGCTGTTTCTGATGATGTCGTTGGCTTGTCCGCCAGGTCCATAGGCTCTGGAAGGGTTGGGAGGACAGATCCTTTCTGTCTCCACCATTCTCTGAAGCCCAGAGACTTCACTGCAACTGAAAAAGACCAGGGGACTTTTTTGATTGCAGCGAAGCTCCCCCCACAAGGCTGGGTGCAGGTGGAGAGCAGCCTTTTTTTTGGGGGGGGGGGGGGTCTCAGATCTTGAATCTCTAGTGGTGCTATCGCTGTTTTGAGGCAAGCCTCGAAACAGCGATGGCACCACTAGAGATCCAAGCCGCAAACTCTGCACGGCTGTTCTCCGCCTTGGAACTGCTTTCGCAGGTGGAGAGCAGCCATGCAGGGTTTGTAGCTTGGATCTCTAGTGGTGCCGTCTCTTGGATCTCTAGTAGAACTGCTTTCCCAGGCAGAGAGCAGTCATGCGGGGTTTGCGGCTTGGATCCACAAAGGGAAGCAGCCAAGTGCTTGGCTGGTTCTCTTTGTGAAGGGCCAGTGGGTGAGTCCGGAGTCCCCACCACCCGCCCTCCCTGAAGAGAAGTGGCCAAGCACCAGCTTTTCCCCTAACCATGCTGGGGATCAGAGTGTCTGATCTCTGGCTTGGTTTGGGGGAAAGTGGCGGGCGCACTCCCCCAATGCCTGCATCGGATAACGCTAAAAATCGGATAATGACCAGACTTGTGGAACCAAGTTTAGTTGTTATCCGAGGTGTTACTGTATAAAGAAACCATGAATCAGAAGAAGTTTTAGCATTCTTATTGGATTTGCCCAAAGTAGTTGGATAATACCAACTGCTAATAATGTGTTGTTTTGGGGAGAAATACAGACGGGTAAACCATGCTGCCACACAAGGAAGTCTGGATTCAAAATGGAGGGATGATTCAATTCTGAAAAGTACTTCTTCCAACACCTCCTAATTCTGTTCATTTAGTAGTGAAATGTTGGCTACAGCATTTCACTTTTAATGTCTGGTGGGCAGCCTTTACATGCGCAAGAGTATTTCCGAGATCCAAGGTACAGGTGTGCCTTTTTCTACATCCATAATAGTGTGAACCAATTAAGAGAGCTTTGGTATCAGAGCCAATGAAGCTTTTGTATAAGAATAGTAGATTGGTAGAGGCTGGAGATTAATATAAACCACACTAAGTTAGATGGTCTGGAATATTAAGCAGTTCTATACAGTCACAAACTGGCCGTAAAGCTCAAAGATTACATAAAGGGGAAAATACAAATTGCCCTTGGAATTTCTACTAAAGGACAGTATACAGCTTCAGTAACACACACAACTCCATGATTTTTAATTTAATTTAATTTAATAGTCATATTTATATATGCCACCCACTCAGGCAGAACCCGACTCAGGGCGGCATTACAACAAGTTCTAAAAACACATAAAAACACTTTAAAAGACCCACATCCCACCCACTTTAAAAGACCCATATCCCACCCACCCATCCCACCCACTATAAAAAGAAGAGAGAGTTCTTAATTGTTTACATAAGCCAGCAGGCGGGGACCGTGTTCCCATTCGGGCCCCACACCTGCCCTGCCAGCCAGGTCTTCAATCCTTTCCTGAAGGGCAGCAATTAATGATAAATAAAAGCCATTGTTTAACCAGTTGTTGTTTCATCATCTTCTTTTGTGATCCCAGCTGTTGACTCTATGGTTGGCTCTATTCCTGACTCTACGTATCAAAAGACAGTTTATTACTTTTAATTGCTAATTACTGTTATAAAATTGAGCACATTCAATAATCAAAGGTCAGATATTACTATATGCATTTCCGTTCAAGAGAGAATGAAATGAACTGGTGCCTCTTAAGATACTATATATATTCAAGTATAAGCTCACCCGAATATAAGATGAGGTACCTAATTTTGACATGAAAATCCAGGAAAATAGATGGAACCAAGTAAAGCCAAGGGTGAGTTTCAATAATCAAAGTACATGAAAATATGGTAAAATTGATTAAATTGTTGGTGCATCTCAATCTGGCACAGTCTTGGAATCCTCATGGTCATTGAGTTGAGTATAAACCATGTCCCCTTTTTGGGGCTCATTTTTGGCGCTAAAAACCTCAGCTTATACTAGAGGATATACAGTACCATTTTTGGAAATATCAGAAAGTAAAAACAAAACCAAAAAACAAAAACACTGCAGTACTTTAAAGACTAACTGCTATATTTTTAATGTGAGTTTTCATGGAGCAAGTCTACTTCATCATACATAGGAATGGAATAGCAAGGCATGAGCTTATATGCACCAGATACAGAGTCATAGAGTGATTTAATCAGAATGACATCATCATGTAAATCAATAGAGCATCCCACAGCTGGCAGGATCCACTCCTGGACCGGGACTCCTTGCTCATGGTCACTCACGCTCTGGTTACCTCCAGACTAGATTATTGCAATGCGCTCTACATGGGGCTGCCCTTGACGACCATTCGGAGGCTACAGCTGGTCCAGAATGCGGCAGCCAGGGTGGTGATGGGGTGTGGGCGTTATGCCCGTGCTTTGCCACTGCTCCGGGAGCTGCACTGGTTGCCAGTTTGTCTCCGGGTGCAATTCAAGGTGCTGGTTTTGACCTTTAAAGCCCTATATGGTAGTGGGCCGGGTTACCTAAGAGACCGCATCGCCCTGAGGATGTCTGTCCGTCCAACCAGAGCGGACCGGAGAGGCTCTCTAATTGTTCCATCAGCCAGAGGGGCTCGCCTCTCTGGCACAAGGAGGAGAGCCTTCTCCGTGTCTGCACCGGCCCTCTGGAACCTCCTGCCAACAGAGCTACGTCTCCGGACGGAATTGCTGCCTTTCAGAAAAGAACTTAAAACCTGGCTGGCGGGTCAAGTGTGGGGTGCAGGTGGAAGGGTAACCTCCATTGGGTGGTTGGTGTAGAAGAACTCTTCCCCATGGTGCCTTTGGATCCTGCAGCCCTTGTTTTTAGGGGGTGGGTAGTTTTAACTGTTTTTAACATGTGTTTTTTAATTTTTATTGTGAACCGCCCTGAGTTGGCTTTGGCCGAGTGAGCGGTATATAAATGTGACAATTAAATTAAATTAAATTAAAAATCTCTGGTTGTTATTCGAATCAGGTCTAAATTTCACCTATTCAATTTTAAATGTGGGGAATTACAAAAGAAACACCTGGCATTGAATTTATGCTAATGAATCTAACCTCTGTGTTGCTGTGTGAGCACATCTCCTATTCTGTGACACATGCTGTAAAAGGGAGTATTATGAAGGTGGTGTAATATTTGTCCTATGTTTGTCCTATGTAGAGTGCAGAAGGGCATTTTGGCAAGAGAATGCATAAATCACATTGGCAGAAGAACAAGTAAAACTGCCTTTAATGTTGTGTATGGTATTGAGTTCAGTTCAGAGTGAAGTATTGTTGTCCAAGATGGGTTGGAGATCTTTCATTATGCGTGTGAGGGGTTTAAATTGAGGGCTGAAAGTGACTATCAGTGGTGTTTGATTGCTTTCTCTTCTGGGCTTATCTTCTAGTAGGTTACTTCTCGGTATCCATCTAGCCCAGTTGATTTGTTCTTTAACCATATTGGATGGGTATTTTAGTTTGAGGAATGCATTTTGTATGTCATTGAGCTTGACATACCTGTCTTGTGGGTCTGAGCAGATGCGGTTATACCTGAGGGCTTCGCTAAAGTCAATGGATTTTGTTGTGTGTTCTGGATGGAAACTGGAGGCATGTGGTAGGTGTATTAGTCCATGGGTTTGTGATATGGTGTGGTACTGAGATGTCCATTTTGTAGCTAACACTGCTACTATTCCAAATAATTCATCTTTGGAAAGCTATTATAAAGCACTTAGCTACCTGAATAGTAGAAGACAATAGCTCCACTTCCTTTTTGGCTCAGAAGTCTTTACCAACCAAATGTCTAATGTTCTACTTGAAAGATGGAATGAAAGACAACTCTTAGAGATATTTAGAAATCATGACTCAGAAGAAGGTTTAGCCTTCTTATTGGATTTTCCCATGGTAGTTGGATAATACCAACTGCAAATGATGCACTTTGTTTAGGGTAAAAATACAGATTGTTTAACCATGTGGTCACACAAGGTAGTCTGGACTCAAAATGGAGTGATGATTCAATTCTGAAAAGTACTTCTTCTACCACATCCCAATTCTGTTCATTTAGTACAGAAATTTTGACTGCAGCATTTCAGCTGTGATGTTTGGTGAGCAGCCTTTATATGTAAAAGAAGATTTCCAATATCCAAGGTATAGATTTGCATTTTCAATGTTTATAATAGCCTCACCCAATTAAGGGACCTTTGGTATCAGAGTTGGTGAAAGCTTTTGCATAAGAATTGCAGATTGGTAGAGGCTGGAGATCAGTGTATAAGCCATACTAAGTTAGATGGTTTGGAATATAAAGCAATTTTATCCATTAATACACTGGGCCCTAAAACACAAGGATTACATAAAGGGGGAAAATTGTAACTTGCTATTGGAATTTCTATTAAAAGGAAGCAGAGAAACAGAGAAGCAAGGAGTTATAAAAGCTCACCCAACTTTTGTCCGAGCTTGGAGGGAGCGACTTAGTCCTCTGGATGCCCTGTGCCCTATGCCTTACTCCAGATGCCTAACCCTTGGATGCCTTTGGATGCCCTTTGACGCCCAGCGTTTCTGATGCCCAGCATTTCAGATGAACCAGCTGGTAGATGGAGAGGATAACTGATTGTTGACCACCACCGGGGGCTGACAGCAGATACCACCCGTCGATCGTGGTCTGCCGCCCACCTTGGAAGCCTGTTGCGGAACCTGCTGCACTTAGCATTGGGTTCGAATTAGCGAGATTGGGCGAGCGGACGTGGGCGGGGGAACAGAGCTGGGTGCAGAAGGACTGAAAATGATTGAATACAATAGAGCAGGGCTGAAGGCAGACAAGAGGAGTTGAAAAAGGGGCTGTGGAAGGTGAAGGAGGGCAAAGCAAGCAGAGAGTGAGCAGAGAGTAAAAACACCTCAAGCAGTAGAATTTGAACAGAACTTAAACAATTTGAATTATGGGGAGGCTTAATCAAGGCTGTGTAGTCAGGTGAAAGAGGTAAGACAGAGGCAAGGAGGAGTGCCTAGCAAGCGAGACACAAGAACGTCAAAGCAGAGTGAACGGAGAGGTGAGAGGAATTAAAAGGGGAGACTGGCAGCTGTGGCACAACGTGGAGGGGGCTGGCCGAATTCGTGAGAAGTAAGGTGTGGAGTAGGCAAGCAGCAACAAGGGGTGAGGAAGTAGCTCGAACAAGATTAGGGGAGCAAGAGGAACGGCGGAGCACCAAAGAGGTACAGCAATGCTAAGTAAGGAACAAGCAAGCGACAAGGTGCAGAAACTGTCAGAGAAGCACTTAGACGTCTACTGGGACTTTATTTGGACCTTGGTAAACTGAATAAGGGTTTTGTCTTCTCCCAAAGTGAAGGACTTTTCTTTCCCTATTTTGTGTGTGTGTGTGTGAGGGGTTTAAGATGAGGGGAGGGGCATTGTAGCTTGAGTAAAAGTAAAGTAAAGCAAAGTAAAGTAGGGTGTAGTAAGGAGAGAATAAAGGGAAGAAAGAGGGAGATTAGTACAGTAATCAAGACTACAGCAGTAAGAGTTTGGAGGATTATAGGGTATTGGGGAAGAATATACATTGATAGGTAATTTATAAAATATATAAATAGCTAAGTGAATGAGTTGTTGACATACAAAAAATCCTAAATCATTGTGGACAAGAAAACCGCATGAAAGACTGTCCGATCGTAATTATAAAAGACTGACTAGACTGGAGATAGAGATGACAGACCCAAATAACAACAAGGGCAGTTCTCAGGGTAGCTCAGAAAAACCCAAAGTTGAGAAGGGGGAAACTCCACAAACAGAAATGGGAGTTGTTCTTTAAAAAATTGAGTCCAGAATAGACAAAATGGA
The DNA here is from genome assembly GCA_035047345.1 of Bradypodion ventrale. NCBI lineage: Eukaryota > Metazoa > Chordata > Lepidosauria > Squamata > Chamaeleonidae > Bradypodion > Bradypodion ventrale. The sequence goes on from JAWDJE010000004.1 coordinate 61,925,045, forward strand.
GGCATATTTACAACAGAGTGACATGGCTAAGAAACAAGATAAGGATGTCATAATAAAAGGACAACAAAAATTGAGAGATATCTTGCTAACTTTACTAAAGCAGTAGATACAAAGTTCTCCCAGGTTGAAACAAAAATAAAAACAGTGGAAGATGTGATTAAGGTCATGCAGGAGTCAGAGAAAGAAAAAACATTAAAATAGAAAATCGAGAGGAGAGATTGTTTAGCTTAGAAGGCCAATTATAACAAAAAATGTAGTAATAAAATTTTTCCAAAAAACAATCCGGATTTACTAAAATCAAGGATATTAAAGAGGCTAAACTCAATGAAATTAGATAAGGACATAGTTTCAGAAGAAATAATGGGTATATATGGAATAGGTCAAAGGAAAGCTGGGCAGACAAAGAGACCAGTTTTAGTGAAATTTATAAATTTGGAAACTAAATTAAGAATAATGGCACGTATAAAGACCCTGGGAGAAAAGATATTGCAGTATGATGGCAATCAACTTGAAGTGTACCATGATATCTCAAAAGAAGAAAGATTGTGGAGATTAAAGATAAAACCAGTTATGAGCTTTTTGAGAAATAAAGGAGTCAAGTACAATTGGCAGTACCCACATAAACTAAAGTTTTTTTTTTGGGGGGGGGGCTCAGTCTTTAGGAAACAAACAGATTGCATGGATATACTGGAAATTTGGAATCTAACAATCTAATTAAGGAGGGAACGCAAGAATGGGAAAAATTTAAAGAAGAATTAATAGGTACAGGTTGTCAAAGCCCAAAGAAGGTAAAATTAATACCTTAAATAGCATAATTTGACAATAACATTACTAGGGCCAAGTAATCTTATTTGTTGAATGAGCCACAATTCTTTTTAAAAAAATTAGTTAGTGCTTTATGCTCATAGGATAAACTAGGTAGTAATAAAGTGTATTTTTCAGCATCACTCTGAAGAACATGCTTATCTTTGTTACTGATTAACATCAACAAACTTTTTATTTCAAGTTTTCTAGTACATCAGTAACATGAAAAGAATCGACCCATGGAATAGTCAACATCCCCTGACCATTATCTGGAGGTGGCACCCCAGTAGAGGGAGCTGGGGTGCAACAAATGAAGATGTTTGGAATTTGGGGTTAGTAGAGGAGATAGGTGGAGGGGAAAAATAGCACTTGAGGGATCTGTAAATGTAATACTGTAATGGGAAATTTGAAAAGAGACCAGAATGAAAAAGTTTAGAATAGTATCTTGGAACATCAAGGGTTTGGGCTGCCAAATTAAAAGGAGGAGGCTGGAAACAGCCTTAAGAAAGGAAAAACCAGACATCATTTTCCTACAGGAAAACTACCAAAAATTTGATCAAAATAATAATTTATATCTAGGGTGGACAGCAGTTTATGAAAAGGCATTGGGAACTTCAAAATCAAAAGGAGTAGCTACAGTAATATCAAAATGATTATGTTTTACAATGAAGAAATGTATCAATGATGGGGAGGGTAGGTATCAAATAATAACAGGAAAAATTGAGGAAGAAGAGGTTACACTGGTGAATTTATCTGTACCAAACCAAAACCAGGACAAATTCTTAGATAAAACTTTACTAGTTATAAAGAAGGAAAGAACTCAAAATATGATAATAGCAGGTGACTTCAATTTGATAAGATCCACAATGGATATTTCTAAAGTTTCTAAGCACAGAAAGATGGGCAAAAGTAGTATATTAGACAAATGGATGGAGAATTTTAACATAAGAGATTCATGGAGAGTATTGAAGGGATCTGAAAGGTCCTACACATTTTTCTCATTAGCACATAAAACTTACATGAGAATAGACTACATATTGGTATCAGAGAATTGTCTGGGGAACTCAGAAGAAGCTAGGACAGGGATCATAAAGGTGTCAGATCACATGATGACTCTTGTAGACATGCAGATAAAGAACGGGTCTAAACAGGACAAGGGATGGAGATTAGATACAACATTGCTCAAGAAGGGAAAAATTAAAGCGGAATTGAGAGCCAAGTGGCAAATGAATTGGACAATGGATGACACAGGTGATGTGGCACCTCACATTTTGTGGGATACAATCAAAGCGACATTTAGAGGGGATTGCATCAATGAGAAAATAATAGAAGACAGAAGACTTAAAGCAACCCAAGTAAAATTGGAACAAGAAATAAAAGAGCTAGAACAAGAACATGCTATTACTGGGAGGGAAGCAACGTGGGCAAAATGACAATCAGCTAGAAAAGTATTAATAGGGTAAGAGTTGGAGAAGGTAAGAAAATATATGGTTTACCCGAAAAGAGATAATTTTGAATTTAACAACAAAAACATGAAGAGATTGGCTAAGGCGGCAAGACAGGAAAAAAAGCAAAAGTGAGATAGAGGTTCTGATAGATAAAAAATGGGAAACAATGCAATAAAACAGTGGAAAAAATACAAATAGTGGAAGATTTTTTTCAGGATTATACAAGGAGAGAGAGGTTGATGAGCCACACGACACCTTTGGCTCCCTTCCCTGGCCCACCCGGTCGGGGAAGGTGGGAGCCCAGCTGGAGCCGTTTTCTGGATGCGGGGGTATGAATAGCCTCCGCCACTGAGCCCTGAGAGCCACACAACACCTTTGGCTCCCTTCCCTGGCCCGCCCGGTCGGGGAAGGTGGGAGCCCAGCTGGAGCCGTTTTCTGGATGCGGGGCTATAAATAGCCGCCGCCACCGAGCCCCGAGAGCCACGCAACACCTTTGGCTCCCTTCCCCGGCCCGCCCGGTCGGGGAAGGTGGGAGCCCAGCTGGAGCCGTTTTCTGGACGCAGGGCTATGAATAGCCACCACCACCGAGCCCCGAGAGCCACGCAACACCTTTGGCTCCCTTCCCTGGCCCGCCCGGTTGGGGGAGGTCGGAGTCCAGCTGGAACTGTTTTCCAAGTGGTGGGGGCTTTAGGGCTCTGGTGAGAATGTTTCAAAGCCAGGGGTTTGTCTCATGGACGGGATGGAGCTGAGGGTTTGGGCAATTGTTCTTGGGATTTCAGTACTGTATTTAATGGTATTTTGTATAATCTATATTTGTGTTTGCTTTTGCACTTTGCATTTGGTGTAACTGTTTAATGAATTGTATTGAATATATTGTAATGTATTGTGATATATTGTATTTTTTGTGTGATTATTGTGATATTATTATGCTGTACTTCTAACTTGTAAACCGCATTGAGTCGGTCCTCGGGCTGAGAGTTGCGGTATATAAATTAAAATTTCAATTCAATTCAATTCAATTCAAACACTTTTTAAAATCTTATCTTGAAAAGAACCTAACATTAAAAATAGAGGACATTCATAGAGAACAAATGGAGGAGAAGATAAATGATAAAGAAATAGAGGTGGTGATCCAAAAACTAAAAGTGAATAAAGCCCCAGAGGAAGATGGCTTCCCTTCCAAATTTTACAAAGAATTCAAGGATTTAATAATTCTCAGATTAAAAATGTATATAACTACATTCTAGAAGGAGGTAATATGCCAGATTTATGGAGCAAATCGATCACCGTTTTAATTCCTAAACTCAACAAAGAAAAAGAAAAGATTGAAATGTATAGGCCAATTTCACTACTAAATCAGGATGCAAAGATATTTACAGCCATTATGGCCCAAAGACTGAGCAAATTTATGAATCTGTATCTAGAGGAGGATCAAGTGGTTTTTTTAAAAGGGTAGGCAGATGGAGGGCTTGATATCTAGAGTGATCAATACCATAATTTTTTTTTAAAGGAAGAAAGAAAAGGTTTGTATTTTGGCTTTAGATATATAAAGCATTTGACTCAATTCAGTGGAAAACAATTAAGGAAATAATAAATAAATTAGGGTTTGGAATGAAGTTCAGGCACATAATAGAACAGCTATACAAACAAAGCTAAACCAGAATAAAGGTTAATGATCACTATAGTAAAGCAGTGAAATTAAACGCTGGCACAAGACAGGGATGCCCTCTATCACCCGCCCTATTCATAATGGCCATGAAGATTGTAGCTTCAACAATCAGGAAGGATGAAGAATTAAAAGGGATTGGTAAAAAAAAAGATAAGTATGTTCGCTGATGATACCCTACTGGTAATAAAAGACCCACAGCATAAAATAAGGAAAATGCAACACCATCTGAAATTGTTTGAAGATACCACAGGGCTAAAAATAAACTGGGATAAAACGGAAGCTATAACATGTAATCTTACAGAATTAGAAAAAGAGAAATTGATGGATACTTATCAATTTAAAGTTAAAAGCAAGATGAAATATTTGGGTATCTTCATAACAGAAGAAGTTAAGGACCTTTATAGAATAAATTTTGAAAAAACAAGAAAGAAGTGAAAAACACAATGCAATTAAAGAAACTGAAATTATCATGGTTCAGGAAAATAAGTATATGTAAAATGAAACTAATTCCAAAAATAAATTTCCTATTGGAGAACTTACCTATAAAAATACAAGAAGGTGAATTTAAAGCTTGGCAAAAATTGTTAAATGAATATTGCAACAATGAGGAAAAACCTAGGATAATTAAGCACTTTTGGTATTAGAAACAGAGTAAAGGGGGTTTAGGCATACCCAGCATTAGGGATTATTATTACACTTTTCATTTGAGAAGAGTTATTAAAAAGTTGACCCATGAGAATTCAGAGAGCTTAGAACCAGATTGGTTAGAATATAAGAAAATGAAAGGAGAGTTATTTCTTGGGGTCTATTCACCCAAACAAAAAAATAATAATATATGGAAAACCTTAAAACAAAAGATGGCTCCAAATACATAGCTCTCCCGTTATAGAAATTTTAGACATAAAAAACTGTCCATTGACATCTTCAAAAGTTATAAGAAATATATTAATACAGAATGAAGTGTTATTATTAAGGGAATGGATGGGGAAATACAATAATAGTCAGGCAAGAAAGGAAATTTATAAATTTTTATTTATTAAAATTTTCAAACAAATTTACATCATATAAAAGAATAAAACAAAAAATATACATAAGAAAAAATACATAATGCATTTGCATACAAATTATATCTATTTGGATTCTGACACCATATTACAATTAGACAAATTCATTAATACACCACTACATTATTAGCCTATTCTTGTAAATTGCAAGTAAAACTTTTTTATCATAAACTTTAAATATGGTGTGATATTTACTACATAAGTTCGTTAATAATAATAATAATGCAGTACTATGTAAATAATATAAAAATACAATAACGAAAGAAAAAATTAGTACACCCTGTGATATTTACATTGCCCTGGAGAAATCCGGATGTCTTAATATTTTCCTTCCAAAAACTTCTCTGATCAGGTGCAGGTTTATTTATTTCATCCCCTCTAAGTGAGTAATCCAAAAAAGCCTGCCAAATATTCCAAAATCTGTTCTCTTAATACCCCTTTTTTATCTCCCAAGTTAATTTATCATTCAATGCTAAGTTCCACATTTCTTTATACCATTCTTCTATCTTTATTCTTATATCATTTTTCCAATTTCTAGCAATACATTGTCTACCAACTGTAAGCATTATTTCTAATAATTCTTTTTCATCCCTATTTAAATTAAAGCATTCCACATCTGGTAACATGGTGATACTTGACCCCAGTTTAATTTTCTTGCCCATAATTTCACCAATCTCTTTCTCAACTCCCCCCCCCCAAAAAAAAAAATCATTTACCACAGTACAGCTCCACCACATATGTTCATATGTACCAAATTACAACTAAATTGGTTCCAAGAAATTAAAATGGACAAAAGGGATAAAAAATAAGAGAAAAAGACTTTGAAGAAAGGTCCCCAACACCATTTGAAGAATTAATACATGAGATAAGAAATGGGAAGAAAAAGATTCAGGGCTCAGTAGGTAAAATATATCAAGAAATAAATTAGATGGTCTGGAATATAAAGCAATTTTATCCATTAATACACTGGGCCCTAAAACACAAGGATTACATAAAGGGGAAAAGATTGCAACTTGCTGTTGGAATTTCTATTAAAAGGACAGGTATACAGCTTCAGTAACACAAACACACAACTCCCTAAGAAATATAAGCCATTGTTTTACCAGGTGTTGTTATATCAGGTCCTTTTGTGATCCCAGAGTCAGTCTCTGTGGTTGACTCTATCCCTAAATAAATAAATAAATAAATAAATTGTTACAAATGACCTATGCTAACAAGAGAAAAAAGAAGAAACAGTGTGATGCTATTGATTTTCCTGGCCCTCTTAGTAACTTGAACAAATCTATGATCCTGGATAGACAACTTCAGAATGAAATTATATTTTTAAAAAATAAAGTTAATAATATGCATTCACTATCTTGTTTTTACTGGTTTAGTCGGGGCTCAGAGGAGCCAAGAAACACCTGGGAGCAGCCGGCATGGCTTTAAAATGCCAGCGCTGGGACTGCCCCCTCCCGGACTGCTTCTCCGCCTGCCGGGTTGCTCCCCAGCCTGGTCGAGGCTCAGAGGAGCCAAGAAACACCTGGGAGCAGCCGGCGTGGCTTTAAAATGCTAGCGCTGGGACTGCCCCCCCACCGGACTGCTTCTCCACCTGCCGGTTCACTCCCCAGCCCGGTTGAGGCTCAGAGGAGCCAAGAAACACCTGGGAGCAGCCGGTGTGGCTTTAAAACACCAGCGCTGGGACTGCCCCCCCACTGGACTGCTTCTCCGCCTGCCAGTTCACTCCACAGCTGTTCCCTGGGCTGCCTCCCCCGCTCAGTCTGGAAGGGAAGAAGATACCGACGGGTTGTGGATAGCCGAAGACCTGCCACCACAGCTGTGCCTGGGCCGGGGTTGCCTTTCCTCCTATCAGGGGCATTGATTTGGGTCCTGTGGATCGTAGAACATGGGCTCCGACAGGTATGTGGAGCCTTGGGTTCCGTTCATGGTTGTCGGGGCTTGGTTTCCACTCCCTGGACTCTATGGACTGGCGAGGGTGTTTTGTTCTGTTCTGTGGTCTAATTGTAATTACTTTATTATGGTATTTTATTATGTATAATTTTATTGTATTTGATGTTTTGATATTTTATTTAAAACCTTTACCTTTACCTTATAGTATTTTGGTGTATTTATTATGTATAATGCTATTGTATTTTTGAATTGTATTTCTTGGACTTTTGGCATTTTATTGTCTATTTATTTATTTGTATATTGATATGGGTATTGGTATATTGGTATGGATTGTATTGTATTCTGCTTATGTACATGGTTTACTAATTTTGTATTGATTTGTAATTGTATACTATTATGTTTTGTGTGTTTATATTGTTTTCTCTTGTTATATTGTATTTAATTTATTTGTTGTAAGCCGCCCTGAGTTGGCCCTGGCCAAGTAGGGTGGGATATAAATCGAATAAATGAATGAATGAATGAACGAATATAAGTTTAAGCACCATACATGTTCTTGCCTCTATAAAACCATTCTGATATAGAAAGAATGACATCACTTTTCCTCTATATGTCTGTTGATATATTTCTAATGATTCCACCATCAGTTCTACTGTCTTCGTTTTTCATATGATTTGACAGGATTTGTACAAGATCATTTTAAATGCAAAGCAAAAGCAAAGCAATCACACTAATATACCATCCCATTGTGCTTAGTGCCCTCTCTGGGCAGTTCACAAGTTATTTAGTGTTTTGCCCCCAACATGCTGGGTACTCATTTTACCAACCTCGGAAGGATGGAAGGCTGAGTCAACCTTGACCCCTAGTCAGGACCAAACTCAGAACCTTTTGGTTGCAGTACAGCAGTTTAACCACTGCACTACCAGGGCTTCTAATATTATAAAACACAATCAGGTCAATACAAATGGGTATACAGTAATACCTCATACAATGTCTGCTTCATACAACGTCAGATCCATACAACGTCGGCCAATTCTGGGGGAAAGGTGCCTCATAAAACATCGCCGGACGTTGTATGAGGTATTAGGGTTTCCGCGAGAGTTTGGACTTGCAGCTTGGAGGCCCCACGGAGTTCGACCGGCAGCTGGCTAGAAGAGGCGGGAAAGAAAGAACTCACCCGAGAGATGAGTTCTTTCTTCCCCGCCTCCTCCAGCCGGCAGCTGGTTGAACTCCATTGGAGGCAGGGAAGAAAGAACTCACCCGAGAGATGAGTTCTTTCTTCCCCGCCTCCTCTGGCCAGCTGCTGGTCGGACTCCATTGGAGGCGAGGAAGAAAGAACTCGCCCGAGAGATGAGTTCTTTCTTCCCTGCCTCCTCCGGCCAGCTGCCGGTCGGACTTCGTTGGAGGCGAGGAAGAAAGAACTCGCCCGGGAGGAGTTCTTTCTTCCTGCCTCCTCTGGCCAGCTGCTGGTTGGACTCCATTGGAGGCGAGGAAGAAAGAGCTCGCCTGAGAGACGAGCTCTTTCTTCCCCGCCTCCTCTGGCCAGCTGCCAGTTGGACTCCATTGGAGGCTGGGAAGAAAGAACTCACCCAAGAGACAAGCTCTTTCTTCCCCACCTCCTCTGGCCAGCTGCCAGTCGGACTCCGTTGGAGGCGAGGAAGAAAGAACTTGCCCGAGAGATGAATTCTTTCTTCCCCACCTCCTTTGGCCAGCTGCCAGTCGGACTCCATTGGAGGCGAGGAAGAAAGAACTTGCCCGAGAGATGAGTTCTTTCTTCCCTGCCTCCTCCATCCCGCTGCCAGTCAGACTCCGTTGGAGGCAGGGTAGAAAGAACTCGCCCGAGAGACGAGTTCTTTCTTCCCCGCCTCCTCCGGCCAGCTGCCGGTCGGACTCTGTTGGAGATGGGGAAGAAAGAACTCGCCCAAGAGACGAGCTCTTTCTTCCCCGCCTCCTCCGGCCCGCTGCCGGTTGGACTCCATTGTAGGCAGGGAAGAAAGAACTCGCCCGAGATATGAGTTCTTTCTTCTCTGCCTCCTCCGGCCGGCTGACAGTCAGACTCAGTTGGAGGCAGGGAAAGAAAGAACTCACCCGAGAGATGAGCCCCAAGTGAGTTCTTTCTTTCCCCGCCTCCAACGGAGTTCGACTGGCAGCCGGCCATGCAGTTTGTGCTGTTACAATGTATCTCTATGGGAACGACGTTATACAAAGCATCGGTGGCAATAATTTGGACGTTGTATGAGGCATCACGGCTAGGATTTTGCATGCCTCATACAAAGTCGGAATTCATACAACGTTCTAACTTGTGGAACCATGTTTGGACATTGTATGAGGTATTACTGTATTATTTTATTTAATCACAATTCCAAACATGCTTATGAGTCCAAGCATACGCTAACCATTATCCTAGCATACATAAATTTTCAATTTTTTGTAAGTGCTCCTTGGAATCTATTGAAGCCAGAGATATAAACAAATCCATTGGTTAATATATATGTTACAGTTAAAACTAATTTTCAGTTAAAAATAATTTTCCCTAGTTAAAACTAGTTCTGACTAACTGCATTTGTGAGAACTAGAATCAACTGATGATGAAAGATCCATTTCTCGTAGGCTTACCATAATTCTCTCCCGCCAAACCAGGACAGCCATGTGACATCATTGCATTCTTCAAGCTGTGCATGCATCAGACAGGGCTGCCAGGGAGACTGCGGCTCTAAGACCCCACAGAATCTCCATCCAGTGTGGACAGCCTTTGTCAGTTTAAAATAAATTGTAGTCAAGGGTTCCCCCCCCCCATGTGATTCTTCTTGCAAAAGACTATTCTTGGTGGTTCTAGTTTAATTTTTATATAAAATTTCTCGGGCTACTCTTGAAACCATCCTTCCTCACCCTGAGGTCACTCCACCCTCCCTTTCACACACACACCACTGAAATAGACTCACTCTCAAACCCCACATGAGGATCCCTGGAAGAAAGTGCTAAAGAGGGGCCCAGAATGGCAATGCAGTCCATGGTGCCTCCATTTCCCTCCGGAAGGAGAAAAGCAGGAGACAGGAAGGAACTTATTTTGGAGGAGGACCTTTGCGATGGAGGACTCACTTTCTGTCCACCCTGTCCCCTTCCTCTCTAGGAATATCGACCCTATGCAGTTAACCCTTTGTGGCCACGTGAAGCAGAAATCCTCCATCCCAGTGTATGGTGGAGGTTTGGCTTCTTAGATATGGGTATCTCTTGCTCCCTCCCGGCTTTCAAGAAAAAGGGCTGAGGACGACTCCTTGTCCCCCAAACCTCAATATAAGCCAAGGATTTTTGCAAAGAGTTATTTCACTGCCACTGTGCCTTTCTTTCAATTATCTTGCTTGCAAGTATCTTCCCTCCCCGGCGGCCTTCTCAAGGTGCTGTTTTGCCTTCGCCACTTTCAAGCAAATTGAAAGAAAGGCTTGGAGGCAGTGAATTAACTTTTTGCAAAAATCCCTTGGTGATCATGCTTCCTTTGTTCAAATTTAAAAATCTGGGACTTTTACATGTTTTTTCTTGAACCAGCCAAGACAGCTTGAATCCGGGAAAATCCTGGAAAAGCGGGACATATGGCAACCCTAATTTCTTGTGAAAACTGGTTTTAACTAGTCAAAACTAGTTCTAACTAAATGGCTTAGTTATAACTAGAATTTCCTATCAAGGAAAAAGTTTCAGTTAAAACTAGTTTCCAGTTAAAATGGGTTTTGACTAGTCAAAATTAGTTCTGACTAGTCAAAAGTAGTTCTAACTAAATGTCTTAGTTACAACTAGAAAGTGTGAGGCTGGCGAAGCCTCACTTTTCCAGCTGATAAGTGAAAGTGTGTGGCTGGAAGTGCGAGGCTGGTGGAGCCTCGTTTTTCCAGCCAAAGCGCAGTGCGGGGACCACAGGGTGTGTGTGTGTGGCAACAGAGGTGAGACATTGCTGGGACAGTCTGGATACTGTGAAGGGACTGAAAGGGGGCTGCAGTGACTCAATGTTAAGAAGCTCACCTTGTTAGCTAGAATGCTGGCAAGTCAACAGTTTGAGACCTGGGGACTGCTTGATGGTTTGAGTGCTCGTCTCTATCCTAGCTCTTGGGGGACATGAAAGGAGCCTCAGGTGCATGCCACCCATGGAGTTTCGAGGCCAGGCCAACGCTGAAAGAAGAAAGTGCGAGGCTGGCGGAGCATAGCTGTTCCAGCCGAAGCTCAGCGCAGGGACCACCAGGAGTGCAGCAGAGGTGAGATGTTGCTAGGACTGTCCCGGAGACTGCAATGGGACTGCAAAGGGGCTGCGGTGGCTCAGTGGTTAAGAAGCTTGCCTTGTTAGCTGGAAGGCTTGCAAGTTGGCAGTTCGAGACCCAGGGACTGCATGACAGTGCCCTAGCTCTTGAGGACATGATAGGAGCCTGAGGCGTGCACCACCCACAGGGTCTCGAGGCCAGGCCAGCACTGGAAGAGGAAAGTGCAAGGCTGGCAGAGCCTCGCCTTTCCAGCCAAAACACAGCGGGGGGACCACGGAGGTGTGTGTGTGCAGCAGAGGCAAGAGGTTACTGGGATGGTCCTGGAGACTGCAAAGGGACTGCAAAGGGGCTGTGGTGGCTCAGTGGTTAAGAAGCTTGCCTTGTTAGCTGGAAGCATGGGCAAATCAGCAGTTAGAGATCCGGGGACCTCGGAGGGGAGGCACAGCAGAGGCAAGATGTTGCCAGGACCGTCCCAGAGATGGCGTGTGCCATGGGGTCTCAAGGCCAGATGGCAGGGCAGCAATGAACATGCCAGGCTTTTGCACCATAATGTACTTAAATCCAGAATCATCTTGCATTTGCATGTCAATCAAATCAACCTGGCAACTACTGCTTATTTCTGAATGAAGAATGGGTTTAGAAACAAGCCCCCTTTTCCTCATACACTTTATGTTGACAAGTTTCGCACATAGACAGAAATATATTTATCATTTCTAATGTTATATTGACATATTTTCTTGAGGTTTCCATTTTTAATCTGTCTTGACCTCCATGACCTGCAGCCACATGAGCTACCTCAATAATATCAAATATTTCATTTGCATATAGGAAGTTGTTGCCAACTTTCTTGTCCTACAGATATTAAGATCCTTGAATCTATTTAATCTTCTGTACTGTTTCTGTGTTTTTTTCCAGTGGCCTATGCTTCCTCAACATCGTCCATTAGTTTTTCATAATTCTCTTTTCTAATAACATTGTAGTGGTTTTCTTTTCTTTTTTGGCTTTCTTCTATCTCTAAAATCCTTTCCAAAAATTCTTCTTTCCATACTATTTGTTTATTTGAATCTGCCATGAGAACTTTTTGGGAAGCTATTCGCCAAATAGAAACCAAATAGGACTGAAAATACCTAATAGAAAAAAAGCTGCAGAGCGTCCCCAAAATACCATGTCACTTGCAAGGCACGATAGTGCTGAGCTGAGTGATGTGCAGGTATGCAGAGCCAGCATTTATTGGTTTGCAAGGAGACATCACTATGCCAATAATCACTTGACCATTTTCAGGGCTGCTGCAGCCAAAAATGTGTGCCTGGGGGAGGGACGCATTTTCAGCTGTAGCAAAACACAGGCACCTCGAAGGAAGGCAGAAAGGGTAGAAACAGCCAGGTAACAAGGTGAGTTTAGTGTCTTGCACGGAAGACAAAGAAGGAGCCGCAGTGAGGGCTAAAACACAGCTTTATTGCATAATGGTCAGGATGAACATGTGGTAATGGCGGAGGTACAGCTCATTTTATACTGCAGTAATACATTTGAAAAGGATTGCACGGTAGCTCATTGGCTGCTACCTGCGTGATGTCATTCTGAGTCACGCCCATCTTCTCCAGGTGGTCCTTGCGCGGGAAGGTTCCCGTGGTTGCCAGTGATTGGGGGAATTTGAACCATGTGAGCTGAACGCTTGCAGCTGCCCTCTATGGACAGCTGGCTCACATTCCTTTAACAGCTGAGTTACATTGTAATCATTGTCAGGTTACATTCATACATTCTTAAAGTAATACTGTTACATACACAACACTCCTCCCCCCCCTAGGATGGGATGAAGTCCCTCAATCATTGTGGCTTCCTGCATGTGTGCTTGAGGTGTACGACTGCTTGGCTGAGCTCAGGGGAACTAGGGACTCCGAGTTCCGCAGACTCTCGTCCTCCAATGGAAAGGGGGGACTCATTAGTCGCTTGACGGGGACTCTGTGACAACCTTGCATTTGGAGAGGGGAACGGAACAAGTAGCAGGGATGTGAACCCCTGTCTGTCGCTTGTGGTGCCTGGGGACCCCCCCAGCACGAACCTTGGAACCAACAAGGAGACCCTTGTTGCCTTGTCCCGGTCTCTTGCGCCTGCAACCGGCGTACTTGCGCTACCCACTGCTGCCTGACTCAAGTTCTTGGGGATGGAGAGAACGAACTTCCCCCTGCTGCCTGGTTCGGGGGTCTTAGTGATGGGGTAAACTCTAAAACAAAAGGACTGGGAGGACTAGAGGTACCAGGGGCTGAACTAAAACCCCTCTTCTCGCTCGGACGGGTGGGGGACCACTCCGCGACACCCCCCTGGTACGGCAACATAAAGTCAAACTCATTCCACTCTTTCAAAGTATCCTCTTCCTCGTCTGAGAATCCAGGGTATGCATTTGTACCCAAGGATGTCCCTGTGTCTCCCCCTTGGGTTACGCGGGTGGGGGAGGACCCTAACGCTGACTCCCTTTCACTGGTAACTTGCCTTCTGAGTTGGTCAGCATGCCTTCTCCACAGTAGACCTGTGCTAGTCTCGACCCTGTAAGACACTGGCCCTGTTTGCTCAATGACCGTTCCTGGAACCCACGTTGGTCCCGAGGTTGCATAATTTCTGCAGTGAACCGGGTCCCCTACCGTAAAACTTTTGGAGCTTCCTAACTCTATATTTCTCCCCTCATCCTCCACCCTGGTCAGATCCAACCGATCAAAAAGTGTTACCGGCTTCCTCCGCATGAGGAGCTCTGCCGGCGACAATCCTGAAGCTAGGGGAGTTGCCCTATAACAGATGAGGAACTGACACAGTTGGAGGTTCAACTCACCGGGACCCATGCGCCGCAGTGCATCTTTCGTAGTGCGCACTTGGCGCTCTACCTGACCGTTTTTGGCAGGGTGAAACGGGGCAGAGGTGATAGGCCGGATGGCATTCCTTTCGATGAACGCCTTGAATTCCGCAGACGTGAAGGTACTGGCGTTATCGCTCACAAGGACGTCCGGCAGGCCGAAGCAACTGAACACCTTGCACAATTGTTTAACGGTTGCGGCAGATGATGTGTTAGACATGGGAATGACTTCTAACCACTTGGAGTATGAGTCGACTATCAGCAGAAACATGGACCCGCGGAAGGGGCCAGCGAAGTCAACGTGTACTCGGGACCATGGCCCGCTGGCCGTGTCCCATTCCCTATCGGGCAGCCAGGACTCCTTGGGCCGAGAGCTCTGGCAGCTCTCGCATGTGCCCACCAAATGCTCTATATCCGTAGCTCCTGGCCAGTGCTTTGGAACGCACTATTCCTGGGTGGCTGGTATGCAGTAGCCTCAGCACCTTAGCTCGTAACTTCTCTGGGATAACTACCCGCTGGCCCCAGAGAAGGCAGCCCTTTTCAAGGGAAAGCTCTACTCTGCGCCTGAAAAACGATTTGAATTCCTCTTCGGGGGGAGTTGTGGGCCACCCTTTTCTCACCCAGGAACTAACTTGGGGCAGGATCTTGTCGGCCGCCGTGGCTTTGGCGAGGTCTGCGGGAACTATGGGGGGCAAGTCGAGGGACTTGATAAGCAGGACTTGGTGGTCCTGCTCTACCTCACATTTGGGGTCTCCTAAACTAGGGAGGGGAGATCGGGACAGCGCATCTGCATGAGAGATCTCCTTCCCTGGGCGATGTACCAGCTCATACTGATAGGTGTTGAGGAAAATCACCCAACACAGCATCCTGGGGGACAGGATTTGTGGGGGTGGGCTTGCCTGTAGTGAAGATTCCCAACAGGGGCTTGTGATCAGTCACAATCGTGAACTCGCGGCCATATAGGAAATCGTGGAACTTCTTTGTTCCCGCGATTATGGCCAGGGCCTCTCTATCTGTTTGCGTGTAGTTGTGCTCTGCCTTTGAAAGTGACCTGGAATAGAAGGCAACTGGGGCTTCTCTCCTGCTCTCTAACACATGGCACAGCACCGCCCCCACCCCCACTGGTGATGCATCACAGACCAGAACTACTGGTTTCTTCGGGTCGAAATGAGTCAGAACAGCATCCGAGGATAAGAGCACCTTGAGCTCTTTGAACGCTTTCTCCTGCCTATCTCCCCACCGCCAAACTGCATCTTTCTTAAGTAGCCCGTGCAGGGGCTCTGCAACGGATGCCTTCCTTGGCAAGAAGGTATGGTAAAAATTCAGGAGCCCTAGAAATGACTGCAGCTCCGGTTTCGCGGTGGGGTGAGGGGTGTTTTGCACAGCCGCAACCTTGGACTCGGATGGCTTGATGCCCTCCGGGGTTATCTTGAAACCGAGAAACTCAATCTCCCTTGCGAAAAACACACATTTGTCCCTTCTCAACCTCAGTCCCGCTCTTTCGAATATGGAGAGGACCTTGTCTAGTCTTCTCGCTAGTTCCAATTCGCTCCCTGCTGTTATCAAAACATCGTCAAAATATGGGAGCATGCCTGGAAGCCCCTTTAAAAGGCGTTCCACGAGGGACTGGAAGATCCTGGGGGCCGAATTTACGCCGAATTGTAGGTGTGTTACCTTGAATGCCCCCTTATGTGTGATGATGGTTTGTGCAGCGGCAGCAGCTGGGGTTACCGCGAGCTGCTGGTACGCCTGCGTCAGGTCTAGCATGGCAAAACACCTCCCCCCATGCAACGTGGCCAGTAAGTGGCTAACTACTGGCACCGGATATGCATTTGGCCGAATGGCCTTGTTAATTGTACATTTGTAGTCAGCGCAAATCCTGACCTCCCCATTGGATTTTAAAGCTGTAACAATTGGAGTTTTCCACTCCACAGAATCAACTGGAACTAAAATCCCCTGCCCCACCAATTTGTCCTGTTCTGCCTCAATCTTGTCCTTGAGGGCGAAGGGAACTCTTCTTGGCTTGAGATGTATGGACCGGATTTCTGGGTCCAACTCAAAAGAAACCAGGGGCCCCTTGTAAGTACCGAGCCCCTTCTTGAAAACGTCTGGGTGCGCATCGCACACATCCCGAATTGGGTCAGTTTCTATGGGGTTTATGCTGGACAGTTCAATTCCCAGGGGAGCAAACCACTGGGTTCCCAAAAGGCAACAGTTCCCCCCTCGAGAACCACTTAGGGCAGTTTTTCTGTGAACCTTTTGAACTTCACCGTGAAGTTCCCCACCCCCAACACCGGGATCCCATAACCCTGCACGTCCCGTAAGTATGACTTCATGGCCTGCAACTTGGGCCGCGCATTCGGGGGAATGCGCAGGAACTCCTTCTGGGACAGGACGGAGTAGGATGACCCCGAGTCTATTTCCATCCTAACCGGAACCCCTTGCAACAGTACCTCTACGTAGAAGCGCTGGTGCTCCAGGCACACGCGGTTCACGCCTGCTGCATCGTCATTGGCTGAGACCTTTCCGATGCCGGCTGCCTTGCGTTGGTGTGCTTGAGGGTGTCTCGATGCACCCTTGTCCTCAGTTCACCCGCGCCTGCAGACCCTGGCGATGTGGCCTTTCCGGCCGCAGTTGTGGTTTCCTCTCTCGCTGGCTTGGTGCTTTTCTCCGTGCCTCTTTACTCTCTGCACATCGTCGTCCTCGCTGGAGCAGGAGTCCGCAGTTGTGGATGACTCCTCAGAGGTCGCTGGGGTGCCTGTGGGCTGTCGGGGGCCCTACCAGGCCGCTTGTGCTGAGGTCCGCCGGGCCGCTTGCACGGGTGACTTGGCCCTCTCAGGTGTGGCCCCTCGGGACTTAAAAACTCTGACCCCACTCCTTGCTGCCTCGGCCGCTTGGGCCTCTCGCAGTACCTCGTTGAACGTGAGGTGATGGTCGCGGGTCATCAACTTCCTCTGGACCTCTTCGTCCCTCAGGCCGCACAACATGTGGTATCGAAGGGCTGTGTCCAGGTCCTCCCATTGGCAGTGGACGGCTACCAGCCTAAGGGCCGCTGCGTAGGCAGATACGGATTCCCCTGGGCGCTGATCCTGCCTGTGGAATGCAACCTGGGCTGGAAAAATGGAAACGGGCGGCTGGAAGTGCTCCCTCAGTATCACAAGAATGCAGTCAATGGGCACCGCATCGACTTTCCAGGAAGCCACCAGGTTCATCAGGATGCGCAGCATGGCCGGCCCCACCTGGGCTAGGAAGTGCGAACGCACCTTCCCTTCGTCGTCGATGCCTGCAGCATCCATGGCATGCCGAAACTGGCACTCGTACAGCTCCCATTGCTCGGGATCGCTGATGTCGAACTGGCGAGGCTTGATCTTGGGATGTGCCATGGATCCCACCTTCGTCGCAAATTTAGTGTCTTGCACGGAAGACAAAGAAGGAGCCGCAGTGAGGGCTAAAACACAGCTTTATTGCATGATGGTCAGGATGAACATATGGTAATGGCAGAGGTACAGCTCATTTTATACTGCACTAATACATTTGAAAAGGGTTGCACGGTAGCTCATTGGCTGCTACCTGTGTGACGTCATTCTGAGTCACGCCCATCTTCTCCAGGTGGTCCTTGCATGGGAAGGTTCCCACGGCTGCCAGTGATTGGGGGAATTTGAACCATGTGAGCTGAACGCTTGCAGCTGCCCTCTATGGGCAGCTGGCTCATGTTCCTTTAACAGCTGAGTTACATTGTAATCATTGTCAGATTACATTCATACATTCTTAAAGTAATACTGTTACATACACAACAGTGAGCTTCTTAATTTCTGAGCCACCACAGCCTCTTTGCAGTCCCTTTGCAGTATCCGGACTGCCCCGCAATGTCTCGCCTCAGCTGCCTCCCCCCCCCCACATGTTCCCCACACTGCGCTTTGGCTGGAAAAACAAGGCTCCACCAGCCTCGCACTTTCCTCTTCCAGTGCTGGCTTGGCCTCAAGATCCCGTGGGTGGCGCAGGCACTCAAACCGTCATGCAGTCCCCGGGTCTTGAACTGCCAACTTGCCAGCCTTCCAGCTAACAAGGCGAGCTTCTTAACCACTGAGCCACTGCAGCCCCTTTGCAACCCTGTTGCAGTATCCGGAACCATCCCAGCAACATCTCGCCTCTGAAGGCCCCCACTCCATAGTCCCCACACTGCGCTTTGGCTGGAAAAGTGAGGATCCACCAGCCTCGCACTTCCAGCCATGCACTTTCACGTATCGGCTGGAAAAGTGAGGCTCCGCCAGCCTCGCACTTCTACGAATTATAATTAGGAAATTCTAGTTGTAACTAAGATGTTTAGTTAGAACTAGTTTTGACCAGTCAGAACTAGTTTTGACTAGTCAGAACCCATTTTAACAGGAAACTGATTTTAACTGAAACTTTTTCCTTGATAGGAAATTCTAGTTTTAACTAAGCTGTTTAGTTAGAACTAGTTTTGACTAGTTAAAACTTGTTTTCATGAGAAATGTATATTTCATCATCAGTTAATTCTAGTTTTCACAAATGCAGTTAGTCAGAACTAGTTTTAACTAGGGAAAACTAGTTTTAACTGAAAACTAGTTTTAATTGTAACATATAAACATGATGCTGTTACTGTTCCTTCTACAGAATTCTATTGTGTATTAATATTAATATGAAGATAATTAAGTTGGTCACAGTGGTGTAGTTGTTACTAATTTAACAAGTTGCTATCTCAATTCTTTTTGAACAGATCAGGTCTTGCAACTGGCATACAACTAGGAATGGAAATGGAAACTCATTAATTATGTCTGTCCATCCAACCAGAGTGGACCGGAGGGGCTCTCTAATTGTACCATCAGCTAGAGGGGCTCGTCTCTCTAGCACAAGAAGGAGGGCCTTCTCTGTGTCTGCACCGGCCCTATGGAACCTCCTGCCAATAGAGTTATGGCTGCAGACGGAATTGCTTCCCTTTAGGAAAGAACTTAAAACCTGGCTGGTGGGGCAGGTGTGGGGCACTGATGGAGGTGTGACCCCCGCCTGCTGGCTCCTATAAAACAAGATTAAGTTCCTCCCTATTTTTTGCAGATGGGGTGGGTGGGATTTTAATGGGGATGGTTTTAATTGATTTTATTATGGATGCTTTTTTAAGCTTTTACCTGTGAGCTGCCTGAAGTCGCTTCGGCGAGAGGGCAGTGATACAAATGTGACTTATCAATAAATAAATAAATAAATAATTCATCATTGTGACTAATGTGATTGTACTCATGTGCTGCTTTAAATCCACAGAAGGAGTCTAGTTGTAATAATTTACTACACAAACTTTGTAAACATTTTACAAGTAGGAAGCAACTATCCATTTTTCATATAGAATGGGTATAGTACATACGTTCACAGAAATCTTCTATGGGTGTCCAGTTTGAGTCAGGAAGGCATGTTGAAACATTTAGTTTCCCATGGATGTTATAAAAACCATCCAGACATTCATAGATTACATACTCATGGGTATGAAAGCTGTCTCCAACAATTGGAACAGTATTTTTCAATGTTGGTGGAGACCCACAATCACCTGTGATGAGCAAAAAAATCCATGCATATCCATAATTAGGATCAGTTGTGTTCATTGAAAATTACATACTTCATTCTAATTAAGTTCTAACTGGAGTTCTACTACACATTTTGAAAATGAATTTAGCCTCCCTAGTGCTCCTACTCTAAGGATTGCTGGTAAATTCAAACAATAGGGAAGACTAATCAGAAGTGCCCGTTCCTCTTCAAACTGGCAAGACCCAGTGACAAAACTGCCTTGCTGAAAGAACAATAGTTTAAATTTACTGTAGTGGGATTCAGGCATTTTGCATCAGTTAGAAGCAAAGGAAACAATTGTAGGAGAAATAAAATGTTCACAGTCTGATGCTGAATATTTATTTATTTTTATTTTATTTATTTATTTCAATTTCTATACCGACCACTTGGCCAAGGCCAACTCAGGGCGGTTCACAGCATAATAAAAAACATAATTAAAAACATAGTTTAAACTGTTTAAAAAACTACCCACCCACTCACTAAAAAGGGTGCAGGGGCCAAGGGTGCTGGAATTCGCTATACCAGCCACCCCGCAGAAGTCACCCCTCCACCTGCACCCCATACTTGGCCTGCCAGCCAGGTTTTAAGTTCTTTTCTGAAGGGCAGCAATTCCGTCTGGAGACATAGTTCTGTTAGTAAGAGGTTCCAGAGAGCCGGTGCGGATACGGAGAAGGCCCTCCTCCTTGTGCTGGAGAGGAGAACCCCTCTAGCAGATGGTACAATGAGAGAATCCCTCTGGTCCACTCTGGTTGGACAGACAGATGTCCTTAGGGCAATGTGGTCTCTTAGGTAACCTGGCCCACTACCATGTAGGGCTTTAAAGGTCAAAACCAGCACCTTGAATTGCACCCGGAGGCAAACTGGTAACCAGTGCAGCTCCCGGAGCAGAGGCGAGGCACGGGCATAATGCCCGCCGCACCCCATCACTACCTGAGCCGCCACGTTCTGGACCAGCTGCAGCCTCTGAATGGTCAACAAGGGCAGCCCCGTGTAGAGAGCATTACAATAATCAAGTCTGGAGGTGACCAGAGCATGTGTGACCATGAGCAAGGGATCCCTATTCAGGAGCGGGCGCAACTGGCGAATTACACGAAGTTGTGGAAAGGCCCTCCTGGTCACGACTGCCACCTGCTCTTCCAGCAGCAGACGCGCGTCCAGGAGGACCCCCAAGTTGCACACTGGGTCTGTCTGCGGCAAGGTAACCCCATCCAAGAATTCTGTATATGTATTCTATATTTTATGGGGAACTTAGCTCTGGTGCAAGACCTCGCGGATCTCCTCTGAAGTGCTATAAGGACCAGCTGAAACAAACCATGAAGATGTCATGTATAAACTAACAAACTTGGGAGACAACGACTGAAGATCACCAAATGTACAAAGGTTTGCCTCCACAGCATTCTCCAAGTGGTACCCAAAAGAAGAAGATGCTGATGTGTATGCCCAAGAGGAAAAGTTTACAATGAATAGAAGGCAAACATGGGTAGGGTGTGTGCATGTGGAGACATTTTCTTCCCAAGGGAGGGAAATGGAAAACATTGCCAGTGGCCCTACAGACAAACACAATTTAGATGGAATTTCCTTTAATGGAGAGTTAGGTTACTCAAGACGCCCACGTCTCACCACTTCCTCGGGGGATGCACTGGTTACCAGTTTGCCTCTGGGTGCAATTCAAGGTGCTGGTTATGACCTTTAAAGCCCGTCTCTATAGCACAAGAAGGAGGGCCTTCTCCATGTCCACACTGGCCCTTTGGAACCTTCTGCCAATAGAGCTACAGTTACAGACAGAATTGCTGCCCTTCAGCAAAGGACTCAAAACCTGGCTGGCGGGGCAGGTGTGGGGCTCTGATGGAAATGTGGCCCCCACCTGCTGGCTTATATAATGTCCAAGATCCTCCCTCTTTTTTATGAATGGGGTGGGTGGGTTTAATGGGGGTGGTTTTTACCTGCTTTTAAATTTTTTATCTGTTCGTGGTTAGTTTTTGTTATTTGTGACTGCATATTGTGTTTTGCTTTGCAAGCCGTCCTGAGTCAGGTTTTCCTGAGTGGGTGGCATATAAGTTTGAAAATTAAATTAAATTAAAATTAAGACACCAAGGAAAGGGTATGCTTGAGCTATACAGCTTGAATTCAGGCTATTTGAAGGATCATATTGCCTCGGAGTGGTCACTCCAAGGCACTGTCCTGAGAAGCCAGTCTGACCTCCTCTTGTAATTCCATTATTGGGCAAACACAATCCTCTTCAGGCAGGCTCTTGAACAGTAAAGGTGTCAGGGCTGCTTTGTTTTTAATATGGCTTTCAGAAACACAGATTTTATTATGTTTTCAAAAATGTTTTAGAATTATTTTTATTCCTGATTATATCTTGATAGATTAAAGGAGGATATAGCTGAGGAACTGGTAACTGGTAACTCAACCTCCTGTACATCACTTGGAGGACTCTGAATAGGCTGAGGGTTGGAGTGCCTAAATGTAAGACCAACATGCTCAAGTAGGGGCTGCTGGCAGACAACGACACACTGTGAGAATGTAGAAAGATACTGAACCTGGCTCATTTACTGGTCTACCAATTACTGTCAGAAACATGCACCAATGAGGAGTTAAGTTTGGCCAACCGCAACATTTGTTGATTGTTTTATGGCTTTAGTTGTTGTGAGATGCCTTGGGTCCACATGGGGAGAAAGGCAACATATACATTGTATAAATAAATGTGGCCTGGATTGGTATGTATGGCTATGTGGCAGGGAGTGAATGATTTGGAGAGCCTGCAGGTCATGGAGCAGCATGGTCAAAATCTCAGCAGGGCCTTGGGACTGGGAAGGGAGACAATTCGGGCAAGGAGGAAGAGGAAGCCCATGTACCTTGGTCTAACACTCCAGTGAGTCAAGCTGGCCTCATGTACTGCAGAATCACTTGAAAACCTTGATTTTGCAATGTTTTTTAAAACACTACCTATTTCTGCGTTCTTTCTAAATTTCAAAGCCTACCCTGATCTTCCTGTTATAATTATGGCAAGTAGTGATATATTTGGTCATACTAAACATGAAATATCTCTGCAGGTCAGAGCATCCATCTATCCCTGGGCAATTAGTTACCTTTAATTCCATACAGTAGTGAGAAAAGCATGAAGACTCTTGGATCACAGTTGCTTAAAAAGGATCGCAACATTCCACATCCTCAACCTTGAAACATCTCATTCAACCGATTAATGCTGTCAAGATCACCTTGAAAGTAAGAAGCAGATCCTTCAATGATAAAGCAGGAACAGGTTGGGAAGGAGGTCTGATAATGTTAAACTGCTTAGAAACATGGGCTGTGCAGCACAGTTGTCTGATCAGCTCACAGAAATATGGAACTCCCACTGATGAAGTAATTCAACCAATTCTTTCCTTGTCCATTTCTTTTCCTCACTCTTTTTTCTTTCTTTTTTCTTTTTTCCCTGTGGTTATCTTGCTATTGTGCTGCCTCACCTTGCAAGCTTCTTTGCAAGGCTTAAAAATGTAACTATTTTTTAAAAGAAAGAAAAATACTGTTTTATTTTTTACACATTCAGCTATGCCCAAAATCATGACCAAGATCAACATTACAGCAAGGGGTATTCCTGCTAATGTTTTTATGGAGGGAGAAGAGATTGTGATGGTAAATAATTCAGGCATGTGATGAGTACCAATGGACTGTATCTATCCCTCCTTCTTGTGACAATGTGACAATTTCGTTGTTACTTACAATTTTGTTCAAAGATGTTGAAAAGTCTGCACAGAGAAGGAGTAAATATCCAGAGCATGAAACAGAATTGTTCTAAAGACCAACAAAACTGATAGTAAAATTCAACAGATCTTGATGTCAAGTAAGAAGAGTTAAACACACCCTTATTGTGGGTTGGGGGTATTGCTGCCTAACTTGTGGTTGGTACTTTACAGCATCATTGCCCCATTATACTATTGAGTACTTCACATAACTTGGAGAGAACATGCTCCCCACACTCTAGAATGGTTCCCTTTATCTAGGAAACACTGGTAAACATTCTGTAGAGCAAAACTGGGAATCTTGAGGCAATAACAGCTCTTTTCTTTGTTGTTCTTGCCTCATACTTTTCTCATCTCCCTCTCAATTTACAAAATTCTTAGCATCTTGTTCCTAATCCACATTTCAAATACATATATCCCTTTCTTATTGTTGTATGTATTGTGCTGGATAGCTCAATGGATTAGGTATCTGGCTGTGAGGCCAGAGGCTGGGAGATCAGTAACCCAATGTGCCTCATAGGAGAAAAAAGCCAGCCTGTGTGACCTTGGACAAGCTGCACAGGAAAACAAACAAACAAACAAATAAACAAAAATCCCCAAAACTTTGTGTAGTGGTTGCCAACCTTTCCAAGCTGGGGTTATGCTCCCTCAATCAACTTTGAGGGCTGGACAACCATTTTGCCCTGCTTGCATAATGGGCATCACCATTTTGTCCCAACTGCTTCAAAGGGGTGGCCATTTTGTTTCTCAAACGCTCTTGGAGGGTTGGTGAGTCACATGAAATGGTGCCATGTGCTGGTTCTGGCCCACAGGCCTTAGTTTGGGAAACCCAGCTTTAAAGACAAACTGCTGTATTTTAATTTTAGCTTTTATGGATCCACTTCATGAGAGAGGATATGGCTGAGGAACCTGACCTGTATGTCACTTGGTGGGCCCTGATTTGAGTAAGAGTTGGAGTCCCTAAATGTAAGACCAACATGCTCAAGTAGGAGCTGCTGTTGGATATCACCACACTGTGTGAATGTGGAGAGATTCAGAATCCAGATCATTTGCTGGTCTGCCAGTTACTACCGGAAAAATACACCAATGAGAATTTAACAACAAAGCTAAGAAGGCAGCTTCATTTTGACCTAGACAGGAAAGAAGACTGCTAAAAAAAAAAAAGCCAAATGGCGATTTATTCAAGAGAAGAGAAGTAAAGTTTTAAAAGCATGCCATTACCAAGCAGCTGGAAGGGAGGAAGAAATAAATATTGTATGTGAAAAGGACAAGAGTCTGGCAACTGGATTCTCCACTGTTGTAGTCTCAGTGATCATACAAGCCTCTTACTTGACTAGGCAGATGTGAGTGTGTATCCATGTTAAAATGTACAGTAAATGAAAATATTTAGGATGGAGACAGTGCCCTTGTCCCTCTGAAGATATTCATGTACCCCACTGTTGGATCGGGGCCCGATGTGGGCTGGAGGGTCCCGGAGGAGACTGGTCAAGCAAGACATGTGAGGCAAGATGGAGCGAAGACCAGTGTTTAATGATGACAAATCAGAAGCTTTTATGTCTGCCTGATCTGGCTGCATGCATACGTTGCGCGTAGCGATACAGAGGAAACCCTGAGTCTGCACATCATGTTTACACAAGTTAATTGGGGAAGTCTTCACTGGGGGAAGTTTCTTATCTAGCAAATTAACTACCGGGGACATGCATTGTTCCTTGCTATCGGGAGCAAACAAGTGGCCGAAATTGACTCTCGGGCTTTAGGGCTTCTGTGGATGCGAGATTACCCATTAGGTGCCTATCGAGTTAACCATCTGTGATCTTTAGCTCTCTATTGTCCTAGCTGCCTGTCAGGTCAGCAATAGGTGAATCAAGCTATATCTCATATTCCACTCCCCAATTTCTGTCCCCTCAAAACCAACAGCTCGAAGGAGTGATCTCCCATAATTGGGGTTCTGTCAGGGACAGCTGAGCCAATTGTGTGCGCTGAACCCACATTCACCCTTTATTTATTTAATTGGACCTGACAGACGGCTCGGCATAAGAGTGGCATCAACTGACGTGGAGTGAGGACATCCTGGGGTTTCCTCCATTGGGGGCACATTGACATCAGTGAGGGAATACATTGCGCGAAACAACAGACCACTGTCCCCGATATTATCACCCCCACAATCACCTTGAGTGTTGTTTGTAGCCATTCCCATGGAAACCATGACCATAACGAATTCCATCACCCCATGGGGCATCCTCCTTGATATTCTTAACCAGGGTATGGAGATCTGTGATCTGGCTCTGCACCTTGCGAGAGTTATCTGTGAGGTTAAAGCAACACATGCCATGGACCGTCTCGCAACCCAAATGGTGTACGAGCAGGAGGTAATCGATAGCTGCTCGATTATCCAATATGGCATGGTGAAGCTCCGTCTGCTCTTGATTAAACATCACTATCGCCGAGGAGGT
This sequence comes from Bradypodion ventrale, assembly GCA_035047345.1. Classification (NCBI taxonomy): domain Eukaryota; kingdom Metazoa; phylum Chordata; class Lepidosauria; order Squamata; family Chamaeleonidae; genus Bradypodion; species Bradypodion ventrale. Next base: position 61,950,767 of record JAWDJE010000004.1, read on the forward strand.
GTGATTAATGGCTTTTGCCAAAGCACAAGCCAATTGACCAATCCTGCGCACGTTGCCTACGGCTAAGCCTGGCATGCCAAACAAGCTGACTGCCAATGAGACATACTCAGCTTTGCTCAGAACCCTGATATTGCTATCACATGAGCTATCTAACTGGGTAGCACAAGCATGCCACGCGTGGGCAGATACCTCAGCGCTTGGGGTAACCATATCCTTAGTGGGAAGCAACAGTGTCAAACGACTGATACAACAGAAGGAATCAGATACATTTGCAGGAATATAGTTCCAAGTGTGTTGGTTACATGTAAAAAACCATCCTAAGGCAAGGTGACATGAACATCGAGTTAATAGTCTCTGTGTTACTACAAGTCCAAGTGCTGTTGCTGGGGTCGAGGCAATGGTGATGTGGCATGGAAGTGCTTCTCCTGCATGGAAGTGCTTCTCCTGCGAAGTGTAATCTGAAAAAACATTGAGGTGATTGTATGTAAACAATACCTTGTTCAGACAATGCTGTGCCTGACCCTGATTTTTGGGGAGAGCTAGTTCCCCCCTTTCTGTTTGTTTGTCAATGTCGGACTTGAACATCTGATTCACCCGCTCCATAATCGCTTGCCCTTGTGGATTGTATGGAACGCCAAAAGTGTGCTTAATGTCCCAGGTGGCCATAAATGTGGCCAGCTGCCTGGAGCTATAAGCTGGACTGTTATTGGTCTTCACGTGCCGTGGTTTGCCCATGGCTGCAAAGCAGGAGAGGAGATGCTGCTCCACATGGGAAGCCATTTCTCCCTTCTGAGCTGTAGCCCAAACGAACTGTGAAAAAGTGTCAATGTAAACGTGCATGTACTGCCATCTCCCAAACTGCGGAACGTGTGTGATATCCATCTGCCACACCTGGTTGGCTTCTGTCCCTCATGGGTTGACACCCCACGAGGGCCCCACCACCACCCCTGCACAATGCGGGCAGGAATGGACTATGCCCTGGGCTTGGGAAAGTGGCAGGTTGAACTGCCCTGCAAGTGCTTTGGCATTTTGATAAAAAAATTGCATGACTTTGAATCGGAGTCGTGAAGACTCCCAAAACTGACCTTTGCTGAATTTCCATTGTGGCCACATCCGCTTTGCTATTGCCCACAGAAATCGGGCCAGGTAAATCCTGGTGACTTCTAATGTGGGCGATATAGAGCGCTTCGGTGTGGTTCCACAAATGAAATTGAGTCGTGAGGAAAAGACCTAACAAATTTTTGTCTATTGCGGGAGTGATGTAGGCTCCCGGTAGACTGTGAAGCAAATTCCGGACATACTGGCTGTCAGTTATGATATTCAAGTGTTCCTTGGCAAAGGTGCACAAGGCGAGGTTCACTGCTGCCAATTCCACCCGCTACGTGGATTTTTGTGGAAGAGTCAGAAGCGTGCGCCAAGCCTATCCCTCTTGCCAAGTAAGAACACCATATGTTCGACCCCCATCAGTGAAAACTGTCCTGCACCCCTGAAGTGGAACCAGGGACAATAATTCACACAAACTGACTGTCTGCGTTTGAAGCGAGATGAGTCTGGGGTCTTATGGCAAATGGTATGCCAAACATCCAGTGAATCCCTCCAATGCAATCGGGAGTGAGTCACTGAGCTGCATCAGCTGCTGGACCTGATCCTTGGTGAATGGAACAACAATTTTCGCCAAATCGTGCCCTGAGATATCCCTTGCTCTCAGCCTTCCTCAGTAAATCACTGTGGAGACCAGTTTTGTGGAGGAACGATGTTTCGGTAAGAGGTGTGTGGTAAATACACCCATTCCATGATACTCGCCCCTCGCTCGGAGTCTACCCCTCGAGCTCTGGAGAACATGACTCTGGCTCGGACTATGTACAAGTTCAGAACAGGAGCATATGTCCCCTGACTAATACTGTCCACCCATATCTGGCTGAGAACTTGGTTGACCTTTTTGAGAGTCAAGCGAGCCTCTTGTGGAATGTGTATCCGGTCTGCTGGCTGCTTACCTAGCATTAGCAGCGAGAAGAGCGGATTCAGGAGTTCCATATCTAGCCTGAAATACAGTCTAGCCCAATTGATATTCCCTAGAATCTGTTGCAATTCTACAAGGGTGACAGAATCCTTGAGGTTGATTTGTGGCAAAACTGGTGCTGCGAAAGAGCGGAGAAGCCAATGGCCCAAGTATGAAAAGGGCTCGGTTCTCTGAACTTTCTCCGGGGCAATGAGTAACCCTTTCTCCCCCAGAGTGGTCTGGAGGTCTTTAAACATTTCGCCGCCGAGTTGCGGCGCTGCAACCAAGATATCATCCATGAAATGACACACTAAGACTGTGGGGTGAAGGTTTTGAAACTTTTCCAGTGCGTCGTGAACGTAAATTTGGCACAAGGTGGGCGAATTGAGCATCCCCTGTGGCAAAAATTTCCACACATAATGTTGCATGGTCTCTCTGTAGTTCACGACTGGCACTGTAAAAGCGAACCTTTCCCGATCCCTTACATCTAAAGGAATGGTGTAAAAACAGTCTTTCAAGTCTACGACCAGGATCTCCCAACCCTCGGGGATCATGTTCGGATTTGGGATGCCGCATTGAAGTGGACCCATTGGCTGAATACATTTATTGATCTCTCTTAGATCGTGATGGAGTCGCCACTTCCCTGACTTCTTTTTAATTTTGAATATGGGCAAATTCCAGGGACTGGTGGACTGTTCTATATGTCCTGCGTCTAGCTGTTCTTTCACCAGCTGTTTTAAGGCGACTAATTTTTCCCCTACTATCGGCCATTGCTCTACCCAGACTGGCGTGTCGGTAAGCCATTTAAGTGGTAAAGCCATTACCAGAAGGTAAGAGTGGCACGGTACTGCTGTAAGATGTCTCACCCCCAAAGGTTGACGTGCACATCCAAGATGTGCGGCCGAATGACCACTGTGCTGTCAGCTTCGGGGATCGTTACTTCTACCCAATCCTGACTTCTAAACACTTCCTGAACACTGCCTAACCCCACACATCGGAGACCGGCTCAAGAGCCCACTCACGTGGCCACTGACTCTGGCTGACCATGCTGACGTCAGCTCCCGTATCTAATAGCCCATCAAAAGGTTTTTTATTCAAAATACCTTTATGACTGGCCGCCGCTTCCACTCTATGTTGATTTCCACTGTTGCTAAGACCTTGTATCCTTGTACTGTCCCCTCTGTGCTCAAGCGGTCTGCTGACCCAGACTCTGAGCTGCCCCTGAGCCTTTCCTGGCTACCTGCTGGCGAGTGACAAGGAACCATGATCAGTTGCACTAACATGTCTCCTCTGTGAATGGTTTGGGGTAGGTGTGTCTAGAGTTGAACCTGGAGTACACCCAAAAAATTGGTGTCAATGACTCCTGGAATCACTAGGATTCCTCGCGTTCCTGCGATACTATGGGGCAAAACTAAACCTATATTGCCCTTAGGCAGGGGTCCCATGTATTGGGAATTGACCAGATAGACTGTGCCTGGCGAGTCACATGTGACTTCTGACTGGCAAGTCAAATCTAGTCCCGCACTGCCCTTAGGTCTGGCCTGCACCTCCGGAATGCAGGGTGGAAAGTGCTGAGAATCTAATCCAGCTCAGGCTCTCCCAGAGCGACTGTGGTCTCTGTTTGGACCGGGGCCAGAGACAAGCCCGCACTCTGGTTTCCTGAAGTCGGACAGTTCCTGGCCCAGTGGAAGCCATTGTGACACCATGGACATGGGGTGGTCGGAGCCTTGGGATGACCTGTGTTCTGGCCATTACCCTTCTTGGATCGGCATTCTCTAGCGAAATGACCGATCTTGCCACAATTGTGACATGCTCCTTTAGTCTTGCCTTTGGATTTCCTACCTCATTGCACCACCACTGCCAACAGACCCATTTTGTAGAAATCTGTACAAGCCCTAATCATGTCAGTAAGTGTCAGATCGGGACGATTGCCCAGTGACTGCAAGATTTTACGGCAGTCAAGGTTGGCATTGTCTTTCGCCAGCTTCATCATAAGCTCCTGTTGGGCTTGCTCATTGTCTATCTGCCTACTGACCTGGGTAGGACTCCTGGGCACCCTGTTTGACTGCTGTGTAATTTTTGGCTGCTTTGCCAGCTGCTGGGACCTTGAGATAAGCCCTAAAGGCTGACTCAGCCGCCAGATGAAGTGTGGCGAGTGGCAAGGTGATCTGCGCATTGACGGATTTGAACTGACCTGACCCATATAGCTGGTCAGGGATTACTGTTCCTCCCATCCTGGCAGCCCTTGCCTGTGCTTTGAGTCGATACTTGCTGTCCCATAGCAAATACTGGCTGGGGTTGAGCATCATTCTCATGACAGCCTTCCAGTCGTATGGAATGAGCATCATTGTCTCACACACCTGCTGAAGTGTGCCCCTAGTGAAGCGACTCTGGAGTCCTGTCTCTGTGATTGCCTTTCGTATTGCCATGAGCAATTTATACGAAACCGGCGAATGGGTCGTTTGCTGCTGACCCGTGAGGGCATCTACCTCTATGTGGACTGGGCATATCTGCCTAAGTTCAGCTAGTTCTTCCGCTGACAACTCCCCCTTGCTGGTTTCTTCCTCTACCATGCGCTGGATGGAACTCTTGGCTATCTGGGAACTTTTAGCTATCTGGGAAACACCAGCGTTTCCCATACCTTGCATTCCTTCAATGACGTCTGCAGCTGTCACTGAGGGACAGCTCCCTATGCTGCCCTAGTTGAGCTGAAGTGACGGATAGAGACCCATTGGGGCTGATGGCTCTGACTGTGCTGGGGTTTTTCCAGTCTCTATCCGGAATGGGTCTACCTCCATGATGAGCTTCCTACACTTACTCCATGTGCTGATTACCTTAGCTGGGGCTCTAGGTTCTTGCTTAATGCAGGTCCCAAAGTTGGACACTTAACATGCCCATTTCTGGATAAAACAGACAGTGTTCCCCAAAGTACACCAAAAGATCCGCTAACTGGGCGCTGTGAATGCGTGTACGATTTACCCTGGCCAGGGCCTTGAGTTCCATTAAGTGAACTCTCTGGTTAGCGGTCAGACGTTGCCGCTGTGGACAAGTCCCCATATTACCTGCCGGTCCTTTGAAGTTTCCTCCGTGGGACGAGTCAACGTGTCTGGGTTAGGTAACTGGATTCGGTGTGATGTACCTCTGGATAGGACTCGGAACGTGGACTGTGGCCACAGGCCCTCGGTGGCCTCTGCGATGGCGTCAGGGTTCACAGCCGACCCCGAGCGTTCGGAACGCGTTTCCGATGCGCAAGATGCCTCAGAGCTTTGGAGCGTGCTCTGCCGCCTCTGGAATACCTCGTAGCATAGCTGTCACTCAGATTGGATGGCTGCGCTGTTCTCTGGGAAGACTCGGACACGGTTCTGGCATAGAACCGGACCAAGGGGATCACTACTCACGAATAGAATCACGTCTGGGTAACCATATGTTGGATCGGGGCCCAATGTGGGCCGGAGGGTTCCGGAGAAGACTGGTCAAGCAAGACACGTGAGGCAAGATGGAGTGAAGACCAGTGTTTAATGATGACAAATCAGAAGCTTTTATGCCTGCCTGATCTGGCTGCATGCATACGTTGCGCGTAGCGATACAGAGGAAGCCCTGAGTCTGCACATCATGTTTACACAAGTTAATTGGGGAAGTCTTCACCGGGGGAAGTTTCTTATCTAGCAAATTAACTACCGGGGAGATGCATTGTTCCTTGCTATTGGGAGCAAACAAGTGGCCGAAGTTGACTCTCGGGCTTTAGGGCTTCTACGGATGCGAGATTACCCATTAGGTGCCTATCGAGTTAACCATCTGCGATCTTTAGCTCTTTATTGTCCTAGCTGCCTGTCAGGTCAGCAATAGGTGAATCAAGCTATATCTAATATTCCGCTCCCCAATTTCTGTCCCCTCGAAACCAACAGCTCGAAGGAGTGATCTCCCATAACTGGGGTTCTGTCAGGGACAGCTGAGCCAATTGTGTGCGCGGAACCCACACCCCACAACTACTTATGTTTATTTTATCATGCATAAAAGTATAGCTGACATATTTAGGCAACATTCAAAACAGCTGCACTGCAACACTAACTTCTCTCATCTCTTTAAAAATAAAATCAACCTTTGATTCTTGAAGTCTTTTATTATACGTTTATTTTAAAGTAGCAATCATTTCCAAATAAATATATTTTCTTTTAAATATGGACTTCATGTGTCCTTTATTTAACAAGTAAAAGTTTGTACAAAACTTATAAAAATAGCATTACTTACAAAAGTTAACAAAATGCCTTCCTGAATGTAACAAACTTGGAATCAGTCCTAGAATATTTATGTCTTCAATGTGCTCCTGAATAGTTGGTTAAATCTGCACATTTGTATTGCCTATTGAACCATAGCTAACACATAATTTATACTAGGCACATTTTGTTTCTTGCAGTTTAAAAATGACAAATGACTACTGGTAACAATTCTTTATGGCAAATCCTGAGAGATTCAGAGGTTTCGTGGGTTTTATTAGCTATGTTTGCATATTCTTGAAGGGATGTTTATGGGGCAGCCTTGAGAGCAAAACAATACAAGGATCAAAATTCACCTTTTAGTTCCAGCTAGAATAGTCCCACAGAAAGAATGATACATTAAGTATAGTGTTGCCTTGCTAAATTCCCACTGATTCAGTGGGTCTTCTCTTGTTGGAAGTACTAACTGGATTTAGACCATAATATTCTGGTAGATAATCATCAGAACTTCTAGTCAAAGTCTATGAGTTCTGTTTAATATCTTTAAATACTGTTTAAAGCAAGATAATTCATATTTTCCAAGGCAGGTAGATGAACAGTTCCCTTTAGAACAGTGTTTCCCAACCTTTGGGTTTTGAATTTCAATTCCCAGAAGCCTAAGTCAATTCCCCAAAGCACTGATCAGCCAATGTACTGACTTAGGCATCTGGGAATTGAAATCCCCCTGTGGGGAAACACTGCTTTAGGGTCTATATTTGATACTGGCATTAAAAAGCATTCTGCAAAGCCAAAAGTGCAGAAAAGCTATGAGTGAAAATGCACATGATTTTCCTGAGACCAAACCTTACTCCAAAATGCAGCCCTTCATGCTCTGTAGGAATCGGGGCCGCTAGGACGGCCGTTAGGTCCCGGAGGAGACTGATCAAGGAACGATACGAGGCAATATGGAGCGAGATCAGATCAGTGGTTTATTGAAGGAAAAGTATCTACATTTATAGATCAGAAGGCAAGGCAGGAAAAAACCATCATCAGACAGAAAATCACATCACCCTGTTTACTCGGGTTAATGGGAAATCTCTCTTGGGGAAGTTAATTAACGTGGGTAAACATTGACAGGGGAAACACCATTGTCTAGGGCTTGGACCGGGGTAGATATGGCCACTATTTGCACCAGGGATTACGCTAAACTCGGAGATGAGTGATTACCTTAATGGGTAACAGGGGCTAGAGAAATGCCTTCTCAGCGGAACCGTCGGTCAGGTCATTAATTGGGTGAATCAGACCCTATTATTAATCCACCCCCCTTAATTTATCTGCCCGCAGAGCCCACGGGCCAGGAGCGTTCTCCCGAAGTGGCCTCTGCGCGGGCCGTTCCATGCCATTGGGGCATGGGGAATCCACAATGCTCCAAATGCATGAATTCACACAGCCAGTTTCTACAACTGTGAAAATGGTGGATTCTTCACTCTATGTTCTCTTCCAGTGCTCAAGAGAATCCCAAAAGTAAATTACTATATTTGCTGGCATATGAATCCACTTCAGACTCTCAGAGTGATCCCCTACTCTTCTCCTCCTTTGAGTCACATTCCTCCAACCATCTCCCTCCTGAGTTAGTGAAGGGCCTTCTCCCTCAGAACTGTGCCCTGTCACTTCTTTGTCCAGCATAGTCTGCTCCGCTCTGTCCAAGAACAGAGTCCATTTTGACTCTGCATGTGCTCTTAAGCAGAGCTGCTGCTGAGGAGAGCCAAACAAAGGAAGTGAGCACTGGTAAGTTTTGCAGTTGGAGTAGAGCTGCTTTAGAGGCCTCTACTAATTTAAATTGATAATTGAAACTGCTGAGAGCCACCTCTGTTCAAACAGAGGAAGCAGTTTGAAGCTTCCAGAAGCAGGGGGGCAGGGCCACACCAGGCCCTTCCCTGAACTGTGACTCATAGGGGCGGAGCCACACTAGCCTTTAAAAGCTCTGAGCTCTTTCAGGGTCAGCCATTTTGACTCTGCATGTGCTCTTAAGCAGAGCTGCTGCTGAGGAGAGCCAAACAAAGGAAGTGAGCACTGGTAAGTTTTGCAGTTGGAGTAGAGCTGCTTTAGAGGCCTCTACTAATTTAAATTGATAATTGAAACTGCTGAGAGCCACCTCTGTTCAAACAGAGGAAGCAGTTTGAAGCTTCCAGAAGCAGGGGGGCAGGGCCACACCAGGCCCTTCCCTGAACTGTGACTCATAGGGGCGGAGCCACACTAGCCTTTAAAAGCTCTGAGCTCTTTCAGGGTCAGCCATTTTGACTCTGCATGTGCTCTTAAGCAGAGCTGCTGCTGAGGAGAGCCAAACAAAGGAAGTGAGCACTGGTAAGTTTTGCAGTTGGAGTAGAGCTGCTTTAGAGGCCTCTACTAATTTAAATTGATAATTGAAACTGCTGAGAGCCACCTCTGTTCAAACAGAGGAAGCAGTTTGAAGCTTCCAGAAGCAGGGGGGCAGGGCCACACCAGGCCCTTCCCTGAACTGTGACTCATAGGGGCGGAGCCACACTAGCCTTTAAAAGCTCTGAGCTCTTTCAGGGTCAGCCATTTTGACTCTGCATGTGCTCTTAAGCAGAGCTGCTGCTGAGGAGAGCCAAACAAAGGAAGTGAGCACTGGTAAGTTTTGCAGTTGGAGTAGAGCTGCTTTAGAGGCCTCTACTAATTTAAATTGATAATTGAAACTGCTGAGAGCCACCTCTGTTCAAACAGAGGAAGCAGTTTGAAGCTTCCAGAAGCAGGGGGGCAGGGCCACACCAGGCCCTTCCCTGAACTGTGACTCATAGGGGCGGAGCCACACTAGCCTTTAAAAGCTCTGAGCTCTTTCAGGGTCAGCCATTTTGACTCTGCATGTGCTCTTAAGCAGAGCTGCTGCTGAGGAGAGCCAAACAAAGGAAGTGAGCACTGGTAAGTTTTGCAGTTGGAGTAGAGCTGCTTTAGAGGCCTCTACTAATTTAAATTGATAATTGAAACTGCTGAGAGCCACCTCTGTTCAAACAGAGGAAGCAGTTTGAAGCTTCCAGAAGCAGGGGGGCAGGGCCACACCAGGCCCTTCCCTGAACTGTGACTCATAGGGGCGGAGCCACACTAGCCTTTAAAAGCTCTGAGCTCTTTCAGGGTCAGCCATTTTGACTCTGCATGTGCTCTTAAGCAGAGCTGCTGCTGAGGAGAGCCAAACAAAGGAAGTGAGCACTGGTAAGTTTTGCAGTTGGAGTAGAGCTGCTTTAGAGGCCTCTACTAATTTAAATTGATAATTGAAACTGCTGAGAGCCACCTCTGTTCAAACAGAGGAAGCAGTTTGAAGCTTCCAGAAGCAGGGGGGCAGGGCCACACCAGGCCCTTCCCTGAACTGTGACTCATAGGGGCGGAGCCACACTAGCCTTTAAAAGCTCTGAGCTCTTTCAGGGTCAGCCATTTTGACTCTGCATGTGCTCTTAAGCAGAGCTGCTGCTGAGGAGAGCCAAACAAAGGAAGTGAGCACTGGTAAGTTTTGCAGTTGGAGTAGAGCTGCTTTAGAGGCCTCTACTAATTTAAATTGATAATTGAAACTGCTGAGAGCCACCTCTGTTCAAACAGAGGAAGCAGTTTGAAGCTTCCAGAAGCAGGGGGGCAGGGCCACACCAGGCCCTTCCCTGAACTGTGACTCATAGGGGCGGAGCCACACTAGCCTTTAAAAGCTCTGAGCTCTTTCAGGGTCAGCCATTTTGACTCTGCATGTGCTCTTAAGCAGAGCTGCTGCTGAGGAGAGCCAAACAAAGGAAGTGAGCACTGGTAAGTTTTGCAGTTGGAGTAGAGCTGCTTTAGAGGCCTCTACTAATTTAAATTGATAATTGAAACTGCTGAGAGCCACCTCTGTTCAAACAGAGGAAGCAGTTTGAAGCTTCCAGAAGCAGGGGGGCAGGGCCACACCAGGCCCTTCCCTGAACTGTGACTCATAGGGGCGGAGCCACACTAGCCTTTAAAAGCTCTGAGCTCTTTCAGGGTCAGCCATTTTGACTCTGCATGTGCTCTTAAGCAGAGCTGCTGCTGAGGAGAGCCAAACAAAGGAAGTGAGCACTGGTAAGTTTTGCAGTTGGAGTAGAGCTGCTTTAGAGGCCTCTACTAATTTAAATTGATAATTGAAACTGCTGAGAGCCACCTCTGTTCAAACAGAGGAAGCAGTTTGAAGCTTCCAGAAGCAGGGGGGCAGGGCCACACCAGGCCCTTCCCTGAACTGTGACTCATAGGGGCGGAGCCACACTAGCCTTTAAAAGCTCTGAGCTCTTTCAGGGTCAGCCATTTTGACTCTGCATGTGCTCTTAAGCAGAGCTGCTGCTGAGGAGAGCCAAACAAAGGAAGTGAGCACTGGTAAGTTTTGCAGTTGGAGTAGAGCTGCTTTAGAGGCCTCTACTAATTTAAATTGATAATTGAAACTGCTGAGAGCCACCTCTGTTCAAACAGAGGAAGCAGTTTGAAGCTTCCAGAAGCAGGGGGGCAGGGCCACACCAGGCCCTTCCCTGAACTGTGACTCATAGGGGCGGAGCCACACTAGCCTTTAAAAGCTCTGAGCTCTTTCAGGGTCAGCCATTTTGACTCTGCATGTGCTCTTAAGCAGAGCTGCTGCTGAGGAGAGCCAAACAAAGGAAGTGAGCACTGGTAAGTTTTGCAGTTGGAGTAGAGCTGCTTTAGAGGCCTCTACTAATTTAAATTGATAATTGAAACTGCTGAGAGCCACCTCTGTTCAAACAGAGGAAGCAGTTTGAAGCTTCCAGAAGCAGGGGGGCAGGGCCACACCAGGCCCTTCCCTGAACTGTGACTCATAGGGGCGGAGCCACACTAGCCTTTAAAAGCTCTGAGCTCTTTCAGGGTCAGCCATTTTGACTCTGCATGTGCTCTTAAGCAGAGCTGCTGCTGAGGAGAGCCAAACAAAGGAAGTGAGCACTGGTAAGTTTTGCAGTTGGAGTAGAGCTGCTTTAGAGGCCTCTACTAATTTAAATTGATAATTGAAACTGCTGAGAGCCACCTCTGTTCAAACAGAGGAAGCAGTTTGAAGCTTCCAGAAGCAGGGGGGCAGGGCCACACCAGGCCCTTCCCTGAACTGTGACTCATAGGGGCGGAGCCACACTAGCCTTTAAAAGCTCTGAGCTCTTTCAGGGTCAGCCATTTTGACTCTGCATGTGCTCTTAAGCAGAGCTGCTGCTGAGGAGAGCCAAACAAAGGAAGTGAGCACTGGTAAGTTTTGCAGTTGGAGTAGAGCTGCTTTAGAGGCCTCTACTAATTTAAATTGATAATTGAAACTGCTGAGAGCCACCTCTGTTCAAACAGAGGAAGCAGTTTGAAGCTTCCAGAAGCAGGGGGGCAGGGCCACACCAGGCCCTTCCCTGAACTGTGACTCATAGGGGCGGAGCCACACTAGCCTTTAAAAGCTCTGAGCTCTTTCAGGGTCAGCCATTTTGACTCTGCATGTGCTCTTAAGCAGAGCTGCTGCTGAGGAGAGCCAAACAAAGGAAGTGAGCACTGGTAAGTTTTGCAGTTGGAGTAGAGCTGCTTTAGAGGCCTCTACTAATTTAAATTGATAATTGAAACTGCTGAGAGCCACCTCTGTTCAAACAGAGGAAGCAGTTTGAAGCTTCCAGAAGCAGGGGGGCAGGGCCACACCAGGCCCTTCCCTGAACTGTGACTCATAGGGGCGGAGCCACACTAGCCTTTAAAAGCTCTGAGCTCTTTCAGGGTCAGCCATTTTGACTCTGCATGTGCTCTTAAGCAGAGCTGCTGCTGAGGAGAGCCAAACAAAGGAAGTGAGCACTGGTAAGTTTTGCAGTTGGAGTAGAGCTGCTTTAGAGGCCTCTACTAATTTAAATTGATAATTGAAACTGCTGAGAGCCACCTCTGTTCAAACAGAGGAAGCAGTTTGAAGCTTCCAGAAGCAGGGGGGCAGGGCCACACCAGGCCCTTCCCTGAACTGTGACTCATAGGGGCGGAGCCACACTAGCCTTTAAAAGCTCTGAGCTCTTTCAGGGTCAGCCATTTTGACTCTGCATGTGCTCTTAAGCAGAGCTGCTGCTGAGGAGAGCCAAACAAAGGAAGTGAGCACTGGTAAGTTTTGCAGTTGGAGTAGAGCTGCTTTAGAGGCCTCTACTAATTTAAATTGATAATTGAAACTGCTGAGAGCCACCTCTGTTCAAACAGAGGAAGCAGTTTGAAGCTTCCAGAAGCAGGGGGGCAGGGCCACACCAGGCCCTTCCCTGAACTGTGACTCATAGGGGCGGAGCCACACTAGCCTTTAAAAGCTCTGAGCTCTTTCAGGGTCAGCCATTTTGACTCTGCATGTGCTCTTAAGCAGAGCTGCTGCTGAGGAGAGCCAAACAAAGGAAGTGAGCACTGGTAAGTTTTGCAGTTGGAGTAGAGCTGCTTTAGAGGCCTCTACTAATTTAAATTGATAATTGAAACTGCTGAGAGCCACCTCTGTTCAAACAGAGGAAGCAGTTTGAAGCTTCCAGAAGCAGGGGGGCAGGGCCACACCAGGCCCTTCCCTGAACTGTGACTCATAGGGGCGGAGCCACACTAGCCTTTAAAAGCTCTGAGCTCTTTCAGGGTCAGCCATTTTGACTCTGCATGTGCTCTTAAGCAGAGCTGCTGCTGAGGAGAGCCAAACAAAGGAAGTGAGCACTGGTAAGTTTTGCAGTTGGAGTAGAGCTGCTTTAGAGGCCTCTACTAATTTAAATTGATAATTGAAACTGCTGAGAGCCACCTCTGTTCAAACAGAGGAAGCAGTTTGAAGCTTCCAGAAGCAGGGGGGCAGGGCCACACCAGGCCCTTCCCTGAACTGTGACTCATAGGGGCGGAGCCACACTAGCCTTTAAAAGCTCTGAGCTCTTTCAGGGTCAGCCATTTTGACTCTGCATGTGCTCTTAAGCAGAGCTGCTGCTGAGGAGAGCCAAACAAAGGAAGTGAGCACTGGTAAGTTTTGCAGTTGGAGTAGAGCTGCTTTAGAGGCCTCTACTAATTTAAATTGATAATTGAAACTGCTGAGAGCCACCTCTGTTCAAACAGAGGAAGCAGTTTGAAGCTTCCAGAAGCAGGGGGGCAGGGCCACACCAGGCCCTTCCCTGAACTGTGACTCATAGGGGCGGAGCCACACTAGCCTTTAAAAGCTCTGAGCTCTTTCAGGGTCAGCCATTTTGACTCTGCATGTGCTCTTAAGCAGAGCTGCTGCTGAGGAGAGCCAAACAAAGGAAGTGAGCACTGGTAAGTTTTGCAGTTGGAGTAGAGCTGCTTTAGAGGCCTCTACTAATTTAAATTGATAATTGAAACTGCTGAGAGCCACCTCTGTTCAAACAGAGGAAGCAGTTTGAAGCTTCCAGAAGCAGGGGGGCAGGGCCACACCAGGCCCTTCCCTGAACTGTGACTCATAGGGGCGGAGCCACACTAGCCTTTAAAAGCTCTGAGCTCTTTCAGGGTCAGCCATTTTGACTCTGCATGTGCTCTTAAGCAGAGCTGCTGCTGAGGAGAGCCAAACAAAGGAAGTGAGCACTGGTAAGTTTTGCAGTTGGAGTAGAGCTGCTTTAGAGGCCTCTACTAATTTAAATTGATAATTGAAACTGCTGAGAGCCACCTCTGTTCAAACAGAGGAAGCAGTTTGAAGCTTCCAGAAGCAGGGGGGCAGGGCCACACCAGGCCCTTCCCTGAACTGTGACTCATAGGGGCGGAGCCACACTAGCCTTTAAAAGCTCTGAGCTCTTTCAGGGTCAGCCATTTTGACTCTGCATGTGCTCTTAAGCAGAGCTGCTGCTGAGGAGAGCCAAACAAAGGAAGTGAGCACTGGTAAGTTTTGCAGTTGGAGTAGAGCTGCTTTAGAGGCCTCTACTAATTTAAATTGATAATTGAAACTGCTGAGAGCCACCTCTGTTCAAACAGAGGAAGCAGTTTGAAGCTTCCAGAAGCAGGGGGGCAGGGCCACACCAGGCCCTTCCCTGAACTGTGACTCATAGGGGCGGAGCCACACTAGCCTTTAAAAGCTCTGAGCTCTTTCAGGGTCAGCCATTTTGACTCTGCATGTGCTCTTAAGCAGAGCTGCTGCTGAGGAGAGCCAAACAAAGGAAGTGAGCACTGGTAAGTTTTGCAGTTGGAGTAGAGCTGCTTTAGAGGCCTCTACTAATTTAAATTGATAATTGAAACTGCTGAGAGCCACCTCTGTTCAAACAGAGGAAGCAGTTTGAAGCTTCCAGAAGCAGGGGGGCAGGGCCACACCAGGCCCTTCCCTGAACTGTGACTCATAGGGGCGGAGCCACACTAGCCTTTAAAAGCTCTGAGCTCTTTCAGGGTCAGCCATTTTGACTCTGCATGTGCTCTTAAGCAGAGCTGCTGCTGAGGAGAGCCAAACAAAGGAAGTGAGCACTGGTAAGTTTTGCAGTTGGAGTAGAGCTGCTTTAGAGGCCTCTACTAATTTAAATTGATAATTGAAACTGCTGAGAGCCACCTCTGTTCAAACAGAGGAAGCAGTTTGAAGCTTCCAGAAGCAGGGGGGCAGGGCCACACCAGGCCCTTCCCTGAACTGTGACTCATAGGGGCGGAGCCACACTAGCCTTTAAAAGCTCTGAGCTCTTTCAGGGTCAGCCATTTTGACTCTGCATGTGCTCTTAAGCAGAGCTGCTGCTGAGGAGAGCCAAACAAAGGAAGTGAGCACTGGTAAGTTTTGCAGTTGGAGTAGAGCTGCTTTAGAGGCCTCTACTAATTTAAATTGATAATTGAAACTGCTGAGAGCCACCTCTGTTCAAACAGAGGAAGCAGTTTGAAGCTTCCAGAAGCAGGGGGGCAGGGCCACACCAGGCCCTTCTCTGAACTGTGACTCATAGGGGCGGAGCCACACTAGCCTTTAAAAGCTCTGAGCTCTTTCAGGGTCAGCCATTTTGACTCTGCATGTGCTCTTAAGCAGAGCTGCTGCTGAGGAGAGCCAAACAAAGGAAGTGAGCACTGGTAAGTTTTGCAGTTGGAGTAGAGCTGCTTTAGAGGCCTCTACTAATTTAAATTGATAATTGAAACTGCTGAGAGCCACCTCTGTTCAAACAGAGGAAGCAGTTTGAAGCTTCCAGAAGCAGGGGGGCAGGGCCACACCAGGCCCTTCCCTGAACTGTGACTCATAGGGGCGGAGCCACACTAGCCTTTAAAAGCTCTGAGCTCTTTCAGGGTCAGCCATTTTGACTCTGCATGTGCTCTTAAGCAGAGCTGCTGCTGAGGAGAGCCAAACAAAGGAAGTGAGCACTGGTAAGTTTTGCAGTTGGAGTAGAGCTGCTTTAGAGGCCTCTACTAATTTAAATTGATAATTGAAACTGCTGAGAGCCACCTCTGTTCAAACAGAGGAAGCAGTTTGAAGCTTCCAGAAGCAGGGGGGCAGGGCCACACCAGGCCCTTCCCTGAACTGTGACTCATAGGGGCGGAGCCACACTAGCCTTTAAAAGCTCTGAGCTCTTTCAGGGTCAGCCATTTTGACTCTGCATGTGCTCTTAAGCAGAGCTGCTGCTGAGGAGAGCCAAACAAAGGAAGTGAGCACTGGTAAGTTTTGCAGTTGGAGTAGAGCTGCTTTAGAGGCCTCTACTAATTTAAATTGATAATTGAAACTGCTGAGAGCCACCTCTGTTCAAACAGAGGAAGCAGTTTGAAGCTTCCAGAAGCAGGGGGGCAGGGCCACACCAGGCCCTTCCCTGAACTGTGACTCATAGGGGCGGAGCCACACTAGCCTTTAAAAGCTCTGAGCTCTTTCAGGGTCAGCCATTTTGACTCTGCATGTGCTCTTAAGCAGAGCTGCTGCTGAGGAGAGCCAAACAAAGGAAGTGAGCACTGGTAAGTTTTGCAGTTGGAGTAGAGCTGCTTTAGAGGCCTCTACTAATTTAAATTGATAATTGAAACTGCTGAGAGCCACCTCTGTTCAAACAGAGGAAGCAGTTTGAAGCTTCCAGAAGCAGGGGGGCAGGGCCACACCAGGCCCTTCCCTGAACTGTGACTCATAGGGGCGGAGCCACACTAGCCTTTAAAAGCTCTGAGCTCTTTCAGGGTCAGCCATTTTGACTCTGCATGTGCTCTTAAGCAGAGCTGCTGCTGAGGAGAGCCAAACAAAGGAAGTGAGCACTGGTAAGTTTTGCAGTTGGAGTAGAGCTGCTTTAGAGGCCTCTACTAATTTAAATTGATAATTGAAACTGCTGAGAGCCACCTCTGTTCAAACAGAGGAAGCAGTTTGAAGCTTCCAGAAGCAGGGGGGCAGGGCCACACCAGGCCCTTCCCTGAACTGTGACTCATAGGGGCGGAGCCACACTAGCCTTTAAAAGCTCTGAGCTCTTTCAGGGTCAGCCATTTTGACTCTGCATGTGCTCTTAAGCAGAGCTGCTGCTGAGGAGAGCCAAACAAAGGAAGTGAGCACTGGTAAGTTTTGCAGTTGGAGTAGAGCTGCTTTAGAGGCCTCTACTAATTTAAATTGATAATTGAAACTGCTGAGAGCCACCTCTGTTCAAACAGAGGAAGCAGTTTGAAGCTTCCAGAAGCAGGGGGGCAGGGCCACACCAGGCCCTTCTCTGAACTGTGACTCATAGGGGCGGAGCCACACTAGCCTTTAAAAGCTCTGAGCTCTTTCAGGGTCAGCCATTTTGACTCTGCATGTGCTCTTAAGCAGAGCTGCTGCTGAGGAGAGCCAAACAAAGGAAGTGAGCACTGGTAAGTTTTGCAGTTGGAGTAGAGCTGCTTTAGAGGCCTCTACTAATTTAAATTGATAATTGAAACTGCTGAGAGCCACCTCTGTTCAAACAGAGGAAGCAGTTTGAAGCTTCCAGAAGCAGGGGGGCAGGGCCACACCAGGCCCTTCCCTGAACTGTGACTCATAGGGGCGGAGCCACACTAGCCTTTAAAAGCTCTGAGCTCTTTCAGGGTCAGCCATTTTGACTCTGCATGTGCTCTTAAGCAGAGCTGCTGCTGAGGAGAGCCAAACAAAGGAAGTGAGCACTGGTAAGTTTTGCAGTTGGAGTAGAGCTGCTTTAGAGGCCCGCGCGCCTAACGGCGCGCGAGATTATAAACTAGTAACAAAGGAAGAATATAGTCTTACTAGGTAGAAAGGTAGTAAACGTGTACATTTTTGAGGCCCAGAATACTGCACTTGTTAAAATGGATTCTGAGGGAACAGCTGTAGTTACCTGCAATTTTTGTGCCATGTTTGTGTTCTTGCCAAAGCATATGGAGAACTACACTTGCAGCAAGTGCAAGCTGGTTGCACTACTAGAAGAGAAGGTCCAGCAGCTAGAGGCCCGCATATCTAACCACCAACAAATTAAGGAGCTTGAGCTGTTCTTGGACAGAGCGGAGCAGACTATGCTGGACAAAGAAGTGACAGGGCACAGTTCTGAGGGAGAAGGCCCTTCACTAACTCAGGAGGGAGATGGTTGGAGGAATGTGACTCAAAGGAGGAGAAGAGTAGGGGATCACTCTTAGAGTCTGAAATTACAGAATAAATTTGAGGCTCTTTCCCTTATCACACCTGATGAGGAACACACAGAGGAACAACTGGTTCCACCTGATGATCTCTCCTTCATCACACTTGATGAGATCCAGGAAGATGAACAACAGGAACAAACTGAGGTTCTCTCCCTTAATATGGTTGATGAGGTGCATGTAGATGAACAGATTGCAGGAGAGAGGCTCCTTGTACTAGGCGATTCAATAATTAGAAATACAGAGAAATGGATTTGTGATGCACATGATAACCGTATGGTGACTTGCCTGCCAGGTGCAAAAGTTGCAGACATCACAAGAAATCTAGATAGATTGTTAGAGAGAACTGGGAACGAGCCAGTTGTCATGGTACACGTTGGTACTAATGATGTTGGGAAGGCCAAGCGGTCTGTCCTGGAAGCCAAATTTAGGTTGTTAGGAAGAAGACTGAAGTCCCGGACTTCCAAGGTAGCATTTTCAGAAGTGCTGCCTGTCCCTCGCGCAGGACCTACCAGGCAGGCAGAGCTCAGAAGCCTCAATGCGTGGATGAGGCGGTGGTGTCGAGAGGAGGGCTTCAGATTTGTCAGGAACTGGAGAACATTTTGGGACAAGCCAAATCTGTTCAGGAGGGATGGGTTGCATTTAAACCATGATGGGACCAGATTGCTGGCACTCAACATCAAAAAGGTTGCAGAGCAGCTTTTAAACTGATAACTGGGGGAAAGCCGACAGGAGCTGGGCAGCATCCGGTTCGGGAAAGTGTGTACTTGAGTAGTGAGGAGGATGCAAAAATTACTGAGCAGAGCAAGGAGCTAGTCACCAGCACTCTAGCAGAAGGATGCAAGAGGCAGTCTAACAATGCAACTAGACTCAAAAGACTGTATCAGGAAAGCATATATAAATGCTTGTGTACAAATGCCAGAAGCCTCCGGAACAAAATAGGGGAGCTGGAATACTTAGCAATAGATAAAAATATTGATATTATTGGTATCACTGAAACCTGGTGGACGGATGATAACCAATGGGATACAGTTATCCCAGGCTACAAACTGTACAGGAAGGATAGGAAGGGGCAAACAGGAGGTGGTGTAGCCTTGTATGTCAAAGAAGTGATAAAATCGTATGAATTGGAATATCTAGGTGATTTGGAGTCACCATTAGAAGCTCTGTGGGTAAGAGTACCAGGCCACAAGGATGGTCTAACAGTAGGCATATACTATCGGCCTCCGACCCAAACTCTTGAGGGAGACTGGCAGTTGGAGAATGTTGTAAAGGAGGCATCCAGGAAGGGAAGCCTGGTTATAATGGGGGACTTCAATTACCCTCACATAGACTGGGTGAACTGTTGTTCAGCACATGATAAAGAGATAAAGTTCCTAGATATGCTCAATGATTGTTCCCTGGGACAGATGGTTGAAGACCCAACTAGAGGTTCAAGAATCCTTGACTTGATTCTGAGTAATACTCAGGATCTGGTGCAAGATGTTAATGTGACTGATCCAATAGGGAACAGTGACCACAACTCAATTATGTTTAACTTGATCATAGACCGCAAGTCACTGATAAAATCTAACACAGAGACCTTAAATTTTCAAAAAGGAAATTTCCCAAAGATGAGGAAACTAGTAAAAAAGAAACTGAAAGGGAAAATTGAGAGAGTCCAAACACTCCAAGAGGCATGGAGGCTGTTTACAAAAACAATAACAGAGGCTCAATTGGAATGCATACCCAAAAGGAAAAAGGGCACTGCCAGGTCCAAGAGGACTCTGATGTGGCTTACAGGAGCTGTTCGGGAAGTGATCAAGAGCAAGAAAAGCTCATTTAGAAGATGGAAGGCTTGTCCAAATGAGGACAGCAGGCAGAAACATAAATTCTGGCAGAACAAATGCAAGGCAACAATCAGGAAAGCAAAGCAAGACTTTGAGGAGCGTATAGCTAAAAATACTCAGAGAAATAACAAAGACTTCTTTAAGTACATTAGAAGTAAGAACCCAACTAGGAAGGCTATTGGACCATTAGATGACAATGGAAGGCAAGGGGTTATTAAAGAGGAAACAGAGATTGCAGAGAGACTCAATGAATTCTTTGCTTCAGTATTCACTGAAGAAGACAGAGACCACATGCCCAAAACAGAGCCTATCTTCGTAGGGAGAGAAACCGAAGAATTAAGCAAGATAGAAATAACCAGGGAGGAGGTCCTTGCATGTCTTGTTAAGCTAAACACTAACAAATCCCCAGGACCAGATGGCATCCATCCACGAGTTCTCAGGGAACTTAAAGATGAAATTGCTGATATCCTAGCCAAAATATATAATCTTTCCCTCAAATCAGGCTTTGTGCCTGATGACTGGAAGGTAGCGAATGTAACACCAATTTTCAAAAAAGGATCCAGGGGTGATCCAGGAAATTACCGGCCTGTCAGTTTGACATGTGTCCCAGGTAAAGTGATGGAAACCATCCTAAAAGATAGAATTAATAGTTACATAGAAGAGAAGGCGCTGCTAAAGGAGAGCCAACATGGCTTTTGCAAGGGCAAATCATGCCTCACTAATCTGTTGGAATTTTTTGAGAGTGTCAACAAGCATGTGGATAAGGGGGATCCAGTTGACATTGTTTATCTGGACTTTCAGAAGGCTTTTGACAAGGTCCCACACCAAAGGCTCTTGAATAAACTTACCAGTCATGGAATAAAGGGACAGGTCTTGTCCTGGATCAGCAACTGGCTAAGGGACAGGAAACAGAGGGTAGCACTAAATGGACACTTCTCCAAGTGGAGGGAAGTAAAGAGTGGGGTCCCCCAAGGTTCAGTACTGGGACCCCTGCTTTTCAACCTCTTCATAAATGATCTAGAGGTAGGAGTAAAAAGCAAGGTAGCCAAATTTGCTGACGACACTAAATTATACAGGGTAGTGAAAACTGTGAGAGATTGTGAAGAGCTCCAGAGGGATCTCTTGACACTGGGGGAGTGGGCAAAACAGTGGCAAATGAGCTTCAACATCAGTAAGTGCAGAGTGATGCATGTTGGGGCAAAAAAACCCAATTACATTTATAAACTGATGGGGTCTGAACTCTCTGCGACAAACCAGGAAAGGGACCTTGGTGTCCTGGTGGACAGCTCAATGAAGGTGTCAACCCAGTGTGCCTCAGCAGTGAAAAAAGCAAACTCAATGTTAGGGATCATTAGGAAGGGTATAGAAAATAAGTCAGCAAGTGTCATTTTGCCTCTTTATAAATCTATGGTGAGGCCCCATCTGGAATATTGTGTACAGTTCTGGTCGCCATACCTCCAGAAGGATATTATGGAGTTGGAGAAAGTACAGAGGAGGGCAACCAGAATGATTAGGGGACTGGAACACCTTTCTTACCATCTGAGGCTGCAACGTTTGGGCCTTTTCACTCTTGAACGACGGCGTCTAAGAGGTGACCTGATTGAAGTTTATAAAATCATGCACGGTGTGGACAAGGTAGATAAGGAAAAACTGTTTTCCCTATCGCACAACACTAGAACTAGGGGACACTCCATGAAACTTTTGGGTACTAGTTCTCAAACAAATAAGAGAAAGTACTTTTTCACCCAGAGGATTACTGGTCTATGGAACTCCCTGCCAGAAGAAGTGGTGACAGCTGTCAGTCTTCACAGCTTTAAGAAAGGATTAGACAAGTTCATGGAGGACAAGGCTAT
Organism: Bradypodion ventrale; assembly: GCA_035047345.1. Lineage (NCBI taxonomy): Eukaryota > Metazoa > Chordata > Lepidosauria > Squamata > Chamaeleonidae > Bradypodion > Bradypodion ventrale. Next base: position 61,972,125 of record JAWDJE010000004.1, read on the forward strand.
CAATGGCTATAATTATGGCTACCTAAGGACAACCTCCGGGTTGGAGAGATAGGCAGGATATCTCTCAATGCCATTTCCAGGGAATCCTAAGCAGGTGAAGGCATCTCCTTGGGAATACCCTGAAGGAAATGGTGAGCCACTGTGTGAGACAGAATGCTGGACTGGATGGGCTGTGGCCTGTTCCAGCAAGGCTGTTCTTATGTTCTTATGTTCTTATGTTCTCCCTTCCCCCCTTAAAATACACTGGAAAAATGGAGTGCATCTTGCACTGTATATAGTGGCCTATTTTGGTAATAATGGGATGTGTCTTATAGTCTGATGCATCTTATACGCCGGCAAATATGGTAATTATTTGATGCAAAAGTACTGGAGTGGTTTTTTTTTTGGCAGAAATTCTATGAAAGTAGAGCAGGTTGTTGATTAGTTTATTTTTCTTCAATTTGAGACTACATGGTAAGTATCAGAAGAGCCATGATCAGGGACAGTTCTCCTATGAAAGCAAAACATTTTAAATTAATATCTCTAAATTTGATTTAATCAACAATTAATAATTACCTGACTCTCAGAAATCAAAGTATACACACATTTCATTGCACAAGAAACTGACTAACAGAAAAACATGTAAGATACATTTACCCTAAGAATGTGTTGATTCTCAGAAAAGAAATTTTAATGTTGGAATACACAGAAATAGAATAGAATCAGCATTCTGAAAAGTAGGTAGAATTCATATGAACATGAAAGAAATTGTCTTGATGAGGTGCAGTTTAAATAGAAGGGAGCTCATAGACTGTTTCTTCTTGAATCAAAATTCAGCAGCACTAACAGTGGAATTAGTTGTTGTTCAGTCACACAGTTGAATCCAGCCCTTTTGCAATCCCATGGACCATTGTACACCAGGCTCTTCTGTCCTCCACCATCCTCCTCAGCCCACTCAGATCTATGCCCATTGCATTGATAATGCCGTCTAATCACCTCATCCTTTGGCACCCCCTTCTCCTTTTGCCTTCTATCTTTCCCAGCATCCAAGACTTCTCTAGTGAGTTCTCTCTTCTCATTTAGTGGCCAAAGTACTTGAGCTTCAGCTTCAGGATTTTTCCCTCCAATGAGCAGGCAGGGTTGATTTCCCTTCGGCTCTCCTCCAGCACAATATTTCAAAGGTGTCTATTTTTCTGCACCCAGCCTTACTTATGGTTCAGCTTTTACATCCATACATTACTACTGGGAATGCCATTGCTTTGACTATGCGGACTTTTGTAGGCAGGGTAATGTTTTGTAGGCAGGGGATGGAAGCATGCAAAGCTTCACAAGCCCAGGATATAGCAATTTATTACTGGATAGGATTTATGTGCTTGAGAAGTCTGGAAATGTGGGTGGAACAGAATAGCAATGTTTCAAACAGATATTAACTATTTAATGTATAAATCCTTATACGAACTATTATTCCCAAAACTTTTGTTCATGGATTTGCACGAGCAAAATAAAATATATAAGGAAGATTTTTCTTTGATATGAGCCTATTAGGCTTGTCTATTGGTAAAGGATGCCCTTGCTCAGAAGCCTGTTGTTGTTGTTGTTGTTGTTTAGACTTGTATGCCATCCTACTTGCCAGTGTGACTCAGAGCAGCTAACATACCATGGGACAACATATAATACAGTATTACAATATCAAATATAAATACAACAAGATAATATAAATATAACAACATAATGCAATATAATCAATAAATCTAACATAAAAATGAAAATACAATACAGTCAGGTGGGTCTTTCCCTCAAAGCCGAGGCCGAGGCCGGCCGATGGAAGAGTCCAGTGGTGGCAGCGGTGTTCTTATGCTGGCCGGCTGCGCCACACAGCTGCTTTCATTCCCTCAAGGCCGGGGCGAGGTTGGAAGGAGCTGGGATAGAGACGGGAGCTCACTCCATCGTGCAGTACTCGAATCTCAAACAGCTGACCTGCCAACCTTCCAGTCACCAAGTTCAGTGTTTTAACCACTAAGCCAACTTCTAAACTTCCAAAATACATTTTACTACTACATAAAAATTAGCATAATCCAATGGATTTGCAGGAGCAAAGTAAAATGAGCTTTGTCTATTCGTGGTACAAGTAATCATTTTCTAAAGACAGATTGTTATTGATAAGTGTTTAAGGCACATTGAAGACATCAGAGCTTTAGATTTAGCATGGATGTAGGTTTATCTATACCTATAAAATTGTGCGTTAACCGTTGGAATGTGACAAAGGATGTTGCACCAGGCCCCACTAGCCCCGTCCGAGCCTTCATGCACTCGCCTGAACGGGGTTCGCAGGTAACTGTCGGGTTGAAATTTTCGGCCCGGGGGCAGGAGCCCCCCCGGATGCAAACAAAAAAAGGGAACTTCAATTCCTTGCGCCGCACCAGAGCCAATCAGGCTGAGCGGCGCGGCAAAAGGAACATTCGGAAATGCGCCGCGACCAATTAAAAAAAGCCACAGGAAAAAAACCGCTGCAGTAGCCAAACACGCGCAGCCAAAACTACAAGCCCCAGCATCCTACGCGCCATGAGCGTGCAGAATGCTGAGGCAGCCGGCGCGCAAAAAGTAAAAGAATAAAAAAAACCCCGCCGCTGCGCTTCGTTCCCACGGGCCACCCAGCATGGCCCGTGGAAACGAAAGGCACCCCCGCCGCCGCTGCGCTTTGTTCCCACAGGCCACCCAGCATGGTCCATGGAAACTAAAGGTACCCCCGCCACCACTGCACTTCGTTCCCACGGGCCAGCCAGCATGGCCCATGGAAACGAAAGGCACCCCGCCACTGCTGCGCTTCGTTCCCACGGGCCACCCAGCATGGCCCATGGAAATGAAAGGCACCCCCGCTGCCGCTGCGCTTTGTTCCCATGGGCCACCCAGCATGGCCCGTGGAAACGAAAGGCACCCCCGCCGCCGCTGCGCTTTGTTCCCATGGGCCACCCAGCATGGCCCGTGGAAACGAAAGGCACCCCCGTCGCCGCTGCGCTTCGTTCCCATGGGCCACCCAGCATGACCCGTGAAAACGAAAGGCATCCCCCTAAAAAAGCAAGCACAAAAACACAAACCAAAAACACTCAAAAACACAAATCAAAAATAGAAAAAGCAAACACAAAACCGCCAAAAACAAACAAGAAAAAACACACAGACACCCCCCCCCAAAAACTCAACCCCCCCAAATAAAACAGAGAGTCTACCATGAGACGTCTTGACTTCATGACGACCAGAACTCAAATGAGCAAAGAAAGGAAACACTTACCGGAAGCAACACCCAGAGGACAGAAGAGAAGAATTGTAGAGAGGAAGCAAAGCTCACCACTCCCACTCAGAGGCCACAAGAGAAAATACATTCAAAAATATTTAAAATAAAAAGATTAATTCCCAAACAAATCAAATAAGTTAGCAAAACATTCAAAAATATTCACACTAATCTCAAAAAATACAAAAAAAACCAGAAATCACTTTTCACTCAAAAAAACCAAAACACCAAAATAAAAAATGCGTAAAAATAAAGATTTAAAAAAACAAAATTAAATTTTAAATTTTAAAAAAATAATTTACATAAAATAAATTAAAATAAAATTTGCATAAACCAAAATTAAATTTTAAATTAAAACAATAATTTAAAATAAAAAAATTAAAATTAAATTTGCATAAACAAAAAACAAAAACCTTCAAAAACCAATTTAAAGAGCCCGGCACTGAGGAAGCCGGTGCACAAAAAATAAAAATAAAACACACACTGGGAGCGCAAGTCCGCCACAGGCGGATGCAGCGCCTCGAAGCCACAAAATCACAAAACTGTCCAACACCATTTAAAACAGCCCAGCACCATTTGTACATGAAAAAAAATGAAACCCTTTACTATCCAACACAATTTAAAACAGCCCGGCACCGCCGGGCAAAATATGCTAGTTATTTATATATTTCTGAGCATTGAGGTGTCCATAGGTCTGTACTGACTCTTTTTGGGGTCAGAAGTACAATCTTCCTCCATCTCACACAGCAAGTTTTTCTCTCTCTTGAAAATATTTCAGTTACACAGGTTAATATGCCCAAAAGATGAATCCCCCCCCAAAGAAAACATTATCACCTACAATAAAAAAATACCACAAGATCTTGGAGGGAGATACATCTCTCTATAACCTGAAAATGCTTTCATAAAGACATTTGTGATTGCTTCCATTCAGGATCTTCAGTTTAGCAATTGAGGCACAAAATGGGCACAGAGCATTAAACAGTCCATACTCATTGCTCTCAGGCATTAAATAATTGCATATTGCAATGGTAATTGCATATTTGAAGTACCTGACTTTGGAATTACTTACCAACAGCAATTGTAGCACTGTTCAATCCTGAAATTGGAAAGGGAGAACAAGAGAGGAGTTTTTAAAAACTCCTAGAAGCACTTTGAAATATCTAATACAGTATCTGCAACTAGAACTAAAGAATGAGTCTCTTGCTACAGCTCCAAGAAAAACCAAACACTGAGTACTGGTAGATTTGAGATCTAATTTTATAAAAAGACTAGCATATTTGTGCCCGGTCAGCTGGGCAGTTTTTTTGTGTGATTTTTTGGTTAGGGGTGGTTTTGGTGGTTGTGATTTGAATTTGTGTTTTTTTAATTTATTTTATTTTGTTTATTTTATTTATTTTTTATTTTTATTTTAAAAATATTTTTGTCTGTTTTATACTCTTTTGGCCTCTAGGTGGGGTTGTGATTAAGAGTACTGCTATTGTCTTTCTTTGTTCAGTTCTGTTCCGGAGGCATGGAGGTAGGACGTGTTTGGTAAGTGCTCTTGATTTTTTATTCTGTTTTTATTTTGTGTTGATTTTGGGGTGTTGGCCTGGGGGGTTTAAATAGAGAGTCTCTACTTAACCCCTCCCCCCCGAAAAAATTGTTTCTGCTTGTTCTTAAGCTTTTATTTTGGATTTTAGATGTGTTTGATTGTTTTGGATATTTATGGTTGTTATTTATGTTTTCGATTTTTTTCTGTATTTATTTCTTTAATTTGTGATATTATTGTTTGTTGAGTTAGGTATTTTCGTGTTGTCGATAGGAGTTTTTAGTGAGTTTTCATGGTTTTTCATTAGTCTTTCTTATTTTGGGTGGTTTTGTTGACTTTGTTGTTTTTGTTGTGTTGTTTACTTGGCTTATTTTAATTATTTGTTTATTTATTTGTTTATTTATTATTTTTAATGCTTGGCACTCTGGTTAACTGTTTTATTGTGTTGTTGTTGTGTTTTGTTGGGTGAAGAATGGCTTGTTTGTTGTTTCTTTTTTCCCCCCATTGCTGTTTCGAAATTAGGTTTAGATGCAGCGATGGGGAAAAGGAAGAGCCGGCAGTCAGCTCGCTCTTCGTATGGTAAGGTTAGTTAGATCGGTCGTGGGAGAAGGAGGCAGAGAAGAGCTATTTGCTTGACGATGGTTCTCTCCTCTTGGCCTTCTTTTTCCCAGGCTTACCTAATGGGAGATTGGCAAGCAACGATCTGTAAGGGGTGGTGCTTTTCCTTGCAGATTGTGGCTGCTGCTTTTCTATTACCTCCACCGCTGTTTTGTGCTAGTTCTCGAAACAGCAGTGTGGGTAGTACAAAGGCAGCAGCCAGCCATTCGCCAGGGAGGGTGTTTCTACTGACGAATTGCTGCCTGCTACTTTTTTTCACTCTGGCTCAACTTACATTGAGGTCGGCGATGGTCTCGCTGTCTCTTCGGCGAGGTAGCATGGAGTAGAGGGAGTCCTTCTCCCCATTGCTCTGGGAAAGGCCTGCAGTTGTCTTGCTGTGGTTTTTTGCGGGTTTGGGTTAGCGAGGCCGTGAGGTGTTGCATCGGCCTGTAGCGGCCTTGCGTTCCTGTTGCAATCTGTGCCAGTGGGGCTTACACCCCACCGGTGGCCTCCGGACCTCTTTCCTTGATCCATTTGGTGGGTAAGGTATGTCCGAGGAAACTTTAAGGGGGGAGGGTGCTGAGGGGGGAAAACACAGCCAGGGCCCACAAACGTACAGGTCCGCTTTATATTTATAGATTTTAAGATCATACAAACAGAAACAGTTCTGAAATATGAGTAGGTTAAGTAAAGAAACAACTGTGGTTCAGTGGTTAAGAAGCTTGCCTTATTAGCTGGAAGACCAACAAATTGGCAGTTCAAGATCCAGGTACTGCATGACAGTTTGAGCGCCTGTCTCTCCCCCAGCTCCTGTCAACCTAGCAGTTTGAAAGCAAGAAATTGCAAGTAGATAAATAGGGAACACTTTGGTGGGAAAAGATCTTGGGGACATGAAAGGAGCCTCATTTGGGTGTCCTCCAGCAAAAATCCTTTCAACCCAGAAAAATGTGTGACATGAAACTATAATAGTATAGAAACAAATGGTTTCCTGCCAATGTATTTGTCTCACAGTCAGTTTTCCCTTGAATCTAAATTTGATGGACCCTCCTATAGCCACATGGAAACTTTGTTATTGAAAGGGGACTTTATTTATTGTATGATGAATATCGACATTGATGTTGATATAACAGCAAGCACAAATTGACCATCTCAAGTTCCTGGCTAGAATTCCACATCCAAGTTTGAAAGCTATTGAAAGGCTTCATCTGTGACACTATGCAAGTCCTCCAGTGTGCCTCTAAATGCATGTAAAGGAAACCTAGATATAATGTGGTCCATGGTTTGGTCTTCTTCTCCACAGGGACTAAGGGACTGAGCTGCATGTAAAATTTGAAGCTAAAAATGGCTAACTACCTTGGACAGTATTCCATGACATGAAAAGGTTTTCATAGCTCAGGTGTTTCAGCTCAAGGTGGAATGTACAATTGGGAGTAGATAAAATAAGTGTGGATACAAGATAAATTTTAATCTTTCTTGGTACTACTCTTTATTCCCAAATACATATGCACCACTATCTTGTCACCTACCATTCCTCCCCCCACCCCCAAAGTTGAACCCTCCCAAATGCTGTAGCTTTCCTTGCTAAGGAGCTGTTCCAACTGATTGGCGTTATTTTGCTGTAACCTTTCTAGCTCTATTCTTCTTCCTGTGCCATATCCAATTCCAAATATGGGCAATCCTTATGGCGATCAGCTATGAAGTTTGTCCTGTGAATATAATGCCATGCCTTTCATTTGAATTCTGCATCATAGTATGACACCCGTACCACTAATCCAGCTCCACAAGTCACTTTCTGGTTCTGAACCCTTTTGGCACACAAGGTCCTCCTCAGCCCCAGGCCAGGAGTGATGAAGCTACTGTCCTCCATCAAGATGGATTCAAGTAGGATTTAATTTAGCTCTATAACAGACTTTTTTCAGCTGCAGTTACCAGAATGATACATACAGTAATAGTTAAGATCCTTTAGAAGGCTTTTCACAATCTGTTTTTCTCCTTACCATCCTAAATAATTTGATGCCATGGTAAACCTCATTCAGCCATTTTTCACCACTAACTCTGATAATGCATGGATGTGATAAAAAGCACTAGCACCAATCCTTGAGTTATCCCGTTCTGTATGTCATCTTTATATTAATTCTTTTAACTCTCTGATTTATGGCTTGGTAAATAGTTAAGAAGAAATACATTTTTGACTCACCAATTCTTCAGATGGAAAGCTGAACCACTGTACCAATGAAAATGTCACTAATAAAATCCCTGTGCTTAAAATTAAAACACCAAGTAAATATCCTGGGGGGAAGAGAAAGAGTTACACTAATATGCTTTGCAGTACAGATACATTTTTTAAAAATAATAATTCAGCATCATGTGCATCAATACAATCATCTAATCATAAATTCAGACTAGGTTTGAGAAAAAAATCCTCAGACAAAAATAAATTGGGTGTTGAGGATATTTGACAAATGTGTTTCCAGTATTTGTATTTTCACTGGTTTTCAATTATCTGCCTTTGAATACACTTTGAATAGATGATGGCTTCATAGGAAAAGTGGGATTTATTCCCCAGAAAAGCATCCTAGAAATATGCAGTTTATGAGGGTGTCTTTTTCTGTGTTCATTAAGTTTACATCAAGCTTAAACCCCGTTATGAGCCCAAGGAACAATAAAACTAATTCTAGTCTCTGGGTTTCAAGTTATGCTAAAACCACTCAAACACAGTAGCTCAAATTTACTGTAACATTGCCTACAGTAATCGGGTGTGCAGGCAGATACATCTGTTCACTGCAGTTCAATAGCTGTTCAGTAAAGTCTCTCACTGTAGAATTACTTACCTATGGAAATCACTATTATTTTTGTAGCTCCTAAAATGAATCAGAGAAAATGAGGTGGCATGAAATGAAGGTTTAACAACCAGTCAACACTAAAAACATGTGGTCTCTCTCTAGCACAAGCAGAATTGGCCTTTTTTACTGTTTAAAGATAGTATGATAGTATGTGTTATGCTGACAATAAAGATAATTCTTCTAGAATCTCTGATCTCTATGAGCAGGGACTAATGGAAAGTGTGACAAGTGACCAAAATCATCCTCTGAGCCACATTCCACTGAGAATGATTAATCTACCATCGTCCAAATCTGTTCATCAGGTACTGAATTTTGGCTGCACTTTTCAGCTGTGATATCTACTGGGCAGCCTTTACAGTATATGTACAAGAAAATTTCTAAGATCCAAGGTACAAGTTTGCCCATTTTGCCCACACAACTCAATAAGAAATAAAAGCAATTGTTTTACCAGGTATTCTTTCACCACTATTTTTTGTGATCCCAGGGATTGGCGTTATGGTTGGCTTTAATCCTGTCTCTGTGTATCAAAAGACAATTTATTACTTTTAATTGCTAACTACTAATACAGCCAAGAGCACATTCAATAGTCAAAGGATATTACTATATGCATCTCCATTAAGGAGAGAATTAAATGAACAGGTGCCTCTTAAAATACCATCTTGGAAAGCTATTCTAAGGCACTTAGCTACCTGAGTAGTAAGAGACAATAGCTCCTGTCAATATACTAAGCACCACTCCCTTTTTGGCCCAGAAGCCCTTTTCCATCACCTCCCAATTCTGTTCATTTAGTACTGAGGTTTTGGCTGCATCATTTCATCTGTGATGTCTGGTGAGCAGCCTTTTTATGCACAAGAGAAAGTCCAAGATCTAAGGTACAGGTGTGCCTTTTTCTATGTTCATAATAGCCTCACCCAATTAAGAGAGCTTTGGTACCAAGAGCCAATTAAAACGTTTGAGAAAGAATTGCAGATTGGTAGAGGCTGGAGATCAGTATAAGCTACATAATACAGCCAAGAATTATATATTTGTTCCTTAGTATCTTAGTACTTTCTTTATATGTTTATGTTGATATTATGTCTTCTATTCTGTAAGTTTTCTGTATTTTTATACATGTTTTCTTTTGTTAGAAATTTATTTTGTAACTTTAAACATAATAATTTTTTTTAAAAAAAAAATCAGTATAAGCTACACTGAGACAGATCTTCTGGAATATAAAGCAGTTTTACCCATTCACACACTGGGCAGTAAATCACAAAGATTACATACAGGGGGGAAATGCAAATTGCCCTTGGAATTTCTATTAAAGGACAGGTATACAGCTTGAGTAACAAACACACACAACTCCATAAGAAATAAAAGCTATTGTTTTACCAGTTGTTCTTTTATCATCATCTGTGATCCCAGGAGTTGGTTCTATTTCTGACTCTGTGTATCAAAAAAAAATATTACTGTTATTTCCTAACTACTAACATAGTAATGACCTCATTCAACAGTCAAAGGTCAGAGATTACTATATGCATTTCTACTTCTGGTGCTTCTGGGTGGAAAGGATTAGCTGGTAAAAAATTTCCATTGCCTGTGATAAATCTCTGTTGCCCAGCAGATGCCTGGTTACTGAAGTAGCAATCTTTGGGGAGGCATCAGAGTCAGACATTGAAAGCGCGGTGCCAAAATGGCCGCCACGCTCTTTGCGGGCCCCCACCCCCACCCGGACTCAGACATCCGGGTGAGTTAGGGGGCGTGGCCACCCCTCTATAAAAGGGGTGGCCACGAGGCAGACGAGCTGCCATTTTAAAATAGCGACGGAGAGGAGAAGTTTTCTCTGTCGCTGTTTGCTTTCCAGTCTTCGGCTGTTTAGCCCTTGAGCCTTTCCCAGCAGGGAAAGGAGGATTCGAGCACACAGAGCCTTGGTTCGCTTGGCTACTGCGTGCTTTGGCGCTAGGTTTTTTGATCCCTCAAAGGGATCCTACTTTTTCTTTGAGGACATGCCTCCCAAACGGAAGGCTCCGGTGATGAAGCCGCAGCCAAAGGGGAGGACTTTTCCTGGCCCTGCGCAGGACAGGGGCCAGCCTTTGGGTCGGAGGACCTGGGCTGTGCCCCCGCGGCAGGGCACTGTGCCAGCCTTGCCCACTGATACTGGTGGGGCTATTCAGGCTGGCACTTGGCAGCCGGGCTCCGGCTTGGTGGCTGGCCAGCTACAGGCTGGCCCCTCAGGGGCTTCGGCCCCCGGCCTGCCGTTAACGGCCGTGGGTCAGGGCAGCGTGGGAGGGCCTGGTGTGGGCATACAACCCGTTCCCCCTCCGGCCCCTCATGGGCCAGAGTTTTGGGCATGGCCCTATTCTGGCCCTGGCTCGCCTTTCTGTTACCTTTTCAACTGCCTAGTGGGCCGTCCGGCCCACCCGGCCCGCCTTATGCTGGGGGCTCTGTGGCAGTGGATGCTCTGTTAGCATGTTTGGCAGTGCTGGGAGCATCCTTGGGCATTGCACGGCCTCCTGTGGAGGGGGGGCGCTTCTATTTCTTCACCACGGGCCCCTTCGTCGACCCCGGATACCTTGCCGGCCGCTATGCTTCAGTGGGCGGCCAACCGGTGGGGGCGACTCATGGGGGTGCACCTAGTGAGTATCAGGTTCAATTTAAGTGCACCAACACCACAGCCCACTTACAGTGGTGGGGTTTAGTGGCCCTGGCCTCGTCAAGTTGATGCGAGCGGGCATCAGTTACCATCTTATCCCAGTATCCCATGGTTTCTAAATGGTCCCTCGTTAAGGGCGGGGGTGTCCGCCCCTGTGGCAGTGCCGAGCATTGCAGGGGCTGTCCAGGTCCTGCTGCGTATGCCCTTTATACAGAATGTGCCATCGATGGCTTTGCCGACGGCTGGTTATTCCTTGCCCCTGGGTGATCATTTGTCGCAAGTCACGAGGGATAAGATCTGGAGGGGAGTACGTGGATATTCTCCCTTTTGCACTGTGAGCCCACTGAGGAAGAGAGAGAGGGACAGGATGACAGAGACTAAGAGCTGTCCCGTCGTTGTAAGCCACTGCGCACCTGGGTCAACTGGTGGCCGGCATACCTTATGTATATGGTGGTATGCATCAGGGCCCGGCCTGATTGGGCCACCCCGATGGTTCAATCCCTTGATAATATTTACAGGGCGATGGTTGATTTCATGGGCCCATTGCAGTTGGCTTACGATGAGGAATTTGGATGAGGGTGGCCCGTTTTGGCACCCATTTATTTAGGATAGGCGTTGCGTTGATCGCGGCTAAGTTTGGGGTACTCGGAGGCGGATATGCGTGTACGCGCAATTTCACTGCATGAGTACCTAGTTATGTCCTTCACCTCTTCTCCTCTTTTACAGATCCTGTGCGTCTCTGCACACCGGTGGCAGTGGGGCTGGTGGGCCGCAGCTATGTACACTGGGCAGCAGTATATGCTGCGGCGACAGAGAGTGGACCCCGACTTGGGCTGTGTGCATCCGCACGTATGCAATGGTATGGTATGCACGGCACAAGGGGGCGGGAACTGTGGCCATTCCTGATGTCCGTCAGGGATGCTGGACCGCCCGATGTTCTTAATAGGCACCCCGGCGGCAATGATCTTATATTGATCACTGCTATTCCTAAACTGTTGAGGGGCAGTGACCTGGCATTTTATATCATGTATGGCTTACACACGGTCGCTATGGTCTAACATCGTGCCGAGACACCAATTTAGGGGAGACGTGGATCTCCGTGGTTCGGACTGTTCTGGCAGTCAGTGGACAGGGCTGTTGCTCGGTCCCTTGCTGAGCATGGCTGGGAGACAGCCATTGGACACCTGCGGATAGGCTTACAAAATTTTTTTGCTGGTAGGCAGGAGAAGGGGTCCACCTGTCGGCTGGAGGTATGTACCTCTTTCTGGGTGTGGTGCAAGCAGGCCTGGTGACCGAGCTGACGGTCTGGGGGGGGGGGGGGGCGGTGAGTCATCATGGACGCCTCCCCGTGTGGCGGGTAGCACTGGTAAGGTAAAGATTTATGACACAGAGGTATCCGGCAGGTTCGCAATTGACTGCCAACACTTAGACAGGTACAGGTGTAATAGCTTTGACCGGTCAACGACGAACCAGGCAAGGAGTGATGGCAGGAGCTTTTCAGCATGCATCACCCCGTGATTTGACGGATACACGTCATAGGGTGGGGTCAGTAGATAGTTTATTGACTCCGGTCAACAATTTGTTTGTATCAACAAACAAATTGATACAAATGGATACATTGTAGCCAATTGCCATTGGCAATTTTGGGAGGAACCTTACCAGTGTTACTGCGGCCTGCTTGCCTTAAGAATTACAATTGGATGAATACACCAATTGAAAGTTATAATTCGGACTAGGGCATTATTCAATAAAAGTGGCCCGATGCCTTTAATCCAATACCGGTGTCTGAGTCTTTCTTTGGGGGGTGCGCCTGCAATGCATCATAAGAACATAAGAACAGCCTTGCTCACACAGTGACTCACCATTTGCTTCAGGGCATTCCCAAGCAGATGCCTTCACCTGCTTAGGATTCCCTGGAAATGGCATTGAGAGATATCCTGCCTATCTCTCCAACCCGGAGGTTGTCCTTAGGTAACCATAATTATAGCCATTGATACGTTTGTCCTCCATGAACTTGTCTAATTCTTTCTTAAAGCTGTCAAGACTGGCAGCTGTCACCACTTCTTCTGGCAGGAAGTTCCATAGACCAGTGATCCTCTGGGTGAAAAAGTACTTTCTCTTATTTGTTTGAGAAGTAGTACCCAAAGGTTTCATGGAGTGCCCCCTAGTTCTAGTGTTGTGCGATAGGGAAAACAGTTTTTCCTTATCTACTTTGTCCACACCGTGCATGATTTTGTAAACTTCAATCAGGTCACCTCTTAGACGCTGTCGTTCAAGAGTGAAGAGGCCCAACCGTTGCAGCCTCAGATGGTAAGGAAGGTGTTCCAGTCCCCTAATCCTTCTGGTTGCCCTCCTCTGTACTTTTTCCTGCTCCATAATGTCCTTCTGGAGGTATGGCGACCAGAACTGTACACAGTATTCCAGATGGGGCCTCACCATAGATTTATGAAGAGGTAAAATGACACTTGCTGACTTATTTTCTATACCCTTCCTAATGATCCCTAATGAGTTTGCTTTTTTCACTGCTGAGGCACACTGGGTTGACACCTTCATTGAGCTGTCCACCAGAATACTAAGGTCCCTTTCCAGGTTTGTTGCAGAGAGTTCAGACCCCATCAGTTTATAAATGTAATTGGGGTTTTTTTTTTTGCCCCAGCGTGCATCACTCTGCACTTACTAGTGTTGAAGCTCATTTGCCACTGTTTTGCCCACTCCCCCAGTGTCAAGAGATCCCTCTGGAGCTCCTCACAATCACTTACAGTTTTCACTACCCTGTATAATTTAGTGTCGTCAGCAAATGTGGCTACCTTGCTATTTACTCTTACTTCTAGATCATTTATGAAAAGGTTGAAAAGCAGGGGTCCCAGTACTGAACTTTGGGAGATCCCACTCTTTACTCCCCTCCACTTGGAGAAGTGTCCATCACCCCCAAATACCTAGGAGTAACCCTAGATTGAAATCTACACACGACTCTTTAGGTCCAGTGATACTTCATTTTTCTTGCCTTTGACAGCTCAGTAATATATGGGTTTAACAGTCCTTCTGCATCTCTAAAATTGTAATGGAAAATTGCAGCCCTAGAGAAAAATGCCACCTCTTATACCGTACATACTTGAGTATAAGCCGAGTTTTTTGGCCCCAAAAGGGGGACTTGGCTTATACTTGGGTCAAATATCATGAGGGTCACAAGACCGTGCTGGACTGGGATGTGCCAACAATTTAAATAATTTTACCATATTTTCATGTATTTTGATTATTAAAACTCACTAGCAGCTGCTGCATTTACCCTCGGCTTATACTAGGGTCAATCTATTTTCCTGGGGTTTCAGCTCAAAATTAGGTACCTCGGCTTATATTTGGGTCAGCTTATATTCAAGTATATATGGTATGTGTTTTGTAGATCTATCAGGCTCTAAACCAGGAGTGGCCAAAATATGGCCCAAGGTCACCTCACCGGTACCGGAAGTGGATGTGCCATGCACCAGTGGTATGCTGCCCCACAGGGATACTGGCACTCATCTTAGTGTGCCCCAGCAACTAGCATCCCCCAGAGGCAGGCAGAGGTAATGGGAATGTATGGGATTTCTCCAACCCCCCCATAGGTGCCCTATTGCTTCCTGTCCAGCAAACACCTACCCCACAAATGCACAAACAGCGGGCCGTGGGTGTACCCATGGCTTTCATAAATGTGTGAAACAGCCGCAGACACATTTTATGCCAGTGTGTGTGCATGCATGGGTGCATTTTATTTACACTTCTGGTGAGAGGAAACACATGACTGGCTCATTCAACCATGTGACCGACTGGCTGCTCTAAAAGTATGGGTGCTCCTGCTCTAATCCCTTGACCAGGAAAACTGTTTTGCCCTATAAGATTGTACAGGATGTTGTATCTAATGTAATGGCAGCATGTAACTTTAAGGGTCTGTGCTGTAGCCAGCACAGGTGTTGATGCTAACATGCTAACATGCTTGATAGCCAGATACTTCCTATAAGTAAAGTGCCTGTACAGCACTTGTTTGGAGGAGTGTCAAGGAGGTGCCAGAGGAGCATTTGGAGGTGCATCAAGGAAGGTGCACATGCTGTGAAGAAGCGCCTTTGGTGAGCACTTGTTTGTGAGCACTTATGCTGTAGTGCTTGTTTGATGAGTGCCTGAATGCTTCACCATCCTCCAAGATACTGAGCTGCAAAGCTGAAAGAATTCCTGTGACTCAGAGAGATCTTTGCCTGCTTCTTTTAAATACTGCTGAAAAGAGTTCCTCCAAACTGACTGTTGACCTTTGAACTGACTTGTTGAATTTCCACAGCCTTTGTTTTGCTTATCTGTGGACCTTGGAAGTCTCCAAGTCCATTTGGCTGTCCAAGCACAAAGACTGTTCCATTTTCATCTGTATATACCTTAGCAAGGAGACTATATCTGTTTTTGCTTTCGGTCACTGTATATATCAGCACTGCACAGCAAGTCTGCAAAGTAAACTGTTTGTTTCACCAAGCTGTTGTTGTTCTGTGTGTGGGCCTTCCCCAGGCACACTGCTCCATGTGTGCTTTGCTTTCACGCACTCTGCTACCACACAATAACAACAATATCAACAAACTACTGCTCCAAGAAGCTTCAAGGAAGGTGGGGGAGAAGACCTTGATCACTATGGAGACCAGCCTTATACCTGGATGTTGTTATTGCTATGTGTTGTCTAGTTGGAACTGAGAAAAGAAACTATGAATTTTTTTACCTGTGTGAAGGTATGCTGAGTGGGCAGCATACAACTCGAAGAAATGAAATGAAATGAATGGATGAAGGTCCAAAAGAACTGTCAACAATCACAGAGCATGATTTAATTCTGTAGCCCTGCAAATGTCATGAAGATTTCTCACATCAATCTTAACCTATAAATCCAAGGGTTAACCGTTGGAACTGGCTATAGGTTGCTATGCCTCGCCCTACTTGCCTGCACTCACCCTTCGTGCACACGGCCGATCTGGGTACGCAGGTCAACGAAGGATTGAGAAAACCGGCAGTGGGGCAACAGCCCCACAAACGCGAAGAAAGGGAAACAACTTCACTTCCCAACATTCCTTGCGTCGCGCCGCGCCAGAGCCAATCAGGCTGAGAGGCTCTCGCACGGCGCAGCGTTCGGAAACGCGCCGCAGCCAATCAAAAGAAAAGCATTTTAAAAAAACGCAGCACAAACACAAAGCACCAACCCATAACTACAAGCCCCAGCGTCCTGCGCGCCATGAGCGCGCAGACTGCTGAGGAAACCGGCGCCCGAAAAATTAAAAAGAAAAACAACTCACCGCCTAACAGCCAAACACACACCAGCCGGCTTTCTTTCCCTCACCCACGGCGCCTGAAGGTCCCGACTGGAGTTTCCCCTTTAATATCAGTGGGTAGGGGTTGCGATCCCCCTCTCCGCTGGCTACCCTAGGGTTGGGAGGTTTGTGGGAACAAAAGGGGTATGTTTCCCAAACCCTTCTGGACTCAGGACACCAGGGAGAGGGGATCGATTCCCACCCCCCTCCTTAAAACAACTCCGTCTTTTCTTCTCTTTAAAAACAGAGTTGTTTTAAGGAGGGGGGGAGGGAATCGATCCACTCTGCCTGGTCTACTGGGTCCAGAAGAGTTGGGGGGACATACCTCTTTTGTCCCCACAAACCTCCCAACCCCAGGGGAACCAGCGGAGAGGGGGGTCGCAACCTCCCACCCACTGATGTTAAAGGGGAAACCCCGATCTACTTTCACGACTCCACACAAACAAAGCATCATAAAACAAGAAAGCCCCCCTCCCTACCACCTAGCCCACCCTTCCTAACCCCCAACGACCATGCCCCCCTCCCCACCACCTAACCCACCCTTCCTAACCCCCAACGACTACGACCCCCTCCCCACCACCTAGCCCACCCTTCCTAACCCCCAACGACCATGCCCCTCTCCCCACCACCTAGCCCACCCTTCCTAACCCCCAATGACCATGCCCCCTCCCCACCACCTAACCCACCCTTGCTAACCCCCAATGACCATGCCCCCCTCCCCACCACCTTACCCACCCTTCCTAACCCCCAACGACCATGCCCCCTCCCCACCACCTAGCCCACCCTTCCTAACCCCCAACGACCACGACCCCCTCCCCACCACCTAGCCCACCCTTCCTAACCCCCAACGACCATGCCCCCTCCCCACCACCTAGCCCACCCTTCCTAACCCCCAATGACCACGTACCTTCCCCACCACCAAATAAATAATTTTTAAAAATTACTAAAAACACTCAAACACATCCAAAAATACACAAAAACAAAAACACCAAAAACAATACGAAGTAAACAAAGACACAATCAAAAACAAAACAAACAGACAAAAAATACAAATTCCAACCCCCCTCCCCCCCGCCCCCACACACACACAAAAGAAAGAAAACAAGCAAACTTACCAAAAGAGGTGCTACCTCCACCAGGACTGGAAAAGAAATGAATAAAGAAAGACCCTACTTACCAGAAGAAGCTCCACCCAGAGGCCAGGAGAGAAAAAAAAGTCAAAATACAATAACCCCTACCAGCACCACCTGCTGGCCACAATAGTAAAAACAATTCAAAAACACACAACAGCCCCAAACAAAACACAAATTCACAATTTTACACAAAAGGTCACACCAATAAAAACAAGTAAAAAAAATTTACACTAAACACACTTTCACACAAATCACAAATATATGTCAATAAAATACAATAGAAACTTTAAAAAATCCTGTGCTGAGTTATAACTCAAATTTAAACTCAAAACATCTAAACACATTTTAAAAACATTGAATGTAAAAAACATTTACTTTTACATTATTAAAATTATTACCTACGGTACAACTAATTAAAAAAATTCAAAAAACTAAAACATTATTCACTTACATAAAACAATTTGCAAAAAATTATATCATACTTTCTTCTTTTATTAATCCTCAAAAAAACCCAAAAAAGCAGATCACAGTTAATAACAGCCAAGCCAAACAAATTTTACATAAATAAACATATAAAAAATTAAAATTACAGACTAAGCAATTTTTTAAAAAAATTAACACAATTTAACCTTCCAACACAATGTAAAACTATTGCAAAAATAAAATTGGCTCATTTTTTATTAAAACACATGGGGGGAAAAGCCCGGCAATGCCGGGCAACCCTTGCTAGTATGCTGATAAATGTTACGGACTATATGGGAGTAGTCCTTATTACAGAGGTTTCCTATGACAGTTGTAAGTTATATTTTATACTTGAGTACCTTACTCAAGGGACCACAGCACAGAGACTTAATGGTTAAGACACTGAACATGATGACCAGAAGTTTGGCAGTTCATCAATTTGAAGCCCCAAATGCTGTGAGATGGAGTGAGTTCCTGTCATCTGTCCTAGCTCCTGCCAACCGAGCAGTTTGAAAGAAAAAAATGCAAGTAGCTAGATCGGTACTGCTTCTGTGGGGCAGGTATCTAGCCATGCGTGTCACATAACCATGCAGACAGCATTGCTCTTTGGCTGTAAACTAGATGAGCACCGCCCTAGAGTCTCACATGACTGGCTTTAAGCAAGCACAATCTTTACCTTTACTTTACTCAAGGCTATGATCACCAGTTTCTAGATAGTTTATGAAAATAACTTATCTATGGGATATATACCATTTATTTATAAAAGTTCTTATGAATACACTACAAGTAAAATGGCCTCAAGTAAAAGAGGGAAGTCTTGTACCTTTAACATTTGTGGGGCATTTCTTATCATGGAGATTATACCTGCTAAAGCATCTTTTTTTCACAGATTATTAAAGGTAGAAACCCTTGCCCTTTATTGCATGTGGCTGTTTTCAGATAACCCTCTTAAATAGATGCCAGAGAAATAGCTGCACAGTTAACAGAGATAATAAGATACTTACTTTCGCAAAACAATGGAAGTTCACTCCAGGTCCTATTCTCAAGACAAGTAATAAATTGACTAATTCCAGGGATGCTGCTATAATCTGATTTGCAGGTGTAGGTCACCTTGGTCCCAATAGTATAGTAGCTCTTTCTTTCCCCTTTCTTTACTTTAGCATATTCTGACCGTGGTGGGTGTTGGCAGCTAGCTGGAGGGGGGAGGGGAGAGAATGAATAAAACAGTTACTGAAAAACCATGACAAGTAAAGAAATCTTTACTTTTAGCCATAAATGATAAATTAACATGCAAGAAAAAAAGTTAAAAGGGGGATTATTATTTTTTCTAGATAAATGTGTATTGGTGAATGGGAAAGGAGTAAAGCCACAACGAGATGTATTATCATTTTGGAATATAAACATTTAATGATTTGGAAAACATTTAATGGAGAGGGTTTACAAGTCTCATGGGTGGTGGTTGTATATGTACATTTCTGTTGCAATATATGTAGATTTGTTTTGTTTCATTGTTGTTGTTGAGTTATATTTTTTCTGGTTTTTTTGTATGGCTTTATTATAATGAACATTTTAAAACTTTTTTATATGAAGCAATACATACCACACCCAGTCTGTTACGTCAGCTTCCTCTCCGACCTCCCACCTTAGTTTTTTCTTCCTGGCAAGATTACAAGTTTATATTTCCATAATTATCTCGCTGGTAATCTCTTGTATTGATTACTGAATGCTCTCTATGTGGGACTCCCAATATTCTTGATACAGAAGCTTCAAAGAGTGCAAAATGCATCAACCAGGTTGGTTTCTGGGGCAAGAAAATTCATACATGTCTCCCCAGTCTTGGTGGAATTGCACTGGCTTCTTGTTGTGTTCGGTGTCAGGTTCAATGTAGCTGTGCTAACTTTCAAATTCCTAAAACAGGGATTCACAACCTATGGCCTGCAGGCCAGCCCCGACCACCAGCACCAATTAATCTGGCCCAAGGTGTGGACCAGAAGCACCAAAGTTACAGATACCGAGCACCAGAAGCGTGGAAAATGAACCAAAACCAGACCAAAAATGGGCCAAAAACACTTGAAAATGAACCAAAACCAGTCCAAAAATGGGCCAAAAATACTTGAAAATGCACTGCTACCACCCCACCACCACCACCAACACAACCACAGGAAGTGTGCAAGCAGTGAAAACAGCTGTAAATGGAAAGTAAAAGAGTCCAAACATACATTATCCCAACATATGTAACTTTTCAAATTTTTGTAAATGCTCCTTGGCATCTGTTGAAGCCTGGGATATAAACAAATCCATTGGTCAATATATAAACATAATGCTATTACTGATCCTACTACAGAATTCTATTATGTCTTTATACTGATACGAAGATAATTAAGTTGGTCACAGTGATGGAGTTGTCACTAGCAGTTCGAAAGCAAGAAATTGCAAGTAGAAAAATAGGGACCACTTCGGTGGGAAGGAAACAGCGTTCCGTGCGCTCCGGTGTCTAGTATTGCCTGCCACATGACCACAGAAACGTCTGCAGAAGCAGACAGCGCTGGCTCTTTGGTTTAGAAACAGAGATGAGTACTGCACCCTAGAGTCGGATACGACTGGCTTTCGAGCAAGGGAAACCTAGACCTAGATAATGATAATAAGTTCATGTCAGAAATTTTTCTGGGTTGAAAGGATTTTCGCTAAAGAAATTCCACTTAGGAAACACCCAAATGAGGTTCCTTTCATGCCTTCAAGAGCTGGGACAGAGACAGGCACTCAAACTGTCTGGCAGCACCGACTTGTCAGCCTCCCAGCTAACCAGGTGAGCTTCTTAACCACTGAGCCACCACAGCCCGTTTCAACAAGTTGCTATCTTAATTCTTATTGAACAGTTCAGGTCTTGCAATTGCCATACAACTATGGATGCAAGTAGAAACTCATTAATTAGCAATAATTCATCGTTGTGATTGTACTCATGCTGTTTTAAATCCACAGAAGGATTCTAGTTGTAATAATTTACTATGCAAACTTTTGTAAACATTTTACAAGTAGGAAGTAACTATCCATTTTTCATAAAGAATGGGTACAGTACATACCCTCACAGAAATCTTCCATGGGTGTCCAGCTTGAGTCAGGAAGGCATGTTGAAATATCTAGCTTTCCATGGATGTTATAAAAACCATCCAGACATTTGTAGGTTACAGACTGGTAGGGAAGAAAGCTGTCTCCATCATTCGGAACAGTATTTTTCAATGTTGGTGGAGGCCCACAATCACCTGTGATGAGCAGAGAATCCATGTATATCCATAATTAGGATCAGTTGAGTTAATTGAAAATTACATATTTAGTTCTAGTTCAGTTCTTCTAACTGGAGTTCTACTGCACATTTTGAAAATGGATTCTAGCTCGCCTAATGCTCCTACTATAAGGATTGCTGGTAAATTCAAATAACAGGAAAGACTAATCAAAAGTGCCCGTTCCTCTTAAAATGTACAACACTCAGTGACAACACCGCCTTGCTGAAAGAATAACAGTTTAAATTTATTATATGGATTAAGCCATTTTGCAATAATTAGAAGCAAAGGAAACAATTGTAGGAGAAATAAAATGTTCACAGTATGATCCTGTATACAGGTCGTACGTTTGTTCAATTATCTCACTAAGTTTCACAGTATTGTGAGAGGTTTCTTTAGGGAAAGTGAACTTTGGATGTTATCTTTGGTAGGAGCTTCATTCAAAAATTACCAGCTTGACCTCCTTCCTCTTGTCCTTCATTATTGGGCAAATACCATCCTCTTCAAGCAGGCTTTTGAGCAGTAAATATGTCAGGGCTGCTTTGTTTTTAATATGGCTTTCAGAAACACAGATTTTAATATGTTTTCAAAAAATGTTTTAGAATTGTTTTTAATCTTGGTAGAATAAAGGAGGATATAGCCGAGGAACTCAACCTCCCCTGCATCACTTGGAGGACTCTGAATAGGCTTTGGCTTCACGTGCCTAAATGTAAGACCAACATACTCAAGTAGGGGCTACTTACGACCAACATGCTGTGAGAATTTGGAAAAATACAGAATCTGGCTCATTTACTGGTCTTCCAATTCCTGCCAGAGACATGCACCAATGAGGACTTAAGTTTGGCCAACGACAACATTTATTGATTGTTTTATGGGTTCAGTTGTTGTGAGCTGCCTTGGATCCACATGGGGAGACACATAAATGGGCATCACATAAATAGTACAGTGGTACCTTGCTTAAAGAGCATAATATGTTCCACAGGATTGCTCTTTAAGTGAATTTGCTCTTTAAGTGAAACACCATTGTAAGTGACCAATTATGATTTCTGGTGTGTGTGGGATTGCAAACCCCAATTTTGGTGGTGAAGTGAGTTTTTGGTTGTTTTTAGTTGTTAAGCGAGGCGACCATTCAGAGAAAATTCTGCTCTTTAAGCGAGTTAGTCTCTAAGCGAGACGCTCTTTATGCGAGGTTTTACTGTATAATAAATGTGGCCTGGGTTGGTACGTATGTCTATGCAACAGGGAGCAAATGATTTGGAGAGGCTGCAGGTCTTGGAGCAAGATGGTTATAGTCCCAGCTGGGCCTTGGGACTTGGGCGGCAACTCGGGCAAGGAGAAAGAGGAAACCCATGTACCTTGGTCTAACACTCCAGTGAGGCTAATGAGCCTCGTGTACTGGTGAATCACTTGAAGACTTTGGTTATGCATTTTTTTTTAAAAAAAAAACACCACCCATTTCTGTGCTCTCTCTAAATTTCAAAGCCAGGCAAAGTCCTGATCCTCCTGTTATAGTTATGGTAAGTAGTGATATATTTGGTCATACTAAACGTGAAATACTGTATCTCTGCATGTTGGAGCATCCATCTACCTCTGGGTGATTAGTTACCTTTAATTCCATACACTAGTGAGAAAAGCAGGAAGACTCTTGGATCACAGTTGCTCAAAAAGGATCGCAACATTCCACATCCTCAACCTTGAAACGTCTCATTCAACCGATTAATGCATTCAAGATCACCTTGAAGGTCAGAAGCAGATCTTTCAATGATAAAGCAGGGACAGTGGGGGGGGGGGGGAGGCTGATAATGGTAGACTAGCTGCTTAGAAACATGTACTGTGCATCATGGGTGATGCTGAGTAGTTTGGTCAGTTCATAGAAATATAGAACATCTACTGATGAAGTAATTCAGCCAATTCTTTCCTCACACAATCCCCACCACCACCACCACCCCGTGATTATCCTGCGATTGCGCTGTTCTACCTTTCTTTGCAAGGCTTACAAATGTAACTGTTTTTTTAAAAAGAAAAAGAAAAATTAATACTGTTTTATTTTCACACATTCAGCAATGCCCAAATCACGACCAGGATCAACATTACAGCAAGGGGTATTCCTGCTAATGTTTCTATGGAGGGAGAAGATATGTGTGATGTTAAATAATTCATGCAGATGCGAGTACAAATGGTGTGTATGTATCTATCCCTCCTTCTTGTGACAATGTGCTAAATTCATTGTTACTTACAATTTTGTTCAAAGATGTTGAAAAGCCTGCACACAGAAGGAGTAAATATCCAGAGCATGAAACAGAATTGTTCTAAAGACCAACAAAACTGATAGTGAAATTCAACACATCTTTATGTCAAGTAAGAAAAGTTAAACACACCCTCATTGTGAGGTGGGATATTGCTCTTAACTTGTGGTAGGTACTTTACAGCATCATTGCCTCATTACACTATTGAGTACTCCACATAACTTTGAAAGAACATGCTCCCCACATTCTAGAATGGTTCCCTTTATCTTGGAAACACTGGTAAACATTCTGTACAGCAGAGGTGGGAATCCTGAGGCTCTAACAGCTTTCTTCTTTCTTGTTTTTGCCCCATACTTTTTCTGGTCGCCTCCTCTACTTACAAAATTCTTAGCATCTTGTTCCTAATCCACATTTCAAATACATACAGTATATCCCTTTTTTATTGTTGCATGTTTTGTGCTGGATAGCTCAGTGGATTTGATATCTGGCTGTGAGGCCAGAGGCTGGGAGATCAGTTCCCCAATGTGCCTCATAGGAGAGAAGCCAGCCTATGTGACCTTGGGCAAGCTGCACATTCCCAGAGAAAGTTGCACATGTACAACTATTTCTCTTATAGTCTGTGTTTCAAGCATATTAGAGAGTAAAGAAAACAAACAAACCCAAAACCTTGTGTCACTTAAAAGCAGGGGTTGCTAACTATGAAAATACTGGATTCTTCACTCGATGTCCACTTCCAGTACTCAAGAGAAACCCAAAAGGAAATTATCATATTTGCTGGTGTATAAGATCCACTCTCCTCCCCCTTTAAATACACTGGGGAAATGGGGTGTGTCTTGTGCTGTATATAGTGGGTTCTTTTGGTAATAATGGGGTGTGTGTTATACTATGATGCATTTTATACGCCGGCAAAATAGTAATTATTTGATGGGATAGTACTGGAGTGGATTTTTTCTGTTCCAGAAATTCTGTGCAAGTAGAACAGGTTTTTGATTAGTTTATTTTCCTTCCATTTGAGACTACACGGTAAGTATCAGAAGAGCCACGCTCAGGGATAGTTTTCCTGTGAAAGTGAAACATTTTAAATTAACATCTCTACATTTCATTTAATCAAAAGTTAATAATTATAGTACTTGCCTCCAGTGGTGGGCTCAATTTTTTTTTTACTACCGCACTGTTGGTGTGCTATGGTGGGCGTAGCCAAGGGGAAAGCCCTGCATTGCACCCGAATAAGGACTATTTTATTTCAAAACTTGGATGGGTGAGCCCAGCCAGAATTTCTGCTACCGGTTCTGGTGAACTGGTGCGAACCTGCTGATGCCCACCACTGCTTGCCTCCCAGAAAACAAAGCATACATACATTTCATTCCACAGGAACTGACTAACATTTACCCTGAGAATGATAACGTTTTGATTCTCAGAAAGGAAAATTTAATGTTGGAATACACAGAAACAGAATACAATAGAATCAACATTCTGAAAAGTAGGTAGATTTCATTAGGATTATATGAACACAAAAGAAATTGTCTTAAAGAGGTGCTGTTTAAATATAGGGGGAATCATAAACTGTCTCTTCTTGAATCAAATTCCAGGAAATGCAAGCGTGGCGCCAAAATGGCCACCGCGCTCTTTGCGGGCACCCCCCACTGGACTTGGACATCCGGGTAGTTAGGGGGCGTGGCCAGCCCTCTTTAAAAGGGGTGGCCACGAGGCAGCCGAGCTGCCATTTTGCGAAAGCGACGGAGCGGAGAAGTTTTTCTCCGTCGCTCTCAGCCTTTGCGGGAAGCCCCTTTTCGGCGGCGAACAGCTTGGCTCTTCGCCTTCTTCTTAGGCTTCCCACCAGCGATCCTACAATGCCTTCCAGGAAGAAGGCTATGGCGAATTCGGTTCGCCCGTCCAGGAGGCGGCAGCCGGGTCGGAGGACCATGACTGCGCCCACCCTACAGGCCCCCATTGCGGAGCCTCCCACCGGGACCGGTGGGATGGGGCAGATTAGTCCGTGGCCTGAGGCTTTACAGCCCCAGACCGGCCCTGTGGGGGCTGCGGCCCCCGGCCGGCAATTGCCGGCCATGGGCTTGGGGCAGGTGGGTGGGCATGGCGCCGCTGGGCCTCCGGCCCCTGGCCCGCATCCCCCGGCCATAGGTTTCAATCAGGGGGGAGGGCTGGGTGCAATGCCCTGGCAGGGCATGCCCCTGGCTCCTCGGGGGCCAGAGTTTTGGGCATGGCCCTACTCGGGTCCGAGTGCTCCGGCACCGGGCCCGGGTCCTGCGACCAGCGGGCCGTCCAGCCCACTTGGCCCCCTTTATGCAGGGGGCTCTGTGACGGTGGATGCTCTATTGGCCCGCGTAGCGGCCTTGGAGGCATCCCTGGGGATATCCAACCCATCTGGGGCACCTTTTGGCTGACCGGTCACTGCGGGGGCGGACAGTCTTCAGCAGGCGGCCGGCCGGGTTGAGCTGCTCGAGGCGCACAGGTCGGCGCCCGCCGCGGCCTCGCAGCTCCCCGCGCAGCAGGCACCACCGGTGGGTGGTGGTCAGATGGATCGCGAGCTCCGATGCTCACCGTGGGCCGGAACCCCCAGTGGGGGCGGCCCATGGGGGTGCACCCTGTGAGTATCTGATTCAAGTTAATGCTCCCACACCACCATCCACCATGGGGGAGGGTCTCCAGTGGCCATGGCCCCATCACGTCGGGGCGGGGGGACAGCAGCCCCCGGCTTACCCGGGTGCGGCTTTGCCACTTACAGGTCCCCCTGTGGGTGGGGGGCCTTACGCCGCAAGAAATGCAACAGGGGTCACGGGGGCGGTTCAGGTCCCTTTCTTGATGTCCCGCACTGCTAACGTGCCCGGTGTCGGCATTCCCGACAGCTGGGTATTCTTTGCCCCTCGGGGATCATTTAGTTCAGGCCACGAGGGAGAAGATTTGGCGGGGAGAATATGTAGACATTTTCTCCCTATTGAACAGGGAACCCACCAAAGAGGAGAGGGAGGGGCAAGACGAGAAGGATAAAGAGCAGTCCCGCCGTCGCAAGCCACCACGCACGTGGGCCAACTGGTTTCCCGCATATCTCATATACATGGCGGTCTACCTTAAGGCCCAGCCCGATCTGGCCATCCCGATGGTCCAATATTTGGACAATATTTACAGGGCAATGGTTGATTTCCCTGGCCTGTCGTGGTTGGCTTACGACGAGGAATTTCGAATGAGAGTGCCCCTACACCTGGAGATGAGGTGGGACGAGCCCTGCCAGAAGCTCTGGCTTCTGTATATGACCCCCACGCACCCTGCGCCTGGGGAGAGGTATCATTGTGGACATGCGGTCCAGCGAGCCGCTCCAGCACAGGCACCGCGCCAGGTGGCGGGGCAGGGGGTTCCAACCCGCCTGCTGTGTTGGAGCTTCTTGGCCAATGGTGTGTGCAACAGAAAACAGTGCCGATACAAGCACGAGTGTCCCTCTTGCGCTGGCCCCCACGCCGCCGCTGCGTGTCCGCGAGCAGGCAGGTCTTGGGGCAGAGGTAGAGGTGGACAGGGAGCGGGCAGACCTGCCGCTGAGGGAACTGGTCACCCAAAAGGCCCCATCCCCAGTTAATTTGGTCATGTTGGAGCGTTGGCTCGCAACATACCCGAGGAAGGAAGACGCTGGTTACCTGCTCGAGGGTTTCCAGCGAGGGTTTCGCATTCCGTTCACAGGGGAGAGGTGCCCCCAAGATGCCCCCAACTTACTTTCTCTTAGGGGCAGGGAGGAGGTGGCCGCCCTGAGTATTGCTAAGGAGGTTAAGGCAGGCAGGGTTGCTGGCCCCTTTCAGGCTCCACCCTTTCCCAACCTGAAGGTTTCCCCTTTGGGGTTAGTGCCCAAAAAGACACCGGGGGAATTTCGTTTGATTCACCACCTGTCATACCCGGCTGGCCATTCGGTCAATGATGCCATCCTTGATGACCTTTGTTCGGTCAGGTATACATCATTCGACCAGGCCCTGCGCATGGTGCGCTCTTGTGGCCCGGGTGCACTATTGGCAAAGTGTGACATTAAGTCTGCATTCCGTCTGCTGCCGGTGCACCCGGGCGACTTCGAGTTGCTTGGTTTCAGATTCCAGGGCAAGTTTTACGTTGATAAAGCCATGCCTTTTGGCTGCTCCATCTCTTGCTCGGCATTTGAACGTTTTAGCACCTTCCTCCAATGGGCCTTTGTTCGTAGGTCGGGGTCTCGGTCTGTAGCCCACTACCTCGATGATTTCTTGTTCGGGGGTGAACGGGGCTGGAACACGTGTACGCGTCTCCTCATCACATTTCAGACGCTAATGAAGGAACTTGGTGTCCCTTTTGCGCCCGAAAAGACCGAGGGCCCATCAACCAAGCTCACATTCCTGGGTATTGAAATTGACACCGTTTTACAGGCATCCAGGTTACCCATTGACAAGGTTTCAAGGATCACTGCACTGATTTTGGCCTTACTGGCCAAACGCAAGGTGTCACTTCATGAGCTCCAGGTACTGCATGGTCACCTTAACTTTGCCTGCAGGGTGGTCGCGCCTGGCAGAGCTTTTGCTCGACGCTTGTGTGATGCCATGGCTGGCCTATCCAGGCCCTATCATAGGGTCTGACTTAACATGGGGACGAAGGAGGATATGCTGATTTGGCTGGAGTTCCTTAAGGAATTCAATGGGGTGTCATTCTGGAGATCTGACCTTCTGGTGTCCCCTCGCTTCCAGGTTCAGTCAGATGCATCAGGGTCCCTGGGTTATGGTATTTACTTTGAGGGGAGGTGGGCCTACGGCCGATGGCCTCCAGCTTGGAGGGGCACGGATCGTTTACGCGATCTTACGTTCCTCGAGTTCTTTCCCATACTGGGAGCTTTGATGCTATGGGGTGCGGAGTGGGCCAATTCAGTTGTCCATTTCTGGTGTGACAATGCTGCGGTCGTGCACATTGTCAACTCACAGACGTCTAAATCACCCAGGGTTATGGAGTTGGTGCGCCAGTTCGTCTTGCGCAGTCTACGCCTCAATGTTCTATTCAGGGCCAGACATGTACCAGGTATTAATAACGACATTGCTGATGCTTTGTCCCACCTGCAGATCCCCCGGTTCCACGCCTTGGCTCCGGACGCAGAGGAATTTCCCTCGCCGCTCCCGGACGAGATATGGACGTTTGGCAAGGAGAGGTGAACCGGGCGAGCGGCATGTCGCTGGCGCCCCGCACGTGTAAGGCGTATCACCATGCATTCACCAAATTTCAGGCTTTCTGTGCGCATTTCCGCTTGCCCGAGATTTGGCCCATTCCAGTGGCACATGTCCTTCAATTCATGGTTTACCTACACAATCAGGGCCTAGCTCCCCGCACCATAGCATCCAGGCTGTCAGCACTGGCATTCAGGGCCAAGGTTGGGGGTTATGCTGACAGCACAACTGACTTCCGTATACGACACGTTTGGAAGGGTGGACACGGGAACGTGGACGCTGCCCGGACAGCCGCCACCCAATTTCTCCTAGGGTCCTTACCCACCTTGCACGAGGCTGGCATGACCTGTGTTTTGACAGGTATGAGGCAGCTCTCTTTCATGCGGCTACCACGGTGGCCTTTTTTGGAGCGCTCCGCCTCAGTGAGCTTGTGCTACTGTCTAAGGCGGATGCGACGCATAGGGCACTGGAACTCGAAGATGTCTATGTCTCCTATGAGTGGGCTCAGTTGAGGATACGCTCCTCAAAGGTCGATCAGCACGGTGTAGGCAGTGGTGTAAGACTGCTACGATGTTCCATTGCAGACATCTGTCCGGTTGGTGCCCTACGAGAGTTCCTTGCACTGCGTGGTATGCACCCTGGCCCGTTTTTCTGCCACCAAGATGGGTCTCCCCTTACTAAATTTCATTTTGGAAGGTGACCGGTAAGGCACTGGCCAGTGTGGGCCTCCCCGGGGCTCGTTACGGCACCCATTCTTTTAGAATAGGAGCTGCTTCTACCGTGGCTGCATTTGGGTACTCTGGGGCTGAGATACGCCAGATGGGGAGGTGGGGATTGCAGTGTTTCCAGTTGTACGTTCGCCCGCTTCAATTGTGAGTACCAGTTAAGTCACTGTCCTGTTTCCTTTTTCCTTGACAGACCCTGGGTGTCGAATCACACCGGTGGCAGTATGGCTGATGGGCCACAGCTACGTGCACTGGGCAGCGCAGTACGCTGCGGCGACAGAGTGGGGACCCCAGCTGGGACTACTTGCGTCCGCATGTCTTAGGTGGTACGGTAAGCGCGGGATGTTATGGCGGGAACTGTTGCCATTCCTTTTTTCCATCAGGGAAGCTGACCCGCCTGATGTCCTGGTGATACACCTTGGGGGCAATGATTTATGCCAGGTCACGGGCCTGTCGTTGAAACATGCGATCTGCGGTGACCTGGCTTACTTGCATTATGTGTGGCCTGCCACAACCCTGATTTGGTCGGACATCATTCCGCGTCACGCTTACAGGGGGGGCATTAACCTCCAGGCCCTTGACCGTGCTCGTCGCTCGGTGAACAGGGCAGTAGCCCGGTTCGTTATAGACAAGGGTTGGGGGCGCGTCATCCGACACCCCACCATTAGTCTACAAAACTGTGATCTTTATGCAGGGGATGGGGTCCATCTGTCGCCCGGAGGTATGAACCTCTTTTTGGAAGATTTGCAAGCAGGCCTGTTGACCGAGCTGATGGTCTGGGGGGGGGGCGGGGGCGGTGAGTCTTTATTGAAGCCTCCCCATGTGGTGGGTAGCACTGGTAAGGTAAATATTTATGACCCACAGGTATCCGGCAGGTTCGCAATTGACTGGCCAACACTAGATAGGCACAAGTTGGTTAACGTTGTCCGGTCAACGACGAACCAGGCAATGGGGTGATGGCACGAGCTAGGCAGCATGCATCACCCCGTTATTTTACGGATACGCGTCAGAGGGTGGGGTCAGTAGTTAGTTTATTGACTACGGTCAACAATTTGTTTGTTGTAAACAAACAAATTGATACAAATGGATACATTGTAGCCAATTGCCGTTGGCAATTTTGGGAGGAACCTTACCAGTGTTACTGCGGCCTGCTTGCCTTAAGAATTATAATTGGTTGAGTACCAATCGAAATTTATAATTCGGACTAGGGCATGAATCAATAAATGTGGCCCAATGCCGTTATCCACTTATACTGGTGTCTGAGTCCTTTTTTTGGGGGGGTGCCTGCAAGGGAGAAAAAGAGATGAGTTTTTTAAAAAGCTCCTAGAAGCACTTTGAAATATATAATCTCTGCAGCCAGAACTAGGGAAGGGGTCTCCTGCTACAGAGACAAGAAAAACAACACTGAGTACTGCGAGATTTGAGATATGTTCTAAAAAGATAATGGTGATCAGCCATGGTGGCAGTGGTTAAACTGTTATACTGCCACCAGAATGTTGTGAGTTCGATCCTGTCTACGAATTAAGTTGACTCAGCTTTCTATCCTTCTGAGGTCCATAAAATGAGTACTGCAGTACGCTGGGGGCAAAATGCTAATTAACTTGTGAGCTGCCCAATGAGTGTACTAAGCGTACGGGGTGGTAAAGGTCAACCTTGCCTGAAAGCCAGTTGCATCGGACTCTAGGGTTAAGTGTTTATCTCTGTTTATAGCCAAAGAGCCAGCGCTGTCTGCATCTGCAGATGTTTCCGTGGATATGTCGCAGACATGCCACAACACTGGAGTGCATGGAACACTGTTTACCTTCACACCAAAGTGGTCCCTATGTATTTACTTGTGATTTCTTGCTTTCGAACTACTAGGTTGGCAGGAGCTGGGACAGAGATGGAAGCTCACTCCATCATGCAGCACTCAGGTCTCAAACTGCTAACCAGACGGCCTTCCAGTCTTCAAGATTAGCATCTTAACCACTCGAGCCATTGCAGACCCAATGAGAATTTAAACCACCTCTACAGTCTGAGGGGTTAGAGGAGACTTCTCTGCTCAAAAAAGACAATGTGGCAAAAGCTTCCCTGCTTTAGGTAATGTAGTCTCAGTGATTTAATTCAAATTGACTAGTGCCAAATGTGACATCAATTCCAGGTTAAATAGCCAATGCAATCGCTGCCAGACTTTTAAGTGAAATTATTTCACTCCTGAAAGAACCTTTGATTGTTTTGTTAAGAACACAAGTTTATTAAAACATACAGAACACGCAGCCATTGATAAAATAGACATTACAGTTCTCCACATCTTCTTCTTCCTTTGCTGTATCTGAATCTGAACATTAGCGAGTGTCATGGTGATCAGACATGAAGACTGTCATGAGAATATAATGCCATGGCCTTTCATCTGACTTCTGCATCACAGCATGACACCCGTACCACTGATCCAGTTCCATGAGTCACTTTCTGGTCCTGAGCCCTTTTGGCATGCAATGTTCTAATCAGCCCCAGGCATGTATTGATGAAGCTGCTCCCTCGATCAAGATGGATTCAAGTGAGATTGAATCCACTTGGGGACCATCATCCTTCCCTGTGGATTTAGGCACCCAAGGCCATTAGTCCAGAGGGCTGTCTGACATTCAGCACTGAGCCACTGGCAGTATGGTATACTCTATTACCATAGCCGGATAACCTGGCCAGACGGTCTCTAAATAATTTAAAAATCACAAGAGGGAATAAAGAGAGCATGTAGAGTGGTTCTACATAAGAAATCCTGAGGCATTCAGAAGTGTGGCAGATTTTAATAGCTTGAAGAAATGTAAATGACACAAAGAGCTGTTATTATTCAGTGAGGTTTGAAGTAATTGGTCAGATAATGGTCAGTCCTCCTGTAGAAAAAGTCACACACTTTAAATTTTTATGTCTACATTTCACATAATTTCAGTAATTACTTCCTTTTGTTGATCACATTACCAGTTAAAAAGAAGAGCAAACACATACAAATTCCATAGAACATTATTTTGGGGGAGAATAGCAGCAGCTTTCTTACTTAAAGAGATTCTGATGGCTGTTGATAACTCTCTAGCAATAAATTAATAAGATCCAGTCACAAGCTACAGAAGTATAAAAAAAATTACCAGCTGAAATCCTGTTTGCCGAACTATGCCACCAAAAACTGATGACATCATCTACTGTGGTGATTTTTCAGAAATAAAAAGTTTCTGATTCCCTCCTAAAGCTTCCAAGGACCCTATTGGATCTCTTTCATTGTGGGGATGCCACTGGGGGCCACACAATACAGAGATGTCATTAATGTCCAAAAATTGCCAGTACCAGTAAAATTGGCAGCAATCATTTTTGAAAATCAGATTTTCTCTCCACTCCTACAGTCCCCCTAACACCTTCTTCATTATGAAACAGATTCTATGTGAACCTTGGGATCTTTGCAGGGTGGTACTGGAACTTTTTTTTAATATCTGAAAAATAACCGCAGTTGATGATATCTTATGCAACATAAATTACAGAACAGGATTTCAGCCACTGAATATTAGCAAGTATAGGATGCTAGAAATAAGACATATATATTTTAGGATCATACAAACAGAAATAGTTCTGAAATATGAGTAGGTTAAGTTTAGAAACAGCAGCTGAGGTTCAGTGGTTAAGAAGCTTGCCATGTTAGCTGGAAGACCAGCAAATTGGCAGTTCAAGATCCAGGTACTGCATGACAGTTTGAGCTCCTGTCTCAGTCCCAGCTCCTGCCAACCTAGCAGTTCGAAAGCAGGAAATTGCAAGTAGTTAAATAGGGACTACATCGGTGAGCAAAGATCTTGGGGACATGAAAGGAGCCTCATTCGGGTGTCCTCCAGCAAAAATCCTTCCAACCCAGAAAAATTTCTGACATGAAAGTATTATAGTATAGAAACAAATGGTTTTCTTCCAATGTATTTGTCTCACAGTTTTCCCTTGAATCTAAATTTGATGGACCCTCCTATAGACACATGGGATCAGAACTTAGTTATTGAAAAGGGACTTTATTTATCATATGATGATGAATATCTACATTGATGTTGATATAACAGCAAGCACAAATTGACCATCTCAAGTTCCTGGCTAGAATTCCACATCCAAGTTTGAAAGCTATTGAAAGGCTTCATCTGTGACACTATGCAAGTCCTCCAGTGTGCCTCTAAACGCACGTAAAGGAAACCTAGATATAATGTGGTCCATGGTTTGGTCTTCTTCTCCACAGGGACTGAGGGACTGAAATGCATGTAAAATTTGAAGCTAAAAATGGCTAACTACCTTGGACAGTATTCCATGACATGAAAAGGTTTTCATAGCAGAGGTGTTTCAACACAAGGTGGACTGTACAATTGGCAGTAGATAAGAGAAGTGTGGATGCAAGAGAAATTTTAATCTTTCTTGGCACTACGCTTTATCCCCAAATATGTATGCACCACTATCTTGTCACCTACCATTCCTCCCCCACTCACCCCCCAAAGCTCAACCCTCCCAAACGCTGTAGCTTTCCTTGCTAAGGAGCTGTTCCAACTGATTGGTGTTATTTTGCTGTAACCTTTCTAGCTCTATTCTTCTTCTTCCTGTGCCATATCCAATTCCAAATATGGGCGATCCTCATGGCGATCAGCTATGAAGATTGTCCTGTGAATATAATAGACTTTTTTCAGCTGAAGTGACCAGAATGATACATAATAGTTAAAATCCTTTAAAAGGCTTTTCACAATCGGTTTTTCTCCTTACCATCCTAAATAATTTGATGCCATGGTAAACCTCATTCAGGCATTTTTCACTAGCGCCAATCCTTGAGTTATCCCGTTCTGTATGTCCTACTTATATTAAGTCCTTTAACTCTCTGATTCATGGCTTGGTAAATAGTTAAAGAACAGAAGAAATACTTTTTTTTTACTCACCACTTCTTAAGCTGAACCACTGTACCAATAAAACCAGCACTAATAAAATTCCAATAGTTAAAATTAAAGCACCAATTAAAACTCCTTGGAGAAAAAGAGAAAGAGATAAACTAATATGCTTTGCAATACAGATATATATTTTTTTTAAAAAATCAGTAACAGTCTAGCACAGTGATGGCAAACCTTTTAGAGACCGAGTGCCCAAACTGCAAACCAAAACCCACTTATTTATGGCAACGTGCCAACGCAGCAACAGGGGCGGAAACACTCCCATTGGGCTGCTGGGGAGATGGGCAGGGTGAACTCTGTGATGGGGGAGGGAGGAAATGCTCCCATTGGGCTGCTGGGCAGAGGGGTGGGGTGAACTCTGTGCTGGGGGAGGGAAGAATCACTACCATTGGGCTGCTTGGCAGAGCAAACTCTGTTCTGGGGCGACTGCATGGGTGCCCACATAGAGGGCTCCGAGTGCCACTTCTAGCATGTGTGCCATAGGTTTGCCACCACTGGTCTAGCAGGTGCATCAATACAAACTTCTAATCATAAATTCAGACTAGGTTTTAGAAAAAAAATCATCAGACAAAAATAAATCCATATATATAATGAAATATAATACAGAAATTCTAAGACTTGTGGGAAAGGAGAATCATTCCACTACTTACATACTAATGTTTGAGAACTATATGGAAGATTGACACAGCATTGATAATTGTCTACCACCACCCCCCACTCTTTTACCTAATTGGGTGTCAAGGGTGTTTGGCAAACGTGTTTCCAGTATTTGCATTTTCACTGGTTTTCAATTGTCTTCCTTTGAATAGACTTTGAATAGATAGATGATGGCTTCACAGAGAAAGTGGGATCTCTCCCCCACACAAGCATCCTAGAAATATGCAGTTTATGAGGGTGTCTTTTACTGTGTTCATTAAGCTTACATCAGGCTTAAACCTCCTTATGTGCCCGAGGAACAACTTTAGTTAAAACAATAAAACCAATTCTAGTCTGTGGGTTTCATGGTATGTTAAAACCACTCAAATACAGTAGCTCAAATTCACTGTAATATTTGATACAGTAATCTTGCAGGCAGGCAGATACATCTGTTCAATGTTCATTTTTATAGACATTGCAGTTCAATAGAAGTACAGTAAAGTTTCTCACTATAAGATTACTTACCTATGAAAATTACTGCTATGTTTGTAGCTCCTAAAATGAACCAGAGAAAATGAGGTGCATGAAAAGAAGGTTTAACAACCAGTCAACTCTAGAAACATGTGGTCTCCCTCTAGCACAACCAGAATTGGCCTTTTTTTACTGTTTATAGTAAAAAAAAGTAAAATAGTAAAAAAATAGTAAGAATAGTATGATAGTAAGTGTTAGGCTGTCAATAAAGATAATTCTTCTAGAATCTCTGACCTTTATGAGCTGCGACTAAGGGAAAGTGTGACAGGTGACCAAAATCATCCTCTGAACCACATTCCACTGAAATTTTGGCTGCACTTTTCAGCTGTGATATCTACTGGATGGACTTTATATATTCTAAGATCCAAGGTACAGGTTTGCCCATTTTCAACAAACACATACAATTCAATAAGAAATGAAAGCCATTGTTTTACCAGGTATTCTTTCACCATCATCTTTTGTGGTCCTAGGGATTGGCTTTGTGGTTGGCTCTATTCCTGATTCTGTGTATCAAAGCATAATTTGTTATTTTTAATTGCTAACTGCTAATACAGCAAAGAGTACATTCAATAGTCAAAGAATATTACTACTTTGTATGCATTTCCATTCAGGAGAGAATGACGAAGTGGTGCCACTTAAGATACCATCTTTGGAAAGCTATTCTAAGGCATTTAGCTACCTGAGAAACCATGGCTCAGAAGAAGGTTTAGCATTCTTATTTGATTTGCCCATGATAGTTGGATAATACCAACTGCTAATGATGTGCTGTTTTGAGGGGGAAATACAGACTGGTAAACTATGCGGCCACGCAAGGTAATCTGGATTCAAAACGGAGTAATAATTCAATTCTGAAAAGAACTTCTTCCACCACCTCCCAATTCTGTTCATTTAGTGCTGAAATTTTGGCTGCATCATTTCATCTGTGATGTCTGATGAGCAGCCTTTATATGCACAAGAGAATTTCCAAAATCTAAAGTACAGGTGTGCTTTTTTCTATGTTCATAATAGCCACACCCAATTAAGAGAGCTTTGGTACCAAGAGCCAATTAAAACATTTGCAGAAGAATTGCAGATTGCTAAAGGCTGAAGATCAGTATAAGCTACACTGAGAGAGATGTTCTGGAATATAAAGCAGTTTTATCCATTCATACACTGGGCAGTAAATCACAAAGATTATATACAGGGGGAAAATGCAAATTGCCCTTGGAATTTCTGTTAAAGGACAGCTATACATCTTCTGTAACAAACACACACAACTCCGTAAGAAATAAAAGCTATCGTTTTACCAGTTGTTCTTTTATCATCATCTGTGATCCCAGGAGTTGGTTCTATTTCTGACTCTATGTATCAAAAATAATTTATTACTTTTATTTGCTGACTACTAACACATTAATGACCTCATTCAACAGTCAAAGGTCAGAGATTACTATATGCATTTCTACTTCTGGTGCTTCTGGCTGGAAAGGATTAGCTGGTAAAAAATCTCCATTGCCTGTAATAAATCTCTGTTGCCCAGGGGATGCCTGGTTGCTGAAGTAGCAATCTTTGGGGAGGCACCAGAGTCAGACACTGCATCACCCCCAAATACCTAGGAGTAACCCTAGATTGAAATCTACACAAGGCTCTTTAGGTCCAGTGATACTTCATTTTTTCTTGCCTTTGACATCTCAGTAATATATGGGTTTAACAGTCCTTCTGCATCTCTAAAATTGTAATGGAAAAATGCAGCCCTAGAGAAAAATGCCACCTCTTATATGTGTTTTGCAGGTCTATCAGGCTGTAATCCAGGGGTGGCCAAACTATGGCCGGCAGTGCTCTTGCCGCTACCGGAAGTGGACATGTTCCACACATGCACAAACAGTGGGCTATGGGTGCACCCACTGGTGTTGTAAACATGTTTACAACAGACACAGATACATTTTATGCCAGTGTTTCTGCATACATGGGTGTATTTTACATCCACTTCCAGTGAGAGGAAACACATGACTGGCTGGCTCAATATTATGTACTAGCAAGGGTTGCCCGGCGTTGCCGGGCTTTCCCCCCCATGTGTTTTAATAAAAAATGAGCCAATTTTATTTTTGCAATAGTTTTACATTGTGTTGGAAGGTTAAATTGTGTTCATTTTTTAAAAAAATTGCTTAGTCTGTAATTTTAATTTTTTATATGTTTATTTATGTAAAATTTGTTTGGCTTGGCTGTTATTAACTGTGATCTGCTTTTTTGGGTTTTTTTGAGGATTAATAAAAGAAGAAAGTATGATATAATTTTTTGCAAATTGTTTTATGTAAGTGAATAATGTTTTAGTTTTTTGAATTTTTTTAATTAGTTGTACCGTAGGTAATAATTTTAATAATGTAAAAGTAAATGTTTTTTACATTCAATGTTTTTAAAATGTGTTTAGATGTTTTGAGTTTAAATTTGAGTTATAACTCAGCACAGGATTTTTTAAAGTTTCTATTGTATTTTATTGACATATATTTGTGATTTGTGTGAAAGTGTGTTTAGTGTAAAAAATTTTTACTTGTTTTTATTGGTGTGACCTTTTGTGTAAAATTGTGAATTTGTGTTTTGTTTGGGGCTGTTGTGTGTTTTTGAATTGTTTTTACTATTGTGGCCAGCAGGTGGTGCTGGTAGGGGTTATTGTATTTTGACTTTTTTTCTCTCCTGGCCTCTGGGTGGAGCTTCTTCTGGTAAGTAGGGTCTTTCTTTATTCATTTCTTTTCCAGTCCTGGTGGAGGTAGCACCTCTTTTGGTAAGTTTGCTTGTTTTCTTTCTTTTGTGTGTGCGTGGGGGCGGGGGGGAGGGGGGGTTGGAATTTGTATTTTTTGTCTGTTTGTTTTATTTTTGATTGTGTCTTTGTTTACTTCGTATTGTTTTTGGTGTTTTTGTTTTTGTGTATTTTTGGATGTGTTTGAGTGTTTTTAGTAATTTTTTAAAAATTATTTATTTGGTGGTGGGGAAGGTACGTGGTCATTGGGGGTTAGGAAGGGTGGGCTAGGTAGTGGGGAGGGGGCATGGTCGTTGGGGGTTAGGAAGGGTGGGCTAGGTGGTGGGGAGGGGGTCGTGGTCGTTGGGGGTTAGGAAGGGTGGGCTAGGTGGTGGGGAGGGGGGCATGGTCGTTGGGGGTTAGGAAGGGTGGGTAAGGTGGTGGGGAGGGGGCATGGTCATTGGGGGTTAGGAAGGGTGGGTTAGGTGGTGGGGAGGGGGCATGGTCATTGGGGGTTAGGAAGGGTGGTCTAGGTGGTGGGGAGAGGGGCATGGTCGTTGGGGGTTAGGAAGGGTGGGCTAGGTGGTGGGGAGGGGGTCGTAGTCGTTGGGGGTTAGGAAGGGTGGGTTAGGTGGTGGGGAGGGGGGCATGGTCGTTGGGGGTTAGGAAGGGTGGGCTAGGTGGTAGGGAGGGGGGCTTTATTGTTTTATGTTGCTTTGTTTGTGTGGAGTCGTGAAAGTAGATCGGGGTTTCCCCTTTAATATCAGTGGGTGGGAGGTTGCGACCCCCCTTTCCGCTGGCTCCCCTGGGGTTGGGAGGTTTGTGGGGACAAAAGAGGTATGTCCCCCCAACTCTTCTGGACCCAGTAGACCAGGCAGAGTGGATCGATTCCCTCCCCCCCTCCTTAAAACAACTCCGTTTTTAAAGAGAAGAAAAGACGGAGTTGTTTTAAGGAGGGGGGTGGGAATCGATCCCCTCTCCCTGGTGTCCTGAGTCCAGAAGGGTTTGGGAAACATACCCCTTTTGTTCCCACAAACCTCCCAACCCTAGGGTAGCCAGCGGAGAGGGGGATCGCAACCCCCACCCACTGATATTAAAGGGGAAACTCCAGTCGGGACCTTCAGGCGCCGTGGGTGAGGGAAAGAAAGCCGGCTGGTGTGTGTTTGGCTGTTAGGCGGTGAGTTGTTTTTCTTTTTAATTTTTCGGGCGCCGGTTTCCTCAGCATTCTGCGCGCTCATGGCGCGCAGGACGCTGGGGCTTGTAGTTATGGGTTGGTGCTTTGTGTTTGTGCTGCATTTTTTAAAAATGCTTTTCTTTTGATTGGCTGCGGCGCGTTTCCGAACGCTGCGCCGTGCGAGAGCCTCTCAGCCTGATTGGCTCTGGCGCGGCGCGACGCAAGGAATGTTGGGAAGTGAAGTTGTTTCCCTTTCTTCGCGTTTGTGGGGCAGAGGGATCTTATCATGGAGATTTTACCTGCTAAAGCATCTTTTTTCACAAATTATTAAAGGTACAAACCCTTGCCCTTTATTGCATGTGACTGTTTTCAAATAACCCTTTTGAATAGAAGCTAGAGAAATAGTTGCACAGTTAACAGAGATAATAAGAAGATACTTACTTTCGCAAAACATTGGGAGTTCACTCCAGGTCCTATTCTCAAGACAAGTAATAAATTGACTAATTCCAAAGATGCTGCTATAATCTGATTTGCATGTGTAGGTCACTTTTGTCCCAATAAGATAGTAGCTCTTTCTTTCCCCTTTCTTTACTTTAGCATATGCGGACCGTGGTGGGTGTTGGCAGCTAGCTGGGGTGGGGGTGGGGGTAGGGGATGGGGTAGGGGAGAGAATGAATAAAACAGAGTTACTAGTTAGCAACCTTTACTTTTAGCCATAAATGATAAATTAACATGCAAGAAAAAAGTTAAAAGGGGAGATTATAATTTTTTTAAAAGATAAATATAGGGATAATTTCTATACTATGTATTGTTGAACTGGAATGGCGTAAAGCCACAACAAGATGTATTATCATTTTGGAATATAAAAATTTAATGATTTGGTAAACATTTAATGGAGAATGTTTACAAGTCTCATGGGTGGCAGGTGTATATGTAGATTTCAGTTGCAATATGTGTAGGTTTTGTTTTGTTTTTTATTGTTGTTGAGTTATATTTTTCTTTTTTTTCCCCATATGGCTTTATTAAAATAAAATAAAAATTAAAACTTTTTTATATGAAGCAATACGTACCACACCCAGTCTGTTACATCAGCTTCCTCTCTGACCACCCACCTTAGACTTTTTTTTTCCTGGCAAGTTTTTCATAGCTTGTCTTCTAAGAATCAGTCTCCTTTTTATTTCATGGCTGCAATCCCCATCTGTGGTGATCTTAGATCCTAAGAAAGTGAAATCTGTCACTGCTTCTACTTCTTCCCCATCTATTTTCCAAGGACTGATCGGAACTGTTGCCATTATCTTGGTTTTCTTTATGTTGAGTCTCAAGCCAGCTTTTGCACTCTTCTTTCACCCTAAGAAGCAGATTCTTTAGATCTTCCTCACTTTCTGCCATTAGGGTGGTATCATCTGCATATCTCAAATTGTTGATATTTGTCCCAGCAATTTTGACCCCATATTGTGATTCCTCCATCCCTGCATTGCACGTTGTGTGCTCTGTGTATAAGCTGAATAAACAGGGTGATAAAATGCAGCCTTGTCTTACTCCCTTTCCTATTCCAAACCACTCTGTCATTCTGTATTCTGTCCTGTTGCTTCTTGAGTCTTGTACAGATTTCTCATGAGGCATATAAGGTGTTCTGGTATTCCAGTCTCTTTAATTACTTGCCACACTTTGTTATGGTCCACATAGTCAAAGGCCTTGGTGTAGTCAATGAAACAGAAGTAGACTTGTTTCTTATATTCCTTTGTTTTCTCCATGATCCAACGTATGTTGACAATGTGGTCTCTAGTTCCCCTGCCTCTTCAGAACCCAGCCTGCTCTTCTGGTAATTCTCTCTCCACGTACTGCTGCAGTCTATCCTATATTATCTTGAGCATCACCTTGCTAGCATATGGGATGAGCGTAATTGTTCGATAATTTGAACATTCTTTGGCATTATCCTTTGTTGGAATTGGAATATATACTGATCTTTTCCAATCCTGTGGTCATTGTTTTGTTTTCCATATCTTTTGGCATATCGAGAGCAGTAATTTGATTCCATCATCTTTTACGGCTTTGAAAAATTCAACTTGGGATACCATCATCTCCACTAGCTTTGTTGTTTGCAGTGCTTTTTAGGGCCTTTCTGACTTCACTCTCCAGGATGTC
Organism: Bradypodion ventrale; assembly: GCA_035047345.1. Lineage (NCBI taxonomy): Eukaryota > Metazoa > Chordata > Lepidosauria > Squamata > Chamaeleonidae > Bradypodion > Bradypodion ventrale. The sequence goes on from JAWDJE010000004.1 coordinate 62,013,438, forward strand.
TGGCTCAAGTTCAATTTCCTCATCATTGTTATTTTCCAGAGTGTTGAGGTCATTTTTGTAGAGTTGCTCTACGTACTCTTTCCATCTTTTCTTGATCTCTTCTGCATCAGCTAACTCCTTGCCATCTTTATCCCTTATCATGGTCATTTTTGCTTTAAATGTTCCCTTGATTTCCCCAATTTTTTTAAAAAAAGATCTCTAGTCCTGCCTCTTGTGTTGTTTTCCTCTATTTCTTTGCACTGTTCCTTTAGGTAGTTTTCCTTATCTCGCCTTGCTTTTCTTTGAAATTCTGTATTCAAGTGATTGTATTTCTCCTTTTCTCCTTTTCCTTTTGCATTCCTTCTTTCCTCTGCTATTTTAAGAGCCTCAACAGAAAGCCACTTTCCTTTCTTATGGAAGCAAGTAGAAACTCATTAATTAGCAATAATTCATCGTTGTAACTAATGTGATTGTACTCATGCTGTTTTAAATCCACAGAAGGAGTCCAGTTGTAATAATTTACTATGCAAACTTTGTAAACATTTTACAAGTAGGAAGTAACTATCTATTTTTCATAAAGAATGGGTACAGTACATACCTTCACAGAAATCTTCCATGGGTGTCCAACTTGAGTCAGGAAGGCATGTTGAAACATCTAGTTTTCCATGGATGTTATAAAAACCATCCAGACATTTGTAGGTTACAGGCTGGTAGGGAAGAAAGCTGTCTCCATCAATTGGAACAGTATTTTTCAATGTTGGTGGAGGCCCACAATCACCTGTGATGAACAGAGAATCCATGCATATCCATAATTAGGATCAGTTGAGTTCATTAAAAATTACATATTTAGTTCTAGTTCAGATCTAGCTGGAATGTGTGTGTGTGTGCGCGCGTCTTTCCAAGCTCATTTAGCAAGAGCACAAGAGAGGGCCTTTTTATGTGGTCACTCCCAGGCACTGTCTTTCCTCTTGTCCTTCCATTATTGGGCAGATACCATTTAATTTAAAATTTAATTTAATTTTTGAATTTCTATACCGCCCACTCAGGTACAATCCGACTCAGGGTGGTTCAACAGCATAATCTAAAAACACAATATACAATTTCAATAAAACTAGCATAAAAACTTACAAAAGATAAAACAGATAAAACCACTTAGTTAAATTCACCCATCCCTATCAATAAAGAAGGGAGGGAAAGGGATCACTAAACTGGATTAGCCTATAAGGCAGTGGGCGGGGGCACATTCCCATCGGGGGCCCACACCTGCCGTGCCATGCGGTATCCGCGAGCACAATTGGCATACTGTCCCTGACAGAGGCCATGCCATGTGAGAACGCTCCAGGCCTCTGGGCTCCGAGGGGACAGAAATTGGGGAGCGGATTAATAGTCATAAGATTGATTCACCCATATCTGACCTGACAGGCAGTCCAAGCAGGAGGAAATTGAATGTCTAACTAAGCGGTTAGGTAATAGGTAATATCGCACCTGCAGATGACCCCAAGCCCTAACGTGAATAGTGGCCATATTTACTCTTGTGTAAGCTAGGAACAATGGACTTCCCCTGCCAGTGTTTGCCATAGTTCATTAACTTCCCCAAGAGAGATTCCCAATTAACCCAGGTAAACATGTGATGTGATTTTCTGTCAGATGACGATTCTATCACACGCTGCCTTGAATTCCTATATATGATGATGATTTTCCCTCGATAAACCACTGGTCTTCGCTCCATCTTGTCTCGTGTCGTTACTTGACCAGTCTCCTCCGGGACCCAACGGCCGCTCCACGGCCCCGATCCAACAGTGCCAGCCAGGTTTTCAGACCTACTGTAAGATGGTATCCACTGTAAGGATGTGGATATCATCCTCTTCAGGCAGGCTTTTGAACAGTAAAGGTCTCAGGGCAGGGCTGCTTTGTTTTAATATGACTTTCAGAAATACAGATTTTAAAATGTATTCAAAAAATGTTGTAGAATTGTTTTTATTCTTGATTTTAATCTTGATACATCAAAGAAGGATATAACTGAGGAACTCAACCTCCCCTACATCACTTGGAGGACTCTGAATAGGATGAGGGTTGATATGCCTAAATGTAAGACCAACATGCCCAGGTGGGGGCTACTTATGGACAACACACTGTAAGAATGTGGAAGGATACAGAATCTGGCTCATTTACTGGTCTACCAATTACTGTCAGAAACATGCACCAATGAGGACTTGTTTGGCCAATGGTAACATTTATTGATTGTTTTATAGCTTCAGTTGTTGTGAGCTGCACTGGGTTCACATAGGGAGAAAGGCAGCATATAAATAGTATAAATAAATGTGGCCTGGGTTGGTCCATATGGCTATGCAACAGAGAGTGAATGATTTGGAGAGGCTGCAGGTCTTGGAGCAGGATGGTCTAAGTCCCAACTGGGCCTTGGGAGTGGGAAGAGAGTTGACTAGGGAGGAAGAGGAAGCCCATGTACCTTGGTCAAATACTCCAGTGAGGCAAGCTGGCTTCATGTACTGGAGAGTCACTTGAAGACCTTGGTTATGTAATTTTTTAAAAAAAACACCTCCCATTTCTGTGCTCTCTCTAAATTTCAATGCCTGGAAATGTCATAGTTAATCCTCCTGTCATAGTTATGGTAAATATATATTTGGTTATACTTAACACAAAATATCTCTGCAGATCAGAGCATCCATCTACCATGGGTCGATTAGTTACCTTTAATTCCATACACTAGTGAGAAAAGCACGAAGACTCTTGGATCACAGTTGCTCAAAAAGGATAACATTCCACATCCTCAACCTTGAAACGTCTCATTCAACCGATTAATGCTGTCAAGATCACCTTGAAAGTAAGAAGCAGATCCTTCAATGATAAAGTGGGGACAGGGACAGTGGGCTGATAATGGTAGACTAGCTGCTTAGAAACATGGGCTGTGCATCATGGGTGATGCTGAGTAGTTTGGTCAGTTCATAGAAATATAGAACATCTACTGATGAAGTAATTCAGCCAATTCCTTCCTCACCCAATCCCCACCCCTACCACCCACATTATTATCCTGCTATTGTGCTGCCCCACCTTGCAAGCTTGTATGGTGATTTCTTTGCAAGGCTTATACATGTACCTGGTTGTTTTTTAAAGAAAAGGAAAAATTAATACTGTTTTATTTTCACACATTCAGCTATGCCCAAATCACGACCAGGATCAACATTACAGCAAGAGGTATTCCCGCTAATGTTTCTATGGAGGGAGAAGAGACGTGTGATGGTAAATAATTAATGCATGTGGCGAGTACCAATGGAGTGTATCTATCCTTCTTGTGACAATGTGCCAATTTCATTGTTACTTACAATTTTGTTCAAAGATGTTGAAAAGCCTGCACACAGAAGGAGTAAATATCCAGAGCATGAAACAGAATTGTTCTAAAGACCAACAAAACTGATAGTAAAATTCAACAGATCTTTATGTGAAGTAAGAAAAGTTAAACATACCCCCATTGTGAGGTGGGGCATTGCTGCTTAACTTGTGGCAGGTACTTTATAGCATCATTGCCCCATTATACTATTGAGTACTTCACATAACTTGGAAAGAACATGCTCCCCACACTCTAGAATGATTTCCTTTATCTTGGAAACACTGGTAAACATTCTGTAGAGCAGAGGTGTGAATCTTGAGACCCTAACAGCTTTCTTCTTTGTTTTTGCCCCACACTTTTCTGGTCTTCCTCTCAATTTAAAAAAATTCTTAGCATCTTATTCCTAATCCACATTTAAAATACATATATCCCTTTTTATTGTTGTGTGTGTTGCGCTGGATAGCTCATTGGATTAGGTCTCTGGCTGTGATGCCAAAGGCTGGGAGATCAGTTCCCCAATGTGCCTCATTGGAGAGAAACCTGCCTATGTGACCTTGGGCAAGTTGCACATACACAGAGAGAGTTACACATGTACAGCTACTTCTCTTATAGGTTGATGAGCCAATAATGAGCCACTTCAGCATACTGGAAATTAAAACTTAAACCATGTGAGGAGGTAATTTTAAAAAATTATTTGCCTGCCTGTCTCTTTGGATTTTTGGAATAGTAGCCATGTTAGTCTGTGTTTCAAGCATATCAGAGAGTAAACAAAACAAAACAAACAAAAAAACCACAATGTTGTGGCACTTTAAAGACTAACTGCTATAGTTTAATGTTAGCTTTTGTGGATTAGGTCAACATCAGAGAAGATATGGCTTAGGACCACCTGGATTTCACTTGGTGGACCCTGAATAGGCCAAGGGTTGGAGACCCTAAATGTAAGACTAGCATTCTCAAGTAGGAGCTGGTGGCGGATAACACCACACTGTGTGAATGTGGAAAGAAACAGAATCCAGATCATTTGCTGGTCTGCCAGATACTACCAGAAACATACACCAATGAGAAATTAACAACAAAGCCAAGAAGGCGGCTTCATTTTGGCAGTTTAAAATCTGACCTAGATATGAAAGACTGCTCAAACCAACCAAACAAAAATGCCAGATGGTGATTTGTTCAAGAGAAGTAAGATGACCAAGCAGCCGAAAGGGAGGAAGAAACAAATATTGTATGTGGAAAGGACTAGAGTCTGGCAGCTGGATTCTCCACCCTAGTGGTCTCAGAGATCACACAAGCCTCTTGCTTGACTAGACAGATGTGAGTGTATATCTGTGTTACAATAAATGAAAATATTTCAGATGGGGACAGTGCCCTTGTCCCTCTGTAGATATTCATGTACCCCACAACTGCTTGTTTTTATTAATCATGCATAAAAGTATAACTGACATATTTAGGTAACATTCAAAACAACTACACTGCACCAGTAGCTTCTCTCTTATCTTTGAGAATAAAAGCAATCTTTGATTCTTGAAGTCTTTTATTATGTTTATTTTAAGTAGCAATCATTTTCAAATACTGTAAATATATTTTCCTTTCTATATGGACTTCATCTTTCCTTTATTTAACAAGTAAAAACTTATACAAAATCTATAAAAAAAGCATTACTTACAAATGAAAACAAAATGCCTTCCTGAATGCAACAAACTTTGAATCATTCCTGCTGAAGAACCAAACCTTTGGGTTACATGGCTCTAAGAAGGATATACTGTACTGTATAGCTTATGTAACTCAGTCCCCCTAGAATATTAGTGTCTTAAATGTGACCCTGAATAGTTGGTTAAATCTGCACACTTGAATTGCCTATTAAACCATAGCTGACACACAATTTATACACAGCACATTTTGTTTCTTGCAGTTTCAAAATGTCAAAAGGGAAGCAACAGAGTATCGCTAACAAGTGTGTATGGCAAATCCTAAGGGATTCAGAAGTTCCATGGATTTTATTAGCTATGTTTGCATTTTCTTGAAGGGACGTTTATGGGACAGCCTTCTTTCTCTGGCACATGAAGGAGAGCCTTTTCCATGTCCGCACCGGCCTTGTGGAACCTCCTGCCAGTAGAGTTGTGGGTGTAGACGGAGCTGCTGCCTTTCAGAAAATAACTAAAAACCTGGTTGGCGGGGCAGGGGTGGGGCCCAGATGGAAGAGTGGCCCTCGCTTGTTAGCTTATAAAATAGAGCCTCCTACCTTTTTTTAATGCGGGCAGTTTTAATGTGGTTGGTTTTAATATGAATGGGGGAGTTGGTGGGAGGGTAGGTTAGGGGTTTTAATTGTTTTATATGTTTTTAACCTGTTGTAAGCCGCCCTGAGTCGGGTTCACCTGATTGGGTGGCATAGAAATTTGAATTATAAATAAATAAATAATAAATAAATAAAAGGATCACCTTTTAGTTCCAGGTAGAGTAGTCCCACAGAATGAATGCTGCATTAAGTATTGCTTTGCTAAATTCCCACTGATTCAGTGGGTCTTCCCTAGTTGGAACTACTAACTGGATTTAGATCATAAAATTCTGGTAGATAATCATTAATACTTCTAGTCAAAGTCTATGAGTTCCATTTTAACATCTTTAAATATGGTTTAAAGCAAGATAACTCATTTCTTCTAAGGCAGATAAATGTACAGTTCCCTTTAGAGCAGTATTCCCCAACCTTAGGTTTCTAGGAACTGAAGTCCAAAAACCAAAGTCAATTCCCCAACACGCTGATCAGCCAATGTACTGACTTAGGCTTCTGTGGGGCATGGGCCCCATGTTGGGAATCACTGCTTTAGGGTCTATATTTTTGATACTGGCATTAAAAAACATTCTGCAAAACCAAAAGTGCTGAAAAGCTGTGAGTGAAAATGCACAGGATTTTCCTGAGACCAAACCTTACTCCAAGAAGCAGCCCTTCCTGCTCCAAATGCATGAATTCACACAGCCAGTTTCTACAACTATGAAAATGGTGGATTCTTCACTCTATGTCCACTTCCAGTACTCAAGAGAAGCTCAAAAGAAAATTAATTATTTGATGGCAAAGTACTGGTGGTGTGTTTGGGGTTTTGGTTGTTGTTTTTTGGAGGGGGAAGGGGTTGGCAGAAATTCTGTCCAAGTAGAACAGGTTCTTCATTAGTTTATTTTTCTTCCATTTGTGATTACACGGTAAGTATCAGAAGAGCCACGATCAGGGACAGTTTTCCTGTGAAAGTGAAACATTTTAAATTAATATCTCTACATTTCATTTAATCAAAGGTTAATAATTACTTGCCTCTCAGAAAACAAAGCATACACACATTTCATTCCATAAAAAACTGGCTAACAGAAAAACATGTAAGATACATTTACCCTGAGAATGGTAACGTGTTGATTCTCAGAAAGGATAATTTATTGTTGGAATACACAGAATCAAATAGAATAGAATCAGCATTCTGAAAAGTAGGTAGAATTCATTAGTATTATACGAACATGAAAGAAATTGTCTTGAAGAGGTGCAGTTTAAATATAGGGGGTCACAGAATATCTCTTCTTGAATCAAAATTCAGCAGCACTAACAGTGGGATGGAAGCATTCAAAGCTTCACAATCCCAGGATATAGCAATTTGTTACTGAATAGGACTTACATGCATGTGAAATCTGGAAATGTGAGTAGCACAGAATAGCAATGTTCCAACATATATTAACTATTTAATTTAATGTATAAATCCTTATACAAAGTATTATTCCCTAAACTAAGACCTTTGTTAACAAAGGAAATGACAATTAAAACAAATAAAAACAGGCAATGCTCTGATGCTGCTCATCCTTCTTACTCTGTCATTATTTTATATCTTAAAAAACATATACTGTACTAAAGTTTAGGGGAAAGTATGAAATTCTTTGAGATTTAATATATAGGACTGTGGTTGGTATGTGGGAGTCAGTGACAATGGTTCAAGAGTGGAAGTGGTTTTCCTTAATGTAAAGCCATTATTAGACACAACCCAATAGCTACATAGGAACTTCACGGACAACTTCCAGACTTTCAAAATACTTTTTACTACTACATAAAAATTAGCATAATCCAATGTATTTGCATGAACAAAATAAAATATACAGTATAAGGAAGATTATTCTTTGTTATGAGCCTATTAGGCTTGTCTATTGGTAAAAGATGCCCTTGCTCAAAAGCTATTCGTATCTAACTTTAGGGTTTGGTGCTCATCTCCATGTTTCTATGGACATGTGGCAGGCATAATTGTTACCTTCTCACCAAAGTGGTGTCTATTTATCTACTTGCAATTTCTTGCATTTGAACTGCTAGTTGGCAGGAGCTGGGACAGAGATGGGAGCTCACTCCATCATGCAGTACTTGGATCTCGAACTGCTGACCTGCTGGCCTTCCAGTCATCAAGTTCAGCTTCTTAAACACTAAACCACAGCAGTTCCCTATTGGTGGTGCAAGTAATCATTTTCTCAAGACAGTTATTGATAAGTGTTTAAGGCACATTGAAGCCAGTAACACTTTAGATTCAGCATGGATATAGGTTTATTGTGTAGATAAACTGTCTGTAGACTGATATATTTCTGAGCACTGAGTTGTCCATAGGTCTGCACTGACTCTTTTGGGTTCAGAAGTACAATATTCCTCCATCTCACATAGCAAGTTTCTCTCTCTCTCCTACAGATTTCAGTTACACAGCTTAATATGCCCAAAATATGAAATTTGTTTCAAAGAAAGCATTATCTCCTGCAGTAAAATGAATACCACAAGATCTTGGAGGGAGATACATCTCTCTATAACCTGAGAATCCTTCCTTAAAGACATTTGTGATTGTTTCCATTCAGGGGTCTTCAGTTTAGCAACTGAGTCACAAAATGGGCACAGAGCATTAAACAGTCCAGTCCATACTCATTGCTCTCAGGTAATTGCATTTTGAAGTACCTGACCCTAGAATTACTTACCAACAGCAATTGTAGCACTGTTTGGTCCTAAAATTGGAAAGGGATAACAAGATATTAGTTGTTTAAAAAGCTACTAGAAGCACTTTGAAATAGATAATCTCTGCAGCCAGAACTAAGGAATGGGTTTCTTGCTACAGATACAACAACATTGAGTACTGCTAGATTTGAGATCTATTTTAAAAAAAGATAATGGTGATCAGCCTTGGTGGCTCAGTGGTTAAACTGCTGTATTGCCGCAGGGACATTGTGAGTTTGATTCTGACCAGGTTGACTCAGTTTTCCATCCTTCTGAGGAAGGTAAAATGAATACCCAGCATGTTAGGGGCAAAATGCTAATTAACTTTTGAACTGCCCAGATAATGCACTAAGCACTATGGGGTTGTATATAAGTTTTTAATCTGTTTTTATATGTTTTTAATTTGCTGCAAGCCACCCTGAGTCGGGTTCGCCTGAGTGGACGGCATAAAAATTAAATTAAATTAAGTGTAATTGGTTTGAAAAACAACAACACTATTTTTCTTCCACTGCCTCCACCCGAAGCCTCATTCTTAATTTCACTTTTGTAAATGGAAAAGTGGTAACTGGCACAACAGACGTGAACTGTCTGATATCTACATGCATAACCTAATAAAGGCAAACTCAGCTGCAAAGACATTTCCCCCCCTTTTTAGAAAGTTTGGAGGACTGTATTGTAAGTAACACCAATGCATTGAAGAAAATTTCCAAGCTTTAGAACTATCTGTGCCTATTCAAAAGTGTGCCCCATTTAATTCAGTGAGACATGTCCAAGGGAAATGTTATAAAACTTGATCCAAAAATACATATCTTAAAAAGTTAATCTCATGGAAGCTAGGTTTCGAGCATTCCACTGGGCATATAGCAGCTGAACCATGGTTTGTTTATTTATTACTAGCATATTTTGCCCGGCAGTGCCGGGCTCTTTAAAATGGTTTTGGAAGGTTTTTGTTTTATGTTTATGCAAATGAGGTAAGTTTTTAATTGTGGTTTTTTTAATTTTTATTTTTACACATGGGCTGTTATAAACTGTGATTTTTTTATTTTTATTTTTTGGTTTTAAAAAAGAGGAAAGGATGATATAAGTTTTTATAATTATTGTATTTTACCAAATAATGTTTTACTATGTGAATTTTTTTAAATAGTTGTACCTTGGCTAATAATTTTTAGAATGTGTAAGAATATGTTTTTTTTTAAATCAATGTTTCTATACTGTGTTTAGATGGTTTTTTTTGAGTGAAAACTTATCTCTTTTTTTTGGAATTATTTGTGATTTTTGTGAATATTTTTGAATGTTTTGATAACTTATTTCATTAATTTGGGAATTATTTTTATTATTTTGAATATTTTTGAATGTTTTTTCTCTTGTGGCCTCTGGGTGGGGCTGGTGAGCTTTTCTTGTATTTTACTATTTTTCTCTACTGTCCTCTGGGTGTCGCTTCTTCTTCCGGTAAGTCGTCTCTTTTTTTCCTCAGTTTAGTTCCGGTCGTCATGGAGTGAAGACATCTCCTGGTAAGCTCTCTGGTTTAAATTTTTTTTGGGGGGGGGTTGTTTTTGGGTTTTTTTTTGGGGGGGGGTTTCTGTGTGTTTTGTCTTCTTTGTTTTTGGATGTTTTTGTGTTTCCTTTTTGTGTTTTTTATTTTTGGTTTTGAATATTTTTGACTGTTTTTGGATTGTGTTTTTGGATGTTTTTGTGTTTACTTTTTGTGTTTTTATTTTGGTTTTGATTATTTTTGACTGTTTTGGTTGGTGCTGTTTTGTGTTGGGGGTGGGGTTATTTCCGTGGTCCGGTCTTGGGGGCTGGACTGTGGAAATACCCTCGCCGCTTGATGCGGCATGGGGGGGGGATATTTCCATGGGCCGGCCTGGGTGGCCAGACCACGGAAATTGCATTGCCGTTTCATGCGGCATTGGGGTGGTTTTTTTTGTGGGCTGGCTTTGGTGGCCGGACCACGGGAATCCCATCGCCGCTTGATGCGGTGTAGGGGGGAGGTATTTCCGTGGGCTGGCCTGGGTGGCCAGACCACGGAAATTACATCGCCGCTTCATGCGGCGTTGGGGTGGGGGTTTTTCTGTGGGCCGTCCTGGGTGGCAAGACCACGGAAATTGTATCGCCGCTTACATGTGGCATTGGGGTGGAGGGGGTATTTCCGTGGGCCAGCCTGGGTGGCCGGACCATGGGAATTCCCATCACCACTTGATGCGGCGTTGGGGTGGGGGGGTATTTCCGTGCGCCGGCCTGGGTGGCCGGACCACGGGAATCCCATCACATCTGTATGCGGCGGTGGGGGTGTGTGGGTTTCACAGCCTGCCTTTTTAAATTATTTTTCACACGCTGGCTGCCTTAGCGTTCTGCGTGCTCATGGCACGCAGGACGCTGGGGCTTGTAGTTTGGCGTGCGCGATTTTAGTTACTGCAGTGTTTTTTTTCCTGCGGCTTATTTTTGATTTGCCGTGGCGCGTTTCCAAACGTTCCTTTTGCTCACACCGCTCAGCCTGATTGGCTCTGGTGCGGCGCGGCGCAAGGAACATTGGGAATTGAAGTTCCCTTTTTTTGTTTGCATCCGGGGGGCTCCTGCCCCATTGGCGCAAATTTCAACCCGATAGTTACCTGCAAACCGGGTTCGGTCGAGTGAACGGAGGCCCATTACGGGCTAGTAGAGCCTGGCTAAACATCCTCCATCAAATTCCAACGGTTAACACACCATTTTATAGGTATAGATAACCCACTCTGGGCGGTGAGCAAACAGATAACAGAGAACAACACACAGCAGATCAAAACAAACAACTGACAAATACATCACAAACAACTAAAATAAAATAATTGGTATCTGAGGGTATGTGGTTATAAATCCAATTCAATATTATATGCAAACAATACTTTATGGTACATAAAACCATAATCCCAGCTTTAACTTCTTCCACTGCTTGTTTAAAGAGCAGGAGAGAAGCAAGAAGTAGCTCATGTATCACAAACAAGAAATAAACAAGTCTCTACTATGATTTCCCTTTCTCTCTCTAAACAACAAGAAAGGAAAAATATGGGAATCTCTATAAGCCTGTACTGTGGGCATATGTCATACAGGGTAATTCCACTCCTAATAAACTGATTTTAAAGAGCAAAAACTAAATCTGAATCACCTAGGAAGGAGTAGTCTGGGGAATTCTTTCTATCACACTTTTTTTCAGGGGGTCATTTCCATCATTCAACAAAGATACCTGTTTGCCATCACCATCTTTAACATTTACCTGACTCAGTTGTAGAAGTGGTTAAACCTGGCCGCTGTGTAATTCCTATAGGATAGATTCGGTAATTGTGAATATCAGAATAGAAAACACTTGAGATAAATGGAAATATTTGTCAGCTTTCAAATCTGTTAGGAAAATTCCTATTCTTAAAAAAGGTATTGTTAAAAAGTCACTTAAATTTGGTGGAACATAAATTTAGTTGTGTTGCTGCACAAATAGAAACAAAGCCCACTTCCAATAATGAACTTTATTAGGACCAGTCAAAATGCCACAAAGGTGTGCAAGAGCAGTTGCTTTCACTAATGGTGCAATGCTCTGATGGTGCTGATCAGTGGTGGGCTCCAAAAAAACTTACTACCACACTGTGGGCGTGGTATGGTGGGTGTGGCCAGGGGAAAAGCCCTGCGTTGCACCTGAATTAGGAATACATTATTTCAAAATTTGGATGGGCGGGGCCAGCCAGAATTTCTGCTACCGGTTCTGGCGAACTGGTGCGAACCTGCTGATGCCCACCACTGATGCTGATCCTTCTTACTCTGCCATTCTTTTATACCAGTGGTGGCCAATAGTTTTACATTGCAGGCCTTACCAAGCCCTTGAACAGCATCAAAGGCTGGATCACATCCTCTGGAAGTGGACGCATTTACTGCTGATGTAAATGCCCCCACTTCTGCATTTACACCAGCCATGGGGGCCTTTGCACATGCGTGGACATGTTTTACAGATGACGTAAACACGCCCGCTTCCACTTGCAGGTGTAGTGGAGGCAACGACGGACTGGATGGGATGGCGTTGGGGGCTGGGGCTGGCCTGTGGGCCGGAGGTAGGGAACCCCTGTTTTATACTCTAAAAAACTGATGCTAGAGTTTAGGGGAAGGTATGAAATTCTTTGAGATTGAATATACAGGACTGTGGTGGGTATGTGGGTGTCAGTGTCAATCTTTTAAGAGTGGAAATAGCTTTTCTCTTTTCAAAAGTCATCATTAGACACAATCCAATATGTACATAGGAGTTTCACAGACAAATTTCAGGTTTTCAAAATAAATTTTACTACTACATAAAAATCAGCATAATTCAATGGATTTGCATGAGCAAGGTAAAATATATAATTTAGGGTGATTTTTTATTTGTTTGAATCTATTAGGCTTGTCTATCGGTGGTACATGTAATCATTTTCTCAAGAGAGATTGCTATTGGTAACTGTTCAAGCTATCACTGAAGCTATCAAAGCTTTAGATTGGACACAGTAAAACAATTTCCCTTTCTCTCTCTAAACAACAAGAAAGAAAAAATATGGGAATCTCTATAGGGCTGTACTGCGGGCATATGTCATACAGGGTAATTCCATTCCTAATAAACTATTTATAAAGAGCAAAAACTAAATCTGAATCACCTAGGAAGGAGTAGTCTGGGGAATTCTTTCTATCACACTTTTTTTTCCAGGGGGTCATTTCCATCATTCAACAAAGATACCTGTTTGCCATCACCATCTTTAACATTTACCTGACTCAGCTGTAGAAGTGGTTAAACCTGGCCACTGTGTAATTCCTATAGGATAGATTCGGTAATTGTGAATATCAGAATAGAAAACACTTGAGATAAATGGAAATATTTGTCAGCTTTCAAATCTGTTAAGAAAATTCCTATTCTTAAAAAAGGTATTGTTAAAAAGTCACTTAAATTTGGTGGAACATAAATTTAGTTGTGTTGCTGCACAAATAGAAACAAAGCCCACTTCCAATAATGAACTTTATTAGGACCAGTCAAAAAGCCACAAAGGTGTGCAAGAGCAGTTGCTTTCACTAATGGTGCAATGCTCTGATGGTGCTGATCAGTGGTGGGCTCCAAAAAATTTACTACCACACTGTGGGCGTGGTATGGTGGGCGTGGCCAGGGGAAAAGCCCTGCGTTGCACCTGAATTAGGACTACTTTATTTCAAAATTTGGATGGGCGGGGCCAGCCAGAATTTCTGCTACCGGTTCTGGTGAACTGGTGCGAACCTGCTGATGCCCACCACTGATGCTGATCCTTCTTACTCTGCCATTCTTTTATACCAGTGGTGGCCAATAGTTTTACATTGCAGGCCTTACCAAGCCCCTGAACAGCGTCAAAGGCTGGATCACGTCCTCTGGAAGTGGACGCATTTACTGCTGATGTAAATCCCCCCACTTCTGCATTTACGCCAGCCATGGGGGCCTTTGCACATGCGTGGACATGTTTTACAGATGATGTAAACACGCCCGCTTCCACTTGCAGGTGTAGTGGAGGCAACGACGGGCTGGATGGGATGGCGTTGGGGGCTGGGGCTGGCCTGTGGGCCGGAGGTAGGGAACCCCTGTTTTATACTCTAAAAAACTGATGCTAGAGTTTAGGGGAAGGTATGAAATTCTTTGAGATTGAATATACAGGACTGTGGTGGGTATGTGGGTGTCAGTGCCAATCTTTTAAGAGTGGAAATAGCTTTTCTCTTTTCAAAAGTCATCATTAGACACAATCCAATATGTACATAGGAGTTTCACAGACAAATTTCAGGTTTTCAAAATAAATTTTACTACTACATAAAAATCAGCATAATTCAATGGATTTGCATGAGCAAGGTAAAATATATAATTTAGGGTGATTTTTTTATTTGTTTGAATCTATTAGGCTTGTCTATCGGTGGTACATGTAATCATTTTCTCAAGAGAGATTGCTATTGATAACTGTTCAAGCTATCACTGAAGCTATCAAAGCTTTAGATTGGACATAGTAAAACAATTTCCCTTTCTCTCTCTAAACAACAAGAAAGGAAAAATATGGGAATCTCTATAGGGCTGTACTGCGGGCATATGTCATACAGGGTAATTCCATTCCTAATAAACTGATTATAAAGAGCAAAAACTAAATCTGAATCACCTAGGAAGGAGTAGTCTGGGGAATTCTTTCGATCACACTTTTTTTCAGGGGGTCATTTCCATCATTCAACAAAGATACCTGTTTGCCATCACCATCTTTAACATTTACCTGACTCAGCTGTAGAAGTGGTTAAACCTGGCCGCTGTGTAATTCCTATAGGATAGATTCGGTAATTGTGAATATCAGAATAGAAAACACTTGAGATAAATGGAAATATTTGTCAGCTTTCAAATCTGTTAAGAAAATTCCTATTCTTAAAAAAGGTATTGTTAAAAAGTCACTTAAATTTGGTGGAACATAAATTTAGTTGTGCTGCTGTATGAATAGGAACAAAGCCCACTTGTGGCAAGCAACTTTATTAAGTAAAGGTAAAGGTCGCCCTTGATTTAATTCGAGTTGTATCTGACTCTGGAGTTTAGTGTTCACCTCTGCTTATAGCCAAAGAGCCAGAGCTGTCTGCATTTTCAGATGTTTCTGTGGACATAAAGCAGGCATACTAGACACTGGAGTGCATGGAATGCTGTTTGCCTGTCAAAGTGCTACAAATGTGTGCAAGAGCAGTGCTTGTACTAAGGATATTCCAGAATAAATAAAGCTTCAAATATCAGCCAGAAATATGCAGCTAAAAATAAGGTACAAAGTGTGAGTTCTATATTACTATTTCTCCAAACTGATACTTGCCGTATATACTTGAGTATAAGCCAACTCGAACATAAGCTGAGGTACCTAATTTTGATCTGAAAGCCCAGGAAAATAGATTGACCTGAGTATAAGCTGAGGGTGTGAAATGCAGCGTCTGCTAGTGAGTTTCAATAATCAAAATGTATGAAAATATGGTAACATTAATTAAATTGTTGGCAAGTCTCAATCCAGCACAGTCTTGGGACCCTCGTGGTTACTGACCAGAGTATAAGCAGTGTCCCCTTTTGGGGGCTCATTTTTGGGGCTAAAAACTTGGCTTATACTTGAGTATATACAGTATATCACTTCTCTGTCACACATAAAGAAAACATCAAATGCATTTTGCATTATGACATGGTGACCGGATTTCATTTGCCCAGGACTAAATGTAAGGCAAAATAGAAAGGAGATAAAAAGAATGATGGAAGTTACAGAATATAAGTGTAATTATAGACTGGTTTGTTTATAAAACTTCCCTATTTTAAATACAAAGCCTTACCAGTAATCCAAAGATATTACGACTCACCTGAAGTTGTATTTCCTCCTGGATGAACAGGGACAGCTGTGGTGGCAGATACTGGGAAATAATATTTGATTTGATTAAATGTGTTATTAGATTCATTTGATTAAAGATTCTGAATTTTCAGCATGAAAATTGTGAAATTCAAGAGTTAACCAAAACACGTACCTTTGACACATTTTGGAGTGGGATGCCATGTACTGTTAGCTATACATGTGGTTAACTCACTCTCCAAAACAGTATAACCCACATTGCATATATATTTTAGGACATGGTCATATTTGTATGAAGCTTGAAATCCACTAGTTAGCTTTCCATTTTCAATCCTTGGTCTGTCGCACTCTACCACTAGAAAGAGATAAGCAGCAGTGAATAAGTAAGTGTTGGCACCAAACTAGATCTTGGTTTGAATACCTAAAAAGAGTTGAAGCCATAAGGGAATATAACAAGCTATCCCTGCCTTTGTTTTCAGAAATTGCACAGACCATGATCAAGACAGATAAGCAAAGCTGACCTGATGCTTTGTCTCATCAAATGGCTCAGGAAATCAAGGAAAGCTATACAGTGGAACCCCGTATAACGATTTTAATTAGTTCCAAAGGATCCATTGTTGTATGAAAAAATCGCTGTACCATACATGTATCAATCATATAGCGATTTTCCCAATGGGGTGATACATGCAATGAATTTCCAACTGCTTTCACCCTAGGAAGCATGTTCCCAGGGCAAAGGCAGCACTGTGGGGGTCAGGGAAGGCATCTACAGAGGTCTCTTTCCTGTTTCAAAGCCAGGGGACCTCTGTACATGTCCCCTCCCCCCGAAAAGTGCTGGGCTGCTTTCTCCCTGGGAACACGCTTCTCAGGATGAAAGCAGCCCAGCCCTCTTAGCAAAAGGGGATCCACAGACGTCTTGCCATTTTGAAATGGCAAAGGGACCCCCAGGAATCCCTTTTGCTAAGAGCACTAGGCTGTTATTGTCCTGGGAATGTGCATTCTCAGGGCAAAAGCAGCCCAGCCCTCTTAGAGAAAGGGATTATCGGTGCTCCCCTTGCCATTTTGAAATAGCAAGGGGTCCATGGATCCCTTTTGCTAAAAGTGTGGAGATGGGATATACTTGACCCAAAGTTCAACATACCATTTAGGGCATGAAACTAGCCCAAGAAACTGAAACAGCATGCTTTCTCATTTTAAATGTCTGTGTAATAACATGGGGGAAATCAAACATTCCCTATGCTTTCTAAGAAGCTAGAAATCGGAGATAGCTGGGATTACTTTTAGCTGGTTTAGGAGATAAACGTTTTCCTGAATTACGCAATTAAAGGAACAGGACATTTGGAACATACTCTTCCTAATAGCCTTTGTGCTGCCCTACCTCTCCTATATCACTTGCAGTGCCACTAAAATCCATGAAAGGCTATCTAGCAGCAAGTTCTTAACTTACAGCATAGTTGTTTAATTCTACCAAGAATTTTATTTTTTAGCTGCTGTGTAATATTGAAAGAGAATAACTTATTGCAAAGAAAATACCAAACATGACCTTAGATCACCTTTACATTGAGGTGGATCTTGATTCCACTTTCCATAACGGCCATCCTCTGTAACTATACACTCGAGAGATGACTGTCCAATAAGGGAGAAATCTTTGTTACATGTGTATTTTACCACTGTACCAACAGTATAGTAATCATCATAGTCTCCAACATATGATCCATTGTCAATTGTGGGAGGACGCTCGCAAGCTATTCCTGCGGAACAGAACAACAGTAACAGATCAGGTACACCACAAGTGCAGAAAGCAGAAATATTCAGCATGCAGTTATTTGACTCAAGGGTTGCTCAGCTTTTGGAACACCTATAGCTTATGGTCAAGCAGCAGAGTATGGTCTCTTCTCTGCTCCCAGCAAGATTATTCCCATCAGCACCCCAACTATTACTCCTGTCATTCATACCATTAACCCAACTGTGTTTCCTTTCTTATAATCCTCTCTATCTCAGTGGCCTCCAGAGATGCTGCAGTTCAGTTAACGAATTCCCAAATGTAAGGATAACATAGCAGATTACAGTAATACCTCGGATAACGGATGCATTGGAAAACGCTAAAATCAGATAACGCCGAGAAATTTTCAAAATTTTTTTTGTCGGATAACGTTATTTTAGCGTTCCGATGCATCGTGTTTGTGGCTGCTTCCCTTTCTGGAGGGCCGGAGGGTGAGTGCAGAGACACCTGGCAGCCCTCCAAGAAGGGAAGCAGCCATGTGCCTGGGCCATGCCCTTGCAGAAGGGGCTGCTGGTGGGTCTGCACTCACCCACGGCCCCTTCTGCAAGGGAACGGGCACCACTGGAGATCCAAGCTGCAAAGCCAACAGGGCTAGTCTCTACCTGGAAACTGCCTTTCCAGGTGGAGACCAGCCCTGCCAGCTTTGCGGCTTGGATCTCCGATGGTGCCCTCACTGTTTCGAGGCAAGCCTCGAAACAGCGAGGGCACCACCGGAAATCCAAACCCCAAAGCCCGCAAGGCTGGTCTCCACCTGGGAAAGGGCTTCTCAGGTGAAGAGCAGCCCTGCCGGCTTTGGGTATTGAATCTCCTCTTGTTCTTGCTTCCACCTCCGCCACCCTGATCCAAAAGCGGACAGCCCAGAAGGGCTATCCGCTTTGGGATCCAGGCCATGGGAGGGTGTATATACACACACACACACGCACGCACACACACACCCTGCCGCCCGGATCCGAAAGCGGACAGCCTGGGAGACACCTCCACTCATTTAGGAAACCAGCATAAGGCCTTTGCTGCTTCAGAGTACATTAAGGTTCTGCTCCCTTCGAGGGATATCTATGATGAGTTTCATTCACTGGTTGTTTCTGCTTACAAGCCAACCAGACCTGGTAAGACGTAGTAATAGGTAGCGATTGCCAAAAAGGAACCAGAATACTCCCACCAGTTTATGCTTCAAATAAAAGCCCAAAAAAAAAGTCTTCTGTAAAAAGTCAACAGCTTTATTACAAATCAGGAATACAAAATGTTATAAAAATGAAGAGGAACATTATTTTCCCCCTTTCACATTGTTAAAACATGAAAGGAATAACTATCTACATTTCCTGGCCTAGGCAGCTACTATAATAAATATTATATTTCTCTACTTTTTTACTCACAAGCCTCTGTAGCCATCACCCTCTCCAGCTTAAGAACATGGCATTTCTATCTCTGTTCTAAGGTTAACAAAACCCATCTTTCATTCTTTGTCCCACCTTTTTTCTCTTTTATCCAATAAGATTCCAACTTTTAAAAGTCCATTGTATTTCCTTCTGTTCTCACCTTCTTAGATTATTTTGATTATTTCCAGAGGACAAGAATTTGCACCTGAGCTTCAAGGCCGAATTCCACCCCTCTGGTTTCTCCAGGAATTCACCCCCTCTTAGGAAAGAAAGTGAATGAACAGAATCTATTTTAAATTACAAAAATCAAGATCCACTTTTCAATTTCCTTACACCAACCACATCTATTTCATTATTCTTTTTCTTTAGTCCAATACCTCACATCACTTTGTGATGAACAGATGCAAAAACTATTCTTCTGCTAATCTGGAGATGTCCTGAAACTAATTATTAACTTTTAAGCTTGTAGTTTCATTGAACATGATGACCCTCAACAGCAGACTGATGTGACTCCTTCCTCTGCTCTAAAGATGTGAGAGTCAAATAATGGAAGAAACTTAAATGATGATTTCTATTTCTAGGATAGAAAGGTGGTTGAAAGAATGAGGTATAGGACTAGAGATATGAAGTACCGTACTGGGGTGGTGGTGAAAAATTTAGAAAAAACAGCATTTCCCTGGTTTTTTTCCCTTGAAGCCATTTTTGTTTGTTGAACAATTGAAAACAGGAAGAAAATCGATTATGGAATGTTTTCTTTCAGTATGATGAATAAAATGATTAAGAAAAAATGTTCATATAATCATTAAACCGCTAAAAACTATGTACAGTATCAGATTATTCTAATTTCTGTACACTGAGGTCAAGCAAGTCTTGGGTTAAAACTGAACTCTCCAATGCAAGAGCAAGATGCACATTGTTTAGCCCCCCCCCCCCTCAACATTGGAAAATAGATGGAGCTCTCTTGTGCAGTGGTTAAGCTGTAGTATTGCAGCTAAAATTGTTCACATTATGAGTTCAGTCCTAACAGGCTCAAGGTTGACTCAGACTTCTATCCTTCTGAGATCAGTAAAATGAGTACTCAGCATGTTGGAGGCAAAAAAGGTAATTACATTGTGAACTCCCCAGAGAGTGTTCTAAGCGCTAAGGGGCAATTGAAATTGCTACAACAGCGATCATACACAGCTCAATGGTGCCCCTCCCCCAATTTATTCTACCATGTGCCTATGTTTTTAGCTACTGTGATTTATTCTACTCCTAGATTAATGCATGACAGACTAAAATATTTGTAGTACTGGGATTGGTCTAAAACATATTGGGACAAACATTAAAAAGCTTGCAGGAACAGATTATCTTACGTTCACAATGTGGGGGTTCTGGAACCCAATCAACAATGTTGCTGCCATACAAAGTACAACGTGAAGTATTTTTGCCAAGTAATGTGTACCTAAGGAAAGAGAATGCGCACAATTTACAACATGAAATCATTGGTAGACTTATGAAATGATTTTCATGTCACAGTAGTGTGACTACTCCGAGGGCCATTTGAAAAAAGATTTGAACTTTGCCTATTGCCCAAGAGACACAGAATTGGCTACCAGGAAATGGTCGCAGTGAAAGTTATTCTCTACAGTAGCACAACTAAAAAAGCATTTTCTCCAGATGGAAAAACCTTCATCTGGGAGAACTTGATCCTCTAAATTTTGTTACAGTGAAAATTTGCAGTTCAATATAAAGTCCTTGGGGGCACTTCTTCTAATTTAGAAAGAAAATGCAACAAATCCTGGAGAAGCTTAGTTATGTGGATACACAATGTGTTTTAGGATAGAAGTATAAACCTTTTCCTTCCTGCAGAAAGAAGATGTTTCTTTGGGCACAATCAGTGGTGGGCTTCAGCAGGTTTGCACTAGTTTGCCAGAACCGGTAGCAGAAATTCTGTCTGGCCCCACCCATCCAAGTTTTGAAATAAAGTACAGTAAAACCCCAACTTATAAATGCCTTGAGTTACATAAAATTTGACTTACAAAATGATTTTGTGCTAAAACCATGTCCCTATTTACACAATTTCCTATGGGTTTGCTTCGAGTTACATACAGATTCTTTTTCTTATGGGTTTTCCTATGCTTTGATTTACATAAAAATTTCATTTTTTCTAAGGGTTTGCTTCGAGTTACATAAAAAATAATTTTTCCTATGGGTTTGCTTCAAGTTACATAAAGATTCGACTTAAGAAAAAGCCTATGGAACATACTTTTTCGTAAGTAGGGGTTTTACTGTAGTCCTAATTCAGGTGCAATGAAGGGCATTCCCCCTGGCCACGCCACCATACCATGCCCACAGAGTATGTAGTAAAAAAAATGAATCCCACCACTGGGCACAATTTGGTACCAGCTGCCTGACAGCAGTGGGAAGAGCATGGGTCTGGTATGAACCACTTCCCTTATTCCAGCAAGAAAGAAAAAGTGAGATAGGATCAATAAGGTAGGGCCACAGACTGGAGTACTTGACTACATGATCAAATATAATTGTGATTTGTTCCACTTATAAAACAAGTGAATTTGAAGTATTTTTTGCTATGTGCATGACCCAGAGACTGAACTCAATCCACATAGATTTTTCCTCCGAAAGCAGGGTTTCTTGTATTGCTGGAGGCATCTAGTTTGTTTTTTTTCAGCTGGAAGGATTCAATCTGATTTGTCATGCAAGCAGCTGTTTCTATGTGCAAAAAGGACTGGAGTGAACACATGTCTATGGATGGTGGTATGGTCAGGTAGGCAACTGGGTGTGATGTTTAAGGACTGCAGGTACACCTTCCGCTACAATCTGCCCCGAGTGTCCCTGAATTGTTGTTTTTTTTAAAAAAATAAACAAGACTAGTGTTGATTCACTGGATTAAAGTATCAAACAATAGTGGCCATTTCTACATTAAGAAAAAAGAGGGGAAGGGGAAGGAAGGGCTGTTGGTTGGAATGGCAATTCAAGGTGAACACATATACAAATAACAAGCCCAATGAGAACACTAATTACTTTTTCAATCTTAAATTCCATTTTGTTTGAAAAGCAGCAACTACCAAAGAAAGCAGGGGAAAAAAATAACAGCTCGAAGGAACACCTGGCTCTGCCTCCAATGACTTCTCAGTTTGGAAGGTGCAAACCCGGATGAGGTAAAAGAGGAAGCAAAGAAGAAAAGTCAAGGTTTAGCCCAGGGGTGCCCAAACTATGGCCCACAGGCCGGATTGCCACCGATGCCGGAAATGCCTGGACATCACAAGAAGTGCCGAAATGTGGCGAAAATATTTAAAAGCAGCTCCAAAATATTCCTCATTTGCTCCCTCCTCCAAGGGAAGCAGTGGAGGAAGGGAAAACACCCAGAAACATGGCACAAATTCACGCGCCACCACCACCGCTGGGAGGAACCATGTGACTGGCCCGCTCAACTGTTTGAAGGGGGATGGTCAGGTCTCTGGCAGGAAAGTTTTGGGCACCCAGGGTTTAGCCTGTCACACTTGCCCAAATAATATAAGTTAGCAAGAAAGAGAAGCTGCTCTTCTTCTGTCTGTCTTCTTTGCAAGGTAGAAGTAGAGTGTGCTCCATTTGACTGTTTCCTATCTTCCTGGGCTGAGTAACCAAGCCTAAGGGTCATCCTCCATACTAAAAAAGAGAAGAGCACATTTGCACTGTGTGTTCCTCCAGAAGTGGTCATGCAAACATACACATCAGGAAAATCCTTCCAGCAATTATTAGGACAAGAGCAGACCAAAGTGGCTACTAATGAATTTTAATTTTTATATCATTTAGAGAGAGATTTAAAAAATATATGAATTTTATATATGTTATACTACCGTGGTACCTTGGATAAAGTCCGATTCAGATAAAGTCCGATTCGGATAAAGTCGCGGTTTTCATGCACACGTGATACATCGCATAAGTCCAAAACCGCTAAAAATGGACATTATCCGAGGTATTTGGTATAGGAATGTCGGATAAAGTCCATTTTTGGATGTTATCTGATGCATTGCCCATTTGATTCTGATAAAGTCCAAAATCGGATAAAGTCCAAACTTGTAGAACGGAATTTGGACTTTGTCTGAGGTTCTACTGTATTCATTTTCGATATGAAATTTTAGAAATTTTAAACCAAGCCAGATGGTTACATCAGGTCACTGGAAACTTACCCCTCATTACAGGTGAAGCTTACTTCATCACCAAACGTGAGGTTACTTAAGTCGTTTATTTTTCCATTTTCAATAACTGGAACCTTACACTTCTTTCCTAGGAAGAATTAGTAGTAGTTTTACCAGATGTTGTCATGATTCTTAAAACAGAGTCAACATGCGTACAGACATCTAGAACAGTAATGGTGGACCTTTTAGAAACCGAGTGCCCAAGAAGGAGGAGGAGGCACGCCTCTGGTGATGTCACATGGGTGCATGCGCACAGGTGAGGCATGCAGGTGATGTTACGTGGGCTTGTGTGCCCCTCATGTCTGTGCACGACCTCCTCTGTGGGTGCAACTGACCCCCCCCCCTGGGTGTGCACCACTGCCTCCTCCTCCACCTCATAGAAGGGGTGTGTGTCTGGTGGCCTCACCTCGTCTCCGCTGATGTCTCCCAGGTGGGATTTCAGCCTTCTGTCTCGCCTCCCCATTGGCAGAGGAAGAGGGGTGTGTGGGGAAGTGGCACTGGCATTGGCACCAGCAAACATGCCCACTATGGTGCACGTGCCCACAGAGACAGCTCTTCATGCCACCTCTGGCACGTGTGCCATAGTTGCCTACACTGGTCTAGAAAGTAACATGCTTTAGTTTTCATGTTTGACCTGAGAGGAAACCAGCGCATTTTATGCTCACAACACCAACACTGTCCCAAGAGGCAAGTTAGGCAAAGAAATAACAAGTGTTCTTCTTCTTCAGCCGCACTATTTTTACAACCCTAGTGGCATCTGTTTCATAAATCTGCATTTTGGAGAAGTGTTTCTGGGAATAGTCCCCTCTTTTACTTTAAGTTCCCTATGTTCTGCTGTGGAGAAAATCTATTAACTGAATTATCTGCAGTAAGGAAAAGGCTGAATCTATTAACTCTCTGAAGAATCTGAATTTATTTTAGTCCAGATGCAAGACGCAGGTTAATATTGTTAGAGTTTAATTTGCAACCTCACATGACTACCTGTAGTTGGAGTGACTGGCAGGGATTTCTGTGGGCTGGGGTGACTATCCATCTCGCACTAACCAACTCCTCCTTCCTGCCTCTCAATTCAAAGACAGCCCTGTCACTCTCTGTTCTGTTTTCTTTCTCTCTCTTTCTTAGTGAGTAGAAGTTGTTTTGTTGCTGTTGGTCTGTTTGGTTAGTTGGTGGATAGCATGCATACAGTAAAGAAAGTAGCCTGCACACATCTGTAATTTCAGGCAACTCTAAGAGATATTTTTATTTTTTCTTCTACAAATGTCTCAAAGTGAGCTACTAAGTCTTTAAGTACCAGCTAATGAGAAAGAGGAGGACTCTGGGAAACTTGTAGCTATTCTCCTTTTTGAGTCAAACAATCAATCAACTCTTTATTACAGTCCAAGACCAGCACAGAACAGCAAAAGGAACAGAAGTTAAAATGGGGGTACTAAAATATATCAAGAGACAAGAGTTAAAATCAGGGTGCTTTAAAAGGAGCATTTCTGCTCCAGCATAGAACAGCAGAGTGAACAGAAATTAAAGTGGGGAAACTAAAATATATCAAGTGACAAAAGATATAATGAGGGGGCTTAAAAAGGAGCATTTCTGCTCAGGGTTAAGGAGGAGTAAAATTAGTGCATAGGTCACTAGTATTACAGTTATTGCTTGCCTATGCTGTGGTGCCAGTATATTATTTGGTTGAAGGAGCTACTGAGTCTTTAAGTGCCAGCTAATGAGGAAGAGGAGGATTCTGAGAAACTTGTAGCTATTCTCTTTTGTGAGTCTCTGCACTTCTACTGTGCAACGAAATGGAACGTTATCAGAAATTCAAAACTCTGCAACAGATATCTGAGCAACCATTTAAGTTGGCTTCTCTGCAGTTTTAGGTATTCAAGAAATGAAGTTACACTGGACCCCCGCCTAACGACGTGTTCAACTAACGACATTTTCGATTAGCGCCGCGTTGTTAGCAGCAAAGTAACTATCCGCACAATGACTTCACATTGTTGTGCGGAAGGTGACTTTGCAGGGGGTGGGGGGTTGCGATCTCCCACTCTGCTGGCTCCCCTGGGTCCAGAAGGGTTGGGGGGACATACCCCTTTTGTCCCCCCAACCCTCTGAGACCCACAGGACCCAGGAGAGGGGATCAAATCCACCACCCCTGATATGAAAGGGGAAATCCCGATCGGTGTTTCCCCTTTAATATCAGTTGCGGGGGGTGCGATCCCCCTCTCAGCTGGCTCCCCTGGGTCCAGAAGGGTTGGGGGGACATACCCCTTTTGTCCCCCCAACCCTCCTGGACCCACGGGACCCAGGAGAGGGGATCGAATCCACCTCCCCTCCAACACTCCATTTTTAAAGAGAAGAAACCGCTTGGTTTCTTCTCTTTAATAACGGGCTCCAGCATAACGACAAATCGCGCATAACAATGCGACCTTGGGAACCAAGCTTTGTCGTTGTGCAGGGGTCCATTGTATTCACTTTACAGCATGTTATTAAATCTTTGTACTCCTTTGTACAAAATATAAAATAGAAAGAAAATTGCTGAGACCTCTCCATCTGTGCTCAAATTTTCATGTGCAAAAGCAGATCTTTGACAAAGATACTCACTTTGGCAAGTTTCAGACCATGTTGAATCATTACGACACTGAATAGATAATGCTGTAGCTGTATAACTTGGGATGCAACGGGATCGCAGAGTTGTCCCAATAGGATAGCTATCATTTAATTTTTTGCCATCAAATGTAACATATGAAGGTATCTCAGAAGCAAGGCAATTACCTGAAAAAAGAGATAAACATGGAAGTCCAAAATCGGGGGGGGGGAGGGGGGAGAGAAATAACAGTAAATGTAAAGGTCACCCTTGCTCGAAAACCAGTCGTATCTGATTCTAGGGGTCAGCGCTCATTTTTGTTTACAGCCAAAGAGCCAGTTCTGTCTCTGTCTGCAGATGTTTCCATGGACATGCAGCAGGCAAGACTAAACACCAGAGTGCACGGAAAGCTGTTTATCTTCCCACTAAAGTGATACCCATTTAGCTACTTGCAATTTCTTGCTTTCAAGCTGCTAGGTTGGCAGGAGCTAGGACCGAGATGAGAGCACACTCCATCATGCAGTACTCGGGTCTTGAACTGCTGACCTTATGGCCTTCCAGTCATCAAGTTCAGCATCTTAACCACTTGAGTCACTGCAGCCCCAAGAAAGAATAAGCTGTGGTTAATTCAAGCCTTGTACCATTTTTCTTAATGGAATCTATAAAACCATGGTCTATTTGGGAGTTTTGGACTATAACATATCAAAACCTCAAACATTTCAATTTACCAATTTATCTACCAAAACACAGCCTTGTAGTCTAGTTCCAGGTTGCTTTCATTTGTAGTACAAACTTATTGCACCAGGATTAGGTAAAAGTAAAGATCGCCCTTGCTCGAAAGCCAATCATATCCAACACTATGGTTTGGTGCTCATCTCCATTTATAGCCAAAGAACCAGCACAGTGTGTGTATGCAGACATTTTTGTGGACATGTGGTAGGCATGACTAGACACTGGAATGCACGGAACACTCTTTACCTTCCCATTGAAGTAGTACCTATTTATCTACTTGCAATTTCTTGCTTTTGAACTGCTAGGTTGGCAGGAGCTCAGACAGAGACTGCAGCTCACTGCATCATGCAGCATTTGGGTCTCGAACTGCTGACCAGCTGACCTTCCAGTCATCAAGTTCAGCATCTTCACCACTAAGCCAACCAGGATTACTTGGCTATAAATCACAGTTAGCCCCATTTGAAATGTTTAGTGCCTCTCTCCCCATCATTATTTGTCAGGTAAAAAAGAATGTTACTGTTGTTATGTACTGTCAAGCCGTCACTGACTTATGGTGACCCTTTGAGTAACAGATCTCAGAACTGTCCTGTCCTCGACAGCACTGCTCAACTTCTGCAAATTATAGCTTAAAGTGGACTTGATCCACAGGTTCACATTAAAATATAACAGTTAGTCTTTAAAGTGCTACAGTATTTTTCTTTTGTTTTGCTTATTCTCTGATAATACTAATACTACTGATAATTTCGTGTCAGAAATTATTCTGGGTTGAAAGGATTTTTGCTGGGGAATCTCTGCTCAGGGGATGCCCAAATGAGGCTCTTTTCATGTCCCCAAGATCTTTCCCCACCAAAGTGATCCCTATTTATCTACTTGCAATTTCTTGCTCTCAAACCACTAGGTTAGCAGGGACAGAGACGGGTGCTCACTCCGTCGTGCTCACTCCCAGGTCTCGAACTGCCACCTTTATACTTGCCAGCCTTCCAGCTAACAAGACGAGCTTCTTAACCACTGAGTCACAGCAGTCCCTTTATTCTCTGATATGCCAGAAACAAAGACTATAACGGCTTCTGTTCCCCCAAATTAAAAAAAAAAAATAGCCTATCCATGACTTCCTTTTTTAAGGGCACCGATCCGTCTTGTATTTCGTGTCCCTCATTCCCTGCTGCCTTCCACCTTTCCCAACATCAACTGTATTTTCCAGAGAGGCTTTTCTTTCTCAGGATGGCTCCTTGAGTTTGCAGGCGCTGAGCAGGTCCGTAGACCATAGATGGCCGTGATGGCGAATCTTGGCACTCCAGGTGTTCTTGGACTTCAGTTCCCAGAGGAAGTAAAATGAACTCTGTATGGAGGAAGGGTTAACTTGGAAGAGTCTTAACCGTACGGGCGCATTTTACTTCTGTTTCCAGGAGCGACGAGGGAAGCGCTGGCCGGATGAATCGCAGTGAACCCATTCGGTGTGTGGATTCACAGGGGGATTGGGCTTCTGGGAATTGAAGTCCAAGAACATCTGGTGTGCCAAAGTTCGCCATCACACGGATATAGGACCTTCTGGGTGCCTGCGCTAGCCTGCAGGGACGCGATAATAAGGCGGGAGCAACGCGCCAAGCCGAGCCTCCCCTTGGATTACGCGCACCACCCCGTCCAGGCTCACCATTAACTTCGGGCAGGAGCAGGACGAGCGCCAGCGCCATCCACGCCAGAAGCCCCTCGCAGGTGCAAAGGAGAAGCCTCATCCCTGAGGAGAGGGGGAGGCGGCAGAGGGGAGAAAACTGCCTCTGTTGGTTGTTTCCCTCCACCTCGGTTTCACGGCAGAAACACCTGTGGGCTATTTAAGCCTCGGACCCGCTTCTTCCCTTTACCGGAAGGCTGTGGCTCCGAGTCCCGGGCCCGCCCTTGAGTCAAGCAGGGGAGTGGCAAGTCAAGGTGAGCCGACAGATAATTACTCAGCCGACCTTAGCCCTGAGTGGCGCAGTGGTTGAACTACCGTCCTGCAGCCAAAAACATTGTGAGTTCAATCCTGACGGAGCCAAGGTTGACACAGCCTTCCATCCTTCCAATGAGAACCCGGGGGGGGGGGGGGGGGCAAAATGCGAATTACCTGTGAGGGCACTAAGCGCCATGGGGTGTTAAAAGGTTATGGACTAAAAGGTCTCCCTTGCGCAAAAGCCAGCCGTGCCTGCCTTCATTTCCAGCCAAAGAGCTGGCTGTGTCCACAGACATTTCCGTGGTCATGTGGCAGGATTGACTAGACGCCAAAGTGCATGGAATGCCATTACCTTTTGCTGCCAAAGCGGTACCTGTTTATCTACTTGTAATGTTTTGCTTTCAAACTTCTAGGTTGGCAAGGGGGGGGGGGTAAGAGACGGGAGCGCTGATGTCTCAAACTGTTGAATTGCTGAGCTTCTGGTCATCAAGCTCAGTGTCTTAACCACTAAGCCACCACGGCCTCTTATGGGGCAGTGTTATTGCTATTGCTTATTTGTTCAGACGTCAACCAGACCAAATGTCTAAGTCTTGACTCACACACCTGCCAAAGAGGTACCGCTTTGGCAGCAAAGGTGGCTGTTTGCACATTGGTCACATATTGCACATGCATTTTTCACTGGAAAAATAAGAAATGGGCTGTTAAAGTTGCCCACAGTCTAATGCAGAGATTCTCAATCTGTGGTCCACAGGCTGGATGCAGCCTGCAACACCATTTCATGTCTCCCCCCGCCCCTCTCCACCATGCCAGGAAGTGCCATGTGTTGGAGGAAGGGCAAAATGGCCATCTAGTCCCCAAAGCTGTCTGAGGGAGCATGACCTGGTCCCCGGCTTTAAAAGGTTGGGAACTCCTGGTCTATAAAATATAGCAGTGTTTCAAGAGGTTGTTGTGTTACCTCCCACCCTGGACCGGTTATTCTAGTTTGAAGGGTGGCACAGTAGTTTGTTTTATGATGAAACTGCAGTGGGAGGTGTTGTCTTTGGCTGGAAGAACATTCTCAGCCAAAGAAATTGTCACAAGACTGTCTGTGGTGGCTACAATGTAATCTAGGGGTGAGGCATGTTGATCTTTTGCAATAGAAACCACAAAAATGAGAGTCTATTGATCTACCCTTTTGTAAGCAAAATCACGTGAGGCTTTGTGGCACACTTCAACACATTACTGTGTCATAGCGGTTGAGATCCATTCAAATGCAGGATCACCAAGGAACACAACCAGAACCTTATTGTTGTTATGTGACGTCATCACCTCCAGCTTATAGCAACCTTATGAATGAGCAATCTACAGACTGTCCAGTCCTCAATAGCCCTGCTCAACTCCTGAAAGTTATGGTTTGTCGTCTCCCCTTAGGAAATAGCAATAGCAATTATACTTATATACTGCCCCATAGCATTTAGTGCACTCTCTGGGTGGTTTACAGGTAATTAGCATTTTGCTCTGAACATGTTGGATCCTCATTTTACCGACTTTGGAAGGCTGGAAGGCTGAGTCAACCTTGATCCCGATCAAGATTGAACTCACAGCATTTTGGTTGCAATACAGTAGTTTAACCCTTGCACCATCAGGGCTCTTGCTTTGAATCAGTCCACCTTGCTTTGGGCTTCTTCGCTTCTTGCTGCTTTCCATCTTTCCCAACATTATTGTTTTCCCCAGAGAGTTTGCCTTCTTATGATGCACCCAAAACAGGACAGTTTGTCAGTAATCTGTGAGCTCCCTGGGCATCATTTTCTGTCATCCCTCAGTGCTTTGTGTCTTCGTTTTCTCTCCTCCCCAACCCTCAACCCAACCCCTAGTAAGAAGGATGCCACATTCTCTCAGTTTTGTCTCTCTGCCTCAGCCAGAGTCACTCTCAGTCCAGGAGTCTTCCTTGAATACATATGTTCACTAGAAGCTAGACGTTCCAGGTTCTCCTCTGGGTGCCATTGTTCTGTCTCACCTCCTCCCACCTTCTCCCTTTTAACCTTTGTCTCTTCCACTGATTTTTCACTTTTCCCCAACTGCCCCAATCTTTTCCTCTACCTGTTTGAACCCCTTCACATCCTGTTCCTTCAGTTCTTCTGTTTCTGGCACCTCTTTATGTTCCATTTCCTCCTCTACTATCACAAACACCTCATACTCCTCAGTCTTTTGCCCTCCCCCCCAAATTGGGGGGACTGCAGTAGCTCAAGTGGCTAAGACATTGACTAGAAGGCAGGAGGTCAGCAGTTCGATTCCCGAATACTGCAGGACGGAATGAGCTCCCGTCTTTGTCCTAGCTCCTGCCAACCTAGCAGTTCGAAAGCAAGAAATTGCAAGTAGATATATAGGGACTACTTCATTGGAAAGGTAAACAGCATTCTGTCCACTCCAGTGTCTAGTCATGCCTGCCACATGACCACGGAAATGTCTGCAGAAGCAGACAGCGCTAGCTCTTCGGCTTTGAAACAGAGATGAGCACTGAACCCTAGAGTTGGATACAACTGGCTTTCGAGCAAGGGAAACATTTACCTTTACCTACTCAATTGGGGAACTTGACATTGGGAAATCTTGTCCCCGATCCATAGAGGTGATGGACCATTAACTTCTTGGGAGTCTTGCTCATAATACATTTTTTCTTATTCTTGCAGCATTTTTGGCAAAATAATACATTTACTGTATCTGACTTTAGCCCTATTCCTTTATTAATAAATGCCCTCTCGCTTATTTGTGTATTTTATGTTGGTGTTATACTGTACTTTAATTTTCAAAATTAAACCAGAAGATTTTTAAAAGCTTCAAGAAGAAGCCAGACGTTCGTACGTGGGGGTGAGGGGGGGAGGGTTTGCCAGTGTCCAAAGATGTAAGTAAATATTGTTCATGGTGTACTGTTGGAAATCCCAGATTATAATTTGAACCTGAGGTCTGTGGTGGCTCATTGGTTAAGAAGCTTGCCTTCTCCAGCAAAAATCCTTTCAACCCAGAATAATTTCTGACATGAAATAATTAATTATTATTATTATTATTATTATTATTATTATTATTATTATTATTATTATTATTATTATTATTATTATTATTATTATTATTATTATTATTATTATTATTATTATTATTATTATTATTATTATTATTATTTGAACCTAGTATGAAATATGCTGGATTATCATGCGTAAGCCATTTTCTCCCAATTTAAGGAATAATAATGTTATATGCTACCCTGAGTATCCTGTAAGAAGAGTGGCTGGAAGTGATAAATGTTGAATAAATTATTGTTTTAAAGATATTAAGAAGAAAAGAAAGATATAACAGTGCCGTATTTAGGATCTGTGGACCCCTAGGCTGAACCTGTGGCACGGGCCCTACCGGAGAAAGTATTTTTTTTAAAAAAAATTAAGTTACAAAAACCACATTTTCAGCGATTATCCAATTAAAAACTGAAAAATAAAACCTGATTTTAAAAATTGACGTAGAATCATGTGGTGATTTGTGGCGTGTGCCCATAGGTAGCCTATTCTTAAATCTGGCCCTGGGATATTACCTGATTCAGGCATTCAGGTTAGAACCACACATCCCATTTGTTTCCAGCAGTCAGCCCCTCACTGATCTTCCTATATACTTCACCATCTTATATAAACTTACATGTCTGAGAAAGGCTGAAAATAAAGGTAAGATAATTCCATAGATGCCTGCCAAACAGCCAACAAGACAAAAAAAATGATGACGCATACACCTATGAAACATAGTCGCAGGCATGGGCAGCCTTGTGGGAAATTAACAGTTAAAATCAGAAGCAAGCAAACAGACCCACCTTATTTCTGAATAATCCCAACATAATGATGTCCAAAGCAAATATAGCTTATGTCCAAGTGTGCTTTCAACGTCAGAGAAATCGGATTGTAGCATTTACTGTAAGTACAGATCATGATACTTCCTTATTCCTATCATGAGCTATAAAAATATACAGCATGCTTTTAATCAGTGACGATGTGTCCAGTATATTGGAATGGGCATATCATTGATGTGACTCAAATGTTCATTTCCACACCCTTGGCCATGTCAGGCTGCTTCCTGACTGCCACAATGGGCATTTGCTGTGAGAATGATGAAATGGGTTTCTTGCAGATTAAAGAACGGGAAGAGCTGAACAATGGGGCATTTTGTAGGGCCCCATTTAAAAACAATCTATCTGATCTGTATATGTCTGTGTAGAGTGGGGAGGTGCATGTGTATGTCACCTTGCCCTTTTGATTTCATTTACTTGCCAAATGAACATTTTATTCAGCAACAGTACTGTTTAATGCTTTAATCAAACTTCACCTGAGGTGTTTTGTCCAGTACCGATTGCTGCAATTTAAGAAGGAAACTAAAAAGATGGATTATGTCCAGAAGAGAGCAAGCACAATGGTAAAAGGTTTGGAAATCAAGTCCTATGACAGAGATGGCGAACTTTGGCACTCCAGGTGTTCTTGGACTTCAATTCCCTGAAGCCCAAGTCTCTGTGAATGCACAATAAACCCATTCGTGTGGGTTCACAGAGACTTGGGCTTCTGGGAATTGAGGTCCAAGAATACCTGGAGTGTCAAGGTTCACCACCACAGCCTTATGAAGAGAATCTGAGGGAACCTGACATGCTGGCCTGGAGAAGAAAATGTTCTGTGATGATATGATAGTAATTGAATGAAGTTATTAGTTTCATGCCTGGCTGAGACACAGAAGAAGAAAATTGAATATATTCCTATTTAACAGCCTCCTGTTTAATTTCAGTTTCTGGGTGAGTTCATAGTGAGAGTACAGTAAAACCTCGCATAAAGAGCGCCTCACTTAGAGACTAACTCGCTTAAAGAGCAGAATTTTCTCTGAATGGCCACCTCGCTTGACAACTAAAACCAACCAAATACTCATTTAACAACTAAATCCCCCCTGCCAGAAGTCACAATTGGTCAGTTACAATGGTGTTTTGCTTAAAGAGCAAACTCGCTTAAAGAGCAAGCCCGTGGAAAGCATTATGCTCTTTAAGCAAGGTACCACTGTATTAGAATGTGCGAATGTAGCTGGATTAGAGTTAATGTCTGTAGCTGTGAGCTAAAGCCAATTGTTAGAAATACATTGAAGTCATAACATAATTTAGTGAGTTTACTCTATTTGAGCCAAATCACAGGACTTAGTCCTATTCTTTTCCAGGAATTTATGGCATCAATTGAAACCAGGGGTTTTCAACCTACAACCAGTGGTGACACCAAATAATCCGGCCCCTGACCTCACTCCAGCCACAACTGCAGCCACTGCTGCTGCTGCCAGAATCAGCCGTGGACTCATTTATGGTCACCTGAATGTTTTTACTACAGCTGTAAATGAATCCATGGCCATTGTAAATGTGTTTAATACAGCCATAAATGAGTTCACGGCCATCGTAAATGTATTTACAACAGGTGCGGGCACGTTTTACGGCACCAGTCTGGCCCGCTCAGCTGTCTGAGGGGGCGTGGTCCAGCCCATAGCTAATAAATGTTGAGAACCCCTGCTTTAAACAATACTTTCTATGCAAATTATCTTCACAGTTTAATTTGTGCTTTATTTAAAACATTTCTATTTTCCTACAATCCTATGCTGCACTTATCAGTTCAATAACAACATTTGTGATAAACAGCAGTGTGATTAAGCATTGGTAAAACACTAGAATGGCAAAGATAAATAAATTGTACAATTTATCAAGGTATATTTTTTAGCCACTACAAAAAAGCAGAAACCCTTTATTGTCAAAAGCTTTCCTCATATGAAAAGATTTGATGCATCTCAAAGAAGGCCAAAGAACACCAAAAAATGATGTTCAAATTATTCTAGGAGACTGGAATGCCAAAGTAGGCAATCAAAAAGTGGAGGGAATAACAGGCAGGTTCGGTCTTGGAACACAGAATGAAGCAGGGCAAAGATTGATAGAGTTCTGCCAAGAGAACGCACTGGTCATAGCAAACACCCTCTTCCAGCAACACAAGAGGCGACTTTACACATGGACATCACCAGATGGCCAACACCGAAACCAGATTGACTACATACTCTGCAGCCAAAGATGGAGAACCTCCATACAGTCAGCAAAAACAAGACCTGGAGCAGATTGTGGCTCAGATCACAACCTACTGATTGCAAAATTCAGGCTTAGACTAAAGAAAATAGGGAAAACAAAGAGACCAGACAGATATCACCTAGACAGCATCCCTAAAGAATACACAGTGGAGGTGATGAACAGATTCAATGGCTTAGACTCAATAGATAGAGTGCCAGAAGAATTATGGACAGAGATGAGGGACATCATGCAGGAAGCAGCAAAGAAAACCATACCAAAAGAAAAGAAGAGTAAGAAAGCAAAGTGGTTGTCTGATGAGGCTCTTAAAATAGCAGAGGAAAGAAGGAATGCAAAAGTCAAAGGAGAAAGGAAAAAATACAATCATTTGAACACAGAATTTCAAAGAAAAGCAAGGAGAGATAAGGAAAACTATCTAAAAGAACAGTGCAAAGAAATGGAAGAAAACAACAAAAGAGGCAGAACCAGAGATCTTTTCAAAAAAATCCGGGAAATCAAGGGAACATTTAAAGCAAAAATGAACATGATAAGGGACAAAGACGGAAAGGAGCTAGCTGATGCAGAAGAGATTAAGAAAAGATGGAAAGAGTACACAGAGGAACTCTACAAAAAGGAACTCAACACTCCTGATAGTCACAATGATGAAGAAATTGAACCTGAGCCAGACATCCTGGAGAGTGAAGTCAGAAAGGCCCTAAAGAGCACTGCAAACAACAAAGCTAGTGGAGATGATGGTATCCCAGTTGAATTTTTCAAAGCGCTAAAAGATGATGGCATCAAATTACTGCATTCAATATGCCAGCAGATTTGGAAAACAAAACAGTGGCCACAGGACTGGAAAAGATCAGTATATGTTCCAATCCCAAAAAAGGGCAATGCCAAAGAATGTTCAAATTATCGAACAATTGCGCTCATCCCACACGCCAGCAAGGTGATGCTCAAGATAATACAGGATAGACTTCAGCAGCATGTGGAAAGAGAATTACCAGAGGTGCAGGCTGGTTTCAGAAGAGGCAGGGGGACTAGAGACCACATTGCCAACATACGTTGGATCATGGAGAAAACAAAGGAATACCAGAAACAAGTTTATTTTTGCTTTATTGACTACACTAAGGCATTTGATTGTGTGGATCACAACAAGATGTGGCAAGTGATTAAAGAGATGGGAATACCAGAGCACCTCATATGCCTCCTGAGAAATCTGTACATGAACCAAGAAGTAACAGTTAGGACAGAACACGGAATGACAGAGTGGTTTGGAATAGGAAAAGGAGTAAGGCAAGGCTGCATTCTGTCACCCTGCTTATTCAACTTATACACAGAGCACATAATGCGCAATGCAGGGATGGAGGAATCACAATATGGGATCAAAATTGCTGGGAGAAACATCAACAATCTGAGATATGCAGACGACACCACCCTAATGGCAGAAAGTGAGGAAGACCTAAAGAATCTCCTGATCGGTTTGAAGGAAGAGAGTGCAAAAGCTGGCTTGAGACTCAATATCAAGAAAACCAAGATAATGGCAACAGGCCCGATCAGTTCCTGGAAAATAGACGGGGAAGAAGTAGAAGCAGTGACAGATTTTACGTTCTTAGGATCTAAGATCACTGCAGATGGAGATTGCAGCCATGAAATAAAGAGGCGGCTGATTCTAGGGAGACAAGCCATGAGAAACCTGGGGAACATAGTGAAAAGCAGAGACATCACCTTGAAAACAAAAATTAGAATAGTCGAAGCAATGGTATTCCCAGTGGTAATGTACGGATGTGAGAGCTGGACAATTAGGAAAGCTGAACGCAGAAGAATAGACGCCTTTGAAATGTGGTGCTGGAGGAGAGTTTTGAGGGTACCCTGGACAGCGAGGAGAACAAATAGGTCAATCTTGGAGGAAATCAACACTGACTGCTCATTGGAAGGTCAAATAGTAAAGATGAGGCTAAAGTACTTTGGGCATCAAATGAGAAGGGAGGATTCACTTGAGAAGGCCGTGATGTTGGGAAAGGTGGAGGGCAAAAGAAGAAGGGGGAGGCCAAGGATGAGATGGATAGATGGTATTGTAGACACA
This sequence comes from Bradypodion ventrale, assembly GCA_035047345.1. NCBI lineage: Eukaryota > Metazoa > Chordata > Lepidosauria > Squamata > Chamaeleonidae > Bradypodion > Bradypodion ventrale. The sequence continues at coordinate 62,049,823 of JAWDJE010000004.1, forward strand.
ATGGGCACAGAGCTGGGAGGACTGAGGGGGATGGTGGAGGACAGAGGCGCCTGGAGAACGATGGTCCATAGGGTCGCAAAGGGTCGGAATCGACTGTGCGACTGAACAACAACAACAAAGAAGGCCATCTGAGATGTTATGAAAAGGATATGCCCAACTTTTGGAAAATAGGGGTCCCCAACCTTTTCAAGCCAGGGGCCGGGTCACGCTCTCTCAGTCACCTTCAAGAGCCAGACAGCCAATTTGCCCTGCTTGTACAATGGAGTGGCCATTTTGTCTCAACAGCTTCAAAGGGGTGGCCATTTTGTTTCTTGACTGCCCTTAGAGGGTTGAGGGGGACATGAAATGGTGCTGTGGACTGGATCTGACCCCTGGGCCTTAGGTTGGGAACCCCTGATTTAGAAGCATGGTCTAAACTTGTCTTGACTTGTCTTTGTTTAATTTTTCAGTGAACTGACTAATCTTGATTTGTCTTCCTTGTTTAATCTTTTAGAATATTTATGACACTACATCATAGCAATTGACACATTAACATTTTCATAACTGAAGTGTATTTCCTACAAATGTGCATAAAAGCAATGTAGAGAAGGTTATACTAACACTAGACACTTACATAGGAGGTCAAAGTTAACCCTTTGAGGTAGGTAATGGCATGGTTACCACATTCTTAGTAGTCATACCAAAAGAGTTATGCAAAGCTAGTGGTTGTTTTCTTTCTGAGGAACTGCCATATCACATAAAGCAAGGCAAAGCAAGATATGAAAATACTTTTTGATCTAACTGCAGCCTCATCCAATTTTTTTCATCACAGCTATTTTTCACAATAATAAAGAAACTAAGGGGAGGACAGTTTGTTTAAAGGATCATGACACAGAGAAATTAAAAGTGGACAACACTTAGCACTACCCCCACCCCCGCCCCCATCCATAATTTCAGTTGAACAACTCTGTTCATTTACAGCTATATTTTCCCCAGGATACAGGTCATGGTCCATAAGCACATGATGGAATAAAAATGTAGCAAGCCTGTTGAGTCCGGTGCTAAGAAGTACTCTGACCAGCAGGATTGGGTCAAACACAAGTGATTTATTATCAGCTCAGGAAATCGGACTGGGGACTATGTACAAGGCGGTTTGCTTATATATATTGAGAATGGCAGTACACAAATGGATACATTTCAGCGGGCCTCCGGAAAAGCAGCAAAATATGAAGTGATGAATCAACATTGTTTAAGACAGCTCTTTGAATTTGGTGCCTACTGAAAAGGTGCGCTTCCTGGTTTAGTTCTCATAAATAATACTTGGACACAACATCCCTCCCCCCTCAGTAGAGAACAAATCTCCCCATCGCTTTGGTGGACCGCAGGTCTGTTTAGGGTGCCCAGAATTCCCAGGTCTTAGGGAAGGGATAATTGGATGCCAAGGAGTCTTGGGTCTTTGGGCCGACTCACTGGGCTGCCTGGGAGAACCAGGTCTTGTTGATAACCCTGTGGAAGTCATGGCTGGCTCTTAGGGTAAGGGTCAACTAGGCACACCCTCACTGGCTGAGTCAGCAATGGGTAACTCTGGTGGAGTTCCCAGCGAGGGAGGCATATGGGAATAAATCAAAGGTTCACTAAATGAAAGATCTGGCTTTTGTGACTCATTTGTTGGACCCACCCTGGAGACTGGCTCTGGAGACTCGCTTGTCAGTTCCTCCCTCTCCAAGCCTGCACCTGTCTCCTCCAGAGATTCCCATTCTGGATTCGGATTTTTCCCGGGCACTCGGGGTTGCATTTGGTCTACGTGCCTCCTCCAAATGGTGCCATTGTCCATAAGGACTTTGTAGGACACAGGTCCCATCTGCTCTAGTACCTCACCCCCAACCATGGAGCCCCGGGTGTGTAGTTGCGGCAGTGAGCGGCTTGCCCAACCTAAAATCCTTTAGAGTTGGTGACATCGATGTTAAGACCTCTGTCTTCTACTTGATGCGGGTCTAAATGGTCTAAAACCATTGACAATTGCCTCTTCATTAGAAGGTCTGTGGGCAAAAACCCTGAAGCTAAGGGGATAGTTCTGTACGACAACAGGAATTTACACAGCTGAAGCTCTAAATCACACACACCCCTACACTTGAGTGCCTCTATGACCATGCAGACTTGTCTCTTGACTTGACCATTTGTAGCGGGGTGAAAGGGGGTGGCAGTAATATTCCAAATACCAATGTGGCAAAGGAAATCCTGAAATTTGGCTGACATGAAGGTCAACGCATTATTGGACATGACAATGTCAGGCAACCCAAAAGTACAAAAGATTCACCTGAGTTTGTGAATCGTAGTGATGGATGAAGTCCCAGACACGGGGATTACCTCTAACCATTTTGAATAAGAGTCCACGAAAAGCAGAAACGTGGCTCCCCTAAAAGGGCCAGCAAAGTAAATATGAACACGTGACCTAACTGCAGTGTCCCACTCTCTACTGGGCTCGTGTGTCTCTTCCAGCCGGGAGGTTTTGCAGTCCCTACAGCACCCTACCCAGGCCTCGATGTCCAAGTCAAGCCTGGGCCACCAGAAATAGCTCCTGGCCAGAGCCTTAGATTGGGCGATTGGCACGGCTTGAGTTTAAACAAAGAATAAAACAGTTCTCATAAATAATACTTGGACACAACAAAGCCACAAACTGGAGAGTTAGAAAATGGCACCATAAGAGAGGTATATAAATAGCTCAGCTATGTCCAACTCAGTTGAAATTTCTGCCTGCAATTTCACAGCATTCGTGATCAGGATATATGTATAAAATGCATGAAGTATTTTCTTTAAGGCTAATTTCCCCCTTTATTCTCTCATGGGGGCAAGTACACCATTTGGAGTTTGAAAGACTATTTTTCAAGGCAGCATGGAGCAATCAGAAACTTTTTAAAACTCTGTTCCCCAATAAGGGAAGCAGTCTACCAAGACTATCAAGCTCCTAATTAATTCCTTATGTCCCTTTAAGCATAGAAATTACAGGATCTCTAAAGATACGAAGAGCCTACTGATATTGTTTGGGAGAAGTCACCTATCCAAAGAAGTTCTTTCCATAGTCATCTCAGTGACTTCAAACTATTCAGATAAATTATTCATTGATAGATTAATACTATGTTCCTTTTCATTGATACTATGTTCCTTTTTCACTAAAAACAAACTACTGTGCCTCTCTCAACAGCTTAGGCAGGGTTTTTCAACCTTGGTGCCCCAAATGTTTCAGAACTTCAATTCCCAGAAGCCTCAATCAGCAGGTGTGCTGATTTGGGCTTCTGGGAATTGAAGTCCAATAACTTCTGGGGCACCAAGGTTGATAAACCTTGGCTTATCGCATTCCACTAAATAGCGATACTTTCCCTTGTTCCTGATTGTTGTTAAAATTTATACTTTTCCCTCCCTTATTGGAGCTCAGAACAGTTAACAAATTGCATAAAAATAAATGTTTAAAATCTCAAATTTTAAAAAACACAATAGAAATAACAATACATTTTAAAAAATTATTATGTAAGGCCAAATAGGTATGTTAACTGTTGCCTGAAAGACATGCATGCATGGGAGAAATACATCGCAAATAGAAGAAAGTTCCAAAGCTTCTTATCAGGAAGGCTTGCAAGTCCAGCTGTTCAGACTACATTACAGTATTTCCATCTGACTAACAATCCAAGCACATAGGGCAAGAATACAGTATTTCAAAGTGCTCCATCAGCAGATGCTTAGAGAGCATATCCTCCTGCCAGTTTGCTTCCATTGATTCCCTGCCCTCTGCATGGTGACAGTGCCCTTTGAGGATGTTGCTGAAAGATACATGGAGGATGTTGAAAGACTAAAACTGTAGAACAAAGTTCAGTATGAAAAGGATCAGAATGGAGAAACAGATGACAGAGGCCACTAATGGGCTGCTCCAATATCATGATTTTTCTTTGCTAAGGAAAACTGTAAAATACATCCAATTTACCAGCAGTGGGTTTTGTGTTGGAGGAACTGGTGACATGAGGAAACTGTATTACATAATTTTACCATTTCACTATACAGTACAGTATAATTAAATTTCCTTATATAAATCACATTTAACAATGTTAGCACTGCAGGAACCATGTGAATACTGGCCATCTTTTAGGAAAAACATTTAAAACTGCTAAAATATCTGAGTGCTTTTGGGAGGAATTGGTAGCACTTGAACTTGTATAGCATTCTGCAGACAAGTTACAATTTAACCTTTAGTTACTGAATTCTGTGAAAGCATTTACGAAGCAGAGGTATTGACCTATGAAAACAAATTCCAAAATATAATATATTAATCATTGTCACAAGTCTAATTCCCCCCCCCCCCTTGACAAACTGCTAGGTTTGTGGGTGGAAAATGACTTTAATGAGAATTTAAGACTACCTTTTAAAAACATATATTGTGGTGACCAAATATAAAAGTGAACATGTGCCCTCTATAGGAAGAAATTAGCTTAGCAGTTATTTAACACTTTCCTTCCTCCAAAAAATCAAGAAAGGGCTGAAATGATATAAAATGTAGTGTCGTAAAAGAAAAGGCATTCATAAGTAAAGTGTTCTGGTATGTTAAGCCATCACTCCTGTTTATGAAAATCTTCAAAAAAATTAAACCCAGAAGCCATTAATGGAACAAGAGATTTCTCCTGGAGTATAGCATGGATACACTTTTTTTTGTTAATTCTTAGTTCCCCTACTGGGAGAAAAAAAAATACTGATTCTGGAGTGAGAAGAGTAGAAATAGGAATTCTGACTGCACAGGGTCCTTTTCTCTCCCACTTCAATTCTAACAGAAACAGGTAATTAATTGATATGATTATAATTAACAAGATATCACTTTTCAGTGACTACTTTATTTATAAGTATTTAGATGACTTGAGAAAAACGAACCTGTCACAGACCAAATCAGATGAGTTCTTTCTTAATTGCTTCTTGCTTTCATATATATGAAGTTTCTTGCTTCATATGATATGATCTCAGCATCAGGAAAAATAAAATAGAAATAAAATAGAAAAGAAAACAGTCATATAATATGACAGATTAAACTAATTAGCAAATTCCAACAAACTGTGAGATATAATTAGAAGAGGTGACCAGCTCTCATCTATTTCTTAGAGAATGCTTTACACATATAAGGTAGTAATTTGTTTAATGCTAGTTTTAATGCTAAATTCTGTACAATATGTTGGAAGATGTATAGTCAGTAGGTAGAAATAAATTGAGTAAGAGAAGGGTAACTAATTTTTTTTATTGAAACATATTCTATGCATTAACAGTTAGAAATATATTGACATTTTAACTGATTCCAAGTTAATTTAAGTAGATTGTTGGGCTCACTAATTCGTAATTAATTATTACTTTTATAATGAATTTTCTTTTCTCAGTTGAAAATGGAGTTTCAAAAATTCCAATTAACAAGCTGTTTACTCTCTCTTGTTCATTACATATCCATGCAGAACAAACGAAAATATTATTATAAGAATTTAAAAATGCACTGAAAGAGAATGTTATTCTAACTGAAATGTGTGTGGTGAACTTACCGTCTTTTTTCTTTTGCCCCAAAGTAGGTACAGTAGAGAATTGAACTCCCAGAATATCGTTCTTTGGCCGAATACCTATACCACCAAACAATCCAGCCATCTAATAAAGTTTTAACTGGAGATTTTCCAACAAAAAAGATTCAGCATTTGTCAAGGTGTTATTTGCAGTCTTTTCAGCAGTTTTGATAAGAAAGATGACAGAACTAGATTAGAAGATTAATTGTCATCCATCTGGTTTTTGTTTTGCTTCTTCATGACTTTATATCAGTTTGCTAATAGAAAACTTAGTCTTAGAAATATATGAGAAACCAGACACCTTTTGAAAATGAATTTTTTTTTTTAAAAAAAAAATCCCTCTTTCACTTATCTCTCCTTCTGGCAAATTGAAAGAACATTTTCAAACTGTAGGTGCCCTGAAAATATCTTCATAAGAGTCAATGAATCCCAGAAGCAAAAAAGAGCACATTTAGAAAGATGCATTTTTTGAAGGGGACTATAATATTGATAGATTCTGTTTTAACCCTGTATCAATTGCATTATTGTCAACCATTTGCTTAAATATTTTTTTAAAATTCAGGTGGACTACAGTTTTATTCCATTTCTGATCCATCTCGCTGATTCCAGAGGGACTAGTTTAAATAATATGGATCTGACCATATGGTTTATAATATGATTATATCACAATTAACTTTTGTTGCAAATAGAATAAACTTAGTACATACCCTTTTTTACAGGTAAAATTTATTTTTGCCAGGTACAGAAGATCAGTTAGAATAACAGTGTCACCATTTTCTGGTTTCCCAGGATCACCACATGCTTTTCCTAATAAAAGACAACAATTAGCATATTGTCAGTATATCTGCTGTGCAAATTATGTCAGACAGTTTGTGTATTCAGCACAGAGCTCTTTACAATATAATTCTTTCAGTTAGTTATAATTCAATCATGGGCCATGAAGAAAGTTTACAATCTTCTGGTTTCTTTCTCAGGAACAGATCCTTTACAATAGAGATAAATTGTTCTTAAAATTGAAAGGAAATTAGAGCATTCACAGCACAAAAATGTCTGCAATCTAACAAACAGCTAAATGTGAGTAACTTCATTATTATTAATGATTTTAAACATCCCATGTGGAGTCTGTTTTTATTTGCAGAGACCATCTTATATAATTCTTTTTCATTCCTGAGTAAGTTATTTATTGCATTATCCATATCAATATTGGGGGAAAATATATGACAAAGCCATGCATGGCAGAAATCAAACAGATTATATCAGTCAAATTAAATGAAAAGTGTATTGCATCACTGATGATTATTTTATAATAATTCTCAAGGCTCAAGTAGGAGGAAACCTGTTGTAGCTTTGGGAAAATACCTCAGGCCAAAACAGCAGTTGCACAGTATGGTAACCTTGAAATTAATTAAGAAGGGACTGACCTTTACAAAAACTGGGAGTGCTGACCAGGTGTAACTTTCAAGACAAGTAATAACAGAAATGATTCCAGGGATGCTGTCATAATCTGGACGACAGATATAGCTCACGTTGGTCTTTGCAAGATAGTAGGTCTTAATATCCTTTGGATGTATTTTAGCAAATTTGTGCTTTGGTGGTTTAACACACCTGGCTGACAATAAAAGGAAATACAAGAAAATAAAGCAAGGATTATAAAAGAAAGTCTTCCCTTTTTATATGGAACACAATGTATCACACTTAACCCATCATGCCTTCCCTTCTAGCCTTCCAAAATAGTATGACCTGTATGACCTGAGTTTAGAATAGCACTTTCATGTGATAGACAATTTGATGTTTCTGTATGTAACAGATATGTTTTAGACCAGTGGTCAGCAAGCTACAGCCTGTGGGCCAAATCTGGCCCACAGCACCAAATAATTTGGCCCCTGCCCTTGCTCCAACCACCACTGCCATTACCGGAAGTGGCCGCTTGCTTTCTGAACAGTTATAATACTAATGAAAGTTTTAAAAGATAGTTATAATGTAACTGGTGATTTACAATTGTATAAATTCAGATCCATTGAATTTGCAAAGCATTGATACACTCCCAAATATACTTGGATAAGACCAAAGCATAAATTTTAGTCAAATGCATTAGAGTCCATATGCATGGAAAGAAACACACTTGCCTCTTTCCCTTCACTGTGGTTGTGGCTAATGCAGAGAGCCTCCCAAAATATAGTAGCTTCCCCCTCTTCTGGCTGTCATTTTCCATATACTGGGAGTGATGAAGAGAGATAGCATATGCCCCTCTGTGTATGTGGGCTTCATAGGCTTAGGTAACAATTGAACAAGACCAGGGCTTGTAGATTCATTTTAGTACACGTTTCAGAACCAAAACTGTCAGACCTAGAGACATGAGATCCTGCATTGACATTACAGATTTTGTAGCTCATATAACTGGATAGGTTATATCTTAATTCGCCATGTTTGATAAGGGAATTTTGTACTGGAGTCTTCTGAGACTTGTAGTCTTTTTAACAAAATGAGAAGAGCTTCAAAAACTTATTTTTGGTAGGGTTACTGCTGTTTTCCAAATTTAAATAACTAGATAGGCTGTATTGTGAAAATAGCTCACTCTTTTCTTATAAATAATAGCATAATATCAATGGAAACAGTAAATAAATAAATAAATAAATAATGATTACGTTCACAAAACTCTTCTATGGACGTCCATTCCGAATCTGAAAGGCATGTTGCAACATCTAGTTTTCCATGGGTATTATAAAAGCCATCCAGACATTTGTAGGTTACTGACTGCAAAGGAAGAAAGCTTTCTTTATGAGTTTCCATAAGTGGAACAGCATTGTTCAGTTTGGGGGTGGTCCACAATCACCTATAGTAAACAAAGAAAATGTTGGTTTTATATCAGTGCATAATTAAATTTTGTTTTCAAATATTCTTACAGATTTACATAGAACTTCAATAGGAAAACATATAATAACTGTATTTAATATTAATTGAATGTATGCAATAATGTATCTATACCTATAAAGCAAAGATGTGAGTCCACGTGACCGGAAAAGGCTCCCACATGCCTTTGCCGATCCCTCCCAAAATTGGCACACATGTATCTGCGGCTTTAGAGAACAGCACCTTCGGGGTCCCGAGGCCAGGGGGGCATATGCACCACAAAACAGACAAAACAAAAAACTACAAATCCCAGAGGTCATTGCACCAAGTCACAGCCAATCAGGGAGGCCGCACACAAGGGGCTTGAACTGCTGGCCTTCCAACCTTCCAGTTGTCAAGCTCAACATCTTAACCACTAAGCCACAGCAGCCTGAATGTACCAAGGTCTTAAACTGTTTACAACTTTTTATGTTATTATAAGAATTTTGAATCAGGCAGAGAAGCCTGCCTGAATCAGATAAGATTGGGGAAATCCAGTGTAGAAAACCACAGAATTGTTAAGTAGAGAACCTATCCTCTAATTCAGTGATGGCGAACCTTGGCACTCCAGTTGTTCTTGGACTTCAATTCCCAGAACCCCATGTCAGCCCATGATCAGGACTTCTGTGAACTGAAGTTCAAGAACATCTGGAGTGCCAAGGTTCACCATCACTGCTCTAAGTAATGTTCTGGTTAGATAGCTAGGAATGTGTTTTGACTGTTAAAAGAATTGGGGTTCCAATTGGGGTTCCAATGAGGTGCTTGCCCCAGTTTCCATGTCCTTTTGGGGGTGTGGGACTTTCCTGAACAGGTGGTTTTTTAATCCTGCAGCTATTGCCACAAAACACTCCCTCCCCACAGGGCCATAGCCAGAGGGTGGTGGGGGGGAGGGAGGGAACAGAGAGCCCACCCCCCAACCTGGGCAAAGTTCCAATGGTGTGTGTGTGTGTGTGTGTGAGTGACAGCCATTGTTGCCCCTCCTGAAAAAAATATTTTCCTCCCCCTCAATCAATCTAGAATCCTGGCTATGGCCCTGCCTCCCCATTTCCCTGTCCCCCTCCCCTTCCCATCACTCTTTTTTTTTGTTTTTTTAACTTATCCCCTCCACTGCTGGCCCCCATTCTGAAGGGTGGAGGAAATTTACTTCAGCTGCAATCACCACCACCTCTGCTACACACCCATTTGGGTGTAGCCATTGCTCTGTGCCAGACACCTGGAAATAATTATTTTTAAATTTTATTTTAGTGTTATAGTGCTTCAACAGTTCTTTGCCCTGATCACTGACTGCTAAACTGTCATAGTGCTATAACAGGAAGGATCAAAAGGAAAAGGAAACATTTTCAGGCTGTGAGGAATCCTGCAACCTTTCAAGGGGAAGAGGCACAATTCACAATAAGCATCAACACAAGCATGCACACTGAAGAATACAATGGTTTAGGAATCAATACAAAATAAACATGTTTTGGCATGTTAATGCGCACCCTGGCTGTGTGTTGTATATTCTTTGGTATATGAATTGACTCTGAAACTAGCAAAAAGTGACACATATGTGGACTTTTTTGCAAATTAAGATTCAGCCTAGGCCACTAATTTCAGAAAATCTATCCTAAAAGGGACTGGCTTTTAGAGTCTTAGAGTTTTAGAGCTTTTTAGGGGTTAAATATGTATATGTGGGGTGGGAGTATGTTGATAATTTTGTATAGTTGTATTTTGTTTAGGTTTTGTCGGGTCAATAAGTGGTTTTTCAATCTTGTTGTTCTGTGCAGGACAATGACAATAAAGATTTGTCTAAACTAATCTAATCTAATCTATTGCATTGTTTGCAGTCTCTTCAGAAACTGAAGGATACCGTTTTTGAGACTATCCTCTCTGGAAAGAAATCTGCATGTACTGTACTTTGCATTTAGTCCATTTGGCTCAGCTGCTTTGAAGATGGAATTTTCATACCATAAATGGGGAACTCAACCATTTTGATGCTTGCAGATTGATACACAGTAGTCAGGGGGCCAAACACATCTTTATTGCAATGTAGTCAATGTGAACATGAGGTAATGGCGGAGACGCAGCTCCTTTTATATGGCACAGTACATTTGAATTTAGCCCGAAGGCACCCCATTGGTTACTGTATCAGTGACGTCATTCTGATGTACTGCATACCTGGCGTGGCTCACCTGTGGCGGGAAGGTTTCCCACGCTAATCACTGATTGGGTGATTGGAGCCACGTGAACTGAGCTCTTTCAGCTGCGCTATCGCTGGCAGCTGAACTCTATGTGAGTGGCAGACGACTTACATGCATACACTGTATCTATACAATAGGGGTACATAAGAACATATAAGAACATAAGAACAGCCTTGCTGGAACAGGCCACAGCCCATCCAGTCCAGCATTCTGTCTCACACAGTGGCTCACCATTTGCTTCAGGGTATTCCCAAGCAGATGCCTGCTTAGGATTCCCTGGAAATGATATTGAGAGATATCCTGCCTATCTCTCCAACCCGGAGGTTGTCCTTAAGTATCCATAATTATAGCCATTGATACTCTTGTCCTCCATGAACTTGTCTAATCCTTTCTTAAAGCTGTCAAGACTGACAGCTGTCACCACTTCTTCTGGCAGGGAGTTCCATAGACCAGTAATCCTCTGGGTGAAAAAGTACCTTCTCTTATTTGTTTGAGAACTAGTACCCAAAAGTTTCATGGAGTGTCCCCTAGTTCTAGTGTTATGCGATAGGGAAAACAGTTTTTCCTTATCTACTTTGTCCACACCGTGCATGATTTTATAAACTTCAATCAGGTCACCTCTTAGACGTCGTCGTTCAAGAGTGAAAAGGCCCAACCGTTGCAGCCTCAGATGGTAAGGAAGGTGTTCCAGTCCCCTAATCATTCTGGTTGCCCTCCTCTGCACTTTTTCCAGCTCCATAATATCCTTCTGGAGGTATGGCGACCAGAACTGTACACAGTATTCCAGATGGGGCCTCACCATAGATTTATAAAGAGGCAAAATGACACTTGCTTACTTATTTTCTATACCCTTCCTAATGATCCCTAGCATTGAGTTTGCTTTTTTCACTGCTGAGGCACACTGGGTTGACACCTTCATTGAGTTGTCCACCAGGACACCAAGGTCCCTTTCCTGGTTTGTCGCAGAGAGTTCAGACCCCATCAGTTTATAAATGTAATTGGGGTTCTTTGCCCCAACATGCATCACTCTGCACTTACTAATGTTGAAACTCATTTGCCACTGTTTTGCCCACTCCCCCAGTGTCGAGAGATCCCTCTGGAGCTCCTCACAATCTCTCACAGTTTTCACTACCCTGTATAATTTAGTGTCGTCAGCAAATTTGGCTACCTTGCTTTTTACTCCTACCTCTAGATCATTTATGAAGAGGTTGAAAAGCAGGGGTCCCAGTACTGAACCTTGGGGGACCCCACTCTTTACTTCCCTCCACTTGGAGAAGTGTCCATTTAGTGCTACCCTCTGTTTCCTGTCCCTTAGCCAGTTGCTGATCCAGGACAAGACCTGTCCCTTTATTCCATGACTGGTAAGTTTATTCAAGAGCCTTTGGTGTGGGACCTTGTCAAAAGCCTTCTGAAAGTCCAGATAAACAATGTCAACTGGATCCCCCTTATCCACATGCTTGTTGACACTCTCAAAAAATTCCAACAGATTAGTGAGGCATGATTTGCCCTTGCAAAAGCCATGTTGGCTCTCCTTTAGCAGCGCCTTCTCTTCTATGTGCCTATTAATTCTATCTTTTAGGATGGTTTCCATCACTTTACCTGGGATACATGTCAAACTGACAGGTCGGTAATTCCCTGGATCACCCCTGGATCCTTTTTTGAAAATTGGTGTTACATTCGCTACCTTCCAGTCATCAGGCACAAAGCCTGATTTGAGGGAAAGATTATATATTTTGGCTAGGATATCAGCAATTTCATCTTTAAGTTCCCTGAGAACTCGTGGATGGATGCCATCTGGTCCTGGTGATTTGTTAGTGTTTAGTTTAACAAGACATGCAAGGACCTCCTCCCTGGTTATTTCTATCTGGCTTAATTCTTCGGTTTCCCTCCCTACGAAGATAGGCTCTGTTTTGGGTATGTGGCCTCTGTCTTCTTCAGTGAATACTGAAGCAAAGAATTCATTGAGTCTCTCTGCAATCTCTGTTTCCTCTTTAATAACCCCTTGCCTTCCATTGTCATCTAATGGTCCAATGGCCTTCCTAGTTGGGTTCTTACTTCTAATGTACTTAAAGAAGTCTTTGTTATTTCTCTGAGTATTTTTAGCTATACGCTCCTCAAAGTCTTGCTTTGCTTTCCTGATTGTTGCCTTGCATTTGTTCTGCCAGAATTTATGTTTTTGCCTGCTGTCCTCATTCGGACAAGCCTTCCATCTTCTAAATGAGCTTCTCTTGCTCTTGATCACTTCCCGAACAGCTCCTGTAAGCCACATTGGAGTCCTCTTGGACCTGGCAGTGCCCTTTTTCCTTTTGGGTATGTATTCCAATTGAGCCTCTGTTATTGTTTTTGTAAACAGCCTCCATGCCTCTTGGAGTGTTTGGACTCTCTCAATTTTCCCTTTCAGCTTCTTTTTTACTAGTTTCCTCAACTTTGGGAAATTTCCTTTTTGAAAATTTAAGGTCTCTGTGTTAGATTTTATCAGTGACTTGCGGTCTATGATCAAGTTAAACATAATTGAGTTGTGGTCACTGTTCCCTATTGGATCAGTCACATTAACATCTTGCACCAGATCCTGAGTATTACTCAGGATCAAGTCAAGGATTCTTGTACCTCTAGTTGGGTCTTCAACCATCTGTCCCAGGGAACAATCACTTAGCATATCTAGGAACTTTATCTCTTTATCATGTGCTGAACAACAGTTCACCCAGTCTATGTGAGGGTAATTGAAGTCCCCCATTATAACCAGGCTTCCCTTCTTGGATGCCTCCTTTACAACATTCTCCAACTGCCAGTCTCCCTCAAGAGTTTGGGTCGGAGGCCGATAGTATATGCCTACTGTTAGACCATCCTTGTGGCCTGGTACTCTTACCCACAGAGCTTCTAATGGTGACTCCAAATCACCTAGATATTCCAATTCATACGATTCTATCACTTCTTTGACATACAAGGCCACACCACCTCCCATTTGCCCCTTCCTATCCTTCCTGTACAGTTTGTAGCCTGGGATAACTGTATCCCATTGGTTATCATCCGTCCACCAGGTTTCAGTGATACCAATAATATCAATATTCTTATCTATTGCTAAGTATTCCAGCTCCCCTATTTTGTTCCGGAGGCTTCTGGCATTTGTATACAAGCATTTATATATGCTTTTCTGACACAGTCTTTTGTGTCCAGTTGCATTGTTAGACTGCCTCTTGCATCCTTCTGCTGGAATGCTAGTGACTAGCTCCTCGCTCTGCTCAGTAAATTTTGCATTCTCCTCACTACTCAAGTACACACTTTCCCGAACCGGATGCTGCCCAGCTCCTGTCGGCTTTCCCCCAGTTATTCACAAGGGAGCAGTATTCACAAGGGAGCGGAAAGGGAGGGGGAAACATGGAGGATCACTAGATCCGATTCATTCACATTATATTTGGTTACATACACAACAACCATCCACACTGTGCACATCAGCTTTGGCCCTGAATATCTCTGCAGCAGAGTATGCTGCTACAGTATGGAATGCATCCACACACGCAAAAGAAGTTGACATTGCTGTTAATGAAGCTATGCGGTTAGTGACAGGATGCCTTAAACCTACACCAGTTGAGAAGATATACCCCCTTGTTGGTATTGCTCCACCTAAGATCAGGAGAGAAGTTGCAGCAGATGCTGAGAGAACTAAGCAAGAGAATAACCCTCGACACCCTCTGAACGGATATGAGCCTCAAGTCTGCCGGCTCAGATCCAGGAAGAGCTTTATGGCAAAAACAAACATTCTTGAGGGTACACAAGAGCAAAACCAAATTAGAAGATGGAAGAAGGAGCTTAATGGGAAAGGAACATAATTAAAGGTGGATATAGCTGAAGATCTCAATGCCCCCTATGTCACCTGGAGTACCCTGAATAAGCTAAGGGTTGGAGTCCCTAAATGCAAGACCAACATGCTCAAATGGGGGCTGCTGGCAGACAACAACACATGGTGTGAATGTGGAGAGAGATTTGCTGGTCTGCCGATTTGCTGGTCTTGTGATTGGGCAATGACAAAGCAAAGAAGTGGATTCATTTTGGCAGTCCAGGGTCTGATCAGGACACAAAAGAGAGAGAGATGGTTTTAAGTTATTTGAACAACTTACATCTTTGGCCACCTTGCAACGGTTTGGTATGTTCTGTAGCTTTTGACCATGGAATGAGATGGGGCCCCAATTTGTGTGCTGGCTCAGGCAACAAACAGTTTGGGGCTAGCTCTACATCCAGCTGTATCAGGCTGTGATGAAGCAAGCATGAGTGGGCACCAGTAAGCTTAGTCATCAGTTTTTGCCACAATGCCACATAAATCATATTAGTAGGTGGTAGTAAATTATACTTTAGGAAAGAAAAGCCATGGGAAAGGGACAAGACAAAGAGAAAAGGTAAAATGAAGCTGTATTCTGTGCATTTGGATACTGTGATTGTTAGAACCAATTACATGGCAAAAAAAGGATAGTAAGGGCAAAGGTTGCCTTTGCTCGAAAGCCAGTCATATCCAACTCTAGGGGTCAGTGATCATCTCCCTTTATAGCCAAAGAGCCAGCACTGTCTGCGTGTGCAGACGTTTCTGTGGACATGTGGCAGGCATGTCATGATACCAGACTGCATCCCACCGAAGTGGTACCTATTTATCTACTTGCAATTTCTTACTTTCAAACTGCTAGGTTGGCAGGAGCTGGGACATAGATAGATAGGAGCTCACTCCATTGTACAGCACTCGGGTTCCACTGCTGACCTGCCAAACTTCCATTCGTCAAGTTCAGTGTCTTAACCACTTGAGCCTATTTAAAGAGAACAGTCTGGATCAGCTCGGCACAGCTCTGTGAAATCAGTAAGATTTTCCCTACTCTTGAGTTGAGCTGCTTCCTTACTCATACTGATTAGGGAGCAAGCCCTATTGAATACTGTGGTATTAAAACCATTTGTATTAATAACAATGTTAGGGATGGCATTTTGCATAATCTACAAGCAAAGGAAAGATTTTTTTTGGGGGGTGAGATAATAGGTTTAAAAAGCATGCTCATATGAACATTTCTATTCAGAGGTCTAATTGGTTTCACCTTTTCAATTGGCCAGGTAACTAGTCTCCGGCTGCCTTGACAGCACCATGGTACAGAGGCTGTGTCTTTCTTGTACAGTCCCCAACTCTAATCCCATAGATAGCCCCCAAACTGATCATATAAGATTATAATACAGGCTTTTTCAAATGATATCATTTATCATTTCTTGGTTTCAGTCCGAACTTCTTGCTTTCGAACTGCTAGGTTGGCAGGAGCTGGGACAAAGACGGGAGCTCATTCCGTCCTGCAGTATTCGGGAATCGAACTGCTGACCTTCCGCCTCCCAGTCAGCATCTTAGCTACTTGAGCCACTGCAGAGAAGGAGTATACGTTGCCAAACACACACATTTTGTGTGATGTTTTTTAAAAAGCAACAACTCCATTATGAAAGTTTAAATTGTGTTCATTTCCCCCCCATATCTGTGAAGGTTGTAAATTAGAATTGATTTCCCTGAATGTTGATGCTGTGGACACACACCGAGACAAACCATCTACCATGGTATGTACTGCATGCAAACACTTTCCTGTGTGTTCTGTTTTCAGTTGCTACTAAAATAGCTAGTCCTGCTCACATCAATCAACTAGGTCCAAACACTATCATGTTGCAGATAAGTTTACCTCTTCACAGGCCCAAATCCTCTTTAGTAGCTAAGCTGGGAATTCATAGAATCATGAATCATCAACTGGAAGCATTCAAGAGAGAATTGGAAAGCCATCTGTCATATCTGCTTTGATTCAGAATCCTTCATTTACTCGGGAATCGAATTGCTGCCCTTCCTCCTCCCAGTCAGAGTCTTAGATATAGACAGAACCCCCTCTCTCTGGTTCCCCAGAGTGCAGAATTAATATTTAAAGAAGGCGTTAATCGCTGACAGGGGACCAGAAATGTCAGCCAACAACTCAACTCCTCTGCTGCGTTGGAGGTGGGATGGAGCCTCCGTCGCCCTCCCGTGACTTACTGTGAATTCCAGCGAGGAGGGACAGAAGAAGCAGGAGAAGCCCAAGAAGGCGGCTAGACGGCGGCCACCCCAACATTTCCCCTCTGGACCCCCTCCGTTCGAGAGCAGCGCTGTGAAAATAGGGGGTGGAGCTTGGAAGGGGGCGGAGCTTGGAAGAAGGTATGGGGACTTCCTACAAAGAGTACCAAAGAGGGGATCCGAAGCCTGTCCTGCCATCGGATAGAGAAAGGGTGGTGGTGTCAGGCAACGCATTTTGGATACACCGTCGTATTTTGGGCATTGGCATGCTAGTACAGTATTTAGACTATAACAGTGTTTCTTAACCTTGGGTCCCCAGATGTTCTTGAACTTCAGTTCCCAGGAGCCTTGATCAACAGGTGCACTGACTTGGGCTTCTACGTCCAAGAACACACCTGGGGGACCCAAAGTTGAGTGCATTGTTGCTGGAATTTTTACTGTTAGGGAGAAGCAGGAGTCTTTCTGGGATTTTCTGATAGAAGCTCCTTGTCCCAGCATTGGGATTCTCTTCGTTCACCTTGAACTTGGATGGGTGGGCAGCGTTTGGTGCCGGGCTTCAGGCAGCAAAACAAGTCTTGCACAGAAGATTGTCTGAAGAATTGTCTCATTTTCCCCCTTCACACTATTGTGCTTGGCACTTCTGCCTAGCTAGCTCCCGGAAAGCTTACAGGTCATGTTAGATAACAAGATAGGGGCGGGCATTCATTCATGCTTCAAATTTATATTGCCACCCAACTTGGCAACGACTCTGGGTGGCTAACAACAATTAAAAGCAACATCCAACTAATTAAAAGCCCTTAAAAACCCCATTAAAAATTCTAAATAATTTACCCACTCACCCCATCCATTAAGTGAGAGTGAGCGAGAGAAATCTTAATTATATAGTGGCTGTGTAAGGTTTCAGAGTATGCATTATTTGTTAGGTAAAGGTAAAGGTTTCCCTTGCTCAAAAGCCAGTTGTATCAGACTCTAGGGTTCAGTGCTCATCTCTGTTTCAAAGCCGAAGAGTCTGCTTATGCAGACATTTCTGTGGCCATGTGGCAGGCATGACTAGACACCGGAGCGCACAGAGCGCTGTTACCTTCCCACCGAAGTGGTTCCTATTTATTGTATCTACTTGCAATTTCTTGCTTTCGAACTGCTAGATTGGCAGGAGTTGGGACAAAGACGGGAGCTCATTCCGTCCTGCGACTATCGTCGCCAAAACCTATTGCCTGAACTTCAGACGTGTCGACTCGTCCCGAGGAGGAATCTTCGGAGAACCCTGCAGGTAATATGGGGACTTGTCCTCAGCGGCAACGTCCGTCCGCTAGCCAAAGAACTCATGAGGAAGAGTTCAAAATCCTGGCCAGGGTATTTCAGTTACGTTTTCACAGTGGAGAGCTAGCGAGACTTTTGGTGTACCTAAGGGAACACTGCCTGCTTTACCCAGAAGTAGGTACGCTAACCTTTCAGCTCTGGGATCAGATAGGAGACTGCATTCAGCAACCCCCGAAAGCTCCAGAGGGCGTAATTTGCACATGGAGTAAATGTAGGAAGCTCTTAGCAGAGATAGATCCAGTCCGGGTAGAGGCCAAAGAACCCCCAGCGCCAGTCGAGCCATCGGTGCCCACGGCGCTCTATCCGTCATTGCAGTTTAAGCAGAGTAGTGTAGGGAGCTTTCCCTCGGTGACAGCTGCAGACGTCACCGACGGAATGCATGGAATGAGGAGCGCAGGCGCTTCTCTGACAGCTACAGGCTCCCAGACCAAGAGTGCCCTTCAGCGCACAATTGAGGAAGAGATCAAGAAGGGGGATTTGCCAGCAGAAGAACTAGCTGAGCTTAGTCAGATTTGTCCAATTCGCTTGGAAATGGATGCCCTCACAGGGAACCAGCAGGTAGTTCATTCACCAGTCCCGTATAAGCTTCTCATGGCTATACGGAAGGCCATTACAGAGACAGGACTCCAGAGTCGCTTCACTAGGGGCACACTTCAGCAAGTGTGCGAGAATACCATGTTCATCCCGCACGACTGGAAAGCCGTCATGCGGATGATGCTCAACCCCAGCCAGTATTTGCTATGGGACAGCGAGTATCGCCTCGAGGCTCAGACAAGGGCTGCCAGGATGGGAGGCGCAGTACTTCCTGACCAGTTATATGGTTCAGGTGCCTTCAAGTCCATCGATGCGCAGACCAACTTGCCACTAGCCACTCTTCAGATGTCAGCCGAGGCTGCCTTCAAGGCTTTTCTCAAGGTTCCAGCAACTGGCAAAGCGGCCAAAAATTACACCGCAGTCAAACAGGGAGCCCAGGAGCCCTACATGGACTTTATCAATCGCTTAGAGGAAGCGATCAGTAGGCAGATCGATAATGAGCAAGCCCAACAAGAGCTCATGATGAAACTGGCTAAAGATAATGCCAATTTAGACTGCCGTAAAATCTTGCAGTCACTGGGTAATCGTCCCGACTTGACTCTCACGGACATGATTAGAGCTTGCGCCGACGTTGGCACAGAATCCTATAAAATGGGTTTGCTAGCAGCAGCGGTGCAAGGGGGTAGAAGACCTAAGAATAGAAATCAAGGGGCATGTCACAATTGTGGCAAGGTCGGTCACTTCGCTAGGGAGTGCCGATCCAAGGGAGGCGGACAAAATTCCGGCCGTTCCAAGGCTCCAACCACCCCGTGTCCGAAGTGTAAGAAAGGCTACCATTGGTCCAGATACTGTCCGAATTTGGGAAACCGTAACGCGGGCACGTCTCTGGCCCCGGTCCAAACAGAGGCTTCCCTTGCTCTGGGCGCGTCAGAGCTAGACTAGATTCCGATCACATTCCTAGCATTGCGAAGGCACAGGCCAGCCCCAAGGGTAGTACAGGGCTAGAATTGACTTGCCAGGTGGACGTTACATGCGACCTGCCAGGCACAGTCTATCTGGTGGACTCCCAGTACATGGAACCCCTGCCCAAAGGCTTTATAGGTTTAGTTTTGCCTCGCAGTGTAGCAGGAGCACGCGGAATTCTTGTAATTCCAGGAGTCATTGACTCCAATTTTTCAGGCGTTCTCCAAGTTCAGCTTTGGACACACCTACCCCAGACAATTCACAAAGGAGACACATTAGCGCAACTGATTATGGTTCCTTGTCACTCGCCAGCAGATAGCCAGGGAAGGCTCAGGGACAGCTCAGAGTCCGGGTCAGCAGACCGCTCGAGCGCAAGTGAGGCAGTGCAAGGATACCAAGTCTTAGCGACAGTGGAGACCAACATTGAGTGGAAACAGCGCCCAGTTATTGAGGTATTTTTGAATAAAAAATCATTCTCAGGGTTGTTAGATACCGGAGCTGATGTGAGTGTGGTCAGCTGAAGCCAGTGGCCACGGGAGTGGGCCATTGAGCCGGTCTCTGATGTGTGGGGGGTAGGCGTCATCCAAGAAGCGTTTAGGAGCCAGGAGTGGGTGGAAGTCACGATCCCAAAGGCTGACGGCACAGCGGTCATTCGGCCACACATTCTGGACGTGCACATCAACCTTTGGGGGTGAGACATTTTACAGCAGTACGGTGCTACGCTTACCTTCGGGTAATGGCGTTGCCACTTAAATGGCTCACCAATACGCCGGTTTGGGTGGAACAATGGCCGGTAGTGGGAGAGAAATTAATCGCCCTAAAGCAACTGGTTAAAGAACAGCTAGACGCAGGACACATACAGCAGTCCACTAGTCCTTGGAATTCGCCTATTTTTGTCATCAAAAAGAAGTCGGGGAAGTGGCGACTCCTCCACGATCTCAGAGAGATCAATAAATGCATACAGCCAATGGGTCCGCTTCAATGCGGCATCCCGAATCCAAATATGATTCCCGAGGGGTGGGAGATCCTAGTTGTAGATCTCAAGGATTGCTTTTACACCATTCCCTTAGACCCCGGGGACAGGGAAAGGTTCGCCTTTACGGTGCCGGTTGTGAACCACAGTGAGCCCACGCAGCGTTACACGTGGAAATTTTTGCCACAGGGCATGCTCAATTTGCCCACCCTGTGCCAAATTTATGTTCACAACGCACTGGCAAAGTTTTGAAACCTTCATCCCACAGCTTTAGTTTGCCATTTCATGGATGATATCTTGGTCGCAGTGCCGCAACTCGGCAGTGAAATGTTTGCAGACCTCCAGGCCAGCCTGGGGGAGAAAGGGTTACTCATTGCCCCAGAGAAAGTGCAGAGAACCGAGCCCTTCTCATACGTGGGTCATCGGCTTCTCCGCTCTTTCGCAGCACCAGTTTTGCCCCAAATCAACTTAAAGGACTCAGTCACCCTGGTAGAATTGCAGCAGGTTTTAGGAAACATTAATTGGGCCAGACAGTATTTCCGATTGGATACGGATCTTTTGAAACCGCTCTTCTCGCTGCTCACGCTAGGCAAGCAGCCGGCAGACTGGATACAAATTCCTCGAGAGGCACGCTTGGCTCTCGAGAAAGTCAACCAAATTCTCAGCCAAAGGTGGGTGGACAGGATTGCTCAGGGGCCATATGCTCCGATCCTGAACTTGTACATAGTTCGGGCAGGATCCATGTTCACCGGAGCCCTAGGAGTGGACTCCGAGAAAGGGGCGAGTATCATGGAATGGGTGTACTTGCCGAACACCTCTTCCCGAAACATCGTTCCTCCCCAGGAATTGGTCTCCGCGGTGGTTTACCGCGGAAGGCTGAGAGCTAGGGACATTTCAGGGCATGACTTAGCAAAGATCGTGGTCCCGTTTACCAAAGAGCAGGTTCAGCAATTGATGCAGCTTGGTGACTCGCTTCCAATTGCTTTGGAGGGATTCACCGGATGCTTGGCATACCACTTGCCAAAAGACCCCAGACTTGTCTCGCTTCAAACGCAGACAGTCAGCTTGTATGAATTGCTCTCGCTGGTTCCGCTTCAGGGGGCCAGAACGGTTTTTACTGATGGGGATCGCACATATGGTGTCTTAACTTGGCAGGAGGGCCAGGCTTGGCGCACGCTGTTAACTCTTCCACAGAAGTCCACACAGCGGGCAGAGTTGGCAGCGGTGAACCTCGCTTTGCGCACCTTCGCCAAAGAGTGCCTAAACATCATTACTGACAGTCAGTATGTTAGGAATCTGCTTCACAGTCTACCGGGAGCATACATTACTCCCGCGATAGACAAAAATTTGCTGAGTTTGTTCCTCACTGCTCAATTTCATTTGCGAAACCGCACGGAAGCGCTCTATATTGCCCACATCCGAAGTCACCAAGACCTACCGGGTCCGATTTCCACGGGCAATAGCAGAGCGGCTGCGGCTGCAAAGGAAATTCAGCAACGTTCAGTGTTAGGTGTTTTCACTACTCCAATTCAGAGTCATGCATTCTTTCATCAGAATGCCAAAGCGCTCGCCAGACAGTTCAACCTGCCACTTTCTCAAGCCCAAGGCATAGTTCGCTCTTGCCAGCATTGTGCAGGGGCACCGGGGGGCCCTCGTGGGGGGTCAACCCACGAGGGACAGAAGCTAACCAGGTGTGGCAAATGGATGTCACGCATGTCCAGCAGTTTGGCAGATGGCAGTACATGCACGTTTGCATTGATACCTTTTCACAATTCGTTTGGGCAACGGCGCAGAAAGGGGAGACTGCTTCCCACGTGGAGCAGCACCTCCTTTCCTGCTTCGCGGCAATGGGCAAACCGCGGCACGTGAAAACCGATAACGCCCCGTCCTACAGCTCCAGGCAGCTGGCCGCCTTCATGGCCACCTGGGACATTAAGCATACTTTTGGCGTTCCTTACAATCCGCAGGGGCAAGCGATTGTGGAACGAGTCAATTGGACGCTCAAGTCCTATATTGACAAACAAACAGAAAGGGGGGAGCCACCAGCCCTCCCCAAGTCACAGGGTCAGGCACAGCATTGTCTGAATAAGGTATTGTTCACATACAATCACCTTAATGTTTTTTCCGATTGCACGCCGCAGGAGAAGCACTTCCGCCGTTCGGAAGCTCTCCCGCGACCGATGGTCCGATACCGGGTGCCACCGGACCCTTCCTGGAGGGGCCCGGCGCCACTTGTAACCTGGGGAAGAGGGTATGCTGCAGTTATGTCTCCTACAGGTGTCATCTGGATTCCAGCTCGGTGTGTTAAGCCTCATTTGGAACCACATGGCGTGGACCCAGGCCGATCCGAGTCCGATCCCGGAGATGGAGGACCTCACCCTGACCGAGGGGACCCGGCGGGAGAAGCAGCGACTGCGGACAACAGCGCCGAGGATCACCTGGGGGATGGTCAAGACCCTTTGCAGTGAGGCCCAGGACGCCCTCCAACGCGAGGAGAGGGAGCCGACACCGGAGAATTTCGTAGCTGCAGTCTTTGCCCAGATTAATGCCAACTCCATGGCAGTCACCATCATCCTGGCCCTCTCCCTACTTGCGGGGGGAGGCGTCCAGGCAGTCTCACTAAAGGCCAACGGTTTGATGCCAGGCGAAGATCTTTCTGCCCGGATGCACTACAACTTATGGGAAAGGTTGGCGGGTCTCGTCAACCAGTCCGATTTTTGCCTGAAGCAGGACGCGGGTTCTGCCTCAATTTTGAGTTCCTGCCTCATCCCTGTGTGCCACACTCTGGACGCGCGCACCAGGGATGGCAACTGGCTGCTGAGGCGGATTTTCGGTCCGCACCTCCCTGCGAGCTTCACAGCATACGCTCGCTGGGGAATGCAGCTGACTATGACTTTGCCGGCTGACGCAGCCACTCTCCACACTCCTTGAGTGGCGGTCAGCCCGAACTCTACTTGTGCTCGGATGGTCGGCTGCTCTGCAGTCGGCCGGACTCAGCGCCGCTGCCTCGACACTGGCCGCGGCAATTGGACTTGTGATAAACCAGAGACACTTGGTTCAATGTATGCTCATGTTACCCTACCTTCAGGATGGTTCTTTACATGTAATCAGTATACTTGGAACTACATTCCCGCAAATGTATCAGATTCTACATGTTGTATCAGTCGGTTGACACTGTTACTCCCCACTAAGGATATGATAGTTCCAAGCACAAATGTTTCCTCACCCATACGACACACTCGTGCCACCCAGTTAGACAGCTCCTGTGATAGCAGCATTAGGGTTCTAAGTCCAGCTGAATACGTCTTGCTGGCAGTCAGCATACTTGGCGTGCCAGGCTTAGCCGTCGGCAACGCTCGGAGAATTGGTCAGCTGGCTTGCGGGCTAACAAAAGCCATTAACCATACCTCCTCAGCGATAGCGCTGCTCAATCAGGAGCAGGCAGAGCTTCGCCATGCCATCCTTGACAATCGAGCAGCTATAGACTATCTTCTGTTGTTACATCACTTGGGTTGTGAATCTGTCCACGGCATGTGTTGCTTTAATCTCACAGACAACTCACGCAAGGTACAGAGCCAGCTCACGGACCTCCACACTCTAGTTAAAAACATCAAGCAGGGCTCCACTTGGGATTGGTGGAGCTCCTTGTGGTCATGGCTCCCATGGGGGTGGCTTCAGACGACGCTTCAAGTGATTGTGGGGGTGATAATACTAGGCATAGCAGGATGCTGTTTCATGCAATGTATTCCCTCACTGTTATCGAGATGTCCCTCGTGGGGGGAGCCCCGAAGTGTCGTTCCCGTACACCAGCTGATGCCTCTCTTGCGCAGGGTCGCCTGTCAGGTCCCTAAACAATAGAAAAAGGGGAGATGCGGATTCCGCATGCCCAATTGGCATAGAACCTTGGCAGAGGTTAAACCAGTCGAGCAAACTCCTGGCCACTGGCCCTTGCCAGTACGGAAATTGGGGGAGCGGATTAATAGTATAAATCATAAGGGTTTATTCACCCACACCTGACCTGACCGGCGGTTCTGCTGAGAGAGCAGATCGCTAACCTCCCGTTACCCATTAGGCAATCACTCACTCGCAGTTAAGCCCAATCTTGGGTGCAAATAGAAGCCATATTTACTCTGGCGTAAGCCTCGAACAATGGTTTTCCCCTGTCAGTGTTTGCCCGAGTTAATTAACTTCCCCAAGAGAGATTCCCCATTAACCCGAGTAAATGGGTGATGTGATTTTCTGTCAGATGACGATTCTTTCCTGCATTGCCTTCTGATCTATATATGATGATGCTTTTCCCTCAATAAACCACTGATCTGATCTCGCTCCATATTGCCTCGTGTCGTTACTTGATCAGTCTCCTCCGGGACCCAACGGCCGTCCTAGCAGCCCCGATTCCTACAGAAATATTTTTCTGAAACTATTTCTAAAGGCAGTCACTTAAAAATACATAATATTATGTGTTATATCTGCAGGTCTAACAGCCAGAAGCAATGGCACATTTGCTAGAATACAGTGTACAGTATTGTGCTTTGTACTATGGCACAGTTTCTTGCTATCCAATGTATACAGTATAAGTAGCAACTGCAATAGAATGTTACTCTTCAGAGTTGCTATCAAATACACTGTACTGACGTTTGCTTCTTTGCTTCTCCACTCTATTTCCATTTATCTACCAGTATATTGTCCTCATTTTCAGGAAGGTTTTTCCTCCAGGGGATGAAGGGCTTAAATAAACCCTGATTTTCCCTGAGTCTGCTAATTCTCATGCTCCTGTTGATCTATTTTCCTAATGTGTAGATGATGGTTTTGTTTGTGGAAGAACTAGCAAAGGTTCTAGGACCAGGTCCTAGATAAACAATAAAACTATGTGAATAATGTAGGAGAGGCTGCAAATAACAGGGGTGAGACAAGGAAACAGAGTGATACAATCATCCTCTCCCTTACATTACATAGCAAGAAAAAGAATTCTTGGGCAACCACTATTGAAATGTTTATTGAGTCAGAAAATATAAATGACCCCACCCATGGAGGGGACTGTAGTGATAGATAAGCTAAAATTAGCCAATTACTGTATATTTTGCAGTATGAATATACTCTGTGAGAGAGAGGGGGGAGAGAGTGACAGTGACAGAGACAGAGAGATGTACTTATTATAGTCATTTCTACATGATTCCATCAGATAAATTTTCAAAGTTCTGAATCAATGATATTTCAAATCAATTTGATGTAACAATCTGACATTCGGCAGTGAAGGAATCCCCTCTTCTTACAACAAACTATCAATATAATTTGGTCCTCAACATGCCTTTCTTGGAACTGATGTATCGGTGTGTCTTCTTCTCTCTAAAATGTCTGCTATTGAGTTGTTTTACAAACATCTGTCTGGTTCTTGTGGTCCTGGTTTGGGAAATGCAGCCACTTTTTACCCAAGTGAGATACAGTCACTTTGAACATTGCTGTGGGAAACCATTATACTTTAAAATAAAATAAAAAGCTTTTTTTTTGGCTTTGGAACTTAATCCAAAGTGAATTTTCATAAGAATGGACCTTCTTCTCTAATGACAACTGACCCAAGAAAATCTTTTTGTTCATGCTGGTTTGTTTGTTTGCTTTTATACTCATTCGTTCACCCCCTCCCTCTTTGTTTGTTTGTTTGTTTATTGTCTGCACCTGGAGCTGTGCTATCCTTCTTGCTACAGTCCACACCCATACTACTGTGGTACTTTCTTTGCCTGAAGGAGATGTTATTACTTCCTCTTCAGGACACAGTTAATTTCAAAAGAAGTTCAGCCTGTGCCTTATAGACTACTACAAGGAGAATAAGCGGCCAGACGGTGAAATAGCAGGGAATGAGAAAGCCATCCGAGGCAAAAATAGTCTATGTAATTATTGTTGCAATAAAATAGGATACTTCTCCATAATCTAACAAGTATTTAATGGTTCAAAAAATGACTCACCGTGTCATGTCTCATGTCATGACTCACCTTTTGTGTCTGTAGGAGTTCGCTTAACCTTCTCGAATGTCAGAGCACACAAAGAAATCACACATTGAGGCTGTTGATGTACAGAAAAGGTATCTTTATTTATTTATTTCACTCATGTACTGTTATGCATAATAAGTTTACTATCTGTATTTTGATTATATTTTATGATGATGATTTGTTTCTTTTTAGATTTATAATTTCTTGAAGAAGAATTTCTATATGAAAAGCTGTATTTATCCAGGAAACGGCTTTGGAATAATCTTGAGAGACAATACCTTATCCTTTTGATTTATTTGAAATATATTTGGATTTATAGAAGAATTGAGACTGTATTTTGAAGATTAAAAACTTATGAGTCATTTTTGAACCATTAAATAGAAGTATCCTATTTTATAGACTACTACAGCAAAGCCTTTGATTGTGTAGAACCTATGCGTTTTTCTGGGGGGGAAATGGGTGTTCCTCAGCACTTGATAGTCTTCATGCATAGCATGTATTATGGATAAGAAGCTATTGTTTGGACAGAATATGGAGAGCTATAATGCTTTCCTGGTAGGGATTGCAGTGTCTTAGTGATTAAGATGCTGAACTTGACAACTGGAAGGTCAGCAGGTAGGCAGTTCAAGACCCGAGAATGGCACAACTGAGTAAGCTCCCATCTCTGTCCCAGCTCCTGCCAACCTAGCAGTTAGAAAGCAAGAAATTGCAAGTAGATAAATAGATACCACCTCGATGGGAAGGTAACCAGTGTTCCGTGCACTCCGGTGTCTAGTCATGCCTGCCGCATGCCCACAGAAACATCTGCAAACACAGACAGCACTGTCACTTTTGCTATAAACAGAGATGAGCACTGAACCCTAGAGTTGGATACAACTGGCTTTCGAGCAAGGGTGACCTTTACCTTTACCTAATACTTTCCTACTGGCAAAGGTATAAGATAATGGTTCATATCATTTCATAAATGGTCCATATGTATGCCTCAGATATCATACAGAAAGCTGGACTAGACTCAAATGAAGAATGAGTGAAAACTAGAGGTAGAAACATCAATCATTTAAGATATGCAGGTGACATTTTGTGGGAAGAAAGTCATAATAACTGAATTCTGATGAAGGTGAGAGAAAATCCCAAAGTAGGACATTAAGAATATAAAAATGATGGCTACAGAAGAACTATCCATCCTTAATATTGCCAATGAGGAAGTTGACAGCTAAATATTTTGTATTCTTTGGTTCAATCATCAATCCAAGTAGAGACTGCTTTGCAGATACCCTGGATGGTTACAAAGACAAGCAAGTGAATCTTAGATCAAATCAAGTAAAAATAACGAAACAGGCTGTTGTACTTTGGATACACTATGAGGAAGCAAGGCTCTCTGGGTGGTAGGGAAGGTAGAAGGCAATAGAAAAAGGTGAAGACCAAATATGAAATGGGTTGGCTTCCTAGAGGAAGCTACAGCCTTGAGTGTATAAGAATTGAGCAGGGCTTTTGAAGACAGGGTCATCATCGCAGACATCTTGACATTATGTAACAACGACAAAATGTTTTCAAAGCTGTTCTAAAGGTTGTTTGTTTCATGGGATAAGGATGCAGTATAATCAGGTCAAATGTAAACTGGTAGATTATGCCACGGGACTGCAGTGGCTCAAGTCGCTAATACGCTGACTGGGAGGCGGAAGGTCAGCAGTTTGATTCCCGAGTACTGCAGGACGGAATGAGCTCACGTCTTTGTCCCAGCTCCTGCCAACCTAGCAGTTCGGAAGCAAGAAATTGCAAGTAGATAAATAGGGACCACTTTGGTGGGAAGGTAACAATGTTCTGTGTGCTCCGGTATCTAATCATGCCTGCCACATGACCACAGAAACATCTGCAGAAGCAGATAACGCTGGCTCTATTATTGCTTTTTAAAAAATAAATCCAGTTTTGAGCATCTGTTTTCACCCAAATCTCTCAACTCAATGAGAACCTAAAGAGCTATGTAACAGTAGTAATACCCTTGACTGTAAGCCCTTTTTAAAAGTAACTCTGGGTATGCAAGCTATATGTTAAACTCAAATATGCCTGTTATGTTCTGATAGCAGCAGAGGGTTCATTCAAAGGAACAGTCTGCTTATCTCATTTCCAAATACCCCATGCTTAGGTCTGTCTTATCAGACAGCCGCTTAGTAGGAGAGTGAACATGCATGTGCACATACGTTCATTGTGAAAATGATCCTGAAAAGTGCTGTCTTACAAATCAACCATAAATCAAGTTACCAAATGTTGTAAGATTTGTTGGACCTTCCCTTCACAAGGTAGCAAGAAGGACTCACTGCAGAAGTCATTGGTGCTGGAATTTCAGCACCAGGAAAACTAAAAAGTGATGTGCTGGGTATGACCATGGTACCTGTCAAAAGAAGCGATGGAACTGTAGGATTCATAGCTGTCCAGGCCCACAGTTCTCCACACAAACACCCCAAACTCAATGACACAAAGTGATAGTGTGAATGCAGGAACCTGAAGCTGGAAACCAAAAGTCGCCCACATATAATGTACCTTTCCTTGCCACTCGGCTATTCCTCACCCATGGCTGTCTGACCATTCCCTTTGTTTTACTGGACTAGACCTGGCATTCTAGAGATGGAGCTGCAGTCAACCCCAACATCCTAATTCCAGGAGACCACCAGACTGGTATTTGCAGGTTGAGACAGTACTTTTGCAGCATGTCCAAACTTATTTTTTACTTTAAAAAAATTCCAGAAAGATAAGAAGTGTTGCTGCTTGGTAACAGGGATAACTTTATCACTGGTGAGGTGAAGCAGTTCTGTCAGGCAACAAAATTAGTAGCAAAGTGTTAGAGAGAATTTTGTACCTTGTGGCATGGCCTGTATTCACTAAGCTAGCCGGCTGCTGCCTTCAGTTGTGCTTTAAGTTGTTGTTCCCTCAACTATGATAAACAAAGGCTCAACTGTTAATCCAGTTGGCTTTTGTACATGGAATAGTAGAGAGAACTATCTTATTCTTTGCCTCAGATGTCAAAATATCTTGGGCTTGCCTTTCCTGACTCAAGGAGTAAACTTCATACTTGGGCCTCCCTAAACAAGGCAGTGCTATTGTTTATTTCAACCCTCTATTTTACATAGATCACGTATTTCTTATTTGCTTCAACAGGAATAAATTAGTTAAAAAGGAAAAGATATATATTAAAGGGGAGGGGGAACTGCTTGAGGATGAAAAAGGGGAAAGGTGGAAATGCCTCTGCAAACTGCTCTTCCCACTTTCTTGACACACATCCCAATAGTGCATTAAATCCCACGCAGCTTCCAGTGTCTTACCCTCTTCATAACAGCAGTGGGGGTAACTGTGCCCATAACAGGATGATTTGGCCGGCATACCTCATTTTGCATCTGAACAGTTTCCTTAAAATAAGAAGCCAAACTCAAGTCAGATTTTTGTTCAATAAGAACATGAGACAAGCTCTTCTGTGCAGCTGCACTCAAGTTATGGGTCTATTTATATAACAATGAGAACAATTGCCATCTTAGATCTTGGGTTTTAGATTTTCAGATTTTAGCATTACGGATGTTTTGATATTTTTTTAAAAAAAAAATTGGGTCCTTATTTTTTAGTGCAACGGTTTTTAATGATAGCAGACCATTTTATTGTGATTGTGGGTTATGAATTGTGAGCTGCCCAGAGTCGCTACAGCGATAGGTGCAGCCATAAATAAATAAATAAATAAATAAATAAATTTAGACCAACAATAATGTTGCAGTATTTAGACAAACAATGCTTATTATTGATGCTTCTTCAGTGTTGCAGATTAGTGTATTTATTCAAGATAAAAAACAGAAGCTCTTTATGAATACAAAGTACATATATCAGGATGATGTAGGCTAAATAAAAGCATACCCATGGACCGGTTACCCAGGGGTGAGGTAGAGAAGCACGTTAATCCTCATCTACCCCTGCATCTCTTCCATTGGAATGAATGGGAGAAGAGAGAATGTTACCCAGGGAACTGACAGCAACTCAAACCTGACACTGGTGGAGGAAGCAGCAGCAAGCCTGCCAGGCTCAACAGACAGACCCAAATGGATATGGGAGCCAGAGACAATACCAGTACCTTCAATGTGGTAATTAACCTCTCCTTATTGTGGAAGCCACTGGTTAGCTCAGCAGGGACATCCTATTGAGAGAGACAGGACAGGAGACACTCCTAGTAGTGTTATCCAATAGGGCCATAGACTCAGGACATAGAGACTTGGAACTTTGCACCCAAGTAATGCCCAAAACTAGTCTGGGGTTGGTTCCAGAGTTACAGTTATTAATAGGCTCAGCTTTGTTACAAAGAGCTGCATCCTTGTTTATGGAGCAAAGGATGGAAGAGAGAACTACAGTTGACCCAGCAAGGACTAGTGAGACTCATATCAAGCTACAAAACAAGGTAAGCTGGATAATGCAAGGTGAAGTGAGGAAAAGCATGGGATGATTATTATTATTATTATTTCATGTCAGAAATTATTCTGGGTTGAATGGATTTTTTCAGAGGAAATTCTGCTCAGGAATGCCCAAATGAGGCTCCTTTCATGTGACTGTATAACAAAAGTCTTTCACCATTCTAGGTGAAAAGTTCTTAATATATGTAAAGAATAACATCTAATTTGATCCTGAGGTGAAATGTTATTGTTATATGCCATCAAGCTGCCTCCAACCTATGGCAACCCTATGAATGATTGATTTCCAAAATGTCCTGTCATTAACAGGCCTGCTCCAATCTTACAAACCTAAGGCCATATTTTCCTTATTTTTTTAAAAAAAAACCTAATTACATAGTACTTTCCTTTATATTTTAGAAAAAGCAAGGTGGAAAGAAAAGTAAAGACATGCAGTCAGCCTCTACCCACATCTAAGATATATTGGGGCTTACATGTCAGTAGTGGGTGGACAGGAGCATGTTATTGTTCTCTCTTTTTCAAAACCCAGCTTTCACAATCTATTCATGTATCCACCCTTCACATTTTCATCCCTTCCCTCTGTGATACATTTAGGTTTAGAAACCCTTTTCTAATGGCCAAGAAAAATCCAAGAGAAGTCTTCCCATCAACCAAGCACAGGAGAAAGGTGAGATAGATCCCAAGATAGTGTGGCTGGGGCCAATTCAAAGGGACTTGAGCTGATGGCTCTGGAAAATTAATGAAAATAAGTTAAGGCAATATAGTATAGAAAGTATAGAAAGTGACTGGATTCAACTCAACTTTTACTTGAGACGATGCATGCCCTTACATAAGTCCTTGATCTCTTTCAGGATTATGATTGATCTGGTTAACTGAGTTGAGTTGTGGAACATGTGGTTGTCAAATGCAGGGAGAACTGATGTTGTGCATCAGAGGTAGTGCATCACAGATGTTTCCTCCCCTCATAACCCTCACATTTTTCTACCACATCACTTCTCTTTTTTCTCTCACCATGACAAATCTATTAAGAAGGAAAATTTGAAGTAGCTACACAGTGTACTCAAAGCATGAAGAACTTACACGGTACCTAAAAATACTCTAGAATTGCTTAGAGGGGCAAAACCATAGGATACTGGATAATAATTATTCATTTGGCTGAGATAAATGATGGTGCCTACTTCTGCAATAATAATAGGAAGGGGTTAAATCTCGAAACCATCAATCATTCAGTAAATGTGATCATAAAGTAATTCTCAGACATCATCCAAATCCATCTTTTTAATTCAGGCACTGAGCAAAAATCTGCAATCAGAATAGTATTGCACTCAAGACATTAACTATGCTTATGAAAAATAATATTTTGCATTCTGAATTTTCAACACATCATTCATAATAAAACTAGATTTAAATATACAAAATAAATCATTCAGACATTCCAGGCAAAAAAACACATCTTAACCATGATAGGTTCTTTATGATACAAGATATAATCATATCAGGTTTGGAATATATGCCTGGCATTTTAAAGATGCATATATAGCAGAAGTAGTTGTGTGTCAATTAAGGAGAAAACTGCTCATACATGATCAGTCACACATTCACATGTCCTGGAATATAAAATATATTATTCATCTCTTAATGCCAGCAGAGAAATATTAATCAATAACACCAGGCAAAGATAAAAGGTGTGCATAGATGTAACATGTGCTGTTTTAATTTTATTGGATTGTCTTTTTCTTAAAATATTTGTGCTGGATTGTGCTATGACGTATAGAGACATTCTGTTATATAGTCCTATAGTGTTTGGCTACTCTCAATTACTTTGTTCTTTACAAATAATTGTGTAGTAACACTTGGGTTGAATTGCTGTGCTTTATCTATGATGCTTGCATCTATGGATAGAAATGGCTGCATGTGATATCTGTTAGTGTACCAGAATGCAGAAGAACTTTAGTAATCAGAAATGTAGATTCAGAATGCCAAAGTACCTTTTTGTGAAAGAGTGTGGTTTCAGGGTACTTCTGTCTCCAAAAGAGGATGTAAGCCTCTTGCTGCGTTTGGATGCTGAAAAGCTGCTTTACTGTGGTTTGTCTCAGGTGCAGGAAGAGTTAAAATATGTAACTCCAAATACATCTTCTCTCTGTCAAGCTTGTTGAAACTGCTTTTTATTGGACCACATCTGTCAGAATGGCTGTTATATGTAACTTGTTCTTCCAAAAAAATAAATTCCCTAATCCCTCCTCTGCACAACATA
Organism: Bradypodion ventrale; assembly: GCA_035047345.1. Classification (NCBI taxonomy): domain Eukaryota; kingdom Metazoa; phylum Chordata; class Lepidosauria; order Squamata; family Chamaeleonidae; genus Bradypodion; species Bradypodion ventrale. Next base: position 62,082,960 of record JAWDJE010000004.1, read on the forward strand.
ACTGGTTGATAAAGAAATCCATTTTACTATTTTGGATGCTTTTCCATTAGCACCACTGACATTTCCATGTATGTGTGTTTATGTTCATTTGGTTGTACAGTCCATTGAAAGGAGTGACTTCTATAACAAACTCTCTTATCTCGCAGACTAACTGTTCATCTTGCTTAACATAAATGCATTCCTAATCTAGGTTCATATGTTGTTACTGTTGCATTTGTCACTAGGCAATTTTTCATTACTACCATGTCTTTAGATATTAGAGAACATGCCACTGGTTTGGAAAACTAAGAAGTCCACTATGGTTGAAAGCCTCCTGACGTAGCAACTTCAACAAACATACTAGGGTTTGATCAAAAGCAAGGGGTTCCAGTCCAAAGTAGTTTATTTTCTGAGGCATCTGTGATGGTTTTCTGTGACCCAAGTGACATCTACACTGCTGGACTAGCTGTTCTCTAAAAAGGAGAAACAAAATAAAAAAATAATAATTAAAACTTTAACTCTGGACTTTGAGACAAATTGCTACACATTTTTCATGAACTGCTAGGTTATACTATAATATTAATTTTATGTCAGAAATTATTCTGGGTTGAAAGGAGTTTTGTGGAAGGAGCTCCACTCAGGGAACCCCCAAATGAGGCTTTTTTTCTTGTCCCCAAGAGCTGGGACAGAGACAGGCACTCAATCCATCATGCAGTACCTGGGTCTCGAACTGTCGACTTGCCAGCCTTCCAGCTAACAAGGCAAACTTCAAGGCAAACTTCTTAACCACTGAGCCACTGCAGCCCCAGGTTATACTTACAGCACATCATGTTGAAACACATTGCATCATCTGATATAAAGCAGCACTTCATATGCTACATGATCGCACCGTTCTAAAATAATTGCCCTCTCTGGATATTTCCACTCCTTGCATTTACACTACATAACCAGCTCCTAATCCTTTCTTACCTGCACCAGTTTCCCTTCCTGATAGCTTCTGTATCCACATTTTCCTCATGCATCTCCTCCTCCTTCCTAATATATAACTTCAGCTTCAACCATTTTAGGCATGGTATTACCTATGCTTTTCTTTTCACTCACCAAATGCCACTGAAAAAATTCTCAAATACAATCTTATTATAGTCCCATCACCTGAAAAAAGTAGAAAATTATTTGCAATCACCCATCAGGTTTGAGATACACTTACCTATAGAATCCAACTAAACAGAGGACTTCATTTAGAGTGCCATCATGTTATTGATGGGATTCTGTGGCCTCTTCAGGTAAGCAAAAGTTATTCTGGTGCAGTGGCTAGAGGGTTGGACTGGGGTTCCGAAGATTTGGGTTTAAATCTCCTCTTGGCCGTAGAAACTGTTTAATATTTTGGACATTCTAGAACAGTTATTTCCAACCTCAGGCCCCCAGATTTTCTTGGTCTACTGTTCCCAGAAATCTTGGCTAGCACAGCCATTGGTGAAGGTTTCTGGGAGTTTTAGTCCAATAATATCTGGGATGAACCACCGCTACAGTTTGTCTCCTTCAAGGGCACCATAGCTGCTGCCAGAAAGAAGTAATGTTCCCAAATTTACAACATTGTGTGTGTGTGTACACACACATATAGTGACCCAATCCATAATGTATGGAATGTCAAGTTGTCCTTTAATTCCTATATGATCTCCATACCATTCAGGAAATATCATTTCACCTCCAGTTTTACAACTGATAACTCATTTTCAGAACAATGGCAGTTAAGTGACCCGAAAGAAAAGTACTGCAATTTTGTGGCTTACAATTGTGGTAGTATTTTATTTACCTGGTCCACAAGAAAGTTTACAATTGAAATACAATCATGTAAGACATGCCATTACAATACTGACAGGGCTTCAGTCTAAAAATACTAACTATACAAAAAACACAAAACCTGCTGGTTTTACAATTTAAACTTCCTTCTGCAAAGGAAGTTAATTAGCAGCCTGATGTACTTTAGAAGGAATACACATTCATCAGCATATGATGCTCTCCAGACTCCAAAGTAAAATACATACCTAAGAAGCTATGCATACACAGCACAAATTTGTATTTCCTTTCTTTGAAGAACAATTTTAAAAATAGTTCTGCATAAGCTATTTTTGAAATATTGGAGGTGAGGATTTAGAATCCAGTGTGAGATGCAGCCTACACATATGCATAAATGGCTTGTTAAAATCAGACTGTGTAACTTCTGTGCCCAAATACTGGCCCAAATCCAGCTGCTTAGTGTATTAAATTGCACTAGAATAAACCCATTAAATAAATGGGGGTTTGATAAGAAAATTTCTCTAAAGTTCCATTGATTCAAATGGGCCTACTCTAACTGCAACTTATTTTAGCATAGTAAGTCACAGCTAGAGTAGGCTCATTTGCATCACTTCCATCATGGAAGAGTTTACTCACAAAAGCCCCACTGATTCAATGGGCTTACTCTGGCATGACTAGCTATTCTAACCAGTAGGATTTTAGCTACTATGATTTTGGCCTGGATCTTACATTATTCTAGATACCCATATTATTTCTTTTTCATACCACTATGTGGTGAACTATAAGCGATAAAATCAGGAATGAGATCATAAGGGAAAGAACTGGAATAGAACCAATTTCAGATTATATACAAAGACAACAAATAAAGTGGTTTGCCCATTTGGAGAAAATGTCTTGGAATTCCACCATACAAAGCAAATGTGAAAAGAAGAGAAGGACAAAGAGCAAGACAGACCAAGGAAAAGATGGAGAGATAACATAAAAAAACATATTACAAGAACACCAAATAACAATGGTGGAGGCCGCTAGAAGTGCCAGAACAAGAACCTTGCATCTCCCTCAACACCAGAAAGGGGTAAAAGAGGAAGTAAAGAAGTAGTAAACAAAGCTTCTAGTTCAGAGCAAACTAAAGAAGTGTGTAATGCCCTTGCCCTGAAGGGAGGAAGGAGGAAGATTGTAAAGGTGAGCTATACAATGGCTTAACATTTCTCCAAACCATGCCAATCACATCGATTGAACTGGAATTTGTGATTGTTCACTTTTCATACAACACGGAGAAAGTCATGCAAGCTACTTTGAGCTTTTTGGAGGAAAGGCTGGAATTTGAATTTCACAAACAAATGCACAAATACAATAAAAAAAGAACATTGTTTAGGCTTGTGCGTTGTTACATATTTGATAAAATAGTCACATTGCATATTGCTGTACAAATAAATAAACATATGATATAATCACTGCAATCACACTATTTCAAGTTTATCCCCAGAGGGCTAAAGAAAGCAAGGCACGTGGTCCCCTGCTATGAAGCACAATCATTTGTCACCCCCAAAATGCAAGATACATCAATTCGCTTGTAAAAATACTTATTACAAACTGACAAATGAAAAAGGAATAATGCACATGGTCCTCTGCGGATATACCATGGACCATTTCCCCCATAACTTTCTGATCGGTCTTCCTCCTCTCTGCCAATGAGGTTGTTGAATGCCAGATCAACTGGCAACAATGGTGGATGTGGGGGGAGGTGTTGAGCTGTCCCTCATGTGCACACCAGAGTTCGTTATTACACATCAGAGAAGATAGTGAAGGGGGGCAGAGGGAGCTGTTATCACCTCAGATGATTTAAAAGTTAGCAGACTCTCATTCCTGTCTGACGTTTCAGGGTGTGGAAAAAGAAGCTAGAGATAGAGTGGGAAAATGTGTTGGTTTACTGAGCTCCTTGCAACCCAATGCTCTGCCTCCTGGAGCTAATGGACTAGAACTGTGCTGATGTCCCCCAGGCTTTTGGTTTAGGGGGACATCAATATGCACGTGGGGGCAGCACTGTCCCGGGTGGCTTTGGACTTCATGGAAGCCATGACATCCATGAGGCTATCTCAACATGTCATTCGCTCTAACCATATTGCAGGACATTCAGTGGACCTTGCTTTTTTGATGGTACAGAGAGCTGATCTGAGAATGGAGGATGTTACCACCACTCCTTTGTCATAGTCAGATTACTTTCTGCTACAATTCCAGGTGGAATTGACACCCTGCCCCTGCTCTGAAATTGCGGGTGTCTGACCGAAATAAATGAAAAAAATATTCCACAAGAATTAGAAGATTTACAGCAGTTGCCCACAGTTATGGAATTCCTTGCCCCTTAGGTCAGAACAGCCCCAACACTACTGGTCTTCCGTAAAACATCAATGACCTTTTAATTTCAAGAAGCATTTCCAAAGTAAATTTTATAATGAATAATGAGTCTGGGAAGCTTTATTTGTATTAATGAAATTTAGAATTAATTTGCATGATCCTGATGCCTTTAAGGTTGTTGTTGTTGGCTGGGGTGGTTTATACTGTGGTAGTTTGTATTATTGCATGATGTATCATTTTTGTTATTGTATTATTTATGTGTATTTGGGTTTTGTTGTTTTATTGTGAACTGCCTAGAGCAGAGATTCTCAACCTGTGGCCCGTGGGCTGCATGTGGCCTGTGTGCCATTTCATGTGCCCCCCCCCCTACTGCCTCCACCACACCAGGAAGTGCCATGTGGTGGAGGAAGGGCAAAATGGCTATCCACCCCTGAAGCTGTCTGAGGGAGTGTGACCCAGCCCCCAGCTTAAACAGGTTGAGAACTCCTGGCCTAGAGTAGCATTTTACGTTCATTATGGCAAGTTATAAATCAATCAAACAAACATATCCCTGTACTTATTTCTCAACAAGCAGCAAATGCTTAATATTCTCTATTGCAAGGAGACAAATCACATTTATAAAGAAGACACATGTATGGTAGTTTCCAGGAAACTTTACATTCTCTAAAAGTTAAGTAAATCCATACAGGTATACAAAGCAGCTCTCACCATCACAAGTACATGCAGGAATTTCACTCCACTAAACAAATATGTCACGCACACATGCACACGCACGCACGCACGCGCGCACACACACACACACACAACAGTAACACCAATTAAATTTTTGAAAATCAGTTCCATAAATACTAGTACAATTTGGATTCACACATAAAATAAAATTAAAAACCCCACCCAGAATATAAAGAAAACTTAGCTGGCTAGATTTGCTTAAATAATGCAGGAAAGGAGAGTGTAGTCGAGCAGAGTTGCAAAGCAAGGCAAGAGGAAGAATAAGTAGCAGCCATTCTGTACACAAGGCAACAACCAACACATCTTTTATGGAACAATCTCACTTGGTGGAGGAAACAGATAGAAGGGGCTCACAGATGACTGAGTCGGATTTCTCCCTGTAGAGAGGAGAATAAGAGGCCATTGATACTTCCTCTTACAGTGTTTCCATTTCTTTCTATTTTGCTTTCTGGGTCAACTAGAAATGTTTAGATTGTTCTATATAATACTGTATGTTTTAAGACATGAAATTTCACAAGGACTGTAGCATATGCACTGAGTGAATAACATATCCAGATCCATTTAGCTTTGGTTTACTTATGCTTAACTTCAATTGCCTTTGAACGTGAAAAGAGCTTTAAGCGCTACACTTTCATTAATAACACCCACCAGCGTCTTGTGTCATACAGAAGTATAATTTTACATAGGAATGAACTATCAGAAAATATAATAACAACAGATCTTCCTGGAATCTGATCTGAAAGGGAAGGATGTGTGTCAAATCAGAGATTAATATTTAAAGATGACCATATTAAAATACTTTTGATTTGCCTTCACTCAGTCTCCATAGTAATATCAGATGCGCTAGCAAGCTGTAACTGTGATTTACCCTAACATCCTGCTTTTTATGCAAGTCCCTATTCATTACAATATAGAAACTACCAATAATTGTAGGCATAGTGCAGAGCTGCAGACATTTCCTCATCTATGGGCCTGTAAGGATTAGTCAGTGGTATGAAAATCCATTTAATTTATAATAGCCTGGTGAGTACCCTAGTGCTAGTCCCACCTAAGAAGCAACCCACTGAATCAACTGTTGAATGGTAAGTGAACACTTACCAAAATATCACTGAGTCAATGAGTCTACTGTAGTTGGGACTACTAGATACTAGTCATTGAATAAGCAGGATATTGAACTAAAAATGATAATAGAAAACAGGACAAAGAAGGATCTCTACCTTAGAGCTAAGAGAGTGGCAGTACTATGGACAGTATTTGGGAGATAAATTAATGGTCTGATTCAGCATATGACAGATCACTATATTCATACTATTTATTTATTTATTTAAAGCATTTATATTCCGCCCTCCTGGTGGGTACACCACTGGTGGGTACACCACTATATACCATGGATTCTCAACCTACGGCCTGTGGGCTAACCCCAGCCCACGGAACCATTTCATGTGGCCCATGTCGCCACCGCCACTGGAAGTGGACACATTTATGACAACCATAAACGTGCCAGTGGCTGTCGTAAATATGTTTATGACAGCCGCGGACATGTTTTATGGTAGCGTTTTTTGGCAGGGGAAACCACCAGTCCAGCCCGCTCAGCTGTCTGTGGTGGCGTGGTCCAGCCCATGATGCACATGATAACCGTATGGTGACTTGCCTGCCAGGTGCAAAAGTTGCAGACATCACAAGAAATCTACATAGATTGTTAGAGAGAACTGGGAATGAGCCAGTTGTCATGGTACACGTTGGTACCAATGATGTTGGGAAGGCCAAGCGGTCTGTCCTGGAAGCCAAATTCAGGTTGTTAGGAAGAAGATTGAAGTCCCGGACTTCCAAGGTAGCATTTTCAGAAGTGCCTCCTGTCCCTCGCGCAGGACCTACCAGGCAGGCAGAGCTCAGAAGCCTCAATGCGTGGATGAGGCGGTGGTGTCGAGAGGAGGGTTTCAGATTTGTCAGGAACTGGAGAACATTTTGGGACAAGCCAAATCTGTTCAGGAGGGATGGGTTGCATTTGAACCATGATGGGACCAGATTGCTGGCACTCAACATCAAAAAGGCTGCAGAGCAGCTTTTAAACTGATAACTGGGGGAAAGCCGACAGGAGCTGGGCAGCATCCGGTTCGGGAAAGTGTGTACTTCAGTAGTGAGGAGGATGCAAAAATTACTGAGCAGAGCGAGGAGCTAGTCACTAGCATTCTAGCAGAAGGATGCAAGAGGCAGTCTAACAATGCAACTGGACACAAAAGACTGTGTCAGAAAAGCATATATAAATGCTTGTATACAAATGCCAGAAGCCTCCGGAACAAAATAGGGGAGCTGGAATACTTAGCAATAGATAAGAATATTGATATTATTGGTATCACTGAAACCTGGTGGACGGATGATAACCAATGGGATACAGTTATCCCAGGCTACAAACTGTACAGGAAGGATAGGAAGGGGCAAATGGGAGGTGGTGTGGCCTTGTATGTCAAAGAAGTGATAGAATCGTATGAATTGGAATATCTAGGTGATTTGGAGTCACCATTAGAAGCTCTGTGGGTAAGAGTACCAGGCCACAAGGATGGTCTAACAGTAGGCATATACTATCGGCCTCCGACCCAAACTCTTGAGGGAGACTGGCAGTTGGAGAATGTTGTAAAGGAGGCATCCAAGAAGGGAAGCCTGGTTATAATGGGGGACTTCAATTACCCTCACATAGACTGGGTGAACTATTGTTCAGCACATGATAAAGAGATAAAGTTCCTAGATATGCTAAATGATTGTTCCCTGGGACAGATGGTTGAAGACCCAACTAGAGGTACAAGAATCCTTGACTTGATCCTGAGTAATACTCAGGATCTGGTGCAAGATGTTAATGTGACTGATCCAATAGGGAACAGTGACCACAACTCAATTATGTTTAACTTGATCATAGACCGCAAGTCACTGATAAAATCTAACACAGAGACCTTAAATTTTCAAAAAGGAAATTTCCCAAAGTTGAGGAAACTAGTAAAAAAGAAGCTGAAAGGGAAAATTGAGAGAGTCCAAACACTCCAAGAGGCATGGAGGCTGTTTACAAAAACAATAACAGAGGCCCAATTGGAATGCATACCCAAAAGGAAAAAGGGCACTGCCAGGTCCAAGAGGACTCCAATGTGGCTTACAGGAGCTGTTCGGGAAGTGATCAAGAGCAAGAGAAGCTCATTTAGAAGATGGAAGGCTTGTCCGAATGAGGACAGCAGGCAAAAACATAAATTCTGGCAGAACAAATGCAAGGCAACAATCAGGAAAGCAAAGCAAGACTTTGAGGAGCGTATAGCTAAAAATACTCAGAGAAATAACAAAGACTTCTTTAAGTACATTAGAAGTAAGAACCCAACTAGGAAGGCCATTGGACCATTAGATGACAATGGAAGGCAAGGGGTTATTAAAGAGGAAACAGAGATTGCAGAGAGACTCAATGAATTCTTTGCTTCTGTATTCACTGAAGAAGACAGAGACCACATGCCCAAAACAGAGCCTATCTTCGTAGGGAGGGAAACCGAAGAATTAAGCCAGATAGAAATAACCAGGGAGGAGGTCCTTGCATGTCTTGTTAAACTAAACACTAACAAATCACCAGGACCAGATGGCATCCATCCACGAGTTCTCAGGGAACTTAAAGATGAAATTGCTGATCTCCTAGCCAAAATATATAATCTTTCCCTCAAATCAGGCTTTGTGCCTGATGACTGGAAGGTAGCGAATGTAACACCAATTTTCAAAAAAGGATCCAGGGGTGATCCAGGGAATTACCGACCTGTCAGTTTGACATGTGTCCCAGGTAAAGTGATGGAAACCATCCTAAAAGATAGAATTAATAGGCACATAGAAGAGAAGGCGCTGCTAAAGGAGAGCCAACATGGCTTTTGCAAGGGCAAATCATGCCTCACTAATCTGTTGGAATTTTTTGAGAGTGTCAACAAGCATGTGGATAAGGGGGATCCAGTTGACATTGTTTATCTGGACTTTCAGAAGGCTTTTGACAAGGTCCCACACCAAAGGCTCTTGAATAAACTTACCAGTCATGGAATAAAGGGACAGGTCTTGTCCTGGATCAGCAACTGGCTAAGGGACAGGAAACAGAGGGTAGCACTAAATGGACACCTCCAAGTGGAGGGAAGTAAAGAGTGGGGTCCCCCAAGGTTCAGTACTGGGACCCCTGCTTTTCAACCTCTTCATAAATGATCTAGAGGTAGGAGTAAAAAAGCAAGGTAGCCAAATTTGCTGACGACACTAAATTATACAGGGTAGTGAAAACTGTGAGAGATTGTGAGGAGCTCCAGAGGGATCTCTCGACACTGGGGGAGTGGGCAAAACAGTGGCAAATGAGTTTCAACATTAGTAAGTGCAGAGTGATGCATGTTGGGGCAAAGAACCCCAATTACATTTATAAACTGATGGGGTCTGAACTCTCTGCGACAAACCAGGAAAGGGACCTTGGTGTCCTGGTGGACAACTCAATGAAGGTGTCAACCCAGTGTGCCTCAGCAGTGAAAAAAGCAAACTCAATGCTAGGGATCATTAGGAAGGGTATAGAAAATAAGTTAGCAAGTGTCATTTTGCCTCTTTATAAATCTATGGTGAGGCCCCATCTGGAATACTGTGTACAGTTCTGGTCGCCATACCTCCAGAAGGATATTATGGAGCTGGAAAAAGTGCAGAGGAGGGCAACCAGAATGATTAGGGGACTGGAACACCTTCCTTACCATCTGAGGCTGCAACGGTTGGGCCTCTTCACTCTTGAACGACGACGTCTAAGAGGTGACCTGATTGAAGTTTATAAAATCATGCACGGTGTGGACAAAGTAGATAAGGAAAAACTGTTTTCCCTATCGCATAACACTAGAACTAGGGGACACTCGATGAAACTTTTGGGTACTAGTTCTCAAACAAATAAGAGAAAGTACTTTTTCACCCAGAGGATTACTGGTCTATGGAACTCCCTGCCAGAAGAAGTGGTGACAGCTGTCAGTCTTGACAGCTTTAAGAAAGGATTAGACAAGTTCATGGAGGACAAGGGTATCAATGGCTATAATTATGGATACTTAAGGACAACCTCCGGGTTGGAGAGATAGGCAGGATATCTCTCAATATCATTTCCAGGGAATCCTAAGCAGGTGGAGGCATCTGCTTGGGAATACCCTGAAGGAAATGGTGAGCCACTGTGTGAGACAGAATGCTGGACTGGATGGGCTGTGGCCTGTTCCAGCAAGGCTGTTCTTATGTTCTTATGGCTTAAAAAGGTTGAGAACCTCTGCTAAACACAGATTTGCAAAATATTTTTTAAAATTCATAGTTTATGGTGTTCCTTTTGTGAAAATTGGAAACATCTTAATTAAGAAAGTCCTAACAAGACAAGGTACCATTTCAACAAGATTGCCAAAATGGAGTTTCTATCTGCTCCTTTATTTTGTATTTGATTCACTATGTTTGTTTGTGAAACAAATAATACGGCTAAATACAGCTATTGAGCTGAACACCACAATCTGTTTCACCTTAAGGTGGTCTTAATTTGCAGAAGCACTGCTTGAAACTTTCCCTTCACACAGACTTTCCTTCTGAAAAGATGTCTAATTATGTCTTTGTAAATGTCTAGAAAGGACAAAATATTAGACAACACATGCAAGCAGTTCACAGTGATACTCACAGGCAAGCAGTTTTCACTCGATGCTGAAAAGAAAGAAAAACAGCAGAAGAAAGCTCAAGCTGCAGTTTAATAAAGATATAAGAAGAAGTGAAAAAGCAAAACAACACAAAAACAAATATAGCAGAGTCTACTGTAGCCAGATGACTGCAAAATGGAAGCCATTGTGTATGAAAAGGACCTGAGCTGACATAATGGCATACCCAGGTTTTTGTCAAGCCAACGATCTCATGAATAAACAAGCTCTTCCCTGTATCTTATCTTCAGCACTTCCAAGGGACAAACACCAGCTTTAAAACAATAAGAGTTGAGGCCTGATACATCTCAAACTGATGTTGCCTCAGAAAAACTCTGCAAAGTAAAGTCTACATTAATACCCTCAAATTGGGACTTTTTGGTCTGTTTAAAAATGATATTTTTAGAGGCGCAAATGTGCCTACGGCTGTCGTAAATGTGGAATTGGGTACATTTACAACAGCCGTAAATGCATCCACTTTAGCAGGCGTGGTCCAGCTCACTCAGCTGTCTGGGGGTGTGATCAGACCCGCAGCAGAAAAAGGTTGGCCACCCTGAACTAGACAGCTTTTAAAAATCTCTAGACTGTAATTCTCAGCCCTGAGGCACTCAAAATAAATAACCATTTGGAATGTGGCATTACAAGCTCTTAGATCCAAAGATCCAAAAGGCCACATATAGAGTTCTTTATACTTTTCCGCAATATAAAGAACAGCAGAGATAGGCAGTATAATATTACACTATTTTGTTGCAGTGTTTTGTGTCAGAATAAAAGGTTAGGATCAAGGAATTACCACCTGAAAATTGTCTTCCAGCTTCTGCTGATCATTCCCATTTTGGCCCTCCAGGAACAGCAGCGACCCTGCTGGATTGAGAGGTTTGCTCCCAACACTGTAATTGCGAGGACGCTTTACTGTGTCCGGACTGGCTAGTGGTGTGAAGCTGTTCCTTCTCATCCTTACAGGGGTTTGGCTCTTGGGAAGGTTTTTCTGATTGAAAATGGAGGATATCATAAGGAAGGAAAAAACTGAGCCACAGAATCTTAATTCAACATTCACATAATATTTCTGATGGAAGGCATGTGCGTGCCGTGATATTAGTAATTTGACACAGTGCACTCATATTCAAACAAGCTCTATGTCAGTGGTGGCGAACCTATGGCACACGTGCCAGAGGGGGCACTCAGGGTTCTCTCTGTTGGCACATGTGCCATTACCCCAGCACAAAAAACGCCCAGCCCCTCTGCCCAGCAGCCCAATGGGAGTGTTTCCTCCCTCTCCCAAGCACAGAGTTCGCCCCACCCCTCTGTTTGGGCACTTGGTCTCAAAAAGGTTCCCCATCACTGCTCTATGAATTATGCATGCCAGCCAACTGTCAGTGTGTGCATCCTGATATGTATACACCTAGGCAGCCAAGCAATGTTTGGTGGTGAAAATGCAGGGGCACCTCCTTTAAAATGCAGAAAATCTAAGAACCCCCCCCCCCCCCGACCCAAATTAGAACAAGGTGAATCTAGTTCAGCATTCTGTTCCTTCTGCAGCCAAACCCAGGAAGACAAAGAGCTCCACAGCACTTTAGCACTTGTACACCACAGTGAATGTAATTCAGAGGCCTGCTATTTCTGGTATTAGAGGAAATATATAACTCACAACCGCCAATGGCAACTTCCTCTATGAATTTGTCCAAACCCCCTCTTGTCATTTCAATTATATGAATATCAGAAAGCAGAAACAAAATAATAATAAAACAAAAACAAAAAAACCACTGCAGCACTTTAAAGACTAACTGCTATATTTTTACTCTTAGCTTTCGTGGGTCAAGTCTACTTCTTCAGACAAGGAGTAAAATGTCTATGGAGTAAAAATCTATGATGCTCAACTTTCTTCCCGGAAGAAAAAGAAGAAAACAAATTGTTCAGCCTACTACAGAAACACTCATCCCGCAACAAGGCCAACATGGACCTACCGAATAACATCATAAATCTTTCAAGCCACTCTCTGAGCCAAGCAGAAGAGTCAGTCCTATCACAGGGCCTGTCCTTCTGTCCCACCAAACCCACACAAATTATAGAATTCTGTGGAGACTTGGAGGCATTCTTCTGCTGACTATGACTCAAAGAATATTTCCACATCCTGGAGAACAGCCACCACAACAATCCACAAGCTGTTCCTTACCCAGGGTGCCAGGGTGCAAGGAACACTGTTATCTGTCCTATCAAAGCAGTATCTATTTATCTACTTTCCATTTCTTGCTCTCAAACTGCTAAACTGGCAGATGCTGGGACAAACAATGGCTGCTCAGTCCATCACGGAGCACTTGGGTCTCGAACTGCTGACCTTCTGACCTTCTAGTCATCAAGCTCAGAGTCTTAACCACTAAGCCACCACAGCCCCCAAGAAGTGCTTTAGTACTTAGTACATGTTTCTGCATGTTCACCCTGTGGTTTACATGCCAGGAGGTAACATAACTAGGTGCAAGGGGGAAAAGCACAGAATTACCTGTTTTCAGCTTTCTAAGGAGGAAGTTTATTACAGCTATAGTCTTCACATTTTTACAGCCCATTGCAAAAGACAAGTAAGCAGGGCTTATCCAAAACATGTTTTTGCAATGTGCAATGTCTTTATTTTCCCCTGAAGATATTAAAAACTATGTTTTAACATACAAATAGAATAAGACAATTTAAGTCTAATACTTCCCAATATAGGCCATTATTATGGAAAATAATTGTATGTTTCATTGCCGAACAGTACTTAAAAGTATTTGAAATCCAAATAATATTCAGAATGACCACTGTAAATTAGTTTCCAAGTTCTACCCTGGTAAAATTATCAAATGTTCACAGGCATTTTAAGAGGGTGTATTGATTGAATTGCTGCTGGTGGATTTGCACTGTGCAACTTGGACTGAGGCCAATGATATAATTCATTTCCTGCCCTGTTCCATAGTTCCCAAAGGATTTTGCAGGATGAATGGGATCTTTAGGAATCCTTGGATCCATGTGGTGAGGGAGGGGGAAATAGGTAGTTTAATGGTCGCTGATGATAATATAATCCAAATTTATTTTATTTATCTATTAAATTTTTACACTGCCTTTTTGGGAAATTTCCCACTCTGGGTGGTGGGAAATTTGTACAGCATATCAGAATTCTGGCCAGTGTTGCATAAAAACTTTATATTTAACAAAGAAACCATGAGCTTTGTCTCTAGATTCAACTCAGACTTTCTCGTTGAATTCTAACGGCTTTACACCAATTTTTACAGTACGGGTGCCAAATGTGTAGATGTTGTTAGACTGCAGTTCCTTTTGTAGCTCACCTTTTGGTGTGCTAGTTAGAAATCGTGGAAGTCACCATCCTGCAACCTGTAGGAGGTCACACATTCCATACTATGGCCTTACAATATTATTTATACCTTAATGAAGCAAAGCGTTTGGACCTAGTTGATTGAGTAGCAACTGAAAACAGAACACACAGGAAAGTGTTTGCACGCAGTACATACCATAGTAGATGGTTTGTCTCGGTGTGTGTCCACAGCATCAACATTCAGAGAAATCATTTCTAATTTACAGCCTTCACAGATATGGGGGAAAAACAAACACAATTTAAACTTTCAGAATGGAGTTGTTGCTTTTTTTAAAAAAATCACACAAAATGTGTGTGTGTGTGGTCATGTATACCCCTTTCTCTGCAGTGGCTCAAGTGGCTAAGACACTGACTGGGAGGCGGAAGGTCAGCAGTTCGATTCCCGAGTACTGCAGGATGGAATGAGTTCCCATCTTTGTCCCAGCTCCTGCCAACCTAGCAGTTCGAAAGCAAGAAATTGCAAGTAGATAAATAGGGACCACTTCAGTGGGAAGGAAACAGCGTTCCATGCACTCCAGTGTCTAGTCATGCCTGCCACATGAACACGGAAATGTCTGCAGAAGCAGACAGCGCTGGCTCTTTGGCTTTGAAACAGAGATGAGCACTGAAACCTAAAGTTGGATATGACTGGCCTTCAAGCAAGGGCAACCTTTACCTTTAATGTTAAGGTGGTGTGGTGTGAGGTATAAAGCAGAAAGGTGGCTTATAAGTCAAAAAATAAAATAAAATAAATAAATAACGAATGAGAGAATAAAAAATATGCTAAGAAAATGCTTAAATATCTACTCCAAAACTGAAATCAGAAAATGTGTGAGACCTATTTCTGGACCTGCATAGAATTGCACCATAAATTACTTTGTGTTCCTAACCATCCCCACTAGGTGAGAGCCTTGTTGGGGCATGGGGGCTTGAGTAGTCTAACTAGGCAGTGTTGTCATTACTTGTCAATGATGTTAGGCTGGGACTAAGCCTCACCAAAGCATCCTATGTCAGATCCCTTGGGCAAGGCGAAAGTGGAGGGCACATATCACGATCCGCTTAGCCAATGCGTGACGTGATATCCAAATGGCTAAAAACCCACATGCAGATGGATTCCGAAGGTCCATGTGAATGTGCGGAATGTTGCTGTGGAGATCTCTCCCATTGTGTGGACTCCTCACTGAATAACGACTCCACGGTATCCAAGGTAAGATTCTTAACCAGGCCCTGGCATCCCAGAGAGAAAGGGTATACGTGGCCAGACACACACATTTTATGTGATGTTTTTTTTAAAAAAGCAACAACTCCATTGGTTGCACCGGCAGTACACCCTGGCCCAGCATTGAGACCTGGTTTTAAAATATTAGGAGAGCTTTGTGTGAACTTGATCTTTTGAACATTCCTCAGCCACCACTGGGTAACACCAGGGAATGAACATCTGTTGGAAAGCACATTTGTATGTGGCAGGTCTTTTGCTCCCATGTCACCAGAAGCAAAGCCTCTGCTCCTGAACACGCTGTCATCTCTGCTCCTTTCATGTGATTCACACAAACAGGGCAAGCTCAGCCTGACCAGCTTATTCTCCTGACCCTGGATTCTAGCTAATTGCCAAAAACTGCTCGAAAGAGTTGTGACAAGATGGTGAACAAATCTTGCTCATGAAACAGACAATTTACAATTTGCCAGCCCTTGACTAAGCAGTATCATAAGGAGGAGGACTGTCTAAGCTTCCTTTTTCATTGTACTAAGGTAGACCTCTGGTCCACCTGGAAAAATCCCCATCCACCAATCAGCAGTTGGCAACAGCAGCATGTCAAGGCAGTGTTCCTCTTGTTAATTCCAATGCAAGGCAGAACACCAATAAGGAGCTTGCTGTGATGCATTGATGGCTGGCCAGGTCACCCCTTTGAGCTGCTTGAACCTGCTACAGCAGGTAGAGTGTGGGACTGCTCATGTTAAGGCTATACGTTGTTGTTGTTCAGTCGCACAGTCGACTCCGACCCTTTGCGACCCCATGGACCATTTTCCTCCAGGCGCCTCTGTCCTCTACCATCCCCCTCAGCCCTCCGAGCTCTGTGCCAATTGTGTCTATAATACCATCTAGCCATCTCATCCTTGGCCTCCCCCTTCTTCTTTTGCCCTCCACCTTTCCCAACATCAATGCCTTCTCAAGTGAATCCTCCCTTCTCATTTGATGTCCAAAGTATTTTAGCTTCATCTTTACTATTTGGCCTTCCAGTGAGCATTCAGGGTTAATTTCTTCAAAGATTGACCTATTTGTTCTCCTCGCTGTCCAGGGTACTCTCAAAACACTCCTCCAACACCACATTTCAAAGGCATCTATTCTTTTGCGTTCAGCCTTCCTAATTGTCCAGCTCTCACATCCATACATTACTACTGGGAATACCATTGCTTTGACTATTCTAATTTTTGTTTTCAAGGTGATGTCTCTGCTTTTCACTATGTTCCCCAGGTTTCTCATCACTTGTCTCCCAAGAATCAGTCGCCTTTTTATTTCATGGCTGCAATCCCTATCTGCAGTGATCTTTGATCCTAAGAAAGTAAAATCTGTCACTGCTTCTACTTCTTCCCCGTCTATTTTCCAGGAACTGATGGGGCCTGTTGCCATTATCTTGGTTTTCTTGATATTTAGTCTCAAACCAGCTTTTGCACTCTCCTCCTTCAGCCCAATCAAGAGATTCTTTAGGTCTTCCTCACTTTCTGCCATTAGGGTGGTATCGTCTGCATATCTCAGATTATTGATGTTTCTCCCAGCGATTTTAATCCCATATTGTGATTCCTCCATCCCTGCACTGCGCATTATGTGCTCTGTGTATAGGTTGAATAAGCATGGTGACAAAATGCAGCCTTGTCTTACTCCTTTTCCTATTCCAAACCACTCTGTTATTCCATGTTCTGTCCTAACTGTTGCTTCTTGGTTCATGTACAGGCTATACAGTACTTCATTTTTTCCCTAAAGCAAAGGTAAAGGTCTCTCTTACTTGAAAGCCAGTTGTGCAATGCACAGCTCCATTTACAGCCAAAGAGCTAGTGCTGTCTGTGCCTGCAGATGTTTCTGTGTTCATGTGACAGGCATGACTAGACACCAGAGTGCACAGAATGTGGTTACCTTTCCTGCCAAAGTGGTGCCTATTTATCTACTTGCAATTTCTGGCTTTCAAAATGCTAGGTTGCTTGGAGCTGGGACAGATGACAGGATTTCACTCTGTTAAGCAGCATTTGGGTCTTAAACTGCTGACTTGCTGACCTTCTTAATTCATGTCCCAAATATTAAGTTAGCAAGAATCTTAACCACTAGATTGATCCTTCCCTTGTTTTGCTACCATCACCTTATATATGCCTGTAAAAATACGCAAATAAATATTTACCATAAGCAACTGGAGTGAGTTTAAAGATGGTATGAAGGGGGCATCTCAGATAGGGTAGCTCATCTGCAAAAATACAAGATACAAATAGGAATGAAAAGCTAGATATACCAGGCAAAGCCCAAGATGTAACATACCTTTCATGCCCTTTTCTGTGTTTCCTCAGCCCAGCAGGAATATAGCTTTCTGCTTTGTTTTACTCTTAATTTACTGAGAATAAATAGAAAATGCAACAATGAAACTATGGTGTGTCTCTTTTACCAAAATCATATAATCTAGCAATGTTGAAGACTGAAGAATGAACCTCAGAGAATGCGGGACCGAAGGCAAGCAATATCTAGCACACAGCACTTCACAAACACTGCAATGTTTGTGTTATTATTGTATACTTCTTTAAAGAAACTTTTAAAATTAAAGTGTCTTTGCACTGCACACCTGTTAAGTTTAGTATTTGCAAATAAGGGAAAGCCAACAGCGCTGGGCAGTCGCTGCGCCGGTGTGCATGCACAGTACAGGTTTTGCCTTTTCCTTCCGCACAAGGCACCATGGCGGCTGTAGTTCCTGGCCCATTTTGTGCCTGTGTGCGCGCGCAGTAGGGTTTTACCTTTTCCTTCCGCGCAAGGAACCATGGGGGCTGTAGTTCTCGGCCCATGTTGCAACAGTGCGCATGCGCAGTACGGGTTTTGCCTTTTCCTTCCATGCAAGGAACCATGGGGGCTGTAGTTCCTGGCCCATGTTGCAACAGTGCGCATGCAGTATGGGTTTTTCCCTTTTCTTCCGCGCAAGGCACCATGGGGGCTGTAGTTCCCAGCCCATTTTTTAAAAAAATATAGAATACAGGAGATTTATGGAAAAATACAAATACAGGATGATGGCGGGAAAGAGGGGTAAATAACGGGAGTTTCCCGGTCAATATGGGAGACTTGACACTGTATGGCTGGTTGCATGAAATTATGAATGGGTGGACTGACAGGTGAAAACTGAATGAGTAAGTGATGGTTAAGAACAAATATATCAATTGGGGAGTGTGATTGTGTGTGTGGGAAGACTCTGTCTCACTGAAACTTGGTTATCATTTTCCCTCCCCACGCACAAGCACTGCACACTCTAAGTTTAGTATATGAGAACCAAGACACAGGAAAACAGCCAAGGGCTGGTTTAACACAGGTTTATTGCATAGTGGTCAGAGGGAACATGAGGTAATGGCGGATGTATAGCTCTATATATACAGTAGTAAAACATTTGAACGTGGCTCCACGATAGCCCATTGGCTACTGTCCGCGTGACGTCATGGCTGGTCACGCCCTTCTTGTCCAGGTGTAGGTAGCGGCGGGAAACTTCCCGCGCTGTGGCACTTTGATGAGTATGTACCAAGAGAGCTTGGACGCTCGCTGCTGCCAGCTGGTGGTCATTAGCTCGCGTCCTATTACAGTGTTTATAGTGATACAGCTGAAGGCTATATTGTTACCCGTAGGAAGGTTACATTGGTTAAGATACATTGTTATCACATGTAGAAGGTTACACTATTAGAACACAACACTCCTCCCCCCTAGGATGAGACGAAGTCTCTCAGCCAAGATGGCTTATTTCGAACACGCTGGGGTCTCGGTGCGGGCTGCCCTGCCCTGGTTTTGCTCCCTCCTCTTTGCTCCCCGGCTTCCTGTCCTGTAATGGGAGAGGACGACTCGTTAGTGACTCGCCGCGGGCTTGCAGCTTTGGGATGGGCAGGAGAGGGGAGAGGACAGGTTTCTGATGTGGATGAGGGCAAACCGGGGGCACTAGGGGCTAACGAAAAACCCCGCTTTTCGCTTGGACGGGTGGGGGAACACTCCCAAAAAAAACCCCGGTTCGGTAACACAAAATCTAACTCGGGGGCAACAGTTGCAAACTCACTTCCCTCTTCCGAGGGACTGGGTGAAACTGCAGGGACAAACTCGTCTCTCTCTTTCAAGGGATTGGATAGAACCGGCGTATGAAAAGGATATGAGTTTGGACCTCTGCTTCCCCCCCCTTGTTTGGGACTGTTGCCCTTCGTTGTCTCCCCCTTGGGATAAACGGGTGGAGGAGAACCCTAACGTTGAATCCTGTTGCTGAGCCCCACTTTCCGGCCCCCCACTCACTCGGTGCCTCAGTTGGTCAGCGTGCCTCCTCCAGAGGAGACCGGTGTTAGTTTCCACCCGATACGACACTGGCCCCGTCAGCTCCACAACCGTCCCTGGTACCCAGGCTGGACCTGCGTTGGCGTAGTTCCTGCAGTGTACAGGATCGCCGACGGCGAAACCTTTCGAGACCGCTAACCCTATGTTCTTCCCTTTGTCCTCAACCCTCGTTGGATCTAACCTGGTCAGGATCGTGGTCAGCTTCCTCCGCATCAGCAGCTCAGCCGGCGAGTACCCTGATGCTAGGGGAGTTACTCTATATCCCAATAAAAATTGACACACTTGGTGATTCAGGTCCCCTGGGCCCATGCGTCTCAAGGCATCTTTTGTTGTGCGCACCAGGCGCTCCACTTGGCCGTTCGTGGCCGGGTGGAACGGCGCGGAGGTAACGTGCCGAATGGCATTTATGTCTGTGAACGCCCTGAACTCTGCGGACGTGAAACAAATAGCGTTATCGCTAATTAGAGTGTCGGGTAAACCGAACGTAGAAAAAATCCTCCGTAAGTGCTTAATTGTAGTGGCGGAGGATGTGCTCGTGACCGGAATCACCTCCAGCCACTTGGAGTACCCATCCACTACCAGGAGAAAAAGGGTCCCTCGGAATGGGCCAGCAAAATCTATGTGCACTCTGGACCACGGGCCCCTCGCCGCGTCCCATTCCCTATGCGGGAGTCGAGCCTCCTCCGGCCGGGAGCCCTAACAAGCCTCGCAAGTGCCGACCATGTGCTCTATGTCTGCGTCTAATTGGGGCCACCAGAAATAGCTCCGAGCCAGTGCCTTGGAGCGAACAATTCCCGGGTGGCTGACGTGCAGCAATTTAAGCACCCTCGGTCTCAGGGATGTAGGGACCACCACCCGTTGGCCCCACAAAAGGCACCCCCTCTCTAGGGACAATTCTAGTTTTTTCCGAAAAAATGGGTCGAATTCCGCAGCCGGGGAGGACGCTGGCCACCCCTTTTGCACCCAAGAGCTGACTTTCTCCAGTGTCCTATCCTTGCCCGTCGCTTTGGCGATGTCGGCAGGTACTATGGGGGGCGAATCTAAAACCTCTATCAATAACACCTGATGGTCTTTTTCTACTCCTCCCTTGTGGCCGCCCGCCAAAGGCAGGGGGGACCGCGACAGTGCGTCCGCATGGCTAATCTCCTTGCCGGGTCGGTACTCCAACTCATGTTGGTATGCGTTGAGAAAAATAGCCCACCTCAGCATCCTCGGGGACAGGATCTGTGGCGTGGGCTTATTCGCAGTGAATATTCCCAACAGGGGCTTGTGGTCAGTCACTATGGTGAAAGGGCGACCATACAGAAAATTGTGAAACTTCTTGGTCCCCGCTACTATCGCTAACGCCTCCCTGTCGGTCTGTGCGTAATTCCTCTCCGCTTGGGACAGGGACCTAGAGTAAAACGCTACTGGCGCCTCCCTTCCGTTTTCCAACACGTGGCAAAGCACCGCCCCCACCCCCACTGGGGATGCATCACAGACTAGGACCACTGGCCGTTTGGGATCGAAATGGGTCAGAATTGCGTCGGAGGTCAGGAGCTGCTTCAGCTCCTTAAAAGCCCTCTCCTGTTCGTCGCCCCACATCCATACCTCTTCCTTTTTAAGCAACCTATGGAGCGGTTCGGCCACAGCCGCTTTCCGTGGAAGGAAGGTATGATAAAAATTTAGGAGTCCTAGGAACGACTGCAGTTCGGTCTTAGATGTGGGGCGAGGAGCTTTCTTTATGGCGGTTACTTTGGATTTGGAAGGCCTAATTCCCTCGGGTGTAACCCGGAATCCTAAGAACTCAACCTCCGTTGCAAAAAAAAACGCACTTGTCTTTCCGCAGTCGCAACCCCGCTCCCTCAAACACCGTCAGTACATTGTCCAATCGTTTGGCTAGTTCGGTCTCACTCCCCCCTGTTATCAATACGTCATCAAAATAAGGCAAAACCCCCTCCAAACCTTTCAGGAGACGTTCCACGAGCGACTGGAAAAGGCCGGGTGCCGAGTTCACGCCGAACTGTAAACGCGACACCTGGAACGCCCCTTTATGAGTGACTATGGTTTGTGCCGCTGCCGTGGCAGGGGTCACGGGGAGTTGCTGGTAGGCTTGCGCTAGGTCGAGCTTAGCGAAACACTTTCCCCCATTCAGCCTGGCCAGAAGGTGGCTGACCACCGGCACCGGATATGCATTAGGGCGGATAGCCTTGTTAATTGTACACTTATAATCAGCGCAAATGCGCACCTCCCCGTTTGCCTTTAGTGCTGTTACAATTGGAGTTTCCCACTCCGCGGAATCAACAGGAATAAGAATCCCCTGGCCCACCAGTTTGTCCAGTTCCGCCTCTATTTTGTCCTTGAGTGCGAACGGCACTCTGCGTGGTTTAAGTCTTATCGGGCGGACCTCCGGGTCCAGGTCGAAAGCTACAGGGGGTCCCTTGAACTTTCCCAGTCCTTTTTTAAAAACGGCGGGGTGCGCGTCACACACCGCTTGTATTGGATCTGCTCCCACGGCATGCACCCCCCCTATGAACAAACCCAAAGGCTGAAACCACTGAGTTCCGAGGAGGCTGCAATTTCCCCCCTTGAGAACGACTAGGGGGAGTTCTGCAGAGTGTCTCTTAAATTTCACTTGGAATTTTCCGACCCCCAACACTGGAATGCTGTTCCCTTGAACATCTCGTAGCGTGGACCTCAACGCTCTAAGTTTGGGTCGCACGAGGGGGTCAATTTTCAAGAACTCCCTCTGGGAAATGATAGAATAGGAGGACCCCGAGTCAACTTCCATCCTAATAGGGGCCCCTTGTACTAGTACCTCAACGAAATAACGGGGTTGTCCCGCGGACACGCTGAACACGGGGGCGTCATCCTCGCTGTCGTCTGAGACGCGGCCCACGCCGTCCTGCTTCCTCGTGGCTCGGGCGCCATCTTTGGACCTCGTCGGACGGTCCGGTCTGGACGAGCGGTCTGGTGAACGCTTCCGGGCCTCTTGTCGTTTTCTGCACACTTTAGCGATGTGCCCACGGCGGCCGCAGTTGTGGCACTCGGCTTTCCGGAACGGGCACTTAGCGCGGTCATGGGCCGCCCCACAACCATCACAGCGGCGCCCCCCTTTTCGGACTTTCCGGACATCCTCGTCGTCGCTGCCTTCCGCAGACGATTTCGAGGTTCGCCGAGTCACGTGCACCGAGTTCCCCGGTTTGCCGTGCACCGAATTTTCGGCCCTGCCGGCCTTCGGACGCCATTCGTGCATCTCTTGCACCCCTGCATTCGTAGTTTCCGCGGATTCCGCGGCCTCCACGACCTCTTGCAACATGGGGGGTGGCTCCTTATTCATCAGGGTGCGCTGCACCTCCCTGTCCTTCAGGCCGCACAGCACGCCATCCCTGAGGGCTAGCTCTAAGTTCTCCCACTTGCAGGGGCTGGCCGCTAACCTCATGGCCGCTACGAAGGCTTCAACCGACTCGTCCGGCGCTTGGACTCGCCTCCAAAACGCGCTCCGAGCGGGAAACATTGCCTTCGAGGGTCGAAACCGCTCACGCAGCAGTTTCATGATGTCATCGGCTTTGAAATCGCTCACCTTCTTCGGTGCAATGATGCTCACCAGCGTTCGCTTGGTTTCTTGCCCAAGCATTCGGGTGAGGATGGCCCTCTTCTTTGCCTCGTCCTTTACGTCGAGTTCTACCAGTGCTCCCTGGAAGTCCATCTCGAAGAGCTCCCAGTCTTGCGGTTTGTTAATGTTGAAACCGCTCTGTGTCCTGGCTCCTTGGGGATCCATATCCCACCTTCGTCGCCAATTTAGTATATGAGAACCAAGACACAGGAAAACAGCCAAGGGCTGGTTTAACACAGGTTTATTGCATAGTGGTCAGAGGGAACATGAGGTAATGGCGGATGTATAGCTCTATATATACAGTAGTAAAACATTTGAACGTGGCTCCACGATAGCCCATTGGCTACTGTCCGCGTGACGTCATGGCTGGTCACGCCCTTCTTGTCCAGGTGTAGGTAGCGGCGGGAAACTTCCCGCGCTGTGGCACTTTGATGAGTATGTACCAAGAGAGCTTGGACGCTCGCTGCTGCCAGCTGGTGGTCATTAGCTCGCGTCCTATTACAGTGTTTATAGTGATACAGCTGAAGGCTATATTGTTACCCATAGGAAGGTTACATTGGTTAAGATACATTGTTATCACATGTAGAAGGTTACACTATTAGAACACAACACTAAGACAAGAAAATAACTTTGCATGCAGGTACATGTGGTTTTGAAGGAATTGTAACTTTGGTTAGCAGAACCACTAAGGGAAAATAAATGGCAAAATATGTGATGCTGAATGCATAATTAGCAACCATGTCTGTTAGCCCCCTGCCACAAACAATAGCCAATAACTTCCCTTAGATGTGTTCTAGAAATGAGGGGGTTATTGGATCATGACAGGAAATGAAAAATTCCACATCCTAATCCAACGCACAATAGTCCTGGACAAATCAGAAACATATCTAATATATATGTTTGCATTTTTAACTGGCACAATTGCTAATGATGCAGTTAGCTTCACATCGAATTTGGCCCAAAGTTGTTCCAGACAATGACCCCCTTTTCTAGGAGTAAAGAGATGATCAAAGCCCTGTTTTCTCACCTGCACCTTTATCAAGGAAATAGGCCAACAAACATCTCATAACTGCCTGGTGAGCAATAACTAGGACGTTGCCTTGACGTTCCAGCTCCATAATCACTGGTTCCAACCGTTGGACCAAATCTTGATAGGACTGGAAAACAAGAGGCATGTTTGTCATAAACCAAGACCATTGACCTGATTACATTTGTATCTACTTTTTTAAAAATCTGCTATGCATTTATTCTGAAATCATCTACAGTGTTTGTGCTGCAAAGTAACTATATTTTTAAATCTATAAAAAAACAGTGCCAGCATTTTATTCATTGATTATAAAACTTCCTTACTTCTCCTCCAGGGTATCGATAAAGGTACTTCTCTTGGTCCCGGAGTGCAAACTCCTCTGGATATTTTCTTTGAATCTCTTCATATGTCATTTCTTCACATACTCCCTAAAAAAGAAGGGGGGGGAATTGGATTTGGAGATTCAAAGGAAAATAAATCTCCATTCTGGAAATCATAACATTTCACAACATTTTTAGCTACAGTCTACAGAGCTGAGCAAGACTAATAGGTAAAGGTAAAGGTCGCCCTTGCTCGAAAGCCAGTCATATCCGATTCTAGGGTCCAGTGCTCATCTTTTTATACCCAAAGATCCAACGCTGTCTGCATCTGCAGATGTTTCCATAGACTTGTGGCAGGCATGGAACACTGTTTACCTTCCCACCAAAGTGGTCCCTATTAATCTACTTCAAATTTCTTGCTTTCAATGCTATGTTGGTAGGAGCTGGGACAGAGATGGGAGCTCACTCCGTCATGCAGTTACCTGGGAATTGAACTTCTGACCTGCCAACCTTCCAGTCATCAAAGTTCAGCATTTTAACCACTAAGCCACTCTAGCCCATGAGTGGCTAAATTCATGCAATTTCTTGCAGGGATAAATTTTTATTTGTCTTTATGGCAATAAATAAATAATGATTTGAAACAGCCACTTCCCCAACTAATCTAGATCCACTGTTTGGCTTCTCCACCATTCTACTTACAGCATCTATTTCATTCAGGATTTTCCACTGCTCATATGGCACTCCCAGGGCCTCTGCTGTCTGGATCGTTCTCTTCAGTTGGCTAGTCCAAACCTTCAGATCCGCAATCTCCTGCTCTTGGATGTATTTTTTCAGTGCTTGAGCAAACTAGGAGACAATAGAATATAAGTGAGAGGCTTGCACAGTTTGTGACATTGCACTGGAAACAAGATTCCTATATTTTTAGAGCTATGATGATACCACCAAAATTCAATGCTACTCCAATTGTCAGGGCAGTGGCTACAATCGCATATTGAAGGGGGCTATAAGTATGCAGATATTTGGTGAGATTCAAAGTATTCAAAGTAAGAATAGCTGTGATGTTGTCCAGTTTCTGGTAAGAGAGAAATAACATCAAGACAAATGTTTCATTCCTGAGTTAACTTTCAAGAATCTATCTGATATGAATAGTTAATTTCCACATATCATCGTTGACTGCAACTCGTATCCAAGAATGCATTTTTCCTGAAGCAGGAAAAATGTCACTGGCGTGAATTTGTTTAAGGTGGATCCCATCTTTCCATGAAGTAACCCACACACTATGATCATGGAGCCATCTCCTGTAGCACATATGAAATGAAACATGCAGGATTTAATACTGGAACTGCAATGGACTGCTGCAGACATGAGGATATTAGCAAAGTGCACCTTCACAGCTAGTCATTCTGGCATGGCCTCTTCTGCCTTCATGACTGTTGGGAATCAGAGTTCCTCCTCCACTCATTTTGCCTAATATGGTGGTTTCCAGTAGCATTTCCTCCACTGAGGGGACCATCACCCCACCCAAAGGGGCTTATCCGCCCGTAGCCATTGGCCCCTTTAGGGAGTCAAGTTAGTTAACCCCCGCCTGACACTTGGCATTGAGTTTCTGGCTGTACAGTCTACTCCATTACTGTAGTGTGATTTCTGACCAGACATCCACATATAATCTTCTCACAAACACGTAGTCTTTTAATTTATTAAAACAGTGATATTTTACTAGGATAATATTTAATTAATATGAAGATGAAAAAAATCTGCATTCCTTCAATATATAGATTAATTCTACCAGTAAGAATCTTGTGGGTGGCACAAATTTAGAATAAATGTTCTGCCCTAAATTTGGAACAACACATACTTTACTCTGAAGTAAAACCAGCATTAGCAAAGCAGTGACATTTGCTGGAGGAACAGAAAGTGGGGAAGAAGAGAAAGTTTCTGTTTTATCTTAGACTGTACAGAAGAGCAGGCTTTGTAACACCTACATAAGCACTTATCTTAAGAACAATGAGAAAATCCAATTGCTGCTCAAAGTGGCTCTTGCTAGATCAGTGAAGTATAAAACAAACAAACTTGATATCTCCAAGTGAAGTAGCATCACTGGACCGACAGCTGAGTGGTGAGTCAACACCCATGTCTCATAGACTCCTTGATCCAGTAGGTCTAGTCTAGTTGAGACTACCAGCTGGGTTTTGGTTTTAAAATTTTTGCATGCACGTACTTCTGCTCTTTAGCCCAGCTAAAATTGAGTACAGTAGACCCTCACATAACGACATTGCTTGGTTCCCCAAGTAGCGTCACTATAGGGGAAACGTCGTTGTGTGGTTTTTAATGGCAGCTGTGCCATCTAGTGGCAAAAACTGTTATTATCCGCACGACGTTAAAAAACGTTGTTAATCTGCACAACGATGGTTTTTTGTCGTTGTGTGGATAGTCATGTGGCAAGTGACGATGCGTCGTTAAGCAGAAATGACGCTATTCGAACGCGTCGTTAATCTAGGGTCCACTGTTTAAGAAATATATTTGTGACCGGCTCTTTTTTGTTCCTACTATGTGAATGACAAACCTACTGTGTGAATGACAAACTATGTGAGTGACAAACCTTATGCTTAGACAGTACCTGCTTTCCACGAGGCGATAGACCTGAATCCCCACCAATCTTGCTGACCAGGTTGCAATCACTCTCACCATGTCTACAAAGATAGATGGTACGCGGCTGAACATGAATATTCATGAGATAATAGACAATTTTACTTTGGATGTAATCCTGGACACGGTTGACAAGAAAGCGCTGACCTACGTTGATCACTTTAATGAAGGATCGATCTCTGGAATTAAGAAAATGCCATAAACACTGGGTATCAGATTAATGCGTACATTTTTCATAGTTCACAAGTCCTTTTACATATGATCAACACTGACTTCATCATTAGAAAGCTGAATTTGATTTTTGGACAATCACTGACACACAAAGTATAAGCAAGAAATCTGTAGTACTATATGTGGAGCCATGAGAAAGTGCATTTTAATAAAGCAAACTGAACTATTTATTTTCCAGCTCCTGCTGCTAAATTGTAGCTACAAATTATTACCTAATGGCTGCAAATGAAGATAGAGAGCGAAGACCTGATTTGCAGCTTCAAGTTTATAATTTATCAGCTGCAGAATCAACAAATGTCTTATATGTAATAATAATCTAAAACATAAACCTCATTATTGTTGTTTTCCCCACTTATATAGCTAAGCATTCTCTGGGCAGTTCACAAAGTAATTATGCAAACTACAGTACTCATGTTTTTCAGAATGATGCTGGGGTACACAGAAAGAGCCTCCTCGAAGATTGTGTTATTTTTGAACCACAATCGGGTGTACCCTGGTAACGGCCACCTTGTTGCCAGCTAATCTTTCTCACACTAGGTCAGGCAAAAGGAACTACAGAATGAACCCACCAAAAGGTGCCTTCATTTTGGCAGTCTCACATCCGGCTTAGACATGGAAGAATAAATAGTATGATGTTCCTTCCACATGCCTGAAGGTATCTAGATCTACCACATATAGGGGTAGAACCCTGATGATATCAGATAAAAATTCAAATATCACAGTTCCCAAATACTGTGTATTTCGTGTGCCTCCACACTTTCTGTACATTTTCAGTTTGCCTCTACTTAACACCACAATACGAAGTTATGATTCATGGTTAGCTGACTAAGTGCATTGACCAGAGATTAAAAACACTTGAAGACTTGAAATTAGTTTCAAACTCACATATTAGCTCAGAAGGTAAGAATTTGTATGCGGATAAAGAAAACACTTTGGGGGCTGGTAAATTCAGATCTTACTTGTCATAATCCACTGGATCAAGAGGCTGGTAGGTGACTTTGTAGCATTCTATTCGCTTCAAGAAATCATCCATCACATTCTCTCGGTTTCTCTCTGGGTAATCAGGGCTGGAGACTTTCACTTCCTGATAACACCAAAAGAGATCTTTGAAAATTTAAGAATGCATCACATGTATTCAGAAACAAACACTAGCTATGGTTTTTTATGCTTCAGATTGAACAGATATTGTGTAATTCTGATTGAAAAATCTGCTTATGGCAAAGAAATTGAGGACAAAGCCAAATGAATATTCCACCGGGGTGGGTGGTGGGTGGGACTGAGCTGTTCTTGCTTTACCTTTGCATACAAGATTTCTGCAACACAATCTTCCCACAATAATTTAATGGCTTTGGATTACCTCTCAAAGTCTCACACAAAGTCTCACGTCTATTTGCTTTAAAGTCTGGTGCCTAAGCAAATACTGATTACTTTCTTCAAACACTGGATTTATAAAACAAATGTTTGTCGGCACTGTCCAGTTTTTACAGTGGAGTGCACTTTAAACAAAAGCTCTCGATATTTCTACTGTCCCATAACAACATTTGTGAGCGATGTACAATAACCTATGATAACAGGTGAAGTGGACTTGGTCCATGAAAGCTCACAGTTAAGTACAAGAGCTAGTCCTTAAGGTACCACAACATTTTTTTGTCTTTTTGTTGTTCTGTTTTATTTAATCTCAGATAAGCTTGCCCAGACTAATACAGTTACCACTTCAAACATTTCTACAATAAAGTGTGTCTTAAATATTACCCAAAGAGAGGTCTAGTAACAATGAGACAATGTCAGCCATTTTAATTGTTGTGAGTTTGTTACAGCTTAATATCAGGTGTCTAGCCTTTCATGATGTTCAGGACTAACCAATATATTAGCAGCAATGACCTCTGGATCATCACAGACAGACTCCACAAAGAAAACCTGCAAAAATGAGAACATGCTTAGTAAAATGTAGGTCTTTTACAGCAGCCATCCCTGATCACGTACTGTATTCTCCAGATGTTTGGAACTACAATCTAAATAATTCCATAATGTATGCCATGCTGTTGTTGTTCATTCGCACAGTCGACTCCAACCCTTTGCGACCCCATGGACCATTTTCCTCCAGGCGCCTCTGTCCTCCACCATCCCCCTCAGCCCTCCCAGCTCTGTGCCCACTGTGTCTGCAATACCATCTAACCATCTCATCTTTGGCCTCCCCCTTCTTCTTTTGCCCTCCACCTTTCCCAACATCAAGGCCTTCTCAAGTGAATCCTCCCTTCTCATTTGATGCTACTGGGACCTGAATCCAAAACATATGGGCTGCATCAGGTTAAGGAAGGATTCTCTACAGCAGTGCTTCTCAACCTTTGGTTTTTGGACTTCAATTCCCAGAAGCCTAAGTCAATTCCCCAAAACACTGATCAGCCTAAGTACTGTCTTAGGCTTCTGGGAATTGGAGTCCCAAAACCAAAGGTTGAGAAGCACTGCTCTACAGCAATGCTAATCATTGTTATAGTCTTAAATTAATGATGTTAAAGAGTATACATTCAGATTTTGTGTTTAATGAACCATCAGACTCCTAAAATAGCTAATGTAGTATAGTATGTTATTAGTTCAATAATGGAGAAATCTTATTTAAGCAATATATTTGTTTCAAATTAGAAATAACCCAAAGTAAGAGACCCTTATTTCTGACCTGGAAATCACTGAAAGCATTTCAGGAAAAATCCAATAAACTTTCTGTCAAGGACCATCTGTTCCTTCCTCCCACCTCACTGCATGGTACAGTATATGCTAGTTCTATGAGTAGCAACATGGACACACAAGAGATCTGAATGCAGCCTTGTTTATGTGGGCTGAGGGAATGGACTGTACTGAATGAACAGCTCAGCTGCTTTGATGAATTATAAAAATCCATAAAGACCTGTCCAGGTTTCCAGGAATGACAATATATTTTAATCTGACAAGCTCCTTTGTCAGCAGGAACTGAGAAGGCTATAGACCCCTTTCTGATATTATACTGGGGCAAAGTTATAATAAAACCATCACCTTATAGGAATTTTCTTTAGTGAAATTTAAAATCATGTCCCGTCTTTCTCGAGTTGTATTGGTTGCATCAAAGACCTAAACAGAAAGAAGAAGTAAGATGACTGTAACGTTAAGTAGCAATCGCTGCAGAACTGTCTATGAAAGTTGGACATTCTAGGAAAACTAGAATTACTGGGATAAAATGCTGAGACAATTTTAAATCACAGTTCTTCATATGCCCATGTCATGTTTGCCATTTCCATCTTATGGAGACCTTATGAATTTATGATCTCCCAAAGTCCTATCATTAACAGCCCAACTCATTTCTTACAGAGTAAAGACTGTGGCATCCTTTATTGAATCAACAACTGATTTCATAATGTTATATTCAAGCTCAACTCAAAGCATAATTGCCTGTTAAATCTCAAAGTATTCAGCTGAATTTGGCTCTAGCCAAAACCTTGTAGCATAGCTAGAAAAGTGGAAAGGAAATGCTGTAACTTGCAGTAAGATTTATGTTAATTAATGGATCTTGGTTGGAGTCTTAATTATCTGCCACATCACCAGACTGAATGATTCATTAATTTGCAGCAATCTGCAGTAACAAGGATTTTTTAAGTAACATGTTTACAAGTTTTCAACAACTACAAAGTATCTTTATCAGTGATGCGCTGCAAAAAAAATTACTACCCCCACCATGGGGGTGGCTAATGCTGTAGGCGTGGCTAACTCTGTAGGCCATGCCCACATGGCCTTCCTACACCATGCTTACCGTGGCACTCATATCACGGTGATTTTATTTTTTAAAAAATATTGCTACATCCAACTAGCCAGTATTTTGAGATTTTTCCCTCATTACCATATACAATGATCAAGGTTCACCAATGGAAGAGGAGGTCCATCAAACACCACTTTTGGCCAAAAAACCCAGCCCTGAACACAGCCAAGAGATGTCTTCTTTCAAGGTTTTCTCGCATTCTTCTCTCCAAGAGACTGGGGATTTAGCTTTAACCCAAATATGCATTCAATAAATTAGTTAAACATTTTTGTGATATACTTTTATGGTATTACTGCTGCTGTTCCGTCCCATTTGAAGTCACATTGTGACCCAGGTGGTTGTGTCCTCTTAAGCAACAGCTCATCCAATAATCTAGTGCAGTGATGGTGAACCTTGGCATTCCAGGTGTTCTTGGACTTCAATTCCCAGAAGTCCAAGTTTCTGTGAATCCACATGTATTGGTTTACTGTGTGGACAGTAAACCCATTCATGTGGACACATAGAGACTTGGGCTTCTGGGAATTGAAGTCCAAGAACACCTGGAGTGCCAAGGTTCACCACCACAGATCTAGTGTCTACTCACAGCAATCTGGCCAGACTCTTCCACAAAATATGTTTTCACATCTTGAAGGGCAACCAAGGCACATTGTCTGCAAAAATAAATAAAAATATAGTATGGTAACATTTGTTAGAAAACAGTTAAGAAGACAAACCAGGGGTGTCCAAACTTTTCAGGCCATGGGTCAGTCACGTGTTTCCTCCCACCAGAAGGGGAAGTAAAATGTGCCTGTGCATGCGCAGAATGCTGCTGTAAATGCACCCATGGCTATCATAAACACGTCTATGACAGTCGTGTTTACGACAGCCGAGGGTACATTTATGACAGCGTTCTGTGCATGCATGGGCATGTTTTACTTCCGCTTCCAGGAGCGGCAGGGGTGGTGGTGGCCGAATAAATTGGTGTTGGGAGCCAGATCTGGCCCATGGGCCATAGTTTGGGCACCCCAAGCTAAAACATCTGATGTAGTAACTCAGTATGATATATTTTACTTGGAATTTCTTTTTGAAATCTCCTCACACTAAAATCAAATTTTCAGCATGTTTGACAGAATTCCCAACAGTTTTTTGGGAACTTAAAACCATCTAATTCACAAAGTTAAAAGATGAATAGGAAAGGGGTGAATAGGATTTTTGCCAATGAGCGGAAGAGGAACCACTTCACTATTCTGATTCTCAATGGTCATGGAGGCAGAAGATGCCATGCCAGATTGACTGGCTGTGAAGGCGCACCTTGTTAATATCCTCAAGGCTGTGGCAGTCCATTGCAGTCCTGGTGTTAAATCCTGAATAGGATTACAGCCCACATCATGTTTAGGTTTTTATTGTATTTGAAAACTGATAATTGTTATTTAGCAATCACTAACGTTAGATATGCAGTTAACTTACTTCCGAATCCTCATGGCTTCTTTGTTATCATGTCTGAAGAAATCATATGACTTGTATGATTGTACTGCATCACGACGATACACCCCTAAATTAAACACTTCAAAAAGTAAATTAAGACAATCAGTTAGCAACATTCCACAATAAAGATTACCTCTCTGAACAAAGAGGTAATTTGTAACTTGCCATAATGTATTTTGGCAATAAAAATTAAAAGTTAACAATTAAATTATATTATTCATTAAAAGTACAGTTACATTTAAATCAAACCATTTTCCTTAGAAGAAGAAATGCTATATTTACAAGAAGGAATGTTAATGGTGTGCCATGTTTTTGCAAGCATATTCCTTAGCATTTGGAGCAGGGAAACTGATTTTGGAGAATCTCATTTTATGTCATAATCCAGCCTGCCCAGTTAGAGACTGGAAAGAGTTGTTTCTGATCTGTGGATAGGTTGAATCATCCTTCCATCCTTTTGAGATCAATAGAATGAGTACACAGCATGTTTGGGACAAAATGCTAATTGCCTGTAAACCGCTCAGAGAGTGCTATGCAGTGGTATATAAGTGTAATTGCTTTTGCTATTGAATACAGCATTTTAAGTGAAATTGGGAGTCTGAGTTTGTATCTCACCTTTGTCAAGGAATCATTGAGCCTCTCTGCCAATGTAACTCTCAGTTTCAGCATCCCATTTGTAAAATGGGTATAATCATGACCTATCTCATAGTGGATACATAAAGAGTACAATACAACCAAAGTTAAGTATTGTCAGCCTACTGGTTTTTGTGGGAGAATATTTAGAGCAGAGGTGGGCATCAGCAGGTTCGCATCAGTTCACCAGAACCAGTAGCAGAAATTCTGGCCATCAAAGTTTTGAAATAAAGTAGTCCTAATTTGGATGCAACACAGGGCTTTCTCCTGGCCACACCCACCATACCACACCCACAGTGTGGTAGTAAATTTTTTTGGAGCCCGCCACTGGTTTAGAGCAGTGGTTCCCAATGTGGAGTCCAGGCTGAACAGGGTAACTTCAATTCCCAGAAGCCTAAGTCAGTACATTGGATGATCAGTGCTTTGGGGAATTGACTTAGGCTTCTGGGAATTGTAGTCCAAAGACTAGGAAACACTGGTTTAGAGCAAGTTTGACTGTCCTTTGATGTTAATGCAACCAAAGCACTTTTTTGATCTGGTTTGTGTCCTAAAATTTTATTGAATTCCATAAATCAATGCTGTAATTTGCATTCTTTACAACTCAAGTAAGTGACAAAAGCCTTATTAAAGCATTATTAAAATCAATATGGTCTTTAAAGCAAATGAAAAACAAATTATGATTTCAGGCATATCAGAGAATAAACAAAACAAAAAACATTGTAGCACCTTGAAGACTAACTGTTAAATTTTAATGTGAGCTTTCATGGATCAAGTCAACATCGTCAGACTTCACATTAAAATGTAAAAGTTAGTCTTCAAGGTGCTACAACATTTTTTGTTTTGCTTATTCTCTAATATGTTTGAAACACAGACTAACATGGCTACTACTCCAAAAAAGTATGATTTACAGCCTAAGAGAGTTGTAAATGACAAATAAACTTATCATTAATAATTGAAATATTAAATTTGGGATGAGGAATGTGCAGTCCACTGGATCCTGTTGGACTTCAGTTCCTACAATCTTTCATCATTTGCCATGCCAGCTAGGGCTCATAGAAATTACAGTCCAACAACATCTGGAGAGATAGCATGTTCCCATGCCCTAACTAACACATTTAGAGAAGAAGATTCTGAAATTAAACAGGGATTAGTGAAACCATCAAGTAATCTGAGCACTAATAAGGATGACTCTGAATGCTCATGTTTTGACCATTTGCAATAATCATCATGCACCATCAAGTCAATTCTGACCACTACAATCTGATAAAGAAGCTAAAATATATATTTTTATTTTCCAACTGTGGCAATGAGGCAGAGCCAAATTTAACTATAACTTCCTGGAGGCTGCTGTCTTCACTAGTGTTCTCAACCACATTAAAATATTGAGGATATGAGAAAGAGTTAAATCTGACATCATACAGAAAATCTAAATTCTATTTCTGAAATACCACTGAAACAGCTTTGTTTTAATTCTGCAGTGCTGCTGTTAATAAGGCCAAACACATAGGCATTCTTGTTATATAACAATGATTAAAGTGCTTCCAAATTTAAAGGCTCCCAGAACTACCAGACAGAATACTTTGTACAGGTATTTGGCTTTAAAACTCTAAATTACCTTTTATGGAAAGACAAATATAAAGAGAAATAGCAGTGGAAAAATATGGAAGGATTAAAAGTGGAAAACAACATCATTTGGATTCCTTGTAAAATTCCATGGCCAAGGCAGGGCAACTACACAATGAAAGTCTCATCTGGAAACTTCATGTATCAGAGTAAAGTTTTAATTGCTGAGAGTAATTATTAATCTTTTGGCAAGGTCAAAGGAGAAAAGCTTCTATTCATGCTCAGTCAGCTGGAAGAGACTTCATCTAAAGTTTAAACTGCCACCTTTTTTAGCCACTCACAGAATGACCCAGAAAAAGTAACTTCATTTGGACTGCAACCCTTGAAGCCTCTCCAGCCAATATGGTCATGGCTCAGAGAGTTGCAGTCCAAAAATTACACTAAGTTAGACATTCACTTTTGTCAGGCTGTCTATCATGCCTATCTTCAGAAACAAATGCTTTGCTTCAATCAGTGGCTGAAATCCAGTAGCAAATTCCAACTACTAAAGGTAAAGGTCACCATTACTCAAAAGCCAGTCGTATTTGACTCTAGGATTTGGTACTGAACTCCGTTTACAGTCAAAGAGCCAGCGCTGTCTGCATCTGCAGATGGGTGGTGTATAAATCTAATAAAAAAATAAATACAGTGATACCTCATATAACGTCCAAACGAAGCGGACTTTATACGGATTTGGACTTTGTATGAGGCATGCAAAATCCTAGCTGCGATGCCTCATACAAGGTCCAAATCCTTGCTGCGATGCCTCATACAACGTTGTTTACATAGAGATACATTGTACTGTAACAGCACAGACTTCAGGGCAAAGTCAAGGAAACAGACAGGAAACTGACAGAACTTTAAGAAATCATTGTCTAAAGGCTAAATACATTACAAAAACATGTCAAACAACCCTGATTTTAGGGGACAAACCATCCTGGGGGAAAAACCCAATGCCTCATACAAAGTCGCAGCAACTTTGTATGAGGCAACTTTTTTCAAGGAATTAGGCGATGTTATATGAATTCAATGTTGTATGAAGCGGACTTTGTATGAGGTATTACTGTACCTATTTATCTACTTGCAACCTCTTGCTTTCAAACTGCTAGTTTGGCAGGAGCTGGAACAGAGATGGGAGCTCACTCGGGTCT
The DNA here is from genome assembly GCA_035047345.1 of Bradypodion ventrale. Lineage (NCBI taxonomy): Eukaryota > Metazoa > Chordata > Lepidosauria > Squamata > Chamaeleonidae > Bradypodion > Bradypodion ventrale. The sequence goes on from JAWDJE010000004.1 coordinate 62,118,839, forward strand.
CCAACTGCTGACCTTCCAGTCATCAAGTCTTCCAGTCATCAAGTCTTAACTACTAAGCCACTGCAGTCCTGCTAAATTCCAACTAGAGGGGGACAACTGAACCAATGGAACTTACAGAGGAGTTTATTCACCAGATCCCCAATGATTCACTAGTTGCAACTTACTACTGGATTTCAGCCAATAAGCCATAACAGCATGCCACACATTAAAATATGCAAAACCTTTTGTAGGCACTCCAATCCAGTTGAGGTAGCGAGTTAATTTCTTGGAAACATAAGTCTTGCCTCTTGCAGGGAGGCCAATCATTACAATCAGAGTAGGCGAGTTGGTCATATAGGAGGCCCAAGCTGTAAAGAAATGTGAGAGAAAAACCAGTCATTTCCACAAGATGGCTAAAAGAAGAATGCCAGTAAGAAGCTAAAACAATATAGAAAAGAAAAACTCTAGTAAGAAGCTAAAACATTACACATGTTCGATATACTTGCATTTATCATACACAAAGGACATGAATGTCATAGTGCTTTTTCAGTGGACTATGGCATTGCTGTCTCAGGTGTCTGCCTACAAAATGGACTAGCAAAGCAAAAAAAAAAATAGCCATTGAATTGCATACTCAAACCAAGCATGTCGCTCAATGGTAAAAACATTTCCTAATTACATTGTAGCCTTCTCAAGGCTAGGAAGAAAATGGTAAACTCAAGGATCCCTCTGGAGAACACAAGTGAGGCGCCTTTCAGAACATACTGTACACAGAGATGTGGAAAACCATCAGACACTTATTTATTTTTGTTCAGCCTGGGAATTTTTAACACTTGTTCCCAGGCTGTTGAAGAGGGAGCTGCATGTGATGCAAGAATTAATATTGTTCAGTATGACATAGGATACTGTATCTTCTTAATGGAAATTTTTTTGTCATTGCTGACCAGAGATCTGTCCTTGGTTTATGCCAACTGATGCAGTCATTGAATGCTAAGGTTACACAGAATCAATGTCAAGATTCTCAACTATGATGATCAGAGATGGGGAATTGTTTTATGTTATACATGGTACTTCTTTTGGAGATGTTGGGATGGAAGACATACTGTTGCATGCTGAAATGTGGAATGTAGCAGAACCATAAATGGCAGGTCACGTTTTTCTGATACCCCTTTATTTATTTCTTCTTCCCTGCTTTATCTCTTCCTTCCTGATCAGGGGCTGGTCAGAATGGAGACAGCTTGCTCTTGCCAGAAATCTGAGCTATTTGGACATCAGCCAAGGATTGCAGATTGCTATCCCTTGTTGTAAAGGATCCAAGATAAACCTATATTTGTCAGCATTTTGCAGATATCATATGATGATAACCATTTTTGTCAGGTATCCTTCAAGAGAAACCAAAAACTGCTTCTTTGGTGATTTACCTGAAATTTATCTGTTTCTTTACAAATAAGATTATCTCCCTTAGCCTATTAATTAAACAAATAAGATTAATTCTCAAATGCAATATGGCTTAATCTGACAAGGTTAAAGAAACCAGGCTCGAAAAAAGGCACAAATTTGAATAAAGTGAACCTCTATGTATGTCTAACTGACATTAATGCTATATGACATGTATGCATTTAGCAAAGATTAAATAGATGCTGCAAAGGAAGAAACCTTTGCTTTGGGGATTTTATTCTGCCTTGTTTTCATGTAAAATCATTTAAAGAGCCTTAGAGTGCCAAGCATTAGAAACAAACAGTTTTGCATATGAGTTTGTATGAGAGAAGAGTTTTAAGCACTTGTCTCAATAGTCCTATAATCTACACAAGACAGTAGACGCACATTATCCAGTTCATAGATGTACTTTCTCAGTGCAGGGGAAAAGATACAGATAACATTGAATTGTGTATTCTATCTGGTTTATGGACTCCTTTTGTTTCCATCTGGACACATCCCAAGTTTGGATTCCCCAAAGATTCTTTCAGAGTTGAAAGTACAGTACTACATAATGGTTAGCATTACCCAAATCACTACTTTCAGCCTGTTTTTCCCTGGTAAACCAAGTGTCTCTGCCACAATTCTTGAGGAATCCATGTGCATGCACCCAACACAGCTACTGTACTGGCAAAGAAGCTTCCCAATCTTGATATATTGGAATTATTTGATTAGAAGAGCCAATAAGGTCGTTTGCCCATTTGGAAAGAATGTCTTGGAGTTCCATACCATACAAAGCAAACGTGAAAAGAGGAGAAGGACAAAGAGTGTGGGAGAGCCAGAGGAAGATGGAGAGATAGCATCAAAGGCATACTACAGCAACACCCAATGACACTGGATTGAGGCCAATAGAAGTGCAAGAACAAGAACCTTATCTCTCCCTCGACACTTATTTATTTATTTATTATTTTATTTTATTATTTAGATTTGTATCCCGCTCAATTTGGCACAGGCCAACTCGGCACAGGCCAACACTTGAAGTAGTACTAGTAGTGGTGGCGGTGGCGGTGGTGGTGGAAGAAGAGGAAGAAGAACAGCCAAGGATATTATCTGCCATGCCTCTCAGCTTCCCTCATTAACTAAAGAGTTTAGCTATAATCTTCACAGTACAAATTTGGATAATGTAATTTTCCAGCAGCAATATATTGTTGTGAGCAATTTTTGTGAATAATTGAATTAACAATTAAGATATGGTATCGTATAGTCAAAGCAATGGTATTTTCGGTAGTAATGTATAGTTGTGAGAACTGGACCATTAGGAAAGCTGAGTGCAGAAGAATAGATGCCTTTGAAATGTAGTGTTGGAGGAGAGTTTTGAGAGTCCCCTGCGCAGCGAGGAGAACAAATAGATCAATCTTAAAAGAAATCAACCCTGACTGCTCATTATAAGGTCAAATAGTAAAGATGAAGATGAAGTACTTTGGACATCAAATGAGAAGAGAGGATTCACTTAAGAAAGCCTTGATGCTGGGAAAGGTGGAGGGCAAAAGAAGAAGGGGGCAGCCAAAGATGAGATAGCTAGGTATTGTAGACACAATGGGCACAGAGCTGGGCAGGTTGAGGAGGATGGTGGAGGACAGAGGTGCCTGGAGGACAATGGTCCATAGGGTCGCAAAGGGTCGGAATCGACTGTGCGACTGAACAACAACAAAAAACTGGCAAATAAGAAACAACTAGAACTGGTAAATTGCTATGAATCAAGGATTCCAGGAAATACAGCCCACAAGTCCAAATCTTTACACCTGTAGATTTCGCCTATTTACTTTAAAAAATCATAGTCTTGCTACCTATTGCTCTATGTAGAGCAGTGTTTCCCAATCTTTGGTTTTTGGACTTTAATTCCCAGAAGCCTGAGTCAATTCCCCAAAGCACTAATCAGCCAATGTACTGACTTAGGCTTCTGGGAATTGAAGCCTACCAGTGTTCTGCAGAACATAGTTTGGGAAACGCTGCTGTAGAGGTTGCCTGCCAAGGAACTACAATTCCCAACAGATTTCTTTCTTTCTGTCATCAAACTAAGGGGGAAATAAGTGACTATTTGAGATTTTATACTTATGTCCTATGCTTAGAGAAAAGACTCACTTCCCACAGAGTTACAGCCCAAGACAATAAAAAAAAAATACTCACAGCATTTCTTCTCGGAGCCTCGCAGTTGTGAAGATTTGGTGTCTTGGCTGCAATTGTTGCCATTTACCAGATCTGCAAGTGGAGCTGCCATTCCTGACATGGCTACAAGGCACACACTTCCTCACTTTTGGATCACCAAGCTCCTTCTAGGAAAAATGTGGAACAAAGAACGTTATGAAATGGAAAGCTCTCCGGGGTAAAAAAAAATAATATGACATGCACAGAAGCCATCTGTCTGTGACGTTCCTTCATCCAACGACTGAAGGGTTGGGGGAGGGAATGGGTGTGTGAGATAGAAACGGAAGCCACATGGAAGTTGCTAGTCAAGGTCAAACCAGGAGAGAAATCCTCAATATAGATTGCAAAAAAATAAAAATAGACAAAGAAGAAAAAAGCAAGGAACATGTTTTCTCCCAAGAGCTTTGCAATGAGGTATAGAAAAGTCATGATCCTTCATTTCGCACTTGCTTCCTCCTCAATTTTCTCTCCCTTATAAATAAACCTAATGGCCAGACAGCCTTTTTAAGCCAGAGGACATTGCAGTCTCCACACCAGGGACCTCTGTGCTTGGGCAACCAAGGATGTCAACGAACAGTTACCTAGTGCAAAACATCTGTCAATCCAGTACATGGTTTTCACACCTTTGGTGTAGTTTAAATAAATAATTTCCCCCCAAGATCTGGTCCCGCATCAGTAGCTACAGCTTCCAAACCTGCCCTCCGAGAGTAGAAAGTGATTTTTCTCCTCTCTATGTCTCATAGCAAAAGCAGAATAAGCAAGACACGCACCTCCAGGATTCAGCACATCCTCGGTATGGACAGCCACCCGGAAAAGAAAAGCCTTGTTGCAGAGGGGGCCCCAGCAGAGAAACCGGCAGGTGCTCTCAGGTGACACACCGCCCACCCACCACCTGCTCCCTCCCAGACTGAGATCAGGTGGTGGAGGAGGGCGGCTTTCGAAGAGAAGGACGTTGCAAATGCGGCGCTGCAAGGCAATGCGAGATACCCGAAGGAAGTGTGCATTTCCCAACTGCTGCAAAGGAACATGGAGAAGAGGAAGAAGAGCAGGCAGGCAGCTGGAAGCCCCATTTAAGTCTAGGGCTTGCATAGTGAACTGTAGACGGCAAGCCGATTTCCCGAGGTTGCAGGCGAGAAAGGGCAGGTCCTTCTCCTCCTCAGCCATAGGACCACATGTATACCTGCATTAAATCTCGACTCTCTCTCTCTCTCTCTCGCTTGGGGAGGAAATCTTACCGCGCCTCATGCATCACGAAAACACTTAGGTTATTTTCTCCCACCCCTGGGCGAGGGGAAATGTGCACAGACCTGCAGGAAATGATTGCATTGTAATGTTTCGTCATAAAAGCAAGTGCATGCACCCGTGCCAAGATCTGCTCGTGATTCACGCCTGCGTAAAAACTCTGGATCTGTCATTTCCCCCTCTCCTTTTGCTGTCAATTTTCTTCATGTCTGGACAACAAAATAAGAAAAAAAAAACCACATGGATTCATTTCAAATGAGGCCTCGGAAGGGAGCTTTACTGATACTATGGCCCATCAGGATGACAAACAACAAGGCTTTAGAGTAGACCAAATAGAGCCTAAATTATCGCTAGAAGCAGTGGCTAAACTGCTGTACTGCAGCCAAAACGTTGTGAATTCGATCTTGATGGGGACCAAGGTTGACATAGCCTTTTCATCTTTCCGAGGTCGGTAAAATGAATACCCAGCATGTACTAATGAACTTGTGAACCGCCCAGAGAATGCACTAAGCGCTATGGGATGGTAAAAGGTAAAGGTCGTCCTCGCTCGAAAGCCAGGAATATCCGACTCTAGGGTTCAGTGCTCGTCTCCGTTTACAGCCAAAGATCTAGCGCTGTCTGTGTCTGAAGACGTTTCCGTGGACATGTGGCAGGCATGACTAGACACCAGAGAGCACAGAACGCTATTACCTTCCCACCAAAGTGGTCCTTATTTATAGGTCGATCTTAAAGGAAATCAACCCTGACTGCTTTTTGGAAGGTCAAATTGTGAAGATGAAGCTAAAGTACTTTGGACATCAAATGAGAAGAGCAGATTCACTTGAGAAAGCTTTGATGCTGGGAAAGGTCGAGGGCAAAAGAAGAGGGCAGCAGAAAATGAGATGGCTAGATAGTATTGTTGGCGCAATGGGTACAGCGTTGGGCGGTTTGAGGAGGATGGTGGAGAATAGGGTTGCCTGGCGTGCAACGGTACATGGGGTCGCAGAGGGTCGGAATCGACTGTGCAATTGAACAACACATTTCTTGCTTTCGAACTGCTAGGTTGGCAGAAGCTGGGACAGAGATGGGAGCTCACTCCGTCGTGCAGTACTCGGGTCTCGAGCTGCTGACCTGTTCACCTTCCAGTAGTCAAGTTCAACATCTTAACTACCTGAGCCACCACAGTATATATAATTGTAATTGCTATTGCTATATAGATGCTGACTTGACTGAACTGAGGCTATCATTAAATGACTTGTGTCACTGGGGAAAAACCCCAAACTAGGCAGTAGGAAACGAGGAAGACTGCACGTGACGTGCACTGACTCAGTAAAGGATTCCACCGTCTTTATTTTGCAAAGCCCGAAGAGGACGCTTAACACTCTTGCCCTTTGAAGGTCATTAACTCATAAGACTTCCATTATTGGGGGGGGTGGGGGTGGACTTGACGTCACACTACAACAAAACCATGGAGGTATAAAAAAAAAGAGATGACATGACGTCACAAACTTGAAGCCGACTAATCTGACAGTCCGCCATGTTAGTTGGCCCAAAACATTGCCTTAGGGTGCTTTGATTGTGTGGAGTCGTGAAAGTAGATCGGGGTTTCCCCTTTAATATCAGTGGGTGGGGGGTTGCGATCCCCCTCTCTGCTGGCTCCCCTGGGTCCAGAAGGGTTGGGGGGGGGGACAGACCTCTTTTGTCCCCCCAAACCTCCCATACCCAGGGGACCCAGGAGAGGAGATCAATCCAACCTCCAACACAAGAAGCAATTGTAAACGGTAGTCTGCTAATGTTTTGGTCCACCTAATATGGCGGCAGGCCACGCCCACCGGCTTCAAAAAACTTACAGCATGAAGCCTGTAGTGCCATCTCTCCTGTTTTTTATACCTCCATGAACAAAGCCAAAGGATGAAAGGGCGGGCGGGAGAGCGAGTGATTGAAACGTCACAGCCCCCCCCCCCCATCAAAAGCTGTCTATCCTTGCGCAAGCGCATTGGAGAAAAATAGAGCCCAAGCGGATGTTTTTCTTCTGCTGTACCTTTTGTGGGCTCGAGCGTGGATCTGATTGGTGGTTCTATTGCGGCGTGCGCAGGCGCGGCGGCCCACCGGCCAATAGGAAGCCGGAAGGCTGGGATATACGAGGGTTGCCGGGTTGCAGGGCGCTTCCGCCATTTTGCTGCTGGGGAAGGGGTGTCGAAGAAGCCCCGCAGCCGCCGCCGCCGCCGCCGGGAGAGAGGGCTGGTGGTTGTTTCTTGCGGGAGGGAGGGAAGATGCTACGGTTGCGTTGTAAAGCGCGGAGCGGCTCCTTCCCGCTGCCCGGCCTCACCACCCATTCCCGCCTCCGGGAGCTCCAGGCGGTGATCGCCGCTCTCACCGGGGTGCCCGTCCAAGCCCAGCGCTTGCTGCTCGGCTTCCCTCCGCGCGGGATCGACCTCGGAGACGAGGAGCAGCGCCTCGGAGAGCTGGGCATCCATTCGGGTGAGGAAGAGAGGGTGCTCGGATACAGGGAAGGTTAGGACGAGGAAGGGGTGCCGTCGGGCGCATTTTACTTCGGCTTCCGGGAGCAACGAGGGCTTAGTGGGCCGGGTGAATTGCCATCGGGGGCCGGATCCGGCCCCTGGTCCGTAGTTTGGGCACCCCTGGTCTACCTCGTATGGGCTCATTTTACTTTCTCTTCTGGGAGCAACGAGGGCTTTGCGAGCCAGGTGAAATGCCATTGGGGCCCGGATCCGACCCCCTGGCCATAGTGACCAGCTCCTGAACCATGTGACCGGCCCATAGCCTGAAAGGTTTGGGCATCCTTGGAGTAGACCATATTGCTAGCATCAGGTAGTGGTGAACTAACCTGACAACCCCTGAGGACTAATGGCTTGGATGCTGAAGTCCACAGGGAAGGGTGATGGTCACCAAAAGGAGTAAATCCCACTTGAGTCCATCTTGATGGAGGGCAACAGCATCAATACTTCCCTGAGGCTGATGAGGACTTTATGTGCCAAAAAGGGCTCAGGACCAAAAAAAATGACTCGCAGAGCTGGATCAGTGGTACGGGGTCATGCTGTGATGCAGAAGGCAGATGAAAGGCCACTGCATTATATTCTCGGGTCAGTTTTCATGGCTAATGGCCATGATGATCGCCAATATTCGGAATTGGATACGGCACAAGAGGAAGAAGAGCCTGTGAAAGGAAGACTTTTCTTAAGTGACCTTAAGTGATTTCCCCCTTTCTACCTAACCCCCCTTTATTGGAGAGAGGAGTCGTCATCTCTCTTTGTGAATCCAAAATCCTGTAGAGTAGACCCGTGATCCCCAACATGGGGCAAACACCCCAGAGGGGGACTTAAGTTCCCAGAAGCCTAAGTCTGTACATTGGCTGATCAGTGCTTTGGGGAATCGCCTTAGGCTTCTGGGAATTGAAGTCCAAAAAGCCATAAATTGGGAAACACTGGAGTAGATGGAGTGGTCGCCATGTTAGTCTGTTCAAGAGTATCAGAGTGTGAACAAAATCAAAAGACAAAAAGTTGTGGCACCTTAAAGACTAACTACGGTGTTTTAATATCAGAGAGTAAACAAGACAAAAAATGTTGTGGCACCTTAAAGACTAACTATGGTATTTTAATGTTAGCTTTTCGTGGATCAAGTCCACTTCATCAGATGAATGTAATACAATAACAAATCGAGTATTTTAACGTTGGCTTTCGTAGATCAAGTCCACTTTGTCAGACAAATATAAGAATAGTAAGTATCTTAATGTTAGCTTTTCATGGATCAAGTCCACTTCATCAGACATTAGATTGAGACTTAGTGGCATTACTTTATACATATCAGGTACAGAGGTACACAATGCCACGAAGTCTCACTCTAATGTCTGTTGAAGTAGACTTGATCCACAAAAAACTAATATTAAAAGAGCAGTTTGTCGGTGCCACAATGTTTTTGTCTTTTTGTTTTGTTTACTCTCTAATATCCTTAGATGAAGACAACTACTAAAAACCATGCACATGGCACTAGGGTACAGAAATTCTGGACATCTCCTAAAACTAGGTATGCAGCCCTTTCATACCAATAACTTGATAATAACTCTTTAATCACATTTCTCAGGCTCACTTGGTTAACAAAAGACATTTTATTATTGGCTGTGATGAATACTTGGAGGCTGATTTTGTTGACCCATTGTAAATTACCCACAGACCTGGTGGTCGATCCTGATCTACCTGTTTGTTCTTCTATTTTAGGGCAGCATTTTAAAAACCTAAATAAGGACACCAGCGTGGAGATGGAAGAAAATGTTCTTCCCGCTGGAATGTCCATTTGTTTTCCTTCTCTTTATTTTTAAACTGGGTACATAATTTCCCTCTCCGACAAACTCAATGTGAGGAACAACTAAGTCTGAATAAACTGCCAAATATAGAAGTTTTTCTAAAGTCTAGGATTTTAATTCTGTACGGTGGGCAGCCAGGGTACTTAGATTAAGGAAGTTATGTGGGAAATGAAGAACAAAGCTTATGTAAGATCAGAAAAACAAGTTGGGTGTGTAAGTTAAGTAAGTAGAAGAGACATGGCTCTTCTGTCTTGCTTCTGGCAAATGGATGGTTGGATTCCCAATACTTTGAACATGTTCACTGTGACTTACAAGGATTCAAACTGTTGAGTATCTCTTCTCAGTGGGATTAAAGAAATACTGATAATATTGAAAATATTATATTACTTTAAAATAGTATATTACTTTCTGTCAGTAACATACTCTCCACCCCCAGTAACTTTTAAAAAAGAGATTTGAAATATTTCCTGAATTTAATACTACATGTGTTTTTTAAAAACATCTCTAGGACATGGAACCAATGTTTTTCTTGTAAACAGGATGTATTAAATTAGTAACATGTTTTGACATCCTATAATTACTTGAAATTGCAGTGGCTCAAGTGGCTAAGGCGCTGACTGGAAGGCAGAAGGTCAGCAGTTCGATTCCCGAGAACTGCAGGACGGAATGAGCTCCTGTCTTTGTCCCAGCTCCTGCCAACCTAGCAGTTCGAAAGCAAGAAATTGCAAGTAGATAAATAGGGACCACTTCTGTGGGAAGGTTAACAGCGTTACGTGTGCTCCAGTTTCTAGTCATACCTGCCACATGACCACAGAAACGTCTGCAGAAGCAGACAACGCTGGGTCTTCGGCTTTGAAACAGAGATGAGCACTGAACCCTAGAGTCAGATACAACTGGCTTTCGAGCAAGGGAAACCTTTACCTAATTGCTTGAAATAACTAGAATGTTTATTGACACTCATTAATTATATTTTAGAGTTTTATTATCAGTGTGTAAAACACTATCGACATATCCTTGCAGCACAGGGTAACTGATTTAGACGCTGGTCCCCTACATGTTATTCATGAATCACAGTTTTTAAAATAATGAGAAGTGTTCTCTTTGGCTAGTTTCTTCTCAGAGTTAGTGAAGCTTTATCAATGTTTAATGAATTGGAATTCAGTAGTTGCAAATGATATTTTCTAAAATTTAATTATACATGACCTGTGTTAAGAATATATCTATTAGCTGCAGAAGAAGACATAGAGAAAGTGTAATCTTTAGAATTTGGAAAACCTAAAAATAATCCAAATTTCATACTATGTTGTTTTTTTTTGTTGTTTTTTTGCTTTTACTGAACAGTCGCTGAGGTGGATAGTCAAATCTGAACTGCATCTGTGTATTCATGAACAATTTTATTATGTTTTATCTGAAGGCTCAAAATTCACCATCCATCTCAGTAATTGCAGTAGGTACATGTTAGGAGAAACAAGTTCATGGCTAAGATGAGATTTCAAAGATACTTTTGATTTGTATTCTAAATTGTTGAACTAAACCAATCTTTATTTCTTCATTCTTTTCTTCTTAATAGGTGACACTCTAATAGTGGAAGAAGATGCAACCAATTCTAAGACTGAGTCATCTATAGTTACAAAATGGACTACTAATTCAATCAGGGAAGCTGTCCCTGAACTTGTCCGGAAGGTTGTTCCAGCAGATAACTCATGTCTCTTTACCAGTATTTACTATGTAGTAGAAGGTGGGGTTTATGATCCAGGATGTGCTCCAGAAATGCGGAATCTGATAGCCCAGATTGTAGCAAGTGATCCAGAGTCCTATAGTGAGGCAGTACTAGGGAAAACTAACCAAGAATACTGTGAATGGATCAGAAGAGAAGATACATGGGGAGGTGCAATTGAAGTGTCTATCTTGTCTAAATTTTATCAATGTGAAATATGTGTAGTAGACACACAGACAGTTAGAATTGATCGTTTTGGGGAAGATGCTGGCTATGCTAAACGGGTGCTTTTAATTTATGATGGTATTCACTATGATCCACTCGAGTATAGAATTCCCAACTCAGACATTCCTCCACAAACGGTCTTTTCAACATCTGATGATGTTGTCCTTGCACAAGCTTTGGAGTTAGCAGATGAAGCCAGAAGAAAGAGACAGTTTACTGATGTGAACCGGTTTACTTTAAGATGTATGGTATGTCAGAAAGGATTAACAGGGCAAGCGGAAGCCAGAGATCATGCCAAGGAGACGGGACACACCAACTTTGGAGAAGTGTGAATTTTCTGTGAGGATGGGCATATCTACTACCTCACTGATCCAGAACAAACCTCGAGTACTCAAATAAGCTATATGTAACCATTAGAAATTCATTCAGGATCTCAAAGGCCTAAACATAATTATGGCTGATATGCACAGGATTGCTGTAGTTGATGTGCAGTATTTACAAGAGTGTATGCAGTGGTGTCATATTTTCCAATTAGGTTGGAGTTGTCTTGCATGTCTAAGGAGTAGGAAAGCTATTGATATCATCTACTGTATTGACTATTGGAAGAATCAGAGTAACTGATAGAGGAATTCTTTCTTAGACAATTGAATATATACACACTACTGTAGCTAAGCTTTTATATAGGCTTTAAGAATCACCAGTGGAATAAAAATCACAGCTCAGTTTCTGAGTTCTTAATTATTCAGTAGACTATAATCATGTTGGCCTCCATTAAAACTTTGCAAGATTACTTATATTTCAGCCTTTCAAACAGTTTTATGTTTACTTGTATAACTAAAAGCAGACCAGCCACACAGTTGCCTCTAATACAGTAATCCCAAAGCAAATCACTGTTTAAAATTGTAATGTCTGTGAAAGTAAGGCTGTCATGGTAAAAGCCTTTAGCCTTTATATTAGCTCTTATTATGCCTTCAAGTTTCTTAGAAAGTGAGCAGGTACTACTAACTTTATATATTTCCATAATAACACATTAGTACAGATTAGTTGCTTTTAAAACTTTTCAGCTGCTTCATTGCTAATGTGCATTGACAGCACGTCCTTCCAAATTACAGACATTGTAACAGATTTCTAGTACCGTAGTATAAATAGGTGTCTTTACCTCCATCTTTTAAATATGGCAGTGCCCTCGTGACTGCTGTTTGACTCCCATTGAAACAGATGCGGGTCCAGGGGGTTAGAGATCTGTAAACATCTACTTGCTTTGGGATTGGAAAGATTCTTATTTTGTGCTATGGTGCCAATAGTCATTGGTGCTTCAGCTTAGTAATGTTCTTGACCTGGATACAGCATCAAAAATAGATGACTTATTAGCTACAGATTTCTTGTTTCATTAAGAGCCTGACAACTTGTACTCTGATCTCTCTCACTGATTCAGAGTGTAAGTGGCCTAACCTTTTTTTTTTTTTTTTTTTACAAAGAATGTTTTGAAACTGGGTCTTAAACTGGTTTGGTGTTTGCACTGTACCCGGTGTTGGATTATAGCAGTCTGGAGAACTTTTTGTTATTTGGTTCTTGTCTCTTAGTGATACTTCTGAAGAAGAATTAAATAATATAGTTTACTTTTTTGAATTAAATCTGAGGGTCTTTACTGTTGACAGAAAAACCAAAAATTATCTTGGGGACTAAATTAGTTTTTTAAAAAAGATGTGCATGATTTGAAAAGAGGTGCTATATTTTGTTGATTTAAAATGCCAGAGTGCTGAGGAGTTAGCGATAACATTATTATTAAAAGATCAGAAAATTGCATTGGCAAAATTTGTGTTACAGATGAAATGAATGCCTTGTTTTTTCAATAGTTCAGCAGGCATGATAGGGGCAAAAGTCTTCAGTGTCCTTTTACCAGAGAGTACAAAAACTGGTTAGAATGAGAGAAAATCACTAGTGTGAATAAAATATGGCATGTGGGACAGATTCAGCTGAGACAGCACAGTGGTAGTAATTTTGTCAGATGCAGTCATAGTTGTGTGTTCCAGCATAATTTTCGGTTCTCCTTGACAGACACTGAGTGGGAATTTATATTAGAGACAATAATGTGTGTCTGATTAGCATATCTAATATTTGGTAGTGGAGTGATTGAGTTGAGATTATCTTTGAAGTGCACTGACAGCAGCAATAAGGATAGTGCTGTAGTTTGTATTCTGCTATGTTGTGTTTTTGGTAGCTGCATAACTTCAGGTTTAGGATGGCAGGCTGTAAAGGCTTGTAGCACTATGTGAAGTCTACACTTAAGATATTGGTGTAAGTTCAGTATATTTTTGAGCCACTTTTACTCCACTTCTTAATTTCAGTTAGGGTGTTTTTGGGTAGATACTGTAAAATTACTAAGTTCTTCTTTGTCAGAGACAACCACAACAAGTAGTTAAGGTTGATTGGTTTGGGTCCAGTTAAAATTAGTTGCATTTCTTGAATTTATTTTCATTAATTTCAGTTGAGTTTTAACAGTGCATTCATATGTATGTCTACACAGAGGCAAGTTCCCACTGTGTCCAGTGGAGTTTCCTTCTGGAATGGTGCATAGGATTGTAGCCTAAATCACAATGACCTCATAATTGATGTGAGATCCTTAAGTGCTGACACTGTTTAGGCTTCTCTTGCGAAGATTCTCCAAAAGCTTTTAACTGGATTTTTTTTTGTTAAGTCTGCCAAGCTTGAGGAAGGCATTTTGAAAAATTGCTTAGTTACAGTGGGTGAGAAGAATTTAAATTATACTGTATTTGCTGGCCTATAAGACCCACTTTCCCCCATTAAAATACACTGGAAAAATGGAGTCTGTCTTGTACTGTATATAGTGGCCTATTTTGGTAATAACGGGGTGCGTCTTATACTCTGATGCATCTTATACGCTGGCAAGTACGGTATGTCTTTAAGCCTTTGCTCAATAGACCTTAAATAATAGAAATTAAGGCTAACTGCCATAAAATGGCAACATTTTAATAATAGCACTGATAATCTTTCTAAAGTCAAAGAGTATGTTTACAATCCTATTTGTTTACCCAGGAATAAGTGCCTACTGCTGAGTAGCCATGTATAAATTTGCACTGTAATACTGTTGAAAATACTTTCTTTTGTTCTTGGCATCTCCAACTAGTTTTTAACAGATGTTAATCCTTTAATCCTCTAAATGAGAGGATTAAAAACTGGTACACTTTATATAAAATATTTGAGCTGGAGGACTGTATAAGATACATGATGTATCTTAACAGTTTTTATTAGAAGATGTTTCCATTACAATCACTTGGCCCTCAAAATGAATATGTGGTAGAAAAGAAGTCAAAGTGGTCTGAAAGGTGCTCAGAAGCGATGAATGAAGAAAACGTAGTGAAATAATTAAGTCTTATGGGTCATTTGATGAAACTATATGTACCATATTTGTGCACTGGTAGACTGAAACTGTAGACAGTGTCATTTTTGCCTTGCCTATTTGAAAAATTGTTAAATTTGATATAAGATGGTTTGTCACTGACCTATTTTTATGCTACTTGGACAAAGGTGCTATAGGAAATTATTTATTTTGTATATTTTCTGTTACGCGTGTTTGGTTTTGGAATCTTAATACACTTTCACATTTTTGCTGTAAGATTTTTTCTTTGCCATGTTCTGATATGTACTGAATCCCACTAGTACAGTTTGTAGCTCATTTTAAAAAGAAAAGACAACAAATTGTTTTTCTCCATCAGTATTATGTATTTATGTTTTCTGGTAATAGATCTTTCAGATAAAATGCTTTCAAATTGACATCATGTTTATTTTCTTGAAACTGTAGGAGTACTAATGTAACACATCGGTTGGATTTAAGTGGGAAATTATGCATGGAATTATAAGAATTGAAACAGACCACGATTCATTTAATTTGGTATTTTGCTACATCCAACTTGCTTCTTTCTGATTCTAAAAGTTGATGAATTAGGTGCAAAGGGGATCATTTCTTGCTGATCTCTAGCCTCTGCTTATCAGAGACATACCATTTTTGAACATGGGAATTCTGTCTGGTCATCATGCTTAACAGCTATGAATAAGCTTTTTTTCCCTCCTGAATAGCTGTTACTATACATAGTGGTGGTAGACTCCCAGTACTCATGCATTATGTGAAAGAATCTTATCCTAAACTAATCATAAATTGTGATTAGGTGATTCTGTATCTTATGAGAATAAAGGGTTGGGAAAACACTAGTTTATCAATTTTTAAACCTCTTATGTTTTCTCCTCAGTTTGGTCTGTGTGAAGGTGCTTTGGGTAGATTTTAGAGCTATGTAGTTATAGTTTGCTTTGCAGGAAATGTATTCCAATTCATTAAACTTCCAGTTCTGTAGAAGAACCTTGAAGCAGATAACTAGTGCATACTCATCTGCTAGAATAGAAGAAACTGTCCCGTTATCTTCAGGACTACTTTGTGCAGAAAACTCAAGGTCTGAAGGTCACAGTGAAGAATGTATAAAAATAAATATGGTCTCAATATGATGTTCCATATCCCTTGTATTTTGTGGGGGGTGTACTTCCGTGTCTAGGCCAGACATTTGCATCATTAAATGCTAGTGACTGCTTACAGTTACAAAATGTCAATACCTGAAATAAGTCTTTTGAATGGAATGCTGGATCTGTTGGGGTGGGTAATAGGAAATTTTATTTTGGGAAGAGTGGGTTGAATACAATCTTCTCAACATATTAAATCTTGTTGGCGGAGAGGATGATTAGAACATCTAAAATGTAATCCCTCGGATTCAAAGGTTCAACAGAACTTTGAAGAGTGTATACCTAAATGGTAAATACTGTAAATGCTATCTGTATTGCTACTAGACTAAATTAAGTGTAGAAATTCACTACTAAAACTTGTCGATATGGCAGGTATCACTAGCAATCTCCAAATATAACAAGCAAGTTAATATATTAAGCATGTGGCTTTTTGTGCACTTGTACCTATAAGGATTTCTAGCGTAGCAGCACTTTAAAAGTTAGTCATTCAGAGTTTATGAATTCCATGTATTTTGCCAAGGGCTTGATTGGTACAGAAAGTATATTACGATATTTTATTGGCATTTAAAGAATTATTGGTCATTTGATATTTTCCAGTGACACTGCATCTTTCTGCTTCATGCTAGTAAAGTATGTTTGGACTCTTAGGTTTTAAGTAATTATAGCAGTAATAAAATGCAATTTTTGCATGCAGAATTAACACTCCTTATACTTCTACTTTCCTTATTTAATAAATACTTATATTTGAACATATGCATAATAGGAAGTGTTGCCAAATCTATTGAAATTTAGTCCTGACACTGACAAAAGTACCACTTTGTTTTGATGAAACCAGGCATGTCCCTCTTTTGCCTGTGGACATTGAGATTAATGAATGTATGAGCTGACTTTATTAAATTCTGCTGTTGATCTAATTGGGATAAATAAATAAAGTCTACTTTAATCTTTCCAGAGACCCAAGCAGATGTCTTTCCTATCTGCTGTCTGAATAATACAGGGGTGCCCAAACCTTTTGGGCTGTGGGCCTGTCACGTAGTTCAGGGGGCTGGTCACTATGGCCTGGGGGCTGGATCCGGCCCTTGATACCAATTCATCTGGCCCAGAAAGCCTTTGTCGCTCCTGGAAGTGGAAGTAAAATGCCCATTTGGGCGCGTTTTACTTCTGCTTTCGGGAGCGACAAGGGCTTCACGGGCCGGATGAATTGGCAGATAGGAAATTGGCGTGACTCTTACACAACCATAACATTTCAAAACAAGCAGTTTAAGAAAGCTCCTCTTAAAGAAGGGAGGATTTGTCATTTCTGGATCTTACTAGTCTGCTTATTGAAGAATGAGAGTAAAGAAGTGAGCGGGTGGAATCTTATTGTATCTTCCTGGAATTTTAACTTCGTCGTGCTATACTAACTTGGATCCTAAGGCAACTTAATGAAGAGCAAGAAAGGAACGATTCCTTGTCTTCACATTTATAGTAGTTCTGAGGTTTCATGGGTGTAGGGGAAGAAAGTTTCCCTTCTTAAAATAAATTATGAGGTTTGTATACTGCCCCTCTGGTTAAGAGGCCACCTATTATTGTTTAAATTATTCTTGCAGTCCATGCCAATAATTATAACTCCTGTGGGGCTGCAGTGGCTCAGTGGTTAAGAAACTTGCCTTGTTAGCTGGAAGACTGGCACGTCAGCAGTTCGAGATCCGACTACTGCATGACAGATTGAGCGCCCATCCCAGCTCATGGGGACATGAAAGCCTCATTTGGGCATTCCCTGAGTGGAGTTTCTTCCACAGAAATCATTTCAACCCAGAATAATTTCTGACATGAAATTATTATAATTCCCCTCACTATAATATTGTAAGGTGCTTTATGCTATAAGATTGTTCTTCAAGGAGTGCATGCTATTATATACTCTTACGGTTCTACAGAAAGAAGAGGACTACTATTACATGCTTTTGTGGGTCACTACATAAACATTACATTTAAATAGCTGTGTGTTTTCTATTGTGAATTAAATATAGAAATTAGCCAGCTGAGATGGAATTACAATAAAAATATGCAAGTGTAAGGCCTCCATCCTGCAGGTTTGAGAAAATTATTCTGACATATAAACAGCCATGGGAAGAGATTTGGTAATGGGAACAAGTGGAGGTTCTGTTCTTCCAGTCAAGATTTCTTCCTTTTTACTTCTTTATCTCTCTTTCCATGGTTGTGGGAGATAACTAAGAGATGATGTTTTATTCGGTCTTCTGGCTCGCTGTGCTATAAAAGTTTCTTTAAAACCCATCTGTAGAATCTTGTCCATAGTCTGCCTCAGAAAATCCATTTACAATAAGGTAATAAACACTTTGCATTTTTTCAAAACTTGTAAATCAATATTAATATAGAATGTCTTGGTAACACCTGTAGATTGCGAATAACTCTCAGACTTCTACCCAGGTAGTGAGCCCAGTATTATTAATGATACAGACAAGTTGATTTTACAAAGTTGCTGCTTTTAATAGTGGTGAACTCCAAATATGGTCACTATTGACTGAAGACATACTGTACTTGTAAAGGAATTGGCTTTTACTACTTTGCCTATTTGAAAATAGCTACTGATTTTGAGACTAGGTTTTGTGCTTTGCAGGAAAAGAAAATCTTGTTAATAGTGAGATAAAGAAATCTCAGCAGTAGATGGCATCCTAAGTTTCTTATTGTAGATGACCTTTGCATTCTGGCACTCAGAAGTGTAGCTCTTCTGAGGGAATTTAATACTTTAACTTTCTTTTGAATAGACGTTTGCATTCTAATACTTTCATGCTGTCACATGAAAACCCTCAAGACAGCACTTAAACGTTTTCTAAAAAAAAAAAAGATTGCCTGCAAAAAAAAAAGGTATTAAAATCAGATATATACCACGTCTCCATTGCACAACACCATCTGTTCCTCATAGGGATGTTGGAGCATGGACCATAGTTTGGTCCACCAAGGCATTTACCTTATGAAGCAAGAGGCCATATGTGGAATATGTAATACAGATTAGATTAAATGCACTATTTTCTAAAAGGTAATATGTCTGTGTCTTCATTGTAGCCTCAGTGATAAACTGATACCTAAAACCAAGGATATTAAAGCAAACCTAGGGTTGTGCATTTTGAAGTTACTGGGTTTCAAAAATTGACTATTCTAACTGATTGAATCTGTTTACAGCTTCAGTGCCCTGGTTACCATATAAATATCAGACTCCAGTAATTAAGAAATAGCTGCAGCTAAATCTCAAAATATTCATTTATCCAGAAGGTAAGGGGCTGCGGTTAAGGGGTTAAGAAGCTCGCCTTGTTAGCTGGAAAGCCGGCATGTCAGCAGTTCAAGACCCAGGTACTGCATTATGGTTTGAGCACCTGTCTCTGTCCCAGCTCTTGGGGATATGAAAGGAGCCTCATTTGGGTGTTTCCTCTGCAGAGTTTCTCCCACAAAAATCCTTTCAAACCAGAATAATTTCTGACACAAAATAATTATTATCCAGAAGGTTTCTAGGCATCGCATACACTATTTCCTTTGACAAGATTCCCCTAAAACTCCAAATAGCTACCTATGAGAGAAGGTCCTGCTGTCTTTTAAGGCACAGAGTGAGACACGGGGGAAAAAAGCTGATTATAGGTTGGTGTACTGCAAGGCAGGGTTGGTTCACCCTTTTTTTATGGTGTTCAGTTGATGTAATCACTAGAGCAGAGTTCCTGAAGCAGGCTACCTTTATGTTGCTCTGCAGGAGAGTATGCTAAAACAATTGTGCAGATCAAAGCATGCAGGGCAGGTGGATGTGGCCCTAAATAAGACAGAAAGATTGGTCACAGGATGCCTAAAAGCAATCCAGATACAAAAAGTGCATTACTTAGCTGGCATCCCTCCATCAAAATTCCCTCGAGAAAGTGCTGCTCAGAAAGAGTGGGTCAAAGCAAGTTCCTTGGAAAGTATTTGATCACCAACCACCAATGCAGAGACTGAAATCAAGGTGTAGCTTCCTCACAAGTTCTGCCCCTCTGAACAACCAGTCACCACAGACCACCTTAGAACTATGGAAGGCGAGCAAGAAGCTGCCAGATAACTGGGCAGAACCACATGACTCTACTGCCTGTCCAAGAACAACCATAGCCTGTGTGGAAAGCTTTAAATAGACTGTGTGCAGGGGTAGGAAGATCAAGGGCTAATCTGAGAAAGAGGTTTCCCTGTAGATGACAGCCTGTCTGAATGTGGAGAAGTACAAACTATCTCCCATATGATAAAATGCACATGGTGCCTCTGAACTGTGGAGGACCTTATGTTGGCAAGAGGAAATGCTGTTGAAGTGCCCCGATATTGGGCAAATGCCATAGCCCTTTTTAATTCTGTTTTGTTTTTAGATGGGTTAATTTTAGCTTTGTACTAGCATTTTTTGCCCGGCCTTGCTGGCCAGATATATTTTGTGTGTTGGTGGTTGGGTGGTTTTGGGGGGTGTACGCACACGCACACACAGATGGGGGGGGAGCTCCGCATTCGGCCCTTGCCTGTCGAAGAAGGGGGTGGATTTCTCCCAACAGGCATGGGCGAAATGGAGCTCTACATTCGGCCCTTGCCTGTCGGAGAAAGCAAGCCCCTTCTCCGATAAGCAAGGGCCTAATGTGGAAGAGGCTCGCTTCCCTCCGGGAGGCGAAGGCAGACAACGGAGCGCCGTTGTCTGCCTTTGCTTCCCGGGGAAGTGGCCCGCTTCCCTCAGTTGGCGGGGGCTGAAGGCAGGAACACTCTGAGCATGCGCAAATGGGTCCTCGCACCCCATAGAAACAGAGGAGAGGAAATAGTGAGGGCAAGAGCTGGCAGGCACGGCCGAGGGCACCACCTCACCCAGCCGTGTCCTCAGGCGGCGTGGCTGAGGGTGGGAGGGGCGGCACCTGGCTGTCCCCTCAGACAGACCGTTCCCTCAGCCCGGGCTCTGTCTGCCTCAGTAAGGCAGGGTTTTGGGCGTGCGTTGGTCATTTTTTTATGCACGTGCCGGCTGTCCCGCCTCCTCCATGCTCGCGTACTTCAGCCTGATTGGCTGAGGGGTTGCGCGGCATGGAGGACGCTTGGAAGCATAGGTTTTTTTGTTCAGGTTCATCGGGCGTTGGCCCCACTCTCGGCTTCCGGACCCTTGCGGCAATGCTCACAGGGACAAAAGGTAAGTGGCCGGCTCATTACAAGATAGTAGGGATGGGTGTGGCCACGCATGCCGGATACACGCGGCCCATCCACCATTTTATAGGTAAAGATGTTACTCATACCCGTCAAGCGCGGCTCTGGAAAATACGGGAAATTACTGCGTATGCGCAGTTGTGGATGCTCAGTAACCCGTTTGTGCATGCTCAGAACCCATTTGTGCATGCGCAGAACCCTTTGTGCATGCACAGAACCCCTTTGCGATGGGCGCGCATGAACGGTAACCCCTTTCCCCGCCATTCAAAATACAGGATGACGGCAGGAAAGGGGAGGAACGAGCACTAAAATACAGGAAATCCGGCAAATACGGGATACTCGACAGGTATTATGTTACTATATGCTGGTTGTGCATCTGACACAAAGAAAGATCACTAGAGCAGACCAATTTGCCCCCAGAGTGTTCCTGTCTGCACTTTTTTGAGCTTTTACTTTTTTTATGATACAGTGCATCACCAATACCCTAGCAGAGGTAAAAATAATTTCACTTCCCCTGCTCCTATGGATTTGAGAATTACACCAATTGGCATATCATCCTTCAGCTGACTTCAAGCATACCATGTTTAGACAATGCCTGCCCTACTCCAAAAGGGCCAATGTAGACATGTCCTTACTTCACAATAACTGTGCATGACAGAAGCCTTAGTCAATTATTGGTGCACTGATTGAACTGGGACAATTATTGGCTCTCTCCCCACCCCCAAGTGAAGGACCCTTTTTAGTTAATAATTTAAAAAACAATGGAATGTTAAGTATTTTTGCCCCCGTTTAGAACAATAATTCAGAAAGGAAAGAAGCAGTACTAGGCCATGTAAATTCTTGTGTTTTTTTTTAAAGTGGAGAGATATATGTTAACATTCATTAATAATCACTTTGCAAAATGTTTTTATTAATGGCGTGATTTATCCCATTCAATGTTTGCAGTTGTGTCAAAATGAGTTTGCTTCAATGGAAGGTCTGAGAAAAATGTACAGCTTGTTAAGAAAATAAAGCAGAGTTTGGTGAAGTTACTTCATTGAATTACAGCTCCAAGAATCTCCCAGGCAATGGCTCAATTTTGGAAATTATAATCGAAAACAGAATGTTTCCATTTTCTGAAAAGAAAAAGTAGTTTATTATGAAGGCCCATATGGTTATACAAAGGAGTGACAAATGCATGTTCCTGGTTACTATTTAAATAGTACTAAAGTTTCAGATTTTTAAAAAGGCAGCCAATTATCTTACTAGTCAGAACACTCATTGCTTCCTTGATAAGAAACTAAGATAATTATAGTGAGTTTTTACCAGGAAGCATTCCTTATCTGTACAAGGAAGCAGTGGAAAGAAAAATCCATAGTAAATAAACATTAACTTTATAGATGACATACTTGATTCTTGAAATCAAATTTGGGAAATACCTTTTCTGGAACACTATCATCAGAAAGGTAAGCTTTTAGCTACTCCTGGACTCTACATCAGACAGCAGTGCAGACTACAAAAACCATCTTAGCTAGATGCTGAAGTTCCAGGACTGTGGCACTAATAAAGCCAACTCTTAAATATTGTTCATACCTTGGAAACCCTGTTAGGGTCACCGTGAGTCATAATAGACTTGATAGAACATAACACACAATAAAAAAAGTCATAAAAGTAAGAAATGATTCAGCACAAACTTGGTTGCCTTTTTCTATAATTTTCCAAATGAAAGTGGATCTTACCTCATTTTGAAAACTGACCGGGAAATGTGATTTAATGGGAAAAGTCAAGCAAGAGCTTTATAAGTCACATTTCAGTTTTTTGCTGACTAGGCAATCAAGACCTTTATTGATTTTCTGTAACTTCTCTAAAATTCAATAAGGAGTCCTCGTGGCACCGTGGTTAAGTAGCAGTACTGCAGCCAAAACTCAACTTACAGTTTGAGTTTGATCATGACGGGCCAAGGTTGACTCAGCCTTCCATCCTTCTGAGGTTGGTAAAATATGGACCCAGCATGTTGAGGGCAAACATGCTAATTACCTTGTGAACCACCCAGAGAGTACTCCAAGCCAGTGGTGGTGAACCTTGCCACTTCAGTTGTTCTTGAACTTCAATTCCGAGATGTACTGATCAGCAACAGTGCTGACTTGTGCTTTTGGTAATTGCAGCCCAAGAACACGGGGTGCCAAGGTTAGCCACCACTGCTCTAAGCACTATGGGGTATTTAAGGGTAACTGCTATTGCTAAAATTATTACAAATGTAAAGAAATTACTGGATTTTTTTTAAAGTATTGGGCTTCAAGTACTTCCATCCAATAATATTAATGAGAGTTTAGCATTTGGAACATCAAAGAATTTAGGTTTGTTAATTCAATCTACTGAAGTTGAAAGTTTTTAAGTGCTTGATTTATGGCAAATGTTACTGATGCATAGTGAAAAGTTGGATTCAATTTATATGTATTTTACTGAACAAAAAGTATGATGCAAAGAGTCATCCTCTTCATACCTCCTTGCCATTGAATCATTCAGGATGATAAATCTTTGATGAACGAGATAGAATATTCCAAGCCACATCCTAGAAGGAACTAATTAATACGTACAGACATGCTGTAGTCAAACATACAGGCTTCTCTTTTGAAGGTGTCACCAAGAAAATATGCAGAAGAACAACATACCACATTAAGGTGGTGCTCATTGTTGCTCTACTATGTCTGAGAAAGCAAAGGGGAAAAATACTTGCACTTGAAAATATGGACAGCTTGTTTCCTTAGAAGTTTCACATTGGGAATGCAAAAGAACTGCCTCATTTCATTAATCTATTGTTCTTCATCTATTAGTTATGAGACTCATATCCAGATTGTGCTGCTACTGGAAATAAGCTGCACCGGTGGCATTACGGTTTTTAATGTTGTTTATCTGTGGTGCAGGAGATGAATGGAGCAAAAGAGTGAACAAGAAACAAAAGGAAAATGTAGGTAAATGTGGAACATACTTCTAAATGTGGGGACGTGCAGTCCTGACTTTTATGGTGAGCTTAAAAATTAATCAAAATAGACAAAAGGTCCATTTTCTAATCCAATATTCTAATTCCAACCAATATGATATGCATGGAAATTCAGAAAGGCATCAGACATTCTATGTTTTGGATCACATGCCTGCACTTTTAGCATAGCAAGTCACAATTAGAGTAGTCCCGTTGAATCAGTGGGGTTTGGTTAGTCAACAGGTCTTACTCTAGTTGCAATTTACTATGCTAACTAACAGGATTGCAGCCATTTTCTATTAAAATGATGGTTGAATATGAAATCACAGTTTAATTGTGTTTGTATATTTCATTTTAAAATACAGTCCTTCATATGTCTACTCAGAAGTACATCCCCATATGTTTAGTAAGACTTACTCCTAAGTAAGTGTCTATATTACTCCTTTGGGATGTTTTCAGGTATCATTTGTATTTTAATCACTAGAGATAGGAATTTATGGTTAACATGAATGAGGAAGAATATGAAAGTGGCTCTTATTTTCATTTTTATGTTCTTTTGTTGATTATAAAAAATCTACTAATTAAGAATAGTTATTTCATTACTCCATCCCTTTGTTTCTTTGGCTTCAAAGAAATGGCAGTTGTAATACAAACCATAGTTAAGATCTGATAATTAAATAAAGCAGAACTTGGGTATATTCACAACTTTATACATGTCATTCTGTTCCATCCAACTTATGGTGAACATTTGAATGAACAGTAAGGGAGAGATTAACCCATTTAAACAATAAAGACTTCTGATTCTAAATCAGATGTTTAATAGGAAAGTACCTCATCCATTACTGCATCCTTCATGAACATCCTGTACTGTACTTTTATTTTTAATAAACAGTTAAAAATAGAAAAACAATGAAAAATAAGTCCTAATAAACATTAGAGAAGAATGCCAAATGCATTTCCAGTTAGTGCATAATCAGCCTTGAAAATATTGAAGAATTACATCCTATTTTATGATTGCTATCCTTATTTGGTTGCTCATTTTTGTTATTTTTTACATTAAAAAATGGATGCTCTTATTGACCCACACTAGGTGACAGCCTAACTAGACAGAGTTGCCTATCTCTTGCCAATGATGTTAGGCCGGGACTAAAACTCACCAAAGTGTTCTCTGTCAGATCCCTTGGACATGGTGAAAGCAGAAGGCACATGTCATGGTCTGTCTAGCCAGCGGGTGATGTGATATCCAAATGGCTAAAACAACTCACATGCAATGGACTTGATTTCTCAAGTCCATTGGCATGTGCGAAATGTCATCGCGGAAATGTCTACAAATGTGCAGACTCCTCACTGAATAACGACTCCAAAGTATCCAAGGTAAGGCTCTTATTGAAAGACAGAGAGTGCCAATATTTTAATTGTTCATGCATGTAAGCACTTCTAGATCCATGGTGCTGGATTTAGATTTAGTTGCACTTACAGCATTGTCAGTGAAATGAGTTTTATAAATACAAATACCATTTAGTGGCTGGTAGTAAAAGGGGATAGAGAAAAAGGGCATCCTCTAATGGAGAATAGCAAGCAACACATCACATTTCATGTCAGCTTTTAAATGTCCCATAGTAAAATGCTTGTGTTTGTGTGTTTTCCCTGTACTAATACATCTACCTGCTTTGCTTTTTGTTGCCAAACTTTAGAACTGAAAAATGTGGTTGGCCAAGAGTTCTTTAATCCCTCCTCCCGCTCCTTTTGAGAACAGCTGGAATGAAGAGTTTAGGTGAGAATGTGATGATTGGTTGGGAGTGATCAGTAGGGTGGAGTTAGGTAAGGCAGAGGAGGAATTTACCTGTCTAGGTAAGTCAGTGGGAGGTCAAGAAGAGAACAGAAGAGGTGGTGTAACTTGTTTGGTCTTGTCATCGCAAAGCAGAGTACTTGGAACTATTTTTACTTCCTAGTTAAAGGTAAGTTAAACTCTAACTAAACTGTGTTTGCTTAGGAGGATAAGATGTGTACCTCAATTTAAGTACACACAGTCAAAGCTTGCTCAGAGCTGGCCGTGTATTTTTCTGTTCAGACTGTCTTTCTTGCTTTTACTTTCTCTGACATCCTTTGGGCTGTTAAAGGATTATGGAAAAGTTGGATTTTCCTCCTGCATGTGAGTGGTACAACACAAGCTTTTCATTATAGAGTGAGAGAGAAAGGATCTTTACTGATAGCTTGAAGTAAACAGTCCAGGTTGTTTTTAAAAATGACATCTAGTTTCAAGATCTGCGGCTGAGTAGTAACAATCAAAACTAGGAGGGAAAATAGAATTTTGTAATAAAAAGATAAGAGAACAGGTTGATCAATAAATGAAGATGTAAGTGAGCAGTAAAAATTCTTAGTTTTGATTAAATGTCTTATTAGTATTGGAGGGAGAAACAAAGCTTGTTTTAAGAAAGCTTGCAGTGATTAGCAATGTTTAGATGCATTTCTGACACACGCTTAGTTTGAAAGTACCCCCCCCCCCCCTCATGCATTCAGGGAAGAAATGTGCTTCTTTTCCATTAAAGAGAGGAACTGTGCATACTTGTAATTTAATATTGAGCAGTTCAGATTGTACAGATTAGTTGTAAAACTGAAGCAAATGATTACTAGATTATTTAGATCACTATATTTAATTGGTGTAGAATTATTGGATGAGGCATGTATCTGTCTGCAAGGCTGTATGTTCTAGGTCTGAAATGAGGGCAACTTTATAAAAAATTCTGCAAAATATGATAGAAGCTTCTTCCTGGAAGCACCATACAGTACAATGATATAAATAATTGGTCTTGATATTGGTTTTGGGATTAATTCTTTTTGTAGAAATTGCAGACAACTGATTCTGTTTGATTGATTTACAATGTGAGGTTATTGGTGTTCTAATAAATCAAGGGATGGTTTTCTAAAAGTTTTTTCAACCTCTTCCCTCAGCAACTATTAGAAATTATAACAGATGATACTACTGAAAACAAGCATACACAACTTTTAATTTATTTACCAGAATGCGGTTCATTTAAATCCCTGATGAGTGCTTTTTACTGTCACATATAGTAAGCAAAAGCTGGAGGAGAAAAAGCTTCAAGCGACTGGGTTCATATTGTTGGGTTAGTGGTTATGCAGCTCTATTGTGGAATAGTTTGTTTCACAAGAGCTCATTGGAGTAAGTCTTCATATGTCCTTGCTTATCCTGTTCTCTAAGAAAGAGCTGTTTGCATTTTAAGTAGCTGATGATTTTATTGATTTTTTTTTCAAGTTTAGTTTCAGAGGGATGTGCTGACTAAGAGAAGAAAAATTCACATTCACATCCCTGTTTGGTTATAAATATTACTTTATGACCTTGGTCCACTCAGTAGTCCTCAGCCTAGATTAGTATAAGGCTGGCATGGGAGAACCATGACTATACCCTGAGTATATCTTGTGATAAGTATGGGGTATGAACATTATAATTCAGTAAGTGGAGCAGTAACGGTAGAAGTGGAAATGGAGAGAGAGCAGTTATTTACTATTAGTAAAAGTAAAGGTTGCCCTTGCTCAAAAGCCAGTCATATCCAACTCTAGGGTACAGTGCTCATTTCTGTTTACAGCCAAAGAGCTGGCACTGTCTTCATCTGCAGACATTTCCATGGTCATGTGGCAGGCATGACTAGACAACAGAGTGCATGGAACACTGATACTTTCCCACTGAATTGGTCCCTATTTATCTACTTATAATTTCTTGCTTTCGAACTGCTAGGTTGGCAGGAGCTGGGACAGAGATGGGAGCTCACTCCGTTCTGTAGGACTCAGGTTTTGAACTGTTGACCTATCAACCTTCCAGTCATCAAGTTCAGCTTCCAACTCCCTACTCCATAAAAACATATTCAAGATAGATTAATGATTATAGTAAGGAGGGCATCTCTTATCTAGGTATTCACTTTCCAGAACTAAACGCTACTTCCCTAACCCTGCCAATTAAGTAACAAATTGTGAGTGTGTGTGACATTAAACTATATTTATAATGCCCCTTGTTGTGTTTCACTAGAATGTTGCACAAGTACTACTTTTGTGGCAGAACAAGCAATGTCATCTAGGAGCTGAAATAGTGATACAACTAACAACCTGATCAAAGTGTCTTGTTCCTGTTATATATATATAAAAGATAATCAGAAGTTATCTTATGTGCAATTTGGGGTCAGTAGAGTTGTGTGTGTATGAAATCATTCTGTTTTTATGGCTGTGTTTTGGCATATGCTGATTTAAAAGCTTCACCTGTAACTGAAAGTCACATAGGCGGGATTGGCAACACCTATTTCCTTTAGTTGGCGCATGCATATGTTATTAGTATCTTGTGTGTGAACACACCCTGGATTCACTTCCTCACAAATGGACAGCAGCATATTCAGAAAACCCTTCACTGCTCTGTCCTGTATTCATAATCAGTGTCATTGAATTGTTGGGCTCAAGGTTAGTTAATATTTAACATCTCCAATTTTAGAGCTATAAATAGTGACACTTTTGTAAGGGCTGAAAGCCTTCAGAACAGCTGGCTTTGGAGCTACAAATATCCTGAAGAGGTTCAGCTATTTATTTATTTCTGACACCAGCTGCTTTCTATATTTCACTACCACATTTTTGAATAGGATTAACATATATACTTGAGTATAAGCTGAGTTTTTTAGCCCCAAAGAAGTGACTCTGCTTATACTCAGGTCAATGACCACAAGGGTCTCAGAACTGTGCTGGATTGGGATGTGCCAATAATTTAATTAATTTTACCATATTTTCATGTGTAACCCACTAGTAGCTGCTGCATTTCCCACTCTCAGCTCACACTCGGATCAACATATTTTCCTGGGTTTTCAGGTCAAAATTAGGTACCTCGGCTTATATATGGGTCAATTTATACTCGAGTATATACTGTGATGATAACTGCTTGTTCATGTAAGGTACTGTATTTAATCATTTCCCTCCTTGTCACCTTGAAGGCACATAGCTTCTTTTAGTTTTAAAAGTAAGTTGTTTGTCTTGATATGTCTAGTTCTACATAGGTTTCAGCAGGTATGGCAAAAAATAAATAAAAACAAAATATAAAAGTGCTCTTAAAACCAACAGATTTATTTCACTCTGAACTTTTTGTGAATTACAAGCTACTTCTTTGCACACATTTGAGATGCTGATTATTGCCCACAAGAACTCACAGTGAATTTTTTAAAATTTATTTTTTTAAATTGTCATTCATGTGCAATATGCCTAGTCCTATGATGGCTAACCTTGACACTCCAGGTGTTCTTGAACTTGAACTCCAGAAGCCCTGATCAGCAGGAGTGCTGACTTGGGCTTCTGGTAATTGAAGTCCAAGAACACCTGGAGTGCCAAGGTTAGCCATCACTGGTACACGGTGATAATTTTAACCCCATCTAATGATAATTTGTTCTTACATTTTCTAGTATGATGCACTGTCTTCCTTTTGAAATAGCTCTGTATATTCACATCTGTATGGTTCCTTCCTTCTTTATAATAAATGGCATTACACAACTGATGTCCAAGAAGATATGTGCAATAAAGTTTCATCAGGGTCTTTTTAAAGGCTAAAGATGTTCTTATATCCCCAATAGAGGGGGGAAATTGTGTTGTTTTTTTTTAAAAAAAAAATCTTAATGTCAAATTGCGAGCAAGTAACTACTACAGTGATTCTTAGATTTATGTCTTCTAGATGTTTGACATATCAACTTCTAGAATTCCTAACCATTGACCATTCTGGCTGGTCTTTCTGGCAGCTGAAGTCTAAGTACTGACAGAAGACATTTGGGCATACCTGTCAAGTGTGGCTCCAGACAATATGGGACCTGCACAGAAAGCTTCTACGCATGTGCAGAAGGCTTCTACGCATGTGCAGAAGGCTTCTACGCATGCACAGAAGGCTTCTGCACATCCCCTTCTGCACCGAACCCTTCTACACATGCACAGAAGGGTTCTGTCCATGCGTAGAAGGATTCTGCGCAGAAGGGGATGCGCAGTAACTACTTTCCCCCGCCGTCAAATTACGGGATGGCAGCGGCTCCGGGAGGGAAAGTAGAAAAAGCAGTGCTGAATTACGGGAAATCTCAGCCAAAACGGGATACTTGACAGCTATGCATTTGGGCTATGCTTGACATGGTTGCTCTGTAGAATTCCTTGATGAGAATCATGTCACTAGACTGGCATCAGGTGTTCTTAAAAAGCTTATAGAGCTCTAACTGCATAATGCCCCTGCCCTCTTACATGTTTTTTGAAGCTAGTGTCATTTATCTGGAAAACGGAACTCACATAGTTTTATAGGAAATGTAGCAGCTCCTCCAGTGGCTTAGTGGTTAAGACACTGAGCTTGGAGACTGGAAGGTTGGGTTTCGATACCCGAGGGCTGTACTTGTGTGTGTGTGTGTGTAAAAGGAGCCTCATTCAGACGTCCCCTGAGCAGAGTTTTTCCAGCAAAAATCCTTTCAACCCAGAATAATCACTGACACAAAAGTATTATTTCGTTGTTCCCGCAAGGGGACAATGACAATAAAGATTTATCTTATCTTACTATTATTATAGGAAATGTAACATGGCAGTTGTATCAAATCACCTTGTCCTGATAGAGTATTGCTGCTGTAGTCCCTAGGTGAACATAAAATGCAGTACCATAATTGACATACATGGGCCACTATCTATAATTAGGATAGTTTTCTCTTTATGGTATGAAACTGCCAGTGGAAGAGTGGTACTTTTGATCAAAGTGGGGTATTCTTTCTGGTAGTTTGAGAAGACACACTCTAATATGCTTTGTAATGTATTATATTTAAAAGGGGAGTTGGTATGTTATTGCATTTTTAAAAGGAGCTGCTCAATATTACTGAAGCGAAATACCAGTTATCTATTGCTAAGAAAAATAGTCTTCCAGTTTCTTGCTGGATGAACTTAAGGAATGTGACATAAGCAAAGGGGTGGAGCTGGAAACATGTCTTGCCAGTTACAAAGCTTGTGATCACATCCTTGCAAGGCAGTGTGGTGTGATGTACTGAGTAAAGGGTGTGGGATCAGTAGAAAACTAGCTAGGATAGATGTCATTCTTACCTCTGTCATTGGTTTAGTCACTTACTCGTGGGTAGGGCCCTTAGTTTCTTGGATGAAGTTCATGAGATTCAGAGGTGGCTTCAATCTGCAGTTAAAACATTCAAATTTGACCAAGCAAAAGATCTGTCAAGTGAGGTTAAGCATTATGTACAAAACAGGGAGAAGGGAAACTTTAAATAGAGCAACTGGGAGATCCTGAGTACTGGAATTTGTATCTATTTATTTGGAAGGGGTAAGGAAGAGAGTAATGAAGAAATAGATCAGTTGATGGAGGAGCAGAAAGGCTATGAAAGAAGTCAGATACCCTGGGTAATTTACAGCTCTGACTTTTCTGGTGAGATACTAAGAGACATGGGAAGCTGTGGTGACCTGAGTTGGCAGAGTCAGATGTAAAATTGTATGATATGGATAGGTCACAGTTCAGAATTAGCTATTAGATAGTCCATTGCTGGCTGATCACAGAGGGTGCACCTTGGGGAGTTATGACTGGACTTTGGACCATAGAATGTGGACTTCCACAAGTCAATCATCTCCATCATGCTGTTCAACATCTATTTGTTGTTCAACATCTATATGTAACTGAGGACCGTTTACCTTTTATCCTGGCTGTGCTTCGTTGTTTGTATCTTGTCTTTTGTTTCTATTTTCCCACTGCTTTCTTTTGATTGTAACTTTAATTATGTTTTGACACTTTTTGTATATTTTATATTGTATTTTTCTTGTTAACGTTTGCTGAACATGTGCCAATGTAAACCGCTCTGAGTCGCCTTCGGGCCGAGTAGAGCGGTATATAAATTAAAGTTGTTTATTATTATTATTATTATTATTATTATTATTATTATTATTATTATTATTATTATTATTATTATTATTATTATTATTATTATTATTATTATTATTATTAGTATTATTATTAGTATTATTATTATTATTACATGAGGCCACTGAGTGAGGTCAGGAGATTTGGGCTGATGTGCCACCAGTATGCTGATGACATGCAGTTCTATCTCTCATTTAAACCTTCTGCACTGTCAAGAACTTTGAATGCTGCCTGAACATAGATTTGGACTGGATGAGGGTGAACAGACTATAACTGAACCCATACAAGTCAGAGATCATGTTGTTAACTGCATCATCTACCTGCCCATGGGGAATCACTCCCATCTTAGATGAAGTTACTTTTCTCATTAAGGATAAGGTTTGCAGTCTGGGTGCATTGCTGGACCCAGCACCATTGATGGAACATCAGACTGGTCTACTTAACCTTTTCCCATTGACACTATTGCCCAGCTGTGACCTTTCATAGGTTGCACATCCCAGTGATGGTGAACCTTTTAGAGACCGAGTGCCCAAACAGAGGGGCGGCACAAACTCTGTGCTGGGGGAGGGAAGAAGCACTCCCATTGGGCTGCTGAGTAGAGGGGCGGGGTGAACTCTGTGCTGAGGGAAAGAGGAAGTGCTCTCATTGGGCTGCTGGACAGAGAGGCGGGGTGAACGTGCTGGGGGAAGGGAGGAAGTGCTCTCATTAGGCTGCAGGGCAGAGGAGCGGGGTGAACTCTGTGCTGGGACAATGGCGCATGTGCCAACAGAGAGGGCTGTGAATACCTTATCTGGCACATGTGCCATAGATTTGTCACCACTGGCATATCCCTAACAACTAAAGGGCTCATGCACTAGTAATCTCAAGGACTGACTACCGCAATGTTCTTTGCTTTGGGCTTCTTTTGAGACTGCTGCAGAGACTTCAAAAGGCCTAGAATGAAATGGCCAGATTACGGATGTAAATAGATACTCTCTTGCAACCTTATGCTGGTTACCTGTCAGCTTCAAGGTTTTGATCTGAACAAATAAAGCCTCCATTGTTGGAGACCTTGTTACATGATGGAGCACCTCCATCTGTGGCTATCTGCCCATCACATTAGATCTGCTTAGTCTTTGTGTCTGAGGATGTCAATCCCAAGAGGGATCCATAAATCAGTAACAAGAAATTGGGCTTGCTCAGTGCTGGTTCTTGCAGGTAGTCTGTGAAGCCCTGTCCCTCCTTACTTTTAGAAAATAAATTAAAACTCTGGTGGTTGGTGCAGTGGCTAAACTGCTGTACTGCAGCCAAAAGGTTGTGAGTTTGATCCTGACCATGGTTCAAGTTTGACTCAGCCTTCCATCCTTCCGAGGTCATAAAATGAGTATCCAGCATATTGGGGGGAAATGCTAATTAACCTGTGAACTGCCCAGAGAGTGCACTAAGCACTATGGTGTGGTATATAAGTGTGATAGCTTTGTTTTTTGCTTTGCTTTAGAATCAATCTTATACCTTCTAAGCTTTTATTGTCCACTGTATTATCATCTCTGTCCCAGCTCCTGCTAACCTAGCAGATCGAAAGCAAGAAATTGCAAGTAGATAAATAGGGACCACTTTGTGGGAAAAGATCTTAGGGATATGAAAGGAGACTTATTCGGGCATCCCACTGAGCAGAGTTTCTCCAGCAAATATCCTTTCAACCCAGAATAATTTCTGACATGAAATTATTATTATTGTTATATGCTATTCTCTTCGGTTTGTTTCATTCTGAATGAATTATTTGTTGCTTTTTTAAACAACCGTGTTAACTGCCCATGTCGCAATTGGCTGAGCTTGAGGTCGTGCACACTGCCCAAATTTAGCGCTTTCCCCTCCTGTCTGCTGCTTCGTGGCCCAGGCTGAGGCATTCCGCTGTCCGCGCATTTTACCGGTGGCACGGATCTCGAGCCCAGTTAAGCTGGTATTGGGAAGATGACTTATCCGTTTCTAAGCGGAATGGTGGTAGCAGTTTATGTGGCAAAGTCTCAGTCCTCTTTATATGTGCCAACTCCCAAACAACCACGCAAACAGACAAAGAGGATCCGGCCCTGAGAAAGTGATATGACATAAAAAGTTACTTTTTACCTTCAAAGGTGGAATGTCCAGTCTATGAAGTTTCCCAGGCTCCTGAAAACAAAAGCAACCCTCCCTTCTGGGTTTCTTGGTAGCAATCCCTTACCTTAAAATGTCCCCTATGTGAGCTGCACTGCTCTTAAGTTTATGTGGGTATGCATGTGTAGCCTTATTTCTGGCTTCACAAACCTGTTATCAGTTCCTCGATGAAACTCCCCTTCTTCATCAAAGACACGACTCAGCAGCGTGCCTTTTTGAAGATTTATTGAAGCTTAACATTCATCCATAATATGCAGGATAAACATTGCAAAGAACTAATCTACTTCTATTCTAACTTAGAATCTAATAAAATAATAAAAGAGAAATTGGCTAAACTCATTAGCTCGTAAGCTGTGGGCTAGTAGCCCTCATTCGAGACGTAGCTGGTTCATAGCCTCGATTACCTGTAAGAGAACTGCAAGGGCCTATGTGGAGAAAGACCCTCTCCAAAGCTAAAAACTCCTGGCTTTTTATACCTTTTTCACCTACTCGTCACACCTTCCTTTAGAATGTGAGAGATGTAAGATGTTTGATTGTTTTGTCTATTTTCTTGTTGATCTGAATTTTCAGGTGTTTATCACAGTGTACTCATACCTGGGATTCCCCTTTGATTGACATCCCTCTTCTTAATCATGTGCTAATGTGTGGAGTGTGCTGCTAGGCTAATGATGTAGATGCTTTCTCTCTCTGAGAGTTAGCCTTTCTCAACCTTAAGAGAAAATTAAACTACAGTGTAACTTAAATGGAAATTAAGTAATTTAAAGAAATAGTAACGACCCCCAATGGATTTTCACGACAGCCCAAAGTAGTCAATGCGCTAGATGGGCAGGAAAAAAAATCTCAATCAACAAACACTCCCTTGTCTCACTTTGTGACTGAATCCCACCTCTGTCCAGCTTGAGGCAACCATTTGTTTAGCATTTTATTTGATAAGAATTTCTGCAGATTTAAAACTGTGGGTTTGAGATGTCTCTGGCTAAGTTTGATCATAGCTAATGTTGATGAGACAGACTGTCATGCTAAACTATGTTGGAACTGTGGAATGAGAATGCAAATCATTCATAGAATGGAGAAAATATTCAAGTCAAGATGCACAAACCATGGCTAGTATGAATGGAAACATGATAGCAGGTTTCCAAACCCAGGCATGATGGGAGTAGCAGAGGATGTGCTTGTTGATGTAAACAGTTAGCAGAGTGGTATGCAGTGGCCAGCAAGAGATTTGCACCTGGCAAGGCGGTCCCTTGTGAGAAAAACAGTCAGACAGATCTTGGTGCAGAAGAAAAACTCAACCTAGGTTTACTCAGGAAGTAAAAAGGTGCAAGTATATATAGTGCAACAACTGTAACACAAAACAGGCATATTCTCTTGGGCTGCTCAGTTGACCTCACTGAGACAGTTCAGTTGTGCTATATACAAGTCCATACAGTTCATTAGCAGTCTAGTCCAGCAGGGTAAATGCAAGCTGTAATTACAGACAAAGCCAAAGAGTTCTACAGCTTCTGTCCTCCTGGTGGAGGCTTACCCCAAGTAGTCCTTCTTTGTCCAGTAAGCACAGGTGTCATCTCAGGCAAAAAGCCACCATCAGGATCAGTGCAAAGATTCAGTCCTCGTAGCAGGTTCTGGAAGTCGCAGGAATCTTCATCCACTGTCAGTAGAGAAAGTTGAGCATTGTAGCTGGAAGTCTACAATCTCGCTCTGACCTAAATACTGTACACCAGCCCATGGAGCACATCAGGGAAAAGTGCCAGCACCTGTGTGCCCCTGCATAGGCTCTTAAAGGCATCACAGACACAATATGCCGTGCAACCAGTTAGGGTGTGAGGCGAAGACTTACATCCCCTACCAGTGCTTCAATACATTTTTCATCTCTCTGATTTCTGCCCTTGGCTGACCTTGCAAATGATTTTAGAGCCAGGCTGGGATCCTCTTACCATTGGCCCAGGTTTCATATTCATTTTCTAAATTCCAGGCTTTGAAGCAAATTTCAGGACTTTCTCCTTGCAATTTGTTTCATCCCTGCTTAGCAGCACCCT
The DNA here is from genome assembly GCA_035047345.1 of Bradypodion ventrale. Lineage (NCBI taxonomy): Eukaryota > Metazoa > Chordata > Lepidosauria > Squamata > Chamaeleonidae > Bradypodion > Bradypodion ventrale. Next base: position 62,154,668 of record JAWDJE010000004.1, read on the forward strand.
CATTGCAAACCTGTATAGCTGGCTCTCTGCAATATTTGTGAAGGAATAAAACTAGGACAAGGGTGTGAGTAGCTACTAATAATGGTGCCCTTCTATTATTCCTTTTGGCAGAGGTAGCATGACTATGAATACTGTTTGCTATGGGACATGAGCAAGAGGTTGCTATTAAATTTGTGGTCTTCTCACTGGCATCTGGCTGAAAAGGAGTGTTAAACAAGACAGGCCTTTTTCTACCATAGCTGAGTATGGCATTCAAATTCAATATAACATTCTTGCTGTGTATGAAAAAACAAAGCAGGAACTGAAGATGGGTCTCCTACAAACGACCTCTGTGCTTAGTAGTACCTGGTGTGCAGTGTGTGTGTTCTGTCTCTTTAAGGCATTTGCCTTAACACAAGGAATGTCAGATATGTGCTAGGTAAACTCACACCTTGGCCTCTGTCCAAAACAAATATGCTTGATACCAGTAATACCTGCAATTTGTCAATGTTACAAGCCCATAAGTTTAAAATAATAATCGTCATTGTTATGAACATTTGCTTCTCTTGCTAATTTTAAGGGAATTTGTTCTTATGAAAAGAAATGTTGTCCTTACCAAATAAGATAATGCAATATATATCAAATGTGAGTGTTATTTTCCCAATTCCCCTTAATGTTAACCTGTTCAGAATCTGGGCTATATTTTGAGAAACCTGGCTGGTAGTGTCTAGGGACCAGCCAACAATTACGTGATCCTTGAAGCGGGGAGGGGATCTGCCATCTGAATTACAGAAAAATTACGTGGGGGTGGGGGGTCAGGTCAAAGATTACATAATCCATTTGAAGCTGTTGTGCATTAGGCACCAATAGTGAAAACTCTAAAAATTAGAGTTTTGATACAAAAGCTTTGGATTTCATAATTTTAAAGGGGGGGAGGGGGTCAAAGCTAAAATTACGGTCGGATTACATAGGGGGGAGGGGGTCAATTCCCCCCCAAATGGATCACATAATTGTTGAATGGCCCCTAGTGTGAAAACCTACTCAAAAGCTGGCTCTAAATCTTAATCTATAAGAAAGGGATGTGGCTGTGCGTGTGCGGAATGCATTCTCACACTTGTCCAGCCTATCCTGTAATGCACCATTCAAACTTACCTTACTTCCCTGACAACATCGCTGCAAGGGTCCAGAGAACGAGAGTGAGTCCAGCGCCCCACAAATGCCAACAAAAACCCCAACTCCCAGCATCCTCCATGACATGCCACAGCCAATCAGGCAGGACAGCCCGAGCATGGAGGAGGCAAGACAGCTAGCGCGCGAATGCTCCAGCCAATGGCTGCATCACGCACGCTACAGCTGAGGGCCCTCCCTGCAGAGTGGGGAATGCAAAGGCGCCAGGCAGGGATCCAACCAGGGAAGGGACCTCCCCTGATGGATACCTGCCTCTCGCCCTTGCCATTGAGCCAGCCCTCAAAACAGCGGAGGGGAAAATGCACAGGTGGCAGCCAGCGATCTGCCAGGGAGAGCACCTTCCCTGATGGATACCTGCCTCTCGCCCTGCCATTCCACCTCCGCTGTTTTGAGAACAGTCTTTGAAACAGCAGAGGGGGAAATGCAAAGGCGCCAGGCAGGGATCTGCCAGGGAAGGCATCTCCCCCGACGGCAGGTATCCAAGGCAGGTATCCATCAGGGTAAGTGCCTTCCCTGGCGGATACCTGCCTTGCTGGCAGGGAAGGGGGAACGGATCACATCTGCCTCCCTCCTTCCCTGCCTCCACCTGGCACCGGCAGGGAAGGGGGAATGGATAGCGTCCGCCTCCCCCCTTCCCTGCCTCCCCCGGGGTGCAAGAAGGAAAGGTGGAATGTATCACATCTGCCTCCCCCTTCCCTCCCTACTCACCCAGGTGCCAACAGGGAAGGGGGACGGATCGCATCCACCTCCCCACCCTTCCCTGCCTCCCCCCGGGTGAAGACAGGGAAGTGGATTGTGTCTGCATCCCCACCCTTCCCTGCCTCCCCCCAGGCAAAGACAGGGAAGGGGGAACGGACTGCGTCCACCTCCCTCCTCCCCTGCCAACTCACCCGGACACAGGCGGAGAGGGAAGGTGAGAAGGCAGGCTACTTTCCGCCCAGGGACGCACCTCCCTGGATGAAGAGTGGCCTGCCAGCTCCCCTCTTCCCCTCGCTGTGTCGAGAGCAGCTCTCAAAACAGCAATGGGAAAAAGGGAAGCTGACAGTCCAGCTGCTCTTTGTCCAGGAACACGTGTCCCCGGACGAAGAGCGGCCTGCCAGCTCCCCTCTTCCCCATTGCTGTGTCGAGAGCAGCTCTCGAAACAGCGATGGGAAAAAGGGAAGCTGACAGTCAGGCCATTCTTCGTCCGGGAATGCGCATCCCCAGACAAAGAGCGGCCTGCCAGTTCCCCTTTTCCCCTCGCTGTGTCAATAATCAATAACCCCCAGCAAGGCCAGGCAATCAGCTAGTAAAAAAAAAATCCTGGATTAGGAGTGTTTCCACACCTCTGGCTTTCCTATTCCCTTCAAGCATTTATAGTGTTGACATATTTGCAGTGGAATTATAAACTACAGAAAGCATCTCAAAATAACAGTTCCCTGGTGGCTCAGTGAGTAAAAGTAATGTGCTTGGAGACTGACAGGACAGGGTTTGATTCCCCAAGAGCTGCATGATAGGCACATGAAAGGAGCGTCATTCAGGCACCCCCTGCAAAAATCCTTTCAACCCTGAGTAATTTCTGATACGAAAACACATCTCAAAATAACTTCTACTGTTTCTTATCTAGAATGAATTATGTTAAACTAAAAGAGAAGCAATTTAAATTGAGGCTATTGAATGGGAGTTAACTATAAAAAAATTAACTTCCAAACAACATACTGTATAAATATTTGAGAGGAAGGAGGTGAAAAAGGCTGGTTTCAAACTGGCTCACTGTGGGCAGTATGCTCGCTTACTAAATCACCAAACTGAGCTTGACATGTTCAGCTCGCCCACCCCTGAGGCTAACTGGGGCCTCTACTCTCCTTTATTAAATTATCTGGCTTAACCAAGACTGCTCGAAACCAGGCTTTCTCAACATTTTTGGGTCATGGGTCGGATTACTCCCCCTCAGATGGCTGAGTTGGCCAGTCATGTGGTTCCATGCAAGTTTTCGTGCATATTCACATATTTTTGTGTGTTTTCGGTGCATTTTCATGCAGTTTTTGTGCATTTTTCACACATTATTCTGAGTTCTCGTGTGAAAACATGTGTTTTTGCCACATTTTCTGTGCGTTTTTGGTGCTTCTGCCACTTTCAGCAGCGGCAGAAACGAGGGCCGAGGGCCACATGAAATGGCTCCATGGGCCACAGCTGGCCCAGCAGAGGTGTGTGTGTGTGTGTGTGTGTGTGTGTGTGTGTGTGTGTGTGTGTGTGTGTGTGTGTGTTGTACCTATTTTTGACACAAGTGCTGCTATGGAGTAAACACAGTCGAAAGTAATGTTGCATTAATAGTAAAACCACATTTCTGAGAGAACTGATGCATCCATCTTATCAGGTTCTTTCTCAACAGTCCAAAAGAAGATTCTTTCCTTAAAAGAGTAATCTGATCATGAACAAGAGGTTGTAATAATCTTCTGAAGAGGAGAAAAAGAAACTAAAGTGTTGATTTGGCATTTCCTCAGTCCCAGGCCAAAAGGAAGAGTGACAGCAATGGATGAGAAAGAAGTACAATGAGAAAAGAGGTGCGGGTGCATGCGGGAGGGAATTATACAGCTGCATTGTGAGTTGTATGGCACAATGATGGTTCAGCCTTTAATATTGATTTGTTAATGTGTCCGAACTATTTACTCTTCCCTTTCAGTTAAACAGTAACTAGAATGGGGACTGACAGGTAAACATGGAAATTGCTGTAGACTGGTGCTCTGGATCAGAAAGCCACCTGCCTACAAATGTGTTTTTGTGAAAAGTACTTACCATAATCCGTGAACTAATATTGCTATCTAAGAAGCAGAGGTTAAGAATGGGAGCTTTCAGTCTCAGGACAGCGTGGCTTGCAAAGTGAACTTGATCCGATCCATGAAAACTAACATTAAAATACTGTAGTTAGTCTGTAAGGCGCCATGGTGTTTTTTGTCTTTTACTGTATTTTATTTACTGTCTGATATATTTGCACAGGCTAACACGGCTACCACTTCAAAAATTTGATCTGCATAATGTGAATATAAATAATATGTTCACCATACAAGGACAGTGCAGTAATTAACAGGATAGTTATACAGAGTGGTGCTTTTTTAAAAAAGAAGTGTGTGTGGAAACATGTGTTACGTGAGTGAGTAGCTTTGATGGCTAAGTGAGAGCCATTCTTGGAGGTTTGCAAGAATGACTGTGCTTATTGGTACAACCAATTTAATGTATTAAAGCAGGGATTATCAACCTGTGGCTCGTGGGCTGCATCCGGCCCACAGCACCATTTCATGTGGGGGCCCCACCACCTCCACCACACCAGGAAATGCCATGTGGTGGAGGAAGGGCAAAATAGCCATATGGCCTCCAAAGCTGTCTGAGGGAGCGTGACCTGGCCCCTGGCTTAGAAAGGTTGAGAATTCCTGTATCAAAGGAATGGGAGTAATAATCTGAGGCATATATTGGCAAATGGGCTATGATTGCTGTGAATATGGGATTATTTATTGAACCAACTGCCTTTGAATGTAGGAGAGGAAACACATTTGTTGACATCCTAAATATAAGACAAGAAAATAAATTCTTATATAACAGCTACCAGTGTTCATTAATAACCTTATCTTCAAGTATGTCCTCCATTTGTAACATATGGTTAAGGTTCTGTCTTATGTTTGCTGTCCACAGATCTTGGGTCATCCTGGGCTGCAGTTTTACCTGAGTTGTGATATGCCTAAAAAAGATTTGTGGGTAGAAATATCTGACCCAGACACAGCAACAGTTGTTGGCAGTGCAGGCAGTTGTGACAGCATTATCAGCAACAATTCCAGCTCATCTGAAATGGTAAGCTTTAATTTTCCTACTCCAAATTGAAGCCTTACAAATTTTAAGCTATAACAGATGGCTAAAATGTTTAAGAAATATAGATCTGTAAGCACCATCTTAAACTTGGATGAAAGCCTTCAGGCAACATTTCTGTAACTACCTGCAAGGTAGGATATGTTACAGTAAATCTTCATAGGTAATTAAGTAGTGAAAGCTGCATACTATACAATAGCCTTTTCTTTCAACAGAAGAGATTTGGCTTATGAATGTTGTAGCTATTGTTTATCTTTACCTATAAAATGGTGGATGGGCCGTGCGTGTCTAGCATGCGTGGCCACACCCGGCCCAACCATCCTATACTGAGCCGGCCACACTTACCTTATGTCCCTGCGAGCATCACTGCAAGAGTCTGGACGCCGAAAGTGGGGCAACCACCCCATGAACACGAAGAAAAAAAACCCTAAAAGGCCCAGCGTCTTCCGCGCCGCACCATCCCTCAGCCAATCAGGCTGAAGGACGCGAATGTGGAGGAGGCTGAAAAGCTGGTGTGCGCAAAATAAAAAACTACCTCACACAGCGGGAGCGCAAGGACGCAGAAGGTGGATGCAGCACTTCACCACCCACACTTTCCCAACCCCCCCCCCCAAAGCCACGGCAAGTCCAGCGCCAGCTTTCTTCCCCGGGGCCACTGGGAGAAGAGGGGCTCCCTCTCCTCCCCGCTACCCCTCCAAAGCCGTGGCGAGGCTGGCACCGACCTTCTTCCCTGGGGCTGTGGGAAGAATAGGGACTCCTCCTCCCTGCTACCCTGCCGAAGCCATGGCGAGGCTGGAACAGCGGTGGGGGTAATAGAAAGGCGACAGCCAGCAATCCGCCAGGGAGAGCACATCCCATTATGGATCACTGCCTGCTGCCTTTGTTTTTTCCCCATTAACTGTTTCGAAGGCTGACACGAAGCAACCTTCGAAACAGTTAATGGGGAAATGCAAAGATGCCAGCCAGCGATCCGTAAGGGGAGGTGCTCTCCCTGGTGGATCGCTGGCTGTTGCCTTTGTATTACCCCCACCACTGTTTCAAGAGCTGACACGAAACACCAGTGGGGGTAATACAAAGGTGGCAGCCAGTGATCCACCTGGGAGCACGCCTCCCCTTACGGATCGCTGGCTGGCGCCTTTGTAATTCTCCCTAAACTGTTTTGAAGGTTTGCAAAAAAAAAACCAACCCATCGAAACAGTTGAAACAAAGGCATCCTACCCCCATGGCAGGAAAAGGGGGAAACAGAAAGCTTCCGCCTCCCACCCTTCCCTGCTCCCCCCCCAGGCAGGGAAAGGGGGAAATAAATGCTTCCGCCTCCCCCTTCCCTCCCTACTCACCCGGGCACAGCCTCCTCACCTGCAGCCTCCTTTCTCTCTCTCTCTCTCTCTCTCTTTCTCACACACACACACACACACACACACACACACACACACACACACACACACACACACACACACACACACACACCTGCTAGACTGCTTCTCTCTCTCTCTCTCTCTCTCACACACACACACACACACACACCTACCTGCTAGACCGCTTCTCTCTCTCTCTCTCTTGCACACACACACACACCTGCTGGACTGCTTCTCTCTCTCTCACTCTCTCTCTCTCTCTCTCTCTCTCTCTCACACACACACACACACACACCTGCTGGACTGCTTCTCTCACTCTTTCTCTCTCTCCCTTCCTCTTTCTCCTTTTCTCTCTCTCTCTCACACACCCCTGCTGGGCTGCTTCTATCTCTCTCCCTCCCTCCCTCATTTTCTCTCTCTCTCTCTCTCACACACACACACACTTCCTGGGCTGCACATTTCAAACCTGCCCGGTAAGGCCGGGCACAAATAGCTAGTTGTCTATAATATCTATACAGGTGGGATAAGAAAGGCTGTTCACGTTCTAGGTTCTTACATTCTGACTAAAATAAAGGCACATTTATATTTAAAATCTTAGTTTACTTTGTGAAATGTTGAATGTAATCTCCAACTACTATTTCTTTTTCACGCAGAGAGAGATTAAAAAGCAGCAGAAGTGGATCACATCTGGTTTTGATTTTTGGGGGTGCTTTGTTTGAATCTTGTTTGCATCTTTTCAAAATACATTGGTGGGAGCAAAACTTAAATCTTGAACCTGACTCTCTAACCAAGCTTTAGCCATTGCATCTCTCTTTATCATGAACTATTTTCACAGATTCTATTTAAATTTACTCTACAAATTAACCTGCAACCTGTTAGGGGTAAGAGACCTTTAGCTCTCCATATGTTTGGGCTAGAGCTTCCATTAACCTACCAAGCATGGATAATAGTAAGTGATAAAGGCATTTGTGGTATGTAGGGAAAAAGAAACACAACCCAATATCACTCATACTTTGAGGGAGGAGTGAATTCTTTTCCACTGAGTGTGAAGATACCTATGTCATTGGCTCACAATGCCTGCTTTGCATCATTCATACATTGTGCTTCCTGTCTGACTTGAAGTTTACTATATATGTACTAACCACAAATTACAATTCTGAATTGAAATTCCATTCATTGCACTAGAAGTGAATTTATGTATGCAGTATGATAGTACAGTTTCCCTGTTGTGTGGTTTTTGCCTTGCTTTCTGTCTATGTAGACATTTTTCTTATATGATTTCATTTTCCATAGATGAACATAGTAGAATGGCCAAATGGAGGGTTGCTACAGCATTTCAAATCTACTTGACAGAGTTTTTAATCTTTAGATTATTTTACCAGATCTTTTATATTACTAGTTTGTACTTCACTATATCAATGTGTTATAATTAAGAATGTGGATTTTTTTTAAAAAAAATAGTTTGTTTGGTGCTTGGATTAAAATTTTAGATTCCTTTAACTGAAGATCCAACCACATCTTTAAATAATAATCCAGCAACTTTATTAATCCTTTTTGTCTCAGATTACCCACTATACTGCCAAGAGCAGTGCTGACTACAGAATCTTAGTGGCTTTTTAAAAACAACAACAAAGAAACTCAATTGAGGTTTTATTGGCTCTGGCTATAAACATTAGATGATCTGTGTAAATGTGAGCGATTAGCTGCAGTAGGTGTGTTAGATGCAACCTTAACAAATGGGAATGTGCCTGGTTGTTCTTCATAGTGAACCTTTCTGTTATCTTTTTTGTACTGTTGACATGTGCCATCAAATTACCTCTGACGTATGATAACTCTATGAAGTAATGACTTCTGAAGGCATCTATTACTAACAGCTCTGCCCAGGTGTTACAAGATGTTTGTATTACTTAGAATATTTGTTTTTCTTTTGGAGAATAACCATGCAGAGGACTATTTATCTGTGGAGGAGAAAGAATGTCTTATGTTCCTTGAAGAAACATTAGATTCACTGGATGCTGAAGCTGACAGTGGAATTTCTACTGATGAAACTGAGCCTTCCAAACATCTACGGACATGGCCAACAAGAGATGTTCCCAAAGGTCAGCATGTTATAAAAGACAGTGGTGTGAAAACAGATCCTAATAGAATAAAAAGTATGCATGTGCAGGTATTTACCACACTTGCACTGGTTTGGTAAATACTGGGACTTGCCTTTACAACATAATAGAAGCCAATTAGACAATATAATACAAACAAGTTAGACAGACTAAAATATAAATTTAGCACTTATCTTCCTAGCTGCTAGAAAAAAAATAGACATATGCATTGATACAAAATTATCTCTCATTGTTGACTGCAGTTCGTATCAGAGAATGTATATTTTTTCCTGAAATAGGAAAAATGCCATTGGCGTGAATTTGTTTAAGGTGGATCCCAGCTTGCAGGAAGTGACCCACACACTGTGATCACGGAGCCATCTCCTGTGGCACACAAAAAATGAGACATGCAGTATTCAACACTGGGACTGCAAAGGACTGGTGCAGCCTTGAGGATATTATCAAGTCGTGCCTTCATAGCCAGTCCATCTGGCATGGCCTCTTCCACCTCCATGACTGTTGAGAATCAGAGTTCCTTCTCCACTCATTTTGCCATTAGGGCCAATATGATGGTTTCCAGTGGCATTTCTTCCACTGAGGGGGGCCATCACCCCACCTTAAGGGGCTCATCTGTCTGTAGCTATTGTCCCCTTTAGGGAGTCAGGTTAGTTAACTGCCGCCTGACACTCTCTATCCAACAACCTATCCAACAACAAAATGCAAGCAAATTCAGTCGGTGTATTAAAATTCTTCCACACAGCAAACTTGGACAGAGATTTCATATAAGTCCAATATCAAGTACAACAAGTTTACAAAAATACAGGAATTTTGCTTCAAGGGGAGGTTCTCATAGCAGCCTTTTAAACAAGCAGAGGGTATAAATCTTAGTTTAGTAAAATGATACTTCATGGTGCTAAGGTAATTGTATCAAGATAAATAGATCTATAAGAATCAGTTTTAAGACAAGGATATAATTTAGAAAATCTTGTGGAATGAGTGGCTATCTTGTCAGTCAAAAATTCTTTCTGAAATAGTAACAACTTTAATTAAATTAATTGAATTAATTGAATTGTATTAATTGGAACCCAATCACCGCACATTCAAGCTCCCCTTCCAACAAATACAACACAAAGACTTGCAATTTAGAATTTAAGGCAGAACTGTAAACTGTAGAGAACAGCCATGAAGACAAAAGCTAAAATTTTGTTTTGGAAGTTAAAAAGCCATACTTGTATTCTGAGAGAAAGAAAGAAAGAGACCGTTTGAGGCAGGAATATCTTTCAAGTCTCTTTTACTGCAAGAATGCAAAGGAGTGAAGAAATAAAATATCATCAAAACTGTTCCGGTATTGCCAGTTTTTTAAAAGAATTTTTCTTCATCAGGATATAATCTTAAGTATTTTTCTGTAGACAATAAACTGAAAACAAAATCATACACTCTGACAACACATTTTAGGTTGAGCCTTAAACCAAGATATCTAAACATAATACATACCAAGCAGTTTTAATGCATCTATTAGCTTCAGGGAGGAAAACATTCTATCACACTGAGCTTAAAGATGTTAAAACATATGGTACAATGTTTGCAGTATATATTGTGTATCGAGTGATGCATTCATGAGAAATAATTATCTTTTTCTTTTAAAAATACAGTAAGGAGGCAGAAATGGCTTGATTATTTAAAGTGACAACATGCTCAGAGTTATAAACCATATAAATGATACTTTAAAGTCTTCTAGCTGCAAAATAAAGCCAGCTGAATCCCTACTATAGGAAGGAGTGTCCACAAATGCTTTAATATGGTGGTCCACATATTGAGCAATAGGCTCCAACAAAGAGTTAACAACTGAAACAATGGGCCTGCCTGGAATTGGGTCACCAGGTGCCTTGATTTTAGGGAGTAGATGGAAAATGGGAACCCTAGGGCTATTATTTAAAAGAAACTGGTATGTTTTTTCATTAATATAATTCAAAGATAAACCTTCATTCAGAACTACCCTAATAATGGAGGCAACATGAGGAGTGGGATCACATGTTAAAGGCTTGTAGAATTTCAAATCAGAAAGCTGCCTACTGGCTTCATCAAGATACTGTTGTTTATTTAACAAAACAATCCCACCTCCCTTATCTGCCTGTTTTAACACCAGGGAGGGGTCATTTCCCAAATCCTCCAACAAATTTATGTCATCATTAGACAAATTATAATACCATCTTTTCTGTGGTATTCTAATTTCTTGTAGATCCATGAAAACCAATTTTTGAAACACATCTATAGAAGGCGCCTCAATATTAGGGCAAAATGAAGACTTGGGGGGGAAAATACCCCTAGAAGCTGGCTCAAAACCCTTAAAAAAGACTTTTAACTTAAGTAATCTTATCAACTTATGTATATCAATCCTGGTTTGGAAAGAACGATACCTTGGGGTTGGCACATAACTAAGCCTAAGATTCAAAAGCTCTGTTTCCCTTTTGCTCAAAACCCTAGAGGAAAAATTAAAAATCAAGTCTTTTGCATCCTGGATTCATCCAGGGGTGTGGTGTCCTAAAAAGGCTGCTGATGGTTTTGGGGATTCCTAAAGTGATATGTCCGTGTTGGTTGCTCTTCTCCTGAGGATATAACTCCTTCACTGTCTGTAGTATCAAAATCAGATTCAGATATGGATTGTCTCCATGACACTTGTTTCTTTTGAGTGTCTGACTGAAATAGCCACCCGTATACCTTAGATTGAGAGTAGTCCCTTGCATCACGCTCAAATTTCTTGTTCTTGAATTGTTTGAGAGTATCCGTGAAAGACTTTCAGTTTTGATCCATCTCCTTAATATTCTGTTCAAACAAAGCTTGAGGAGTGGCCTGCTGTAAACCCATTTTCAATGTTTCAATTTCAGCATCAATGGAGGCTATCTCCTTACTGCATTGGTCAATGTTCAGAAGGATTAAATCAAAGGAACATTTATCCAAAATTACTGCCCACTTGTATTCTTGCCTGAACTGAAGGCTATCAGACTTCACTGCAAATATGTGCCACTAGGAACACCTACGGGAAAGCCAAAGACTCTCTTAAAAACACTTTGTCTCTTTTCTAGCTCAAAAGTTACAGATTAACTAAGTCTTCAGAACTGTATACTTTATAACACAGTAGGAACAACCTTGGCCAAAATAAAGTTTCAGAGCTGATCCATCCAATAATCCACCATTTGAATAAAATGAACTTCAAGATAATTCCAACAAGATGTCTGATTTAAGAGAGAATGACTTTCTAGTGAATCCTTCAAAAGAAGTTTGCTGCAAAATGAATACCTAAATAACAAAATGATCTAGTCTGCTACGTTAGCAATTGTCCAATGAGATGTAGGTAACTTTTACCAATAACAGCCACTTTTATTTTCAGAAAATTAATATTAAGTTGCTGTTGCTGCTGACATTAAAAAATCTAACTGCTCTTTCATACCTCCATTTGTCAATGAGATGTTAACCATGTCATCATCATATAAGAGAATCTAATCTTCCTACTTTCTACAGCAGGTGGGCATTCATCCAAACTACCACTATTTTCTCTTCTAGCAGTTTGAAAGCAAGAAATTGCAAGTAGATAAATAGGGACCACTTTGGTGGGAAGGTAAACAACCTGCCACATGACCACAGAACCGTCTGCAGAAGCAGGCAGCGCTGGCTCTTCGGCTTTGAAACAGAGATGAGCACTGAACCCTAGAGTTTGATACAACTGGCTTTTGGGCAAGGGAAACCTTTACCTTTACATTCATTATTTTGGGAAATTGCTGATCTCTGGTTCAGCTTTTACAGTCCTATCCATTGACTCTTAAATGAACATAGAAAAACATAATTGAAAAAAATGAGAATTCTTTTCAATTTGTTTTTCTATCTTCTTCCTATTTTGATTATCTTAGTTACAGTATAAAGAAAACATATTTGTTATTTCTCTTCTTGTTGAGGTGCTTGATGGCAAACAAACTAAATAAAAATCTATAGGCCATTTCTCATTTTTCTCTTTTGTTTTCTCAATGTTGCAGAGCTGAATCACGAAAACCTTGGAAAGCAGAAAAGAATAGAACTGAAGGATCACAAATCTGTGCCTGATTTTGCTCCAAGTGCAGGCCACTATAGTCTTCCAAGAAACATCTGTGTAAGAGAATCCCCTCTCATAGTCAATACAAGGTGTAATACGAATAATCTTAAAGACCTTCCACAGACATGCTTGACTTCATGTGAGTCTCCTAAACATGAGGTACAACATGTACAAAATGCCCAGGCCAATATGAATATAAATTTAAAAGTTTCTGATTTGGAATCTGTAGTAATTCCACCACCACAACCATTCCAGGACAACACAGAGAGCCATCTCAGAAGAGAACAAGAGCCAGTACTTCTTAATAAAGTTTCTAAGAAAGATGCTGGAAGTATGTTGAAACCTCATTTTGAAGTTAGAGATGCTGATATGGTGCTAACATATGATGCTGTCACTGCCCAGAAAGAACTTTTGCCATATGAGAAAGAAATAGTGAGTAGAAAAGAAACTGTTACAAAACCTTTGTCTCCTAAAAATAACAAGAAGAGTTCTGAACAAATGATTGATGCTATTGAAGATGATAAAAACCTTGGATTGGAAGAACCTCTCCAAGATTCCCACTTTAAGCAAGGTCCTCCTACTGCTCCCAAGCCTAGAAAACTGCCACCCAATATTATCCTCAAAACCAGCAAAACTAATGTTGTGTCACTCAACATGGATCCAAATCATAAGATAAAAGTTCTGTCTCAAGCCAATGGCAGACCGAGAGCTTCAACTGGTGACTTTTCTATGGAAAAGCCACATTCTCTTCCAAAAGAACAGGAAAGAGCCAGGAGAGAAGCTCTTGAGAAGCTGGGACTCCCACTAGATAAAGAAAATGGTCCAGAGGATCAAGCGACCAAAGCCTTCTCTCACTCAAAACCAAAAGAAACTCCTAAGACTAGCAGTAGGGAGAATATAAATATAGATGTCACTTATAATAATAGACCTGAACAGCAGAACAAGCAGATTGGTGGAAAAGGAATCTACTCAATGGAGAAAAATATCCAAGATGTTAAAAATGCAAATTTTAAATCCATCACACTGGAGCGTTCAGGTGTGGGTCTGAGCAGTTACATCTCTGCTGGTAATGAAGGTCAGAAGGCTAAGAACAGTAATTCCACCAGCAAAACATCCTTTTTGGACAAGATTACTCCAAATTTCCTCAGGAGTAGTCGGCCACGGCCAGCTTCCCTTGGCATGGGAAAAGACTTTGTTGATCTGAAGGAAAACCAATTGCATGATGTTGAGATGGAGAAGAGTGACAAGCGAAGATCTTACCCACTTCAGCAGTCTTCTAAGCTGCCCAGGCCACCTTGTACCAGTGTCAAAATTACCCCTAGAGGAGCCACAGAAGAGCACAGAAGGGAGGCTCTGAAAAAACTTGGCCTATTGAAAGAGTAAGCCAAATCACTGGTTTACTAAACAAACAAAAGACTATTTACTAATTTGTGGTAATGACTAAGATAGTTCCCTCTCATCTCTTCCTGTTATCTGAAATGGGAAGCATTGTCGCATAGATTGAGACATACCATGGTTTTGTCTAGTGTTAGGCATGTTTGATGCGTTAACCAGGATTTATTTCATCTGTTGGCATAAGGATTAGCTTTTTACTCAGACTTTGTTTTTATCACTAGTTTTGTAGAGGTGAATTCTGCCATTTGAAATTATGCTTCACACCAACTTGAAATGCTCCTGCCTACAGAGAGTGTGCATTTGTGTATACTTTATAAATATGTTATTATTTGCATGTTAGTAAGTATATTACCTGGAAAGAGAAGTTGTGTAATTTCTACTTGGTGGGGAAAATCCAGAAATATGGATGTGTATCATGACGATTGTCATATGGCCAGAACTCTTGTCAACACTGAACTGCAATAATAGGAGTATATATTTTGAATGAATGTGTGTGACTAATATGATCTGATGCATACACTGAATCCCATGAAATCACTTGGGATAATATATCTTTTCAGATAACCCATGCTATTCATATTTAATGAACTGACAGAAAGGCATGTGATAGGACTCTTAAACCTCAGTTTGTGAAGGATTAAGTACTTGATAATTCTTTTACACTAGCTTCCAAATGGTGGCTAATGATTAAGAACAGCAATACTATTCAAACCAAAGTTGATTTTGTCTCACTTGAACTTGGTATACCTGCTTTATGTGAAGAAATTACTGTTGCGTGCTAATTTAAACCATGCAGCATTTTTAAATGAAGAGCAGGTAGGCTTTAAAAAGATTGAATAATAAACTATTTTATATAGTAAAAGTGTTTGCAATTTTATTTTGTTAGTAAAGCATATTCTAAATGGCAAGTAAAGTGACATGTTTTATGAAAGAATGTAATTGATGTGACACTGATCTAACACTCTGAAGTTTAATCTTGTCTATTTTGCCCCATAATGCTAAATATTCTATGGAACTAGTTCTCAGTTCTTTCAAGGAAGTGGGAAGAAGATTGTTGTCCATCTACTGTTGAAGTTTCAGTTGGCTCTCACAGGAATCCAATAGATTGCTTACTTGCACCAAATGCAGACATCGTACAAGAAAGCATTAGACATATCTGCTGAACTTTATTTACCATGCCACAAAACCAAACATGTTCATTAATCCAATTCACATACACGATGTGTGGGCAACAGAGAAGCTGAGCAATCTTGTCTAGTTTTTTAAATATGGAAATTAGGTAACGTGGAACAAGCACTTCATGTTCTTAGGGATAGAAGGATGGGCTATCGTAACAGCTTGTTTGTCACTACTGACTTCTGACAGAGCAATTGTTAAGATCTGAAAATCCTGTAGGAACATATTCATGGAAATTGAGTTCTCTGGAACTCATTCTGAAAATTATTGTTGTACAGCAGGGGTTCTCAACTTATGGCCTGCGGGCCAGCCCGCAGCACCATTTCATGTGGCCCACACCACCACCAGAATCGGATGCATTTACAACAGCCATAAATGAGCCCATGGCTGTTGTAAACATGTTTACATCAACCACGGACACGTTTTATGGCAGCGTTTACAGCAGGGGGAACCACCAGTCTGGCCCACTCAGCTGTCTGAGGGGGCATGGTCTGGCCCACAGCTTGAAAAGGTTGAGCACCCTATTCTACAGAAACATAAATGATTTGGCCCATCCATAGGGGAAGAATGGATTTAACTTTTGTTTTCTTGAAAATGGCCTAGCTGCAACATTATGCAAGGGGATATGCATGAAGGCATCTAGAGACCAGATTGTTACTAATGCAATTGAAAATGATGGGTTTTTTAAAAGAAGGAATAAACTACCATGCATACATTTGTAATGGCAGAATTTATTTAATCTTACTTTCCAGCTATTTTTCCAACATCAGACATTAAATACCTTAAGAGCTAAGACAGAAACAAAAAACATACTGTCAGCTCAATAGTAAGGATTACAACATAATTCGCATGTTTAACAATCATTAGCAATGATCTAAAATTTCAGTATTGCTGAGCCTTTTCAAAACATCTGACTAATGAACTTCACTGGTATGTTCCTGGTCAATGCAATTGAATTTTTGAGAATCATTGGGGTATACTGAACTGAGTGTCTTTCTAGGAGGCCTGTGTTCAAATCCTCACTTGGCAATGGAAACTTATAGGAGAGAGGAGACCACTCCTTCACTATCTCATACACCTTGAAAGCCCTATTAAGAATTGCTTAAATCAGATGTAATTTGATACTGCATAACAGTGTCCAAGCACCTGGTTTATGAGCTTCACTAGTATGTTCTACATAAAGGTTCATACCTGTATATTATGTTTTTCCTTCCTTGCCTAACAAATGCAAATTTTAATTTTAAAATTTGTATTACTTTTTGCTAGCCCTGCCAATGTTTTTAAACTATAAGTTATAGGCTTAACTGATTATATTTACAAACACCATGATGGACGGGAACTGGATGGATGTTGATAGTGAGATGTAACATGGCTAAGCTTGGAAAAATTACTTTAGGAGTACATTTCCCTTCACTGGGGATTCTGGTAATTACTACACTTGATCTTAGCCAAAAGGCGGAGAAGCGGTAATTAAACTTGAAATATGATTTTTTTTCAAGCTCTGCTTATATAAATTATCATTTTTCCTCCCAAAAGAATCCATCTATCCAGTGCCAAATCCTTTTGCCATCTGGAGAAACTCTAATGGTTTATCTTTTGTTCGATGGCATCATACTATCAGTTGGGAAAATATGTAGAAAAATGGTTTTACCACTTGTTTTGAGTGACATGGTTGAGATGTTTGGTACATTTTAACACGAACACAAACAGTTGTTATTTAAAAATGAAATAAAATGGTTGGCTGGGTTTCTAGGAAACCAACCAAACAGATGTAAGTACAGTATGTCAAACAGGGGTGGCCAACCTTTTCATGCCGGGGTCAGACCACGCCCCCTAAGACAGCTGAGTGGGCTGGAGGCATGGCTCCTCCCATTGTTTCTGCCACTTCCAGTGGTGGCAGCAGTGGGTGCATTTACTGTGCATTTTCAGCTGTTTTTGCCACTTGCACCATTTCCGGGGGTTGGCGGTGGCGAGGGTGACCCATTTTCCCCCATTTCTGCTGGGTTTTGGCACTTCTGGCACTTGGTTCTGGTGGCTTTGGCACTTCCAGTCCTCACCGCAGACTGGATTAATTGGTGCTGCAGGCCAGACCTGGCCCATGGGCCATAGATTTTGCCACTCCTGATTCAAAGGATATTTTCCCACACTGAAGTTCTATGCCATGCTGTTTAGAAACATGTACTTATAATTTATTGATGCCAATTTATTTTTGGCATTAAAGGAAGTAAGAGTCTGATTCAGAATTTTAGGTATGACTCCAACGTGTATTTGACACCATAATCCTAAACAAAACACATAAAGAAGTACAGTATTTATTTTGATTGAGTGTACCTGACTTAACTTGCATAATATTTTTGGCATATGCGTTCTTTGTTGACATGGAGGTTCCTGAGTTTTATTGTTGTGTAAAGCTAAGAAATTTACTGTTTTTTCAAAAACATGCACAACTCTGCTCTTAAGAGATGTGGCATGCAGTACAAAACTAGAACTGTTTATCAGAATAGTTTCCAATTTATGAAGCGTCTAATTGGAAATTTGATACCTAAATAACAGAGATCTTTTTAGTACATCATATTCACAAGTATAATACTTTACTCAATAGCAAGGGCAGAAAAGTAACATGGGAAACAATTTTGAACAAACTGCATGCTACTTTATAGAAAACTAGCATTGTTTGCCCGGCCTTGCCGGCCATTTTTAATGTGTGTGTTGGTGGTTAAGGGTATACAATACCAATCCAACCACCAACACATATATTAAAAATTCCTGGTAAGGCAGGAGTGTTGTGTGTGTGTGTGTTTGTGTGTGTGTGTGTGTGAGAGAGAGAGAGAGAGAGAGAGAGAAAGAGAGAGAGACAGAGAGAGGAAGAGAGACAGACAGAGGAAGAAAGACTGACAGATAGAGTAGACCACCAGAGGGCGCTAGTGAGTTAGACAGAGTGAGGGATAGGGGAGGAGATGGTCAGACTGAGGAGACAGGTGAATAGGGCGGAGGCTATTTGCTGAAGCTGTGATGCGTGCAGGTATGTTTGTAGGGAAGGTTTGTTGTTAGGGGGTTGTTCTGCAGTGTGTGGGTGGGTGGGTAGTGTTTTGTGTGTGTGTGTGTGTGTGTGTGTGTGTGTGTGTGTGTGAGAGAGAGAGAGAGAGAGAGAGAGAGAGTTTTCTGTGGGTTGGCTGGGAATGAAAGTTTCGTTCCCAACCTCCTGGAGAGAAGGAATCCACATAACGGAGAGGCATTGCTTCTCTCTGGGTTGGCTGGGAACAGAAATGTCATTCCCAGCCAACCCAGAGAGAAGTGAATCCTTCTCTTGGAGAGGCAAAGGCACCTTTGCCTCCCGGAGAGAAGGAATCAACATAACGGAGAGGCGTTGCTTCTCTCTGGGTTGGCTCATTCCCAGCCAACCCAGAGAGAAGCGAATCCTTCTCTTGGGGAGGCAAAGGCATCTTTGCTTCCCGGAAAGAAGGAATCCACATAACGGAGAGGCGTTGCTTTTCTCTGGGTTGGCTGGGAATGGAACTGTCATTCCCAGCCAACCCAGAGAGAAGCGAGGCCGAGACGTAGAAGGCCACACCGGGAGGGAAAGACTTTTAAAGACCCAGCCAGAGCCAGGAGGTAAGCGCAGTCGGTGGGGGTTAGGAAGGGGGGGCTAGGTGGTGGGGCCGGGGGGTGGTTGGCATGGTTACCAGGGCCGTGCCTCGCCCACTGTCCACTCCCTAACCCCTGCCGACCGTGCTTACCTCCTGGCTTCGGCTGGGTCTTTAAAAGTCTTTCTCTACCAGCAGTTTTTTTAAAGTCGGTGCGCTGTGCTTTCCCAGCCTCCTCTGCGCTCACGTCACTCAGTCTGATTGGCTGAGGGTTTGCGCAGCGCAGAGGACTCTGGGTCTCCTAGTTTTATTTTTTTGGTCACATTCGTGGGGCTGCTGCCCCACTGACTACCACCGGAACCCTGCGGCGTTGGGAAGGCAGGGGTTACGGCGAGTGTGGAGGGCTAGGTCGGGGATGGTTGGGCCTGGTGCAGGAGCCTTTGAACGAACCCTACGGTTAAGGCCACTTTTTATAGGTATAGATGAGGAACCTGATAGTTGTTTAATTTGACCCCCTCTTCTTTTAGTGATTAATTGACTAATCAGTTGTGTGCTCCCTTAATAGCAAATCTCAAAAAGAAAAAAACACCTGTTTTTTATCTCTTCCAGATGAATGTGACATTTTATAATTTCTGAGCAAAAAACTAGAGAATGATAGATGTTTTTTAAAAAGAGTAACACCTGGAGTCTACATTGTGGCAAGCCCATACATGTGGCTTTCTAGTTCGGAGCTTCTGTTTAAAAATGGCTTTGTTCTTGGCACAACTGTAATGCTATGCAATACATTCCTTGTAGAAGCAGAAAGTCACTGGAAAGAACATGACTTACACAGAAAATGCAGCCCATTGATTTCTGAAATCTGTATTGAATTACAGAGAGATCCAGATTTGAGCATGTGTGTGAAATTTATGAGGTTATTTAATGTATTCTTCCAATTTTACAATTCTTACAATTGAACTGACATTGTATGCACTATTCATGTTAACTACAGCAAGGTTTTTAATATTTTCAGCAGACCACACAAGGAAAAATAAACATTACTGTTTCCCTATATTGCTGTACTGATTCTTCATCCAGTTCATAAAACTGGAGTACAGTATGTGCATTTCAGAAAATAATTTTGGGTATCTTTAACATATCAACATGCCCACATTTTAAAAAGCTGTCTCCCCTGTTTTTCCCCAATTTCTCATAACTAAGACTACAGGGAAAGTGAAAATAATTGTTACGGTGCTTTAAAATGCTTTGGAAGAATGAATGGAAGCAGCTTGAATGTAGCATTTTTGCCCCTGCTTTCCCCTGTTCTGTCAGGACATCTAGCTATCACAACCATCGCTAATACATTGATTTGATCAGCTGTTTTACAATTATAGTTTAGTAGGGAAACATGTTCAGCTGTTTCTATAAATCAGTGATGACAAACCTTGGCACTCCAGCTGATCTTGGACTTCAATTCCCAGAAGCCCAAGTCAGCACTTTTGCTGATCAGGGTTTCTGGGAACTGAAGTCCAAGAACATCTGATCATGCTTCCCTCCAGCTGTTCATGGACTTCAATTCCCAGAAGCCCAAGTCAGCACTCCCATTGATCAAGGTTTCTGGGAATTGAAGTCCAAGAACAGCTGGAGTCCCAAGGTTAGCCATCTCTGCTATAAATGGATTGACGGCAACACATTTACTTGACATCCTAGGGAGATAATTTCTGGGTGGTTCCTTCTTTTTATCATGCGTTTCTCTCCAGCTTACTGTGGGAGTAGTTCTGTCCTTGAAGTGACTGACCCAAATGTTCAGGCTTCTTCTATTATTTTAAGAGAGAAGTATTTCCAGATGATAACTGCCATATGAGGAGAAACAATATTGATCAGGACTGTGGCTGGAAAGGAAGAGAGCCAGACTCCTGTGTTACAATGTGGTTTCATATCCCGCCCCCCCTAAGTATTTATTTCTCTATACTGGCTTAATGAGAGCAAATCATAAAATATAAATACTGTATCTGATTTTCCCAGCATTGGACAAATACGTATATTTCTTGTGTTCCCTTTTCGTTTGTACTTGGGCTGTTAGATAGAACAGTAGCTGAAATCCTATTGTTTTTTTCATGCAGGCAAAGGACATAACATTCAGTCACTTTTTCCTGACAATTAAAAAGCACTTGCTGGGATTTTCAAATATACAGTATGTCAAACCTCAGTAATTGCAGTGGCTACTCTTGAATTGCTGACTGGAAGTAATTGAAGTCCAAAAACATCTGGAGTGCCAAGGGTCACCCTCACAGCTCTAGGCTATGGTGAAATCAGTTGCATATCCCTGGCATAACTTATTGCTCAATTATGCCAGCAGAAGTGCTTTGGAGACAGCACTTTCACCTATATGCTAGTGTGACTACCATGGGGGAAAAGGTCAAGTTGTTGTTTGGTTGCACAGTCAAGTCTGACCCTTTGTGACCCCATGGATCACCACACGCCAGGCTCCTCTGCAATCTGCCATAACTTCAGGTTATGCCATAACTTCAAGATATGCATGCATAATAGTGGAACAAGGTTTTGGGCAATGTCTTTTGATTCTTAACTTTGCAAGCATTTTTCAAAGTTCTTTCCCCCACCCCCCAAAAAAGTTCCGTCAGCTCGTCGTGTGATTTGAGAAGGAATGTTTTTTAATAAAAAAATTAAAATGTTTACATTTTAAAAAGAATTAGCCTGGCTGTTGTTTCCTTACGTTGGAAGAAGGTGTGTGAAACAATTTGACTGTGCAAGAGGTTACTCCTGTAAATGGCCTCCCTGCACTGCCGAACAGAGATATGTTTATTATAGTGTCGAGGCAGGTATAAACCAACCCTGCACATACCTGTCAAGTATCCTGTTTTTCCCAGGAAAACGCCTTATTTTTACCCCTCTTCCCGCCCCTCCTGTTTTATTAATTTCCCCGTAATATCCCTTATTTTTTAAAAAATCCTGACCAGAGCCCTCACAGGCGAAGCTGCAGTATGTTTTTCCGGCCACCAGAGGTCGCTGTGAGGCACGCTTTTCGCTTGTGGAAGGGGAGAGAGAAGGTGGTGGGGGCATTCTGTAGTTTCTCTTTCATTTCCCTGCCACATGCTCATGGAGGCTCCGTTTTTGGTGCTGCTGTTCGGAGCCACCATGGAGTCTACTCTAGAGGTGAGCGATATTTCATATATGCAGGAGCAAATCAGTGAGAGACTTCTCTCTCACTCTCATGCTTTATTGAGCTGTTTCTGCCTTGCCTCCTGGCTGGAGGCTTCCGTTTCTGTTCTAGAGTTAACTTGGGAGGGGTGGGTGGGGTGGGGGATGGTGCTTGATCACTATATGAGAGAGGGGGGTGTTTACTTTACTAATTCCCTTCCTTAAGCTGGATCCGACATTCTCAGGTGTTGGTGCTTCAATTGGTTGCAGTGAGAAACAAGTAGATTGGTTAATTTTGGGAGGGATTGATCCCTTGCTCCTCCACCCTAATTGGTGTGTGTGTGTAGTTCATTAAAGCCAAGCTGCTTACAAGCAGTTGGTAACCCTAGGGGGCTGGTTTACTATTCTGCACTTTCTTTGCTTCCCAGGAAAAATAATAATTAAAAATGAGTAAGGTAAAGGTTTCCCTTGCTCAAAAGCCAGTCATATCCGACTCTAGGGTTCAGTGCTCATCTCTGTTTCAAAGCCGAAGAGCCAGCATTGTCTGCGTCTGCAGACATTTCCGTAGTTATGTGGTAGGCATGACTAGACACCAGAGCACACGGAATGCTGTTGCCTTCCCACCAAAGTGGTCCCTATTTATCTACTTGCAATTTCTTGCTTTCGAACTGCTAGGATGGCAAGAGCTGGGACAAAGACGGGAGCTCATTCCATCCTGCAGTGCTCGGGAATTGAACTGCTGACCTTCTGCCTCCCAGTCAGCATTTTAGTCACTTAAGCCACTGAGTAAACAAGAAAGAAAACAAAACAAAAGTCCCACAAGAAAATGGGGAAAGGGTTCTTTGGCCCACACAGATTTTTGCCCATTGCATCTATAATACCATCTAGCCATCTTATTTTTGGCCACCCCCTTCTTTTGTTCTCCACCTTTCCCAGCATCAAGGCTTTCTCAAGTGAATCCTCTCTTCTCTTTTGATGTCCAAAGTACTTTAGTGTCATCTTTACTATTTGACCTTTAATGAGCAGTCATGGTTAATTTCTTCTAGGATCGACCTATTTCTAACACCACATTTCAAAGGCATCTATTTTTCTGCGCTCAGTTTTCCTAATGGTCCAGCTCTCACACCCATACATTACCACCGGGAGTACCATTGCTTTGACTATGCAATTTTTTGTTTGCAAGGTGATGCCTCTACTTTTAACTATTTCCCCAGGTTTCTCATAGCTTGTTTCCCAAGCATCAGTCACCTTTTTATTTCATGGCTGCAATCACCATCTGCAGAGATCTGTGATCCTAAGAAAGTAAAATCTGCCAGTCGTAGCCAACTCTAGGGTGCAGTGCTCATCTCCATTTACAGCCAAAGAGCCAGTGCTGTCTGTGTTTGCAGACATTTTCATGGCCATGTGGCAGGCATGACTAGAGCCCAGCAAGTCACATGGCTATATTTGGCCACTCCCACAGATTTGGCCACACCCACAGAGGGGTGTGCCCAAAATTTCCCTTATTTTCAAATCCAAAACTTGACAGGTATGTCCCTGCACTGTGGCCTGTCTACGACCTTTTGGCCTAAAGAGGGCTATTTCTTCTTCAGAGGTTTTACTGCTTTTGCAGACAGCGTTTTGAGATGCGCTGTCCTCTCTCTATCCAGAACTATCTGGCAATTAAAATGGCGATGCTGGACTTATAGAAATGTCCAGTATTCCCAAATAACAGTTTTATGCTTCCTCCCTCTTATGACACTTTCAGTGTCCAGCTAACCAGGGGTTAGATAAAAATTACTTCACCAGGAAGAGACTCCAGCAAAACTTGATAATGCTCCTTTGTAAAGAATGAAAGCTTAATGAAGTCTTCTTCTCCTCTAGAATTCACTCCTCCTGACAGAGACCTAATTTATAGCCTCCCTCTTCCTTGGTTTTTGTATGCTGGATTCTAAGAATTCCCCTCTTTAAGGTTTGAGGAAAATAAAAATACGCTACTACAATTCTTTAAATATAGCAGCTTTTTATTGGTACAAAAATGAAGTAAAATAGCATACGGATAAAGGCAGTTCAAATACAAACATAAAACATAAAAGAAATAGAAATGGCTAAGCTAGCTAAGTAGATAAAAAGTTGGGCCCTGTTGAGCCCCCATAAATATTAGATCGGCAGTCTAACATTTAAGGCATATTGAAAAAGAAAATGGGCAGAGTCACCCCAGGCCATGGAGTGTCTGCTGCTGAGGTGCTAAAACTCTCAGTTTATATATGTTTTTCCCCACTCACACCTCTCTTCTCAAGTATGTGAAAATTCCCCAAATATGACATGAGGAGACAAATGGCTGGACACTTGGACATCCAGCTGCGTGTTCTGCACCTGAATCTTACGTGAGATGGTTATCTTAGATTTCATCTTGGTATCTTCATGTGATAGATCGAACTGTAGATTCCCAGACTGTGTCCTTGGAACTGGCTCCCATGAGAATGTGGGAGCGTGGGGCTCTAACTAGCACCTGGGTATGCAGCAATCTACAATTGGCATTACATCTTAAGCACTAATTGGCTAAAAACATTCCTTTACTTCACACAGAATTAAATAAAAATTAATGGCATCCTTTTGTGATGGGCAAATTAAAAAGGAAGACATTTATTCTCATTAATTTTAATTGAGTGAAGTAGAAATGTCCAGTTAGATTTTTATTCTATGATGTAATGCTAATTACCAGATATCCAGGTGTTAGCCAGGCATTCTTTCACACACCCACATATTGACGCCAAGATCTGAAGACCCTATGTCTGAGAATCTGACAGATACATTTATCTCACAGGATGAGAGTTAAGAATCTCATGCACGAAATGCATGCTGGATATAAGAATGGTGCTGCTAACAGATGTTGACAAAGTAAATTTGAATGAGGATAAAAAGGAATTACTGTCTTTAATGCTGATAATTGGTAGAATGTGTATTGCAAGAAATTGGAAATCAGATGGAATACTGAGGATAGAAGAGTGGTATAAAGAGATGTGGGATTTTGCATTGAATGATAAATTAACATGGGAAATAAATAAATATAAAGGGAGAGTTAAGGAAAATAGATTTTGGAAAATTTGGCGATTGTTTGTTGATCATTCATTGAAGGGAGGGTATGGGGATAGCCAGGCACCAGAACAAATATATTTTTGGAAACAGTAAGATAAATAAAAAAAATGTGACATCCCACGGACTCATTTCTAGGTATAGGCACATAGGGTGTTTATTGTAACTGTATCTTGTTTAATGAATTTTATTTCGTATTCTATTTTGATTTTCTTTCTTTAAAAAAAATGATAGATTATAGTGGACTTGATTATCACAGCACTGATGAAAATAGTTTTGGAAATGGAAAATTAGGAAGAAGATTGGCTGTGATAATTAAAGTGATTGAAGTTTAAAATAAAGTGTTGAACTATATGCTAACTGGAAGAAGTTATAATGAAAGTGTATTTTTTTTGATTTAATGTTTTAGTGGTAAATTTAAATGTATGTTGATTATTAAGTGCTTTTTTATTGTCTTTGAATTTTGTATTATCGTTCTTTTTTAAAAATTAATAAAAATTTATTATATATATAAAAAAAGAATCTCATGCACGCATACAGGTACAAAGATGCAGCTGGCCGAGTCCAGGTGCCCAGTCTTAATGTCGCCAAGATGACATAACTGGGAGTTTTGCCATTTTTCCAATGGTGGGTGTATGAAAGGAAAAACATATAAATACTGATACCTTTTAGTGTTCGGGAGTCAGATTTTCTCATGCCTAAGAGAAATGCTGCCTGTCCTTTCTTTTCCTTAGAAATCGGACAATGCCGGTCTGATCTCTATGGAGGGGTCGCTGGCCCCAGCCTTTAGTTTTATTTAGTCAGCTTAGTTATTCATGTTTGTTTTATGATTTCTATTTTGTAATTTTAAATGTCTATTTTAACCGCATAATAATCTACCTCTTTTGGAAACCAATAAAAGCTGCTAATTTGATGATATTGGTAGTTTCTGGTTTGTCCTCCTCTAAGCTGAGATAGGGGAGATTTTTAGAAGTCCAGCACCAGCCATAAATTTAAGGTTTTGTCAGGAAGGCTGAATTCCAGAAGCCCAGAAGAGGACAGGGCCTCTCCTGAGTTTGTTTTGAGAACAATTTTATCTCTGCGGTGCCTTCCTGCACTGAGACAATTATTAGATCTCAAGGTAACGCTGGACTCTCAGAGTGCCTTAAGCAGGAGGGGTGAGTGTAGAAGAAGACGATGTTTGGGTTTTAGAAGAAACAGTCTCATAAATCCCTCATTGCTATTTTTAATTGTCAGCTGAGGCTGATTAATCAGAGAATCAGTGTACCTCAAAACACTGCCTGCAAAAGATACCCTGAGCAGGGATGTCTCTGAGAAAGTGTTCCGCTGCCTCTGCACTATAAATCTTTTAGACTGCTGTCTGTAGAATCTCACAGGGTAGTTTAGTCTAAGAGAGTAGGGAACCTGCAACACCTTTGAATTCCCATTACAACTCCCATCCCTAGAATTAATATTTTTAAAATGAGCTGGCATACTTTACAATTTTATTTTATTTTTATTTTTTTATTTAGTATATTTTTATACCGCTTTCCTCACCTATTGGTGACCCAAAGCAGTTTACAGACAAACATAGTAAATTACATAAAACTTAAGGCCCATGTCATGGGTAACAGCTGCTTCCACTCCCCTGTAACCAGCTGAGGGGAGGAGCTTAGGGGGCTCTGTGGCAGGGACGAAGGTGGAAAATGTCATCCAGCCACTTACAATTTTAAGTACCCTCCCTTGGAGAGAAGAATGTGCCTGCTGCCAACACACTTTGTAAAGCTAGACTGCGCAGCCTTAAAGCATGTGTGTTATGTAACCTCAGAATTTAGCCTATGCCCTATGGCAGTGATGGCTAACCTTGGCACTCCAGGTGTTCTTGGACTTCAGTTCCCAGAAGCCCAAGTCATCACTCCTGCTGATCAGTGCTTCTGGGAATTGAATTCCAAGAACAGCTAGTGTGCCAAGGTTTGCCAACACTGCCCAATGGATCATATGGGTGGAGAAAATCCATGAACAATCAATTATCCAGTCTCAACTCTCAAAATAGTCCATGTGTATGCTATTAGGTTTTTAGGCGAGAACTGCAGAACTCAGAGCATTGGTTTAAAATCAGCATCATATTTGGTTCTAGGGATCTACATTCCTAGTTAAATACATTAGTTAATCTTTAAGATGCCCCAGCATCTTTTGTCTTTTTGTTGTTGTTTGTTTACTCTCTGATATATAATTCATTCAGTGTGGCTTCCTTACTACAATGTTCAAAGATAGGAAATCCGTTTGAGGCTTGAATACGTAGTAATAGGTAATATAATATAATGTTTTATTCTTAAGTAGTATATTGTATTAATCTTGTAGTTAATATATTCAGAATCTTCCAGTAGAGCAATACAACAAGTCCAATACATTGTGAAAGTCAACCGGTATGCAGACTCTTTCGGGAGAATTTCCCTTCATCAGACAACTTGACTTGCTAACTTTCCAATATCTGAAAATATTGGAAAGGTTGTGTGCATTTGTGTGAAGATAATATACATGCCTAATTTTTTCCCCTGTTCTCAGAACTAATGTATATGCATAATTAGGATGTCTGTTTTAGGTGATGTCCAACTATGAGATTCAGGGGTTAACCTTAGAACATACATTTGCTCTTATTCTGTATACCGTAATCTTAGAGCAGGGGTGCCCAAACTACAGCCTATGGGCCAGATCCGCCCCCGATGCCAATTCATCCAGCCCATGAAGCCCTTGTCACTCCTGGAAGCGGTCAAATGCACCCGTTTGGGTGCATTTTACTTCCACTTCTGCGAGCGACAAGGGCTTTGTGGGCATTGGGGGTGGGTTCTGGCCCATAGGCTGTAGTTTGGGCACCCCATAGTTGACTGCCCCCTGAACCACATGACCGGCCCGAATTGTTTGAGCACCCCTGTCTTAGAGGCTTGTTGTGAAGATGATAAATATGTACTAGAGGAAACAAACTATGTATGCTTCCTAGAGTTCCATGGAGAAAAAGTAGGACGAAGGAGAGTAAGAGGACATAGATGACCTTTCCAAACTTCAATGTCCAGTGATGAAATGATTTTAAGGTAGGTGCAGCAGTACTTCAGTGGGTGGGATAGCAGTCCAACTCCACTTCCTGTTATCTATATGGATGCCTTCCATACAATCTAATGCCTCAATAGAACTGTACTTCTTATCAATGTCTTTCTTTTGTTATATTCTATTTGCTGTTAGCATTCAGCCTGGCAGAATGCCATTAAATATCGGCTCAATGGCTGACTTATAAACATATTATGAAAAGAAACTTTCTGTCAAGAAACCTGCTCAATGTGTGCTAAGAGATCACAGTATTTTCCCTTCCTGGAATAGGATTACTCTGACTCATATTTCAGAGATTTCTTTTATTTAAAGATACTGTACATGCTTAAGTGCTTGGCAAAGGGTCAATGATAAACAACTGCAAGTGTTTTGCTGTGAAAACAAAGGCTTCTTTGATACTAGAGTAGCAAACCTCTCACATTTCTATTTTGGTAAATAAAACAAAACATACTTGTTATGCTGGTTTAAAGTCTTTGTGGCCAGGTATCTTTGCCATCTCATTTCTGGTGGAGCACCTTGGAAACTATCAGATCACACTGTGTTCTTGACATAAATTCCAAGAAGCTCCAGTCACCATAGCCAATGCTAAGAGACTTCTGGAGCTGCACTCAGAATTTCAAGGGCTAAAGATTTCCTCTATGAGACCTATGCTTTGTCTCCACATGTAGGGAAGCTGCCAGAGCTGAATATTAACCTTTTGTGCAGAAGTTGTTCTGATGATTTTCGTGGCATGGCATATCTAAGATTGAGAGGGAAAAGTCAGCAAGATTAATATGAAGGCCGGAGTGAATGTTAATTTCCGTTGGAAGCGATCTTCTAAGCCTCGTGTTATATTCCAGCACTGTGCATAGTTCTGGAGAAAAGCCAAAGCAGGGCTGGAGTTGAACATAAAAAAGACAAAAGTCATGACTACAAAAGAACTACACAGTTTGAATGTTGACAATGAAGAAATTGAAGCAGCGAAATATTTTTCATATCTCAGTTCAATCATCAGTCCAATTGGATACTGCAGCCAAAAAATCAGAAGACTAAGGCTTGAAAGGGCAGCAATGAAGAAACTAGAAAAGATAATCAAGTGGATAATCAAGATAATTGTGTTTAGACCTTTCAACACACATTAAAATAATGTCTGTGTTGTCAGGATGATCTGAATGGATAAGATTCCTCTTGGCAAGGGTAATTCTATTTGTGCATGTTAGTACACATGTAATACCTCTTCTCAAAAGCAACAAGTACACAACCAGTAGGGGTCTGCCGCTAGGCACATGAGCTCCAAAGACTGTGCTGTGTGAATCTGCAGCATATCCATGCACCCCTTGAATGTGCGCAGGGACTGTTACCAGATACAAATTCTTTGGAGGGAAATTCTTGTTTTTATCTACCATCAAGTCATTTGTGCATTATGGTGATGCTAATAGGACTTTTAAAGTACTTGAGATATTTAAGGATTACGTTTACCGTTACCACCCTACAAAGCATCTCCATGACTGAGCAGGGATTTGAACCCAGATCTTTTGAGTCCTAATCTAACACACTATCTTCTATACTACACTCTCTCTTGGAAAGAGCCTATGGGGCCACAAATATGAACAGCACATGTATAGACCCCAGAGGTTTGTACAAACACTCTTTTCAGACTTTATTATGATTATATACTTTAAACATTGCAGTGAGGTAACTTTATTTTAAAAATTAGAATCAAGGGAAGTGGCAATGTAGGTAAAACTAATCCAAATGGGCCTGGAGGTTATGATCCTTCTCCATTCTACACATGGCAAATTGTGTGAAAAGGTTCTTTAGCTGTTTTCATCCCATTTTAAGTCTTCCTGTACAATGGATAAAACTGCACAATAAGTCTGCACAATACCCCTTCTTGGAAAATTTAAAGGAAGAAGTAATAATAATGAAGGTTGTCTGTTGAGCTCTTGTTTGGTCTCCTTACTCATCTTGGAGTTAAAATGTAGAACTACTGTAGTTCACTTGTGGGGAACAGGCTTTTTCTGTGATGGCACCTAACTGGTACATTATTCCACCCAAAGAAGTTAGCTTTGACCCATTTTTCAGCAAGCAATTAAGACTAGTTCTTCACCTTTTCTGGAAATATTTTATTAATGTGAATTCATCCACTTTTTGTTTCTATGCCAATTTTGTCTTTTTGATTGATGCTTTAACACATTTGAACTTTTGACTAGGTCTTAGCAATTGTTCTATTGTTTTATTGGCCAGCATCCTGTTTAGTATTTATATACATGGAACGCCAGCTTTGGAAACTGTTATACCTATCTGATGAAGTTCTGGTCATGCACTCATCCCACATGCCAACAAGGTTATGCTCAAGATAATACAGGATAGACTGCAGCAGCATGTGGGGAGAGAACTACCAGAAGTGCAGACTGGGTTCCGAAGAGGCAGGGGAACAAGAGACCACATTGCCATACCTGTCAAGTATCCCAGATTGGCCGGGATTTCCCATATTTCAGTGCCGATTTTCGTCCTTTCCCGCCCAGAGCTATCCCGGATCTTGGCAGCGGGGGGAAAGGAGTTACTGCTCATCCCTTCCGCGCAGGTCCTTTCTACGCATGCGTAGAACTTTTCTATGCATGTGTAGAACCCTTCTATGCATGCGTAGAAGGGTTCTGTGCAGAAGGGGATGCATAGAACCCTTCTACGCATGCGTAGAACTGACCAGCGCAGAACAGTTTTGCACAGGTCTGTTGTATGCATGCGTAAAAGCCTTCTACGCATGCATAGAAGCGACCTGCACAGAACGGTTCTGCACAGGTCCATTGTACGCATGCGTAAAAGCCTTCTACACATGCGGACAATGGACCTGCGCAAAACCGTTCTGCACATGTCCGTTCTACGCATGCGCAAACGGCTTTTACACATGCATAAAACAGACCTGCGCAGAACCGTTCTGCGCAGGTCCCGTATTGTCCAGAGCCGCGCTTGACAGGTATGCACATTGCCAACATAGTTGGATCATGGAGAAAACAAAGGAATATCAGAAACAAGTCTACTTCTGTTTCATTGACTACACCAAGGCCTTTGACTGTGTGGACCACAGCAAAATGTGGCAAGTAATTAAAGAGATGGGAATACCAGAACACCTTATATGCCTCATGAGAAATATGTACAAGAGTCAAGAAGCAACATTTAGGACAGAATACAGAATTTCAGAGTGGTTTGGAATAGGAAAAGGAGTAACACAAAGCTGCATTTTGTCACCCTGCTTATCCAACTTATACACAGAGCACATAATGTGCAATGCAGGGTTGGATGAATCACAAGTTGGGATCAAAATTGCTGGGAGAAACATCAACAATTTGAGATACACAGATGATACTACCCTAATGGCAGAAAGTGAGGAAGACATAAAGAAGCTCCTGCTTAGGTTGAAAGAAGAGAGTGCAAAAGCTGGCTTGAGACTCAACATCAAGAAAACCAAGATAATGGCAATAGACCCTATCAGTCCCTGGAAAATAGATACTTTCTTAGTATCTAAGATCACTGCAGATGGGGATTGCAGCCATGAAATAAAAAGGCGACTGATGCTTGGGAGACAAGCTATGAGAAACCTGGTAACATAGTTAAAAGTAGAGACATCACCTTGCAAACAAAAATTTGCATGATCGAAGCAATGGTATTCCCGATGGTAATGTATGGTTGTGAGAGCTGGACCATTAGGAAAGCTGAGCTGATGCATTTGAAATGTGGTGTTGGAGGAGAGTTTTGAGAGCACCTTGGACAGTGAGGAGAACAAATAAGTCGATCCTAAAAGAAATAAACCCTGACTGCTCATTAGAAGGTCAAATAGTAAAGATGAAGCTAAAGTACTTTGGATATGAATTGAGAAGTGAGGATTCACTTGAGAAAGCCTTGATGCTGGGAAAGGTGGAGGGCAAAAGAAGAAGGGGGTGGCCAAAAATGAGATCGCTAGATGGTATTGTAGATGCAATGGGCACAGAGCTGGGCTGGCTGAGGAAGATGGTGGAGGACAGGTGCCTGATGGGCAATGGTCCATAAGGTCACAAAGGGTCAGAATCGACTGTGCAACTGAACAACAACAAATGACCACACCCTTCAGTTGGCAGCCTACCTTAAAAAATCATACCAGGACAGACTTACCACAATCACTCCCTCATCTGTCATGGTGACTCATGATCATGAATTTGAAATTTGCCATACATCTTCAGATAAAGCAGCAAACAAGCCCCCAGTACCACCTCCCTGCAGCTTCATTTTTGGTGCCAGTTGTTGCTTCTGGTTCTTCTGTCAGATGTCTGGTGCAGTCCTCTCTCAACCCCCACCTGGAAGAAAGCTGTCTGGGACCACCCATCAGCCCATGACATGAAAAAAGGGGCATGCAAATTTGAAGTAGTCCTTGAAAGAGACTTTATCTTAGGTGTCAGGGATATTTCAGTTGTCCTTGATCAGCTATAAGCAATGAAATACCTTTGTGTGTATTTAGTATGGTGATAAATCCTGGCAAAGTCACACAAATATAGAATATGCAAGTTTGAACCAGCTTAATCCTGATGGTATGATAGCAGTTACTGCCTGCAGGCTATAGACATGAAACTGGCTGCCTTGCAATTCCTAAACAGCGGAAACTGAAAGTTTAGGTTTATTTTCACTTCTGTGCACAACATACTAGACTAAGGCATTGTAATTATCCCACAAATCCTAACTCTGTATTGTCCATATTCAATGCTTGACATGGATGGTAATGGCAAATAAAGCTGCATCCTTTCAGGCATACTATCCTCTCATAGTGAAGATAAATCAATAATAATATTATTTCATCTCATACATTTAATCTCAAAATCAAATTTAGAAGATGGACGAAGGAGTCATATATAGTCCTATATATATGACTAGAATCATGCTGAGCGCAGAAGAATAGATGCCTTTGAACTGTGGTGCTGGAGGAGACTTTTGAGAGTACCCTAGACTGCGAGGAGGACAAATCAGTCAATCTTAAAGGAACTCAACCCTGATTGCTCATTGGAAGGACAAATGCTGAAGCTCAAGTACTTTGGCCACCAAATGAGAAGAGAGGACTCACTTGAGAAGGCCTTGATGCTGGGAAAGATCGAAGATAAAAGGAGAAGGGGGCACCAGAGGATGAGGTGTTGACGCAATGGGTGTAGATCTGAGTGGGCTGCAGATGATGGCGGAGGACAGAGGAGCCTGGCGTGTCGTGGGTTGGACTCAACTATGCGACTGAACAACAACAAGAATCATACTTACATCAGTGTACATCCCCAACAGAATTTCAATAAATAAATAAATAATAATATACCTGCCACTGATACTTATATGTTGAAACCTAAAAATAAGATCTCTTTAGTTCCCATAACATTAATAAAGGATATGAAAGCAAGAAATTGCAAGTAGATAAATAGGTACTAGTTCAGTGGAAAGGTAACAGTGTTCTGTATGCTCCAGTGTCCAGTCATGCATGCCACATGAGCAGAGAAACATCTGGCTCTTTGGCTGTAAATTGATATGAGCACCACTCCCTAGTGTCAGACATGACTGGCTTTCGAGTAAGGGAGACCTTGACCTTTATACATTCATTATGCAGAAGGACTTATCCTAGGTTCATTTCAGTAACAGTTATCTCAAGCTTGTTATCTTAAAATAGGAGTCTCTGTAAGGATTTCCTTTGACACACCTAAATGCTGACTGAATTTTATCTTGGTTTATTCTGTCATTTTTCCTAAGGAAACTCTATGCAGGGGGGTGGGACCCTTGCTGTTATTCACAGTGTTT
Organism: Bradypodion ventrale; assembly: GCA_035047345.1. Classification (NCBI taxonomy): domain Eukaryota; kingdom Metazoa; phylum Chordata; class Lepidosauria; order Squamata; family Chamaeleonidae; genus Bradypodion; species Bradypodion ventrale. The sequence goes on from JAWDJE010000004.1 coordinate 62,188,434, forward strand.
TTCAAACTTCTGCAGTACCAAAACACATATTTCCCCTAAGAACTCAAAGAATGCTTCACCTTTACAGCTGAAGAAGTTTTCCTTTATATTTTATATTTTTATTTTTTATTACATTTTTTCCTTTTTAAAAAAAATTCAAAAGATTATAACAAAATTTGAACAAAAAGAAAAAATTACAATACAAATACAAAAGAATCATAAAGACAATGTACAATACAAATACAAAAGAATCATAAAGACAATAAACAACAACAATAATAATAACACTAATAACAATAACTCTACTTTATCAATGTAATACCTCCCCATCCTTCAGTAAATCTTGGTTATTATACTCCAATTTGTTATATACAACATAAAACTTACACTTGCAATATCCTCTATTTCTTGTAACATTGAATCTCCAAATCATACTTATAACTGTTTATATTTACCTTTTTAAATTTATTACATTTCTATACTGCCCATTTGGGAGTAAGAATTCTTTTCCTCACAGAAGCCTTCTTCCTGTCAGGGCTACCTAAGAAATTTTGCTCCACAAGGCAAAGCAGCGAGAGCCATTCCTACACCCTTTCCAAGTCAAGTGATTTTCACACATGAGGCAGAAATTCCTCAAAGCACTTCTTTTCTTCCCTAGCAGTCAAATCAAGTAATACTAAATCAAACAATTAACAATGGCATCCAATCAACTGGCTACCTCCTGGTAGAATTGGCTGTTTTGAACATGTTATATCTGAGACTAAGCACATTTAAAGGTAAAGGTAAAGGTTTCCCTTGCTCAAAAGCCAGTCGTATCCGACTCTAGGGTGCAGTGCTCATCTCTGTTTCTAAGCCGAAGAGCCAGCGCTGTCTGCTTCTGCAGACGTTTCCATGGTCATGTGGCAGGCATGACTAGACACCGGAGCGCACGGAACGCTGTTACCTTCCCACCGAAGTGGTCCCTATTTATCTACTTGCAATTTCTTGCTTTCGAACTGCTAGGTTGGCAGGAGCTAGGATGAAGACGGGAGCTCATTTCCGTCCTGCAGTACATTTATTATAATACACATTTATATAAGCACATATATAAGCACATTTATAATACTGGAAAGTGAGGTTGTAAGAGCTTTGCAAAGATCCAAAGATGGGAAAGCAAGAGGGCCAGATATCATCCCAGCAGATATTTCGATGATAGCAGGGCCATAGCCAGGATTCTAGATGTGGGTGGGCTATATATCTATATAGTTGTGGTTCATCTAGACTAGAGTCCCAAAAGTAGGCCAGATGTTACACACTTCTCATGACAGCCAAACTAGCAGGAAATTTCAGAGAACTCAAAAGCTCATCTTATATGTAGCTTTTCACTGATCCAGTCATGGTATTGCCTTGTCCAATAATTATGCCTCTATGAATAGATGACATGGCTATTTGGGGTCGGGGTGTTTCTGTTGTTAAGTATATTTATTGTTTTCTCTATTTGGAGCAAGCAAATGAAAGACTCTTGTATTTGGCATTTCCTTTCTCTAGTTGACTGGCATCACATTTCTTTCAAATAATTTTGTTTTACAGGGCTTTGTCTAATTTAAGGCTTGACTACACAGTTTTGCTCGAGTAAACTCTTGTGGGCTAAACAGGATCGCTAGGAGATGAGTATTGCCATTGGGCATCCAAATGGTACATGAACCTCACGTAATCCTATTTGGTCCACTCCAGCACATTGTCAATTTACTAGTATTACGAAGTGATTTATGAAGAGAGCCACTTCAGGATGCTGGCAAATTCAAAACTTCCTTGGTTTTGTGGTAGAACTGAGGAAATGATTTTTTTTAAAAAAAGTGTATTATGGCAGCGAATGTGCACTGAATCTCTTTTTAAAAAGAGAGAGAAATGGAAACCTTCCCCCTGGAAGTGAGAGGAGACAGAAGGAAGCAATGAGGGTGATTTTTGTTTGTTTTTCTGTTTTCTCTTAAATAAATTCATTTCCTAAATCCTCCATGCAGCCAAGGAAGTGTTTAAATTGCCAATATCCTAAATTGTCTCTCTTCTTAAGTGTCTTTGCAATACTGGCAAATTGACAGGTATAGGCATGCTTTTGGTTCTTTCCCAGTAATCACACACACTGGAAATGAACCAACCCTAAGTGATCCTACCCACACTAAAGAATTAGAAGCCCCCATTCCAGCAAAGATATCATCTGATCGCCTGCCTTTAAAAGTGTATATATATTCACTCTCTTAGTTGGCTTCTGATTTACTTTAAAAACCTGCCAACTGTTTTAATGCCATTGTAAACAAGATATTGGCTGCTTAGAAATCATTTTACTGATAAGCAGACTCCATAATTGTTTAAAATACATGCCGCCCTGAGTCGGGTTCTACTTGAGTGGGCGGCATATATAAATATGACTATTAAATTAAATTAAATTAAATTAAAAACATGGGAAATACATAAAATACATAAAAACATGGGAAATAAAGGTTATTGCTTCTATTCATTCTGGCAATTGGCATGTTTCGATCATTTCTTCTGTGAAGGTCTCTTTACCCAAGTCTTAAACAATGCATTAGAACCTTTTAAATAATTCAGCAGCCCTGCAAAGACATAAGTAAACAGAGGGACTGGAACCACCTAGTCCTTAAAGGGCATTGCTGACATAAGTTGCATTATTCTTCTATAGAAAAAATACCTGAAACAAAGCAGAAGTAAACCTTGCCCATAGCTTGGTTGCCTATATTAGTAAAACACTACTATGATGAATATTGTTCCTGACTATGCATTTTTCTTTGTCCAGCAAACTGTGTTAGACTTTAACTGGTCTATTCAGCTGGCAAGTTAAAACTGTAATACCAAACACACCCGGAACAATCACAAGTGAACAAGATTTAATATTAAAGGTTAAAGTTGTGAGATATAAAAATAGTGTCACACTGAATTACTACTTGAGGGGTCGAGAAACCATCATGATGTATACCTATACATGTAAAACACTATCTTTCGGGATACAACACCGAATCTATAACATGCAACACAGGGGACAGTACAAAAAGGAATGCCCCTCCCCTCTCCTTCAAGACGAAACTGAGTGAGCCGAAAAAATGTAAATTCCAAGCAGCAAAGATTTAAGTTCAAGAAAAACAGCACGTTCTTGTAGGCAAAGTCAATGTGTAGTTTCAAAGTCTTTTTCTACGTTACTTGAACGGCATGGAAAGTGACTCATCAGGTAGAAGACATATCGGCTCAACCCAGAGAAGGAGGATGCAAAGTCTGTTAAATACTGATGTCCCTCCGGTATGGCGACATTTCGGAGACTTCCTCAGAGTCTATCAGAATCATCTTCCTGGCGCGTGAACCTCATAGGTTTATTCTTATTGAGGGGCATTCCTTTTTGTACTGTCCCCTGTGTTGCATGTTATAGATTCGGTGTTGTATCCCGAAAGATAGTGTTTTACATGTATAGGTATACATCATGATGGTTTCTCGACCCCTCAAGTAGTAATTCAGTGTGACACTATTTTTATATCTCACAACTTTAACCTTTAATATTAAATCTTGTTCACTTGTGATTGTTCCGGGTGTGTTTGGTATTACTACTTTATCATATTACACCCCGGCCGTCTCTTTTGTTCTGGCAAGTTAAAACTAGCATGAAGAATGTGCAGCTGCATCACATGTTTCCACCCAAGTCATAAACTCTTCAGACTATATGCCATATATTCCCAAAAATGACCTTTTATCATAAAATCAATGTTACAGTCATTTTAGAGCAAAGTAACATAATGAGAGGAAGTTAAAAGACCCAATATCAATAAATGTATGCAAATCATAAGATAAAATCCTTGTGCTTTGAAGTCTGAATTTCCAAATCATATAAAACACCATTAACCTGGTTTTCAATGCCGTTCCATTCAAATATTACTTGATTTTTTCCCCTGTTTCTCCCCAAGGTAGGACCAATGCAAACAAAATTATTATTTTTTGTTTATTTAGCATGAAATTAAAACATAGAATGATGGTTTTTTAAAAAATATATATCATGCCAGTTAAAGAAAAATACACCACTCACTTCGTTAAAAGTTTTATTTTCCTTCAGTGTTTGTTACTTTTTGCAGATGATCAGGCAGTGATACAGTTAAGGAACTACAACAACACCTTACATCCATCAATCAAGAATGTAAAATAAATAACATGAGAATCAATAAAGAGAAGACTGAGGTAATGGCAATTGGAAGGAAAAAGCATACTCTAAATATCAAGATAGAGGGAACAAGTATAAACCAGGTGGCAGAGTTCAAATACCTAGGAGCAACATTTACTGAAAATGGCAAATTGGATGAAGAGATTAACACACGGTGCAGTAAGGCAAACCAATATTGAGACAGTTAGCTCTGCTCTTACAATACAAGGCAATACAAATCAACACAAAGAAACACCTCATACAAAGCATATTTATGTTGCCAGTGCCAAAGATGGACACTTACAACAAAACATAAACCAAAGTTGCACAAAATGAAATGTTTGAGGAAGGCTGCTGGAGTGACTAGAAGGGATGAAATCAGAAATGAAGTTATAAGGGAGAGAATTGGAACAGAACCAATTTTGCACTACATACAGAGACAACAAATAAAGTTGTTTGCCCATTTGGAGAGAATGTGTCAGAATTCCATACTTTACAAGGCATATGTGGACAGAGGAGAAGAACGAAGACCACCAGGCAGACCAAGAGGTAAGTGGAGAGACAGCTTCAAAGAAATATTACAATAACCTAGCATCTCCCTGTTATGTATGTTAACTGTGTTTTCTGACAGGAGCAGAATGTACAGGAAGTGGAGTTCCTGGGGTACCAAATTACACCCCAAGGTATCATGCCCTCTGACTCCAAGGTGTACGAAATGCACCCAGGCCAAAATGTAAAGCTGAATTGCAATCATTTCTAGCATTGTTAAACTTCTATCATGCTTTTCTCCATCGCAAAGCCTCAGTTGCCGAACCATTACATCGGCTTCTTAAGAAAGATACTGTTTGGCCCTGGGGCCATTGCCAGGAGAAAGCATTCCTAGAACTTAAAAGGCTGCTATCTTCGGATGCTGTACTAACTCATTTTGATCCTAACAAGGAAGTTGTACTTGTGTGTGATGCATCCCCTGTGGGGGTGGGAGCTGTGTTATGCCATGTACTAAATGACGGGAGGGAAGCCCCCATAGCATTCTATTCCCGTTCACTCTCAAAGCCTGAGAAAAATTACGCTCAGACAGATAGGGAGGTGTTGGCAATCGTGGCAGGCACTAAGAAATTCCACAATTACCTTTACAGAAGACCTTTTATCATCGTAACTGACCACAAGCCCCTCCTTGGAATCTTTGTGAACGGGAAGCCCATGCCTCAAATTCTGTCCCCAAGGATGTTGCGTTGGGCAATTTTCCTAAATGCGTACGATTTTACTTTGGAGCACAGGCCTGGCAAGAACATCAGCCACGCTGATGCCCTGTCACGTTCTCCACTGCCAGGGGTTGGGGAAGCCAATTGCGAGATCGAAAGCAACCACCAGGTCCTTATGATTGAGGCTTTCGACTCTCCCCCAGTCGTCCCCTCAGATATAGCCAAGGCTACGGCCAAGGATGTAACATTGACTAAAGTAATGTCTTGGATACAAAAAGGCTGGCCTGTCTCTCCTCTAGCCGAGGAATTCAGAACGTTCCACCGCAAGCGTTTGGAAGTGTCAGTGGAACGAGGTTGCCTTCTATGGGGCCAGCGGGTGGTCATTCCTGTCACTCTCAGGAAAAAGGTTTTACATCTACTTCACACAAGTCACCCGGGAATTGTCCATTCCAAAGCCCTTGCCCGTAGCTACTTTTGGTGGCCTCAACTGGACCAAAACATAGAACAAATGGTCGGCACGTGTGCCAGTTGTCAATCCTCTCGCCCAGAGCAATCCCACCTTCCCTCTCGGGAATGGGATTCTGCTCGGGGCCCATTGTCCTGGTTGCACATAGATTTTGCAGGTCCATTTAGGGGTGCCCTATTTTTGTTGGTTGTGGATTCATTCTCTAAGTGGCTAGAAGCAGTGCTGGGCAGCTACCGGTCCACACGGTCCAGGAGGGGGGGGGGTAGTAAAAATTTCTAGTGGCCACGCCCACTTCCCCACTTATGCATGTGCGCTGCACCGCCAAGCCAAGCTGGCATTTCCTGCTTTGAGCTTGGAGGCGGCAGCAGAGTGGAGGTATTGGACAAGGAGGCCATGTTGGGTGGTCGCGGTTCCCTCTTCCTCTCCTCCCTTGGTCAGGGGCAGGGGGTGGGAGAGGCAGCAGGAGCCTCTTCCTCCCCTCCCCCCCCGCCCCAGGCCAGCCATCAGGCGGTCGCGGTTTTCGCTTGGTCGGGGGTGGGGGGCAGAGGTGGCAGGAACAGGAACCTCTCCCCCCCACCCCCCTGGGTCGGAGGCAAGGCAAGCATGGCTGTAGCATGGCCCCAACTCAAACCCACCACTGCCGCTTCTTTGTCTGCCCGCCCAATGCCGAAGCTCATCTGCCGCTCGCCTCCTCCGCTGCTCCAGCCATGGCTCTGCCTGATGCCGCCCCGTCTCTGATGAGGGGTTGCAAAGGGCATCTGGTGCAAGGCCACTGCCATGCTGCCGCTGCCGCCGCCAGCCTCAGCCATGAGGCCTCCTTCTCCACCTCTGGGTCTGGTGCAGGCTAAGGGTTATTTTTTATTGTTTCGTTTACTCTGATATGCTTGAAACATATGCTATTATTTAAAAAGTTTTATTCTGTGCAAGCATATCAGAGAGGAAACAAAACAAAAAGACAACATACTAACTGCTGTATTTTAATGCGAGCTTTTCTGGATCAATTCCACTGGCTCTTTGGCTGTAAACAGGGATGAGTACTGAACTGTAGAGTTGGATACGACGGGCTTTCGAGCAAGGGCAACCTTTACCAGATAACAGAAGATCCCTGTTTGGCATTCAGATTTGCTGTGGTTAGTGAAGGTAAAGGTCTCCCTTGCTCAAAAGCCAGTCGTATCTGACTCTAGGGTGCAGTGCTCATCTCTATTTACATCCAAAGAGCCAGTGTCTGTGTTTTGCAGAGGTTTTCATGGACATGTGGCAGGCATGACTAGATCACATGGCCATCCCAGCAAGTCACATGCCCAGATTATGCACCACCCACATATTTGGCTCCACCCACACATTTGGCTCTGCCCACAGAGTTAGACTCACCCACAGAGTTAGACCCGCCCACGGTGTGTTAGTAAAAAAAAAAATGGTGCCTAATACCACTTCAGCCACCACTATAATGCACCTAAGAAGGCTGTTAGCAGTATTTGAACTTCCAGATATGCTGGTGTCTGACAACGCGTCCACGTTCACATCTGCAGAATTCCAATCCTTCATGGAAAGGAATGCAATTAGGCACATCACTGCCGCCCCATTCCACCCAGTCACCAATGGCCAGGTAGACCAGCAGGTGCGCACAACTAAAGACGCGCTTCGGCGTATGGGTGAAGGGGATTTGGAGCTCCTGTTATGCCAGTTTCTTTTCACATATCGCCTCACCCCCCTTGCCTCAGGGCTGTCCCCTGATGAATTGCTCCAGCAAAGGAAACTGTCATTCTTGCTGGACAGATTGGATCCCTCTAGGGTAGAGGACAAAGGCACAAATAGAGCAATCCAACACCAGAAGGGTTTCTCATCCGGAGACCCTGTACATTGCCGCAATTATGCAGCTGGTGGCCCAACGTGGGTGCCTGGGTTTGTGATCGATCAAACTGGTCCTGTTTCTTACAGAATCGAAACAGCCTCTGGTCTGATCTGGAGGAGGCACGCGGATCAATTGAGACCCAGAATACTGGACCCACAAGACGAATACAGACACTCAACTCTAGGGTTGGCCCCCACCCGTTTAAACCCAGGGGGCAGAAGTAATAGTCAGCAGCCAACCAACATTGACCCAGATGTGTCTTCTAGGAACCGATTTCAAGGGGAATTTGTGGAATGCTCCCCTATTCCGGCCAGCTGTACCCCTACACTGTCCCAGCCTAGCACTCTGGATTTCTTTATTGATGAATACCAATTTTGCTTGGAGTCGCCCTCCACTCTTAGTACACACAGGAAGGACCCTGAGTTGTCTTATTCATCCACAGAATTAGATTTTGGTTTTGAGCAATCCCCTGCTCCTCCATCTGACAAACGGGGCTTAAATTTGGGTTTACAATCCTCCCCCTCTAGTCAATCCCTCACTCCAGTCGGGTCACCCATCCTATGAGCCCCTGAGCCAGCTCAGCCAAGCATCCGACCCAGAAGGGAAACTAGACTGCCATCCTGGTTAAAGGATTTTGTTTTTACCTGGGGGGGGGGGGGGGAGAGGGGAGAATGTTATGCGGCAGCCCAGGTAGTGATGGGGTGCGGACAATATGCCCGTGCCTCACAGCTGCTTCAGGAGCTGCACTGGTTACCAGTTTGTCTCCGAGTGCAATTCAAGGTGCTGGATTTGACCTTTAAGCCCCTATATGGCAATGGGCCAGGATACCTTAGAGACCGCATTGTCCCAAGAATGTCTGCCCATCCAACCAGAGCGGACCGGAGGGGCTCTGTAATAGTGCCATCAACTAGGGGTGCACATCTATCCAGCACCCGAAGGAGGGCCTTCTCCGTGTCCGCACCAACCCTCTGGAACCTCCTGCCAACAGATCCAAGACTTCAAAGAGAATCGCTGCCCTTCAGGAAAGGATTGAAGACCTGGCTGGCAGGGCAGGTGTGAGGCCCTAATGGGAACACGGTCCCCGCCTGCTGGCTTATGTAAACAGTTAAGAACTCTCTCTTTTTTTATAGTGGGTGGGATGGGTGGGTGGGATATGGGTGTTTTAAAGTGGGTGAGATATGGGTTTTTAATAGTGTTTTATGTTTTGTTAGAATTTGTTGTAATGCCGCCCTGAGTCTGGTTCTACCTGAGTGGGTGGCATATATAAATATGACTATTAAATTAAATTAAATTAAATTAAACTGTGTTTTCTGACAGAAGCAGAATGTATCTTTTCTCATGTATCTATTCTTATGCAAATAAGTGGATCGAAAATGTGCACACTCTGTTAGCCAATGGGCTTGTTGTATTATTGTTACTGTTTATAAGAGCGGAATGTGTCTTTTCTCATGTATCTATTCTTATGCAAATAAGTCGATCGAAAACGTGCACACTCTGTTAGCCAATGGGCTTGTTGTATTATTGTTACTGTTATTGTTTATAGTGTATATAAGTCTGAGCTTTGCCCCATCCAAACTGTGTTCAAACCCCACTAATAAAGAGCTGAATTTCACTACTTCACTTGTTTGCTTCTTCATTCCCTGAACACGAAACTCCCTCAACACCCAATGGGGTAAAAGAGGAAGCAACGAAGAAGAAGAGGAAGAAGTGTTTGAATAATAAACAAATTATTGTTTTCCCACATTGTTTTTCTGGTTTCCCTGTCTCAACAATAGATTACCAAAATATTTAATAATCTGCTTTACCTCTTCTCACTGTCAGCGAGACCAGAATTATGCCAACTGCTTTGTTGACATTAAAATGAAGGCAGAGTACAACACAACTTTGCTTCCATTTGTGCTGTAGTTCGTAAAAGGTCCTTATAATAGCTTTCAGTATTTGAAAGAATGATGGGAAAATCTTGACCCAATTATCCAATGGGCAGAATCCAGCCATAGTTAATCATAATAGTGCAGCTGTTATGAAAATGTTTTGGGTACATGTATGTTCTCACCTTGTTTGTTGAAATGTATCAACCAAAAATATACCTTTATGCCTCCCAGAACATAAATCGCAAAGTTTGGGAAGGTTATGTGCCATAGCTTGTTGTAGATCAATATGAAGAAAAATGCAACATTCACCCTCCCTGTTGTGATAATCTACTTCTTCAAGATTTTTTTTTTTAATAAAAGAACACTGAAAATAAAAACTGTCTACCGGATGGTAAAAAATGATACAGTCCAGATTTCTCTCCTGTTGTTTATATTTTAAATAAAATAACAAAAAAATTATTACAGGTAAGCCCTCCCCCTCAAAATTATACATAATAATGGTTAGTGTTACGTGAAAAATAGCTTTCCTAGAGACAGCTCCTTGTATGTCTTATAGAACTACTAAGATGATGTTAGGTTATCTGCAACTATGTTGATTATTCAGTTCAGAAGCCTACTCTGTGTCTTGTTCATAGAACAACCTGAATGAAAGACACAGAACCTCTATGGACCATGTTCAACACTTCTCAGACTCTGCTACTTTTTAAAAAAAACCTCCAGTTCACATTGTTATGTAAGCTGCTTGTAAGGTAATAGTAATTTGCAAGGAAACAGTTATTTCTTTCCGCTGAAAGTACATTCTGTATCAGCATCGACAGGATGTTATTGGTAAAGATGGCATTCCGTACAATGATGCAGAAGTAGCATAGGCTTAGAGAACATATTTAAGATAGCAAATGAATCATAACACTGCTGAGTATGACTAAAACATTCCAGCAAGAATTTCCACAGACAGTTGCTTAGCTGAGTAATAAGAGGGAGGGATAAGGACACTCACAAAATGGCTGTCATAGTGTATATGGAACACTATGAGGGCAAACATGTAAGGTTAGTGGGGAAAGTGACTTGTTCAAGACAGAGATAATTTCAGAGTTTCCATACACAAAACCACTTTTGTGAATTCAGTTTTCTTCTCCAATACTTATTACATGGAAGATAAAATGAGGAGCTCAAAGCCAAAAGTGTTGGCAGGAATTTGATATGGGAGTGAAGAACGGAAGTTATATAGTGGTATTTTAGTATACGTTTTCCAACTAGAATGTGTCTGTCTGTATATAAAATATATAATACTTTCAGGGGTGCCCGGCTGCACCCGGATTGGACCCAATCCTGGGCGAGGAGAGTCCCGTGTCAGGTGCCCCCGCCCCGTTCCCTGTCCTGCAGGCAGTCTGCTTGTCCAGAGGCCCCTGTTGCCACATCAATAGTGGGCCCTTCTCCCCCAGGCTTGTCCGGGTGTGTTTGTGTTTTTTAAAGGAGGGGCAGCGCTTCCTTCCCTCCTCCTCTTTCCCCCCCTTCCCTCCTCCTCTTTCCCCATTCTCCCTGTGTTTCCTTCCTCCCCCCTCCTTCCTCTCCTCTCCTCCCCATTTTTGTCTTCTTCCCCTTCTCCCTCTCCAAGGGCCTGGTGGAGGTGATTACAGTGACACGGTAAGGCCGTATAGGTTTTGGAATTTTGTTCGGGGTTGGTAGGGGCCTTGCCGTTGCGGCTCCGCACCTCTTGGCTAGGGGTGGCTGAGGTTTTTCTGACTATTTTGGGGGTGTCTTCTTGGCCCCCATTGCTGTGCTGGGTGTGGTGGCTGCCTGTGGCAGCCTTGCCACTACGACCATGGGTGCTGCTGTGTTTCTCAGCTGCGCTATGCTTTGTGGGTGGCAGTTGGTCTGTGTGTGCATGTGACCGGCACCCCACCTCTCTTGCTCTTGGCCCGGCCTCCCTGATTGGCCATGTTGCGCTGAAGTGTCTGCTGGGAGTAGTAGTTTTTATATTTTGTTGTATTTGTGGGGCGCAGGCCCCACCCTCGGCCTCAGGACACTCGCAGTTCTGACCCTGGTTGCAAAAGGTACGTGTTTACCAAGTATCACGGGATTTGCTCCAGGGATGTGGAAACATATTCCACATATGTACAGCCACACCTCTTCCTTATAGGTATAGATTATTATATATAATTTAATATAATATACCATATTTGCCGGCATATAAGACACATTGGAGTATAAGACACACCCTGTTATTACCAAAATAGCCCACTATAGGTCATTATATACAGTATAAGACACACTCCATTTTCCAGTGTATTTTAAAGGGGGAGTGGGTCTTATATGCCGACAAATAGGGTATATATCAGGTAGACAAAGTTTTAGAAAATGAGAGAGTCAAGATCCTGTTGGACTTTAAAATTCAAACAGATAGACATCTGACTCACACACACCTGACATAACTGTTGTGGGAAAGAAGATGGCCTAGTTTATTGACATTACTATATCAGGAGATGCACATATTGAGTACAAAAAATGAGAAAATCGCAAAATATAATGATTTGCAAATTGACATTGAGTATTTTTGGAGGAAGAAATCTGTTGTTGTACCCATGGTGATAGGAGTTCTTGGAGCAATACCTAAAGGATTCCATAGATATTTGGAAATTTCAGATTTATTGAACTTGAATATCCTAACTTTACAAAAAAAAACAACTTTACTAGCAACTGACTATATTCTATAGTGCTATGCAAAGCAGACACATCACAGAAAACTAAACACAGCACCACTCAACAAGAAAACACAGACCAAAGACACAAACAGTTGCCTCCTCATTTCTTGTCTCCTACTCCCTACACATACATCCCTGTCGTTCTTTTTTATACTACAAACCAAAGCACTTCAGTATGTTCTTCCCCAGTTTTATTTTATTTTTATTTTTTAAGTAACACATGGGTACATATGGGAACTGGGAGCCAACTCTTACTGTATGGTACATCAATTTCTTATCACATCTTCTGATTATTCTCAAATTTAAATTCTCTTTCTGTAATTCAGATTGCAGTGGCTCAAGTGGATAAGACACTGACTGGAAGTGGCAGATCAGTAGTTCGATACCTGGGTATTTCAGGATGGAATGAGCTCCCATCTCTGTCCCAGTTCCTGCCAACCTAGCAGTTCAAAAGCAAGAAATTGCAAGTAGATAAATAGGATCCACTTCTGTGGGAAGGTAAACAGTGTTCCATGCACTCCGGTGTCTAGGCATGCCTGCCACATGTCCATGGAAATGACTGCAGACACAGACACTGCTGGCTCCTGGGCTAAGAGACCGGGCGCTCTCTTTCCCTCCCGGCCAGACCGGCGGGAGATGAACAGGCACAGCTGGAGGGAGTTTCGGCAGGCAGCCTCAAAAGTGGGGCCGACGCTGCCGACGCCAAGGACACCGGGCGCTCTCTTTCCCTCCCGGCCAGACCGGCGGGAGATGAACAGGCACAGCTGGAGGGAGTTTCGGCAGGCAGCCTCAAAAGTGGGGCCGACGCTGCCGACGCCAAGGACACCGGGCGCTCTCTTTCCCTCCCGGCCAGACCGGCGGGAGATGAACAGGCACAGCTGGAGGGAGTTTCGGCAGGCAGCCTCAAAAGTGGGGCCGACGCTGCCGACGCCAAGGACACCGGCCGGCGTTTTGGGCCCCGCCCCCCGCCCCTCGCCAGGACTCAAAAGGCGAGGGGGCCTGCCGGACGAAACATCACCGCCGCTGTGCTCGGCACCGGCGGGGGCGAAGAGGCTCGCTGGACTCGCCATCAGCCGGCGTTTCGGGCCCCGCCCGGCAGTTGAGGGTTCAACACAGTTGTGGAAGAATGCCCCACCACTTCCATCACCACCGGAGCCGTGCGGAGGGTGGTGGGGGGAGTGAATGGGGCGGTTTTATATTGGGGTGGAAGGGAGGGAGGGAGAGATTGCCAGGCCAGCCAGGAAGGAGAGGCAGCATTCTGTCCAGGGCAAGCAGGGAGGCTCCGGAGACCAATATAGAGGTTGTGATGGGCATGGGGCGATATAGCGGGTACCGAGGGGCGGGCTGCACCCGGGGAACGCGGGGCAGATGCTTAGTATCTGTCCCTCGTTCCAGCCCCACGGTTACACCTCTAGGTCCTGAGCAGCTGACCCAGGGTGACCCTGTCCTTAGGCTGCTGCTGATGAATGCCAGGTCGGTATGTAATAAGGCCCCCCTGATACAAGATTCCATTATGGGGGAGCGGGCCGACTTGGCATGTATTACTGAGACCTGGCTGAGACCAGAGGATGGGGTTCCTCTGTCAGAAATGTGTCCAGCTGGGTTCAGTATTTGGCACCAGCCTAGGGATAAGGGTAAGGGCGGTGGCGTTGCCATCATAGCCAGGGAGTCACTGGGAGTCACCAGGGCTACTGCTCCACAAATTCTGGGCTGTGAGGCCCTGCTTCTGCGTCTGGGCTCTAAGGGTCAGTTGGGAGTCTTACTCCTGTACCTGCCCCCTTGCAGGGTAAGGGACTCCCTGCCTGAGCTCCTCGAGGCCATCTCAGCGTTGGCATTGGAGTTCCCTAGACTGATGGTTCTGGGGGACTTCAATTTGCCTTCGCTGGGGACTGGCTCTGAGGTGGCTCAGGAGTTCATGGCTTCCATGGCAGATATGGACCTGATTCAGGTAATTCAGGGCCCGACCAGGGGCAGTGGCCACACACCAGATTTAATCTTTTTGTCGGAGCGGTGGCAGAGTGATCTGAGACTACGGAAATTAGACATAACACCTGTGCCATGGTCAGATCACTATTTGGTGGCTCTAGACTTCCTGGGTGCGACGCTGCACCGTAGGGTGGCAGGGCCTATTAGAATGGCCCGCCCCAGGCAACTGATGGATCCTGATGGATTCCAGAGGGAACTGGGGGATTTCCCTCTGGATCGGCAACACGATTCGCCCGAGGCGCTGGTCGACCTGTGGAACAGGATGACTACAGCGGCCTTGGATGAAATCGCACCACTACGGCCTCTCAGAGCTCATGGAGCTAGGTCATCTCCATGGTTCACAGATGAACTGCGGGAGCTCAAACGGGCAAAGAGACGCCAAGAGCGCCGCTGGGTGAAGCCCCAGAGAGACTCCGATTGGACACTAGCTAGGGCCGCTATTAGGGCCTATCTAGTGGCGATGGAGGTGGTGAGGCGACAATACTTCACCACCCTTATTGCCTCCGCTGATAATCGCCCAGCCACCCTGTTCCGGGTTACCAGGTCTCTCCTTGGTAGGGGGACCCCGGTGCCTGGTTGGCAGGGGTCGGCTGAGGACTTTGCTGACCATCTAGTGGAGAAAATCGATCGGATTCGTTCTGGGTTTAATCCTGGCGTGGATGGGGAGAGTCCGGAGGGAGCCGGAGCACAGTCTTGCCATGCCATCTGGGACCGGTTTGATCCAGTTGCCCCTGATGAAGTGGACAGGCTCCTTGCAGCTGTGCGCGCCACTGCCTGCCCTTTGGACCCCTGTCCCACCTGGTTGGTGAAAACCTCCAAGGCAGTGACAGGTGGCTGGGTTGGGGCTGTGATCAATGCATCATTGCGGGAGGGGGTGTTTCCTGCACCTTTAAAACATGCTTTGGTGCGCCCCCTCCTGAAGAAATCTTCCCTCGACCCAGCTGTCCTAACTAACTATAGGCCTGTCTCAAACCTCCCCTTTTTAGGGAAGGTGTTGGAGAAGGCAGTGGCGTGTCGGCTGCAGGGGGTACTGGATGAAGCGGATTATCTGGACCCTTTTCAGTCAGGATTCAGGCCTGGATATGGTACCGAGACGGCATTGGTCGCACTGATGGATGATCTCTGGCGGGAGCGGGACGGTGGTCATCCATCCGTCCTTGCTCTTCTTGACCTCTCAGCGGCTTTCGATACCGTTGACCACGGTATCCTTCTGGAACGGCTCCGAGGTTTGGGAATCCAGGGTACTGTGTGGTCCTGGTTTTCCTCATTTCTGAAGGGTCGGTCCCAGTCGGTGTGGTTGGAGAGTGAGAGGTCCAGTCCTAGGCCCCTCAAATGGGGGGTTCCTCAGGGCTCGGTGCTCTCTCCTCTCCTATTTAACATCTACATGAAACCGCTGGGTGAGATCATTCGTTCCCATGGGGTGCGGTACCATCAGTACGCGGATGACACTCAGTTGTACATCTCGGCCCATGGGGACCCCAGTGATGCCGTCAAAGTCCTTTCCAGATGCCTGGAAGCTGTGGGGGTCTGGATGGGGGCTAACGGGCTACAACTGAATCCCAGCAAGACTGAGTGGCTATGGATAAGGGGTCCTGCGTTAATCCGGGAGTTACCATCGTTGGTTCTGGATGGGGCTATTTTGCCCCAGACAGACCCGGTGCGCAACTTGGGGGTCCTCCTGGATTCACGGCTACTGCT
Source organism: Bradypodion ventrale (assembly GCA_035047345.1). Lineage (NCBI taxonomy): Eukaryota > Metazoa > Chordata > Lepidosauria > Squamata > Chamaeleonidae > Bradypodion > Bradypodion ventrale. Next base: position 62,204,364 of record JAWDJE010000004.1, read on the forward strand.
AGAAGAACAGGTGGCGGCTGTGACCAGGAGGGCTTTCGCCCAACTTCGGGTGATTCGCCAGTTGCGCCCACTCCTGGACCGGGACTCCTTGCTCATGGTCACCCATGCTCTGGTTACCTCCAGACTAGACTATTGCAATGCGCTCTACATGGGGCTGCCCTTGACGACCATTCGGAGGCTACAGCTGGTCCAAAATGCGGCTGCCCGGGTGGTGATGGGGTGTGGGCGTTATGCTCATGCTTCGCCACTGCTCCGGGAGCTGCACTGGTTGCCAGTATGTCTCCGGGTGCAATTCAAGGTGCTGGTTTTGACCTTTAAAGCCCTATATGGTAGTGGGCCAGGTTACCTAAGAGACCGCATCGCACTGAGGACGTCTGTCCGTCCAACCAGAGCGGACCGGAGGGGCTCTCTAATTGTTCCATCAGCCAGAGGGGCTCGCCTCTCTGGCACAAGGAGGAGGGCCTTCTCCGTGTCTGCACCGGCCCTCTGGAACCTCCTGCCAACAGAATTACGTCTTCGGACGGAGTTGCTGCCTTTCAGAAGTGTTGTGTTCTAAGGGTTTTACCTTCCACATGGATTACAATGTATCTGAACCAATGTAACCTTGCCTATAGCAACAATGTAACCTTCAGCTGTATCATATGAACCCTGCATGAGGACGCGAGCTAATGACCACCAGCTGGCAGCAGCGAGCGTCCAAGCTCTATTGGTCAGATCTCATCAAAGGCAGCAGCGCGGGAAGCTTTCCCGCCACCACCTACACCTGGACAAGAAGGGCGTGACTCGAAATGACGTCACGCAGGCAGTAGCCAATGGGCTACCATGGCACCACGTTCAAATGTATTACTACTGTATATAAAGAGCCATCGATCCGCCATTACCTCATGTTCCCTCTGTCCACGATGCAATAAACCTGAGTTAACCCAGCCCGAGGCTGTGTCCTGTGTCTTGGTTTGCATACACCAAATTGGCGACGAAGGTGGGATCATGGATTCCCAAAGTGCCAGGACACAGAGCGGGTTCAATATTACCAAGCCGCAAGACTGGACCATCTTTAACATGGATTTCAAGGCGGCATTGGTGGAACTCAAAGTCAAAGACGACGAGGAAAGGAAGAGGGCCATCCTCACCCGAATGCTGGGTGTAGAGACCAAGCGGACGCTGGTGGGCATGATCGAACCGAAGACGTTGGACGACTTCAAAACCGACGACATACTGAAGTTGCTGCGTGAGCGTTTCCAACCCTCGAAAGCAATGTTTCCTGCTAGGAGTGCGTTTTGGAGGCGAGTCCAAGCGCCGGATGAGTCGGTAGAGGCGTTCGTGGAGGCCCTGAGGGTAGCCGCCGTTCCCTGCAAGTGGGACAACCTGGAGATGATCATGAGGGACGTCGTGCTGTGTGGCCTGAAGGACAAGGAAGTGCAGCGCCGCCTGATGAACAGGGAGCCGCCACCCACGTTGGCCGAGGTCGTAGAGACCGCGGAATCCGCGGAGTCCACGAATGCGGGAGTGGACGAAATACACGAGTGGCGTGAGTGGCGTCCTAGGGCCAGCAAAGCGGAAAGCTCGGTGCGTGGCAAGTCAGGACAGCCGGTGCACGCGACTCGACGAACCTCGAGGTCCTCTACAGATGGCAGCGACGGCGAAGAGGTACAGAAAGTCCGGAAAGGGGGGCGCCGCTGCGATGGTTGCGGGGCGGCCCACGAGCGTGCGAAGTGCCCTTTCAGGAAAGCCGAATGTTACAGCTGTGGCCGGCGCGGGCACATCGCCAGGGCATGCAGAAATCGGAAAGAGGGCCGGAGGCAGTCGAAAGACCGTTCGGCCAGACCGGACCGTCCAGCGAGACCCCAAGATGGCGCCCGACCCACGAGGAAGCAGGACGGCGTGGGCCGCGTCTCGGACGGCAGTGAGGACGACACTGTGTTCAGCGTGTCCGCGGGACAAAACCATTACTTCATTGAGGTAATAGTACAAGGGGCCCCCGTTAGGATGGAGATTGACTCGGGGTCCTATTATTCCATAATTCCCCAGAAAGAGTTCTTGAAGATCGACCCCCAAGCGCGGCCCAAGCTTAAGACTCTGAGGTCCACGCTACGAGACGTACAAGGGAACAGCATTCCAGTGCTGGGGGTCGGGAAATTTCGGGTTCACTATAAAAGACATTCCGCAGAACTCCCGTTAGTCGTTCTCAAAGGGGGGAATTGTAGCCTCCTAGGGACGCAGTGGTTTCAGCCCTTGGGTTTGTTCATAGGGGGGGTGCATTCCGTGGGCGCGGATCCGATACAAGCGGTGTGTGACGCGCACCCCACCGTGTTTGAAAAAGGACTTGGAAAGTTCAAGGGACCCCCTGTAGCCTTCGACCTAGACCCGGAGGTCCGCCCGATAAGACTCAAACCGCGCAGGGTGCCTTTCGCACTAAAGGACAAAATAGAGGCGGAACTGGACAAATTGGTGGGCCAGGGGATTCTTATTCCTGTTGATTCCGCGGAGTGGGAAACTCCAATCGTAACAGCACTGAAGGCTAACGGGGAGGTGCGCATTTGCGCTGATTATAAGTGTACAATTAACAAGGCGATTCGCCCTAATGCATATCCGGTGCCAGTGGTCAGCCACCTTTTGGCCAGGCTAAATGGGGGAAAGTGTTTCGCTAAGCTCGATCTGGCACAAGCCTATCAGCAACTCCCCGTAACTCCCGCCACGGCCGCGGCACAAACGATAGTCACACATAAAGGAGCGTTCCAGGTGTCGCGGTTACAGTTCGGCGTGAACTCGGCACCCGGCCTTTTTCAGTCGCTTGTGGAACGCCTCCTGAAGGGGCTGGAGGGGGTGTTGCCTTATTTTGATGACGTATTGATAACAGGGGGGAGTGAGGCCGAACTGGCAAAGAGATTGGATAAAGTGCTAACTGTGTTCGAGAAAGCGGGGCTGAGACTGAGGAAGGACAAATGTGTTTTTTTCGAAACCGAGGTCGAATTTTTAGGGTTTCGGATCACACCTGAGGGTATTAAGCCGTCCAAATCCAAGGTAGCAGCCATTAAGAAGGCCCCTCGCCCCACATCCAAAACCGAACTTCAGTCATTCCTGGGGCTCCTCAATTTCTACCATACATTCCTTCCGCGGAAAGCCTCCGTGGCTGAACCGCTTCATCGGTTACTTAAGAAGGAGGAGGCATGGATGTGGGGTGACGAGCACGAGAAGGCGTTCAACGAACTTAAGCAACTTTTAACATCGGACGCAATCCTTACACACTTCGACCCCAAACGGCCGGTGGTCTTAGTCTGTGATGCATCACCGGTGGGGGTGGGGGCGGTGCTTTGCCACGTGTTGGATGACGGTCGGGAGGCCCCAGTGGCGTTTTACTCAAGGTCCCTGTCCCAAGCAGAGCGAAATTACGCGCAAACCGACAGGGAGGCATTGGCAATAGTAGCGGGGACCAAAAAGTTTCACGATTTTCTGTATGGCCGCCCATTCAAAATCGTGACGGATCACAAGCCCCTGTTAGGAATTTTCACGGCAGGCAAGCCCACGCCGCAGATACTGTCCCCGAGAATGTTGCGATGGGCCATTTTTCTTAACGCGTACCAACACGAGTTGGAGTACCGGCCTGGAAAGGAGATCAGCCATGCTGATGCGCTGTCGAGATCCCCTTTGCCCTTGACGGACGACCAAAAAGCCAGAATAGGAAGAGACCGCCAGGTGTTGCTAATCGAGGTTTTAGACGAACCCCCAATAGTACCAGCCGATATAGCCAGGGCGACAGGCAAGGACAGAACGCTGGCGAAAGTCAGCTCATGGGTGCAGAAAGGGTGGCCAGCATCGTCCCCAAGCAAGGAATTCGACCCATTCTTTCGGAAGAAGCTAGAGTTGTCCCTAGAAAGGGGGTGCCTGTTGTGGGGCCAACGGGTGGTGGTCCCAACACCCATGCGGCCGAGGGTTCTCAAACTGCTGCACGTCAGCCACCCGGGCATCGTTCGCTCAAAAGCGCTGGCCCGCAGTTACTTTTGGTGGCCACAGCTGGACGAGGACATTGAGCACATGGTCGGCACTTGTGAGGCGTGCCAGGGGTCCCGACCAGAGGCGGCCCGGCTTCCGCATAGGGAATGGGACACAGCAAGGGGGCCATGGTCCAGAGTGCACGTAGATTTCGCTGGCCCTTTCCGAGGAACCATGTTTCTCCTGGTGGTGGATGCATTCTCAAAGTGGCTGGAGGTCATTCCGGTAAAGAGCACATCCTCCACCACTACAATTAACCAACTACGGAGAGTCTTTTCAACGTTCGGGTTACCCGACACTTTAGTCAGCGATAACGCGAGTTGCTTCACCTCCTCAGAGTTCGGGGCATTCATGGAGGCGAATGCCATTCGGCATGTCACGTCCGCACCGTTTCACCCGGCCACGAATGGCCAAGTGGAACGGTTGGTGCGTACAACAAAGGAGGCGCTTCGGCGCATGGGCCCCGGGGACCTGAACCACCAAGTATGTCAGTTCCTATTAGCGTATAGGGTGACCCCCTTAGCGTCAGGTTACTCACCGGCAGAGCTATTGATGCGGCGGAAACTGACTACGCTCCTGTCCAGGCTGGACCCCACAAGAATTGAGGATAAGGGGACAAACGTGGGGCTGGCAGTCTCGAAAGGTTTCGCCGCCGGCGACCCTGTTCATTGCAGGAACTATGCCAGCGCGGGGCCAGCCTGGGTGCCGGGGACGGTTGTAGAACAGACGGGGCCAGTGTCGTACCGGGTCGAAACCTACACCGGTCTCCTCTGGAGGAGGCACGCGGACCAACTGAGGCACCGAGTAAGTGGGCCAGTCAGTGAGGATCCCCAACAAGATTCAGCGTTAGGGTTCTCCCCCACCCGCGTAACCCAAGGGGGAGACAGCAGCGGACAACAGTCCCAAGCAAGGGGGGAAGGAAGAAGCAGCGGCCCCGACTCATATCCTTTTGATAAACCAGTTCCGTCAGAGGCCGGGGAAGGGGGAGAGGAGTTCGCGACCGCTGCCCCCGAATGGACTTTAGATTTTGATTTAGCAAACCGGGGGGGTTTTCAGGAGTGTTCCCCCACCCATCCAAGCGAGAAGAGGGGTTTTTCGTTAGCCCCCAGTGCCCCCGGTTCCTCCCTAAGTAAGAGCACACCTCCCAACAACGCCGCAGAGCCGCGGCAAGTCACTAACGAGTCTCCCTCTCAAATTACAGGACAGGAAACCAGGGGACAAAGAGAAGGTAGCAAACCCGGGGAGAGGCAGCCCGCATCGAGACCCCAGCGTGTTCGAAACAAGCCATCTTGGCTAAGAGATTTTGTCTCCTAGGGGGGGGGAGTGTCTAGAAGCATGGGCTCGAGACGTTGTCTCGTCCTAGGGGGGAGGGATGTTGTGTTCTAAGGGTTTTACCTTCCACATGGATTACAATGTATCTGAACCAATGTAACCTTGCCTATAGCAACAATGTAACCTTCAGCTGTATCATATGAACCCTGCATGAGGACGCGAGCTAATGACCACCAGCTGGCAGCAGCGAGCGTCCAAGCTCTATTGGTCAGATCTCATCAAAGGCAGCAGCGCGGGAAGCTTTCCCGCCACCACCTACACCTGGACAAGAAGGGCGTGACTCGAAATGACGTCACGCAGGCAGTAGCCAATGGGCTACCATGGCACCACGTTCAAATGTATTACTACTGTATATAAAGAGCCATCGATCCGCCATTACCTCATGTTCCCTCTGTCCACGATGCAATAAACCTGAGTTAACCCAGCCCGAGGCTGTGTCCTGTGTCTTGGTTTGCATACACCAAAAGAAGGGATCTTAAAACCTGGCTGGCAGGTCAAGTGTGGGGTGCGGGTGGAAGGGTAACCACCATGGGGTGGTTGGTGTAGAGGAACTCTTCCCCATGGTGCCTTTTCGATCCTGCAGCGCCTGCTTTTTAGGGGGTGGGTAGTCTTAACTTTTTTACTGTTTTAACTGTTTTTAGGATTATTAATATTATCTGTAAACTCCTTGGGTTGCCCTGGGGTTACTTTTTATGTTGTTAGCCGCCCAGAGTCGGCCTTGTGTTGAGTGGGCGGGATATAAATTGAATAAATAAATAAATAAATAAAATAAATAAATGAAACAGAGATGAGCACTGAGCCCTAGAGTCAGATACGACTGGCTTTCAAGCAAGGGTGACCTTTACCTTTACTAATTCAGAGAAGATAAAGTTCTAGTAGGTGCCAAGGGTCTGTGGGCATAGCGCTGCCCTCTCTCAAATGTCTTCAACTTAAGTTTTCATCTTCTTTTTTTCTTCTGCTGGTGCTTCCCTGAAACCATTCAGTTATTCTACAGGCAGTGGTGGGCATCAGCAGGTTTGCACCAGTTTGCCAGAACGGGTAGCAGAAATTCTGGCTGGCCCTGCCCATCCAAGTTTTGAAATAAAGTACTGTAGTCCTAATTCGGGTGCAACACAGGACTTTCCCCCTGACCACACCCACCATACCACGCCCATAGTGTGGCAGTACATTTTTTGGAGCCCACCACTGCCTACATCCTTTTCAAAGTATAGTGCCCATGAAATGATGTAGTACTTCAAATTAACTCTGAATAGCTCTGACAAAAATAGAACTATTTCTATGTATGTTTTTAGAAACAATGGTTCTGTTAACACAGCATAAACTCACATTAACTTGTTTTGTATCTACTGTATATCATGTTATGCAACTTGTGATATTTTTTTCAAAGCATGAAGTGATAAAGATACACCAACAAGGGAAGAGATTTTAGATGGACTTTTGTTAGGGTTGTTACAGTTGGGTGAGTATTAGAAGAGCTGAGTTTTACGATATTGTGATATCAGCTCACCTTTGCATCTGCTGCATTCCAAGTAATCATTTGCTAGATAAATGCAGTGACAGAGTTCTTTTATGCCGATGCTTCTGATATCACTGGCTTTTCTAATGTTTTTCACAGCTACCACTATACAGGCAATCTGGCCCCACCTGAATAGTCTTTGCCACTTCACTGAAAGTCATTTTTTTATTATTGGAACAAGCTGACTCTGCTTGTTAAACCAGTTTGATGGCAAATGACACAGTCAATTACTGTGATTTTATCCTGAATCAAAGGAAAGAGAGTATCTTACTGCAAAGGCTTGGTCTTGCTTTCTTTTTCTATATGAGCTGTGGTTAATGTGCCAAGTTTTGTCTTCTGTGTTTTATCTACAAATTTTCATAGAGTTACAACTCTGGAGTCATGCTGCTGGGTCCATGCTGGTGTTTAAGTACTTGAAGCAGATGCAGACAGTGGGCTATGTTCAGTGGAAGCTTACACCATACAGAATTTACTAGTCTTGTGCGTGCCGGTCTCTAGTCATGCCTGCCTTGTGACTATTGAAACAGATGAAGATAGCACTGGCTCTTTGTCTGTAAACAAAGTTTACCCTAATGCATCTTGGTCTTTGTTGTGTTCATTGCAACAGATTAACATAGTTGAAACAATGGAAATGGTTTTTTTTAAAAAAATTAAATGACACATATTTAGCAAAGCATGGGAAATTCCATCACATCACTGATGTATCACATTTTCATTCATCTTACCTGTGATGAATTCAAGGAGGTCTATATGGCTTTCCCTTTTCTCCTGACTTTGTCCTTATAATCACCCTGTGGGGTCTGCGAGCCTGATAAAAAGTGACCTGCTCCTCATCAGCCAGTGAGTTTCATCCTGCCTTTGAATATAAGTCTCTCGTCACAGTTCAACATTCCAACCAAGCCACCTCACTGACTCCATGCTTTGAGAATGGTTAGAAAGATATTGCTATGATAACCTTTAGATGTTTTCTCAGAGGAGCACAAGTTATTTATCCATAACCAGCTGTTTATCCAGATCATTGATGCACTTAAAGGCACTAAGCATATTGATCTTTCTCATAATACCAGCATCTACCTTAGTGGAATTTTAATCCCATGGGGAGAAAACCCTGTGTAATTAGGCCCTGCCCATGTGTGAACTGCTCAAATGTGGACATTTAAGATGTAGCAAGAAGATTTATTCTAAGTATTAAAATGGTGCTGCAACCAGAGTTCCACCTAGTGGAGATTCAAAAATATGAAAAGGAAGAAGTTTTAGCCAGGATTTCACTAAACTCTGGACAAGAGGCTATTATTAAAATGGAATATGGAGAAAAAGAATGGTTTCGAATTAAGCATATCAAACAAAATGCCTTTTATCTTCTTCTTTATATGCAGTTTATATGTTATGCTATATGCCATCAAGTCAGACAGAAGTAAGGGAGATATTTAAATGGTGATACTGTAGCAGTTTCCCCCACCCCTATGAGTAGGCTGAATGGGGAATTGTTGTGTATACATGCAGTTCAGCTACTCGCCATGAGCGCAGCTGACGGAGCTCACGTGGCTCCAATTCACCCAATGAGTAACTAACACAGGAAACCTTCCCGCCACAGGTGAAACTATGCCAGGTATGCATTACGTCAGGAAGATGTCACCAATACTGTAACCAATAGGTGCCTTCGGGCGAGGTTCAAATGTATCATGTACCATATATAAGGAGGCAAGGCTCCGCCATTTCCTCACGTACAGATTGACCATGTTACAATAAAGTAGTGTTTAGCCCATCTGCCGGCTCGTGTGCAATCAATCTGCCTACATGAAATTGGCGACGAAGGTGGGATAATAGCGTCCCATAGGGTCACCCTATCTCCATTCGATACCTCTCAGCCAGAGTCATGGGACCTCTATGAGGAGCAGTTCCTGTACACGATGGACGCGGAGAAGATCGAGGGTGAAGTGCAAAGGCGAGCCTGCCTACTGGCCCAGTGTGGGTTGCCAACCCTGGAGCTGGCAAGTAACCTCCTGATGCCAAGGGCACTCAAAACGGTACCACTGGCCAAAATCCTCGCTGCCCTGTGGGCACATTTTCGCCCAAAGGTATCCATGTTCTCGGCATGGTTGGTGTTCAACCAGTGAGACCAACAGCCTGGAGAAACTGTGGCAGAGTACGTAGCTGCTCTGAGGTTGGCGGCCATCCCATGTCGGTTGGGAGCCTTTCTGGCCGAGGCCTTGCGAGACCGTCTCCTACTCGGCCTGCGGGATGAAGAGTCTCAGAGGAAATTGCTAGCCCGAGACGAGGACATTATGTTCAAGCAGGTCTTGCAGGCCGCACAAGCTGCCAAGGTGGTAAAGGACAGGGTACGGGCATGCAGAACAAGGTCCACAGCCCGACATGACAAATGATGCATAGATAAGATTAGAACTCTCTCCTAAGGGAGGAGGGGAAAATGAGTGTCCAGCCTTGGACTTATTCCAGAGACACCTGCAATCCCATGATGGGACAGACTGACACAAGGGAGAGATGTCTCCACTCCTGTCAGTCAAACTAATTACCCCAGATACCTGCAGATTGGGACATTCCAAGAATGCAAAGATGGGGGGCTCAATGTCACATTGCACATACCAGTCGTCTCCTTTCTCATGGGAATGCAGGTGCACTCCCATGAGATCACCATGAGATCACCACATTCCTGAGCTCCTTTTTCTTATAAAAAGAGCCCAATTTGAGCACTAAACATGCACACTTCAGGAGACAGGGAAAACTCTGTCTCCTCCACATAATAATCTTGATTGCAGCGGGAGCCCTTGTCGGTGGGCATCCCAAAATGGCTCTTCGGGGGTGAAAGCCATGAGGGGCTATGGTGCCCCAAACCATTAAGATTGAATCTGTTAGGAAAAGCTAGTAAGATTTTGTTTTCTTTTATGTTTTATTCACTGTGTTTTTATGTAAGTGTAGAGTAAGTAATATCTGTATCCAGTATTTGTGTTTCCAACAATAAAACTACAAAAAGCCAGTAGTTTGTGTGCCTGCCTTTGTGAAGGAGCAGAAAGAAACCAAGCAGAGCCGAAGAAGTCTTTGACAATCCTCATCGCGTTTCCGGAAGAAGGAGGTGAGAGGGGAATGCTCTGTAAGGGAAGGGCAGAGTAGCAGAGAGAGAGAAAGTAGCACTTAGAAGTCTAGCTTCTGCCAGGGAAATAATATGTTACCTGCCATATGCAGAAGGCTACTCTGACCCTATCCCAAAGCGAATCGGGCTAGGGGGAAGAGTGCTCATGGAGACAAGCAGGTCACAGGATTTAAGGTACGCCCTGCTGGGTGTTCCCAAGAAAAAGTTCTGGGTGCCCAACCTAGCCTTTGTGAGGCATTTTTCTCCCCCCTATGTCTCTGATACACTTCGGGCTCTGGCGAGAGCAGACCCGAGGTCCAGAAAGTGAGAAAAAGGCCATCCAAAAGGAGAGACACCACCGAAGCAAGCCGGCGCTGTGAGGGGTGCGGAGGCTCACATGACTGGAAGAAATGCCCATTCAAGAAGGCAGAGTGCCACAACTACGGATGTTTGGGGCACATAGCAAAGGTGTGCAGGCAACGCAGAAGTCAAGACCCTGACCGGACCAGCCGCTATGGACGAAAAGACGAGGCCATCAGAAAGGTGCAGGCAGGGGACACCGTGGTGAGACGTGTGTTGGACCAACGCACCCGGTTTTTTGTGAAGGTACTGTTGCAGGGGGTTCAGGTGAAGATGGAGGTGGATTCAGGGACCACCTATTCCATAGTTTCACAGACGGAGTTCCTGCGAATACCCCCTAGTGACTGCCCAAAATTGAGAGCCCTCAGGACGAACTTCCAATCCTGGGGGTGGGAGATTTCACCGTCTGTTTCAAAAAACTTCACAAAGAAGCTGCCCCTGGTAGTTCTTAAGGGGGGGTCCAGTTGTCTTCTAGGGACTCAGTGGTTCGAACTGCTGGGCATTGCATTGACTGGCATCAACGCCGTCCAGGCTGACCCCATTCAGGATGTGTGCTACATACATCCTGCTGTTTTTGAAAAAGGACTTGGGAAGTACAGGGGGCCTCCAGTGGACTTTGATATAGACCATTCCATTCGCCCTGTACGGCTTAAGCCGCGAAGAGTGCCTTTTGCACTGAAGGACAAAATCGAAGCGGAACTGGACAAACTGGTGGGCCAGGGGATTTTGGTTCCAGTGGACTCCGTGGAGTGGGAGACACCGATTGTGACTGCCATGAAATCGAACTGGGAGGTTAGAATTTGTGCTGATTACAAGTGTACTATCAATAAGGCCATTCGTCCCAATGCCTACCCGGTGCCCGCGGACCATAGTCAAGGGTCCACGTGGACTTTGTGGGGCCTTTCCGGGGTATGATGTTCTTGTTAATGGTTGATGCATTCTCGAAATGGCTGGAGATCATTCCAGTGTGAAACATGTCCTCCGCAGCCACAGTCAAACACCTGAGGAGGGTGTTCACGTGTTTTGGCTTGCCCGATGTGTTAATTTTGGATAACGTGACCACATTCACGTCCGCCGAATTCCAGGCATTCCTCAAACGGAATGCGATCAGGCTTGTGACCTCCGCTCCATTTCACCCTGCCACAAACGGCCAAGTAGAGTGCCTGGTCCGCACTACAAAGGAGGCGCTACAGAGGATGCATTGTGCCCGCCGGCCCCCATAATGGTTGAGGGACTTCGGCCCATCCTAGGGGGGAGGGATGTTGTGTATACATGCAGTTCAGCTGCTCGACATTAGCGCAGCTGACGGAGCTCACGTGGCTCCAATTCACCCAATGAGTAACTAACGCAAGAAACCTTCCCGCCACAGGTGAAACTATGCCAGGTATGCATTACGTCAGGAAGACATCACCAATACTGTAACCAATAGGCACCTTCGGGCGAGATTCAAATTATCATATACCATATATAACGAGGCAAGGCTCTGCCATTGCCTCACGTACAGATTGACCATGTTACAATAAAGTAGTGTTTTGCCCATCTGCCAACTCGTGTGCAATCAATCTGTCTACATCAAAGGAATCAATTTCAGATCTCTCAAATTCCAGTCCATCAATCTGTCCACTGCAGCATATTGAGTATAACCTGGATATCTTGGAGTCGTTAATCAGCAAGGAGTCTGCACATTGGTAGACATCTTCATTATGACATTCTGCACATGCAAATTGACCATGGCACACGTCATGGTCTGCCTAGCCAGCGGGTAACATGATATCCAAATGGCTAAATATGTTATAGTATAACCATAACATATTTGAACAAAGGATATATGTTCATAGAACAATTTCATAACTTTAATACTGACAATGAAGAAACTGAAATCGTTAAAGATTTGCCATATCTCCGCATATCATTGATCCAAATGGAGGCTGTAGCAAAGAAACTGGAAGAAGACAGACTCAGAAGGAATAACAAAAGCTCCAACAAGGTGCCAAATGGCTGCAGAGGAGTGGGATTGTTGCTCCTCCTCCACCCGGAGGTGGAGCCTTTAACCCCTTTAGGATGCTGTGCTCCCGCTCCTTCCCTGGCCTGTTTCTTGGGCATGAACGACCCAACTGGGATTCAGTGGGAGAGTAGCTGATTGCTTCGGGACCAGATAGGAATTTTGAACTATCTTACTTTGAACATATCAATATAAAGTCAAAACTCACTGGGAGAAAAACCAATGATACTATGAAATGTTTAAACCAGTAGGCAGCCAAGAAGACTGAACATGAGGTTAAGTGAATAAAAGAAGGCACAGTCTTTATTTGCAAGACCCTTTGAAGGTCATTCACTTAAATCCAGCAGTAAGTTGCAAATAGAGTAGGTCTATTGAATCAGTGGAACTGATGAAGAAGCTATCTCACCAAATCTCTACTGAGATTTGGTCCTCCTCTAGTTATGACTTTCTTTGCCCTTTAATTCATAGAGCTGTCAAAAGTTAGAATGATTTGATCACACGTAAGATGCGATTTAGAATGGTTATTAAATGCTTTAGAAAAATCCCATAGAAATGTTATAGAAAGACAATGAAGCAACATACTTACAATCTTTTCTACACTAGTGGCCTAACATTCATCATTGCCACTTTCATATTTGTTGATATCAGTCTTCCTGTGATTCAAGTTCATTCACGTGTCCTGCATATATTGTATAATAACTGGAAAGACTTCATTGTTGTAGTTCTCTTGTTATGAAATGAAATACTCTCTCCATAGAGGTGTTGTTAATAGCTACAATGCACTCTTTCATCATCAGCTTGGAAACAAAAAACACCCACCCCTACAGCCTCCCCCCAACCCCCCCAACCCCTTTTTCCTTCTTATCTGCCTTATTATATTTTCTGCATTCCTTGGTTGTCTTATAATAATATGATTGTACAGCTTTTATTATTTTGAACTGTAAAACATCAAAACCACTGCTGTTAAATTCACACTCAGTATTAATTGAGTGGTGACAATCTTCTAAATTTAGGCAGATGGTACTTCTGAGTACTCTCTTCCTAGAAAATCTTGAAAAGGATTGCCATCAGTCAGAATTGACTTGATGGCATAAAATTGCATAAAATCCAGTTGCTGTAAGATATGCTATATAAGTTTAATTCTGTCAGGACCACAATGTTTTTTAAATGGGCTGTAATCAATTAAATTAATGAATTAATGTATCTTGCCTTTTATTTTAAAAAGGCAGGGCAAAAGACAATGTTAATGACAGAGACAACTGGATGATCTATGATTCTGGTGAGACTTGTAGCAATTCAAGATGCAACATGGATTTAGGAAACTTTTAATTAATATGAATCAAACAACCATAGGAAATTTATAATCAATCTGAATCAGACTAAGACAGTTTCTTATCTAATCGCACTCACAATCTAAACAGATTTATTCTACCAAGCAGTGCAATGATTATTAAGAGTCACATGATGGCACTCTTGTTCTATTCTAGTTGTGGGATAAATGGATGTAACTGATCCAGAGATAATTCTTTTTCAGGTGCTGCATCCATTCCAGATATTGACTACCATCATGGCAATAGTCTTCCTGTTCTTAACTCCTTGAAACAGTTCTTCCGAGGACATGCCACAGCAGTCTCTCAGGTTCTTCAGCCATGAAGTCCGTTTTCTATGTCCAGGGCCTCTCTTCCCAGGGATCTTCCATGGGAATTACTTCAATTATTTCAATAGAAATATAAATGGGGCATGACAAGCAGGAGGTACCAAGCCTTCAGGACTATGTTTAGAATGATGTATAGGTTATGAGAATATATACCTTCTGAGAGATGTGGATGGTCCACATTAATGGTGGAAATACAAGGAAAGGTTGATTGCCTCTTTGATGCATCTAGTAAACACTATGGGAAGCATTAGTTTTGTAATTAACAGTTCTACCAGAATGGAAACAGCAAGGCAACGGAGTAATACAAAGGCCATGCAAAGTTTTGGAGTGATATGATTGTTGTTATTCTTGGCATTGCTGTTTGAACAAATCATTAACAGCTCCAGAAACATAATTAGGCTTCACTTTATCAAATACAGTGCATGAATAACATTTAATTACTAACCTTTGAGCACACCACACTGGTTTTCCAAAGTGAGAGAAAACAAAGAAGAAATACCAGGTATGAGCCAGAGCTGGCATGAGACATTTTGCTGTCTGAGGCAATGCACAAGATGGTGCCTCCATCTTCAACACTAACTGGACTGGCATTTGAAAGCAATTTAATGCTGATAATAGAGGAATGTTCTCCACTGCAAATTGGGCCTGCTAGATTGCTTGGAGAAAATGCTTTGTGTCATAGTCCAACAAGTGTGGTGAGTCCAAGAGGAACAGCTGGGAGGCTGCCGTGGCTGTTCCTCAACATTTATCAACTGAGGCAGTCATCTCAACCTGCCTAATGATAGGGGTGGCCTTTCAATGAGGGGATTCACAGGACATATATCATATAATTTAACCTTCATGACAAAGCTTCAAGGAAAACAGTAAAACAAAAAGGTCATCTAAACACCTATCTTAGTGAAGCAATAAGGCAAGGAGGACTCAATTGTAGCAGGCTTAAAAATACTGAAAGAGGTGGGGAGATTTGTGAATGAAAGATACAGTGATACCTCATACAACGTCCAAACTTGGTTCTACAAGCTTGGACTTTATACGAATTTGGACTTTGTATGAGGCATGCAAAATCCTAGCCATGATGCCTCATACAATGTCCATATCCTTGCTGCGATGCCTCGTACAACGTTGTTTCCATGGAGATACATTATACTGTAACAGCACAGACTTCAGGGAAAAGTCAAGGAAACAGACAGGAAACTGACAGAACTTTAAGAAATCATTGTCTAAAGCAGGGATCAACAAACTTGGCTCTCCAAATGTTCTTAGACTTCAGTTCCCAGAAGCCCTTATCAGCAGGTGTATTGACTTGGGCTTCTGGGAATTGAAGTCTGAGAACCATCTGGAGAGCCAAGTTTGCTGACCCCTGGTCTAAAGGCTAAATACATTACAAAAACATGTCAAACAACCCTGATTTTAGGGGACAAACCATACAACAAGTTTTTAACTTTGAAAACTTTATGAAGTGCAGGTTTAAAAGTTAACATGTCCCATCATGTAGCACAGTGTTAACCTGCAGCCATGCGGCCGATCATCCATTTTGTACAAGCTACTGTAATCAATTACTGGATGGAAGCAAGGAGAAAATGGATCCCAACATGTCCCATCATGCAGCACAGTGTTAATCATCCAAACAGCAGCAAACACCAAACAATTGCCCACCCCACCAAACAGTGCCCCCCCCAAAAAAAGACCAACAAAGGAAAAATTATGGAACATGCAATCTGTTTTTAAAAACCACAGCAGCAAACACCAAACAATTGCCCATCCCACCAAAAAATTGCCCTCCCCATCCACCTCCACACCCAAAGCCAATCAGAAACAGAAAACCTCATTTATCTACCTTTCCACTGTGCCAAAGAATGGTCCAAGAACCTGAAGAATTCTGCAAAAATCCCAGGAATGCTTCCAAAAATTCTGACAAAAAAATCCAAAAACGTGCTCAAAACCACTCCTAAACACTCTTCGCCTCATGCAAAACCCACAAGAGCAATGCACGCATGTGTTCTGCCTTTTATACTGCCCAGGCACAATACAACCTGGGAAAAACCCCAATGCCTCATACAAAGTCGCAGCTACTTTGCCTCTACTCCGGGAGCTGCACTGGTTACCAGTTTGTCTCTGGGTGCAATTCAAGGTGCTGGTAATGACCTTTAAAGCCCTTCATGGTAGTGGGCCAGGTTACCTAAGAGACCGCATCGCCCTAAGAGAGTCGGCCCGTCCTACCAGAGCAGACCGGAGGGGCTCCCTCAGTGTTCCATCTGCTAGAGGGGCTCGCCTCTCTAGCACAAGGAGGAGGGCCTTCTCCGTGTTCGCCCCAACCCTGTGGAACCTCCTGCCAGCAGAATTAAGGCTACAGTCAGAATTGTTGCCTTTTAGGAAAGGATTGAAAACCTGGCTGGCAGGGCAACTCTGGGGGGCCGACGAGGTGTTGACTCCTGCTCTTTGGCTCTGTTAGAGTTATATGTCCCTCTTACTGTGTGTGGGGAGGGGAGGGTCTTTTTAGATATGGGATGGTTTTTAGAGTCTTTTATTGCTGTTTTTATGGGGTTTTAAAAATATTTTTATGTGATTGTGCACTGCCCTGAGTTGCCCTAGGGCAAGAAGGTGGGATACAAGTTCAAATAATTAATAAATAAATAATATGAGGCAACTTTTTTCAAGGAATTAGGCGATGTTGTATGAATTTGATGTTGTATGAAGCGGACTTTGTATGAGGTATTACTGTACCTTCAAAGGCAAGTTGGCTCTATTTCATTCCTGGGCAGTGTATCCTTTAAGAAGGAGGGTCATACAGAGCAAGGACATTTGTCTAAGGAAGAAGGAAATGATCCAGTGGTGGGCATCAGCAGACAGCAGGTTCACACCAGTTCGCCAGAACCGGTAGTAGAAATACTGGCTGGCCCCACCCATCCAAGTTTTGAAATAAAGTAATCGTAATTTGGGTGCAACACAAGGCTTTCCCCCTGGCCACACCCACCATACCACACCCACAGTGTGGTAGTAAACATTTTTGGAACCCACCACTGAAATGATCTATAAAATGATTTAAAGTAAGTACCATTTCTATATAATTTGCTTTATCTCTAGGAATGGACTTTTATCTTTTTCATATCAGTGTACTCTTGTACTGAAGCATACTGAAGAATAAGGATTAAAGGATGATAATTTAGCACCTCAAGCTGTTCTGTCAGGAGCTTCATAAATAATTTTAGATTAAAATTCTGCAGTCTCTGTCTTCCAAAGCTCAGCTCTTGGAAGTTTAGTGAGACTTTTTGCTACCTGTCCCTGTTCCACAGGGCTTCATAATAACTAGCTATATGTAGTGAGTCATTTGTAAGGTGTGGACTTACTAGATCAGGGGTTCTCAACCTTTTCAAGCCGAGGGCCAGGTCATGCTTTTTCAGACAGCTTTGGGGACAGGATGGCCATTTTGCCCTGCCTGCCACACATAGCACTTCTGGATGTGGTGGAAGCAGTGGGGGGGGGGGGGCACATGAAATGGTGTTGTGGGCCACATACGGCCCCCGGGCTGTGGGTTGAGAACAACTGCTGGCTTGTGCTATACCTCATGCTGGGTGCATTCAAACTTCTAAAAGCTGAAAGACTCTAAATATAATTGCAAGTAATTATGATTGACAGCCTGGATCAAGAATGGTTACCACTTTCTTTTGGAAAGAAACATTCCAAGATCTGTACCTGTACTTTTCTGGCAGTAGAAGGATAATAACAACAAACTAACTAGATACAGTGGAACCTCATACAACAATCGCCCCGTATAGCAACAAAATCATGTAACAATTAGTTTTTTGGGGGAAATGGCATCCCACATAACATTTTTCCCTATGGGAAAAAATCGTACAACAATTTTTCAATGGGAAAAACCACTTTGCAAAAAACAAACAAACAAACCATTGTATGATGCATCCCATAGGGAAAATTGCTATACGATGCATGCATCGTATAGTAATTGTTTTGTACAACAACTAACCCCGTGGAACAGATTTAAATTGTTGTATGAGCTACCACTGTAATTTGCTTCCTTTTCAGTTTGGCGAGACCTGAAAACTGCCGCTTGAAGTGGTCACTTCACTGCACCTAATATTAGTGCTACCCCTGAAGAAAATTCAGGAGTTAGGGAAAGTGATGCTAAATACATCAGGAGTTGGAGTGAATCTGTGTTTTTCTCCATCTCACAAAGGTTTCCTCCCATACTGTAAACTGTGATTTAGTGTGGGATTAGCCACTTGCCTTTGTGCTCTCCCTTGGAAGAAAGAGGTCTTTTTTATTCACATCCAAAACACAATAACTAAAATTAATAACAATTCTGATTATTAAACTCAGTATTTTGTACTATTTTATTTGTTCTCTGTGTATGGCAGAGGGAGGGAAAGAAAGAAAGACATATTGTGTTTTTGTAAATCAATTCAAGTTCAGTTTCAAGGCAAATGAGGAATTTAGATTCAGGTCTCTTTCCAACTCACTAAATTACCCTCAGGTTCATTTATGGCTTCAGAATCAGATTTTTAAAAAGTAAAACAACCTTAAGCAAAGAGGAGGGGAATATCTTTTCTGATTATGTGACCATAAGTTCTTCTTCTTGAATGAACTTCCTTATGTCACTGATTGTGGTGACTGAAATAATTAAATCTGTCTTTGTTTGGGTCTTCCTGTTTTTTTATGTACAGCCTCTTTTATTCATAGGGCAGTTATAGGAGGGGGAGTAACATAGGATGATCAGTTCTAAAAAAGGCTGAGCTGAAATGGTACACAATATTTGGATATTTATCTGAAACATTAAATATTGCTTGGTTTTCTGAGTAGGTGGTACTACTTTTGAAGTTGAAGTCTGGAAAACAGTATTGAATTTTCAGGAATAAGGTAAGTAAAAGTGACTTTGATGTACATGTTGTAATGACAAAATGAAGGGGTCATTAGCCATATTAGAGTTTAGCTTGTCAAACCAATTGTGGTAGACAATGTTTTTATCTGTTTCAACCTCTTCAGTTCTCTACTATTGAATACTGACATTGTGGAGGTTCATCTGACTGCATTTATGTTGTTTCAGTTTTAAATAGGGATTACAGTAGGGCATTATTGTCAAGATTTAAGTATCAAGGGCCTAAATCCAGTTGAATTAATGTGATTTATTTGATTGGGCCACTGAATCAGCTGCTGCATGCTTCAGACACAATTACATAAATCCTATTTGTTCAATATATATAACTTACATTGGGATTGCCAACTGGATTCAGACCTTCACCAAAGGCTACTGGTTGCTGTATATATTCATAGAAATTATAAAGACTGAAGATTGCCCTTTGTTGTTGATTTTTTTAGTGAAAACAGGAAAATGCAAAATAAAGATCTTCTGGTGCATGTGAATTACAGCTATATGGGATATAATGAAGATGTTCAGAATGTATATTGATCTTAAGAAAATAGGTGGATTATTTTTGTGCTAAGCCTGCCTTACCATGCATATTTATGTTGATGTTGATGAACTTTATGTCTGAGTAAACATGTACAGAACTATGCTGTCACTAGCAAACTATAGCAGTAATGGTGAACCTGTGGTACACATGCCAGAAGAGGGCACTCAGAGCCTTCTCTGTTGTCATGCATGTCATCGCTCCAGCACTGTTTGCTCCACCCCTCTGCCCAGCAGCCCAATGAGAGGGCTTCCTCCCTCCCCCCAGCACAGAGTTCACCCCACCCCTCTGCAGCATGGATGCCAGCCTGTTGAGTTTGGGCACTTGGTCTCTAAAAGGTTTGCCATCACTGGACTATAGGCTTTGATTGATACTGATGCCCCAGTGGCGTTATGTCTACTGCTTTAAATTGGTTCTTTTTTGCAGTTTACACTGCCTTCCTCAGCCTGGAATGTTCCTGATGCTTTGGGCTTCCAAACTCTGGCTCCACATGCATGTAATCTCCGTGAGTTATGTATAGAGAGCCAAAGGTTGGGCATTTGATTCCCCATTGTGCGGTGTAGCCTTGGAAAAACTGTACAGTTCATAGCACTCTCAGAACAAGGGATTGTCAAACCACCTTAGAATACTTTATATTTGGGGGGCGGGGGAATCTATTCAGAATTGTGCTCTGGATGGTTGCCTCTATCAAGTAATTGGACTGAACATGATATTCCCAGGGAAGGAGAAGGAAACATATCCACAGCTTCCTGAAATTACCTATCCCCTATAATTTCTCGCTACCCAAAAGAGGAACCTTATCTTTAGGAAGAGATAGATGAGAGCATTCCTGATAGTGGGAACTGATAGGTGGCATCTCTTCTCTGTCTCTACTGGTTTGATCTGAAACGTCCTAGTTCTTGGGAAGAAAATGTTTGGATGACACAAGGTTGGAGAGATAGGCAGGATATCTCTCAATATCATTTCCAGGGAATCCTAAACAGGTGAAGGCATCTGCTTGGGAATACCCTGAAGGAAATGGTGTGAGACAGAATGCTGGACTGGATGGGCTGTGGCCTGTTCCAGCAAGGCTGTTCTTATGTTCTTATGTTCAAGGTATCATGTTCACCAGATCCTGTTTTTGAGAATGCCCTCCAGTACCCTTCCTCAGAAAGAGGCATTCTTCTTTGAGAAGAGACCATAATGATGGTGGTAGTAGGGAGAGATCCTGTGGGCTTTTCTGAAAATTTCTGGGGTGCTCACTGAAACACTCACAAGCTCCCTATTCACTTTTAAGGCAATGTAAGGTTTTCTTCCCTGGGAAACATGGAGAATCTGTTACAAATGCTAGATGGGGGCAATGCAAACTCCCGAGTTGGCAGCTCAAGGGTGTAGGAGTGGCTGACTGTTTTTACTCAAGGAGGGATACTTTCCTTTAAATGTATAATTCCACCTAAAATAAAGTTAGTATTCTAGAGAATTAATTGCAGAAGCTCTTTGAATCTGAGAGATCAGACTTACAAAAAAAAATGCTTACTTCCTGAAGACAAGACATACAACAAACTAAAAGAGTTGTGAAAAGTCATTGTTCTCAAGATGTTGAGTGTGGAAAGAATTTCCTCTTCTTATGATGTACACTGAGATATGGTGTGTGGGGATGTAATGAGAATGGAAGATAGGATATGGGATAATGGGATGAAATCTAGCATTTCTTATCCTTCTGTACCTTACAATGGATGGATGGATGGATGGATCAAGTAGATCAAATTGGTCCTGACAGTAGAAGCTATAGACAAGAGATCAAGACTTCTTTTCAGTGTTTATGAGAGCTCTTCACAGCGTTGTTTACCTCCGAGTTCAATGGAAGAGAGTTGATGTTGTTGATTTGTTAATATTAATATTTCACTTTCCTCCCAAAAAAGGCAAGAAAATCATACCTGGCCCATCTCTATAGTTCCTGTAAGGAAGGTTTATTTATTTATTATTTTATTATTTTATTTATTTTTTATTTTTTTTATTTACAGTAAATGACCAGTCATCTTTCTGGCCAAGTAAAAATTTTGACCAGTCTGAGTTAAACATTTTAATCACTATACCATATTGGCACTTTGTCACACATGTGTCTGCCAAATTTTGTGCTGCACATCACTGCTTAAAAGTGAATTGTTTGACTCTCATTAGAGGCAACATTCAATGAATTAGGTTTATTTTTAGAAGTATCTTCATCTATTTTCTTATTTTAATCTGAAATCTTTCACAGATTCAAGGATTATTGTTGGCATGTTGTGGGTGAAAATTTGACATCTGACTGATGGCTCAGCAGCTTTGCAGCAGACATTCAAATTGCTAGACTGAGTAGTAGTTATTACTTTGACTGTCAGAACTTGCAGCCAGATTCATGAATATTAACTTTTTATAAAGTTCTTACTGCTGACAGAGTTACCCAGAAAAATAAGAGAAGAATTTTGGTTCCTATAATCGAGGTTAAGAAGCCTGTGAGAGGAAACACCTTTGAAGTGGTTTCTTTCTGTGGTAATCACCCAGTGTTGGTCCTGACTTGTGGTTTGATACTTCTGTAAGTATCATTGGCTTCAAGCTTCTTGTGAGTCTCATTGATTTCAGTGGGTTTTGTGTAGTTGCATTTTGCTCTGTAGATTGCTATACAAATGATGCATATTGTATCTCATGAATAGATAACTTCAGAGGGCTGAGAGGGCCTTTTTGTCCTCCCCATGTGTCAGCAGGCTTCTCTTTCCACAAAGAACAAAGTTTACAGGGCAAAAACGTTTTACTATACTCCTAGAGGGAGGAATTGGCTATTTAAAATGTATTTTGGGTCTTTGGGGCCTGTTTTATTGGGGAGAGAGTCTTTTCACAGGTTTTGGAAGTGCATTTGGACTTCTTTGAATGAGAGACTCTGAGGGAGGTCCCTGCATCCCATGGCCTTCACTTTGTTCATGCCTACTGCATTTATGGTAGAAGAAAGATGGGACTATGGCCAGCCCTCCAGACTTTGTACTTTGCTCATTTCTGCCCAATGGCCATGCTGCCTCATGAGTCCAGCAATATCTTGGTGGTGATGAACCCCCCACCCATGGATAACAGACTAGGATATTACTCTTGTTTTGATGACAAACAAATTGACTGAAAAGCTCTCACACTCTTTCAGGTTTTACTTAGGTGTTCAGATTATATCCTGCGATTAAATGCCGCTTTGGATGTCATTGTGTTTTAAATGTTTCTGAATTCAACCATGATGGTGACAACATTTGTTTTTTGTCTTACTCTCATACATGGTGAGTAGCCAACTATTCTGTTTTCAGTATCCTTCTAGGCATAAAGATCTCTGTAATAGGTTTATGACAAGTGAGAGATTATTCTTCATCCATAAGCCATAAAACAGCCAGGAGATCAAAAAATAAGCTCCCAGTGCTGCTGCCTCTTTGGTTAAGATGCTGAACTTGAAGCCTAGAAGGTCTGAGTTCGATACCCAAGTGCTGCATGACCGAGTGAGCTCCCACCTCTGTCCCAGCTCATGCCAACCTAGCAGTTCAAAAACAAGAAATTGCAAGTAGATAAATAGGTATCACTTCAGAGGGAAAGTAAACAGTGTTCTGTGCACTCCAGTGTCTAGGCATGCCTGCCACATGTCCACAGAAACGTCTGCAGACGTAGACAGCATTGGTTCCTTGGCTGTAAACAGAGATGAGCGTTGAACCCTAGAGTCGGATATGACTGGCTTTCGAGCAAGAGTGAACTTTACCTTTGCCTAATTCAATGTGCCTCAAAGCATGTGCCTGATAGCATGCTGTTTCTGGGGACAGTATCTCTTCCTCTCCTTTCCAAGCTGCTCTCTAAAATGTTTGAAATTTGCTTAAACCAAACCAGCATCACATCTATGCCACGATATGTGCATCTTAAAAATTCAGACATTTTCTACAAAGAAAGATTTCTTGAAGTACAGGAAAAGTTCCTGCTGCTTGCATTTTGAAGGATTAAACATTTGTTGATGATAAAGTATTAACTAATTGATTGTATTTTAGTAGATGTATACAGTATATGGCCAAAACCTATTTATGATACTAGTTCCTTGATCATAGTGACGAAAATGTGCAATAAACTGCACTTCATGTGAAAGTGTTGCTATCTGGCATTAAGCCCCACTGAGATAAACGGGTTTATTCCCAAGTAATTATTCCCAAATCCTGCTTCAGTAAGCAAAAATGTTCCACTCATTGGAGTTTCAAGATCTTTTCTGTCTTGTTTGATTTCTTTCCTCTCTCCCATGAGTCACTTTCTGGTCCTGATCCCTTTTGGTGCACAAAGTCCTCAGCAGCCCCAGGCTAGTATTGATGAAGCTGCTGCCCTCTATCAAGATGGATTCAAGTGGGATTTAATCCATTTGAGGACCATCACCCTTCACTGTGAACTTCATTACCCAAGACAGTTAGTCCTCAGGATTGTCAGATTAGTTAACCGCTGCCTGACAATCTGTGTTGAGTTGCTGTCAGTATACTCTATTACCATAGCAGGATCTTCTTTCATGTCCCATTCAAACCTTGGACTGCCAAAATGAAGCTACTTTCTTTGCTTTGTTGTTGCCCAAACCCAAGTCCTCATTGGTGCATGTCTCTGGCAGCAGTCAGCAGACCTGTAAATGAACTGGATTCTGTATCTCTCCACATTCATACAGCATGCTGTAGTCTGTCAGCAGCCCCCATTTGAGCATGTTGGTCTTGCATTTAGGGACTCCAACCCTCAGCCTATTCATGGTCCTTCGAGTGACATTGGGGTGATTGAGACCATGGCAGGATAACCTGACCAGACTATAACAGGTTTTTACAGATTCAAAATAACTTTAAAAATAAGCAAATGTACTCTTAACCTTAAGCTAATTTGGTGCAAGTTGATTTGTTTATTTATAGACTTATCCTTGCAAAAGGAAATAGCACTGTATAAATTACCTAACCCCTTGGATAACATACAGATTTCTTCTCCTTTTCTTCTCATAGTTTCAAGCACATTATATGGGCCAAGGCTGGTGATCAGTCACATTGGAGGAACAGTGACCATCAAATGCTACTATTTAACCACAGTGGTAAATAAATATGACAGAAAATATTGGTGCAAGGAATCAAGGTTTTCCCATGGGCATTGCCAGACTATTATTTCCACTAATAATTTTATACTTCAAGGCTATGAAGGCAAAGTGTCAATGGAAGATAGCCCTCAGAAAGGGATTTTGAAAGTGATAATGGCACAGCTACAGAAAGAGGACTCCAGTAATTACAGATGTGGCATTGGCAAAATTAATAGTGGCTTATATACTGGAGTGAATTTAACTGTTGGGGAAGGTAAGCACACTGAAATTACCTGGATAGCATTCTTCAAAGGGCAGAAAAAACTGACATCCCAAAGGGATGTTTCATAAAATTATACACTGTGTTTCTCATTAACTTGGAGCTGGATAAATAGGTATCTGGCTGCAGAGCCAGAGTTTGGAAATTTGATTCCCCACTGTTCCACCTAAAAAAAGCCAGCCTTTATAATCATGGAAAAATTGCACTGTCCCAAGGCACGTCCAGAAGAAGGGAATGGTAAACCACTTTTCTCTACCTAAGAAACCCTGGAAAAGATTGCCATGATAGTTGTATACCACCAAGTCAATTCTGACCTATGGTGTTCAGGTCAGCATTATAATTGTGTGCTGTCAAGTCTACTTTGACTTATGATTACTATTTCCAGGGTTTTCTAGCCATAGAATACTCAGAAGTGGTTTACCATTCCCTTCTTCTGGGGGGCACACTGGGACTGAACAGCTTGTCTATGACTACACAGGCAAGTTCTTCTTCCAAAAGGCAGAGAGGGAAATCAAATTCCCAACCAAGCCTAAACTACTGATCTCTCTATCATGCTCCAAGGTGAACTCATGAACAGTATAAAAAGTCGACTCAGGGCTTCTCAACTAGGGTAAGCATTTACTTTATTTCCTTTCAAATAAGAGACAAAAAGCAGCCATCCTGAAGAACATTCAGATTCAGGATTGTGCCAGAATGGAGAAAACTCAGATAGGATATAATGATGGCTCATTTCCACAAATACTTTGGAAGACATGACAGAAGTATAACTTTCTGGATTTTGGCGGGGACCCCAGTTGTATTTGGTAGTAACATGGACTCCTAGATAGAAAATTTCCTATAGTAATTGATGGCATGTTAAAGCATTTAAGATTTGCATTGCTGGACTTAATAAGATTAAAGTACAGAGGGTATCTGTTAATAAGTTAACTGAATAACTAGAATATCCAGATAGCAATAGTCATTATAATAATATTAAAGGAGTAGTTACTGCAACAGAAAGGGAAAAAAACAGTGTTATATACATATTATGGAATGGATAGATATACTTTTAGAACAAAGCATACCTGATAATGCTTTTAGAGATAGTTGCAGATTTTCTACTTTGAAAAAGATTCTGAAATGTGAAACACTTGAGTAAAACATTGTTCTATTGACTGAAAAAATTAATAAAAACAAATTTCTGGTAAATGACAGAATGGAAAATCATTTTCTAGTTCTGCTTTTCTCTTTTTTTTTATCTTGATAAACCTTAAATAAGCTCAGCTGTTTAGCATATCTTAGATCTGTTATTAAATGTGAAGCCATTGACTATCACTGCAGTTTTACATTAAAATTAATTATGCTTGTTCAAAGGGAAAATATTCTGTGTAAGAAACACATAGGAAGATAGCCCTTTTGAAAAATGTTTAGAATTTCTAGATAAGGACTAATTCTTCCAGTTTATTAAGAAAATATTTTTCATGCTTTTAACTGCTCCATTTCTCAGGTAAAATAAAATATTTATAAAGAAATTTAGTCTGTTACTCTACAGGCAGAAATGTGCATGCAAATATGAAGTTACTGATGAAATTACTAGTAGGTAGTAATATTTCATTTTGTAATTGTTTCAGATTGTTAAATGTATTGATGAAAACATTACTTGATGAAAACATTAATATAATATGGTGTTTTTGTTTTTTAAACAGGTCCAAATCTTCCTAAATCACCAGAAATGGTTTGGGGTAAACTGAGAGGATCTGTGATGATGCAATGTCCATTGGACACAACCAAGCTGAGCATAGGGAATCTGTTATGCAAAATTAGCAGGTCCGGGTGTATTCCCATAGTAGATAAAAGCAGACATAAACAGCAGGATGGAAGAATTATTTTTACTATGGCAGATAGTTTACGAATGCTCAATGTCATTATAAATAAACTGAGGACACAAGACTCTGGAATGTATAGCTGTGGAATGAGAACACTCGATGACACTTCAAGGATGATACAACTTCAAGTTATAGAGGGTGAGCATAGAAATGAAATGAGAGATCACAAGTATCGAGCCATGGCAATACAATAAGAAAGAATTCTTTCTTCATTTTACCATTCATTTTTCACTTCCCCTTTCCTTGGTTTCACAGATAATGCTGAATCCATATGCTTGAGATGAACATGCCTACTTTAGCAAAGACAGAGCTTAGAAACAATAGCTATAATTAAAATAATTGTGGTTCTGTAAAAAGTTACCTTGGGAGGTGACAGTGAAGGCATAACAAAATTACATTTACATTTCTATGTTTATAATAACATCAATGGGAGTACATCCACTGACTCAAAGGCAAAATGATAAGACAAAATTGATACATATCCCACTAAGTTATCACAGGTTCTACTCGACTTGGAACTAACTATAAGACACCTAGAGTTATTATGGCTATGAACCCTTGTTTGTCACAGACAAGACAAGGAATGGTATAATTCTTCCCCTCACCACAGAGTTCCCAATAATGAGCAACTGAAGCTACTTTCCAAGCTTTGAGCAAGATCTACACTAGGGCTGCCCAAAAATTTCAGGCCATACGGGCACATTTTACTTCCGCTTCTGGGAGTGACGAGGGTGGCACAAGCTGGATGAATTGGCATCAGGGGCCAGATCTGGCCCCCGGTCCATAGTTTGGGCACCCCTGATCTACCCCCATGGTTGCAAAACTCCTGCGCCAAATTTGGGGATTAAAACATATGTGTCTGATGTCTCTTCCCACTGCGGATTTTGAAGCCCATCTCCTAATGAGGTTTACTCTAAGACTCATCATCCATGGGCTGGAATACTTTTGGGAAGCTATGCTTGCATAACCCAGTGCTATGCAAGTAGTAGTGCTAATAAGACAGAAATAATATTCACAAAGCTCTTCCACTAGGTGTGTTGTGCAATGTTCATAAGGAGAACTGCATGACTAATTATGTAATAAAATTCTATAACCTTTGTTGCATGTGCACAATACACAACAAATTTACACATAAATAGCTTCATGTTATCGGGACTGCAGTGGCTGAAGTGGTTAAGATGCTTACTGGGAGGCGGAAGGTCAGCAGTTCAGAACCTGAGTACTGCATGATGGAATGAGCACCCATCTCTCCCAGCTCCTGCCAACCTAGCAGTCTGAAAACAAGAAATTGTAAGTATCATATATACTTGAGTATAAGCTGAGTTGTTAAGCTCCAAAAATGAGCCCCCAAAAGGGGACATGGCTTATACTCAGGTCAACAACCACAAGGGGCCCAAGACTGTGCCGGATTGAGATGCACCAACAATTTAATTAATGTTACCATATTTTCATCTATTTTGATTATTGAAACTCACTAGCAGCTGCTGCATTTCCCACTCTCAGCTTATACTCTGGCTCTTCGGCTATAAGCAGAGATGAGCACTGAACCCTAGAGTTGGATACAACTGGCTTTCAAGCAAGGGTGACTTTTACTGTTACCTATTATCAAGTGGCAAACAGGATTCTGGCCACTATGAGGTTTCTTTGTCATTGGAATAGTGTTGAGATGGCCCAGTGCTCTCTTATTTTGTCTGACGCAAAGCACAGGATATCCCCCTGTCTCCATCTATACCTATAAAATGGTGTGTTAACCGTCGGAATGTGACAAAGGATGTTGCACCAGGCCCCACTAGCCCCGTCCGAGCCTCCGTTCACTCGCCCGAACGGGGTTCGCAGGTAACTGTCGGGTTGAAATTTTCGACCCGGGGACAGGAGCCCCCCAGTCACAAACAAAAAAAGGGAACTTCAATCCCCAATGTTCCTTTCGCCGTGCCACACCAGAGCCAATCAAGCTGAGCGGCGCGAGCAAATGGAACGTTCGAAAATGCGGTGCAGCCAATCAAAATGAAGCCACAGGGAAAAAACCACCGCACAAACCGAAAACACAAATGACAAACTACAATCCCCAGCATCCTGCATGCCATGAGCGTGCAGAACGCTGAAGAAGCCGGCACGTGAAAAATAAAAACAAACCCAAACCGTGAGCGCAAGTCCGCCGCAGGCGGACGCAGCGCCCAGAAAACACGCAAACGCGGAAATCACTATACCATGCAAACCCGCCAGCCATCTTGCACGAAGCAACAGGGAAGAGAGGGACACCCTCTCCCCCACACTGCCCCACCGAAGACACAGCGAGCCCAGCGAGACAAACTCGCTGGAAAAAATCCAAACACCCCCCCAACCGCTGCAAAAATCGCTGTGGTGGCAGCAATCAAAAACAAAACAAGAAAAGGCCAGCAAGCAAACCCCCACCTTCCAAACACACAAACCCCAACCCAGCCCAGGCCATGGCAATACCCTCCCCCAAAAGCTGCATGAAGCGGCGAGGCAAACACCCACTCAACAAACACACACACCGCAACCCAGCCCAGGCCACGGCAATACCCCCCCAAAACGCCGAATTAAGCGGCGATGGTATTTCCGCGGGCCAGCCATCAAGACTGGCCCACAAAAATACCCAAAACAGAAATCAAAAACAGACACGTAAAAATGCAAAAACATTAAAAAAAACCAAAAATATTCAAAAACACACACACACAGAAACCCCCACCTCAAACCCTAAAAACCAAAAACATTCAAAAAGACACACAAAGAAAACCCCACCCAAAACCCTAAAAACCAAAAACATTCAAAAAGACACACACAGAAACCCCCACCCAAAACCCTAAACACACACAGAACGCCCCCCCCAACCCAAAACAAATCCCCTAAAAAAAACGGAGAGAGCTTACCATTAGATGTCTTGCCTCAATGAAAACCGGAACTGAAATGAAGAGAAGAAGAGACTCACCGGAAAAAGCAATACAAAAAAATTGCTCAACACCACCACCCAGTGGCCAAAGGAGAAAAAACATCCAAAATATTTCCAAAAATTCAATAAATCCCAAAAATTAGGGTAATCAATTCCAAAAACATTCAAAAATATCCAAAAAAAACAAAAATAATTTACAGATAAATAAATAAATTTTTAATAAAAAATAAAAAAACACTTTTTAAAAATTGAAATATCTTCAATTTAATAAAACATATATTTACACATTTTAAAAATTATTATCCAAAGTAAAACTATTTACAAAAATTCACAAAGTAACACATTTAATTACAATAATTAAAAAAAAAACCTGTCCTCTTTTAAAATAAAAAACAACAACAACATAACAACACAGTTTAAAACAGTCCATGTGTATAAATAAACATTTTCACAAACACAAATAACAGACTAACCTCATTTCCACAAACAAAAAACAAAAACCTTCAAAAACCACTTTAAACAGCCCGGCACTGAGGAAGCCAGCACGCAAAAAAAAAAAAAAGAAAGAAAGCCAAAAATAAGCCATTGGAAGCGCAAGTCCGCCGCAGGCAGACGCAGCGCCTCGAAGCCAAAAAAATCACAAAACCTTACATCACCATTTAAAACAGCCCACCACCATTGGTTCAAGAAAAAAAATGAAACCCTTTACTATCCAACACAATTTTAAAAAGCCCGGCACCGCCGGGCAAAATATGCTAGTTCCATATACAAAAGCTGACTAGCCTGGCCATTGGATCATACTTCTGCATAAGTAACTGGACAATGTCCTTCACCATGCCAGATGGTAGAAAAATAGTGCAGGGGATACAAGGCATTTTTGAAACACACACACACACATACAACTGCTCAAAAATCTTGCAGACAATCTGTGCCTTCCACCATTTTTATACATTGGTAGCTGCATTACTCTACCTAGCAGTAAATCTAGTCACGGAAGAGTAGTTGCTTTCAAAGTGTGAAGGATAATTAAGAGTGAGATTAAATTCAACTCAGTTTTTCCTTTCTACTTGGCTAAATATATCCCATTTACCTTGTTATGTTTTTCCACCTTCTTTTTGACTGATCTTACTTCCCTATCTTGCAGCCCTAACATTCAGCTTCTGCCCTTTGTATTAAATTCTGGCATCTACTAAATAAACTACATAGCTTGGAAACCCTACTGTTGTCTCTAATCCAAAATAAACAGCCATTTGCTTTCCTTTCCTATCTTGTAGACCTAGCTAGGTAAGTCCATGTTTCTTCTATGACAGAAAAGTATTTTTTCTGTCCCATATTTTGATTTTTTAAAAATCTGCTCTGAAACCATCCTTTGCTGAAGAATTTAGTAGCAGAATGAAATATACTGCTTTTTGGACTCCCCTCTCCCTTTAAAAAAAGAACCTGGTAGAAATGTACCTTGGATACCTTGGAGTTGTTAGTCAGTGAGAAGTCCACACATTGGTAAACATCTCCATGATGATATTCCACATATGTAAATAGACATTGAGAAATCAAGTCCATTTGCATGTGTTTTTTTAGCCGTTTGGATATCACATCACCTACTGGCTAGGCAGACCATGATGTGTGCCCTCTGCTTTCACCTGGCCAAGGGATCCAACAGAGGACAGTTTAGTGAGTTTTAGTCCCAGCCTAACATCATTAACAAGAGATGGGCAACACTGCCTAGTTAGACCCCCTCAAGTCCCCACACCCCAAAAAGACTCTCACCTAATTGCTTGGAAATCACTTGCCTGAAAAAACTGTCAAATGTAAAAGATAATTCTTTGTCAAAATAAGTAGCTTTGATTTTTGTTCATGGACCACGTATAATTCTGAAGTGGTAAAATCTGAATACATTAGTAGACTTTTTCACACTAATCCTGGTGGGAGAATTAATTGCTGTAGTGCACTAAGTAATGGTGGCCAGGTTCAAGGGAAATGCTGTCCTTGGTCCTGTTTGGGGATTTGTCCTGGTGGCTAAATGAACTTCTTAGAGATAAGAAGGTGGTCCCATACTGTGGCTTCCAAAATTTTAATGTAACAAACCAACTCATTAGTCACATTTTCCCTAGACGTTTTCTTGAAAATCTCTAACAATAGCATTGGGATGTTAAACTGAAATTACCCCCAAACCAAACCAAAAAGTATTCGTATTGATATAGAAACATTTAAAAACACATCTTGTTTCCTAGTGATCTTCAACAGCTTTCCATGTCTGTTTATTTTTTAACAGAAACTGTTTTCTCCAATATTGTAAGTGAAATAAATGCAACATATGAGCCACAAACAACTTATACACCTTTTCATGAATACATTGGAACATCTGCAGATGAAGTTTCCAAGGAAAGGTAAAATTGGCAAACTTGAATATTTTCTAGCTTTATACACATTGTTTAACTCTGTGTCATCTATCCATTTGTTTAAAACGTAACCTTCAAAATATTTGATGAATGTACAGTTTTGGCAAAACTGCATCCTCACTTCATGTTGTATTCCATACCTAAGTAGTTTTTTATGGATGCCAGAAGAGGATGAAAACCTGGGTCCAATAGAATTTTGTACATTTGCAAATTGGTCCTTATCCCAATCTACCAACCACTACTTTTGAATAGCTGTACTTTATGAGTCAAAGGATTAAAAACAGAATTAGTCACAAACAGAATAAATCTATTGTAATCATTGTAATTTATGTTACTCATGACTAATTTACATTATTATTTATTTCAATTTTTATGCCGCCCACTCAGGTAAAAACCCGACTCAGGGCGGCATACAACCATAAAAAAATACAGAAAAACAAGTTAAAACCCCAATCACCCATTATCCACCCATCCTCCTTCCACTTCCCCTTTAAAAAGCAAAAAAGGGGCAAGGGGGAATGCATAAATGCAAAAAAGAGGGGCATTGAC
This sequence comes from Bradypodion ventrale, assembly GCA_035047345.1. NCBI lineage: Eukaryota > Metazoa > Chordata > Lepidosauria > Squamata > Chamaeleonidae > Bradypodion > Bradypodion ventrale. The sequence goes on from JAWDJE010000004.1 coordinate 62,236,798, forward strand.
TGAACTCAATTTAGCTAGGGATGAGCCAGCAGGCCGGGGCCACATTCCCATCAGGGCCCCACACCTGCCCTGCCAGCCAGGTCTTCAAATCTTTCCTAAAAGGCAGCAGCTCCATCTGAAGCCTAAGCTCTATTGGCAGGAGGTTCCAGAGGGCTGGTGTGGACACAGAGAAGGCCCGCGTACATTCCATTGGCTTTAATGTGTCTCTTTTAAAAATGTCCCATCTGAATCCAGTCTTAACTTTGCAGCTGTGTTTTTAATTCAGAAGATACATGAAATGGAAAACTTCATACATAATGGTGTTCAAACATGAAAAACACTTTTATACATAGTTTAAAACTCATACACCCATTCTTCAAAACAGCCTCACTGAAAAGTGATGTTTGTTGAGGTACTTGGAAAAGATATGCCTAAACATAACTTTTGTGTTGCAAGAAATAAGGAAAAGCCAGCAGATGGCACTCCATTTTCCTCCTTAGCCCTGAGGTTTATTATACCATTGCTATGTTGAAATACTTATTCAGACTGAAAACCAAACTCAGAGTGAAATGTAAGGTAAGGTGGAGTCTGTAGTCTTGTCCAACTACAGTCATAAAATAAAACTAATGTCTTGGAAGCAAACAAACAGCTTTAGAATGTGACACCACAGAGAGACATCATGGTTCATGGTGTCCACACCAGTTTCTAAATATTTTAAAATTAAATTTAAGAAAAAAAGGAAAAATTCCATTCATTGACAAAATCTTAACCAAAGAATTTTGGGAAGCTGAGACTGATACAATATCCAGATGAACAGATCTTGCCACATCAAAGTTTTCTCCGTACCAGACACAAATTACTTCAGAAATGAGAAATCATTATGTATGCTAATGGGTTTTTAATGGGGTTTTGCACATTTATAAGTGCTCTGTCTATTTTAGGTTTTCACATAGTGAACAAAATCTGCTTTCAATTGTGATACCAGTTATAGTTGTACTTCTAGCAATTGCTGCCACAGCTCTTATAGTGCTTATTAAAATAAAACATCAGAGAAAGAATGGTAAGTGAAATTGTTAATTCTCTCATGCGTTTTACAACAGGCAACTTTACTCGACAGTAACATCACAATTTGCAATATCACACCACTTTCCAGGCTGACCAGAGCCTTCCAATACAATAGGTGTCTGACCTCAAGATTTAGAATGAAGACCAAAATTCTGTTGTGAGAACATGAAATGGAAAGGCAATTATACAGGAAATTTTCAATGTAGTGGCCATTCTATAAGATGTCTTCATGTCAAGAAAGAATAACCACAGAACCTTGAATTTAGCCTAGAAACAAATAGGGTATTTATTCATGCATTCATCTATGAATTGACACAAAAAATTCTAGAAAGTTAATGCCAGTCAAAAAACTGTGCAGTTGCATTGAGGACCAGTTTAGATTTCTAAACTATCTTCAAGGGCAGTTCTACACACAATGTTATAGAATCTAATCTTATTTGGAAGTTACAGAGGTGTGTGATGGCTGGAAGGTTTCCCTTTTCTAGAAAAGATTGCTGATAGCAAATCTGTCAAAACTAAAAGAAAGAGCACCTTGCCAAAATCCAGCTGTCAAAGAGCCATTTCAGAGTCAGATCTGCTTCCTTAGTCTGCACATTTAATTGTTATATCAAAAAATATTATAACCAGTGCTGATCAATCAGTCTCAATGGCCGGCACTCCCCACCCTCCCACCGTCCACAAGATAAGATAGCTGGATTCATCTGTATCAACAACTGAGGAAAATATGTTTTTAAAACAAAATAACTCTCTTAATTGTCCATTCAGGACCAAACTTCTAGCAAATTCTTTGTATTGTAACAAGACCGGTTTGCAACAGTACTGTTCTGAGAGTATAGCAAAGCATATTAATATGCGTGTTTACTTGTTACACAATAAGTCCTGGGGTTTTAACCTGACAAGTTCTTGCTTCATTGTTACTTAGCAATAACAGTTACACTTACTGTATATACCACCTCATAGCAGTTAGTGCACTCTCTGGGCAGGTCCCCAACATGTTGGGTATTCTTTTTACCAGCCTCAGAAGGATGGTAGGTTGAGTGAAGCTTGAATCCCATCAGGATCAAACTCACAATGTTTTGGCTGCAGTACAGCAGTTTAACCACTGCACCACCAGGGCTCTTATCTTATCCTGACCTGAATAGCCCTATCCCCTAATTTCAATCAGTAGTCTTACCGGGAAATGCCCTAAAACTTTCCACAGTAAGATGGCAAACATTCTGAGTTGTGTTCAATGTATAAAGAGGTAAAGATACAAAGTATGAACTCATTCATGCAGTCTCTATTCCAGGAATTCCCAACTTACAGCCCAACCAACTCATTTGGCCCATGCCCTCACTCTAGCTGCTGCTTCCGCCACTGTGGCCTCAATCCTTGTCTCCTCTGCTCAGCTTGGTGTGTTCCTGGTGGCACTCCATAGCAGAGCAGATGTTGTAAGGATTATAACATCCACCCATCCACCCTGCTATGGAGTGCCATTAGGGATATGCCAAGCCAAGCGGAGGGGACAAGGATTGAGGTGGCGGGAGTAGAGGTGGCAGGGCAGTGGCGGTGGCGGCAGCTGGAGTGAGGACATAGGCTGGATGAGTTGGTGCCATGCAGCTCCTCCATGCCGGTAAGCAGGGAAGCAGTAGGGTGTGTGGGTGGCTCAGAGTGGTTGTTGGCAGCATCAGCGTCAGTGAGCGTGGAGTGATGGGGTCTCGGAGTGGTCCTGCCACCATCGGCATCGGTGGGGGTGGAGTGGTGTGGACTCAGGGTGGTCCCGTTGCCACTGACATCAGTGGAGGAGGAGTGGGGGGGCTCAGAGCCGGACTGGCGGTCCCACCACCACCGGAACCACACCAAGCCACCAAAGGCAGCCACCAGTTCTGCCCCTGAACAGTCTGAGGGGGCATGTATTTTCCTTCCAGAGAGTCTCCACAAACACCTCTTTTGCTATGACCCTAGCATGCCATGTCAACTTAGTAGTCATTCAACAGAATAATGCAACAACTGTTAACATCCCTCTGTGTATGAAAGTAAAACTAAGGCTTTGTTGTTGCTTTTCAAAGTTTCATGTGGTATTCCTGCAAGAGAACGTGAAGTCGAAATGCCACTAAATAGCCAAAAACTTCCAGAAGAGCAATGCAAACAGGAATCTAGAGCTTCAGTGGAGGAACAAGAGTCTACTGTGGTCTCTGACAAAGGTACAACTTTTTTCACCATCCATGAATTAAATACCTCCAATAAGGCTCATAGGTATAATTGTAACTGTCATCACAAAACCTCTGGTGATGATTATTTTTAAAGCATATACAGTATATACTATATCACATTGGAAAACCTGGGATTTCATACTGTGAGTATTTAAGAGTATTAAGTGGAAAGTCTTCCTTATTCTTTCATACCCTCCCTTTCATATACCCACATACTTATCCATATTTTCTTTACCCTCTTTATTTCCCCCTTCTTCTTAGTAACATTACCATCAGTATCTTTTCCAATTTTGGTGATTTTAAATACCTGTGGATAGCTATGATTCCCCCCCCCCCTTGTTAACTGGAAAAAAGTTTCTGTATCTTCCACTCAATCAAAGCTCTGGGTGTACATATTTAAGCCCTCATAATGCCTAAATTTGTGTAGAGCTAAGAGGATGGCAGGGCAGGGATATGCAAATAAGGCTTGCTTCACCTTTTTAGCACACATAATTCTACACTGGATTCTCTGAGCTCACCATGTTTCAGTAAGAGTCTGCAGCTCAGTCAAGAGCATTCATCCAAATATGCTTAGAGTGCTTCAATTAGTGGAAAATCTGATAAGGCTGAGCTCATGGCCTTGAAATGCTGTCAACATGTATAACAACCTGTTTGTAGATTGTATTATAAACCTTTGTTTAAACAAAGAACAGTCTGCCTGAATTCCGAATGGGGGCGAAACAGACATGCTTGTTTCCCTATCCACCTTTTAACTCCATCTACACCCAGGCATTATTCTTGAGTAGGGCTTGTATTTATTTATAATCTCCTAGAACTTCAGAGAAAATGAAAATGAAGATAAATTTGTATTTTTTTAAAAAAAAACATGTTTAGAGGAACGCAGGTAATAGTGATTGAGACATTCTATTTTCAGTCATTTCTGAATAGTTAATTATATCAATGCAATGATCAGAAGTTGTGCCAAATAACCAACTTCATATTATTATTGCTATGTGCTATCAATTCAACCCTGATTTATACAGCTTATTTCTCTCCTTCTCTCCTCTCCTTTTTAGTACAGACACCAATTTCATCTATCTATTGTTTGATCAGCAAGAAGCCAGATCTCAAAGACTCACAAGAAAGTGTCTGACTGCCTTCCAAATCATTGTCCATGCCCATTACTCCTGAGAAATATATTTCCTGAGCTGTAGTAATGTAGTAATTTTTGTAATAATGTAGTTGTTACATTTTATTAGAAGTATAATGTGAGATTCAACTATTTTCAAGTAATAACAAGGTCCAAATACTTCATGAGTCTTGTCTGTATCTACAGGCCAATTTGTTATTACACCTGCTTTAATATCTCTGTATTTTTAAAAAATATGTTTTGAATTTTGTTTTTGATGCTACTGCCTTGTCTTATTGTTTGTTAATAAAGTGATGGCTGGGGAGTGATGACTGCAATTAAAAATATAGGCTAAAGGAGAGTACTCATAAATCTTACATATTGGGTTAAAACCAATAACTTACTTCCTTCAACAAGTAGAGTTTTCTCTATATAGGAAGACTCCTTGCAATTTATATATCTATAAATTTGTATTGCATTACTAATATGGGTTGTTTTTTTATAAACCACAATAATTAATGTGAAACCCTACCCTAAGCGGTTCACAATAAAAGAGAAAATCCAAAAAGCACACAAATAATACAATAACAAAATAATATACCATATAACAAAAACAAATCACCACCACCTGTCAGGCAATACCAACCATAGGGCACCAGGATCATGCAAATTAATTCTAATTCTAATTTAATTTATTTTAAATGAAGTAATAAAAGCTCCCAACATCATGATTCACTATAAAAATTGCTTAGGAAAAGCTTTCATAAATAAGAAGGCTGTCAGCATTTTATGGAAGACCAGTAGTGTAAAGGCTGTTCTGATCTCAGGAGGCAAGGAATTCCATAACTGCGGGCAAGTGTCAAAAATCCTTCACTTCTTGTTGGAGATTTTTTCCACCTCTTTTGACACAGGCACACATTATTTCATTATTTGTGTGTTCCAGGTAGAGGTTCCTAGGAAGAGGCACTCCTGCAAATAGCATGGTCCTAAACTGTTAATGGTTTTGTAAATCAATACCAGCACCTTAAATCTAGTATGGAACACCATGCAAAACAGCCAGGCCTGGGGTGATATGCTCAAAGTGACCAATAGCCAAAGCCAGCCTGGTCACTGCATTTTGTACCCATTGATGATTCCATACCAAGTTTAAGGGCAGCTCCAAGTAAAGAGCATTACAACAGTTGATTTTGGAGATTAGGAGCACATAGGTCAACATTAGCAGAGAGTTCCTGTCCAAGAATGGGTGAAGCTGAGTGCTGCAACATAGTTGGTAAAACACAGATTTGACTACAAAAGCCACCTGGTGTTCCATAGAAAGCACATCATTTTGTCATATCTGAGGTCTGCCTATTCCTCCCTGAGCTGCATTCTCCAGGAAGGACCAGAGCCAAGCCAAAACCTGGCCACCAATACCCAACTCAGAGACCCTGTCCAGGAGGATATGATGGTTGACAATATCAAAGGCTGCTGAGAGTTACCTCGGTTGCCTCATATTAGAAGGTCATCTAGCAGTGCAACCAATACTGCCTCAGTTACCATTCTCAGAGCCTGAGGCCAGAATGGAGTGAACTGAGGCATTCAGTCCTCTCCAGAAACAGCCTCAAGTAGTCCGTTGCCATCCTCTCCATTAGCATGCCTAGGCAAATTAGCAAATGGACAGAGTAATGAAAGCATTTTGCTAATTCTGCATCATCATTTATCCCAAAATCCCACATGTCAGTAGAGTACCTTAAAGCTGTGTCTGCATAGTACCCTTGGTCCATATTTCTCTTAATGGTAAATCACCAATTTTATCCTGAAAATTCAAGTTTCTTAGTAATATAATAGCAAAATAATATTAACTGTTACAATTATAGTACTTCTGAAAAATTAACACTGTAGAGACTGCAGACAGTATTCCCTGAATATAAGCATAATGTTCCTTATATAATCAGCTGTTATATACCTGTGTGAATTTTTAGGGTGAAAGTTGAAATATTCCTTTAAGAAATCCCAACAGGTGAATGAATGTACAGGGCTGGAGCAAAGAGGAGGTCTTAAAATACTTTCACTTCTGGTGAAACCCAATGTTGTGCTAGCTGTACTTAAGGAGTCCAGGAATAAAGTATCACAGAAAGAAGTATCTTGGGGTTAGGCCGTTTGCTGTTTCTCTTCTTTTTTGGCAAGAGACGAGGATTGAAGAGGTAAGAGAAGAACAATTTGCACCCATGACCTACCCTGTACAACTAGTCAGGAGAGTGATTAAGTCTTATTTACTGTGACTGCATTTCTTGCTGCATTGTCACCCAAGAAGTGTCTGGCAAAAATAAGGAAAAGAAAGCCCCAATAAGTTGGGAGTATGGTCACTTTAATTTGCAGATGCTGTTAAATCTAGACATCATATTTAATGACATTTTAGAAGGAAATAATCTGTACAGATGTTAAAGAGTTTAAGCATAACAAGTAATTAATTTGAATGTATTGTACAATGTGTCTACGACAATCCATTCTAACCCCAGTTAACTTTAGCAATAATTACCTAAAGGAAACTCTATTGACCAATGTACTGTAATTTACTTCTGGTAAGGATTCAATCTGGTTGAATCTTTTAAAATCAGATCTCAAAGAACAGGTGCTTAATACCTAAGGTCTTTGCGACAGCTAAGGCCATCTCCCAGTCTGTTATAATGGAAGATCTCTACTTCCTTTCCTACATCCTGCTTGTTGTCTCAGGCAGAAAAGAACTACATGTGGGACTACCCAGAGCCATCTGTCCCTTCACTGAGAGAAAAGTGAAATATAAATAAAGTTAATAACAGGAAGATATCAGATTTATATAAATAAGTAGTAGACCCCTTATTTGTTTATTACTCTTTGCATTTAATGAAGGGAGGCTGAAAACCCCACTCAGCTGTAGACTCCAAACAACTGCTAGTGTGGGCAAAGGAGGTCCTGCTATTGACATAGAGCAGCTTTCTCCCACCTTGCATATGTTCTGGACTACAACTGCTATGATCCACAAACAGAATTGGGCAATGAGAGTTGTAGTCCTACAATTCTGGAGGATGCCAGGTTGAGCAAAGCTGTGGTTGAGGATTTCTTGATTCTGGCAAGAAGAAGGGAATAATCTTGTTCTGTAGATGTTGTATGATTGAAGCACTGTGCCTAAAAGTACTGTGATAAATATAAACTTTGTCAAAAGGATCTTTTAACATTCTTCATTTCAGTTCAAGTAAAAATCTCCAGATCCCCCTCAAAATCTTTGTAAGTGGAATTCAACAGAAATTAAATTCCTTTAAAATATTCCAGAACAAAAAAAGAGGGAAACTGAGAAGTAACTTCAAGTAATAAAAAAGATTAAAAGGCCACTTCACATTCCAACCAGGTGATACAACATGCAGATTTTTAACTGTGAGAGTTTTAAAAATTGTCATAAGGAAGTTCTGCCACTTATAGCATTTGAGTTATATATATATAACTTGTAAACTTACTTTAATATCTGCTGGCACAACTTTCATCATGCGTATTTTGTTACAAACTTGGCAAGCCCTTGATGTAACCAAGAAACTAATGTAAGCTGCAGGTGAACAATTATCAGACTCATTGTTCCTTTTCTCGAGAATCTAGATAAAACATTAGTTCCTCTAGATCAGGTGATAGGTCAGATGGCTCTCCTTAAGGAAGCAATTCTTTGTCTGCAAGAGAAATTCATTATACCATGTACAGGATAATATCATTTAAACTAGAACACTTTAACAGCATTTTTGTTCGGCTTCACCAAACATGGTAAATTGCATTACCCAAGCAATTCTTGAGGTACACTAATCCTGTGATTTGATGCATCAGAAAAACACTTTAAGTAATTATGAAAGGAGATGCACTTATGTTGACTCTGAAAAGTGAAGCTACTTTGTAGTTCCAAAAGTGGCCATGAAACTAGGTTCTAGACCGAGTTCTGTTGAACGAAAGAACAACTGAGCATTAAAACAACATCCTTGTTTGCATGTACATTGGAGCCTCGCTTAGCAAATTTAATGCATTCTCCGGGACCTTTTGTATTACGGAAATTTTTGTAAAGTGAATTTCCCATAGGAATGCATTGAAAACCAATTAATCCATTCTGGGGGAAAATTGTTAACCAAGCCACTATTTTCTATGGATTTCCTTTTGTTATCCGAATGTTGTGTTAAGCAAGTCACTTGTTAAGGGGGGTTCCATTGTAAGTGAAATTCCATTCAAAATGATGTGTAAAAACACAACTAACAAAACTCTGAGATCAAATTAAACCACATGACAAAAATTGAATCGATATTTAATTTATTATACTTGACTGCTAGTTCATCTCTGACCCAATCTTGTCAATGCTAACTGGCCATGGCTCCTTATTATTTCAAGCAGGATTCTTTCCTTGCCCTACCTAGAAATCTACATTACTGTCTGGGGGTTTCCTTTCCAACCAGGCCTAGCCTTTCTTAGCTTCCAAAATTAAAGAAGAGTGGGTATATTCAGGAAGGTATCATTGTTCAGTTAGTGTTCCTAAACTGATACAACATCTGCAGCAAAAACAACAGCAGCAAAATTGGGACACAATATCAAGCTGTTGCTTAAATGTCTACATTTTGAAAAGTTGTTTTTTAATGTGTATTTTTCAAAACTGTTTCGATCCTTCCAGATTCTGCAGTTACTACTCCAGTGTTTCTTTTTAAATAGAATTTCCAAAGGAGGGAAATTTCTAAATTTAGAATTGAAGAACACAACAGGAACATAGGAAAAGCCCTGTTGGATCAGACCAAAGGTCCACCCCATCCAGCATTCTGCTCTCACTGTGTCTAGCCAGTTGCCCACCCTGAGTTAGCAGTTTGCCCACCCTCAAGCTCCTGACTGCTTATATATACAGTGTGACATATATATATGACATTGTTACCCATCCTGAAAAAATATTCACCCACCCAAATCTAGAATCCTGGCTACGGCCCTGTACTATTATGCCCACTGAGAGGCTTATCGCCCATGAATTTAAAGCAATGACAACTTCCTATGGTAACGAATTCCACAGAAGTCTGTATTACTTTCATTCTTAACAATGGCCTTTGGTTTATTCTTTATCACAAGAAGTCTCTCCCAGGGCCACAATCTTGTAATATCCAGCATTTTTAATGAATACAACACCTTTTGCAAGTACAGTGGTACCTCGGATAAAGTCTGATTTGGATTAAGTCCGATTCTGATAAAGTCACGGTTTTCATGCACACGTGATGCATCGCATAAAGTCCAAAACTGCTAAAAATGGACGTTATCCGAGGCATTTGGTATAGGAACCTCAGATAAAGTCCATTTTTAATGTTATCCAATGCATTGCCCATTTGATTCGGATAAAGTCCAAAATCGGATAAAGTCCAAACTTGTGCAACAGAGTTTGGACTTTATCCGAGGTTCTACTGTACCCATAATCAAAGCCAATTGCAGGAATAGATCAATTTTCATCATGATAACAATTTACCTCAACTCATAAGGATTTTTCTTACAGCACCCAATGTGAAGGAGGAGTTTCAGGAGAGTGTAGCAATTACCAGGTCAAAAAAATTATATTCATCTGTGCTTCTATTAGCTTGCTGGATAGCTCAGTGCTTCTCTCAACAATGTTAAAGATGTTTCATGCTATTTTCAAGTTTTCTTATTAAATAGGATTGAATGCAGATTAAGTCCTAGGGAACAATTGGATGTAAAAGTGGCTGAGCCATAGCTCTGTAGCTTTGACCCTTTCTCACCTTCCGTGCCTGAGGAAAGGAAAGGGCAAACAAAGCTGAAAACACTTTGCCAGCATTACACATGTCCTAGCTTCCCATGCTAGGACTCTGCTATCTTTGGAAGCACTGACTGATGGCAATCCGCTCATCATTGCCTTCCTAGCTCAAGTAAACTGGGAACATTCAGCTGATGTACTGACATAGGTCATGTCCAAACTACGTTGGTGGATTGCCTGAAAAACCTTTGGCACACTTTTTGGGGGGTGGGTGGGTGTAGGAACAATGGGCCATTCATTGTGCACTCCTCCCATCTAAATGAGAACCAACACTTTAAATAGTTCAACATGATAGTCTGTGAATGGTCAGGGTAAGGGAAATATGTTTTTCACATCTCCTAGATCATTGCCAATGCACTAGATCACTTAATTTAAATAAAAATAATTCTTTGCATGTGTGTGTGTCTATTGATGATCAAAGCCATTTCTGAAGCTGTGGTTCTGATCAGCAATGCACACACGCATGCACATACACACATACACATGCATGTGTGCATGTGCGTGCGCGCGCGCACACACACACACACACACACACACACATACACACACAGAGAGAGACTTTTAAATTTAAATAAAGTGATGGATGAAATCAGTAATTATCTAGAAAATATAAAAAAAATCACTTCTGACTGTTCACAAATGATCAGGGGAAGTGTTCACTATCTGATATGTTGAAAGGACTTGTTAGTCCCTTCAGCACACCAGATATTTACACCAGAAGCTCATTTTCAGCATCCACACTCACTGGCATCCATACCTGTCAACCTTCCTGGATTGGCTGGGATTTCCCAATTTTCAGCGCCGATTTGCGCCATTTCCTGCCCATAGCTGCCAAAACCCCGGAATTGGCAGCGGGGGGAAAGAGGTACTGCACATCCCTTCTGCGCAAGTCGTGTTCTATGCATGCGTAGAAGGCTTTTACGCTTGCATAGAACCCTTCTAGGCTACGCAAGCGTAAAAGCCTTCTACGCATGTGTAGAATGCGACTTGCACAGAACCGTTGTGCGCAGGTCTCGGATTGTCCGGAGCCGCAGTTGACAGGTTTGCTGGTAACAGACTGAAAAAGACCATCCCAAGAAAGTAGAACCCCTAAATGGGGACTCAAAAAGCAGTGCTCAGAGGACGGCTAGGGGTGCTCCATTGTCCAAAACATGTTGAAGCTATAACTTTGAGTGATTCTTAAGTGCTTCAACTAGTGAGCTATATGCCCTGTCTGGACATGCTCATAGTATGGCTCCCTTGTCTTGCTTTTCCAGGGGCACTCATTTTGCATTTCAAGAACCAGATAAGTTTCAGAGTCAAAGCTTACCCACCTCTTAAAGAACTAGCTGTGTTATATTTTGTTGACTATACCATACAGCTGGGATTCTCAGTCTGTGACCCATGGGCTGGATGCGGCCCACAGCACCATTTCATGTGGCCCCCACTGCTTCCACCACACCAGGAAGTGCCATGTGGTAGAGGAAGGGCAAAATGGTTGTCCATCCCCCAAAGTTGTCCGAGGGAGCATGACCTAGCCCCTGGCTAAAAAGGTTGAGAACTCCTGCCATACAGGGATGAGAAGAGGAATGAAACTGGGCCTAGCTGGTGTTTTAATCTTATGTTATCAGGGGTATGCAGCCCAAAGGAAATTTGTGGAAGGAATTTCCCCCAACTTAAATAAGTCCTGCCCTGTTGCTGTAATTAAATTTGCATATGCCTGGAAAACATTGTTTTTATGGGTGTTTAGCCTGCTACTGTTGAAAGGGATTGTATGAATGACTGCTATACAGTATTTGGCTCTTGGTTGTTATATGACATGAATATCTTATGCCTCCTTAAAAGGGCAAAAAAGTTCACTCAGAATATTCAATCTCTTGGAAATGCCTAAAACTAACTGAAAGACAAATTCTGGCACTATTTCTTATTGTATTGGAGTTATCATCAGTAAGAACCATAAGCATACCTGCTAATCCGGGAGCCGGCCACGCATGTGCTGTAAGTTTCCAGGAAATGGGTTACTGCGTATGTGTGGCCATCAGAGGCAGCGGTGCGCATGCGCAGAGACCCCTTCAGAAAGGAAAGGGGTTACTGCACATGCATGGCTGTCAGAGGCAGCGGCGCACATGCACAGTAACCTATTTCCTGTCGTCCAAAATTACGGGATGGTGGCGGGAACGAAGGGGATGGAGTGCAGAAATAATAAACTGTTTCTTGAATATCACACACACTTTGAAACTCCAGTTGGAGTGGTCATAGTTTGGAAGTGACTTGAGGGCACATAACAACAACATCTATGCATGCTGCCTTTGAGTTCACTGGGGAGGAGTGGGATTATTGTGCAGCAGAAGAAAACAACATTGTGTTTCAAAAAAAAATTGCAACATAATCAAGATGAATAAAAATTTATATCAACCAGCACAAATGACACACTGAATATAATACATTTTTAACAAGGCCGATCCCTGCATAGCTCTGTTCAGATGTTCCTTTCAATAGAAATGAATTCAGGGAGTAGGGAAGTGGCCCTTCTGCAAAGCCCAGCTGCTTGAACCTCCTCCTCCTGCCAGATCTGAATCTGAAAATTGGCAATCCTCATGGTGATCAGCCATGAAGACTGTCGTGATAATATAATGCAGTGGCATTTCATCTGCCTTCTGCATCACAGCATGACACCCACATCACTGATCCAGTTCCATGAGTCACATTCTGGTCCTGAGCCCTTTTGGCACACAAAGTCCCCATCTGCCCCAGGCCAGTATTGATGAAGCTGTTGCCCTCCATCAAGATGGATTAAAGTGGGACTGAATCGACTTGGGGACCGTCACCCTTCCCTGTGGATTTCAGCGCTCAAGCCATTATTTCTCAGGGATACTCAATGTTGAGTTCCTGGCAGTATGGTCTATTCTATTACCATAGCAGGATAACCTGGCCAGACACCTTTCACCTAAAGCACAGAAACCCTTTCTGCACATAGTTCCTGGACTTCGTTTTCCCAAAGAAAGAAGGCTTTCTTGCACAGTATGCTGCATGTAGAAGCTATGTGTAATCATTATGCTTTAACATGTAGGTGGGGGCAAAAAGCCTGATTTTGTCCCTCAGTATATCAATTCAGCAGGGCTCATACAATTCACTGTACTGTTAAAAATATTGATTCATTTCCTAATAGAAGAGAAACTGCAGTGTTTCCCAACCATTGGTTTTTCAACTTCAATTCCCAGAAGCCTAAGTCAGCTCCCCAAAGCACTGATTAGCCAATGTACTGACTTAGGATAGTGGGAATTGAAGTCCCCCTTGGGGCGTGAGGCCCACATTAGGAACCACTGGAACAGTTTGTGTCTGGAGATTCATAGTACTATCCCTTTCAATGAAATTTCTAGTGGCTGTGATAAAATTGTATTATTTAGACACCAGAATTACTGGGGGAATTGTACTGATGTTGTACAATACAAGTTAGATTTGTGTTTACAAGAAATAATGTTTGCTTTATGAGATTGGCTCCACTATTAATCTCAGAGTAGCACTCAACATCAAAACATGCTCCCTCTCAGCTACACGATTCACCCAAGGCTCTTGTCGACCTCTGGCATGGAGGTGCAATGGCAACCTTGGATGCGATCACGCCACTATGGCCTCTCCGCGCATGTGGGCCCTACTCATCCCCGTGGTTTACGGAGGATTTGAGGGAGCTTAAATGGGCAAAGAGACTCTGAGAGCGCTGCTGGGTGAAGACTCAGAGTGATTCTGACCGAATACTGGCTAGAGCCACTATCAGAGCCTACCTGATGGTGATAGAGGTGGTGAAACAACAATATTTCACCACCCTTATTGCCTCTGCTGAATCACCCAGCAACTCTGTTTCGGGTGACTAGGTCCCTCCTCGGTAGAGGGGGGCCTGTCCTTGGTTGGCACGGGTCAGCTGAGGACTTTCCTGATTATCTTGTAGAGAAAATCACTCAGATTTGCTCAAAGTTTGACCCCAGCGTGGACACTATGGCTAAAATCCTGGCTGGTAAAGCAGGTGTGGAGCACCAGTGATGTGGTGACGCCTGCCTGCTGGCTGATTTAGTAAGAACACTCTTTCCCTCCTTTAATCTCTTTTAATCTGTAGGGATCGGGGTAACTTTTGATAACAGTTTTAATGGGGTTTTTATTGGTTTTTAAAATGTGATTGGTTTTATTTTCTGTGAGCCACCCAGAGTCTTCGGAGTTGGGTGGCAATATAAATCAGAAAAATAAATAAATAAATAAATAAACTGACATGGTTGCTATATGGTATGCACAAAAGGTTTAGTAATAGCACCAAGAATGCTGAGAACTACATTGAAATCATTTTTCTCATAAAATATTATGAGTGACACTGTGAAGAATTTTAAAAATATTCTAAACCACTGAATAAATGAGTGAAGAAACAGAAATGCAAATCTACTTATTGAGGTTACAGTTGCTTATACCAACACTTCCTGCTACTTGACAGGCACCAGTGACTTAAGATGTCTATTCAAATTTTTGTTTATACTGGCATCCTTTCTTTTTTCCTGTTACCATGAACAAAACTGGATCTTGTGCTGTTTTTCATCATTTTCCTTTTCAATACTGAGACTTTTTTTAAAAAAATATTGCACCTCAGAACCTGACATTCAGGCAGATTCACATTTTGCGTGATACAATTATATTTTCATTTCATGTACGTGATGGTAGCATCGCTCATCATATTTGTATTGCTTTTGGGTGCATTACAGTAAATAATCGCATTTAACTCCATGTTGACATTTCATAGTAAAGGTAAAGGTTTCCCTTGCTCGAAAGCCAGTCGTATCCAACTCTAAGGTTCAGTGCTCATCTCTGTTTCAAAGCTGAAGAGCCAGTACTGTCTGCTTCTGCAGACATTTCCATGGTCATGTGGCAGGCGTGACTAGACACCGGAGCGCACAGAACACTGTTACCTTCCCACCAAAGTGGTCCCTATTTATCTACTTGCAATTTCTTGCTTTCGAACTGTTAGGTTGGCAGGAGCTGGGACAAAGACGGGAGCTCATTCCTTCCTGTAGTACTCAGGAATCGAACTGCTGACCTTCCACCTCCCAGTCAGCGTCTTAGGCACTTGAGCCACTGCAGTCCCCTTGACATTTAATGGTAACTCTTTATACTGCTATTCATCAGAAGTAAATCTCAGAGAAATCTTCTTTCAAATGCCCTTTTCACAAAACTGCTTTTTCATTTTTGTGATCTGACAGTGAATGACAACATTTACAATAGTAATATTTCTGTACATAAAAAGA
The DNA here is from genome assembly GCA_035047345.1 of Bradypodion ventrale. NCBI lineage: Eukaryota > Metazoa > Chordata > Lepidosauria > Squamata > Chamaeleonidae > Bradypodion > Bradypodion ventrale. The sequence continues at coordinate 62,252,185 of JAWDJE010000004.1, forward strand.
ATCTTTTTCCTTCCATTCATTTCATTTACATTCATTTAAATTCCAGTAACTTATATTGGTCAGAATTCTGTTGGTCAGTTTTATTGGGGCAGTTATATAAACTGCAGTGGCAGATTTCTGCTAATGAAGAAGTTGCTCCTTGTTAGTCATCAACTCATGCAATCTGCATATAATAAGGGATACAAGTGTCACATTTTACCTCATTGCATTTTGGGTGATATAATTAAACAATAAGATCATGGCCACTTTTAATATTTTATTTTATTCTTTGCATCTGACTCAAATTAGCTGAGCTATTGAAATGCGCAGGAGGTTGCTGACTGCCCAGGCAACACAGTAAAGGGAAAGGCCACCCTTGCTCAAAAGCCAGTCATATCTGACTCTAGGGTTCAGTGCTCATCTCTGTTTAGAGCCAAAGAGCCAGTGCTGTCTGTGTTTGCATATGCTTTCATGGACATGTGGCAGTCATGCCTAGACACTGAAGTGCATGGAATGCTGTTTACCTTCCCACTGAAGTGGTACCTATTTATCTACTTGCAATTTCTTTCTTTTGAACTGCTAGGTTGGCAGTAGCTGGGTCAGAGACAGGAGCTCACTCCATTGTGCAGTACTCGGGTATTGAACTGCTGACTTGTCACCTTCCATTCAGCGTCTTAACCACTTGAGTCACTGCAACCCCTGGCAACACAGTACATCATGTTTATAGCTCAGTTGACCCAACAGACAAGTGCCAGGGGCTGGGATTATTGGCCATCTGCCGATGGGTTCTCATGGCTGCACACTAGCCCTTGTAATTGGGGATAGTCCATCTGCTGTCTTCAGATGAGTGAAAAGTGACAGAAGCAGGAAACAGCAGCTTCCTCTTGTTGTTGTTTTCCTGACAGACTGAACCCATAGAGAGAGTAAAAGCAAATAGGCAATAAGCAGAAGGAACATTCAGACAGGACATAACTGAAAGCCTCTTGCCCATGCCTCTTGCTCTTAATCTGATGCCAGCAATCACCATCTGTGGGACAATCCTAGAGAAGCTTGCCATCTAATAGGCAGCTTTTTGTGTTCTTGTGAGTCAGATCTTTTACTAGTGGGCTTATTAGATATTAGTACCATGATGGTGAACCTTGGCACTCCAGATGTTCTTAGACTTCAATTCCCAGAAGCCCAAGCACCCTGTGAACCCACACAAATGGGTTTACTGCAATTCATCCTGCCCACGCTGCCCTCGTTGCTCCCGGAACCAGAAGTAAAATGCACCAGGATGGGGGTGCTTAGGCTTCTGGGAATTGAAGTCCAAGAACATCTGGAGTGCCAAGGTTCACCATCACAGTATTAGTATGTGAAAAGAGATCAGTAGGGTCCACTAAATTTTTCAAGTCTTCAAATCAGTATGGTGGGAGGGGGGATCAATTGAGAAAAGATGCAGTCTTCCCAAAACAATTAGGAAGTCATGATCCGACAGTATTGAAATCAAGATTGTCTTGTTTATTTTATGTTGGCCTTGGGACGTTCTATTGATGGTTTACCAAAAGAGCATTTTTTCATACACAAGGAATTAATTAATAGCCTGAAACAAATGGCCATTGAACTGTCTCACAGCAAGAAGGGGACAAAATCAACAATAGCAACTTTCATCCAAAGGAGGAAGCAAATTATTTTGCTTGCTGGGAATTACCTCTTATAACAAAGTCCATTACCCAATGTACAGAGAGCAGATCCTTCAAACTGTTTATACAGTGCTTATTTGGCATTCAACACCATCTTAGCAAACATAGTTGTTTCAAAACACCACTCTCTAGCTGGAATGATGACTTGGCAAACATGGCAAATGAAGGACAACATAAGGGAAAGACGGCGGCGGGGGGGGGGGGCTGCTAGGCCATTGCTGTTTGGGCAGGATTTTGACCAATATGTCTAAAAACAAAAGTCTGAGCTATGATATTATTTACATTGCTGCCACAAAGGTGGTAGTAAAAACCAGAGGAATACAGAGGAGGAACCATCCTCTTGCCTCTGACTGTACAACATTTGCACTGCAACTGCTAATCACTATTACCATCTCTTCTAAAACTGGTTTTTCCTCCTTCACACAATGACTAAATGTATTTTAGTATTGCTTTAGTTTGTTGCCTCAATTCTGAGAAACTGACAGTGCAATCCATGCAAACCTACTTGGGAGTAGTAGTCAGCGGTGGCAGCTGCTACTCGTATCTGACTATACATCTTTTTCTGGAAATCAGAAAAAATGTCACTGGTGTGAATTTGTTTAAGGTGGATCCCAGCTTGCCACGAAGTGACCCATGCACTGTGATCATGGAGGTATCTCCTGTGGCACTTATGATATGAGACATGCAGGATTTAACACCGGAGTTACAATGGAGTTACAATGTTGCAGCCTTGAGGATATTAACAAGGTGAGCCTTCACAGCCAATCCATCTGGCATGGCCTCTTCCATCTCCATGACCATTGGGAGTCAGAATAGTGAAGTTGTTCCTCCTCTGCTCATTTTGCCGTTCGGTTCAATATGATGGTTTCCAGTGGCATTTCCCCCACTTAAGGGGGGCATTCACCCCACTTAAAGGGGCCCATCTGCCCATAGCTGCCCAACACTTGGCATTGAGTCGCTGTCTGTATTGCCTATTCCATTACCATAATGGGATGTACAGCCAAACAGTACTTGGGAGTATATCTCATATAAAACTTTACGTTAGGAGCAAACATTTAAAAGACTGGGCTGCTACTGAAAAACATTCTTTTTACCCCCTCAGAGAAACTTTGATGGAAAAAAATTGTGTGTGCAAATTTTAAGTAATTCACAAGACTCAAATAGCCATTATTAAGCTTCATTCTACTGAATGTGTGTGTGTGGGGGGGGGGGGCACAAACATGTATACCTTTGCTAAACATGTAATATGAGATTGGGGACATCTGTTTTATTGCATAAAGGAATGTGAATATAATCCATCCTCATTAGTTTCTTTCTGTCCACCTTTGCCTCAGTGCTGGAAGTGAGCTGTGGGGAATGATTTTTCAAGCAACAGATCCTAGGAAGTACAGCTGTACTTTATCTTCCACACTTTGGGGCATACCTGTCAAGTGCAGCTCCGGAGATTACGGGACCTGCGCAGAACGTTGGTCAGTTGTACGCATGCGTAGAAGGCTTTTACGCATGCGTAGAACGTTTCTGCGCAGAACGTTTTTGCGCAAGTCCATTCTACGCATGTGTAAAAGCCTTCTACACATGCGTATAATGGACCTGCGCAGAAATGTTCTGCGCAGCTCACTTCTACGTGTGCATAGAAGGCTTTTACACATGTGTAGAAGGCTTTTACACATCCCCGTCTGCACAGAAGCCTTCTACGCATGCGTAAAAGCCTTCTACACATGCGTGAAACCCTTCTATGCACACGTAGAAGTGAGCAGTCTTCCCCTGCTGCCAAATTATGGGTTAGCAGCAGCTCTGGGTGGTAAATGATGAAAATTGGCGCAAAAAAACGGGAAATCCCAGCCAATCCGGGATACTTGACAGGTATGCTTTTGGGTTTGAGGACCAGAGCCATAACTAGCACTTTTGCATCTGACTCAAATTAGCTGTTTAAATACAGATGGAAAAAAGAAAATTTGTGCTCTAAGGCTACTGGAAACAAAAGTTGAGTATTACAATCCTCACTAACTGGATCTTTGGAGAGGTAAAGTTTGTTGTGAGAGAACTTGTGCAACTGGAAGCAAATCTTCCAAAGATTTTTGTGACAGACACTGTTCATCTGAAGGGGGTGATGGGATGGGGACAGAAAGAGCAGTAGGATAGATGAGAGAAAGATTCCATGAAAGCGAGAGGTTCAGAAACATGGACACTTTTGGATTATATTTCTCAGAATTCTCCAGCTTGTGTGGATACCGAAGGATACTTTACCCATTATTGGGTAATATATTCTGGCCACTCTGGCTGGAGTGTTCTGGGAGTTTTTAGAAACCAAAGTTCTTTCCAAAGCTTCACATCTATATTATTCAACATTTTATCCTCAGTCTGGCCATTGACTGTGCTCCCAAAATTGTAGGTTGCAGTAGAGACAAAGAGAGAAAAAGAGTAGCACAAAAAAAAGTGTAGACTACCCAGGGTACAAACTTTCCTGGAAGTGAATTGCATTGAACTCAATGCCGTGTGTGTTTGGCGAGTAATTTGTAGTTCAGAAACCACAACAACACTTATATTGTGAGATGCTCTGATTCTAAAATTACCAAAGACATACCAGCAACTGATATGGGATCTAGTGATTGTGGAGAAGAACATCTAAAACAAACACGAGGGATGAGAAACAAAGGTCAGATCAACTGTAAACCTGGAACAGAAAGACTAACATAATTTCAAGGAGTCCTTTTCTCGTGTTGCTGGACTGCTTTGCATTTAGCCCTTTCCTTCCTGCTGCATCTGTTAAGTAAAATGATGACAAGAATAATGCCAGGGGAAAATATTATGGAGGAGAGATACAGATGAGTGGTGAAGACCATGACACTGGCAAAGGTATTTATTTACATACTGTCAAGTTAATTCTGCCTTATGCTAACCCTTACCAGGGCTCCTTAGATAAACCGTATTGTACTCAGAAGAGGTTTACTTGCCCTTCCTTTGGATAGCACTCCAGGAATGGGCAAATTGTCCAAGGCTAAGATTGCTTTTTTTGTCTGGGGAGGCACAGTGAGGAATTCAGCTTCCAATCCCCGGTTCTGCCTCCAGACCACTAATAAAGGTATACTACCCACAGTAAAACCAAACTGTGGTGCAAGAATCAGGCACTTGCTTCTTGCAATCTGAAATATAAAATTACAGAAGAGGAATTTGTTCTTAATGTTGGTTCTAACAGGATATGTTGGCCTGGATCAATATTCCAAGTCAAACCTTTAAAATGACTGAACTAGAATTATTGCTGCCAGGTCAGAAGCATCCCATTCCTTGATACAGTATTTGGGTCCAAATCCTAAAACCAAAAATCTATGTCAGTTCTTTTCCAAATCCTACACCACAACTTGAGTAAGAAGAAGGACACTGGTGCTGCACTGCCTGCCCATCTGTTTTAAAAAAAATCTAATATTTAGGATGATAATTCAGGGCAATATCTGTAGAATCGGGGCCGCTGGACGGCCGTGAGGTCCCAGAGGAGACTGATCAAGGAACGATACGAGGCAGTATGGAGCGAGATCAGATCAGTGGTTTATTGAGGGAAAAGCATCATCATATATAGACCAGAAGGCAAAACGGGATAGAATTGTCATCTGACAGAAAATCACATCACCCATTTACTCGGGTTAATGGGAAATCTCTCTTGGGGAAGTTAATTAACTCGGGCAAACACTGACAGGGGAAAACCATTGTTCGAGGCTTACACCAGGGTAAATATGGCCTCTATTTACACTAGAGCTTGGGCTGATCTGTGAGTCAGTAATTGCTTAATACGTAATGGAGGTTAGTGATCTGCTTCTCTCAGCAGAATCGCTGGTCAGGTCAGATGTGGGTGAATCAACCCTCTGATTATTAATCCACCCCCCCGATTTCCATACTGGCAAGGGCCAGTGGCCAGGAGTTTGCTCGACTGGTTTAACCTCTGCCAAGGTTCTATGCCAATTGGGCATGCGGAATACGCATCTCCCCTTTTTCTGTTATTTAGGGACCTGACAGGCGACCCTGCGCAAGAGGGGCATCAGCTGGTGTACGGGAACGACACTTCGGGGCTCCCCCCACGGGGGACATCTCGATAACAGTGAGGGAATACATTGCATGAAACAGCATCCTGCTATGCCTAGTATTATCACCCCCACAATCACTTGAAGCGTCGTCTGGAGCCACCCCCACGGGAGCCATGACCACAAGGAACTCCACCAATCCCATGCGGAGCCCTGCTTGATGTTCTTAACTAGGGTGTGGAGGTCCGTGAGCTGGCTCTGTACCTTGCGTGAGTTGTCTGTGAGATTAAAGCAACACATACCATGAACAGATTCGCAACCCAAGTGATGTAACAACAGAAGGTAGTCTATAGCCGCTCGATTGTCAAGAATGGCATGGCGAAGCTCTGCCTGCTCCTGGTTGAGCAGCGCTATCACTGAGGAGGTATGGTTAATGGCTTTTGCTAATCCGCAAGCCAATTGACCAATTCTCCGAGCGTTGCCGACGGCTAAGCCTGGCACGCCAAGTATGCTGACTGCCAATGAGACGTATTCAGCTGGACTGAGAACCCTAATGCTGCTATCACATGAGCTGTCTAACTGGGTGGCACGAGTGTGTCGTACGGGTGAGGAAACATTTGTGCTTGGAACAATCATATCCTTAGTGGGGAGTAACAGTGTCAACCAACTGATACAACATGTAGAATCTGATACATTTGCGGGAATGTAGTTCCAAGTGTACTGATTACATGTAAAGAACTAACCTGAAGGTAGGGTAACATGAGCATACATTGAACCAAGTGTCTCTGGTTTATCACAAGTCCAATTGCCGCGGCCAGTGTCGAGGCAGCGGCGCTGAGTCCGGCCGACTGCAGAGCAGCCGACCATCCGAGCACAAGTAGAGTTCGGGCTGACCGCCACTCGAGGAGTGTGGAGAGTGGCTGTGTCAGCCGGCAAAGTCATAGTCAGCTGCATTCCCCAGCGAGCGTATGCTGTGAAGCTCGCAGGGAGATGCGGACCAAAAATCCGCCTCAGCAGCCAGTCGCCATCCCTGGTGCGCACGTCCAGAGTGTAGCACACAGGGATGAGGCAGGAGCTCAAAATCGAGGCAGAACCTGCGTCATGCTTCAGGCAAAAATCGGACTGGTTGACGAGACCCGCCAGCCTTTCCCATAAGTTGTAGTGCATCCGGGCAGAAAGATCTTCGCCTGGCATCAAACCGTTGGCTTTTAGTGAGACTGCCTGGACACCTCCCCCCGCAAGTAGGGAGAGGGCCAGGATGATGGTGACTGCCATGGAGTTGGCATTAATCTGGGCGAAGATTGCAGCTACGAAATTCTCCGGTGTCGGCTCCCTCTCCTCGCGTTGGAGGGCGTCCTGGGCCTCACTGCAAAGGGTCTTGACCATCCCCCAGGTGATCCTCGGCGCTGGCGTCCGCAGCCGCCGCTTCTCCCGCCGGGTCCCCTCAGTCAAGGTGAGGTCCTCCATCTCCGGGATCGGACTCGGATCGGTCTGGGTCCACGCCATGTGGTTCCAAATGAGGCTTAACACACCGAGCTGGAATCCAGATGACACCTGTGGGAGACATAACTGCAGCATACCCTCTTCCCCAGGTTACGAGTGGCGCCGGGCCCCTCCAGGAAGGGTCTGGTGGCACCCGGTAACGGACCATCAGTCGTGGGAGAGCTTCCGAACGGCGGAAGTGTTTCTCCTGCGGTGTGCAATCGGAAAAAACATTAAGGTGATTGTAGGTGAACAATACCTTATTCAGACAATGCTGTGCCTGGCCCTGTGACTTGGGGAGGGCTGGTGGCTCCCCCTTTCTGTTTGTTTGTCAATGTAGGACTTGAGCGTCCGATTGGCTCGTTCCACAATCGCTTGCCCTTGCGGATTGTAAGGAACGCCAAAAGTATGCTTGATGTCCCAGGTGGCCATGAAGGCGGCCAGCTGCCTAGAGCTGTAGGACGGGGCGTTATCGGTTTTCACGTGCCGTGGTTTGCCCATTGCCGCGAAGCAGGAAAGGAGGTGCTGCTCCACGTGGGAAGCCGTCTCCCCTTTTTGCGCTGTCGCCCAAACGAATTGTGAAAAAGTATCAATGCAAATGTGCATGTACTGCCATCTGCCAAACTGTGGGACGTGCGTGACATCCATTTGCCACACCTGGTTAGCTTCCATCCCTCGTGGGTTGACCCCCCACGAGGGCCCCCCGGTGCCCCTGCACAATGCTGGCAAGAGCGAACTATGCCTTGGGCTTGAGAAAGTGGCAGATTGAACTGTCTGGCGAGTGCTTTGGCATTTTGATGAAAGAATGCATGACTCTGAATTGGAGTAGTGAAAACACCTAACACTGACCGTTGCTGAATTTCCTTTGCAGCCGCATCCGCTCTGCTATTGCCCGTGGAGATTGGACCCGGGAGGTCCTGGTGACTTCGGATGTGGGCAATATAGAGCGCTTCCGTGCGGTTTCGCAAATGAAATTGAGCAGTGAGGAACAAACTCAGCAAGTTTTTGTCTATCGCGGGAGTGATGTATGCTCCCGGTAGACTGTGAAGCAAATTCCTAACATACTGACTGTCAGTAATGATGTTTAGGCGCTCTTTGGCGAAGGTGCGCAAGGCAAGGTTCACCGCTGCCAACTCTGCCCGCTGTGCGGACTTCTGTGGAAGAGTTAACAGCGTGCGCCAAGCCTGGCCCTCCTGCCAAGTTAAGACACCATATGTACGACCCCCATCCGTAAAAACTGTCCTGACCCCCTGAAGCGGAACCAGCGAGAGCAATTCGAACAAGCTGACTGTCTGCGTTTGAAGCGAGACAAGTCTGGGATCTTTTGGCAAGTGGTATGCCAAGCATCCGGTGAATCCTTCCAAAGCAATTGGAAGCGAGTCACCGAGCTGCATCAATTGCTGAACCTGCTCTTTGGTGAACGGGACTACGATCTTTGCTAAGTCGTGCCCTGAAATGTCCCTGGCTCTCAGTCTTCCGCGGTAAACCACCGTGGAGACCAACTCTTGGGGAGGAACGATGTTTCGGGAAGAGGTGTTCGGCAAGTACACCCATTCCACGATACTCGCCCCTTTCTCGGAATCCACTCCTAGGGCTCCGGTGAACATGGATCCGGCCCGAACGATGTACAAGTTCAGGATCGGGGCATATGGCCCCTGCGCAATCCTGTCCACCCACCTTTGGCTGAGAATTTGGTTGACTTTCTCGAGAGCCAAGCGTGCCTCTCGAGGAATTTGTATCCGGTCTGCCGGCTGCTTGCCTAGCGTGAGCAGCGAGAAGAGCGGTTTCAAAAGATCCGTATCCAATCGGAAATACGGTCTGGCCCAATTAATGTTTCCTAAAACCTGCTGCAATTCTACCAGGGTGACTGAGTCCTTTAAGTTGATCTGGGGCAAAACGGGCGCTGTGAAAGAGCGGAGAAGCTGATGACCCAAGTATGAGAAGGGCTCGGTTCTCTGCACTTTCTCCGGGGCAATGAGTAACCCTTTCTCCCCCAGGCTGGCCTGGAGGTCTTTAAACATTTCACTGCCGAGTTGCGGCACTGCGACCAAGATATCATCCATGAAATGGCATACTAAGGCTGTGGGATGAAGGTTTCGAAACTTTGCCAGTGCGTTGTGAACATAAATTTGGCACAGGGTGGGCGAATTGAGCATGCCCTGTGGCAAAAATTTCCACGCGTAACGCTGCGTGGGCTCGCTGTGGTTCACAACCGGCACCGTAAAGGCAAACCTTTCCCTGTCCCTGGGGTCTTAGGGAATGGTGTAAAAGCAATCCTTGAGATCTACAACTAGGATCTCCCACCCCTCGGGAATCATATTCGGATTTGGGATGCCGCATTGAAGCGGACCCATTGGCTGTATACATTTATTGATCTCTCTGAGATCGTGGAGGAGTCGCCACTTCCCTGACTTCTTTTTGATGACAAAAATAGGCGAATTCCAAGGACTAGTGGACTGCTCTATGTGTCCTGCGTCTAGCTGTTCTTTAACCAGTTGCGTTAGGGCGACTAATTTCTCTCCCACTACCGGCCATTGTTCCACCCAGACTGGCGTATTGGTGAGCCATTTAAGTGGCAACGCCATTACCTGAAGGTAAGAGTAGCACCGTACTGCTGTAAAATGTCTTGCCCCCAAAGGTTGATGTGCATGTCCAGAATGTGCGGCCGAATGACCGCTGTGCCGTCAGCCTTTGGGATTATGACTTCCACCCACTCCCGACTCCTAAACGCTTCTTGGATGCCGCCTACCCCCCACACATCGGAGACCGGCTCAATGGCCCACTCCTGTGGCCACTGGCTTCGGCTGACCACGCTGACATCAGCTCCGGTATCTAACAATCCTGAGAATGATTTTTTATTCAAAAATACCTCAATAACTGGTCGCTGTTTCCACTCTATGTTGGTCTCCACTGTCGCTAAGACTTGGTATCCTTGCACTGCCTCACTTGCGCTCGAGCGGTCTGCTGACCCGGACTCTGAGCTGTCCCTGAGCCTTCCCTGGCTATCTGCTGGCGAGTGACAAGGAACCATAATCAGTTGCGCCAATGTGTCTCCTTTGTGGATTGTCTGTGGTAGGTGTGTCCAAAGCTGGACTTGGAGAACGCCTGAAAAATTGGAGTCAACGACTCCCGGAATTACAAGAATTCCGCGTGCTCCTGCTACACTGCGAGGCAAAACTAAACCTATGAAGCCCTTGGGCAGGGGTCCCATGTACTGGGAGTTCACCAGATAGACTGTGCCTGGCAGGTCGCATGTGACGTCCGCCTGGCAAGTCAATTGTAGCCCTGTACTACCCTTGGGGCTGGCCTGTGCCTTCGCAATGCTTGGAATGTGATCAGAATCTAATCTAGCTCTGACTCGCCCAGAGCAAGGGAAGCCTCTGTTTGGACCGGGGCCAGAGACGTGCCCGCGTTCCGGTTTCCCGAATTTGGACAGTATCTGGACCAATGGTAGCCTTTCTTACACCTCGGACACGGGGTGGTTGGAGCCTTGGGACGGCCGGAATTTTGTCCGCCTCCCTTGGATCGGCACTCCCTAGCGTAGTGACCGATCTTGCCACAATTGTGACATGCCCCTTGGTTTCTGCTCTTGGGTTTCCTACCCCCTTGCACCGCTGCTGCCAACAGACCCATTTTGTAGGATTCTGTGCCAACGTCGGCGCAAGCTCTAATCATGTCCATGAGAGTCAAGTCGGGATGATTACCCAGTGACTGCAAGATCTTACGGCAGTCGAGATTGGCATTGTCTTTGGCCAATTTTATCATGAGCTCTTGTTGGGCTTGCTCGTTATCGATCTGCCTACTGATCGCTTCCTCTAAGCGATTGATAAAGTCCATGTAGGACTCCTGGGCTCCCTGTTTGACTGCGGTGTAATTTTTGGCCGCTTTGCCAGTTGCTGGAACCTTGAGAAAAGCCCTGAAGGCCGCCTCGGCTGACATCTGAAGAGTGGCGAGTGGCAAGTTGGTCTGCGCATCGATGGACTTGAAGGCACCTGAACCATATAACTGGTCAGGAAGTACTGTGCCTCCCATCCTGGCAGCCCTTGTCTGAGCCTCGAGGCGATACTCGCTGTCCCATAGCAAATACTGGCTGGGGTTGAGCATCATCCGCATGACGGCTTTCCAGTCGTGCGGGATGAACATGGTATTCTCGCACACTTGCTGAAGCGTGCCTCTAGTGAAGCGACTCTGTAGCCCTGTCTCTGAAATGGCCTTCCGTATAGCCATGAGAAGCTTATACGGGACTGGTGAATGAACTACCTGCTGTTGCCCTGTGAGGGCATCCATTTCCAAGCGAATTGGACAAATCTGACTAAGCTCAGCTAGCTCTTCTGCTGGCAAATCCCCCTTCTTGATCTCTTCCTCAACTGTGTGCTGAAGGGCACTCTTGATTTGGGAACTTGTAGCTGTCAGAGAAGCGCCTGCGCTTCCCATTCCATGCATTCCGTCGGTGACGTCTGCAGCTGTCACCGAGGGAAAGCTCCCTACACTACTCTGCTTAAACTGTAGTGACGGATAGAGCGCCGTGAGCGCCGATGGCTCTACTGATGCTGGGGGTTCTTTGGCCTCTACCCGGACTGGATCTACCTCCGCTAAGAGCTTCCTACATTTACTCCATGTGCAAATTATGCCCTCTGGAGCTTTCGGGGGTTGCTGAATGCAGTTTCCTATCTGATCCCAGAGCTGAAGGGTTAGCGTACCTGCTTCTGGGTAAAGCAGGCAGTGTTCCCTTAAGTACACCAAAAGTCTCGCTAGCTCTCCACTGTGAAAGCGTGTCTGATATACCCTGGCCAGGATTTTGAATTCTTCCTCATGAATTCTTTGGCTAGCGGACGGACGTTGCCGCTGAGGACAAGTCCCCATATTACCTGCGGGGTCCTCCGAAGATTCCTCCTCGGGACGAGTCGACGCGTCTGTAGTTCAGGCAATAGGTGCCCTCGGTGGCCTCTGCACTGTCAGGGGTTCACAGCTGACCCTGAGCGGAACGCGTTTTTCCGTTACTGCAAGCCTGCCACGAAAGTCAGGAGCAAGCAGTAGGATTCCTCTTCTGTAATGCCTCGCCGCTTGGGCCGTCTTTCCGATCGGCTGGCTTACCGACCGGGCTGCCGCGCTGTCCTCCAGGATGGTTGGACGCGGTTCGAGCGCAGAACCGGACCGTGTGATTGCTTACTCTCGGGTAAGATCATGTCTCGGGGTCACCAGATGTAGAATCGGGGCCGCTGGACGGCCATGAGGTCCCGGAGGAGACTGATCAAGGAACGATACGAGGCAGTATGGAGCGAGATCAGATCAGTGGTTTATTGAGGGAAAAGCATCATCATATATAGATCAGAAGGCAAAATGGGATAGAATCGTCATCTGACAGAAAATCACATCACCCATTTACTCGGGTTAATGGGAAATCTCTCTTGGGGAAGTTAATTAACTCGGGCAAACACTGACAGGGGAAAACCATTGTTCGAAGCTTACACCAGGGTAAATATGGCCTCTATTTACACTAGAGCTTGGGCTGATCTGTGAGTCAGTAATTGCTTAATATGTAACGGAGGTTAGTAATCTGCTTCTCTCAGCAGAATCGCTGGTCAGGTCAGATGTGGGTGAATCAACCCTCTGATTATTAATCCACCCCCGCCCCCGATTTCCATACTGGCAAGGGCCAGTGGCCAGGAGTTTGCTCGACTGGTTTAACCTCTGCCAAGGTTCTATGCCAATTGGGCATGCGGAATCCGCAAATATCAAAAGGAAGAAAATGGAAAGCAGAGAACTCAATTCTGCAAGCAAGCTTGATATAACCCTCAGTTTAAAGCAGATATTAAAAATACTGGACCAAGGGACTTTGCTAGATCTATTCTGCAGGAGGTTTGCAACTCAAACAAGATGAAATAAGGTCTCATACATTTGAGAGTGATACCATAAATATTGCTGTCATACAAGCACAAATTCTCATCTATTCCCCTTGTCCCTGGGCTAGTAAAGTAGAAAGTAGAATTGCATGATATGTGCAGCAAAAAAGAGGACACAGATTTGCATAGAATGAGTGAGTGTTAATTTATAGATATAGATGCAAATGTAGACGTAATTAAAAATGCGATGAGTTTCACATTGACAAGGCAGACTCTAACATCACCTAGTATTGTAGGTTGTTACATATATATGTTGTCATTGCCCTCTAGTGGTTTAAAGCAGAACTTTGCCACCTTCAAAAGAGGACTGTAGCCATTAAATTTGAAATGCACTTTCTTTACTTTTTGACTTTCTCTAGTTCCTAAACCAATTATATAATTGGCCAGCTGATATTAACAGTACTGTGCACAAAAGAGCTGGATTCTGATGATACTTAATCAAGTAAACAATTTCTCTTAACTGTTCATTGCATTATTGTGATCAAGAAATACTGATCAAAAAATGTGTGTTCCTGAAAGTAATGTTCTTTCTTCATGTGGTAGAATCAAAGTAACATCTAAAAATAAAGACTTTGTTCAGCCTCTTGTGAAACTTGGCATATCCATTTCTTTAACTAGATTTTATTTAGTAGTAGCAGCTCCTCCGGTGGCTCAGTGGTTAAGATGCTGAGCTGGAGACTGTAAATTATTATTATTATTATTATTATTATTATTATTATTATTATTATTATTATTATTATTATTATTATTATTATTTAGAAGGTCTATGAAGCTCTATTACATAGGCCACCTTATTTGGGGAGATGGGGGATCTGTGTTTCAAAGGCTCCCTTAAAACATGGCAAAGATGTCCCCCCCCCCCCCGATCCTCAGGATGCAAAAGGAGTTGTGGGTTTTTATGACAATTTCTCCCCCACCCTTTATTTCAAATGCAAGGGAGTAAGGGGTGTTGTAATATCCCAGTGGGCTTAGAGGCCACATACAGCCAAAACAAAAAAACAACAACTCTATCTGCAATTATTTTTAAGTAACTTTAATTTTCTGCAAGAAAAATTGGAACAGGCTTAGTTTTATTCATGGTTACAATATTCCCCTACTGAGCATATTTCATTGTATTTCAGTGCACTGGTCAGCCATTAAAACCTGCTTACCCTGTACCACATATGCAATCACTGTAGATATTGTTTAGTAACATTTATATTACAGTAATTTATTTTCAAGTTCCAGTTTGTACAAGGAACCAGTCTCACGTAGAGAACCATCCCTTGAAATGGCTCCCCTGGCCTTCATCTTTCTGTTGGTCTTTTTCCATGCTGAATCTGCAAGTGAGTATTTGATCAGCCATCAGAAAATCAAGAATATCGCTAACATGTCTCCCCTTGATTAGAACTATGGTTCAAAATAGATGCACTTGTTGATGCACTGCAGCTTGCAATCACTTATGTTGAATACACAAGGAAGTAAAGGATACATTCATATATGTTATACACATTACTTATGCATTCTAAAATATGAATTTAAATCAGCTCAACTTAAAAATCCTTCCGTTTCGCTGGTTTATGTCCATGTTGCTTTTGAATATTGAATCAAGAGAACACTACAGTTGCTTCTGCTTAACATTTTAATTCTGGTGCATTGGTGATACACTGGGCAAAATCCTGTTGTGTAACTTTGTGCCTGGTATAACCTAGATTTGGAGTAGGAAACATTTAATGCAGGGGTGTCCAAACTACAGCCGTACAGGTGTGTTTTACTTCTGCTTCAGGGAGCGATGAGAGTGGTATGGGCTGGATGAATTGGCATTGGGGGCCGGATCTGGCCCATGGGCTGTAGTTTGGATACCCCTGGTTTTAGCATAGACAATGGCAGCTTAAAATCTATCTCATCCTGTTGCAAAACAGGTTGGAAGGTATGTTTTACTTCTGCTTCTGGTGGGAGGAACCATGTGACCAGCCCGCTGAACCACGTGACCACATGACTGGCTCAAGGCCCGAAAAGTTTGGGCACCCCTGATTTAATGTATAGTAATTAAACACTGTTTATCCTCCTGTTTATGTTCCTAGGTTTCCTAGGGCTTCCTTTTGCCCTGGGGAAACCTTTTGGAGGTGCAGAATAGTGGGGAGAAGACATTAAAAAGTGAAAGGTAGCCACTGGTGGTCCCAATTCCAGTGTCCCAGGCCTCCAAAAGCCTCCCCTACTGCAAAAAGGAACACTAGGGAGCCTTGGAACCTAATATTGGGGTGGGTGGGGGTGGGTAGGAAATGTTTCATTAGTGTAAATTAAATTAAATGTTGCCAGGACCCAATCCAGGTTACACTGTGTGCAAAGTTATGCAACAGTATTCTGTAAATTGTTTCTTTCCCATTCTATATCTTTTTTCATACTACTAAGATGAAAAATAGCTAAGTGTCAGCTAGACCAGTGTTTCCCAACCTTTGGTTCTTGGACTTCAATTCTCAGAAGCCTAAGTCAATTCCCCAAAGCACTGATCAGCCAATGTACTGACTTAGGCTTCTGGGAATTGAAGTCCCCCAGTGGGGCATGTACCCCACATGGGGAACCACTGATCTAGAATAACTTGTCCAAACTTCAGAAATTTAACTTTATCTGGCTGGAAATTTCATGCCATATGGTTTGATATTGCTTGTACTTTTTTTTTTTGCTCAAGTTTAAATGAATTTTACTTTGTCGATAAATCAATCACATTTCCAATAAGACTAACATGAATTCCAAAAATTACACAATCTTAATTCAGTTAATATATCACATTTGTAGTCAGTTTCCAATCAAATGTAATTTCCAAATTGGTGACCTATTACTCAGACTAAAGAGCAGAAACAGAACTTTGAAAAGTTTATTTTTTGGATTATTACTTGCACTGGCTAGTGAATTTGGAGGAATGTAGTCCAAGAAGTAATGTTTCTAAGTTGTAGTTTGCTTTGCTATGATGCAGCATCTTAGGTTTCTGGCTTAGCAGGTACCCAGTTAAGAACATGACTTGCCATCTTGGTAATTAGTTTCCATTTGCCGCTGCAACCTAAGTGGATTTATTTAAAGGCAAAGGTCTCATTTGCTTGAAAGCCAGTTGTGTTTTACTCTAGGGTGCTAATCTCTGTTTACAGCTGAAGAGCAAATACTGTCTATGTCTGCAGACATTTCTGTGGTCATGTGGCAAGCATGACTAGATGGCAGAACAAATAGAATGCTGTTACCTGCCAAAGAGGTACCTATTTATCTACTTGCAATTTCTTGCTTTTGAACTGCTTGGTTGGCAGGAGAACATAAGAACATAAGAAGAGCCTTGCTGGAACAGGCCACAGCCCATCCAGTCCAGCATTCTGTCTCACACAGTGGCTCACCATTTGCTTCAGGGTATTATTCCCAAGCAGATGCCTTCACCTGCTTAGGATTCCCTTAGGAAACCATTGAGAGATATCCTGCCTATCTCTCCAACCCGGAGGTTGTCCTTAGGTATTCATAATTATAGCTATTGATACCCTTGTCTTCCATGAACTTGTCTAATTCTTTCTTAAAGCTGTCAAGACTGACAGCTGTCACCACTTCTTCTGGCAGGGAGTTCCATAGACCAGTGATTCGATTCGATTCGAAGTTTAATTTATATACCGCTTTTTTACCCTCAAGGGTGACTCAAAGCGGTGTACAATCCACACCAATATACAAAATAAATAAATGCACAATAGAATGCCAAAAGTCCAAGAAATACAGAAAAAAGCAATAAATACAATTACAATAAATATACAATGGCACTAGATATACAGTAAATATACAGCAACCCTAAATGACAAAAATCCCCCATCCCTCACATTCCCTCACATCCCCACAATCCCTACTGAGCTGGGGCTTATGGAGCTCCCAAAACTCAACGTCTTTGTAGAGCCCGGGCTCTACAATTCCCCGTCATCCGGTCAAGCCGAGGGGAAAGAGTGCGGGGCCTCAGGTTCGCCCACAATTATTCACCCCCAAAAGCTGTTCTCCATCTCCCCTCAAGGCCCAACTGGCCAAGAGGAGAGTCCGGGGCTGGGAGGGGGCTGGTCCCGGAACACCTGCGGTGACGGTGGGGGGGCTTTTGAAGTCT
This sequence comes from Bradypodion ventrale, assembly GCA_035047345.1. Classification (NCBI taxonomy): domain Eukaryota; kingdom Metazoa; phylum Chordata; class Lepidosauria; order Squamata; family Chamaeleonidae; genus Bradypodion; species Bradypodion ventrale. The sequence goes on from JAWDJE010000004.1 coordinate 62,269,340, forward strand.
GCCTCAGTCCTCGCAGCTGCGGGCAGTTGGTCCAGCCTGCCACTGGGCGAGTAGAGCTGGCTCTCCTTCGGCAGCGGCGGGGGGGGGGGTTGAAGCCCGCCCCGGGCCTCGCAGCTGCAGGCAGTTGGTCCGGCCACCCACCGGGCGATTGGAGCTGGCTTTCCTTTGGTGTCGGTGGCGGGGTTTTGAAGCCCGCCCCGGGCCTTGCAGCTGCGGGCATTTGGTCCGGCCGCCCACTGGGCGAGTGGAGCTGGCTCTCCTTCGGCGGTGGGGTTTTGAAGCCCGCCCAGGCCTCACAGCTGCGGGCAGTTGGTCCGGCCGGTCGCCGGGCGAGTGGAGCTCTGGGTGAAAAAGTACTTTCCCTTATTTGTTTGAGAACCAGTACCCAAAAGTTTCATGGAGTGCCCCCTAGTTCTAGTGTTGTGCGATAGGGAAAACAGTTTTTCCTTATCTACTTTGTCCACACCGTGCATGATTTTATAAACTTCAATCAGATCACATCTTAGACGCCGTCATTCAAGAGTAAAGAGGCCCAACCGTTGCAGCCTCAGATGGTAAGGAAGGTGTTCCAGTCCCCTAATCAAGTGCTGGGACAGATGCTGGGAGTTCAGTCTGTCGTGCAGCAATCAGGTCTTGAACTGTTGAACTGCTGACCTTCTGGTCATCAAGCTCAGAATCTTAACCACTAAGCTTTATTTAGGCATGTATAAATTGCCAGTAGGATTCTGGACTTCATGTGAAATCTGGGACCCTGAAGAATGTCAGGTTTCTAGCTTTGTGTAGGGCTCCTACCAGGGCCACCATCAGGGCAGTACTACCAGTACCAGTATAGGGCCCGGAGCTGACAGGGGCCCTGCCGCCACCGGCCATAACAGAGAAAAGTATGGGGGGTAGGATTGCTCAGTATGGGGCCCAGAAATTTCTGATGGCGGCCCTGGCTCCTACTAATGAACAATAGATAAATGGACTAAGTCAGAGTGATAAAGAAAATGCTATATGTTTTAAAGGAGAAGTCAATCCCAGATACAGTACAGTAATATCTTTTTACAGTACATGGTATGTTATTAACCTTATTTTCAATTTTTAATTGATTCTTGCATGAATTTTAGCTATTACAGTATTTTTGTTGACAAAAATGATGTTGGTTAATAAATGCCTTTTCAGCTTCAGCTTCAAGTCCAATATTTGGGCCAAAGCAGGTGACTGGGTTGCTTGGCGGTTCTGTTACTGTGAAGTGCTTCTACCCACACATAAATGTGAATAGACATAGCAGGAAATACTGGTGTAAGGAATCAACAAGCCATTGCTCAACCATCATTTCTTCCAATGGCTTTGTTGCCCGAGACTATGAAGGCAGAGCCTCAATAACAGACTATCCAGAAAATGGCATCTTCACCATAGAACTATCAGAGCTGAAAGGAAAAGACATGGGGTCCTACAGATGTGGCATTGGTTTCAATGACAAAGGACTGTCCTTCAGAGTCAAGCTGGATGTTTCAGAAGGTACAAATATATAATATTACTTCACATTTTATATAATCAAATTATAGCTATCTAATTAACTGTTGCAGGAATGGAAACTTGTCCTGTAGATGTTCTTGGACTGCAGCTTCCATGATTCATTGCAACTGACTGTGCTAGCTAGGATGATGGCAACTGCAGCCAAATAACATCTGGAAGTTCAGGAGTTCTCAGCCTTTTTAAAAGGGGGCCGGGTCACAGCTTCAGGGGCTGGATGGCCATTTTGCCCTTCCTCCACTTCATGGCACCTCCTGGTGTGGTGGAGGTGGTGGTGGGTGGGCCACATGAAATGGTGCCACAGGCCGCATCACTGTTGAGAATAACTGTCCGAATCATTATGCCAAGCTGTACTCTCACCACTGCCAGTTAAATAAAACTATTGTATTGACTGGTTATTCCTCCCACTTGTAATGTATTGTTGTTTAATATTTAATGTTGATTTTAATTGTACTATTAATCTAAAATTTAAAATTTCTGAGGTTTCTCTTGGGATGAGGAAAGCAATTTCTTAAAATAAATGCAGAAATAGATTTTAACTGGGAAAAACATCCAATTTCTGCCTTACTCCTTACTCCCTCCTGTAAAGTTGAACATTTTATTTTGTAAATCACAAATATCATTCTGTTTGGTATAGTAGAAGAGTGACAAACTAGGACTCTGGAGATCAGGGTTCAAATGTCCACTTGGCCATGGAAATTCACTGGCGATGTGTTGGCTTTTTATCCAAAGAAATTTCATAATTAGCCCTCGTCCATCTCATTATTTTTTAAAATATTTTTTATTAAGTGAAAAAATACAATAAGTAAAATACAGTTAATTGAAGCTAATGGTTCCACAAGTCTTAGCATTATCTGATTTTTAGCGTTATCCGATGCATGCAAGGGAATGGGCCACACTCTTGGCCACATCCCTTCCCAGAGGGCCGGCAGGTGAAACGATGCATCAGATAACGCTAAAATAATGTTATCTGGTGCAATTTCTCCCCCAAAACTCCACATCGTTATCTGATTTTACCGTTATCAGATGCATTCATTATCCGAGGTATTACTGTATAGGGAACCCCTCCCCCCCAAAAAAAAAGTACAAAGAAAAGAAGAAGAAATAAAACAGTTGATATGAAAACAGTTGATACTTGCATGTAAAGATGTCAACAACACTTAAACATATTTTAATAATTAAAAAAATTCTATTCTCTATTAATACATAGATACTTTTAATTACCTATATATTTATTATTTAAATGATTATAAATTCTTACGTAGATAGTTATTCTTTATTCATTACTATGCAATAATCTATGTTTGTTAACTTCTTTCTTGCTAAAATATACACTTTCTATATTATGGTGCTCCCAACACCAGAGTGGGGAACCAGTTACTGTACATTGTTTGCATATAATAAAATTATCATCCTTCATTTTCACCTTTCCAAAATTCTAAAGTTTCTTGGACAGGTTTATATCCAAAATTCCTTTTCATTGCAAATTCAATAAAATACTTCCATATTTCCCAAAACTGATTATATTTAATCAAACCTTTTTAATGTTAAGCTCCCATGTTAATTTATCATTTAGAGAAGTGATGGTGAACCTTGGCACTCCAGGTGTTTTTGAACTTCAATTACCAGAAGCCGAAGTCAGCACTCCTGCTGATCAGGGCTTCTGGGAATTGAAGTTCATGAACATCTGGAGTGCCAAGGTTCACCATCGCTGAATTAGAGCAATATCCCATACCTCTTTGTACCACTCCTCGATTTTGAGATTGGAAATAATTTTCCATTGTTTTGCTATCATTAACCTTGCAAGGGTTAGGAAGGCCATCAACAAATCCTTTTTTTCCTTAGATACTTTCAGCATATCCATTTTCATTGACAAAACTATCTGGGGATTTAACACCATTCTTGTCCCCATTATCTTATTAATTTTCTCCTCAACCTTGCCCAAAATTTGGTTATATATTTTTTCATTCCCAGTCCATTCCATTATTGTGGACAAGCAACAGTCTAGAACCTGGATGGCATCCTTGCTGAAGATGAAAAGAAGGGACAGAGTTATGTGTCATCCACATATTTAACACATAGTACTTCAAACCTCCTTATGACTTCACCTAGAGGCTTCATATAGATCTTAAACAACATAGGAGAGATGATTGCCCCCTGTGGTATTTCATAGTATTTTACCCAAAGGGCCAACATGGCCTACCCCAGCTCCGTCATCTGGACACCACTAAAGGATCAGAACAAGTCCAAAGCCAAGCCTCCAATGCCCAGTACAATGTGAAATAATACAAGCAAAAACAGATCACATATATAACTAAAGCCCCATGTATTGTTTATCATGTCATTACTACAGGTTCAATAAGGCCTGAAGAGGCTCAACTCTTTTATGTTGAGCAGCATGGATCAGTGACTATGACTTGTGCCTTCGGGGCTCAATATGCAACTACTAAGAAGTACCTATGCAAAATGACAAAGACCGATTGCTCCACTATCATTGATACAGATGGGAATATCGACCCATCCTACAAAGGAAAAGTTCTTTTAAGCAACCTTGTCATACCTGGTTCATTCAATATCATTATGACTCAAATGAAGAAAGGAGATTCAGGGCTATATCTATGTGGAGCTGGAAATTATGGGGCAGAAGGAGAATATAAGAAACTGGATGTTCATGTCTATGAAGGTAAGTAATGGGACAGTCATATGTCACTGTCAGAATATTCTCCTCTTTTAAGATTCACATATCTATCTCTATATTTTTGTATTATACATAAATACAGTTAAGATAAGTTAATGTATTATATTTCCATTTCTAGAAGCTTTGGTGCCCAAAGGACAACCAGTACTAAATGGAGTGCGTGGTGGTTCAGTATCTTTTGAATGTCATTATGATCCAAAAGAGAATGTCACAATCAAATATTGGTGCAAATGGAAACAATATGAATGCACTCAGTTAATAAGTAATTTGGGATATGTGCGAGATTCCTATGAAGGTAGGATAGTCATGCATGATGACCCTCAGAATGGCACATTTACCATCTTATTGAACCAACTATATGATGAAGACACAGGATACTATTGGTGTATGACAAATGGAGCACAGGAAAGGAAATCATCCACAGAATTGAGGATTGTAGAAGGTACAAAACTTTGTTTCTTATACTGTTTGCCTTAGCCTTATACCTCTTTTGCCAGCTGCTTTTAAAGTACTAAATCAGTCTGAACAACTTCTCACTTCTAGGCTACTTATACAGTGGCGTTTTAAAAGCTGCTTGAGATGGGGTTGTGTGGAATGCTGCTGGATGTGAGTCACAAATCCAGACAATATTTTGCTCCTCCAAAGGATATTCTTTGCCTAATCAGATCCTTTACAGTGAAATGGGGGCTAATTTAGTTCCATCCCAGACAGAGTCTCAAAATGGAGTGGGTTGGGGCAGACTGGCTTTATTGAATGGTGGATGCCATCACACCAACTTGTCCCCAATCCATCCCCAGTCCTTTATAATTATGGGAAAAGCTTTCATTGTGTAGTTCCTTCTGGTTCATGCATTATGTTCATCCGGAAGAAGATATACCATAGAAGGACAGGTCATGTTTGATTAAAGTGCCTGTGTGTTTATATGAGAAAGAGAGAATGTGTGAAAGAGGCCAAGATGGAAGAGAAGTAATGTACTGCACAAAAGCCATTCATTTTAGCCATTCTAAAAGTTAAGCTCTGGCTGTTTAATTTTAAACGATACAGTGATACCTCATACAATGTCCAAACTTCGTTCCACAAGTTTGGACTTTATATGGATTTGGACATTGTATGAGGCTTGCAAAATCCTAGCCTCGATGCCTCATACAACGTCCAAATCCTTGCTGCAATACCTCGTACAACGTTGTTTCCATAGAGATACATTGTACTGTAACAGCACAGACTTCAGGGCAAAGTCAAGGAAACAGACAGAAAACTGACAGAACTTTAATAAATCATTGTCTAAAGGCTAAATACATTACAAAAACATGTCAAACAACCCTGATTTTAGGGGGACAAACCATACAACAGGTTTTTAACTTGAAAACTTTATGAAGTGCAGGTTTAAAAGTTAACATGTCCCATCATGCAACACAGTGTTAATCTGCAGCCATGTGGCCGATCATCCATTTTGTACAAGCTACTGTAAACAATTACTGGATGGAAGCAAGGGCAAAATGGATGCCAACATGTCCCATCATGCAGCACAGTGTTAATCATCCAAACAGCAGCAAACACCAAACAATTGCCCACCCCACCAAACAGTGCTCCCCCCAAAAAAGACCGACATAGGAAAAATTATGGAACATGCAATCTGTTTTTAAAAACCACAGCAGCAAACACCAAACAATTGTCCACCCCACCAAAAAAATTGCCCTCCCCCATCCACCTCCCCAATCGGAAACAGAAAACCTCATTTACCCACCTTTCCACTGTGCCAAAGAATGGTCCAAGAACCTGAAGAATGCTGCAAAAATCCTAGGAATGCTTCCAAAAATTCTGACAAAAAAATTCGAAAAATCCAAAATCGTGCTCAAAACCACTCCTAAACACTCTTTGCCTCGTGCAAAACCCACAAGAGCAATGCACGCATGTGTTCTGCCTTTTATCCTGCCTAGGCACAATGCAACCAGGGAAAAACCCCAATGCCTCATACAAAGTCGCAGCAACTTTGTATGAGGCAACATTTTTCAAGGAATTAGGTGATGTTGTATGAATTCGATGTACGAAGTGGACTTTGTATGAGGTATTACTGTATCAGAGAGTAAACAAAACAAAACAAAAGACAAAAAAGGCTGTGGCACCTTAAAGACTAAGTGATTTTATGATACTCATTTTTCTTCTTATTCCTATCATCTGAAACAGGAGAACCCGGTTTAGCAGCAGACAATGAAATCCATGCAATTGCTGGCTCCCCACTGACTGTATCCTGCTCTTATCCGTGCAAATATGCTAATTATGAGAAGTACTGGTGCAAGTGGAAGAACACTGGGTGTGAACCTATTTTTTCAGTGGGACCGGACCAAGGTGGTTTGGTAGTGAGCTGTGATAAAGGCAGCAGAATTTTGAATCTGAAATTTGAGCAAATATTTTTGACAGATCAAGGGTGGTACTGGTGTGGAGTCCGACATGCAGGTCACTATGGAGAGACATATGCCGTGTATGTGCAAGTTCAAGGAGGTGAGTTTTGGTTCCAATCAGTGGGCCAACATAGTAGGTTATCTTTACCCCACTGCTCACATTGACATGAATCTATCTTGAGTTTTGCCCAACATAGCCACGCTGTTATTTGAGAGTGCTGCAGTGCTTGTAGTTCTTTATTGTTCATATCAGAGAGGAAGGCAATGTGGACACAAAGAGGCCTATCACCTTTTCCAAGAATGATAATTTCTTTTATTAAAAAAAACCTTCAGGTGACTTATCTTAGTTGTTTTCAAAATAAAGACATTAACAATTTTAAAAAGGAGATATCTGGAAATAATGAGGAATGGCTAAAAAGAATAACTAAAGATACAACTGCAGTGCAGAAGGAATGAAATTATCCTTCATGCCCTACAATCATGAAGTAACGTAGATATACAGTAAAACTCCGGGTTACAACCGCCTCGGTTTTAGTTTGCTCCGGTTTGCAATTGCAAATCCTATGGAAATTCCATCCTGGTTTACAAACTTTTAATGTACTTGCTTCGGTTTACAATGATCAATTCAGGACCATTTTTTAATTTTCCAGTGCATCCCTATGGATGTTTCAGGCTACAATTTTTTCAGGTTACAACAGAGGCTGTTGGAACGGACCTCCATCGTAACCTGGGGATTTATTGTACTTTTATTATTGAAAATAGAAAGTAATTGCAAGAAAGTAATTTTTGTAACTGATTATTTTCAGTTCCGATTAGGAGCCTAGTTATTATCTAGTTAGGGCATACAGTACTATATTTTTCCTTCTTTCTGCTCTTTACATTTTCATGTGCAGTAGAGTATTAATCCAAATGCTTTTACACAGTACTCCAAAACTCTGAAGATATTCGCGACGTCAGTGATGTTATTGACATTCATAGAAATAGCCCTGAAAACAGGGGCTCTCTTTTAAACAATGAGGCAGGCGGAGTTGAAGGTTCAGCAGATACGTAAGTAGCTGCAAAAATAAGTTAAGATTGTATTATATGTGATGAAGCAAAATAAGCTAAATAAGTGATCCCCTTCATTGTTACTAGATTGAACAAATACATCTTAATCTGCAGGTCAACTGAGAATGAATACTTGCTGAGAGCAAAAAATAAAAATAAAAGATGTGACAGTGACAGCTCTGTGTAATTAAATATGGGCCAAATTGCATAGGATAATAATAATTTCATGTCAGAAATTACTCTGGGCTGAAAGGATTTTTGCTGGAGAAACTTCACTCAGGGAATGCCCGAATGAGGCTCCTTTCATGTCCCCAAGTGCAGCCCTCAGGTATTGAAACCCGACCTTCCAGTCTCCAAGCTCAGCAGCTTAACCACTAAGCCACCAGGGGAGCTTTTGCATAGGATGTTTGACTGCAAAAATGTTATATGTTGATGATGAGAGTTTAGAAACGTTACTCTCCCCACCCCTAGAAAGCCAGCATGTGAATACGAAATTCTGCCTGTTAGTCATGTGAATAAATGTCAGCCGACCAAGACATCTGACAAAATGGGTTGTAGTTTACCAAAGTGTATGTCAAATGAAATTTGTTAGCCTTTAAAGTGCCACAATGCTTGTAATTTCAGGGGATGGGGAGAAATGCCATTATTATTTGCAAGGAGAGGCAATTCATTCAATGATTGAATACTTTTTTGGCTCGGAAATCTATAGTATCCCCTTCCTCGTGTAATTGTGGTTCACGAAATGAGGCTACATAAGTTGGGTCATTATGACTTAGGACACTATCATTTTGTATTTCTAAAATAATATACAGTACAGTATATTTATTTATTGAATAGAATATTTTGTTATGGCTGTCCTAGACTCAGTGAATCTTGCTTTATGAGGGATGGGGAAAGAGGATGGGGAAATATTACACTTAATTTTTAAGTCAAATTTGAGAACTTTTCATTTTCAAGTTTAAAACTTTTGATATCTTTGTAGAGTGATGGTTGGGCAAGTGGAGGTACTACTGGGATATCAAGAAGCCTTGCTTTCATTATCTTAATTTAGTGCATTTGATATCTTAGATGTTGTCACATCTGGACATGCCACTCAACAATGGCTTATATACCTTTCGTATTATAAGAATGACCTTGGATATCCTTTCTCTCTTCTCTAACAACATGGCTACTACATGAATATAGTAGCTCATGCTTCCATTTTAGGTTAACTTCAGCTGCACATCTGAACTATGAAAGACGATTAACCATAACTCTGGTTAATGAAGGCAAACCATAAGATTCATAAACTCTCATTTGACAGTAGCCAATAATCACAGCTAAAGGAAATAACAGTTTACCATGTTCTGCTTATACAGCATGCTGCAGTTAATCGAAACTTGGAGCAAAAGCTTGTGAACTGTCCTGGTAACCATGCCAGAGGAGAAGAGAGGATATGCTCATCCTTGCAGTGCTAAACTGTGGTGAAGTTTAACATCTAAATTCACCCACTGATGCTGAAGAGCATTACCAATATTATTTTAAAGTCACCATTGGATCACTTTAACTTATTTTCAGCCATGGAGAAGATAAAAATTCCACCGTTCTCCTCTCAGTTTTGATTCCACTTGCAGTGATAGTTCTGCTTCTCATCACAGTTTTTGCTGTTGTGAAATTCAAGGTATTCAAGCATTCAGGTGAGTCAATTTGTGTTATATCCATGCTTGAAAGTCAGTTGTGTCCGGAATCGCCATTTACAGCCAAAGAGCCAGTGCTTTCTGAGATTGCAGATGTTTCCATGGTCATGTGGCAGCCATTAATAGACACTGGAGCACATGATATCTTCCCACTGAGGTAGTACCTATTTTTTTGTTGTTCAGTCGCACAGTCAATTCCAACCATTTGCGACCCTATGGACCATTGCCCGACAGGCACCCCTGTCCTCCACCATCCTCCTCAACCCACCCAGCTCTGTACCCATTGCATCCTCAATACCATCTAATCATCTCATTTTTGGCTGCCCCCTTCTTCTTTTGCCCTCCACCATTCCCAGCATCAAGGCTTTCTCAAGTGAATCATCTCTTCTTATTTAATGTCCAAAGTACTTTAGCTTCATCTTTACTATTAGATCCTTCCAATGAGCAGTCAGGGTTGATTTCTTCTAGGATCAACCTATTTGTTCTCCTCGCTGTCCAGGGTACTCTCAAAACTCTCCTCCAACACCACATTTCAAAGGCATCTATTCTTCTGTGCTCAGCTTTCCTAATGGCACCTATTTATCTACTTGCAGTTTCTTGCTTTCAAAGTGCTAGGTTGGCAGGATCTGGGACAGAGATGGGAGCTCACTCCATCATGTAGCACTCGAGACTCAAACTGCTGAGCTGCCGACCAAGGCCGCAATCAGGGAGGGACAAGCAGAACTCCCATTCTGGGCCCAGAGCTGATAGGGGGCCTGGCAGTGGGCGGCCCATAGCTCAGCTTTTTTTACTTCCCACCACCCCCCGTTTCTCTCTCCCCCTAATCTCCCGTATTTTTTACATGGAGGACTGGAGGGGGGAGACTGGTTGCGTGTGCAGCCAGTAGCCTCCGGAGCTCCACACGCATCATGAGAGTCGGGGCAGAGTCCGAGACTGAGCACACACCAAATCCAAAAGCGCAGAAGGAGACAGACGGAGTCAAGTGCACAGTCGCCTCCGCACACTGAGGTGACACACGGAGAGGAGAGCCTGTCACCCTGTTAGCCTGCCCACCCGTCACACTTTCCCGCCCATCTTCTTCTCCCTCAGGACCAGCGACGCCCACTCTTTGGCCTTGGCACTTCACAGGGAGGCCGGCCATGGAGAGCCCCTTGGACACTTCCCATGGATGGTGCGAGCCCACCCCGCCATCGTGGCTGCTGGTTCTCTGGCGCCTCAGATTGCTGCTCTTGGCCCTTTGTCTGTGTGGCCCGGTGAGGCGAAGGGGCTTCAACCCCCCCCCACACACACACACACACACTGAGGGGTCAGCGGTGCTGGAGGGACTCACGGTCTCTTCACACACTCTGTTCCCTTCCTAGTTCTGCCTCCTCTGCCTGCCCTGCTCAGAGGCCTTCCTCGCCGCCACCGCTTCTTTCCCACCAGGTTGCCCAGCCCTTCCGCCCAGTGGAAGAGAAGAAGGTGGTGGACTTAATTTCCCCAGGGTGGAAGGAGGAGGAGGCCGCCTCTTCTCCATCACCCTCGCCGTCGGGGGTCGGGTTGCAGGGGGGCATGGAGGGACCCAGACTGGCCTCTTTGCACTCCGGGCCCCAGTGGAGGGGATGCAGCCTTGCCGTGGCAGGAATGGAGGCAGCGGCCGGGAGCAGGAATCAAACCAGGGGAAAGGAGGGTTTGGCTCAGAGGCAGAGCATTCCCTCCCTGGCCAGTCCCCAGCACTACCGCAGCCACCGCCCCTTGCTCCACGGCGGGGCGGCAGCCCCCATGGAGAAAGGCGATGGTTATGTGGGCAAGGAGGGCCTGGAGGAAGATGGGCCGGAGGAGGAAGACGAGGAGGAGGAAGAGGGGACCGCAAATAGGGACCACTTCGGTGGGATGGTAAACAGCATTCCATGTGCTCCGGTGTCTAGGCATGCCTGCCTCATGACTACAGAAATGTCTGCAGAAGCAGACAGCGCTGGCTTTTTTGGCTTTAAAACAGAGATGAGCACTGAACCCTAGAGTTGAATGCGACTGGCTTTTGTTCAACTCGAACAAGGGAAACTTTTACATTTCTGTTGTGGCAGGCAGGCATGACACATGGCCAAATTTGGCCATGCCCACAGATTTGGCCACACTCACACAGATTTGGCCATGCCCACAGAGGGGTGTGCTCAAAATGTGTGGAGGGTCCCCAATAGGGTTGCTCAGTCAGGGGGTCAGAAATTTCTGATGGCGGCCCTGCTGCCGACCTTCCAGTCATCAAGTTCAGCTAACATACCCTGTTTTGGTCCTCCTTCCTAGTAGGACAACAGCAGCATCAGAACATTCAATTGCTGCATAGGAGGACCATCCACCCTGCAGTTTAATCTCTTTAGCAGCAGTTAGCAATTTTGTCATGATGGCACTTCAGCTCTCTTCTTAAAAGCACAGAAATCATGATGGCAAACCTACACCTTGAGTGCCAAGGTTCACCATCATGGTTATAGAACATGTTTTAAACCTAAACATCTGAGGATGGATCTAAACTTAGAACATTTTCTCTCCTTTCCATAGATTTGGTCTCAATTGCAAGCTACAGGACAAACATCAGCATGACAGATTTTGAAAATGCAAGGCAGTGTGGTGCGAAGGACAATGTCTGCGTGGAAGGAGTTCATGAGTCCCAAATAGGGGGGACCAATGGTAATCGAGCATTATTTACACATTGTTTTGGTTGCATCTTACTGTTTCTCAAGTAATTACTTATTTTAACATTAAATAGAATTGAGTAGCTACTGTATGTACACAGCTGATGAGTAGGCAAAGCTTTTCATTCCCTTTCAATTCAGTTTCTAAACATTGACCATTCTTTACAGATTCTATAATAACTACTGGAAGTCCTAAGGAAGATGTTAAATCAAAGAAGAAAAAGAGGGTAAGGACAAGCTAGATTAGTTTTAAGGTACTTTAATAGTCTTCTATGCCATCTAAACTATGAAGTATAAGTTACAAAACTCCTGATAATATACTTTTGTGATATAATTTGTATTCTTATTACCCTATTCCAGTGACTCTTTATTACAGTTTTATTTATTTAGCAATAACAATTACACTTATATACATCCCATGGTGCTTAGTGCACTCTCTGGGTGATTCACAAGGTAATTAGCATCTTACCCCCAACATCCTCGGTACTCATTGTACTGACCTCAGAAGGATGGAAGGCTGAATTAACCATGAGCCCCATCAGGATCAAACTCACAATGTCGGCAGTTGGGGCTGCAATACAACAGTTTAACCAATGTGCCGCCATGGCTATCTTTTTGACTGCATCCAGCATATTGCTATTTTAGGTGGTGTTATATGCTGGTCTTGGACCGTAATAAAGATTTGATATGACTATTTCTAAGCCAGCATCTGGCTTGACCCTCATGTATGCTGTAATTTCACAGAAACCTGTCCATAAGTGGCTATTTAATAGGTATTTATAGAAATGAAGACTCTCTGCCATTAAATATGCAGCTCTGCGTATCAGGCACCTTTTCAATAGGGATGTGGTGGGCTCCTGAAAAATGTATCATTCTTAGCAACTTTGCCAAAATTGCAATTTTGCCTAAGAATGATTGATACATTTTTCAGGAGCCCACCACATCCCTATTGAAAGGTGCCTGATACATTTGAGTGTTCTCTCATGAAGCAGGTAATTCTCATGTGGTTCCTTATTGTGGTTCTTGGGCTACATTTAAAAAGTGTTAAGATTTACTTTATTTTTTTCAGGGTTCCAAAGAGGAAGCTGAGATGGCATATACTACATTCCTGCTTAATTCAGAGAACATTGCATCTTCAAGGAAGTCCCAGGAACAACAGAATTTAGGAAACTGATGATGCCATCATGGACACTTCTGAGGAATCACACCGGCAAATTATGTAGCAATGATTAAAGCACACTGTGCTTAGAATGAGTGAAAGATTTTGATGATTAAGATTCTAAGTATGTTTCTAAAGGAGATTCTAATATTTTCTAAAACCAATGCAGTACAATCACTCAGAACATGACCAAGCTTAGTTAGGTTGCTATAAAAGTAAACAGCATGGTTCTAAACAGATTATACAGCTTTATGACTTTTTTTTAAAAAAATCCTGTAGCTACAAGTTAAATTAGAACAGATTTTATTCTTAATAAAATAACTGATATTGCTATGTTTAGAAAGCTTGTCCATGTTTTTGTGCCTATGTATGAGAAATAGCAATATTGAGATCTTAATGAGATACCGCTTGGTAAAATATGATATCAATTGATTTTTGAAACACTTTTTTCTTGTGGAACAAATAAATCAAATTAATTAAGCACATCCTATTGATCACTCATTTAATGTTTTCTTTTTTTCCCCAAATGACTAAACAATAGCATATACTGTACAGGCTTATCTCATTTTTTATCCTCACTATACATTTTTGTGAGGGTCTTAGACAGAGCCAAAAATAAAAATCTGTTTGTGGGCATTCCCAGAAATTGGAGAAACACAATTAACACAGATCCTATGAGTAGTAGTGCAAAATGTAATGTTTTCCAGTTTTGTTTTTAGAGCTGAATAATGGTGAATAACCTAGGGTTGTTCTTGAGAGATTAAAAACCTACACAGTATTTAATTTGGCCTAATAAAAGTTATTATCCTAATGGCCTAAGTTAGAAACCTTTGGTTGTACACAGACCCTGTGGGACGGGGGCAACAGGGCCATATGGGCAAGACGTCATCTCACAGGATGCTTTGCTCAGTCAAGGGTGCATGAGTGGCATGCTTTCTATAAACAAAAAAGTAATTTTAAAAAATTTGTGATTACCAAAGTGATGTGTTATGTGATGCCTGAGAATAAAAGATGTTATGTATCCTTAACTGTATCTGGCTTGACTGGTTTTATTCTCATGTGTCACGTAAGACATCACTTTGGTAATGACATGTTGTGTTAGAAACCAATACTACATTCACATTTTGCAAAATCTTTTTTGGCTTCCTTCTTTCTGTGAGGTTTGTTTACAAAAGGAGATGAGGTAAATTATGCAACTTAATCTAGTAGAAGAAATAGAACATCTTGACAGGCTAGTTCTGTGATGGTGGACCTTGGCACTCCAGATGTTCTTGGACTTCAATTCCCAGAAGTCCAATCACCCGTGAACATACCTGTCAAGTATTCTGGATTGGCCAGGAAATCCTGTATTTCACCCCTCTTCAACGATCGTTCCCACAGCCATCCTGTATTTTGGCCGGCCAGGAAAGGGATTACTGTGCATGTGTGCATGTGCAAAGGGTTTCTGTCCATGCACAAAGGAGTTGTTGCTGCACATGCACGCCCGGGCTGGAGCATTTCCCGTATTTTCCAGAGCTGCGCTTGATGGGTATGCCCATGAATCCACACAAATAGGTTTACTGTGATTTATCTGGCCCACACTGCCCTTGCCGTTCCTGGAAGTGGAAGTAAAACGCGCCCATACGGGCACGTTATACATCTGCTTCTGGGAGTGATGAGGGCAGTGTGGGCCAGATGAATAGCAGTAAACCCATTCGTGTGGATTCATGGGGTGCTTGGGCTTCTGGGGACTGAAGTCCAAGAACATCTGGAGTGCAAAGGTTCGCCATCACAGGGCTAGGTCTTTTGTGTGTAAGTTAGGGAATATCAGTTCTATCCCAAAGCTCAAGAGTTCTGAGGCATTTTAAAGATTAACAAATTTTATTTGACATAAAAGTTGACTGTCTTGCCCGGGAGCCCTTGCCATCAGCTCCCGGGAGTGGAGACAGGTGGGAGATGCCGCCGCCACCACCACCACCACCACCACCACTACCCCCGCAGCTGACTTCGCTCTCCAAGCTAGCCCATCTGGAGAGCAGAAAAGGGAAGACGCCGATGCGAGAGGCTCCCTGTCTCGCCTGGGAGCCCTTGCCATCAGCTCCTGGGAGTGGAGACAGGTGGGAGATGCCGCCGCCCCCACAGCTGACTTCACTCTCCAGGCTGGCCTGCCTGGAGAGCAGAAAAGGGAAGACGCTGCCATCGTCACGAGAGACTCCCTGTCTTGCCCGGGAGCCCATGCCATTGGCTCCCGGGAGTGGAGACAGGTGGGAGATGTTGCGGGTTGTCCTGGTTGGCCCCTCCAGGATGCCTCGCCACCATCTTCTTGCTGCTGGCTAGGACTTGGGGCCCATGATGGCAATGGGTCTATTTTTCCCCACTCTGGGACTTTTCGGGGGTGTGGGGACTGGGGTGAGTCATATTACTTGCTATTGCTGTATTCTGTGTTTGTTGCATTGCTGTATTTGGCTTATTGTGTGATTTTTGATGCTTGTGATTTTTGTATATTGTTATTATTTCTTGCATTTTTCCTTGCTGTAAACCGCTTAGAGTCACCTCTGGCTGAGTTAAGCGGTATACAAAAATAAAGTGAAATGAAATAAAAAAATGAGCTAACTCGAATGTGATGACGAGAATCCTTTTCCAAGCAAAGTATAAGAGTTCAGTCTATAGCAGGAGATCCCAACCTACAGCCCATGGGCTGGACTTGGCCCACAATGCCATTCCATCTGGCCCGTTGCCGCCTCTGTCACACCTGGAAGTGGAAGCTGGTGCATTTATGTTAGCCATAAAACACACACACACACACATGCACAAACATACCTGTGGTTGTTATAAACGCAGAAGTGGGCACATTTACGACAGCTGGAAATGAACCCACTCAGCTGTCCAGGGGTGTGGTCAGGCCCACGGTATAAAAAGGTTAGCCACCCCTAATCTATAGATACACAAAGTTGCTGTGGAACTTAAATCAGAGTGGCTACATGGAATAAGAATGCAAACTTTACATAGAAAGAAAATTGCCCAAGCAGCTTTCATGAAGCAAGAGGCAGACATTGGGGCGATCAATATTATTATTACCATTCTTAAAACCTGGTATTGATAAGATACATAGGGACTCTACTCATCAGAGGTGATCTAGATGATAACACATTTGCCAATTTCTTTAGATGATGGAATGTAAGGGAAATTAGGAGAAAGTTCAAAAGCTGAGACTGATCATTTAGCAAATGTGAGCTGAGATCACTTTAAAAGATATGATCATTAACATACATATCTCATGAACTCAAACACGTCATGAGAATTCAAAAATTGTTTCAGTGGAGAGATAAAAACCCTTTTGTCCCTGAGGAGGAGATGACCTTACGTTTAGCAAGAAGGATCCCCTCTGGCTTTTTAAGGTGCTGCTCCTGGGCAGCCGATACCAAGTCAGGATACTCTTACACCCCAGGCAGGGGAAAACTCTCCACCCCTCCTGCTTTCTCTGCTCCAAGACCGGAGCAATCCTCCCAAAAGGGAAAGGTAAAATGGGCCAGGTAATAACACATCTGCCCTTCCTTTTAAGTAGCTGACCAGAGTGGCTGCTGCTTTCTGTCAACAACCATCTGACAGAGAACCAAGTCACTGCAAGTGAATGTCACAGCTCAAAATTTGGCTTGAAGAAATTTTTATTAGTGAAACTAAACAAAATCAGGATGGAAACACAAGTCTTGACCAGGTGACACTTTTACAGCCAAAAGAACAGGACGTTAATCCACCCAGAGACTCAGGGGTGGAAAGTGAAACTTCCAATTGATAAGCTAAAATAAAAGTTGGAACAAACCTTTAGTTCACACAAAATCTGCCCACCTAGAAAGGAGCAAAAGAGTTGGACATGGGCTTGCCTCATGGCTAGTTAGCCCTGCTAGTGCACCAATCTTTTCCCTACTACATTGTTACTTAAACTTCACTGTTCTCTATAGTGCAACCCTTCTGGGAATCTCCCAATGGCCCAGGTCACATGGCCATCCTGACCCATTTAGCGATCCATGCAGTGGAAACTCAACCTGAGCCTCCATGCTGTTCTAGGGGACAGTTATACTCTTTGACTCCTCACCTGATGTTACTCCAGCCAATGGGAATTTGAGGGTGCAGAGTCATGGGGTTAATTTCTCCCAAAATACAACCCTCTCATGGGTTAACTCACCCAATCTATCCCCACCTTAACATGCGATGAAAGGGTTATGAGGAGCCTTTTTGCCAGTGTTCCCAGCTGATTACATTTTTAACACCTCAAGGCCATCTGGTAATACTCTTAAATTCTTTTAATATTCATTTGAGGCATGTTCTTCACAGACCCTGTGGTCTCTACACTCCAGAAGACAAACATTTTGAGACAGATGAGTTGTTACTAAACTCTTAGTTTCAAAATGATTGTATACTTTTGTTGCGGTTACATGCCTACTGTATTTATTTATTTATTTATTTATTCATTCATTCATTCATTCATTCATTCATTCATTCATTCATTCATTTATTTATTTATTTATTTATTTATTTCTTTATTGGGGGTGTCTTTTAGTCTGCATCTCTTGAAACCACTATTTGGCATAGTCACTGATCATACTGGCTATAGGATTTGGAATGCTGTAGCCAAAACAAGAAACTTTTCCAAGTTCTACAAATGTGCAGATCAATTCTGTACCAGGAACACAGGTCAATTAATTGCACAGAAGGTGAATAGAATTGGATGACTAGAATTGTTGACCCAAATTGATTTATAAGTGCAGTTTATTCATGTATTTAGTTACAGTAACAAACTGTCTTCCTTAAATTGCAGTTCACAAGCACCTTAGAATAATCCCCAGCACCCCCTTAGGCACCATTTTATAACACACAAGCGAGTGGTTGCATCAGTGAATTCAATTGTCAAATGAGTACAGAGTGTAAGTTCCACACCCACCACTGAAAGTATCAGAACCCTGCAGCTGTTTGTACATGTGTAGAGGAAATACTTGTCTTTTTACATGCTTGGTAAGACGCCACTAACATCTTCCAACCCATTGGGATCTCATTTTCTTTTCTGATTTTTTTTATTTGCTGGCCAGCGGCTCCCTGGTTGCTTAGTGGTTAAGTCACTGAGCTGGAGACTGAAAGGTCATGTTCCGATATCTGAGAGCTGCACTTGGGGACATGAATGGAGCCTCATTCAGGTGTCCCCTAAAAATCCTTTCAGACCAGAGTAATCTCTCACATGAAATTATTATTATTATTATTATTATTATTATTATTATTATTATTATTATTATTATTATTATTATTATTATTATTATTATTATTATTATTATTATTATTATTATTATTATTATTATTATTATTATTATTATTATTATTATTTGCTGGCCATTTTTAGTTTTACTTTATTTCCATCACACATGTTAGGTTTTAGTGACAATAAGTGACAGTACTATGGGGCAAAAACATTTGTAGTTAAGGTTTTCAAATTGTGTAGAGCAAATTCATTGTTAATGCCCATAATCGTATAGATTACACTACATAATGGCATAATTTGACTTGCCATTAGTGAGAAAATCAGCATGACTATATCTTGCTGTGTGCCAAATTATGTGACTGGTGTGGGACAAGAAATACTAGCCATGAAGTCTTAACTGGAAGCAACTCCCCACAACAATTTATGCCATTTGACTTACAGGTGTGGGCATAAGTAATAGGATTCTGGCTATAGATTTCATCTCAGATTGTTGTGAACATCCTAGAAACTATGCTATGAGATTTTGTCTGACCAGTCTTGGAGGTCTTCTTCAAGTACTCCCAGACTGGTATTTGGTCTCACATCCTTTTGAGGCTGTGACATTTCTCTTATGGAAGATCTCATTTAGAAGAATCAGAGTTTAATTGCTTATTGGAATGCTTAAACCATGGCCCCACCTATGTACTAAATAAGTAAGTAATACAACTTGCCAATCAATATCCAGCAGCTTTCTTCCAAAGGAAACCACAACAGGGTACCATAGCAAGGCCGCCATCAGGGCAGTACTACTGCCGTATAGGGCCCGGAGCTGGCAGGGGCCCTGCTGCCACCAACCATAAAACTGTGACATTACTATAATTATGTGAAAATTGACGAAACAGAAGCATACTTGGAAGTTGGCACTTGGATGTTCAGCTATTTTAGAAAGGAAACAGTTCCTGTGTTCTACGTCAGTGCTAGAATCATTATCTCATCTGTCAAAATAAATGCTCTGGAGCAACCTCATTATGAGAGTCAAGGAATCCAATAGGTATAAAGAGAAAGGAACTTGAAGAACTGGCAGTTCTAAAGCATAGACAGTGCAGTCACTTCCTGAGATCCACCCACCATGGAAAAATGTGTAGGCGAGCATTATAGGTTTATAAATAGAACAGGAGTGTTTTAAAGACTCTCCATCTTTCCCAATTCCCATCCTTTCCTTTCACTCAAAACATACCTATCCGGTATAATTAGTGTCTGTCTCATGCACCTGAACTCCCCAAGGCCTGACATTGTCCAGACAGGCACTGGTTCTTCTTCATGTATGGCAGATTATCTAGTAGGCGTATGCACCTCTCTGTTCATCTCTAGAATTGCGCCATTTTCTGTGAAGGTGCGGGAGGGGGAAACATGCAAGCAGCCTCTGTAAATCACCCATCTTTCAGATTTTGAAATTCCCCTCAAAATTATTCCCATCAAATCCATAAATAGATTCATGGACTTTGGCAAGCATTTTCTTTAATGAACAAAATAATCTACTAACTTCATAAACCAAATTCAATAAATAGAGTTATTTGCAATGCGGAGAGAATCATAGACTCACTGAGTTGGAAGGGGCCTTTAGTCCAGTCCCCTGCTCAGTGCAGGATTCTGAATCATAGCAGAGATCGTGTTGCACCTATTTGCCATAAAGCTGTAAAGTTGAAGGGATTGTCTGAGAGAGAGAGAGAGAGAGAGAGATGACAGCCTGCACTCAATATAAAAAAAACAGGATTCAAAACCAGCTTTTGACGTTAAAACCAGTTTTTGAAGAGCTGAGCGCTCTGGCTTGTACAGACCAATTGATTAATTTTGCTTTCCCTACATATTCAAACTTTTAAAAAAGACAATACTCCTTCTGATGTTGCAAACAAGTTTGTAAATTTTTAATAATTCTCATTTAAAACAAACAAATTAAATAATGTTTAATTTAAAACAAATAAATTAAATATTGTCAGTATTAAGAAGGTAGACTAGAATTAGATTTGAAATAACTGTGTTCAAAAGATTGCATCCAATCAAGAAGTAGAATTGCTGGCTGTGCCCTTCCTTTGGCCTCATATAATTAGGTTTTGTATTTTATTTAATGTTAGATTGTATGCCAAGTTTTAAGAACTGTCTTCATCACTAATTTAGCTCAATTCAGCTCATGATCTCTCCAGGGCCATAGCCAGGATTCTAGATGTGGGTGGGTGAATATTTTTTCAGGATGGGCAACAACGTCAGATATATATGTGTCATATATATAAGCAGCCGGGAGTTTGAGGGTGGGCAAACTGCTAACTCCCTGGCTACAGCCCTGGATCTCTCACTGTTCTTGACTCAACTCAGCCAAACCCTCACTGATAAAGATGGAGAGACTGTGAATATAGTATATTTCCTGGACAAACAGCTTGTGATGTGTCTCTGGAGAATCAATTGCCCAAACAGTCCACCATCAACACAAATAGCAATTTTACACTTTTACAAACACTTTTACGCAGATGTAGCATTTAACAGACTACAAAGATAAGACAATGCAAGCGCGGCGCCAAAATGGCCGCCGCGCCCTTTGCGGGCCCCCCCCCACAGGACAGAGAATCCGGGTAGTTAGGGGCGTGGCCACCGCCTTGATAAAAGGGGTGGCCACGAGGCAGCCGTGCTGCCATTTTGCCTCAGCGACGGAGCGGAGAAGTTTTTCCCCCTGCGTCTCCGTCGCTCGTTGGTGCTACCGGGAAGCCTTTTAGTTCCGTTTACTAGCTAGCTTCCCTTTCTGCTGCGGTGAGATGCCTTCCAAAAAGAAGGCTGCTGCGAATGCAGCTCGGGTGGTTCGGAGGCGTAATCCGGGTCGGAGGACCGCGGTGCCGCCTCCCCAGCAGCCACCTTTGCCATCCCCGGCCGGGGCTGGTGGCATGGGGGCTATCGCCCCTTGGCCCGATCAAAGTGCGGGCGCGGAGGGAGTTCCGGCCCGCGGCCCGCGAGCGGTGGGCACCGCTCATCCTCCTGCTCAATCGGTTGGGCCTCTTCCTGTTGGGCCGCAGCCTCTCCCGGGGCCCTCTAGCCTTGGGGGGTGGCCCGGCTCCCTGCCTTGGCAGGTTAATCCACCAGCCCTCCCGGGCTTCGGCGGTAGTCAATGGCAATATACGGCCCCTGGGGTGCAGGGACCTGTCCCCATGCAAGGATCAGGTGGGCCGGCCGGCTCTTTACCCATGGTTAATGTGGACTCCTTACTGGCACGTATTGCGGCCCTCGAGGCGTCTTTGGCCCGGGCCAGTCAGGCAGGTGCCCCTTTTGGGGTACCTTTGGAGGCGCTAACGGCAGCAGGACAACAGCCGGCGGGGAGGGTTGAGCTGCTGCAGGCGGGTGGCGCGGCTACGGCCACTGCCTCGCAGCTCCCCAGCCAGCAACCTGGTGCGGGTCAAGCCCCGGTGATGAGCTCTACATCGGTCGTGAGCTCCGACGCCCCCAGTGGGCCAGAACCCCCGGTGGGGGCGGCCCACGGGGGTGCAGCATGTGAGTATACGGTGCAAACGAGTACATCTACACATATTCCCAATATAGGGGGGGCCTTTCAGTGGCCTTGGCCTCGCTCGGGTGGTGCGGGGACTGCCCCTCTGGTGCCCCACCCGGCGACAACGACAGCCACCATGCCCACGGGGGTGGGCCTAGGCTCTTACACTGCTGGCAACGTCTTGGGGGTGGCAGGGTTAGCTCCGGCTCCCTTTACCAGGCCCGTTGTCCCCTTTTCGGCTTTGCCGACGGCAGGGTATTCCTTGCCACTGGGCGATCACTTGGCACAGGCTACCAGAGAAAAGATTTGGAGGGGGGAGTATGTAGATATCTTCTCACTCCTGAACAGAGAGCCCACCAAGGAAGAAAGGGAGGGTCAGGATGAGAAGGACAAGGAGCAGGCACGCCGCCGCAAGCCGCCGCGTACCTGGGCCAACTGGCTCCCCGCTTATTTGATATACATGGCGGTATATTTGAGGGCGCGGCCGGATCTAGCTATTCCCATGGTCCAATATTTGGACAACATATATAGGGCGATGGTAGATTTCCCGGGCCCCTCATGGCTAGCATATGATGAGGAATTCCGTATGAGGATTCCCCTCCATCCCGAGATGAGATGGGATGAGCCCTGCCAGAGACTGTGGCTCTTGTATATGACACCCACACGCCCTGCCCCGGGGGATAGATACCATTGTGGACATGCGGTCCAGCGAGCAGCTCCAGCGCAGGTTACCCGCCAACCGGCGGGGCAGGGGGTTCCAGCCCGCCTGCTGTGCTGGACTTTCTTGTCAAATGGTTCCTGCAATCGAAAGAACTGCAGGTATAAGCATGAGTGTCCCACGTGTTCTGGTCCCCACGCAGCCTCGGCTTGTCCCAAGCCTGGGGGGGCGCGAGGCAGAGGGAGGGGTGGACAGTGGGCTGGCAAGGCTGCCACGGAGGGAACTAGTTCTCCAAAAGGCACCCTCCCCAATTAAGGTGGACATGCTGGAGCGCTGGCTCGCATCGTACCCAAAGGGGGAGGACAGAGAGTATCTCATTCACGGTTTTAAGCAGGGATTTCGTATCCCTTTTATGGGTGTTAGATCACCTCAGGATGCTCCCAACCTGTTATCCCTCAGAGGAAGGGAGGAGGTGGCTGAGGCCAGCATTAAAAAGGAATTAGACGCGGGCAGGGTCGCTGGACCTTTTCCTGCACCCCCTTTTCCCAACCTTAAGGTTTCACCATTGGGTTTGGTTCCCAAAAAGTCCCTAGGTGAGTTTCGCCTTATTCATCATTTGTCCTACCCAGCCGGCAGATCGGTCAACGATGCTATACCTGATGACCTTTGTTCGGTCAGGTATACACCGTTCGACCATGCGCTGCGCATGGTGCGCTCGTGTGGCCCGGGTGCCTTGCTGGCCAAGTGCGACATTAAGTCAGCTTTTCGCCTCTTGCCAGTGCACCCGGGTGACTTTGAATTGTTGGGTTTTAAATTTAAAGGGGAATATTATTTTGATAAGGCCATGCCTTTTGGCTGCTCCATATCATGCTCGGCCTTCGAGCGTTTTAGTACTTTCCTAGAGTGGGCTTTTGTCCGCAGGTCAGGGTCCCGGTCTGTAGCCCATTACCTGGATGACTTTTTATTCGGGGGTGAACGGGGCTGGGACACGTGTGCACGTCTCCTCAATACATTTCAGACGCTAATGCAGGAACTTGGTGTCCCTTTAGCGCCCGAAAAGACCGAGGGCCCATCGACCAAGTTAGTGTTCCTGGGGGTTGAGATTGACACAGTAGAGCAGGCTTCTAGGTTGCCGGGCGATAAGGTGTCTAGGATAGTGACCCTTATCTCGGAATTGCTGGCCAAGCGTAAGGCATCCCTGAGGGAACTCCAGGTGCTACATGGGCACCTTAATTTTGCCTGCAGGGTGGTCGCACCGGGCAGGGCTTTTGCCCGGCGCTTATGCGACGCCATGGCAGGGTTATCCAGGCCCCACCACAGAGTTAGGCTCACCCGGGGTATCAGGGCAGACATGTTCGTCTGGTTGCAATTCCTGAGGGAGTTTAACGGGGTCTCATTTTGGAGGTCGGACCTCCTGGCTTCCCCCAATTTCCAGATCCAGTCTGATGCCTCAGGATCCCTGGGTTATGGGATGTACTTCAATGGGAAGTGGGCCTATGGTGGGTGGCCACCGGCATGGGCAGGCACAGGTCGCCTGCGGGATCTCACATACCTGGAATTTTTTCCCATTCTGGGGGCTTTGATGCTATGGGGCGAACAGTGGGCTAATTCTGTAGTGCATTTTTGGTGCGACAATGCTGCCGTGGTACACATTGTCAATGCACAGACTTCTAAATCGCCCAGGGTTATGGAGCTAGTGCGCCATTTTGTGCTGCGCTGCCTGCGCCTCAATGTCTTGTTCAGGGCCAGGCATGTCCCAGGGGTTAATAATGATATTGCTGATGCTTTGTCCCGCCTGCAGATCTCCCGGTTCCGCGCCTTGGCCCCGGATGCGGAGGAATTTCCCTCGCCACTCCCGGACGAGATGTGGACTATTGGCAAGGAGAGGTGAACCGGGCGATTGGCCTTTCACTAGCGCCACGCACGCGTAAGGCGTATCAACAAGCACTCAGTTCATATAGGGTTTTTGCCACTCAATTTCACTTGCCAGAGACCTGGCCTATTCCGGTGGACCATGTACTGCGGTTCATGGTCCACCTCCATGCACAGGGCCTTGCACCTCGCACCATAGCATCCAAGCTCTCGGCGTTGGCTTTTATGGCCAAAGTAGGGGGTCATGTGGATACCACCTCTGACTTCCGCGTGAGACACGTTTTGGAGGGGTGGGTGCGCGAGCGCGGGCGTTGCCCGGACGACCGGCACCCTATTTCCCCAGGGGTTCTTACCCAGTTGGCCCGGGGCTGGCCAGGCCTCTGTTTTGATCATTATGAGGCAGCCCTTTTTCATGCAGCCACAACGGTGGCATTTTTTGGAGCGCTCCGCGTCAGCGAACTCGTGATGCTGTCTAAGGCGGATGCAAGTGGTAGGGCACTGGAACTCGAAGATGTCTATGTTGCCAAAGACTGGGCCCAGTTGAGGATCCGCTCCTCTAAAACAGATCAGCATGGCGTAGGCAGTGGAGTAAGACTGCTACGGTGTTCTTTGGCAGACATCTGTCCGGTTGGTGCCCTACAGGAGTACCTGGCACTGCGTGGCTGGCACCACGGCCCGTTTTTCTGTCACCAAGATGGGTCTCCCCTTACTAAATTTCAGTTTTGGAAGGTGACAGCCATAGCCCTCACCAGGGTGGGTTTTTCAGGTGCCCGTTATGGCACACATTCGTTCCGTATTGGTGCAGCCTCTACAGCAGCTGCTTTTGGGTACTCGGGGGCTGACATACGCAGCATGGGGAGGTGGGGCTCACAGTGTTTTCAGTTTTATGTGCGCCCACTCCCGCCATGAGTACCAATTCAGTCACCTTACCTTCCTTTTTTCTCAATTTTATTGCAGACCCTGGGTGTCGTATTACACCGGTGACAGTATGGCTGGTGGGCCACAGCTATGTGCACAGGGCAGCGCGTTACGCTGCGGCGACAGAGTGGGGACCCCGACTGGGACTGGGTGACCACGCCAGTCTCGCATGGCATGGTAAGCCTGGGATGTTATGGCAGGAGCTGAGGCCTTTCCTTTTTCTGGCCTGGGGGCTGACCCGCCTGACATTCTAATTATCCACCTGGGGGGCAATGATTTGGGCCAGGTCACCGGCTTATCGCTCAAGCATGCGATTTGCGAGGAACTCGCCTACTTGCACTATGTCTGGCCTGCCACAACCCTGGTTTGGTCGGACATTGTTCCGCGCCACTCTTACAGAGGGGGCGTTAACCTCCTTGCGCTTGACCGCGCGAGGCGCGCGGTCAACAAGGCGGTGGCGCGGTTTCTTACCACCAGGGCTTGGGGGCGGGTTAGTCATCACCCCGATATTAGTCTGCAAAATTATGACCTCTATGCAGGGGATGGGGTCCATCTGTCGCGAGGAGGTATGGACCTCCTGTTGGGTGACTGGCGAGCAGGCCTGTTGACCGAGCTGACGGTCTGGGGGGGGGCGTCAGGTCTTCTGTGAAGCCCCTCCGTGTGGCGGGTAGCACTGGTAAGGTAAACAGTATGACCCACAAGTATCCGGCAGGTTCGCAGTTGACTGGACAACACTAGACAGGAATAAATTAGTTAAACGTTGTCCGGTCAACGACGAACCAGGCGATGGGGTGATGGTGATTGCTAACCAGCATGCATCACCCCTGTGATTTCACGGATACGCGTCAGAGGGTGGGGTCATGAGTTAGTTATTGACTACGGTCAACAATTTGTTTGTTGTTGACAAACAAATTGATACAAATTGATACATTGTAACCAATTGCCGTTGGCAATTTTGGGGTGGTACCTTACCAGTGTTACTTCGGCCTGCTTGCCTTAGGAATTATGATTGGTCGTTTTACCAATACAAATTTATAATTCGGACTAGGGCATTGAATCAATAAATGTGGCCCTTTGCTGTTATCCACTTTCAATGTTGTCTGTGTCCGTTATTGGGGGGGTGCGCCTGCAAAGATGGAACCACAGTATGTTCTTTGCTAGACTTATTTACTTCTCTTTTTATACGTTTCATTTTCACAGATGTATCTTAGCATGCATAACAAAAACAAGCTGTTGCTATTCTTGAAATTAGCAAAAGCAAGTTTTTGGATTCTTCTGACCTCTTTGTCATGTTGTTGTAAAAAAAAGTAGATCAAACATTCTGGTAGCTATAGTGTAGGGAAATTTTATATGAGGTGTGCTAGTTTTTATACTGACATTTGCAGATTTCAATGAACTTCATTTCTCTTTTCTTTTTACTTTTCTATTTAACAGGCCAATTAAAAGCCCCCACTTGGATTTTTAAGTATGTTCCAACCCACTTGAATGGACTGTATGCAAAAATCCAAGAAGAGGCTAGTTAACCAGCAGCAAGAAGCTGCTGTATGTTGTATCATTTCTCATTTGCTTCTGCAGGCATAATGAAGCAACAGGAATTGGGCCAGTACTGCATCAGAAAATGAACTTAGGATACATCATAGTGACACCAAATCAGTGAAAGGTAAAAAGGAAGCAAAATGACAAAACCAGGATGATGTTCCTCCCCCAGCCTCATAAAATCGATTTGTTTAGTTAACAGCTTAAAAATAGCTTTGAGGCACCAAGCCTTTATTGCTTGACATCCCAAAAAAGTCCCATGCCTGGAGCAATATAGCTGACTGAATGAAAGTTTGGTACTACTTACAGATCCCTCTTTCTGAAAAGGATGTTGATGATGATAGACTTCAACTCTTCTGGGGCAAAGTTCAATACATGAATTTAACAGGGGAATCATGAAATGAGGCCTTCTTAGGGCAAGAGATAATGATGACAGAATGCAACTTGCTGGGGACCCTCTCACAGGGAACAGAAATTGTTTGGGTAGTCACTTTAACTCTTAGAGGACAGGTGATGTCCAGATGTGTAAGAATCTAAATTCAAGAGATTCTTAATGCATCAGACCAAAAGCCTGCCTAGTTCAGCATCCTTTTCTCAATATGGTGGCTTTTTCTTCTTCTGCCAAAACAAAGCCACCTTTGATCATGACAAACTACAGTATCACTAACTATCTTCCATGACTTTCTCTAATACTTGCTTAAAGTCATCCAAGAATTGTTCAGATTCAAATGGCATCGGCTTTTTGTGGGCTTTGATTGGTGGACCAGTTGTAGCAACCTACTTCACTCAAATATATTTGGCAGTTACCATTCATGCTGGGTTAACTTCTGTTTAGGTAGTGTTTCCCAACCTTTGGTTTTTGGACTTCAATTCCTAGAAACCTAAGTCAATTCCCTAAATCACTGATCAGCCAATGTATAGATTGAGGCTTCTGGGATTTGAAGTCCACCAGTGTGGCATGGCCCTCACATTGGGAACTACTGGTTTAGATCATGAGAATTTGATATTTCAGAAACTAATTAATTGATCACTAGCTGTGTTCTAATAAGCAGATAGAAGACAGCAGTCTATTTCAATACTAACTGATTGTTTCTGAGTTCACTTCAGGGTGCTATTTATTTTAAAATCCTAAATCAAGGGAGGGCAAAGAGCAGCATGTGGACCCCAAGCCTTTCTCCCCATAGAAGGAACCTTCAGGAAAAACAAACTTTTAAAATGTTTTTTGGGGAAAGACTTATTAAAACTAATAAGGAAGAATCTCTGCAAAGCATGATTTCTCTTTTGTTATGCATCTCTGTGCATAACATCTTATCTTATCTGTAGTTTATAATGGTTTGGCATGTTTGGTTCTTAAAGAGAACTTACCACTTTTATTCCCAACCACCCACCCTAGAATTGCTATTCTGTGCCTTAATAATATTAATTAAACAACAAAATATTTGATTGGTGCATTTATTTCCTGGAATGTGAATTCCATGTTCCTTCGTCACTGGTCTTTTAACTTCCTTTAACAATCATGATGGTTAGGGATTGTTTAGGCATCACAGAATTGTGGTTCTCTGCTAGTTAACTGGTCTCTAACTATCAAGAATGTGAAAGTTAAAAAATTGAAGCAATGTGGAAGAAATAATCCAAGAAGTAAATGTGCCATTTGTTGTGTTTGAATACATTTATTGCTGTAACGTTTTGTAATATAATTGGGATCAGTACAATCCTCCATTTTGTCTCCTTCTTCTTGGTCTTAAAATATCACGGGACTGCGTTCCCGCCTAAACTATGTAGTCATGTATAGTCTTCACTGTGGTCCGATGACCAGTCACCCACTCCTTTCCTGTCCAATCCTGTTGTTTCCCACCCAAATGTATCCATTCCTGATTGTATATATTTAGCAGTGCTGCACCATTGCTCCCCATGTTCTGATTGCCTAATAAAGTTGTTTGGCCCTGTTATGCTGGCTGCTTTGCATTTCTACCAGAACATCCAACCATTAAAGACTTCTATTAAGGCTATTAGTTCACAAAGCAGTAGATTAACACAAAAATAAAAGTTGTGAGCTTCCTTTAGTAGCTAAGTAGATTAAAGTAAAATAAACATAAGATAGACAAAGCTGTAAAAGAGCCATTCCTATTTTCTAACATTGAAAAGCAGGGCTTGGTACATTAACAAACATAATAAGACATAATAAAATATAGAAAACCTTATAAAACCTTTCTGATTACATTTGTTAAGTTATATTAAACTAAAATCTACTAGAAATGTAGTGGAATTATTATTATTGATCTATTTTCAAAAATTAAAAATAAATTAGCCAACTGAGTCATGTTACTCCCACTTTGGCTATATATGCATGGACATACACACATGCATATGAACACACACACACACACACACACACACACACACACACACACACACACACACACACACACACACACACACACACTTTTGGTACACAAATACAAATATACCTGACTTTGGATACCTTGGAGTTGTTATTCAGCGAGGAGTCTGCACATTGGTAGACGTCTCAGCAATGACATTCTGCACATGCAAATGGACTTAAGAAATAAAGTCCATTACATGTGAGTTGTTTTAGCCATTTGAATATCATGTCACCTACTGGCTAGGCAGACCATCACTTGGCCCAAGGGATCCAGTGGAGGATGCTTTGGTGAGTTTTACTCCTTGCCAAACATCATTGACAGAGATGGGCAACACTGCTTAGTTAGACCACTCAAGCCCCTGTGTCCTGACAAGGCTCTCACCTAGTGGTTTTTTTTAAATAACCCATTGCAACAATATTACATGGGGAGGATGGAAGTGGACTTTGTTAGCAGTTTAAATGTCACATAGCTGTTAATATAGGGATGCAACTACCCACCATTGCCAGGCTAGTCAGTGGAGGACATGTTCTCAGAACTTAACTCAAAGTCTTAAAAATTAACCTTCCCAAAGTCTGTTGTTTCCAATATGGGGTACTCCATAAATGGTTGTCTCAAACCTGAAGTAGAGCCTAAAACAAATCTGTTCTGTTTTAACAGCTTGTATTTCAGTATTAGTTTATCAGGAAGAATTTTCAATGCTCTGAATAGTCCCTGCTTAACAAGAGTGAGATCAGCAAGCCAAAATATATTCCTTGATTTCCTTTTGCACCGTCATGCTTTTCTTCCCTTTCCATATCCAGGTAGTGATGTTAAAGGGAGGGACAGGAAACATATCCCATTGGGAAACGTATTGAGTTCCTTGGGAGCATAAGAAGAAATTCAGTTTGTTTCTTTCTCTCTTTAAAAAAAAATCAAAATTCACCATATCTTTAGATGATCAGATTCTCATATCCTGGGTATGCCTGCAAGTAAGAAGCATAGACATGTCTTTTCAAGAATAGCGATGCAACCAAAAGAAAAGGGTGTGTGGTTTGTTTGTTTGTTTTTGCCTACTGGTATGTTTTATGTAATCTATTCTAGCAAACCAAATTACTGACAGCGATGGCAAAGGGAAAAGGTGTTATTGGTATATTTTTCTTCATTCAAGGACTTCTTCATAATGTCATCAAATTTGTCCAAGTTTGCATCACCACTATTATAGTACCATTATATATCCTATTAGCATTGTGAAGACTTCTTGACAGTAGCACTGGCTTTGTTCCAGCAGGTCTTCCAGCTCAACACATTGTCTTCTATGCACCTGTTTTAAGGTGCTATTTTATGTGTGTTGAAAATGGCCCATAAGCTCTCAGACTGAGAAAGCTCCCAAATCTATCTATATTTGCTCAGAAGTAAGTTGCAAATTCATTTGGGAGTAGCTATAAGTAAGCTTTTCGGTATAGAATGGTTTTTATAGAGTACTATTTTAGAGCTGATGTCTCACATAATTAATTTGGTCACAAAATTTCCCTCAGTGGAACTCTGGACAAAAAGAGGAGTGATTTTTCATAACCAAAGTGCTTCTTTCACTTCAATCTGCTCTCAATTTGTAAATTGTCTCAGCAGTAATCTCTACCTAACTGCAGGATTGCTCAAGTTAGGGATGTACTTCTTGGCTTAGTTTTTATTTACAAGTGAAAAAAGGGGGGAAAAACATAAAGTTTTCCCATGGGCCCTTTTTTGTACAAATACCCTTGCATTTTGCCCAGAAAACCCCATATTTGCACAAATCCTTTTATTTTGTGCAAACTTCATTGCTAATGCAAAATACACATATTTGTGCTAAAAAATTAGTACAACACTTTCAGCTCTGCAAGCTGTCCAAATAAGTAGGTGGAAAATGTAGCTTCTGACCATTCCTTCTGTGGACAGAAATTCAAATCCACCTTGTTTTAGACATATCTATTTTTCTCTGGGATCTCTGGATGACAATACGTGAACTTTGTAGCTCAAAGGCATCCCTACATGTGACTTTATAATGACACTCATCCATATTTTAATTGAGCAGTAGAGAAAGCAGAAATGAGATGCCACTCACTTGTCCTTAAATGGCCTGAAATGTCATATTCTCCAGAGTACAACATTCTGGGGCTGGCTTCTTGTAGGCCCAGGCAAGATAATACAGAACACACTCTCTGCCCTCAACCCCCACAAACTCATTATATTCAGATTAGAAGTTATTGGCAGCTTTATTGGAATAAGTTGAAAGAAATTGGTAGTGGATGTTTTAAAAGATCATTGCCTGGATTGGCCACAGCAACATAGTATTGGCATAACATAGAGAGTAGCTCCTTTGATCCTGCCATGCAATATCCATCGTCCCAGTGAAACACTATGACCTGAACTATCAAGAAGTATAGACTTCCCCAGGTATGGACCCATAATAGTAAGGGAAAGACCACTTGGTTTCCTTTGTGGAAAATTGTTGGCAGCCCTGAGCTGGGCATGTCCACTATTAGTTTCTCCACCCAATCTTCACCCCCAACCCCCACTGACACAACAGAGAAAATGACTCTTCAGCCATGCATAGAGCAACTATCCCTCTCTGCAGATCTGCTCCCATGTGCAAACTACTGTATTTGGTTTGCCATGCTACCAAGCAATGGCAAGTAAAGTGCATATACTCTGTATCTAAACTAACTACATCCTGATATAAATAAACCTTGTCTTAACTAGTTATGTCCCTTATTACACATCATAAAAGCAGACAGTGGGCGGGAAAAGTCCATGTGGTGTCTGATAGAGAGGAACCAAGGGGAGAAGTCTTTAATCTCTGACCAAGTTTGGCCAGGCTTCCTACTCACAGCACCATTGACTAACCCTGATTAGACCACCAGCAGTGCTGCCCCAGAAATATTCCTGGGAAGGACATTCTAAGCACCCATTTTGATAGGCAGCAAACTGATGAGCCCAGTAAATGGACTGACCTTGGTTATCTTTCTGCCTTCATGGGAAAAGGGGGCCTCACTACAGTGAAACATCTCTCCCACCCAACCTAACTGCCAGCATTCTGCTCTTCAAGCATAACCTGTTAAATCAACAGCTGGCTTTAGGAGTCAACATTTCTATATACTTTTTAAGATAATAATAATTTTGTGTCAGAACTTATTCTGGGTTGAAAGGACATTTGCTAGAGAAACCCTGCTCAGGGTGCACCCAAATGAGGTTCATTTCATGTACCCAAGATCTTTTCCCACCAAACTGGTCCCTATTTATCTATTTGCAATTTCTTGCTTTCGAACTGCTAGGTTGGTAGGAGCTAGGAGCTTTATGCAGTACCCGGGTCTCAAACTGCCAACTTGCCAACCTTCCACCTAACAAGATGAGCTTCTAATCCACTGAGCCACCCTAGCCCTACATCACAAGATACTGATATAGCTTACAAAATGCTTGAATTATTATTTAACCTTATTGGCCGATGTATAGTAATAATAACCATGTGTTGTCAAGACACTTCTGGCTTAAAGCAATCATTTACAGGGCTCTCTAGGTAGAGAATACTCAGAAATGGTTTACCATTCCCTTCTATTGTGGTCATCCTGGGACTTGCCAATAGCTACACAGGCTCACTCTTCTCCCTGGAGGCATGGTGGGGAATTAAACTCCTAACAACTGGCTGAGCAGCCAGATACCTAAACCACTGAGCTATGCAGCCAGCTTTAGTCATTAATATAATGATTATGTTTCCTTTGATTATTATTTTTTTGGAGATTAATATATGTATAAAGCAAGAAGAAAAAGTGCAAACCAGCTACACACACATCCTTTCACACAATCAAAAGGCAGTGCATCAAAAAAATAATATATCTTTATTTGGACAAAAATAAAAACATTTTCTTAAAAATATATAATATAGTCAGGGTTCAGCCCAATTAACATTTAGTTTGCTGCATATCCTTAGCTTGAAATAATTTAGATACGTTTTAAGTACTCAATATCAGCCCATTATATTAAATAAATTAAAACCTAAGCATGTTAAAATGAATTAATTATACTTTTATATAAATACATTTTAGTAACACAACTAATATATAAATAAATTCAAATTACTAAAGAGCAAATTATATTACAGGATCGGAGTAGTTTATTTTATTTATTTATCGTATGATGAGTAGTGAGTAATAATTACTCTGCAGCATCAGATCAATTAAGGTTCATTGCAAATTTAAGAGCCAAGCATACCAACTGAAAACCTCAATTGTTCAATCCCCTTTTAAACGAACAAGTGTTACACAAGAATAGCTGCCCATCTGATCTCTAGTTTAACAGAGATAGGCTGTTTTTGACAGCATTTGCACAGAGAGCATGCTACATGTGCTAGCAAATTGGAGAGTGTAACAATTTCTTTTTCTTAAAAAGTCAATATGAAATAAATACAAATAAATATAAATATCTTAAAAGTATTGAAATAGAAAACAAGTTCTGCATTTTTAAATATGTTCTAAGATTTTTGTCGTGCATGATCAGCTCTAGAATCTTTCCATCCAGCCAAAGAGAAGGTCCATTTCTCCCATAGCTTTGATTGTTGCTGCATTCTTATCAAGCAGAAAGGAAAAACAGAAATGTTTGTTGGTTGTCAGTTAGATGTGGCACCAGATTGTGTGTCTATCTTCTCATCTGCATGGTGCCATCTGAAGGAGGCAGCCAGCAAAATGGATTTATTGTGCCAGCTTCCATTGGTCATAAGGAATGGGATGTTTATTTATTTAGCGTATGGCACTTGTACACATTGAGTCAACATATAACAAGAAAGAATATATATATAAACTATATAAAACTAAGCATTAAATTATAAACAAACATCTAAACAATTTATATATTTGATTGCACCAGGAGCTGCTCTTTAAAAAATATATCTACAGTGTTGTATGAGATGTTGCACAGTCTGTCGCAGTGCACCACACTCACATGCTGGTGATGGTAGTTTCCCGCATTTATGCAATCAATATATATATTATTATTCTTACCCTCCATAACACAACATTCTGGGGCTGTCTACTGGCAGGCCCAGGCAAGATAATCCAGAACATCCTCTGCCCCCAACCCCCCAAACTCAGTGCATTCACATTAGAAGTCATTGGCAGTTTTATTGGAATTAGTTGAAAGACATGGGTAGTAGATATTTTAAAAGGCCATTGCCTGGATTGGCCACAGCAACATAGTATTGGTGCAACATAGAAAGTAGCTCCATTGATCCTGTCATGCAATCTCCACCATCCCAGTGCAACACTGTGACCTGAACTATCAAGAGGTATACACCTCCTCAGGCATGGGCCCATAAGAGTAGGGGAAACTTTGGTTTACTTTGTGGGAAATTGTTGGCAGCCCTGAGCTGGGCATGTCCACTATTAGTTATCCACCCAACCTTCACCTCCCACTGACCCAAGAGGGAAGAGGACTCTGTAGCCTCGAATAGACCAACGAGCCTGTATCACTCTCTGGAAATTTGCTCCCATGTGCAAACTACATGGTGTGCCATGCCACCAAACAATGGAAAATAAAATGAATATAATCTGTATCTCAACTAACTATATCCTGATATAAATAACCCTTGTGTTAACTAGTTATGTCCCTTATAATATGTCATAAAAGCAGGCAGTGAGTGGGAAAAGTCTGCTGGAGAGGATCCAAGGAGAGAAGTTTTAAAACTCTTACCAAATTGGATCAGGCTTCCTACCCACAGCACCATTGGCCACCCCTGATTGGACCACCAGCAGTGCTATTCCTTGGAAGAATTATTCCTTGGAAGAAGAACCAGGATGGTGGGCATTCTAAGCAGCCCATCTTGGCAGGCAGCAAACTCATGACCCCAGTAAATGGACTGATTGTGGTTACCTTTCTGCCTCCCTCCATGGCCCCACCACCAACAACAACACAGTAGAGGGTCTCTCCCTCCCATCCTGACTGCCAACATTCTGCTCTTCAAATTCAGCTGGGTTTAAGAGTCAGCATATCTATATACATTTTAAAATGCTAATATAACTTACAAAAATGCTTGAATTATGAATTAACTTTATTGGCTAATGTATAATCATCTTCTTTCATGTCCTGATCAAACCCGGGACTGCCAACATGAAGCCACTTTCTTAGCTTTGTCATTGGTCAAACTCAAGATGATGTATAGTAATAATAACCATGTGTTGTCAAGTCAGTTCTGACTTAAAGCAATCATTTCCAGGGCTTTCTAGGCAGATTATACTTGGAAATAGTTTACCATTCCCTTCTTCTTTGGGCATCCTGGGACTATGAGTGACTTGCCAATGGCTACGCAGGCTCACTCTTCTCCCAGGAGGCACGGTGGAAAATTAAATTTCTGACAACTGGCTGAGTAACCAGATAGCTAACCATTGATCTATCCAGCCAGCTTTAGTTGTTATTATAATGTTTATATTTCCTTTGACTTTCCTTTTTAGAGATTATTATATATAAAAAGCAAAAAGAAAAAGTGCAAACCAGTTACACACACATTCCTTCACACAATCAAAACATAGTCCATTGTAAAAAAATAATGTATCTTTATTTAGAATTTTAAAAAATATATATAATATAGTCAGTGTTCAGCCCAATTGTACATTCTTAGCTTGAAATAATTTAGGTAAGTTTTAAATACTCAATATCAGCCCATGTTGATAAATAAATTAAAACCTAAGCATTTTAAAATGAATTAAACATACTTTTATATAAATACATTTATTAACACAATTAAATTATAATTAATTGTAATAAATAAATTTGAATTATTAAAGAGCAAATTATATTATAGGATCTCAGTAGTGAGTAATAATCACTCTGCAGCATCAGATTAATTAAGGTTCATTGCAAATTTAAGATCCAAGCATACCAAGTGAAAATCTCAATAGTTCAATCCCCTTTTAAATGAGTGAGTGGTACACAAGAATAGCTGCCCATCTGATCTCTAGTTTAACAGAGATAGGTTATTTTTTGACATGATTTGCACAGAGAGCATGCTACATTTGCTAGCATTTTGGAGATTGCAACAAAATTCTTTTTAAAAAGTCAATATAAAATAAATACAAATAAAAATAAATATTGTAAAAGTATTGAAATAGAAAACAAATCCTGCATTTTTAAATATGTTCTGAGATTTTTGTTGTGCATGATCAACTCTAGAATCTTTCCATCCAGGCAAAGAGAAGGTCCATCTCTCCCATAGCTTTGATTGTTGCTACATTCTTATCAAGCTGCAAGGAAAAACAGAATTGTTTGTTGGTTTTCAGTTACAGTTCTTTTTAAGATTATTTGTAAAATTATAACTACAGTGATACCTCATACAATGTCCAAACTTGGTTCCACAAGTTTGGACTTTATACGGATTTGGACTTTGTATGAGGCATGCAAAATCCTAGCTGCGATGCCTCATACAACGTCCGAATCCTTGCTGCAATGCCTCATACAACGACGTTTCCATAGCGATACATTGTACTGTAACAGCACAGACTTCAGGGCAAAGTCAAGGAAACAGACAGGAAACTGACAGAACTTTAAGAAATCATTGTCTAAAGGCTAAATACATTACAAAAACATGTCAAACAACCCTGATTGTCCAAGAACCCGAAGAATGCTGCAAAAAAACCAGGAATGCTTCAAAAAATTCTGACAAAAAATTTCAAAAAAATCCAAAAACGTGCTCAAAACCACTCCAACACTCTTTGCCTTGTGCAAAACCTACAAGAGCAATGCACGCATGTGTCCTGCCTTTTATACTGCCCAGGCACAATGCAACCTAGGAAAAACCCAATGCCTCATACAAAGTCGCTCAGCTTTGTATGAGGTAACTTTTTTCAAGAAATTAGGCGATGTATGAATTCGATGTTGTACGAAGCGGACTTTGCATGAGGTATTACTGTATGTGACTGCAACATATATAAGAGTATATATTAATGCAAAATTTGCACTAGAGGAGCCCTCTGAACTTTGCCATTTTGTAGTCATTACAGAGAAAAACTACACACTATTTTGTATCCCTCTTACATCTATCTAAAACCCCAAGATACACCAAAAAGGAGCACAGTAAAAGAATTCTAAGCATACAATCTTGTTCTGTGTACCAATACTCAAAATAGCTTTCATACAAGAATGTGTTTCCATTTAACCAAATAATTCTTTGTTTGGGTGGTACAAATTAAGATGGAGGACTCATTTCCTTGCCATTATTGTTAAGCTTCTAGATATCAAAAAATAATGTCTGATCTGCTGCCAGTCTTCCAGAAGTCTATCTGGTAGATCCCAAGCTACTTTCTTACCAGTGGATGAGGGACCAGAATGGACTCCAGATGGTCATGTTACATGTGTCCAGATTGAACTTGTACTTTATACTAGACTAAATCAGGGGTTCCCAACCTTTTCAAGCCAGCGGCTGGGTCACTCTCTCTCAGTCATCTTCAAGGGCTGGATGGCCATTTTGCCCTGCCTTCATGATGGGGTTGTCCATTTTGTCTCAACAGCTTCAAAGGGGTGGCCAATTTGTTTCTTGAATGCCCTTGGATGGGTGGGGGCACATGAAATGGCACCATGGGTCAGATCTGGTCTGTGGGCCTTAAGTTGGGAACCCAACTTAAGGTGTGGGGCAGGTGTGGGGCACCAGCAACATGGTAACCCCGGCCTACTGGCTAATTTAGTAGAACTCTCTCTCTCTCTCTCTCTCTCTCTCTCTCTCTCTCTCTCTCTCTCTCTCTCTCTCTCTCTCTCTCTCTCCCTCTCTCCCTCTCTCTAGCTTTTAATCTTTTGTCAGTAGTTTTTAATGGTTTTTTTATTGCTTTTTAAACTGCCATTGGTTTTTATTTTCTGTGAGCCACCCAGAGTCTTCAGAGTTGGGTGGCAATACAAATTAGAATAAATAAATAAAACCCCTGGTCTAAATATTCATTGGCTATAAGAACCAAGATATTTAAAAACACAAGATTTCCCCCCCAAATATCAACAGAATCTTCAATAGCAGAAGGAGGCAGGGGTAAACAGGTCAAGTTACCTTTTCATACTCCTCCAGTACAAGTTGAAATCGTCTATGGGGATCTTCACCACAGGCACATTTGTTGTTTTGATGCTGAGGTGTAAAACACAGAGAGAGAAATGGTTAGAATAGTTACTTGGAGTAAGATCAAAGAAGCAATCTATTTATCGTATTTTGATAGCTAACTAGCACAAACAATTAAGATAAGCACTTATTTCCTGGCACAAAATATTGTCTGACTTGTACCAAATAGAGTCTAACTTCCTAGTTTTGGTATCCTATTAACAGTCAAGAGAAGCAGAATTACAAATTGCACTGCATGGAGCTGTTATAAGGCCTATGTGGTTGAGTAAGACAGAAGTAAAACTAGTCACTAAATAATATACAGAGAGGACTATAGAATAAAAACATAGAGTCACTTTTAGCTCTCTTGGGAAGGACATGCCTTAGGTACCCAGTATGATGTACTGGACAGATTGACATTCTAAAACTCAGGAGGCCTGAGTTTGAATTCCTGTTCAACCATAGAAACTCATGGAGATGTAAAAACAATCCTTAAATATCTCATCTCAAAAACCCTAAGAGTTTTTTCCAGTTATAGAACAAGATATAACTGCTAAGATATATAATAAATTAATAAGGTTACGGTTGAGCCTGGACCTAGTTAAGGTTCATTTAAGGTCGTTGAGCCTTGGGCTCTGACCCTACCCCCATTTTTATTTTTTTGGGATTATTGTATTTTTCTCTCTTTGATTTGTAAACTGTTGCTGTAATCATAGTTGTACATTTTGTTGCATTTGTGATATTGTATCTTGATATTGTGTTTTCCTATTGTATTTTGTTTTAGTTACACTTTATTTGTATTTAATTATGTTGTAATGCTGCCCTGAGTTGGCCTGTGCTGAGTAGGGTGGGGTATAAATCCAATAAACATAAATACAACATAAACATAAACAAGTGAAACTTACACACTGTCTGAGTTTTGCCTTGATGCTAAGGAAGGCATTGGCTAAGGTGCTAGCTTTTCTTTTGAGAAAGTTGTTTTTTGTTTCATAATGGTTGAAAATTCTTTCAATGTAAAACCTCAGCAGATGACGGAGTAAGCAGCAGCTCTCTGAAAACTGAAGGAGAAGGAAACAGCGTTAGGTTTGAATGGTCAGGATCTCTCATTTTTACATGGATGGGTTCAAACTGATACAGAAATCCTCCATAGACTGATTCCTATGTTCATTGGCAAGCTTTAACTATTGATGCTTCTTAGCTAAGTGCACAAATTACTTTATTAACAAGCAATGTCTGGGAAATAGTTTCAGACACTGTACTTACTGTCTTGCATTGGAACAATAAGTCATGTAAGGGTAAAAATGGTAAAAAGGCAAGGTAATCAGCTATTCTGTAAAATCCATAAAGTCAATGGGCCTACTCTGTTTGGGATTAGTTATAAAATATTGGCCAAATTTACATAAAGGTAAAATCTTTACTTTCACAGGTAACCCCCACAAGAGCATATCAAAGAAATTATATTTACCATGACTTCCTGTAGGACATTTTCCTTCAACAGGACAACATCTGTCCTGTTATCTTGAGTTTGCTATAAACACAAAGAAAAGAGAAACATATGAATAGATGAAAGGGACCTGGAAAAGTGTGTGTGTGTGTGTGTGTTTGCGTGCGTGTGCACTTGCATGTGTGTGTGAAATAGTGAACTCTTTGTGTGTGTGTGAAGTTAGGTAGAGGTATATGGCTGTGTGTGAGGGCAGGATGGAGAAGGTAAACAGATAAATGGATGGATGATTATGGGGAGAGCCGTTCTACTTAGTTTTGGATTTGGTCTCACATACCACTAGATCAAGGGTCAGCAAACTTGTCTCTCCTGATCAGTACACCTGCTGATCAGGGCTTCTGGGAATTGAAGTCCAAGAACGCCTGGCGAGCCAAGTTTGCTGCAGTAGATGATAATGTTGGGGAAAGCTCACGGAGGCAGGAGAAGGCAAAATATGAGATAGACTGACTCCATAAAGGAAGTCATGTCCTTGATTTTGCAAGACCTGAGCAGGACTGATGATGATAGGATCTTTTGGAGATCAATAATTCATCTGGATGTCAGGAGTCCAGGAGAAACTTAACAGCTCTTTACAACAACTACCTGTAAGGGTAACCATCCCTCATCTTGTTTTTGTCTTAAACTTATTTATCTTCATCATATTAGAAATTCTGAATAATCTGGTTTCAAAATACAGTGTCACTCAAACTTCAGGGTTAATTTTGGCATTATTTCATTCAATAGGACAAAAAAAACTCTCTTAAACTGTTTGAGTTTCAGGAAAGGATTTCTAGGTGATACTTACAACACTTTCTCTGATTGCATCAAAGTTATCCCTTAGCTCCCGGACAGATACACTGTTCAATGCACATTGGCCAAGGTTGAGCTTTCTTCCTTCTGCAATCACAGTCTTGCCAAAGAGAAATGAAAAAAGAGCAAGGCAACAGAAGGCACCTATAGCCATCTTTATTTGATTTATCTTCTTCTGAAAAGAGATATAAATTGTATACATTTAGAAATATGGTTTAGTGCTATCAAGCTATTGATCAATTTAAAAAAAACAGGCTTTCAAAAATTATTGACATTTTTATCAAGTATTTATATTGAAAATTTATACTCTTGCATATGAATATGTATATAAATAATTCATTTTTAACCTGTGAATATCTTCTCTTTCAGATTTTCTTCTCTTCTTACAATAAATATGCAATAGCAATGTGTACTATAGGCACAGAAAGAACAACTGTTCTTTTATCCATTTTCTTTAAAATGGGCACCTAATCATAAATTTTATCATTCTTGTCATCTGCTGATTTCAGGTTTTAACACACGTTGGTTCAAATTTAAGAAAATTAGCACAATTTTAAAAACAAATTTAGTCTATAATTTGATACAGGGCTGAAATCCAGTAATAAGTCGCAACTGAAGTAATCAGCAGGAATTTGGAGAGTCAACTTTCAAAAATTCCATTGATTCATTTGGTCTATTCCAATTGCAATTTACTGCTAGATTTCAGTCAATATTTACTAAGGAATAGGCTCCATGAAATCATATGGACTTACTGTACTTCTAAGTAAATGTATGTGAGATTCTAAACTTAAACTTCATTATTGAAATACAGACAATGAGAATTCTACTGAAATCACATATTTTCAAACATAGGACTAATTTATTAGCACTATCCCAATCCAGAAATCAGGTATGTTGAAGTACTTCAGTTCAGACTAGTTGCTACTACCATCCTAATATATTTAATTACAAAATTGTCATATTCATATGAACAGAAGCTGTTTCCAGATAAATTTAATTTACCATTAAATCAATATTTCATTATGTACCTTGACACAGATAAATAACTTAGTTGTTAATGTCTAAATTTATGTAGATAATAAAATTTTATATTAGTTAAACAAAGTTGTTTTTAATAGGCAACCTGTAAAGCATGATATGTTTAGAATTTCATGCTAGGCAAAGATCTCTCCTGCATCCCAGGGCTTACCTTAGATACCAGTATGCTGTGAGCTAGTTATGTCTTATTCTAACCACCTTGCCTTGTCCCTTTATATATGTCAAAAGCTCTTCAGGAAATTTCTTCTAAGTGGCTGAAGGTGGTGACTAGAGACTCTACTCCCAAATTCTGACAGAAGCTCATTTGCATTATTCAGAAAGAATTTCCCAAAAGAAAAAAAGCAGTGTCATGATAAAGTAACAGGTGACATCATAAGGTAGAGGATGTGGAATGTATCTCTGTGTGTGCGTACCAGAGCATGTTTGTATCTGTATCTGTATACCTGTGTGTATAAAGTGTTGCTCTGTTGAAAACCAACTTAATAGAATTTAAGACTCAGTGCAGTGGGGCTAGGACAACATCAATATATTTTTTAAGATATGTTAAGATTAGTATTACTTAAACTAACAGTTGTAACTGGATATTTCTCGCACTTGAAAATGGGGGAGAAGACAATAATTCCTTTATATATTTGCACTGTTTGCGAACACATTTAAAGGATACTAGGAATAAATTTCTCCTTAGGGTGATGGGGATCAACATCCTTCCCTGTGGACTTCTGGTATGGGAAGAATGGTGGATAATGACAAATAAATAGGGAAACGTAAAAGAAACTACATTAACAATAGTAGTTTCTTTCATGGTGCTAGGAATTGTAAAAAAATCAAAGGCAAACTGGGCTCCATCTGTGAAAGCTAAAGATAAGACTGACTTTAAAGATGGAGTTGCATTTCAAAATGAAGGTGTAATTTAAGCTAGATACACCTTAAAGAGACAGTATTTGACTGATCTGATGTTTCTGGCAAATTTATTACAAATCTTGGTTTCATTGGCTAATGGGAATCAACCATAAAACCATTCCATCGGGTGTAAAATTAGAACAATGGCTTAGTTCTGAGTGACCACTACCTTGAAGTTTGGTATGCCTTTGGTAAAAAAGTTGCTCTAGCTCAGAAACATTCTTTAATAAGAAAGTTTTGTTATTTTATTGTGTGGGTGTTTCTTGTACTTATTGTGTGTTACCTGAATTGAATTTCTGATTCTGAAGTTTTTTCAGTTTTTGCTATTATATTAATATCTATGCTATTTCCCCCCAATTCTTTTAGTAAATAAACATAAACTCTCCAACTTTTCTGTCTCTTAGTTGGTGGCTGGAGGCTTGGTTCTAAATTCAGTATTCTTAGGCTGAAATCAGAAATATTAATATCTAGTGCCCGTCTCTGTCCCAGCTCTTGGGGACATGAAAGGACCTTCATTTGGGCATTCCCTGAGTGGAATTTCTTCCACAAAAACCTTTCCAAACCAGAATAATTTGGAGGCTGTGGTATCTCAGTGGTTAAGAAGCTTGCCTTGTTAGCTGGAAGCAGGCATGGGCTGGGCCATCAGGACAGGGTATTCATCCCGGTGTGCCCTCACCTCTGGCATCTTGGGGCACAAATTTTATTATTGGTGGATAATGACAAGCTTGGAGCAATGGTTTATTCTAAAGTGCCTAGCACGGGGCAAAGCAAGTGAGAGGCAGTGACCAAGCGGTTCCCAGGGACAGCCTTCTTCCCCATTCCTTAGTCACCAACTCTCAATTGGTCCACCCCGTGCGTGGTACTTTAAATTAAGCCATTGCTCCAATCTCCCTCCTTTAGCTTGGAGCAATGGTTTATTCTACAAAAATCCTTTCAACCTAGAATAATTTCTGACGTGAAATAATAATAATAATAATAATAATAATAATAATAATAATAATAATTATTATTATTATTATTATTATTATTATTATTATTATTATTATTATTATTATTATTATTATTATTATTATTATTATTATTATTATTATTATTATTATTATTATTATTATTTCTGGAACTTAGTTGGACTTGGAGTTCCCAGAATGAAGAGTTCAACTGCAGACTGGTTCTGGGGCTTCTGATACTCAGAGCACGCCCAGACTGTGCTGCTGAATTGCCCAGAAATGTTGGTATCCTTGGTATCCTTCAGGGGAGAGTGATGTGCAATTTAGTGTGTTTTTCCCATCTGAATGGGAAATGATTTGAATAACTGCTTTTAATAATTTAATACTTTCCCTTATCAATTGTGATCAGTCAGGAGTTGTCTTCTTCTTCTTCTTCTTCTGTATCCGAAT
This sequence comes from Bradypodion ventrale, assembly GCA_035047345.1. NCBI lineage: Eukaryota > Metazoa > Chordata > Lepidosauria > Squamata > Chamaeleonidae > Bradypodion > Bradypodion ventrale. Next base: position 62,313,304 of record JAWDJE010000004.1, read on the forward strand.
CCGAATATTGGCAATCATCATGGCGATCAGCCATGAAGACTGTCCTGCGAATATAATGCAGTGGCCTTTCATCTGCCTTCTGCATTGCAGCATGATACCCATAGCAGTCCTCCTCAGTCTCAGGCCAGTATTGATGAAGCTGCTGCCCTCCTTCAAGAGTAATCCAAGTGGGATTTAATCTTTCCTTGTGGAAGTCCCTGTGGACTTCTGGTATGTGATAAGAATGATGGATAGTAACAAAGAGCTTTCATTTCCTAAAGGCACATCCATGTATGAGAGGGGACTTCAACCCTTTGATCCCTTAATAGCCCATAATGGCCTCTTGCATTTCCTATTTGTAATGCTGGAAAGCTGATGTACCCATTATAAATAACAGTGTGCCTGCAAAGTCAATGCTGATTTCATGGTCCCATTTGGGGGTTTTCTAGGTAGAGAGTCTTCAGAAGAGGCTTACCATTACTTTCTTCTGGAGCCATCCTAGGACTGTGCAGCTTGCTCAAGGTCACACAGGCTGAAGTCAGTGAGCTATCCAGCCAGCTGATGCACTCATACAGGCTGAAAAATGCAGATAGAACACTATTCACAGTTGATCAGATGAGCATCCTTTTGCAAACAATGCAGTTTGTAAAATGCTGCAAAATTGAATAAAAAAAACATGTGGCTCGAATTTCTGATTTGTTTTTCTGGGTCATTGACAATGTAAGCATAAGAAATAACAGCTTCTGTCTGAAAAAAGAGAAGGCAGATTGACAAAGGCCATTTAGGACTGCGATAGATCTAAAAACACTTTCTCTCATGTTGATGTAAGAACAGCCATACCTTCCTTAGTTTTTGCTTCAGTATAACCACCATTTCAATGCAGTGGTGGGCACCAAAAAAATTTACTACCACACTGTGGGTGTGGCATGGTGGGCGTGGCCAGATGGAAAGACCTGTGTTGCACCCGAATTAGGACTACTTTATTTCAAAACTTGGATGGGCGGGGCCAGCCAGAATTTCTACTACTGGTTCTGGCGAACTGGTGCGAACCTGCTGATGCCCACCACTGTTTCTGTGTCCATTTTTCAAGTTCCTGCAGTCTAGTAGTTACCTTTGCTTTCCCTTTAAAATGCAGTTTAGAGCAATACCTCCTCACTATATAACACATTCTGATTAGGCTGGAATTCTTCTGTTTTTACCTGGCATCTTAAATGCTTGCAACATGATTTCTTTTTAAATAAAAATAAAAATTGACAGGAACAAAGTTCCTCAACACCCTATGGCAGAGGTGCCCAAAATATGGCCTGTGGACCAGATCCGGCCCCCGATGCCAATTCATCCAACCTGCGCTACCCTCGTTGTTCCCAGAAGTGGTGAGGGTGGTGCAGACCAGATGAATTGGTGTTGAGGACTGGATCTGGCCCACAGGCTGTAGTTTGGGTACCCCTGGTTTAAGCAGAGAAAATGGCATCTTAAAATCTATCTCATCCTGTTGCCAAACAGATTGCAAGGCACATTTTACTTCAGCTTCTGGTGGGAGGAACCACATAACCAGCCCACTGAACCACATGACCGGACTGCAGCCTGAAACGTTTGGGCACCCCTGCCCTATGGGCTAAAAGAGGAAGCAAAGAAGGAGACAATGTTCAAAACTTTTTATTTTAAAGACTTTAAATTAATTGTATTTGTAACTAGAACTAATTGTAGGATGCCATATGTTGTTTTCCTGTGTGTTCATTTTTTAAAAAATTTTGGTACTGTCTCAAGTCATAATTTTAACAGAATTTTATCGCAGCTCCCTCCTTCCTTTAAGCAACTCGTGTGCTTAAACTGTGCCTGGGTTTATACAAGTGCCATTAATACCTGTGACTTCTGGAATTTTTGTATTTCTGTCCTCTACCCACCCACCCAATTTTCTAGCAAACATGATTTCAGGAATTTCCCCAGAGGCTTCAAGATTTCCTGTTTCAATGCAAGGTGATTTCCAATATGTTACATGTATTAGAGACAATTAAAATGCTGCTTCCCTCCCTAAAGGTATATTATGACATTTGGGCATTATTTAATACAACTAGAGATGCTATAACATGCTCAGCTTTTTCCATTTTATGTCCCATGGACTACCTTGTTTCCTCTAACTTTTCCACTATGAGCACTCCATATACAGAAAGGATGAGTATAGACTATGTTACCTGAACTTGGATCCCATCCAAATGGTACAAGTTATTCATAATCTAAGTATTGTTCATTTAAAGTGGAAATTATGATCAGCTACCATAGTCTGAATCCAGTGCGGTGTAAATCTGACATATATTCTCAGCCTTATTCTCTGAAGCAATACAAAAAGGGTAGGAAGTAACAGGACACAATTGGATGAAAGACAGTTCGTGAGATTTATAAAACATTTTCAAGAAGTAAAGTGAACACAAAACAGTGTAGTCAACTGTTTAAACATGTGGTCAAATGGTTGAAAAGCAAACAATTGAAGAAAAAACACACATACATACATCAGGCAATGGGGGAAATACATAAATATGTACATTAAGAAAATTTATAGACAAATGAACACAAATTGCATTGCAAAAAAAAAAATCACAGTGTCAAAAAGATCCTAAATAAGGATGGGAGGAATATACAGGTAGGATTGTGGGAAATGCTGTGAAGAGATAATACTTTTATTATTACTGTGTGTGGGAGTGCTCCACCACTTTACCTACCATATATACTTGAATATAGGCCGACTTGAATATAAGCCGAGGTTTTGACTTGAAAACCCAGGGAAATTGATTGACCTGAGTATAAGCCAAGGGTGGGAAATGCAGCAGCTGCTAGTGAGCTTCAATAATCAAAATGCATGAAAATATGGTAAAATTAATTAAATTGTTTGCACATCTCTACCCGGCTTGGTCTTGGGACCCTTGTGGTCATTGACCTGAGTATAAGCTGTGTCCCCTTTTTGTTGCTAAAAAACTCAGCTTATTATCATGTACATACGGTAATAGATTTTATTTAATCCACCCTATTTCCCTCTTTTAGTCCATGTATGGTAAATTTGTTTCTTTATAGTCCATCAAGCATCCATTAGTGTCATATTATCCTACATGGTGATTTAAAGCAACTCCAGAACACTAAAGCAGGGATGCCCAAATTACAGCCCGTGGGCTGGCTCCAGCTCCCAATGCCAAGCCATCTGGCCTGCGCTGCCCTTGTTGCTCCCAGAAGTGGAAGTAAAATGTGCCCACAAATGTGCAAAATACTGCCATAAATGCACCCGCAACTGTCACAAATGCATTTATGACAGCCACAGGTGCATTTACGGCAGCATTTTGTGCATGTGCGGGCACATTTTACTTCCGCTTCCAGTGGAAGGAACACAGTTTCCTTCTCTCCTGCTAAATAGTATCTCAGCAAACAGCCAGAAAAGTACACTTGACCTTAATTAACCATCTTTAAAACTTCTGGGAAATTGTGTTTGGTGCAGTTCAGCATCTCTACCATGACAGCCAACACAGAACACATTGCATGACTTAGTGCATAAGAACACATTATGTGACTCGTGCACTATTCTGAAATATGTGTTTTGGACTTATTTTATATGAAGACTATGCTAATAATATGCAGCAGTCACTACAAATGTAAAAAACCCTCTTTGCTGGGTTTATAACTATTGTCGAGTACAAAGGGTTGTTTGCCTGGTTCAGTTTGAGTGAGAAAGATAAGGAGAGCTGCTTTGACAGATTACAAGTTAGGAAACAACAGTGATGAAACAGTTTCAGTAAAGCAAGTGGGCTAACTATTGGGAGAATGTACACTGTAGGTTGTTCCATTTGTGGAGGAAGAAAATGTGTAGGAGGCAGAAGAGAAGGAACAGTGTATACATATACATATACACAATACACACACACACACACTATATATATATATATATATATATATATATATATATATATATATATATATATATATATATATATATATATATATATATATATATATATATATATATATATATATATATATATATATATATACACATATATACACACACACACACACACACACACACACACACACACACACACAATGATCGGCCCGGGATGGGATGCAGTTGTGGTCACCGGCATCACCTCCCTCCGGCCCTGCTTGACTGGGGAGATAAAGAGCCGCCAGAGCCGCTGCCGAGGATCCTCGCCACACCTATATATTGGGGCTCAATGTCCTTGATAAAGCCCTGGGAGCCCGGGCTCCGGGAGAGGTGTGGCGAGAATCCTCGGCAGCGGCTCTGGCGGCTCTTTATCTCCTCAGTCAAGCAGGGCCGGAGGGAGGTGATGCCGGTGACCACAGCTGCCTCCCATCCCGGGCCAATGGCGTATTGTATATGATATAAGGCTGGGACATTTCAAACCACGTTGAGGTTTGGTGAATAGGTCCATTCAAGGGAGGTTAGCTATTGTATTAAGGCTAAGACACTTCCTGTCAATTCTCAAAATAAAAAACTTAGATTTAAATTCTCCCTAATCCTTCCAAGCACCTTGCATCTTTCCTCCAAAATACGTTATACTTCCCATTCAATCATTCATAATGCAAATGAGATTGGAAATAAGCTTCAAAGAATCCACCTGAGGCATAGAATTTGATTCATAACGCAACATATTGTGTACATGCACCTGCTGTTACCAATCTGCCAATTTGCTGAATCAGCAAGGAAGTCTCGTATGTTCCTTGAGTGAAGACAACAGTTACAAGGTCAGATTTGTTACGTAGTAACTCGGATTCCTTCCTGACCTTGACACCTGCAAAATGTTTACAGTGGTAGCCCACCAAACAAAAGAGATGTTGCAACTAAACCTTTTCCCTGTGAAATTGGTATCTCACTCCTTAGCCCTTCCCTTGCAAATTCATGTAAGTGTTGCATTAATTTTTCCCTTTGGCATTACATCACAATTCATCCGGCTTCATCTTAAAGGTGGTTAAGGTTGATTTTTTTTCTTTAAGGAAGGATGCTTAACTCTGGGATGAAAAATCCCCTTCCCTGTGGAATTATTTCCAGCCTCATTTACATCATGACTCTGACTGAAAGGGAAATTGTAGGATACAGTACTTGGGGAAATTAGAGGAAATTTTAATGAAAGATAATTATTTTAGCCTGTTTATGTTTATTTGATTTGTATCCCACCCTACTCAGCACAGGATGACTCAGGGCAGCTCACAACATGTCAAAATAAAGATAAAATATAACAAAAACAAAAATACAATATAACAAGCAAGAATACAATGCAATAAATACAAAATATAATAAACTACAGAAATCTCACAATAATATGCAATACACACAATAGTACAAAAACCCAATACCCTAATACAATAGCCTCTCCACTGCCAACAAGTCCAAAGACAAAGTTCGTGGCGGAGCCTGGGGCTCAATGTCCTTGATAAAGCCCTGGGAGCCCGGGCTCCGGGAGAGGTGTGGCGAGGATCCTCGGCAGCGGCTCTGGCGGCTCTTTATCTCCCCAGTCAAGCAGGGCTGGAGGGAGGTGATGCCGGTGACCACAGCTGCCTCCCATCCCAGGCCGATGGCGTATTGTATATGATATAAGGCTGGGACATTTCAAACCACGTTGAGGTTTGGTGAATAGGTCCATTCAAGGGAGGTTAGCTGCTTTAACCTTCCACGCAAAGGCATGGGGTCTTGAGGACTAGGAACAATTTCAGGATTAGAAAGATACTTTAGGGATGGTTCAGGGAGAAAGGCAATATGCTAGATCCTTGGGTGCTTATTTCTCCAGATATATTATTGAGATTGATGGGGGTTTGGGTACAGATATGTTGTGATGCACATGAAATCCTCCTCTTTGAGACAGATGCCTTCATGGCTTTCTTTGGAGCACTTATAATCAGTGAATTAGTCACCTTATCAAGGAAGGATTGTTCTAGGGCTGCACTGGAGTTTCCGTAAGTTCATTTACAGCAAGGAATGGTAACTTTGAGGGTTTGTTGGTCAAAGACTGGCAAGTTGGGTCATGGGACCAAATTAATCTTGAGTGCCTGTGTATTCAGGGATCTATGCCCAGTTAAGGTCATTTCCAAATAGATACAGGCTCAGGGTACTAACCATTTTTTAAAAAAATTCAGCATCAGGATACTACTCCTTTAACTAAGAGCATCAAAATCTGTAGGTTTGGTTGGTATACATTTTGGCACACATTCCTTTTGCATAGGCATAGAATCTACTGTGACAGCGCTGGGCTGTACACTGGACAATATCAAGAGAGTGGGTCACTGAACATCATGGAAGTTTAAAGTTTATGTCTGTCCTTTCCACAAATAAGCAGGTCATGTTCTGTTGTTTTTTTTCATTTGTTTTTCAAGTCGGTCCTTAATCGAACAGAGGAGGTGAGTACAGTTGATTGGCCAAAATTTTGTGTTCTGGGTTGCATGGCAGGCAGCGGTGTCACCTGTTGGAACTCTTTTGGGACTGGGTGCAGTTGCCTCACTCGAATGGAGGGGCAGGCATGGTACATTGTGGAAGGGTCTCCTCCCATGGATCCTGGGAGCAAATGGTGATTCCCTTGCCAACGTTTTAATTATACAGATCTTGCACTTGTTTATTGTTAGGAAGAATAATCTGATGATATGAACTCTTGTTGGACCACAGAATACCTGAGCCAACACTGTCAAAAAGTGATGTTTTGAGGCCCAGAGTATGAGCTATGTGACCATGGATGAGCTCTTGTTGTGCAGTTGCACAAATGGTGTAATTTGTAGTTTTTTAAAAAACTTTTAAAGACATTATCTGTTTCATGCTGAGTCATGTGACTCAGTAAGAAACAGATAATATCTTTTGAGATTTCTTCACTTATGTCAATTTGCTTCCAAATACACCATTTGCATAATTGGATTTTTGCCCATGGAACAGAATGCCTTATAGGATAATAGAGATTTGTCCATGTTATACTGGATGTCTGCTTATCAAACATACTGTAGTGATAGATTCCCCACATTGGGAGAGGAAATGAGTGACTGCTGAAATCTCTTTTGGATAACACTACAATTTTATATCTGAGAGTAAATAAATCAGAACAGCAAAAAAAGACAAAATATGCTATGGGACCTTAAAGACTACCTCCTGTATTTAACTGTGAGCTTTCGTGGACCAAGTCCACCTCATCAGACTTGGTCCACGAAAGCTCAGGATGGTGTATATACAGATATAAATATAATACATGGTAGGCAAAATCCTTTCAACTATATAATCCCAACTCCATATAAAACAATAATTAAAAAAAAAGATAAAACATATTTAATGTTGTTTCAATTTCTAGAAAATGTGTTCACGGTTGCGTCCACTTTTATACACACACACAAGTAATGAGAATGTGTACATAGCACTAGTCACAGTATCTGAATCCTAATGGTATATTGGATTCTCTGGCCCTCTTCATGTGGAGGGGTGCATTAAAGATCCCATATGCAGTGATGAGATTCAGCAGGTTTGCACCAGTTCACCAGAACCGGTAGCAGAAATTTTGGCTGGCCCCACCCATCCATGTTTTGAAATAAAGTAGTCCTAGTTCGGGTGCAATGCAGGGCTTTTCCCCTGGCCATGCCCACCATACTACATCCACAGAGTAGGTAGTAAAAAAATTGAATCCCACCACTGCCCATATGGCATGGCATTTGACTATATGAGCTCTCTAACAATGATTTATTGTAGTTGGGCAAATTCCAGAAGTAACCAGACATTGCTTTGTGGACCAGACCAGAATGGGGTCAGGAAAGGGAGATTGATTGTGCAGGTAATTATAACCAGTTTCAGCCTGAAGCTCAAGACCATTCAACCACAGAAGTTCTTTATTACTGCAGGAAGAAGTTTGGATAAGCAGGTTATAATTGCTGGATAAGATCCAAGTGAGTAAGATGCTCCATCAGGCTAAATATCTGGTTAGAATGGCTCTATGGTAAATTGTTTTGGAAGGAAGTTCATTGTGTTTGTTAGCATCTGATGTAGGACCTTAGCCAGAAGGTGACAAATCCAGTAGTTCGGGGATATTGAGAAATGAATCCATTTCATGAGACAGTTGGAGGAGTTGGCTGTTCCTCCCAATGCCTTTAAGGAAAGCAGACTGACAACAATGGTCCTTCTTTTGGGGGGATTCCTGCCAGACAGCTTTCCCTAACACCCAGCTCTGTGATGTTCCTGTAGGGTTGGTAGTTGCCCCTACTTGAGGATAACTCTGGAGTTTGGCACTTCCGCTGGTTGCTGTTGAGGTCCTTCTCATTGCCCTAGCTCCTCATCACCATCCTTTAGACACCTTTCCTTGTACTCTGCCTTGTCTCCCTTTTTGTGGAGACAAACCCACTAATCAGGTGGCTGTCTCTGATAGTTCCACACACTCTTCCTCCATCACTGTACAATGCTCTCATTGAGGGTGTGTGTACCTGGACCAACTGTTCTTTTCCAACAATAGCATTCAGCTTTTGCTGATTTTGTCCCACCCCACCTCCAACGTTCCTACTGGCCACTGTGTTGCAATAAGTCACTTGCCAAGTAACCACCTATTTGTGTGATGGCCAAATCTTTCCATCTTTTCTTGCTAAAGCTGAACTGCTGTTATTCTCATTTGTTCTGGTCAAACTGGTAGTTCTGGAGAAAGTCAATTCTTAAAATTAAAGCTAACCCAAATGTGCTAGAATATTTGCAAGCTTCTCAGCTTCTTCCTTTTCTTATGTGAACATGGCTTTTCCTTTTTCCATCTCCTTTAGATAGGAATAGGACTTCGTATTTTAAAAATTTGAATAAAGAAAAGAAATTTCCTTGGAAGAATTTGTGAGAAAGAATTAGCTTTGTCTCCTGCCTAGGGGTCTGACACTCCACTCCAACCCCAGCAAAAGAATCTCCATCTGAGTCTTCCATCTTGTGTTGGGGGGGGGGCACCTATTACATTTGGAATGGATTCTATCAAACAACCTATTGTGCTAAAATTACTCTCCATGCTAAGAGTCAGAGAGACAGGGAGACAATTGTACCTCCAGCAGTTTCCCCTACCTTCTACCTTGTATGCACATTTCTTATGACCAAAGGGTGGTGAAGTCTAGGCAACAAGATGGCTAGCTGCAACCCTAATGATCATGTGTTCAACTCCCATTAGCAATGACTGAATATACTGCCAGCTATGCACTTCTATACACATTGGCATTGTGGTCAAGGAAGAAGGAGAAAAGATTCTACAGTAGCCACAAGTATTTGAATAGTATGGTCTTGCTAGCTAGCTTCTGAATTAGTTTTGAAAACCCTTAGAACTAAAATCACCAGCTTTTATTTTTATTTTATACTAGCATTTTTTGCCTGCCTTGCCGGGCAGGTATTTTTTGTGTGTTGGTGGTTGGGGTGGTTTTGGGGGTGTATGTACACACACACACACACACACACACACACACACACACACACACACACACACACACACACACACATGGAGCTCTGCATTCGGCCCATTGCCTGTCGGAGAAGGGGCTTGCTTTCTCCACAGGCAAAGGGCAAATGCGGAGCTCCATTTCGCCTTTGCCAGTTGGAGAAGGGGGCAGATTTCTCTGGCAGGCAAGGGTGAAACGGAGCTCTTCATTTGCCCCTTGCCTGTCAGAGAAAGCAAGCCCCTTCTCCGACAGGCAAGGGCCGAATGTAGAAGGGGCTCGCTTCCCTCTGGGAGGCGAAGACAGGGAACGGAGTGCCGTTTTCTGCCTTTGCTTCCCGGGGAAGTGGCTCACCATCCTTGTATTCCCCCCTCTGTTGTTTCATGTCAGCTCTCGAAACAGTGGAGGGGGTAATACAAAGGAGGCAGCCAGCGATATGACAGGGAGAATTACTCCCCTGACGGATTGCTGACTGTCACCTTTGCATTTTCCCCGCAACTGTTTCAAAGGTTGACATGAAACAGTTGTGGGGGAAATGCAAAGGCTTCAGCCAGTGATCCGTCAGGGGAGGAGTTCTCCCTGGAGAATTGCTGGCTGACGCCTGTGATTTTTTTCCCTCCATTGTTTTGCACTCTGGCACAAAACAGAGGAGGGGAAAAAGCGAGTTCGAGAGCCAGCAGGCACGGCTGAGGTTGTGAGTGGTGGCAGGGCAGAGGCAGTGCCTACAGCGGCACCTTGCTCAGCCGCTCCCTCAGGCAGACCGTTCCCTCAGCCCGGGCTCTGTCTGCCTCGTTTGTTTTTTACATGTGCGCTGTCTGTCCCGCCTTCTCCACGCTCGTGTCCTCATGCCTGATTGGCTGAGGCGTGCCGCGGTGCAGAGGACGTTGGGGCTTGCAGTTGTTTTTTTTGTTCATGTTCATGGGGCGTTTGCCGCACTCTCGGCGTCTGGACCCTTGCGGTGATGCTCACAGGGACATAAGCTAAGTGAGGCCGGCTCATTACGGGATAGTAGGGATGGGTGTGGCCACACATGCCAGACATGCATGGCCCAACCCCCTTCTTATAGGTATAGATTGTCTTTCTCTGTAGTATTTGCATACAGTGTCATTGAATAAACTTTAGAATACAAACATGCTGACAATCCTGTTGCATCTCCCAAGAACTTTTTTCTCCTGAGCAATTACTAAGGAAACATGGTAGGCAGAATGAAGTGCAGCCACACAACTGCAGAAGGAAAATAATATGGTTACATATCAACAGAGGGCTGATGGTGAAATTACTATGTAGAGATTGTATATTAACTGAGTGAGGACTGCTGCCAAATGCCCTACAGCACACTGCTTTTTTTAAAAAATCCAGCTCTACTGTAATTTTGTTTAAAATCTTACTCTATTTGTTTTTGAGAAGCAGACGCACCAAAAGATTAAACTACATATATGGGATTAGGAGGTTGTATTAACAATCACAGTGAGATGGACTTTCTATTTTCTTTTTCTCCCCACCCCTCCCCGGAAATTCCAGATTGCCCTTGTGACCTTCCTGTTTTTTTAGCACACTATCCATGAACACTCCTTTTTCCATTGCACCATCTGCTACCTGCTCACTTCCAGTAACTGTGAGCAGGAATAGACATGTCCCACCCTTACTTCTCGCAAAGCATACAGTCATAAAGTATTCTGTGCAGGAAAATAAGCCAATGGTCAACCAAGAATGATTTTAGAGTATATAATTCCACACAGACATTAATTTTTTTAGTGCCTTCAATGCTAGACCTTCTCATGTTTCTGGCATTGGTGGCATAGTGCTAGAACTTCATTTTCCCCCCACTATTGGTGATACAGTTTTAATCTGTGTAAAGCCCATGTACTAGCACAGTGTTTCCCAACCCTAAGTCTCCAGATGTTCTTGGACTTCGATTCCCAGAAGCCCAAATCAGTATTATTTAATTATTATTATTCATTCAACTTATACCCCACCCATCTGGGATGCACTCCCACTCTGGGTGGCTCACAATGTTAAAAAGAGCAAAACAGACACCATAACACCATAGAAAAACCCACCCACCCAGTCCAATCAGAACTAAGGACCACTAGTGGCAAAATGATGGGAGAGTCTCTTATTTAAACTTCAACAAGCTGCCAAAGGCCTCCTCTAAAAAAAAGTTCCCAGTTGCTTGTTAAAGGTCCCTAAAGAGTCAATCAAATGCACCTCCCCAGGTAGAGCATTTCAGTTAGCCGGAGCCACCACTGAGAAAGCCCTCCGATGGGTAACAGACTTTCTAGCAAACATGGGAGTTGGTTCTTGGAGTTGGGTTGTTAGGAAAGAGTGGGTGAAGTGGACCTGATTTCTGAGGGGTAGACGCTCCACCAAATAGGAACGGGCCAAGCCATTTAGGGCTTTGAAGGTTAGCACAGCCATCTTGAACCTGACACGGAAGACAACAGGAAGCCAATGCAATTCTGCCAGGACTGGGGAGATACGTACTTATTTCCTCACCCCAGTAACCAGCCTGGCAGCTGCATTCTATGCCCTTTGAAGTTTTCATATCAGGAACAGATGGACCCTCCAACACCAGCACCTTCTTCTTACCCAGGTTCAGTCTCAACGTGTTAGCTTTAGTCCATTCCAGTACACTTGTTGATTAGGGCTTTTGGGAACTGAAGTCCAAGAACATCTGGGGACCCAAGATTGGGAAACATTGTACTTGCCCATAAGTATTGGCTCTTTCCAAAGCAGCTGTGACTTTGAGCATCTTTCTTCCTCTCTCCTCCTTCCAGCAACTTCTGAACTCCCAGTTACGCAAACTGAGCCATGCCACCTCCTAGAATGAATATCTTGCCCTACATAGCCTACCAATACCTTGCAATCATGGCCTGAATCTTACCAGCTTCTACATGTTTGTGAATATACTTTTTTGAGTTAATCAGGGCTGTGACTATGATGAAATAATTGGGCCTATCTAGGGGCATCAACATTTAGAACTTACTGAAATCTACATGTACGTTTGCTGGTAAACACTGCAAAACTAAATAGCAACACCTCCCACCCTGACCACAGTCAACCCTCACATAACGAGTTCAGATAGTATCATTTCCGTTTAACAACGCATCATTATACACCATGTGTTCCCCGCATAACAACGTTTTTAGTGTCATTGTCCGGACAACAACGCTAAAATAACCGTCATTATCTGGACAAAAACATTGTTATGCGGGAAACTCCATAGAAACCCGCATAATAACAAAAATCACTTAGCAACGCTACATGGGGAACCAAGTAACATCGTTATGCAAGGGTCTACTGCACTTTCTTTCTTCTGAATCGATGAGCATCCTCTTTGTTTCAGAGGTATATCACACTCTCCTCTCCATTTTTTCATGGGGGATGCTTAGGACAGATTGGGTAGGAGATGGTATCTCTTACTCTGGGTGCCAAAATGACTAGTTATAGTGGTAAAATTAATTATAGTAAAAAGGAAAAAAGGAAAGTTGACTTTGTTTTTTAACTTGATGACTGGTTTAAAGAGGTATGGGACATAGCTATTAACAATAAATAACATGTGAGATTAAAATAAAAAAGTGATTAGTGAAATAAAATTATTTTAGAGATATTTGGGGAGATTTTTTGGATTATGTGCAGTATTAGTGAAAGGGAAAGGGACAAAGTCAGAACAAGGTATATTATCATTTTGGAGGTGAAGAGGTGAACTATAGCAATGTAAACATATAGAAAATAATCATTTTATGTTTATAAGTTCCACAGGTGGAGAAAGCAGGTAGGTCAGGGGCCATTCAACAATTACGTGATCCTCGAGGGGAGGGGATGGGTCTTCCATCTGAATTACAGAGAATTACATGGAGGTAGGGGGGGTGTCAGGTCAAAGATTACGCAATCCATTTGGAGCTGTTGTGGTTTCGAAACATAGCACTTTTTTTAAGTTTAAAAATGAACTCTGGGAATTTTAATCCGATTTGAGTTTATTGAATTGTTTGTGCTGTCTATTACTATTTCACCAATAGTGAAAAACTCTAAAAATTAGAGTTACGATACAAAAGCTCTGGATTACATAATTTTAAAGGGAAGAGAGATTCGAAGAGAAAATTATGGTCAGATTACATGGGGAGAGGGGGTTACTTTTCCCCAAAAAATGGATCATGCAATTGTTGAATGGCCCCACAGGAATTGTCAACTTTTTTAAGCCTGGGGGGCAGGTCACTCTCCCTCAGACTACTTTGGGGGCCGAACAGCCATTTCCCCCTTCATCCACCGAATGGCACTTCTTGGTGTGGTGGAGGCGGTCGGGGGCCCACATGAAATGTTGCTGCACGCCACATCCGGGCCACAGGCCGCAGGTTGAGAATCCTTGATGTAGATATTCATGGTATGTATTGTATATGTTATTTATTTATTTATTTATTTTGTAATGTTAGAAAAATTAAAATTAGGGAAAAATAAGTGCTATTCTACATTTTAGTCCTCTCTAAGTAAGCTGAAGATTCATGGATAAGCAAACTTGAGTGTATGGTGAGTTTACCACCTCCTCAGTACTTTGCTTCCTGTCAAAAATAAGACATTGAGAAGCAAGACCGACAAATGCCTGGAGGATGCTGCATAAAAACAGTTAGTGACACTCCACATTTTGTGAATCAAGAAGCTTGCAATGGAGTGATGTAATCATAAGAGAAAGTTTTTCATGATAAAGCACTGCAGGAAGCCATCTCTTTTTAAATACAGCCTGTTAGCCTGGAGGTCCAGAATGACTTAACACATTTTAAAATTTCTTTTCCATTTGTCTTTAATGTCTTAAACTGAGAGTAGCTAGGCCTCAAAAGTTCCTACAAGCTTCTGTTTGAGAAGACATTTTCTCTTATAAATCTAAAAGGGCTGCTGAGGGAAATGCAAGTCTCTTCGCCGATGCAGTTTAAATAAGTGAACTTCTGAATATGTGTTCTTTATTTATAAAATAGCCTTTTAAATATTTTTATAACCAGACACAGAATATCTTTGCAAGCACAAATCCCCGTTTGGCCAGGAAGGAGTTTAAAAGTACTCCTGAGAGTCAAAAATAATGTAAGCCATATTCAGAGGAGAAGGTATCATTTATGTAAAAAAATCTAAGGACTGTAATGAGATGTACCACTAGATGGTAGCAGTGTTCAAAAGATATAATACTGTACCCTGTTCATTATCAACCAAAATTGCACTTAAAAGTGTGGGGAGGGGGGGGGGATGTACAGTCCTCACATACCATCCAAATTACAAGATGATACCTTTTAAAAATCACCAAAAACTCCCACTAAAAAGAAGTACATAGCAATTCCCTCTCAGACACTCTGTAGGCACTATCATGAAACTGGCAAAAGGAAAAATCCCATATTGCATTGAGAAAGCCTATGTGCATACTGGCAGTAGACATAAGGTCTGATCACAGTACAAAGAAGATGGAGAGAAGCACAGCAGCAACTGTACAACATCCTTTCCTGCAACTCCACCTATTCATTGTACAGAAGTAGCTCTTTTTTATATAATGTATTTGTTACTTTTATATCCTGCCCTTCTGCAGAGCTGAAGGCAAGGCTATATGGATTATTTCATTTAATCTTTGCAATGAATAAATTGGAAATGTATCCAAATAACCTTAGCAGAAGAGGCTGCTGGGGCTCAGTGGTTAAGAAGCTCACCTTTTTAGCTGGAAGGCTGGCAAGTCGACAGCTCGAGACCCAGGTAGTGCATGACGGATTGAGCACCCATCTCTGTCCCAGGTCCTGGGGACATGAAAGGAGCCTCATTTGGGCATTCCCCGAGTGGAGTTTCTTCCACAAAAATTCTTTCAATCCAGAATAATTTTCTGACATGAAATTATTATTATACCTTAGCACAGGGGTTTACAACCTAAGGCCCGTGGGCTGAATCCAGCCCACAATTCCATTTCATGTGTCCCCCCAAAACAAAATGGCCACTCCCTTTGAAGCTGTTGGGACAAAATGGTCACCCCCATCGTGCAGGTAGGGCAAAATGGCTGTCCAGCCCTCGAAGCTGACCGAGAAAGTGTGACTTGGCCCCCAGCTTAAACAGTTTGGGAACCCCTGCCTTAGCAGGATGGAAATACCTGTATTACTGTTTATTTTATCATTTTGGGTGTTAGTTTTTCTTGGGGAAATCTTAGGTTTTGAGACTGGTCAGTAACAAAAAAGGAAAGAAGCGATGCCTGTGTGGATAAAGGAGGTTCTCAGTAAAGATTCTTGGGGAAATGTTGAATTGCTTTTTAGGGGATAAAGGGGGCAGACTCTTGTGAGTTAGCCAGGTACTCTGACAGTAGCATGCTTCTCAAGACTAATTAAGCTTTCAAAACAACAGGGTGAATTCTCATTAATCACAAACCAATACAGAAAGGTCAATAATGACATCAGTGTCTAAAGAGCTAAGAGTCAGTCCAGAAACTCACTTACAGAAGGTGAGGAATAAACAAACTCAAAGATGAGCTAACTCAAAGCACAAAAGATCCAAAACAGAGATGTTCAGAAGAGTTGAAAAATAAGGCATTCTAGATGCTTCCAGCAAAATAACTATGGCTGTGATGGCCCTTTTATATTTCTTGGGCTGAGTCCTTCCTTGCTTCAGTAGCATCCATTCAACCCTTGGGTATTGGAGAACTTCTCGGGCAGCTCCTGTTTGCTTGGCATTTCTGCTTCAGAACCTGGAGATGTCAGCACTGTATGGGGCAGAGTTGTCTTTCACCTGCCACACTTTCTTGAGCATCTATTTCTTCCTCCTCCAGCTAACCTGGATCCTCCTGGTCCTATCTTTCTGAGGAGGATTCAGCCAGGTAAGGCTAAGGGAAAAAATGACAAAAATGTACTTTCCCTATCACGTTACTTAAGAAACATTTAGATGTTATCATCTAATAAAATACTTGCTCAAATTCTACCTGATGAATATCTTCAATCAATGTAGGGATGGAAATAACTTTCACTAAAGGAGAGGCAGCATGATTACCAACAACTTTGTCAGTATCAAGAAAGAGTCACCATGTTCAATTGGACTGAATTCTATTTGCTAGTTTATAAAGGCAGAAAGGAAATGGGATTAGATTTATATTGAGGAAGATGGTGGAGGATAGGGGTGCCTGGCGTGCAGTGGTTCATGGGGTCACAAAAGGTTAGAATCGACTGTGCAACCCAGAGTCGGGTTTACCTGATTGGGCGGCATATAAATTTGAATATAAAATAAAATAAAAACAACAACATATTATGTAGGAAAATATCCCTTTCCCAGCCATGTATAGTGTTATACAACTGCTAGATGGTGTGGTTTAAATTCTGTTCTGGCCTCTTGCAGGCCTTTGTAGATAACTGTCAAAAGATATGAAGTTGTGCAGTTAAAAATCACATAAAGCATTAGGTTCCAGAAGGGTCTGCATCAAATTTTCATGAGGTTTAACAGTTGGTGTCTTGTGAGTGAACTGTGAAGAACCATCCCTATATTCCAGTCCTCCACATGTCTTCATGATTGTTAGGAAAAAATAATGTTCCTCATTCATAGTCACTTGATATATTTTCTTCACAGTGTCATCCATGCCAATTGGGAACTGTGTAGTAATTGTGATATGTAGCCCACTTGTTTGGGAACTGTGAATAAGGTTGATTCACTTCAAAATGTGAAGAAACACAGTGTGAATGAATGGGTGTGAATAAATGAACTTGAGGTCCCTGCTCTGGGAGAAAATTGGGACATAACAAATATAAATGACTCAGGGAAAGTGGAGAAGGGGAGAACTGATAGCTCTGTTAGAAATGTTGCTTTTTTTTTTGGCCACTGGCCATGCTGCTTTTTTTTTTTGGCCATGTGTCTTTGTGATTGTGGGAACTTTAATTTTAAAAACAATTTTTCAAAGTTCTGGATCAAGCCAGGTTAAAACACATGAGGAATACAGTATAAATTTCCCAAGCTTGTGGACACATAACAGGCATTTCCAAGCTATTATTGTCAGATCATTTCTTAGTTCTAGTGAGAAGTACCATATTTGCCTGTATATAAGATGCATCGAAGTATAAGACACACCCCATTATTACCAAAATAACCCACTAGAGGCCACTATATACAGTACAAGATGCACTCAATTTTTCCAATGGAGGAAAAGTGGGTGTTATACACCAGCAAATACAGTAGGTAGTCAAGTAGGACCAACCTGTATATGCCACAGAGCTTGGCCTGTACCTTTGAAACAAACCTGTTAGCCTTCAAGCACAGTGGAGATAACCCCATCACCGCTGCTAACATAAGAGTCAACTGCCAGTCCAATCTGGGTCTATGCCTAGAACTGGGGTGGAAGTCAAGGAAAAATATTATCCTGTCCTTTCTCTCAGTTAACAAAAAGTCCAGGCAGATATTTAAAAGGTTGAAATGATTCAGATTCCCTTCCGCCCACCAAATACTAAGGATTCTGACAACTCCTTCAACAATAAATTATTCCAGAAGTGTAAGAAAAATAAAAGCATTAAGATGAATGAGTCTGAAATTCCTGGTTCAATATAGTATGCATTCAAGAAATCTGAATTCATACATGTGACTAAAGTTGGTTTTCTTCAAAAATATATATAACAAAGTTCCTGATTTTAGTGCAGTTTGTATTTGTAATGCTCAGCATGTAGCTCTTTGACGTTTGTTCTCTTCCTGTAGCTTTTCTTTCTCTATACATGGCACACATTAGCCAATCAGCAATGCACAGCTCTTCAAAATAACTAAATAAATAGGTGATATTAAGCAATCCAGTAGAAACTGATTGTAAATTAGCCAATTGCTCCTGTGTATTCACTAGTAAAATTTCACAGAACTGGAATCATTGGGTTTTTTAAAAAAATTCACACAGATGTACAATGATTTCCCTCCGCAATCATCTGGCGTTAGCTGTGTTTAATTTCCTCAGCAATACTATGAAGGTAGCTCAGCTTCCAAACTTCCCAGGGAGAACTCAATGAAAAATGACTAAGTATCATTTACTTAATTTTTTTTCATATTATTCAATGCATTATTTATTTTCAGGATACCATCACAACCTGCCCCTGTGGGAAAGATGCCAATTACAAATACAGTGCTACCTCACTTAAAGAGCATAATGCATTCCACGGGATTGCTCTTTAAGCAAGTTTGCTCTTTAAGCGAAACACCATTGTAAGTGACCAATTGTGACTTCTGGTTGGGGGGGGGGATTGCAAACCCCGATTTAATTGTTAAGCGTGTTTTTAGTTGGTTTTAGTTGTTAAGCAAGGTGACCATTCAGAGAAAATCCTGCTCTTTAAGCGAGTTAGTCTCTAAGCAAGGCGCTCTTTATGTGAGGTTTTACTGTATGAACAAATATTGAATCAATTTCAGCAGGTAAATGTGTCTTTGCTTTGTAATTTAGCTCTTAAAGATAAAGGTCTTTGGAGTGACTGCAAGACACAGATTTAAACTGACAAGTCGACTCAGGTTGTTCTAGAACCCATTCTGTTAGCCCAGGAAAATAGAACTTTAGAGAGAGTCTTCTGCGCTGAGTTCTTTTCAGGTTGTTCAGAGAAACAAGTATAGGCATTAACAGTCTCTGGCTGACAGCCAAGAAACTCTGACTGCACTTTGAGATATAAAGTGTGGAGGTAGCTAACAGTTGGTCATGGTCAGCCACATGACATTCCTCTCATCCTATTCCTCCAGCAGAATTTAATTCCAACAGGTGCAACCAGGGTGCTGGTCATTGTTTTATGTTCTTGACATGCCCTGCCCAGATGTGTTATGGGAAAGATAAGATGGCAGAAGCCAGATAGCTCCCTTCACAGGAGTGTGGCCACTACATACAGTTTGGAAAAGGATGGGAGAAGACTTGAAATCTGTTACATTAAATTGGGGGGGGGGGTGTCTGCACTCATAAAGGGCATTTTGTTCTTGCAGCTGGAACCCTACAAGGCTAAATTTCAGATAACACACTAGCTGTTGTAAGCTAAACACACAAGAAGGAGCAGTTTGCTGCCCACAATTTTACTACCAATATTCTCCTCATGTGCAAAGGATGGATTCTGGTATGCGTGCAGGCTGGTCCTTTGAAGGAGTGAAATATTTTTAATACCTTGCCTCAAATCATCAATTCAAGTGGAGGCTGCAACCAAAAAATATTAGAATTATTTTATTATAATTATTTATTACATTTTATATTCCACCCATATGGGATATTTTCCCACTGTAGGTGACTTACAAGATATTTTAAAAATCTTTACAATAAAAAATAGACACAAATAATAAACAAACTAAATAAATTATAAATAGTAACAACAACAAAATGACCCACCCACCCACCTACTCCCATTCAAAAAATCCAATGACAGAGAGCAAGAACCTCTCCTTGGCAACATAAAAAGTTAAAATGTCTGACATGAATTAATCAAGAGCCTTCTGATTTTCTCCAGACACTCAGAACATAAACATCACTGAAAGTGTTTCCAAGTACAGTAATACCTCAGATAACACTAAAACTTGGTTCCACAAGTCTTAGTGTTATCCGATTTAGGTGTTATCCAATGCATGCATCGGATAATACTAAAATCCTGTAGGATGCATCAGATAATGTCAAACGTACATAGAGATGCATTGTAACCGGCACAGGCTTTAGCGAACATTATCCGATGCATCCCATAGGATTTTAATGTCATGCGATGCAATCCTCCCCCCACCCCCCACCCCCCCAAAAAATATCAGGTCATTATCCGATTTTAGTGTTATGTGATGCGGTTGTTATCCGAGGTTTTACTGTAAAGGAATTATATCACAGAAATTATGAAAACAAAAGAATACTATAAAGGAGTCAAACTCTTGGTCATTTAAATGTGCAATTGTCATGCTCCTCAGTGTATGATAAATCATCCTGAAAGAACTTAGCAAAGGGGAAAACCTGAGAACCAAAAGAGAGAAATGAAATTGCATGTTGCCAGGCTGAGCAGTACATGAATGTATGCTTAGTTTTTGAAGCACGTGCAAAGGCTTGAACCACAGCTTTGCAATAGGGAATACATGTAGTTTTGAAATTCTGGGCACTCCCAGGTCGAATGTTATAAGGTTTTCGAATAAATGGTTGGGGTTTTAGCATTATAGTGAAACTTCTTCTGTGTGAGCTTTTTAAATGGTTTTTCGGGGATTTTGTACCTGCCAATGCTACTCTTTCTCTTGTAAATATTACAGCCACAGATGAGTCAAAATAGGTGCATAAGAAGGCATATACTTTCATCGTTTGAAATCTTATCTTCAAAGCTCTGATTTCAACTTCTAAGGCAGCGGTGGCCAACCTATGGCCCATGGGCCGTCCCCAGCCCATGGCACCATTTCATGTGGCCCACGCTGTCACTGCTGCACCAGAAGTGGAAGCGGATGCATTTACAACAGCCATAAAACACACCTGCATCTGCATAAACACACACATGGCTGTTGTAAACACATTTACAAACAGCTGCGGATGTGTTTTACAGCAATGTTTATGGCAGGGCAAACCATGTGACCGGCCCGTTCAACTGTCTGGGGATGTGGTCAGGCCCACAGCATAAAAAGGTTGGGAATCCCTGTTCTAAGATAATATGTACGTTACTAACACTGCCCAAACAAAGATGTTGGGAGATGCATAATATGACATTCTGACATATTTTGCATTTTTGTGAGGAAGGGTCGCTTTCTTCACACAATGACAGAAGAGTAGAAGAGGCTCCTGCTCCTGTGTAAACGCTATGTGCCAACATGAACCCTAGAAAATCTGAGGGAAGGAGTTGCTTGCATATAGAGCAGGGGTGCCCAAACTATGGCCCACAGGCTAGATTCAGCCCACAGTGCCTAATAATCCAGCATCTAATAATCCCGCGCTGCCCATGCCTCTCCTGAAAGTAGAAGAAAAACGCATCCATGCATGCGCAAAATGCTGCCATAAATGCACCCGTAGCTGTGGTAAGCACATTTACGACAGTTGCGGGTGCTTTAAGGCAGTGTTTTGTGCATGCGTGTGTGTGTTTTACTTCCACTTCCAGTGGGAGGAACCACGTGACCAGCCCACTCAACTATGTGACTGGCCCACGGCCTGAAAAATTTGGGCACCCCTGATATAGAGCAACAACATCTCTCCTTGGGACTTCTTGTTGATTATACAGAGAGTGCAACTCAAGAAGGAAGCAAAGCTAGACACTCCTCTCTAAGCGTATTTGTGGAAACTAGATTTATTAATGCCTCAGTAAGGCTGGAAAGTTGGCCAGTACCCAGAATCAGCAGAACAAAATGGCAAAATCTTGAAATTTCTGATAAAATGGGATATGAAACTTTTTAGGGCTGAGTTGCACATAGGTTCCCAATAAAAGCGCCATTGACTAACTAGCACCTATCAATGTTGGTACTTTATGCAGTGTCCAAGTTGTTATGCCATCTCTTCCCCCTATCTTACTCTTGGTCTGTGTGAAGCACGAATAACTATATCTTGCAAGGAGGATAAAAAGATAACAAATGTTTTCCTAGCTTTTAAAATATTCATAGTTGCATTTCATTTTGACTGTTTAGCCCAGGGGTAGCCAAACTTTTTACGCTGTGGGCCTGACCACCACCCCAGATAGCTGAGTGGGCTGGACCATGCCCCCCGGAAGCAGAATTGGGTGTATTTATGGCTGTCATAAATGCACCCACTCCCATGTTTAAGACAGCCACGCCGCCGCGTTGCCTTCCCTCAGGGCTCACTCCACCGGCCCTGAGGGTGGGAGGCAAGTGCATCCCCTCAGCCCCGCCGGGCCTGCTTGCTGGAGGGCTTCAAAAGGGAGACGCTGCCTGGAACCCCACCGCCGCCGCCACGTTGCCTCCCCTCAGGTCTCACTCCACCGGCCCTGAGGGTGGGAGGCAGGTGCGTCCCCTCAGCCCTGCCGAGCCTGCTTGATGGAGGGCTTCAAAGGGGAGACGCTGCCTGGAGCCCCGCCACTGCCGCTGCCGCCACCGTGTTGCTTCCCCTCAGGGCTCACTCCACCAGCCCTGAGGATGGGAGGCAGGTGCCGCCGCAAGCTCCTTCCCCTGGTCCCGCCGGCCAGGTGAAGTGGGGGCACCTGGGGGAGTAGACTGAGATTGTTCGGTGCCTTTCTTGGGTTTAGCTGGCCACAAACTTTTTCCTCCTTGCTATTTGGACGTAGGTCCCTTGCCTGCCCGCCTTTGGCCAGTTTTCGATGGGAGGGAGGAGGATTGTGTGTGATGTTAAAAGATATTTGATGCTGCTGTGTATTTTTGAATTTTTTATTATGTGGTTTGTACTGTTTATTATTGTACTGATTTATTTATTTTTGTATTGCTATATTGTATTTTGGGATTATTGTATTGTATTAATTATATTGTTTGCTGCCTTGAGTTGGCCTCTGCCGAGAAAGCCGGGGTATAAATTAAATTTATTATTATTATTATTATTATTATTATTATTATTATTATTATTATTATTATTATTATTATTATTATTATTATTATTATTATTATTATTATTATTATTCCTTCCATGTAGCTGCTGTCAACTCTGGGTTTTGCATGTGCAATGGGAATGATATCAGTAGCAGATTTACACTAACTAAAGACTTCCTTTTTATATTTCAGAGTGTAGGTAACTTGGTCTTGCTGTGTGTGAGCTGGGCACACTCTGAAATAAAAAAGGGAAGTCTTTAATCGATAGCAATATGATGATGATGATGATGATGATGATGATGATGATGATGATGATGATGATGATGATGATGATGATGATGATGGCAGCGGCATAATTCTTTTTGGACCTGGAAAGAAGAACAAGATAAATCTGATATTTAGAAAGGAAGGCCATTTCCCTTTGCACCTCTTTATGCTATATTCCAATTTACACAAAACACCCTGATTTAGGGCCATGCTAAAGCCATTTTGGCCACTCTTTACTTGGAAAAGGACAAGAAAGCTGACAAAATTACCATCTGCTTTCTCTCTTGTGCCCATGTTCTTTGACGCTATGAGACATCCATTTGTAGGAATAAACTAGCATAGTTTACCTGGCAATGCCGGGCTGTTTTAAATTATGGTTTGCTTTTTTTGGGGGGGGGGGGTGGGTTAGTTAAAAATCAACAGAGGATGCTATAATGTAACATATGTTTGTTATTTGAGTAAACGTTTGATGTATTGTTATTTGTTTGACTTGTTTTTACTCTTGTGGCCTCTAGGTGGAGTTTTATTGTTTTTAGTTGTTTTTACTATTCTGCCCTGCAGGTGGGGCTGTTAGTGGTTTTGTTTTAGTTTCACGTGTTTTTTCTCTCCTGGCCTCTAGGTGGGGCTTCTTCCGGTAAGTACTCTTTGTTTCTTCATTTCTGTTCAGATCTCGTGGAGGGAGGACATGCTGGTGAGTTCTCTGGTTTTCTTTCTTCTGGGGTTTTTCTTTGTTTTGTTTTTGTGGTGGTGGGCTGGGAGGTGTTTCTGTTTGTTCTTTTTTGTTTTGGTTGGGCTTTTGATTTGTGTAATTGGTTTATTTATTTCTGGTGTTGTTTATTTTTTTTATTTAGTTGTTGTTTGTGTTATTTGTGGTTGTTGTGTTGTTAGAGTTAGGTATTTTCATGTTGTAGTTAGGTGTTTTGTCTGTGCTTTTGTGGTATTGTGGATGTTTTAGTTTGTGTATTTTGTGGTTCACTTTTTTGTTTATTAATGGTTTTTAATTATTTATTTATTTTTCTTTTATTAATTTTTATTAATTTTTGTGTTTTTTGTTGGTGTGTAGGTTTGCGTGAAGATGCAGCAATGGGGGAAAGGAGGAGGAGGTAGTCAGCCCGTTCTTCCACTGGCTGGTAAGGTTCGTTAGGTAGGTCGGGGGAGAAGGAGGCAGAGAAGAGCTCTCTGCCTGACGATGGTTCTCTCCTCTCTGTCTCTTTTCTCTCCTGGCTTACCTAACCAGAGATTGGCAGGCAGAGATCCGTAAGGGGTGGTGCTCTTCCTTGCCGATTGCTGGCTGCTGCTTTTGTATTACCTCCATCGGAAGTACAAAGGCAGCAGCCTGTCATCCGCCAGGGAGGGTGCTTCCCCTGATGAACTGCTGCCTGGTTTGGGTTTTTTTTCCTCCTTCCTTTCATGGTCCCATCTGTACACCTGTAATGCTACACCATCCACTTTCATCCACTTGGATAACATAGCCAGTTTGTCATATCATAGTTATATATACAGTAGATATCTATTTCTTAGTGTATGGTGTAATACAGAAAAAAGGTGTTGTACTGTCTAAACTCTATTTGTACTCGGAGAAGAATACTTTATTCCTTTTACAACTGTCTGATTATGCTCTCCCTCCCTTTCTTTCTCTCTGTCTTTCTCTCGCTGCAGGGGAAAGATCCTGCTAATCATGACTGCAGAAAAACTGCACAACTTCAAAGTTGACAATGAAAAAATATAAACACTGAAAGAGTTTGTATACCTAAGCTTAATCATCAACACAAATGGGGACTGCAACAATAAAATCAGAAGACTGAGACTTGGAAGGGTACCAATGAAGGAATTAGAAAATGATCATCAAATGTAAGGATGCATCACTGGAGACCAAGAGCAAGATCATCTCAGTGGCGTGCATCGGGCAATCAGGCAATGTCCCACTCCGCCCCAGCAATCTCCGCCCCTGCGGGTGGAATTTTATATTGTTTTTTTCTTAACTAAAGGGCAGGAAGGGAGAAGCCAAACCAGCGCTACACAGGGCTCAACTCAAGGGGAAGCAGGGGTGGAGCGGCGACACCGGCAGGATGGGTGCCTTACTCCCGCCTTGTCTCTGGCCATTATACATGTTCCCACCATTCTTCCTGGGGAATCAAACCTTGACCTTCTGCTTACAAGGCAAAATTTCAACCTCTAAGCCATGGCAGCTTCACTACCAATGGAACTGCTTTTGGCAATCTTATAACAGAGAACTCTATGTTAACCAGAGAGGGTATCATTGCTTTTAAAATCCGGGCTGTAGAAGCCCTAAATGGGAATAAAACTCTGCCTCAGGAGAGACTGTTTGTTTGAAGAAATGATGCAACATGAAACAGTAATAATAATAATAATAATAATAATAATAATAATAATTATTATTATTATTATTATTATTATTATTATTATTATTATTATTATTATTATTATTATTATTATTATTATTATTATTATTATTATTATCATCATCATCATCATCATCATCATCATCATCATCATTATTATTAATTGTAATTATAATAATATATTTTTATAAAAATTTAAGTCCTAAGTGGGAATCAAACTCGGCACCTTTTGGGCATAGTCAAAAACACTAACCACGTATCCACTAACGATTTCTCTTTAAACCTGATTTTTTTTTAAAAAAAAAGCAATGATATCCTCTCTGGTTAAGATTACCAAGAGCAGTTCTGTTAATAGTAGAACCACTGTGGCTTAGAGGTTGCAATTTTGCCTTGTAAGCAGGAAGTTGTTGGTTCGAATCTCCAAAGGGGAGTTGAAATTAGAAGGTAAGTAGGAACATATATAATTATTTAGGGTTATAACCCTAATCACTCCCTGTCCAGTGCCCTTTTAGGGCAGCCAGCATGCCCCTGGATCATTTACAAGATTGTATTCCCAATCGCTATGCACAGGTGTGAAAGCTGGGAAGGAAAAACAGCTGATTCGGAAAAAAAGTATTAATTTGAAATGTGGTGCTTGAGGAGAGCCTTGTGGATACCCTGAAGTGCCATAAAGACAAACAAGTGGGACCTAAAGTAAGTCAGGCCTATCTCTGAAGGCAAAAATAATAAAACTGAACATGTCCTTTTTTGGGCACATCATGAGAAGGCAAGACTCTCTAACAATAATGCTAGAACAGGCGGAAAGCTGCAAAAAAAACAAGGAAGGATCAATTCCCGAAGGGAAGTCACAACCTATGACTTGCAAGAGTTGAGCAAGACTGTCGAGGACAGGACATTTTCAAGATCTCTCATTCATAGGGTTGCCACATGTTGGAGACAGCTTGATGCCACATAACAACAACAATATGTCTGAAGACTAATCACCAGCACCTAGGAGACACCGAGACTCTTGTAGGGCCCATTTCCCCTGAAACATGGCAAAGGGAATGTTATTTATTTATTTATTTATTTATTTATTTACGATCCCTCTAGCAGAATGTGCTACTCTGGGCAGTTTACAGCTAAAATGGAAAAAAATAAACATGAAAACAGCATAAACCAAATGGGTCTAAAACAATATGAACAATAAACAGTCAACAATAGGAAACCAGAGGAACGGGGTGGAGTGATCTGAAGACATGTCTGGACCCTTGGCACAAGAAAATACATTGTGAATGGTAAGCTCTCTCCAGTGAACCTCAGACAGAGATAAAGTTGACTGCAGTGAAGGATAGAAACTTTTTCAGCCTGATCCATATTCACCAGTCTAGACATGCTGTATGAGGGAATTTTAAATATTTAAAAATGACTAATGGCCCTAATGTTTCTGTTTCAGTCATCTCACATTTTGGGCAATCCTATATGGTCAGTTAAACTTGACAAACAGCAGGGTGAGAGAACAGGGTTACTGGCAAGCTAATGTATGCTCAGTACCTCATTATGTCTGGCACCTTTTGCTCTCATCTTGTTCCTTTCCTGGCAGAAGCACCTTTGCTTTGAGGCTACCCACAATGAAGACTGTGTTGACACATAGACCAGGTGACATACACAAGATAAATGTGGGGTAGAAACAGCTGCAGAGATGTTTCTATGTTTCAATCTTACCTGTCTATTTGGTGGTCTAAGACTATCTATCCCCCCCACACACACATTTCTTAGTAAACTTGTTATGTATGCATGTTCTCGTACTGATAAGAATGTAACCACTCCAAATACAATGTATCTCAGCTGTAAAGGAACGCGAGCAAGCAGCCCATAGAGGGCAGCTGCGAGCGTTCAGTCTCACATGGTTCACATTGCTCAATCACGGACAGCCGCGGGAAAACCTTCCCCGCATTCAGCAGCAGGAGAAAGAACTACTGAAGAGAGGCGTGCCTGGGCGAGGCAACGCCGGTAGCGGCCAATAAGCTACCGTGCTACAAGATTCAAATGTATAATGCTACTGTATATATAGAGATGTATCACCGCCATTACCTCATGCTCCACCGGATCATCATGCAATAAACCTGTGTTAAGCCAACCCTTCGGCTGTTCTGTTGTCTCTGGTCCCATACAGTAAACTGGCGACGAAGGTGGGATAATGGCTGCCCACGGGACCAAGACATGCGCCGGCTACGAGATCAAGAAGCCGGGAGACTTGGAGCTGTTTGAGATAGACTTCAATGGAGCGCTGGTGGAGCTCGAAGTCTCAAATGAGGACAAGAAGAGGGCTATCTTCGTCCGCATGCTCGGACACGAGACCAAGAGGACCTTGGTGGACCTGATCGCGCCGAGGCGGGTGAGCGACTTCAAAGCCAAAGAGCTCCTGGCCGTGCTGCGCACCCACCTCCGGCCCGCGATACCCATGTTCCCCGCTCAGAGCGCGTTCTGGAGGCGAGTCCAAGCGCCCAGGGAATCAGTCACCGAGTTCGCAGCGGCCCTGCGACTGGCCGCCGGCCCATGCAAGTGGGAGACCCCAGAAGTCACCCTCCGGGACTGCCTGCTCTGCGGCCTGAGGGACACCGAAACTCAGCGCGCGCTGATGAAACAGGAGCCACCTCCCACGTGGCAACAAGTCCTCGACACGGCACAGGCCGCGGAAGCCACGACGGCCGGGGTGCAAGAGCTCCAGGACTGGCGCCCGAAACCCGCCAAGGCAGAGAGCTCGGTGCGCGCGGCACGGCGAGTTTCAAACTCGTCCGCGGAGAGCGGCGACGACGAGGACGTCCGGAGGGTCCAGAAGGAGGGCCGGCACTGCGACGGCTGCGGCGCCGCCCACGCCCGCGCCAAATGCCCGTTCCGCAAGGCCGAGTGCCACAACTGCGGCCGGCGCGGGCACATCGCCAAGGTCTGCCGGAAACGGCGCGAGGCCAAGAGGAGTTCCCCAGACCGCTCGGCGAGGCAGGACCGCACCACGAGGCCCAAGGACGGCACCCAGACCACGAGGAAGCGGGACGGAGTAGGGCGCATCTCCGACGACAGCGAGGACGACGCTCCGGTTTTCAGCGTATCCACGGAGCACCCCCGATACTTCGTTGAGGTAGTAATACAAGGGGCCCCTGTTAGGATGGAGGTGGACTCGGGTTCCTCATACTCTATCATTTCCCAGGGAGAGTTCCTGAAAATCGCCCCCCACGTGCGGCCCAAGCTAAAAGCGTTGAGGTCCACGCTGAAGGACGTGCAAGGGAACCGCATCCCGGTGTTGGGGGTTGGGAAGTTCCAGGTCCAGTTTAAAAAGCACGCCGCAACGCTTCCCCTAGTCGTCCTCAAGGGAGGTAAATGCAGCCTCCTCGGGACTCAATGGTTCCAGCCCCTGGGGTTGTTCATTGGGGGGGTGCACACCGTGGGAGTACACGCCGCCGGGACTGATCCAATACAGAGCGTGTGCGACGCGCACCCCGAGGTTTTCAAAAGGGGACTTGGAAAATTCAAGGGCCCCCCAGTGACTTTTGACCTGGACCCTGGAGTACGTCCCATCAGACTTAAACCGCGCAGAGTGCCTTTCGCACTCAAGGACAAAATAGAGGCGGAGTTGGACAAATTGGTGGGCCAGGGGATTCTTGTTCCTGTTGATTCTGCGGAGTGGGAAACTCCAATTGTAACAGCGCTCAAGGCCAACGGAAAGGTCCTGGCAATATTCGAAAAGGCGGGGTTGCGGTTGCGGAAAGACAAATGTGTTTTCTTCGCAACTGAGGTTGAGTTCCTAGGGTTCCGTGTTACTCCCGAGGGAATAAGGCCATCCCAATCCAAGGTGGCCGCCATCAAGAAGGCCCCTCGCCCCACCTCCAAGCCCGAGCTGCAGTCGTTCCTCGGACTGCTCAACTTCTACCACTCCTTCCTTCCTCGGAAGGCAGCCGTGGCGGAACCGCTACACAAATTGTTAAAAAAGAACGAGGCATGGAAGTGGGGCAATGACCATGAGAAGGCTTTCAATGACCTGAAGCGACTCCTGGCATCAGATGCTGTACTGACCCACTTCAATCCCAAACGCCCAGTGGTCCTGATATGCGATGCATCCCCGGTGGGGGTGGGGGCGGTGTTATGCCACGTGCTGGAGGACGGGAGGGAGGCCCCGATAGCGTTCTACTCTAGGTCCTTGTCCCAAGCGGAGAGAAACTACGCCCAGACAGACAGGGAAGCACTAGCGATAATCGCGGGGACCAAGAAATTTCATGATTTTGTGTACGGCCGCCCCTTCACCATAGTGACTGACCATAAGCCATTGCTAGGCATTTTCACCGCAGATAAGCCCACACCCCAAATCCTGTCCCCGAGAATGCTCAGGTGGGCCATCTTTCTCAACGCGTATCAGCACGCGTTGGTGTACCGGCCCGGGAAGGAGATCAGTCATGCGGATGCCCTGTCGAGGTCCCCCATTCCCCAGGATTGCTGCCACGTGGGCGAGGAAGAGAGGGACCACCAGGTCTTAATGATAGAGGTCCTAGACTCCCCTCCAGTAATACCGGCCGACATCGCCAAAGCGACCGGCAAGGACAAAACGTTAGCTACAGTTTGTTCCTGGGTACAGAAAGGGTGGCCCGTGTCTTCCCCAGCAGCGGAATTCGACACATTTTTCAAAAAAAAATTAGAGTTGTCCCTAGAGAGGGGTTGCCTTTTGTGGGGACAGCGGGTAGTGATCCCCACGTCCCTCCGGCCGAGGGTGCTTAAGCTGCTGCACGTCAGCCACCCGGGGATCGTCCGCTCTAAGGCGCTAGCCCGCAGTTACTTCTGGTGGCCCCAGCTAGACGCCGACATCGAGCACATGGTCGGCACTTGCGAAGCGTGCCAGAGCTCAAGGCCAGAAGAGGCTCGGTTGCCGCATAGAGAATGGGACGCAGCAAGGGGGCCCTGGTCCCGGGTACACGTAGATTTTGCTGGCCTGTTCAGAGGAGCGCTCTTCCTCCTTGTTGTGGATGCGTACTCCAAGTGGCTGGAGGTAATCCCAGTCTCGAGCACCTCCTCGGCCACAACAATTAAGCATCTACGGAGGGTCTTTTCCACGTTCGGTTTACCCGACACCCTCGTTAGCGACAACGCTAGTTGCTTCACGTCCACCGAGTTCAGGACGTTCATGGGTCTCAACGCCATTTGGCACGTCACCTCCGCCCCTTTCCACCCGGCCACCAATGGCCAAGTAGAGCGCCTCGTGCGCACCACAAAGGACGCGCTGCGGTGCATGGGCCCCGGAGATCTTGACTTACAAGTGTGCCAATTCCTGCTAGGGTACAGGGTCACCCCACTAGCGTCAGGGTACTCCCCCGCGGAGTTGTTAATGCGCAGGAAGCTGGCCACGGTAATCTCCAAACTAGACCCCACAAGGGTAGAGGACAAAGGGCGGAATGTAGGGATGGATCCCACAAAGAGCTTCAGCGTAGGTGCCCCCGTACATTGCAGGAACTACGCCAGCGCGGGACCAGCCTGGGTGCCCGGCACTGTAATAGAACAAACCGGCCCCGTTTCTTACCGCGTGGAGACCAATACAGGCCTCCTGTGGAGGCGGCACGCGGATCAACTCAGGCGCAGAATCCCCGGAGAGCAGGACGAAGACGAAAATAGCCACGAATCAGCGTTAGGGTACTCCCCCACCCGCTTAGCCCAAGGGGGAGAAAAAGGGAGACATGGGTCCCCACCAAGGGGGGAGGAAAGGGAATCGATCCTCAGAGATGTTTTGCGGGAGTTTGCGGCGGAAAGGAAGAGCCCCGATCTCACACATATCCCTCGGAAGTGCCCCCAAAACACAGATTCCCCAAGAAGTTTAGACCTTGATTTACAGTACCAGGGGGAGTTAGCGGAGTGGTCCCCCACCCGTCCTAGCGAAAAGAGGGGTTTCAGTTCAGCCCCTGGTACTTCCAGTCCCAGTAGCCCCTGTGAGTTAGAATGCAACATAGCACCAATTTCCCGGAGACCGACACCCCCAAGACAGGAGGCGACGGCGAGTCTGCCCACCACAGTCTCAAGGTCCCCCGAGCGGGGAACAGAAGGTAGCAGAACCACTAGGGCATCCTCATCGGTTCCGCGGTTCACAATAGGAGGGTCCCCGGGGTCCGAGAGCAACAGGCAGGGGTTCACTTCCCAGCTGTTCATTCCATTCCCATCCCCCAGCGCAAGGCAGGCACGGACGCCTCACAGAGCCACTAACGAATCCCCGTTTCCCGTTGCAGGGCAAGCACCCACGGAGTCAGGGATCACAGGCTCTCCTGTACTAGGTCAGGCGCAAGCGCGCCCCAAGCGCACGTGCGGCAAGCCACAATGGTTGCGGGACTTCGTCCCATCCTAGGGGGGAGGGATGTTATGTATGCATGTTCTCGTACTGATAAGAATGTAACCACTCCAAATACAATGTATCTCAGCTGTAAAGGAACGCGAGCAAGCAGCCCATAGAGGGCAGCTGTGAGCGTTCAGTCTCACATGGTTCACATTGCTCAATCACGGACAGCCGCGGGAAAACCTTCCCCGCATTCAGCAGCAGGAGAAAGAACTACTGAAGAGAGGCGTGCCTGGGCGAGGCCACGCAGGTAGCGGCCAAT
The DNA here is from genome assembly GCA_035047345.1 of Bradypodion ventrale. NCBI lineage: Eukaryota > Metazoa > Chordata > Lepidosauria > Squamata > Chamaeleonidae > Bradypodion > Bradypodion ventrale. Next base: position 62,345,351 of record JAWDJE010000004.1, read on the forward strand.
GAGCTACCGTGCTACAAGATTCAAATGTATAATGCTACTGTATATATAGAGATGTATCACCGCCATTACCTCATGCTCCACCAGATCATCATGCAATAAACCTGTGTTAAGCCAACCCTTCGGCTGTTCTGTTGTCTCTGGTCCCATACAGTAAAAAACTAAATCAAAATTGAGGTTGGGACGGTTTTGTGTTGAGGTGGAAAACATTTCTCAGCCTGGTGAACATAATTTTATTCTGGGCAAGAACATAGAAGTCCACTTGCCAGCAGTAGCTCATTTCTGTCCAGAATCATATTGCTGCTTCATGCTTGTACAAGGGGATCGCTTAAGTCTTCGTGGCAAATTGCTATTCATTAGTAGTGAGGTGCTTGCTATTTTCTTGAATGCACACCCAATTGGACAATGAATTTTTACATTATTACTCAGTTATAAAAAGCTACTATGTTACTTTTCTGTTAGTCTGGCCAATCATTGTGTACCTCTGTACCTGATGTGTATAAATTGATGCCATGAGGTATCACTCTTACGCAGTGGTGGGCTCAAATTTTTTTTACTATCTACTCTGTGGATGTGGTATGGTGGGTGTGGCCAGGAGGAAAGCCCTGCATTACACCTGAATTAGGACTACTTTAGTTCAAAACCTGGATGGGCGGGGCCAGCCAGAATTTCTTCTACCAGTTCTGGCAAACTGGTGCAAACCTGCTGGTGCCCACCACTGCTCTTATGTCTGATGAAGTGGACTTGATCCACAAAAGTTCACAATTAAATGCAGGAGTTAGTCTATAAGGTGCCACAACTTTTTTGTATTCTTTGTTGTTTTGTGTTGCAATGGCCCACGGAGGCGGTCACCTGGTGCGGTAGGGGCCTACGGAGGTCGGGATGACTGGCCGCAAGGGAAGGCATGTGAGATGAATGTGCAGTGAAAGTCCAGTCCCGATTGGTTCAGGTGGTCTGTATTTATTACCCTGCCTCGGGATCTTTTGTGCATAGGTTGCACATGACCCCGTTACAGAAGGCTGTACATATATGGGCATTCCGAGTACACCAAAAGTTCCTCGGAAGTTACCAAGTTTCACAGGTCTCCAGAATTTAATTAACAGGGTTGGCGTCACCTATTGTTCTCGCCCTAAGCCCGGAATCTTAGCTATATTGACTCTGGGTAACTAGACTTAATCAACTTGTCTGGCGTGGTCAGTTTGCTCAACTGAGTCCACAGCCAGTGAGATAATGGTTAATTAACTTGAGTTCATCACCTATGACTTTTGCCCTACTTCTCTCCGATCTGCCAGCCAAGGCAATATGAATCACCCCATTACTATCAATAGCCCGTACCCCGATTGCCTTTCCGTCCAAGCCCGTGGCTTCTCAGCCGTGTGCTGGCGAGCGAACCCATCAGGAAAAGTTTGGCCAATTATGAACGCGGGCAATCCACAGTTTTGTTTAATCTCTGATATTTTAGAAAGGAGTAAAGATAAAGTAAAATCTTTATGTCTTTTAAGTCTTTAAGCCCTGCCATGTGGCCTGCAAAATGAAGTAGCTCAAATAGACATCTTTCCTCTTTGAAATGCAAAAAAAAAAAAAAGACCAGAATATGCAAAGCCTTAACACATGCAAGTTGGCCAAATGACCCCTAAAGGCGGGAAGACAGGAAACTTTCCAATTGGTTAGGTAAAGGTCACCCTTGCTCAAAAGCCACTTGTATCTGACTCTAGGGTTCAGTGCTCATCTCTGTTTACATCCAACACTGTCTGTGTTTGCAGACGTTTCTGTGGATATGTGGCAGGCATGACTAGACACCGGAGTGCACAGAATGCTGTTTGCCTTCCCATCAAAATGGTGCCTGTTTATCTACTTGCAATTTCTTGCTTTTGAACTGCTAGGTTGACAGGAGCTGGAACAGAAATAGGAGCTCACTCCACCATGCAGTACTCAGGTCTCAAACTGTTGACCTCCCAACCTTCCAGTCATCAAGTTCAGCATCTTACCCAATAAACTGCAGTGGTTACTTAGGAACAAACAATATAAAATAACTCCTTTTAGTTTATGGTAGCATTTCTGTCTCTATGATTATTGTGCAAACACCCACTGCATGCTGAGGTTGCACTACAACACTCAACAAACCCTTCCCTCTTCAGCAGCAGTGATGCCTTCCAAAATACCTGCATATTGCAAAGAGATTTTTAAAAACCGCCTTCTGACCTCTGAAATAACAATCTGCTTTAAGAGTCTATTTGCATATAGTGCTTTGGCTGATAATTTAATAATGTACTCCTTTTAATGGCTCTATAGTAATATAGTAATTCAAGGGGTATTAGGAGTGTCATATCAATCAGGGCAGGACAACTCAGTTTCAGAACCTGAGTGCTCCATTCCTGGATCTTGTGATATGTCCAACCCCTTGCAGAGCACTTGCTAGCAGCATAGAAGGAAAGGAAAAGCAGAGTTCAGAAAAGTTTCTTTTCTGAACTACAACACTCAGAATAAAGCAATTACTAGCCATACTGGATTTAAATCATAGGACAGTGTAGACGAACCTATGGCACACATGCCAGAGGTGGCACGCACATCCCTATCTGTGGGCATTGTGCCATTGTGGGCAAGCCCCACCCTGTGCCACCAGCACCAATGGCAGCACCGCTTCCCCACCCACCCCTCCCCCTTTGTCAATGGGGAGGCAAGGGGCGTGTGCACGTGACAGCATAACAGCACCAATGGCACACCGGCATTGTCACATGGGCACGTGCAGTGCCTCCCATGTGCTGCTGCCTCCTCCTTGGGTACTCAGTCTCTTAAAAAGTTTGCCATCACTGTTCTAGGACTTGCAATCCAAAAGGCAATTTTTCCCCAGTGCCATTCTTCTCCTTCATTTTCATTTTCAAGATGAGAGGAGGAATGGGAAATAATGGGAAAGGATTTATTTTCAGCATTTCAGGAATACTGTAAATTTCCTCTTGTGTTGAGCATGTGGTTGCAGCCAAGGTACCCTTGAATCTTTTCCCAAACTGCCTATGACATACCTGAAGCACTAATGTAAGAGAAGTAAAGCCAGCTGATGTTTGGGGCAACTGAGAGGGGAGTGTGAATGTAGATCTCCGCTCTCCCACACCCAATCCAAATTAAATGCAAAGCCCCATCTACCCTAAGGAGCTTGCAATGCCTTTCTAGGGATCAAAATAGCATAATATAAGCATAGATATGCATATTTTTCTGTCAACTAGACATCTTGGTTTTATTTGTAGAACTCCAAATCATCACCATCATTTAAAAACAATTTGTACTTTTCTGCTATTTTTGTATTTCTTATCATACTTCAATAAAGTATTAAAGCAGGGATGCCCAAACTATGGCCCGCATGCCGGATATGACCCGTGATGCTAATTCATCAGGCCCATGGTGCCCTCAACACTCCCGGAAGTGGATGGGGGATGCCCCACACATGCGCAAATGAGTCTGCGCCACTCCCGGAAGTGGAGTGGGTGCATTTGCGCATTGCAGGGGTGTCCCCACTCCTGGGAGTGGTTCCGGATGCCCCCGGATGCCCCCGCACATGCACAAACACATCCATGCCACTCCCGGAAGTGGATAGGGATGCCCCTGCACGTGCAAAAATGCACCCACGCCACTTCTGGGAGTGGCATGGACATGTTTGCGCATGCATGGGGGTGTCTGGAACCTCTTCCAGGAGTGGCATGGACACGTTTGTGCATACTTGGGGGTGTCCGGAACCACTTCCAGGAGTGGCATGGACCATACCTGTCAAGTTACTGGTGTCCAAATATGGGAAAGTTTCCATGCACCAGCATTGGCAAATGCACACCATTGCCTCTGACATCAGAGGCAGCGACCCACATGCATAGTAACCCATGCACGCATAGACAGTAACCCCTTCAGCCAGGAAAGGGGTTACTGCGCATGCATGCCCATCAAAGGAAGCAGTGTGCATGCGCAGTAACCCCTTTCCTGGCCATTCAAATACGAGATGACGGTGGGAAGGAGCATGACGGAGCGGTGAATTACAGGAAATCCCAGCCAAAATGGGATACTTGACAGGTATGGCATAGACACGTTTGTGCATGCATGGGGGTTTCTGGAACCACTTCCAGGAGTGGCACAGGCATGTTTGTGCATGCATGGTCAGGCCTGCTCAGCTGTTGCGGGGGTGTGGTCAGGCCCCTGGCACAAAAAGTTTGGGTACCCCTGTATTAAAGAGAAAGGTGAAATAGTTAGTGGAGGCTAGCTCTGTTGCAGCCTACCTTTTAGAACATTCTCAGGACACTTTCTGTTTCTTTTCCTTGAAACAATTACTTTTTGGCAAGACTCAGACAAGTACTAGTACAGTGATACCTCTTACAACGTCCAAACTTGGTTCCACAAATTTGGACTTTATTCGGATTTGGACTTTGTATGAGGCATGCAAAATCCTAGCTGTGATGCCTCATACAACGTTGTTTCCATAGAGATACATTGTAGTGTAACAACACAGACTTTATTGCAAAGTCAAGAAAACAGACAGGAAACTGACATTGCTGTACCCACACCCCAATAACGACACGGACACGTTTATTGGATTGAAAATTGGGCCACTTTTATTGAAATTCAAAACTGAAACCTACTTTAACAACGGTTAAGGATCAAACGGGCTGAAATAGCACTGGTAAGGGGCAAATCCAATTATAACCCTAATTGATTGCCTATCACAGCTTGTTACTGCGGCAACCAGGTGTGAGCCTATGTCAACAACCTGCTTCTGCGGAAGCATGTTATTGACCCGACCTGGATATTATTCTAACTAAGTCAGTTGGCTGGCCATACAAATTTGGCTAACCTTGTCCTCCCTATGGCCAACCAAGTGGATTTGCCCTATTAAGTAGTAATGCAGTTGCCCCTTACCAGTGCTATCCGCCACACGGGGAGGAGTTCACCTACTCACCGCCCCACCATGACCGCAAATGGTCAACAGGCCCGTTTGCAAAGATGACAAGAAGAGGTCCATTCCACCAGCCGATAAATGCACACCATCACCGCAATACAGACTGCGGTCTTATATGTGGATCAGGGGGAGTGGGACAATGGTCCCCAGAGAATAGGCATAAAGAAAGTGGGCCACTGCCCTGTTAACTGACCTGTGGGCCCGGTCAACACCACGTGGGTCAATCCCACCCCAATAGTACACGCGAGGCACCATCTGAGACCAAATGATCTGCACCTGTGGCCAGGACTGACTCAATAGGCCGAGATCTCTGCGGATGGCACACGACAAGTCCAAACCCGTAACCTGAGCTAAATCGTTTCCACCCAGGTGGATGACAAGGACATCAGGGGGCACTGGTCACCCATGGACCTGATGAACGGGAAGAAAGACTGCCAACGCATACCGCAGAAACCAAACCATCTGAGCAGCGCCACTGCGCCGATGCCAAGGTGGGTCCCCCAGGAAGTGGATGCTGCATGGCGGGCGGCCCAGTAGACATAGCTGTGCCCGACAATCCACACCCTCACGGGCAAACGAGAACATGCCAGAGCTGAAAGAAAGGAAAAAGAAAGGTGCACGAGCAAAGTGCTACTGGGACAATGGCCACACATAGGAACGAAAACGGTCAGAACCCCACCTCCCCAAGGACCATATGGCATCCTCAGGATAGCCATACGCTGCTGCAGTGAATGCTGCTCCAATGCGAAAGGAATGGGTGCTGGAGCGCACCCCAGCAAGGCCCAAGCACGCCAATGCATTACCAGTAACCCGCCAGAACTGATACCTGGTCAATGGGGAGGTATCCTGATGACAAAAAAGGGGCCCCTGCTTATCGCCATGAGTGGCCAAGAAGGCATCAAGAGCGCTGACGGGTCAAATACCAGGATTACTACACCTGTACAGCATGAGCAAGCTGCCCCGGCTGAGCTGGTCAGCCTTGGAGAAACAGATAGAGAGACGCACAAACTCCTGGGTCAAGGATACATCAGCGAGTTCGAGGACCCTGTGGGACGTATCACTGCGGGACCTCATGGCCAGCTCACTAACCCTGAGGGCACCGAAAAAGGTGAGTGTGGTAGCAGCATGGAACAGGCAAGCTTCGTACCAATCCTTGCAGACCACCCGCCAAGTGCCGGCCAGGCGCGTGAGGAGGTCAGGGGGAATAGGCTGTCGAGAGTCAGGGTATGGACCACGTTCCCGGGTCCATCCCTCCAACACCCGATGGACCCTGAAATCCGAAGTGTAATCGGAAAGGCCATTGACCTTTGCATAAAAAGCCAAGGCAGAAAGACGGCTTGCAATGGTTCTAGGTGCTAATCCCTGGGAATGAAGGTGTACCATAAACTGCAACAGGTGTTCAACTGGGACAGGCCAAATGAGAGTGAGGGAAGCCTCGTGGCGGAAGGCCTCGAAGGCTCTGTGCGTGAGAGTGTACACCTTATGGGTACTGCTGGCCAGCGACAAACCGATGGCCCGGTTCACCTCTCCATGCCAAACCTCCACATCTTGGCCGGGAGTATCAAAGGCAGGTCATCGGCCTCCTGAGCCAGATAAACCTATCTATCTGTAGGCGAGACAAAGCATCAGCAATATCATTATTGATACCCAGGACGCGTCTGGCCTTAAACAGTATGTTGCGGTGCAATGCACACAACACAAAATGGCGGACAAGGGCCATGACCCGGGGTGAATGGGACATCTGGGCATTGACTATATGAACAACAGCTGCATTGTCACACCAAAAATGAACCACTGAGTTAGCCCAGGAGTCCCCCCAGAGGAGGAGTGCACACAGGATAGGAAAAAATTCCAGGAAGGTAAGGTCCCTGAGCATATTCCTGCCCTGCCAAGACTCCGGCCACTTGCCGTACGACCATTGACCATCGAAGTACAAACCATAGCCAAACGCTCCAGACGCATCCGACTGAACCTGGAAAAAAGGTGCCGCGACGCACTCCGCGCGCCAAAAGGAAGCCCCATTGAATTCCGATAGGAATTCCAACCACATCTTGAGGTCATGCCTAGTACCCCTAGTCAACCGAACCCTGTGGTGCTTCCTGGATAAACCAACCATGGCATCGCATATGCGCCTGGCAAACGCCCGGCCGGGTGCGACAACCCTGCACGCGAAGTTAAGATACCCATGAAGCACCTGAGGGTCATGAAGTGATGCCTTACCCTTGGCCAATAGGGTCTGGACAGCATCCGAAATGCGGGCTATCTTGTCCATGGGCAACCTTGAAGTCTGGGCCACAGTGTCAATTTCTATCCCCAGGAAAACCAAGGTAGTAGCAGGGCCTTCAGTCTTTTCAGGAGCCAACGGCACACCCAATTCTGCCATGAGCTCCTGAAACGTGGACAACAGGTGTGCACATTCACCTGAGCCTGCAGCAGCCCTGAACAAAAAATCGTCTAGGTAGTGTGCTACCGACCGTGCCCCTGAGCGACAGACGAAGGCCCAATTCAGGAATGAACTGAAACGCTCGAAACCCGAGCAAGAAACAGAGCATCTAAAAGGCATGGCCTTGTCTACAAAATATTGCCCCTGAAAAGAAAAAACAAGTAACTCGAAATCGTCCGGGTGGACGGGCAAGAGGCGGAAAGCTGACTTTATGTCACACTTAGCCAATAGTGCTCCAGGTCCACAGGCCCGGACCATGCCGAGTGCCTGGTCAAATGAAGAATACCAGACAGAACAAAAGTCGTCCGGTATAGCATTGTTTACAGATTTGCCTGCCGGGTATGACAAATGGTGAATCAAACGGAATTTACCTTGAACTTTTTTGGGAACCAAACCCAGGGGAGAAACTTTGAGATTGGGAAAAGGAGGCGCATCAAAGGGGCCGGCTACCCGGCCTTCCTGCACCTCCTTAAATATTTTACTCCTAGCCACATGCTCCATGCCCCACAAAAAACCAAATTTGGGGCATCCTGTGGCAAGCGCACCCTTCTAAAAAAACAGCTCGAATGTACTCCGTGTCCACCCATTTAGGGTAAACGTGCAGCCATCTGTCCAAAATGTCTAGCTTAATTGGGGAGGGGGCCTTTTGGAGCAGGCGCTGAGTCTTGGTTGGACCAGCTGGCACCCTGTTGTCGCCTGCCCCTCCCCCTGGGTCCACCAGCTCTGGTGCACACGGTGGCCGAATGTGGGCCGGCACAAATTGTGCATTCGTCTGTATCTACACTGCCTGCAGGAACAACCAGCCATGGAGGAGCAGTTCCAGCACAACAGGCGGGCTGGAACCCTCTGCACCGCCAGCTGGCGGGGTGATTGTGCAGGGCCGGGCCACTGGACGGCGTGGCCGGAGTGGTACTGGTCACCCGTGGCCGGGTGGGACGGGGTCATATAATATAACCACAAAAGTTGGTTGGGCTCATCCCAATGCATCTCCAGGTGAAGCGCAGCCCGCATACGAAATTCCTCATCATACGCTAGCAACGCCTGGCCCGGAAAGTCCACATATGCTCGATAAATAATATCGAAATATTGGAACAGTGGGATAGCCAAGTCCGGCCGTGCCCTTAAGGACATCACCGCATAAATGAGGTAGGCCGGCAACCAGTTGGCCCATGTGCATGGTGGCTTGCAGCAACGGGACAATTCCTTGTCCTTGTCGTCCTCCCTTTCTTTTTCCTCTTTGGTGGGTTCCCTGTTTAACAAGCTGAACAGGTCCACATACTCCCTGCACCAGATCTTATCCCTGGTCGCAGGGAGGAGGTGATCGCCCAATGGGAGGACAACCCCAGCTGTTGGCAAGGCACTGAGTGGTAACCAGTGTTGACCGGCGGACCATAAGGCCATGCAGAGTAAGGTAAAGGTGGGCCAGCTGTTGCAACACTGGGTGGCAGTGTTGGGTAAGGGGCCCCCCAACCCCCAAGAATAAGAGCTCCGGCCCCCAGGGGCTACCCGGACCAGGCAGGAGGCACCGAGGTCGGTTGGATGGGCCAGGGCCATGCAAACTGTGCAGGTGGGACTACAGTGGGCATGTGTGTTGAGTTAACTTGACAGTTATAGTCACCAGATGCTACCCCCCCAGCTGCCCCCACCGGGGGTTCCAGCCGTGCAAAGGCACCAGAGCTCTGGACCGGGTTAGAGCTCATCCCACCTGGAGCAACAGCAGTGTCGCGACCCAGATCAGCCCCAGCCACCTGGCCGGGCATGCCAGCGGGTCCGGGCAGTGGACCGCCCATGGGTAGGTGCAGCAGTGCCGCCTCCAGCCAGGCCAGCCTCGAGTCAGCTGAGGCAGGAAGAGATGTGCTCTGCAATGAGGTGGGGCCTGCGGTGGGCCATGCGGCCCCAGCCCATGGGCCAATTCCAGCGGCCTGCTCAAGGGCCATAAATCGGGCCTCCCATGATGGCTGGGCCAAGAGGCCAGCCTCCCTCACCGGGGCCTCCCAGGAAGGGTGGGCCGCTGGGCCAGGTATCCATGCCACAGGGGGCTGTGGCCCCCATGGGCTGGAGGGCCGCATGTGGGTGCCTGGTTGGCAGGCAGGTCCCCCCGGGGATCCACAGAGGGAGAAATGCCCGCAGCAGAGGGCAAAGTGCCGGCCACCCTGCGAGACCTCTGTCTCGGCGTGGGGCCCAACTGCTGGGCCGGAGCAGGCGGCGCCGAAGCCCGCGGGCACCGCACGGCTGAGGCCCCGCCGCGCGTGGCCTTCCTCTTAGGCGCCATGTGTGCCGGCGCCCCTGCCTTGGGGGTAAGCACACAGCCCAAGCTCGCACGCGGGCCAAGGGCCGACCAGCAAGGTGGGTGAAACTCGCCCGCGATCGGAGCTGGCGGCACACAGTCCAGGCCAATTCCCAGGCGAAGGGCCAGCTCCGATGGAGGAGAAGCCAGGCTCGGGAGCAGACCCAGTGGGGGAGCCCCAGGAGCCCGGCAGGAGATGAGCGCGGCGAGCAAGCCACAACAAGGAAGAGGAATCCGCCTGAAGGACTGGCGCTAGCCTGTTCCCAGGCTGGTCACAGCCGTCCTGAGCGGACAGAAGGCCCGAAAAGCTACCAGCTGAGCACGGCAATCGCGCCTGGGTCCCAGCCAATTTTGAAGAGGTGGGCCGTTGGCTCGGCCACCCCTTATAAAGGGGTGACCGACCATGCCCCCTCTACCACGATGCTGTGCCCATACCTCAGGGGCGGGGCCAGCAAAGCGTGCGTTGGCCATTTTGCCGAACTTTAAGAAAACATTGTCTAAAGGCTAAATACATTACAAAAACATGTCAAAAAACCCTGATTGTCCTAGAACCTGAAGAATGCTCTAAAAATCCCAGGAATGCTTCTAAAAATTATGACAGAATAATTCAAAAAAATCCAAAATCACGCTCAAAACTACTCCTAAGCACTCTTTGCCTTGTGCAAAACCCACAAGAGCAATGCATGCATGTGTCATGTCTTTTATACTGCCCAGGCACTATGCAACCTGGGAAAAACTGAATGCCTCATACAAAGTTGAGCGACTTTGTATGAGGTAACTTTTTTCAAGAAATTAGGCGATGTTGTATGAATTCGATGTTGTATGAAGCGGACTTTGTATGAGGTATTACTGTACCAGATTTTAATGCTGACATATTTGATGACCAAAGCAATACATCTACTGTTTCTTTATCCGGTCTACCTTACTGTGGTAGAAAACTCTATTTGCTTCTCAGAAAATCATGCAGCTATGACTCAAAACATGCTGACAAATTAAACAGGTAGGAGTATATGTTGTGTCATTGTTACTGTCACGTTCTAACCACAACCACAATAATGCAAAGTTTGAACGTGATCTTTTCCAGTCAGTTCCCAGTGCCTTAAGAAAAAAAGGTGCTCAACTCGTTGTACAAGGTTAGAAAACATAAACAATAAATCTTCTACCACAAAACAATGTTGCCATGAGCAGCAGAGTTGGGTTACAATATTTCAAATTAAGAGATGGACATTATTTTGTACCTAAATTTGTAGAGCTTCTAAAAGATACTGCTCAGTGATTGTTAGGGAAGCTGACAGCCTGATGGGGAGTAAGCTGCTGCTGCTTCTTCCATATCCGAATCCGAATATTGGCGATCATCTTGGCAATCATACAATTCAGTGGCCTTTCATCTGCCTTCCACATCAAAGTGTGATACCCGTACTACTGATCCATTTCCGTGAGTCACTTTCTGATCCTGAGCCCTTTTGGCACGCAAAGTCCTCACCAGCTCCAGACCAGTATTGATGAAGCTGCTGCCCACCATGTGGACTTCAGATTGATTGATTCAAAAAGTGCCTCCTCGAAGATTGTGAATACAATCAGGCATACACCAGTACTCAGGACCAGAAGTTCAGTGAACTTCTGCTGATTGAACATTAGATGGAGAAATATTTTGCTTGTTCTTATGAAATGTGCTAGAGAATACTGAGGCAACATTGTGGGAGTTTTCCAAAGGTTGCAACTCTAGCCCATTTCGGGTGAATTTCAAAAATTTTGTAACACTTTTTGTAATTCTTGTAGGCATGCTCACTTATCACGACTGAGACAGAGACACAGGAGTTCAAAGTACTGCATGTGTGGTTTCCCCCTCTTATTTTTATAGCTTCTTTAGCAAAAATTCTCTGCAAAATTGTTTCTGGAAACTTAACCACATGTGGGCATCTACTCATCACCAGTACTGTGACTTGTGAGTTCCCTGCACAGCAGTTTTGTTTCATGGAGATAGAGCCAAACAGCCTCTAAGGTAAAGGTTTCCCTTGCTCGAAAGCCAGTTGTATCTGACTCTATGGTTCAGTGCTCATCTCTGTTTCAAAGCCGAAGAGCCAGCGCTGTCTGCTTTTGCAGACATTTCCATGGTCATGAGGCAGGCATAACTAGACACCGTAGCACACAGAACGCTGTTACCATCCCACCGAAGTGGTCCCTATTTATCTACTTGCAATTTCTTGCTTTCGAACTGCTAGGTTGGCAATAGGCAATGAGGTAAGTCCTTGGCAGATACATTAGGTTATACTGTCCTCTTTTAAAAGTTCATAGGGTAGTTCAGTAAGGTCTCTTTTAATAAGGAACCAATGACTGTCCTTGAAATGAAATAAATAAATCTCTAGCTAAAACTGTTTCATGGGGGGAAATCATTCTGATTCAAACATACCTCATTAAGATGGCTAAATTGGTTTTTCTCCAAAGTATACAATATAAAATAAATGACTATAATCAACTTTGAATTCAAGACATGGGTTATATAAGGACAGTGGGCAGACACATTAATATTACATAAGATTACTAAAACCCTTTTTATCTAATATACTATATGTTGCACACATCAAATAAATCTGCAACTCACTTATGCCCAGCAACTGATTTATAGGGCCATATACATATAGCATAGGGACTGCAGTGGATCAAGTGATTAAGACGCTGAACTTGATGACTACAAGGTCAGCAGGTCAACACTTCATGACCTGAGTACTGCACAATGGAATGAGCTCCCGTCTCTCTCCCAGCTCCTGCCAACCTAGCAGTTCAAAAGCAAGAAATTGCAAGTAGATAAATAAGTACCACTTCAGTGGGAAGGTAAAGAGCATTCCATTCACTCCGGTGTCTAGTCATGCCTGCCACATGTCCATGTAAATGTCTGCAGATGCAGACAGTGCTGACTCTTTGGCTAAAAGCAGAGATGAGCACTGAACCCTAGAGTTGGATATGACTGGCTTTCGAGCAAGGGCAGCATTTACCTATTCCACATACTGGGAACTAACTAAAAACTCAATTTCTTGCTTTCAAACTGCTAGGTTGGCAGCACTCGGGTCTTGAACTGCTGACCTGCCAACCTTCCAGTCATCATGTTCTACATCTTAACCACTAGGCCACTGCAAACCTTATCCCCAAATAAGGACTTGTATTTCAAAACACTGTCCCTGAGTAATCCTTGAAAGGTCAGACACTAGAAAAGCAACCTTTTTGGTGATAATTTCTAAAATCTCCAACTAACATTACCAAACTCTAAGCCTGGTAATATACAATAATTTTGTTTGTCAAATGGGAGGTAGAATGGCAAGACTAAGAGCTTTATCTAGAAATGGGGTGCCCAAACCTTTCAGGCCACAGGCCGGTCACATGGTTCAGTGGGCCAGTCATGTGGTTCAGCAGGCCAGTCACGTGATTCCTCCCAGCAGAAGCAGAAGTAAAATATGTCTTGCAATTTGTTTTGCAACAGGATGAAATAGATTTTAGGCTGCCATTTTCTCTGCTTAAACCAGGGGTGCCCAAACTACAGCCCGTGAGCTGGATCCAGCCTCAGACACCAATTCACTTGGCCCATGCTGCCCTTGTCACTCCCAGAAGTGGAAGTAAAATGTGCATGTACAGGCATGTTTTACTTCTGCTTCTGGGAGTGACAAGGGTGGTGTGGGTCAGATAAATTGGTGTCTGGGGCCAGATACGGCCCACAAGCCATAGTTTGGGAACCCCAGGTCTAGAACTATCTGGTTAGCTTCTATTCAAGGGAAATTTACAGAGGGGACTTCCTGTCTCAAATCTCAGTCATGGAGACACTAATTCCACTCTTTTTATGGAACACTCTGTGGGAAATCAGAAAAGCTAGTTCAAATTTGAATATACATTGATTTGTCCATTCCCTTTTGAAGAACCGTCTGGGTGACTAACACTTTCAAACAATTATGTGGCCTTTATAGAATTTACAGAAGAGGGAGAAGCCCAGTAAGAAATGTTGAGGCCTACCAAATTGTTAATTATCATAAGCCAAACTGGGGGAAGTACCTTCTTCAAGTAGGATTGCTGAATACATGGTCTTCTGGGTTGTTCCTGGAGATCCAATACACTATTTACTGTGGGTCACCCACATGTTCTAAAATCAGACATCTGCTGAATGTGTAGGCAGTATCTGGTTTTCTTTGTGTCAATGCCCTCAATGACACGAGTAGACTAAATTAAATACTAATTTTAATGTGCCATGTATATAATTTTTTCCATTAAAATTCATGGGACTCACATCCCAGAGTTTTACCTGGAAGTAAATCACATTGACTTCAATGAAACATGTTGCTATCTCTAAGATTGCAGCTTCAAAGCACACAATATATTTTACAAAAATTGTCCACCTTTTAAAAGAAGTATCCTGTTGCACAAATCCACATGCATACAGGCCAATTATGTCTTCAGCCACAGAATGTAACCTTTCCCTCCTATTCCTCAGCTTCTGAGGCTCCATAGGGATCTATTTCAACATGCAGGGGAACCTTTAATATCAAATTTGGGGATAATATGGTTGCTTGAATTACGTGTTACAGAATTATGCCATCTACTACAATGCCATATAATTAGTTCATTTTAGTACATGTTTTAGAAAATACTAGCCTTTATCTCCAAGGTCTTGCATATAGTTTATTTCAGACAATTGTATTAGTGTTTTAGCTTTATAAAGTATTAATGTTTATAATGCCAAAATAATAATTTATACTTAATATTTTTAATGTTGGCAAGAAAATCCTTGAGCAATCTGCATATGACAGAAAGTCAGAATGTTTTTTACATCTTTTTAGGTCTTCTAAGTCCTACAGTTTTTGACTGCAAAGAATAACTAGCTACAGAACATATCTATGTGGTGCAAGAGGTGATTATTCAAATGTAGCACTTGAAATCCTGTGAAAGTAAAAAAAAAGTTAATTTGGATTCAGTTCCTTTCAGATTATCAAAATAATTATTGAAAATTCTTCATCAGCACCCTGAGGAAATGAAGGAGAAAACTTGTGACACTTTGAGGTATACATTTGCAATTTATGCAAGAATAATTTGTACGTTGTTGGTAGACAAGTTATTGGTTTGTAGTTTCCAGGCTCATTTCCCTTTTATTTATCATTCTGAATTAGATGTGTCATTCCAGTTGTTAACCATTTTTACCTTCTGGTGTTTCCAAAATCTGATTCATCTGGTTTGCCAATCTTGCATGTAAGTTCATTAGTGATTTTAGCCAGAATTCATGGAGTTCATCTAAACCAAGAGCACTCCGGGTTTTGATCTTTTACAATTGCTTTCATTTTCTGAAAATATCCCATTTTAGATGCTTTTGCCAAATTTTCAACCTGCTTAATCCATTTTGCATTTTTATTATGCTCTTTATTGTTTTCCCACAAGTTTCTCCAAAACTTCAGATTGTTTTCTCTGTTAGGCTTTTCATTTAATTTAATTTAATTTAATTTAATGTTCATTTTTCTATCCCGCTTTCCTGACACAAGTGCCACTCAAAGCGGCTTACAACATATATAAATACAATAAACAGAGCAAAATATACAATAGAATACAAACGCCAATACACAATTAATACAATCAAAGCATCAAATTATGCAAAAAATACAATACAGAATAAACAATATACAGTACTGTATGATAGGAATACAATACATATAAGCATAATATCATACATAGAATGACAATAAGGGGGAAGGGGAAGGGGGAAGTCATATAAAAATAATAACACATACATTATAAAAATTACAACATTAACCTCAACAACCCAGCAGCCACAAAGGTGCCCAATGGTTCAAAGACCATAAGGGCAGCTGCGTCGACAGCAGTGGTTCCCACCTGTCACTCCCTTCGTAGAGAACGAGTCCCAGACAGGGCAGAAGGCAAAAGTTCTACAGTAAGCGACGGCAGCGCTTGTTGCTTGTTGCTCAAGTCATGCCTTGTTATCAGGCTGCTTTTTATCTTCCTATCTTTTAGATTTCCTTGTCTCAAATTCTTCAGATTAATTGAGTCCAATCGAATGTTTTTAAATTTCCATTTTTTTCCTTTTATAATCCCTTAATTCTTTTGGACTTTCAAAACCAGTTCTTCAATAGTAACATAAGCTGCTGCATATATTAACTGATTTGTTTGAATTAATGTTTCTGTTGGAATTATCTGGACAGCTTCATTCACCTTCTTCAATATTTTAGCCAAAGTTTCCTTACTAATTTGGTTCAGTTTTGGCAGTTGGACTCTTTCTACCATTTTCATTTGAACTTTAATCTTCTCAACTAATTCATCACTACAATTGGTTCTTTAATATCTTTTCCAGCTGTGGCTTCTTGATTCTCAAAGACAGCCCTACTGGAGCAGCCCTAGTGGTATCTCCTCTTTCATCCATGACTTGCTTTTCTATTTGTAAATTAGCTGCCTTATAAGTTATGCTTGGGTCTAGATCTTGCACTGATCTGATAACAATATTTTGTAATTCGACATCACCGAAGAACTTGTGTTTAAAAATAACATGCCTCTGGTCCATTAGTCTTTGCTCATCAATTTCCAAGTTTGGGTGGTTTTCCTTCCAAATCTGGTACATACATTTTTGAAATCTACATCTTGATGTCTCAGGCTGGTAATAGCCTTCCATAATCAAATAGCTTTCTTCCCACATCCAGATTCTTCGGGGAGGAGGGATTGTCTTCCATTCACTCATCAACTCCATGCCCTGGTTGCCTAGTAAATGGAGTTGAGCCATGTAGCCCTTTTTTTTTAATGGGATACTCAGGACCCTTAGTGTCCATCATGATCCTTATTAATCTGGGCAATGACTGAGGCAGCATGGGATTAGTATTATGTGTTCTCACCATATTAACTGGGTTGTGGAACAGATTTAGTGTGGTTCTTCAGATAAACCCTAGAACATGCAAGATACTGTCCTTGTGGAGGGGTGGTTGTTGTTGTTTAGTTCTAACTACAGATATACATTAGGCATATCTTTTCTTTGTGATCAAATGCTTTACCAGAGATCCTAATATGTTTTTATCATGAGCTTTCCATCATGCTTATTTCACCACAGTTGTATAAGTCATTTAGATCACTGGGTATTTCCTGTGATCAGAAAAATTGTTAATAGGAAATAGTGACATAGTGTGCATTGTTATTCTTCCTTCCTGAAAAGGCCTTTTATTTTAAGAAACTGTATTTCTTTATACTTCTGCTCTTTATTTGAACTTTTATTTCACCAAGTAAAGAAGAAAAGAAGCAAGTGAAATGAGACTGAGACTGCAAAATCATGAGCTATACACTGAAGAGATAAAATATATAGATATCTCCTGCATGCCAAAAATGGCATGCATCATTTTCCTAAAGAGCATAAAGGGGATACAGACACATCAAAATAGACTTTAAAATTCAATTTGGCCCACAACATCATCTTCTGTAAAAGAAGACAATGTACGACTCACAAAGTATTGCCAGAAATGCCTGAGAACCACATTTGTACAGAATTTTCTTCTAGAATTTTAGGTGGGAAAGTGATCATCTATAGCTGTGATGGTGAACCTTGGCACTCCAGATGTTCTTGGACTTCAAACACCCTGTGAATCCACACAAATGGGTTTACTGTGATTCATCCGGACTACGCTGCCCTCGTCACTCCCGGAAACAGAAGTAAAATGTGCCCATTTTGGGAAGGCCGGGCCAAGAGAGGGAGAGGTGGGGCAATGGCCACTGTCCATACATTACATGGCCAATGGTAAAAACAATGCACATGACCAGGATGTGAGGCCCAGCTGCGGCAGGGTCACCGCAGGCATCCACCATGCCCACACTGGCACCAGAAGACATGTAGCTGCTCACAGATGAGCCAGCTCGGGAGCCCGGGAGGCGGAGGAGATCCAACATCCCTAGAATGATGAGGTGCACGGGGACGGAGTCTGAGCTGGGGGGACAGGACATGGAAGAAGCAGGGGAACCAAGGACTAGGCCAGCATGTCTGGAACAGCCATGGCCATGACAAACAACCACCGGAGCCAGCCAATCCCCTAGTACACGGGGCCTGAAACCACAGCCTCACAAATCCCAGAGAAACATTAGGCAAACCATGTAAAACCCACTCCAGAATGAGAGACTGGGAGGGAGTGTGTGTGTGTGTGAGAGAGAGAGAGAGAGAGAGAGAGAGAGAGGAAGAGAGACAGACAGACAGACAGAGAGACACTAGGTTGGAGAGTCGGTGGATGTGTGTATGAGAGAGACAAAGGGTGGGAGAGTGCGCCGGTGGCTGTGTGTGTGTGACACAGAGATAAACGGGGTGAGAGAGTAGGTGGAGTGTGTGTGTGTGTGTGTGTGGGTGGGTGGGTGGGTGGGTCGCAGGGTGTGTAGATGGTGTGTGTGTGAGAGAGAGAGAAAGACAGAGCGAATGGATGGGAGAGTGAGTGCCTGAGTGTGTGAGAGAGATAGTGGGAGAATAAAACACTGGGTGGTAGGATGTGTAGATGGTGTGTGAGAGAGACTGGGTGGGAGAGTGGGGGGATGTGGTGGGTGGGTGAGAGAGAGAGAGAGAGAGAGAACCTTGGTGGGAGAGCCAACACACACACCCAAACACCCCAAGCAAAGCTGGGCAATTGGCTAGTCACTATATAATATTGGGTGCCGATTCTGTACCACTGTTGCCGAAACTCAGCTGAAACATTAACACCAGGCAAAGTTATTCACAAGGCAGCTCCATTATTAACAGTTTCCTAAACTACCTAGATTTGGAAAGGACAAATCCAACATCCAAGTATCAGAACGAGTGCAAACAGGCATTTCACAGTTTAACTGAGATGTCATTTGATGTCTGTTTCACATTGGTTGTGACTATTCATTCCTTGTCCCAGGATAAGAAATGTTAAGTTGCAACAATGTTTATTTTCTTTTATCTGTTTTGGATTCTATTTCAGGCTTTTCCAAGGGCTCAGAGCAAATAACACATTGGACAGGAAGAAGAAAGAAGAAAACCATGTATAACAAATGGAGTTTCATCGGCTTGGCAAGCGGATGGCGAGACTTACTGCAGCTGGTGGCCCAGGACACCTTCAAAAGCCACCCCACTTTGACCGCCACCATGAGGAGATAGATAGATGCATGATGAAGATAAACAGGAGCAAAGTGGCTTTTTTCAGCAGATATGAACAAATGTACTATAAACATTGTATTATAATGCAATGTTTATAAATGGAACAGTGTATTTGTTCCATTCATATCTGCTTTCCTTCAGTGGGGTCAAGATGATATATATGGCTATAAGCATGGCACATATTATTCTCACAGAAACCTTGTTAGGTAGGCCAAACTGAGAGAGTGTAATTGGCCCAAGGTAAACTTCATAAGTGAGTGTGGGTGGTGGTGGAGGAGTCCAAGTCTTAGACTAATGGTTCCCAACCTTTTTTTTGGACATGCCCCACCTAAAACTCTGATGCCCCCTCCCCTGTGATATATATTTTTATTATTCAAAAAGTGAACTCCTATTCACATGGAGGGAGCATAAAAGGCCATTAACTTGGTCTAACTCAGTCTTGAATTGCCCTCCTTAAAAATCAAATTGCCCCCCTCTGGGGCGTGTGCTCCATGTTGAGAACCACGGTCCAAGCCCACTTTACCAGTAAATCACTCTAGCTTGGAGATATGTACGGATATGATAACCACCACAGGCTTCTCTTCTTCTAAATTCCATGAAGTAGAGGAGAAGATTGAGAGAGAGAGAGAGGAGGGAGAGAGAGAATGAGATTAAACTCCAGGGGATAAGGACTTTCCACCACTGGTATTTCCATCTCATTTGTAATTTTCTGCCATAAAAATCAGTGAAGCCCACTTAAAGATAAAGGTTTCCCTTGCTCGAAAGCCAGTCGTATCCGACTCTAGGGTGCAGTGCTCATCTCTGTTTCTAAGCCGAAGAGCCAGCGCTGTCTGCTTCTGCAGACGTTTTCGTGGTCATGTGGCAAGCATGACTAGACACCTTCCCACCAAAGTGGTCCCTATTTATCTACTTGCAATTTCTTGCTTTCGAACTGCTAGGTTGGCAGGAGCTGGGATGAAGACGGGAGCTCATTTCCATCCTGCAGTACTCAGGAATTGAACTGCTGACCTTCCGCTTCCCAGCCACTTGAGCCACTGCAGTCCCTAAGCCCACTTACGTATACACAAAAAAAATCATTGGGAGTATTTCACCTTTTTTGTTGTTTTTCAGCCGCACAATTGTGTCTGACACTTTGCAACCCCATGGACCACAGCACGCCAGACTCCTCTGTCATCTGCCATCCTCCGGAGTCTGTCCAGATCTACGCCCACTGCGTCAACGGTGCTATCTAACCATCTCATCCTCTGTTGCATCCTTCTCCTTTTGACTTTCTGGTCCAATGTAGAAAGGGACAAGGGAAGATATTTTACTGTCTGAGGCAAAGGACAAAAAGCATCCCTTTTTATCCATGTCCAAGGACCCACTAGACTGGCAGTTGAAACTTACAGGCAGTTGCATAGTGTAGCATACACCACTGCACCTGGTGGCAGCAGGCAAAGGGAGCGGTGAGGGAAAGTTGGATGGCACACACAGTCCTGCCCCCCAGATGTCTGCTGGGGGTGGGGAGTCATGAGGAGTGGGAAGGAGGCTGCCACTGCCATCCTCTCTAGTACCTGATACCTGATGCTGTTGTCTTATTCTAAATGCTCCAGAACTGAATGTACTGTACTTTACTCCAATGGGGAAGAGTCAGCTGCTACCCTGAGATACTTTGTGTTGGTTGCAAAATATGTCCAGTATTTTGTATAAAATTGGCACATGTTGATTCGTATGAGTGCACATCTATTGAAAATATTCTAAAATGGCTATGATTTAAACAGAAAAATAGAGTTACAATTGTAGCGATGTCTGGCCGCTAGGGCGGCGTTACGTCCCGGAGGAGACTGATCAATAAGCGATACGAGGCAAGGAAGCAGGATCAGATCAGTGATTATTGGGAAAATGCATACACCTTTTATAGATCAGAAGGCAGGTAGAAAAAACCGTCACCAGTGATTCAATCAAGTTACCTGTTTACTCAGGTTAATTGGGAAAACTCTTCAGGGGAAGTTAATTATGACAGGCAAACATTTGACAGGGGAAGCCCTATTGTTTCGGGCTTACTGGCTGGGCAAACATGGTCCCTGTTTGCGCCCGAGATTAACGCCAAGCCAGGGGGAAGAATGTTTGCCTAATTATACACAGGAGATGCAGGAGATAGCGTTCTGCCGGTCTGGCAGAGCCGCTGGTCAGGTCACGTTAATTGGGTGAATCAAACCCTATAGCCCTATAATTTATTCACCCCCCTTGATATGGCTGCCCACAGAGGCCACCGCTAGGAGCCTTCTCACTCAAGAGGCCTCTACCCGGCTGTCCCATGCCCAACCGGGCACGGGGAAACCATATCTCCCCTTACTTATTTATATTAAGAGCCTGAGCAGCGACCCTGCGCAGAAGTGGCACCAGCTGTTGGTCTGGAATGACGTCACGGGGTTTCCTTCTCCGGCGGCATCTTGAGATGAGTGAGGGAATACATTGAGCAAGACAGCAGACTGTAATGCCTAGTATGACCACCCCCACCACTACCTTGATTACCGTCTGGAGCCACCCCCATGGGATCCACGACCACATCCATTTCCATAGTGAGCTCCACCATGCCCCCCATGCAGAGCCTTCTGTGATGCCAGCCACTATAGAGTGAAGATCTTCGATCTGGTTTTGAATCTTACGAGAGTTGTCCGTAAGATTAAAGCAGCACATACCATGAAAAGACTCGCAGCCCAAGTGGTGAAGCAGTAGGAGGTAGTCGATAGCCGCTCGATTATCGAGAATGGCATGGCGAAGTTCCGCCTGCTCCTGATTGAGGAGCGCTATCGCTGAGGAGGTATGGTTGATGGCCTTTGCTAACCCGCAAGCCAAGCGACCAATCCTCTTTGCGTTGCCGACGGCTAAGCCTGGCACGCCAAAGATGCTGACTGCCAAGGAGAGATACTCGGCGGGTCTCATTACTCTGAAGCTGCTTTCACATGAGCTGTCTAACGTGGTGGTGCGAGTGTGCCGTATGAGTGAAGGGACATTGGATACATTGGAAACAATAGGAACATTGGGGCTTGGGGCAATCATATCCTTAGTGAGGAGCAAGAGTGTCAAGCGGCTAATACAACAAATAGCATCTGTAATATTAGCAGGAATGTAGTTAAACGTATACTGGTTACAAGTGAAGAACCACCCAGATGGTAGGGTGATATGTGCATATGGTGTGCCGCGCGGCACTGGGTCACTGCAAGTCCAATTGCCGCTGCCCACATCGAGGCATCGGCGCCGGGTTCGGCCGATTCCGGAGCAACCGGTAAAGTCATGGTTAGCCGCATCTCCCAACGGGCATATTCCGAGGAAGCCGCTGGGATGTACGGGCTGAAGAATCGCTTCACCAGCCAGTCCCCATCCCGGGGGTGTGCGCCTGGAGAATGACACACCGGGATGAGGCAGGTGCTGAGGATTGAAGCAGAACCGACGTCCTGTCTGAGGCAAAAATCGGACTGGTTGACGAGGCTTGCCAACCTTTCCCAAATGTTGTACTGCATGCGGGCACAAAGGTCTCCGCCCGGCATTAAATCGCTGGCCTCCAGTGAGGCGGCCTGAACGCCTCCCCCCAAAAGCAGGGTGAGGGTCAGGATGATGATGACTGCCATGGAGTTGGCATGGATCTGGGCGAAAACTGCAACCACGAAGCTCTCTGGTGTCAGCTCCTTTTCCTCGCGCTGGATGGCATGCTGGGCATCATGGCAGAGGGTCTTGACCATCCCCCAGGTTATCTTCGGTGGTGTCGTCCGCGACCGCGGTCTCTCCCGGCGGGTCCCCTCGGTCAGAGTGAGGTCCTCCATCTCCGGGATCGGGCTCTGGTCGGTCTGTGTCCATGCCATGTGGTTCCAAGTAGGGCTTGACGCACCGAGCTGGAATCCAAACGACACCTGTAGGGGACATAACTGCAGCATACCCTCTCCCCCATGTTATGAGCGGCACCGGGCCCCTCCAAGAAGGATCCGGTGGCACTCGGTACCGGACCATAGGTCGCGGGAGAGCTTCCGAACGGCGGAAATGCTTCTCCTGCGGCGTACAGTCCGAGAAAACATTAAGGTGATTGTAAGTGAACAATACCTTATTTAAGCAAAACTGTGCCTGTCCCTGTGATTTGGGGAGGGCTGGTGGCTCCCCCCTTTCTGTTTGTTTGTCAATGTAGGACTTTAGCGTCCGATTGACCCGTTCTACAATCGCCTGCCCTTGCGGATTGTAGGGAATCCCAAATGTATGCTTGATGTCCCATGTGGCCATGATGGCGGCCAACTGCCTGGAGCAGTAGGACGGGGCGTTGTCTGTTTTCACGTGCCACGGCTTGCCCATCGCCGCGATGCAGGAAAGGAGGTGCTGCTCCACGTGGGAGGCAGTCTCCCCCTTCTGCGCCGTGGCCCAAACGAACTGGGAAAAGGTATCAATACAGACATGCATGTATTGCCATCTACCAAACTGCGGCACATGTGTGACGTCCATCTGCCACACCTGATTGGCCTCTGTCCCCCGTGGGTTGACCCCCCACGAGGGCCCCCCCGGTGCCCCTGCACAATGCTGACAAGAGCGGACTATACCTTGGGCTTGGGAAAGGGGCAGATTGAACTGTCGGGCGAGTGCCTTGGCATTTTGGTGGAAAAAGGCATGACTTTGGATTGGAGTAGTAAAAACTCCCAAAACGGAACGTTGCTGAATTTCCTTTGCGGCCACGTCCGCTCTGCTATTGCCCGCGGAAATCGGACCCGGTAGGTCTTGATGACTTCGAATATGGGCAATATAGAGCGGCTCCGTGCGGTTTCGCAAATGAAATTGAGCGGTGAGGAACAGGCTAAGCAAGTTCTTGTCTATCGCGGGAGTGATGTAAGCTCCCGGTAGACTGTGGAGTAAATTCCTAACATACAGACTGTCAGTTATGATATTTAAACGTTCCTGGGCGAAGGTGTGCAAGGCAAGGTTCACGGCTGCCAACTCTGCCCGCTGAGCGGACTTCTGTGGAAGAGTTAGCAGCGTGCGCCAAGCTTCGCCCTCCTGCCAGGTCAGGACACCATATGTGCATCCCCCATCGGTAAAGACTGTCTTGGCCCCCTGAAGTGGGACCAGCGAAAGCAATTCGAACAAGCTGACTGTTCCTGTTTGGAGTGAAACGAGTCTGGGGTCCTTGGGCAAATGGTATGCTAAACTTCCAGTGAAACCCTCCAAAGCTATCGGAAGCGAATCACCTAGCTGCATTAACTGATGAATTTGTTCCTTGGTGAAAGGAACCACAATTTTGGCCAAATCATTTCCTGAAATGTCCCTAGCTCTCAGCCTGCCGCGGTAAATCACCGCGGAAACCAACTCTTGGGGCGGAACAATGTTCCGTGATGATGTGTTAGGCAAGTAGACCCACTCCACAATTTTCGCTCCCTTCTCTGAGTCTACGCCTAGCGCCCCGGTGAACATGGATCCTGACCGTACGATGTACAAATTCAGGATCGGGGCATATGGCCCCTGGGCGATCCTATCCACCCACCTCTGGCTGAGAGCTTGGTTCACTTTCTCGAGCGCCAAGCGCGCGTCTCGAGAAATTTTTATCCGGTCTGCCGGCTGCCTACCTAAAGTTAGCAGCGAGAAGAGCGGTTTCAGAAGATCCGTATCCAATCGGAAATACGGTCTGGCCCAATTGATGTTTCCTAAAACTTGCTGCAACTCTACAAGGGTAACTGAATCCTGTAAGTTTATCTGGGGCAAAACTGGTGCTGCAAAAGAGCGGAGAAGCCGATGACCCAAGTATGAGAAGGGCTCGGTCTTCTGCACCTTTTCCGGGGCAATGAGTAAACCTTTGTCCCCCAGGCTGGCCTGGAGGTCAGAAAATATTTCGCTGCCAAGTTGCGGCAACGCTACTAAAATATCGTCCATGAAGTGACACACAATAGCTTTAGGGTAAAGGCTTCGGAACTTAGCCAGCGCGTTGTGAACATATATTTGGCACAGGGTGGGCGAATTGAGCATGCCCTGTGGCAAATATTTCCACGCGTAATGCTGCGTGGGCTCGCTGTGGTTCACAACCGGCACTGTAAAGGCGAACCTTTCCCGGTCCCTGGGGTCTAAGGGGATTGTATAAAAACAATCCTTGAGATCTACGACTAGAATCTCCCACCCCTCGGGAATCATATTAGGATTTGGGATACCGCATTGAAGCGGGCCCATCGGCTGAATGCATTTATTGATCTCTCTGAGATCGTGGAGGAGTCGCCACTTCCCCGACTTCTTCTTAATCACAAAAATTGGCGAATTCCAGGGACTCGTGGACTGCTCTATGTGTCCTGCGTCTAGCTGTTCTTTCACTAGCTGCTTGAGGGCAACTAATTTCTCTCCCACTACCGGCCATTGTTCTACCCAGACCGGAGTATCGGTGAGCCATTTAAGTGGCAACGCCATTACCCGAAGGTAAGGGTGGCACCGTACTGCTGGAGAATGTCTCGCCCCCAAAGATTGACGTGCACGTCAAGAATGTGCGGCCGAATCACCGCTGTGCCGTCAGCCCTTGGGATTGTGACTTCTACCCACTCTCGGCTCCTAAACGCTTCCTGAACGCCACCTACCCCCCACACATCGGAGACCGGCTCAATGGCCCACTCCTTCGGCCACTGGCTTCTGCTTATCACGGTCACATCCGCTCCGGTATCGAGTAACCCTGAGAACACTCTTTTGTTCAAAAATACCTCGATAACGGGGCGCTGCTTCCACTCAATGTTGGTCTCCACTGTCGCTAAGACCTGGTATCCTTGCACTGCCTCACTCGCGCTCGAGCGGTCTGCGAAACCGGGCTCTGAGCTGTCACCGAGCCTTCTCGGGCTGCCTGCTGGCGAGTGACAAGGAACCATGATCAGTTGCGCTAAGGTGTCTCCCTTGTGGATAACTTGGGGCAGGTGTGTCCAAAGTTGGACCTGGAGAACGCCTGAAAAATTCGAGTCAATGACTCCTGGAATTATGAAAATTCCACGTGCTCCAGCTACACTACGGGGCAAAACTAAGCCTATGAAGCCTCTAGGTAGGGGTCCCATGTACTGAGAATCGACTAGATAGACTGTGCCTGGCAGATCGCATGTAACGTCCGCCTGGCAAGCCAATTCTAGCCCTGTGCTACCCTTGGGGCTGGCCTGTGCCCTAGCAGTGCCTGGAACGTGTTTGGAACCTAGTCTGATTCTGGGGAGTTCTGGATCTGGGTGAAGGAAGCCTCTGTTTGGACTGGGGCCAGAGACGTGCCCGGATTCCAGTTTCCCGAACTCGGACAATACCTGGCCCAATGATAGCCTTTCTTGCACTTCGGGCAGGGGGTGTTCGGAGCCTTGGGACGGCCGGACTTTTGTCCTCCTCCCTTGAATCGGCACTCCCTAGCGAAGTGTCCGACCTTGCCACAGGAGTGGCATGCCCCTCTGGTCTTGCTGTTACCCTGAGGTCTTTTCCCCCCCTGCACCGCTGCCGCTTGTAAGACTTGTAAGAGTCTGTGCCAACGTCGGAACATGCTCGGATCATGTCCGTTAAGGTTATGTCGGGGCGATTGCCCATGGACTGCAAGATTTTACGGCAGTCCAGGTTGGCGTTGTCCTTTGCTAGCTTGATCATGAGCTCTTCCTGGGCTTGCTCATTCTCAATCTGCCTGCTAATTGCCTCTTCCAGGCGATTGATGAAGTCCATGTAGGGCTCCTGGGCTCCCTGCTTAATGGCGGTGTAATTCTTTGCCGTTTTGCCAGATGCTGGGACCTTGAAGTATGCCCTATAGGCAGCCTCGGCTGACATTTCTAGGGTGGCGAGAGGCAAGTTGATCTGAACATTGATGGGCTCATAGTTACCAGAGCCATACAATTGCTCAGGAAGCACCGCGCCTCCCATCCTAGCAGCCCGAGTTTGAGCCTCTAGGCGAAACTCGCTGTCCCAAATCATGTACTGGCTAGGGGTTAGCATCATCCTCATGACGGCTTTCCAATCATGAGGAATCCACATGGTGGTCTCGCACACTTGCCGAAGCGTGCCCCTCGTAAAACGACTTTGGAGCCCTGTCTCTGAAATTGCTTTCCGTAAAGCCATGAGAAGCTTGTACGGGACTGGGGAGTGTACTACCTGCTGTGCGCCCGTGAGCGCGTCCATCTCCATGCGGATTGGACAAATCTGTCTAAGTTCAGCTAGCTGTTCTGCTGACAATTCCCCCTTCTTTAGCTCTATCTCAGCTGTGCGCTGAAGGGCACTCTTCGCGGCTAGGGAACCTGGAGCTGTCAGAGAAGCGCCTGCGCTTCTCATTCCTTGCATTCCTTCGGTGACGTCTGCAGCTGTCACCGCGGGAAGGCTCCCTACGCTACTCTGCTGATAGCTAATTGACGGATAGAGCGCCGTGGGCGCAGTCGGTCCGACTGGCTTGCCTGATGGCTCAACTAACGGGGGTTCTTTGGCCTCTATCCGGACTGGTTCGATCTGCTCTAAGAGTCTCCTACACTTTCTCCATGTACTAACTATCCCTCCTGGAGCTTTCGGGGGTTGCTGAATGCAGTCTCCTATCTGATCCCAGAGCTTCAGGGTTAACGTACCTACTTCTGGGTAAAGTAGGCAGTGTTCCCCGAGGTACGCCAAAAGTCTCACTAATTCCTTGCTGTGAAATCGTAATTTAAATACCCTGGCCAGGATCTTAAACTCCTCCTCTCGAGTTTTTTGGCTAGCGGACGGACTTGGTCTATGAGAACAAGTCCCCATATTACCTGCAGTTGGGTCTCCGGAAGTTTCCTCCTCGGGACGAGTCGACGCGTCTTGTCAGGCAATAGGTTCGGGCGTCTAGTGTCTGGGGTAGACCTCGGAGCGTGGACCTTCCGCCACGGGCCCTTCTAACGGCCTCTGCGATGTCAGGGGCTCACAGCCTGCCCTGAGCGGAACGCGTTTCCCTCTATGGCAACCTTCCTCGAAAGCGGGAGCAAGCTGTAGGAATGCCTCTCTGGAATGCCTCGCCGCAGGCCACTTCTCCGATCGGCTGGCTGCCGGTCGGAGCGCCGCGCTGTCCTCCGGGGTGACGGGTCGCGGTTCGAGCGTAGAACCGGACCGCGTGGTTCGCTACTCACGAGTAGACCTCTCCGGGGTCCTTTACTCACGAGTAGAATCACGTTGGGGGTCACCAGATGTAGCGATGTCTGGCCGCTAGGGCGGCGTTACGTCCCGGAGGAGACTGATCAATAAGCGATACGAGGCAAGGAAGCAGGATCAGATCAGTGTTTATTGGGAAAATGCATACACCTTTTATAGATCAGAAGGCAGGTAGAAAAAACCGTCACCAGTGATTCAATCAAGTTACCTGTTTACTCAGGTTAATTGGGAAAACTCTTCAGGGGAAGTTAATTATGACAGGCAAACATTTGACAGGGGAAGCCCTATTGTTTCGGGCTTACTGGCTGGGCAAACATGGTCCCTGTTTGCGCCCGAGATTAACGCCAAGCCAGGGGGAAGAATGTTTGCCTAATTATACACAGGAGATGCAGGAGATAGCGTTCTGCCGGTCTGGCAGAGCCGCTGGTCAGGTCACGTTAATTGGGTGAATCAAACCCTATAGCCCTATAATTTATTCACCCCCCTTGATATGGCTGCCCACAGAGGCCACCGCTAGGAGCCTTCTCACTCAAGAGGCCTCTACCCGGCCGTCCCATGCCCAACCGGGCACGGGGAAACCATATACAATTCACTCTAATGAGGAAGACCATGACCCGATGACCTTAATCACGTGGAAACTGTTTATGGGCAATTATAAGTCTTCCTCAACCTCCTTTTCAGGACTTGTTATCTTCACATTGGATTGGGTTGAACAGCATTTCCTACTATCTGCTCCCAAACTAAGCCTAGTCAGGCCTACATTGGCAAGCACCTAAGAGGAGGAGTGTACCTGGATGCATAGGATAGAAAGATCAATCAAACTGCAATCCTCCTGCATGTCATCTCCATTATCGTGGGAATTTGACTAACAGATCAATCAAGGTTATTCCATTTCTGCTTAACTTCAGGTCTTAAAAGCCAGGACAAACTAGAATACTTCTAGGAGATATTTAGGTTGAAATTTGGATAGATGAGACCTACAACAAATATGGCACTATGAAATGTTTACTATCTTGGCGTCTGCTATACTCTGTTTCAAGCTATTTCATGCAATGTTGTTCTCTTTGCCTCTTACTAATTTTACATTTCCCCCTTCAACAAAATATTCAGGTTTCTGTGGCAAACAGAGAGAAAGCTGTAGAGATTCCGGAGAACTGCTGAAGTTCAGTTACGATATGGGAAGTGTGATGAAGCCTGTGTTGCTGTCCTGATCTATTTCCTGGTGAATCCATTTTCCTGACTCATGCTTTTTTCCCCCCTTTTACTTCTTTTTTGAAAAATGCTGTATCAGTGTAAATTATCAAGCACACCACTTTTATGAGAGGCATTCAAAAGGGCAATCTGGGAATATGAGAGAGAAATAGCTTTACTGATGCACCCTAAAAGACAAGATACTGACCTGAGAAATTAATAAGTAAGTGGGGATTTTTTTTTTTTTGCCTTCTGACCTGCCTGAAATATCCAGAGAAAAGATATGAGAAAACCCTTAATAATCAAACTAACAGATTAGAGGTCAGTTAGATGTCTTCAAAAGCTCCCCAAAGGGGCATAAAAAGGGTAATCTCATCCCATTTGCCCTCAATGGGGCCAAACACAACTTTATTCGGGTACTGAGCACACTTTACAATTGTGCAGCAGTGCCTTATGTACAACTTGGGGAAGGATACATTTTGCCGGGAAACAATTGGGTTGGTTGCTGAAACTGGGGAGAGAGTGGGGTGATCCTTGACTGGAGACCATTTGCACATCTCAAGGTAGAATGGTGCGAACCCCAGTCTCGCGATAGTTCAACTCTGAGAAGAACTCAAAATGGAGGATCACTTTATTGAACAGCATTAACACAACATTACAGACACAACAGTGCTCATTTCTGTTTATAGCTAAAGAGCCAACGCTGTCTGTGTCTGCAGATGTTTTGATGGACATGTGGTAGGCATGACTAAACACGGAATGCTACAGTATCTACTTTCCCACCAAAGTTGTCCCTATTTATCTACTTGCAATTTCTTGCTTTCAAACTGCTAGGTTGGCAGAAGCTGAGACAGAGATGGGAGCTCACTCCAGTGTGCGTCACTTGGGTCTCAAACTGCTGACCTAATGACCTTACAGTCATCTTATTCTGCATCTTAACCACTAAACCTACTCCATATCTCTCTTAACACAGAGGTTAATTATAACAGCTCATTTCTATCAACAGACTTCAACATAAAACAGTCATGCAAAAGCTGGGTAAAAAATACAACCACAGCATGCCATTGAATTCAGAATCACTTTGCACTAGTCTCTAGGGAACTGCAGTGGCTCAAGTCGCTAAGACACTGACTGGGAAGCGGAAGGTCAGCAGTTCGATTCCCGAGTACTGCAGGACGGAAATGAGCTCCCGTCTTCATCCCAGCTCCTGCCAACCTAGCAGTTCGAAAGCAAGAAATTGCAAGTAGATAAATAGGGACCACTTCGGTGGGAAGGTAACAGCATTCCGTGCGCTCCGGTGTCTAGTCATGCCTGCCACATGACCACGGAAACGTCTGCAGAAGCAGACAGCGCTGGCTCTTCGGCTTAGAAACAGAGATGAGCACTGAACCCTAGAGTCGGATACGACTGGCTTTCGAGCAAGGGAAACCTTTACCTTTACCTTGCACTAGTCTCTAGAATGTGTTGTCATCTTCAGCATTTGTCCTACAGGTAATGCATTTAGTGATGCCGGTGAGAACTTATTCCAACCATCCAAAGTTGCACATGTGGCTTCAAGTGTGCTGTGCTTCTGTAGCACAGCAACTGTACCATTCATATATATTTGACAATTTTTAAGTGACCCATTCAACAGCACTATAAATCCTTTATGAGAAAGCACTTAAAACCTACAATAAATAAAAATAGATTTGAAAGTCTGTACTGTACCCCTTTATGTAAATCAATCACAAGGGGCATCTATACCTATAAAAGAGAAATATCCCTGTGTGCATCCTGGAAAGGCTTCCACACCACTTAACTGTCCCAGTCCAAACTGTGCACACACTTACCTGCCACGGGAGAGATGGTTAAGATGTGGGTCCCAGGGCCTGAGGTGGGCCCTGCACCCCGCAAAATGGTAAAAGGAATGGAAACTACAACTCCCAAGGAAATAGAATGTTGGAGAGAGCTGATTTGCATGTTGGACTGTGATTGGTTGAGAGTGAATGACTGATAGGGAAAGGTCCTGGAATTCCTGAGAAAACCTAGATCTATAAAACAGATGCGGATGGAACAACCCCATTCCATGTAAGCCTCTATAGCCCAGGAATGAGACACTTTCAATGTACATCACTGCTGTGTGAGTGAGAGACAGGGTGTGTGTGTGTGTGTGTGTGTGTGTGTGTCTGTGCGTGCGTGCGTGCGCGCATGCAAGAAAATGCATGAGACAGTGGGTTCTGGGTCAGTCACTGGTGTGTGTGTGTGTGTGTGTGTGTGTGTGTGTGTGTGTGTGTGTGTGTGTGTGTGTGTGTGTGTGTGTGTGTGTGTGTGTGTGTGTGTGTGTGTGTGTGTGTGTGGATGTGTGTGCCTGAATGAGAGAGAGAGAGAGAGAGAGAGTCTGTGTGTTGGGGTAAATCATGGTCTGAAAAACCTACACATACAACAAACACACCCTGGCCAAGGCAATCAGCTAGTCTGTAATAAGGGAGGCCTCCACCAAGACAATCCAGATTCTTTCACAAAACAGCTAGACTGATTTTACAAACCAACAACCTAAGATTCCAATAGTAAACTCAAGAGCTGGGCAACTTGACATAGATGGAGAAGATCTCTTATTTACCTTGGGGCTTAAGAATGTAGAATTTATAAATCAGTACTATTGCTTTAAATTGGGCCAAGAAATGCAGTGGTTGCCAGTGTAACTTGTACACTTGTGATGTGCCACTGCCTAGCCATTATTAACATTAATGCATATACATTTCACATTTGATGAAGATTCTAAAGCAGATT
The DNA here is from genome assembly GCA_035047345.1 of Bradypodion ventrale. Taxonomy (NCBI): domain Eukaryota; kingdom Metazoa; phylum Chordata; class Lepidosauria; order Squamata; family Chamaeleonidae; genus Bradypodion; species Bradypodion ventrale. The sequence goes on from JAWDJE010000004.1 coordinate 62,377,185, forward strand.
AAAAGGCAACTCATTATAATAATGTAGTGTAGCATCTATAATTTAGGATTTATCCTGTGTATTTGATATTATGTATTGTCAAGTCACTTCCAACATATGAATGAATGAACAGTAAAATGTACTGTCCCCAACAGTCCTTCTCAGCTCCTACATACTGAAGGTTATGCATTTCTTCATGGAGCCAAACTATTTCATATTTGGTCTTCCTCTTTTCCTCCTATCTTCAGTTTTTCTAACAAATCTTACCTTTCGAGCAAATCTTGCCATCTCATGATGTGTCCAAGGGATGACAGCCTCAGTTTTGCCTGATCCATTGTCTACCTATATCTAAATGAGCACACATAGAAGATACCTGTACAGTTTTCAAATAATATTTTTAAAGATATACAAAGATTAAGTTCATAATTATTTCTGTGGGTAAAAGAAAATTCTGAACAACATTGAATAGAACACGACAGTGCTGAGCAATAGTCTTATCTGATAGAATAAATTGAAGACAAAATGGAAATATTACACTGAAAAACTACACAAGAAGAAAGACAGAGATGACTTCCTTCCAGAATTTACCAATATACAGTATGTGCATTCAGTAAGTATTAGCTAAAAATTGATTTGGCAGGATAGAGTGATAAACCAGGATTCCTGAGAACTGGGTATGTGTTCATGCCTGGCCATTGAAATCACTGGAGTAGTAATACAGGGAAACCATTCCCATACCTCTAAAACTCAATTTGGATTTCTATTATAGAACAATGAAGGTAAAAACAAGCCGTCTCAATAACAGTTTATTCTCCAGAGCAATTTTGGCCTTAAATGGAAACTCTGGACTCTGAAGTCATGTTATCTTATTTTAAAATTTTAAATTTTTTAGATTTTTAATTTTTAGGATTTTCGAATTTTGGAATTTTGAAATTTTAAAATTTTTGAAATTTTAAAGTTTTGAAGTTTTAAAATTTTTTAATTGTACTGTATGGTACTATCATAATTAGTGTTTCTGTAGCTGTTTTAAATTAAGGGGTATGCCTTATTCGAGTTGATATATAGCAACCGAGAAATTTCATTGTTCCCGCAAGGGGATGATGACAATAAAGATTTATCTTTATCTTTCTTTTATCTATTACTATTATTGGATGCAACTTGACAGCACATAACAAAAGTTATAACAAATGAATATTTAATTGATTTGTAATTAATAATTAATATGTGCAGTCATGAGACTATTCCTGCCCAGGTAAACCTTTATTTGCATGCATGTGTGTTGCTCTTTAGATGCTCTACTTTTCTTGTTGCTTCATATTTTCTAAATGCTCTACCTTTCAAAAATCAGAAGGAAAAGCAACAGCCTTAAGTAGATCTGTAGAGATTTAAACAAGATAAAGCCATTCTCTTGCTTCAAAATAGGGAGCATTGTCCTAAAGGAATGACATGTTCAAAAATGAAAATACATTCTGTTCTGTTTCCCCACAATGAAATTTACAAGAAGCAAATTATGTAAAAAGGGAGGGTGACCAATTTTACATCGAGAGCAATTTTACTTCACATAAAGGGAAAAGGTTGACATTTAGTTTAGAAAATTCATCATCAATATCCTGAGGAAATGAGGAAGGAAATTTGTGTTGCTTTGGGGTATAAATTGGAGCCAATCAAGGTGATGGGCAGATCTGGTTTCCTGCAAATTCAAGCTAAACCAGAAAGGAACACGCTAAAGATATGAACCATCTCACAGTATTTACATTGCTGTCCCTGGTGCTCAACTTGCCAAATGCACATCCTCGCCTTGCAGAAAACAGCTGTAAATTTTTTGCACACAACCTGCCTCACAGGCTGCGAGAGCTGAGAGTCACTTTTGATAAGGTTAAAGATTATTTTGTAAGTATGACTTTTCATCATATTTTGCATATGGAACTTAGGAAGAGAAGTAAACAGAAATGCTTTCTTTTGCAGCAGTTTAAGATAGGTGATCTTGCGGTGTGGAGATAGTGAGAAGTAAATAATTTGGGACACAAATTCTATGGGAAATGAGTGCCAAAGAGATAATTTTCCAGCAAATTTGTGTTTTTGGTTGCCGCTACAGTCCAATGGAAGAACTCATCCTGGCTTGCTTCCTTGTTACAAGAATCTATTTTATGTTATACTGAATATTCAAACTTTGTTATTTATGAAGAGTTAACACTAGAGATCTATATTATCAGTATTTAGGCAGCAGTATGGGGATTGTGTTTAAAGAACTGCTATAAACACCTGGTTTAGTCTGAGCATTTTAGTTCATTTTCATTGGAAACATGTAGATGTCAATCAAATGTAAACCACTAACTCTAAAATTGGCATCCTGTGCAGATAGAAATTCTGTAACAAGGTTAGTCACGGCTATTACATATCAGCAGTTACAGTGAGGAACTCCTTCAGATAAAAAATTGTTTCAGATCTGAGGATACCTCTGGCAGAAGTGTATAACAGGTTCTCCATTGGCTGTACTGATAATTTAAATCAGAGATTCTCGACCTGAGGCCCGCGGCATCATTTCATGTGGTCCCCCACCGCCTCCACCACACCCAGAAGTGCCATGTGGTGGAGGAAGGGCAAAATGGCTGTCCGGTCCCTGACGTTTTCTGAAGGAGCATGACCCAGCCCCCAGCTTTAAAAGGTTGAGAACTCCTGATTTAAATCATTCTTATTTTCCTAAGTAAATATTTGTGTTCATGTTTGTCTGGGGTAATAAAACTGATATCTCATTGTTTTTTCTTCCAGCAAACCAGAGATGATATGCTAGATGTCATGTTGTTAAAAGAAGATTTATTGGTAGATTTCAAGGTGAGATTTCAGTTGTTTTAAACATATCATCTGGAAGTAAGATCAGTGGTGGGCTCCAAAAAATTTTTACTATCACACTGTGGATGTGGTATAATGGGCATGGCCAGGGGGAAAGCCCTGCATTGCACCCAAATTAGGACTACTTTATTTCAAAACTTGGATGGGCACACCCACATTTAAACAAGCATTAACAATTAAGGGCAGGAATTGACTGCTGTGTTGGGTGTCTGGTGGCCACACAAACCACCCTGAATACCAAAGAATGGCAAAAGAAAAAGAAGACAGTAATGAGAAGTGGTAAGAAGTACATTGGCTGGCTGATTAGCTCCATGTGTTAGATATATGGCAGAGGAGGCAAATAACTAGAGTAGAGCTAGTCCCTTTAGTTTTGGGTAAACTGCACAATCCCAGGATACCTCCATAAAAAAGCAACCAGTAAACAATGTCTAAGTATTTTTACTTAGAAAACCCTGGTAGGAATTATCAAAAGACTGAATTGAGCTGCTAGCATATTATTATTATTATTATTATTATTATTATTATTATTATTATTATTATTATTATTATTATTAGTATTAGTATTAGTATTAGTATTAGTATTAGTATTAGTATTAGTATTAGTATTAGTATTAGTACCAGTTTTTTTAAATAAGAATTTCAGCTGTGAAATGATGGGAGATACTCTATTTATGAGGTAACTTGCCTCCGCTGTAGGCTTCCAGGAGCGGCAATGCATCTTTTTCCCCATAAAAAGAAACAGCTGGGGAGATTTAAAAATGGCCTTGAGTCTATGTTGTGTTCTAAAGCATGTGCCTTTAAACAATGTACCTATCCATGTGTATCCAATATAACCTTTTCCATGTGTAACATTGTAACCTCAGCTGCATCTCTGTAACCTTAATAGGACGCGAGCTAGTGACCACTAGATGGCAATAGCGAGCGTCCAAGCTCATTGGTCCAAGACTCACCTAAGAGCAACAGCGCGGGAAGATTCCCGCCATCACCTTCACCTGGACAAGAAGGGCGTGACCTGAAATGACGTCACGCGTACAGTAGCCAATAGACTGTCAAGGAGCCACATTCAAATGTATAGCCACTGTATATATTGAGCTGTTCGTCCGCCATTACCACATGTTCCCTCTGACCAGCATGTAATAAAGTTGTGTTAAGCCAGCTCTTCGGCTGTCCTGGTGTCTTTGGTCCAATACACTAAAGTCTACATTGGCCACCCAATCTGTGGAGTAACAAACAAATACGGTTCCATGAGCATCTGAATCTGTAAGGAGTTTAGGCTGATGGGTGGGGGAAGATGATTGGCCTTGCTGATGCATCATTTAGTGGAAAGCAATTCTGAATTTTAAAAAATAAAGCTGTTTATTGTTTCAGAATTTCCATATGGCCATCTCAATCCAGGGAACCAGTTCTCAATGCATTCTTGAGATGTCTTCTTTATGGTCTCTTTCATTAATTCTGTAGAGTTTTCTCCTTTCTTTTTAGGGACACTTGGGGTGCCAGTCTGTGGCAGAAATGATCCAGTTTTATCTGGAAGATGTCATACCAAAAGTGTTCACCAGCAGTGAGGTTGAGCAGAATGTTGGGTTTCTTGGCAATATGCTGCTGGATCTCAGACATACCATCAAGCGGTGTGTAAGTATCTTTTTACTCCTTTTCTAAACTGATTCCACTGGATAGGTAGATTATAAATCCCATGAGAAAATCACCACGGTATTGCCATATTTCTGCCTTTGCTGTGTGGTGTAGGGAAAAGAAGCAGTTCATCCAAAGACTGGTCAAGTAGAAAATGTCCACCTCGTACAAAAAGTAACAAAGAAGATGCCCAACAGTGTCAAAATTCTACCACAAATAGGAGGAGGATTGGTATACTGACTTTGTTCTATAAACTGGACAATCTTCTCTACAATCAGACACTCCTGAGACTTGAGGTTCTCTATTTGCTTCAACAATTTCTACAAAGAAGAAAAAATACCAATCAAATTGGCTTTGAGATAGCTATTTTCAGTTTTAAAAGCCCAGTGATACATTTGTTCCAGCTATGACCTTTTCCTTGTCTTGTCTACAGTAGTCTCTGTATAAGCAGATACATACCTGAGTAACATGAAGAAGTTGGGCTGAAGCTCCACACAGCATACTTCTTACACATGACCCATGGATTCAATTATCTATGTTCAGTGCTGAACTCTCCCTTAAAAATTTGTAAATCCTTACCTAATAGCAGCTGGTTCTATATGCTGTGAAGACATAAACTTCAGCTGTTCTCAGCCCCATGGCCCAAAATTGCTTTACTGTGGTAATCTCTGCAGTGTGTCATCTGGTCACAGTATGACTCAGAGAGCAAGCACAAAATGACATAAAGAAAACTTTGCTGTTTAGTACACTAACAGGAAAAACCTTTTTGAAAATCTCTTATTCTGGACTAAGGGATAGTCATCAACTTACTTATTTGAGTATGGGGGTAAAAAAAATAGAGAAGCTGTTTTATAAATCAAGGAGCGAGTAGAAGTATCTGCTCCCCTCCACACCATAATCAGGCTGGAATTCATTACCAAGCAAAATACATTGGAGCACTGTGATTGTAACCAGATGAATAATTATTAAGAATGGAAGGTAGTGCATTTTAGTGTTGTATCTTCAAGTATAAGGTCTGAGAGGCAGAAATTATTTACATCAAATTGAGTTCCACTTTCCTTTTGGATTGTAATCCTGTGATGAGAACTAAGATTCCCAGATTTTCACTACATTGCAGTTCCCAAGTTTACTAGGGAGATACTATTAATAGTTATGTATAGAGGTGATATTTATGATGCAACTGTTTCAAAGTTTAACATCTCAGTGACCAGGTGAAAAAAGGGACAGCTTGTTCACTGCTAATATTAATTTTTAAACAGTCATGTATAGCAAATTTTAGAAGGTATGGTTTATTTACAAATGGATCTTAAAAGCCTGCTGAAAACCCTTTTAAATTCATGCAAACCTTGCCTTTCTTACTATTCAGTATCTTTAGATAGAATTTGCTGTCATGCCATGCTGGCGTCAAGAGTATATAATGGGGCAGTTGGTTACTTAGTATCAAATTGGGTGAAGCAGCAGGAGACCACCATTAATGGAAAATAAAAGCATGTATCCCAAAAGCTCAGGATCTCTATGCATGCGTTCTGGTTTGGTTGATAACTACTCTAGAATTTGATGCATGTCCCTATTAGCATCAAAAGAAGTACAGTATATAGCTTGTTCGGTGCTACCTAGACAAGCAACATAAAATTGATGTGCATGTCTCAAGGTCACCTCCAAGTATAGACATTAATAGCACTGGTGGGCTATTGTACATTTGAGTAGAGTTCTGAATATATTATCCAAAAGTAATCCAGTGCATTCATGTTCCTTGTGCTACGTCTTTCCAGCATAGATTTTTCATATGTGAAGAGAAGAATGATACAATAAGGAATATAAAGGAAACATACAAAAAGGTAGGTTTCTGCATTGCTAAATATACCTCTCAGTTATGATTTTATGGAACTCACTAGAAGTTTTGTCACTGCCTTTATTATGTAAGCCTGTGAATGAGTCATACTTTCTTCTTACATGCTTCTAGAGCTAAGTGCAAAGCAAAGACAACTCATGCCTCTTTCCTATTTCAAACATTTCAGTAATAGCATTCAAATTGGATTATCCAGAAGATTTGGAGTACTGTACTGCCATTCGAGGTAGATTTGCTTTTCAGGGCTACCACTGAATGCAGGAAAAGAGGGAAAGAATTTAGACAACACAGAGTTTATAGCCCAATATTGCATCCAAACACAGGGTTCTGGCCATCAGCCAGAAAACATAGTGCACAAAGTTGAGGCCATCAGGCAGGACCTAGACTCTACTTCTAATACAGTAGGTCAGGCTGTGATGTCTAATGAGCTGTCTGGTCTTAATTCTTGTGATCACTTTCAGTCTGTGTCATCTGAGGAGGCAGACAAGGCACTTGGAACGCTGTAAACACACGAGCTCTCATTTTTAACCTTGCTCATTGTGGCTAGTAAAATCCACAAGGGTTCTTGGGGAGTGGTTGCAGAACATCATTAATTCTTCACTGGAGGAGGGCAAGTTGCTATCCTGTTTGAAAGATAGTTATTTGACCACTTCTCAAATCTAGCTACAGAGCCAAATCTAGCTACAGAGATTTTAGATAACTATAGAACTGTAGCAAATATCCCCTTTTGGGGCAAGGTCATCAAACAAATAGTGGTAGATCAACTGCTGGCATTCTTCAATGAAACAAACTGCTTGGATCCATTCCAGTCAGGTTTTAGGCCTCATCATGGCACTGAGACTGCATTGGTCACACTGCAAGATGACCTTTTCCAGGAAAGCAGACAGAGGAGCTTTATCTCCCTGCTGTTGTTTAATATCTACATGAAATCACTGGGAGAGGTCATTAGGAAAGTCAGGGTTTGGTGTTTCCAATATGCAGATGACACCCAACTCTTTTTCTCCTTTTCATCATCTGCAGTTGATGTATTCTGAAATATTGATGAGTGTCTGAATTCGATAATGGAATGAACAAACCTAACAGCCTGAAACGAAAACCTGATTAGATGGAGGTTTTGTTTGAGCAGTCATCTCCCCGATTAGGAGGCCTGGTCCCTACCCTGGTTGGAACTACTCTTACCCCTTGGGACTGGGTTCATAACCTGGGAGTCATTATGGACCCATTACTCTCTTGTGGACAACAAATAGCTGTGGTGTACAAAGCTGTTTTTCCCCAGCTCTGGCAGATTGCGTAGTTACGCTCCTGCTTGGACAGATGTTCTCTCATAACCCTGACCCACTCGTTGGTAATGTTCCAGATTGACTACTGTAATGCTCTCTATGTGGGGCTGCCCTTGTGTCTGATACAGAGATTACAACAGGTCCAGAATGCAGTGGCTAGGCTGGTGACAGGAATAAATTAATTCCATCATATTTCCCCAGCGTTGGCAGGCCTGCACTGGTTACCTGTTGCCTACCATGTCAGATACAAGGTGTTGGTGTTATCATATAAGTCCATATATGGTTTGGGATCTAGTTATCTGTCGGAGCATCTCTCTCTCAGAACAACTCCCTGCATCACCCGTTCATCACAATCTACTCAGGTCCAGGTGCCAACCCTGAGGATGGCTAGAAACTCTACAACTAGAAACAGAGCCTTCTTGGTGGTGGCACCAATGCTTTGGAATGCACTATCCATGCAGCTGCACCAGACCCCATCCCTGGATATTTAAAAAAAAACAATTTAAAACTTTCCTATTCAAGAAATCATTTAAGAATATTACACCCTAGAAAATAAACTAGCTTGTCAGTTGACCCTGTGTGCCCATGGACACCAGGTATTTTATTTTAATTTTCTGATGTATTTATTTGGTTGTTCTATTTTATTTTGTTGTTTGTTTTATTTATTGTGTTATTTTGTTACTTGTATGTGGACCACCCAGAGTGGGAAATATCCCAGATGGGCAGTATTAAAATGCAATAAATGAATAAATGAATGAATGAATGAATGAATGAATAATATTCAACATTATGGCAATTTGTAAATAACAATAATTCCTCTCCCTTCACAGCTGCAAGATAAGGGTATCTACAAAGCAATGGGAGAATTTGACATTTTCATCAACTACATGGAAGAATATCTTATAATGAAACTGAGACAATGAAACCAGGAGTACTTCAATGGAAACTGCTAGCTTTTCTTTTTTTAACTTTTTAATTTAAGCACTAGATGGGAAAATGTTACAGAAACCCAGTTACTGTGTATAATAATATTTTTTTTACTAAAAGAGTTTATTTATTAACACAGACATATCAATTTTGTTAATTCTTTACATTTTGTCAAAATGGAAGGCCTGTTACATAATTTATTGCTTGATGGTTTTATGTATTATTATCCTATTAGAGACATTTAAAGTGTAATTTTTTTGATGAAATTCTTTTTACAATATAAACTATACCACAATGGTCTGACATGTATTTGCATTCTATTTAAGTAAGAAGGACTCACTATAAGTAGGAGGAACTACTGTATACTGCTCATTCTAGTTCATTTTTGTTAATAATGACCACCTGCAACTATTCCAATTTTATATTATAATTAGCAGGGGCTTCCCGGTTTTGCCCGGGAGGACCCAAGTGAGTCTGAGAAGGCTCCCGGGTGTGGTGTACCCGATGCAGTCCCTGTCGGATGTCCCTCGTTCCCCCCTGGCCACCGTATTCCCCGCCCATCGTCTTCCTTATCTGGGCATGCTGCCTCTGGCTTGCCTGGCTCGGGGCATTGTTCTCCTGGAGTTCCTGCATGGCAGCCTCTCTCGTGCACACAGAAGTATTTTCCCCCTCTGTCCCTCACTTTCTTGCCCTCTCTCACTTTTTCACTCATGGATGGTGAACCCCAAATTCCCAAGCAGTGTTCTAAGCCTCTGTCAGGCTCTCATTGTGGGCTGTGTCCAAGGCCATCGCTGCTGTGATGGCCATGGTGGCTGCCTGTGGTGGCCTTGCCACTGCTGCCTCACGCTATCTGCCCAGGGGCATTTGAGCCCCCGGCCACGTTCTGTGCCCATGCTGGCAGTTGGTTTGCCGTGCTTGCGACTGTCGCACCGCCTTTTCCTCTCTCGGCCCAGCCTCCCTGATTGGCTGGGGCTTGGCGCAGTGGCTGGTGGGTGGCGTAGGTTTTGTTTGCTTTTTGTGGGGTGCAGAGCCCCCCAGGGCGGTCCGGTCCCCGACAGTGCCCGGATTGGTAGCTGCCGCGTTCTGTGCCTGCGCAGGCAGTTGCTTTGCTGTGTGCATGACCATCACCCCGCCTCTTCCTCTCTTGTCCCAGCCTCCCCGATTGGCCGGGGCTTGGCGCAGTGGCTGCTGGGAGGCATAGGTTTTTTTGCTTTTGTGAGGCACAGGGGCCCCCAGGGGGGCCGGACCCTGACAGTGCCTGGAGTGGTAGCGCAAGGTAGGAGTGTGCCAAGTTTGGGGGGGGGGTGATCCAGGGATGCAGATTTCTATACCAGACATGCCACCCACACCTTTGCTTTATAGGTATATAAGATTCTTTCAGCTCTTCCTAGAGATGCCAGGAATTGAATTAGGCACTTTCTGTAATTCTTTCTGGACTAAGTTATGAGCAATGTGATCCAAAACCCAAGTACAATTTGTTGACATGCTGGATGAGCAGTGTAACTTAGCTTCCTATGTTCTTACTTAAACTATTATTCAAAAGCATGGTTGTGGATTCCGCGTACACAATTGGCACAGCTGTCTGTGACAGAACCACAGTTATGGGAGAACACTCCTTCGAGCCGTTGATTTCGAGGGGACAGAAATTGGGGAGCGGAATATTAGATATAGTTTGATTCACCGATTGCTGACCTGACAGGCAGCTAGGACAATAGAGGGCCAAAGATCACCAGATGGTTAACTCGATAGGCACATAATGAGTAATCTTGCATCCGCAGAAGCTCTAAGCCTTAGAGTCAACTTCAGCCACTTGTTTGTTTCCGATAACGATGAACAATGCATGTCCCCGGTAGTTAATTAGTTAGATAAGGAACTTCCCCTGGTGAAGTCACCCCTAATTAGTAACTTGTGTAATCATGATGTGCAGACTCAGGGCTTTCCTGTAAATGGCTATGCGCAACGTATGCACGCAGTCAAGCCAGGCAGGTTATAAAGTCTTCTGCTTTCTGATCAATAAACACTGGTCTTCGCTCCATCTTGCCTCACGTGTCTTGCTTGACCAGTCTCCTCCGGGACCCTCTGGCCCACATCGGGCCCCGATCCAACACATGGTCATGATAGCAGTTTTGTGAGAGTGCATTCATGAAGTCCTTGCAGTGGGGGCTCTTTGCTCTATCAGTGGGAAAGGAGGCCATATTCGATTCTTTTCAGTTCCCTGTTTAAATTTCTTCTGGAGAGTTGGTGGACTCTTTACAGAAAGTTTCGAAAATTAAGCAGAAAGGACAGAATGTGCTTCTCTCCACATTCTGCTATCCAAAGCTTCTGCTGATAATATGACTAGAGCAAATGGGTTGAAATCCATTTTAATGTCTGACCAGATATTAAGAGTTCTTCATTCAAAATTACAGGTCATTTCCCCTTATCCGTGGTGTTATACGTTCCAAAACCTAACATGGATACACGAAACTGTGCATACCAGTGAACCCTATATTTTACATTGCAAACAATAGCCTCTAGTGGCCAGCTCTGGTAATGTGTCAAAGAAATACATATGTATTTCAATTTGTGTAGGAATCGGGGCCGCTAGGACGGCCGTTAGGTCCCGGAGGAGACTGATCAAGAAACAATACGAGGCAGTATGGAGCGAGATCAGATCAGTGGTTTATTGAGGAAAAGACATCATCATTTATAGATCAGAAGGCAAGGCAGGAAAAAACCGTCATTGGACAGAAGATCACATCACCCATCTACCCGGGTTAATGGGAAATCTCTCTTGGGTAAGTTAATTAACGTGGGCAAACATTGACAGGGGAAACACCATTGTCTAGGGCTTAGACTAGGGCAAATATGGCTTCTATTTGCACCCAAGATTAGGTTGATCTGAGGGTCAGTAATTGCCTAATGGGTAACGGAAGGTTAGAGATCTGCTCTCTCAGCAGAGTCGTAGGTCAGGTCAGATGCAGGCGAATTAATCCCTTATTATTAATCCACCCCCCTTAATTTCCATACTGGCAAGGGCCAGTGACCAGGAACCTCCTTCGCCGGTGTAACCTCTGCCAGGGGCTGATTGTGCCCATTGGGCATGCGGAATCCGCATCTCCCCTTTTTCTATTGTTTAGGGACCTGACAGGCGACTCTGCGCAAGAGGGGTATCAGCTGATGAGCGGGAATGACACTTCGGGGTTCTCTTTGGGAGCGGCACTTAGATATCAGTGAGGGAATGCATTGCGCGAAGCAGCATACGGCTATGCCCAGTATAACCACCCCCACAATCACCTTGAGCACCGTCTGAAGCCATCCCCATGGAATCCATGACCACAACCAATTCCACAATGAGCTCCACCAAGTTCCCCATGAAGAACCCTCTCTGATGCCCTTGACTATGGTGTGGAGGTCCGTGAGCTGACTCTGTACCTTGCGGGAGTTGTCAGTGAGATTGAAGCAACACATACCATGAAAAGGTTCGCAACCCAGATGATGCAGCAATAAGAGGTAGTCTATAGCCGCTCGATTGTCGAGAATGGCGTGGCGAAGCTCTGCCTGCTCCTGGTTGAGCAGCGCTATCGCAGAGGAGGTATGGTTGACGGCTTTAGCTAATCCGCAAGCCAATCGACCAATTCTCCGAGCGTTGCCGACGGCTAAGCCTGGCACGCCAATTATGCTGACTGCCAACGAAACGTATTCGGCTGGACTCATTACTCTAAAGCTGCTTTCACATGAGCTGTCTAACTGGGTGGTTCGGGTGTGCCGTATGGGCGCGGAAACATTTGAAACATTTGTGCTTGGGGTAACCATATCCTTAGTGGGGAGTAACAGTGTCAAATGACTGATACAACATATAGCATCTGATATGTTTGCAGGAATGTAGTTCCAAGTGTACTGATTACATGTAAAGAACCAACCAGACGGTAGGGTAACATGAGCATACATTGAACCAAGTGTCTGTGGGTGATTACAAGTCCAATTGCCCCTGCCAACTTCGAGGCAGCGACGTCGGGTTCGGCCGACTGCGGAGCAGCCGGTCATTCGAGCACAAGTAGAGTTCGGGCTGACTGCCACTCGAGGAGTGTGGAGAGTGGCTGCATCAGCCGGCAAAGTCATGGTGAGCCGCATTTCCCAGCGAGCGTATTCTGAGGAAGCCGCTGGGATGTACGGGCTGAAAATCCATTTCACAAGCCAGTCCCCATCCCTGGGGTGCGCGCCTGGAGAGTGGCACACTGGGATGAGGCAGGTGCTCAAGATTGAGGCAGAACCAATGTCCTGCTTCAGGCAAAAATCGGACTGGTTGACGAGACCCGCCAACCTTTCCCATATGTTGTAATGCATCCTGGCAGAGAGGTCTCCACCGGGCATCAAATCGTTGGCCTTTAGTGAGGCGGCCTGAACGCCTCCCCCCGCAAGTAGGGAGAGGATCAGGATGATGGTGACTGCCGCGGTGTTGGCACTAATCTGGGCAAGGACTGCAGCCATGAAGTTCTCCGGTGTCGGTTCCCTTTCCTCGCGTCGGATGACGTCCTCGGCCTCACGGCAAAGAATCTTGACCATCCCCCAGGTGACCTTCGGCTCCGTCCGCTGTCGCTGCTTCTTCCGACGGGTCCCCTCGGTCAGGGTGAAGTCCTCCATCTCCGGGATCGGACTCGGGTCGGTCTGGATTCACGCCATGTGGTTCCAAGTGAGGTTTGACACACCGAGCTGGAATCCAAACGACACCTGTAGGAGACATAACTGTAGCATACCCTCTTCCCCAGGTTACGAGTGGCGCCGGGCCCCTCCAAGAAGGGTCCGGTGGCACCCGGTATCGGACCATCGGTCGCGGGAGAGCTTCCGAATGGCGGAAGGGCTTCTCCTGCGGCGTGCAATCCGAAAAAACATTAAGGTGATTGTATGTGAACAATACCTTATTCAGACAATGCTGTGCCTGAGCCTGTGACTTGGGGAGGGCTGGTGGCTCCCCCCTTTCTGTTTGTTTGTCAATATAGGACTTGAGTGTCCGATTGACCCGTTCCACAATCGCTTGCCCTTGCGGATTGTAAGGAACGCCAAAAGTATGCTTGATGTCCCAGGTGGCCATGAAGGCGGACAACTGCCTGGAGCAGTAGGCCGGGCCGTTATCGGTTTTCACGTGCCGTGGTTTGCCCATAGCCGCGATGCAGGAAAGGAGGTGCTGCTCCACGTGGGAAGCGGTCTCCCCTTTCTGCGCTGTTGCCCACATGAATTGTGAAAAGGTATCTATGCAAACATGCATGTACTGCCATCTGCCAAACTGCGGAACATGCGTGACATCCATCTGCCACACCTGGTTAGCCTCTGTCCCTCATGGGTTGACCCCCCACGAGGGCCCCCCGGTGCCCCTGCACAATGCTGGCAAGAGCGAACTATGCCTTGGGCTTGAGAAAGTGGCAGATTGAACTGTCTGGCGAGCGCTTTGGCATTTTGGTGAAAGAAAGCATGACTCTGAATTGGCGTAGTGAAAACACCTAACACTGAACGTTGCTGAATTTCCTTTGCCGCCGCAACCGCTCTGCTATTGCCCGCGGAAATCGGACCCGGTAGGTCTTGATGACTTCGGATGTTGGCAACATAGAGCGGCTCCGTGCGGTTTCGCAAATGAAATTGAGCAGTGAGGAACAAACTCAGCAAGTTTTTGTCGATCGCGGGAGTGATGTATGCTCCCGGTAGACTGTGAAGCAAATTCCTGACATACTGACTGTCAGTAATGATGTTTAGGTGCTCTTTACCGAAGGTGCGCAAAGCAAGGTTCACCGCTGCCAACTCCGCCCACTGTGCGGACTTCTGTGGAAGAGTTAATAGCGTGCGCCAAGCCTGGCCCTCCTGCCAAGTCAAGACACCATATGTGCGACCCCAATCAGTAAAAACTGTCCTGGCCCCTTGAAGCGGAACCAGCGAGAGCAATTCGAACAAGCTGACTGTCTGCGTTTGAAGCGAGACGAGTCTGGGGTCCTTTGGCAAGTGGTATGCCAAGCATCCGGTGAATCCCTCCAAAGCAATTGGAAGCAAGTCACCGAGCTGCATCAATTGCTGAACCTGCTCTTTGGTGAACGGGACCACAATTTTGGCTAAGTCGTGCCCTGAGATGTCCCTAGCTCTCAGCCTTCCGCGGTAGACCACCGCGGAGACCAATTCTTGGGGAGGAACGATGTTTCGGGAAGAGGTGTTCGGCAAGTACACCCATTCCACGATACTCGCCCCTTTCTCGGAGTCTACTCCGAGGGCTCAGGTGAACATGGATCCTGCTCGTACGATGTACAAATTCAGGATCGGAGCATATGGCCCTGGGGTGATCCTATCTACCCACCTCTGGCTGAGAACTTGGTTGACTTTCTCGAGAGCCAGGCTTGCTTCTCGAGAAATTTGTATCGGTCTGCCGGCTGCTTACCTAAGGTTAGCAGCGAGAAGAGCAGCTTCAAAAGATCCGTATCCAATCGGAAATACGGTCTGGCCCAATTAATATTTCCTAAAACCTGCTGCAATTCTACTAAGGTGACTGAGTCCTTCAAGTTGACTTGGGGCAAAGCTGGTGCTGCGAAAGAGCGGAGAAGCCGATGACCCAAGTATGAGTAACGGAAGGTTAGAGATCTGCTCTCTCAGCAGAGTCGTAGGTCAGGTCAGATGCAGGCGAATTAATCCCTTATTATTAATCCACCCCCCTTAATTTCCATACTGGCAAGGGCCAGTGACCAGGAACCTCCTTCACCGGTGTAACCTCTGCCAGGGGCTGATTGTGCCCATTGGGCATGCGGAATCCGCAAATTTGATTTCTGCTTCAGCAGCTATGTATTACAGGATATTTTATTGAATATTTCTAGTCCCATGGATAGGGTTGCCATAATTCTCTCCCACCAAACCAGGACAGCAATATGACATCATTGCATTCTTCAAACTGTGCATGTGTCACAGAGACCACAACTCTAAGACCCCACAGAATCCCTGTCCGGGGTGGGCAGCCACCATCAGTTTAAAAAAAGCTGTAGTCAAGCGGTTGTTTCCCAGATGATTCTTCTTGCAAAAGATGATTCTTGATGGTTCTGTTTTTATTTCTTTTCCCATATCTGCCCCACCTCCTGCCAACCTAGCAGTTTGAAAGCAAGAAATTGCAAGTACTGTAGATAAATAGGGACCACTTTGGTGAGAAGGTAAACAGTATTCCATGCACTCCGGTGTCTAGTCATGCCTGCCACATGACCATGGAAACATCTGCAGATGCAGACAGCACTGGCTCTTCAGCTATGAAACAGAGATGAGCACTGAACCCTAGAGTTGGATACGACTGGCTTTCGAGCAAGGGCGACCTTTACCTTTTTAAAATTTCTTGGGCCACTCTTTAAACCACCCTTCTTCCCCCTGAGGTCACCCCCCTCCCCTTCACACACACACATTGAAGTAGACTCACCCTCAAACCCAACACGAGGATCCCTTGAAAGAAAGTTCTAAGGGGGAGCCCGTAACGGCAATGCAGTTCATGGAGCCTCTGTTTCCCTCCGGAAGGAGAAAAGCAGGAGACAGGAAGGGACTTGTTTTGCAATGGACAACTCTTCACTTTCTGTCCTCCCTCTCTAGGAATAGTGACTCTATGAAATTAAGCCTTTGTTTCTGGGATTTTTACATGGTTTTTCTTGAACCGGCCGGGACTGCTTCAACCCAGGAAAATCCCGGGAAACATATCCCATGAAGTTACCTCTACATCCTTTTACTCCATATCCAAACTGAATTCAAAGTATTAGTACTTGGCTTGGGGTCTGGATACATGAAGGATTATTTCCTCCTGCATCAACCTGCCTATGTACCTGAAGTCACTCTTCCATTCTTGGAGGAGAGGTGGTAATAAATAACCCTGGCTTGCTCTCAACATTTTCCTGGAAACATCTCTCACTGTAGCTTGATAGGTTGCATGGAATTAAAGGACATGATTTTAAATTTAGGAAGGTGATGATAAAATGCTCCAAGGTTGTTCCTCAAGGCTAATACATATTGTCTCTGCCACATCTAATTTGTACAATATGGAATTTAGTTCTTGTGCAAGTGAAGTCATATACAGCCTCTAGCTCAGGAGTTCTCAACCTTTTAAAGCCAGCGGCTGGGTCACGCTCCCTCAGACAGCTTCGGGGACGGGACAGCCATTTTGCCCTTCCTCCACCACATGGCGCTTGCGGGTGTGGTAAAGGCAGTGGGGGGGCACATGAAATGGCACCACGGGCTGCAGGTTGAGAATCCCTGCTCTAGCTTTTGGACAATGTTCTAGAAAGAAATAATATTTAATCATGAAACTCATACAGTGTTTGGCGTTTACTTTTTGAGACCTAATAATGGTATCACCTTGCTCCTGCATTTCTAATACAATGTATCTTCTTTCACATTTCTTACTTTTCAATCTTGACATAGAACTGCAAGTTTAGAATTAACATGTATCATGAGCTGAGAATGTTTTGCTTTATTTAATTCACTGGGGTTCAGATAACATCAAAATGTGTTCGATATAAACAACCCCCACCTGATTTCCTTGCATACATAGATAATAAAGAATTATAATGAGCTGAGCAGGAGGGTCTTTGGTCAAAGTTGGGATTAATCATCTATTTTAAGACTAAAGAATTGATGCAGAAGAAATGTTTCTTGCCAGGCAGGTATTGATTTTATGTTGGTGGTGGGGTGGTTTTTTTGGGGTGGTGGTGGCTTATTTGGGAAGAGAGGATTCACTTGAGTAAGCCTTGATGCTGGCCATCCCCTTCTTCCCTTGCCCTCAACCTTTCCCAGCATCAAGGTTTGTGGTTTATCCGCAGATATAATTGGCATAACCTTTCCTGAAAGGTTGGGGGTTCGGGCGTACATGCCCTCGAGCCTCATAACTTGGTTGGAAGGGAAATTGGGTGCAGATGAATATTAGCCATAGTTAAAGATTCATACATAACACCTTGGCCATTAGCTCGGACATGGGTAACGACAAAGTTACAAGGTGGTAATTAAAGGTAAATATACTGTGTATTAATCATATCCTCAAATGCTCTAAGTAGGAGAGCAAACTTCAATGTGTTATACTTGGTTAAGTTAGTCCCAGAAAGATTCCTTGATAGGGCAAGATGATGGTCTCGCCAGCCAGCAGTTAATTAGTAGATAACAGACTCCCAGGTAATGTCCTGATTACACATCACCTCTAAGTAACTTCTGTAAATGTAACTGAATTAACATGTGCCACGTGGGCAGTCTTCTGTGACAGGTTGCGAGCAGCCTATGCAAGCAATGACCCAAGGCAGGGAATAAAATGCCAGCCCTCAAGCCAATGGGCTCTGGACTTTCACCTCATCTTTGCCTACGTGACTTCCCTGTGTCCAGTCACTCTGTGACCCCATGGGCCATTTCTGGCCCACTGCAACAAAGGTTTACTCAAATGAATCCTCTCTTTCCAAATAAGCCACCCCCTCAAAACCACCCCACCACCACCACAAAATACACAATACACCCCACACACACAATAATCACACACACAACGCAACCACACACACTACACCTGATACAACACACTCATGCAACAACCCCCCTGATTACCCCATCTTGCCCCCACTGAGCTGTCTCCAGTGCCCCTCTTCTCCAACGGTGTTGGGGCCAGAGGGCTGGCAGGCTGGTGGCCCTCCAGTCATCAGGCAGGGGAGGTGGGGAGGTGTTGTGTGTCTCTCCTCCCTGCCTCCTTCTCCCCTGGCTGACCTACCGGGCAAACTCCGCTGGGTCGGCAGCGGTGGGAACGGTGGCAGTGGCGGTGGGGAGGCTGCTTTATAGGGCCACCTGAGAGACCCTAGGTGTTGTGGTCTCTCCTCCCCACCTCCTTCTCCCCCAGTTGGGTCAGTGGCGGTGGGAACGGCGGTGGTGGGGAGGCGGCTTTTTATGGCCACCAGAGAAGAATCCTGGTGATGAGGGGGAAAGGCATGTGAGTCGGCCATTTGTTTTTCCTCATGCACACCGGCTGTCTCTCCTCCTCCACACTCGGACCATCCAGCCTGATTGGCTGTGACGTGTCATGGCACGGAGGACGCTGGGACTTGGAGTTTTTTTCCATTGGCATTTGTGGGGCAAACACCCCACCCTCGGCTCCCAGACCCTCATGGCAATGGTGTCAATGACAAAAGGTAAGTGTGGCCAGCTCATTACGGGATGGGCTGGGTGGGTGCGGGCACGCATTCCGGACATGCACAGCCCAACCCCCTTCTTATAGGTATAGATCCAGTCAGTGATGACGTCCTTATTACCAAAGCAACTATAACCAACATATGCAAACACATATTATGATGCATGATTGCTCATAATTATGGCTGTGGGAGAAGGAGAGAAAGCAGAAGATGCAGAAAAAGAGCAATGACATTTGCCGTTAACTAAATCTCATGAATATATGTTTCATTTTAGCATGAGAAAAACAGTGACTGGATTTTAAACTCTTTCTGTTCACAAGTGTCTGTTGCCTTGAGCAGTTTATTCATTCATAATATGTTATTTATACCATCAGCTAAGTAAGTTAATACTGGCAGATGCTGGTGATTGTGTGTCCCTTCAGCTTACTTTTGGGACATCATCATCATCATCATCATCATCATCATCATCATCATCATCATCATCATCATCATCATCATCATCATTATTATTATTATTATTATTATTATTATTATTATTATTATTATTATTATTATTATTATTATTATTATTATTATTATTATTTATTTATGTATTTATGTATTTATGTATTTATGTATTTATTTATTTATTTATGTATTTATGTATTTATGTATTTATTTATTTGACTTGTTTAGCCGGCCCCTCACTGAAGCAACTCTGGGTGGCTTACAACACAAGAAACACCCCCATCATAACACACTCAAAAAACCCATACATATAGATAAACATCATAAAAACTCTGAAATCTCTGAAATCTAAAAATCTTAAAATCACAAAATCTAAAATCTAAAAATCTAAAATCCCCATTACAAAATTTGATTGATTGGTTTGATTTATTCGACTTGTATGCCTCCCACTCAGCATATGCTGACTCAGGGCAGCTCACAGAAGGTACAACATAAATCAGCAATATATAAAACAGGTACACAGCAATACAATATACAAAATTCAATCCAAGACACAAAACATGATATCAAATCAGATTACAATATCAAATTACAGTTCAAAAAAATCACATCAACACAGTATCAGATAGTCAGATAGTCAGAATTGTCAGATACTCATGATATGAGCCAGCAGTTTAGAGTAGATCCAACAGCAGCACCCCACACCCACTGGGCCAGCCATGTCTTTAGATCTTTCCTAAAGGCCAGCAGTTGTGGTTGCAGGTGGAGGTCCATCGGCAGGAGGTTCCAAAGGTCCAGGGCAGATACCGAAAAGGCCTTCCGTCTAGTGAGTGTACCTGTAGTGAGCCCCTCCAGTCTGCCCTAGTGGGACGGGTGATGTTCCCAGGTCAATGCGGTCTCTTAAGTAACCTGGTCCACTACCATGTAGAGCTTTAAAGGTCATGACCAGCACCTTGAATTGCACCCGGAGGCACACCGGTAACCAATGCAGCTCCTGCATCAAGAGTGTGGCATGGTCATAATGGTCACAGCCCATCACTGTGTGGGCCACTGCATT
The DNA here is from genome assembly GCA_035047345.1 of Bradypodion ventrale. Taxonomy (NCBI): domain Eukaryota; kingdom Metazoa; phylum Chordata; class Lepidosauria; order Squamata; family Chamaeleonidae; genus Bradypodion; species Bradypodion ventrale. The sequence goes on from JAWDJE010000004.1 coordinate 62,397,339, forward strand.
CTGCACCAGTTGCAGCCTCCAAATGGTCATCAAGGGCAGCCCCATGTCAAGCGTGTTACAATAATCTAACCAGGAGGTGACTAGTGCGTGAGTGACATAGATTTTGTTTTATGTATGAGGACAAAGATCTTGCAGCAACTTTTTTATCAGCTGCCACCAGTGAGCAAACAGTGAACAAATGAAAACACTTTAAAAGCATCATTAAGAGTTGTGCATGTGACTCACATGTCACCTACATAAAAGTATAAAGAGAATACCTGGTCTATGCCCTCTTTTTTCTCTTTTGCTTTGATCAGATGCTTGCACACCCAGGGCAGTGCTTTTATTTACAAAGTTGACTGTTGAAGCATGTTCCAAAACAATGTAAGGCCACTCTCACCACACACTTCCCTGTAGGCTGAGAAAGCAACAACAAGGAGGCAAGGGGAGAGTTGCAGATATTGTCCAAGTCTTAGAAACAGATGGCTGATAATAACATGATTAACATCAAGCAGCTCAATGCGGAAGAGAGTCACAGACTTAAGACCACAGTATGGGGCCCAGAAAAGGGATTCAATCCAAAAGCAAAGTCCAAACTTGCACAATTCTGGAGGTTGACCTTTTTGTGGTTTAAATCAATTGTACAGATGTTCAATGTGAATCACTTAGATGTCAATTTCTTAGATGTTGGGATAGCTATATCTGTGAGCAAAGTTCCTGGTAAGAAAGCAGTCAAAGATGAAAATTAATTCATTCTTCATAAGTATAAAATAGTTTCAGTATTTCTCAAAATAGGCTTAGATTTCTTAATGACACTTGTTTCCTAAATATTAAGTAAGTCTACTTATCCACATGATTCTAGTGAGTAACTGGAATCATGTGGATAAGTCATCAAGTTGTCACAGATGCATAGTAAAATACAGCAGAAGAATCTGTGGGACAGTTTATAGAATCTATTTTTTTGCCTTTCATAAAATAACCTTCTTACAGTCCACTCAATATTTATCTCTGTCAAGCCTGAATTTATGGAAGCATCCATCAAGACACATGTAGCATCAGAGGAAGTTGGTTGAGCATTAAGTCTTCTTGGATGTGAAAAAAGAACTGAAAAACTCTGCTGCTGATTTCACTCCCTATCTGAGGAGGAAATTTTCCTTCAATTTAAAAATAATTGTGGTATTTGGTGTCTTTCCCAAATTAAGCCTATTTCTAGAAGTATAAATTAGGCTGGGAAGGAAAGGGATTGAAGTTACAGTATCTCCAGCAAGAAACAGGACCAAGGCTAACACAATTTTAGCTTTAAATCCACACAATACAGATCACAAGGATTAGTCCTATTTTATCATGCACTCTTTGGATCACCTTCATATCCAATGCTGAAGTATACAAACATTTCCAAACATTTCAGGTGAAAACTCCTAAAGATCCTATCCATCACCTCCTGGTGATGAGGGCTTTAGCCAAAATATTAGGGCAGACCACAAAAGACAAATATACACAATAAGTTAAAGGACAACCAAAATGATTAGATGACATAAATCTGCACAAAAGTTCATATTTACTTAGCTTTTATTTAGTATCTAATATATAATCTACTGATTGCAAAATTCAGGCTTAGACTAAAGAAAATAGGGAAAACAATTAGGCCAGCAGGTATGACCTAGACAACTTCCCTAAGGAATACATGGTGGAGGTGTGGAACAGATTTAATGGTTTGACTTAATAGACAGAGTATTAGAAGAATTATGGACAGAGGTTCCAGACATCATACAGGAAGCAGCAAGGAAAACCATACCAAAAGAAAAGAAGTGTAAGAAAGCAAAGTGGTTGTCTGATGAGGAAATAGCAGAGGAAAGAAGAAATGCAAAAGGCAAAGGAGAAAGTAAACAATCCAATCAATTGAATACAGACTTTCAAAGAAAAGCAAGGAGAGATAAGGAAATCTACCTAAATGAACAGTGCAAAGAAATAGAAGAAAACAACATAAGGGGTAGGACTAGAGATCTTTTTTTAAAAAAATGGGGAAATCAAGGGAACGTTTAAAGCGAAAATGACCATGATAAGAGACAAAGACGGCAAGGAGTTAGCTGATGCAGAAGAGATTAAGAAAAGATGGCAAGCATATGTGGGAATTTATCTGGTTTCTGTCTGCCTGCTTTCTACACATTTTGTAAACAAAGGTCCCTTTGTTTATGATGAGAGACAACGCTTGGTTTTGTACATGCGCAGAAAGTGAGAAAAATGCTGATTCACCCTCCATATATGGGTCTGAGATTCTGATAGGCTGATGTGTGTATTACTCTTGTTTTATATACTCTGTTGAATAAAGAGACACCATGATTCCTTTGTTGAGCTCTAAGACTGCAGTCGTGTGTATGTTTACTTTCTATCTCTGTGTTTCTTCCTTACTCTGCCTAATGGAGCTGGCCTTCGTTAGAATTCTTAATTCTTCCTTTGTTTATCTGGGGCTATAAACTACTCTGCCTGAGGCTGATTAGATCTTTACATGGATCAGATCGCGTCAAGTGGCGCTCCGTGGGAGGCTTCTTTGAACTCCGCTTGAGCAATTAGCACCTCATTATCGGCGACCGGAGAAAAAGGTCTATTGTCATTCACCCCCGACCAGAGGAAAAGGTCGGTCAAGCACTTGAAAATCATCCAAGTTTTACTTTGGATCCCACAGGGTGAGTGATCATGGGGGGTTCCCTAACGTTGCAGCAACAGGAGAAGCTGAGTGGTAAACTTGATACCTCACTTGTGGGCAGGAATTGGAAGGATGGGCCAGAGGAGGTATGCAGAAAACCCAAGCCCAGAAAGGGGTCTTCTTGCAAATACAACCTAACAGGTGCAGGTTGTCACCAAGTTGAGATTCAGTTGCTGCAAATGAAAGAAGTCCAGAGGAAAAGGGGTGTGGATCCTTCCTCTATGGACAGCAGGCTTTTGCAAAAATACAAGGAGGGAGAAGACATACTCCAGTTTTTGGCTGATTTTGAATTGCCCAACCCTCAAGCAAAGAGATCCAGAGTTAATAGTTCCAAGTTTCAAGCATCAGGATTGCAGGGAAAGCAACTGGGAATTCCCTGTACTTTTCATCAGTGTGGAAGTTACTTGCAAGTTCTGGAGAAGTTGTTCTTTGTGCTCATACCTCATCTGCCTGCTTTAATACAGATGGGTGTGCCTGGAGCATGAAGTAATGAGTATGTTTGGCTGAAAAGCTGAAAGATGTGGTTGGGTGGAGGCTTGTCTGGTTGTCTTGTGAATTCAGTGAAAATTAACTTATGGCCTAATTTCAACTTTGCCATACCAAGAACTGTGCTGGAGAGAAGATAGTGTTTAAGTTCTAATCTGAGAAGAAGAAATCTTCAATCAACATTTGGACTTTTAATTTGGACATTTTAATTGGACTAAAAAGTTTGTGTGGACTCTAAAGAAGAATTGGCTTTGTTTGCATTATAAAACCTGAAAATCTTTTTTAAAAAATTGTCTACCTGCTCATGCTATGAGTGTGAAATGCTCTGATGATATTTGTACTGTATTTGATTTACCATGCTATGCTGGTTTTAAGTTATTGAATGCCTCTTTCATTTATACCAGTGAGAGAAGAAGAAATGTAATGCCTTACTCATGTAATTGGGGAATGAGAAATGCTTGCTAGAATGCTACAGAAACTTCCTTCATGTAAGGAAGAAGAGAAATGTTCATGTTTTGTTCATGCTTAAATGTTTTGCTTATTCTCTTGCACGGGAAAGACCTGTTTTTGCTTATGTTATATTTTGCCTTATGTAACTGCATATCTCAAGGTACCTCCAGAAGTACATGGAAGAGTTTTCAGTACCCTACACATGTAAATGGGTTTGTGATATTGCATTTGTGTTATATGTCAGGCATGTTTCATGTCTAGTTCCAAGGTGCTAGTAATAACATGGCACTGGTCATCAAACAGGGCATGTTCCTGTTTCTTAGAGGAGTGTCTTCCTAAGCCATTGGTCATTTATTGGCAACAAGGGGATCCTGAGTGGAAGGGTCCCTGCCCGAGCGATCCGCCCATGGAGAGAAAAGGTTACTCAGCTCCAGGACGGTGGTTCACCAGTAAACTAAATTTGCTGACATTTGTTCTTTTCTTTCTTACTGTGCTTCCAGCTGTAAGAACAATGACTCATGGGGGCAACCCCAACTTTTGGCTTCACCATGCTAACTATATGTTTGAGGTTCATGGTAAGAATGCAACGTTATACTATGAGCATCCACTGGCAGTGTCTCAAATGGCATTTCTTCCGGCATTGTTCAACACGCCTGAGTTGGTTATTGGACACTTGCAACATATTGACAGGTCTACACTCTTCTCCAACCCTCGAGAACAATTTAACAACACCCGCTGGCGAAGCATGACGTTCAAGAAATACACTAAAGGGCTTTGTTTCTGCTGTCATAGTTCGGGGGTCTGGAATGGTAAATGGAAGCACTGGACTCAAGCAAAAAGGGTTTTGCAGAATGTAGGCAATTATACGGGATGTGATGATTATTTTTGGTTATGGGGTAGTTATAACAGATCTTATAAGCTTAATTATACCTTGTTTAACACTACTATTGAAGATATATATGATGTGTTTCCTATGTTTACTGCTGATTATTCTGCTATAGATAGTGGTTCAATTTGCAATGGATGGCAAATTAAGGATCCCAACATGTGGTTCTTTTTTAATGGAGTTGCCACGAATTTCCACCCAGGACAATATCAATGTGCAGCATTGGGTTATTTTACCTTACCCGTACAAGTGCAAACGCCGCTTCAGGCAGATGCACGGCGCCGGAGAGCTGTTGCCGGCCCGATGGGTTCTGGTTGCAATGATGAAGTGATAATCGATGTTCAGCTTTCTGATGGTAGCTCCTGGGGGAGAGCTATAGGGAGTGTTATCACTGGAGCACTCACCTTGGGATCGTACCCAGGTGTCATTTCCCAGGAGAATAGAAGGTCCATTTTGGGACTCACCTGTAGGCTGGAGAAATCAATCAACGCCACAGGAAGGGTTATACGGGATCTTCAGATGGAAATCACTGAGCTCCATCAAGACCAAATGCAGGACAGACTGGCCATAGATTACCTGTTAGCAAAATCCGGAGGATTTTGTAAACTGGTCGGGAACCATGGATGTCAGGTAAAATTCCAGGATCTGAATAATACTATTGAGAAAGAACTTCAGAATTTACAGGAGAGCATTACTAATAATGAATGCACTGATGTTAATCTCTTTGATTGGATGACTTCTTGGTTGCCTGATCTGTCTGTCCTTAGACAAGTTTTCTTTTATGGAGTCATTACTATTATTTGCCTTATATTTTTATGTTTTTGCATTTATTGTATTCCTAATCTTATTTCTATGTGTAATACATGTCCACTGCATAGAAGGGAGACATCGGGTTTTGCACGACGGCAATTGTACTCGATGAGGTATCATCCTCTGGAACAAGGTACCAGGAGTCAGGAGGGGTACGATGTCCAGGAGGACAGTGATGATGTATATGGAGGAGTAGTTATGGAGTATGCTGACATGCAGGGGTATGATTAGCCGTCCCTCTCTCAAAATTAAATGAAAAAGGAGGACATGTGGGAATTTATCTGGTTTCTGTCTGCCTGCTTTCTACACATTTTGTAAACAAAGTTCCCTTTGTTTATGATGAGAGACAACGCTTGGTTTTGTACATGCGCAGAAAGTGAGAAAAATGCTGATTCACCCTCCATATATGGGTCTGAGATTCTGATAGGCTGATGTGTGTATTACTCTTGTTTTTATATACTCTGTTGAATAAAGAGACACCATGATTCCTTTGTTGAGCTCTAAGACTGCAGTCGTGTGTATGTTTTCTTTCTATCTCTGTGTTTCTTCCTTAATCTGCCTAATGGAGTTGGCCTTCATTAGAATTCTTAATTCTTCCTTTGTTTATCTGGGGCTATAAACTACTCTGCCTGAGGCTGATTAGATCTTTACATGGATCAGATCACGTCAAGCATACATAGAGGAACTCTACAAAAAGGACCTCAACACCCCTGATAATCACAATAATGAGAGCATTGAACTTGAGCCAGACATCCTAGAGAGTGAAATCAGGAAGGCCCTAAAAAGCACTGAAAACAACAAAGCCAGTGGAGATGATGGTATCCCAGCTGAATTTTTCAAAACCCTAAAAGATGATGTAATCAAAGTATTGCATTATGCCAGCAGATTTGGAAAACACAACAATGGCCACAGGATTGGAAAAGATCGGTATACATTCCAATTCCAAAAAAGGGTAATGCCAAAGAATGTTCAAATGATCGAACAATTGCGCTCATCCCACATGCTAGCAAGGTTATGCTCAAGATAAAATTAAAATTAAAATTAAAATTAAAATTAAAATTAAAATTAAAATTAAAATTAAAATTAAAATTAAAATTAAAATTAAATGTGGTCTTGGAGGAGAGTTTTGAGAGTACCCTGGACAGCGAGGAGAACAAATAAGTCGATCCTAAAAGAAATCAACCCTGACTGCTGCTTAAAAGGTCAAATAGTAAAGATGAAGCTAAAGTACTTTGGACATCAAATGAGAGGATTCACTTGAGAAAGCCTTGATACTGGGAAAGGTGGAGGGCAAAAGAAGAAGGGGGTGACAGAAAATGAGATGGCTAGATGGTATTGTGCAATGGGCACAGAGCTGGGCAGGTTGAAGAGGATGGTGGGGGACAGAGGTGCCTGGCAGTCAATGGTCCATGGAGTCGCAAAGGGTCGGAATTGACTGTGCAACTCAACAACAAATAGATTCTGCTATCAATGCATCTCTAGAAGTATTTCATCTCAAAGACCAACTTTCTAAATATCTTTTATTCTAAAATGTATTTTCGTACACTTTGCAAACGCAAGAACTGGAGACATCATTTCATACTGATTTCACAAGGACTACATTTGTCAGGCTCAAACTGTAGAAAGAAATACCACATAGAAGGAAGGTGTTTTCTCTCTCTGCTATCCTAGAGAATGTAGGTCTAAATCTCATTAGAAAGAATACCATCCCTTGGAATGAATATTTTCTCCCTGCCAGATCAAAGGATCTTCTAATTTCTCATTTCTGTTGACAAAACCTGTGACATAAAAAGTTAGTTGGAAAGCAGCAGGCTCTCCAGATTAATATTATAAATTCACATTCCCTTCCACTTTTTTTATAAGAAAAAGGGGAAGATGTGGTGCTGGTTTCTATAGCCACAGGATATGTTTGTTGAGTTTGTGCTTCTCAGCAGAGCAGGCATGAAAACATAAGATGTTCTTCAATTTTGGTGATAACTCAGAAACAGGCTAGACAATCATTTCCCCTCATCTTGCCCACTGACTTCTTCCAACCAAAAAGATTGGAGAGTGAGGAAAATCTGGACATCTTCTATGCCATGGAAGTACCTCACAAAGTGGCCTGCCCACTGATCAACAGAAAGACATGGCATCTACTCCTCCAGGTGTTCAAGCTTTCTCATGGTTTCTCAAACTATGTACTGTGCCTTTGAGTTTTCTTGCTATGGACACTTTTCTTGTCCTCAGGCTGTGTGCTTCCTCTCTCTCTAGGAACTGAGAAAGCAGGGGGAAATGGCATGTTGATCTCTTGGAAAACACAGGAAAGCACCTTAGCTACTGGTGCATGGAAGCTCCCTCCCTCTTTCTTTCATTTGTAAAGGCTCTCAATCACTTAGTCGCAACACTTTTTAATTGCAAGAAGTTCACAAGAAACACAAAATTGTGAATAACTTTTGACAAGAAACAATATGGATGTTAGGTATAGGTATCAGGGAAATGTGCAGTAGTACAACAATTGAACGAACTATACGGAGGATTTGAGGGAGCTTAAATGTGCAAAGAGACGCCTAGAGCACCATTGGGTGAAGACTCAAAGTGACTCTGACCGAACACTTGCTAGAGCCACTGTTAGGGTGGCGATGGAGGCAGCGAAGCATCAGTATTTCATTGCCTATGCAGATAATCATTCAGCGAACCTGTTCTGGGTGACCAGATCCATCCTTGGAAGAGGGGGGCCAGAGCCCGGATGGCAGGGGTCAGCTGATGACTTTGCTGATTATCTGATGGAGAAAATTGCTCGGATTCTCTCTAGGTTCAATCCTGATGTGAACAAGAGGGTTCTGGAGCTGACTGGTTCACAGTCTTGTCACATTTTCTGGGATTGGTTTGATCCAGTTGGCCCTGAGGAAGTGGACAGTCTCCTTGGATCAACACAACCACACACACAACAACCACACACAATAACCACACACACAACACACACACACACACACACTGCACACACATACACCATAACCACACACACAATGCACACACACACACACACCATAAACACACACACACACACACACACACACACACACACACCGTAGCTCCGTGGGGAGAGGAGGGACTCTTCCTCCCCCCCCCCCGAACCCTCAGTGAGGACACACACGTGCGCCAAAGCTGTGCAGGGGAGGAGGGGCTTTTCCTCCTCCTCCCAAGCCTCGGCGAGGACACCCAAGAGGCCTGGCCGCGCCACGGAGGCATGGAAGGTGAGCAGCCCAGCACAGAAAGCCGCGCTGGGAAGGCGCAGAGTACGAAAGGCCCAGCCGGCAATAGGTAAGTGGGGTGGCGGAGTGCAGAAGGCTGCGCTGGGAAGGCGCAGAGTACGAAAGGCCCAGCTGGCAATAGGTAAGTGGGGCGGGGGAGTGGAACTGAGGGGGGAGGGTTTGTTTTCCCCTTTTTTCTCCACCCAGACCTGGGTGGGCGGCATGGTCCCCGGGCCCATCCCCCCCCTCAGTTCCTCTCCCCCGCCCCACTTACCTGTTGTCGGTTGGACCTTTTGTACTCTGTGCCTCCCCGGCATGGCCTTCTGTGCTGGGCCACTCACCTTCCATGCCTTCTGTGAGCGCCCACCCGCCATGGTGAGGTGGGGATAGATTCTCTCTGGGAGACAAAGTGTCTCCCAGAGGGATGTTGTCGGCACATTGGCGGGTTTTTTCCATGCGCACTGCCTGCCCCGCCTCCTCCACGCTCGCACCCTTCAGCCTGATTGGCTGGGGGTGGCGTGGTGCGGAGGACACTGGGCCTTGTAGGTTTTTTTTTGTTTGTTTGTTTGCCTTTGTGGGGTGGTTGCCCCACTCTTGGCGACCGGACCCTTGCAGCAACCCTCACAAGATTGTAAGGTAAGTGTAGGCGGCTCGGTTCGGGATGGTTGGGCCAGGTGTGGCTGTGTATGCCGGACACGCATGGCCCAACCCCCTCCTTATAGGTAAAGATAAATCATAAAAGGACATTGATTGTAAAGAGTGTTCTTTGTGCTCCTCCAGAAGCGGAGCAGATTGAATGGGGATATTTAATAATACAACATTTTTCCTAAGAGGAGGATTACAGCATTTGGGTTACTTTGTGGAAGCGTTGCTGAAGGAGAAACTTTGTTTCAATGCCTGGAATCCAGCTTCAGAAGAGCGAGCTGCAGCCGAAGTAACTGCTTTCCTCCCACACACCTTACCCAGCTTCAAGACCGTACTGCTCCCCAAAACTAGATAGGGGTGTTTTCACATGGGAATCCGAAGTCTCATGATAAGGGGCTTTGCGACTTTAATTTTAACTGCAACATCAGTCACAGATTGCCATTTCCCTGTGAACCTGTTACCCAGCTATGCTGGACCTGGCTTTCTTGGGCCAACTTTGAGAAAGGAAACCTTTCCCAACCACATTAGCCAAATCAATCAATGTTTTATTTCTTATTTTGATCTTGAAATCTGTTTGTTCAAAAATAAACCTCCTTTCAATCTCCTAAATTCTATCAGTTCTGGTTACTCACTATTTATATTTTCATATGTTAATTTTTAATTATTCTTTTCAGCTGGAATGCCCTTGCAATAGTTTTTAATACTTGGTAACCCTAAGCCTCCCTCTTTTTGCCATTGGTACCATAATAATTTCATAACTCTTGGTTTCTTCCCCCCATTACAATACAAATTCAATAAATTTTGCCATTCTGAAAATTTATTTTCACTTAATCTTATTGGTAAATTTAATCACTTAATATTATTGGCAAATTTCCTAGTAATTGGTACTAATTTCATCTTACTTATATTTATTCTGCCGAACCAGGAAAGTTTCCCTATCTTGTCCCCACTTTTAATTTTACCCTTTTTGAGTAGGAATCATTTACTTTTATCCTGGTATAGCTTTGTTTATACAATTCACCGATCACATGTTGGAATTTGTTTCCAAATCCCATTTTATTTGCAGTCTCTTTTATTGTCTTCCACTGAATTGAGTCAAAAGCTTTATAGATATTGAGGACTAGCATACATATTTTTTTTTCTTTTTGGTTAAATCTATGATGTTTATTAATCTAATAATTAGTCTTCCATTTGTCTGCCGCTCATAAACCATGCTTGGTCCTCGTGTATATGTTTATTCATAAACTTGTTTAATCTGTTCACCATTACAGCTGTAAATATTTTTGCATCCTGATTCAGAAGTGATATTGGAAGATAAGCATCCACTTTCCCCTGTCTTTATCTAGTTTAGGTAGCAGAACTGTTATTGAGTAATTCCATGAGTTCGGTATTTTGGCCCCTTCCAAGATATACAACCGTTTCAATTTAGGAATGAGGAGGTCTTTAAACTCGTCTTCTCCTGGGGTTTTATCAGTCTTTGGCTTTTTTATTACCGCCTCAATTTCTTTATCCGTTATTCTCTCATCCATTTGGGTTTTATGTACTTCCTTTATTTTTAATTTTATGTGTCTATCCAAATATGATTTTAACTCCACTGATTTTATTTATCTCCCCTGATATAAGTTTTGAAAGAATTCCTCATGAATTGTAATTTCCCTTTTATTTTATTGCAACGTTTCCCGTTTTTATCTATTAATACGTCTACCTCCCTTTTACACCTTTTTTCTCTTGGTGCTAAGAAATCTTCTCATTTCCACTATGCTCTGGCCCCAAAATAAGACTGGGAGTCTCCCTGGGTAGTTGGAATGCCTGGGTAGAGTATTTTCCTCTTTCTTTCCTACTGCAAAAGATAGCAACTCAGCAACATCTGATCTCCTACATTTCCCAAGCTCCCCAATGGGTGGAATACTCCTTTTAAAGTGCTGAAGGCACAGGAGAACTTGGGAAATGTAACAGCCATTGCAGCCTTCCACGTGGCCAGAGGACGAGGGGCAGGAATGCAGTGGGGGAAAGCCCTCCTGTCCCCACCATTGCTGTAGCTTGTGCCAGAGCCAGAGGCAGCTTAGTGGGTGTGTGGGAGGGAGGGGCTGCCATGGGGGAAAGGGGCTGTTCAGAATCCAGGCACCAGTCAGAAAGGGTGCCCTGTTTGGATTCTGAACTGGGGATCCCAGGGCTCAGGGGCCTAAATTCTCCTGCACATTAAACTTCCCTTGGTTTTACCAGATGAGGTCCTGTACATGCAATTTGGTGTCCAAATGCCAGAGGATGGCAAAGTAAAGAGGAGGTGAGAGGGGCTCCTGGGAAGGTGTTTTATCCTGGCTAGGTTTACCTAATGTCACCCTGGTGGTCGGAGCGAGGCCATAGGATTGCACATCAAGAGTACCAGAAGGCAAAATATCCAGTTGTTAAGATCACAGTAAAAGATGAATGTATATGTAAAGGTGGAGACACAGATCAAGGTTTGGAATGGTCAATGTGAAAGGACTGAAGGGTTGAAGATCCACCATCCTGTGGAAGATACCTGGAGCAAGTCCTAGTCCCTTGCTCCACATCAGGCCTGGTGATCTCCAATCCCTTGCTGCCCAATCCAGACCTAGTATGACTACCATCCTTTTTAACCTGGGGAAGAAGTGAAACCTCAACACCCCTCTCTGGCTCCCAGAATTTCTATGACATTGAGTTTTTAATAATCCACTTCCTGCACTTTGTACAAATACACATCATCTTCATCTAATCAGTTTGGACTGTGGATGCTTTCACCCTCTTCCTATATCTTTTTGAACTGAGGGGCAGCAGAATCTATATCTCACCTCATGACTAGTTCAGCTGGTCTTGCTTTGCTATAGCACTTTTATAATCTATATCTATAAAACCGAGGTGTGAGTTTGTATGTGCTCTCTAGAAATCCACACCCCTGCACTGATCGGACTGAAATTCGGCACATACATACCTTGGTTCCACGAGATCAGCACTGGGGGGGTGGGGTCACAAGCCCCATTGGGGGGTGGATGTCCCAAAATTGATCTGCAAAGGGGGGCATACTCGACAGGAGGGTGTGTGTGTTTTCCAGTGATGTCACAGTGATGCTAATTTCATAGCCCCAGGTAGGGATGCAAAGGGGATTCCCCCACTGGCAGGGGCTAGACATAGGTGGCCAGACACATGTATGGGAAGGATAAGGGCAGTAAGTGACCGTCAACAGAGAAGCAGGATAGGTGAGGGAAGAGAGAGACAGAGGAAGGGATGTCACAGTCCCAGGTAGGGACGGACACATGTATGGGAAAGATAAGGGCGGTAAGTGACCATTGATGGGCAAGCGGGATGGGTGAGGGAAGAGAAGATGGAGGAAGGGAGGCAGGAGTCACACACACACACACATACCCCTGAGGCTGGCCTATGTTAAAGAAAAAACCCGGGCAAGGCCGGGTAATCAGCTAGTATATATTTCCCCCACAACACCTTTCTCTCCGGCTACAGCTACAACTAACAAAGACAAAGGATTCCTTTTAATCCAGTTGTGAAATTATTGTTCCAATCTATTCATCTGTTACATTACTGTGATGGCTTTTCCATTCACCCCACCCGCCCCCACCCCTGGGACTCTTGTCCACCCAAGGCCCAGGTAGGCAGAAGAGGAGCTGTTGGGGCCCTGTGTATATCTTATGAAATGTAAACTGCCTTAAGGTGCTCCAGGGCAAGGAAGGAAATAAATAAATAAATAAATAAATAAATAAATAAATATGTGATTATTTTATTTTGCTAGTGATGCTTTATATGTTGCTAATGAAAATTTATGTACATGCCAAAATAAATTCTGTATTTGTTATTCCTCTGTTTGACTCTGTTGTGAATTGCTTTGACTACACTACATGGACAGAGTCTGTACACAATTTACACTTGCATACATGTAATTATTACTTCCTAATTATTACTTCATATTGGCTTTCTCAAATTAGTGATTACTACATAAATGATTCCAACACTAAAATAGGTGTAAACCGCTTTGAGTCGCCTTCGGGCTGAGTAAAGCAGTACAGTATATAAATAAAAAGTGAGATGAAATGAAATGAAAATATATTGCTACAAAAAATGCAATAATTGATGCATAGTATTGCCAAAAAGGCCATCTAGTTTCTGGGTTCCAATATATGGAGTACTGGCATATGGCAGGCCTAGTCGTTACAAGCAGTAATGGATAAGAAGAAATACATGGCCTGACTTCAGTGGTGGGCTCCAAAATATTTTACTAGCATACTGTGGGCATGGCCAGGGGAAAAGCCCTGTGTTGCATTCAAATTAAGACTACTTTATTTCAAAACTTGGATGGGTGGGGCTAGCCAGAATATCTGCTACCGGTTCTGGTGAACTGTTGCAAACCTGCTGATGCCCACCACTGAGCAGCACCCCCTGTTGGTTGATATAAAGGCCGTCCGTGGGGGGGGGGGGGGGGGGGGGGTTAGCTTTTAGCTTTTTTACTGATTTTAAGCTTAGGGTTTTTATGATGTTCTTATTGTGGGGATGTTTTTATGTTGGGTTTTGTGATGTTTGGTGTAAGCCTCCCAGAGTCGTCCCAAGCAAGGGAGTGGTGGTATAAATTTAAGATAAATAAATAAATAATATGGCTGATTTATATAAGACAAATAATTTAGTGTTTCATGGGGAAAGAATTTGTACGTAAAGTGAGGTGATAGGCTGTGGATATTCCTTTCTTTTTAGTGGCATTTAATAATCCTAATTTCTTATACATTTTTGTTGTGTTGAGTATAATAAATTCAGGTTGAAGACCACAGAGTATTTTTGATCAGTGTCCCAGATCTCACAGACATTTTTACTGAAAGTCTGAGGTTTGAAGGAGGGGCGGGGAACAGGTCAAATTGAGATATGGGTTGGTTTGACATGTGTATTGTAACAAAGGTGGTTGACAGAGGAAGTAGGCCTCAGTCCATGACTTTCCTTTACATCATCTCACTCCCACCCAGTCTCAGAGTCACAGGCCTGACTAATATCTGTTCTTATTCAAGTTAAAAGTACTCAGGTTACCATGCACTCTCAAAATGAAGAAGCATACTATATTGTAACTATAATACTAGCCATAAGGTGTTGCAATTTTTATCAGTACAACCACATCCCTCCCTGACATTAGCTGTGCACATTTATCAGTCGAATGACATACAGAAAATCAGTAGTACAGCTTTAACATGGAGGTGCAGTTATGGATAAACCTAATAATCTCTTCTGTCATATAGAAAAGACACAAGGCACAGTGGCAGCTGACATACTACATCAGGGGTTCCCAACCTAAGGCCTGCGGGCTGGATCTGGCCCATGGCACCATTTCATGTGGTCCCACCCCACCCCCTCCAAGGGCATGCGTGAAACAAAATGGCCATCCCTTTGAAGCTGTTTGGACAAAATGGGCACCCCATCGTGCAGGCAGGGTAAAATGGCCATCTGGCTCTTGAAGCTGACTGAGAGAGCATGACCCGACCCCTGGTTTGAAATGGTTGGGAACCCCTGTACTACATTATTAACATTAGCATGCAGATTAGTCCATGTGCACATGTATTTGTTTAAGTTGCTGGGCATCTCGAGTGCATCTTGAGTGTTCAAAGCGATCAGATACTAATAATTTATCAGCAACAGAACCATATTAGACCCATGCTGGTCTAATTGCCTTTTCTTCTCTTGCAATAGCTAGTTCTTACCACCACTACTTCTTTAAGGAAGAAGTTTGGAATGAGGCTTTCCCCCACCACTATGAGATACTAGTAGCTAAAGCTTTTCTTACTGTTTCCATTCCTTTTTGCTTTACAGCAGGGATTCTCAACCTGCAGCCTGTGGGCTGGATATGGCCCACAGCACCATTAAATGTGGCCCACCACCACCTCCACCACACTGAGAAGTGCCATGTGGTGGACGAAGGGCAAAATGGCCATCCTGCCCCCGAAGCTGTTTGAACGAGTGTGACCTGGCCCCCAGATTAAAAAGGTTGAGAACTCCTGCTTTACAGGCTTGTAGCAAAAGAAAATGTTAAGACTTTTAGGGGTGAAAGACTCATGAGTTGGCAAGATCACAAGCTAGAACAGATCTAAAGCAGGTGGTCAACAACAAAAAGGATTTAAATGTGTTCTAACTTGGATACTTACAAACCGAAAAGAAGGTTATGTTCCTAGAAAAATAATGGATTCCCCTCCCCCCCTCCCCCCCGGAAAGAGAGTTCCCTTCAATTTTGAGGAGTTTGTTTGCAGATACGGGATTCTTATTTTTCAGTAATAAGAAACATTTCCCACAGTGTGGAACTGAGACACACAACCCTCTCTAGAGGAAAATACATTTACGTATTCATGTTCCTGACAGCCCTGGAAGAAATTAGTCAAGTGAAAATGTGTGATAGTTCTCACTTTCCAGCTGCGTGTGCTGAGCAACCTGTCCTTGATTATTCTAAATATCTCTTCTTCTGAGAAACACTAACAACAATGTGTGATTTGTTATGTACCTGGACAAAATACATATTCCACGTATGGTTCTGACACCTGAATAATTGGACATAAGGGGAAACTTGAATCTTTGTTAGCCTCTGGGGGAAAAAGACTCTTAAACCAATTTAGCATGACAC
Organism: Bradypodion ventrale; assembly: GCA_035047345.1. NCBI lineage: Eukaryota > Metazoa > Chordata > Lepidosauria > Squamata > Chamaeleonidae > Bradypodion > Bradypodion ventrale. Next base: position 62,413,145 of record JAWDJE010000004.1, read on the forward strand.
CATCCAGCTGAATATCCAAAATCTGAGACAGCTATACTTTTATAAGACCCATAATGTCATCAATCATGGTGAGGCTGCTATAGGATTGTGTTGTGGTATTTTATGTTGTGGTATATTATTATATTATTATATGCTGTTTTGGTAGATTGAATTTTGTATATTGTATTACTGTGTATTTGCTGTGTATATTGTGTATTGTATATTGTGTATATTGTTTATTTACCATGTGAGCCACCCTAAGTCGGGTTCCCTGAATGGGTGGCATACAAGTGCGAAAATTAAATTAAATTAAATTTCCTATCCCCATATCCTCATGTTCTGGGACATCACAGGGATCCCTTTGACATAAGAAAGCCTAGAGGTGCCTCAGGATCACAGTCACGTAGATCCGCTGAAACTTGTCAAAAGGGGTTTAAATTTTAAGGAGGATTTCCACATAATATGGGCAATAGAATGAATATGAATCACTGTTTTGGCTCATTTGGCCAACTTAGTATCCTGTCTTACATAACTTACATAAAACCTTCATTGTCACTACAACGGCACCACAAGTGCAAGGGGTATAAAATGGTTAAAACAATGAGGAGTAGCACAACCAGAACATGTAAAATCAGGGATCATCAACTCCCACCGAGTGGTCAAAGCCGGATGGCACCTGACCCAAAGGCAGCCACTCGGTCCATGTAATTGATGGGCTGCTACTCCATCTCAAGACTCCCAAAGGCTTCTCCAGCACAAAAGGGAGCTCTAGGGAACTTCAGAACTTGAGGGGGCTATAGAAAAGCTTGAAGTAAAATTAATGTCATGGGCTTATGACATCATCAGTATCATCATTTATGCAAACAGCTATTGCGTTCTCAAAAGAAAAGAAAAAACAAATAAAACAAAAGAGTCAATGGAGAACTATTTAGGCAGGGTCTCCTCTCGGACCAGGCTGCTGATTGCAATTTTAGAGAGCTGGGTAGAAATTCAGTTTATCATTCTCAGTGGCTTGACAGAGTGAGCTCCCATCTCTGTCCCAGCTCCTGCCAACCTAGCAGTACAAAAGGAAGAAATTGCTAGTAGATAAATAGGGACCACTTCGATGGGAAGATAAACAGCGTTCTGTGCACTCCAGTGTCAAGGCATGCCTGCCACATGTCCAGGAAACATCTGCAAATGCCACCCTAATGTCCAGACACTAAAGTGTTGTGGCACCTTAAAGAATAACCCCTGTTTTGAAATTAACTTTCTATCTGTGTAAAAGTTTACCCTTGATATGGAGATCACAGCAGGTCCTGAATGTGGTGGCCTAGCTGATTTCTGGGATGAAGAAATTGGATCATGTCACCCCAGCACTGGGCCAGTTGCTTTGGCTCCCTTTTCCACTAAGTATCAGGCACTGGTTGCTAACACTGACATATAAAACATGATCTGTGCCTAGGGATGCCATACATCATGGTTTTCCGGGAATTTCACGGGTTGGAACTGTCCCGCCAGGTTCCATAAAAAAACACTGAAAATTCCTGGGTGTTTTTAAAGAAAAAAATTGCACCTTCTTCTTGCACTTCTACTAAAGTACCAGCAGGTGGCAGCATCAGCAGCTTAGTGGCCAAGGAAGAAAGAGAAAAAAGTGTTCCTTTTTCTTGCCTCTATTATTGAAGAGCCAGCAGGCAGGCAGTGTCTGTAGCAGAGCTGCAGTCACAGCAGAGATCGGGTAAACTTTTACACAGTTAGAAAGTCAATTTCAAAACAGGAGTTATTCTTTAAGGTGCCACAACACTTTGGTGTCTGGATATGCCTGTTGCCACATGTCCACGCAAATATCTGCAGACACAGACTTTACCTTTACCCACCCTCTTCCGAGAATTTCCACTTCCATTGGGCTGAACCCAAAAATCCACAGGGGCTAGATATGGAATGGAGGAGAATTTTTTATGTGGATTCCATATTTCATGTCAACTAATTTAATTTTTAATCTTCCAAGGACTGTTCCACACAGTATAGAATGCCTGAATTAATGGGTCACTGTTGTAGTCTGCTGTGGCAACTCACAGAGAAAAATTAACAATAGTAGTTTTATTAAATGACATTAATAAAAATTGATTTTGATTTAAATGGTAAAATATAATAAGACTGAATATTTAAATATATTTAAAATAGAAAATTACAATATTATCAATATTTCTATCTGTATAGGATTCTAGGCATCCAGCAGAGGATGAGTAAGTAATTTAAAATGGGCAAGCTGTTAAATTAAAAGAGAAAATAAGAATGTGTTCCCTGGGGTTTAGGATTAAAACAGGATTTTAGCCCCTGTTGCTTAATAGTGTTCGTAATTGTTATTTTTATAGCAAATTACTAAATGGCTACAAAACGGAAAACCAATTTAACAGCAATTCCAATGAAAATGGAAAATGTCATCTCAACAAAGGTAGTTTGTTTGACCAGTTTGTCAAACTTCAGTCATTTGTTAGTGGGGGGGGGAGAGATGCTAAGTTTGATGGTTTGATGGCAAATGAAAAGTGGGTAAAGTGGGTATTGTTTTTCAAAACGTGTGTTTCAGAAGAGCAGTATTCTGAGCTTTTGAAGATCACAGAGTTTTGTTTTTCAATTCCAGGGCATAACGCCAATGCAGAAAGAGTGTTTTCATTGATGAACGCCCAGTGGACTGATGAGAGGAACAGATTAAATCTATCATTCATTAGGGCCATTCTTGATATCTTAACCTATAAAATCAAGTGTTAACCATTGGAACTTCACATAGAATCCTAAGCCAGGCCCTACTAGCCCGCACCAACCATTCGTGCACACGCCCGAACTGGGTCCGCAGGTCAACAAAGGATTGAGAAATGTGCCAGTGGGGCAAGAGCCCCACAAACACAAAAAAGGGAAACAACTTCATTTCCCAACATTCTTTGCGCTGAGAGCCATGAGCACAAAGAACATTGAGAAATGCACCGCGGCCAATCAAAATCGAGCCGCAGGAAATAAATGCAGCACAAACACAAACCCATAACTACAAGCCCCAGAGTCCTGCATGACATGAGCGCGCAGAACGATGACAAGCCCGCCGCGCGAAAATTAAAAATTAAAAACCCAGTGCCTCACAGCCACACAAAACAAACAAGCGACCTCAAGCACCACAGGGGTTCCTGCGGTCCGCCCAGTGAGGCAGGGCCATGGGATGGAAAGCCCACCCACCCCAATGCCGCCTGAACCGGCACTGGGATTTCCGTGGTCTGGCCAGTGAGGCCAGCCCGTGGGAATGAAAGCCCCCCCCCCAAATGCCACCTGAAGTGGCGCTGGGATTCCTGTGGTCCGGCCAGCGAGTCCAGGCCGGGGGAATAAAAGCCCACCCCCACACACACACGCTGCCTGAAGCGGCGCTGGGATTCCCACGGTCCGGCCAGCGAGGCCAGGATGTGGGAACCAAAGCCCACCCCCACACACACACCACCTGAAGCGGCGCTGGGATTCCTGTGGTCTGGCCAGCGAGGCCAGGCCGTGGGAAGGAAAGCCAACCCTCAACCCCAAACGCCACCTGAAGCGGCGCTAGGATTCCCACAGTCCGGCCAGAGAGGCCACGCCGTGGGAAGGAAAGTGTTTAGCTTTCAAGCAGGGGCCAAGGCACTGGTGCCTTGGCCACCCCTTGAAAGTGAACCCATTTCCAGGGAAGTAAAGCCAGCGGACAGTGCTCCGCCCGCTGACTTTACTTACCGAAAAAGTGTTTCATTTTCAAGTGGGGGCCAAGGCACCAGTGCCTTCCCCTCCTTGAAAGAGAAACAAAAGTAAAAAACAAACACCAAAATAAGTAAAATAAATAAACCATTAATTAAAAAAAACACAAACACAAACATCCAAAATTAAACAAAACCAAAAATAACAGCCAGAAAAAACACACAGAAAAACACCAAAAAAGAAAAACAAAAAAACCCACAAAAGAAATTAAACCAGCCAATTTACCACCACACGTCCTCCCTCCATGACGGCCGGAAATGAAATGAGGAAAGAAAGAGAGTACTTACCGGAAGAAGTGCCACCCAGAGGCCAGTAGACAAAAAACAGTCAAAGTAAAAGAAACACTCAACACCCCCACCCAGAGGCCACAAGAGAAAAAACAGTCAAAAACATAACATTACATCACACATTCACACAAATTACAAACAAATCACAAAATAATAAAATAAAAACATTTTTAAAATGATGTGTAGAGTTTTCACTCAAAAAAACCCAAAACATCTAAACACAGTTTAAAAACATTGAATGTAAAAAAACATGCACTTTCACATTTTTAAAATTATTATCCAAGGTACAACTATTTTTTAAAAATCACATACTAAAACATTATTTGGTTAAATTAAATAATTGTAAAAAATTATATCCTCCTTTAAAACAACAATAAAATTATATCCTCCTTTTTTAATCCGCAAAAACAAACCCAAAAAAGCTGATCACAGTTTATAACAGCCCGTGTGTATAAATAAACATTTTAAAAATCACAATTACAGACTAACCTCATTTGTACAAACATTAACAAAACAAAAACCTTCCAACACCATTTAAAACAGCCCAGCAACGCCGGGCAACCTCTGCTAGTTCAATATAATATGGCTTCCACCAATTGTACTGAATTTTATGAACTTATGTGTAATGAAATATGTCAAAGTACCTAAACAAAGTACAGTCTTCTGTGAAATATGGTTGGTGTAAGAAGTAATTGTTGTAAATAAATTCATTTGTGTATTGATATATTTAATGTGAAAGTGTTTTATAGCTGTCATTATATTATGTTTGTTTTTAAAAAGGCTATTTTGTAGATAACCTGCCCATTTTTGTCAAGTATACTTGAGCTCCCATCTCTGTCCCAGCTCCTGTCATCCTAGCAGTTCCAAAGCAAGAAATTGCAAGTAGATCAATAGGGACCACTTCAGTGGGAAGGTAACAGCATTCTGTGTGCTCCTCCGGTGTCTAGTCATGCCTGCCAAATGACCACGGAAACGTCTGTGGATGCAGACAGCACTGGCTCTTCGGCTTTGAAACAGAGATGAGCACTGCACTCTAGAGTCGGATACAACTGGCTTTCAAGCAAGGGAACCTTTACTTCTGTCCCGGTTTTGTGGGAGAGAATTATGGCAACCCTATCTGTGTGGTAACAGTGACTTTGTTGGAATGGACTTGTGAATTGAATGTATGGACTTTTTAAATGAATGGTTTTTTTCCTTGCAATGTTTTTTATGATGTTTTACAATGTTGTATTTATGACCTGTATGGTTTTGTGATGTTTACCTGTTCTGTGAGCCGCCCAGAGTCGAGCAATCGAGGGGGTGGCATATAAATGTGAATATACAATACAATACAATATATATCTGACATGCCACTGTCAGGTTGGATCTTAGCCCCTGGTGGCACAATAATCAAACTGCTCTACTGCAGCCAAAGTATTGTGAGTTCATTGTGGGCTCAAGGTTGCCTCAGCCTTCCATCCTTCTGAGGTCAGTAAAATGAGTGCATATTGAGGGCAAAATGCTAATTAATTTAATTTAATTGTTCAACTTGTATGCCACCCCACTCGCAAAGCGACTCTGGGCGGCTAACAAAGAACCACCCAGAGTGCACTAAGTGCTATCTATCTATAGCGGTATATAAATGTAATTGCTGTATATGTGATATTGCTATTAGGGTGTACTGTATTACACGTTTTAACCATGTAAACCACCCAGAGTGGAAATGTCTCCTGATGGATGGATGGGTGGATGGATGGATGGATCCCTTAATGCCATGTTGTTATCGATCCATTCAAACCTCTTAGAATAATTATCCTTCCACAGTTACACACACAAGGATAAGATTTTGGAAGAAGTTTAAGAAACTACGGCAAAGGAAGAAGAACAAACATTCCAGAATGCAAAAACCAGTACAGGGTTGGAACTCCCCCAGTTTGCCCCATGCAGCAACCTCAGACTGGCATCTCAGTGGTTGGAGTGTGTCCAAGAATAATTATTAGGTTTAATAGGGGGTTCAGTTGTCATTCCCCTTTTCCTTTGACATCAGCAGTTCTCTCTACTGATGCTGTATATCCTTCCCACAGTTCAAACTTCTACACTTCTTTTAAAACTCTTTAACTTCACAAATGTTAGATGGAACATGAAGGAGCTGTATGCATATTATTATTTTTTACTCTGGGCAACCAGACATTCTTAGCTCTAGCCCACTATCACCCCAAAATTAAACATACATTCCGGATCTGGTTAGCTTTGACATATTTGCCAGTTGTCATGACAAATCATACTGTTAATGTGGAAGCACACTAGGTCAGGAGAGAGGAACTGTAAAATGAACTCACCAAAAGGTGCCTTCATTTTGGCAGTTTCATGTCTGGCCTAGACACAGAAAAAAGGAGACTGCCATATGTTCTCATCCTCTACCACTCTCTCCTTCTTTTGTTCAAAAATGGGGAAGCTATTGCATCTAAGAGTTGTATTTTTCTAGGGTGCTGTCTTCTAATGTTAGTTGTTGTTTTAATATCTCTAACTCCAAATCTCTCTCACTTTTCTCCTTCTCCCATCTCTCTCTCTCTCTCTTGTGTGCTTTTACTAATACTCCATTTCTTATTTCTTCTTCCGGTAAAGGTAAAGGTAAAGGTTTCCCTTGCTCGAAAGCCAGTCGTATCCGACTCTAGGGTGCAGTGCTCATCTCTGTTTCTAAGCCGAAGAGCCAGCGCTGTCTGCTTCTGCAGACATTTCCGTGGTCATGTGGCAGGCATGACTAGACACCGGAGCGCACGGAACGCTGTTACCTTCCCACCAAAGTGGTCCCTATTTATCTACTTGCAATTTCTTGCTTTCGAACTGCTAGGTTGGCAGGAGCTGGGATGAAGACGGGAGCTCATTTCCGTCCTGCAGTACTCGGGAATCGAACTGCTGACCTTCTGCTTCCCAGTCAGCGTCTTAGCGACTTGAGCCACTGCAGTTATCCTCTTCTTCCGGATGATACTGCAAATCCCTACAATAAATTAAAAAGGTAAACCAATTAAGTCCCTTTTCTATGGATGGTTGGTTATTCCTTTGGACTGTGTGCTTTTCCCATTTGTTTAATGCAGCTATTTGGTCAGAAAATCCATTGAAAACATGGCTATTTGATTTGTTTTATTTCAAATAATAAAATGCAAATATTAAAGGGAAAAATAAATGTGTATGTTCAGGCAGATTTTGTGCCTATGTCTGTGCAGATTGCGCTCTCTCTCTCTCTCTCTCTCTCTCTCTCTCTCTGATTTATTCAAAAGCACAGATTGCTGCATAAATTGGGTGGAAGGGATTAGAATGGAACCTGACTAATAGTTTATTCCAGGGGTGGCCAACCTTTTTCCATCGTGGGCCTGGCCCTGGCCCAAGCCAGCATCATGGGCCGGACCATGTCCCCGGAAGCGGAAGCATTTCCAGTGATGTAAATGCACCCAGTTCTGCATTTGTGCCAGCCGTGGGCATATTTACGCATGCATAGGCATGTTTTATGGATGACATAAACACACCTGCTTCTGGGTGTGGCAGAGGCCGCTATGAGCCAGATGGAATGGCATCAGTGGCCGGGGCCAGTCTGTGGGCCAAAGGTTGGGAACCCTTGGTTTATTCATTCCTACAAGAGCTTGGAAAAGTTGTGTACCTGGTCACACGGAATACCAGAGCATTTTTTTTTTGGCTATTTCTTAAGTTATTGCCCATCTTATTCCACAGCTAAACTAGATCAATGTCCAAAGAGCTTGTGAAAATAAAGTTTGTAAAGTATTTCATTGTTATGAAATCTAAATGGAAACATATTTATATAGACTCACAATAACTCCCAATTTGAGTGAGTAACTAAAATTGTTTATAGAATGTTACATAATGTAAGCTTTCTTATATATATTCTAATGTTCCTTTTAATAGAAAAGTGGGGTTTGAGCATTTAAAAACAAAATAAATGGCTCCTGCTTGAAGAACAGGTGGCGGCTGTGGCCAGGAGGGCCTTCGCCCAACTTCGGGTGAGTCGCCAGTTGCGCCCGCTCCTGGACCGGAACTCCTTGCTCATGGTCACTCACACTCTGGTGACCTCCAGACTAGACTATTGTAATGCGCTCTACATGGGGCTGCCCTTGATGACCATTCGGAGGCTGCAGCTGGTCCAGAATGCTGCGGCCCGGGTGGTGATGGGGTGTGGACGTTATGCCCATGCCTCACCACTGCTTTGGGAGTTGCACTGGTTAACAGTTTGCCTCCGAGTGCAATTCAAGGTGCTGGTTTTGACCTTTAAAGCCCTATATGGTAGTGGGCCAGGTTACCTAAGAGACCGCATCGCCCTAAGGATGTCTGTCCGTCCAACCAGAGCGGACCGGAGGGGTTCTCTAATTGTGCCATCAGCCGGGGGGCTCGCCTCTCTGGCACGAGGAGGAGGGCCTTCTCAGTGTCCGCACCGGCCCTTTGGAACCTCCTGCCAGTAGAACTGCGCCTCCAGACGAAGTTGCTGCCCTTTAGGAAAGAACTAAAAACCTGGCTGGCGGGCCAAGTTTGGGGTGCAAGTAGAGGGGCGGCTTCCGTTGGGTGGTTGATATAGAGGAGTATGCCTTCCCTCACGGTTCCTTTGGTACCTGCACCCCTTTTTAGGGGGTGGGTTTTTAATTCTGTTTTATCTATGATTGTGAACTGCCCTGAGTTGGCCTTGGTCAATTGGGCGGTATAGAAATTAAGAATTAAATTAAATTAAATTAAACAAGTATAATTTCCATGCAAAGTATACCAAGAACATTGTTTAAAGACTATCAGTTCTGATTTTCTGATCTAACTATCAGTAGGATGACAATGCAATATTTAATAGCCAAGAAGAGCCCCAAGGTCACATGTGTCTTAGAAATTAAAATCTAAGTTAGCCAGACTAGAGTGAGTCAATGTGATTGTATAAGTGACCTGATATCAAGTATAAACAACAGCAGGGAAGTCCACAAACATTCTCCATGGTAACCATTTGAGGAAAGAAGAAATACTTTTTAATAAACCAAACAAAATATTAGTCAGATGAGGATGGTGACATTTTCCAGCCAGGATTCTTGTGCCTTTAGTAACACCATGATAGGTACAGATTCAGCAGATGAAATCATCCTTGCTGGACAAGAAAGCACAACAAGTGGTAGGCAGATACTGGGTAAAGGAGTAGAGATGTGGCCTACCAGTGGCTTGTTTTATACTCCCTGGCCGTTTTTGTTGTTGTTGTTGTTTTTGTTGTTGGATGATACATCTGTATGTGCCAAATAACCTGCACAGAACTCCTCAGATTAGCCTGCTGCCCCAGAAGTGGTGGAAGATATAAGGCTATTGCGTGTGTTGATTATTGGAATAAGTATAATTACCATTCCATCCGGCTTCCATCTTGTCATTTTCCTCAGGTAGCAAAATGTCTTTGGGAAATTATTATTTTTTGCTCCAGATTTCAGCAGCTACCATGTAAAGGTTTTTTGGTCTTTAGCAGCCTGCCACTTCACCTCAGAATATACTTAGGAGGGGTCTGTGCTTCATCTCAAGCTTTCTCCATTGGCCATTGGCAATGCTGGGTGGAGAATTCTGAGAACTGTATCTTTAAAAAAGTAATATTTCCAATGCCAGAAGCCACACTGCTGTAATAGCATCATTAAGAGTCATGGTATGTTGGTATGATCTAGAACCCTGGTGGCTAACCTTGGCACTCCAGCTGTTCTTGGACCTCAATTACCAGTAGCCCAAGTCAGCACACTTGGTGATCAGGGCTTCTGGGAATTGAAATCCAAGAACAGCTGGAATGCCAAGGTTAGCCATCACTGATCTAGAAGCTGGGATATAATGGCACTGTATTCTTTCACAAGCATGGAAAAGTTACTTGCAGACAAGCTGTCTAAATGCCTAAATCTGTAAACAGCTATGCAATGTTTTTAAGGCAATCTCTGAGTGAAATCATTTAGTTCTGTTCTTAGATGCCCCATTGAGTGCAGGTGCTATGTAGGGGTTCAGCCTCATTCGTTTGGATGATTTCCATTTGATGGTGGCGTACCCTGAATAGATTGTCCGACTGGATAATCTCCAAGATAGCTTTCAATGCTATAATAAACTTTGTTTTTAAAAACAATTGTGTGACCTTTATTTTTTATTTTTATTTTTAAAAATGACTGGACCTCTCCAGAATCTGAATGATTCTTGACAACTCTAAATAAAATGTCATTGAGTAGAGTGATCATATAGATGGTGGCAGTTTGGTGACATTTGTCTTTTTGGGCCAATAAAACATGAGTTATAGGGATGGCCAACCTTGGTGCCCCAGGTGTTCTTGGACTTCAAGTACCAGAAACCCATGTAAGCACACCTGCTGATCAGGGCTTCGGAGAATTGTAGTCCAAGAACACCTGGGGCACCAAAGTTGGCCACCCCTGATTAATTAGACCAGGGGTTCCCAACCTTTTCTTGTCAGGGGCCAGACCACGCCCCCCTCAGTTACTGGTGGTAGCAGCGGTGCATGTATTTGTGCTGTGTTTCTGGGTATTTTACCACCTCTGCTGCTTCCCTTGGAGGAAGGAGCAAGGGAGGAACATTTTTTTACCTATCTTTGATTTTTTTTAATATATTTTTTGCTTCATTTTCGTGGCATTTCGGTGCCAAAATGTGGTGGTTTCGGCACTTCCAGTGATGTCAGGGCACTTCCAGCGTCGGCAGCAATTTGGCCCAGGGGCCGGTGAATTTGCCTGGGGGCCTGGATGAATTTGGCCCAGGGGGATAGATCTGGCCCAAGGGGCATAGGTTGGGAACCCCTAAATTAGACTATAATCCTTATGATTCCTTAGCAAGAGATTTCTTATTACAACTAGAAGAAACTCATTGGAGCCCTCTGCTGGGTACAACCTTACTGTCCAGTCCCCCCCCCCCCCCCCCAACACACACACATAAGCTTTCTTCAGTTTGTTTTGAAGAATAGGACAGGATAGAAGGAAGTAGAGGATTAACATTTAAACCTTTCCATTATAGTGAAGAGTTATTCATCTATATTTTTTGAAATAAATGGTTTTTAAAATATTCATATGATACCAATTGTGTCACTACTATCTTTCAAATAAAATAAGAAAGGTCATAAGAACATACATAAGAACAGCCTTGCTGGAACAGGCCACAGCCCATCCAGTCCAGCATTCTGTCTCACACAGTGGCTCACCATTTCCTTCAGGGTATTCCCAAGCAGATGCCTTCACCTGCTTAGGATTCCCTGGAAATGATATTGAGAGATATCCTGCCTGTCTCTCCAACCCGGAGGTTGTCCTTAAGTATCCATAATTATAGCCATTGATACTCTTGTCCTCCATGAACTTGTCTAATCCTTTCTTAAAGCTGTCAAGACTGACAGCTGTCACCACTTCTTCTGGCAGGGAGTTCCATAGACCAGTAATCCTCTGGGTGAAAAAGTACTTTCTCTTATTTGTTTGAGAACTAGTACCCAAAAGTTTCATGGAGTGTCCCCTAGTTCTAGTGTTATGCAATAGGGAAAACAGTTTTTCCTTATCTACTTTGTCCACACCGTGCATGATTTTATAAACTTCAATCAGGTCACCTCTTAGACGTCGTCGTTCAAGAGTGAAGAGGCCCAACCGTTGCAGCCTCAGATGGTAAGGAAGGTGTTCCAGTCCCCTAATCATTCTGGTTGCCCTCCTCTGCACTTTTTCCAGCTCCATAATATCCTTCTGGAGGTATGGCGACCAGAACTGTACACAGTATTCCAGATGGGGCCTCACCATAGATTTATAAAGAGGCAAAATGACACTTGCTGACTTATTTTCTATACCCTTCCTAATGATCCCTAGCATTGAGTTTGCTTTTTTCACTGCTGAGGCACACTGGGTTGACACCTTCATTGAGTTGTCCACCAGGACACCAAGGTCCCTTTCCTGGTTTGTCGCAGAGAGTTCAGACCCCATCAGTTTATAAATGTAATTGGGGTTCTTTGCCCCAACATGCATCACTCTGCACTTACTAATGTTGAAAATCATTTGCCACTGTTTTGCCCACTCCCCCAGTGTCGAGAGATCCCTCTGGAGCTCCTCACAATCTCTCACAGTTTTCACTACCCTGTATAATTTAGTGTTGTCAGCAAATTTGGCTACCTTGCTTTTTACTCCTACCTCTAGATCATTTATGAAGAGGTTGAAAAGCAGGGGTCCCAGTACTGAACCTTGGGGGACCCCACTCTTTACTTCCCTCCACTTGGAGAAGTGTCCATTTAGTGCTACCCTCTGTTTCCTGTCCCTTAGCCAGTTGCTGATCCAGGACAAGACCTGTCCCTTTATTCCATGACTGGTAAGTTTATTCAAGAGCCTTTGGTGTGGGACCTTGTCAAAAGCCTTCTGAAAGTCCAGATAAACAATGTCAACTGGATCCCCCTTATCCACATGCTTGTTGACACTCTCAAAAAATTCCAACAGATTAGTGAGGCATGATTTGCCCTTGCAAAAGCCATGTTGGCTCTCCTTTAGCAGTGCCTTCTCTTCTATGTGCCTATTAATTCTATCTTTTAGGATGGTTTCCATCACTTTACCTGGGACACATGTCAAACTGACAGGTCGGTAATTCCCTGGATCACCCCTGGATCCTTTTTTGAAAATTGGTGTTACATTCGCTACCTTCCAGTCATCAGGCACAAAGCCTGATTTGAGGGAAAGATTATATATTTTGGCTAGGAGATCAGCAATTTCATCTTTAAGTTCCCTGAGAACTCGTGGATGGATGCCATCTGGTCCTGGTGATTTGTTAGTGTTTAGTTTAACAAGACATGCAAGGACCTCCTCCCTGGTTATTTCTATCTGGCTTAATTCTTCGGTTTCCCTCCCTATGAAGATAGGCTCTGTTTTGGGCATGTGGCCTCTGTCTTCTTCAGTGAATACTGAAGCAAAGAATTCATTGAGTCTCTCTGCAATCTCTGTTTCCTCTTTAATAACCCCTTGCCTTCCATTGTCATCTAATGGTCCAATGGCCTTCCTAGTTGGGTTCTTACTTCTAATGTACTTAAAGAAGTCTTTGTTATTTCTCTGAGTATTTTTAGCTATACGCTCCTCAAAGTCTTGCTTTGCTTTCCTGATTGTTGCCTTGCATTTGTTCTGCCAGAATTTATGTTTTTGCCTGCTGTCCTCATTCGGACAAGCCTTCCATCTTCTAAATGAGCTTCTCTTGCTCTTGATCACTTCCCGAACAGCTCCTGTAAGCCACATTGGAGTCCTCTTGGACCTGGCAGTGCCCTTTTTCCTTTTGGGTATGCATTCCAATTGAGCCTCTGTTATTATTTTTGTAAACAGCCTCCATGCCTCTTGGAGTGTTTGGACTCTCTCAATTTTCCCTTTCAGCTTCTTTTTTACTAGTTTCCTCAACTTTGGGAAATTTCCTTTTTGAAAATTTAAGGTCTCTGTGTTAGATTTTATCAGTGACTTGCGGTCTATGATCAAGTTAAACATAATTGAGTTGTGGTCACTGTTCCCTATTGGATCAGTCACATTAACATCTTGCACCAGATCCTGAGTATTACTCAGGATCAAGTCAAGGATTCTTGTACCTCTAGTTGGGTCTTCAACCATCTGTCCCAGGGAACAATCATTTAGCATATCTAGGAACTTTATCTCTTTATCATGTGCTGAACAACAGTTCACCCAGTCTATGTGAGGGTAATTGAAGTCCCCCATTATAACCAGGCTTCCCTTCTTGGATGCCTCCTTTACAACATTCTCCAACTGCCAGTCTCCCTCAAGAGTTTGGGTCGGAGGCCGATAATATATGCCTACTGTTAGACCATCCTTGTGGCCTGGTACTCTTACCCACAGAGCTTCTAATGGTGACTCCAAATCACCTAGATATTCCAATTCATACGATTTTATCACTTCTTTGACATACAAGGCCACACCACCTCCCATTTGCCCCTTCCTATCTTTCCTGTACAGTTTGTAGCCTGGGATAACTGTATCCCATTGGTTATCATCCGTCCACCAGGTTTCAGTGATACCAATAATATCAATATTCTTATCTATTGCTAAGTATTCCAGCTCCCCTATTTTGTTCCGGAGGCTTCTGGCATTTGTATACAAGCATTTATATATGCTTTTCTGACACAGTCTTTTGTGTCCAGTTGCATTGTTAGACTGCCTCTTGCATCCTTCTGCTAGAATGCTAGTGACTAGCTCCTCGCTCTGCTCAGTAAATTTTGCATCCTCCTCACTACTCAAGTACACACTTTTCCGAACCGGATGCTGCCCAGCTCCTGTCGGCTTTCCCCCAGTTATCAGTTTAAAAGCTGCTCTGCAGCCTTTTTGATGTTGAGTGCCAGCAATCTGGTCCCATCATGGTTTAAATGCAACCCATCCCTCCTGAACAGATTTGGCTTGTCCCAAAATGTTCTCCAGTTCCTGACAAATCTGAAACCCTCCTCTCGACACCACCGCCTCATCCACGCATTGAGGCTTCTGAGCTCTGCCTGCCTGGTAGGTCCTGCGCGAGGGACAGGCAGCACTTCTGAAAATGCTACCTTGGAAGTCCGGGACTTCAATCTTCTTCCTAACAACCTGAATTTGGCTTCCAGGACAGACCGCTTGGCCTTCCCAACATCATTGGTACCAACGTGTACCATGATAACTGGCTCGTTCCCAGTTCTCTCTAACAATCTATCTAGATTTCTTGTGATGTCTGCAACTTTTGCACCTGGCAGGCAAGTCACCATACGGTTATCATGTGCATCACAAATCCATTTCTCTGTATTTCTAATTATTGAATCGCCTAGTACAAGGAGCCTCTCTCCTGCAATCTGTTCATCTACATGCACCTCATCAACCATATTAAGGGAGAGATCACATGGCGATCAGGTCACATGGCAATAGTCTTCCTGTTCTTAACTCCTCAGAACAGGACATGCCACAACAGTCTCTCAGGTTCTTCAGCCACAAAGTCCGTCTACATCCAGGGCCTTTCTTCCCAGGGATCTTTCCTTGCAGAGAGCATTGGAGTATTCTATACTTTACGTTGTTCCTCATGATATCGCCAAGAAGACTGGAGACTGGAATCTAGCAAGTTCTACTGCTTGAGATGTGGAAATCTGAATTGATCAGGGCATGAAATCCTGATGGATCTCTTGGTTTATTTAAGAAGTGCCTGAAATGAAGTAATATGAACAGTGGCTAAAGCAGTTCTCAACCTTTTTAAGCTGTGTGCCAGGTCACACTCCCTCAAACAGCTTCAGGAGCCAGACAGCTATTTCGCCCTTCCTCCACCACATGGCACTTCCAGGTGTGGTGGAGGCAGTGGGGGGCCACATGAAATGACGCCGCGGGCTGCAGGTTGAGAATCCCTGGGCTAAAGCATAGCCAGAAAAAGCCCCTATGATTAATTAATCAACTAAAATTGCAAAGTGTGTATTTGAGAGCCTAATCTATAGCAGTGGCATTTTTTTCTTTTGGAGAATGTTGTCTAGAACATCTAGACTGCTGATACCAGCCATTCAGCTTGGAAAAATTAGTTGCCAAATAAGATATAGTATGCAGCTGGAGAATAATTTAGATGCCAGACTGGCTTGTGGGTGTGTAAAGAATATTCTGTTCTGTCTTGCCAGATGAGTTTCTGTCAATGTATCTAGAAGACCTGATCCATCACTTGCCCATGTTTATAATCTTCACTAGTAATGAAGCTCTAGCTGGACTAATCATATATATAACCTTTATTCAAGGGCTTCCTCGTTCTTGAAGAAAATGGCAAATAGACACATGATTTAAAAAGAAATGTGTGTTATGACTATCTATTGATTACCTTCTCTAATGATAATTTAGTGTTACTTTCATTCATTAAACTTTCTGTAACCTTATTTTAACTGCATTTCTAGTATAGTTCATACTAATTTGCATGCATGATGCATATGTGTATTATAAGAGGATAAACTTGCCAGCATCTAGTCAGTCATCACCACTTACTTGCACAGTCATCACCACTAACTTGCACAGAATATGCTGAAATGACAGTAATACATCTGAATCAACACTGATGGTGTAATTTTCCTTTCAAGTCCAAAGATTTATTCTTTTCTGTTTGGGGGTAAAACATTTTCCCTCCCTGTTGCACCAATTGTTGTGTAGTGGTAACAATTAGAATTTTGTTTTATTGTTATATATTTGGGGCAATTGTCAATGCCAGTTGGAACAGACTTATCAAATGGAAGTCTGGACTTGCTTTGAGTTTTATCTTTTGTTGACATTTTTTTAAAGAAAATTTGTTTAAACCATCACATATATGCATATCTGCGGAAGGTATATTATAGATGGCCCTCTAAAATTAAATTCCTTTCCCCTTAATTTCCCTGCATTCCTAAATCGCTGTAACTGAGAATGCTTCAAAGTACAGTAAAACCTCTACATACCAATTTCCCCCCGTTCCACGAGGTTATCTGTATGTCGAAAAATGTGTCGGAAACACATTGCATTACCAGAAGAGGCCACTAGATGTCACCATATTTTTTTGTACAGTATGTTGAATTTTTCCTATTTGTATGTTGATTTTTTTGTAAGTAGAACTGTTTGTATGTTTCCACTATATTTTACTTGGGAAAATAAGAATGAAATATTTCCACCCAAACTGAATTCAGAGCATTTGCCTGAGAACTTTCTCTCTACCCCTCACTGAACTATATTCTGAATCACTAGAGTGTACTCACTTATGCTTCAGTTCTCACCACTGCCCATTCATTGAGAAAATATTTCCTTTTAACAATTATGTTTTCAGAGAAATAGTCACATTTCATTTGCTCACTATATTGCATACATATGCGTTTTCTGACTGCATAAGAGCAAAGTGTGAGAAAAAAAGGTTGTTGCACCTTCAAATATAAAGTTGCAGCTCCAAAGATTTAACCATTCTGACTCATAATTCCCTCTCTACCCAAACCTATCATGACACCCAGCATAATGTGTCAAAACCTCAAGACCAACCTTGTGCCCTTCAGAGGTATTGAACTAGAGCTCCTGTCATCTCAGCCACTAGAAATAATTGCCATCTAGGGGGCATCAAGAGGTCACAGAGAAAATGGAGAGAGCAAGATTAGTGATAAACTGGACTTAACTGTTAGGAGGTATCAGGGTCCTAACTTTACAAAAACTAAACTGCCAAAATAAGTGATCTCTAGATTTGCAAGATGGCTCAAGCTAGTCACTCCAGAAGCTTTCCTCAGACATCTCATTTCTGTGGTGACCAACTTTCATTTATATTTTGTTGTAAGTGTCCATGTTTGGCACTGGTAACGTAAGGTGGGAATAAATATGTTTTGTATGAGATGTTTCTTTGTCATTTCATGTGGCCCCCCACTGCCTCCACCACACATGGTCCATATTGCCTCATGTTGTAAAACTGTCCCAATATTTGGTTTGCCTTGCTGTACCATATGTTAATTTCTTCTTCCATTTTGCCATTTTCAGAAAATGTTGTTCCTGAGTATTTGAATTCTGCCACTTGTTTTACACATACTTGTTCCTCTACTGCAATATTTAAAATATGCTGTTTCCTTCCAATTACCATTACCTCAGCCTTCTCTTTATCGATTGTCATATTATGCATCTTGCATTCTTGATTCATGGGTGTAAGGTGTTGCTGTACTTTCTTTTGGTGTATTTGCTATCAATACCATCTGCAAAAAGTAATTCATTGATATTGTTTCCATTCATGGACTTGGGGAGATTTTTTGCTTATGCTGTGCAGCTCAGGGTTTCTAAACCTTGGGCCTCCAGGTATTCTTGGACTTCAATACAAAAAGCCCAAGTAAGCACACCTGCTAATCAGGGCTTCTGGGAATTGAAGGCCAAGAACACCTGAGGGCACAAGGTTGAGAAACCCCGATACAGGTGATAAATAAAAATGGCAATAGAATGCATCCCTGCCTCACTCCAGATGTACCTGTGAAGGGTTCCAATATCAATCAATCAATCAATTTAATCTGTACCCCGCCCTACTCAGCACAAGGCCAACTCAGGGCAGCCTCACAACATATCACAAAAATTACACATTTTCAAAATTACAAATTACAGAACACAATTCAGAAGATATAACATACAATTAAGCAAAGTTCATACCAAAAACAAAGTTAAACCCACAACCCCTTGTGTTATTTCACTCTGATCAGGCTATACATACTTAATGCAGGGACTGGCAGCTCCTTTGGTAGATTTGTTTGAGGTCTCTTTTCATGTGTAGATAGGGTTTATGTAAAGAAACAATTAGCTGCATTTGGAGAATGTGGCAATGTGGCCCCTGCTGGCTTCCCACATGCTGATACTGACAAATAGAAAGCAATTGTGTCTCATCTGTTGTTTTGAAAAGTTTCCCAGCATTTCAGAGAAGGATAGAATCTTTTTGCTCCATCACCTTGCCCATCAGAACTCAACACATGAATTGGTTTAAAGCCAGGAAAGAAAGGCAATACAGTACATTGAGAAGAGTACTGGTATCTTAGTTCTGTAGTGTGCATGTGCAGCAGAAGCACGGCCCCTGAATTCAACTGGCCTCTCTAGGAAGCAGCTGGTGTTGAAGATGTCTCTGTATCACACTATGGAAAGCCACTACAGGTTGAAATAGAACTTAGCCTAGATGAAAAAATTTCTACAGGATGGTTTATATATTTGTATACATGTCTACATGATAGCCTCCTTTGCTCACTACCATGCAGGTTTGTTGAAAAACAGTCATGACAATTGCTTTGTGTTTAGGTAAGGAGTGTTTAACTGATGAAAAAAGTAGCCAGCTTCTGGATTTTTTCCCTTGGCATCCTTATGTCAGGGGTTCCCAACCTAAAGCCTTTGGGCCTAATCCAGCCCACAGAGCTAATTAATCCAGCCCACAGTGGCTACCCAGGCACCTCCAGAAGCTACCCTCACCATTGGAAGTCACAATACGTCACTTACCGCAGCAGCGGTGGTGGCAATCACACTGCTTTTGCAGCTTCTTGCACAGTCTCCGCCGCTTCCCAGGGTGATGGGAGACTTTTCGGAGCATTTTTGCTGCATTTTGGGAAAATTTTTTGCCGCTCCTCCGCTGTATTTCGGCACCTAAACTGCAGTGGTTGGGGACTTCTGGTGTTGGCCGGAGTTACGTCAGCGCCTGGGTTCACACCATAGAAGCGTTATTTTGATGCTCAACGCTTTAACTCAACAAGAGTATTCCCATGGAGGTTTTATTAGCGCGTCGTTAATATTGTACACTCTTTATAAAGAATTGCGAAATGTCCTATTACCGGATGGATATTGGGACCTGTTGATCGTTGTGAACCGCATCCTATGACCCGCATATATTGTTCTAGCCTGTTGTTCGTGGTCTTCCCGTTGCTGTTGTTTCTGCCACCTTGCTTCCCATGTGGAGAGTTTTCTACCACAAGTTCTCGTATTACATCATCTGTATGACCTGCGTTTTGGACATATGAACTGTTCCGGTCCGCACCTCGACTAGTTTATTCTCACACACGGGCAGACTCCTGAATTACTCTACCTATTTGATTACTTTGGTACTCGGAGACATATTATGCTTTTGTATTTAGTGCCGTATTTCTCATAGATATACTTTTGTCTTTATGCAGCAACTGGATGCGTGTTCTTAGTCATTCACCGTTTTTACCCTATATGGTAGTGGGCCGGGTTACCTAAGAGACCGCATCGCCCTGAGGACGTCTGTCCGTCCAACCAGAGTGGACCGGAGGGGCTCTCTAATTGTTCCATCAGCCAGAGGGGCTCGCCTCTCTGGCACAAGGAGGAGAGCCTTCTCCGTGTCTGCACCGGCCCTCTGGAACCTCCTGCCAACAGAGCTACGTCTCCGGATGGAATTGCTGCCTTTCAGAAAAGAACTTAAAACCTGGCGGGTCAAGTGTGCAGTGCAGGTGGAAGGGTAACCTCCATTGGGTGGTTGGTGTAGAAGAACTCCTCCCCATGGTGCCTTTGGATCCTGCACCCCTTGTTTTAGGGGGTGGGTAGTTTTAACTGTTTTTAACATGTTTTTTTAAATTTTTATTGTGAAACGCCCTGAGTCGGCTTTGGCCGAGTGAGCAGTATATAAATGTGACAATTAAATTAAAATTAAAATTAAATTATTAATGCATTAAACCATTCACTTTGTACCATTGCCCGTTCCATATCCCTTTTCTGGGTGTTTCTCCTCCCCTTCCCTTTCCTATACACCCTTGCCGTCTTTCCTTGTCTTACATTAATGTAGGCCATCTTCACTGCTACTGCTGCTTCTGTGTCTAGGCCAGACATGAAACTACAAAAACAAAGGCACCTTTTGGGGAGTTCATTCTTTAGTTTCTTTCACCTGACCTAGAGTGAGAAAGATTAGCTGGCAACATACGGTTGCCATTGCCAAGGTATACACAATTGTGATTCAAAAATATCACAATCTCCTAGGAGGCTTTTTCTGTGTCATTGGTGTGTTGCCAACATTCCAGATGCCCTGCTATGTAAAGTTTGGCATTCTTTTTCCCGCTGGCAATGCTGGCACACTGCTGGGCAGCAATATTGGCCCATTTCCTAGTGTTTTGAATCATGTGCAATATCCTCTATCAATAAACCAGTGAGGGGAGAAAATGCCTTATTAATGAAAAACACTATATAATGGGAAATGTACCTTCTTGCTGGGAGTTGCAGACTGAAACAATAATAATAATTTTTTTAAAATTCAGAGTTGTGGCATCTTATAAAAATTACAGCCCTCACACTCTAGAATGGAGAGATGGCAAGACTTTTGAATAATGGTAAATGTTGAAGCACTGTATTTCCTCCCTTCATGTAATGTGTATGTTCTACGAATCAGGAAGATCCTAGTTTGAATCCCACCTTTGCCATGAACTCATTAGATTATTTTAGGCAAGGCCTTTCTCTGCCTCAGTCTCTCAATCTGTAAAACTGAGAATAATAATATGGATTTACCTTTCAGGTCCCCTGTTAAGACTTAACAAGATGGCAACATGCAAGAAGTTCATACTACAGTCAAATCCCGTATAACGAAAACAGTTGGTTCCACGATGTCTTTTGTTGTACGGATTTTTTCATTATGTGGTACAACAAAAATTTCTATGGGAAAAATCGAACAATGAAAATTTTTCCCAAAGAAATTTTCATTGTACAATCCATCCTATAGAAATGCATTGCTTCGTATAACAGAAAAATTCATTATAGGTGTATAATGGTTTCCGCAAATCCTCTTCATTATATGAATTTTTCGTTGCATGAGACATTTGTTATACGTGGTTCCACTGTATATGTAAATAAGTGATTTTTTTTGGGGGGGGGGACTGGAGATTCACTTTTTCTTTTACATAAGCAGATAAATGCTCTTTCTGCATTAGTGACAGCACACCTCATAATGATCAACTTTTCTTAGTGCAGAAATTAGATTTCAAAGGATAAAATGCACAAACAATTCCAGCAGCATGGAATAACAGGGGTGGCTGAATAGTTCATGGTTTAGATATCTGGCTGTGAAGCTAGAGGTTGGGAGCTCAATTCCCCACTATGTCTCCTGGAAGAAGAACCAGCCTATCTGGCCCAGGGCAAGATACACAGTCTAAGGTTGCCCCCAGAAGAAGAGAATGGTAAACAACTTTTGAGTACTCTCTACCTAGAAAGCCTTGGAAAGGGTAATCATAAGTCAAAATTGATTTGACAGTACACAGTCATTATTACTGTGTTACGGAGTAACGATGACTGACATTTCAAGCTAACAACATACAAACAGCTCTCAGTGTGAAAATAAAAGTATAGAACCACCTCGTATAGAGCCTATCAGCTCAAAATAAGTATGTCAACTGCCTAGAGAATGGAGATCTAAGTGATGTGAAATGAGGTTCAGTGGGCTCTCAATTCACTAATGAAGGCTGTATCAAATTAAATGAAGCAAGCAACACCCCCCCCCCCCGATCAATACTGAATTAACAAACTGGAAGTAATAAAATCGGGGGGGGGGAATCAGTGTCATGATGGATTTCTGTGAATTAGCTTGCTTTTCTTCTTTCTGAAGTGTTCTGTAAGCTGTATCTACCACTTAATAATTGCAAGCACGCAAAGCCACACAAATTCAGTCACCACAAACCTGTGGCATGCCTAAAAGGTGAATGGATTTATGTAGAAATTGGCAAGCATTTCTCCAGCTCTCTGTAATATTTTTTTAAAAGAAAGAAAAAAAGCCAAAGGTATCGAATTCTTTAGATGTGAAAAGCTAACAGAGGTGTTTGCAAGAGGGAAAAAGAGCTTTCTGATTTACTGTGATAACCTGGAGGTCACTGAATTGTTAAATCTCCTAGAAGCGGATTATCTGGACCCCTTTCAATCAGGATCGAGGCCCCGACATGGTACAGAGATGGCATTCATCGCACTGATGGATGATCTCTGGCGGGAGCGGGATGGTGGTCATCCAGCCATCCTTGCTCTCCTTGACCTCTCAGCGGCCTTCAATACCATCGACCACAGTATCCTTCTGGAATAGCTCAAAGGATTGGGGATCCAGGGCACTGTGTTGTCCTGGTTTTCCTCATTTCTGGTGGGCCATACACAGTCGGTGTGGTTGGAGAGTGCGAGATCCAGTCCAAGGCCCCTCAAATATGGGGTGCCGCAGGGCTCAGTGCTTTCTCCTCTCCTATTTAACATCTACATGAAGCCACTTGGTGAGATCATCTGTTCTCACGGGGTGCAGTACCATCAGCACGTGGATGACACTCAGTTGAACATCTTGGCCCATGGTGATCCCAGTGATGCGGTCAAAGTCCTGTCTGGATGCCTGGAGGCCGTTGGAGTCTGGATGGGGAACAACGGGCTTCAGCTGAATCCTGGCAAGACCGAGTGGTTTTGGGTCAGGGGTTATCCAGTGAGTTACCACCTCTGGTCTTGGATGGGGCAGTTTTGCCCCAGACAGACCTGGTGCACAACTTGGGGGTCCTCCTGGATTCACAGCTGCTGCTGGAAGAGCAGGTGACGGCCATGGCCAGGAGAGCTTTTGCTCAACTTCGAGTAATCCGCCAGTTCCTGGACCGGGACTCCTTACTCATGGTCACTCATGTTCTGGTCACCTCCAGACTAGATTACTGTAATGTACTCTACATGGGGCTTCCCTTGATGACCATTTGGGGGCTACAACTGGTTCAGAATGCAGCTGCCTGGGTGGTGATGGGGTGTGGACATTATTTCATTTCACTTTATTTTTGTATACCACTTAATTCAACCAGAGGTGACTCTAAGTGGTTTACATCAAGGAAAGTGCAAGAAACAGTAATAATAATATACAAAATCATGCCCGCACCTCCCCACTACTCCGGGAGCTGCACTGGTTACCAGTTTGCCTTTGGGTGCAATTCAAGATGCTGGTTTTGACCTTTAAAGCCCTATATGGCAGTGGGCCAGGATACCTGAGAAACTGCATCGCCCCAAGAGTGTCTGCCGTCCAACTAGAGCGGACCGGAGGGGCTCCCTAGTTGTGCCTTCAGCTAGAGGGGCTTGCCTCTCTGACACGCGAAGAAGGGCCTTCTCTAATGTCTGCACCAGCCCTCTGGAACCTCCTACCAACAGAATTGAGGTTATAGACAGAATTGCTGCCCTTCAGGAAAGGTTTGAAAACCTGGCTGGCAGGGCAGGTGTGGGGCCTTAATGGAAATACAGCCCCAGCCTGTTGGCTCGTTTCCAGTTAGTGTCCCTCCTTCTGTGTTGCTGTATCCCTCCCATTCCCTTTTATTCTTTTTAAATGGGGTGGGGGGTGGGGGGTAATTTGGGGTTTTTAACCTGTTTTTATATGTTTTAAAATGTTGTACGCTGCCCTGAGTCGGGTTCACCTGAGTGGGCGGCATAAAAATTTAAAAATTAAATTACATTACATTATTCAGGAAATGCCTCCTATGTTGATCACTTTAAGTTGACCACAGTGATAAAACACTGATTAGAGAAATGTTTGCCCAAAAAACAAAGTTTGCCAAACTGTTATTTTTGCCAGGGACAGCCAAACAAGAATGTAGATAGCATTTTGTGTATGTGCAAATAACAGTGGTGACAGGTGCATTTGTGCCGATTTGAACAAATTGAGAAATCAAAATGTCTGGCGCCTACTTTTTGAGATGCTTGTTCCCAAAATAAACCAGAAACTGTGGGAATCAAAACGCTGTTTAATCAACAGTATAAAAAGCTGCCCAGCAAAAGCCAGAAAACAGAACCTTTTGACAATTTCCATTTACCCACTGCTCGCTAAAAGTGAAATCTGCCTGCCTGCTAACTTCAGAGCCATTTAGTCAGTGGTTCCATCACAGCTAGACAGCTGGCTCCGTCTAGTGGAGGCTACTTACAAGCATTTCTATTTAAAAATATAGGGCCACAATCTATGCAGAGCTCAGTTCTTACCATTCTGTCATACAAGGAATTGAGACAGAAAGTTATTATGCTTTAATCTTGAGAGAAATTTGGAGGGTTTATTTGCCTATGTTTTGCACTGGATTGCCGTGATCTGTAGTATTATTACACTGAATTTAACCGACAAGCGGCAGCAAAATGAATTACTTTTGTGAGTAATGGGGTATTTGATTTTTCTATCAGACGTTGGGTGAATTCTTTTTTTCTTTGTATACTAAATCATGATTAGAATAAGCCTATTAAATTAGTGGAGATTTGATGAGATAATTCCTGTGTAAATTCCACTGAATTTGTGAATAGTTGTGACTTATTACACTAAATAACAGGATTTCATTCTCCGACTCAGTATTCTAGTGGGTGTGTTGTTTCCAGCTGTGATGACATGCTTCACATGTCACCACAGTGGGTGTCATCTTCTGTATGTATGCAGCTCTCCTGGTGGCTTAGTGGTTAAGACGCTGAGCTGGAGACTGGAAGGTTGGGTTTCAATACCCGAGAGCTGCACTTGGGGACATAAAAGGAGCCTCATTCAGACGTCCCCTAAAAATCCTTTCAACCCAGAGTAATCTCTGGCACAAAATTATTATTATGAGGGTCTACTCAGTTCCTCATTAATATTTCCAGTCTGCTTGCCTGTTTCGCATACTCCACCCTCAGTTTTGCATTCATCACATCTTAATTAAATCCTGCTTTCTGCTGCTTAATCTGAGTGCATTTCTGTATCTGCAGGACATGTCTATTTTTTATCTTCTTTCCTTGCATTGGCTCTATGTGCCATCGTGATGTTAGGTCTGTAAAACAGCATGAAAACCATAACCAATCCTGGCCACATGGCTTGAGATATCAGTGTCAGGTTCCGCTCTTATGATACATTTGACTTACTTTGTGCAATCCCTGATTCCATGACAATATGATAGAAAGGAAACATGGTGTTCTCACAAATTAGCACAATCTTCTACCAGCCACTGTCCTACTGCAGATGTGCGTTTCATGTGATGCACAACACAAACTCCGTGAAGAGACTCTGGCTGCTGTGCCTTCTAGTGATGCATCCCTTAACATGCTCATATGGGAGTGGCAAACATGGTATTAATGTGCAACACATCATAAGACCAAAGAAAGAGAGAAGAACACAACTAGTGTGGAGGGTGTGAGCAATAGGTTAGAGCAGGAATTGCAAGGGAGAATCAGTATACAGCAGGATGCAACACGACACCATCCATCATCCAGTTTGATTCTCTACATTTATCAAGTGCTCTACATTTATCACATACTGAAAAAGATGGGTCTTTATGTCAGCAATCATGTGTTCTAAACTGTGTTTTACACTTTAAGTTACATCTGTGTTGACCCACAGTCTAGGATGGCCAAGACATTCCGTCTAGTGTTAGGATCCGCATAAATGAGGAGGTTTGATAGACAAAGGCTGGTGTCACCACATAACAGGTTTAGGTCAAACTCTGAATATGTCCATTAGACATCATTTTATACTGAGAAAAATATTTAACAGGTTAAATTATGCTATTTGATTTGGTAAATTGGCACTTTTTTGTGTCTCTATCTTATTATATTCAGTGACAATCCACCATGAGGAGACAAGAAGTGCAATCCTAACTAAAAAAAATAGAGAGTTAGGATTGGACATATGCCTCTTCTGCTAGCACAATGGCCCTCCATCAGCTGATCTCAATGATTTGACAACAAACTGAGAACTCCACTGCTGGCTATGATCTGCTGCATTGACGACTCCCTTGGTTCAGCACCTGAGATATATCCAGAACAGCAAGATTTCTTTCCAATAGATCACACAAAAAGAAACTCTAACACATTAGGTATCTTTAATCCAAAATAGGGGAAAGCAGACTAAAGAATTTGTTTCAGCAGTGACATCAACCAAAAAAACAGAAACTTTTTTTTTACAAATTAAAATTCCATACAGTGTCTAGAATGTCACCTAAAAGCTAAACTTTTCTTTTTAAAAAGAAAAGAAAGTGTGGTGTGTTTTTTTAAACATTAAAATGCCAGTGAAACAAATGTGGCGTAAAAATATTCATTTAGAAACATAGGATAAACAGAAAGAGTTAGACAAATGGATCATCCACTAGCTTGAGGCTAACTTTTATGTATCCTTATCCTTTTCTTCTCTAAGATATAGTTAGAGCAGGACTTAAGAAGGCTTGACTTGGATGTGCCCTGGCAAAAAAACTAGAATCTCACTGGAGACCTTAAATCAGTGATGGTGAACCTCAGCACTCCATCTGTTCTTGAACTTCAATTCCCAGAAGCCCTGATCAGCAGGAGTGCTGACTTGGGCTTCTGGTAATTGAAGTCCAAAAACACCTGGAGTGCCACGGTTTGCCATCATGGCCTTAAACCTACACTGATCACCTCCTGTCGCCTTCAGGTTCCAGCTTTTGGTTATCTAGGCAGAGGGGTACACATAAAGAGCCTTCTCAAAGATTGTGATATTTTTAACTACAATTGGGAGTACCCCGGGCAATGGCAACCTTGTTGTGCTGGCTAATCTTTCTCACACTAGGTCAGGGAAAAGGAACCACGGAATGAATTCACCAAAAGGTGGTTTCGTTTTGGCAGTTTCACTTCAGGCCTAGACACGGAAGAAGAATCTAGGCAGAACCACCATTATCATCTTTTCATACTATCAAAATTTGTGCCAAGCAGTCAAGCAATATCCCAAAATGCCAAGGAATCTATCCAACTGAAGAAAACATTTTTAATAGTACTCTGCTTCTCACTGTATTTTCCCATAAAACTGGTCAAATGTCAGCATGAGTTGCAAGGTATATTCCAGTGGGATGCAAGTATCAAACGGTGCCTTTCCTATGTAGTCCAAAGAGTTGTACTTTTGAGGCAAAAGTAAAAACTGCTGTAAGCATCCATAAAAAACAAACAACTGCCACAAAACATGCTCATTGATACAGAAGACATGATTTATCCTGCACCCAGGATTTAGGTTTTAATATTGAATGAGATGGTGACAAAAACTGGGCAGCATTACTCTGGAGTAATGTTCCAAGGAGGCCGCATTGGGTAATGAAACAGATCACTTCATCTATCATTCAACAGACTCCTTTCTGTCTCACTCACCCAAATACCCTGAGATCACCACTGAATTGTGGGTGCATCAAAGATCCCACCACTACCCCTCATAAAGTTATGGGGATATACAAAACTGGAGAGACTTTCTTGCAGATACCTGATACACATTCCACATTAGTACAAAGAATCCACACATTCACAAATAAAATAGAAATAATCCTGTGCGTACCCAGTTAAGAGCGTGAGAAGGCTTCCAGTTTAATGCATCTTATACTTAGGACCTTTGATCATTAACTTCCATGAACTTAAGGTCCAATCGTGAAGAAATGGTTCCTGGTGTTAAATGAAAACCACAGTATTGACAATGTATTTGTTTCAGATGGCATTTCTTTGACAGCCCTGGCATTTCTGCAAAACAAACTGAAAGGCCTTAACTCTTTAAAAAAAATGACAGCACAGAACTCTGACTGTCTGGATTTCAGCTCTACAGTAGTTTAAAAAATATAGATATATATATTATTAATCCTTAAATGCTGATCACAGGATTTTCAGTGTCTCTGAGGGGAAAAAGAGAAGAAGGGGAGAATTTACCAATAAAAATCCAATTATCAGAAGATTTCCAACATGACAAAAATAAAAACAAAAACAAAACAGAAGTATGAATTGTATACAGGGCAACTGTCTCCTGCTTGACCCCAAACAGGTCAGAACCACGAGGGACAGCTAAAAAAATAACTAGTCTGGTATAAAGATCTGAATTCCATGTGTTTGTTACAACAGTCTTATCTCTTATTTGTTTTAAAAATATATAGATATAGTTATTGCTTTCACAACCACCAGACTTGATTCTCTTGGGCCCTCAGTGAGGGAGTGCTGTAGGTTCAGTGGGGTTTGCTTTCTTTCGCCTTTTCATAAGCAGCGGGTTAGATGAATCTTCAATTTTCTTAATCTTGATTTGCTCATAATCCACTCTCATAGTGGCCAAGGCACTTGTCATTTCCTCCTGAAATACAGGGAGAAAGAGAACCAGAAGACAATGATTGTTGAACAAAACTGTCATGATGGCTGGAGATGAGGCTTTCGTAAACGCCTAAAAGATAGTCACTGGAGGTCCTATTGCTAACCCTATACTCCAGTGATGGCGAACCATGGCACTCCAGCTATTCTTGAACTTCTCAGAAGCTCTGATCAGCAGGAGTGTTGACTTGGACTTCTGGGAATTGAAGTCCAAGAATACCTAGTGTAACAAGGTTCGCCACCACTGCTATAGTCTTTCTAGGGCAGGGGTGGCCAACTTTGGTGCTCCAAGTATTTTTGAACTTCAATTCCCTGAAGCCCTGATCAGCTGGTGTACTGACTTGGGCTTCTGGTAATTGAAATCCAAGAACACCTGGAGCACCAAGGTTGGCCATCCCTGCTTTAGGGTCTCAGCACAGACCCTGTAAGAAACTGAAAGTGTCTACAGAACATAAAGAGCATGTTGATAATAAAATAAGAAACCATAATTATTTATCTTTATTTCTTTCTTCTGATCCAAAAGAGTAAAAACTTCCTTAAAACACATAAAAATCCTGTGGTTCTTTCTCTGCCACCAATGGGCAGAGAAAACCAGAACCAAGATTAACAGTTGGATCAGACTGCATATCTGACATAACCTTCTGCTACAGCTAGGGGCTTCCCACATTATACCACCTCTGGATAACTTCTCACTTTGGATGGGGTGCAGGATTAAAGCAATTTTAAGACCCCAAAAAGCAACAAAATAAACACAGATTCTTAGTTACACACATGGAGTTTCATAACCTTCACTCCACCAACTTACAAATATGTAGACAACTTACTTTGACATCTTCCCAAAGGTCCTTCTCTTCTTTCAAAACCCTACTAGTGTGAAGTGGTGTCTGCGGGACCTGCATTGATTGCTGCAGAGGGAAAATAAGAGCATACGTGCATAGGTTAAGGTACATTCAATGGCTCCTGTGTGTGTTTCTCACACTAGACAACTAGAATGCTTTGGAATGATACTTTTGGAAAATACTTTCAGAAATGGTAACTGAGCATTTACCATGATCCAAGGGTGATTCATGAACTCCGTTATTGTCATCCGCTGAGTTGGATCTGTTTTCAGCAAATTTCGGATCAGCTGTTTGACTGAAAACAACAGCATTAACAGTATGTTACACAGCTCGATATCTCATTTGAAAACTAGAAACATATTTCAAGTCTAGCAGAAATCTAGAAAAATGGGAGCTAGATCTACTGTCAAGTAGAATATGTTTTACTGTAAATAAACTTGCAGTGCCTTCTAAGCAAATAGGCAGGTTTTATATGATAGCCTTTGAACACTTTATGAATGCTATATAAATGCTAAGTATTGTTGCAAACATTTCATAACCAAATATCAAATAGTGTCAGTGTAAGAAAAAAAAATCTCTTCGCTGCCTTCCCTTCTCAAAGCTTGCACCAACAAAACCAGCAAACAACAAAACAACAAATTTGCTAGCGTTAGCTCAAAAGGTTTTTGAAGCAATTTGTCCTACCTTGTATCCAGATAATTAAGGGATCTACTTCCAAACATGTAAGAAGGTGCCTTTCAGCAGAGTGAACATATGAGACTAACACTGCAACCTTAATGCAGGGCTAGCCTTTCCACATGCCAATCTGAAGCAGTTGCCTCAGGTAGCAGACCAAAATCGGTACTGTAACACAATCTGTACTATCCCTTTCCATCCCACACATAAAGATGTCTCCACCGCTGCTACCTTGTTGTGTGCTGCTTAGCTCTACTGCAATGACACCCTTCAGCTTCTTCACTAAGAGCTGGCTGTGAAGAGACCTACTGTTGATTTTTCTGTTTGTATTGATTTGATTTATTCGATTTGTATGCCACCCACTGAGCTTACGCCGACTCAGAGCGGCTCACAGAATTTTTGACATAAATCCGCAATATAAAGCAGGTACACAGCAACACAATATACAATAATTCAATCCAAGAAGCGAAACACAACATCAAATCAGATTACAATATCAAATTACAGTTCAAATATAACACCAACACAGTATCAGCACCATATAACACATTCTTATTGCCAAGCGGCCGCGCCGCACACAGATGTCCTCCATTCTCTCGAGGCCAGAAGTGGCTGAAAGAAGAGTCTGGTGGCGGCGTTGGAGCGGAGTTACCTCTTCCCCTGTGTCTCGTCTATGAGGCTCCAATCAGAGTGGTGCTCTCTATCATTTTTATGTCTTGTTTAAAGCTGTGTTTTTACCATGTTATCATGATACCTATTCTGTTCTTCCACTCGAGCAAACCAAGCATCTAATCATATGCCAATCAAAAACAAAAGTGTTTTCTTCCCTACAATCTGAATATATAACTATACCTCTTAGCTACAAATTCTCAGCAATCATTGAGCTTTTCCTTTAAAAATATGTATTTTTTCCTTCAGGAAGAGGAGGTTGGGGACCAAAAAAATGCAAGGGAAGGGAACAAATAGCCCACATCCCTACTTGTTATCCTATTATACATCATTTTTTTTAAAAAAAAAAGTTTGGATACTTTATGTCAAAGTTTTTAAAAATCCTTTATGAAAAATACAAACTACAAAAATAAGTGAGGAATACTTTGAAAAACCCTAGTTTTAAAACCATGTGTTAATAATAATAATAATAATAATAATAATAATAATAATAATAATAATAATAATAATAATAATAATAATAATAATAATAATAATAATAATAATTTCATGTCAGAAATTATTCGGGGTTGAAAGGATTTTTGCTGGAAAAGCTCCGCTCAGGGATGCCCAAATGAGGCTCCTTTCATGTCCCCAAGATCTTTTCCCACCAAACTGGTCCCTATTTATCTACAAGGAATTTCTTGCTTTCGAACTGCTAGATTGGCAGGAGCTGGGACAGAGACAGGCACTCAAATCCATTATGCAGTACCTGGGCCTCAAACTGCTGACTTGCCAGCCTTCCAGCTAACAAGATGAGTTTCTTAACCACTGAGCCACCACAGCCATTTAACCATGTGTTAATTGCATACTTTCTCTCAATTTTATGGGGGCGGGGGGGGGCAGTAATTGCTGTTCCCAAAATGTTTACCTTCCTCCGATACTTCCGACCATTCTGGGTTCGGAAATTCATATTGACCCATTCGGATCCGTTTCTTCATGCCTGGAGAAATGGCTAGACCATGGTTGGAATAGAAGGGAGGATACCCACACAATCTGCACAAAAAAAGAAAATGCCAAGGAGTTCAAAGCTGAATGCCAACATAATCTAATATATTTGTCGATTTGTGTTTTTTTTTAAAAAAACAACAACACACAACAGATCAACTCT
This sequence comes from Bradypodion ventrale, assembly GCA_035047345.1. NCBI lineage: Eukaryota > Metazoa > Chordata > Lepidosauria > Squamata > Chamaeleonidae > Bradypodion > Bradypodion ventrale. The sequence goes on from JAWDJE010000004.1 coordinate 62,444,955, forward strand.
TTTTTGCATTTACTGTGATTGCTAGTCAGAGAAGATGGTCTATTTGCCGGACATACCTGTATTTTTAACAACATCTAGTAACTTCTAACCCAAAGTGAACATAAGAACATAAGAACAGCCTTGCTGGAACAGGCCACAGCCCATCCAGTCCAGCATTCTGTCTCACACAGTGGCTCACCATTTCCTTCAGGGTATTCCCAAGGAGATGCCTTCACCTGCTTAGGATTCCCTGGAAATGGCATTGAGAGATATCCTGCCTATCTCTCCAACCCGGAGGTTGTCCTTAGGTAGCCATAATTATAGCCATTGATACACTTGTCCTCCATGAACTTGTCTAATCCTTTCTTAAAGCTGTCAAGACTGACAGCTGTCACCACTTCTTCTGGCAGGGAGTTCCATAGACCAGTAATCCTCTGGGTGAAAAAGTACTTTCTCTTATTTGTTTGAGAACTAGTACCCAAAAGTTTCATGGAGTGTCCCCTAGTTCTAGTGTTGTGCGATAGGGAAAACAGTTTTTCCTGATCTACTTTGTCCACACCGTGCATGATTTTATAAACTTCAATCAGGTCACCTCTTAGACGCCGTCGTTCAAGAGTGAAAAGGGCCAACCGTTGCAGCCTCAGATGGTAAGGAAGGTGTTCCAGTCCCCTAATCATTCTGGTTGCCCTCCTCTGTACTTTCTCCAACTCCATAATATCCTTCTGGAGGTATGGTGACCAGAACTGTACACAATATTCCAGATGGGGCCTCACCATAGATTTATAAAGAGGCAAAATGACACTTGCTGACTTATTTTCTATACCCTTCCTAATGATCCCTAACATTGAGTTTGCTTTTTTCACTGCTGAGGCACACTGGGTTGACACCTTCATTGAGCTGTCCACCAGGACACCAAGGTCCCTTTCCTGGTTTGTCGCAGAGAGTTCAGACCCCATCAGTTTATAAATGTAATTGGGGTTTTTTGCCCCAACATGCATCACTCTGCACTTACTGATGTTGAAGCTCATTTGCCACTGTTTTGCCCACTCCCCCAGTGTCAAGAGATCCCTCTGGAGCTCTTCACAATCTCTCACAGTTTTCACTACCCTGTATAATTTAGTGTCGTCAGCAAATTTGGCTACCTTGCTTTTTACTCCTACCTCTAGATCATTTATGAAGAGGTTGAAAAGCAGGGGTCCCAGTACTGAACCTTGGGGGACCCCACTCTTTACTTCCCTCCACTTGGAGAAGTGTCCATTTAGTGCTACCCTCTGTTTCCTGTCCCTTAGCCAGTTGCTGATCCAGGACAAGACCTGACCCTTTATTTCATGACTGGTAAGTTTATTCAAGAGCCTTTGGTGTGGGACCTTGTCAAAAGCCTTCTGAAAGTCCAGATAAACAATGTCAACTGGATCCCCCTTATCCACATGCTTGTTGACACTCTCAAAAAATTCCAACAGATTAGTGAGGCATGATTTGCCCTTGTAAAAGCCATGTTGGCTCTCCTTTAGCAGCACCTTCTCTTCTATGTGCCTATTAATTCTATCTTTTAGGATGGTTTCCATCACTTTTCCTGGGACACATGTCAAACTGACAGGTCGGTAATTTCCTGGATCACCCCTGGATCCTTTTTTGAAAATTGGTGTTACATTCGCTACCTTCCAGTCATCAGGCACAAAGCCTGATTTGAGGGAAAGATTATATATTTTGGCTAGGATATCAGCAATTTCATCTTTAAGTTCCCTGAGAACTCGTGGATGGATGCCATCTGGTCCTGGTGATTTGTTAGTGTTTAGCTTAACAAGACATGCAAGGACCTCCTCCCTGGTTATTTCTATCTTGCTTAATTCTTCGGTTTCCCTCCCTACGAAGATAGGCTCTGTTTTGGGCATGTGGTCTCTGTCTTCTTCAGTGAATACTGAAGCAAAGAATTCATTGAGTCTCTCTGCAATCTCTGTTTCCTCTTTAATAACCCCTTGCCTTCCATTGTCATCTAATGGTCCAATGGCCTTCCTAGTTGGGTTCTTACTTCTAATGTACTTAAAGAAGTCTTTGTTATTCCTCTGAGTATTTTTCTCTATACGCTCCTCAAAGTCTTGCTTTGCTTTCCTGATTGTTGCCTTGCATTTGTTCTGCCAGAATTTATGTTTCTGCCTGCTGTCCTCATTTGGACAAGCCTTCCATCTTCTAAATGAGCTTTTCTTGCTCTTGATCACTTCCCAAACAACTCCTGTAAGCCACATCGGAGTCCTCTTGGACCTGGCAGTGCCCTTTTTCCTTTTGGGTATGCATTCCAATTGGGCCTCTGTTATTGTTTTTGTAAACAACCTCCATGCCTCTTGGAGTGTTTGGACCCTCTCAATTTTCCCTTTCAGTTTCTTTTTTACTAGTTTCCTCAACTTTGGGAAATTTCCTTTTTGAAAATTTAAGGTCTCTGTGTTAGATTTTATCAGTGACTTGCGGTCTATGATCAAGTTAAACATAATTGAGTTGTGGTCACTGTTCCCTATTGGATCAGTCACATTAACATCTTGCACCAGATCCTGAGTATTACTCAGGATCAAGTCAAGTGCAAATAAAGAAGTGCAAAAATAAGGATTCAAGTATGTATTTACACAGTGGTGGGCATCAGCAGGTTCACACCAGTTCTCCAGAACTGGTAGCAGAAATTCTGGCTGGCCCTGCCCATCCAAGTTTTGAAATAAAGCAGTCCTAATTCGGGTGCAGTGCAGAGCTTTTCCCCTGGCCACGCCCACCATACCACACCCACAGTGTGGTAGTAATTTTTTTTGAGCCCACCACTATATTTACACAAATAAAGAAGTGGCATAATGATTAGGATATGGCAACAAGTTTGTGCACTGGAAAGAAAAGAGAAGGTGAGAATCAGAGATCTTAGAAATATTTTGTTTTTCTCCCATATTTGTAATGAAGAAAATCCACATGTTTAAGAATCAAGGAATCTGGTGATACATTTAATTTAATTTTTGGATTTATGCGCCACCCACTCAGGCAAGCCTGACTCAGGGCGGCATTTATTAATTTTATGACAACATTTGAATTAACACTCTGGCTTAGAAAGCACCACTGGACATCCACACTTGCACAACTATCTTCATCCCATTTAACACCTACTCTGCCCTTACTTCTTTATTTTATTTAGAATATTTCATATTCTGCTTTTTAGCTAAAACCAAACTGCCTGGTTTTTTACCATTTAGAGATTTAAATATTGCATATTAATTTACATATTAAAACCAACGTTCTGAATTGCACTCAGAAACAATGCCAGAGTACCAAGCCCTTGCCAAACTAAGACCAACCTCTTAGAACTGTGCAGGGACAGTTATTCACATCCTTGCACTTCCATGACTGCCATGCACTTTGGAACAGACATTTTGCTGCATGAACACTTTCAGCAATACTATATAGCAATAGCAATTACAGTACATATATATATATACAGGTGAAACTCGGAAAATTAGAATATCGTGTAAATGTCAATTCATTTCACTTAAAAGGTAAAACAAATATATGAAATAGACTCACTACATGCAAAGTGAGAGATGTCATGCCTTAATTCGTTATAACTGTGATGATCATGGTGTACAGCATACATGAGATTATGTGATGATTATGGGGTACATGAGATTGGGGGCTTGGTGTTTTCATAAACTGTAAGCCATAAGCATCAATATTATAAAAAAGTAAGGCTTGAACTATCTCGCTTTGCATGTAATGAGTCTATCTAATATATTTGTTTCACCTATTAAGTTGCATTACTGAACTGAATGAACATTTGCACAATATTCTAATTTTCCGAGTTTCACCTGTATTCAGGGCTTGTCTACACAGACTCATAAGAGCAAGGTAAACAAAGTCACTAGAGATTGTGGAGAGGTCCAATAAACCATTTGGTGTGATCCTTGCACCCAAATGGTATGCATACCTCAATTGACCCTGTTTGGTTTAGTTCTTTCCGCAATCAATTTCCCGTCTCATGATGTGGCTTAAGAAGATGGTAATATCAGAATATTTTCCTTTGCCCACAGATGTGCTACATCACTTATATTAAAAAATTGAAAACTTCCTCTCAGAAATGAGAGACAGGAAGGGGCAGCGAAGGCCATTTCTCTCTTTTCTTTGTGACTTGCCTTAAAGATCAGGTCAAGAATCTGCCTACAATTGAACCTACCACCATTAAGTGGTCACCAAAAAAAAAAAAGAAAGAAAGAAGGGGGGGAATCCCCACTGCAGATCAAACAGCAAGCTAAATGCCCATGTGATCCATCCTTCAATTCATTTTTACAGTCTAAAATTTGCTCCTGAAATGGGCTGAATCAGCAGAACATATCATCTACATCTTTCCTATTTCTTCCCAAGAATGCCTGAGCCGACTGAATGGCTAGTTGAAGGAAGATAATATACTAATGATCTCTGAAGTTTATTGACTCAGTTAAGTACCAAAGGACACAATCATTTTAGAACGTTGTACATCCCTGCCCAGCTGCAAGAATGTACAAAGTAGAAAGTAATGAGTAATCAACTGTTATGAGCAGTACAGTACAGAAGAGGTTGCTTACTTACAAAATATACATGATGACACCAAGGGACCACATATCACATGACTTGTCATATTTCTCTGGGCCTAGAACTTCTGGAGCTAAAGAGAGAGGAGAGATGAAATGCAGAGTCACTATGGCTGCATGCTATCAGGTAAGGAGCTTCAGAAGCAGCCTATTTTGCTAAAACCTGCAAGCACAGAAGCAGAGGTCTGTTTGGGTCTAGGGCAGGGAGAAAAAGACAGCAGAAGGCAAATGAGGAAGTTACGTCTTAGAGAAAGCAGTAGCCTTGCTGTGGATGTAGTAGACATCTATTTTCTCTGCTGTTGTTGTTTCTGCTGCCCGTCTATGCCAGGGATTCTCAACATGTGGCCCACGGGCCATATGCAGCGTGCAGCACCATTTCATGTGGCCCCACCACCACCTCCACCACACCAGGAAGTGCTATGGGGTGGAGGAAGGGCAAAATGGCCATCTGGCCCCCAAAGGTGTCTGAGAGAGCATGATCCGGCCTCCGGCTTAAAAAGGTTGAGAACTCCAGGTCTACACAGAAGGAGGAATAGAATACCATTTCTGATGGCCTGAAACCATAACTCTGTTCAAGAACAAGACATTTCTTCTGAAGGAGAGACCATAGCTGACGAGAGGTAGGGAATGGATATGGCCAGACAAGCAAGGCAAGAAGGGACATCTCCATGACTCCATGAGAGAGGAAGCCAGGAGAAGAAACTGGGTGTCTCTAAGCCTCTCATCCCTCTCTGATGCCAAAAGAAGTCTGAAATTAGAGAGGCTTTGGCATCATGCAGTGAAGAAACATCTCATCCATTTCCTCATGCAGGGAGTTAGCAAAACATGCACTTTGTAGCCACAACAGATGTTTGTGGCAGGTTTTATTTCAGGAAAACAGGGCATAATGGGAATCATTGGAAAGAGCAATCCAAGCATGGCAATCCAAGATGTGTTTTACATCCATGATAATGGTGCTGAGCAAATTGAATGAAAGGGTTACACTTTCTTTTTCACAACTATACAATGTTCAGACATCAGTACAGTATTCTCATAGACAGGCCGTCTTCAACTGTGGGTAGGTTTTGGGTTTTGGTTTTTTTTGCTTTTGCAGTGAGGCTCTGGAGCTCTGTCATGGTTTATCTGGCATTTGCAATCACTTGGCATTCTCAGCTTCTGGAAACAGCCTATTATAATGAGATTATCCAACACAGACAACCAAGAGTTTTTGATAGAAAAGGATGCCTGAAGGGTACAGAAAAATGTTTAAAAGTAAACATAGGACTTAGCTTTTGAAACTGAACTGTATATAATTTCCCATTCACTTGTTTTATAAATGGCCTGAACTAAGCCTTTAAACACCACAAGATTAATGTATATAACTTTCATGCATTCTTACATAAATATTTTTCCTTCTGCAGAATTCTGACTTGAATTTTTCTCCCCTTTTCTCCCCTTTAGAAAACAAGCTTTTAAAAGTTTCTAGTCCTCCCAATTAAGGGGTGCAAATCACAAGCTTTTCAGCTGCAAATTGCCTCTACTTTGATTTTTTGACTGATCTTCAACTTGCAAGCACACCAAATGCAACACAGTGGAACCTCATATAATGATTGCATTATAAAACAAATAAATTGTACAATGAATGGAATTTGGAAAAAAAGGTTGCATCGTACAACGATTTTTGTCGTTGTACGATGCAATGCTTCCTTATGGAATGCATCGTACAATGAATTTCTCTATGGGGAAAATCGTACAACGAATATTTTTCTTTGTACGATTTCCACCATTGAGATATTCGTTGTACAATGCATCCCATAGAGAAATTTGTTATACGATGCATGCATTGTATAGCAATAAAATCGTACAACGACTAGCCCAGTGGAATGAACTAAATTCGTATATGGGGTTTTACTGTAAAAATTTTAAAATGCTTGCTTGAAATTCATAATTATTCGATCTGTCAGCATAAAAGAAGATGCTGCAGCCCTGCAAGACTTATGACTCAGAAGAGTGTATGTACAGAGGAAAAGTGTTCCCAAGTAAGTTACTTACCCACATAGTATGGTGTGTAGCATGGCGTAGCTAGGGAGTTATGTGTGGTGGTTTCTTTAGCAAAGCCAAAGTCTGTGAGTTTTAATACAGTGTTGGGTCTTTTTGTGGTATATAGGAGGTTTTCTGGCTGCAAAACATGATAAGCAAAAGACACTTGAGAGAATGCTCCCTTCTGTACCACCTTACAACGCAGAATTGATGATACAGCAGGACAAAATTTAACAATTTCAAATATAGCCCACCATATGGAGACATTTGCTTATGTTAAATTCACATTGCACCTCCTGTAACTATTATTCCTAAAATAGACTTACAATCACTTGCAAACAGTATTGCATATAAGTAGCATGGTTAAGAGACTGGATGTATTGAAATGATTAATTTGTATCACTTTTATTTTTATGTATTATTGTTATTCTTTTTCACTATTATGTTTATGTAATTTTTGTATCTTTCTTCATTGCTATTAATATTATTTTTTCTTTTCAAAATACTTAATAAAATTTATTTAAAAAATAATAAAAAGCATCAGAAAATCTAAACATAAATAGAAAATAAAACAGTAAATAAAATCATATCAAAACACAAAACAATATAATAATCAACCAATTCCAGTAACAAAAACAACAAACATAACCCAGGTTTTAAAAACGTATCAATCTCCTGCAAGTAGTTTCTAAATCCTATCCATATATTCCTCCAAAAACTGAAAGCTGGGATGAAAAATGTTCAGGGTGTTGTCTAATTAGGAAGCCCTCCAAATATAAATGATTGCACTATCAGTTCAAGAAAGCAAGATTCTCCTCTCTCCCCACATTTCCCTGAGAAATTCACTCTACCTATGAAAGAAGCTTGATAAAAGGGTTTGGAAAGGCAGGCAAGTAATGGTTATTTCTCTTTTTGTTATTCACTAGCATTGAATAGGTTGGGCTTCCTACCTTAACATCCCGATGTGCAATGTTGATTGAATGTAAATACTGAATGGCTTCCCCAATGCTCTTCATTATTTCAGAAGCCTCTGGAGAAGATAAGGGGGAAAATTGCATTATCTTAGATAGACAACCATGATCAATAGCCAGAGTGCAAAAGCACAAAATTAATAAGCTTTTTCAAATCAGGTTAGGGGAAGGTAAAGGTTTCCCTTGCTCGAAAGCCAGTTGTATCCAACTCTAGGGTTCAGTGCTCATCTGTGTTTCAAAGCCGAAGAGCCAGCGCTGTCTGCTTCTGCAGACGTTTCCATGGTCATATTGCAAGCATGACTAGAAACAGGAGTGCACGGAATGCTGTTACCTTCCCAGTGAAGGTATTTCACTGGGTATTTATCTACTTGCAATTCCTTGCTTTCGAACTGCTAGGTTGGCAGGAGCTGGGAGAAAGACGGGAGCTCATTCTGTCCTGCAGTACTCGGGAATTGAACTGCTGACCTTCCACCTCCCAATCAGCATCTTAGCCATTTGAGCCACTGCAGTCCCTTCAGATCAGGTTATTTCTAGGAAAAAGAGGCTGCCACCAGCAATCACTTTTTGTCTTTCATTCTTTCCTTCTATAACATCTCAGTAACATATTCCTTATTTTGATGGGATTATACAACATGTTTTTCATGATTGTTGCACATGAGTGGCTGGCTGGAAGGAAGTGAGGAATGCAGTATCATATTCCATAACATTAAATAATTCCAGTGATTCTATAGGACATGAACTGGAGAACATGAAAGACTTCTACAGGTATGACTGAAACAAGAGATAAGTATTCTGGTAAGTATAGCCCAAAAAATGAACTACTCCAAAGTTTAGGATTAATCACATTTTGAAAATTCCGACATAATGATAATATAAAACTCTGGTCAATATATAAAAGGAAACCAAGATGGAATGGAGCGAGCAAACCTGTAGCTCATTCATAATCCTTTAAACCAGAGGTGAACAAAAGGTAAAGCAAGATACTGTATACTAGTAGATTCTGAGACTATTTACTACACACAGGGAAGTGTTACTGGCAATAAAACACTAGGGTTTTTACCTTCAAATAGTTGTCACTTAAGTTCTGTAATAACTTTGAAGTAGATTTGTACTTGCATTTTTAACGTTTGCATACAGTAAACTGCTTTTAGCATTGGGTAAAAATGTTGTCTAATAAATGATAATGCTGGTGTAATTTTGACTCCAAAGTTTCCCATTGCTTAATCTCAGTCTTCTATTAAAAAGTCAAAGACAAAAAAACCCTATGACTATGATGTTCATATCAGCATTTAAATCACAGCTGGAAAGACTGATAAAAAACTACAGCATGATCCTTCATGATTTGGAAATCTGTTTAACACAACCCTTAGAAGGTAAAACACAGACCTAAGACAGAGGTGGTTGATGCTACAAGGCAACACCACTTGTAGATGTATTTTAAGTGCTAAGAAAGCTATTGTAACTCCATACCTCTTTCTGTGAAAGCCTGGTCTCCCCTATCTTGAATTCGGCTGAACAGTTCACCACCGTCCAAGCTAGAACAAATGAAACAGATCAATTATAAAGAGAACTGTCACCCATGCAAAACACAGGATTATGAGCACATTTCCACCTCACAAACCTAGACTTTGTCACAGGTATGAGATTCTGAGAGGCTTGGATTAATCCCAAAATACGCCTGGCAATAAACACGCAGGCAGCACCCAGCTCAATTCATGCCATTGTCACAGCACTTGGATTAAAAACTTCCACCACTATATTGTTCACCACAGGAAAGAAATTCAAATCTCTCCAAATAAAAGCAAGGGGGGAAGCAAAGATCAATGGCCCTTTACAGATACTGTAGAGCTGATTGGAAATGAAAAGCTTGGGACTCCCCCTCTCGCCCGGAGTCCTCAACATTGGCCGGACGAAAGTTAGGTGTGTGCCCTCTCCCTCTGAGCCCTGCCTTGCTCGGAGGGTTTGAAAAGGCGTACCCAAAGCCGCTGCTGTCACCGCTGGGACTCCCCCCCTCGCCCGGAGCCCTCAACATCGGCCGGGACGAGAGTCAGGTGTGCGCCCCTTTCCCTCCAAGCCCTGCCTCATGTGACTACGGTGATCTTGGTTGTGACTGTTTTTTGAGAACCTTGCCATATGGGGTGTTGTCCTGATGGATTTTTTGTATATTGTGCTTGTGCTTATTTCATACACACACACACACACACACACACACACACACACACACACACACACACACACACGTTGATCGGGCTGAGGAAAGCGGGATATAAATTAAAGTTTGTTATTATTATTATTATTATTATTATTATTATTATTATTATTATTATTATTATTATTATTATTATTATTATTATTATTATTATTATTTAAAGAATGGCAGCCAGCATGACCACTGGAAATCCAAAACTCCACTGGAATAATAGTCCAAAACTTAATGCTGCCACATTCTGAAAAGAGGGAAATCCTCCTAATTTTGAAAGCATTACAGTGGGAGCATAAGATTACCACCCCCACCTTCCAATTCAATGATGCTGACTCTAAGACTCAGTGGCTAGGTTTTGTGGTTTGAGATCCTTACTTTGCCCTGTCAAACAGCAACACTCACCATTCCATCACTATCAGGAGACATTTTCGACCCTGGTAAAGATTTTCATAGACATCTATAATCTTCACAATATGAGAACACTGAGATGCCCTCCAATGGAGTTCTACCTCTCTGCGAGCTTTTGGACAATCTTGCAGCATCTAGAAAAAGAAAAGGAGAAGGAAGTATAAAGTTTCTGCTTTGATAAATACCCTTTATCAACAATTAACATTTTACCAGTGATCATTACACACAGTCTACTGTAGAACACAGTCTGCTTCATGAGAAAGTGCTTTTCCAGTTTTGGAATATGGCTCATATATACTTTTCTGCAGGGGAAAAATTGTTAACATAGCAAGTTTCACAGTTGTGAGACAGAGAGGGTATGACTTATTCAAAAACAAATGGTGAGTTCACAGCTGGAAAGACATTAGAAGACCTGTCTTATGGATACCAGGCTATCATTAGTTCCTACACAGTGATGTTTATGTAAACCCCATGTTCAAGACCCACATTTATATTTATTTTACATATTATGATATATATTATTTATTATTAATCACTGCATAACTCAAGTCCTCTAGACCAGGGGTCCCTAACCACCGGGCTGTGGACTGGTACTGAGCCACAGGCTGCCCCGAAGCAGGCTATGGGGATGGGTGGCACTGGGAGCCCCGATAGCAAACCTCTGCAGTCAACGTGCTCCGCCAGGTCGGTCTGCCTGGCGAATGTAACGAGAGCATGGGCTTCAGACACAGCAGATAGGCAGGTGGCCGTGCCCTTCCTCCATATTGCTTAACTATGGAGAAGTTCCGCCTCCTGCCTGTGTGCACCGTCCAATCCCACCACAACCACTTACCGGTCCGTGGGGGAAAATGTTTAGCATGAAACTGGTCCGTGGTGCAAAAAAAGTTTGGGACCCCTGATCTAGACAGCTTACTCACAAAATGAAAACAATATTAAAATAGCATAAATCAAAACCAAGAAAAATAAGTATAACTCGTGGCATCCATCCACAAGTTCTCAGGGAACTTAAAGATGAAATTGCTGATCTCCTAGTCAAAATATATAATCTTTCCCTCAAATCAGGCTTTGTGCCTGATGACTGGAAGGTAGCGAATGTAACACCAATTTTCAAAAAAGGATCCAGGGGTGATCCAGGAAATTACCGACCTGTCAGTTTGACATGTGTCCAAGGTAAAGTGATGGAAACCATCCTAAAAGATAGAATTAATAGGCACATAGAAGAGAAGGCGCTGCTAAAGGAGAGCCAACATGGCTTTTGCAAGGGCAAATCATGCCTCACTAATCTGTTGGAATTTTTTGAGAGTGTCAACAAGCATGTGGATAAGGGGGATCCAGTTGACATTGTTTATCTGGACTTTCAGAAGGCTTTTGACAAGGTCCCACACCAAAGGCTCTTGAATAAACTTACCAGTCATGGAATAAAGGGACAGGTCTTGTCCTGGATCAGCAACTGGCTAAGGGACAGGAAACAGAGGGTAGCACTAAATGGACACTTCTCCAAGTGGAGGGAAGTAAAGAGTGGGGTCCCCCAACGTTCAGTACTGGGACCCCTGCTTTTCAACCTCTTCATAAATGATCTAGAGGTAGGAGTAAAAAGCAAGGTAGCCAAATTTGCTGACGACACTAAATTATACAGGGTAGTGAAAACTGTGAGAGATTGTGAGGAGCTCCAGAGGGATCTCTCGACACTGGGGGAGTGGGCAAAACAGTGGCAAATGAGTTTCAATATTAGTAAGTGCAGAGTGATGCATGTTGGGGCAAAGAACCCCAATTACATTTATAAACTGATGGGGTCTGAACTCTCTGCGACAAACCAGGAAAGGGACCTTGGTGTCCTGGTGGACAACTCAATGAAGGTGTCAACCCAGTGTACCTCAGCAGTGAAAAAAGCAAACTCAATGCTAGGGATCATTAGGAAGGGTATAGAAAATAAGTCAGCAAGTGTCATTTTGCCTCTTTATAAATCTATGGTGAGGCCCCATCTGGAATACTGTGTACAGTTCTGGTCGCCATACCTCCAGAAAGATATTATGGAGCTGGAAAAAGTGCAGAGGAGGGCAACCAGAATGATTAGGGGACTGGAACACCTTCCTTACCATCTGAGGCTGCAACGGTTGGGCCTCTTCACTCTTGAACGACGACGTCTAAGAGATGACCTGATTGAAGTTTATAAAATCATGCACGGTGTGGACAAAGTAGATAAGGAAAAACTGTTTTCCCTATCGCATAACACTAGAACTAGGGGACACTCCATGACTCTTTTGGGTACTAGTTCTCAAACAAATAAGAGAAAGTACTTTTTCACCCAGAGGATTACTGGTCTATGGAACTCCCTGCCAGAAGAAGTGGTGACAGCTGTCAGTCTTGACAGCTTTAAGAAAGGATTAGACAAGTTCATGGAGGACAAGAGTATCAATGGCTATAATTATGGATACTTAAGGACAACCTCCGGGTTGGAGAGATAGGCAGGATATCTCTCAATATCATTTCCAGGGAATCCTAAGCAGGTGAAGGCATCTGCTTGGGAATACCCTGAAGGAAATGGTGAGCCACTATGTGAGACAGAATGCTGGACTGGATGGGCTGTGGCCTGTTCCAGCAAGGCTGTTCTTATGTTCTTATGTTCTAACCTAAAACATGATCAAAACCCACATTTCTAACTAGAAGCTCCAAACTATGGTATGCAAGTAACTTTTGATAATTTGATTCATAATTGAATGAGTGTCTCAATCCCTCATAATAAATTTAATTTGACACAATATCTATTCATTATTTAATAATTTGTTTCATTTAGATCCCCATTTTTTCACCAGTAAGCTCTGACCAGCATACATGGCTTTCCTTAACCCAACTTGATTCTTACAACAATTCCCCAAAATAGGGCAGATTGAAAGGAAATGAGTGGCCCAATATTTATGTATTTATTTTTATTTATTTATTTCTATTTGTATCCTGCTCTTCTGGTGGGAGCGCCACCCATAGCGGCTAACAACATATACATAAGATAATACATACAATCATAAAAACATCTAAAAACCCAGCCCAGACCCTCCCCAATCAATTAAGACAAGAATTAAAAAACAGTATAAAAAAGCTAACAGCTCCAGCAATGATCTCTAATCTTGGGCAGCTAGACTAGCCAGCGGACTTGGGCTGTACCACAGGATGGGTCCCAGACCCGCTGGCACAGCCAGGTCTTGAGGGCCTTCCAAAAAGGGAGTAGCTCTGTCTGGAGGCGCACTTCCGATGGTAAGAGGTCCCACAGGGCTGGGGCAGACACAGAGAAGGCTCTTCCCCTGGTCCCAGCCAGATGTGCTACTCTTGTCGAGGGGACCACCACAGAGCCTCTTCGGTATGCCCTCGTAGGACAGGAAGAATGCCTTGGGGAGATGCGGTCCCATATGCAACCTCTGTATCTGGATTACATCCCATATTCATGCCAAGCAAATGTGTGAAAATGACTCAATCCACTAATTCATGCTTAATATTGTCCTGCTACGTTTCCCCATCCTTTACTATATGTTTTCTCTTAACCCCCTGTCAGGGGCAAATTAAAAAGGAAGACATTTATTCTCATTAATTTTTATTATGTAAAGTAGAAATGCCTAGCCAGATTAGTATTGTGTGATGTAATGCTAATTATCAGATGTTAGAATGTCCAGGTGTTAGTTAAGCATCCTTTCACATACCCACACTTGACGCCATGATTTGAGGACCAAAGTCTGAGAATCTGACAGATATATCAATCTCACCAGATAAGAGATGAGAACATGAGATAAGGGTCTCACGTACTCATGCAGGTGTTAAGATGCAGCTGGCATGGTCCAGATGTCCAGACTGCCAGTCTCCTAGATGACATAACTGGGAGTTTTTACATTTTTGAGGTGTGGGTGTGAGGAAAGAAAAGCCTATATAAACTGATGCTTTTTAATCATCAGGAGGTCAGCTTTCTCTTGCCTTGAGAAATGCTGTCCGACTTTTCTTTTTCTTAGAAATCAGATCATGCCAATCTAATTTCTTTGGGGGGTCTCTCTGGCCCCAATCAATAGCTTATTTAGTTAGCTTAGTTATTCATGTTTGTTTTTATGATTTTTATTTTGTATTTTGAAAAGTCTATTTTAACCACACATTAATCTACCTCATTTTTGTAACCTAATAAAAGCTGCTAATTTGAAGATTTTAGTAGTTTCAAGTTTGTTCTCCTCTAAGCCGAGAAAGAGGGGATTCTTTTTAGAGATCCAGCATAACCATAAATCTAAGGTTTTGTCAGGAAGGCTAAATTCCAGGAGCAGGGGAGAAGAAGGCCTCAGGAAAGGTTGTTTTGAGAACTGTCTTGTCAGCCGGCGGAACCTTCCTGCACTGAAGTAATTACTAATTTTCAAGGTAAAGCTGGATTATCAAAGTGCCGTACCGGGGAGGGGAGCGTACTGAGCAATGTTTGGGTTATAAAGGAGCATTCTCATAAATCCCTCATTGCTATTTTAAATTGTCAGCTGAAGCTGATTAAACAGAGAATCAGTGTACCTCAAAACACTGCCTGCAAAAGATCCCCTGAGCAGGAACATCTCTGTAAAAGTGATACGCTTGCCTCGGCACTATAAATCTTTTAGACTGCTGTCTGTAGAATAACACAGGGTAGCTTAGTCTAAGAGAGTAGGGAACCCATCACACCCCCTCCTCCAGAAAAATAGCCACCACAAAATGTAGGTAAGATGGTCAAAAAGTGAAAGGCCTCCTCCTTCCACAGGGACCTGTCCAGAGACCAAGATTGTTAGCAGAGGCTCCACCATCTGTCCTACCACCCTGAGAGACTAGGTTGGGAGACATGCAAGACATGGCTTTTCTTCTGTACAGAGGAATTCCTTCCATTTTCACTGAGCTTCCTATAGACAGCTAAGATTGTATCCCTCCCAAGGGCCCTTGGTCTCTAGGAATGATTTTGTTTTTCTAGCTGGCATTTTCAAAACATTTGGATCTACTTTACAAGAATATTTTTGTTTTGGTTTTTTTTAAAAACACACAATTATTTTAATCTACTGTAAATTGTTTTGGGAGCCATGACAAGAAGAAACATAACACATATACAAACAGTTTATCAAACAACAGCTATACCAAGAAAGCAAAATAACCTTTCAATGGAGCCTGTCTTTCAGACCTTTAAAAGATGTTTAGCACATAAAAGAATCAAGCACGGCATCTAGTGAGAAAAACAATTCAGACATTTCATTTCATTTTATTTTTTGGGCAGAGGACTCGAGATGCATGCTGCCACTGGTTAAGTGGTTGTGACAAATCTGTAGAGTCAAGTGTGAATGCAACCTGGCAAATTAAGATGCCTAAATTAGTCCAGCAAACTGTTAGGCAGACGACTAATTAAAGAGATATTTGGAGACTGCGGTGGCTTAGTGGTTAAGACATTGAACTTGATGACTGGAAAGTCAGCAGGTCAGCAGTTTGAAATCCGAGTGCTGCATGACGGAGTGAGCTATGCCAGCCTAGCAGTTCAAAAGCAAGAAATTGCAAGCAGAAGGTAAACAGCATTCCGTGCACTCCTGTCACAAGTCCATGGAAACATCTGCAAACGCAGACAGCCCTGGCTCTTTGGCTATAAAAAGAGATGAGCACTGAAACCCTAGAGTCAGATACAACTGGCTTTCAAGCAAGGGCAACCTTTACCTTTACCTTAGAGAAGCATTTGCAAACAGAAATTTTATGTAATTACAAGGAAAGGGCAACCAAGAGACCGCATCGCCCTGAGGACATCTGTCCGTCCAACCAGAGCGGACCGGAGTGGCTCCCTAATTGTTCCATCAGCCGGGGGGGAGACACCTCTCTGGCACAAGAAAAAGGGCCTTTTCCGTGTTTGCTCCGGCCCTTTGGAACCTCCTACCAGTAGAACTACGCCTGCAGACAGAGTTGCTGTCCTTCAGGAAAGGACTTAAGACCTGGCTGGCGGGGCAGGTGTGGAGCCCTGAAGGCAATGTGGCTCCTGCTCATTGGCTCTTATCATGAAATGTATCTTCTTTCTGCCTCTCGGGGTGGGTGGGATTTTTTAATGTGGGTTAGGGGTTTTAATCTGTTTTTATGTGGGGTTTTTTAAAGTATGTGAGCTGCCCTTAGTCGGGTTCCCCTTGAGTGGGCGGCGAACAAATTGAAATATTAAATTAAATTAATTATGTGCAAAAAAGGCCTGGGCTTCTGGGCTTTTAAGAAGGCATTTCAGCATAGGTGATTTGTATGAGAACTGGTATTCATCTTCCAAGTGAAAATTCTGGTCTCTTTCATATCTTCCCATCCTAATGACAACTGCAGTAGCAACAAATCCACTGGAGAAAAGACACTCTACAAACAAATGAATAGTTTGTAATAGAAAAAGACGGTGGTGGCAGAGAATAGGATAATTAAATGCTTCTTGTCCCCATTAGCAAGTACTGCACGGTTAAATTTTACACTGGATACTTCAGACTCTAAATTCCCAAATTAGAAGCAAACACAAAACATGTTTCATGCTAGCTTAGTAGTGGATCTTTACCAGTAGCTGTGCCAAGTGAGATTTAATCCTCACCTGCTTCAAATATTTATGACATATTATTGAATGATAGATCAAACTTTCTGTTTTCTTGGAATAAATCTGTTATGGAAATTTGTGCAACCTTAGACAATATTGAAAACCCCGCCTTAACCATCCATTTCTAAGTAACTCACAAGTAAGGACTTTTGACAAAGTCCCCTAGAACGTGCCATCATTTGCAAGATGGAAGCTGTCAAGTTTCATCCTCTATTTTACATTTTTCCTTTAAATTTATTCTTCACATTGCAGACAGCCAAAGCAGCTTATATCCTCACAACAAAGCTGTCAAGGAGCCATAATTAAGCCAAAATTAGATGCACTCAAGGAAAGAGGCTAGTGAGTTTAATTAAAGCTACTCTTCGAGTTTCCCTTCCACAATTAAGCACTGCTGAAAAATCTAGTGAGTTGACAATGTTTGTTCATTTATTCAGAAAGCTAATAGCTATACAAAGAACAACAGGCAGAGGTAAGACTGTAGTTATAGGAGAGCAAGAAATGCTGCTATAGCCATGGCATTTGGTACACGTATTAAACAAATGGGAAAATCGCTTTTTTTAAAGAAACAAATTTTATTTTATTTTATTTTTAATTATTCCCAGACCTGTTCAGCCATCTAGTGGTAGAGGTTAATCCACACAACTGACATTCTACCTAGTATATCATAAATTGCCACTCTCGTCCTTAAACCAACATGAGTGGGTTCTGATCAGTAGGGTTGGAAGTTCAAATCTTCATTTAGCCACTATGCTGAATGAGGTTTTTGAACCATTCATTATTTTTGAATTCTAACCAATCTCAAAAGGTGACGGATAAAAGGGATGCTTGACCATATTAATAAAACGGCAATATCCTGAATAAAGAGGCTGAATATTCCATAATACTGTATAATGTTTGGCATAGTTCAGATCAAGACTGTGTTAAATCTCACATTCCTGTTTCCAACAGAGGCCAAAAAGATCATTAACAAGAGATGCATTAATACTCTTCTTTCACTATTTTCTCCTATCTATTTGGTTCGAAGGTAAACTATCTCTGAGCAAGGAAGTGGTATACAAACATTCTAACTAGTACCCACTGACATACATCTGTGTACAATGAAGCTAATTCTTATTTTAAAACTATCTATCAATGTTCTTGCAATAACATCTTGTAATATTTAACTTTGCTTGTGAAGAAACATTTTTTTACTTGTCCTGAATCTCCAACCATTCAGCTTCACTGGAAAAAAATTCCTCATTCTCTGCTCCAACCATCCATCAAAATCATCATCATTTTATAATCCTCTATCAATCTTCCCAATCTTATGCTCTCCAAAGATAGGTAAAGGTCTCCCTTGATCAAAAGCCAGTCGTGTCCAACTCTAGGAGGTGTTGCTCATCTCAATTCACAGCCAAAAAGCTAGCACTGTCTGTGTCTGCAGATGTTTCCACGGGACACTCTTACCTTTCTTGCTAAAGCGGTACCTATTTATCTACAGTGGATCCTCGATTAACGACGTGATCGAATAGCGTCATTTTCGAATAACGACGCTATGACGCTCCCAATTTGATTGTTTGAATAACGACGTTATTCGTATAACGACGGTATTTTTACCATCATTATTCGAATAACGACGTTTTTGTCATTATTCATAATGATGTTACACTAATACCTCATACAAAGTCCGCTTCATACAACATCGAATTCATACAACATCGCCTAATTTCTTGAAAAAAGTTACCTCATACAAAGTCACTTGACTTTGTATGAGGCATTCAGTTTTTCCCAGGTTGCATTGTGCCTGGGCAGTATAAAAGACAGGACACATGCATGCATTGCTCTTGTGGGTTTTGCACAAGGCAAAGAATGTTTAGGAGAGGTTTTGAGCATGATTTTGGATTTTTTTGGATTTTTCATCAGAATTTTTAGAAGCATTCCTGGGATTTTGGCAGCATTCTTCAGGTTCTTGGACAATCAGGGTTGTTTGACATGTTTTTGTAATGTATATAGCCTTTAGACAATGTTTTCTTAAAGTTCTGTCAGTTTCCTTGACTTTGCCCTGAAGTCTGTGCTGTTACAGTACAATGTATCTCTATGTTAACAATGTTGTATGAGGCATCGCGGCAAGGATTTGGACGTTGTATGAGGCATCACAGCTAGGATTTGGACATTGTATGAGGCATCGCGGCTAGGATTATGCATGCCTCATACAAAGTTCAAATCCGTATAAAGTCCAAACTTGTGGAACCAAGTTTGGATGTTGTATGAGGTATCACTGTATTTGAATAGCGAAGCTGCTTGGAGAACCAAGTAACGTTGTTATTCGAGGGTCCATTGAACTTGCAATTTCTTGCTTTCAAACTGCTAGGTTGGCAAGAGCTGGGACAGACAATGGAGCTACCTCTATTGCACAGCACTCGGGTTTCAAACTGCTGACCAGCCAGTCATCAAGCTCACTGAGAATTGTGGAATTTAAGATTCTGATTCATCTGAAAAGCACTTGGTTGCAGGAGGCTGCTCATTCATGTTCTCATTTCTCACCTTCTTAAACCAATTGAAAAACATCAAAAACACTCTCTATTCTAAACTCACACAGGAGTTGTTCTGAAGCACTGATCATATCAGTAGCCTTCTTCTGTGCTCTTTCAAGGATTGAACCTCACCTAATTCAAGGTCTATTTTACTCAGGATATATGTCTTTCAGCAGAAATATTCTGACTTTCTCCAGCAGGAGGAGTCTGTTGCTTTAAAGAAGACCAACTCTTCTCCAATTCCCTAGGAACCCTTCTGCTAGCCATCCTTCTCACACTGGTGTATAGCTAACTGTTCATTACCTTGTTTGGGAGTGTAAACAAGACAGCATTAATTATACACTGCAGGCTTGTAAATACTGTGCATTAGGGATATCAGAGTATGAAGTTACTGTTGTTTGTCTGAATATAGATTGGCTGCAAATAATATCTTTGCAACTGTATCCCTGTCTTCGGGCTTTTAATTTTCTAGCTTCAAAACACAGAAAGCTGGTGAGAGAAAGCAGATGAACCTCTCCCTCACACACATCTGTGAGAGAATGTATATTTCATATACAAACACATCCTTTAAGAGAAACCAGAAGTCTTGAACTACCTTTAAGGCTAAATAGTTTTTATTTTTCAGAAGCTTTTGTGTGTCTAAGCATATTTCTTCAGCTAAATGGGATATGAACACTTCCATTAAGCATTTGAAGCAATATCAATCTTTAGCATGTGGTATTGATAAAAACTACCAGCCACTAATCATAGCTTCTCCTGCTACATGGATTGTAGTCTTAAATTGGGGGGGGGGGGGGGGGAGAGAGACCATCGTTGTATACTTAAAACTGAAAGGTTTTAAGAAACTTGCTGCCAGTTTGAGAAAACTAAACAGGGAAAAGAAAACCAATGGTCTGATGTGTATGAAGTACTGTAGATGTTTATGTACTTATGTAACTGCCACAGATTTCAAAGTGAGTTCAAAGTGAAAAAGGCCTTTATGACCTTAAACCAAGGGTTCCCAACCTTTTCAAGCCAGGAGCCGGGTCATATACTCTGTCAGCTTTGAGGGCTGGATAGCCATTTTCTCAAATGCCCTTGGAGGGGTGGGGCGGGGCACATGAAATGGCACCATGGGCAGGATCCTGCCCATGGGCCTTAGGTTGAGAACCCCTGCCCTAAATAGTAGATATGGTAAACTTTGTTTGTGTAGTCTGAAATCTGGAAGCAATAATGAGTTTCATTAATTGTAGGATTCAATTCAATATGCAATTTGGTGCGCTAGCCAGAACTGTTATGAGACAGAAAGCACTCACTTTAACTTGGTGTCCTGACTGTATATGTGTGCGCGTGCGCATAAGGACAAGTATTTAAACACCAAAGAATGGCAAAGGCCTTTACTTCAAGCAAACAATCATATAAAATAGGCAAGTCAAAACAGTACAAATAGCCAAATTCCCAACAAAAAAATGGTCAGCACTAAGTTACAGTGGTATGCATAAGAATTGCTTGTTGATAGACAGATAAATAAAAAGTTACAGTAGCTGCCAGCCCACTTAATCATTCCACATCAGTAAATGCAGTCATCTACCCACCGTTTTTTTCTGCAAACATATGAATACTCCAGATATCATGATTTAAGTCCAAACAGTTTTCAGCTTATTCACTTGAAAAGATCCATTCTCAAGGAGCTGCATCATCAAACTTGGGTTTATGCACTGTCAAAGGAGACTTCTGTTAACACCACAATTTCCCTAGCTGTAGCAAAGCTGCCAGGGAAGCTTTTTAGCATTAAGATTAACCAGCAATGAAGCTCTACTTCACACTAAAGCAGTGAACCTGAGTGTGAGCTCTACCTGTAAATTAGAGCATCACATAACCAGAAGTCTCTCCATACAAAATACAAAAAAATCACTCCACAGAGGAAAAATAATAGGTTTGGGAAGAGCTTTTGCTTAGGTTTCACCATAGGATGGGGTGAAAGAGTATGAAGAAGCGTTAAGTCATGTAATTGTTCATTGCTCTATGCTACACAATTTCACTTATGTTTATGTTTTCATTTAGCTGGCTGGCTGGCTCAGTGGTTTAGGTACAGTATCTGGCTTTACTGATCGATGGTTTACCATGCCCTTCTTCTGGGTGTGGCCTGGGAGTGTATAGCTAGCCCAAAGCCTTAGGAGCTGGCTGTTTTCCCTGGAGGCACAATGAGGAATTCAACTCCTAAAGTGATTATAATCCAATGGATAGATCAGGGGTGCCTAAACTATGGCCTGTGGGCCAGATCCGTCTCCTGATGCCAATTCATCTGGCCCATGCCACCCTCGTCGCTCCCAGAAGCGGAATTAAAACGCGCCCATAAGGGCGCGTTTTACTTCCACTTCTGGGACCGATGAGGGTGGTGCGGACCAGATGAATTGGCATTGGGGGCCAGATCTGGCCCATGGGCCATAGTTTGGGCACCCCGGGATAGATTTTCCAATTTGAGTAAGCAGGGAGATAGTTAGAAATGGATAGCAGCATTCTTCTTCTGATAAAATGATGATAATGCTGTTCGTTGGTACAAGTTAACCACCCCCCCCCCCTTTAATGAACAGTGGAAGCAAATATAACAAGACTTCCCTGGAGTCCAAACTGCAACCAGCAATGCCAGACCAACAAGTCTATGACAGCTTGTGGAAAGAATGCAGCACATGGTCAGCCAGAGTATGTATGTGACAGACCCAGCCAGCCACAAGGCAAACACTCAGCAGAGGCTCAAGCAAGAGAGCAAGGAGAAAACTGGCAAAGGGAAAGCACAGTCCAGGAGCTGTCAAAACTCAGGCACCACACAGAAGGAAAAGCTGACACCCACAAAAAAAAAATCATCTATCTAGCTGTCTATCTGTCTGTCCGCCCACCCGCCCACCCATCTATCTATCTGTGTGTAGGCAGGCAGGCAGACTGATTGATTAGACAGACTGATTGATTGATTAGACATAATTATTTTGTGCTGTAAAGTCAATTCTGACTTATGGCAACCCTTTCCAGAGTTTTCTAGGTAGAGAATACACAGAAGTGTATTCCCTTCTTCTGGGGGTGTCCTGGGACTGTGTCATTTGCCTGTGACTGTACAGGCTGGTTCTTCTCTCAGGAGGCATGGTGAGGAATCAAACTCCCAACCAGCTAAACCACTGAGTTATCACACACACACACACACACACACACACACACACACACACACACACACACACACACACAGCTGCAGTAATACACATAGCCCTGCACCCATTAGAAGGAATGGTATTGTACACCCCTTCAGCACCGGTCATGCATACTTAGCACTAGAATAGCTTAATCCAGTAACATAAATTCTGTACCAGAGCAGACTGAAATGTCTAACATACATAAACTATTCCCATTTAGATGACTTACTTCCACAATCCAGGTACAGTATTGTTATTCTGATCTATGTTAAAATACGGCATTGTAAAGGATGTCAAGCCCAAGAAATCTATATCCAGTGGTTCCCAACATGGGGCCCACACCCCATAGGGGGACTTTAATTCCCAGAAGCCAAAGTCAGTACATTGGCGGATCAGTGCTTTGGGGAATTGACTTAGGCTTCTAGGAATTGAAGTACAAAACCCAAAGGTTAGGAAACACTAGTCTAATATCTTTTAAAAAAAATAAGTTCATGAAAGATAGATTTCTCTGGCAGCTTAACTCTAAAACCAACTCCATATACACCCGCCCCTTTCAGACATTACAGCCAAACCATGGTTCAGTGATTCTGACTTTCTCAAGGCACCCAGATTGCAATGAGTTGCATACACATCACAACTATTTACCATATATACTTGACTATAAATTGTCCCCAATATAAGTCAAGGTGCCTAATTTGGACTTCTAAAATTAGGAAAATAGATTGACCCGAGTATAAGTCGGGGGTGGAAAATGCAGCAGCTGCTAGTGACTTTTAATAATTAAATGCATGAAAATATGGTAAAATTAATTATTTTAGACATTTGTGTGGGTATGTTTTTGAGTGTTTATGTTGACCCGAGTATAAGTCGAGCCCCAATTTTGGACCTCATTTTGGGAGCTAAAAATCCTGACTTGTACTCAAGTATATATAGTATCTTATGCGGCCGGCAGTAGACAGCATCCAGTGGACACATTTTTAAAAAGCATCTAGCGCTATTGCATGAATAATGGCCCCTCTCATGATAAATTGTTTAATGAGCTGTCCCCATTTAACCTCAGAAAAGAAAAGAAAAATAAACAATCAATAGAGCAGTAATAGAATTACTTTTTTAAAATATATCTGGAAGTGTAATGCAGGAGTGAGTTAAAGAGGATTTTAGGTAAAGGGCTGTTATAAGAGGTTATGGTATCTGTTCTCCCATTACAGATGCTTAAAGACTACCAGCAGGTACACAAGTGAGCAACTTTTAAAATGGAGGCCAGGGGTGGCCAACCTTGATGCATCAGGTGTTCTTGAACTTCAGATCCCAGAAGCCCTGATCAGCTGGTATTCTGACTTGGGCTTCTGGTAACTGAAGTCCAAGAACACCTGGAGCATGGAGGCTGGCCACACTGATGTAGGGCATCAAAAGTTTTATGCTGCCTGGTGCACTTTCCCTCCCCGTTACAGATTGTGTCAAGATCAACAAGTGACTCTTACGTCAATACTAGTGATAGGACTGCATCCTGCACTGCACCTGAGAGAAACAGACCAGCTGAGGTGGTACATCAGAGACAGTAGTGCGGGAAAGACAATTGGTACACACAGCTCTGCCCTCCAACAGAGGAATCACTGGGGGAAGGGAGCCA
This sequence comes from Bradypodion ventrale, assembly GCA_035047345.1. NCBI lineage: Eukaryota > Metazoa > Chordata > Lepidosauria > Squamata > Chamaeleonidae > Bradypodion > Bradypodion ventrale. The sequence goes on from JAWDJE010000004.1 coordinate 62,468,996, forward strand.
CTGTTGATGCTGCTTTACAACATTCATAACTCCTGTTTGAGCTGACTGACTCACTCTACCTAACAGCAGAGCCCTCCATGGCTAAGACAACACAGGAAAGCAGTTTTGCAGCTGCGTGGAAGGTTATCTTCTATGCCTTCTATGCCTTCTACACTCACTTACATCCCACAATTTTCCCTTATTAGGGAAAATAGCAGCATGGTGGTTGTCTTTCTCCTGTGACCATCAGCAATTTCCTGAGAAATGACAGGCTCTCACAACCAGCTGCTGTCGCTCAATGTCTATGGAAGAGGACTTTGATTGAGCAGAACAGAAGCTGGACAAATTATTATCAAGTAAATAAATGCATCTGTGAGCAGGGGAAGTGATGTGTAGGGAAGAATTCAGTAACGGGCTGGATGCAAATATTTTTATATTCCTTTCTGGCACAGGACTTTCAAATATCAAATTCCAATTACAAGCCAAATGTTAGTTCTGTGCAGGCCCTGTGAATATGATACACATGGTACTCCCCACAAAGTTGTTCTAAATCTGATATGGAAACAGGAAACACCAGAGCTATAAACAGGAAAGGAAATTGTAAAGTCATAAGAGGCCACAGGAAGTCGTAGCATAGTCAACCACTGCACCCTGTGAAGCTAGGAGGTCCCTAGGTCACCCACCCCAAAAGTATGACCTTTGCATTTGAAGGCCATACAACCGGAATAATTCCTAGGCTATTAATATCACACATGCCAAAACTTTCCTTCCTGTCCCTTCAAGCTTTTAAAATTTGAGTGGGTCTCTTTTTAAAGGCCCAGGTTTTTTCAAAGAGATATAAGAGATATTTCTCAATCATACATACAGCATCTTTTTTTTCTTTCCTAGAAATAAGAGCAGACTAATCTCTCTTGAGATACTTGTTTTTCAAGTCTCATAAAAAAAACCTTTAATTTTGTACCACTGATGAATTCTGATATACCCAATTTTCCTTGTGTTGATTAAGAATGGATAAATAGTTCTCCTTTACAGGAGCTCAACAAAATGATTCTGTTGAAGCAAAGCTAGCAAATGCTTCCAATCCAGTTTCTTGGACTGCTGAAGGGATAGGAGAAACACCACTCCAGCAGGGTAGACAGACTACCAGTGCCGGATTAACAATATAGCAAGAGTAGCAAATGCTACGGTCCCCGCGGCTCGGGGAGGGAGGCATGATTCGGCCAGTAGGTGGAAGCCGTGGGAGAGACGACTTCCAGGCTGTGGCAAAAGTGAGTTGAAGTCAGAGAAAACTGCATGCCAAGTGTTTGGGTAATATTTCCTGAAGTTTCTTTTGCCTAAACCCCAAAGATCACAGAGGATGGGGTGAGGCATTTACAAAAATGCAAAGTGTTTAAGCAAGGGGCCCCTTGACACGATTTGCTACGGCCCCCGCACTAGCTTAATCCAGCACTGCAGACTACCTAAACCTCCAAGTTCTGGGCACTGCAGTTGCCCTGGTAGTGTTTGAGTGAGACCTTGGAAAGTAACTTTTTACTGGCTCATCTTACCAATTACTGTATTTGAAGAACAATTATCCTCTTATTACAAGGTTGAGAAAGAAGTACAGTAAAACCCCTACTTACAAATGCCCCAAGTTACATAAAATTCGACTTATAAAATGATTTTGTGCTAAAACCATGTCCCGATTTACACAATTTCCTATGGGTTTGCTTAGAGTTACATAAAGATTATTTTCCCTATGTGTTTTCCTATGCTTCGATTTACATAAAAATTTCATTTTTCCTATGGGTTTGCTTCGAGTTACATAAAAAAATAAATTTTCCTATGGGTTTGCTTCGAGTTACATAAAAATTCGACTTAAGAAAAAGCTTATGGAACAGACCTTTTTCGTAAGTAGGGGTTTTACTGTAATTCAAGATGCAATTTCTCCACTTAGTATTAGTAAAGGTAAAGGTTGCCCTTGCTCTAAAACCAGTTGTATCCAACTCTAGGGTTCAGTGCTCATCTGTTTATAGCCAAAAAGCCAGGGCTGTCTTCATTTTGCAGACATTTGTGTGGACACGTGGCAGGCATGACTAGACACCAGAGTGCACAGAATGCTGTTTACATTCCCACTGAAGTAGTACCTATTTATCTACTTGCAATTTCTTGCTTTCAAACTGCTAGGTCAGCAGGAGCTGGGACAGAGATGGGAGCTCACTCTGTTGTGCAGTACTCAGGTCTCACCCTGCTGACCTTCCAGTTTTCAAGTTCAGCGTCTTAATCACTAAGCCATCACAGTCCCTATCTCATTCATTATTACCTTACCATTATTTTCTGTGACTTGTGCAGGGGACTGAAAAACAAATGGCATAACTTTGAAAAATTCCAATTAAAATATTTCTAAAAGGGCATTTAAATGCCCTTCAAAGTAATTATAAAATAAAACTCATTGTATCAATAAAGTAACTGTGTTCTCACTTGTTACATCATTGTGAAATATAGCTTTGTTTCACTCTCATTATTTCTGGCCACACACAGGTGGCCATTGCACCACTCAGTCAGTCCCTAAGAACCATAATAGAGGTTGCCAGTTGCCTTTCCCACTCTCTTATCAGAAAGTTAGAAAGTACAGCTCAAGGTCTGGTTCTTAAATCTCAGACATCAGGTATGTCATATTATGTCATATTTCACAGTGGCCTTCTTAAAAGCACATGGACATTTTAGAAACAAGAATCACCTTGAGAATTATTCATAGGGTAAGGACAGAGTACATGTCTTAATAGCCACAGGGATCATGTTAATCTGATTTCAGAGGAGACAAATACTGTTAGTCAAATTCTCATCAGTTATAGTTTTCAGCTTCAAGAGATTTAGGACAGAGATGTCTTAAACAGAGCCATCATAGGCAGCTAATAAAAATAAGACTACAAGGAATCTATTTTCAAAATGCTGCATCAGGTAGGTAGATAACCATTGCTAATCTCTCACGTCACAACTGCCAGCATTAGGGCTTTTAATTCAACCCTGCAGACGATTTTAAAGAAGCCACTGGGTAATGTGTATTAAAGCCCCTACAAAGTCAAATAGAGCAAGCTTGCTTAAATCTGTAAGACAAACGTGATTACAGAAGAACAGTGACAATAGGAAAAATAACTTCTGTTCAATCCTTCTTATGTAGATGCCTTTCTCTTCTTATTTGATGGTTTCAGAGTGTGCTACTGCGTGTTCCAATTTTATTCTGTACAAACCTAATACCCTTGGGCACAATCCTACTGGAACTTGAGTGGAGAATAATACTCCACCATCACAGTTCTGTATAGTCTCTGGTCTGCCATTGCACAAGTGAGAATCACTGTCAAAATTAATGGGGTTTCCACTTGCCTAAATACCTCGCAAAATGTACAAACCTGACAAAATGTCCAGCCTTGCCTACTTATTTGTATGTGTATCCGTTGATTAAAATATAGCAGAATGACAAACAACAAATATATAATGCAAACGATATATGATAATGCATCAATGGTCATGAAAGGAGGAGATGGCTTCCTGCATCAGTATAATAGAATGTTAAAAGTGGGTTTCTGGCAGAAAAATCTTTGCCATTCTTAATTCAAAAGGAAACAATGACATCACTTTTAGATGCAAATCACACAAGTTGGTGTGCAGTACATAATGTTTACAAAGATTTCTAAAGTTCACTTCTAAAAGTCATGCTATTTGCATAACTGCAAAATAGGATTTCAGCCAACATGCTGGCATGCTCAAGTTATTGCTTTTCTCATAATGTTACCATTTCATTATCACTGTGTGACAGTGCAGTGATATTAAATTCATTAAACAGAACTCTGGTTCATGAATGTGAGATACTGTGCTTCTTCATCCATGATTCAAAACACCTAGTAATGGCCCGATATTGCTGCACAATATCATGCCCATATTGCCAACAAGAAAAGGGATGCCATTCCAGCCTGAATGTTGACAATGTACCAATGGCATCCCAATAAACAAACTCACAGTCTTCAGCCACATATAGAGGAAAGGCCTTCAGCCCAGAAGCTTAAGAGGCCTGGTGGCGCAGTGGGTAAACTGCTGTCCTGGAACAAAGAGGTTAGAAGTTTGATTCTGATCAGAGCTCAAGGATGACTCAGTGCACTGAGCATTATGGGGTGGTATATACATGTGATTGCTTTGCTTTAAGACATCAGGAAATGATGACAACCAATTCTTAAGAGCTGCAAATACAGATCAAACAATTTTTATGCTTCACTTGCTTCACTCTGACCTTCTGACTTACTATGAGAATAAGTGACATTTCTGCTGGAGAAAGGAGGGAAACTATGCTAGAGTTGCTCATTATTTTTTAGGAGGACTCTCTTAGCTCCCAATTCACACTTGTAATAACAACAGGCTCGAGAACAATTCTGAAGACAGTTAATCCCATTATCTAACAGATTCTGCTGCAGTGGATGGCAGCCTGGCTGCGTGGCTTAAGACTGAAAGGAAGTTTTGGGATATCAAAAAAATTAATTGGCTTTGAGGCACAGAGAATTGCCTGATACTAATTAGAAAAACAACAGTATTTTTAAAGTAACAGCTAAAGATAAGCCAAAAACCATTACAATGTGGATTTAACAGTGTTGTCTGGCTGGACATCCCGCTACGGTAATGGAGTAGACCGTACAGCCAGTGACTCAATGTCAAGTGTTGGGCTGTAGTAAATAACCTGAATCCCTAAAGGGGCCAATGGCTATGGGTGGATGAGCCAATGGCTACAGGTGGATGAGCCCCTTTAGGTGGGGTGATGGTCCACTCAGTGGAGGAAATGCCACTGGAAACCATCTTATTGGGCCCAAAGTCAAAATGAGTGGAGGAGGAACTCTGATTCCCAACAGTCATGGAGGTGGAAGAGGCCATGTCAGATGGACAGGTTGTGAAGGCACACCTTGTTAATATCCTCAAGGCTGCAACAGTCCATTGCAATCCCGGTGTTAAATTTTGCATGTCCCATTTCATATGTGCCACAGAAGATGGCTCCGTGATCACACCGTGTGGATCACTTCATGGCAAGCTGTGATCCACCTTAAACAAATTCACGCCAAGGGCATTTTTCCTGTTTCAGGAAAAAAATGCATTCTCCGATATGATTGCAGCCGATGACAGGACTACAGTTCATGGGCAAAACTAGTTATATGGGCATTGGCAGAGTTGTTTCAATTGTACTTGTGTTACAATCACATTACAATCTATCTATATAACTAAAATTGAGGTGTCACGCTGTATGTTACCAATACACAGCACGACGCCTGCACCCCGAGCCCTGGAAACGGTACCCCTGCCTACCTCACACTTCTGGGGTGGCCAGTGTGGGGGACCGGCAGACCATTCCAGGGTCTTTCACCCTGAAAACCGGCCGCAAAGCCCCCCCCCCCCCCCCAGCAGCATGAAATGTCAGGGAGGAGGTAATACGCATGCGCCAGAATCCACGCAGGTGCAGAAGCCTGTCCGGAGTTTCCAGGTGGCGTCACCTGGAACTCTGGGCAGGCTTTTGCACCTGCGTGGATTCTGGCGCATGCGTATTACCGCCTCCCTGGTTGGGAGGCTCCACTGGCTGGCCGCCATTTTGGCCGGAAGATGGCGGGCAGCCATTCTCCAGAAGGCATGGGTTGACCAGAGTGCTCCATTCAGACCATGACTGCCGGAGAAGCCAAGAAACTTCTCCAGCAGGCATGGGCCGAACGGGGCGCCCGTATGCCGGCCGCCTTCTAAAGAAGGGTAGGCGGGCCTTCTGCCTTGGCTTCTCCAAAAGGCATGGGCCGACCGGAGCGCTCCATTCGGCCCATGCCTAATGCCAGGAACCACGCATGGACTGGGGTTTCAGGCGCCTAGCCCGAGAGAGCACCGGCGCGTGATCCACGACACAGACGCCCTCACAGGCAAGATGGAAGTGCTGGACTGTGTGTGTGTGTGCATGCACCGAGGAGGAATAAAGTGTGTGTGTGTGTGTGTGTGTGAGAGAGAGAGAGAGAGAGAGAGAGAGAGAGAGAGAGAGAGGATGTGTGTGTGGGATAGGGTGCGTGGATGGAGGCCTTGCTCCAACTCAACCCCGGGAGGTATGACAGACCTCCCCAAACCGCGCCCGCGTAAAGCCGGGCACCCCTGCTAGTGTACACTGATTTTATACCAAATTTATTTCACAGCTTCTTTTAAAGAATCTTAGGAACTGTAGTTTAATATCATTTTTTGAGTGTTCTTTGAGTGAAACTCTCATTCAATAGAACCACATATCTCACAATTTCTTGGGGAGGGAATAATGATGAAAGTAGTTTATCTTTTTAATGCTTATGCCCCTTTCTCTCCCCCCCCTCTCTTGTGATCTTGCTTACTTGTAAAAGTGCTACACTACCTCAGAAATTAAAACATGGCTCTGTAGTTCTTAGAATCCTAAGTTTAACATATTACAGAAACTGAGGCTTTTTCATGTCCACCCCCACCCTCCTGGTGTATTGTCTCATTTTTCAACACCTCTAGATTCCATTACAACACTAGCTGGCTGATCTCACAGTATTTCCCAATGTAACTGACCTCCAGAAGGACAGCAGACTTGCTAGAGAATTTCTTGACACTCTTGTTCCTATTCTTAGGCTTGCTTCTGGTGTTTCTGCTACAGGTCAGTTATTTTCCATCCCTCTTGAAACCCCGTTCACTCCAAACATACCAACTCTGAAAACCTCACAAGGCAAACATGGATATGTCAGGAGAAGTCATGGGAGACCGCCTTGAGACAAACCTCAAGCCACATCCTTGGCAACAAATGCACGGACACAGAGGAAGTGACTGATTCATCATGTTTCATGCTCCAGCCCAACCCACTTCTCAAAAATTCTCATCACTAGCAGCAATTTACACCTAATTGAGGGGGGTGAGGGGAATCTGTTGTCTTTTACATGCACTACATCAATGTCTGCTGCATTCTACCAGAGACCACAAAGAGGCGTACTGCAGTCTATATCAAATACTCAGCCAACTGGCTTTCAAGGCCCTTTTTGAAGTGCTGAAACATGTATTTTTTGGAATAGTAGCCTTGTTAGTCTGTGTTTCAAGCATACCAGAGAATAAACAAAAAAAACTACGTTGAGAATTCGCATTCACAACATAGGCTGTCGCACAGAACAAAGGATGAACTCACACAATTGTCAATAGATGCTGAAGGTTAAACTCATTAGCAAATGTTAATGCCAGGTGTTTATCTTGTATCCTCCTACTATTTTCATTTCAACAGGGCAAAAATTCACAACCAATCCAAATAACCACCAGAGATCATCTGCTATTACCAGTTGTAAAAAGATATACTGATTTGTATATGTATGCTATGCTAACCAATCACTCTGTACATATAAATTGATGCCATGAAGCCCCACTCCAATGTCTGATGAAGTGGACTTAACCCATGAAAGCTAACATTAAAACACAGCAGTTAGTCTTTAAAGTGCTACAACATTATTGTTTTGGTTTTGGTTTATTTATTATCTGATATGCTTGAAATATGTATCAAACTTATGTTGCTTCCATCTTTGCCAGTTACACACCATGTTACTTTGAAAATCTGTCACTTTCTATTCTGCATAAAGCAAAAACATCACCTTGATATGGATACTGATAGAACTTATCTTAACAGCAATGGAATTTATTTATTTATTACATTTTTATAATGCCAATTTGGGAAATTTCCCACTTTGGGCGGTGTATATACAAATATCAAATAATACAACAAAACATGTGGGTCCATAATAAACCAGGCAGGACAAAAAGAATTGGTCTGGACCACTTAATATTGTCCTCTGGCTTCCAAAAGAGGTGCTCCAGGCATTTCACATCTCCAGTTCAGATTTACCATAGTTTAGTGCAGGGGTTCTCAATGTTTTCATGCCATGGGCCAGACCATGTCCCCGCAGACAGCTGAGTGGGCCAGACACATGGATCTCCCCACCATAAATGCTACCATAAAACACATCCATGGCTGTCGTAAATGCATTTATGTCAGCCATGGGTGCATATAAGCCATGTTTTTGGCTGTTTATTTATTTATTTATTTATCATTCACATTTGTAAATGCCGCCCACTCAGGCAGAACCCGACTCAGGGCAGCATTACAACAATTCCAAAAAATACATAAAAACATTGTAAAACCTTATAAAACCCACCCAATAAAAAACCCACCCAATAAAAAATCCGACATCCACCCCCATTTAAAACCCATATCCCACTCACCCGTCCCACCTACCACACAGAGGGAAAGAGAGAGAGTCTTATAAAAGCCAGCCGGTGGGGGCCATAGTCCCGTTCGGGCCCCACACCTGCCCTGCCAGCCAGGTCTTTACTCCTTTCCTGAAGGGCAGCAATTCACTTTGAAGTCTTAGATCTGTTGGTAGGAGGTTCCAGAGGGTTGGTGCGGACACGGAGAAGGCCCTCCTTCGGGTGCTAGATAAATGTGCACCCCTCGTTGATGGCACCATTAGAGAGCCTCTCCGGTCCGCTCTGGTTGGACGGGCAGTCACTCTTGGGACGATGCGGTCTCTAAGGTATCCTGGCCCCCTGCCATATAGGGCTTTAAAGGTCAAAACCAGCACCTTAAATTGCACCCGGAGACAAACTGGTAACCAGTGCAGCTCCCGAAGCAGCGGTGAGGCATGGGCATATCGCCCACACCCCATCACCACCCGGGCCGCCGCATTCTGGACCAGCTGCAGCCTCCGAATGGTCGTCAAGGGCAGCCCCATGTAGAGCGCATTACAATAATCTAGTCGGGAAGTAACCAGAGCATGAGTGACCATAAGCAAGGAGCCCCGGTCCAGGAGCGTGCGCAGTTGGCGAATCACCCGAAGTTGGGCAAAAGCCCCCCTGGCCACAGCTGCCACTTGTTCTTCCAGCAGGAGCCGTGAGTCCAGAAGGACCCCCAAGTTGCGCACTGGGTCTGTCTGGGGCAAAACAGCCCCATCCAGTACCAAAGATGGTAACTCCTTGGATAACGTGGGGCCCCTTATCCACAGCCACTCTGTCTTGCTGGGATTCAGCCGAAGCCCATTGGCCCCCATCCAGACCCCAATGGCCTCCAGGCATCCGGATAGGATTTCAACAGCATCACTGGGGTCCCCACGGGCCGAGATGTACAATTGAGTATCATCCGCGTACTGATGGTACCGCACCCCGTGGGAACGAATGATCTCACCCAGCGGCTTCATGTAGATGTTAAATAAGAGAGGAGAGAGCACAGATCCCTGAGGCACCCCATATTTGAGAAGCCTAGGGCTGGACCTCTCACTCTCTAACCACACCGACTGGGTACGGCCCTCCAGAAATGAGGAAAACCAGGACAACACAGTGCCCTGGATCCCCAATCCTTCGAGCCGTTCCAGCAGGATACCGTGGTCGACGGTATCGAAGGCCGCTGAGAGGTCAAGAAGAGCAAGGACGGATGGACAACCCCCGTCCCGCTCCCGCCAGAGATCATCCATCAGTGCGACCAATGCCGTCTCCGTTCCATATCCGGGCCTGAATCCCGATTGAAAGGGGTCTAGATAATAACAGTCTGTTTTCACTGCTTCCATCACTTCTGGCAGTGGGGGCAGCAAATTTTCAGCTGTGTTTACCGCTTCTGGTGGTGGCGGCAGCAGCTTGAATAAGAATGGCAGACCACAAGAAATGGTGCCTTGGGCCGCGTCTGGCCCACGGGCCATAGCTTGTGAACCCCTGGTTTAGTGTATCACCTGAATTGTGGCTCAATCTAACTACAATTTGTTTGAAACAAGGCAATTTCAAAACACAGATTATGCAACTGTCTTGTTTGCATAAATATTAATCATCATTCAGAATTTGAATGATATGCGAAATGTAGTTCTTTATTTAAGTTCCCAAAGTTTCCTTGTGGCCATAGTGGAGACAAGGAGCTTGTTGTTCTGAAACTAAAGTATGGTTTAGCTGATTTTCGCATGGCCTCTGGATAGGAGCATATCTACAAGAAGCAGGTTTTTTTACCAACAAGGTTGCATTCATACCATTCAAATCTAATTGCATACTTGAATCTGTCAGAATACAAACAACCCAGTATCAAAAAAGAATGTAGAAGATAGCAATGAGTATTAGAAATGATATCTCTAAGGTGGAATGAGAAGAGGAGAGGGTGAAACATATCAAAAATGGAGAGTGATATTTTCCACACACAAAAACCCGAGGAAACAGCTGTTCAAGCTCAAGATTTTCTTAGTTCTATTGTCCAAATCATCATAAGAACCTGGAAACCTTATGTTTTGGCGCTGAAACTCCAAAAATCTCCCAGTCAGCATACCTGAGGGTTCTCGGGGCTGTAGCCTAAAACTAACGTTTGCAATAACTGGATCATACATTTTACATATGAAGCCAACTGAGCGGCTGAAGTGGGTGGGAAGAGGCTGAAAAGAACTGAGGTTAAGTTTTGGTTTTGAGATCTCACAAAATTTCCAGAATTTCAAATTAAAATACTAACAGTGGCCCAGGCCAGCACTTTACCAAGTACAACATCTGCAAAGGCAGCTGGACAACATTCTGATTTTCCTGTTTCCCTAGTTGCTATATAAATAGTTGCATCAGGTACAGTATTATGCTTTGGACCAACAGCTGTTCCACGCATTCTACTGCTTCACTGGCTCTCTAAAGGGCTTTGTGGTCTTGTTCTTTTCATCTTCCCCTTTTTAAAAAAGGAATGATTCAAAAGTTAAATCATTTTCCTCAAGCAGGTAAAATTTGCTAGTAATCAGTACCATTTCTCATTCAATGTGATTTCCTACAAAGAAGAAACCACAATTTACATGTGGCTTTCATCTAGGAAGCTATCCTCCAATTGCTGAAAACACTGTTGCCAGACTGTCATGCCCATTTTGAAAGCAACTTCCTTTCCCTACACAATTACAGTACTGTACTGTTATTTAGGTCACCCAAGAAATACAGTGTGAAAATAGTGTTAGTGAATATAGCTCACACTTCTAAAGCAACATGTACACTAGCTCTTCTTCCATGGGAACTGCTGAAGTATGTTGCCTTAGCATACTCCATCTCTAATGTTATAGGTGTACACATTGTGTTGATTGTGCAGAAAGCTGCAAATTAGCAGTGGGTGGCTCGGACAGCATCTGACAGTAACCTTTGGAAGAACATCTTATGGCTATTCTCAACACGACCAATCCATATGATCTACAGTAGATGATGTGTACAGCTTTCTCCAGAGAAACACATTCTTCTTCCTTCTCTGAAATAGGCACTAGGCAAGGCTCACAGTGAAGGTTCTGTTAGGCCTTGACAGACTATGACATGAGTGGAACCATCAAAGATCACAAGCAATCATGAGAAATGCAAAAGAAGCATTGTGAGAATATGAATACAGACCTCTAGGGTTCATTAGGAGAAATGAACTTTTCCTTTCCATATGGAATTCAGGTGTGTGTGTGTGTGTGTGTGTGTGTGTGTGTGTGATTTTATTGCTAAAGCATGCCCATCTGTCATCAAATGGAATGCTGCAGATTTCACAAATGATATAAAGAATTTCTGCAACATCTACACAATAATTAGGACTAGCAGATAGAGGAAGTTTTAAAGAAAACTATGGCTCCACTGTCATCAGACACAGCCTCACACAACAGTCTTATGTAAGACATATTAGATTTCTAAACCACAAGAATAATTAGCAAAGAAAGCATCTCAGGGGTAACAGGAAGACAAATCTATCAATCGAAGGAGCAATATCTTTAAAGCAACCTCCTTTCCATTCATCTTCCACATATTGATTATGCTTATAATGTAAAAACCAAAAATATAGTGCCAGATCGTTCCTATACTGTACATCATTTTAGCTTCTAGTAGCCATTTCTAAAACACTGCTGCATGTCCCCTCCTTAAATTATTTAATATCAACATAGATGATCACCATGATATTCAATGTAACCACTATTATTTCAGAAAACAGTTACAACCTTAGATGATAATAATTGATTTGACCACGACTCAGGAATGAAAGAGCAGGAAACTCTCTTCAGTAATGGTGACTTTTTCTGCAGATACAATGCTCTAGGTTAATTTGGGGTCAATAACTCTGCTATGTTTTGTAATGCAGCTTTTCACCTAGTTTTTTTCAAAAAGCAGGGGAGAAGTATTTATTGTGTGCTATTACTTAAAGTTTTAGATGGATACTCACATGACAGGAGGAGCATGCATAATGCAACAAATTCTCTTGACAAAGAAAATAAGCATATATGGAAGATGATGATGTCAGAACTCTTTATTATTTACGGGGGGGGGGGGGAGTTCTGATCTAGGATGTTCAAAAGCAATTACAGTCCCTTAACATTTCATCCTATTTCAACCAGCAAAAGGTTTAAGTTTCTGTTAGTTTCTAATTATAGTCAGTGAGGGGGGGGGGGGCATTAATATTTGACTTCAAATGGAAATCATATCAGGTACCATCAGAATTAGTCCAAGCTGACTCAGGGTGTTTTGTTTTTTGCCAACCAAGGGTCACACTAAATTTTGTGTCTCTTGCACACCCACAACTGCTGTGTTCCAGCAATTTGTGCGTTTGTTTGGGAAGTACTGATCACATCATTTTGTAATAATAGAATTAAAACTCCAAAAGCATCCTTAAATGTAAGCCTATTGGAAAATGTATCTCTTACCTATATAAAATCTATTATCAGTTAGAGGATCTTCATCCCTTTAAGTAATTATGGTCATTATCAACACAGCTATTACTGTTATGGAAACTGAATTGTATCATGAAGCAAGCTCCACCCAGAAGATTAACTCAGCATATAACTTTCACAAAATCTTACTGGAACAGGTCATGGAAACTAGGATGTACAAGCCTTCAGTGCCAAAGAGTGGCATACAAGGAGCCTCTCCAAAGAGTGAAAAGCACTGTGAGTACACTTGGGCATCTCGTGGACAAGGGCATGCTGCCAGCTAATCCTTTCTATCCAGAAGCATTGTACCAAAAACTTACTGATGAGCAAAATGACCTAATGGTCCTTTGTAGATCACAAATGACAATGATTTCTATTAATATAAGAACATCTCTTCATCCAAAGAAGAACTCTTGGCTTCACTTCTCCATGAACAGAAATGTGACATCCTTTGTATACAAGAAACTCACAGAAGAGCTGATCAGCATTGGTCAACAATTCCTGGGATGTGTCTAGTTAATGAGAGGCCCCACAAACAATACAGAAGTGTCATTTTTGTAAGACCAGCTATTATAGCCCTCTCAGGGGACCTGTAGGCTAACAGACTGGATACCAAGGGACCACAAAAGACCAAGAAACAGGCCCCCAAAACAATGGGATGAGCCAATGGTAAAGCTATTTGGCCAGAGATGGAAACAGAAGGCAAAGGATAGAATATTTTGGAGTTCAGTCGATATTGGAGTGGACTGTAATGAAGTATATAGTAGCATTGATTTATAAACCATCTAATATACCATTCTGCTTTAAGAAACCATCTAACATAGAAAACCAAAACACTCACCTTCTAGTTGGACATTTCAACAACCATAGCAACATTTGAGACTATGAACATGAGGAAAATGGAAAAGCCATATAATGTACTTTATACATGATCCTAAACTATCCAGTTCATTTAATAGTGGGAGGTGGCAGACAGGTTACAACCTATATCTATTTTTTTAAGTCTATAAATTGGTGGTGGCAAGAGTGCTGCCTTGGCTTCTGGTAATTGAAGTCCAAAAACACCTGGAGTGCCAAGGTTCACCACCACTGCATAGATCAACAGTGTATTTTGAACATAGGTGATCCAAACAGTTAGCACAGACCAATTCTATGTCAGTTCTACAGTATTCAGCCATCCAACCTCTATAACAGTTCTCAACCTTTTAAAACGCTCCTTCAGACAGCTACGGGGGCCGGACAGCCATTTTGCCCTTCCTCCACCACATGGCACTTCCTGGTGTAGTGGAGGCGGTTGGGGGCCACATGAAATGGCACTGTGGGCCGCATTCGGCCCATGGGCGGCAGGTTGAGATACCCTGTTCTGTAACATTCTATATGAGGTATACTTTTTTTAAAAAAAAATCCAACTTGGAAAAGTTTACAACAATGTTAGATGCAGCTGTGCTTCAGAAAGCCCTTCAACCAGACTATGGTCAATTTGTAGCTTCCATGTTGAAATGTTCTCGCTATTTCTATTTTCAGAGGGTACCAGACCAACGATATCCCTGGTCTAGTCCTAGAAACACCCAATACTTAATTACATTTCACATTTTGAAGGAAATCCTTTTAGTGAGCATTCAATAAAAGCTGGGGCAAATTTGATGTTTACTCCTGCAGAAACAAAAATAACTAGTAGGATAGACACAATAACAAATTTTGACATGGCAAGAAATAGACAGAAAACTTTGAGACTACTGAAAAGACAGAACAATGATCAAAACAAAAGAACATTCTATGCAAATATCACTCTAAACGAAATAATACATCAACTGCTCCTGGCGGAGAATACCAATCAATCTATAATAAAATATCAGATGGATATTCAGAGTGAATCCAATGAACATTCCATAGACTTTATATTGGTGGAACTAGAGGAATCCATATTAAGATGTGTAATGACAAAGCAATAAGATGCAATAATATCCAGAATGACAAAATTAAACATTACAGGCAAAACACATAGGAGGTCTCCTTCAACTCTTTAATATTTCCCAACCCACTCTTCTATTCACCAATTTTTCAAAAGTAATGAGTCCAGATACCAGTGGCAGCCTGCACATCACATGGATGGGGGAAAAGAGCTAATGAGATTAAGTACAGGCACAGACACACTTGGTAGTGAGAATGAGATACTTGATCTATGTTTCTCTGTAATAAACAGAAGCTTAGCTAAATGCAAAAGAATGAACCCTTGACTGTCACTGCATTTTTCACATGGTTTTAAGTGCAGTCATTCTTTCTCTACATATACTTGATTTCTTTTAATCCATTATCTGCAGAACCAATACAGGGCAATGTTATAGAGTGTAGCGTAACATTTACATGTTATAAAAACATTGTGGTTCAACTTAACATCAACCATGAACTCTACAACATTCAGAAGTGCCAAATGTATGTGATGGAATTTCACCATTTAGTATATTTCACAGGCTTTTGAATAGCTGTGAGCCATTTAGGTCAGAGGTAAGGAGTCTTTGGTCCTCCAGAGGTTTTGTACTACAACATCTATAATCTCTTCACATGAACCATTATGAAGGGTTGGATAGGATTTGTGGGTCAAAGTATCAGGAGTGCAAAATATTCTCCAGTTCTAATTTTAGTAAAGGTAAAAGTCGCCCTTGCTCGAAAGCCAGTCGTATCCAACTCTAGGGTGTGGTGCTCATCTCCATTTACAGCCAAAGACATTTCTGCATCTGCAGACATTTCTGTGGTGATATGGCAGGCATGACTAGAAGCAGAATGCTGTTACCTTTCCTGACAAAGCAGTACCTATTTATCTACTTGCAATTTCTTGCTTTCTAACTGCTAGGTTCTAATTTTAAGATAAGAGATAAGATAAGATAAATCTTTATTGTCATTGTCCCCTTGCAGGAACAACGAAATTTCTCGGTTGCTATATATCAACTCGAATAAGGCATACCCCTTAATTTAAAACAGCTACAGAAACACCAATTGTACCATACAGTACAATTTTAAAATTTCAAAATTTCAAAAATTTTAAAATTTTAAAATTCTAAGATTCTGAAATCTTAAAAATTAAAAATTAAAAAAATTGAAATTTTAAAATAAGATAAGATGACTTCAGAGTCCAGAGTTTCCATTTAAGGCCAAAATTGCTCTGGAGAAGAAACTGTTCTTGAGACGGCTCGTTTTTACCTTCATTGTTCTATATCTCCGTCCCAATGGCAGAAGCTCAAAGCAGCAGTGGCCAGGATGTGATGGGTCTCCTACTATATCTAATGCTTTTCTGTGGCACCTGATGGTGTAAATTTGTTCTAAAGTGGAGAGTGGACAGCCGATGATACTCTCCGCTGTTTTAATAATGCTGTGCAACATTATCCTATCCCGATGAGTACTACTCCCAAACCACACACATAAGCCATAAGTGAGCGCGCTCTCAATAGCCCAGCGATAGAAGGCAAGTTGCAGCTTTTGCGGAAGATGGTTTTTCCTTAGAGTTCTCAAAAAATACAGTCTCTGCTGCGCCTTCTTTGCAAGCCTCCTTGTGTTGGCACTCCAGGACACATCCTCCTGTATCTCAATGCCCAGAAATCTGAACGTTGCTACCCTCTCCACACAGGTTACAGAACCTTAACTCATATAAAGTATTGTAAATAAGAGGAACAGCAAGTTTAAGACCAATGGAGAGAAACTCTGTAGAGCTGTTGTGAAGAGCCCCACCAGGAACTGCACCAGCAGCCACCTCCTGATTGCTGTAGCCATTGAGCAGCATTGCGTACACCTCTTCAGATCCAGAGGAAACATACCAGTTTGCTTATGTATACAGAACTTGGGGTGGGGGTGTCCCGATTTTGTCTTTTGCTTCATATAGTAAAACTAGCATAGGTGCCCGTCTTCAATGGGTGTTTTTTTTTGGGTGGGGGGGCTCAACCTGTGGGGTGGGGGTGGCTTGGGGAGTTTTTTTTCCTTTTTGCCTCCCCCCCCCCCCCCCACACCGTTTGTGATGCTCCCTGGCTCTCAGTAAAGGAACCTGGGCAAACTCACCCCGGCGTGATGATGAGGGAGGGATGGTAGGTATGGAGGGGGAAATTTAGGAGGAAAGGAAGATGGGAGGGTAAGAATGAGGGAGGGAAGGAAAGAAGGGGAGAAGAATGGCTGGAGGTAGGAAAGGAAGGATGAGAGCTAATTACCCGGCCTTGGCCGGTGGGGTGTTTGTTGTATGTTTAGGTTTTTCAGACCCTGATACACCCCAACACAGAGACACTCTCTCTCTCTCTCTCTCTCTCTCTCTCTCTCTCACACACACACACACACACACACACACACACACACACACACACACACACACACACACACACACACACACACACACACACACAAAAGTGACTGATCCGGAACCCACTGTCTTGTGCATTGTCTTGCACACACACACAGACACACACACACTGTCTCTCTCTGTCTCTCACTCACACAGCATTGATGTACATTGAAAGTGTCTCTTTCCAGGGCTGTAGAGGCTTAAATGGAATGGGTTTGTTCCATCCGCATCAGGACCTTTCTCCGTCAGTCATTCACTCTCAACCAACCACAGTCCAACATGCAAATCAGCTCTCTCCAACATTCTGTTTCCAGGCCTGGCTGTTAAACCACCATTTTTCTCCCATGGCACCATGGGAGTTGTAGTTTCCTTCCTTTCCCCATTCCTCACTCTCGGCCCCCGGACCATCATGGCGCTGATCTCGGGGACAAAAGGTAGGTGTGTGCGGAGCATTACAGGATAAGCTCCAGGGGTGTAGGTACACATTCCGCACATGTACGGCCACACCCCTTCCTTATAGATAAAATGTCATGCCAGCCCTGCTGTTGTAGTTATTTTCATCATTCATAAGAGACCCTATGAAAGAAAAATCTAACATTTCACATGCAGAACAAGACTACAGGACAATCCTCTCACTTGGGGACAATAAGAATGCAGAAAATCAAGCAAACAGAGAAACTCCTACCCTGGTTAGTTAATTCATAGTTGTAAGGTTTTCTTCTTCACTTCCTCTTTTCACTTCCCTTTGGTATTGAGGGAGTTACAAGGTTACAGCTCTATTATCAGCTTTACATAGCTATCTCATCATCTCACACCTCTCACTCCATTTACCTCCTTCCAGTTTTGTTTTTCTTGTCTATTTGCATGAAAATCCCACAGTGCCCTTTAAAGATGAGACAGTGTCAACAAGTTCAAAAAACTGAGATATCACCCAGATGAACAAGCAAATACCTTGGGAGGAACTAAGTGCGTTACTAAAGGTTCATTTGAGACACACAGACCCATTATCTTTAACATGTCAGAGTGCCATACGTGTCTACATTATTATCGTCAGTGAATCACAACTTATTCATAAAGTTGGCTCCTTCAAATGAACAAGTCAACCTTGCCTATAATGGTTTCTTCTCAGAGACAGCCAAAGTGTCTTTACCAAATTTCATTTTTGTAATTATATATGACTCCCACTATTCTTTCATTCAAAATTGGAGTAAGTTGCAGCACTTTTGTAAGGACTTGTCTACCTTTCCATTTGCATCAGTCTGCAATTATGAGAATGGTTTAGGCGAAGAGATTTGTCAAGGATTTCACAGATGAACATGTCCCCCCAGTACAAAATCAATATTCTCTCCATTATCCACACTGGGTTTTTCAGTTTTACTTTTTGTCACTAAGGTGGTTCATGCATTCATGCCAAAATATGATCTGGAGTTATATGAGAAAGTGCTAGTTTGTTTTATTGATTGCCAAATAACTGCTTTCTGTTTTGCAGCAAAGTATTGTTTGTAGTTATATCCAGAATTGCAAAACAAGTCTTACAATCATGATTACCGATTACAGCATTGTTCAGCACCAAAATACCTTTGTGTGAGACTTGACCGGACATTCTCCTTTAAGCATCAGTACCTGAATACCAAAGCCAAAGTTAGTATAAGGAACATCATCACCAGGAAACTCACAAACTATAAATGAGAAACTCAGCCATCCACACTGCGCACATCAGCTTTAGCCCTGAGTGTCTCCACAGCAGAGTATGCTGCTCCAGTATGGAGTGCATCCACACACACAAAACAAGTTGACATCGCTTTGAATGAAGCCATGCCTATAGTGACAGGATGCCTCAAACCTACACCAGTTGAGAAAATATACCTTCTTGCTGGTATCACTCCACCTAAGATAAGGAGAGAAGTAGCAACAGATGCTAAGCTATGCAAGAGAACGACCCTCGACACCCTCTAAACAGACATGAGCCTCAAGTCTGCCAGGTCAGATCCAGGAAGAGCTTTATGTCAAGAACAAACATTCTTGAGGGTACACAAGAGCAAAACCAAACCCCTAAGTCCCTTGGAGGACCCTAAATAAGCTGAGGGTTGGAGTCCCCAAATGCAAGACCAACATGCTCAAGTGGGGGCTGCTGGCGGACAACAACACATGGTGTGAATGTGGAGAGGTACAGAATCATTTGCTGGTCTCTTGATTACTGCCAGAAACATGTACCAATGAGGACTTAAGTTTGGGCAACCACAAAGTTAAGAAAATGGCTTCATTTTGGCAATCCAAGGTTTGATTGGGACACGAAAGAAGAAAAATCATGATTGTAAACCAGTTTCAATCATTTGCTTCTAATTCTGTTTTGGAGCATAACTGCAACCATTAACAATTTTAATGTAACAGTGAAAAATGCTTTCCTTTGAAGCAATAAATAAAAGATATTTGGGGGAAAGTAGCTGTGCGCCCCTTCGTGTTGGTCAGGTGAATCTGTCAGGGGACAACGTCCCTCTCTCCTTCTCTTCCTCCAACCCACCAGACTACTCAAGCATAGACAGGCTGTTGTTAAAAACAGATTTTGATACAGCTTTTGAGGTTAGATCAGGGGTGCCCAAACTATGCCTGGGGCCAGATCTAGCCCACGGGCATAGGTTTTTTTTGTTTTTGTTTTTTGTTGTTGTTGTTTTTTGGGGGGGTTAAACAGAGAAAATGGCAGCCTAAACATCTATCTCACCCTGTTGAAAAACAGATTGCAAGGCGCATTTTATTTCCGTTTCGAGGAACCACATGACCGGCCCGCTGAACCACATGACCTGCCCACAGCCCAAAAGGTTTGGGCACCCCTGGGTTAGATAGAACATCACAGGAGATAGGACAGAAGGCCATGACATCTTAAGACTGCAAAGCTACCCAACTCCTGATCTGGTAGCATAACAATACTTGCCTTAAAAGACTATACTAGTCCAAGCTTAAAAAGAAATAGGTAAAGTTCACCAGTTTGGAATTTAACAGACATGTTCAAAATAAGTCTATGCAAGAGCATATGTCCAACACACAAGAACATTCAATAACAAGGCATGTAGTATTTCAACTATCACTATTCTTAGTTAAATGAAACCAAATGCACCTACAGCAATAATGACCTGAGTTCTTATTCTGCCCTCCTTCATCCAGAAGCCAAGTTGTGGGGGGGGCACAAACACCTCAAGGTGCATGCAGAATGCAGGGAATTGAGAGGTCCTCAGCCAAGTAAGGCATCGGTTAATGTTTTATTCACACATGAGCAAATGGTGATTCTTCCAGAATGTAAGATGTGGCAGCTATTCTGCCTTTTCAGAAGAGAAAAAAACTCTCTAAAGAAGCACAAAAGCTGGAAGTGAGTTATGCTTAAATAGGAGCCACCTGCCAGGGCACCCATGCCTTCTACCACCTCCCTTCCTTTATCAAAACTTGCATATCTGCATTGAAAACAGCTTGTGTAAACAAGGGAGTGCTTCCGTCCAAGCTGTTTTTCATAGCAAAACTCATCAGTTTTATATTTTTAAATGCTAAGATCTTCTATGTCAAATAAACCTCCCCCATCTTGTTGAAAGAAACAAGCGTTTCGTTACCATTCCGAAAAGGTTAACAAGAACATTTATGGTGGGAGGCTCCGTAAGAGCACGACAGGCACATTATGACATCTCCTTTCAGCAAAAACATAAACAAGTGGGTAACAGGAAGAATTACAGCACTAAATGACTAGTTTAAAACTTTGACTCAAAAGGGAACACAGAGGTGATTTCTGGCAACCTCTGAAATACAGCATAATTTCTTCACAATTTTTTTCAGAGGTGGACAATCAGATGGCAACAAGTTCAGAAAAAGTAATGTGAAAAATAGTTTGACTTCTGCAATCCTGATACTTTCAGTTTTTAAAAGGTCAGGGTTTGATACCCCAGTGCTGCACAACGGATCTTGGGGCCATGAAGAGCCTCATTCGGGCATCCCCTGAGCAGTTTCTCCAGCAAAAATCCTAGTTTTTGAAATAAAAGGAATACTCTTACAAATTGTCTTCGGGATGCTGCCATCCTAGGTAAACTTATCTGTAAGTTCCTTTGAACAGAGTGGATTTTCTTTTGAGTACACATGAAATAGGCTTCCTAAGCAGGCAAGTCTTAGCATAAAAATGGTATCTGGATTAAATGACTCCTGGCATCCTTGTGCAATTCTTTACTTTTTCAGAGACAAATACCTCTTCTGACAGGGTGAAGCTTACAAAAATATTAAATGCACCAGAAATAGTTTTTGAAGTAAGAGTTTACCCCCTCTTGAATTAGACCAATAAATTAAAAAATGACTAGCTGCACTATTGTGATCAGTGGTGAACCAGTAGAAATTTTGGCAAGTAAAGGCTCTGCTCCTTTAAAGTTCCCCAAAGCTTCTCCAGAGCAAAAGGGAACCCTGAGTGGGGAGCCTCCCAAATGGGTGGTATAAAAATGTAACAAATAAATAAATAAATAAATAAAGTGCCTCCAAACCTACAATAGGGAATAAAAAGCATTTAAAAGGTTTAAAATAAATGTAAGCATTGTGAACTGTGTCATCATCAGCTTCCACCAAGCAAAGTTGTACAAACTGGATTTTGGCCTCTACATCACACCATTTTGCTCCACAATAATCCTCCCTGACCCCCGGTCAGGGCTGCCCCACCAGTTGTGCAGTTAGTTAATTTTAGGTGACTTAATAATTCACAGTGTAACCACACATAGAAACGGATCACATTTCGGACCTCTTCTGAAGCAGCCCATGCAATCTATTTCCTGCCGATCATATAACATAGAAGGAATTGCACTCCAGTCTGATGCGGTTCTATGCCCAGGGTAGACTTTTTTGGTACAGCTATAGGTCTAACAATTTTTGATGCAGGATTTACTGGATTTCCCAGCAGATGGAAGTACAGCTTTAAGGGAGATTACTCTTACAAACAAACCCTTTCCACCATGATCAGATGTTGTTCCCCCTCATAAATACTATACCCTTTCCGAAATGAGCTCAGTGTAGATTTTCCCCACAGACTCAGTATGCTACCTTCTCATATCCCCGGGGTTCTCAACCTTTTCAAGCTGAGGGCCGGGTCACACTCCCTCAGACAGCTTCAGGGGCCGGACGGCCATTTTGCCCTGCTTGCCACACATAGCATTTCCTGGTGAAGAGTTGGTGGGGGTGCACATTACATGGTATCATGGGTTGCATCCGGCCCCTGGGCCATAGGTTGAGAACCCCTGTCATATCCAATCCCTGTAGTAGTTTACTACAGTATCTTCCTTACATTTTTGTCAAGAGCTATACTAGCTTACACAACGTAACACAGCCATAACGTGGCCAAAATTGGCCAAACCAATGTTTTAGCCTCCTTCTATGATGGCTGGTCCGTTAGAGCAAATGGAACACTGCCTCACCTCAGGTAAAGGCTCCCCAAAGCTAGCCCACTCCTACTGACCTCCTTACCAAAAGCTGAGGGTCAAAACATGATTTATGTCTCCCTGTTGTTGAACTCCCAGCTTCACCCAGTGATCAAGTGTAGGTGTTTGAGAGGAAGTTAAAAGAAGCAGTAGGTAATTTCATATTTCTAATCTATAGCATGAAGAAACAAGATGGAAATGAGAGTATAGATGACTGAATGTCAGCCTGCCTGCCTCAGTGTGAATGCTTGTCTATCTGAACATGGGTACATGAGATGAGGAGAGACTGAGACAGACTACCCCGTTCTACTGCTGGCTCCGTCTTCCACTCCTGCCCCCATACACCGCTAGGTCATTCTGCCAGCACTCCTTCATAACCTGCTCCATCCTGCTGAAAATCAAACTGTTGACTGACTCTTTCTAGACCTCTACACTGGGTTGTCCTCCATCCCTCTCTGGAGATTTCCAACAATTCATACTAGATAGGTGAGCTGCTCAAAACAGGTTGGTGGAAAACGTTCCTCAACTCAGGGCCTTTCCCTAATACTCATTCTCTACTGCGCTTTACCAAAATAGCAAACTGTGTCTTCTGGCATATATCCAATGTGTCTTACCAAAAAAAAAACCTTGCTTCAATGCAGGATAAGAACATGTTACACACACACACACACACCTGATGTTGGTCCCACCCCTGCTAGCATGTGACAAGACCACAGTCAGACAGACTCCCTCATCTTATTTGCCTCACTGCTCTCCTTTTAGTCCTAAAACTCAAACACTAATGGAAGATACAAGTGGCAGAGAACGATCAGGGTTATCATATTCTTCTCCCAGTACTCCACATTGTCTACTCTGGTAGAGCTTTCAGGGAGTTCTGCATAACAACCATGCAGTTCTCTTACACATGTGAATGTATGTATCTATTGCTGCCACCATTCCCATCTCTTATTTAAAGTATGCAAGGCTAAAACACAAGATTAAATTATCAGAGGTACTACTTTATGTAAATCCAACCAACCAATGGACTGGTTGAAAAGAAAGAACAGCAAAAGAGAGACAACTCTCAAGGGAGCAGCATTCTCATCCTGAGAGATACACTGGCATCTAATTTCATTTTCTTTAGGCAGGGTTTCTAATAGCTCAATAAACCATCGTGGTGATTAACGTTAACTGTCTTAATTATTCTTAATATCTTTTGAAGGACTATCAGAAAAAGCTGTCTCCTTTTAGAATACAAATCTGCCTTTGAGGCAACAGACAGAACTTGTTTTCCCCCCAGTTCTAACTTATAGAAAAACCTCTCTGATATGCACATAAACATAAACAAGGGAGCCCTCTTATGATCTCTTCTGTCCAAAAAGAGATGCAAGAGGGTGATTTCATTTTTAGTTATCTTCAAAAACCATGGATATTATGACAGGAAGGCATCATTTCTCTTCCTCTTCCTGTCAATCACCTTCACATGCTTCCAGGAACAATAATAAGTTCAGTCTACACAACCAAATTCTTTGATATCTTAATTCATGTGTACTCCTGTCGGGGTCTGGAGCATGGACAGCTGGCAAGTGACATGAACTCCAGGACCCAGAACAATAGGTAACAAGACAAACAGTAATCATAATTCAGTCCTACCCAAGTCTAAGTGAAGCCAGAGATGCAGGATTAGTCTAAAGCAGGAGTTCTCAACCTTTTTAAGTCAGGGGCTAGATCACACTCAGACAGCTTCGGGAGCCAGACAGTCATTTTGCTCTTCCCCTACCACATGGCACTTCCCGGTGTGGTGGAGGCAGTGGCGGGCCACATGAAATGGCACCATGGGCCACATTCAGCCACCAGCCACAAGGTGAGAATCCCTGGTCTAGAGGACAAAAGCATAGTCCAAATGAGCCACAGTGTGACTGGGAGAACAGACATGGCAGAGAACCTTCAGGGGCTGGAGCAAGGCAAGGATGGAATTCCAGGAGTAAGGACCCAGGTAAAGTAGAACAGTAGTTCACACAAACTGATCAGAGAATCCTCAGGTGCAGGAACAAGGCAAGAGATCTGGGGGCAAGCAACTATGAATCTGCTGAGCTAGCTTCTAGGAGAAAAGCCCAGTTCTTATAGTTATAAGCCATCCAGGGTCTCTAAGTTGAGCCTATGAAGATCCAAAACCTTTCCCAACACTCTCAGGTTGGGCTTCGCAATTGCAGAAGAGTGAGGGACTTAGAGTAGCTGTTCCCAGGCTGTGGGCTCTAGTACTGTAGGACTTAGAGGAGCAGGTGCAAATCCTGACAACTCCATCCCACCAATCAGAATTAGCTCTAGCCACCATTGCTCATCCACAAATAAATTAAATGGGGGGAAAAAACCAAACCCATATTCTCCTTTTCGTTCATTCCTATCCTTCTGCATTATGTTGGGTAGAAGAATAGGATGAGCCTAGCAATCATTTGTTCATACATTCAGAAATGGATTTGCTAGATGTCGTGCAAAGTTTAAAGAATCTTCCTAAACACATTTCTGCCACACATACATCACTCTCCTAAAAAAGGTTAAACAAAGGGCTGTTCAAGTGCAGCAGAATAATCTCCATACATAGGGTTCTCCTCAACTTGGACCAAGCAGGATAAATGTGTTCCCAAATTAATTGTATAATTCATGACATGAAAATAATACAAATTATTGCCAGTAGCACTATAATGAGCTACAAAAAAATAAAAACATTTAAGTGTTTTTAATAAAGATATATAATTTAGCATATTACACATGTTTATAAGTGGACTTTTTATGTGGTCCAGCCAATATAATGGTCTACTGAGCCATGAGTAAACATGTCCATCACTGCCTCAGTAAAGCCTGGTATACCTAAAATCTAGATAAGCCAACTGGATGTCACCGCCGCCTGTTCCTCCACATTCTATGAAAACAAGACCACTGTGAGTCAACACATTTCAGAGAAACAGTACAAAACACACTGAGCAGGGAGGAAAATACATCAGAGAAAATTGAATTCATCAAGGGAAAGATAGAGGCGCTGCCTCCATGAAAGACAGGAAGACTGAGGAGTTCATACAACCTGTTGTGTCAGCTGCTTATTTAACAAACAGTAAAATGAAGAGCAGCTGACCCACTAACAGTATTAAATGTTAGAAAATCATCTTCATTGAACACTCCAAAGCATGTACTGCAGGGATTCTCAACCTGTGGCCTGTGGGCCAGATGTGGCCCATAGCACCAATTCATATACTCATATGGCGCGCACACCCCAGCAGCAAAGCACATGTCTGTTTGCAGGAATGTCTAAATTCAATTCCCATCATCAGCTGGATAAGGTAGAAAAAGTCTCCTCTTTGAAATCCTGGAGAAGTATATCCTGTCACTACAGATAAAGGGAAGAAATGTCTGGGCTCTGGGCTGGATTTGCCAATGGGAGTTCCCATTAATCTGCTAGCTTCTTTACTGGACTTTGCACTGACCAGTGACTGGACATGAAAGATTCTGCTTTCCATGTTGAATGATGCTTTAAAGAAGCCTCTTCTGGTGCTAATAAAAGTTTCTTAAAGCTTTATTTCAATGCATAGAAGTATTTGGAGGACACTGTGAGTAAAGGTAAAGGTCGCCCTTGCTCAAAAGCCAGTCATATCCAACTCTAGGTGTCAGTGCTCATCTCTGTTTCAAAGCCGAAGAGCCAGCGCTGTCTGCTTCTGCAGAGGTTTCCATGGTCATGTGGCAGGCATGTCTAGGCACCGGAGTGCACTGAATGCTGTTTACCTTCCCACTGGAATGGTCCCTATTAATTTACTTGCAATTTCCTGCTTTCATACTGCTAAATTGGCAGGAGCTGGGACAGAGACTGGAGCTTACTCCGTCATGCAGTACCCAGGAATCTAACTCCAACCTTCCAGTCAGCAAATTCAGTGTCTTAACTACTTGAGCCACCACAGTGCTTAGGACACTGTCCAGTGCCGGATTAAGCCAGTGTGGGGCCTGTAGCAAATCATGTCAAGGGGCCCTTGCTTAGATTTAGGATACCTATCAAATAAAATACCACTAGTAAAAACAAATTTTTCTCAATCTAATGTGTGCAAATTTAGAGAGAACACTAGTCAAACCATTTTTCTAAATACAGTAGACCCTCACATAATGACGTTACTTGGTTCCCCAAGTAGCGTTGCTAAGCGATTTTTGTTGTTATGCGGGTTTCCTGCATAATGACGTTTTTAGCGTCGTTGCCCGGTTATTTTAGCATTGTTGTCCGGACAACGACACTAAAAACATTGTTATGTGGGGGAACACATGGTGCATAACGACACGTTAAGCAAAAATGATGCTATCCGAACGCGTTGTTATGTGAGGGTTGAGTCAACCCTCACATAACAACGTGTTCGGATAGCATCATTTTCACTTAACAACGCGTTGTTATCCACCAAGTCTTCCCCTGCATAACAACATTTTTAGTGTCGTTGTCCTGATAACAACACTAAAATAACCGTCATTATCCGGACGACACTAAAAATGTTGTTATGCGGGAAACTCCATAGAAACCCGCATAACAACAAAAATAGCTTAGCAATGCTACTTGGGGAACCAAGTAACCTCGTTATGTGAGGGTCTACTGTATGAAATCAAATTTGCAAATTTGACATATGGTACCTCCATGCTCAGATCACATGGTTCTTCTGGGTCAGGCCTGGCTACCACCCAAACCCAATTACTAATCCTTGCTAGAACAGACCTTCTAAAGCAATTGGATTTATACAACTAGTTTCCCATTCAGCAGTGGATTTAATTGATCTAATCTCATTGGGACTGACGATTTTATCTTTCTCTTTTATTTTTTCTGTTTTTACCAGCACTTAGTGGTTTTCAATCATTTTTATGTTATGTGCTTTAAAACATTTTGATTTTCACCTATAATTTATGACTATTAGTTGTTTGAAGTGCCAGAACTACACCCCTTTGAGGCTGATCTCTGTTTATTCTCCTTACTGGCCTGAAGCTTTACAACTACAGTAATCAGAAAACATCACATCTGCAAGCTGCATGTGCTTTGTTCTGAAGAGGTGAATTTACATTTGATTGACTAGAATTAAACTAAGCACATAAGTAGTGCTTCCTTGCTTGCTTTGTGTCAGAACATTGCACAATTTAAAATTAAATAGTGCTGTAAGAAATGTTTAATAAATAAAGAGGCCCAAAAAATCAGGTTCAAAGTAATAAGGTTCCATAACAGATCCCAACCTTCCTACAAGCTTTTTTTTAATGTATTTTTTTTAAAAAAACAGTGGGAACTTTGTGCTGATTGTTAGTGGAGCAAATGCAGTTAACTGGAAGATTCAATCCCTGAAAATTAGAATGGTTAGTAAAGGACACTTCCCTACCTTTCAAAAGAATTCATTAGAAAGTTCCTGCTTATTAGAGAAATATGCTGATGTAAGAAAGATAAAAGGAACTCTAATCTGGTTAGAGAAAGAGAAATATCCTGGGAGCCATGGCTGCCACATCACCTCTTCAGAAAGAAAGACAAGTCTCCTTTGTTCTTTCCCAGTGAGATGTAAAAATGGCAGGATCTCAGCAACCCTAGGATTATTTTAGGGCTAGGATAGGTTAAAAGATCAGCAAAAATCAGAGCAGGTAAAGGATTGCCCCAGGAAACCTGAGGTGGTCCATTTCCCTTTATATCTATTCCTCCCCCTGCATTTTCTTCAGTGTAAGCCAAGTTGCACCCAGTCACCTCTAGCACCAGTCATGTGTATTGGGGAAAAAAACTAATCCCTCTCAGGGGCATTTGGTTTATACAGAGTGATCTCATTTTTTTTTTTCTCCACCAGAGTCTCTTCAGCAGCTTCTAATCCCGAGGTGCCCCAACCTTTTGGCCCGTGGGCCAGTCACGTGGTTCAGCGGGCCGGTCACATGGTTCCTCCCAGCAGAAGCGGAAGTAAAACGCACCTTGCAATCTCTTTTGCAATAGGATGAGATAGATTTTAAGATGCCATTTTCTCTGCTTAAACCAGGGGTGCCCAAACTACAGCCCGTGGTTGAGATCCGGCCCCCGACGTCATTTCATCTGGCCCATGCTAACCTCATCGCTCCCAGAAGCAGAAGTAAAACGCGCCAGTATGGACGCGTTTTACTTCCGCTTTCAGGAGTGACAAGGGTGGTGTGGGCCAGATGAATTGCCATCGGGGGCCAGATCTCGCTCATGGACTGTATTTTTGGCACTCCTGTTCTAATCCTTTCTTAACATTGGTGCAAAAAGAGATTGCACCACTTTCTCCCTTAATATGCCAGAGTGGGAGAAGGTGGATCGATGGTAACTGCAAGTAATGATTAGTTATTATACCACGTCAAAGCAATTTATGCTTAGGTCAAATGCATATGTTGTTTTAACAGACATGAAAACAGGAAATAGTCCAACGGAGTGGCTTAAAAATAGTCTTCTCCATGCAGCTACAAGTAGGTGATACTTCCTGAAATTATTGTGTTGAGATTTTTCTTGCTTCTTCAGATGAAACATATAATAAGAATGATGCAAAATTCCCCACTTTGCCAGCAGCTTAGTGGTTAAGACGCAGAACTTGATGACTGGAAGGTCAGAAAGTCAGCACTTCGAGACCTGAGCGCTGCATGACCGAGTGAGCTTCTGTCTCTGTCCCAGCTCCTGCCAACCTAGCAGTTCGAAAGCAAGAAATTACAAGTACAGTAGATAAATAGGTTCCACTTCAGTGGGAAAGGTAGTGTTCCATGCACTCTCTGGTGTCTATTCATGCCTGCCACATGTCCATGGAAACGTCTGCAGATGCAGACTGTGCTGGCTCTTTGGCTATAAACAGAGATGAGCACTGAACCCTAGAGCCGGATAAGATTGGCTTTCAAGCAAGGGCAACCTTTGTCTTTACCTTACAAGCAAATATGTACTTCCGTAACTTGCCACAGTTAATCACAGCTAAATATGGTTGTGCCAGGGCATATCTTGGTTGAGTGCCTGGTCACAGGCCCAAGTGCTCAAATGAGATGTCAACCAGCGTGATTCTTCTTCCGTGTCTAGGCCAGACATGAAACTGTCAAAATGAAGACCTTGTAGGAGAAAATCACCCACTAGCCTGTTCCTGCAGATGAAACTTCTCTCTTGCAGTCTAGAGCACTTGGGATAGCCCAAACTATGCTGTTTACCTATTTCACTGTCCATTCCATCCTGAGTTCTGGGAATTGAAGTCCAAAAATAAAAAAGGAATCTGCATTTAAAGAACAGTGAATTAAGAATAAAACATCTACAGTAATACCTCGGATAACGCTAAAACTTGGTTCCATAAGTCTTAGCGTTATCGGATTTTGAGCATTATCCAATGCATGCATTGGATGACGTTTAAAAAAATGAACCTTCCCGGAGGGCCAAACACGGCTGCATTGGATAATGCTAAAATAGCATTATACGATGCAAAAAAATTTCCAAAATTTTGCATCGTTATCAGATTTTAGCGTTATCCGATGCACTTGTTATCTGAGGTTTACTGTATCTAATAGCATCCTAACTGTGCAAACTATAGTTTCAACAGTCATGTTCCCTTTCTCCTATATTTTTTTTAATTTATCTGATGAAATATCGAGGGTTTCTCAACCATTGGTGCCCATATGTTCTTGGACTTCAATCAGCAGGTGTACTGATTGGACTTCCAGGAAGTAAAGTCCAACAACACCTGGGAGGCCCAAGGTTGAGAAACCCTGATTCATATACTAAAGAACTCAAATGCTTGTACAGTTAAAGGCATTGCCTAAAATGGATTTTTAAAAATACAAGAAATTACAACGTGTGGAAGGCTTTGTGCATCATTTGGTTGTTCCCTACACTTGTTTAAAAGGGTGTCATTATTCTCGAAGGCCATATAAACACCAGTGATGGCTGCCAGAGATGTAGATTAATTCCAGACAGCTTTATGCCAAGGCTTTAAACTCATTTCAATTTGCAACTGAAATGCTTTACTGCTTTCACCATGTTTATATGCTTCCCTTTCTCTACAAGACAAATTGCAGAAGATACAGTTCTTTCACATCCCTCTTTTATTCTCAAACTCCTGTGAACTAGGTAGAGCTAAAATATAATGATTGGTCTCTGAAGACACCCAGATTAAATCTCCACCCAATTCATGAGGATTTAAACTTGGGTTTCATCACTCTTACTTGACACCCCAACAGTGAAGAAACTGACGGAACAAGGAACATGAAATCCATTTAGAAACATCCAGATTTCTTCCGGAGTGCTGGAGAACACTGGCTGAGATGGCAGGGGACAATAACTGCCAAAATAAATGGAAGAGGACACCAAGGAAGCATGAAAGGGAACTGTGGCATCAAATTTATCTCTTATCAAATAGAGCATCAAAGCCCCCCTTCCTTCCCTAGAGTCATGCAAATTGAGGCAAAGATTACAGCTGTGGGAAAGAGCAGGACAGAAAGTGTTTTTTGTCTTGGGAAACATTACAGTGGATTAAGATGTTGATTAAGGAGGTCTGGAATGGATCTTTAATGCAGGGGTTCCCAACCTACGGCCCGTGGGCCGGACCCAGCCCATGGTGCCATAATGTGTGGCCTGTGGCCACACCCGGAAGTGGAAGCAGGCATGTTTACAACAGCTGTGAACCCTAGAGTTGGATATGACTGGCTTTCGAGCAAGGGAAACCTTTACCTTCACATATGAAGAGTAATAATACATGGGGTGAGAAAACCTGTCTTAGTTTGGCAGCACAATTGAGGGCACCATTCAAAGGCAGTAAATGCTAATTATTTAGAATTTTATAGCTCATTTGCATTCATTGCAGAGGGGAGGAATGGAGAAGTGTTATTTGGATTTTCTGCCTCAAAGCATAAAAATGTCCAAATAATGTCATCAAGATCCAATTATTTATACCCTCTGATGTAAGTCTATCAGTGTTTACTTGAGCAGCACATGACTACACATTAGAAAGTCTATGTCAGGGGTTCCCAACCTTTTTAAGCTGGGGACCAGTTTAAACTCTCTCAGTCAGCTTCGAGGGCCGGACGGCCATTCTGTACTGCCTGCACAATGGGGTGGTCATTTTGTTCCAACAGCTTCAGGGAGGTGTCCATTTTATTTCTTGAATGCTCTTGGAGGGGTGGTGGGCCACATGAAATGGCACCAGGGGCTGGATGCAGCCTGCAGGCTTTAGGTTGGGAACCCCTGGTCTATGTAATGATTTGTTCTCCATCACACACCAGTAATATGACTTCTTGCATGACAACCCAGACAAATTTCTTAACTTGCAGTGATTTGCATTTGAAATTTACGATGTATTTATGTAAGAGTAATTTTTCACTTACATTCTGGCCTTTATCTATTTTAGTTATCTCCCCTACATTGAAACCTGCCCTTTTTAATTCACAAGTTTCACTTTCGATAGAAGGCAATGTGCTTCCTACCCACATATAAATGGCTCCTAGCATTCTTAGACACCAGTTCTATGCCCTTGAATAATGCTTGCATCCAAACAAATGGATGGTTTGGGTGAAACTGCTCTACCATCATATAATAATTTTGAAATGGCTGGCAGTCTCAGTCAGTTGTATTGGTATCAACTCCTTCATTTTAAGAGAACACTTGGAGATGTGTGTACAGGTGCTAGAGCAAGGGTGCCCAAACTTTTTGGGCCATGGGCCAGACATGTAGTTCAGTGGGCCAGTCACATGGTTCCTCCCAACAGAAGTGGAAGTAAAACGTGCCCACGCATGCAGAAAAGGCAGCTGTGAGTGCATTTATGGCAGCGTTTTGCACGTGCACAGGTGCATTTTACTTCCATTTCTGAGAGCGATGTGCAATGGTGGGATTCAATAGGTTCTCCCCAGTTTGCCAGAAGCGGTAGTAGAAATTGCCGATGGCCCTGCCCATCCAAGTTTTGAAATAAAGTAGTCCTAATTCAGGTGCGACACAGGGCTTTCCCCCTGGCAACGCCCACCATACCACGCACACAGAGTAGGTAGTAAAAAAAATAGAATCCCACCACTGGTGGTGTGAGCAGTGTAGGCCGGATGATTTGGCACCATGGGCCAGATCAGGCCCACAGGCCATAGTTTGAGCACCCGTGCTAGAGGACCTACATCCAAACCTTCAAAGTAAGTTTTTTTTCAGAGAAATGTGCTAACCTTAAAGTTCATGGGAAATGGATAGCAAAGAAAAGCTACTTTCAAGATCTTTCAGCATGCCTGACCAACTTTAATTCACATGGACTGCAAACTAAGTAGGGAAAAAACACCTATATCCTTCCTTGAACTAGCATATCACATTTGTTGCTCCCATGGCAACAGTCTCAACAGAGCAGTCCCTTTTCATATTTTACAGCAAAGAACTATTTCACCCTCCCTGACACTTGCTACTTGACAGCTGGTGATGGTAAATTTTAGGTAGTGATGGGAAAAGTTCATCCAAATCTGCTACATCCTGGAAGAAGTGGAAGAACTAAGATCACACATCCACAATTTGCTATCTGAAGAACACCGACATTTCTTCCAAATGACACAAGAACAACTGGACCATAAGGGTTTGCAGCTTTCCCTTGACCAGCACCTGCTTCTTCCCCTTTAAGATATCATTAAAACTATGTGCATCTCACATTAAAGAATCCAAGATCAGGTTACTTTGAAAACAAAAGAGATTTCTGTAGCATTTTACCTTAACTAAATTCTCCGAAACTGGGTGCCAGCTCATAATTACCCTCTGTATATGGGTTTATAAAAAATTAGTAAGCGAAATTTAACGAAACAATGAAATGAAATTGGCATCTGAATATGTATATACAGTGGAACCCCGCTTTACGGACACCTCACCAAACGGAAAACTAGCCACATGGAAGAAATCCTGAGAAAATGATGCCTTGGCTTACTTTTTTTCCCCCGCCACATGGAAGGGAGGGTCCAACAGTGGACTCAGCTGTGGTTGCTCCCAGTGCTTGGCACGCGGTGGTGGGCACATTCGCGCCACTTTTTCCAGCCACTTGAAATGTTCGGAGCGTGTTTGCTCCATTTTTGGGACCCTCCGCCGTGTCCTTGCCGTGCCAGGGCAACTTAAAATCTGAGGGTTTTTTGTACTTCCGGTTGCAGGCAGAGCTTCCAGGGATGCCTGGGCTTCTGGGAATTGAAGTCCAATTAAAAGCAGAACCCAGAAGTACAAGGGTGCCGGGTTTTAAGTTGCTCAGGCGTGACAAGGACATACAAAAGAACATGCTCCAAATATTCCAAGCAAATGCACCCTTCCGCTGTACACCAAGCACTGGGAGTGTTGGGCGTGTTCTGGAGGTAAGAGAAAAAGGGTTTTTTCAGTTACACTTGGGCAGCCCACGCCGCTTCCCCCCACCATGGGAAGGTAGAAAGACCATGTCTGCTTCATTTTTTGAATCTTTAGTTGCTTTTTAGCTGCGTTTCGGCAGCTTAGAAGGGGCAGGGTGGTGAAAGGGCGAGACCACTCTACAAACAGCTAACTGTCATGACAGAACTAAAAACCTGGCTGGCGGGCCAAGTTTGGGGTGCAGGTGGAGAGGTGGCTTCCATTGGGTGGTTAATATAGGGGAGGATGTCTGTCCCACGGTTTCTTCGGTTCCTGCACCCCTCTCTTTTTAGGGGTGGGTTCTTATTGCTGGTTTTTATCTGTTTTTACCCACTGTGTGAACCGCCCAGAGTCGGCTTTGGCTGAGTGGGCAGTATCGAAATTTAACAATAAATAAATAAAAATTAAAAAAATTAACAGAGCTGGCCACTAGAGGGAGCAAAGTGTGGTTTCCCATAGGAATCCATTGAAGACCAACTTTTTTGGCTTTTTTCTGATCTCTGGAATATAAATATTGGTTTTCAATGCATTCCTATGGAAAACTGCGCTTCGCTTTAGGGGGAAATTGCTATAAGGAAAACCCCATGGAATGGATTAATTCTGTGAAGCAGGGCTCCACTGTACTTATTCAGCTCAGCCTGCAGTGCACAACCTGAGCACACAATAATATATGTATGACTTTGGAAGGGACTGGTTAAATATATATCCACAGAATTTGGAAATGCTACTTTTTTGGCTAAAACCTTCCAGAATGTCCTAAAAGGGACCTTGGAAAATCTCAGGGTATGAGTAACTACATGCAAAGAGGTGTGGTCCTTCAGGTATCTTGCTCTCATGGTATTAACCTTAAAGGTCAAACATTTCCAAACTTCTTGAACTGACTCTAGAGGTGAATTGAGAGCCAGTAAAGATGACATCACACTGGCACAATCCATGTTAGCAGACTCAAGCCTATCCTAAGAACTATCAGAAATTCAGCCAATTTTCAGTTAGGCAACACATTACAACTGGGAGATTAACTGGGCATGAAACAGGGCTAACTGGTATCACTGCATTTACACCAACCTAAAATGCGTGAAAGACACTCATTTTCACAGAAGCCACTTATGTTTCCTGTGACAAAGATGTCTCTGTAACCCTATGGACTATTTGGTTCAGCCCAATGGTTGGGGAAGTCTTAAGATGGGGCTATGAGTCAAGATTTTAGTTTAGAAAGAGCAAGAGTGGTGGAGAGGCAGGAGCTGCTGTTCCCTTGGAGCAGGCTTTCTCAACGTTTTCCCACCATGGACCGGACCCGCCAGCGACACTCTCCACCAGGGGCCAGAGGTGTGGTTGCTCCCTGGACTTACATTTTTGACATCATCGGCAGTGGTGGCAGTGCCGATTGCACCATTTTTGCAGCTTTTCCCACAGCCTCTGCCGCTTCCCAGGGTGGCAGGAGCCATTTCGGAGCAATTTTGCTCAGTTTGGATAATTTTCCGATGCTTCCCCACTTTGTTTCAGCTGCTTGAATGTGCCGCTGGACAACTTCCTGGTTCCGCACTAGGAGCCAAGCCACTGATGCAAGCTCCCCCCAGTGCTAGAAGTTGCCCAGTGGCACGTTCGAGCAGCCAAAACAAAATGGGGAAGCATTGGAAAATTAACCCAATGGAGCAAAATTGCTCCAAAAAGCCTCCCTGGGAAGCGGAGGCTGTCCAAAACCCCAGAAAAACCATACAATTCCCGCCTCCGCCCCAGTAAGTGATATATCACAACTTCTGGCAGTGGAGGGCAGGTGGCGGTGTGTCTAGAGGTCCCCAAGTTCTCACTGAAGGCCAGATTGATGAAATGTATGGGCCACATTAATGAGATGCATGGGCCATAGGTTGTGAAGCCCTGCCATGGAGGATGGATGATAAGGCCCTTACTACCTTTGTCTAGGATTCTAAAGACTATATACATGGAGCTGTTTCCCTTATGTTGTAAATCTCCCACCTTAGTCAGGAAATGTATTAGAGATTTTGTTCTTATTTAGATTCAAAGATACGTTTGGATGATGTGTGTGCATGTCTTATCTTTCAGTGTGCAATAATCTCTCTGGCAAAAAAAAATGAGTTTCCACAACTTCCCTCACTTCAGTAAGAACCCAGAAGAAGACACTGTAAGAAACTCTTTCCACGGAGCTTGTTAAGCTCAGGAAGTGAGAGTAACCATGAAAGCTCCAGGATGAGTTGTTGTTGTTGTTCAGTTGCAGTCGATTCTGACCCTTTGCGACCCTGTGGACCATTGTTCTCCAGGCGCCTCTGTCCTCCACCATCCCCCTCAGCACTCCCAGTTCTATGCCCACTGTGTCTACAATACCATCCAGCCATCTCATCCTTGGCCTCCCCCTTCTTCTTTTGCCCTCCACCTTTCCCAACATCAAGGCCTTCTCAAGTGAATCCTCCCTTCTCATTTGATGTCCAAGATACTTTAGCTTCGCCTTTACTATTTGACCTTCCAATGAGCAGTCAGGGTTGATTTCTTCTAAGATTGACCTATTTGTTCTCCTCGCTGTCCAGGGGATTCTCAAACTCTCCTCCAACACCACATTTCAAAGGCATCTATTCTTCTACATTCAGCTTTCCTAATTGTCCAGCTCTCACATCCGTACATTACCACTGGGAATACCATTGCTTTGACTATCCTAATTTTTGTTTGCAATGTGATGTCTCTGCTTTTCACTATGTTCCCCAGGTTTCTCATGGCTTGTCTCCCAAGAATCAGTTGCCTTTTTATTTCATGGCTGCAATCCCCATCTGCAGATATCTTTGATCCTAAGAAGGATGATAGAATTGTGTAATAGAAAGCATACAGATGTGACACCCTCTTCCACCTTATAATGCAGGTGTTCTCAACCTTTTAAGATGGGGGCCGGGTCACACCCCCTCAGACAGCTTTGGGGGCTGGATGGCCATTTTGCCCTTCCTCCACCACATGTCACTTCGTGGTGTGGTGGAGGCGGTGGGGGGCCACATGAAATGGTGTTGTGGGCTGCATCCGGCCCATGGGCCACAGGTTGAGAATCCCTGTTATAATGTAATCATATGCTCAAAATACCACAACAGAAATTATAAAGAACAGAAAATTTCCACAGAAACACCTTTTCCACTGGGGGAGGGGTATTAAGAAACCAGAAGTTGAACTATGGTGCAACACTTTTTCCAGAAACTGGAACTTAAACACATTTTAACGCTTGAATGTTTTTATGTTTTTTTAAATGGTTAGATTTTAAAATATTTTAGACATTTTGTGCTTTAAAATCATTTACAGTAATACAGCCCTGTTATCTTCCTTGAGATCCTGTGACATA
This sequence comes from Bradypodion ventrale, assembly GCA_035047345.1. Taxonomy (NCBI): domain Eukaryota; kingdom Metazoa; phylum Chordata; class Lepidosauria; order Squamata; family Chamaeleonidae; genus Bradypodion; species Bradypodion ventrale. Next base: position 62,506,056 of record JAWDJE010000004.1, read on the forward strand.
AAGCAGGCTTAAATACTATATATAAATAAATAAATAAATCATTGTCTTCTTTCACATCTCCCAAAGGGACTGCAAGAAAGAGTTGTTTTAACATGACACATGTAATCATCTCTAGTTTTATAATAAAATAGACATCTGCCCTGAATTTGTTAGGTGCAGTGATAGGGGTAAAGAGCTATTTTAAGATCACAGAACATCCTTTTTCACTCCATTGACTTGCAGTGTTCTGCTCTGATGCAAAGTTTCCCTGCCTTAGGGCCTGTTTTTCAAAAGCCACTTTTCCATTATTAAAGGAAATCAGAAAAATACAACTAGATGTTTTGCTACAATTCACCTGGCCTTGAACCCAAAGTCATATAGCAGCAAAAGATGTCTAGCCCAGACATTTCTGTAAGCAAAAATGATAAGCACAGAATCAACACAAAGTTGGGGTCCTTGTGTGTGATGGGACTATGGTGGCTCAAGTGGTCAAGACGCTGAACTTGCTGACTGGAAGGTCGGAGTTTGATTCCCGAGTTCTGTGTGACAGAGTGAGCTACCGTCTCTGTCCCAGCTCCTGCCAACCTAGCAGTTTGAAAGCAAGAATTTGCAAGTAGATAAATAGGGACCACTTCGGTGGGAAGGTAAACAGCGTTCCGTGCACTCTGGTATCTAGTAATGCCTGCCAAATGTCCACGGAAATGTCTGCAGACACAGAGCGCTGGCTCTTTGACGATAAACAGAGATGAGCATTGAACCCTAGAGTTGGATACGACTGGCTTTCAAGCAAGGGCAACCTTTACATCACCACAACAGCTCTCCAACACCACAACATCTTTCCATTTATTACTGCTGTGTTAGTCATACCTGCAGCCAGTCAGGCATACAAGGAAACAAACATGAATCAGAAAGCTAAATATCAAAATGAATTCAGTTAATCCACTTTCTACTGAACAACCACTTCCATACATTTTATGAACTAAGAAGTGATCTGTATTTTGACACATGGAGAAGTTTTGTTAAAAATGGCACCGTATATAAGTCCTTATGTAAAACATGCTGATTTCAACTAAAGCCAACATTACTGTTAGTGGGTTTTTTTTTAATTCTGCTTCTCTTTATCATTTCATTTTAATGTAAAGATACCCTTTTAAAAGCAGGAAGCTCTTCATTTGGTGATATGGACTGGTGCAGCTCTTTTTTAAAAAAAAGATCTTCCTTGGAGAGGATGACCACGAAGATTGTCACAAGGAGCACTTCCATTTGCATATTCTTCATTGTATGGTAGTGGACCAAGATACTTAGGAGACCGCGTCACCCTGAGAACATCTGTCCGTCCCACCAGAGCAGACCGGAGGGGCTCTCTCATTGTGCCATCTGCTAGGGAAGCTCGTCTCTCTAGCACTAGAAAGAGGGCCTTCTCTGTGTCTGCTGCGGCCCTATGGAACCTCCTGCCAATTGAGCTGCGTCTCCAGACAGAGTTGCAGCCCTTCAGGAAAGGGTTAAAAACCTGGCTGGCAGGGCAGGTGTGGGGCACCAGTGACATGGTAACCCCAGCCTCCTGGCTAATTTAGTAGAACACTCTCTCTTTTAAACTTTTTATCTTTTTAAAATTTTGTCAATAGTTTTTAAATGGCTTTTTATTGCTTTTTTAAAACTACCATTGGTTTTATTTTCTGTGAGCCGCCCAGAGTCTTTGGAGTAGGGCGGCAATATAAATTAGAAAAATAATAATAATAATACTAATTCCAACCATGAAGGATAAAAAAAACTGATCACATTTCAAGATGCTCTGTGTTTCTGATTTGACATCCTTACAGTTGAAGGCAGAGGATTTCTCTTTTAATACATTTATCCCCCACTCTTTTGCACCAAAAAGGCAGGGTATAAATGTAAAATAACTAAATAAATAAAGGATAAGGACGGGAATGGTTTTTTATGCACAAACATTTAACATTTATCCCAGTTTGTTCCATTTAAGACTATTGGCAGAAAGTACCAAGGCCAAGGGTGGCATTATGAGTGTAGCCACTGGCAGATATTAATGCAAGCATAAGGTAGCTCAATGAAGTCCCAATACATTGTGCATCACAGCTTGAGGAGATGCTGATAAAAATGGCTTCAGCAATGGCTCACATAAGTGAAATCAAAGCATCATATTTACTACATGTGCAAGAATGAAAATCCGGTTTCCACAAGCTATAGAAGTTTAGCATCTGGCAGAATAATACCGCTGGATACAATTCAGACACTTCTACCTTAGGAATGCAAAAGAGAATAATAGTGCAATACAACTGGGTATTCCTTGGAAATATCACCTCTCAAAGAGCAGGGCATGTGGAACATTCCTGAGATAGTATAAGTGACAAACATTAAAGAGGCACTTACCAATGCTTGAGATTCTCCAACAAATAGAAATCTGTCTCATCTTTGAGACTTAGAGGATACATGTTACAGTAGCCTTCTGCAGGGGATTCAAATTAGAAATGTAGTTTCAAGAAATGCCTGTTGGTCAGTTAGAAAAGTTGAGTTTTGGAAAGTTCCCTGTTAGAGACCATAATTACCAGAATCCTCCATTCATCAAACTGTGGCCTGAAAAAATAACTTTGCTAAACTCTGGAGTGACATATAGTGTCTAAAACAAATAGATCGCCTTCATGTTTCTTTCTCTTAACATTTCCTTATTTACAGAGTTGACAGCAATGAATGTAAAGCAAAGACTTAGTACTCACCTAACAGAAACAAAAAATATTCAGAACTATTCCCCTACTACATTAGGATGTCAATTCTCTGCTCACGTACCATGGTTTCATACAAGATATCCGAGATCTAAATTCTTCACATTATCCAGATTGCCGACCATTGTAAGGTCATCAGCCAGTCAGTCTGACTCTAGGGTACAGTGCTCATCTCCATTTCAAAGCCGAAGAGCCAGCACTGTCTGCGTCTGCAGATGTTTCTGTGGTCATGTGGCAGGCATGACTAGACATTGGAGCACATGGAACACAGTTACCTTCCCACCAAAGTGATCCCTATTTATCTACTTGCTATTTCTTGCTTTCGAACTGCTAGGTTGGCAGGAGCTGGGACAAAGACGAGAGCTCGTTCCGTCCTGCAGTACTTGGGAATCAAACTGCTGACCTTCCGCCTCCCAGTCAGTGTCTTAGCCACTTGAGCCACTGCGGTCCTGCTGACCATGGTACATCAGTGGAAATCAAGGAAGAAGGCAGAAATATGGGATATAAATGCTAAAAAAACTGCAAGCAGATAGAAAAATGTAGAAGGTAAGTGACCAGAAGATTTCTTAAATATGAAGTAAATTGCATATATGAAGTGTACACAAAATGATTTAGCTATATGCAGGAAGTAAGCACAGAAATTAATGTACAGTACTTTAATATATACTAGGCAAAAATCCTGTTGACATAATATATGCCAGTGTACACTGGATCCAGGCTCCAAAAATTACATTATTTAAAAGCTTCCTACCCTCCCCTGAGAAGCCTTTTGTCCTTGGTATGAGAGGGGCAGACTTTAAGAGTTAAAAATTACTGTCACATGCTTGGTGATAATCTTAATCCTGTGGGCAGCAATTCTGGTGGGGGGTGGGGGTTCTGAATATTAAAAGCCTTGCCTCTCATCCAAAGACTCCCCAAGACTTTCTCAAGGCAACAGGGAACCCTTGAGAACCTTGGGATTTGATTGGAACAGGGGATAGGAAGATTTAATTAATTAAATTAATTATTTCAAGCACACCAATCCAGTTTATAGTAACTTTACTATACCAACAAGATTTTTATACGGAAAGAAAGAAAGAAAGGTCCAAGCTTCTGCACCAATTTATTGGCTTCTCTGGATAAGGCAAATTACCATATTTGCCAGCATATAAAACACACTCCGCTTTTCTGGTGTATTTTAAGGGAGGAGTGTGTCTCATACACCAGCAAATACGGTACTATGTATTGTTCTTAATACATCTATTATTTCTTGGATCACCTTTATTTCTTTATTCTCATGATAGACTGGATAGTTGCCTGTGATCTTAACCAAGAAAAGCCAGAGGGAGCTAAAGACTGCTTTGGCTGTCAAGGGAGTTGTTTTGGGTTCAGGTTTCCACTTATCATAGTCTTTCTCAACAAACTGCACAACATTTAATACAAAACATACCATCAAAACAAGCAGCACTACACAGAGACTCTTTCTAATGTAGTTTGACTCTTTCTACAGTAGTTTGAATATTATTGTCATTACATCTGGAAGAATGTTAATGAGGCCAAGCCTCAATGTTTCTGTTGTTGCAGTGGCAATAACAATAATGGCAAGGCATTTTTATGACATGCAGGTGTTTCATACCACCTAAGAAGAAGATGAAGTACTGATGATAAATTATGAAACCTACAGCATGTTCCATGAAATTAATATTCATCTTTTTTTTAATATTTTTATTAATTTTCAAACAAAATTACAAAACTTAAACATTTATAACATTACAGTACAGTACAATACAATAAAAAAGAACAAATGAACAAATATACATTGAATACATTCACCCTCACCCACCCTTCACCTCCCAATCACCCTCACCCAGCCCTTCACCATCTTCTGTCTTCTTCACTCCCCTTGTCCTTCCGTTGAAGGACCGCCTCCGAAGTGCCGAAGAAGGGGAGGGAGACCGGGTTCTTGCTATTATTTAAGACATTAAATGAATTTTATTGCTCATAGCAAAGCAGCTGTTTCTCTTTCCCTCCTGCTAATGGTTGTCACACCATTACTCATTTTATTACATTTCCTTCAAGTCATTTCTATTCAGATTTGATCCCAAAATTATCCCACCTTTTTTTTCCCTTCTTTTTTTCTAATGTTGCTATAATCAATTTTCTTTCTATAACTAGTTGCAGATTCTTACCCTTGTATTTCTATTTATCTATGTACTGCACATCCAATTCTCTGCGAACCTTAACATATATCACCTTATAAGTTATAATCTATCTATCTATCTATTCATCTATCTAGTTAATGTTAACATACCTTGACAGAGGATTATTTACATATTTCAATCAATCAATCTCTTTCTAGAACCAAACTTCCTCCATCTTAGGACAAAGCAATAAAGAAACCAGGGTCACAGCAAATAAAGATTATTATTTTTTTTTTTTAAAGAAACAATTTCCAAAACATCATACTCTACATGTTACTTTATGTTCTGGGCTAACCTCCCGTAATTAAAAGCTCTTCTTTAAGTTTCCTACATTCTTCTAATCCTTCTTTAACGATATTACATGATTGTAGTATAACCAAAATCTCAATTTGTTTACTTATCAAAACAACTTTTCTTACACAGAAAATTCTTAACTGTTATATTTGCTACCAATTATAACTCATATCCTTATCCCTTGACTATTTTAATTTTCTTCCTCCGCAATCTTTCTTCCTTTGTTATATCCTAATAGATAAGAGTAAGACGGATTCTTACTAATATTTAAGACATTAAATAACTTTTGTTGTTCATAACATGCAGCTGTTTTTCTCTCTCCTTTCCTCCTACTAATGGTTATTCTACCATTACACATGTCATTACCTTTCCTTCAAATCTTTTCTATGCAAATTTTTGATCCTAAAGTTATCTCCCCCTTTCTTTCCCTCCCCCCTACAATTACTGTATTAGTTAAGCTTATTCAATACACTTTTCTGTACCGATTGCAAATTCTTACTCTTATATATTAATTTATCTATATACTGCACATATGATATTCTCTGCAGTCTTCCCCAACATATATTTCCTCATAATCTTAGACCCCATTAACAAAAGGTTATTTACATGTTTTAATCTCTTCCTTAAACCAAACCTCCTCCATCTTACATCAGAACAAATATAGAGACCAAAATAACAACAAATGGAAACTCATTGAAAAATAACAATTTCCAAAACATCATATTCCACATTACTACTACTTGCCCTTCCTTGACATTCCTTGACAGAGGGTTATTTACAATTTCAAACATATTAAACCTTATATTTCAAACTTTACACTGTAATTTTCCATCCAACTTACCCCCTTTTAACCTTTCTTAACAAAAGTTATTAACCTTTTTGTGACAATTTCATAGATATTCCCTTTTACCCTTATCTTTCTCCCTGTATTTTTCACTTCTTTTATATTTTGAATTAACTTCTCAAAATTAAAAGCTCTTCTTTAAGTTTCCTCCATTCTTCTGATCCTCCCTTAATAATATTACAAGATTCTAGTATATCCAAATACTCAGTTTGCTTGTTTATCACAACAACTTTACCTGCCCAAAAGAATCTTAAATGATGTAATTTTTGCCAATTATATTTCACACCCTTGTCCCTTAACAATGTAGTAACTGGTTTAATTTTCTTCCTCCACAATCTTTCTTCTTTAGTTATGTCCTGATAAATATCCAGTTTTTCCCCATCCAATTTTGGTACTCGTGTACCATTTCTTCTTAAAAATGCCATTAATTCTAATTTTCTGTCCAGACCTGCAAATTTTACCAAAACAAACCTTTTAAAAGTCCCATTTCTTCTCTTCCCCAATCTATAAACTGCTAGGATATCCTCCTGTGTGAATTCTCTCCCCATCTTCAGTTCATTCAACCATTTAATAATTCTTTCTCTCAGGCGGTCTGGACTTCCCTCTGGAATATTTTTAATCACCACGTTCTTTTGTCTCGCCATCTCCTCCAGCATGTACAGTCTTTTTTCTTGCTTACCTATTCTTTTATCTTTTTCTTGCAAATATTTTACCTTTGTTGTCTCAAAATTTTTAGTTACTGCTTTCATAGAGTTGGCCAATAGATCTCTTAGTTCTTGTTGTCCATTCATGGTGTCTTTCATTTCTTGCTTCCTTGTCACATCTATTCTGTCCAACCTTTTCTCAAGTTTGCTCCAAATATCCATTTCTTTCTCCACTGCTTGCATGTGTTTTATCTCCTCTTCCACAGATTTTAATTTTGCCTCTATTGTCATAAAGTTATTATTTAATATTTTCATATAGCTAACCAGCAAGTCCCTTAGTTCTTGTTGTCCATTCATAATTTCTTTTAATTTTGCTTCTATTGTATCCTCCATGTACTGTCTTTTTTCTTGATTAGCCATTCTTATATCCTTTTCCTTTTCCTTTCCTTTTTTTTTGCATCTCTTCTATCTCCATTTCCATACGTCCATCATCTGCAAAATTCATCAGCCTTTTCATCTGATCCCTGAAATCCTTAAAATAATGTAATTCTTCCCCATAAGATTCCATTTCGATAATTTTAGGATCTCTAGAATCTCTAGGGTAAGTCTAGAATCTGAAATCTTTGGGGTGATGATAACTCATTTAGGGCTGACTGTTTCCCACTTCTTTTTTTCTCTCCTCTCACTACTTTAAGGTCACAGCTACTTCATCAGCTGTTTCTCATCTTCAGGGGCCTGTTCTTCTTCACTCACTCTCTCCTTTTTTATTTTATTTCGTCTTTCAAAGATTCTTCCACTCAAAAAAAGGGGGACAGACAGACACCCCCTCTTTCAGTCCATCAGCTCTCTTGCCTCAGAGTTCCCCTTTTATCTCTCTTTTTAGTTCAAAACTTTGCTCCAATACTTTAAGGGCATTCAAGGTTTCTCAAAGCTTTCTCCCCTCACTTTTCAAGGCTTATTTCAAGCTTGCTTTCTTCACCTTGCCTTTGAAACCTAATCTTTCATTCTCTTCCACAATTCTGTTTTTCCTTCTCAGTCTCATCAATCACACCTTCCTTAATTAGGTGGTCTTTACAGCCCAAAATAAACATTAAGAGCAAACGGAGGACTTACAGAGGCTTGCAAATCTGTGTCATCCCATTCAGTCGGCATCTCTTTGCCTTTTCGAGCCTTTTCAAGCTCTGTCACACTGGCCCAGACTCTCTTGACCCCTGAATTCTTCACCTTCTTCACCCCCCACAACACTCCTCTGTCTTTTTTCTCAAATTTATCTTTGACAGCCTTTGTTTTTCCACCTTTTTAATACATTTATCTCGCAGCCTGCTTCACTCGTGTCTTACTCCCCCGCCATCTTGTTCCGGTCTCCATTAATATTCATCTTAAAACTAGCACCATAAATTGTGAACAGAAGATCACAGATGATTGATTAGAAGGCATTATTAAATACTCCCTGTAGTTTGTCCCAATGAGATCATAACCCCTGTTCATAAATACTTTGCTTTCTGTTTCTGAGACCATAACAGTATATGACCAAAGAGTCTGTTAATCTACAAGAGTTCAAATGTCCACAATGAGTAGAAAGCAGAACAGGAATGAATGGACTATGTCAATTTGTACTACTAGATCAGAAGTGGGCAAAGTGCACTCTTCCAGATATTGTAAGACAATAACTCCTACCTGGCCAAGCAGTATCACTAATGGAAAGAAATGCTAAGAACTACAGTCCAATGTCATCTCAAAGCCCCCATTTTGCTCACCCCAGCACCAGATGGAAGCCTTGTTAAAGAAGCTATAAATCAAAATGTGTGGTGCTCCACACATTTATGCTTTTTTGGCTCTAAAGGGCTATAGACTTTCTACCATGAAAAAGAGACTTAAAATTACCACCACTTCCCAACTCAGTGTGTGTCAGCCAAGCTGTTAGATCTAGTAACAGTAAGCAAATAAGCAAGTAAATAAATAAATTAATGCTATTCTTACTCTACCTGATAAACAGGTACCACTTGGACAATATATTCTTGCATTAAATATAGAGTAGGACTCTCCCATGTTACCCAGCATGTTTGCACAGATATTGAAGCTTGTAATAAGTATAGGATTATGTGAGCTAGACTGGGAACATTTTTGTGACTACATCCAAGCTATTTATTTATGACCAAACCTATTTATCAAATTGTTTTCTTCATTCTGCTCCACAAGTCTACTTGCGGGTTGTTTTTTGTAGGCTATTTATGAGCAACACTGTGATGGAGCACTCCCACTAAGCATCTTCCCTGTTGGTTCTGATAAAGCACTAAGGCTTATCTTATATATGTCACATAGGACTATGATGCCTGAGTTAACATCATGTCGTGCTAGTATGGACATTCAGTCATTTTGGCTCTTAGCCCAGATGAGTTGGCTTCTCCATTATCTCACTCATAAGAAGGTGGCATGAAATTATTTAAACTGTAAAACATAATATGTGAAGCTTTATTTGTAATTTGTGTAACTACAATTGTGATATGGAGTCTAAAATGCCGACTATACAGTTAGAGAGAAACTGAAGAAAGGGGGGATGGTATATTTAAAATAGCTTAAATCCTGCTGGGCAGTTACACAAATGGCGTAACATTTAATACAAATCACCATACATGAAGATATATCTGTACAAATTATCTGCTGCATGCAGTCATGTGACTCAGTATATAACAGATAATATACACAGAGATTCCTTAACTTATGGCAATTTGCTTCCAAAAGTTATGGTATTTGGATAACCATGCAACAGGAGTACAATGTATTTGTTGTACTATTTGTCCATCTAGCCCAGTACAGTCTAATGTCACCCTGATCTGACCAAGGGTCTTAGATTTCTGACATTACTTGTTGTCTTAGGAGTTGGGATGTTTTAGAGCTTCAGTTCCATCAGTTTTTCACATGGCACGACTAAATTTTTAAAAAGGTAGGAGCTACAGTCTACACAACCTTGAAGACCAGAAGCACCCTATCTTCATGTGGGCTTACACTGGAGAAACTGGAGACTAGACTTAGACATCTTTACCGGGCGGTGTTCCCTTTGCAAAGGTCTCTTGCAAACATGTTCCACCAGTATACCATCAGGAAACTACTGAGAACAATGCTCAGTTTACTGAAATTGTTTAGAAAATAAACTTTGGCATGTTAACCTTTCTAAGAAATATGGCCAAACACAAACTAGCAACTGGTTCATATCACAGGGCTACAGTATCTGGCAATGATGCTGCTTAACTACAAACCCTGGTGGGTAAACAATGACTTACTGTAAAGATTTTAAAGATTTCAAGTGCCCCAGGCCTGACTGGTAATGACAGAAGCTAACTACTAGAGACTATTAATTTCTGGAAATAATTGTTAAGTAACCTTTAAAAATAAAGACCATATGGCCTTATGGGGGCTAATTAATTCATTGCACTACTATTTAACTATATTAAGTTCTCTCAGGAGGGTAGTTAGAGCAACAAGACTTCTTCATCAGCCTCAGGGCACAAACCAAATGTCTCCTTAGTTGATGGAGAGAAATCCCAGAACTTGCCCTGAAAAGAATGCAAACTTCTCCAAACCCAGTTATACAGGAAGCAGAGCTTATAGCCTCAGGAATGCTAGGCCTAGCCAACTTTCAAACAATTCTCCTTCTATGAGCTTCAGGGCTAACCCTACCTTTCCAGGAGCCTGGATGACATTTATGTCAGTGTGTGTCAGGCTGATGTAGCCAGTGGTGATTACTAATAATTCCCAGCAGCTGCATGATGTGGAATATTTTTAGAAGATGTGCTCAGTCACCCTTCGGTACAAAATGGCTGAGAAAAAGCAGACACACCTTGTGATCCAAAAAGAATGGTCCAAAGATCCTTGAGAGAGGTCGTAGGATACTTGGAACACCTTTACATTGTGAAGTGATTACTACATATAAACCATTAGTCACTGCAGCCTACACAGAAGGGATGGGGAATACATAATGCCCAGGAATTATTATTCCCAGCATCCATCACCATCAAACATACTAAGTAGGAATGTATCATTTGGAGTGGGTAAATTGGACTCTAACTCTCAGAATTCTTGAAGAATTTTCCAGAGTTCCAGCCCACAGACCCACAGCTACAGATGTCAACATTTTGTTCAACTGCACCAGGGCCTATCTGTGAGGCTGTAATGTACCTAAAAGGGAACTGATGCGGTACTTCCTGGAGGTAACAGTTCTTCAAGAGGCACTGTCTATATTCTATAGCAGTTATGGCGAACCTTTTAGAGACTGATGACCTAACAGAGAGGCGAGGCGAACTCTGTGCTGGGGGGGAGGGAGGAAGTGCTCCCATTGGGCTGCTGGGCAGAGGGGCCAGGTGAACTCTTTGCTGGGGGAGGGAGGAAGCACTCCCATTGGGCTGCTGGGCAGAGAAGTGGGGCAAACTCTGTGCTGGGGTGACAGCGCAGGTGCAAATAGAGAAGGCTCTGAGTGCCCCCTCTGGCATGAGTGCCATAGGTTTGCCACCACTGTTCTATAGAATAGACTAAAGAGTAGTGAGAGTATGAATCCCAGAAAGCACCAAGGAAGCTTCCTTTTGTGTATGTTAACAACAGGAAACAATGCCCAAAAACAGTCATGCAATCTCAAAGATTGTCCAGAGTCCAGGTCAGGAAAATGTAGGTGTCTGTAATAGTGTGTCTGTGGGCTGGAACTCCCAGGACTTCACCTGGGGAACTATTGGATAATTCTGGGAGCTGGAACAAAAATAAAAATAAAAACAAATGGCACATACCTATTTCTCTTACCAAGCCTTTCCAGGAAGATGTTTGTGCATTTATATCTCCTAGGAGACCAGAAACCTGTTCTCCTGGAATTTCAGAGTTCAAATACCTATCAATCTTGTTGCTAGTGTTGAAGCTGTCTTGATCTGGAAATCCCATCTTTTAGACAAGCCTATTTGCAGAAGGTCCTGCAACTGGCCTGCTCAAAATGCACACTTTAATTAGCCAAAGCCTTGGGGAAGTGTCTGATCCTGTTGCAACTGTCACACATTCAGCACAAGGCAGACAGGTTTTGTTGTTAAGTCTTCTAGACTGTCGGGCTCTGATATTGTGGACCAGAGCTCTGCAGTGTCATGGGATCTTCACTCAGTACAAAGGGGAGATTCCCATTAAAGGACTCTGGTGTATACTTGTTCAAGGACGTCCTGGTTACCCACTTGTGCAAAGGTTTAAAAGTCAAAACTGTTTCTGCTATTCTCACAGCATGACAGGTTCTTCTCAACAGGACCCCAACCATTATCTCTTAAGGTTTGATGAACAAGAAATTTATTACTAGTTATTAATTATTATTTCCACTGGCATATTCAAGTTAAGAAGATAACCATTGAATAAAAGAACATGATTTAGTTCCAGTTTAAAGCAAACACAAGAATTCACCTCACCCTCCTCTGGACTCCTTCTGTCTGTTAGATTTAGATAACAGCACTAAAAGTCTTCCGTTTCTTTTAGTACATAAGAAATAGTGGATTCTTACCAATGTTTGCCAAATGCAAATAAAAAAGTAGTTCTGATAATTAATGTTCTTCTAGGTTGGGCAATTACAAATCTATCAATATTACAGATATTATAATAATGCTACCAGAAACAACAAAGATCCCTGTTGCCACCATTTTATTTGGAATACACTTTTGTGGACTGTAATCAGCCTCATCAGATGCTTATAAAAATGCTTGTAATACTTGATGTATTTTATAGTTAGATTTTATATACAGATCTCCACCACATTGAAATATTTTGTTTGTAAATGTTAGTAAATTTAAATGCTGCTTATTTCCTAATTATGACATCAGAAGCATGTATTAAGTTACCTAGTGTGCCAATAACATTCCATAATACTAGAAAACTAAACTTACTCCATCCAGAGTTCTCTCATGTTACTGCCTCTCTGTTCTCTTGCAGAGGTGAAATTGGCAAAAAAATAATAATTAAAGTTGGAAATGTTGAACTTGCTGGTCCAAATGAGATTCTAATACAACATGGCAGACAAACCTGATTTCTCTAGGGCATTCTACATCAAATATGGCATATAGCAGAATTTTACAGCTCCCACACAAAATATATGCAGAATTATTCCACCACTAGAATAACTTAGTTATTGGAGCTCTATCCCACCTTCCTTCAGGAAACGGGACTATGGTATCTAACAATAAATTTGAGTAAAGTACAACTCAAGCATAAAAATGAAATAAAAACATAAGCAATTTAAAAGCAATTTGTAAATTATCAATAAAAGAAAACACAGCATCCTCTCTCATTAAAACTTCTTCAGCTGGAAATCAGTTGCCAGAACCCAACTTGAGTAAATAAGGTCTTTGTCTTTTGTGGAAAGAGAGAGAAAGCCAGCTGACCTTATCTTGGAAAGGATTTCTCTCTCTTCTGTCCCCAACACATGTGCCTCTCATGTTAGGGAGCTTTCACAGAAGTCCATAGCACAGCTAAAAGTGCTCCCAGAATTCAGCCACTGCCTGCTCCCAAAGATACGTTTAAGTGCAGAAGTGAATGTTAGTTCAGAGTTCAGTAAGAGGTATGAAGAGTCTTCAGGAGGTGAGAGGTATAAACTCACTTGGCTGCTAATCTAAAAAGGCAAAGTTAGCATAGCTATTCTGGCACAAAAGAAACTTCAAAATTCATACTGGGATGAAACACTTACCAGGCCAGCCAAAAAACCACCAAAAAAAGAAGACAAGCTTTTCAAATTATTATATTTCTATCGTGGAGCAAAATATCACAAAAGGAGGTAGGAAGTAAAGGAAAGAGTGGCATTTAGGTGTTGCATTCTTGTCATCAACATGGGATGCAATGAAAGAGGCAGACTACAAATGATAAAATGGGCCTCATTGATTTAAGATTAACCAGAGGTAGTTCAAAACTGGAAATATACAAACTCCATTGTAGTTATTCATAAAGCGAGTCATTATTTTCAATGGATTTTCATTCGTAACACGAAAATTACATTAACCAAAGGTAAAGTGCGGTACCACTGTATTTCATTCTGTCTGAGCACACAGGATCCTCATACGACTAGCAGACTTTATAGCATCAGGACTGTGTTGTTTCAAGTGGTAAAAATGCTGAACTTGACAACTGTCTCTGTCCCAATCTCCTGCCAACTTACAGTTTGAAAGCAAGAGATTGCAAGTAGATAATTAGGCACCACTTTGGTGGGAAGGTAAACAGCATTCTGTGCACTCTGGTGTCTGGTCATACCTTTCACGCGTCCACGGAAAGGTCTGCAGATGCAGACAGCGCTGGCTCTTTGGCTATAAACAGAGATGAGCACTGTACCATGGAGTCGGATACGACTGGCTTTCGAGCAAGGGCAAACTTTACCTTTTATTTTTATTTAATTGTAGGCGGAAAACAGTCAGCAGGAGGTTCCAAAGGGGCAGGGCAGCCACCGAAAAGGCCCTCCGTATAGTGATAGAGAGGTGTGCCTCTCTAGTAGTTGGTACCCTTAGAGAGCCCCTCCGGTCTGCTCTAGTGGGATGGGCTGATGTCCTCGGGGTGATGCGGCATCTTAAGTAACCTGGCCCATTACCATGTACGGCTTGAAAGGTAATAACCAGCACTTTGAATTGCACCCGGAGGCACACCGGTAGCCAATGCAGCTCCCACACCTTACTAGTGATGATTTTAGAGGTTAAGTGAAGTAAAGGAAGTCAGTGCAGCAAAACTGCATAGCTTTACCTGTTTATTCAATGACATCACAATCTCTGGTCACATGAACTCCTCCACTGTAGGTCCCACTAGTGAACTGCTAAATTAGGTAACAAAAACCAGGCAGTGAGTGCTTAATTACAGAGAATACACAGAATCAATTTGCCATTCCCTTCTACTAGGAGCCGCCTGGAACTCCAGCTTGCCCATGCCTACATAGGCTGGCTCTTTTCCCTAGGAACACAATGGAGAATCAAATTTCCAATCTCTGGTTCCCAAACCAGCTACCTAAACCACTGAACTATCTAATAACTTTGCTTAAATGAAACAAATTCCAAAATATATACAGGTGGAGTTTTCAAAAATTATTTTAAAAAGAATATGACAAACCTAATTGAAAAGAGCAAAATATTTTAAGGGGGGAAACAGTATAGGTAAGAAGACAATAATTACACTAACTTTCCCACCCTTCTCTGGTACCTAGAGATGTAGCAAGCCTGCTACTTTCAAGCTAATAATAATTGCATTTGTCCTGATTTATCGTGACTCTTTTCAGTGTTTTCTAGATAGAGAATATTTCCTTCTCCTGGGAGCATTGTGGAACTGTGTAGCTCCAAGGTCAAATAGGCTGGATCTTCTTCCAAGAAGCACCATGGGGAGTCCAACTTGCAGTCTCTGACTCCACAGCCATATACCTAAACTAATGTGGAAATCACACCTTTTCGGTGTTATTAAGGGCTCTACCCAGGCTTCCTTCACACCATCTTTGATCAACAATCTTCACACAAAGTTGTATTTTTGTTGCATTTTCTTCAAACTTTTTATTCTAGCTCTACCGATTTCCTTATAGAGCCCTGGTGGTGCAGTGGTTAAACTGCTATACTGCAGCCAAAAACATTGTGAGTTCGATCCTGATGGGGACAAGGTTGACTCAGCCTTCCATCCTTCCGAGTTCAGTAAAATGAGTACCCAGCATGTTGGGGGCAAAATGCTAACTACCTGTGAACTGTTCAGAGAGTGCACTAAGCACTATGGTGCGGTATATAAGTGTAATTGCTAATTACTAATTATTGTACCCTACCTATTGCATCTCCTGCCTTTTGAAAGAAAAAGGCTCACTACCCTCACCTTAGGATATGAAAATATTTAGAATTATAGGTTTCTGAGATACTACAACTATGGTATATACCTCTACTCCACAGGCCTGGCATCACATGCCTGAAGTTGGCTCTGTATTCAACATATTGATCAGTACAATGTTGCATGAACAATCTGAATAAGGAAGTGATGCACACGTTCTGCTTCACTTCAAAATGACATCTAATCACATGCTGCCACCATGGGCAAACTGTTCCATTAAAAATTAACCTGCATGACATCAAACCCTGACGTTCATTTGGGGGCAAGACATGCCAATTGCTGGAATCATTGCAACAAGAATTTTTAAAAATTAGATCTTGATACCCCGATGGATTTTATTTTGGATTGGAAATTGTTATCTGACTTCATTCAGAAATTAACCCTTTTGGGGGGGACAAAAAACACAGGCTTCTTATTTTTCTCCAGAGGTCTGAAACGTTCTACTGGACTCTTGGGGCAATGATCTGGCATCTAAAACCTACACAGTATCTGATTTAGTATGTCTTTCGTTTTACCAATGACACATGATGAGTTAGAACAGTCAGTTGCTAATAAACCCACTTAATGACATGCTAGCTTTGAACACCTCCAGGAATTAGAGTCACTGTCAGCAAGAGCCCAGGAGGCTGTATGAAATAAAGAGACATTTGCCATTGTCTAAAACAAAGAAGTATACAAACACAGACAATATCCTTTAAACACAAGCTCCCTGGAATTATCTATATAGAGCATTGGTGCCCAAACTACGGCCCGTAGCCTGGAAAACCGTACGGGTGCATTTTACTTCTGCTTCCGCGAGCGATGAGGGCTTCGTGGGCTGAATGAATTGGCGTCGGGGGGCCGGATCCAGACCATGGGCCATAGTGACCGGCCCCGTGAACCATTTGACCGTCCCATGGCCCAAAAACTTTGGGCACCCGTGATATAGAACAACAACACTGGATATTCCATTTCTATCAGCTTTGCAGAGGCTGTAGTTCAGCACTTAAATTAGCCAAAAATGTTTTCCAATGATTAGAGGGCAAGCACGTTGCAAAGAGCAAACAGCAACAAGTTCCTTGTACTACATCGCCCTACATCTGGCTACCAAAGAAACCACAAAGTCAGGCTTTTAGATGCTCATAACACCCTGACCTTCAAACTGAGCTTTTGCTAAACCAATTAGCTGTAAGACAGCAGGCTTGGCTGGCCCATCAGTCACTCTCATTTTATTTACTGTGTTGAGGAGGGAGGAAAGGGACTCAGGCCACCTGACAGCTGATTGTTAGGCCAGAAATAGCACTGAGACTATCCCACTCCCTGGTGCCATGGTTCTAGTACAGGAGTTCTCAACCTTTTTAAGCCGGGGTCTGGGTCATGCTCCCTCAGACAGCTTTGGGGGCTGGATGGCCATTTTGCCCTTCCTCCACCACATGGCACTTCCTGGTGTGGTGGAGGGGGGGGGGCTATATGAAATGGTGCCGCATGCCACCTCTGGCCCATGGGCCACAAGTTGAGAATCCCTGCCTTAGTAGATCAAAATATCACTGTCAGTAGTGGAAACACCACTCCCAACCACAAAGCAAGCCCTTCTGAGGGAAATCCAGGACATATGCCATCCAGGACATATGCATATGTCCTATTGCCAGGACATATGCATTCTGTACCAGCTACTCCCTAATGGCTTTCGTCCACAAAATAGTGTCAGCCCAGTATTGTCCAGATTCCTTGAATACAATCTCAGCCGGCAAACCTCTCAGCTCAAAATCCTGCTGAGTCACCATTTCTCCATAATGATGTCACTGGTATAATTATACAGCTGCAAATGTTGGCAAGCTCTCCTGGAAACCCACATGGCTGACTCACAAACAGTCTTCATCACTCACTTGACTCTGGCAAAAAATAATAATAATCAAAAGTCAGCTTTATTGTACCAAAGAGGTCAAGGAGACATCCCAATTTGTGGATTACCGGCAAAGCCTACTTTCAAAAGATAGTGAAAGCCTAAAGCCACAATGGTGAACCTTGGCACTCCAGGTGTTCTTGGAATTCAATTCCCAGGAGCCCAAGTCTCTGTGAATCCACACAAATGGGTTTACTGCACGTACACACAGTAAACCCATTCGTGTGGATTCACAGAGACTTGGGCTTCTGGGAACTGAAGTTCAAGAACAGTTAGAGTACTATGGTTCACCATCAGGCATACCTGTCAAGTTTTGGGAAATTTCTGTCAAATAAGGGAAATTTCCTGGCCAAAACAGGAAACTGGACAGCTATGCTTATCCTGTGCTGGCCTCCAGTCTAATCTGGGATGATGGCGGGAAAGAGTGTAAAATACAGGGGGTTGACAGAAATTTCCCAAAACTTGACAGGTATGCCATCAGGAGCCTAAAGGGTTCCAACAAATGCAGCAATATCCAAGGATATTAAACCAAAAGCATTCAAGGCTTCATTAGGGAGGCGAATAAGACATAAAGATGTAAAACGGAAAAGACAATTTTAGCCAACCATTTGAATAAGCAGGGTCTTGTAGAAATTGAAATGCTTGGGGTGGCAGACCACAGCCTGGCTGCCATCTGAGTTTCCTCCAGCCATTGGCAAGATGTGTTTGGAAAGTGTCTTCTCTTCAAAAAAACAAAAAAAAACATTAGACATACATCCCAGGTGCTTAAAACAGAGGGACCTAGAGCAAGATTTGAGACATTTCTTCCTTCTTATATATTCTACTGCCAGATAAATAAATTTTCTGTACCAAATGTGTATGCTGTTTCTGAGGAATTCTGGGAGCTATTGTTAAAAAAATCATTTCCAAAGTCTGACCAGATTTCCTTCTAGGTACGAGCATGTGGAATGCATTTCATATGCATCACATGCATCTACAAGCACGAAGAGACATGACGTACACTTAGCACAAAAATAGCAGTCTAATCACAGCAGAAGAGCTACCCAGAACCAGGAAGAACTCGTGATAAATGTGGGAAGTTCCTGGACATTTATGATGAATAACACCTGTACTTACCTGAAGACAAACTTAACAAAAATCATTCCCATTCTTCAGTTTTCTTCTGAAATATGTTGTTTTGTTAAGATTAAGTATACTATTGAAAGATTTAATGTGTGTGTTAATATAATCATATGCTGTCAAATCAGTTCTGACATGGCAATCATTTTTAGAGTTTTCTAGGTAAAGAGTGCTTAGAAATGGCTTACTATTTCCATCTTGGAGGCATTTTGGGATTATGCAAATGACCCAATGCCACATGGGTTGGATCTTCTGAGTTGCACAGTAAGGTATTGAACACCCAATATCTGGTTACCATGCATCAAATCATTTCCAATTTGTGGTGATCCTAGTTGTGTTTCTGGACTATTTGAGATATCTAAATAGTGGTTTACCAGTGCCCTATCCATGTGTTTTCCTGACCAAGCTGAGATTTGAACTCATGTCTCTTGAATCTCAATTTGTGCCTCTGTGAACTATACTTCACTAGCTCTCACAACTGTTGATACTAACCCACAATTTTTAAACATGAAAAGAGCAAGTGAAACTGAACACACACATGAAAACACACACACACACACACTCCAGAATTTGCTACACTAGAGTTCTTCAGCCATTTGGAGGAGAGGTCTGGTAGTCACAGCTAGATTTGGGAGAGTGTGCTTTGGAGAACCTCACAAAATGGTGCTCTGTGGCCATTCATAAAATATCCAAGTCACAGAAGGCAAACTGGTGAGGCTGAAGGGAAATTCCCTTGCCCAAGAACCTAAATAAAAGCCAGAAACGAAATCTGAGCTCTACAGCACAATACCAATCTTTCGAAGCCAGATGTTTCAAATCCAATTCCCATTTTACAAAAAGGTTACATTAGGAATGCTCAGGGAAACATAAGGAGACAAAACACACCACTGATCTGAAAGCAAGGGAAAAACATGCATACCCTCTTCTATAAGACATATTGCCCATGCACAAATATGTTCCATGCAAAGCATTCCCCACAATGAAACAAAATGGTTAAAACAAATTATACTAGAAAGCAAGGGAACCTCCTCATGCTCCCAAGGAGGCTCTCTGTCACCTTCAGGTTACCTTCCTCATTGATAAAGGTAAATGAGAGCACTTCAGAACGAAGGTCAGGCCTGCAGATACATCTCGTTTTTATTTTCTAAGGATACCTTTGGGTTCTGGGTACAAAAAAAATACCAATGTGGAACACATTGGGGTTGTCTTTAACAAGCTGCCACTGAAGACAATTTGCAGCGCAATCTTGCTGAATCACAATCTGACTCATGGGCTCTGTCAAGATTTCAAAACAGTTTTGTCTGTTGGCATTTGCATTTCGTTTTTTTAAAAAAGCAGCTGAATGGAGATAACTGCAAATTTCCCACAATGAAGATGTCATTGCCTTTTGCTGAAATGATGTCTGGCAACAGCTTTGTGAATACGTACTGTGATTGCTTCTGTATACACAGAGGGAGCTTTGAAAACACTTCCATTGTCTGAAGTCTTACTACTGAACTTCATCTCAACCACTCTGTTATAACAACTGTCTGCCAATAATTTCTGTCCTCTGTTGTTGCCAGATGCAGGGCTTCGAAATACTTGAGATCCTAGGAGAAAACTTTTTTTTTTTTTTTGGGGGGGGGGGGGGTAGCACGACACCCACAGCCTGGTCTTTTGTGGACTCATGGCAAGGAATCACTGGAGTAATCCACCAGTTATTCAACAACTTTCACCCTTCCATCAACTTACTCCTAGACTACTCCACACAACTTTTTCTTGATCCCATAGTGCAATTATGCAAAGGACATACGAGCAATGGCACGTATTTACATATAGTATCTCCAGCATCCACCAAGACATCACCAAGTCTATTGTCTACAGCCAAGTTCCCCAATAAAAACAGACTTGCTCAGAGACACAGGACAAAGATTAAAACCTCATGGCATTAGAGCAAGGCTACCCAAACTTTTCAGGCTGCGGGCTGGTCACGTGGTTCCTCCCATCAGAAGCAGAAGTAAAACATCCCTGTGCATGTATAAAACACTGCCGTAAATGCAGCCACAGCTGTCATAAATGCATTTTGCGAATGCTCGGACACATTTGACTTCCGCTTCTGGGAGCGGTGAGGGGGTGGTGGATGATTTGGCATCATGGGCTGTATTCAGCCTGCGGGCCGTATTTTGGGCATGCCTACATTAGAGTATTTCCTAGCAAATCAATGCACAGTGCTAGAATAAACACAACTAGGCTACCTCCACAGAGGAATACTACTCCTACCAGCCTCACCAGGAATGATATCCAATTATACCCCATGGTCATGAATTGTGGAAAGTGTAATCTAAAACATCAGGAAGGCCCCAACATGCCTTCTGCTAGCACAGATGATTAGGCAGAGCAATGATTTTAAACAAATTTCAATTACTGTATTTTAAATAGATTTTAAAATACATTCATAGCATTAGCTTGCACATGCTATTATCTGACAGCCATAACATAGGAATAACTGAAGATTCTTTCTCAGCTGTTGTGAGAGCACTGAGTTTTGGGGGTAAAGTAATCGGAAGGTTTTCCAAATACTTGTTATTTCCAGGGTATTATGCATTTGCCCAGATGATGTCACCCAATAAGTTATCTCGTTCTTTGTGAACAGTGATTTCTCACTATTTTTTAAAACAAAAAAACAAAACAAAACATGCATGCATGCACAAGCACGCATGCACACGTATGCATACGCATACGCACGCACGCGCACTCTCACACACGACTAATTTGCCACTGCCAGAGAAAAGGAAATTCATGGACCAGGTACATCGTTACAGGGTGTGTGTATTTGTTAAACAGTATCGGGGAGAGGTTGTGACTGCTTCTAGAGGCTTCTAGCAACTGCGATGCAGGGAAGGCCTCAAGAACAGCTTTAGGAGCTAAATTTTCTGGTTTATGTGCTTGGGGTGGCTATCAGATTTTCTGTGGAATGGCCTACTTATAAATAGCAAGGGCACTTTCTTGACAAAACAGGCCTCTTGAAGGCAGGCAAACCTGATACGAATCCTGTTTCTCTTTACATGATCTAATAAAGAAAAGTGCACTACTCAGGCAATCTCTAGGTCAGGGGTTCTCAATGTTTTCCCGCCACTGCACTCAGCTGTGTGGGCCGGAGGCCGTGTTGGAGCCCACTGCTTACATTTTCCATGATGTGCGGTGGCAATCATGCTGTTTTTGCGGCTTCTTGCATGGCATCTGGTCTGCCACTTCCCATGGCAGCTGGAGGTTTTTTGGAGCATAACCGCCCCGTTTGGGGAATTTTTCTCCGCTTCCCTGCTCCCTTTCAGTAGCTTAAGCATGGCAGTTTGGGACTTCCAGGGCCAGGCGAAGTTTACATCAGTGACTGGGTGGTTCCGTGGTGTGCACCCAGGCACTGACATAAGCTCTGCCCACCCCTGGAAGATGCCAACTGCCACACTTAAGCTGCTGAAACCGAGTGGGGAAGCGAAGAAAAATTCCACAAACAGAGCGGTTATGCTCCCAAAAGCTACCAGACACCTTGGGAAGCGGCAAACGCTGTGCAAACAGACAAATAAAGGACACAATTGGCAGTGGTGCTGCAGCAGCAGTGGTAAGTGACGTAATTGGACATCCCGTCATCGGGAATGGGTCTGGAGGTGCCTGGATGCCCATCATGGGCTAGATTAATGAGATGCACGGACCGGATTGCTGTAGATCTTCATACTCCTTTATTCCTATGTGACCAGCAAGAGTTTTCTTCGGCAAAATATTCATTCTAACAATGTAAGGTTTTCTTTCTTAAACTTCTTTCTCTATAGCTAGAAATGCAAGAATGAAATTCAAAAGGCCCAGAGCAGCTTATTCTCATTCTTTAGAGCAGTGTTTCCTAATCTCTGGCTTTTGGACTTCAATTCCCAGAAGCCTAAATCAATTCCCCAAAGCACTGATCAGCCAATATACTGACTTAGGCTTCTGGGAATTATTTGGGAAACACTTCTTAAGAGCATGGTCAGCTTACACACTATAACCAAGGTTTGTTCCCACATGGAAAAACTCACTATTGTTCATAACATTGTCCTTCCAATTTTCCTTGTCTGGGACAAGACTTGTGTCAGGCAATACATTTTTTTCTTCGGAGCCAAGAAAAGGCTTCGTGCCTTCTAAATTCTACAACCTGAAGCACTGAATAGCACTTGATATTGACTAAATTGCACATAAAACCCTATATAATTTTATATAAAAAGAGAGAATAAAATTCAAACATACACAAGCTCTATTATGACTCTATAGTCATAATACTGTATACTGTATTATGTTTTTCCTAAATAGCTGGCTGGATAGTACCTTGAGTTGGAGACCAATCCCTCAGTGTGCTTCTTAAGTCCTGTTCACATATTGCTGTAAGTCTAGAATTCATTGCCTGCAAAGCTTATGCTCTCTGTAGCAAATACAAATATCAGTGGAGAAGCAAGACAGAGCATAACAACTAGCAGTCCTCTAAATATAGGTACTAGAACAGAAATGCTTCATCACTACCTTAAGTGACCTACATTAAAGATATCTGCATGTGCTCATATGGTATACTTTCTGACATTTCCCCTAATTAATGCTACAGTTTTGTGCCAATAGCTGTCAATGGGTGGGAGAGCATTGGTCAAGATGCATTTGGATTTATTATCAACACATTGTTCACCCACACAGTCTACTTTTCCATATATTAACCCATCAAATTAGCCAGTCAATCTCCTGGCTTGTTCAGGATCCATTCTATAAAGTTTACAGCACAAAAAAATTGATGGTTTAAACAAAAAAATCACAGCCAGGTATACACACCCCTCTAGAACAAATCTGTAGTTGCTTATTACTGGTAACAGTCTGAACCCCTCTAATCACACACCTATACCTCTCCGTACTCTCTACTCATAAATGCTGAAGCACTGGTTGACGTTCTTGAAACAGAAAGGGTAAAAAAGGACAGCCATATATTTAAGCCTATTCAGTCAGAATGCCAAGGAAGGGGAATCATAGCCAGTCACTACTGCTGCCTATAAACAAAAAGATAAACAAAGGGGGTCTAGTGATGCAAAGAGAAGGAGACCTTGCTCCAGGATATTTTTGGAACCACAGCTGAAGACATTTAGCAGGAAATGCTGCTGTCATCCAGACTATCAGATACAGAAGTGAAAAGTGATCCAACTTTATCATTCCGTCTTCCAAATCAGCTGTTCTGCCACCAAGACTATTTGAAGCTGAGCCTAATTTGAACCTGTTTCATGATGTATTCCACTTTCCTCTATCATTGTGTCTTCACACAAAACTTGTTTTTGTTTTTAATCAAGGTTCTTCAGTCTCACAACAGTCCCCTTTTTTCCTGCAATGCCTAGTAAAGTCCTATCTACTACCGCCCCTTTCATTTTCTCACATTTCTGTTCCCTTTATGCAGCATGTGGGTGACCACAGCCAGTGGTGGGCTGGCCCATTGGGCAACCAGGACTCAGTCTGGGGCACCCCCCAGGCCCCAGTACCATGGCGTCCCCCTTGGGTGCCAATCCAAAGAGCCAAGCTGCGATGCCCGGAACAAGCGAGCAAAGGAGCAGGGCTCCATGTTCCTCTGCCTGCCTTCCTCCTCCTGTGCTGCCAAAAATAAGATCACAAAAGCAGCTCCATTGACAGTGAAACCGCCATGGCTTAGAGGTTGCTATTTTGCCTTGTAAGCAGGAGGCTGTTGGTTCGAATCCCCAGAGGGAAGTGAAATTTGAAGGCGAGTGGGAACATATATATTTTGTTAGGGTTAGATGTCCAGCACTCTTTTAACGTAGCCAGCACGCCCCTGACCACAAGCCTCTTCAGTTTGCCTGGGGAATGCATGTCTTCCAAAATAACTGTATGGATTGTACACATAGTTCATATCTGCACGTATGGCCACATATAAGACGTAGTTGTGTTCCTACTTAGTTCCTAAGTAAAGGGTTTCAGTATTGCATACTGTTGGAGTAACATAATGAGCTTCTCACCATAAACACGATGCTCCTAATCCTGCACAGCAGCACCAGCTCTCAGAAAGCTGAGTTAGCACTGGCATGGGGGAAGGACCACATGGCTGCCTTGTTCTGCACTGTCCACATTTATTTATTTATTTGAGTATATTTTTATACCACTTTCCTCACCTATTGGTGACCAAAAGTGGTTTACAGACAAAGATGGTAAATTACATAAAACTTGAAATACAATTAAACATTGTGGCTGAACATCCGAGGGAGCCTAAGAGACGGTATCCAGGCTCAACGTCAGTGACGGAGTCTGGTACTCAACATCCTCTGCAACATCCTCGGGCATCTTAAGGCCCATGTCATGGGTAACAGCCGCCCCCACTCCCCTCCAACCGACTGAGGGGAGGAGCTCAGGGGGCTCTGTGGCAGGGACGAGAGTGGGAAATGTCCTCCTGCCATGGATCAATGGTCGCTTCAACTCCCCTCCAACCGGCTGACATTACCCAGACAGAGCAGAAGGCTAATACTACTGTGATTCCTCCATGGTTACAATCAAATCAGTACCAACCTGAGGCTGCAAATCTTTATACACTTAAAAATGTATGCTTCCAATAAGTATACGATGCTTATCACTGGGTTGAATGTCCTTTGTGGAGTGGATGGGATTCTATTATGCATTTGGGTGAATACATCTCCTTACTCTTAATTGCCTGAAGTACCACTCAAATACAACAGTAAAGATTACAGAAAGCTCTCTTGCAAATCACTTTGAGAGTAACAGGTGCTAAAGGGCTAAACACAGAACCTGCACTGTTATACAATAAATAGGCCATTCAACACCTAAACACAAACAATATACAGCTACACTTAATGACTCAGTCCAGAAGCCATTATTGTATCATTGTTACCATTGCCATTTCTTTTCAATCCATGCTAAGAATTATAGAGGAGCATTCAGAGATCAAACTGCACATATGCAAACTAATTATTATGGCAATTTTGCACATGTCCTTGGGAAACTAGCAAGACTGAATTAGAAGATGGAGGAAGGAGCTCACTGGGCAAGGTACATGATTAAAGGAGGATATAGATCAGAAATGGCCAACCTTGGCACTTCATATGTTCTTGAACTTCAATTCCCAGAAGCCCTGATCAGCAGGTGTGTTTACTTGGGCTTCTGGGAACTGAAGTCCAAGAACACCTGGAGTGCCAAGGTTGGCCATCACTGATATAGATAAAGATCTCAATCTCTCTTATGTCACTTGGCAGAGCCTGAATAGGCTGAGGGTTGGAGTCCCTAAATGCAAGACCAACATGCTCCAGTGGGGGCTGCTGGCAGACAACAGCACACGGTGTGAATATGGAGAGACACAGAGTCCCGCTCATTTACTGCTCTGCCGATTGCTGCCAGAGACATGCACCGATGAGGACTTGGGTTTGGGCAATGATAATGCAAAGGAAGTGGCTACATTTTAGCAGTCAAGGGTTTGATTGGGACACAAAAGAAGAAGACTAGCAAGACTCCCAAAAAGGGTTTTTGGTGACAGTTTGCTACACGTTTTTACTATTGTATAAACACCCACTTTTGGTTGTTTGGGAACAAACTTGATGGAAAATAATGTGATGTGTCCATGTTGGTATAGAAAGTGTTTACTTCAAAGGCTTTACTCACAGGTAATAGGCCCTCCTATTAAATTAGGTATCAGGGGTTCTTGGAACATATCCATACCGCATCATTGATGAAGTAGAGCTAGAACAGATAAGTAAATCCTGAAGACAACAGAATGTTTAGGATCTGCACTACTCCTAGTCCCAACCAGTTATTTATGTCATTTGCTTGCTAGTGCTATATTTATTAGTCACTTTATAAAATGTGATTCTTTGGTCAACATACAAGATTATAGTTTATCAGCAGTAATATCAAAAACCAGAAAAAGAATAAACAAAATACCAAGACCAGGAGGAGATAGCTTCATTCCTTTACTATTAATCAGAAGTAGGAATAAAAAATGGTGAAAATTAAATTAAAATGCTTGGGGAAATGAAAAGGCTAACCTTGTGTTGAAAAGATATTAAGGGAGTAACCAAGAAAGATACTCTAAGGAAACCATTTAACAAGAAGAGACTTAAAAAGCCTATTTCTCTGTGGTCGACCTCAAAATTTCTGGAGGAAGGCATCCACTGATGGTCTCTTAAGATATGAGTCGGTACATACATGAACAAGTATTCCTTAAGGAATTGAGGCTTAATAGTGTATGGGACTCTAAATAACTGTGTACTGTACAGTATAATGAAAAAGCACTTTGAATTGTAATGCAGATGAGGGACCAGAGTAACATATTTGAAATGCCTCACCCCAGTTAATAATTTTACTGCCATATTCTACACCAGCTGCAGTTTCCTGGTCATCTTCGAAACCAACTCCGTGCACAATACACTGCAGTAATCTAGATGGAATGTGCTCTTTACATGGCAGCAGAAAACGGAGTAAAAGAATGTAGTAGTATGGAGGCAAGACTCCATTGAACCACAGCTGTGGTATTCACTACAACCCGCATACCCACTGCAACAATCAAAGGGAGCATTTCAGAGGCACAAGTGAACAGAATTTAACAGCACTGTCTCCTGCCCTAATCAAGAATGTTTTTGACCTCTCACATTTGGGGTCTGGGGTCAGCATTTTGTCTTCCAAGGAATTCAGACCATGACTCAAAACAGCATAAGGCAAAATCCACAGAGCATCCTGAACCATACCTGATTACAGACAGGAGCAAGAGCATGAGACGTTTTAATCCCTCACCTCAATTTAAGATGAGCTTCACACTAGATTTTGTGCATCAGGCAAGGAGAGAGCACACAGATATGGTCCTAATCTCTAAACATGGTTTAGACATCAAGAATGTTCTCGGGACCCATTGAAAAAGAACCCCACACAGTTAAATCCAAACGTTAAATCCAAACTTCAAGTCAATAAGAATAATGATACTTTTTAAAAAAGAAATAGATAGACTGTTCTTATGCTTCCCAAATATCAAAGTCAGTGTTTTACAATGATTGAAAACTGTTTTGTTGTTGTTGTTCAGTCGCACAGTCGATTCCGACCCTTTGCGACCACATGGACCATTTTCCTCCAGGCACCCATCCTCCACCATTCTCCTCAGCCGGCCAAGCTCTGTGCCCATTGCGTCCACAATACCATCTATCCATCTCATCTTTGGACGCCCACTTCTTCTCTTGCCACTTGCCCAGCACCAAGGCCTTCTCAAGTGAGTCCTCCCTTCTCATTTGATGTCCAAAGTACTTAAGCTTCATCTTCACTATTTGTCCCTCCAATGAACAGTCAGGGTTGATTTCTTCTAATATTGACCTATTTGTTCTCTTTGCTGTCCAGGGGACTCTCAGGACTCTCCTCCAACAGCACATCTCAAAGGCATCTATTCTTCTGCGCTCAGCTTTCCTAATGGTCCAGCTCTCACACCCATACATTACCACTGGGAATACCAATGCTATGACTATGTGAATTTTTGTTTTCAAGGTGATGTCTCTGCTTTTTACTATATTCCCCAGGTTTCTCCTAGCTTGTCTCCCCATAGTCAGTTGTCGTTTTATTTCATGGCTACAGACACCATCTGCAGTGATCTTAGATCCCAGGAAAGTAATATCTGCTACTGCTTCTACTTCTTCCCCATCTGTTTTCCAGGGACTGATCGGACTTGTTGCCATTATCTTGATTTTCTTGATATTAATTATTTGATTTCAAAATGGGTCTTCCACCTTCAGTCTCCTATAGAATCCCTGAAAGTGACAATCAGCACACATGCAAGTATCTCAGGTTTGAAACGGATTAGGATAGATAGATAAATCTTTATTGTCATTGTCCTGCACAGAACAATGAGAATTTTTTTTATTTATTTATTTTTGGGGGGACACTTATTAACCCAACAAAACCTAAAGAAAATACAACTATACAAAATTATCAACATACTCCCACCCCACATATACACATTTAACCCCTAAAAAACTCTAAAACTCTAAGGCTCTAAAAACTATATACAAAAGCTCCCTCATAAACTGCATTTCACTCATTTCACTGCATTCAAAGCCAGAACCGCTTTTGGGTTGAAACTATTTCTCAAGCGGCTGGTCCTGGTCTTTATGACCCTATACCTTCTTCTAGAAGGCAGAAGCTGAAAGAGATCATTTCCGGGGTGCGTACTATCTTGCGCAATCTCTACAGCTTTCTTATAACACCTGGTGGCATAGATTTGATCTAGAGTGGGAAGAGTACGCCCGATTATCCCCTCCACAGTCTTTACGACCCTGGACAGCATTGTCCAGGATGGCTGTTTTTCTCTGTCCTGCAGTTAGAATTCCATCGCTCTTGACCCCACTTGCTACCAAAGGACTCAACAAGGTGAAATTTTTTTAAAAAAAACATTTTCAAGTATGCCGCTGTATACCTATAAGTAAGGCATCTTTTTTTAAAAATACAAATCAATATAAATATAAATAATAATATTAATCAGAGAACAATCAGAAATCACAGTGAAAACATAGGATCTCATGATACAAAAAACACCACGAGACATTTAGAGTCGATTGTAAGGCTTGCATACTTTGCCTAATATGCCCAATACACTCCCTTTCATGCAAAGGCATGAGAAGATGCAAAATGTAAAGTGGCTGATTAACAAGGAGCCAGGGTCAGTCTTGGTTGCATGCCTGATTGTGAAGTGAGCCCAATGGGAGTGCCTCATGAGTTCAATATTCCCTGATACTACAATTTTTGCAAGATAGCCTTCCATATCCTAGATCAGTGATGGTGGACATTTTAGAGACCGAGTACCCAAATTCAACAAGTTGCCATCCGCACCGTAGATGGGTGTGGTTAACTCTGTGCTGGAGGGAGGGAGGAAGCTGGGCAAAGGGGCAGGGTGAACTCTGTGCTGGGGCGACAGCACATATGCCCACAAAGAGGGATCTGAGTGACCCCTCTGACATGCGTGCTATAGATTCTCACCACAGTCCTAGACTGCTTGGATTTTTTCCATAAGAAGAAACCAGTCATACTTTTGAGCCATATATAAAACTTAGCTGTAAATACAGACCATGGAAGAGTTTCATGCCTGAAACAGCTTTTCCATATTCCGTAGTCTGTATCACATAATGCCAGGAGTGAGGAGCTCCTGTCATATAAACAGATTCAGATGAAGTCAGCAATGGCCTACATGCTCTAGATGTCCATAGTATGTACACTTTATTTCTTTTCATCCTAATATTTCACCAGGTAGAAAATATCAGAGGATTAGGGTACTGCATTATGCCACCTCGTTTTCTCAAAAAGCAATAGCAATTACACTTATAAACCACCCTATAGCACTTAGAGCATTCTCTGGGCAGTTAACAAGATAATTAGCATTTTGTCCCCAACATGCTGGGTATTCATTTTATTTAACTACTGGCCCATGAGGGCTCTTTTTGTAGTCAAGTAATTGACCACAAAAGTTAGGCTGAAACTTTAAGCTGCTAATTGATAACGGCTATAGGATCAGTAAGGCCTCCGGAAATCTAGGCTATTGGCTGGTATTTAAGTATAATTCATGAGCTACTCTCAATGTCAGTAGAAAGTCAAAAGTATGGTGCCATTTTGCAGAATTGATTCCGTAGGTGGAGTCCTTTTCCGAACAAATGCAATCTTTGGAACAGGCCAACCTTTAAATTACAACTGAGTGCATTTCCAATTCCATTTTTTATTTCAGTGGTCAGCCAACATTTTTAAAGGAAAGCTGACTGCATTTTTAAAATTCTGATGAGTAAAAATTCTTAAATAAACAAAATACCTTCAGTAGAATCTAGCCAGACCTGACTTTGGATACTTTTTCCTTCTTCAATCCCCCAGTTTTTATAATACCAACACTTGAACTTGAATTACTTAAACAATCACCTTGTGTGCAACTTTTTAGTGATCTACTAAAGGTATTACCCAGCCCAGACCTTTGTCTTGCAACAGATACTACAGTTACTCAATCAGTCAGAAGGAAACGTCATTTTATAAGCATACAGGGACTCAAAGTGCAAACAACATCACTGTTTGCTGTCATAGGTAAAGGTAACGGTTTCCCTTGCTCGAAAGCCAGTCGTATCCGACTCTAGGGTTCAGTGCTCATCTCTGTTTCAAAGACAAAGAGCCAACGCTGTCTGCTTCTGCAGACATTTCTGTGGTCATGTGGCAGGCATCACTAGACACTGGAGCGCACAGAACGCTGTTACCTTCCTACCGAAGTGGTCCCTATTTATCTACTGGCAATTTCTTGCTTTCAAACTGCTAGGTTGGCAGGAGCTGGGACAAAGACGGAAGCTCATTCCGTCCTGTAGTACTCGAAAATCGAACTGCTGACCTTCCGCCTCGCAGTCAGTGTCTTAGCCACTTGAGCCACTGCAGTTTGCTGTCATATTTCCTACAATTTCCCCATAAATTAGCATATGTGCAATAGTGTGCTGAGTCTTAACTAGACTGCCATGAAAAACCATCTGTAATGAGGATCAATTTCGCTTAAGAATCTGTCTCAGGAATTCCCCAAAGGGCCAAACACAACCATAAGCAGGGATCAAATATTCATGAGCTTTACACTTGTTTTCTGCTTTGAGGCAAAACTGCATTAATAATACCCATGAGTAATGAAAACAAGCAAAAAAACATCATCCAGGCAATGCCCAAAGCAAAATTAAATGGCCTGGCAAAGAGAGAGTTTCAATTTTAGCTTCTGGCAACAATTTGCTCAAAACCTTTGCAGAGTCAGTGGAAACAAGGCAAGTTGTGTTGCAATTACTTCCTGGCATATGGCTTGTTCAGATGTTGTTTTTTGTGTTGGCACTGCTCTTGCTTTGTTTAGTTACGTACAGATAAGAACTGAACTATGTCTTTAAATTCATAAATTTTATATTGATCAAGATGCCCCCTTCAGCCTCTATCACTCAAATTTTCTTCCACTGATACAACAGAAGAGAAACAATATACAGTGGTACCTCATACAATGATTTTAATCGGTTCCATGGGGTTCGTTGTTGTACGAAATGATTGCTATACGATGCATGCATCATATCGCGATTTTCCCTATGGGATGCATCGTACAACGATTTTTTTTATTTTATTTTTTGCTAAGTGGTTTTTCCCATTGGAAAACTGTTGTATGATTTTTTCCATAGGGAAAATTGTTATGCGAGATGCCATTTCCCCCCAAAACTTAATTGTTATGTGATTTCGTTGTTATATGGGGCGATTGTTGTATGAGGTTCCACTGTACTTGCATAGCACCCAGAGTGTAAACAACCTTGCAGCTTAATCTTCTAAAATTCACAACAATTCAACAGAGCTAATAAAAGTGAAAAGGGGCACTTAGCAGCAGTTTTCTACTTTGAACTAAAATTGA
The DNA here is from genome assembly GCA_035047345.1 of Bradypodion ventrale. Lineage (NCBI taxonomy): Eukaryota > Metazoa > Chordata > Lepidosauria > Squamata > Chamaeleonidae > Bradypodion > Bradypodion ventrale. The sequence goes on from JAWDJE010000004.1 coordinate 62,537,982, forward strand.
AACATTTAATAACTTGCTTTTTTTCACCACAAGAGTGGGGGTAGGGTAAAGAAAAAGGTCTCCCATACAGAAAATTGCGAAAGAATCATTTGTGTCTACAACAACTGCCAGGTTTTTACAAAACATCCTTCTTAGCTAACAGTAGCATATCATTGTTGCAAAGTTATGTTAGAGCTTTGCAACAATGGATGAAATTCTTGTACTAACTTTGCCAAGACTTCCCCCTTTGAAATACGGAGATCATAGACACAAACCAGTGGTAGTTTCCCAGATGGAACGGCTTCCTTCAGCCAAACTAGGAGAGGGGCAATTCCTCCACCCTTCAATAACCTGCCACGTACCCCTATAGCCAGATCCAGGAATCAATCACTTATATACCACCCCATAGAGCTGAGTGGACTCTCTGGGAAGTTCACAAAATTAGCATTTTGTCCCCAACATGCTGGGTACTCATTTTACCAACCTCGGAAGAATGGAAAGCTGAGTCAACCTTGAGCCCTGGTCACGATCGAACTCACAACCTTTTGGTTGCAGTACAGCAGTTTAACCACTGCGCCACCAGAGCTCTTCCACAGCCAGTTTTCAGATGCCACAAAAGACTTTCAAGGCAGGAAAGTTCCATAGTGTAGGTTGAGCATCCACCATGATGCTTGATGCAGGCTAGGGGTAGCCAATCTCATCTGGTCCTGATCAATGGGGAAAGGGGAGACTACAGAGGTGAAATGATCTGATCTGGACCAGTAGTACTCTGATTTACTATTAGCTAACAATGGCATGCCATCAGAACACAAACTATATACAGAAGACCTTGTTTCTAAGCACAGGGTGAGACTACACAGCAAGGAGGGAAAGAAACTTGCACGCACACACACCCGCCCCACTGGGTTTTCTTCAATATAAATAGTCACACAATAGCCACAGAAGAAAGCCTTCTACTTGCAGGTCCATTAGAAGACCCTGTAGGTGCCATAGTTCAAAGAAACTGCCTTAAGATAGCTTTCCTTGCTTATTTCCATATCTCAGCTTGTCAGCATTAATAAAGCTGTCAAAAAAATACAGTGAACCCCCAACTAATGACACGTTCGAATAGCGTCATTTTCTATTAACAACGCTACCGGTGCACCCCATGTGATTTCCCGCACAACGACAAAAGTCATTATGCGAATTTTGACGGTTTTTTAAACGCCATTGTGCGTATAACGATGGTTTTTGTCGTTCTGCAGGAGATCTCCCATAGGAAACCGCATAACAATGTGTTCTGCATAACGATGCTACTTGGGGAACCAAGTAACGTTGTTATGTGAGGGTCTACTGTAAACAGGAATGGCGGGCAACTGTTAAAAAAGAAGTGTCTTAGAAGAGAGGAGAGGCTTTGGGGAGAAAGATGGGTGCTGGTCTTGCTTGTGTGTGTGTGTGTGCACCAGCTTTCAGGTAAAGGGGAAAGTGTACTGCTTTATGTGTATACCATACCTGTTTGTTTGCTTGCTCTTTCCTTTCTGCACTAGTTCAAGCCGATTGCATACTTTGTAATGAAGCAAAAGGATGTGCTTTTTAAAAAGAAGAAGGGTCTCTGGTGGCTGGGAGAAACTACAGATCAGGGCTCTGGGACTCCAGGTTAATTTACATTTCCCATTGTGTCATTTAGCCCATGGGATACACAAAGAGCCTCCTCGAAGATTGTGGTATTTTCAAAGCACAACGGCAACCTTGTTGTACCAGCTAATCTTTCTCACACTAGGTCAGGCAAAAGGAACTATGGAATGAATTCATCCAAACGTAGCATCATTTGGGCACTTTAAAGTCTGACCTAGACATGATAGAAGAATTTGGTCCATGGGGAAAATTTTGAATCAGCCTTTCCCAAACACGTAGCATTTCCCACAATTTCCCCAATGTAATCAAGCCCTAAGCACAACATTTGAACACCCTGAAACTTATCACCCCCTTCCTACTGATATATTACTCCCAGGCTTCTTTTGAATCAGCTCTAGATGCTTAAAACAGAGCAAGATTCAGCATTATGCTATGCTGTTGGCAAAATGAATGTAGTATAGAGACCAATGCATTTTATCTCACCCCACATTTGAATTCAGGGCAGGCATTAAGATACCAGAACACACTCCTTCTCTCTTATATTGGACCCCTTTTTCTTTTCCTTTTTTTCACCCAGAGGAGTGCTGGAAACTAAATGTTTTAGTGTGGTTGAAGTAACTGCCAAATTGATTAAGAGTGTTCTGTCAAAACACAGGCTGAGCCTACTCATTTACAGCTTAATAGTGGAGTGGAGAACGAATCAGTGTGTCTCAGGCATAATAACAGTGATAAATGTGCATGTTCTCAGGCAAAATGTGGGAATCTGCTATTCAGTTGAATAGGAAAGAGAGTATACTCTATAACCTCTTTTTAAACAGTATTTAGGGCTGCTGTACTTACAAATTACAGGAAAGCCATTGACTGTATGGATCATGTGAAACTATGGGTGATTCTGAAAGAAACTGGAGCATCTCAACACTTGATTGTCCTGGTACATAACCTATATTGTGGACAGAGTATGGAAAGACAGAATGGTTTCCTATAAGCAAAGGTGTCAGACAAGAGTAGATTTTATCCCCTTATCTGTTCAATCTGTACACAGAAGATATAATGGAGAAAGCCAAAGTAAATTCAGAAGGAGTAGGCGTGAAAATTGGTAGAAGAAAAAACAATAATTTAAGATATGAAGATGACAATGTCTTACTGGCAGAAACCAGCAATGTCTTGAAATGACTTTTAATGAAAGTGAAAGAAGAAAATGCCAAAGCAGGATTGCAGCTATACATTAAGAAAACAAAATCACTACAGAACAACTGTACAACTTTAGAGCTGACAATGAAGAGATTAAGAGATTGAAAGAATGTGCTTAGGTTTAATTATCAACCAAATGGGGACTGCAGCCAAGAATCAGAAGAAAACTGAGACTGAGACAGACAGCAATAAAGGAATTAGGAAAGATCATGAAGCGTAAGCATATTTCACTGGACATCAAGACTAAAATCATCCACACTCTTGCATTCCCAATCACAAGTGTGTTGATGTGAAAGCTGGACAATAAAGAAAGCTGAAATGTTTGAAATATGTTGCTGAGCTCTGTCGATACCCTGGACTGCCAGAAATATGAACAAATGGGTCCTACAGCAAATCAAGTCTGTCTCTGGAGGCAAAAATGTTGACACTGAGTCTGTCTTACTTTTGGCCACATCATGAGAAGACATGATTCTCTGGAAAAGACAATAATGCTGGGAAAGGTGGAAGGGCAGCAAGAGGTAAGCAGGATTGTTGAAGGCACAACCTTTTAGAGATCATTCATTCTTAGGGTCACCATAAGTCAGAATGACTTGGAAGTATGTAACAACAACATGGCTACTACACAAACATGCTGATAGAGGAACCTGGAAGATTTCCCTATGAGAAATGTCTGAGTTTTCATCCGTTACTTTGAAAGCAGATGTTTCTGAAAAAGAGGAAATAGGATTTAATTGAAACGGAAAGAGACTACTTGTTCTTTCTTTTAAAAAAATTGTTGCAATTAACAAAATAACATATAGCAATTCAGAACAATTCATGTGTGGGAGCAAATTTACCTTTAAGATACAGACTGTTCAGTTCTTTCGAAAAGGGTAATATGTACTCATCTCACCTTAGATTTTGCATTACATTGCCAAAGCTATCTGGAAGCCATTCCAAAATGCTACATCTTTCTGAATATATGTGCCACCTTCATGAGAGCAAACAAATACCACAATGTCCCACCTGTACAAGAATTCTAATTCTGTCTAATCAAGACTAAACAGCTCAGTGGCCTCGGGCACCTGGCTGCAGCACAAGAGGTTGGAAGTTCAATTCCCCACTGTGCTTCCTAGGGGGGAAAAACAACCGGTGTGGCTTTGGGCAAATTGCATAGTCCCAGGGTAGCCCAAGAAGAAGGAACTGGTAAACCACTTCTGAATATAATATACCAAGAGAAGCCCATAAGTTAGAATTGACTTGAAGGCATGAAAGGAGGGGAGGGGGAGAAAAGGAAGGAAGGCCTATAAATCACAATGGACTTATAGAAAGTACTGTTATAGACTGTAACTTTATCAAGTTGTAAATTTTATCATTCTATACCCAACATTATTTTATCCTATTTAATAATCCTCATTCTAGCCTCTGATCTGAGCAGGGGTGCATTTATAGTGTGAGATGCTCCTGAAGCACAAGCTCAACTGATGAGAAATAACCAGAAATAATATTAATGAAAGCTTATATTGTCAGCAGCTCATAGACCAGGACCGTGGGGCTGGTCTGACTGCAAAAGTTTGAGAAATCCTCCTGCCTTGGTCACGAACTGCCACTGGTTTATAGCTTTTCATTACTGGCAGATGTCTTCTCTGTATATTACTAGTTTTTTTTGTGCCGTGTTTATTAGTATTATAGAAGAGACTCACAAGGTCACACTTCAATAATAGCTCACAACCACACACAGCCATAAAAGTCAGAGACTCGTTCTCTGAAGTAAGGAGAAATACTGCATAACGTACTAAGGATGGAAAGGCAGATTTCAAATTTTAAAAATAAAATTAATCCTGAAATTTGAGCATACCGATCCAAGGAGAAGCTTTTAACTCATCAAAGGTTTCTGCTAAAGGACATCCATATGTCTGTAAATTATTTAAACCAGTAACAAAAGGGATGAAATGAAAAAGATTTTAGTCCTTTCATTTGATACAGATATTTAATTTATCCACTGACAACAAGAGTGAAAGTAGTTGTAACTATTAATTTTATTTTGCATTACTTCTGTTTCAAGATTAGAAAGTTGGGTGTGAGGCAATTATCTTGGGACAATTTACTGAGGACTTAACTTATAGATGCCTCAAAATAAGGCAGAAGAATCCAGAGGCATTAATGCAGAGTGCATTAAACAACTGCAGCCTCAGGTAAAACATTCCATCCTATTTAAGACCTCTTTAAATGGGTTTTTAAGACCAAAGTCTCAGAATAAAACTCCCAACATGCAAAGATACAATCAGCACTTCGATTCAGCTATAAAACAAGGGTGGGGTTAGTAATAGAATATTAATAAAAACAGCAACATTGGTGAAAATAATAATCTCCTGTCTCATTAAAATAACACTTTGCAAACAAAAAAAAACCCATTTCAATCCTAAATCCCTGCAATGTTACTTTTCTACTTTCAGGGAGGTACTGTGGCTTCACTAACTCATTTTCTTTACAGGTAATAAGAGATTCAAAATGGATCGCACCACCTCTAGCAACTAAGGGTAGAATGAATTCTCACCAATATCTGGTAAAACAGCCTATCAAGAGATCTCCAACCACAGCAAACATTCAGTGAATGCACAAACCAATACAAAATTGAAAATCCAAGAAAAGGTTTCCTCACTGTAGTTTGTGAAATTAGTCCTTTCCAATGCTGCTCTCCTATGTGCATGCACAAAGGGGAAAAGGAAGAGTAAGCACACAAAGGCAGGTGGAATACTCACAAAAGTACAGACCAGCCCTTAAATGCATCTACATTCCTGAAGTCCTTACAACAAAAAGATAGTGCTCACAAATGCTTTGTGTTTTGCACAATTGTACAGAAGAGTCTTACAAATGTGCACATTCTTTCCAAGACCGACAAAACAATTTCTCTCTCTCTCTTGTCATGAAGATAATTTATGTGTGTTTGGGCATTCATGTGCATTTTTATTTTTAGTATACAAGGATGCACTAGATCACTATTTACTTCCCTCCCTCAGGGCTTTGTCAGTTTATCCCCACATCAAGCCACCAGGCCTCATTCAGAAAGACACAATGATCATTTACTCACCATTAGTAAGCAGTTTTCACAGAGGTGGCTGTTGGTGGTTTCAATAACAAAAAATGCAAGCAAAAAATGTTAACTAAAGTGAAAATCTAAAGGCTTCTTAAAAGCCAACAAACTGATACCCCCATGATCTTCTGTGGATTACAATCCCATTTTGCAAACACATCTGAAGAAATGTGCATCACAATGGATTGCAGAGGAAGACTTTCAATCCACATTCTTCACACATAAATAAACACTCAGCCATGGAAGTATATGTTATTTTCTGGCTCAAGCTAGATAATAGCATTCAATTGGGAGACATTTGAGGGCAGACAGAGCAGTGGAAATGCTGCGGGACAGTAATTCACATAGTCTTATCTACAAAGCTGCTTTAGCTGTTTGTATGCAGCATTCTGGACTGAAAGAGACTAGTTGAAGGTCAGCCTGTCAGTTTCGTCGCCAAATAGGGATCAGTATGGATGTCTCCTAGTCTACCTGGGCTTTTTAGAACAGCCATCACCGCTGTAGTGTAGCAGATGAATGCCTGGATTTCCCAAGTTCAGATTTCATCTAGAAGGTTTTGCTTCCTGCAGAAAAAGACACCAACAGACTCTCTCAGCTTCAAACTCCGTCAGTACAATTTAAATTTGAAATATGGTATTTCCTGCACACAAATGGAATGTGAACTGCTCTACAAATAAACAAAATCTTAGCATTGATTCTCCAGGGACCCTGCTCTGTAATTATATGAATGCAAAGGGGTTTTTGCAAAACACCAGAAGGATCTTTGGGTTTCTCACACACTCTGTAAATAAAGAAAATTGACCTTGCAAAAGCGGAATACAAAGCTGAAGGGGATCTTCTTTACGCCAGACGCACATTCTAAGATTTTGCATTTACATGAAGCACAATGAGAATATAGAGTCATATGTGAAAATTACAGCTGACCAAATATATCCAGTCTGGATTTTTCACTCTATCACTTCTCCAGTCTTGTGCTTCCAGTATATTTCCACATCAGTCCACAATTACATAATGTTCACATGAACATTCATTTTCTTCTCTTAATACAAACATTCTGTATGCTGTTTTGCCCAGCATATGCAATTTCTACATGTGATATTATACTTTTTGGCACGTTATTTCCATTAATATATGCATAGGTGTATATATCTCTTAATAAGAAAATCGCATCAAATAATTTGGAAAAATTTGAACACTGAAGAATAACTATGTGTTATGGCCGAGGAACTGTGAATTAGTTTCTGCATAAACACAGATTACATATATTTCTTCCCAACTATCCACCACCCATTACTCACCTCAAAACGTCCTCACCTTTTACCGGACAGAACACATGTAGATTTCAAATGGCTGTTCCTCTATTTTAACTTACAGATAATAATGAAGTGGCTCAAAGGGGCCCTTAGTATACAGGTATGTACATGAAAACTTTTGTAGATACGCTTACAATAAAAGAACCTCACAAAGGACAGCAAGAAATCCAAGCTACCTTGATATCCTCCCTTTCCATTCTTCAAGAAGAAAGACAGGTAAAGGGTCACATACACAACAAGATGACAGCTGAACATTCCTTTATTATATGGAGTCATCCTGTACAGTATTTCTAAACCCTTTCCTAGCTGAATAGCCTTTAGCAAATAGACATCTGACTGGTCAAAGTACCTCACTGACACAATACACATATATAGAATCATTGAATAACTGAGTTGGGGGTGGGGGGAGGCTTTTAGGCCATTGGGTCCAACCTCCAGTTCAATCCTTGTATTGTCAAGGGTCTGGTCAAATTTAGCTCAACCTCCTCCTCCCTCCCCCACCCCAGACATCCTGAGTGAGTGAAGGGCGCCAGAAATTATCAGCCGATGGCGAAATTAACCTCTTCTCTAAATTCCAGGAACTCTTGCCATTAAACCGTTTTTAGGAGGTTTTCATTTACACCACAAGAGAACTTTCATTACCAAGGGGGAGAGCAAGAGAGGAACTGCTACAAACTAAATTTCCACTGCATGTGGATGATTGCAATGCATACACGTCCAACACCACCAGTAGCATCACACTCCCGGAGGCAACACGTGTGGGACACATCATGGCCCAACAGCTCCTAGTCTGGGCTGGGGTCCCTTTTTCCCTCTTAGCCCCTGACTCTACCTGACAATCTGGAAAAGATTCATAATCCCCATGATTGAAATAGCCCTGGTGGTGCAGCAGTGGTTAAGCTGCTGCACTGCAGCCAAAAAGTTGTGAGCTCGATCCTGAGAGGACAGGGATAAGGTTGATTAAACCATCCATCCTTTCAAGGTTGGTAAAATGAGGACCCAGCATGTTTAGGGATGTAACTAGTGGACTGCCAGTTAACTAGTGAACTGCCCAGAGAGTGTACTAAGTTCTATGGGGCTTAGTGCAACTGCTATTGCTAAATAGACCCCCACCCCTTTCTCTCTCTCTCTCCCTTGACTTCCTCTTTTATCCCTTCAGTATAGATAGATAAATCTTTGTCATTGTCCTGCACAGAACAAAGAGATTGGGGGGGGGACACTTATCAACTCAACAAAACCTAAACAAAATACAACTATACAAAATTATCAACTTATACCTACCCCACATATACACATTTAACCCCTAAAAAGCTCCAAAACTCTAAGGCTCTAAAAACTCTAAAACCCAGCATCAAGGGAGATACAATTTATAGAAAGTACTATTAGTATAGTATAGATAGAGAGTATCACCCAACACTACTAACCCCCAGAGAGAGAGACGGCATACAAACCATTAAATAAACATCAGCAACTTAATACAACAAAAAACGAAATAAATACCTGATGGCATCTCAGGGCAAGGAAGCACAAATCTAACTAGTTCAGAAAGTAAACAAAACAAAACAAAAAGACAATAAAATTGTGCCACCTTAAAGACTAACTGTTGTATTTTAATGGATGAAGTCTACTTTGTCAGACATAAGATGCCATGAAGTCTCACTAATTATGTCTGACAAAGTGGACTTGATCCACAAAAAATAACATTAAAATACAGCAGTTAGTCTTTAAGGTGACACTTTTTTGTCTTTTTATTTAATTTACTCTATTTACTCTCTGATATGGTTATATAGACTAAACACTTTAAAAAAAAGGCTAACCAGCCTAACCTATTGGCAAAGGTATGACATTCATAAAGGCTTCCTTGAAGAGGAAAGTTTTATGCTGTTCTTTTTTCAAATGTCCATTAAAAATGTTACCCTCCGTCGAACCTTTATGTCACACTCAGACCAATGAGATCCTGCGGATTACAAAAGATTTGCCAACGGGGTGGGGTGGGGGCAGTGAAGAAGCAGGAGATGTTCAAAATCAAAATAATGGGAGGCCGGTTTGTTTTTTACGAGATGGGCAGAACAAACTCTTTGGCATAGGTGCAAAAGGAAGCCAAGCCCCATGAAACTCAAGAGCAGGGGCTCCCCAAACATTTAGGGTCACAGGCCGGTCATGTGGTTCCACGGACCAGTCATGTGGTTCCTCCCACTGGAAGTGGAAGTAAAACGCGCCTTGCAATCTGTTTTGCAACAGGATGAGACAGATTTTTAGGCTGCCATTTTCTCTGCTTAAACTGTACGCGCACATTTTACTTCCGCTTCCAGGAGTGGCAAGGGTGTCATGAGCAGGATGCATTGTTGTTGGGGGCCGGATCTGCCCCATGGGCTGTAGTTTGGGCACCCCGGCTTAGAGTATCAAGAGAAAACAAATGGGACCGTTTTTAGTCCAAAGTGCTAGTGACATTTTGTTGTATGTATTTTATGTATGTATGTATGTATGTATGGTGTGTTTTACTTCTGCTTCCAGGAGTGGCAAGGCTGGTGTGGGCCGGATGAATTGGTGTCAGAGGCTGGATCTGGCCCACAGGTCATAGTTTAGACACCCCTGATAAAGAAGAGTGATTTCCAAATAACTGGAACCTCAACTTCCCCAGTTTATCCTACAGAAACTGGGGATCCCCAGTTCCCTCTTTCCACCCCTTGGGCAATTCCTTATTCCTTCCATCTTCTCAAAGCAGGGTTTAGGAGGAAGCGGAAAAACTCCACCCGGGGGTAAACCCTTTCCTTTTCACTGGAGAGACAAGAGTGCAAAAACGATTTCACTTTCTCCGGCGAGGGTTCAGCTCTACCACCAAGGCAGACGTCAAGCTTTTGGCACAGAGGGGAAAAGTTTTATTGTTCTCTGTGGGCCGATCTAGGCGACCTATGGTCCATTCAAGCCTCTTCCGGGCTGCTTCTGGATCACAACCACGTGGGCTCATCTGTCCAGCTCGGTTTGTTTCAGGACTCACTGCTGCCACCCCCACTAAGATTTGCCGCCTGATGAAAAAAATCCAAACTTCTGGATTATTCTCACAGCGCTGATCAAACTCCGCGACAGCTTGATCGTGGCTGTGGGAATACTCGAGAACTTTGGGATTTCATCAGTCAATCAGTTTTTTAAAAAACACTCTGTGTGTGTGTGTGTGTGTGTGTGTGTGTGTGTGTGTGTGTGTGTGTGTGTGTGTGTGTGTGTGTGTGTGTGTGTGTGTGTGTGTGTGTGTGTGTGTGTGTGTGTGTGTGTGTGTGTGTTTCTAGAAATTTAATGTGTACATTTTCTGTTGTTAACCGCCCAGAGTAGGAATCAGGGTCTACCCAGGAGAGTAGATGGGGGGGGGCAAATATTTGTTTTCAGGAGGGGCAACAATCTCTCTCTCACACACACACACACACACCACGGGGGGGGGGCCTATTAGCTCAGCGACTGATTCCACACACACCCAGCCACCCCCTGGCAATGGCCCTGGTAGGAATATTTCCTAGACGGGCGGGGTATAAATATCACAAATAAAATAAATAAAAGTGTCATCTATCTATGGATATATATAAAAGGAGTAAACAGACAACGCAACACAAGGGGGGGGAATCGATCCTTGGGGGGGGGGGGGATTACCACTTGCTTACCTTCAAGGCGAACTTCTCCCCCGTCCTCTTGTTAAAGATCTCCAAAACTTTCCCATTAATCCCCAGCCCGAGGACTTGCGAGGTGACCCGGTAATCATCCGTAATGGCGTTTCGCTTGATCGGGAGGGCAGACTTGATGTGGAACTGGGGGAACTGATGCTGCTGCTGCTGTTGTTGTTGGGCCAATTGTTGCTGTTGTTGGGGGGGAGGCGGCGGCGGCGGCGGCTGGATCGGCAGCGGGGGAGGCGGCGGCGGCGGCGGGTTGGGGAAGAGCAGGCTAGGCGGGTTCTGGTTCTGGGAGTTGGACAGCATCGCGCCCGGAGCCGAGGAGGCAGCCAAGAGCGGGTTTTCCTCCTCCCGGTCCCGGCCCGCCTTTTTTTCTCTCTTACGTCCCTCCCAAGGATGGGGAGTTTGGGGTTTATTTCCCCGGCCGCGGATCCCCTTGGCCGTCGGAGGCGGGGATCGAACTTCTTCCTTTGTCCGCGTCCCGGTGGTGGGAGAAGCTGGGCGAGAGTTGGCAAAGCCGCCGCCGCCGCCCGATGATATCGGCCTCCTCCGCCCTCTTCCCGGCTCGCTCCGGAACCCGCGGCCGCTCCTTCGGGGGAGACGCCCCGCCCCAGCAGCCCCGGCTTGGCCCCGCGGGAGGCGGACGCGGCGGCAGGAAAAGGAATCGCGCGACGAGGGAAACAGTAGCGATCGCGTCCCTTCCCCGGGTCGGCTTCCCCGGCGCTGATGATGTCAGAGCTCAGCTACGCCTTGAGTGGCTGGGGGCCCGGGGAGGGGAGGGGCCGGGGTGGGCGGGGCTTAGGCGGGGGCGGGGCCGGCCCTCTGAGAGAGTGAGTGAAACGGGAGAGTTTTTTTGTTGTTCAGTCGCACAGTCGATTCCGACCCTTTGCGACCCCATGGACCATTTCCCTCCAGGCACCTCTGTCCTCCACCATCCTCTTCCACACACTCAGCTCTGTGCCCATTGCGTCCACAATACCATCTATCCATCTCATCTTTGGACGCCCCCTTCTTCTCTTGCCCTCCACCTTTGCCAGCATCAAGGATTTCTCAAGTGAGTCCTCCCTTCTCATTTGATGTCCAAAGTACTTTAGCTTCATCTTCACTATTTGCCCCTCCAATGAACAGTCAGGGTTGATTTCCTCCAGTATTGACCTATTTGTTCTCTTTGCTGTCCAGGGGACTCACAACTCTCCTCCAACACCACATTTCAAAGGCGCCTATTCTTCTGCGTTCAGCTTTCCTAATGGTCCAGCTCTCACACCCATACGTTGCCACAGGGAATACCATTGTTTTGACTATGCGGATTTTTGTTTTCAAGGTGTTGTCTCTACTTTTCACTATATTCCCCAGGTTTCTCATAGCTTGTCTCCCCATAATCAGTCGTCTTTTTATTTCATGGCTACAGTCACCATCTGCAGTGATCTTAGATCCTGGGAAAGTAAAATCTGTCACTGCTTCTGCTTCTTCCCCATCTATTTTCCAGGGACTGATGGGACCTGTTGCCATTATCTTGGTTTTCTTGATATTAAGTCTCAAGCCAGCTTTTGCACTCCTTCAATCCAATCAAGAGATTCTTTAGGTCTTCCTCACTTTCTGCCATTAGGGTGGTATTGTTGATGTCTCTCCCAGCAATTTTGATCCCATATTGTGATTCCTCCATCCCTGTATTGTGCATTATATGCTCTGTGTATAGATTAAATAAGCACGGTGATAAAATGCAGCCTTGTCTTACTCCTTTTCCTATTCCAAACCACTGAAAACCACAGGTCAGCAGTTAGAGACCCAAATACTGTGTGATGGCGTACACTCCTGTTTTCTCTCCCAGCTCTTGCCATCCTAGCAGTTGGAAAGCTGGAAATTGCAAGTAGATAAATAGATAACCACTTCGGCAGGAAAGGTAACAGTGTTCCCTGTGCTCCAGTGTTTAGTCATTCCTGCCACATGTCCACAGAAACGTCTGCAGACAGCTGTAAATGGAGATGATCACTGCACCTAGAGTCGAACACAACTGGCTTTCAAGCAAGGGAGACCTTTAACTTTACTAACCATTTACAACTTCTTCTGTGTCTAAGCCAGACGTGAAACTGCCTAGTGTGAGAAAGATTAGCCACTATAACAATGATATTATTAATTTGTAAAGATCCCTTTTCAGCAATTAGCCCAATCTTATGGGTTGCTCACCTCTTTTCCTCCAAACCTCTGGTTGTTAGAAAACAGAAACTGCAATTCTATAAAGGGAGAAGCCACTTGCCATAGATAAAGGTAAAGGTTTCCCTTGCTCGAAAGCCAGTCATATCCGACTCTAGGGTGCAGTGCTCATCTCTGTTTCAAAGCCGAAGAGCCAACAGCACTGTCTGCTGCTGCAGACGTTTCCGTGGTCATGTGGCAGGCATGACTAGACACCGAAGCGCACTGAACGCTGTTTACCTTCCCACCGAAGTGGTCCCTATTTATCTACTTGCAATTTCTTGCTTTCGAACTGCTAGGTTGGCATGAGCTGGGACAAAGAGGGGAGCTCATTCCGTCCTGCAGTACTCGGGAATCGAACTGCTGACCTTCCGCCTCCCAGTCAGCGTCTTAGGCAATTGAGCCACTGATAGACAGAACAACTGAAATTAATAAACTAGGCTGCATTTCTATATACATGTGGGATTAAGTTCCATTTAATTTATCCAGACTCTTCTTTTCCAAATAAATATGCAGCCTCATGCTATTATGTCTGTTTTAGGAATAACGTCAGAAACACTAGTTTGTATCAGTAGAGTGCAGTGGTTAGACCAGGGGTGGCCAACCTTTTTGCTGTGGGCCTGACCTCACACCCAGAACTGCTGAGTGGGCCGGACCACACCCCCTGGAAGTGAAAGTGGGTGCATTTACGGCTGACATAAATACACCCACTTCCACGTTTACATCAGCTGTGGGCACGTTTGCGCACACGCAGGTGCAGGCGCATTTTACAGCTAAAGTAAATGCGCCCACTTCTACTTCCAGGTGTGGGAGAGATAGCGACAGGCCAGTTGGAATGGCGTCATGGGCCGAGTCTGGGCTGTAGGTTGGGAACCCCTGGGTTAGACTGTTACTTTAAGCCTCAAGAGTTCTGGATTCAGATCCCCCACCTGACCATGAAACTTTTTGGGTGACCCTAGGTCAGTAAAACACTTTTAACTGAAATATATCACAGGGTCGTTGTGAGAACAAAATGAGGAGGAGAGCCCTGTTCACTTGAGATCACTTGAAGAAAGACAGGCTATACCTGTAAATGTAATAGGGTAAATAAAGTATAACCCTACATCGAGTATGCCTATTGGAGGGGGGGGGAGGTTTCAATAAAGTTTTATGGAATAATTGAAAGAATGCAACATTAGCACTATTTTTTAAGATTGAAAGTCACTCTGTTACTTTAGGAACATAAAATATGACTATGTGCAATTTGATTTGGCATAAAATTATCACAATTTTAGAGGCTGCAGTGGCTCAGTGGTTAAGAAGCTCGTCTTGTTAGCTGGAAGGCTGGCAAATCCACAGTTCAAGACCTAGATACTGTATGATGGAATGAGTGCCCATCTCTGTCCCAGCTCCTGCCTAGCAGATCGAAAGCAAGAAATTGCAAGTAGATCAGATGAATAGATACGACTTCGGTGGGAAAAGATCTTGGGGACATTAAAGGAGACTTATTTGGGCGTTCCCTGAGCGGAGTTTCTCCCGCAAAAATCCTTTCAACCCAGAATAATTTGTGACACAAAACTATTATCACAATTTTTATTTTAAAAATACAGTGTATTCAAACTTAATTTTTTATTTTATTTATAATTGTAACAAATGAAGCTACAATCTCCTGAACTGTATGGATAGAACTTCTTCGGTTTTGCTATCTTATGTGGAGCAGACATTAGTAACAAAAATATTGTTTAGTATTTCCTCTCCACAGTATCAAATAGACATACAGTACTGCATAGTATCCTTTCCCATAAAAAGAATTGAAGGGGGGAAAGTGTGTGGAAGGGACTTAGAAGTCATAAAAGTTTGGAAATAACGGATGGAAAATATGAAAATTCGAAGGAATAATAGTTAAGGTTCTAGGTGGAGGGTGCAGGTGGTTACGTACTTTAAAATTAATGTGTTTAAATAAGATTATAAACAAAAATAATTCAAAAGGGTCAGATTATACAATATTGTAGTTACTAGGGGAAAGTCCATGTGGTGTATTTTTATTAATTTTGTTTTGTATTAGGTGTTCATGTGATTGTTTTAGTAAGTTTTGTATGGTTTTTTTAAATAAAAAAATGATGTGGGGAAAAAAGATTCAATTGATAGGCATGAAATTTAACCAGACTCATTTTCTGAGCTATATTGTACATCGATTTTCGAAATGATTTAGAGAATATGCAAGCACCTTTTATTCATAATGCTAAAATAAAACATTAATCAATGTTATTTTTCTTAGAAAAAAGAAAACAAAAATGGCTTTAGGGGGAAAAGCAGGGAGAAAACCCACTTTTTTCTGAATCTCTGGGGTTTTTCCAGGCCTTCACATCTCTAGGTATTTTGTCTCCCACCAAGCAGTCTTAAATCTTCCTTCTTCACAGGAAAAGAAAGATCAGAGTGAATGTTGGGGTATTCTCTAGGAAAGGGGTGGCCTGCTAGGTCAGGGATTCTCAACCTTTTCACAGTGTGGGCCGGACCATGCCCCCCCAGACAGCTGAGCGGGCTGGTCACATGGTTCCTCCCACCATAAATGCTGTGTAAAATGCATCTGCAGCTGTTGTAAACAAATTTATGACAGCCGCAGGTGCATTTATGGCAGCGTTTATGGCAGGCACAGGTGTGTTTATGCATACATGGACACATTTTATGGCTGTCATAAATGCATCCACTTCTGCTTCCGGTAGTGGCTAGGGGAGCGGTGGACCACATGAAATGGTGCCACGGGTCGGGGCAGACCACAGCCCATAGGTTGGCCACCCCTGCTCTAGATGTTGGACTGCAACTCTCTTCAGCCCTGTACAGTGCAGCTAATATTGAGGAAAGACAGGACCTATAATTCAACATTTGGAGAACATATGCGGGAATATCCTTCCAGTACACTGAACATCTAATAATACAGCTAGGCCTTGTTGTTATTCTGTGTCATCAAGTTGCCTCTGACCTTTGGTGATCCCATGAATGCATGTCCTTCAAAATCAACAGTTCTGATGCAAATTCTTGAGTCTAGCAATACAAAATGTAAATTTTCCCAAGCTTTGTAACATAACAAAATTATGCAATCATCCTTCTACAAGACAGCAATATAACAATACCAAGGATGCCACTGCATCACAACCTAGTCAAAAAATGGTACAGTACGTGCAAACAATTACTCTTTGAAGCAATGCCTCTGAGATTTGGATTCAGGACACCCAGTGTGCATAAAATATTATCACATTGAACATATAAAATAAGCAGGATAAGGAGAGATGGCTGAGTCAGTACAGAAAGATTATGGAAATGTCCTCAACACCAAGCATGTCAATGAAGAAAATACTTATGTTTGATACAGAAAATGCCAGTAATGAGATAGAGTGAAAGAATAAAAGAGCATACATTTACCATGTTTTTGGTGGGCAACCAAGGAAGAGTTTTCCTAGCTGTGAGGGTAAGACAGCCATTTTTATTTTTATTTAATTTGTGTTCATGGAAATGAACACAGTACCAGTTCCGGAGATGTTCTGTTACTCTTCATGATGGACCTGAGCATGAAAATAACCTTTAGAAAAGGAGTGCCCAAACTTTTTGTGCCACGGACTGGTCACGTGGTTCAGCGGGCCAGTCATGTAGTTCCTCCCACCAGAAGCAGAAGTAAAACACGCCTTGCAATCTGTTTTGCAACAGGATGAGATAGATTTTAAGCTGCCACTTTCTCTGCTTAAACCAGGGGTGCCCAAACTATGGCCCATGGGCCAGATCTGGCTCCTGACACCAATTCATCCAAACCATGCCACCCTTGTTGCTTCCAGAAGTGGAAGTAAAATGTGGGCACATTTCACTTCTTTTTCCTGGAGTGACGAGGGCAGCGCAGGCTGGATGAATTTGTATCAGGGGCCAGATCCAGCCCACAGGCCATAGTTTGGGCTCCCCTGCTTTAGAATCTATCTAAGACAAAAGCAATGGGGTTGAATGACCCCCTAAGCTCTTTCAATACAATTCCTCGCATATGCACAGAGGACATGTTAGCATAACACCTCACATCCACTGCCAATCAAAGGTAGAAGACAAAAGAGAAGCAACCTTCTACCTTTAGGTGGGAGCAGTAGGGTTTCCACATGGGGCCAAGGAAAGAGAGACACAGGGCTTGTTTGTCTGGCAGTGGCAACCAAGGAGTGTGTTGGCGGCAGCAGGAAGCTCTCCCCAGCCAGCAAAGATGCCCCTATCACTGCTTCTACCATCCTACAGGACAACCATGTCCTGCAGAAGAGAAGGATCTCTCTCACTCTGACTAACTGCAGAGGAAGCCCTATTTGCAATTTCAAATAGGCTACCATTTTAAACTGCAGTGAGGTTTGCTTTGTATGCAGCAAAAGAAGCCACTACACACTCAACTTGGTTTTAACTTACCATGTAGATTTGGCCTCATACTGTGTTAGAATGAGAAAAATAAAGGTAGATATATGAGGAGAAAGGTTGGACAATATATTAGGGACCGACCACAATGCTTCAGAATAATACAGGTTTATGGCTTCTTCAGAATACTTCATCATGCTAGGTGGTACAAGAAACAGAGGGATGAGGGGAAAAGAGAAAGCCAAAAATCAGGCATAATGTGACTGTGGGATCTGTGGCTAGAATCAAGATCAGAATGAAGGCTATATTACAACAGTCAGTTTTGAAGAGTTTCCCAGGCACAAGGGATTTTGTTTCTCTTTGTGTGGATTTTTTTTAAAAAAATCATGGATATGATCAAGATTAAATGCCTGTCATATGCAGCAAAAGAATGCAGATTCTCAGGAGTGTGGCTGAGAACAGAAAATTAATGAGATAAAAAAGAGTAATCAATTGGCACCAGAAGTCGCATCCTCTTCCCTGCCAGAGGATAATTATCTACTGTAGATTAGAACTAGATCAATAAATAATAGAGAGGAGTTTTGTGAGCTTCAGGTTTGAGCTGAGAGGTGGCAATGTTCAGCAAGAGAGCTCTTCCTGCTGTGATAGAAATACTTCTCATTTCAAGCCATTATCCTCTACTCAAATTAGGTTATTTCATCCCAGATTTCTGCCCTTCGTATCCATGGACACATCAATATGTGAAGAAGGAAGGATCTGTATCACACTTCTGGGTTTGCTCTTTAAACAAACACTGATCTTATAAATACCGAACTAAGTAGTTACACAATTTAACATGCTGTAATAATATTGATATTTGATGAAATATGTGTAATTTTTTGGATAAGGCTGCCTTAGATACCGGTCAGGCAAGAAGGTAAATAGAACAGGTCAGAATTTATTTGCACAGAAGTGAATTTATGCCAATATAATCTCACATTTGCATAGATACAAATTTCTATCAACATGTCCCTCAAAAGGCTCTTCTCACATTCCAAGATTATTTCATTCATTTGTTCAAATGCTTCCAAAATGCTGTTGGTATGAGGCACTGATGTCATGTAAAATACAACCTTGAGACAATCATCGACAGCAGTTTAATCTGCTTGGCGGTACGTATATGACTTTTCTTTGCCTATTTCACTGCCATTCAGTAAAGAGAAAATTGTGGTTAAAAAACAGTTTGCAAATTGCATTGCAGTTTTAGGCCTTACTAAATCCCATCTGGGCACACCCCAAAATTGCCCCAAAGGAATATACAGATAATCATGTAATGTGAGCAAAAATACTATCAAAAATCATAAGCCCTGCCAGCCAAACAAAATGTATCACATACTCATGCTGAAAGATCAGATATACTTGCAATTAGCATTAATGTTGTATAATTGACAGAACAACTCTTAGAAACTGATTGTACTTGGAGACAGCCTGAGAACCAGGATTCTATTGGTGGTGTACAGTATGTTGTACAAAATAATGGCTCCAGAGTCCAGGCTGCACATAATAGAATGTCTGACACTGTGAGTCTATCCATCTCTCAGCCTCAGGCCAACATCATCCCAGGTCCTGAGATTTCAGGACCTAAACTTGAGACCAAGTTGGGAGAAATTTACAGACTAAAGGTTCCAATCAGTGGTAGGCATCAGCAGGTTCGCACCCGTTCACCAGAACCAGTAGCAGAAATTCTGGCTGGCCCTACACATCCAAGTTTTGAAATAAAGTAGTCCTAATTTGGGTGCAACACAGGGCTTTCCCCTGGCCACGCCCACCATACCACGGCCACAGTGTGGTAGTAAATTTTTTGAGAGCCCACCACTGGTTACAATGCACAGTAGTGCTAAAAACAAAAGAGATACCATCTTCTAAGCCTAAGGTGGGACAAAAAAATAAATTGGGTCTGCTGGGTGATCTGTAGTGTGTCAGGATGAACTTCAAACCAAATCAGGGTTGACAGGT
The DNA here is from genome assembly GCA_035047345.1 of Bradypodion ventrale. Taxonomy (NCBI): domain Eukaryota; kingdom Metazoa; phylum Chordata; class Lepidosauria; order Squamata; family Chamaeleonidae; genus Bradypodion; species Bradypodion ventrale. The sequence goes on from JAWDJE010000004.1 coordinate 62,557,343, forward strand.
CAGCCACATCTCTTTGGCTGACATTTCAAGGACAATACCTCACAAACATAGTTTGGCATGCAAGAACAGAAAGTGAATTCAAATATTATACTTCCATTGCAGCATTTTGCCTTGCTTTTCCTCTCAGCATACATACATTATTTCTGTATTGTATGCTTCATAGTGAAATGTGTATTCCACTTTCCCATATCTGAAATGGAACTCAAAATGTCTAAACTTTTGGGAGGTGGGTTACAAGAACACAGTCCTCTGGCTCAAGCTGTTCTGCTAACAAAAGCATAATCCTTTGGAATTCTAAACCACAGCTGACCCAGGTGTTGAGTCCAAATGTTATATTGCTTTTTTAAAATAAAAATTTTATTACATTTTTCAAACATATACAAAAATACAAAGCAATACATCATAAAAAAGACATATAATACACAAAAATAACTAACATACCAGATAATTAATCTAATACATTTTTATATCTATCTTTATATTTCAAATGTTATATTGCTTTAAATACTGCAATCGCCATTAAGTCTTTGCTGTAACAGCACACAGTTTTCTGTAAGGCGCCACATTCATATGTTATCAATGTACTCTGATTGGTTAACACAGGTTTCGTGCATTAGCAAAAGCCCGGGCAAATGTATGACTGTAACTGCCATTAGCTGTGTATATAAGTTGCTACCTCGTCCCCTTATTCCCCAGTCCAAATTGTCCTGCAGCAGAATCTGAGCTGATAATAAATCACTAATGTTAACCCCCAACTTGTAGTCGCGTTGCTAATTACCTTCGGGCTCAACACCAGGGCAGCAGCAAAGTAAATAGCATCTGGAGGGCAAAGCAAAGGGATGCCATTTTGGCAGTCCAGGGATGGAACACTCTAGGTTTCATGGTTGCTGCTGCAATCAACTAGAGCAGTGAGATGTGGAAGGCAACAGAAAGCAATCACATGGTATCTTTGAAGTATACTCGTCACTCCTGGTCAGACATTCCCACCTAGTCTTCCCTCTCTAACCACGAGGGTGCTAAGAAATTCTGAACTGAAAGATAAAATAAGACTTTGGAATGTATACAGAATGTAAGCGGCAGGAAAAAATGTTCAGTACAGTAAAAGGAACAAATAAAATGAAGATTGAGATCCTTGACGTAGGTGATGTTAATTAGCCAGATAAACATAGAGAAAAGGTCTACTGTGTTTAATTTGGGTAGTAATGACATACAACACTGGTTTGGAACTGTAGCATTAGGGCACCTAGAAACAGAAGTTTGTTCCTCCCTATTTATTTTTTAGATGTGTCCCTTAAACAAAGATCTTACCTGGATAGCTATCCATGCAGCCCTATTTTTCTTCTTCCTAAGGTAATCTCCTTAAGAAATGGATCAAAAATATTTCCAAAATTTTAAAGAAATTCCTGAAGAAATCCTTTATAGCCCTTTAAAAACCATCAAAATGATAGTTGCTGTTTCCCCTCTTTGTTTTAATAGCTCTAAATTGAAAATTTCTAATATTAGTAGACACCCACTGGTTGAAATCATGTTGCTTAGTGTAGTGAATCAATGGGGATTTGGTATGTCAACTATTCCATATTCAAATAGGACTACTTAGTTGTGACATACTAGGTTAAACAACAAATACTAGTTTTTTTCTTGCAAAGATACACACAGAAACCATAGTCAGGGTTGTTATTTTAAAATGATATACTGTTTTGTACAAAAAGAGAAAGCCCAACTTGCAGTCTGTAGCCTAACAATCTTTAGAAAAAGGAAGACAGGAACATAAGGAAATGGGAAAGAATGGTAGAATCGAATTATCTTTTGCACAGTTTTTTAGAGTAAGTCCACGCTTCCCTGTTTATGTGACCGGATTTTGATGAGGCAATGCAATTTCTTATTTGCCTGTGAGCTTTTCACAGCACAAGAACCAGGATCAGATAGAATGGGGAGCTATCTTTCGGCAACAGTCTCATTGATTAACTATCAAAGGGATTAAATCTATCAGTTGCCAGGCAAAATTTTATATATAAATTACAAAACCTTTGTTGCAAAATCAATGTTTTCTGGCCAGTAGTTCCTGCAGTCTGCAAGCAGCAAGCGCTTATTACCCATTTCCAGCTTTGTATGTAGTTAAAGGGTTTGTAGTAAATCACTGTTTCTCCCACCAAGAAACCTCACAGCAAAAGTACACAGCTTCTTAGATAATTTTTGTTCTAGATGAGCTATTTTCCTGGCCCCTTTGCCCTATTTGTCATGGGATATGTTTGTGATTGCTTCTTAAATGGCCAGTCATGATAGAGAGCAAATAATATTTTAATGCAGCAGTCATCACATGAAATAGAATTAAGAATTGTCTTCCCTTACTAAATCTGCCTTTCTCAGATCAGGTACAGAGCTGAAATGTGAATGTATGGGGATATTTAGGTGCTCACTGCTAAATACGATGTCCTTGAAAGAAGTCAACAAACTAATACAGAATGTTGCCTTAAACGAGTTCAAGCCATTGGCTCATTTGATTCAGTATCAGTCACACCAACTGCCAGTAACTCTCCTGGCCTGAACCTGAGCTCTTCTATGTGTAACATGTGTGTAGTACTACTACAGAGCTAGAGCCTTCTTCCTTCCTTGTCAGATCTCAGAGCACTGGCTGGAGTCTCAGGAAAATTATGAAGCTTGTTGTTGTTGTTGTTGTTGTTGTTGTTGTTGTTGTTGTTGTTGTTGTTGTTGTTGTTGTTGTTGTTGTTGTTGTTGTTGTTGTTGTTGTTGTTGTTGTTGTTGTTAATCAATAAGGAAGAAATTTATCAAGATAAGCAACACTGGAAGAGCAGCGGGTTTGGAATTTCAGAAGGCTTTTCAGGATGAATTCTCAGGACTCTTGATGGGGAGATGAAGTTTTGCTAAGATGGAGAAGGTACTTTGGGGTTGTTGTTTTCTACGTCCAGCTCAAACCCTGAACTGCCAAAATGAAGCCACTTTCTTGGCTTTGTCATTGGCCAAAATTAAATCTTCATCGATACCTGTTTCTGGTAGTAATCAGCAGACCAGTAAATGAGCCAGATTCTGTATCTCTCCACATTCACACAGAATGTTGTTGTCCACCAGCAGCCCCCATTTGAGAATGTTGGTCTTATATTTAGGCACTCTGCCCCTCAACCTGTTCAGGGTCCTCCAAGTGACATAGGGGAGGTTGGGTTCCTCATCCATATCTTCCTTTAATATAATTCTTTTTCCAGTGAGCTCCTTCCTCCATCTTCTAATTTGATTTTGCTCTTGTGTACCCTCAAGAGTGTTTGTTCTTGCCATAAAGCTCTTCCTGGATCTGAGCTGGCGGACTCAGTAAAATTCAAGTTTTGGGGTTATGTAATCTAGTAGCCGTACCAACTAGAAGATGTGAGAAATAACTTTTCCAAGAACAGAATCCAAGTATTTCAACAAAGGTAGTCTTCTAACTGTAAACAGTAATTGTGGCCTTCCAACTACTAAAATGAAAGAAAAGAAACTTCACCAAGATTTGGGCTGCCCATGTATGGCTACAGTGATGATAACTGAAAGGTAGCTATTTCATCTGTAAGCAGATCTTGGAAATGGTATAGGCTGAATGTATTTTGTTTTGGTTCACTTCACTTATGACAGCTTCCAGAATCTCCTGTTTGCTATGCTGGTCAGAGCAAGTCTCAGAGCTGTACTGCCAATAAGGATTTTTTTTCTTAGCCCTAATCTCATTTTTCAAGCTCTGCTACTGTAAAATCCTCCTGCTCTACCTCTGGAACTGAGGCTTCTCAAACTGAGATTGAAGATGTTTTATAAGGACAAATTTGCTTAGGGGATTTACACAGGAAAAAAGGTGTATGCTTTGTAATACTGTTTTCAGCACATGACAATGACAACACTCGGGATTTATTCATGGTGAAAATGACACATTAGGTGACCAAGTCTGTCATGAGAGCACAGTGAGCTCATTAAAAAATGGCTTTAGAAATGCCTCACAGACCTGTTGTATTTTGCAAACTGTGAATTAGCACAGGAGCCAAAATACAGTCCACTTGGGAGGAGATAGGCCTCAAAGGGATGAGATGAAGCTTCTCTTTCAAACTATGAACTGCCATCAGCTTTATTCTGTTGAATGATAGGCCCATTCTCATCCTTGTTAAAACAGTGGTCATCTCTTTTTCTGTCATATTTTTGTCTAAACCAGGGGTCCCCAACCTTTTCAAGCCGTGGGCTGGGTCACACTCTCTCAGTCAGCTTCGAGGGCCGGATGGCCATTTTTCACTGCTTGCATGATGGGGTGGCCGTTTTGTCCCAACGGCTTCAAAGATGTGGCCATTTTGTTTCTCGAATGCCCTTGGAGAGGTGGGGGGCCACATGAAATGGTGCCATGGGCCAGATTTGGCCCATGGGCATTAGGTTTGCAAACCCCTGGTCTAAACCACTCTCTTTAAGCTGCTCCTGGATTCATAAAAGGAAACCCCCTCAAATTCCTCTATTTTCATGATATATTTATGATAATCTAAAAATGGATGAGTAGGAGACAGCAAATAGAGTGTGGGAAATGATTAAGAGCACTTCCTCGGTACTCTTCCAACTCCTCCTCTTTTTCCTTCCTCTCCTTCTGCAACCAATGCCAATCGTATGTTATCATAGCTATTTTTAATTTACTGTATCTATAACACCTATATACGGTGACCATATTGTATTATGTCCAAACCAGTCTCCAGGTAAGTTGTTATTTTTACTATAATTCATTTACCGTTTATTTTACCTTATTTGTTATTACAGATTTACTTTGTTATTTTGGTGTTGTTGTGTTTTTGTTTTTGTTTTAAACTGAGCTCAAGTATATTTAGCTCTCCTCTCCTCCCCACAATGTTGTGAGGTAGGTAAAACTCACATATCTGTTCCTGTCCCATGGTCACTTATTGAATTTTAGTAGATGGGTCAACATTTGAACCAACATTTCCTGAGTCATAATTCTGTCTACTGTATCCCTGGTGGCCAACCTTGGCACTCCAGGTGTTCTTGGACTTTAATTCTCAGAAGCCCAAGTTAGTACATATGCTGATTATGGCTTCTGGGAATTGAAGTCCAAGAACAGCTGGAGAGCAAAGGTTCACCATCACTCTACTGTATCATATGATTTTCAATAATCTTGGATGATCGGAAATAAAAACCTGTATTTTCCATTTCTCATTATGCACATGAAATATTCTAGCTCTGTACATGTTTATGCATTATAATGATATTCTGATCTTTATTTAATAGCTTTGGTACTTTTTAATTGGCCACCAGGAGTATGAATTTTTGTTTTTTTGGGTAGAGTGCCACCTCACAGAATTCTCCTAGAATCCTGGCCATTTCAGCCCACAAACATGCACTTGCAACACCTGTGTTTCACTCACCTGGATCAGGGCCTACCTTTGAGGATGCATGGCCTTCTCCAAACTTTGTTTCTGGTTGTTAAAGCTACTGTAGTTGTTTCTAAGAGTCATAGATCTCTAGGAGGTTCCCTCTGTAGAGCCTAATGAAGGAGTTCTCAACATTTTAAAGCAGGGGGTCGGGTCACGCTCCATCAGACAGCTTTTGTGGCCGGATGGCCATGTCCCCCTTCCTCCACCACATGGCACTTCTTGGTGTGGTGGAGGTGGAGGTGGACCACATGAAATGGTGCCACAGGCCACACCCGGCCCACGGGCTGCAGGTTGAGAATCCCTGGCCTAATGGATATGAGACTATGATTCCCAGAAAACACGGAGGCAACTTCCTTTTTTAACAATAAAGCAAAGCAATCACACTTATATACTGCCCCATATGCTTAGTGCATTCTCTGGGTGGTTGACAAGTTAATTAGCATATTGCCCCAGAATAACAGGAAAAAAGCCAAAGAAAGTGAAGTGAGCAAAATGTGTTTTGGGGATGAAACTCCAAGAATTTTTCATGAAGAATTCTTGACAACCCCTAGAAATTGCAGTTGAAAATACAAAAATGCACACACCATTGATCACTGCCTCAGTCTGTGAAATTCTAAGCAGCATCAGATAAATCTACATTTCAGATGTCTTTTTTTGATGGTAGCCTGTAGTAGAAACCCATTATTCCAGCACCACTATGCCAATTAAAATGTGAATGGCCCTGGTAGAAAAACGTTAGGCCACCTGTTCACCTATTCTGTGTCTAACAGTAATAAGTAAACGAATGGTAAAATATTTGCAGGTATGTACTGTACTGTATTTCGTCCTTTGTAGCAGATGTTGTTTTATATAGCTGTTCACTAGATGGCGCCAAATAGCAAAGGAAAAGGTGATTTAGAACTGAAACCACTAAATTAGTAGTTTCACATTAGAATGCAATAAAAATCCAAAATAAAGGAACCTAAATATATGTGACTTCATACAGATATCTAGATATGATATGATATGCAATTTATTTTCTGCTATGTGTACATCCAAGTCGATATTCACAGTTAATCATGTTTGATAGCCTTATTCAAACAGTGAGACAAGAGAATGAAATGGAAAAAGATGTTTCATATGTACAAGCAAACTTTACGTAATTTTACAATAAAGAAGCAAATATTTGTATAGGAACTACTATCAAATGATTACTTCTCTGAGCTGTTTTGATAGGAGTTCTCCAGGAATAGGTTTCCTTCACATAGTCACTAAATAAAACATTTTGGTTCCTGCTGTTTTTATATTTTCATAAGTAAGTAAGTAAGTAGGCATTTACAAAGAGGCTTCCTTAAAATGTTGTCCCTTTGTGTAATGAGAAACACCTCAATGCCCAAAACTTTATGTAAAATATCACTAGCAATTTGGACTAAAACTGTCCTATTTGCATACCTGTCAACCTTCCCGATTTGGCCGGGATTACCCCGTAAATTGACGTCGATTAACGTCATAACCCGGCCCCCAATGCCAAAACCCCATAATTTGACAGCGGGGGAAATGCTTTCCGTGCATGTGCGGAAGGGTTTTACCCCATCCATGCATACGTGGAAGCGCTACGTCACTTGCGTAAGGGCTGCGCAAGCGGCGTAGCACTTCCGCGCATGCGTGGAAGGGGTAAAACCTTTCCACGCATGCGTGGAACGCAACCTGCACACAAGCGATGTGCACAGGTCCCGTTTTTCCGGAGCCGCGGGTTAACAGGTATGCCCATTTGTTTTCTCCTGAGACTCTAAACTCACCTGTGTTTCATATGTGTATATCTGCATTCTCAACTGTGGAGTCTTAAAGCATCACTGGCTTTAATACTCCACAGATCTAATCTGTTCCTTCTTTAGACACCTATGTCATTGACACTCTGAGTCTAAACTGAAAGATATGTTGATTGGTAACATATGCAGAGGATAACTGGACCTTTTAGCTTTGTTTCTGAAGGTTTGTCACTTGCTACATCTAAGGTCCTACCTGATTGCCTAATGGATTTCTTGAACACTTTGCAAATACAGGACATATCAAGGCAGATTCTATCAAGCTGGTAAGGCTTTAAGCTGGTGCTACATTTGCCATTTGAGGACCAGACTCGCTAAATATACTGTAGTGAGATTTCCCATCAGAAGGTTAGGTAAAGGTAAAGGTTTCCCTTGCTTGAAAGCCAGGATTCAATGCTCATCTCTGTTTTGAAGCTGAAGAGCCAGCGCTGTCTGCTTCTGCAGACTTTTCCATGGTCATGTGGCAAGAATGACTAGACACCGGAGTGCACGGAGTGCTGTTACCTTCCCACCGAAGTGGTCCCTATTTATCTACTTGCAATTTCTTGCTTTCAAACTGCTAGGTTGGCAGGAGCTGGAATTCATTGACCAACGCAACAATGAATGCCATGGTTTGCGTTAGGAAAGGGGCTACTGGCTTTGAATCAATGAAATCATGGAAGCTGAAAGTATTCAGAGTACAAATTACAGATGTATTAATTTTACAGAATATTGTTTGAATTAGCCCTGAGACAATGTATAAAGGCAACACAGAGACCATTTGATTAATCTCAGTGAAGTTAGCCTTAGTCAACACAATCAAAGGGGGAAAGCTGAAAAATAAGGAACATCAGCAACAACAAAAAGTTTCCATGGTGAATTCAAAAATGTATATCAGCTGCTTAACTTCTTCTTTTGTTAAAGGGGTTTTCCACAGGCCAAGAAGACATAATTTCCCATAACCAAGTTACACAATTTACAGAGAAAGCAAGGCAAGGTATAGAATTTACACTGGGGAGTGAAAGAACAGAGGCTGGAGGTTGATGCCATTTTTCTTGCTCTGCAACACATTTTGCCCAGATTTGGGTCCATTTATGGAGACCCAGAGAAACCTAGCAGCACCCTGAGACTTTATCTGGCATTTAGAAACCAGGCAGTCATAATTCTGGCTTATAAGACTGGCTCTGTCATCAAGGATGCCACATCCTTGTGTCTGTAAGAGATGAGCAGAACTGAGAAGACATTTTAGAGATCACTTAACCATAGGGTCATTATGAGTAAGAGTCAATTTGACAGCACAGATCAATTACCATCCCTTAGGAAGAGAGAACTGGCCAAGCAGCAGATTCAGGGTGTCATGAAAAGGGAGAAAATTAATGAATTTTGAATCTGTAAAATGTGACTGCCAGAGATGAGAAGAGATGCTTGTGAGATTTTGTGTCTCATTATGCCAAAAAGAACTGACTAACAAAATAAACTACTTTTGCTGTGCACCTTGACTTAGAAGGTAGGAAAATGCTATTTGGTGTTCTTGCTCAGGCAGCAAAAATTCATGAGGAGGCCCTTACTAAATATGCACACACCATATTTCAGCAGAAAAAAAACTCCTTTCCTATCTGTGTGGCAGAGTGAGATAGTATCCATGTAAAACCATCAGGAAAAGATATTGATTAAAAAAAACAGTAGATTACCCACTCCATTTTCTTCTCCAGTGATATTTAAAAGGTTGTAATTTGGCACATCAGCCCCAAGAGGGCAACATTGCTTCAACTGGTTAATACAAAATCTGTTATTGACTGCAACTCGCATCCAATAATTTGTTTAAGGTGGATCCCAGCTTGCCATAAAGTGACCCACACACTATGATCACAGAGCCATCTCCTGCGGCACATATGAAATAAGACATGCAGGATTTAACACCAGAACTGCAATAGACTGTCGCAGCCTTGAAGATATTATTAAGGCGTGCCTTCACAAGTAGTCCATCTAGCATGGCCTCTTCTGTCTCCATGACCACTAGGAATCAAAGTTCCTCCTCCGCTCATTTTGCTGTTGGGCCCAATATGATGGTTTCCAGTGGCATTTCCTCCACTGAGGGGGACCATCACCCCACCTAAAGGGGCTGATCTGCCTGTAGCCATTGACTCCTTTAGGGAAGTTACACTGCTATAAGAAAATATGAAATCTTGCACTGTGGCTTCATGAAATTGCAGTAGAAATATATTCTATTGCATACTTGCATGCCATTATTTGATATAAGCTCTAGAGTAGACTGAACATGGACCTTGTAGATAGCAATTCCTTCATGAGATCTTTCCTTCAGTTAGATTTCCCTAACATCTATAGTGACCATTAATGTGGGTGTATGAGGGACTTTGGTGTGTCCATTCTAGCGCTGTCCACTTCTGGCATGGCACGAATGTGTGGCAAAATCTGTCTAACACACCCTACTGCAGCTGTCTAATTTGCAGCATTTCATGACAGGGCAACAGCTGGATGTGGCTGAACGGCATGCAAAGCAGCACAATACCCTTGTTACTCTCTCATAGCAATTGGGAATGGACAAAGCTATAAATGACTATGCTTTGACATAATATTTGGTCTCAAGAAGACCTTTCCTTAATGCGCAGTTAAGACTAGAACTTTAAAAAACACTTATATTTTGAAAAGACAAAATTCCGCTTAAAGACTCAACTGTTTATGTGTACTCACATAGTGGAGTCTAGTATACCTATTTAATACAATGGAAATGAGAAATAATGGCCAGAGGTAAGCAAAAATATACATGAAGTTCACTAATGGTTAGTTTGTTTCTTTGTTTAATTACATTTTAGACCACTTAGCATTAAAGTCACCTACCATCTCTAACAAAAAATGAAACAATAAAACACTTAAAATGTTCAATCTTTTAAAAAGCATATAATATAAAATGTTTAAAAAGGAGAGAATTGCTTTATATCATGAGAGATCAACCTATATTTCTTAGACAAATTTTCCATTGTTGTTTGAATATCTTCCCTCTCCCTGCCTGCTCACACACCATACTGCTACCCAGTGTCTAAGATACATTACACAAGAATACTAAAATTCAATTAAATCTGACTAAATGGTCACAGTCTCCTCCCCTCTGAGGAACTAAGTAGAGGGGTTTCACTCTCTACCCATTATAAACATGTGTGCAGATTTCAATTAGTAGAATCTATTGCTTCCTTACCATCACCTCCCATCGAGAGAGAGAAATGGATGGCTTTTATTTCAACTTTTACATATGGTTGTCAATCAATGAAAGTGTTTTTACTCAGCATGCAATACATTTCATTATTAACATCTAGAATTAATACATTGTAGGGAGAGAGAAATTATTATGTGGATTAAGGTAAAGAGAGGTAAGAAGACTGACTGCATGTACACAGATTATTTCTCACTGCATTAGTCGTTCATGCTTAACATATTAGGTAAAGGTCTCTGTGTTTGAAAGCCTGTCATATCCAACTCTAGGGTTCGGTGCTCATCTCCACTCATAGCCAAAGAGCCAGTGCTGTCTGCATCTGTAGATGTTTCCAAGGTCATATGGCAGGCATGACTAGACACCGAAGTGCATGGAATGCTGTTCACCTCCCCAACAAAGTGGTACCTCTTTATCTACTTGCAATTTCTTGCTTTCAAGCTGCTGATTGGCAGGAGCTGGGACAGAGACAGGAGGTCACTCTGTCATGCAGCACTCGGGTCTTGAATGCCTGACCTGCCAACCTTCCTGTCATTAAGTCTAGCATCTTAACCACTACGCCACCGCAGTCCCCTGTAATATGTTTATTACACACCTCTAAATAATGGTGTTTCCTGCTTTTAGTGCAAGGAAAAGTGAGTGGAAGATATACCATTAATCCCATTGATGTCCTTAAATCAGTGAGAGAACTAGATTTCTGTAATGAACATGAGAGGCAGGTGTTGTTTTTAATTCATTTCTTTTTCTGTCTAAATGAAGAGCCAGGCAATTAATTCCTGGCTCTTCATTTAGACAGAAAAAGAAATGAATTAAAAACAACACCTATTGAAACAGGAAACCTTCATTTCAGAATCTTTGCCTCTTACGCATTTCTTTCCTTTCCTTTTCATTGAGTTTTTGGCAACAAATTGCTCCAATGCTGGATGGGAACTCTATCTTTTCATAGTGTGTGTGTGTGTGTGTGTGTGCGCGCGCACGCACGCACGCACGCACGCATGCACAAAGGGGGGAGGGAAGAGCCCATTTTCATTTTCCTAGCCAGCAGAAGAGTGCAGCAGTTCACAACAGTACCTTTGGAAATCTCTTCCTCATTAATCTATCCAATTTAGTGTTCAGCAGTATATTTTGTGTAGCATACCTTGAAGCTATAAGCTTTGCCAATAAATCAGAATATTCCTATTTTGATCTCTGGCACCCAAAGAATTCTGAATACTGCATGCCTGCTTATCCAGCTGATTAGAATTGCCAAATATTGTGACTAGAATCCATTTTTCTTTCACATCTGTGGAAGTTGGAGGATGCTAATAAAAAGTGAATTCATTCCTTAAGTGTAGTTTCACACAAGCAAGGGAAGGGGAACTCTGAGGGAATTACCCAGTAGCTATTTTATCCTAGGTAAAACCCCAGATTTTCTCTTTCTCAAGTAGTTGGGTTGAATTAAGTGGCAGTCGTCAGCACTTGTCTCTGCCTAATCGTGAGACTGGCCCTTATTCATAGATTTAGCTGAGTTAAATTCCAATTTTCTGACTGTTAGGCAGCTCAGTGCAACTGGTGTCATACAAGACTGACCACCATGCTGAAGTGAACAGCTCATTTGGGCTACAGATTCAGATCAACATGGGCAATTACCTATTCTACAAATGAACAATTTTTGCACAAACAGAAAAACAAGGTCAGAGAAAAGGCATAGGACTTCTCTGCCTGAATTCAAAGCTGGGAGCTGAAGAAGACACTTGGGCCATCCTCATGCACAGTCAGGAAAGCCAGCGATTCACTAAACTAGTAATGACAGCCATAAAATCAGTTTTCTTTGCATAGTGTCAGCTATAAAAACAGATACAAAAATATAGGTAGCAAAGGATTTTTATTTATATTATCAAACTCAGAGATCCTGCTATAAGGTTTGGTTAAGCAGTAGTATTATGTTTCACAGGAATATATGTAATAGAATTAAGATTAAAAGTATTTAAGTATAAGTATTAAGTATTTAACAAAATATCATGTACAGTATTAGCATAGAATTACAGTACATAACCACTGCTAAAATGGACAATTTGTAAAAAAAAAAAAATCTGGTTTTATTTTTCTTGTTTTCTCTTTATTAATTTGACACACAATAAAATATCTGTTAAAAACAGATTCAGCCGCAGCAACAATGAAGCATACTTTAAAGTGTTAACCCTCTATTTGCCTTTTCTCTCATCTCCCTAGAATAGCTAAATATATGTGTGTGTAATTTCGTGTCAGAGATTACTCTGGGTTGAAAGGATTTTTGCTGGAGAAACTCCACTCAGAAGACACCCGAATGAGGTACATCTGACCAATACTAGTACCTTGTTTTAGGAGGGAAGTGAACTGAGCAATTGGACACTTGAGGAGTGTCCAGCCAGCCTTCTCAAGGACTTTAATACAACAATCTTGGTAAGCTTAGTAGGATGAAATTGTATAACATTTCAAAAACTGGTAAAACCCAATACTTTCCTCATTTAAGTTGTGAATGGGATAATGGACTGAAAGGAAGGTCCTGGGAAGTATTTTCTTGTTATCTGTAGCATGCATACACAGGAATTATATTCATCGTTCTTCTTTTATTCTCCTTTCCATCTTTAAAATCAATGCAACATTACAATAACAAGGTATTTTTTCAGAAAAATACAACTTTTTCCTTCTTTTTTTATGAAACACCATCATCCAGATCAACATGGGCAATTACCTATTCTACAAATGAACAATTTTTGCACAAACAGAAAAACAAGGTCAGAGAAAAGGCATAGGACTTCTCTGCCTGAATTCAAAGCTGGGAGCTGAAGAAGACACTTGGGCCATCCTCATGCACAGTCAGGAAAGCCAGCGATTCACTAAACTAGTAATGACAGCCATAAAATCAGTTTTCTTTGCATAGCTGGCTGCTGGACAGCTTCATGTCAGCAATTCCATTATGTGCTTCATTTTTCAGGGATTAAGAAAGCTCAATCACTGAATAAAATGTATTTGGAGCTGTATTAGGGTGGACGACCTCAGACTCACAACATCAAGTTCTTCTTCTGTGTCTAGGCCAGACGTGAAACTGTCAAAATGAAGGCACCCTTTGGTGAGTTCATTCTGCAGTTGCCTTTGCCTGACCTAGTGTGAGAAAGATTAGCCAGCAACACAAGGTTGCCATTACCGGGTATGCCTGACTGTGGTTCAAGAATACCACCATCTTCAAGGAGGCTCTTTCTGTGTACCCCAGAACATCAAATTTAATGTGACTTATGGGAACTCTTTAGGGTTTTCTAGGTAGAGCATACTCAGAAGTAGTTTCACATTCCCTTCTTCTGGAGGTGCCCTTGGACTACGCACATTGCCCACAGCTCCACAGGCTGGCTCTTCTTCCAGGAGGCACCAGGTGGGTGGGAGGGGTGGGAGTGAATTCTTAACTTCTAGTTCCACCGCTAGATACCTAAACCACTGAGCTATCCAGCCAGCATTCAAAATAAAACTTGGTATTAATTCGTAAACAAAAGTTACCATACATACGTAGTCTAGTTTTATAAACAATGGCCAAACCAATAAAAGCTCTGGATGATGAAGAAATGTGTCAACTTGTATTTAAAATGCTCCGAGTTTGGAAGAGTTAATTTTTTAAAAAAACTGCAGCTGCAAGAAACTTATTATGTTGGGAGTTATAATAGCAATAACATTCCCAGGCTCTGAAAATGGCATGTGGGGTTGTATTTTGAAGAGACAGGAAATCCTTCCACAGGACCATCTGTAAGCAGTCTGCTTTCCTTATAATAACTGTGTGCTGTCAAGTCAGTTCTTACTTATGGCAACCCTTTCCAGGGTTTCCTAGGTAAAGACCACACAGCATTGGTTTTCCCTTCTCTTCTTCGGGAGGCAACCTTGAACTGTGCAGCTTGTTAGCCGGCTCTTCTCCCAGGAGGCACAGTGCAAATTCAAGCTTCTGTCAATAACTGAACGATTTGCCATCTTCCTATGTACCCACTCAGATTATTTTATTTTTGTAGCCATGGCTTGAAGAGGGACACTGCAACTGGCACACTTACATGACAAAACTCACATTTTTGAGGGGTCAATGAGCAGTGTTTGAATGTCAATTGGTTGTAAAAGTTGTAAATTGTGTTCAGCGCCATCTGTTCTTGTTGTTTGGACATGTAATTCTGCTGTTTCCCTGGCAGAATCTCAGGTTGTTCTCCTACCTAGCTGTAAACTTTTGGTCTCATTCCTGGGCCACAGTTCAGTGCATGTCAATGAAATGAAGACATGCCAGCAACATTAACATAAATCCACACCCCAGTGCACAGATGAAGGAAGAAAAGACCAACTGCTTCCAAAACTGAGATATTTTTTATTATAACTTTGAAGTGTCCATGCAATTTCAAGCAAGAATTTCAGTTTGGCAATAAACATTTGCCACTTTTAGAAAGTTGTTTGTCAACTGTATGAAGTGACACAATTGGCCAGTTATGTTCCAACATAATTGGAACAATAAATCACTTTGCCTGGTGATTTATCCAGTTTTTGCACTATTTTGAAGCAAAACCTGAATACAGGCAATGAAGAACACTGTAAAGAACATCCTGGGGAGAAATTATTATTATTAATTGTTATTATTATTCATCTCTTATCTTTCTGTCAAATAGATCATACTGACATAGAAAATAATTCTCCTACTCCATTATATCTTCATATCACTCCAGGTCTGGGTGATACATTAGTAAAGTCTAACTCAACCTTCCCTAGCTGATTCCCTGTCCATGTGTTGACTTCTGGTCCAATACATCTAAAGCAGAGATTCTCAACCTGCAGCCCATGAGCCGGTTGCGGCCCGTGATGCTATTTCATGTTCCCCCCACTGCCTCCACCACACCAGGAAATGCCATGTGGTGAAGGGGAAAATGGCCGTCCGGCTCCTGAAGCTGTTTGAGGGAGCATGACCTTGGCTAGAAAAAGGTTGAGAACTCCTGATCTAAAGGCACCATGTTATGGCACACTGGTTTAAGAAATATTGATTAGACATATGAAACTGATACGGTAACATTATCAAGGCAACTATATTACAGTATGTCCAAAACTAAAGAGGATTTTTATAAGATCCTTTCAGTGTGTTAGAAACAAATCAAAAAGAGACACATTTGTGCGGAGCTACTTACTTACCACTTCAGCTGTCAATAAAAATGCTTTGGGTTACTCCATTTATTACTGAATGAATCCCATAGATAGCCCAAATTTGGCTGCAGATAGTTTGGCAGAAGCCCCCTTTACTCTAAGAAGACCAGCAGGGCAGGGAGGGAATTACCATGTTGTTTTAAATCAGTAATAATGGGTGGCTTACTCCCCATCTCACTTCTTATACACTTGCCAAGCCTCAGATATTGATTGAAGACTCAGAGAATAGCTAGGCTTTTCCAGATGAGAAGAGAAATGTAGGGTAAGTAGCACTGAAGAAAAAGAAAGTTTGAGCTTTGTGTGTGATGTGGCTTTGTTGCCGGGCTACCCATCTCCACACAAGACTAAATGCTTCATAAACTAGGACCAAGTGTCAGGATTTGCAGCTGCTACTCTATGTCCTGCACCCTCCTGCAGCTGCTAAGCCCTTACCTGAGAGCCCTGGAGAAGGTTCCGTACCTTCATAAGCTCCACCTAGAAACCCTGGGTGGCTTAGCTATGTAAAAGTCCTTCGCTTCGTCCCAGATTCTGCCTTAGCGATGAAAGTCAGTAGCCTTGCAGTTGCTTGGCTCCTAGATTCAGGGCCAACATCAGAAATTTCCAGGCCCGGTATGCAGAGGGGGGGGCACATTTTGGCCACACCCCTTTGGTTTTCTGTGTATGCATGGTTTGTTTGTGCATGCGCACATCAGTGGTTTCACGGCACCGCCGGGGCCCCGTCATCTCCGGGATGGGAGTCCTGATGGTCCCCCCCTATGTCTACAGCGCCATTTCACCTCTCGGACGAACGCTTTGTATATAAGAGCCATTCTAAATGGACATTCAGCTCGATGTATGATCTTATCAACAGACTTTCTCGGCAGACTCATCTATAGACTACCCAGGGGAAGGGGGTTTGTGTCACACAAACATTTATGATTAACATTTGATGTGTATGTGAGATACATGTACATTGATGTCTTATGACCCCTCAAGTAGTAGTTAAGCATATCACGTACGTCTTTTCACCACTAGTTGGTATATTAAAATTGCATATTTAAATTGTACTTTACATGGAATTTGCATTTTGGATATATTTTACCAATTTAGTGGGAGTGTATTTGCATATCTCTGTCACTATTGTTACACCCCGGCCGCCTCTTTTTGCTGACATATTTACGGCATGACGCATAAGGGTTTTGCATTTTCGGATGCGGACAGGAACAGAATATTGAATAATGCTACCCCATTACAACACGACGTACATTCCAACGACGAGAATCTCAACAAATTGGAGTACTTAGAGAAGAAACACATCAGGATCAACTTACATTCGTCATTCCTCCTGGAATATTACAAATCATCCATCATACCCAGAGGTTTGAGAATGCCGAAGGGACCTACCTTATTCTCCAATAAAAAAGACTTCCTGGACAAATGGACAGCCATTCTGGACCGATGTTCCTTTGATCTAATTTTGCTTATTATAGATCAATGCCACCAAGAAACAGAAACCATCAAAAAGGACATCGATACCATCAAAGAACAACTAACTTCCTCTACATCCAGTAACGCACAGAGTGACATGACAAACTTAGACAATAGACTCAAAAGTTTCAAAGAAGAACTGTTGGCATTTAAAAATAAAAAGTTAAACAGGGACAGAAGTGACTATCATAACGAGCAGATCTATAGATGGCAATCCAATAAGAGGCACACTCGCAAACAAGTATCTTGGAGAAATCCTATTGAAGTCTCTGACTATGAAACCACGGACTCGGACTTGGCGGAATCATCAGCTGATGAGCAGACCCGAGACCCATATAATTTTAGGTCCAATAGATACAGGGGTGGAGCGTCAACTTCCTCCGTTACAAGACAGCAGAACAGGACGGATTTTTTAGGCAAAAGACCGTCGAAGAGAATCAGGAAAAAATGAGCAGGGAACATGATCCTGCCATGACATCTCTGGTGTTCAATTTTTCCAGCCGCATCTTGACGGTAAGGGAAGCCCGGCTTCTCAATCTTGGCTTGGGCTTTGTCCCCACGCCAAGATACTCCCCCTTTAAAACCAAGATAGACGTGTTCAAGCTCATTAGGTCACTCAAATTAAGAACCTTTTTCAAGGATAGCACTTCTGAACGTAGGTTGTTTGCACCACGTTCCACTTTCACCCCCAATATTGACAACCCGTCGATTGAAGTCTTTAGGAGACTTGTCACCAGAGACATTTGTCATTTGGAAGCAACTTCGAAAAAATCCTACAATTTAAATCAGGAGGATATGGCACTCCTAAGGAACCTAGGACAGGACCCTGAAATAGTAATAAAAGCAGCTAACAAGGGAGGGGGCATCGTTTTGCTTAACAAATCAGATTATCTTAAAGCCGCAAGGCACCAATTGGCTAATACAGAACATTACACGAAATTAGACCATAATCCGTCCAAACATATATCGAATATTATCCTAGTAGTCCTACAAGGGGGACTTGCGATGGATTACATAGATGAGAGCACTTTCCGCTTTCTCTATAACAAATTTCCCAGAGTACCCATTTTTTATTTGTTACCGAAAGTCCATAAATACACTAACGAACTTGACATTTTCCCATGCAGGCCAATAATCAGTGCTAACAATTCACTACTAGAACCAATTGCTAAATTCATTAATTATCACATTTTTCCTTTTTCTATAAACACCCCAGCTTATGTTAAAGATACCACACATTTCATACAACTGGTAGAGAACCTCACAGTCCCGGTAGACGCGGTGCTTCTGACCATGGATGTCAGTTCATTATACACTAACATACCATTGTCCGAAGCTAGAACACTCATCGCTCACCATTTAGACTCAAGACAGAATGGTTTCCCTCCTACTGACTTTCTTTTGGATTTATTGGACATTTGCTTTGAGCACAATTTTTTCAGATTTGATAATGGTTATTATTTGCAGGTTCAAGGAGTCTCGATGGGATGCAATTTTGCCCCTTCCGTCGCAAACATCTTTATGAGTAATTTTGAC
Source organism: Bradypodion ventrale (assembly GCA_035047345.1). NCBI lineage: Eukaryota > Metazoa > Chordata > Lepidosauria > Squamata > Chamaeleonidae > Bradypodion > Bradypodion ventrale. The sequence goes on from JAWDJE010000004.1 coordinate 62,575,921, forward strand.
ACAACTTTTATTTTTGATTCTGCGGTTAATCCTTTTTTTACAGACATCTTATGTTATAAAAGATATATTGATGATCTGTTTTTTATTTTTAAAAATCAACTTGTAATCACCGATTTTTGCCAATGGATCAATAGGCTACATCCTAATTTAAGTTTTACATATACCACACAACCAAGCTCTGTATCATTTCTTGATCTGACAGTCTTTATTTCTAATGGTAAAATTCAAACCAAGTTGTACCATAAACCTACGGATCGCTTCCCATATCTCCAATTTAACTCTTTTCACCCCAAACATCTCAAGACTAACATACCTTATAGTTTATTCATTAGAGCAAAACGGAATTCCACTAACCCACAAGATTTCACTTTAGCAGCCAATAAAATTTCCGCTATCTTGAGACATCGGGGATACCCCACTAGCGTCATACAGGCAGCACGCAATAGGGTTAAGTCTCGCCCTAGACACACCATGCTGGTAGATAATAACAGAGCCCAGCAGGACAACTCTAGATTGTTCTGGTCCTTGGATTACACACCCCTTGCCAATAAAATCAAGAACATTATATTAAAACACTGGCATATCTTGGACACCACCCCGGGCTGTCTACTTCCCCCCATGATAGGGTTTCGAAGGACTAGCTCCATCGCAAATTATATTTCGCGAGCGGACATCGCGTCCAACCTTGACAGCTCCAGATCTCCCGTAGGACACTTTAGATGCGGGCACTGTAAGTTTTGCACTTACATGTGGCAAACTAATCGAGTGCAGCTGCCTTCCAGTAAGTTTTCTTTGGACTTAAAAACATTTTCCAGTTGTAGCACAAAAGAATCCATATATATGATCAAATGTGCCTGCCAATTAGCTTAAATCGGGCAATCGAGGAGACCTATCAGGGTACGGTTGGGGGAACACATTTCTCGTATCAAAAACCATATCCCCAACGCCCCGATGGTCAGTCACTTTTTAGAGAAGAAACATCATTATAAAGACCTCCAATTGGTGATACTCGAATCATACACACCTAAAAAATATCAGACAGACGATGTCGAACGATTCCTCCTACAGAGGGAAGCGTTTTACATCCACCATTTCAAAACGTTGGCTTCCTTCGGGCTCAATACGGATTGGGACCTATCCGCTTTCCTGTGAGGTAGCTTTATTCTCCCAACCGGCTTTTTTCCCCTTCAAGATCTCCTTATAAGTAACTCCATTTACAAGTGTCTCATTCGTCCCCTTTAACAATGATGTAACGACTTTCACAGCTGAAGAGCTTGACATGACATAACTGTCGGGGTAGGTATTTAAACCAGCTGCTCAATCAAGTAATTTAACGCGAGAACACAATAAGAATAAACCGAAGAGGTTCGCGCGCCTAAAAAGAAACACCAATAGGTATGTTCCTGCCATTGATCTTTGTATATAATTTATGTGTATGTTTACATGTCTGTAGGTTCATATTTTTGGTTAATTGTGCCAGACCAGTAGGTATGAATTTTGTATGTGTGTTCTTGTTGTTATTAGCTTTAGACTCTGAGGAAGTCTTCGAAATGTCATCTTACCGGAGGGACATCAGAACTCTGTGAACAAGAACTCTGTGAAGACCGCTCTCTTCCCATTTGTGTTTAGCCGACTTACCTTGTTTGAATTGGATCAGTTCGAACCGCGTAGTTTTTGAACTTTTAGTGACTTTGCATTTCCTACAGCGCCATTTCACCTCTCGGACGAACGCTTTGTATATAAGAGCCATTCTAAATGGACATTCAGCTCGATGTATGATCTTATCAACAGACTTTCTCGGCAGACTCATCTATAGACTACCCAGGGGAAGGGGGTTTGTGTCACACGAACATTTATGATTAACATTTGATGTGTATGTGAGATACATGTACATTGATGTCTTATGACCCCTCAAGTAGTAGTTAAGCATATCACGTACGTCTTTTCACCACTAGTTGGTATATTAAAATTGCATATTTAAATTGTACTTTACATGGAATTTGCATTTTGGATATATTTTACCAATTTCGTGGGAGTGTATTTGCATATCTCTGTCACTATTGTTACACCCTGGCCGCCTCTTTTTGCGGTCCCCCCTGATGGCAGCCGTGTCTGGATTGCTTGCCTTGTTCCTGGTAGCTTCTGTTAAAGATATCTCTGCCTTGCTCCTGGTTCCTGTTCCAGAAGATCTTCTGACTTGTTCTTGCTGCTGAAGACTTCTGCCCAGTTCCTGGTTCTAGTGAACTGTTGTTTTGCCTTGCCTGGATCCTTATTCCTGGAATTCCATCCTTGCCTTGCACCACAGCCTGAGGGTTCTCTGTTGTGTATGTTCTCCTGGTCACCTGACTTGTGGCTTTTTTTGGACTATGCATTCATTGTCTGGGCTAACCCTGTATCATTGGCTTGACTTGGACTTGGACCCTGGACTAAGATACCCTTTTGTCCTGGTGTTCATGTTACCTGCCACCTGCCACCCCAGACTCTGCCACAGAAATCACATCATTATATGTGCCATGCAGCTGAGCCCCTGATGCAAGAATAGCTGTAAAAATAGGCTTATGTATCTATAGCTGTATAAGGTCTCCTTAGAAGCAGGATATCAGTGTACCAATTTATATGGAGGCCACAATGCATAGAGTGGTGCAAAGTAGCAACTTCTTTCTATGGACATCTGCATGACAGGAGGCTGTACTCCATAATATGACCTTTAGTCTTTGTCCCAACTTACAACTTTTCCCAACTTACAACTTGGAGTGCGCAGTAAGTGGAAAGCAAAAATACATGTTACTTAAATGTATTGTAAAATAGAATCTGGCAGAGACATTAGAAGTGTCAACAGCTGGGATGTGATGTACATTGTTCTGTCTGCAAAATAAATTCTCTAGAATTAATTAGCACTTTCTGTAAATCTTTTTCTGAAAAAGAACTTCCAGCAGGTCTTAATTTTCATAGTATCTATCAACTATGCTGGAGATAGTCTACACTGCCTCATATCAGAAATGTAGATTGTCCCAAGTCTTGCAAAGATGGAGGAAGAGGGAGGGAGGAACTGGGACAAGCAAAGTGGGGAAAAGAGACCAATCAAGGGGGTTATGAAATGGGACCAGATCAAGAAATTGTTCTAAAGGCAGTGGGTTCCCAAACATTTTGCTGTCATACAATCTTTTCTTATTATTGTTAAGGCAACCTCATGCCACACTAGATCACTTTTACCACCACTCAATCTCCTTTTTTCATTATCAACAACCAAAATTCAATGCACAATTTAAAATGAAAAATGAACACAGAGACTAGCAGAAAGACTCTACCCCTCCCCAGGAGAGTTTAGCTTAATGATTAGCAAGGATATCAGCCAGCAAGAAGAACAAAATGGACAGGAGCATCCAGAGGAAACATCAATCCACATAGCCAGTCATTTCAGAGGTGGCAGAACTGTGGCAGCACTTAGATGTCTCATTTTCAAACCTTTAGTGGCAACAGAGGAAAGGAGAAATAGGCATACGATCCTGGGAAGTGTGGTTTTCATTTCATTTGGCTCAAAGCTATGGTGTAGTACCAGAACTGGCCACTAGAGGTCATTGGCTACAATGTAAGGAAAGGATTGTCTTTTTATGGTAGTCATTTTATTAACACAGACACACACACACATACACACACATATATATACATATATACATACATACACCGAGCCGCCTGCACTTACCTTAACACCAACCCTGCCATCGCCGCAAGGTTCCGGAAGTCACCAGTGGGGCAACCGCCCCACGAACACGACCAAAAAAACAAAACTATGACTCCCAGAGTCCTCTGAGCTGTGCAACCCCTCAGCCAATCAGGCTGAGGGACGTGAGCGCAGAGGAGGCCAGGAAAGTGCGGCGTGCCGACTTTAAAAAAAAATACGCTGGGGGAAAAAAGCCCAACTGGCAAAAGGTAAGTGGGGCAAGGAAGGGAGGAGGCACAGGCCCAGTACCCACGCCGCCCGCCCACCCCACCACCTTGCCCCAACCCCCTAGCCCCCACTTCACATACCCTTCTTTGCCACCTGGGTCTTTTCTCCCAGCACGGCCTTCTGCGGCCTGTATTTTGTCCCTGCGGGTGACGTGCCCTCAACGCCCCCAGGAAAAAAGGTAATGGGGCCAAATGGTGTACTGAAGAAAAGCGCAAGAAAACCGTTTGTAAAAGTAGTAACTTTACTGGTTCAAATACTGTAAAAGTCCAGCGTAACAGTAAGTGAAAGTTAAACAAATAAAAAATCCTTGGAGTTAGGTATAAAAATTCAAAGATATGCAAATAAAAATCCTTGTAGTCAGGTGTAAAGATTCGTGAACAATACAAAAGCAGTAACACTCAGAAGAAGAAGCTCAGTAGCCAAAATTAAATCATGTGAGTATCCACAGGTAAATTCTTGAAAGTCCACAATGTTCAACTTTGTAAATAGATTTGTACTAATGAAAATATTTCCGAAGCTATCCGGTTTATTACCTTTTCAGACTGGCTGTCTTTTATCAAGGAATCATTTGTTTAGTTTAATTGTATTCTGTGTCCATCGCCTTGCTACGAACTCTGTATAATGTGCGTTGCTAATAAACCAGATAGCTTCAGTGGGAAGGTAAACAGCATTCCGTGTGCTCCGGTGTCTAGTCATGCTTGTCACATGACCACGGAAATGTCTGCAGAAGTGGACAGCGCTGGCTCTTCGGCTTTGAAACAGAGATGAGCACTGAACCCTAGAGTCAGATACGACTGGCTTTTGAGCAAGGGAGACCTGTTTAGCCAGGATTCTAGATGTGAGTGGGCAAATATTTTTCAGGATGGGCAACAAAGCCTCTTTTCAATGCATTCCTATGGGAAACCATGCCTTGCCAGGGTGGGTAAACTGCTAACTCAGGGTAGTTCAAGCCCACCCTGGCCCCCTCTGGCTTCAGCCTTGGTAATTTCTGACACAAAAATGTATTTAGTAGGGTTATTGTCCATACTGGTTGCATGCTTCTTGGAGATTATTTTTTAAAAAGTATCTGTCCAGGCTCTGGAAAGAACCCTATGGAATTCTTGCTATTCCCTCTCTGTGTAGATTAAGATACAGTCAGTGGTGGGCTCAAATTTTTTTACTACCACACTGTGGCCGTGGTATGGTAGGCATGGCCAGGGGGGGAAGTCTTGTGTTGCACCCAAATTAGGACTAGTTTATTTCAAAATTTGGGTGAGTGGGGCCAGCCAGAATTTCTGCCACTGGTTCTGGTGAACTGGTATGAATCTGCTAATGCCCACCACTGGACAAAATACTGGGATATCATCTGATGCTCATTATCCCAGAAAATGGAGGTGGGAAGTAAAATGACTCCCAGAGGGGAATAGTTGAATGGTCATTTTTTCACCATTCTTCCAATGTTTTTGCTTAAGGTCTTTCTAAAACAATTAAAAAAACTTTCCAGATGTATGTGCCTCTGAACCTTCTCTAGAATAGCATCTCAACCTTTGCAGGGAACATATCTACTTGTTCCTAGTTGATTACTGAGTTACCCAGTGTGGTGTAGCCAACAGATAAAGTGATTGACTAGGACGCAGGAGACCCGGATTTGAATTCCATCTCAGCCAGGGTGGAGTTGGTAAAAACCACTCCTTAAATATCTCATTTACCTTGAAAGCCTAATTTGGGTCACTTTAAGTTGGCACACATCACATTTTAGAAAAACTGATCTGTTGAATGTACCTGCCATACAATTCTTAAAAGCATGGAAATTCTCCCAGAGAAAATGAAGAGGTACTGATGAGTTGTTGACTATTTTATGGATATATATATATATATATATATTGGTCTCAATAGCACTCAGGTATTTTGGCAAGCAACCTGTAAAAAGAATAACATACTTTTGTGATGAGTCTTTTCACTGTGGCCTAGCTGTCTCCAGAATGATTCCTTTAGGAACCATGAGACACTTAGGTCCATTACCACTTCCTATAGAATATCATTGCAGAATCCACTTAAAACTTTCCACTCTCTCATCTCCTGTTAATGATTTGTACCAAAGCTGAACGCTCTTAGCATCCTTGATGGGTTTCTCGGGAAAGGGGCCAACAGCTATGAAAGTAATGAACAATTTGTCATCTGTTCAAGGTGACTGTGGGTTAGACAGATCGCTGAGGGCACGTTAGGTTTGCAGCATGATTGGTTCTTGTTTCCCAAGAAATTTAAAACTAGGTGAGGTTTCTCAGCATCAGTTCATGATTCACAGCGTGTGTCCAGAACAACATCATTTTGCTATAGGAGCTCATTTCCAGCTTTTCCAATGGCCTGAAGAAAAATAGAGATGTGTGTCCTGGCAACTATGAAGAAATCATAAATCTTAACCCTCTGCCAGCAGCAAAAGGGTATTTATTTGCCCAACAAGATTGACTGAGATTAGCTCTATTAGCAATAAGCAGCTCCAGTTGCTGGCCTTAATCCAGAGCGACATATGCAGGCCAGATTGTGTAGCCTACACAGTTTGAGGGCAACAGGTTGCTGTTTCAGGTGTCCTGCCCAGTGCTTAAAATAACTGCATCATCTTAACAAAAGCTAATCAGTGACCAGATTTTTAATTGTTTAGGCCAGTATCATATGTGGAGCACAAGGACAATCGCATAAACATTTTTTCACTCTAACAGGCTTGTTGCGTGACTGATCACACAACCAGTTCTGAGGCCAATTTCATAAGTGGTGCTGCATCAGGCATGCAACAGAGAGCCAGCTAGAAAAGGAACCAACATTGACCTGACTGCCATTCTGTGGTCGTACAATACTGGCTTTTCTTCAAGAAAATATTTCCATTCTGTATAGCTGTTCTTTTTACATAATTTCCAAAATGGCCCCTAAATAGAAGCCAATGTTTAACCATTGACAGCGAACATGGCAATTTGGACTAGAGGAACAATAGCAGATTGTTAGCATAATTCATACATATAGTACAGCAGTACATTACTTTCATACACTATCTTAAAATAATGTACATTATATTTATTATTTTAATGTCTTTAGAATACCTGGGAAAGAAAACATACCCCTTCTCTACCAATGCATAGGTGTTACAATAATCTCCTCTGGAGTCTTATGTATGCCCTTCTTTTCTTCTGCTGAGCAGCTTTTAGAAAATGAAATCCAAACCCAGCTGATTTATTCAGTACCATTTAGCAATTATTGATCATTCTACTCCCCAACCCACATGTAGCACAACTTGTGTCCAAACAGCATTTCTTTCACTTCCTATTTGCACTCCTTTAAAAGCAATGCTGTCAACCCTGCTTCAGACGTTGGAGTACAGTAGAACCTCGGATAAAGTCCAAACTCCATTCCACAAGTTTGGACTTTATCCGATTTTGAACTTTATCTGAATCAAATGGGCAATGCATTGGATAACGTGCAAAAATGGACTTTATCCAAGGTTCCTATACCAAATACCTTGGATAACATCCATTTTTAGCGGTTTTGAACTTTATGCGATGCATCACGTGTGCATGAAAACCGCGACTTTATCCGAATCGGACTTTATCTGAATCGGACTTTATCCAAGGTACCACTGTACAAAGGTTTCACTGGCTAAAAACCAAGAGTAAGTCACAACTAGAGTAGACAGAACGGTGGGAAGTCAGCACCTATGTAGGTTCTCACTACTCCTAAGTACTCAATACTGGATTTCAGTCACTGAATGTGGATAACCTATTCTTGCCTCTTTCTTTTCAACTAATACACTAAATGCTATCCTGGCTTCAGTTTTCTTGTCTCAGCATCTTATATTAAAAGCTGCCAAATGTGGATTTAGCAAGGATCTTGAATTTATTTGTACATGAGTGCTCTAGTCACATATTCTGTCACCTAAGAAGTCAAACATTACATACACTCTTCACAGAAGGAAAATGACACATATTATACAACTGTCATTCGAGCTAAAGATAATATGTGAGGCAGTCAATCCATTTGGCATCAGCAGAAATGGTCACATTCAGAGGGTATGGAGAGTGTCTGGGATTGGCAAATTCACAACGATGCCAAGGCACACACCTTGGCAGACTCTGTCAGTGGACAGTAAAAGGCAGTTTAAAGAAAAGAGCTATGTTTTGGATTTGTCATACCCATCCAAAATAGCACACAGTCTCCTCATCCCCATACAAGACAGGAAGCTTGTTATTCCATAATGCAAAAATGGTTTGATTTGAATCACAGCATTAGGACTGCAGAGCTTTTGCATTGTCTGGTCTTGTTTTCTTGCTGTCAGTAATATTGGGATAGGCTGCTGAATAGAGGAATGTGCGTGCTTCCCATACAAGAGAAACATTATTTTCTTTTTTATAGGCATCAGATGGTCCTCAAGTGAATTAAATCCCACTTGAATCCATCTTGATGGAGGGCAGAAGCTTCATCAATACTGGCCTTGGGCTGATGAGAACTTTGTGTGTCAAAAGGGCTCAGGACCAGGAAGTGACTCACAGAACTGGATCAGTGGTACAGGTATCATGCTGCAATGCAGGGGGCAGATGAAAGGCCACTGCATTATATTCTCAGGACAGCCTTTATTTATTTATTTATTTATTTGCATTTATATTGCCGCCCTCTCGCCTGGGCAACTTCGGGTGGCTCACAAATATAAAAACATCATACAACAATAAAATCACAAGAACCTTGCTTAAAAACCATTAAAACTATTAAGATGTTTAAGATATTAAAATGCCCTCCAGTCTTCATGACTGATCACCATGATGATCACCAATATTCTGATTCAGCTTAGCAAAGTCCTATTTCTGGAAAGTCCTAATCCACTACCTCAAAGTTGGTGTGGAAGTGGCAACGGGTCTGGAAGGCCATGCCAGTGGAGTGTATGCTCTGGCGGGTTCTACCTTGCTGGACAGGTTTCCAGTAGACCACGGGGTATTTGATCCCCAGGGGTCAGTTCGGCTAAATGTAGAGAGGTGAAGGCAGCCATAGGGTCATGGTAAAGCTGTTCGGCCAGAGATGGAAACAGAAGGCAAAGGATAGAACATTTTTGGTGTTAAGTTGATTTGTGCTTAAATAGATAAGTGATGACGAATCAATATTAGATCCTGATTCAAATACGGCAGAAGAGGAAGAATAGGCATAACAGGCAATTAAACCAGGTAGCTATTTTAATTATATCACACATTTTATATAGTAGATATTTCACAATTATATCATCATCGGACATCCAAATGCACAAAAGACAACCACAACTTAGTGAGTAATTCAGTTTGTGCCATGGTAATGTTGTGCTGAGCTTCAATGCACTGGATTGTGAAGGAACATATTTACTATACAACTGAGGCAAACATCAAAATTTTCACTGCTGTCTTGAATTCACTAGGTGGCCTTCTGTGTCATGCTGCTTTCTCTCATCATCAGTCCCAGAATTTTCAACATACTGACTTATTTCACAGTAAAATGGGAAATGCAGAGATTGCAATTGGTTAATGCATATGAAACATTTTATTTGATTTTGTTGCTGTAATACTGCCCAGAGTAATGTCCACACTAAACTGTGTTCAAATTAACGAACAAACACTCTGAATACTTCCAAGTATTCATCGCCGCCGCGCTCAGCCCCGGCGGGGGCGAAGAGGCTCGCCGGCCCTGCCACCAGCCGGCGTCCCGGGCCCCGCCCTCCCCCTCGCCAGGACTTAAGAGGCGAGGGGGCCTGCCGGGCGAACATCGCCGCCGCGTTCAGCCCCGGCGGGGGCGAAGAGGCTCGCCGGCCCTGCCACCAGCCGGCGTCCCGGGCCCCGCCCTCCCCCTCGCCAGGACTTAAGAGGCGAGGGGGCCTGCCGGGCGAACATCGCCGCCGCGCTCAGCCCCGGTGGGGGCGAAGAGGCTCGCCGGCCCTGCCACCAGCCGGCGTCCCGGGCCCCGCCCTCCCCCTCGCCAGGACTTAAGAGGCGAGGGGGCCTGCCGGGCGAACATCGCCGCCGCGCTCAGCCCCGGTGGGGGCGAAGAGGCTCGCCGGCCCTGCCACCAGCCGGCATCCCGGGCCCCGCCCTCCCCCTCGCCAGGACTTAAGAGGCGAGGGGGCCTGCCGGGCGAACATCGCCGCCGCGTTCAGCCCCGGCGGGGGCGAAGAGGCTCGCTGGCCACGCCACCGGCTGGCGTCCCGGGCCCCGCCCCCCCCCCTTTATAACGCCCCTTTATAAGACTCTGAAAGCAGGGTGGGTTTTGTGGGTGGGTTTGGTAGAATTGTTTTATTGTGTTATTTTGTTTACTTGAAACATTGTATTAATATTGCATTTTGTATCTTGTATGTAAACCCCTTGTGTTGCCCTGGGGTCATTTATATGTTGTTAGCCGCCCTGAGTCGGCCATGTGTTGAGTAGGGCGGGATATAAATTGAATAATAAATAAATAAAATAAATAAATAAAAATAAATGTTTCCCTTGCTCGAAAGCCAGTCGTATCCGACTCTAGGGTTCAGTGCTCATCTCTGTTTCAAAGCCGAAGAGCCAGCGCTGTCTGCTTCTGCAAACATTTCCGTGGTCATGTGGCAGGCATGACTAGACACACGGAACGCTGTTACCTTCCCACCGAAGTGGTCTCTATTTATCTACTTGCAATTTCTTGCTTTCAAACTGCTAGGTTGGCAGGAGCTGGGACAAAGACGGGAGCTCGTTCCGTCCTGCAGTACTTGGGAATCGAACTGCTGACCTTCCGCCTCCCAGTCAGCGTATTAGCCACTTGAGCCACTGCAGTCCCTCTGAATACTTCCAAGCACTATATAAATGTAAGGTGTTATTTACTGTTATATATTCCTCTGGTATAACAATTCACTCCTGCCCAAATTTTCTCAGTTCTACAAAGTAAATTGTTAGGGCAGGAATATATGTGCCAACATATCTGCAAAGCCAGCATATTGCCTCTAAAAACCAAGCGCAGTGTAGTGCAGTGATGGTGAACCTTTTAGAGACTGAGTGCCCAAACTGCAACCCCAAACCCATTTATTTATCACAAAGTGCCAACAAAGCAACAGGGGAGGGAGGAAATGCTCCCATTGGGCTGCTGGGCAGAAAGGTGGGACAAACTCTGTGCTGGGGTGACCTCACTGGTGCCCACAGAGAGGGCTCCAAGTGCCCTATCTGGCATGCGTGCCATAGGTTCGCTAGCACTGGTGTAGTGGTTTTAAGGTGTTGCATTAGCAGGTATTCATCATCCCATTTGTGGTACTGTACATTTTAGGACTGTCATTGATAATGCCTGCATTGGAACAGATCCAAGCATTAGGATTCATTTCTGCCTCTGATACAAACCAGAAGCTTATAGATTATTTTGTGTTTTGGAGCAACTCGCAGGAATGAAGTTCCAGTAATCTCCTTTACAACACCGCAGCAACATTTGATGGTTAGAAAGAGGGAGGTGACATCCAGCTGTCCTGTATGATATTGCATGGTTCTGCTGGACTTATGATTGATGTAGGGATAATAGTACTAACGAAATAAGGATAATAATGAAAACACAGTGACCCACCTCATGTGTTCCTCTCTATTAAAACAAAAGCCACGTTGAATCACTGTTATGAGATGCATGGGTTTTTTTTTCTGGTTAGAATTGTTTATATGGCTCAAGAGAAATATTGCTGTTGGAGAAATACAATCCTTTTTTGTTATTCAGAGCTAAAACAGGACTACATCTTCTTTACTCTACTCCACACCCCTGACCCGCTACATAAATTTAGAAAAGATTTTGTCAAGTTTCTAGTAATCTCTGTCCTGTTGAACAATGTCCCTCAGGCCTGTCATCGGCTTGTCTTAGCTGCATTCCTTAGCAGGTGGCAGCTATTTCCACTCTGGTGAAATGTAGGGGAAGGGAAAGAAGTGGGGCAGGGAAGAAATACCAGCCATTTTCTGTCGCTGATGAAAACATGTTTAGCCCGGCGGCAGACTTCAAATGGCAACTGCTGCTGTAGCAGACAGAACAGCTGTTGCTTCTACTGCTGTGGCTGCAACAGCACAGTAATGCTGAAGAAACTTTCATGCAAATCTACAATGGAGGAAGACTACAGCAAGGATTAGATGGCCATGACCTACAGCCTGGAATGTGGTAAGAGCCAGAAATAAAACTGTATACATAGCAACCACATAATAGTAACCACTAGGTAGGTGAAGCACATTGCTTTTCTTTCTCTCCCCTCATAATTGCTTCAGTTTATTTCTCAAAGACTGATCTGTTTCTACTTGGAGAGGGTTGAGGCACCTCTGTGTATGCTCTTCATTATTATAGATAAAGTCCTTGTGGATCAGTTGAAGCCAAATGTGGTTTAGATGGTCCTAAACCTTGTATTGTGTGATTTCTTCACTTTTTCTTGTTTCTCTCTCTGTGTCTAACAATAGCTACAATAATCAATTGCAGACACCACAGAAAAGCGTTTCTACTTCTAGGTATTTGCAAGAGCCTCAAAGTATTTTCACACAGACAGATCTTATTGTTACCAGTAAAAAGCCATTGTGCAAAACTTAAAGCAAACACATTCTCTTCAAAAGGTGTAAAGTACAACTAATGTCTTTCGTTTTCACTGAAGTCCTGTTTAAGTTCAAGTAACCAAACCTTTCCATGTGACATCATATGCCAAGCCAGTTAGCTATACATTTCTACCTCTTAGGTCTCTTCCTTGGCCAAAACTTTCAACAAAGTCCCTTTCTCTTCCTCACCAGAAGCAACAGGCCATGTCCGGTGACATCTTTTGTTCTATAGATCAGAATACAGGGACAAAGGTTTGTGTACTGTTGTGTATAGAACATTATAACTTTAAGTAATGTAACACTAGAATGAGTGGATATAATAACCACCAGCTGTAACACTGTAACCTTCTGTATCAGGACACAAGCTAGTGACCACTAGGGGGCAATAGCGAGCGTCCAGCTCACATGGTTCCAATTCCCCAAACAACTACAGCGCGGGAAGATTCCCGCCACCACCTCACCTGGACAAGAAGGGCATGACGGGGAATGACGTCACACAGACAGTAGCCAATGGGCTATCGAGGAGCCACATTCAAATGTATAGTCACCGTATATATTGAGCTGTTCATCCACCATTACCACATGTCCCCCCGGACCATCATGCAATAAAGATGTGTTAAGCCAACCTTTCGGCTGTTTCTATTGTCTTGGTTCTCATACACTAAACTGGCGACGAAGGCGGGATAATGGATCCCCACGGAATCAAGACAACGCAGGCCGGTTTCAACATCAACAAACCGGAAGAATGGGAGCTCTTCGAAATGGACTTCCAAAGCGCACTGATGGTTTCCGACATCACAGACGAGGGGAAGAAGAGGGCCATTCTCATCAGGATGCTCAGGTTCCCCGCCATGAAAGTACTGGTGGACCTGGTGTCACCGAAGAAGGTGAACGAAGTGCCGGTCAAGCAGCTCCTGAAAGCGATGCACGACCATTTCCAGCCCTTGGTTTCGATGTTTTCAGCTCGGGACGCGTTCTGGAAGAGAGTCCAGGCACCTGGTGAGTCCGTGGCCGCCTTTGCAGCGGCCCTCCGGTTGGCCGCCGGCCCATGCAAATGGGAGAACCTGGAAATCGCCCTCAGGGACTGCATGCTGTGCGGCCTGTGGGACGAGGAGGTCCAGCGAAAGCTGATGAACCAGGAGCCGCCCCCGACACTGCACGAGGTTGTGAAGGAGGCACAGGCGGTGGAAGCCACAAGGGCCGGAGTTAAGGGGTTCAGAGCAAGGCCCCCACAAACTGACAAGGCGGCGGGCCCGGTGCAGGCGGCCAGGCGGGCGCCACAATCCTCCACGGAGAGCAGCGAGGACGAGGACATCCGGAAGGTACGGAAGGATGGCCGACGCTGCGACGGCTGCGGGGCGGCCCATGACCGCATCAGGTGCCCGTTCTGGAAGGCCGAATGCCACAACTGTGGACGCCGAGGACACATAGCCAAGGTTTGCAGACGGTGGCGCAGAGACCAGAAAGGCTCGACAGACCGCTCACCGAAGATCCAGGAAGGCGTCCGGCCCTCGAGGAAGCAGGACGGCGTGGGCCACATCTCCGACGACAGCGACGACGACACCCCAGTTCACAGCGTGTCCTTAGGACACCCCCGTTACTTTGTAGAGGTACTGGTGCAAGGGCCCCCCGTTAGGATGGAGATAGACTCGGGTTCTTCATATTCAATCATTTCCCAGAGGGAGTTTTTGGGACCTCAAAGCACTGAGGTCTACGCTGCGGGACGTGCAGGGAAATAGCATTCCGGTGTTTGGGGTTGGAAAATTCAAGGTCCAATACAAGCAACACGCCGCGGAACTTCCCCTGGTTGTTCTCAAGGGGGGGAGTTGTTGCCTCCTCGGGACTCAATGGTTTAAGCCCCTGGGTTTGTTCATTGGGGGGGTGCATGCCGTTGGGACTGACCCAATACAGGAGGTGTGTAACGCGCATCCCGAAGTGTTCAAGAAGGGACTTGGAAAATTCAAGGGGCCCCCAGTTGCGTTCGACCTGGACCCGGAGGTCCGCCCAATAAGACTCAAACCGCGCAGAGTGCCTTTTGCACTTAAGGACAAGATAGAGGCGGAACTGGACAAATTGGTGGGCCAGGGGATTCTTGTTCCTGTTGATTCCGCGGAGTGGGAAACTCCGATTGTAACAGCGCTGAAGGCCAACGGGGAGGTTCGAATATGCGCTGATTACAAATGTACCATTAATAAGGCGATACGCCCAAATGCGTATCCGGTGCCGGTAGTCAGCCACCTGTTGGCCAGGTTACATGGGGGGAGGTGCTTTGCAAAGCTTGACCTGGCGCAGGCATACCAGCAGCTCTCGGTAACCCCAGCTGCGGCTGCTGCACAGACGATAATCACTCATAAGGGGGCGTTCCAGGTGACACGCCTGCAATTTGGCGTGAACTCGGCGCCAGGCATCTTCCAATCGCTCGTGGAACGCCTCTTAAAGGGTCTGGAGGGGGTCTTACCATACTTTGATGACGTGTTGATAACGGGGGGGAGTGAGTCTGAACTGGCTGAGAGGCTAGACAAAGTACTGACGGTATTCGAAAAGGCGGGGTTGAGGCTGCGGAAAGACAAATGCGTCTTCTTCGCAAAAGAGGTTGAGTTCTTGGGTTTCCGGGTAACCCCTGCAGGAATCAAACCCTCCAAATCAAAGGTGGCCGCCATTCAAAATGCTCCTCGCCCCACCTCCAAGCCCGAATTGCAGTCGTTCCTGGGGCTCTTAAACTTCTACCATTCCTTCCTGCCTCGGAAGGCATCGGTAGCAGAGCCGCTTCATAAGTTACTAAAAAAGGACGAGGCGTGGAAATGGGGCGAGAGCCAGGAGAGAGCATTCAGTGAGCTGAAACAACTCTTAGCCTCAGACGCTATATTAACCCATTTTGACCCCAAGAGACCAGTGGTCCTGATATGTGATGCAACCCCAGTGGGGGTGGGGGCGGTTCTGTGCCACGTGTTGGAAAACGGGCGGGAGGCCCCGGTGGCATTCTACTCCAGGTCCCTGTCCCAGGCAGAGCGCAACTACGCGCAGACAGACAGGGAGGCGTTAGCGATAATTGCTGGGACAAAAAAGTTCCACGACTTCCTCTATGGCCGCCCCTTTACCATCGTGACTGACCACAAGCCCCTGCTAGGCATTTTTACTGCAGACAAGCCCACGCCACAGATCCTGTCCCCTAGGATGCTCAGGTGGGCCATTTTTTTAAATGCGTACCAGAACGCGCTGGTGTATCGCCCTGGAAAGGACATAAGCCACGCGGACGCCCTGTCAAGGTCACCCCTCCCCCACACAAGCAGCCACGTGTGTGAGGTGGAACAAGACCACCAAGTGCTCTAAGACCAAGAGGTCTTAGATTCACCCCCCATAGTGCCCGCAGAGATCGCCAAGGCGACAGGCAAGGACAAGACGTTGGCCCTGGTCAGTTCTTGGGTGCAGAAAGGGTGGCCAACATCCTCCCCGGCGGCGGAGTTCGCCCCATTTTTTCGGAAAAAGCTAGAATTGTCCTTAGAGAGGGGGTGCCTCCTGTGGGCCAGCGGGTAATTGTCCCTGAATCCCTGAGAGCTAGGGTGCTTAAGCTGCTGCACGTAAGCCACCCTGGAATTGTCCGCTCCAAGGCACTGGCCAGGAGCTACTTCTGGTGGCCCCAGTTGGACGCCGATATCGAGCGCATGGTGGGCACTTGCGTGAGTTGCCAAAGCTCCCGGCCCGAAGAAGCTCGACTTCCACACAGGGAGTGGGATACAGCAAAGGGGCCGTGGTCCCGCGTGCACATTGACTTTGCGGGCCCCTTCAGAGGTTCACTTTTTCTCCTCATAGTGGATGCTTACTCCAAGTGGTTGGAGGTTATCCCAGTTGCGAACACCTCCTCCGCCACAACAATTAAACAATTGCGCAGGGTGTTCAGCACGTTCGGTATACCCGACACCCTTATTAGCGATAACGCTAGTTGTTTCACATCCGCCGAATTCAGGGCATTCACCGACATCAACGCCATCCGGCACATCACCTCCGCACCCTTCCACCCGGCGATGAATGGCCAAGTAGAACGCCTCATGCGTACCACCAAAGATGCGCTGAGGCGCATGGGCCCCGGGGATTTAAACCTGCAGTTGTGTCAGTTTTTGCTGGGATACAGGGTAACCCCCCTAGCATCAGGGTACTCGCCCGCAGAGCTCCTAATGCGCAGAAAGCTGACCACGATACTGACCAGGCTAGACCCTATGAGGGTGGAAGACACTGGGAGGAACATCGGGGTAGCGGGCACGAAGAGTTTCGAAATAGGCGCCCCGGTTCATTGCAGAAACTACGCTAGCGCAGGGCCAGCCTGGGTTCCGGGTGTAGTCATTGGGCAGACGGGTCCCGTGTCATATTGCGTAGAGACCAGCTCAGGTCTACTCTGGAGGTGGCACGCAGACCAACTCCGGCGCCGGGTCTCCGGAAACCAGAGCACGGACAGCGCAGAACAGGATTCAACGTTAGGGTTTTCCCCCACCCGTTCAGCCCAAGGGGGAGGAGAGGGGGGCCAGTGGTCCCCACCAAGGGGGGAAGGGTCCCCACCAAGGGGGGAAGGGAATAAGTTTGTCCCCACAGATATCCTGAGGGATACCCCCATAGATACCCCAGTAGATGATTTTGAGTTTGAGTTACAAAACCGGGGGGGGGGGTTTCGGAGTGGTCCCCCACCCATCCAAGCGAGAAGCGGGGTTTTTCGTTAGCCCCCAGTGCCCCCAGTTTTCCCACAATGGAGTTCGTCCCTACCCCGAAAGCCGCAGAGCCGCGGCAAGTCGTTAACGAGTCGCCCTCTCCCATTGCAGGACAAGAGACCAGGGAACAAAGAAGCAATAGCGCCCCCAGGACAAGCCAGCCAGCCTTGCGCCCAAAACGCGTTTGCAATAAACCATATTGGATGAGAGACTTCGTCTCATCCTAGGGGGGAGGGATGTTGTGTATAGAACATTATACCTTTAAGTAATGTAACACTCGAATGAGTGGATATAATAACCACCAGCTGTAACACTAGGGGGCAATAGCGAGCGTCCAGCTCACATGGTTCCAATTCCCCAAACAACTACAGCGCGGGAAGATTCCCGCCACCACCTCACCTGGACAAGAAGGGCGTGACGGGGAATGACGTCATGCAGACAGTAGCCAATGGGCTATCGAGGAGCCACATTCAAATGTATAGTCACCGTATATATTGAGCTGTTCATCCACCATTACCACATGTTCCCCCGGACCATCATGCAATAAAGATGTGTTAAGCCAACCTTTCGGCTGTTTCTATTGTCTTGGTTCTCATACACTAAATGTACTTAATGAGACTTAGCTAGTTCTCTGTCTCACTCTGGATCTGTGCCAAGGAAACAGCACATCTAAGACATCCTTCCAGGTGCATAATAAGGTTTTTAGAAGGCACCCTGGTCATCTACACAAGCTCCAAAACATGCATGGCTCCCTCAGAGGGCCTTCATCTGCATACGGAGTGAACCAGTAGAGAGCGAAAGCAAAGGATTGTTGGTTCAGTGTGACATCTAGTTTTTATATTTATGTTTATTTGATTTATATGCCGCCCTACTCAGCAAATGCTGACTCAGGGTGGCTTAAAAGAGAAGTGCTGAGGAAAACATGTGTCCATTATTCTTCCTCCTCCTCCTCCTCCTCCACCACCACCACCACCACCATCAATATTATTGATAAGCTGCTTTCCTACATGAATACTTTCAATATTTTTCACCCTAGATGAGTGTACACTTATCATCTGGTGCCTTTCTGGGTAAGTTTAATTTATTCTTATTTTTAAAACAGATGAGTGTCTGCCGATGAATATCAGGGCAAACATATTCAATACAACAGTGTTACCAGCAATGTTGTATGCATCCAAAATGTGGGCAATAATATGTGCTGATGAGGACTTGCGCCTGGGCAATGACAAAAGCGAAGAAAGTGGCTTTTCATTTTGGCAGATCAGGACACGAAAGAAGAAGGGGGGGCAATAACAAAATCAGAGGAAGAAAAACTGGTGGTAACCCAAAGAGCAATGGAAAGACAGATGTGTAGAGTAACAATCATGGATAAGGTCAGCAATAAGAAAGTACAGTATACCAAAGAATCAGATTGCTTGGTTTGGTCAATGAATTATATGTGGCAAAAAGAAGATGGGCAGGTCATATCACCCACCTAAAAATATAACAAATGGACCTGTAGGCTAACAGACTGGATACCAAGGGACCACAAAAGACCACGAGGCAAACCCCGAAAACAATGGGATGAGCTGATGGTAAAGCTGTTTGGCCAGAGATGGAAACAGAAGGCAAAGGATAGAACATTTTGGAGTTCAGTTGATTTGCGTTAAAAGAGATGACAAATCGATATTGGATATTGGATATCCCACCACATCATGTTATGGTGTGATTTGTTTTATAATGAAGGTGTCAAAGCAAAGTTTGCACTCCCAGAGGCTTTTCCCAGCATGTCCAAGGATAAGGAGCAGAGATACAGTTGCATGGATCTTCCTCGTTGCATGGAAGATACTTGTAGCATAAACCTTTAGTCAAGCCATGGTGTTTACTACCATGTCCATGTAACATGAACTTGTTAAGACAGTGACTCTGTCTCTGTGTGTGTGTGTGTGTGTGTGTCTCTCTCTCTCTCTATCTGTGTCTCTCTCTCTGTGTGTGTCTCTCTCTCTCTCTGACACACACACACACACACATGCACACTTTCCCCCAAAAGGAACGTGATTAAATAGGCGTTTGGCTTCTTCTTCAAGCAAGAAATGTGTCCTCTGTTCTTTCAAACTGCACTGAGACCCAGAAACATTTACTCAAAATTATGTAATGTCTCTGTACTGTATTATCTCAGTTAGTTCACTGCAGATTCTAAATTAACCATCTGTTTTTAGTATTACGGTAATTGGTCTAAATTTGTTCTGTAGCAATTTTAAAAAGCCCTTGTGGTGCACCAGCTAAACTGTACTGTAGCCAGAACTCTGCTCACCTTGTGAGTTCAGTCCTGATGACTGACTCAGTCTTCCATCCTTCCAAGTTCGGTAAAATGAGTACACAGCATGTTTGGGGGGAAATAATTATTACCTCGTGAATTGCCCAGAGAGTACACTAAGCACTATGGGGTAGTATATAAGTGTAATTGCTAAAAAGGAAACATAAAAATCACACACATCACAAACACACACACACAATTTGGCAGTGATATACAATTTGATGAGGATTTTCCCAGCCCCACTAATCCAGTAAATATGAGACTCTATCTAGGGATTAGTTCTCTGGGAAATGTATCTCAAAGGCCCCAAACCCCACCTCACCAAGCTTACCAGAGAGTAAACAAAACAGCAAAAAAAAGACAAAATATATTGTGGCACCTTAAAGACCAACTGCTGTAAGTTATTCTTGAAATATTCTGTCACACAGAACTGTATCAACAGGTCATGCTTGAAGCTAACTCTTCCTGTGGTTTTCAGAAATTGAGAAGGGAGTTGGAAATAGTTGTGATTAAGGATATCCACCCCACCTTCTCTGCACACACACTTACCCATTTGGTGTCATGCTATTTCACCAAGTGTGAGAAAAATTAACCAGCGACACAAGGTTGCCATTGCCAGGGTACATCCGATTATAGTTCAAAAATACCACATTATTCAAGGAGGCTCTTTCTGTGTACCCCTGGAATATAATTAGAAAACATAAACAACGCATCTTCTATCCAGCCACTTATTTGACAGACTACCTTTTTGAATATGTCTTCTTGTAACACAGGGGTCCTCAACCTTTTAAAGCTGGGGGCCGGTTTACACTCCCTCAGATGGATGAAGGGCAGGACTGGCAGTCGCGCTGTCCCTGCCGCTGCTGCTGGTGTCATCGTCATGTTGTGCAGGAGTGGTGGGGACTTGGGATCATCCCGCTGCTGCTAAGGGCAGCAGCGGCGCCAGCAGCACCACCCTGAGCCCTCACTACTCCCACACACTCCGGCGACTGTGGTGGTTGGACCACCCTGAGCACACACACACCACACACACACATGCCGCTTCCCTGCTTCCCAGCCTGGAGGAGCTGCATGGCATGGGTGAAGGAGGGATCCAGGCTGTCCTTCTCATCTGCGTTTGGCCAGAGTGGCCCCTGGGAAAGATGCAAAATACCAGTGGGGTAACTAGACTAAGGCAAGGTTTGGAGTTCATACCATAATGTACCTCTGAGACACAATAAACCCAACTATGATAGATTTTTATTTAAATGGGAAAAGGGGGGCAATATAAAAGCCCTTTCAAAATATAAAGCTGTAAAAGTAAATTCCAAATCCCCAACAATAAAGCTAGGTGGTGAAGCCATTGCATCTTGAATAGGTCTGGGAAAAAGGCAAGATGACACATGTTTAACAGTTCCCCACTAAATAAGAAAGCTAACCGACCAATCCTACTAACATTATCATAGTCCCAGATCATAAGCAAAATTCCAGACACAAAAGACAAAACATTAGATCCAACAATAGGATACGAGTCAGTGGTAAATGGCCTTTTTTCTTTTATACCCAGCAGCTCCTTCTAGATCTCTTCACTCATTAGATCTCTTAGCTGCCTGTAATGCCCAGACCTAAGTAACTTCTGGAAAGTAATTTCTTCATCACACCATCCCAATCCAGCTGATACCAGTCTGGTGTTAATTAACAAACCCAAAACACCTTCTCAAGCGACCTTGTGGAATACATCTTCCCACACAAATAAGGTTTCCAGCTGTGTCCAACTCATCGGTTCTTACTCCTCGGTGTGCCCCTCCCTCTTGGCCTTACAGCCCAGTTGTTTCAGACTTTCAGGAAAGGTATAGGCAGACAAAGCAGACTCCATTTTAACCATATTCTTGACAGAAAGGTAGGTGGAATTATCTCTTGTCTTTCTGCGACCCTCTTATTTCTTTCACAACTTGTGTGTGTGGGGTTTTTTGTTGTTGTTGTTTGCTATTTAGGTCTCTGATTTCTGACTTCCCTCAACAACGGAGCACTGACCCCACTGGCTGAACTCCAAAAAAGTTCTTTCTAAACTCTGCTTTCCAACTAGCAGATTGCAAAGGAAGAATATAAACCGCCGTGGTTTGTGCAGGCCACTTGGATATCGCTTGAACTTTGATTGAAGCCTCATTCAATCCTAAAGCCAAAAATTGCTCCCCTATTTTATAGATAACTATTATACAAAATTGTCCGTAACAACTTTAGGCTCCAGGGACTGTGGTGGATTTTAACACGCTGAACTTGACTGGAAGGTCGGCAGGTCAACAGTTCGAGACCAGAGTGCTTCATGGCAGAGTGAGCTCCTGTTGTCTGTCCCAGTTCCTGTCAACCTAACAGTTCGAAAGGAAGAAATTGCAAGTAGATAAATAGGTACTGCTTTGGTGGGTAAGGTAACAGTGTTCCATGCACTCTGGGGTCTAATCATACCTGCCACATGACCATGGAAACATTGCAGATGCATACAGCGTTGGCTCTTTGACTGTAAACAGAGATAAGCACCATACCCTAGAGTCTGGAAAGCCACTGGCTTTTGAGCAAGGACAACCTTTACCTTTACCCTAGGCCCAAACATTTTTGAAAAATAGATTGAGACTTTGGAGTAAAAAATCCGCAAAGGAAAGGGATGCTCAATACCTCCCTAGTCCAGTATTGCTTCATTGACTAGTATCCCCATCCAATTGTTTCCCTTCCATGACAAACCAATCCATGTTGGAATAGGCAAATGTCTGTGGGATTGACAAATCGTTTTGGGAAGTACAGTACAGTAAAACTCTGTATAACGACTTTAATTCATTCTGCGGGACTAGTCGTTGTATGATTTAATCGCTATACAATGCATGCATCGTATAGCAATTATCCCTATGGGATGCATTGTACAACAAATATCTCTATGGGGAAAATCGTACAATGACAAAAAAAACCATTGTACGATTTTTCCCATAGAGGTGCATTGCATTGTATAACAAATATAGCTGTTATGCGGGGTGCAATGTTTTTTCAAATCCTTATAGTTGTACAATTTTCTCGCTGTAAGAAGCATTCATTATACGGGGTTCTACTGAACCTAATAATGAGCAGAAAAGTGGAAAGATTGGCGTGGAAGCTAGTAAAAGGCTTAAAATTCTAGCTCTGGGGAAAACTGAGAAAAAGACACTTTTGGCTGTGGCAATTCATACTGTAGCATCTGTGTGGCAGATGTTTGATTATAATGGCCCCATCGACTCAACAGCAGGAAAATTATAATTTGCTCCAGTTTTCAGAATTCCCTTTCTTGGAAGATGTTCCTAAATAATTTGATGGAATTTTGATGAAGATTTTTCATTTAAAAAACCCAGTACAAATACAAAGAGAGTAAAAAAAAAGCAACTTCTGTCTTTTGCCTCTTCGCTTGCTTCTTTGCTTGCTCAGCAACCCAAACTTCAAATACAATTCATTTATGCTTGGCTGTGAAAGGCTGTTTTGATAATCTTAGTTTAATAATCTTGGTCCTAATCTAGAAGGGACCCTATGGATCATTGAGTCTGTAAAGGAGACACAGTGGGGAATCGAACTCCCACCTAAACCACTCAACTATCCAGCAGTTTTCTGCAGCAAGACTCTAGTTAGCAGAAATTATCAAATCCTGCACAGCGTAACTTTCTTATTGCACTGAGGACTGGATGAGCTGTGTTCTCTTTATGTGTGGACTCAGCATTTCACTGGATGAGGATGCTTGTTCCCTCCCTAGACATGGTGCACATTTAAAAGGAAAATACTGTGTTTGTTCCAACTTAGAAGTCTGTGCCACTTTACTTGTGTGTCTCAGCACATAGCACTGAAAGATTTCTGTTGCCTGGAGGAATAATGCCATAAGAGGAACAAATATGGTTTTGCTGACAAACACACACTGTGATTACTTCCCTAGCTGAGCTGGCTACTTTTGCTTTGTTGTTGTTCAGTCGCACAGTCGAATCCGACCCTTTTCAACCCCATGGACCACCGTACACCAGGCTCCTCTGTCATCTGCCATCCCCTGTAGCCTGTCCAGATCAACACCCATCTCGTCCTCTGCAGCCCCCTTTTCCTTTTGCCTTCGATCTTTCCCTTCTCCAGTGAGTCCTCTCTTCTCATTTGGTGGCCAAAGTACTTGAGCTTCAGCTTCAGTATCTGTCCTTTCAAGGAACAGTCCATAACTGTTGTGATGGCCCACAGAACAGGCCGCCGGGTGTGGAGATGGCCCACGGAGGTTCAGAATGACTGGCCGCAAAGAAGGACACGTGAGACGAATGTGCGGTGAAAGTCCAGTCCCAACCTAAGTAGGGTGGCATATTTATTACCCTGCCTCAAGAGTTCCATGCTAAAGGCGCACAGGACTTCGTCACAGAAGGCATTTCTGGTGGGTCAAGATAACACCTGTCTCCGGACATTGTCTTGTGATTAATAGACAGACCCGCAGTTATCTAAGATCAGGGTTGGTGAAACCCCATTGTTCTCACCCTATCTCGGAAGACCATGTAAACTGTCTCCGGGACTAACTTCCTTAGCTGCTGACTCAGCGTGCTTACTCAACCTTATCTTGGGTCAGAAGGGGAAGAGCGAGTTCAACCCTGGAGTCAGCAACTTTTTACCTTTGTCCTATTTCCTCCGCAATCCTCCAGCCAAGGCTCTCATGAATTATGGCAATTAATCTAACCCGCACCCAATTTCCCTTCCATCAGAGCCCGTGTTGGTCCTCAAGCCATGTGCGTAAGCGAGCAAGCCCATCGGGAAAGGTTATGGCCAATCTACGAACACGGGCACACCACATATAACATCCAAGGAGATGCTATTGCTAGCATCCCTATAATTATATCAGAGATCAAGTGTATGTATACTTAATTAAAACATGGTCTAAGACAGGGGTTCTCAACCTTTTAAAGCTGAGGACTGTGTCACACTCCCTCAGACAGCTTCAGGGGGCAGACAGCCATTTTGCCCTTCCTCCACCACATGGCAATTCCTGGTGTGGTGGAGGGGGGGGGCACATGACATGATATTTAAAACACCTAAGGTTTCTTCGACCTAAAGAAACAGTTAAAGAAGTACAGTCAAACCTCGAGATAAGAACAGCTCAGGTTTGAGCTAAGAATTTTTAATAGGATTTCCCCCAAGATAAGAAATCTGGTGCATTCCTATGGGAAATTGCATTCAATGCATTCCTATGGTAAATTCAAGATAAGAATTTTTCAAGATATAACCAACTTTGAGGAATGAATTAAATTTGTATGTAGAGGTTTGACTGTTCTCAGATCGCTGGTCCATAAAGCTGAGAACAGTTGATTGTGAATAGACAGCATCTTAGGCAAGGGTCTTTCTCAGGTAAGGAACCCTTCAACTAAAACTGCCAAAGACTAAACATAGACCCACACAAGGTTGTCAGGGAGCCAAGGCTCACAGGCTTAAATTAACAGGGATGAGGTGGCTGCTTGCCACCCACCTCAGGCTTCCGTGAGCTTAGATTAGCTGCAGCTTTCAAAACAGTTGGTGGGAGAGTGGAAATGGATAGCAGCTTTATACTGCTGTGAGCTATCCCTGCAGTGATGCATTATATTCTAGTGTTGTGTTCTGTACTGTACCTTTTACAATGTATCCATTCACGTGTATCCAATGTAACCATGCTTGTGTAACAATATAACCAACAGCTGCTTAACTGTAGCCCTTACAATAGGACGCGAGCTAATGACCACCTGGTGGCAATAGCGAGCGTTCAAGCTCTCTTGGCCCGGACTCACCAGCAAACAACAGCGCGGGAAGATTCCCGCCATCACCTACACCTGGACAAGAAGGGCGTGACCGTCCATGACGTCACGCGGACAGTAACCAATAGACTGTCGAGGAGCCACATTCAAAATGTATAGCCACCGTATATATTGAGCTACCCATCCGCCATTACCTCATGTTCCCCCGGATCATCATGCAATAAACCTGTGTTAAGCCAACCCTTCGGCTGTTTCATTGTCTTCGGTCCCATACAGTAAATTGGCGACGAAGGTGGGATATGGCTGCCCACGGGACCAAGACATGCGCCGGTTTCGAAATCAGGAGACCGGCAGACTGGGACATCTTCGAGATGGACTTCCAGGGAGCCCTGGTGGAATCCGAAGTCACGGATGAGGCAAAGAAAAGGGCCATCTTCACCAGGATGCTGGGGCCAGACACCAAGAGGGTCTTGGTGGACCTGATCGCGCCGAAGAGGGTGAGTGAATTCAAGGTGAAAGAACTCATGCACATGCTGCGCGAGTATTTCCGGCCCTCGACGGCGATGTTCCCCGCTCAGAGCGCGTTTTGGAGGCGAGTCCAAGCGCCCGGGGAGACGGTCGCCGACTTCGCAGCGGCCCTGCGACTGGCGGCCGGCCCATGCAAATGGGAGAACGCAGAAATCACACTAAGAGACTGCGTGCTGTGCGGCCTGAGCGACGCCGAAACCCAGCGCACATTGATGAACCGGGAGCCACCCCCCACATTGCAGGAGGTCCTGAAGGAGGCACAAGCCGCGGAAGCTACGAAGGCCGGGGTCCAGGAGCTCCAGGACTGGCGGCCAAGGACGGGCAAGGCAGAGGCTTCAGTGCACGTTCCGGTGCACGCGGCCCGGCGAGTTTCGAAGTCGTCCGCGGAGAGCAGCGACGACGAGGACGTCCGGAAGGTCCGGAAGGAAGGCCGGCGTTGCGATGGCTGCGGAGCGAACCATGACCGCGCCAAATGCCCCTTCAGAGAGGCCGAGTGTCACAACTGCGGCCGCCGCGGGCACATCGCCAAGGTCTGCAGGAAATGGCGCGAGGCCCGGAAGAGCTCGAGAGACAGCGCGATGAGACCCAAGGACGGCACCCAGGCCACAAGGAAGCGAGACGGCATGGGCCGCATCGCCGACGACAGCGAGGACGACGCACCGGTGTTCAGCGTGTCCGCAGGACACCCCCGTTACTTTGTTGAGGTACTAGTACAAGGGGCCCCCATTAGGATGGAAATTGACTCGGGGTCCTCATATTCCATCATTCCCCAGAAGGAGTTTCTGAAAATTGCCCCCCACGTGCGGCCAAAACTCAAAGCTTTGAGGTCCACGCTACGGGACGTGCAAGGGAACTGCATTCCGGTGTTGGGGGTTGGAAAATTTCAGGTCCAATTCAAGAAACACGCCGCAACTCTCCCCCTAGTTGTTCTTAAAGGGGGGAATTGCAGCCTCCTCGGGACTCAATGGTTCCAGCCCCTGGGTTTGTTCATTGGGGGGGTGCATGCCGTTGTCGTTGGGACTGACCCGATTCAGGAGGTGTGCGACGCACACCCCGAAGTCTTCAAAAAGGGACTTGGGAAATTTAAGGGACCCCCAGTAGCCTTCGACCTAGACCCTGAGGTCCGCCCAATAAGACTCAAACCGCGCCGGGTGCCATTCGCGCTCAAGGACAAAATAGAGGCGGAACTGGACAAATTGGTGGGCCAGGGGATCCTTGTTCCTGTTGATTCTGTGGAGTGGGAAACTCCAATTGTAACAGCACTAAAGGTCAACGGGGAGGTGCGCATATGCGCTGATTACAAGTGCACCATCAACAAGGCAATTCGCCCTAATGCGTATCCGGTGCCGGTAGTCAGCCATTTGCTGGCCAGGTTACATGGGGGAAAGTGTTTCGCTAAGCTCGACTTAGCACAAGCCTACCAGCAGCTCTCGGTGACCCCAGCCGCCGCTGCTGCCCAAACTATAGTGGGGGCGTTCCAGGTGACGCGCCTTCAATTCGGCGTAAACTCGGCGCCTGGAATTTTCCAGTCACTCGTGGAACGCCTCCTGAAGGGGCTCGAGGGGGTGTTACCTTATTTTGATGACGTATTGATAACGGGGGGGAGTCGGGCCGAATTGGCAAAGAGGTTGGGCAAGGTCCTGGCGATATTCGAAAAGGCGGGGTTGAGACTGCGAAAAGACAAATGCGTCTTCTTCGCGACCGAGGTCAAATTCCTAGGGTTCCGTGTCACTCCTGAGGGAATAAGGCCGTCCAAGTCTAAGGTAGCCGCCATCAAGCAAGCCCCTCGCCCCACCTCCAAGCCCGAGTTGCAGTCGTTCCTAGGGCTGCTGAACTTTTATCACTCCTTCCTTCCCCGGAAAGCAGCCGTGGCCGAACCGTTGCACAGATTGCTTAAAAAGGACGAGGCATGGAAGTGGGGCGACCAGCAAGAGAGGGCATTTAGTGAGCTAAAGCAGCTCCTGGCGTCTGATGCCATCCTCACCCATTTCAACCCCAAGCGCCCAGTGGTCCTGATATGTGACGCATCCCCGGTGGGGGTGGGGGCGGTGCTGTGCCATGTACTGGAAAACGGGAGGGAGGCCCCGATAGCATTCTACTCCAGGTCCCTGTCCCAAGCGGAGAGAAACTACGCCCAGACAGACAGGGAAGCGTTAGCGATAATCGCAGGGACCAAAAAGTTCCATGACTTCCTGTACGGCCGCCCCTTCACAATCGTGACCGATCACAAGCCCCTGCTAGGCATTTTTACCGCAGATAAGCCCACGCCACAGATCCTGTCCCCAAGGATGCTTAGGTGGGCCATTTTTCTTAACGCGTATCAGCACGCGTTAGTGTACAGGCCCGGGAAGGAGATCAGCCATGCGGACGCTCTATCGAGGTCCCCTCTTCCCCAGGATAGCAGCCACGTGGGCGGGGAGGAGCCAGACCACCAGGTGCTGATGATAGAGGTCCTCGACTCGCCCCCAATACTGCCCGCCGACATCGCCAAAGCGACCGGCAAGGACAACATTTTAGCAAGGGTTAGCTCCTGGGTGCAGAAAGGGTGGCCAGCGTCCTCCCCGGCAGCGGAGTTCGACCCATTTTTTCGAAATAAGTTAGAGTTGTCCCTTGAGAGGGGGTGCCTTCTGTGGGGCCAGCGAGTAGTGATCCCGGCGTCCTTACGACCGCGGGTACTCAAACTCCTGCACGTCAGTCACCCTGGAATTGTGCGCTCCAAAGCCCTGGCACGGAGCTATTTCTGGTGGCCCCAGCTAGACGCCGACATCGAGCACATGGTCGGCACTTGTGAACCCTGCCAAAGCTCCAGGCCAGAAGAAGCCCGCCTGCCTCACAGGGAGTGGGACGCGGCGAAGGGGCCGTGGTCCCGGATTCATGTAGACTTTGCTGGCCCGTTCCGTGGGACGCTTTTTCTCCTTGTGGTGGATGCCTTCTCCAAGTGGTTGGAGGTCATCCCGGTTACAAGCACGTCCACGGCCACAACCATAAAGCATTTGCGGAGGGTTTTTTCCACGTTCAGTTTACCCGACACCCTCGTAAGCGACAACGCAAGTTGCTTCACGTCCTCTGAGTTCAGGGCATTCACGGAAATCAACGCCATTCGGCACATCACCTCCGCTCCTTTCCACCCTGCCACAAACGGCCAAGTAGAGCGCCTTGTGCGTACCACCAAGGACGCGCTGCGGCGCATGGGGCCCGGGGACCTAAACCATCAAGTGTGCCAGTTCCTGCTAGGTTACAGGGTGACTCCCCTAGCGTCAGGATACTCCCCCGCGGAGCTGCTTATGCGCAGGAAACTGACCACCATACTAACTAGGCTAGACCCCACGAGAGTAGAGGACAAGGGGAAGAACATTGGGATAGAGGACACAAAGAGTTTCGGCATGGGCGCTCCCGTGTATTGCCGGAATTATGCCAGCGCGGGTCCGGCCTGGGTACCGGGCGTCATCTTAGAGCAGACTGGTCCCGTCTCGTACCGCGTCGAGACCAACACAGGTCTACTCTGGAGGCGGCACGCAGACCAGCTCCGGCGCAGGGTCCCCGACGAGCAGGGCACGGACCGCGGGAAACAGGATTCAGCGTTAGGGTTCTCCCCCACCCGTTCAGCCCAAGGGGGAGGTAAGGGGGGCCATGGGTCCCCACCAAGAGGGGAGGAAAGGGAATCTGTCCTCGTAGATATCCTGCGGGATCGGTCAGCAGAGAGAAGGGAAGCCGATCTCATAGATATTCCGCGGGATCTCCCCACAAATACGGATACACCAACAGAGTTAGATTTTGATTTTCAGAACCGGGGAAGTTTTGCGGAGTGGTCCCCCACCCGTCCAAGCGAGAAGAGGGGTTTTTCATTAGCCCTGAGTGTCTCCGGTCTGCCCACAATGGAGTTTTTCCCTTCCCCCAAAACCGCCAAACCACGGCAAGCCGCTAACAAGTCTCCCTCTCCCGTTTCAGGACAAGGGACCAGGGAACGAGGAAGCAGTAGCGCCCCTGGGGCAGGTCAGCCCTCATCGCGGCCCAAACGCGTTTGCAATAAGCCATCTTGGCTGAGGGACTTCGTCCCATCCTAGGGGGGAGGGATGTTGTGTTCTGTACTGTACCTTTTACAATGTATCCATTCACGTGTATCCAATGTAACCATGCTTGTGTAACAATATAACC
Organism: Bradypodion ventrale; assembly: GCA_035047345.1. Classification (NCBI taxonomy): domain Eukaryota; kingdom Metazoa; phylum Chordata; class Lepidosauria; order Squamata; family Chamaeleonidae; genus Bradypodion; species Bradypodion ventrale. Next base: position 62,605,815 of record JAWDJE010000004.1, read on the forward strand.
AACAGCTGCTTAACTGTAGCCCTTACAATAGGACGCGAGCTAATGACTACCTGGTGGCAATAGCGAGCGTTCAAGCTCTCTTGGCCCGGACTCACCAGCAAACAACAGCGCGGGAAGATTCCCGCCATCACCTACACCTGGACAAGAAGGGCGTGACCGTCCATGACGTCACGCAGACAGTAACCAATAGACTGTCGAGGAGTCACATTCAAAATGTATAGCCACCGTATATATTGAGCTACCCATCCGCCATTACCTCATGTTCCCCCGGATCATCATGCAATAAACCTGTGTTAAGCCAACCCTTCGGCTGTTTCATTGTCTTCGGTCCCATGCCTACTCCTGAACTGGCAATTAAGACCCATGAGCTTTACAAATATCTGCTTATGGTGGGACTCAGAATGACCATATCAGGTCTGTTGCTATGCTTCTTCTCACTGGCTGCTTTTCAAAAATTCTCTTTCAGAACATGGCTGAACATGTGCACTTAAAAATGTATTATTGAACATGTAAACATGCAAAATGTGCAGCTTTACAGATTTTAGTTATGAAGGGCAATTGACATCAAAAACCCTTAGTAGAGTGGTAAGTTGATTTTAAAAAATTAGTGAAAATGAGTGCTATTTTACCATAAAAGGAGAGTCTATATACTGAAGACAGAGGGGCTCCTTATTTGATGAAGCACACAGATTGCAGGAGTTCTTAGAAACAATTGTTTGGATATCATATTCACAAAACCCAGAATGTTCTGAACTGAGACACTGCCTAAGCTGCAGTTCTAGAAGAAACGAAGGATTGGAATGGTTGAAGATACAGTAAAACCCTGACTTACAAACGCCTCGAGTTACATAAAATTTGACTTACATAATGATTTGTGCTATAACCAAGTCCCGATTTACACAATTACCTATGGGTTTGCTTCGAGTTACATATAGATACTTTTTCCTATGGGTTTGCTTCGATTTACATAAAAAATTCATTTTCCTATGGGTTTGCTTCGAGTTACGTAAAAATAATTTTTCCTATGGGTTTGTTTTGAGTTACAAAAAAAATTAATTTAAGCAAAAGCCTACAGAATGGACTTTTTTTCGTAAGTAGGTTTGTTTTACTGTATATCAACATTGGTGCAAGAGTATGTAAAAAAACATTTCGAATGGTCAGAGCAGCAACATTACTAGATTAGCAAATCCTTTTTTTCTGCCATACATGGTACTTTTGCCTGCAAGTATTCATGCTCATATTTCTGTCCATTAGTGCTTAACAGCCAATTAAGATTCTGAAGAAAGATGACTCTGTAGTAAAACACACCCAGTACATTGCTTGCATTGTGCCTTGTTAAGTTTCCTAAGATTAAGTTGTCTGCAGTTGAGGGGGTCAGATCTGCTCATAGCATATGTTCGTGCTCACAACATTGCGAGCAAATGTCCAAAACACTACTACTGTGATTTTATTTTATTTTTGGAATAGTAGCCATGCTAGTGTGTCTTTTAAGTGTATCAGAGAATAAACAAAACAAAACAAAAATGTTGTAGCACCTTAAAGACTAACAGTTAAATTTAAATATGAGCTTTCGTGTGGTAATATATCATGTCCATCCATAACTGTGGAATGGACACTCAGTTATAGCACCACCTCTATCTCTACTAATTTCTTTTCTATGGAATTCTAGAGTTGGTCAGAAAATACTGAAAGCAGCTAGTTCTCTCGTTAGAAACAAAATTGACCTGTACTTGCTGAGGCAGGTTTTGTGCATGTCCCATTGTCAGTACAGAAAGTGCAGTGAGCAATGAGTGCTTCATGGCATTTGAAACTATGATAGTTCCCTAAATGTCCCCATAGATATATGGGCACCTTATTCATTTCCTACACCCAAATTGCTGATGTTCCAGTGTTACCACATATCCTTCTTCATAAAATTATACAGTGTTAAGTTTGTGGGATCTTTTCCAGGTGAAGGAGCCTTTGTGAGGTGGGTGGGTGAGGGAGTATATTTTTTCCTCCAGCACATAAAAGCCTTGCTGGATCATATAGGCCTGGGTAGTGCAAAGGCGTCTAGCCTTTGGGAAACTCAGGAGGGTTCCCTCCCACTCCTATTCTACAGCAGCTGCTATTTAGAGACATAATAATTCTAATATTGGAGGTAATTTACACCCATCATAATATGCACCTTTATCCTCCATTGTTGTAGTTGTTGTTGTCATATGCTGTCCAGTTGCCTCCAATTTATTCATGGTGGCTCTATGAATAGGCAATCTCCCAAATTCCTATCCCCAACAGTCTTGCTCAGCTCTTGTAAACTGAAGCATGTGGCTTCCTTTGGGAGTCTATCCATGTCACATTGGGTCTTCCCCTTTTCCTGCTGTTGCCAACCTTTCCAGAGAATCTTGTCATCTCATGAAATGACCAAGTAGGACATCATTTTTACCTCCAGATATAGTTTAGGCTTGATTTGTTCCAACACCCACTTGTTGATCTTTCCAGCAATTCAGGATATCTGCAAAGCCATCTCCTTCAGAACTATATTACAAAAGATAAAAAAAAATCCTGTCATCTTTCTTTACTGTCTACCTTTCACATCCATACATAGTCATCTTCCCATTCTTGGTCTTGGTCTCCAGTGACACAGCCTTAACTTGATCTTTTCTAATTCCCTCATTGCTGTCTTTCTTAGTCTGTCTTCTTCTGACTTATTGGCTGCCGTCTCCATTTAGGTTGATTATTGAACCAAGATATACAAAAATTTTAACATGTTCCTTCATTAATATAGCTTCAATTCTCCTACCGTATATCTAATTCCCCTCTACAGTCATACAAGTTGTGGCCATCATTAACACTTCTTACTTGTCCTAAATCTTCCACCATTTAGCTTCTTAGAATTCCACCACCACCCCTAGAGAGAGGGAGAAAAACTTCTGATCCATTTGCTCCACACAGTGCATCATTTTGTCCACCACCATCATACCCCACCCTACTCACCCTTTCCAAAGTTAAAAGCTGTTAGCATTATAGTCTTTCCTGATAAGATGATACTCTAACTCCTTGACTGTTTTGGTCACCTTTCCCGAGGTTCGTAGTATCACTTGGAGGACCCTGTATAGGTTGAAGGTTGGAGTCCCTAAATGTAAGACCAACATGCTCAAGTGGGGGCTGCTGGCAAGATGTGGAGAGATATAGAATCCAGCCAAGTAAGTGGCTTCATTTTGGCAGTTCAATGTTTGATCTGGACATGAAAGTAGAAGTGATGTGGTGACTAGAACTATATATTCTAGTTGCAGCATAGCAGTTCAGTTCCCCATGGTTGCTCCTGTGAGAAGAACCAGCCTGTGTGGCTTTGGGCAAGCTGCACAGTCCCAAGGTGTCCCCAGAAGAAGGAAATGGTAAGCCACTTCAGTTTACAATATTCCATTACCTAGAAAACGCTAAAATGGGTTGCCATAAGTCAGAATCGACTTGATAGCAGGTGTACACCCATACCCATACAAATTCATGCACACACAAAATAGTTTCAATCCCTTTCTAACTAAAAGTCTTGTGACTGTCTTCTATGTTTTAATTATCATTCCATTAAGAACTCCCCTCTAATTTTATGACTGCTAAATGTGTTCTTTTGGCTATCATAAACTTTTTTTAAAAATACAAAGGAACAGTACTCACCTGACCATTCATATACTTGTCACCCTATGATCTTTAAAAAGGGTTAGTCAGGATTTACTTTTGCAGAAACCACTTTGATTTGCTCTTTTGTATGTTTATTTTAGATCATTGTTTCCCAGCCTTTGGCTTTTGGACTTTAATTCCCAGAAGCCTGAGTCAATTCCCCAAAGCATTGATCAGCCAATGTACTGACTTAGGCTTCTGGAAATTGAGGTCCCCCTGTGGGGCTTGTGCCTCTTGTTAGGAACCACTGTTCTAGATATTCCATAGCTTCAACCTTAATAATGTTTTCTGTCACGTTTCCCAGAACAGATGATAAACTACTAGGCCAATATACTTTTGCCCCTCAGGGCGAGCATTACACAAGCCAAAGACTGACTTACTGTAATAAACAGGGGTTATCCTTTTGCAAGGAGAAATGAGATACCTCCTTGCCCGCCTCAAAGAAGTCCTGTTACATGTGGCAGTGGGATTGGCTGTGTGACGCAAGCAAAAAAATTCTGGCCCTAGTCTGTAATTTCCTGAATCCTCCTCAGTCTGAACATTATGTAAAACTTGGCTTTCCATTAGCTACTTTCCTCTTGTCCCTAAAATGAGCCTTTGCATGACAGATATAACATGTTTTTCTTATAAGATTACCAGTTTCACATTTCAGTTATTTCAGATCTGCTCATTAAGCCTAGAACGTCAAGTTTCTATTCCCACGATTTCCCTGTTCTTCAGACTTTCTTCTTGGCAAGGAAAAAATCAGTTCAGACTCACATATTTGCCTTCTTTCTTCTGCAATGAAGACAGATGCCTCAGATTTGTTTGGGTTTTCTGCATCTCCATATACTCTTCACACCTTTAAACCCTCATAAAACCAGGATTTGTTCTGGGTTTCTGCTGTTTCCTTATATTCTTCATACTTTTAAATCCTCCTTAACAATTTTTCTGCATTTCCGCTTATGTTTCTTGTATACAAGATTCCCACCCACCCCTTGTTTGGCCCAAGACTTCCAATTTTTTAAAAGGGAGCCTTCACTTTTCTAATAGCTTTGTCAGCACTCCTAATTAAGCATGGAAATGACATCTTAGAAGATAACTTTCCATAATTACCTGCAGTCAAGGTATTTGGGGTGAGTGCGTTAATGCTCCAGACAGAGAAGTTGGAGCCAACAGGCCTCTTTCTGAAGTATATGAGAATGCTGTTAAATCTTTATTAGAGTCTCTGCCAAAGTCCTGCATCAATTTTTCTGAGATAATGCTTCCTGATGATCTCCCTGTGGTATCTGTGTAACACAGTCAGCCAAGCAAAGACTCCCCCCCCGCCCCCAGTTCAGCATTCAACACCCTGGCCTGCAGCATTTAGCATCTCAAACAAATACATCATAGCAAGTACATGATGGGGTGGGTGGGGGAGAGAGATCAGCAACCAGGAACTTTGCAAAAGCAAAAAAGTCTAAAAGATGAACAAAAACAACTACCTTTGGTCTATTCCTTTCTCATTGTAAGTAACTAAAATCTACTGAGATGATCTCACTAGAACATCTTTTTGTCATCCATTGTCTAGACTGGGCTCTACTTAGACTCAGTGATAATTCACATACAGTAAACTAATTATTAAGCTGTGGGATAGACACACAAATCTAGCTGGAACTCAGGCGCAATCTGGCACAAGGTTGTTTTCCAGCCAGGATGTGAGGTTATCAGGAGGGCAGTGGAGAAAGCATCACCTGTCAACAACTGTACAGCAGCAGAAAAATGTAGTGTGCTTAGAAAGAAGCCAACCTTCCATTTTAGAAATATTTGAAATGCAATATCAATTCTTAATTAGCATTAAACTGTATAGGCAGTACAAATGATGAATTGGAAAAAAATAGCAATATAATAATTCTGAATTATGGTGACTCTTATGTGGTTGTTTTGGGTAGAGAATACTCAGAAGTGGTTTACCATTCCTTTCTCCTGGAGGTGCCCTACAACAACCTGGCCATACTGGCTGGTTCTTCTCCTACACGCTTCAATGGAAAATCAAACTCCCAACCTCTGGCTCTGCAGCCATATACCTAAACAACTAAGTTATCAGTAGCTATATTGAACAAACTTGATATTAACTAATCTGAATGAGCACAGCAGGATTTATTTCTAAAGAAACAGGTATTGGATTCCACACTTGAATCTGATAACTACATAATTTCTTAACTAGTCTTTGATCCAGATTTGGACGCATCTTTACTTTCTGCCCGAACTCTTCCCAGTTGGTTCCACCTTTCAGCATATTTTACACATATTTACTTAAATAGAATATGTTATAATAATTTCATATTAAAATTATTTTGGGCTGAAAGGATTTTTGCAAAAGAAACTCTGCTCAGGGAACGCCCAAATGAGGCTCCTTTCATGTTCCCAAGAGCTGGGACAGACAGGTGCTCAATTCGTCATGCAGTATCCGAGTCTCGAACTGCCAACTTGCCAGCCTTCAAGCTAACAAGACAAGCTTCTTAACCACTGAGCCACCACAGTCGCTTAGTAGGATATGTTGATTCTCAGTAATCAGCCAGATGTTCTTAAATGCAAAGCATTTCCAAACAATCAACACCATATTCTCTACCTTGGCGGTCATCTCTTACTGCTCTGTATTACATGACATCTGGACCCAGATCAGACTACTGAACTCTGACAAGACTGGCAGGCAGCAATGCCTTTGTGAAAAAAGATGAATAAAGCTGCCCAATAATTTATTTATTTATTTACAAAAAATATATATAAATTAGATAGGCATGCCTAGTTGTCAAATGAATATAATTTGATGTGATAACTATGGACTTCCTGGTGCCACATTACTGGAGAAGTTCCCACAAACTGTTCCAGTTTTATGCAAAAAGTCACATTGAATGCTAATGAACAAGTTCTGACAATGCGGCTGCCCGGGTGGTGATGGGGTGTGGGCGTTATGCTCATGCTTCGCCACTGCTCCGGGAGCTGCACTGGTTGCCAGTATGTCTCCGGGTGCAATTCAAGGTGCTGGTTTTGACCTTTAAAGCCCTATATGGTAGTGGGCCAGGTTACCTAAGAGACCGCATCGCCCTGAGGACGTCTGTCCGTCCAACCAGAGCGGACCGGAGGGGCTCTCTAATTGTTCCATCAGCCAGAGGGGCTCGCCTCTCTGGCACAAGGAGGAGGGCCTTCTCCGTGTCTGCACCGGCCCTCTGGAACCTCCTGCCAACAGAATTACGTCTTCGGACGGAGTTGCTGCCTTTCAGAAGGGATCTTAAAACCTGGCTGGCAGGTCAAGTGTGGGGTGCGGGTGGAAGGGTAACCACCATGGGGTGGTTGGTGTAGAGGAACTCTTCCCCATGGTGCCTTTTCGATCCTGCAGCGCCTGCTTTTTAGGGGGTGGGTAGTCTTAACTTTTTTACTGTTTTAACTGTTTTTAGGATTATTAATATTGTCTGTAAACTCCTTGGGTTGCCCTGGGGTTACTTTTTATGTTGTTAGCCGCCCAGAGTCAGCCTTGTGTTGAGTGGGCGGGATATAAATTGAATAAATAAATAAATAAATAAAATGAGTTTTTAAAACTTCATGAAATGACACCTACTGATTATCATTATTGCTGCAGGATATTTTTCCTTTTTCAAAATTAAGGGAATTGCACACACAAAATGTACAGCAGAGGGTGTGCCTATAAAAAGGATATATGCTGTGCATGAAAGCAGAAATATCATACAAAAGGGAGAAATTCAATGCCACATATGCAGAATAATACTAATGACAAGTAATTGACTGTCCAGAAAGTTAGGTATTTATTCTCTTCAGAGATCAGATGGAATGCACAATTGCATATTAAATCTATCCAAGGACAATTAAGAGATATGCTGTGATACACTTACTATTAACCTAGCCTTTGTACTTCCACAATTATTGTTTTTGAGCTTAGGTAAAGGTTGCCCTTGCTCAAAAGCCAGTCATATCCTTCTCTAGGGTTCAGTGCTCATCTCTGTTTATAGCCAAACAGCCAGCACTGTCTGCATCTGCAGACGTTTTCGTGAACATGTAGCAGGCATGACTAGACACCAGAGTGCGCGGAATGCTGTTTACCTTCCTACCAATGTGGTATCTATTCATCTACATGCAATTTCTTGCTTTCAAACTGCTAGGTTGGTATGGAACTTAGAATTCATTTCTCTTGCCTTATCTCCCTCAGCATCTAACTCTTTGTGAGAAAGTAATCCAGCTCACTTATGACATCCTAGTGTTTATGGTAACAGGACTTACAAAGACTATGGTGACTCTCTTCCAGTAGTGGATGATAGACTGGTAGACTAGTGCAAACCAGTACCAAGAGGAAGGGAAGATGGCAAGAGAGAAGGGAACAAAGAACAGAGCACAACACTTTACAGAGATTTGCATGTAGAAGTTAAGATTTCAATAATACATAAACTGGGATATCAACAAAAATAATAAAGCAACACAGCACATTACAATCAATGTTCAAACTAGCCTATAAAACACAAATATAAAACTGCGTAAGACAGGCATGCCCAAACTACGGCCCGTGGGGCAGATACAGCCCCCAAAGGCATTCCATCAGGCCCACGACGCCCTAGCCAAACCAGGACGTAAATATAGATGCTTCTGTGCATGCATGAAAAGCAGCCGTTTTACTTCCTTGTTTGACACAGACACTTCTGCTAAGTAAAATGGCCAATTTCATTCATGCACAGAAGCATCCGTACCAAACCAGGAAGTAAATAGCCACTTTCACACATGTGCAAAAGTGTCCACGCCAAACCAGAAAGTAAAATGGCCACTTTCACACATGCACAAAGCATCCATGCCAAACCAGGTGTGTTGTCTGGCCCACTCAGCTGTTCTTGGAATGTGGTCAGTCCCCTGGCCCAAAAGGTTTGGGCAACCCTGGTGTAGGATTTGTGGGGGTGTTGATTTAGGTTACTACCTTTTGTATTTGTGTGTTAATATAACCCAATTTGTGCATTATTTGTATTTGTTTTTTGTTGGGATTTGTTTCTGGTTTTTTCCTGCTAATCACGAGATACTGTTGCAGCACAAAGGTGCAGAGGATAGCATTCATTTTGTGCGCACACCTGTCTCATCTTTACAAGCATGAGAATGGACAGTGGACTGAAATACAGGAATCATCTGGTCAGTTTTTCCTACTAAACTAAGCTGATGTGCATTTCTATTTTAACTACAGTATGTATATTTAAACAGTTCATCTATACAGATTGTATGGATATCTTTCTTCTCTTTTCAAATATTTCTTTTCCTCATAAGTACCTTTGTTTGGTCAGAGGTAATGTCTGTGAAGCTTAGAAGGCAAGAGGAAATTAAATTACCTGCTTAGGTCAAAGAAAGGTAGGAAAAGAGGCCTGAAAATGATGTCTCATGTGCATTTAAGAGCTACAAACCCACTTACTTACTAAAGGTATATCTTAACTTTCTACTCATCCTCTCATATATTCAGTAATCAGCAGGCTTTGGATAATTATTTTTTAAAAAAAATAGGGATCCAGTTAAACCACCAGGTTCATAACACAGATTTGTTGACCTCATTTTCATATTATGGCACTGACAATTTGCCATTTTCTAAATCGTGGTTCTGAATAAAAAGAAACCAATTTGTAGCTACTCAAATGGTTCTGTAAAAAAACAATAATCCCTTGGCACCTTATTCTTTGGAAATAGTAAAAGAGCTGCCTTCTTGACATTTTCTCAGTGTTGTTATGGAGAAGAAAAAATGTACACAAAGTTAATACATGTGTGGACGTTTTCTGCTTGTTATACTTAACTGTCTGCCGATGGCTGCAATTCAAGTCTGTACTTATATGGAGCAAATATGTAGTTACAAGAGGATTAAAACTGAAGAAAGAATTCTTCAGAGAGGGACCACTATAACCTCATTAAAAGACCCTAACAAACATTTATTCTTTGTTTGAATACTCTCATCTGGTGTTATAAACATATTGACACTAACAATGTAATGGCTCTCTCTTGCATTTGAACCTTTTAAACCTCAAATTCTTTTTGAAGAAATTACCAAATTTTGGTTAATTTGTTTGTTCTTAACAAAACAAAAATGCTGGTCCAGTTCTAATTAACATACAAGCACTGATGGTGTTGTTATGATTTATCAAGTCACTTCTTACTTATGGCAACCCTTGAGGAATTTCAAGATATGTGAGACATTTAAAGGAGCGATTTTATCAATGCCACCCCCACCCCAGTTCAAGGCCAAATGCAAGTTTGAACTCTGCTCACAGGAACCCCTATGTTCACCCTGCTGGCTCTCTAGCAGTATTTCTAACTCTGACTGTTCTTATTTGTTCTTATACTCATTGAAGCTCTGGCCTGCTCCATTGGCAAAATGGCTTCAACAGGCTAGCACAATGGGAAAGGATCGGATACAATTATCTAGGGCCCAGGACAAATGCAAGCTCAGAGTGTGGTGGGAACCTAGGAGGAGTGATGGTGCTTGCATTAACCACCAACAGAAACAAGGGATCTCTATATTTACTCATGTGGAGGTGACTGCAGTTGATTTTTGCTTTAGGAATGTTGTCACAATGTATTTTTGGTAATGATTTTCTTATAATTGTCTCCTCTACAGTATTTACAGCCAGTCACAGAGAGATTCATTCTACTCTAAGTACATAAAAGCTCAAAAGTGCCCTGAAGTGTGAAATCAACCCAGATATCCTCAGAGAATTTACAGTGGGCACTTATTGGCAACAACTTCACGAGGGTTAATTTGCCTTTACAAAACCCTGAGCATGCTCATCTTGCATTTCAGTGTCATCTTTTTACAGCATGTAACTCAGCTCTCAACTATACAGCTGTCTAATTGACTAATCTACTGTACCAAAGCACAGGCTTCATTTCAAAACACAATCATATCCTGATTGATTTGTGCTACATTTTCCTTTCCAGCACAGAGATATAAAAAGCACTCTAGGTTTTTCCGAGTTAAATTTGAACAGTGACAACAGATGACTGCTATGCTAAGAGCCTAGGATGTCCAGTTTCACAGCACATGTCAAAAACTCACATTTGCAAATACAGGATGAAATTAAAACTATATATAGTATTTTTTTTAACATGTCAAGGACAGCAGTTATTTAGCTGAAGGTACAAAGAGTGCCTTGATTCATACTTCTCATATTCCATGTTCCAAGCATGTGTTGTGCAGCGTTGGACTTTCCCTTCTACACACGTCAGCCACTTTTGGCTTTAATCTACTTGCTTCATTAGGGGCAGTACCAGTGGTGGACATCAGCAGGTTCGCACCAGTTCGCCAGAACTGGTAGCAGAAATTCTGGCTGGCACCGCCCATCCAAGTTTTGAAATAAAGTACAGTAGTCCTAAGGTGGGTGCAACGCAGGGTTCTCCCTGGCCACGCCCACCATAACTCGCCCACCACTGGGCAGTACTATGCATATTTGCTCTTCCTCAGTAGCCGATTACTTCCTGACCTGGGAGTCTCATCTTCCAGCACTATCTCTTGTTTCATTTTGGACCATCTTGGCATAGGATTTTTAAGATAAAAAAAGCCCAGCAGTGGTTTATCGCCTCCTACTTTCAAGATAAGGGACAATTGTTTATCACTGCCACCTTCTGTGTAGTATTAACAAAAGTAGACTTGTTGCTTGTTGGGATCTGATTCATGTAAAGATAATCAGCCTCATCTAACAGAGCAGTTTATTGCCCCAGATAGAAACTTAAGAGTCCACGAAGTCCAGCTTCATTAGGCTCAGAGTAAGGAAAGAACAGAGAGGGACAGAAAACACGACTGCTGTCCTTGGCTGAACAAAGGATACTAATCGCTTCTCTTTATTCAAGCAGAGTATACCAGAAACGAAACTTAAGCTACATAATCAATCAGAATGTCAGAACCCAAATAAGGAGAGATAAGGAGCGTTGTCTCTCATGCAAGCAAAGAGGCTTTTGTTTACAAAATGTGTCAGAAGACAGGAGACAGAAACCAGATGCCTTCCCACATGTCCTCCTTCTTCATTTAAATTTGAGAGAGGGACGGCTAATCATACCCCTGCATGTCATCATACTCCATAACTACTCCTCCATATACATCATCACTGTCCTCCTGGACATCGTACCCCTCCTGACTCCTGGTACCTTGTTCCGGAGGATGATACCTCATTGAGTACAATTGCCGTCGTGCAAAACTCGATGTCTCCCTTCTACGCAGTGGACATGCGTTACACATAGAAATAAGATTAGGAATACAAGTAATGCAAAAACACAAAGGGATAAGGCAGATAATAATAATGAACCCATAAAAGAAAACTTGTCTAAGGACAGATAAATCAGGCAACCAAGAAGTCACCCAATCAAAGAGATTAACATCAGTGTGTACATTGTTAATAATGCTCTCCTGTAAATTCTGAAGTTCTTTCTCAATAGTATTATTCAGATCCTGGAATTTTACCCGACATCCCTGGTTCCCGACCAGTTTACAAAATCCTCCAGATTTTGCTAACAGGTAATCTATGGCCAGTCTGTAAGGTAAAATAACCCAATGCTGCACATTGATATTGTCCTGGATGGAAATTCGTGGCAACTCCATTAAAAAAGAACCACATGTTAGGATCCTTAATTTGCCATCCATTGCAAATTGAACCACTATCTATAGCAGAATAATCAGGAGTAAACATAGGAAACACATCATATATATATCTTCAATAGTAGTGTTAAACAAGGTATAATTAAGCTTATAAGAACTGTTATAACTACCCCATAACCAAAAATAATCGTCACAACCCGTATAATTGCCTACATTCTGCAAAACCCTTTTTGTTTGAGTCCAGTACTTCCATTTACTATTCCAGACTCCAGAACTATGACAGCAGAAACAAAGTCCTTTAGTGTATTTCTTGAACGTCATGCTTCGCCAGCGGGTGTTGTTAAATTGTTCTGGAGGATTGGAGAAGAGTGTAGACCTATCAAGATGTTGCAAATGTCCAATAACCAACTCTGGCGTGTTGAACAATGCCGGAAGAAAGGCCATTTGAGACACTGCCAGTGGATGCTCATAGTATAACGTTGCATTCTTACCATGAACCTCAAACATATAGTTAGCATGACGAATCCAAAAGTTGGGGTTGCCCCCATGAGGCATTGTTCTTACAGCTGGAAGCACAGTAAGAAAGAAAAGAACAAATGTCAGCACATTTAGTTTACTGGTGAACCACCATCCTGGAGCTGAGTAACCTTTTTCTCTCTCCATGGGCGGCTCGCTCGAGCAGGAATCCACACAGGTCCTGAGGTTGTAGAAACCGCTGCGTATCCTCGTCCCCAGGTGATTAGAGGTACAGGACCCTTCCACTCAGGATCCGGTTGCTGCCGATAAACGACCAATGGCTTAGGAAGACACTCCTCGGTCCTGAAATGCAATTCGACTGGAGAGTGTGACCTGTTATGGGGAGCAAGAAGAAAATTAAGAGTATACAGTAATTTAGCAACAGCTGTAGGTATTTCAGCCACAGGAACCCCTCTATCTCCCACTTGCTTGTGTAACAAATTTTTGAATGTCAGGTGGGCTCTTTCAACAATCGCCTGTCCAGTCGAGTTATAGGGTATTCCATGGGTTAGCTTAATGTCCCACTGACGGCAAAAGTCCTGAAAGGCAGAAGAAACATATGATGACCCATTGTCTGTCTTAAGGCTTTTAGGTTTACCCATTACCGCAAACGAACGAATGCAATGTTGTATAACATGTCTGGATGTTTCCCCACGTAAGGGTGTAGCCCATATAAATCCAGAGAAGGTATCAACAGTCACATGTAACTTAGAAAGCGGAGCCAAAGCAGGTACTTGCGTGACATCCATCTGCCATAGCTGATTAGTTTCTGTTCCTCGAGGATTAACAGCATCAAATGGCAGGAATATAGGAGACTTCGTACAGGAAGCACAGGATGACACAATGTCTCTAGCCTGTGACATAGGAATGGAAAATCGTTTATGCAAAACCTTAGCAGATTGATGAAACATTGCATGACTGTCAATGGGGTTGTCAAAGAGAGAAAAAACCTCAGCAGAGTCTCGGAGAGCAGAATCTGCTCGTGCATTGCCCTCCGTCAAATAACCTGGGATCCTTGTGTGAGAGCGTATGTGGGCAATAAAGAATGGGACCGTACGGTTGGAAAGAAAACCTTGAAGCTGTTGGAATAAAGCAAAAAGATCCCTATCCATCGATGGAGACAAATAAGCTTGAGCTAAAGTAAAAACAAGGCGGTAAACATATTGAGTATCCACAATCAGGTTAAAAGGCACATCAGAAAACGTAGAGAAAGCAAGTATGACCGCTGCCAGTTCCGACCGCTGGGCCGATGCTTGAGGTCCTGTAAAAACAACCTCCCATTCCCCAGTAGGACCCTGCATCAGGTAGGAGATAACAGTTTTTCGAGGGAGTGTGCGCCAAGTGTAGCCATTCCACGATGGCCACCTTCTGAGCGTTGACAGGCGCGAACAAAACAGCAGTGGGCAGCCTCGGTGTAGGAAGAAGAGCGCATGCCAGCGCAATGGTGCCTGAGGGCACCCGATCCACAGCGATGGTATGCAGCTTTTCGTTGAGGCGTTGAAGAGCTGTAGGCATCTCCGTTGTGCAGGGAATGATGTCCGCTGGAGAAGTGTGTCCAGAAAGAGCAGCAAAGAGTGGTGACAGTTCCTCCGTGCTCAGGGCCAAGAAGGGACGAGCCCAATTTATGTTCCCTAGCAATTGTTGCAATTGTACAAGAGTGAACTGCTCTGGAATAGCTATTGTTGGCAATAGCGGAGTTGAAGCGGTAGCTGAGAGCCTATGTCCCAGATATTGGAATGGATACATCCGCTGTACTTTTTCAGGAGCTATGATCAAGCCCGCTTGTTGCAAAATGTCTGCTAGGTCCTGCAGGTGTTTCTCCGTGACTTGTGGACCATGCAATAAAATGTCATCTGTGTAATGATAGACTTTAACCTCTGGATGGCGTTGCCTGAAAGGTTCCAAAGCCATGTTCACAAAATGTTGGCATAGAGTCGGCGAGTTGGCCATACCCATAGGCAAGACACACCATTCAAACCGTTGAGTAGGATGTTCATTATTGTATACTGGCAATGTAAATGCAAATTTTTCTCTGTCTTGTGGCGCTAGCAAGATTGTATAAAAACAGTCCTTCAAATCTATAACCATGAGTTGATGATCTTCCAGAATCATGTTCGGATTAGGGAGTCCAGATTGTAGAGGTCCCATTGGCAAGATGTGCTCATTAACTTTTCTCAAATCATGCAACAATCGCCATTTTCCAGACTTCTTTTTCACCACAAAAATTGGAGAGTTCCAAGGACTAGTGGTTGTTTGAATATGTCCCAGATTTAATTGCTCCTGTACAAGGGCCTCCGCCGCCTGAAGCTTTTCTCTTGAGAGCGGCCATTGATCCGTCCACACTGGCGGGGTGTTTTTCCATTGTAGTGGAAGTGCATGCAACGGCGCTGCAGGGGAGGCCCGTATCAAAAATTTGTCTGCAAGGTACACCCTGTTTTAGCCAAGAGATCCCGGCCCCACAGAGTAATAGGAATATCCATAATCAGGGGGTGAAGAGAAACTTTTGTTCCCCCTGAGGTCTCAAAGACGATTGGATGAACACTTTGCTGTGCTGGCTCGTACCCGCCCACCCCGTAAACTTCCCTACAGGGGCGGACGGCCCATCCAGTCGGCCAATCTTTTTTTGCCACCACTGAAATATCGGCTCCTGTATCAACCAATCCAGACACTGAACGTCCACCCATAATCAGCGAGCGGGTCGGTCTATCCTTGGTGATTTGTATCACCGCCATAGCTGCTGTTACAGTCCCCTCCTGGGATGGAGTTGCAGTGGCCCCTAGTGGGAGCAGATGAAGACGTCCTACAGGTTGTCCCTTAGGCAGGGTGAGATGTTGCGTGGCTGATGCAGGGATGACAATTTCTTGGTGACCCAACGTAACTGACCCTGCTGCAATGTGTACAGAAGCGGGCAAGGCGTCTGGGCAAGGAAGAACAATGCCCATCATGCCCTGGAAACTAACATCATCAACCATTGTGGGAAGAGCCTCCACGCACCCTGGCACAGTAAAGGTACAGTCCTTGGATAACCTCAATAAAAGCCCTTCTTTTAGAGGATGGTTTTTTCTATATCGTGAAATCATTTCTTGGGCAAGTTCCATATCTTCTTCCAAAACCTCCGCTATTGCTTCCTCACTGACCTCTGGTAGCCCTATTATTTTGCCTGGGCCCGAGCCTGGCCCGCACTCCCATTTCCCTGCTGCTGTGGAGAAAAGTCAGAGTCTTTGTGCTGAGCAGCTGAGGAGTTGGCATTAGGATTTGAGTGGCACTGATTGGCCCAATGGTACCCTTTCTGGCAAATGGGACACTTCCTTGAAGGGCGTGCTGCCTGCTTTTGACATTGTGCTTTAAAATGCCCTTCTTTCCCACAGCCAAAACAACGTTTGTTTTGAGCCTGAGTTGTGGGCAATTGAACTGCAGCTGCCAGAAGTTGAGCCTTGTAACTGTGAGTCCCCACATTTTGACAAACTTTCATCATGTCTGCTATAGATGTTCCTGGCCTAGCATAAACAGCTGTCAGAGCCCCTTTACAATCCTCATTGGCATTTTCAAAAGCCAGTTGTTTCATGAGCATTTCCCGTGCCGGGACATTTTCCACCTGGCGGCTGAGGGCAGTCATGAGTCTGTTAATAAACTCAGTGTAATCCTCTTTAGGGCCCTGCCTGATTGCTGCAAACCCAGTAACTGAGCTATCTCCTTTGGAAGGAATCTTACTCCAGGCACGCATGACTATCTGTGCAATATCTCCCAGCTGGGCATCAGTGAGTGCCAACTGCTGTGTGGGGTTGGCAAAATTTCCCTCCCCACATAACATATCCATCGTGAGTGCAGGGCGTGTATGATGTACCTCCCAAGCCACATCCCTCCACTCCTGCAAGCAGAGCATGGCTTCTGCAGGAGGCAGGAGTGCTTTGATCATCTGTTTCCAATCCACTGGTAGCAATTTTTGAGAAGCAATGGCTTCCAACAGAGCTTTTGTAAAAGGTGCATTAAACCCATAGTCACGTATGCTGACTCTTAGTTCCTTCAGATATTTGTAATGGAGGGTTTCATATCTATCTGGGACTGCCAGTGCATTGCCCACAGCCGGAGCCCCCCTGATCACTGGGTATATTTCAGTAGATTGCACGTCCAGCACAGCTGCAGTTAAAGCAGCAGAGAACTGTGTTTTGGTAGGGCTAAAAGTGCTTGATTGCTGCAAGGCAGGATATAATGTCCCATCTTCTTTTCCACCTCCACCCCCATCAGGGGGCTGTTGTTTCTCATATGATGGAGGGGCAGTTGCCATAGCCCCTCCCTTGGCTGGAGGCAAAAGCTTTGGGAGGGGGCCAGCAAGCCCCTGAGACAACAGAATATTCTTTGGAGTGAGTCTTTGAAGGCAGTCTCTGATTTCCTCCCATGTAAATAGCACTGATATAGAAATTCCATTATGCTTCTGCATTTCTCTCCCAATCTGTTTCCACTGTTTTAAGTCCAAACATTCATCATATTTAACCCAATGAGTTTTTTTCTATAGCTTTGACTAGCTTTTGTATCTCCTTCTCATCAGCTCGTTTCCCATTGTTATTCAAAAGATCTGAGATATCTTTACAAAGTTCCTGCATTTGCGAAGTAAGCACGCACCCCATGATAAAAAAAATTAATATTTTTCTTCACTCACCTAATGTGGGACCCAAAGTTGACTTTGGATGAATTTCGAGCGCTCGATTTATGACCTTCCCGGTCCGGGTGAATGAGACCTTGTCCCGGTCGATGAGGTGATAATTAGGTGCTAAATGCTGAAGCAGATCTCTTCAAAGCATTCCTTTGAATTTCATTCAATGGCCTCGCGACGGGGCACCAGTTGTTGGGATCTGATTCATGTAAAGATAATCAGCCTCATCTAACAGAGCAGTTTATTGCCCCAGATAGAAACTTAAGAGTCCACGAAGTCCAGCTTCATTAGGCTCAGAGTAAGGAAAGAACAGAGAGGGACAGAAAACACGACTGCTGTCCTTGGCTGAACAAAGGATACTAATCGCTTCTCTTTATTCAAGCAGAGTATACCAGAAACGAAACTTAAGCTACATAATCAATCAGAATGTCAGAACCCAAATAAGGAGAGATAAGGAGCGTTGTCTCTCATGCAAGCAAAGAGGCTTTTGTTTACAAAATGTGTCAGAAGACAGGAGACAGAAACCAGATGCCTTCCCGCAGTTGCTGCCTCCACCAGCATTACCTTCAGCTACTGTTGCTGCCCAGTAGTTACCGCCCCAATGGCATTGGAATTCTCCATTATTTTTTGCTGATACTCTATGGCTATTACCTTGAAGAGGATGGATGCATCTAGTTTGGTGCCTCAGCTGTGACCATCTGCTCTGGGTAATCCTGCTGATTCCAGGTTTATAGTGGAGTCTGGCCTCCTGTCTAAATATCTGTATGTCTAAACCAGGGGTGCCCAAACTATGGCCTGTGGGCCATATCCGGCCCCCAATGCCAATTCATCCAGCCTGTGAAGCCCTTGTCACTCCCAGAAGCAGAAGTAAAATGTGCCTGTACAGGCACATTTTACTTCACTTCCAGGAGCAACGAGGGCCTTGTGGGCCATAGTGAATTGGTGTCAAGGCCAGATACGGCCCATAGGCCATAGTGACCAGCTGCCTAAACCACATGACCGGCCTGAGGCCTGAAAAGTTTGGGCACCCCTGGTCTAAACCCTGGATGTTAGCCTTTAAAGTACCAAAGTGGTTTTGCTTTCCCCCTGCCCATTATTGTTTTATGTGCAGAAATTATCTCATTGAAAACTGAAAATCCATGTTGGCCATGGATTCCCACTTCCCTGGTAACATATTTTAGACATCTGTAGCACAAATGATGAATAAAGAACAAGTGCTGTTTAACACAAAGCAAAGAAAGCTCCAATACCTTGGGCATATCATGAGGAACGACATGAAATATAGAAAACTCCAACTCACTCTACAAGGAAAGATCCCTGGGAAAAGATGGATTTCATGGCCAAAGAACCTGAAAGACTGGTGTGGAAGGAGTTAAGAACAGGAAGACTATTGCCATGATGATAGCCAATATCCGGAATGGATACGGCACCTGAAGTAGTAGTAGCATGAACAGGCAGGCTTCTTGCTTGTACTTACCAGGACCCTGAGATCTAAGAAATATAGCCAGGTAGAAACAACTTACCTGTCTCTTAGGCAAAACTGGCTGATAATATACAGTAAAAAACAATGCACTTCTGAAATACTATTCAGACCTGGCAGCTCCAGGTTTATAAGATATTGTATGCAGAAATCTATCCATGCTTTTCTCCAAACATTATTTCATCAGCAGCTAGGCAGTGGTAGTAGTTAAGTACTGGTAATTGATACTATTAAGGTACCTGGGATTTTTTTTAAAAAAAAACTTTCCAATTTCCTGCAAATAATTTGAGGTAGACTTAGATATCCTTTCCACTTATTTTTGTTCTATTAAACTAGAAATTAGCTTTTAAAATGAAATGAATATTTCTTAGTATTCTGAATTCTAGTGTCACCTTCTGCTTTTGCATTCTGAATATAAATACTGTATATCCACAACAGTGTAATGAATGCCACTGCTGAATGCCTTATATCTGCCATACACCTGAAAATCTAATCACTGTCGCTGAACTTCAATTTTCTAATCCTGGCTTGGCACTTGCACCCAATTTAAATTAAATGAGGCATGTCATTGCACACTTACCTGTATATGTGCTTCCATTTTTCCTCTGCATAGATTTTCAAGCAAGATGTTTCTTACAAATTAATGAATGTTCACTCTCTGTAGGTAGGTAAGTCAAGGTCTTACTGTCAGATAGTATAAACAAAGAGATTATACAGTGTATCAACATTTTTGTAAAGTGCCCACAAACAAGATGCTAAAAAGAACTGGAGGGCAAAAGAAGGGGGCGGCCAAAAAATGAGATGGCTAGATGGTAATGTAGATGCAATGGGCACAGAGCTGGGTATGTTGAGGATGGTGGAGGACAGAGGTGCCTGGAGGGCAATGGTCCATGGGGTCGCAAAGGGTTGGAACCGACTGTGCGACTGAACAACAACAAAATTTATTTTTACTTCATTTTTAAAATATCTTAATGGATTTAGCAAACATGAATTCATTTGGATATTTGGACATGATATTTCTGAAGAGTTCCTTCACCCAGGAATTATTCTAGGTTACTACGAAGTTCATCATTCAATATGGTTTGCTGCTATGTCAATGTCTTTCAAACATTCAAAAAATGGAAGTGGAACAATTAAGAGGACAACAGTAATTTGCAAATTAACCAATGGAAATGTGCCTTTAATATCCAAAATCTCTTCAGATCCAAAGCCACATTTGCTTCAGCAAAACCTGGTTCAACATAGTAAGACACTTTATTTAGAAATTTTTGAAGTGGTAGCCAGTCTGTGCAAGCATACCAGAGAATAGAGACAACAGGGCGGCCATCCACTCACGCGTCCAAAAATAGTGGGACAGGTTTTTTTTTATTTAAAAAAGTGAGAAAAGTGAGTTTTGCCTGAAAATATAAGTGAATAGTGAGTAAACCCATAGCAATTTTCACTTATTTGGGCCATATATCGGCTTTATCAATCAGCAGAAATCAAGCAAATCAATAAATTTTCCAATAGTATTGTTATCAGTGTATAATTTTGAATTGGACACTCAGAAATAGAAAGTGCCTAGGCTGTATCAGGGCCCTCCATTTTCTAGGCCTTAGGAAGAAAAGGCACAATAGAAATGCCTGGTTGCAAGGCCTGAAAGCATTGAGGAGCCATTAATATGCTCCTTGTCTAACAATAAGACAGTTTGTAGTATCTATCAAGTAAACAGGAATTAAACACTTCAAAGAAACAGATATTATAAAATCTAGTATCCTGAGAGTGCTTTACTCCTCTTAACAAGAGGAATTGTAGGTCCAAAATCAGAGTTGAAAAACATAGTTTGAAAGAGGGAAAGAACAAGACGTACATTGATCCCTCTCTGGAGGATTGAAGAGACCTGTTGGGGCTACTGAGAAAAGAATCTAGTAACCAAGGTTATAAAGGGGATGGGCGGGGCCGCCTCCATACCTGTCAAGTTTCGGGAAATTTCTGTCAGGCCCCTGTATTTTACACTCTTTCACACCATCATCCCGTATTAGTTAGACTGCAATTAGACTGGAGTTAGACTGGAGGCCAGTACAGGATAAGCACAGCTGTCCAGTTTCCTGTTTTGGCCAGGAAATTTCCCTTATTTGACAGAAATTTCCTGAAAATTGACAGGTATGCATCCTCTAACAAATTTTCCTTCTTTTCAAAGCTCTGGTACACAGTAGACCCTCGCATAACGATGTTACTTGGTTCCCCAAGTAGCGTTGCTAAGCAATTTTTGTTATGTGGGTATCTATGGAGTTTCCCGCATAACGACATTTTTGGCGTCACTGTCCGCTTATTTTAGCATTGTCTGGACGACACTAAAAACGTTGTTATGCGGGGGAACACGTAGTGCATAACGACGCGTTAAGCGAAAATGATGTTATCCGAAAGCGTTATGTGAGGGTTGACTGTCCGAAAGAGTTCTGCGTGAGCACAAACACCACACATGGATTCACAGATGTCTTGAAGACAAGACTATTTTGACGCAGAATGTGTCATTTCATTAAAAAAGTGAGAATAGTGAGTAATTTCACGAAATAGTGAGGGACCATTGAAAATAGTAATTAATAGTGAGAATAGTGAGTCAGTGGACTTGTCAAAGTGGACTTGATCCACAAAAGCCCACATTTAAATACTGTACAGGATTTTTAGGAATAGTAGCCATGTTAATCTGTGTTTCAAATATATCAGAGAATAAACAAAACAAAAAACATTGTAGCACTTTGAAGACTGTTATATTTTAATGTTAGCTTCATGGGATTTGATCCACGAAACTAACATTAAAATGTAAGTTAGTCTTCAAAGTGCTACAATGTTTTTGTTTTGTTTACTCTGATTTATTTAGAAATTGGACACTTCAGATAAATGCTGGTATGCAAGACTGAAAATGCTTATTTGAAGTATATGATGTGGGTGTGTTCAATAGTGGTTCCTATTTACCGAAACAAATTAATTTTATATTATAAAAAGCCTTGATATTTGTGGATGCAAAGGTACTTTTAAACTGCATTCCTGAGGTTTGGAAGCTAATGGGCATTCAGTACAGTTGGATATTACAAGCTCTGTTTTCAAAACCTATACTGTACTACAAGACTTGAAAGATACACCTAATACCATCCATCAATGGTCAGATCTTAACTACCTTTGTGACACATGGACAGCTATTCAATTGATACCAACATCAAGTGATTTTTTTTTTGACATATGGTCTTCTTAATGTATATGACCAACCCATGACAGTATTTTCCAAACTCATTTTTAACTTTCCCCTTTTTTCTTTTGATTTGTAATAAATATATATATTAGGGGGAAATCCACATTTTTTAAAAAGGCCTGAAGTCATGGTTCTTTTGCATGTCCTCTATCCAGATTTTGTCACTATGTAGTAATCCAAAAGTCTTGAAAGTCCATGAAAATGGATGCAAAGAAGTAACATAAAAAAAAAAAACCAGATATCACAACTGTATCATCCTTGAAAATCCCAGGGTATCCGTAGGCACACACATGTAGGCTATCTAGGCCAAAACTCTTCTCAGTGCAGAAAATCCCTGATTAGTTGCAGACTAAATGCTAAACCTAAGATTTGCACAAGTTACTGACCTCTTTCATTAACAGGATAACGGCAAAGGAAGCCACTCTAGAAAAGATGTGGAACAAATAGCAATCCAAATCTTTGAAATGACATGATCATTTGAAGACAGTAAACAGTCAAACTGGAGCAAAATTCACTAAAATTAGCCAAAAGATGAACTTTTGCAGTGGGATGTGGAATAGCCACCCTCTGTAGCTTTAGGCAAAGCTATAGTCCCACAGCCTTCACCTCCTGCAGAAAACAATAGTAACTCACCTCTGAACATAAGAACAGCCTTACTGGAGCAGGCCACAGCCCATCCAGACCAGCATCCTGTCCCACACAGTGGCTGACCATTTGCTTCAGGGTATTCCCAAGCAGATGCCTTCACCTGCTTAGGATTCCCTGGAAATGGCATTGAGAGATATCCTGCCTATCTCGCCAACCCGGAGGTTGTCCTTAAGTATCCATAATTATAGCCATTGATATCCTTGTCCTCCATGAACTTGTCTAATCCTTTCTTAAAGCTGTCAAGACTGACAGCTGTCACCACTTCTTCTGGCAGGGAGTTCCATAGACCAGTGATCCTCTGGGTGAAAAAGTACTTTCTCTTATTTGTTTGAGAACTAGTACCCAAAAGTTTCATGGAGTGCCCCCTAGTTCTAGTGTTGTGTGATAGGGAAAAGTTTTTCCTTATCTACTTTGTCCCCACCGTGCATGATTTTATAAACTTCAATCAGTCACCTCTTAGACTTCATCGTTCAAGAGTGAAGAGGTCCAACCGTTGCAGCCTCAGATGGTAAGGAAGGTGTTCCAGTCCCCTAATAATTCTGGTTGCCCTCCTCTGCACTTTTTCCAACTCCATAAAATCCTTCTGGAGGTATGGTGACCAGAACTGTACACAGTATTCCAGATGGGGCCTCACCATAGATTTATAAAGAGGCAAAATGACACTTGCTGACATACTATCTATACCCTTCCTAATGACCACTAGCATTGAGTTTGCTTTTTTCACTGCTGAGGCACACTGGGTTGACACCTTCATTGAGCTGTCCACCAGGACACCAAGGTCCCTTCTCTGGTTTGTCACACAGTTCAGTAGTGTATACTCAGAAAATTATGGAAAAGATTGCCTTAAATCAAAACCGACTTCATAGCACAGAATGTTATTATCTTTCCCACCAAAGCACTACCTATTTATCTACTTGCAATTTCTTGCTTTCAAACTGCTAGCTTGGCAGGGGTTGGGACAGAGTCAAAAGCAAGAAATTGCAAGTAGATAAATAGGTACCACCTTAGGTGGGAAGGTAAACGTTCCGTGTCTAGTCATGCCTGCCACATGTCCACGGAAACATCTGCAGATGCAGATACAGCACTAGCTCTTTGGCTGTAAATGGAGGTGAGGCCCGGACCCTAGAGTTGGATACGACTGGCTTTCAAGCATGGACAACCTTTACGTTTACCTATCAACAGTTTACTCAGTTTTCCAAATCAACCTTATTCCACTCTCGGAAACTTTACTTTCTTTAAAAAACAAAAACACACACACACACAAATGCGTCAGTACCACTGAAATTCATCCCATCTAGCTACGACTCGTACTCACAGGTGGTACATCAGTGGATGTAGATATTTGTAGGAAATTGCACCAGACTTTATAGCACAGGTTAGACTAGCATGTAGTTACACTGAGCTATGAATACTCAACCAAATCATATGCTGATTCCTATCAGATTTACATTGTTTTTATTATTTTAGTGTATTCATTTCTAACCTTTATTTGTATCTCATCCAAAAAGCTAAGGGCTGTGGTGGCTCAGTGGTTAAGAAGCTCTCCTTGTTAGCTGAAAAGCTGGCAAGTTGGCAGTTCGAGACCTAGGTACTGCATGATGGATTAAGCACCCATCTCTGTCCCAGATCTTGGGGACATGAAAGGAGCCTCATTTGGGCGTTCCCTGAGCGGGGTTTGTTCCACAAAAATCCTTTTTAACCCAGAATAATTTCTGACACAAAATTATTATTATTATCCAAAAAGCTTTGAATAAAGGGCTCCATAAAAGTGCAGTCAATACATTAAAACGTTTTGCAGATATATCCTTATCTTGTACAACTCTATGTGAATTCCTTCATCTACAATTCTAATGTCCTTATTTTATGATTTCAAGTATATTAGTATAGTCCATGCACTTTAAAAAGATATAATGCACGCAACATAGGGCATTCCAAGAGTACAGCGCATTTCAAACTAAGAAGTCTAGATCTTAAAAACTGTAAGAAAAAAATGTGACAAGATCATTATTGTTTCTGACAAAGTCAATATAGCAAATATAAGGGATTAAATGTGTATATGTGGGGTGGGAGTATATGGATATATTTTCTGTATAGTTGAAATTTGTTAGGTCTTGTTAAGTTGATAAGTAGATTCTTCAATCTTGTTGTTCTGTACAGGACAATGACAATAAAGATTTATCGTATCGTAAGTAGTATTTTACCAAATTTGAGCTGCTAAAATTGCATGATATTGCAGCTTGGATGATTCTAATAGGACATGAATGTTAACCTCCATGTCAACAGTCTCCCCAAAACAAAGGAAAAAAATTGGTTCTCTGGTTGTAACCCTATGTATAATTATTTGAAACAAAGCTTCATTAAACTCAATGGGACTTAATTTGGAGTAAGCATATAAAACAACGGTTCTCAACCTGCGGTCCATGGGCTAGATGCGGCTCATGGCACCATTTCATGTGCCCCCCCCCCTCCACCACACCAGGAAGTGCCATGTGGTAGAGGAAGGACAAAATGGCCATTCGGTCCCCGAAACTGTCTGAGGGAGCGTGACACGGCCCTCGGCTTAAAAAGGTTGAGAACTCCTGATATAAATGATTGCCCTCTAAAGGCACATATGCAACTATAAGATGTGTTTGTAATAGCAAGAACACAGAATTGCCATGAGTTCTACTTTACAGAAGACAATCCTCTACCTGAAGTTATTTTCCACTCACAATCACTGCTGTTAAGGACGGATAGACCAATATCTCACCACCTACAAGCCATCTTAATTACTGCAACAATTAAAATACCTGTAAATCTGTTTGCATGGTAGCAGATCACTGCCATTAGAATTATTAGATTAAGAAAGTGTTTCCCAAACTATGGTCTATGGAACACCGGTGTTCCATAGGTCAATAAGTATTCTGTGAAAAAATATGATATTCATTGTCAAATTTGTGTAATGCCACAAAGTTTGTTTTGCAACCATTTGCAAACAGGAGGGGTTGGCTTCACAGCAAGTTTGAATAACAACCAGGGATTTTCCATCGTCAGTGGTAAAAAGCTACAATGTCATTTTTCTGTTAGGCTGCCCAGCCATTGTGAGCCTCTGTACAAATTGATGCCATGAGGTATTACTCTTATGTCTGATGAAGTGGACTTGATCCACAAAAGCTCACATTTAAATGTAGGAGTTAGTTATTTATTTATTTAGTCTTTAAGGTGCCACAACTTTTTTTTTGGGTTGTTTTGTTTTCTCTCTAATGTACCTAGTTAGTTACAAAAAAAACCCACAATTTTCTTGAAATCTTTTGCCATCAAAATAAGCATATTGTGTCTGAAGTTACAGGAATTTGTAATTGGAAAACCAAAAAACATCCAAGTCATTAAAAACATTATTATTTGTTATTGCTTATTATTTTCAAGAGTTGTTTTGTATAACTAAAATTTTGCAATAAGTGTTTTTTTTAAAACTCTTATACTTATTTACCTTATTTATTATTAAAACTGAAAAGTCCAAACCCACTACTAAAACCAAAAGTGTTCCATTAAGATTTAGGATTTGTAAAGTGTTCCATGATAGAATACATTTGGGAAATGTGGGGTTAAAAGCTTGATCTAAAATCTAAAAATCCCATGTGGACATTCAATCCATACTAGTCCAGTTGACTGAAATACATGCAACTTGATTCTTTAATCCAGGGGTGGCCAACCTTTTTTCCACGTCCTCAGTCAGCTGAGTAGGCTGGACCACACCCCCAGAAGCAGAAGCATTTATGACTGTCATAAATGCACCCACTTCCACGTTTACGCATGCATGGGCGCGTTTTATGGCTGATGTAAACATGTCCACTTCCGGGTGAGGCAGTGGACCACATGAAATGGTGCTGCAGGCCAGACCATAGGTTGGGAACCCCTCCTTTATATCATGTATACCATACATAAGTTCCATAGGGCTTTCTGGTATAAAACAAATTTAATAGACAGAAATAGTTATAAAACCTCAATCCAGAAGTACCTAAAAACTCCTCATATTTTTATTACCAACATTCTGTGAAGCAAATACCACTCAGATCTAAGTGAATAAAGCCCAGTTGTGAAATATGAAGTTGTACTTGTGACGTTAATCAGGGAGTGTATAAAATGCAAACTGGAGTTACCGCTATAATTAAAACCATGTTAGTGTAAGACCAAGATGACTTTTGATCAGAGAAATGTACTTATATATTCTTTGTAACTGCAATTACAAAAACATTATCAACTGTTGCAAATAATTTTAACTTAGTTTTAGAGTGTGGGTCAAAATCATATGCAGGAAACAGAATCTAAATAGCACTTAACCGATTTGCCAACCCCTAACACCATTTCACACTAACAGTGCTTAAATTGCACTTTTATTTGTTTCACATGACCCTGTGTATCTAAAATTGTTATATGGCTTGACAATCAATCAAGGGTTTGTTACTGAAAATCACAAATTGGAGTGGCAAATTTAAAATTAAGATTTTATATACCATAAAATAAAAATATATCTGGTACTTCTTTATTTTCCAGTAATCAAATGCTGCTCATTCTTATGATGCTACATTTATTGAACAAAATTTTTGAAACACTGCTTATGTAAACTAGTCAGAAACATTAGGCTGCTATTACCTTAACATTAGTTACTTGTATTTCTAGTTTGTCCAAATCTCTGGTTATAAAGCTGACGCCTGAAGATTGCATATGACTAAAACAGTGTTTGTCCTTCAAGAAATTGATTACAATTAAAATCAATTATAGATAAGAAAATGTTTCTGGCTACATTTCTAGCTCCACATAACCATAAAGGTCAATTTAGCATTACAGGATGAAAAAAAAAAAGAACCAAGTACATTAAACCTAAAACCCAAAGACTAGTCTCAGCATTAACTCAGCTCAGCACCCACTATTAAATCCTGTTGGCAATTTATGCATGCATGACTGAACTCATGGATGCACATCCAGAATGCTACTGGCATCTCATGGAGTAGTGGAAATTAGCAACTACAACTTACATGACTTCACTTAAACATATGTAAATTACCAATGGATTCCTGCCACCATTCAGGAGTGTTATTGCTTCAGGCTGCAAGGAATTTGGAGGAAAATCATTTCAAAGAGACAAGGCTTCCCAAATTCTGATATCCTGCACCTAATAAATTAAAATTCCCATAACCCATAAAGAAATATTTAGAAGTGTGCTTTTTTTGGCTATTATTCTGTGTTCGTTCACTAGTTCATCAATCAAATGCATAGTTATGTAAGCATAGTTCCTACAAACCAGTTTCTAGCAGATGTCTGCAAAATTAGCCGGCCTGCACGGGAAGGGGTGGTGGTGCGATTTGAGTTTTATAACAGTACTATAAAGTCCATCTATTACACAATGTGTAAGTTCATTGAAGAAAACAAATGTGCTGACTTATCAGAAATGATGAAACAAGCCCCACATTTGAGCTGAAACAATGTGATAAAACCATAGCCCTTAGAATCCTTTGTTTTCACTTGGGATCTTTACTGTGTATATATATATATTTCTTCTCTTTTTTTCCTTCCTTAAACCTTTATATTTAATAATCTTTATCAAAGAGATAATTAAAAACACAGCATATGTAGTCTAGGAATATGTACTTCTCTATTAGCTGACCAATTTTGGTAGCACAGTACATAGAGGTATATTGGCATTTGCATCAGACATCAGATTAGCTTTCAGTTTGTTAGCTACCCCAACAACTGGGGGTAATTTGGAACCTATCCCTGGGAAAGAGCTTGTATAGTGAGCAATCCGCTTTCCTGGTGTTTTATCCATGCTGGGTGGCTTAGGTACTCGTTTACAAATCCAAGGATGTCTTAAAGCTTGGCTAGGAGTCATCCGAATGGAAGGATCCCAATTAAGACATTCTTTCAAGAACTCTACAAACAAGGGGTCGTCGCAGCCTTTTAATGCTGTAACCCAGTCCTTGTTGCTTGGAGCACCACGCATTTTACCCCTACGCGATCTGCTCCCTGCAAGAATTGCTTTCCCATCTGCCTGTGTTGTTACAGTGCAATACCGAGGATGACCTTTTGAGGTGATGAAGTTTTTGGCTCGCTTGGACTGGTCCAGCAGTTTCTGTGGGGGCATTCCAAGGAGCTCCATCATACAAGCAAGCTGATCACCCTCATCTTCCCCCGGGAAAAGAGGGGAACCAGTCAATAGTTCCACAAGAATACAACCAAAACTCCACATGTCTATAGGCATCCCATAACGGCTTCCAAGAATGACTTCTGGAGCCCTGTAAAATCGAGACTGTATGTAAGTATAGACTCGCTGGTGCTCAAAACAGCTGGATCCAAAATCAATTACTTTGATTCCACTTCGCCCTTGCTGTTTTAATAGAATATTTTCAGGTTTCAAGTCACAATGTATAATTTTGTTTTTATAAAGCCCATCCAGACACTGCAGTATGGAATGGGCAAATTTACGTACCAGTTGCACGCTGAAGCCTTGAAACTTGTTCCTTTTTATCAACTCATACAGATTCATACTCAAGAGCTCAAATGTCATACATATGTGGTTCCGAAAGGTAAAACTCTCTAGCATATGAATCACGTTCATGTTGCCAGTCTTATCCTGTTTTTTTAGGTGCTCCAAGATCCGTATTTCCTCTGCTGCTTGCCTGTGAAACCTCTTCTCATTGCGTACCATCTTCAAGGCCAAATGCTGGTGGTGTTTGTGGTCAAACACTTTAGCTACTTGACCAAAACTGCCTTTTCCAATTATTTTAAGCACTTCGTAACGGTAGGCAAGATGGTCGTGAGGCACATGGATATAGCTGCCATGTTCATCGTCATACCCACCATTGTTTGGGCCACCAATAACTCCTTGTCTTTTCTTTGCGATTGGACCCACAAAATAAATTTCAGGAAAGTTAAGTATTTCTTGATGCTCATAGGCTGTTAGCTGCTGTTTATATTGCTTCAGTGCTTGATCCGGTGACTGAATACCAGCTTTATGTGCTTTTGTGGAGCTGCCACTATTTTTGGCGGTAATTATACTGTCAAAGCTTTTATCTTTTGCTGGAGTTGGAAAAGATCTTTCTGAGCCAATTACCCCAGAGGACTGGAGAGTACTACTCCTTCTGTTGCCAGAGTCTTCAAATAACTGCTCAACTTTGACATGGCTCCCAGTCAAATGATGATCCTTCATTGTGACTGTGTTAGTGGCTACCTGTCAAGAGAAAACCAAAGTAACACCTTAGTATTCAATTTTCACTTTAACAACTGGAAAACAGCAGCAATGAGATGAATTTTTCAGATGGAGAGAGTAAAAATATACTATGCCTAATTTAATCTAGATGCAGCCAACCTTACACTAGCATGCAAAAAGAGCAGCTGTGCCAGCACCTATTTTTCCATGAGCATATGCATAAGTAGTGAAAGTTCAGCACTAATCAGCCAATAGTGGATGTACAGTTAGCCCGGTAAAAATGCACCGTACCACAAAATAACCTTGAGAGGGAAGGGAAAAGTGGAAGCAAGTTATTCAGAAGCAGAGCAGGATGAAAGGATGAACAGGATGGTAGGGAAATGACATTTTGGTTTCCAAGGACTCCATGCTACTTGCAGCTGCGTACCCACAGTTCGCATTCACTTTTATCTGTAGTCTAAGACAGGGGT
The DNA here is from genome assembly GCA_035047345.1 of Bradypodion ventrale. NCBI lineage: Eukaryota > Metazoa > Chordata > Lepidosauria > Squamata > Chamaeleonidae > Bradypodion > Bradypodion ventrale. Next base: position 62,636,230 of record JAWDJE010000004.1, read on the forward strand.
CCCCAACCTTTCCCACACCACGGACTGGCTTCATGACAGATAATCTTTCCACGGACTGGCAAGTGGGGTGGCAGGACCAGACGGTGCAAGAGCACAACAAAATATGACAAAGTGCACACTGTGTACAGGTGGAGGAGCCCCGTTGCAGCCCAAAACAAGGAGGGGCCCAGCCACCCGTCAGCCACACCTCGTGACTCGGGCAGTGAGGCATCACACTGCACACATGTGGGGGCAGAGCCCCACCGCAGTTAAGCAACGTGGAGGGAGCCTCACCCACCTACCCATCTGCTGTGTCTGAAGCCCACACCCACATCCACCGGGCAGCCCCGGCGGAGCACGTCAAGGGCAGAAGGCTGCCACCGGGGCTCCCAGCACCCTCCACTCTGTGGCCCAGTTCAGGACAGCCCACAGCCCAGCCCAGTGGTTGGGGACCCCTAGTCTAAGACACACCTTGCATGAATTATGAACCCTGTCTATGATATAACTTGACCCAGATTTGAGCCCAGCAAAAAGGTCTAAATCTTTTCCCCAGTGAATAGAAAAATCACAAATGAGTAAGAAAATATTAGTTTGCATTTCCTGACTCCAAATTCTAGAAGCACCATTTATGGCTCATGCGACCTTTGTTTCTAGACTGTAAAATGTTACAAATTGCTGTGCTATAATGGGTAACAGTTGTGGGTAGTGCAGAAACATCTGTTTCCCATGTTAGCCTCTAACTTCAAAATAAGAAAACCCAGCTTTGAGGATGAAAATACCAGCTTTCAATTCAGTAAAAAAAATATGCCTGAAAACATTTGGTGAGTGATGCTAGCCAATTCCTTTCTAGAAACCTACTGTCTATAATCCAAATACAGCAGCAGAATAACTTTAAATACTGTACAGTACTGGAAAACTATTACACTGTATATTATACTGGCTCAGAAAATGCAGCTTTAGGAACTCAATATATATAGATATTCCTGATTCCTGCTTAACTGCTACATCTCTCTGGAAAAATATAGACAGTACTTTGAGACACACACACCTTTTCAAGAGCTCAAAGAAAATATGATCCACAGAATTACCATTTTAGTAATACATTCTTTACTGGCCTTACTGTAGAGAAAGAACGACAGGCTGTGAAATTCTGAATTAGGTGACCACTCATAATATAGTTAATGAACAATTGTGCCATTCTTATTTCTGAAGGTATCTATGTTTAGGCAAAAATGCTATTTTCAGAAATGCCTCCCCTCTGGTCCCAAAAGTGTTTTCAAATGCTCCGTACAGATTCCCCCCCGCCTTTCAATTTTACAGTTGAGTCATGAAGATAAGCGAACACAAAGAAACACACAGAATTGATATGGAACTTAACTCATACTGGAAATTTCACAATTCAGTATTTTAAAATGACTTTAGCTGTGAAGTAATGCACAATAAAGAGGCAGAGAAGTGAAAGAACATATTCTGCTGCTGCTTGAACAAGAAGTTACTGCAAAATAGCTGGCTCCTGTTGACAAGGAAAATGAGAGAAGTCAGAACTGCATACCATATGAGGCAGCAGGGTTCCTCACAAGAAGTATTTGAGACTCCTCCCAGTAGACAGAAAATGAAAAAACATTCCTGGATTCAAAAGTTAAGCCGTATGTTCCAAGAGTGGTGAGAATCCTGCCTACAAGCTATGCCATATGGAATTTGGTGTAGAGCAAACTTTTTTTAAATAACAAATTTCTAGCATTTGTACTGGCCAAATATGAGAAAAGCATTTGCTGAATGGCCAGAAGGTCAACAGAACTGAAGGAGCAAGTTGCATACTGTATCTTTATATCCATTCCTCTGTCAATAATGTTTCAGTCTTAGGCAGAGATTTTCATCAGCTGTAAAAAAATAAAACCAACTTCAGCCCTCTGATCTTCTTTTTCTTCTGTCCAGGCCAGACATGAAACTGTCAAAAGGAAGCCACCTTTTCGTGAGTTCATTCTGCAGTTCCTTACACCTGACCTAGTGTGAGAAAGATTAGCCAGCAACACAAGGTTGTCGTTACCAGGGTACAGCTATTTGTGGTTTGAAAAAAATTACAATCTTCGAGGAGGCTCTTTTTGTGTGCCCCAGCCCTATGAATCTTCACATTACAGTGGAACCTCATACAGTAATACCTCATACAAAGTCCGCTTCGTACAACATCAAATTCATACAACATCACCTAATTCCTTGAAAAAAATTGCCTCATACAAAGTCAGTGCGACTTTGCATGAGGCATTGGGGTTTTCCCCAGGTTGCATTGTGCCTGGGCAGTATAAAAGGCAGGACACATGCGTGGATTGCTCTTGTGGGTTTTGCACGAGGCGAAGTGTGTTTAGGAGTGGTTTTGAGCGCGATTTTGGATTTTTTTGAAATTTTTCGTCAGAATTTTTAGAAGCATTCCTCGGATTTTGGCAGCATTCTTCAGGTTCTTGGACAATCAGGGTTGTTTGACATGTTTTTGTAACGTATTTAGCCTTTAGACAATGGTTTCTTAAAGTTCTGTCAGTTTCCTTGACTTTGCCCTGAAGTCTGTGCTGTTACAGTACAATGTATCTCTATGGAAATGGCGTTGTATGAGGCACCGCGGCAAAGATTTGGACGTTGTATGAGGCATCACAGCTAGGATTTTGCATGCCTCATATAAAGTCCAAATCTGTATAAAGTCAAAACTTGTGGAACCAAGTTTGGACGTTGTATGAGGTATCACTGTATAACAATTGCCCCGTATAGCAACAAAATCACATAACAATTAGGTTTTGAGGGGGGGGGAAGGTGTCCAGCATAACAATTTTCCCTATGGAAAAAATTGTACAATTTTTCAATGGGAAAAACCACTTAGCAAATATATATATATCGTTGTACGATGCATCCTATAGGGAAAATAGCTATACGATGCATGTATCGTATAGCAATTGTTTTGTACAACGATCCCCATGGAACAGATTGAAATTGTTGTATGAGGTACCACTGTATTGTTTGTTGTTGTTGTTCAGTTGCACAATCGATTACGACCCTTAATATCCTGAATACAGTGGAACCTCATATAACAATTGCCCCGTATAACAACAAAAGCACATAACAATTAGGCTTTCTTTTTTTGGGGGGGGTGGGGGATGGTGTCCCACATAACAATTTTCCCTATAGAAAAAAACCGTACAACAGTTTTTCAATGGGAAAAACCACTTAGCAAAAAAAAAAAATTTGTTGTACGATGCATCCCATAGGGAAAATCGCTATACAATGCATGAATTGTATAGCAATTGTTTCATACAACAATGAGCCCCATGGAACGGATTAAAATTGTTGTATGAGGTACCACTGTATTATGATCAAGTTAATGTTTATAAACACACAACTGCTTCCCAAAGTGAAATACTTATTCAAGGTCTATTAATCCCCCCCACACCATCATCTCTTTCAGCTGTCTGCTCGAATGGCTCCTGTCTCCCATTAAATCAAATGCCAGAGTCTGACTTTGTAGCAAATCTGCCCCTTCCCCATCTGCTCTTGAAGAGCCTATTCTAAGTCTTCTGTCCTCTGAGTCAATAACAATACGCCTTACATCTTCTGGATTGGTATTTTATTTCTTAACTGACAAAGGAACACTATTTTATCTTCTAGGAAATAAATCGGGGTCAAAACCTCATGAACAAAACAGATATTGCTAGAGAGATTTGTGAAGAGTACTAAATTATTTGTCTTCTGGATGAACAGAGAAGACATACCAATGAACCTGCAGAAAAGTGCCACAGAAAACATTTGCTTAGGAAACCACCACCCCTTATCTCTGCACATTTCCATTGTCCACTCATTTCTAGCTGAAGGGGGGCAAGAAGAAAAACAGATTATCTAAAAGTTTCAACTTCTATACAATATTAATTCAATTTTTAACTCCATCTATTTCCTATGAATGAAATCTCTCTTCTCTTTAGCAACTCACAAGAAAATCTGTGATGCATGCTTTAACCTAGTACAGTATAGCCAATAAAAGGCACCCAAGCACAACAATACATCTTGAGATTCCCTGCAAAAACATGTTTTAAAACAATAATAATTGTTAGAGACCAACCATCTATTTAACTGATGATACAATTTCTCCATCTATTTCTGTTCAGTAGACCATAACCATTCAAGAGATCTAGAAAAATGTTTTCAGTACATTACAAAATATTTAAGTGGGAAAGCTCTCTCATCTTAATAACAATTACTCCCAACAATGGTAGGTTTCTAATAATGAGTTCCTTGGGTTATACAGTATTCAGAATTATACAACCATTATACAATTCTGGATACTAAACTAACCTTAATAAAAAATATTTTCAATGACTGACCAAAAAGCAAGCACACAGAACTGTTAAAAGAACATAACAAGCAACAATGCAAGGCTGTCCATAACTATCAGGCACTACAGGGTATTATGTCCTCTTTGGATACCAGAACAACATTATCTGGCTAGGTCACCATCTGGATAACTGGTCAATTAATTCTAATTTGTAAGAGGTAAATTATTCCTCATTCACTGTCTCAGGTTTGTGGAATGGTCGCAGCTGAATGATAAAAAATGGTCCTACAAAAAGTGACAATAGAAGAGAGACAGGCTTCAAAAATAACATTTTTCATTCCTTGCAATTAAGCATTTAATTAAATTTGATTATTCTTTTTAATGAAGAGACATTATTTTAACATAGAGATAGAGACGTCTATTAAATAATTCTATCATTTAATTCAGGGGTTCTCAATGTTCTCCAGCTGCAGGGCAGACCACACACCCTGAGACAGCTAAGCGGGCTGGACTGGTGCCATAAAACGCATCCGCAGCTGTCCTAAATGCGTTTATGACAGACGCCGCTGACTTATATACGGCTGCGTAAATACTTTTATGTGGCTGTAAATGAGTCTGTGGCCGATTCCGGTAGTGGGGGTGGCTAGAGCAAGGTCGGGGGTGGATTATTTGGCACTAGTGGGCCAGATGCAGCCCACAGGTTGCAAACCTCTGATTTAATTCATATGCATTTCATGTTTCCATGAGGCTGTATTCAAATAAAATTATTATATTTATGGCCAACCAATCCTTCCAGCAGGCAGTTAGGTTACTGGAAGAAATAATTAATTAAAAATGTAGTGCCCTTATTCGAAGATGATACCAATGTTCTTGCCATATGTTCTCATCACTTTTATTTGCATTATTTAATTTAATTTAAAAGGAAATACAGTAAAACCTTGCATAAAGAATGCTTTGCTTAGAGACTAACTTGCTTAAAGAGCAGAATTTTCTCTGAATGGTTGCCTCACTTAACAACTAAAACCAACCAAAAACTCGCTTAACAACTAAAAAGGGGTTCGCAATCCCTCCTGCCAGAAGTCACAATTGATCATTTACAATGGTGTTTTGCTTAAAGAGCAAACTCGCTTAAAGAACAATCCCATGGAACGCATTATGCTCTTTAAGCAAGGTATCACTGTAGTACCAGAAGTACTGATAATTTTCAGAACTATCAACAGCACAAAAACAAACTCATAAAATTAATCAATGCAAAGTTTGTTGTATCCACAGCAGATAAAATGTAAACACTTGGGGCAAAACAACAACACATCTCATCCTAAATTCAAATGCCTCGTCCAAAGACTATTAGCCATCGCCCCAAATTCCAGAGTATCCCCTAAAAGTAAATTTTTAAACCCACAATTTTGAAAAATTAATGCTCTTTTTGTCACCTATGTCTTTTATTAAAATTTAGATATATTTTTTCACTTCAATATATCATATAAAAAAATCAGTATATGAATGTGTTTATTATTTTTTACCTTGAGTCCCAGTGCTGTTTTAATTTGGTTTCAGAGTACAGTACAGTGGTACCTCGTATAACAAAAATAATTCGTTCTGCAAGGTTTTTCGCTATGCGATTTTTTCGTTATACAAAACATGCTTCATATAACAAAATTTCCTATGAGATGCTTCATATAATGAAAATCTCCAGAGGGATGCATTTAAAACCACCCTGTGAGATATGCTGCTACGTATACAAAAAATGGTTGCTATACAGTAAAACCCCTACTTACAAAAAAAAGTCCGTTCCATCGGCTTTTGCTTAAATCATTTTTGATGTAACTCGAAGAAAACCCATAGGAAATTTTTTTTGTGTGTAACTCAAAGCAAACCCATAGGAAAAAGAATCTTTATGTAACTCGAAGCAAACCCATAGGAAATTTTTTTGGCGTAACTCGAAGCAAAACCATAGGAAAAAGAATCTTTATGTAACTCGAAGCAAACCCATAGAAAATTGTGTAAACCGACCGGGACATGGTTTTAGCACAAAATCATTATGTAAGTTAAATTTTATGTAACTCGAGGCATATGTAAGTCGGGGTTTTACTGTACAAGGCAACATTTCCCTTCAAATTCCTTTCGTTATACGAGTCCTTCGTTATACGGGTTTTACTGTATCAGAAAATGTTTCATTTCCAGGTATATTTATAGCAACCCATATCAGTGCACTATCACTGTACATTAGTCAGAATGATATACACACCCAAAACAGAAGTTGTGGAACAAATAGTAACACAACTACAGAGAATACACTGTCACTCCCAGTGTCCATGGCGACACCAGCACATGCTAGTAACAAAGCATACACAAGAGACTTCCACATTAGCCATGTGCAGAATGAGCCAGTCCACAGAAGGCAAGAGGTTGATGTCTCACTTATATTACCCTTAAATACACATGCAAACCAAGACACAGAAATAACCCAGCATTCTTGGATGAATGACTCATTGTGGTGTGGACAATAAAAGACTAGTAGCTAAGAGCCTCTGAAAATCCCCACATAAACTAACTCATGACCATAGCTGGTCTGAAATGTAGCCATAAGCCTCCTAACCAAAATGGGTTGAAGGAAAGGTTTGTCCCCATTCTTCTATTGGATTCACTGGTTGTCTGCTCCGTGTCAGTTACAACTCAAAATGCCTGTTATTTTCTTTAAATAGGGGTAGCAGGGCCGGCATCAGAAATTTCCGGGCCTGGTACGTGTTCTGATGGTTCTGATGGTCCCCCTCGATGGCGTCCCTGAGCGGTAGGTCTACTTTCATGGATCCATCAGCTTCACTTGAGAAGTTTTTGGTAAGAGATCAGTTCAAGCCTTTGCTAAGAATGGTCAATCCCTTTGTTGACAACTCTCTGGGCAAAATAAGAACAGGGAACAGAGGTGGTGCGGCAGGAGAAAGTGGCAATCCATGCCCCATTTTGCTTTCACCCTGCCAGTAGATGCTTAGTGTGGTGGATGACTCATGAGAGAATGCAACCCTCAAATGAAAAAAGAATGCCCACCCCTGCCTTAAATAGTTTAGGGCCACAACACTTTCAAACGCTCTCTTCCTAAATAGTCCTGCCCATTTATTGCAAGTTGCTAAGCAGGTTCTTCTGTCTGTCTCACTGTCTGACTAAAACATGGTTGGTGCAAAAAAGGGAAAGGGGTTTTCTGCAACAATGGGTGGATTATAGAACCTTCTGAGATTTTTAGTGGCTTCATTCCATCGCAAAAAGACTTTTCCCTTCACGTAAACATTGGAATTGTTTTTAGTTCGGCCTCTTAAGTCTCTCTGCTTATCTTCTTAGTGTTTTGGCTTCAATGACAGTTCATTTGATCAGATTAGGACAATTATAGTAATACTTTATCAAGCTAAAAGCCCCATCAAGCATCCCTGTCGGAATGAAAAGGGAGAAGACATATCCTATAATAAGTTTACTTTTTTGAGTATACAAGAAAGAAACAAGGACATGCAACGGAACAAGCCAGAGACTTGCCAAATCAGGAGCTCTGGTATACAAAATAGTTGAGGCAAATTCAAGCTGGGAGGGATGATAGAAGCAGTCATCTTGTATGTGTCTGAGCAGTTGAAACTGGTGGCAAAAATAAGAAAAGACAGGAAGAAAAACAAGAGCCCAAAATGCACAGTACTTCACAGAGCAGTGATTAACAGCACAGCCACAAATAATGGATTGGAGGGTGGATATAATTGGCCAGCCACCAGCCCAGAGAGCCAGCCGCTCATTTCAAGGACAAGAGGCTTGCGTGAATAATGCCCACAGCTCAGTGACACAGCACATCATGTGGGTACAACCCCGAGTGTCTCCATATAGGACTACAAAAGATCCTCTGAAACACTGGGCAATCCTTGACAAATAGTGCAGATCAGTTTCTCAACCTTGGGCCCCCAGATGTTCCTGAACTTCAATTCCCAGAAGCCCGGATCACCAGGTGTACTGACTTGGGCTTCTGATAATTGAAGTCCAATAACACCTGGGGGCCCAAGGTTGAGGAACCTTGGTGTAGACCAGTGTTTTCCAACCTTCGGTTCTTGGACTTCAATTTCCAGAAGCCTAAATCAATTCCCCAAAGCATGTATGACTCTGCTTAACAACTCCCCATTTCCAGCAAAATTATTAACAAGTTTTAAACCTGGTAAAAAAAATTCTAAATCTCGACACTCAGCTTTGGCAAAATGACTGCATCAAGACAGCTGGGGTGTAAAAAATCCTCTCCCAAGCAGAGCAACGATCTGGACAATGATCAGATGACTTTTGGCAGACTGACCCACATTACAAATTTAACATCAAGCTCTATTTCCAATCAGATTACTTTGGAATAATCCGTCACCCTGTGTCCAACATTTCCTCTTGCAAAAGCTGGACACCATTGTTTATTTAGCTCATAGCCATGCTGTTAGCAGCCAAGAGAAGTGACTGACAACACAAGTGGCATGCTGTTTAAATCACGTTCAGAGCTTTGCAAATGCTCCCAATATAGGTGCAGACTTGGAAAATACTGCATACTCCATAAAACTTTTGATTTAACCAAGTTTAGATTGCACTGAGATTCCTTAGAAGAATGTTAAGGATTAGAAACAAATGTTGGCTTTCAAAATCCACAGTATAAGCCTTTTTTAAAAAATTAAAAATACCCAGACTAAACGGCACTCTAATGCAGGGGTTCGCAATTTACAGCCCACATGCCTAATCCAACCCATGCATCTCATTAATCTGGTCCACAGTGGCTATCCAGGCACCTCTAGGACCACCCCCCACCACTGGAAGTCCGAAAACATCACTTACCGCGGCAGTGATTGCGCCATTTTCACGGAGCATCTGGAGGCTTTTTGGAGCATGTTCGCTGGTTTGGGAATTTTCTGTGCTTCTCCAGTGCGTTTTGGCACCTAAACCGCAGGAGTTTGCGACTTTCAGTGCTGGGCGGAACTTACGTCAGCACCTGGATTCCCAGCACAGAACCAGGAAGTCTCCAAGCACTGTGGATTAGCTGCCAAGACGCAGCTGAGACGCAGCAGAAAATTCTCAAAACAGAGTGAACATGCTCTGAAAAGCCTCCAGACACCCTGGGAAGTGGTGGAGGTTGTGGAAAGTTGCGGAAATGGTGCAATTGGTGCCGCCACCGCTGAAAACGTAAGTAGTGGGCGCCAACACACTGGTGGGAACTGCCCCCTGGCTGGAAAACATTGCAAACCCCTGAATGGCACCAGGAAAATCAGTGATCTCTCGTGCAACTTCTAAACAGGATCTGAAGCACTAGGAAAACCCCTGGAGCCAATTTTGGGACACATGGAAAGATGTAGGATATCTGAAAATTACACAAGTGCAGCACTGCATTCAATAGTGGCACGAGGTTCCTGAGTATTTTTTTTATTTTTTGTACAACACTCAAAGTGCATGTCAATTTTAAAAAAATCCAGATTTCTCACTTCTACTTGTACTAATCAAACTAATTTCTTTACATATATTTTGTTTGCCTAAAACAATCATATCTGACATATAACAAGGTTTATAACTTTTATCCTGGATCCACTGTAAATTTACTCAGAAGCTAGTTCCACCTATTTCGAAAGAGCTTACTCCCACACATATGCAGAAGACTACAATCTCAGATGTATTCATCATTAAATCAGGAAAAACTAATCACACAAAAAATTCACAAACTACATACAGTACTCATGATTTCAAGATTAAGTACAAGAAAAATGACAACATTATCCCTACGTGTGTATTCAAAAAGGACCAGAGCGGGGAGGAAACCAGCAAAATTCAGTAATTGGCCTCTGGTAGTTTTAGTAAGGACAGCTGACAGGCACCAGTGTGGAAGAGACATAATTTGACCCAATGTATTTGCGTTCACTCTTTATCACATTCTAATCCATTTTTTTCTCTCTGGCTTTTAGCCACAAGTTTCCAATAAGCAATCAAGGCATGACAGCAGCTATCCAGACAAGTTTGAATGTGCTCAGAAATGAATCCCCCATTGATGGAAAAAGTTCAGAGCGCATCTTATGGTTTAAATTGATGCCACAGCTGGATTTAATTTCTGTAAAGCATTTCAGAAAGAGAGTTTGCAAAATATAAGATTCTGATTTAGGCACCTATTATTTCTATAGAAACAAAATTCAAGTAACAGCATACAGTATTGTTCCCTCAAAATAAGATGTCCTCTTTTACTGTGAACTTATGAATTTTTTTAATAAAAACAGAATGAATATCTGTATGAAATACAAATGAAGAGACTTGTTCATCCCTATAATTAAGGAAATGTCTGCTCCTATCTAGAGAAGTATGGGCCCAATGCTAATTCTTCTCCCTGTGCTGCAGACACAAATATAGGAGACCCAGATATGCACATCTGCTATAGTTGTAGTACTTTGGCCAGGGATGTTTTCACAACTGCCAGAATTTCTCAGCTAGCATGATCACTGGGTGATGCCAGGAGCAGCACAAAAATAATCTATTTTTCCCAAGCTCTTGTTCCAGCCAAAGAAAGAATGGGAATGATGATCAGTCATAAAGCAATGTTTATTTCTAGAAGGTGGGCCAGCAAAGGGGGCCCTTGCCCCTCATTTCCCACATGATTTTACTCTTGTGTGCCATACTTCTGGTTTCTATCAAAAATACAAGCAACTATAAGGTTTCAGAACAGTGCTTTGGGGTGAAAAGAAAGCCTGGAGCCATGCCTTGTTTCAGAAAAGAACCACACCCCTACATTTCACCCTGAAATATTTTTAGGGGGCACTCAGTGGACTATAAGGACTGCAGTGGCTCAAGTGGTTAAGACACTGACTGGGAGGCGGAAGGTCAGCAGTTCGATTCCCGAGTAATACAGGATGGAAGGAGCTCCTGTCTTTGTCCCAGCTCCTGCCAACCTAGCAGTTCAAAAGCAAGAAATTGCAAGTAGATAAATAGGGACCACTTCCGTGGGAACGTAACAGTGTTCCGTGCGCTCCGGTGTCTAGTCATGCCTGCCACATGACCACAGAAATGTCAGCAGTAGACAGCGCTGGCTCTTCGGCTTTGAAACAGATGAGCACTACACCCTAGAGTCGGATACAACTGGCTTTCGAGCAAGGGAAACCTTGCCTTACCTTGCCAGTGGACTATAGCTTTGGAGGACAACATATATGACCCTGATTATACAACTTGCTTCCCTAGATTCTAGAATAAATTGAATTAATCAACAGTTAAAAGACAACATTTTAATCAAATGTACAAAGCAAAGCTGCTCTTCCCATACTTTCACAAGACGGAAAAGAATAAACTCAAGCAAAACATAAAATTCCTACATTTATAGATTGATATTTGTCCTAAGGAAAACATACATGTTCAGAAAACATTAAGAAATCTAAAGTAACTTAATAATCTGTTTTTCATGCATCAACTCTTTTTGGCTTCTGCAGCCAACTGACTAGAGAGGAAGAGGCCGGATGCCAATGAGTTTCCTCCTCTTCCTCATTATATAAATATACAATACAATATACAAACTTTTACACAAAGAGGAAAATATTGAGCGTAAATCATACTTCTAAAGTGTTAGATATATTATTGCCTGTTCAGAGAGAAGGAGAGTTGTGGTATCTGTGACTTTTACTTCTCCTGACAGAAGATACTAAGGCTGTTCTCTCTACTCTGAGCAGAACGCATGCGTACACACACATTATGAGTTTCATCATGTTATAAGCATTCTTAATCATGCAGAACAACTTAAGTCGATATAGAACATACAGCATTGCTCCTTAGTCTTTAACCAAAATAGTTGTATTACTATGTCAATTACTCCACTTCTAAAATTGATGTTTCTATTGTTCAACAATAATAAAACAACAACCCAAAAGCTTGAAATTACTTACATTAGGTCTCCCCAGTGAAGGAAGTCCAGTAGGAGCATGTTCTTCATTTGGTGGATCTGAATATCTAACCTGATCTATTCTCATGTAGGAATCGTACAAGCCATCTCCAAACCTGGCTGGAAATAACAAGATGGTCAGTCAATACTGACACCAAGAGATATAAATACTACTTCCATTCACAATTTGATAAGACATTTCATTTGCACAAAACAAAAACACTAGTTTAACAACCAGAGTTGACTACCAACTTCAGGTTTAATGTTTAACTTAGTATAGAACAAACAGCATTGCTACTTATTCTTTAATTAAAAAAATTGAAATGTCAGTCTTAAAAATGTTCACTGCAAAAACATATTTAACTGAGAAAGGGGATGTTGAACAGTCAGACTTCTAAAATGCTGAAATGCAAATGTATTCCTTGTTATTCTTCTATCAGTACTTATGCATCACTGACTAAAGCAGAATGAAACAAAGTCCCAGAAAAATTCAGTCACTTTTTTGATTCCACACAACTTGAATAATGAATGTGGCACTCCACAAAATAACCATATTTAAAGCAAATGTAACAGTAACATCACTTTCACAATTATTTATGCCAAAGTTGCAATGTGGCACAAAATTAACTGGTAGTAAATGCCAATGAAACCAGTAGTGCACATGCATAGAATGAGATTGTGAACAGTCTCTTTATTATGTCTGGTAGCTTAACTATTATTTTTCATTAGATTCCCAGCAAAATTAAATTATAATATTCTCTCTTTAACATTGCATGTATCAAGCTTGATAGTGTCACAACGATACCAAATTTGGTCCTAACAGATGTACAACTTTAGAAAAGCAGTACTCTTTTTGAAAGTGTCCTAAAATAACAACAGTCCTGAAGTACCTTAAAGACAAATGGGTTTTATTCTGTTTATGTTTCTGTGGATTATATCTTACATCTTCAGATGCACAAAACGCTGCGACCCACAGTCCACAAAAATCAGTCCTAAAGGTGCCACACAAGTTGTTCTTGTTGCAACAGACTAAACACAATTCGGAGTAATTTTTGGTGGCGGTTTCAATGGGGTTTTTATTGGTTTTTAAAATGTGATTGGTTTTATTTTCTGTCAGCTGCCCAGTCTTCAAAGTTGGACGGCAATATAAATCAGAAAATAATAAATAAATAAATAAATAAATAAAAATGATTCTTCTGAAGCTTTAGTTTATAGGGTATATTCTATAAACGCACAAGTGAAAGCACTTCTTTTACACTTCTCTGAGAACCCATTCTTTTTCAAAAATCTGGACTGCAAGTTAACACAGTTAAATAAGAATTGCTGGTGACCAAGGAGAAAAGAACTATACTAATCATGACCATTCTAGTTGGCCAAAGGAATTAAGTTGCCAAAGGGACATGTTTCCCAAAACGTTTTCCCATTAGCCTTTGGCACTTACAGGAAAGCCAATGTGGCCTGGTTGAGAACACTTTTTGGGCCAGCCGTCGCTCAGAAATAAAAGTGTATTTTGGGCCCCTTACCGATCAGCCCTCTCCACCCCCCTCTTAACGAAACCGTGCCAAGGCCGTTGCAAAACAAAGGTTGCAAAATAAAAGAGGGAAGGGAAAGACAATGGGAAGCAACGCCGCTCGCTCGCTATTGTGAGGCACACAACGCAACCCTGGGCCTGTGCACCCGATTTCAGCACAGCCCGTCCGTTAAAATCGACTGGCTTTTTGTGTTCCAAAACACACACACACACACACACACACACTCTCTCTCTCTCTCCTGCGATTGGGGTGGGGTGGGGGGGGGATTCCCATTGGCCTCCAGAAACCTTTTCCCCGAGAGGGGCCCCCCATCTGCACTTTTTACCCCCTCGATCCCCGCATCCCCACGTGCAACCACACCAACCCGACTGAAACACACACACTCCTTGCACGGGAGTTGAGTTGGGACCACATCCTGACCCCAAGTCAGATCGTTTGGCGACTTGAACGATTAATTTAATTTTTATATATATATATATGCTTGTTGTGAGCCGCCCAGTTGCCCTAGGGCGAGGGGGCAGCATCTAAATTTAAATAAATAGTGAAAAGGTTTCCCTTGCTCGAAAGCCAGTCGTATCCGACTCTAGGGTGCAGTGCTCATCTCGGTTTCCAGGCCGAAGAGCCAGCGCTGCCTGCTTCGGCAGACGTTTCCGTGGTCATGTGGCAGGCATGACTAGACACCGGAACGCTGTTTACCTTCCCACCGAAGTGGTCCCTATTTATCGACTTACAAACAAACAAACAAACAAACAAACAAACCAACCGGGCCTTCGCCTTTCCTTGAATCGGTGCCTGTTCCTCCCACGTGGCTCAGCGATCCTTCCGCAAAGAAGGCCTTTAATTACAAGCACACGTGCTAAACTCAAAACCCCCCTACTAATTCTTCTTTCCTTTTTGTCTTTCCCCTCCCCCTCCCAACCTGTTTTGGTAAAGACTGGATCCCGTCGAGGCTTGCGTGTTTAGGAGGATCTTTCGCTCCCTTGCCCTGCAGCAGACAGACGTCGCTTTTAAGCAAGAGGAGTTAATGAATCCCGCGGAACTCCTCGCCACCAGAAAGAAGAGAGGGTGGGTGCAAAAGAGAGCACTTTAAGTGTGGACCATACACACACCACACCCCCACCGCCCCCCAAGCAAGGCGTGGGAAATCGGGTCAGTCTGGGATCGGTTTCCCTCCACCAGAAAACCAACCCAAACAACATCTAGATATGTGGGCGATCTCTCTCTCTCTCCCGGTCCCCCAACCCCGAATATCCGTTGCACAGAACGTGGATGGAGAGGTCACACCAAATGAGCTCTCTCTCTCCCCCCCCCCCCCCCAACACCACCACCACTAAGAACACGCCTCAACGCGTGTGCGTCTGAATGGGTGGCGCAAGCCAGCGAATGGATCTTAGCAAAGAAAATTTTTGGACGGAATCCATCATACACCCCAAATCATCCTCCCCATCTTGCAGGCTTCATTCACAAAATGGGAGAGAGGGGGGAAAGGAAGGCAAATGAGGTGCCAAGAGGTGAACACCCACCCCCCCACCCCCCAAAAAAACCCCCGAGTCTCTGCAAGGTCTCCTTGCGCCACCGCCGCCACCCCAAAAGCGTGCCCCCATCCCGGGCGAGGGTTACCTGCGGCGAGGGGACCCTCCGGCTTTCTGCTCAGCAACATCATGCCGACCACGGTAGCGGGGAGGAAACCCGCGGGCTGTCCGCCCCATCCCCCCTCCTCCCCAGCCCTGAGACGACCCTCCGATCCCCGACTTCGGCTGGGCTCTGCCCGCTCCCGCGGCGCCGCTCTCGCCTTCCTCCCCTTTCTGAAGCCCGAGCGGAGCAGCAGGCGGGGCCGCAGCGGCGGCAGCAGCGCCCAGGGAGCGGTTGCTAAGGGAACGGCCGCTTGGGTCGTTGTGCGCTTGCGTGGACGGGGAGGGAGGGGGGCCGAGGGAGAGAATGGAAGTGGTGGTGGGTGGGCCATGCTTGCTGGGGAGAGTCGGGAGGGAAACCTGTCCAGCTAAAAAGAGAGGCTTGCAAAACCACATACAGTACATGTGTGTGATGTGGCATACACTATAAGCTTTACTGGAATTGTGTGGTGGCCTGGGAATCACCGACCCGTCCTTCTGAAGTTTGTTCTGTAAAGGTGGTATGAGTAAATTACAGTACATAACAGGAGTTCTCAACTTTTTAAAGCCATCATCATCATCATCATCATTATTATTATTGTTATTATTGGACTTGTATGCCGCCCACTCGACAATTCGACTTAGGGCGGCTCACAATAATACCACATGTAATACATTATACCTATATTGCAATACAGTAAAATAAGATACAATTAGCAATTGCAGGACGGAATGAGCTCCCGTCTTTGTCCCAGCTCCTGCCAACCTAGCAGTTCAAAAGCAAGAAATTGCAAGGAGATAAATAAGGACCGCTTTGGTAGGAAGGTAACAGCCTTCCGTGTCTAGTCATGCCTGCCACATGACCATGGAAAAGTCTACAGAAGCAGACAACGCTGGCTCTTCGGCTTTGAAACAGAGATGAGCACTGAACCCTAGAGTCCGATACGACTGGCTTTCAAGCAAGGGAAACCTTTTCCTTTACCATACAATAATAGAAATAAACCACAGTATCAAAAACATCACATAAGTCAAAACATCACAAATAGACAGATAAATCTTTTTTGTCATTGTCCTGCACAGAACAACAGAATTGAAAAACCACTTATCGACCCAACAAAACCTAAACAAAATACAACTATACAAAATTATCAACATACTCCCACCTCACATGTACACATTTAACCCCTAAAAAGCTCTAAGACTCTAAAACTCTTAAAACTATATACAGAAGCTCCCTCATAGACTGCATTTCACTGCATTCAAAGCCAGAACCGCTTTTGGGTAGAAACTCAAGTGGCTGGTCCTGGTCCAAAATCAAGTACAGTGGAACCTCATACAACAATCGCCTTGTATAGCAATGAAATCGTATAACAATTAGGCTGGGAGGGAGGGGAATGGTGTCCCGCATAACAATTTTCTTTATGGAAAAAAATCGTACAACAATTTTTCAATGGGAAAAACCACTTAGCAAAAAAAAAAATCGTATGATGCATCTCAGGGAAAATCGCTATATGATGCATACATTGTATAGCAATTTTTTCATACAACAACGAGCCCCGTGGAACGGATTGAAATCGTTGTATGAGGTACAATTATTTTAATCCATTCCACGGGGCTCGTTGTTGTACGAAAAAATTGCGATACGACACATTAATCGTATAGCAATTTTCCCTTTGGGATGCGTCATACAATGATTTTTTTTTTTTTGCTAAGTGGTTTTTCCCATTGAAAAATTGTTGTACAATTCCCCCCAAAAAACAACAACACCTTATTGTTATGCGATTTCGTTGCTATACAGGGTGATTGTTGTATGTGGTTCCACTGTACCATCATAAAACATTTAAAAAGTCATTCATTTCAACAAATCGCCTGCCAAAGAGTTCAAGGCCTAGAAGTCCTAAAATTCCAAGGCCTAGGAATTCCAAGGGTCATGCTCCCTCAGACAGCTCCGGTGTGTGTGTGGCCATTTTGCCCTTCCTCCACCACATGGCACTTCCTGGTGTGGTGGAGGCGGTGGTGGTCCACATGAAATGGTGCTGTGGGCTGCATCTGGCCCATCGGCAGCAGGTTGAGAATCCGTGGTATATAACAACCTGTTAATCCTGGCATAAATACTGCAGAATGAACTCACCCAAAAGTGGCTTCATTTTGGCAGTTTCACAAGTGGCCTAGACACGGAAGAAGATAATTTGATAATGTCCCAGAAACCAATATTCAAACCTTTGAGATAGGTGTCCAGCATATGTATACTGTATAGTTTATCTCTACTGTCTCTCTCTGGATTCTCGTCTTCTCATTTTTCTGTTCCAAGTCTTGTGCGGAGTGTCCAGATAGATTAAAATGATTTGAATCAAGTTTCAGTGTTATTGCGATTACTGATGTCTCATTTATATCCATTAACTCTTTTGCGTAAAGATTGTCCTCTTTGGTCTATGTAGAGTGCAGAAGGGCATTTTTGGTATAATCACATTAGCAGTGGAACAAGTAAAACTGCTCTTTATGTTGTATGTGACATTGGATCCAGTAACAATGTTGCCAGAGTAAATGGGGCATTTCTTCATCATCCTGTCCCTTGCCAGTTATATGTGGGTACTGTGCATGCCGTTATGTTCATTCTTAAAACGAACTTTCCAAGCTGTTAAACAGGTGCTGCTTCTCTGGAAATTTCTTTTAAATAAAAGTAAATAGGATTGGCTGGCTAACAATCTATTTTTAATACTTTAAGAATAGCAAAGATGCTTGGTAGTGAAAAGGAGAAGGGATTGAGAAAGGAGATGTTAAAAGTGAAAACAGTGTACTGTACAACGAAATCTGATAGCCAGAAGCAAGCTATACATAAGCATTTAAGGGTGAGGTGCAATAAATAATTGGCTTGTTTAGGAATGTTGTGATGGTCTCAGAATCAGAACTGCAAAAACAGTTTATAACTATGTTTTCTTTTTTTATAGGAGGGTAGGATGTCATAATATTTTGTGTGACTTTCAAGCTTGAATGCTTTCACTAATTATTTGCAAACACTGCAGGCCAAGCGTGTCAGAAGAATCACAGAACAACTGAGTTGCAAGAAGCCTAAGAGGCCTTTGAGTCCAATACTTTGCTCAATGCAGGAATCCAAATCCAAGCAGATCTGACAGACGGTTGTACAATTTTCTCTTGAATGCCTCCAGAATTGGAGCATTTACCACCTCCTGAGGTATAGTAATTGGTTCCATTGTTATACTGTTATAACAGTTAAGATTTTTCTCCTGATATTTCACCTATATCTGGCTTCTTGTAGTTTTCTGTGGCAAAATAAAATGTCATGCACTGAGAAAAAGTAACTAACAACACAAAAATCCATGTTTGAAAGGACTCATTCAGGTGATGAACAGGAGCAATAGTCAAAGGTTGTTGTTCAGTCACACAGTTGAGTCTGATCCTTTGAGACCTCATGGACCACAGCACACCAAGCTGCTCTGTCATCCACCATACTCTGGAGTCTGCCCAGATCTATGCCCACTGTGTCAATTGTACTGTCTGACCATCTCATCCTTTTCTCCTTTTGCCTTTGATCTTTCGAGCATCAGGGCCTTCTCCAGCGAGTCCTCTCTTATTTGATGGCCAAAGTATGTGTCCTTCTAAGGAACAGTCAAGGTTCATTTCCTTTTGGATTGACTGATTTGATCTCCATGCAGTCCAGGGGACTCTCAAAAGTTTTATCCAGCACCACAGTTCAAAGGCATCTATTCAATCCATGTTTAGCCTTCCTTATGGTCCAGCTTTCACAGCCATACGTTACTGCTGGGAAGACCACAGTTTGTTGTGATCCACACAATCAAAGGCTTTAGCATAGTCAGTGAAGCAGAAGTAGACTTTTTTTTGATACTCTCTTGCTTTCTCCATAATCCAGCAAATTTTGGCAATTTGGTCTCAAATTCACCTGCCTCTTTGGAACTCAGCTTGTACTTTTGGTAGTTCTTGATCCACATACTGCTGAAGCCAACTTGTATGATCTTGTGCATTACCACATGAGATGTACAATAGCTTGAATATTCTTTGCCATCCTTTTCCAATCCTGTGGACACTGTTCAATTGTGGGAATGTATCTGGATTCTGTCAGGCTGTCTCTGACACATTTTGTAACCAAAAGCCTCTTTGCTTGCATGCGTAGAATAGTGAAAAAGTATTCTCCTTATTTGGGCTCTGACACTTCTGATTGGCTGTGGGCCTTAGGTTTTGTTTCTGTTAAGTTTCGTTTCTGGTATACTCTGTTTGCTTAAGTTTCGTTTCTGTTATTCTCTGCCTGAATAAAGAGTAGTATTAGTATCGTTTGTTCAGCCAAAGACGGGAGTCCTGTTTTCTGTCTCTCTCTGTTTTTTCCTTACTCTGAGCCTAATGAAGCTGGACTTCGTGGACTCTTAAGTTTCTATCTTAAAAGATCTGAGGATATAAATTGCTGCTTCATGAGACTGAATGAGAAGAGAGCTTTACATGAATCAGATTTCAACAAGTGGTGCTCCGTGGTGAGGCCAATTGAATGAAATTCAAAGGAATGCTTTGAAGAGATCTGCTTCAGCATTTAGCACCTAATTATCACCTCATCGACCGGGGACAAGGTCTTCATTCACCTCCGACCAGAGGAAAGGTCCAATCAAGCGCTTGAGAATTACAATAGGGTGAGTGGATCATGGGGTGTGTGCTTACGTCGCAAATGCATGAACTTTGTAAAGATATCTCAGATCTTTTGAATAACAATGGGCGAAAGGCTGATGAGAAGGAGATACAAAAGCTAGTTAAAGCTATAGAAAAAATCTGTCCTTGGGTTAAATTTGATGAATGTCTGGACTTAAAACAGTGGAAACAGATTGGGAGAGAAATGCAGAAGCATAATGGAATTTCTGTATCAGTATTATTTACATGGGAGGAAGTTAGAGACTGCCTTCAGAGACTCACTCCAAAGAATATGTTATTCTCTCAGAGGCTTGATGGCCCCCTCACACAGCTTTTGCCTCCAGCCAAGGGGGGGGGGCTATGGCAACTGCCCCTCCATCATATGAGCAACAACAGCTTAAGCCCCCTGATGGGGGTGGAGGTGGAAATGGAGATGGGACATTATATCCTGCCTTGCAGCAATCAAGCACTTTTAGCCCTACAAAAACACTGTTCTCTGCTGCTTTAACTGCTGCTGTACTGGATGTGGAATCTCCTGAGATATATCTAGTGAACAGAGAGGCGCTGGCAAATGAGACTGCTGCAATACTGTCTGCCGAGTCTAAAAAACAACTAGTGCCAGCTGATGGGGAACAAATGGTGGGGACCTCATCACAGATTGAAGCTGTTAATGCATGCAGAGTGGCAGGAAGCAAGGAGTGTGTTTCAAAGAGCAGCTTAGGGGATCTCAGCCCCCCCGTGAATCAACCCTCATCACAAAAGCAGGAGAAGCTGAGTAGTAAATTTGATACCTCACGTTTGGGCAGGAAGATCTTACAGAAATGGAAGGATGGCCCAAAGGAGGAATGCACAAAACCCAAGACCAAAAAGGGGTGCAAGTACAAACTGACAGATGCAGTTTGTCATAAGGTTGAGAATCAGATGCTGGAAATGAAAGAAATACAGAGGAAGAGGGGGGTGAATCTTTCCTCGATGGACAGCAGGCTGTTGCAAAAATACAAGGAGTTTTTGGCTGATTTTGAACTGCCCAACCCTCAAACAAAGAGATCCAGAGTGAGCTGTCCCAAGTTTCAAGCATCAGGATTGCAGGGAAAGCAACTTGGACTTCCCTGTGATTTTCTTCTGTGTGAAATTACTTGCAACTTCTGGAGAATTTGTTCTTTGTGCCTTCACACCTCATCGGCCTGCCTTAATGCAGATGGGTGTGGCTGGAGCATGAAGGAATGTGTGTTTGCCTGAAAAGCTGAAAAGGGGGGTTGTGTGGGATTGTCTTGTGAAGTCAGTGAGACTTAATTTATGGCTTAATTTCAACTTGCCATGCCAAGAACTGTGCTGGAGAGAAGATAGTGTTTCAGAGAGCTTCAATCAAGATTTGGACTTTTAATTTGGACATTTTAATTGGACTAAAAAGAAAAAAAGTTTGTGTGGACTTTAAAGAAGAATTGGCTTTGTTTGCATTATAAAACCTGACAGCCTTTTTAAGAAATTGTCTACCTGCTCATGCTAATGAGATTTGTACTGTATTTGAGTTACCATGCTATGCTGATTATAAGTTATTGAATGCTTCTTTCACTTACACCAGTGGGAGAAGAAAAAATTTAATGCCTTACTCATGTAATTGGGGAAGTGAGAAATGCTTTCTAAAATGCAACCAGACCTCCTTCATGTAAGGAAGAAAAGAAATGTTCATGTTTTGTTTATGCTTAAGTGTTTGCTTATTCTCTTGCAGGAGAAAGACCTGTCTTTGCTTATGTTATGTATTGTCTTATGAAACTGCATATCTCAAGGTACCTTCAGAAGTACATGGAAGAATACTCTACACATGTAAATGGGTTTGTGATATTGCATTTGTGTTATATGTCACTCATGTTTCACGTTTAGTTACATGGTACTAGTAATAACAGGGCATGCTCCTGTTTCTTAGGGGAGTGTCTTCCTAAGCCATTGGTCGTTTATTGGCAACAAGGGGATCCTGAGTGGAAGGATTTCTGCTCGAGCGATCCGCCCATGGAGAGAGAAGAAGGTTACTCAGCTCCAGGATGGTGGTTCACCAGTAAACTAAATGTGCTGACATTTGTTCTTTTCTTTCTTACTGTTCTTCCAGCTGTAAGAACAATACCTCATGGGGGCAACCCCAACTTTTGGATTCGTCATGCTAACTATATGTTTGAAGTTCATGGTAAGAATGCAACGTTATACTATGAGCATCCACTGGCAGTGTCTCAAATGGCCTTTCTTCCGACATTGTTCAACACGCCAGAGTTGGTTATTGGACATTTGCAACATCTTGATAGATCTACACTCTTCTCTAATCCTCCAGAACAATTTAACAACACCCACTGGCGAAGCATGACATTCAAGAAATACACTAAAGGACTTTGTTTCTGCTGTCATAGTTCTGGAGTCTGGAATAGTAAATGGAAGCACTGGACTCAAGCAAAACAGGTTTTGCAGAATGTAGGCAATTATACGGGTTGTGATGATTATTTTTGGTTATGGGGTAGTTATAACAGTTCTTATAAGCTTAATTATACCTTGTTTAACACTACTATTGAAGATATATATGATGTATTTCCTATGTTTACTCCTGATTATTCTGCTATAGATAGTGGTTCAATTTGCAATGGATGGCAAATCAAGGATCCTAACATGTGGTTCTTTTTTAATGGAGTTGCCACGAATTTCCATCCAGGACAATATCAATGTGCAGCATTGGGTTATTTTACCTTACCCGTACAAGTGCAAATGCCGCCTCAGGCACATGCACGGCGCCGGAGAGCTGCTGCCGGCCCGATGGGTTCTGGTTGCAATGATGAAGTGATAATCGATGTTCAGCTGTCTGATGGTAGCTCCTGGGGGAGAGCTATAGGGAGTGCTATCACTGGAACACTCACATTGGGATCATACCCAGGTGTCATTTCCCAGGAGAATAGAAGGTCCATTTTGGGACTCACCTGTAGGCTGGAGAAATCAATCAATGCCACAGGGAGGGTCATACGGGATCTTCAAATGGAAATCACTGAGCTTCATCAAGACCAAATGCAGGACAAACTAGCCATAGATTACCTGTTAGCAAAATCCGGAGGATTTTGTAAACTGGTCGGGAACCAGGGATGTCGGGTAAAATTCCAGGATCTGAATAATCTTAACCTATAAAACCAAGTGTTCACCGTTGGAATGGGCTATGGGCTGCTATACGTCGCCTTACTTACCCGTTCCCTCCCTTCGAGAGCATGGGCTAAGTGCCTACGCAGGTCAACGAATGGTTTAAAAAATCGCGTTTGGGGCATCAGCCCCACCATTTGAAAGAAAGGGAAACAACTTCATTACCCGAAATCCATTGCGTTTCTGCGTGTTTCTCCCTGTGTCAGCCAATCACGATGTAAAAAACAACGGAATCATTCTTTCATTTACGAGCCGCAACCAATCAAAAGTAGCGTAACAAAATCCTGCCGAGCGACGGACGGCAGAAACTAATCACAAAATACATATCCCAGCATCCTTTACACTGTTACACCATGGAAGGTTTTGCGCTGCAGCCAATGAAATGCTTTGGACTGCATGCATCATCATTAACGTAATCAACCACGCTTGAGCATGGAGGAGGCTGGGAAAGCCAATGCGCCAACAACTTCCCTCCAGGAGGCACTTCGTCTCCCGGAGGGAAGCCATCCCCAGCTCATCACGGTGGGTGGCTGGCCATGTCGGATCCTGGACTGCCTGCTTTTGGCGGCCCCCACCCAACCGGCGAAGACCTCGGCACCAGCGGAGAGGGAGAAAAGGCTGCGCCACAGAGGCATGGAAGGTGAGGCCCGGCACAGAAGGCTGCACTGGGGAGACGTAGAGTACGAAAGGCCCAACTGGCAACGGGTAAGTGGGGCGGGGGAGAGGAATTGAGGAGGGGAACGGGCCTGGGGAGCACGCCACCCACCCAGGTCATAGAGAAGAAAGGGGGAGAACGAACCCACCTCCTTCCCCCCAGTCTCAGTCCCCTGCCCCACTTACCTGTTGGCAGCTGGGCAATTCGTACTCTGCGCCTCCCCAGAGCGGCCTTCTGTGCTGGGCCACTCACCTTCCGTGCCTCCATGGTGTGGCCTTTCCTCCCTCAATGCCGGCGCCAAGGCCTTCATCGGTGGGGTGTGGGCCACCAAAATCAAGCAGCCCAGTCGGCAAACGATGCTCCCGCCCGCCCAGCAAAGGCCTCCTGGGTGTCCTCACCAAGGCTTGGGGGGAGGAGGAAGAGCTCCTCCTCCCCCTGCAAAGCTTCAGCATGTGTGTGTGTGTGTGTGTGTGTGTGTGTGTGTGTGTGTGTGTGTGTGCTCACCAAGGCTTCGGGGGGGGGGGAGGAAGAGCCCGTCCTCTCCCCATGGAGCTATGGCATGTGTGTGTGTATTGTGTGTGGGTGTGTTTGTGTTGTGTGTGTGGGTGTGTTGTGTGGGTGGTTGTGTTGTTTGTGTGGATGTGTTGTGTGTAGTTGTGTGGTTTGTGTGGTTGTGTTGTGTGTGTGTATTGAGTGTGTGTGTGTGGTTATGTTGTGTGTGCTGTGTGTATTGTGTGTGTTGTGGTGTGTGTATTGAGTGAGTGTGTGGTTGTGTTGTGTGTGTGTTGTGTGTGTGGTTGTGTGTGTGATTGTTTTGTATTTGTGCACTGAATGAGTGTGTGGTGATATTGTGTGTGCTGTATGTGTGTATTGAATGAGTGTGGTTGTGTTGTGTGTGCTGTGTGTGTATTTTGTGTGTGTGTGTATGTGTTATGTGTGTGTGTGTATTGTGTGCGCGTGTGTGGTTGTGTTGCATGTATGCTTATATTGTGTGTATGTCTACCCCTCAAAACCACCCCAACCACAAGCACACATGTTATACCTGCCCGGCAGGGCAAAAAATGCTGATCTTAACCTATAAAACCAACCTATAAAACTTTACAAAGTTAAAAAAATAAAATTTTTACAAAAAACAACAAAGCATTCATTGTTTTATATAAAGCACAGGGGGAAAAAAGCCCGGCAACGCCGGGCAAACTATGCTAGTACTATTGAGAAAGAACTTCAGAATTTACAGGAGAGCATTATTAACAATGTACGCACTGATGTTAATCTCTTTGATTGGGTGACTTCTTGGTTGCCTGATTTGTCTGTCCTTAGACAAGTTTTCTTTTATGGGTTTATTATTATTATCTGCCTTATACCTTTGTGTTTTTGCATTACTTGTATTCCTAATCTTATTTCTATGTGTAACACATGTTCACTGCGTAGAAGGGAGACATCGGGTTTTGCACGACGGCAATTGTACTCAATGAGGTATCATCCTCCGGAACAAGGTACCAGGAGTCAGGAGGGGTACGATGTCCAGGAGGACAGTGATGATGTATATGGAGGAGTAGTTATGGAGTATGATGACATGCAGGGGTATGATTAGCCGTCCCTCTCTCAAATTTAAATGAAAAAGGAGGACATGTGGGAATGTATCTGGATTCTGTCAGGCTGTCTCTGACACATTTTGTAACCAAAAGCCTCTTTGCTTGCATGCGTAGAATAGTGAAAAAGTATTCTCCTTATTTGGGCTCTGACACTTCTGATTGGCTGTGGGCCTTAGGTTTTGTTTCTGTTAAGTTTCGTTTCTGGTATACTCTGTTTGCTTAAGTTTCGTTTCTGTTATTCTCTGCCTGAATAAAGAGTAGTATTAGTATCGTTTGTTCAGCCAAAGACGGGAGTCCTGTTTTCTGTCTCTCTCTGTTTTTTCCTTACTCTGAGCCTAATGAAGCTGGACTTCGTGGACTCTTAAGTTTCTATCTTAAAAGATCTGAGGATATAAATTGCTGCTTCATGAGACTGAATGAGAAGAGAGCTTTACATGAATCAGATTTCAACATTCCATTTTCCTAATTTGCTGGCATCTTGAGTGCAGCACTTCAACGGTATCATTTTTTAGGGCTTTGAATAGCTCAATTGGATTACCAGGATCTCCACTGTCTTTGTTAATAATACTTTCTAGGGCCCACTTGACTTCACACTCCAGGATGTATGACTCAAGGTCAGCCATCACACCATCATGGTTGTCAGGGATATTAAGGCCCTTCTTGTATAGTTCTTCTGTGCACTCTTGCTATTTCACTAATCTGTTTTTATTAGATCCCTATCATTTTTGTCCTTTATCATGGCCATTTTTTGCTCAAAGTGTTTCTTTTATTTCTCCATTTTTCTTAAAAAGACCTCTAGTCCTTCCTTTTTTGTTATTTTCCTCTATTACTTTACATTGTTCATTTAAGAAGGCCTCCTTATCTCTCCTTGCTCTTTGGAAATCTGAATTCAGTTTGGTGAATCTTTTTCACAATTGCCTTTCACTTTCTTTCTTTCCTCAGCTATTTGTAAAGGCTCATCAGACAGCCACTTCTTTTTCTTGTATTGCTTTTTCTTTGGAATGGTTCTAATTGCTGCCTCCTGTACAATGTCACAAACCTCTGGCCCTTTTTCTTCAGGCACTTTATCAAATATAATCCCTTAAAGCTATTCTTCACCTTCACTGTTTATTCATAAGAGATGTAATCTATGTCATACCTGAATGGCCTAATGTGTTTCTCTACTTTCTTCATTCTAGACCTACATTTTGCAAATAGAGTAATACCTTGCATAACGTCCACATCGAGTAACGTCATATTCGCATAGTGTTGTGGTTTTATGCACATGTGATGCCTCGCATAACGTCCAAAACCGCTCAAAAAATGGACGTTATCCGAGGTATTGGTATAGGAACCTCGGATAACATCTGTTTTCTACCATTTTTTGGACTTTATGCAAGGCATCTCCCCATAGGAACCGCATAACGTCCAAAATCGCATAGCGACCAACTCCGTGGAACGAAGTTTGGATGTTATCCAAGGTTCTACTGTAATTTGATTTTGGTGTTGGCCATCTGGTGATGTCTATCATGTGTTAAGTCACCTCTTAGGTTGTTGGAAAAAAGTGTTTGCTATAACCAATGCATTCTCTTGACAAAACTCTATTAGCTTTTGCCCTGCTTCATTTTTGTTCTTCAAAGCCAAACTTGCTCATTATTCCAGTTACCTTTTGTCTTCCTACTTTCGCATTCCAGTTCCCTATGATGGTATGACATCTTTTTTTGATATGAATTCTAGGTGGTGTTGTAGATCTTCAATGAACTGGTTGTTTTCAGCCTCTTCTGCATCGTTGGATGGGGTATAGACTTGGATTACTGTGACGTTGAATGGTTTACCTTGGATTCAGACTGAGATCATTCTGTTGTTTTGGAGATTATATCCCATTACTGCTTTCCTAACTTTTAAAAATTAACTATAAGGGCCATTCCATTTCTTCTGAGACATTTCTTGCCCACAACAGTAAACATAATGATCACCTGAATTAAATTCACCTGTCCCCCATCCACTTTAATTTGCTGATTCCCAAGATGTTGATGTTCAGTCTTGCCATCTCACGTTTGGCTATGTGCCGCTTACCTTGATTCATAGATCTTACATTCCAGGTTCCTATGCAATATTGTTCTTTACAAAATCGGACTTTCCTTTCACCATTAGACTTTTTGATACCATCTATGAGGTTTTCTTGGCAAGGATACTGGAATCAGTTGCCAATTCCATCTCCAGTAGATTGCGTTTAGTCTGAGTTCTCCACTATGGCTTGTCCGTCTTGGGTGGCTCTAGTTAGCATAGCCCATAGCTTCATCAAACTACACAAGGTAACAGTCCTTTGGAGGAGGGGCGGGGGAGTCAAAGGTCGGAAAAGCTCATGTTTCATTATAAATTTAAGAATACCTCAGCCAACACAACTAAAACGGAATTCTATGACATAATTGAGGAGAGGGGAGGTAAAAATTCCAAATAGCCCCGGACATTCTTAACCTAACCCACAAGCCAATTAAACCTGAAGTGGATAATGTTTTAAAAAATATTTACTCAAAAAATTAAACTCAGTGTCTGATTACATCATCAAAACGGCGGCATTTGGCTCACTTATAAAATAGTGTTGTTGTTGTTTTTGGAATAGTAGCAGTGTTAGTCTGTGTTTCAGGCACATCAGAGAAAAACAAAACAAAAACGCTGTAGCACTTTAAAGACTAACTGTTATAAAATGGGTGAATTTATTTATTTACTGACTGAATAATACAATTGCTGAATCAAATCTACCTGGATTTATTATTATTCTTGTGCTTCCAAATTAGCTTTTTCACCTCATAGGATTATATTTTCCCCCTTCATTTTGGAATGAATCAATTAGCTCCCCCCATCTCCAACTTCCAATGCGGTTAGTTGTGATCCTTGTAAAGATTGAGGAGGGTGTTTGTAGGTGGTGTTTTGGTTGGATAAGAAGCTTGGGTGTGATGTTCAGGACTAGGAGAACATGTCTCCATGTTCTTTCCTCTCTCCCACTACATTTTTTTTATTTCTGCTAAGGAGGATGTTCTCTTTTGTAGTTTTGATTCTCTCCACGCACAAAACTGGCAAGACAAAGAACCATAAAAGGGTTGGCAGAGGTGTAGTATCAGAGGAAAAACAGGAGCTGTGGGCTGAAAAGTGATACATCCAGTACAAATGGTGAACTCCCAAAACATCCTGCACCCCGTGTGTTGTGTTCTAATGGTTTTATCTTCCACATGGACTACAATGTATCTGAACCAATGTAACCTTGCCTTTAGCAACAATGTAACCTTCACCTGTATCATATGAACCCTGTAATAGGACGCGAGCTAATGACCACCAGCTGGCAGCAGCGAGCGTCCCAGCTCTCTTGGTCCGAACTCATCAAAGGCAACAGCGCGGGAAGCTTTCCCGCCACCACCTACACCTGGACAAGAAGGGCGTGACTCGGAATGACGTCACGCAGGCAGTAGCCAATGGGCTACCATGGCACCACGTTCAAATGTATTACTACTGTATATAAAGAGCTATCGATCCGCCATTACCTCATGTTCCCTCTGTCCACGATGCAATAAACCTGCGTTAACCCAGCCCGAGGCTGTGTCCTGTGTCTTGGTCTTCATACACTAAATTGGCGACGAAGGTGGGATCATGGATCCCCAAGGAGCAGCCAGGGCACAGAGCGGGTTCAACATCACCAAACCGCAAGACTGGGAGCTGTTGGAGATGGACTTCCAGGCGGCGCTGGTGGAACTCAAAGTCAAGGAAGACGATGAGGAGCGGAAGAGGGCCATCCTCACCAGAATGCTCGGGGTGGAAACTAAGCGGACGCTGGTGGGCATCATCGCTCCGAAGAAGGTGAGCGAATTTAAGGCGGACGACATCATGAAGCTGCTACGGGAGCGCTTCCAACCCTCGAGGGCGATGTTTCCCGCTCGGAGCGCGTTTTGGAGGCGAGTCCAAGCGCCGGACGAGTCGGTTGAGGCATTCGTGGCCGCCATGAGGGTAGCCGCCGTCCCCTGCAAATGGGGCGACATCCTAGACATGGCCCTCAGGGACGGCGTGCTGTGTGGCCTGAAAGACAAGGAGGTGCAGCGCAGCTTGATGAACAAGGAGCCGCCACCCACGCTGGCAGAGGTCGTCGAGGCCGCAGAAGCCGCGGAGTCCACGAATGCTGGAGTAGACGAGATGCACCAGTGGCGTGAGTGGCGTCCCAGGGCCGGCAAAGCGGAAAGTTCGGTGCACGGGAAGTCCGGACAATCGGTGCACGCAACACGACGGGCCTCAAAATCGTCCTCGGAAGGCAGCGACGGCGAGGAGGTCCAGAAGGTCCGAAAAGGGGGGCGCCGCTGCGATGGTTGCGGAGCGGCCCACGAACGCGCGAGATGCCCATTTAGAAAAGCTGAATGTTACACCTGCGGCCGTCGGGGGCACATTGCCAAGGCATGCAGAAAACGAAAGGAGGGCCGGAGGCAGTCACCAGACCGTTCGACCAGACCGGACCGTCCCGCGAGGCCCAAAGATGGCGCCCAGACCACGAGGAAGAAGGACGGCGTGGGCCGCGTCTCGGACGGCAGCGAAGATGACGCCCCAGTGTTCAGCGTGTCCACGGGACAGTCCCATTACTTCGTTGAGGTACTGATACAAGGGGCCCCTATCAGGATGGAAATTGACTCAGGGTCCTCCTATTCCATAATTTCCCAGAAAGAATACTTGAAAATCGACCCCCACGTGCGGCCCAAACTTAAAACATTGAGGTCCACGCTACGAGATGTACAGGGAAACAGCATTCCGGTATTGGGGGTCGGGAAATTTCGGGTTAGTTTTAAGAGACATTCTGCGGAACTGCCCCTAGTTGTCCTCAAGGGGGGAAGTTGTAGCCTCCTAGGGACACAGTGGTTTCAGCCTTTAGGCCTGTTCATAGGGGGAGTACATTCGGTGGGGGTGGATCCAATACAAGCGGTGTGCGATGCGCATCCCGACGTTTTTAAAAAAGGACTGGGAAAATTCAAGGGACCCCCTGTAGCCTTCGACCTAGACCCGGAGGTCCGCCCGATAAGACTCAAACCGCGCAGGGTGCCCTTCGCACTAAAGGACAAAATAGAGGCGGAACTGGACAAATTGGTGGGCCAGGGGATTCTTATTCCTGTTGATTCCGCGGAGTGGGAAACTCCAATTGTAACAGCTCTGAAGGCTAACGGGGAGGTGCGCATTTGCGCTGATTATAAGTGTACGATTAACAAGGCGATCCGCCCTAATGCATACCCGGTGCCGGTGGTCAGCCACCTTTTGGCCAGGCTAAATGGGGGAAAGTGTTTCGCTAAGCTCGATCTAGCACAAGCCTATCAGCAACTCCCTGTAACTCCCGCCACGGCCGCGGCCCAAACGATAGTCACACATAAAGGAGCGTTCCAGGTGTCGCGTTTACAGTTCGGCGTGAACTCGGCACCCGGCCTTTTTCAGTCGCTTGTGGAACGCCTCCTGAAGGGGCTGGAGGGGGTGTTGCCTTACTTTGATGACGTGTTGATAACAGGGGGGAGTGAGGCCGAGCTGGCAAAAAGATTGGACAAAGTACTAACTGTGTTCGAGAAAGCGGGACTGAGACTGAGGAAGGACAAATGTGTCTTTTTCGAAACCGAGGTCGAGTTTTTAGGGTTCCGAATCACACCCGAGGGTATTAAGCCATCCAAATCCAAGGTGGCAGCCATCAAGAAGGCCCCTCGCCCCACATCCAAAACCGAGCTACAGTCATTCCTGGGGCTCCTCAATTTTTACCATACATTCCTTCCGCGGAAAGCGTCCGTAGCCGAACCGCTCCATCGGTTGCTTAAAAAGGAGGAGACATGGATGTGGGGTGACGAGCACGAGAGGGCGTTCAAAGAACTAAAGCAACTCTTGACTTCTGACGCAATTCTAACGCATTTCGACCCCAAACGGCCGGTGGTATTAGTCTGCGATGCATCACCGGTGGGGGTGGGGGCGGTGCTTTGCCACGTGTTGGATGACGGAAGGGAGGCCCCGGTTGCGTTTTATTCAAGGTCCCTGTCCCAAGCAGAGCGAAATTACGCACAAACCGACAGGGAGGCATTAGCAATAGTAGCGGGGACCAAAAAGTTTCACGATTTTCTGTATGGCCGCCCGTTCAAAATCGTGACGGATCACAAGCCCCTGTTAGGGATTTTCACGGCAAGCAAGCCCACGCCGCAGATCCTATCCCCGAGAATGCTGTGTTGGGCTATCTTTCTCAACGCATACCAACACGAGTTGGAGTACCGGCCCGGCAAGGAGATCGGCCATGCTGATGCACTTTCGAGATCCCCTTTGCCCCTGTCGGACGACCAAAAGGCTAGAGTAGAAAGAGACCGCCAGGTGTTGCTAATCGAGGTCTTAGACGCACCCCCATTAATACCAGCCGATATTGCTAGGGCGACAGGCAAGGACAAAACGCTGGAGAAAGTTAGCTCATGGGTACAGAAGGGGTGGCCGGCATCGTCCCCGAGCACGGAATTCGACCCATTCTTTCGGAAAAAACTAGAGCTGTCCCTAGAAAGGGGGTGCCTGTTGTGGGGCCAACGGGTGGTGGTCCCTACATCCATGCGGCCGAGGGTGCTCAAACTGCTGCACGTCAGCCACCCGGGCATCGTTCGTTCGAAAGCGCTGGCCCGCAGTTACTTTTGGTGGCCTCAGCTGGACGCGGACATTGAGCACATGGTCGGCACTTGTGAGGCATGTCAGGGATCCCGTCCAGAGGAGGCCCGCCTCCCGCATAGGGAATGGGACGCAGCAAGGGGGCCGTGGTCCAGAGTACACATAGATTTCGCTGGTCCATTCCGAGGAACCATGTTTCTCCTGGTGGTGGATGCGTTCTCCAAGTGGCTGGAGGTTATCCCAGTAAGGAGCACGTCCTCAGCCACGACAATTAGCCAGCTACGGAAAGTCTTTTCCACGTTCGGTTTACCCGACACGTTAGTCAGCGATAACGCGAGTTGCTTCACCTCCTCAGAGTTCGGAGCATTCATGGCGGCAAACGCCATTCGGCATGTCACATCCGCGCCGTTTC
Organism: Bradypodion ventrale; assembly: GCA_035047345.1. NCBI lineage: Eukaryota > Metazoa > Chordata > Lepidosauria > Squamata > Chamaeleonidae > Bradypodion > Bradypodion ventrale. The sequence goes on from JAWDJE010000004.1 coordinate 62,668,652, forward strand.
ACCCGGCCACGAATGGCCAAGTGGAACGGTTGGTGCGTACAACAAAGGATGCGCTCCGGCGCATGGGCCCGGGGGACCTAAATCACCAAGTATGTCAGTTCTTACTAGCGTATAGGGTGACCCCCTTAGCGTCAGGTTACTCGCCGGCAGAGCTCTTGATGCGGCGAAAACTGACCACGATTCTGTCCAGGCTGGACCCGACGAGAGTCGAGGAGAAGGGAAAAAACATAGGGCTGGCAGTCTCGAAAGGATTCGCCGCCGGCGACCCTGTTCACTGCAGAAACTATGCCAGCGCAGGGCCAGCCTGGGTGCCGGGGACGGTAGTAGAACAGACGGGGCCAGTGTCGTACCGGGTCGAGACCAGCACCGGTCTCCTCTGGAGGAGGCACGCGGACCAGCTGAGGCACCGAGTGAGCGTACCAGCCAGTGGGGCTCAACAACAGGATTCAGCGTTAGGGTTCTCCCCCACCCGTTTAGCCCAAGGGGGAGACATCAGCGGACAACAGTCCCAAGCAAGGGGGGAAGGAAGAAGCAGCGGCCCCGACTCATACCCTTTTGATAAACCAGTTCCATCAGGGGCCGGGGAAGGGGGAGAGGAGTTCGCGACCGCTGCCCCCGAATGTAATTTTGATTTTGATTTTGCGAGCCGGGGGGGTTTTCAGGAGTGTTTCCCCACCCATCCAAGCGAGAAGAGGGGTTTTTCGTTAGCCCCCAGTGCCCCCGGTTCTTCCCTAAGAGAGAGCACACCTCCCAACAACGCCGCGGAGCCGCGGCAAGTCACTAACGAGTCTCCCTCTCCAATTACAGGGCAGGAAACCAGGGGACAAAGAGAAGGTAGCAAACCCGGGCAAAGGCAGCCCGCATCGAGACCCCAGCGTGTTCGAAATAAGCCATCTTGGCTGAGAGACTTTGTCTCCTAGGGGGGGAAGTGTGTTTGAGTGTGGGCTCGAGACTTTGTCTCATCCTAGGGGGGAGGGGTGTTGTGTTCTAATGGTTTTATCTTCCACATGGACTACAATGTATCTGAACCAATGTAACCTTGCCTTTAGCAACAATGTAACCTTCACCTGTATCATATGAACCCTGTAATAGGACGCGAGCTAATGACCACCAGCTGGCAGCAGCGAGCGTCCCAGCTCTCTTGGTCCGAACTCATCAAAGGCAACAGCGCGGGAAGCTTTCCCGCCACCACCTACACCTGGACAAGAAGGGCGTGACTCGGAATGACGTCACGCAGGCAGTAGCCAATGGGCTACCATGGCACCACGTTCAAATGTATTACTACTGTATATAAAGAGCTATCGATCCGCCATTACCTCATGTTCCCTCTGTCCACGATGCAATAAACCTGCGTTAACCCAGCCCGAGGCTGTGTCCTGTGTCTTGGTCTTCATACACTAAACCGTGTAAACACTGATTGCAATTAAAAACACAATACAGTACTGTAAAATTTCAAATCATATCAAAACCAAGCTGAATCATTCCAATTCAGTATTCCATTGTAGTAGCACCCACAGCTGACTTCTGTGGGCTTATTCTTGGATTAGGACTGTGATGGCGAACCTTGGCACTCCATATGTTCTTGGACTTCAATTCCCAGAAGCCCAAGCCCCTGTGAATCCACACAAATGGGTTTACTGCGATTCATCCGGCCCCCGTACTGACGCGTTTTACTTCCACTTCCAGGAGTGACGAGGGCGGCGCGGGCCAGATGAATCACACTAAAGCCATTTGTGTAGATTCATGGGCGTTTGGGCTTCGGGGAATTGAAATCCAAGAACATCTAGAGTACCAAGGTTCATCATCACGGGGGTAGGATATATACTTTTGTATTGTAAAGCATTCTTGAAAGGTATTTTTGTAAGGTATTGCTGTATTGTATTTTTGTATTTTCTTGTGGGGATATATTTTGAATTTTATTGTTATACTACTTTATTGTAATTTTGCTTTACCGTATTTTCATGTATATCTATATACTGTATCTATTTTTAATTATTTTTTCTATTTTATTTTTTCTGTAAGCTGCCTTGAGTTACACTCGTGCTGAGTAAGGTGGGGTATAAATTTCACACACACACACACACACATACATACATACATGTGTGTGTGTGTGTGTGTGTGTGTGTGTGTAAAATAAATTCAACCAAAGGTCGTGTGGTCTGCAAATAATAGGAGCTGTATTGCATAAGTCTGAGGGACATCAGACAGATGAAGGCTGACCTAGAGTTGGAAAGAGATTGGATTGGACATATAGGTAGATTACTTGGTAATTTAGGATACAGTAAAACCCTGACTTACAAATGCCTCGAGTTACATAAAATTCGACTTACATAATGATTTTGTGTTAAAATCATGTCCTGATTTACACGATTTCCTATGGGTTTGTTTCGAGTTACATAAAGATTCTTTTCCCTATGGGTTTGCTTTGAGTTATGTAAAAATTCATTTCCTTATGGGTTTGCTTTGATTTACATAAAAAATTCATTTTTCTTATGGGTTTGCTCCGAGTTACATAAAAAAATAATGTTTCCTATGGGTTTGCTTCGAGTTACATTAAAAAATGATTTAAGCAAAAGCCTACGAAATGGACTTTTTCGTAAGTAGGGGTTTTACTGTATGTCCAAATAGCTGCAAAGAGGTGAACCTGGTTGCATAGGAAAAGATCTCTTTAACAGGAACAATTTCAAAGTGGCCTTTCCATTTGCTGAGGAATCATTGTAGCTTAGTCCCCAAAAGTAGAAGGACCATAAAGGTCTAGTGTTGGCACAGATCGGGTTAGGCTGGAGCACATTCCCTGCACGCATGTGCGTGCACACACACACACACACACTTTCTATCAGAGAAGAAGAGCATGGCAGTGAAACAAATGGAGAACGAATTGCGAGCAGCAGGAACGTATTCCTTGATAGTCTGGCCAATCAAGGAAATATATATGCAATCCCTAGCAAAGATCCCATTCCTACTAATACTATCAGTACATACCAGACTTTTAATCTCTTTATATGCTTATGAATAACATTTCATATAAAGAGCCTATTAGCAAATATTTTGGTTTGCTTGTTATGGACACATGAATAGTATCATAAAAGCAAAGCTTAGAGCCATCTGGTGCTGTTAGTAGGGATCACAACCCCTAGTTTCCCTGGGGACATGTGTTATGTCACACCATTTACTGAAGGAAAAAAATAAATAAACCACCTCCCTCTGTCATCTGGCCTTTAATATTTCATGTGATGTTTTTTCAGGCCTGTGTCATTTATTGTATTCCAAAGTGTCCTCTCCTTTGTCGTCCCATGGGAGAAACAATACTGGATGCACAGCAGGGGAGCACGTTTGTGCTGTGCAGATTATATCACAAGCCCATTTTCCTACTACACAGATTGCACGACCACCAGACAGCTGGGCTCTACCTTGAAACTGGCTAGGTCAGCTAGCTTGTCCCTGCAAGGGAATGGATGAGGTTTGTACTTTGCATAATCCTAAAAAAGCAGATACAATAATACCTCATACAAAGTCCGCTTCGTACAACATCGAATTCATACAGCATCGCCTAATTCCTTGAAAAAGGATGCCTCATACAAAGTCGCTGCAACTTTGTATGAGGCATTGGGGGTTTTCTCCAGGTTGGTTTGTCCCCTAAAATCAGGGTTGTTTGACATGTTTTTGTAATGTATTTAGCCTTTAGACAATGATTTCTGAAAGTTCTGTCAGTTTCCTGTCTGTTTCCTTGACTTTGCCCTGAAGTCTGTGCTGTTACAGTACAATGTATCTCTATGGAAACAACGTTGTACGAGGCATCGCAGCAAGGATTTGGATGTTGTATGGGGCATCACAGCTAGGATTTTGCATGCCTCATACAAAGTCCAAATTCGTATAAAGTCCAAACTTGCGGAACCAAGTTTGGACATTGTATGAGGTATCACTGTATTACAATGGTTCTAAACAGTGAGGGCTCAGTCAGACGACATTTGTTACAATGTTTATTGCACTGTGGGGGCAAGTTGGTTTGCTCTTTTTCCTGGTGGTCAGAATATCTGAACAGATCAACTTATCTTTAGAGTGCCACTACTCACTCGTTTTGGAAACCTAGTCACAGGCTTCTCCCTTTTTGGTATGGGTATGTGCATTCTCTCCTTCCAACCTAGCAATTTGAATGCAAGAAATTTACAAGTAGATAAATAGGTACCACTTCAGTGGGAAGGTAACAGTGTTCTGTGTGCTCCTGTGTCTTGTCATGCCTGCTACATGACCACAGAAATGTCTGGAGATGCAGACAGCATTGGCTCCTTGGTTATAAATGGAGATGAGCATCATACCCGAGAGTCAGATACAGGGTGACCTTTATGTTTACTATGTGTGTTCTAGCCACTGTAGTGGCTTCCTTAGTGGTTAAGATGCTGAAATTGACAACTGGAAGGTTGGCAGGTCAGCAGTTCGAGACCCAAGTGCTTCACGATGGAGTGAGCTTCTGTCTCTGTCCCAGCTTCTGCCAACCTGGCAGTTCAAAAGCACGAAATTGCAAGTAGATAAATACATGCCACTTCCACTACCATAGCTACAGGCAGTTTCTCAATGGTGTCTCAATTGGTGCTACGCACAAGGTGAAGAATTTTTAAAAAAATTAACCTATGTGATCGAGGGCATCAACAATGGTCTAGCACAAACAAAAATAATAATTTCACTTCCTTTTCTCACATACATTGTTAGCTCACCTAGAGATTCCTTAGTCATCCTACAAAGATGTGAGACAAGTCATTGATACTATAGACCACTAGACTTTTCTTACTTCATTGTACTTCAAATGAGTAAAATGAGGCAACCACATTGTTTGCTAACACAACAGAGTCCTGCCTCTGACAGGCTTTGGATATATTCTACCACAATCTGTGGACATTATCCCATCAAATCAGTTTATGTTCTGACAACAGTCTGCTGGGAAACAGCAGACTAGAATTAGAATATCTGGGGCATTTACTGTATAAATTCTTAAGAGATTTCATAGGGTGTCTTCTAATTCAGTGATGCAGCCAAAATCCTAGGATCATCCTGAGTCTTCAGGGGTGCAGAATACTGCTATAGTATGAGCAATCTCTGAAATATGTCAGGAAATGTGTAATATAGATATGAAACAAAGTCTCTTACTATAGCTCATTCATTTGTCAGGTTACACATTTTTTTGAAAAAATATACAAGGCAATGTTAATATACAAAGTTTTCTCTCTGTGTGTGTGCCCAGATAGTGTTGTCAGATCAAATCAAAGATGTACGTTAGTATTTATATGTCAGTATGACTATATAAATTTGGCACAGTGGTCAATTGACTAGTAAAATAATTGTTAAAATCCTGGGGCTTATTGATGTAACCCACATTAAAGTAGGGCCATTGAATCAGTGGGAGTTTCGTGAGTCAATTCCTCTATAAGTTCCCTTGATTGAAATTAATTTAGTTTAGCAAGTCGCAACTAGAGTACATGCATCTGAATCAATGGAATTTATTGAGGAGTTGACTCACAAAATCCCTACTGATTCAGTGGGCTTAGTTTAATGCAATTTACTCATCCATGCACCAGGATTTCAGTCAATGTTAATTTGCTTACTATTTGACTGTAATCAAATATTTTAGAAAGCCAAGAATTCTACTGTCTAGGTAACTTAGCTAATTTATAAGTACAGTAAAACCCCATTTTACAGAAGCCTCGTTTTACAGAAACCCCATTTACAGAAGTTTTTTTTTGCTGAAAACATGTCCCGTTTTACAGAAAAACCCTGTTTTACAGAATGCGATTTCCCAGAGCACATTGCACCTGGTGGACTATAAAAGGCCACCTGCAGCCATTCTGGGCTCTGTGGGTGGCAGTAGAGTGATCTGGAGAGGAGTTAAGAGTGGTTTTTATTATTATTATTTTTTGGGGGGGTCAGGAACATTTTTTCTTCTTCAATGCGTTCTTATGGGAATGCCTCATTTTACAGAAAAATTGAGTTAAGGAAAAAGCTACTGAATGAACTTTTCCCGTAAAATGGGGTTTTACTGTACATTTAAAATTATTTTTGGCTGTTAATACAGGTAGTTACTTATATCATTTGTGTTAATTTCAGTTTTTAAAAATGTATTAAAACTGGAAGCTGATCTTCAAGTTCTAGGAAGAAGAGCTGTCTCCATGCATGGAAATCTTTCTTAGCATTGTCAAAAGTAATAATAAAACATTACAGTTGTATAATAATACCATGTTTTTGAAATACCGTATTTATTCGAGTATAACGCGCACACGTGTATAACGCGCACCCCTAATTTTCCATGAAACCTCGGTATAAAATTTTGTTTCACACCACGCATTGAAATTGACATAAAAAACGTTGTTGAACACGTGCGGCCATGAAAAAAACATTTATTGACAACGTAAACTGGTGTAAGCACAATGCCAAAAAGCATTAAAAATGCTTCAAACTCTTTTCCACTGACTATATCCTGAGTGCTGTTAGGATTGGCCGCAGCACATCACCTACGACCACTGAGAGAGAGCTCCACTCATTCCCCTTACTTTGCACAATGTTTACGCTTGATACCCTGAGATGCCATCTAAAGGGGAACCAGTTATATCGGTAAAAAAGAGCACGCCTTAAAATATTGATGGAGGGGGGGATAATCAGACCCACCTGTTGCAGAAAATGCAATCCGAAACGAGCACTTCCGACCCCCAGGAGCCTCGCTCGAACTGCGAGCTACCTCCGGGCCACGCCTCGTCTCCCGCGCCACCCAATCAGATCCCGTCAATTTCTTCAAAGCCACCCCCCCGCCTCCCCTTCACCCGCCGCAGCAATAGACAGCCGACCCAATTTTAAAAAGGAAGTAAAAGAGGCTCGTTTATAACGCGCACCCAGTCCTCGTGTATAACGCGCACCCAAACTTTGATTTCTTTTTTTGGTATAAAATTTTGCGCGTTATACACGAATAAATACGGTAATAGATAAAAATCAAACCTATTGAAGACTAGGGTACCTGTAATATAGATATACAGTGGTACCTCGCTTAAAGAGCATGATGCGTTCCACGGGATTGCTCTTTAAGCGAAACACTTGGGAAAAGTGCCACCGCTGCCACTGTAAGTGACCAATTGTGATTTCTGGCAGGGGGGATTGCGAACCCCGATTTAGTTGTTAAGTGAGTTTTTGGTTGTTTTTAGTTGTTAAACAAGGGCGACCACCATTCAGAAGAAATCCTGCACTTTAAGTGAGTTAGTCTCTAAGTGAGGCACTCTTTATGTGACATTTTATACCACTGGCCTCTGGCTGTAATAAAGAATTTGATTTGATTTGATGTGACGTTTTACTATACTGTACCTCAAAAATACTAGACTGCTTCGGGAACCTGTGACACTTGGCATTTGACACTATGGCTTGGTTTACTCTGCCATATCTTCTGGTCATCAAATTTCAAATGAATTAAATTTCACTTGGAACAGCATGTTAATAACTCTTTTGGAAATGCCTGTATACACTCCAACCCTCAATCTGCAGCTGGAAACAGGAAACACAGCCTTAGACTTTGAAGATTTTTCAGGAGATACTCAATTACTAGTTAAAACATAACTTGCTTAAGCCAATGCTTACCTATGCAACTTAGCAAAAATATGCTGTTTGGAGGAAAAAACAAACCCCATCCCAGACTGAATAAAGAACCAGAAAATCACAGAAAAAGATTGGCTGTAATTGGTATAAGCAAAGCATGTGGCTATCACAGAAAATAGTATGATACTTGCTGGATATACAGCCCAAAGGAGGACAAATGCCAGTTTGGACAAATACTACATTCCAGGTCCAGAGAATTATTTCTTTAAAACTAACAGCTTTTGTTTGAGGCCTGACATATTACCCTCAATATTTTCAATGCCAGCCTAGCAGAAAACCCTCCACCTAAGATAAGGAGAGAAGTAGCAGCAGACACCAAGAGAAGTAAACAATATAATGACCCTTTACATCAGAGGTGCACAAAATACAGCCTGGGGGCTGAATATGGCCCCCGCCACCAATTGATCCAGCCCGTGGAGCCCTCGTCACTCCCAGAAGCAGAAGTAAAAAGTGTGGGCCATAGTGACCAGCCCCCTGAACCACCTGACGGGCTTGCAGCCCAAAAAGTTTGGGCACCCCTGCTCTACATCTTCTGAATAGATATGTGCCTCAAGTCCACCACCTCAGATCCAGGAAGAGCTTTATAGCAAGAACAAACATGCTTGAGAATATGCAAGGGCAAAATCAAATTAGAAAATGGAGGAAAGAGTTCACTGGACAAAGAATAACATTAAAAGAGGATATAGCTGAGGAACGTGAGCTTCCCTATGTCACTTGGAGGACCCTGAACAGGCTGAGGGTCGGAGTGCCTAAATGTAAGACCACCATGCTTAAGTCGCGACTACTGGCAGACAATGAGCTGTGTGAATGCGGAGACACACAGAGCCTGGATCACTTGCTGGTCTGTCAACTATTACCAGAATCATGTACCGATGAGGATTTAATTTTGGCCAATAGCAAAGCCAAGAAAGTGGCATTATTTTGGCAATCAAACGTTTGATCTGGACGGGAAAAACCAGCAGCAAAAAAACAAATCAGGGTTGGCTGTTGTGGAAAACAACAATGTAATAAACCTAAACATCCCATCCCTAGTGACATTTATTGACACGATCAGAATGTAAATAGTAATCAAATAGAAGCTGGACATGTAAAAAGCTTGGAACAATTCAATAATAAGCGTGTGCTGTCAATTGAGACAATTGGCGATGCTTTCCAGGGTTTTTTAGATAGAGAATACACAGAAGTGGGCTTCAGGTAAAGGTCGTCCTTGCTTGAAAGCCAGTCGTATCCGATTCTATGGTGCGGTATTCATCTCTATTTACAGCCAAAGAGGCAGCAGACATTTCCATGTCTGCAGACATTTCCATGTGGCAGGCATGACTAGAGACCGGGGCGCATGGAACACTGTTACCTTTACCATCAAAGTGGTAGCTATTTATCTACAGTGCTTGCAATTTCTTGCTTTCAAACTGCTAGCTTGGCAGGAGCTGGAGCATAGACACGCAGCACTCGGGTCTCGAACTGCTGACCTGCCGACCTTTTGGTCATTAAGTTCAGCACCTTAACCACTAAGCCAGGGCAGTAAGTGGGCTTACTACACACACACACACACCTTTTTCAGCGGGTGTACCTCGCCTGTGACTTTCACGGGCTGGCTCTTCTCCCAGAAGAAGGCATCAATGGGGGAATTGAATTCCCGGCCTCTCTAAACCACTCAGCCAACCCACTCATTCATCTGTTCCAGCGGCGCCTGCCCTAAGGTTTCATTCTTCAATCTTGACAGAACGGGTCCCCCGCTCCGAAAAGCCAGCCAATCACGCGCCGACTTTGCATATGACGTCACTGCAGCTCTCCGCCGGCCGGCGGCTGATTAATCAATCAGGCTGTTGCTAGTCGGACCGGATTTGCTGCGGCACCGCACGATGGCGGCGCCTGTGTGCAGTGAGACAAGAGGCTTGCGTGAACTCCTATCATCCGGCTAGCGTATACCGCTTGGCAGCCGCCCATTTCCCCTAAAATATCTGCGGGATTTGAGCCCCACCAAAGCAGTCCTGGAGGCTTGGGGTTGCTCTGACCATGTTTGCCAAAGCTTTCCGGGTGAAATCCAACACTGCTATCAAAGGGTCTGATAGGTGAGCTTTCTTTTCGTTCAAAGGGGTTTTCAAATTCGAATTGCAAACGGGAATGCTTTGGAACCAAGCGCAAGAAAGAATTGTGTGATGTCGCATAAGGTTCTGTAAGTTAGAGCCTCAAGACAGTCTTTCTCTGTCCTGTGTATGGTATGAAATGCAGACATTGGTGGTTGATCAGGTTTGGAATATAGTTACAGGACTAACTGGTTAATCGCCCTTGCTTGAAAGCCAGTCGCATCTGACTCTAGTATAGGCGGTGCTCATCTCCGTTTACAACACAATTCCCAGCACTGTCTGCTGCTACCATTTCCGTGGTCATATGGCAGGCATGACTAGACGCTGGAGCGCACGGAACACTTTTCCCGCCGAAGCAGTACCTATTTATTTCCTTTTGAGCTGTTAGGTTGACAGAAGCTAGGACAGATGTGGGGAGTTCACTCCGTCACGCAGCACTTGGGTCTTGAACTGCTAACCTGTTGACCTTCCGGTCGTCAAGAAATAAGGTTTATTTAGCATACATATTTGGAGGGTCTGTCAATTAATTTGTTTTTCTTTAACGTGAAACAGCTTATTATAGAACACTATTAAGGCAAAATCAAGTACAGTACTGTATATTAAATGACTTCTGTGTGCCTGTCTTCCCTCTTCACTGTTCTACAATAAATAATACACTCCATAGCAGTAAAGAAAGCAGGAGTGCAGAAAGATAATAATATTGTACAAGTTACCTTGGATTTATCAAAATACATAAGCTCACTTTTTCATCTCATCACACTCATTAATTCCAACAAACAGTTATTTCTGATGAACTGATTGAATTAGGCCTCTATACATCTTTTGCTCAGGGACTAGTTGTAATATTTGTATTTAGGGAAGTTTTTATTTCCCATCCCCCCCTCCTCATCGCTAATTTGATGCTGTAATTCTTACTGAAATTGTATGTTTTTCCCCAGGCTACTTTGATTGGATATAGGTGTGATAAAAATGTATACCAGTAGTTATTATAAAACATTGTAATAAAGCTAACGAAATAGACATTAAGCTATGCCTAACACATTCTGCTTTTTATTAGTAAAAAAAGCAATTTAAATTAGATGACATTATAGTGCTAACTCTATGGGGTGAGTAAAATAAATGATTGACTTTTCCAGGAGGAAATTGCGAAGTGATGTTGCAGCAGCTTTCCCCACACTTACTTCTGAGCAGTTATCTGAGATTGTGCCAAATAAAGAGGAGCTGAATGTGATTAAATTATACACTCACAGAGGAGAAGCTCTCACAGTTTATGCCAACAGCAGAAACCCAGTCCTTTTTGAAACAGAGAAAACACTATATCCCACAGGTATGGAAATATAGTAAAGAGGTAGTTTGTTACTCTGAAAGTGGGAAGGTTTACATTTGTTTCGTGAGTGCTTTTTAGGTTAGATCAGATTCCAGTTTCCTGAATCCAAAATGTTTCATCTCTTCTTCTTCCATGTCTAGGCCAGGCGTAAAACTGCCAAAATGAAGCCACCATTTGGTGGGTTCATTCTGCAGTTCCCTTCGCCTGACCTAGTGTGAGAAAGATTAGCCGGTAACACAAGGTTGCCATTACCAGGTTATGCCCGATTACAGTTTAAAAATGCCACAGTCTTTGAGGAGGCTCTCTCTGTTTCATTGTTTCTCACCTACTTTACTAAGAGTGGTTAAACCATCAGGGGAAATGGGACACTGTATCCTTATCTCTTTGTTATCTGGAAATTGCATGCAGGGGTTCTTCTGTGCCAACACAATTATTAGGCAGCTCTAGAAATCAGGATATTTTAAAAAGAGTGACTTGATATTACTATTGCTGGTTATAAATTCTGAAAAATGGGGAGGGAATGAAGGGAAGTGACATGTACAATGCTGAAATGTCAGCAAAAACTTTGTTTTCTTCCTGGAACAGTATACACTCTGTGGTCTTCTCCTGATCTTTTGCCAGTCTTTTCCACATGGCCACCAGTTTTACAGAAACTAGCAGGTGGAGCAGGTAAGGAGACTTAAGCTGAAATCCTTAGAGGGAATCTGGATGGTATCCAAAGGTTGGAAGTGATGCATTAGAAGCAATGTTGTTTTTAATATATTGCTTTGGTGGATAACGAAGTGACAGTTGTGTTACTTTCAAAAATAAGCATTTATGGATGGTTTTAAGTTAATGATGTGTGCTTGTTAATTAAAAGGTTACTGGAGCTTATTTGGAGGACTTTATACCATAGTATTTTAAGGGATTAAAAAAAAGGAATGTGTGAGCACAGTAACTAGTATTATTTTTCTTATTTATTTGATGTATACCATCTCCTTCTCCTCAGGGCTGGGTGGAGTGAAGGGATTCAAGATATCAGAAAGCAAAAACAAAAATACTGCAGCACTTTAAAGACTAACTGCTATAGTTTTAATGTGAGTTTTTGTGGAACAAGTCCATTTCATCAGACAGTCTGATGAAGTGGACTTGCTCCACGAAAGCTCACATCAAAAATATAGCAGTTAGTCTTTAAAGTGCTGCCGTATTTTTTGTTTTTGTTTTTGCTTTGTGATATACTTGAAACACAGAATAACACGGCTACTATTCAATAGGATTCAAGATAGCACTCAATATGTTTTTTTTAAAAAAACTATACTGTAGTATGTTATATTGTTAAAATACAGTTAAACAAATTATAATATAACATCATAATGCTGTTAAAAACAGTTTTAAGAGCACACCCACTAATATAGTAATAGCTATACAGGGCAGCTATACAGTCAGTTCCAAAGCCAGTCTGAATGGAAAGGTCATTCTGTGCCAGCAGAAGGTGAATAGTGAATCCTTTGGAAGGGATTCAACCACCTTTGAGCAACCATCAAAAAGATTCTGACTAGTAATAATAATGAGTAAGATGCATGTTAATTATTTTCTTTAGGAAGTAACAACAGCTAGGTTTTGCAATAACATTTCTGAAGTTGTGGATAAACCATTAACTTGCCTTTTTATGGAGGTGATCCTCATGCTGAGAGTCTGGCCAGGTTATCCTGCTATGGTAATAGAATAGACCAGGGATTCACAACCTATGGCCCGTGGGTCTAATCTGGCCCATGGCACCAATTAATCCAGTCTGTGATGAGGGTCTCAGGGCCAGTAGCAAAAACACCACAAAAATGCGGCAAGAAAATCAGGGAATGCAGTGAAAATGCATCGCACTCGCTCCTGCCACCATGGAAATTGGCGAAAATGGCAGAGATTGCACTGTGAATTCCACCACTACCAGAAGCAGCAGGAAAAACCACATCTCTGGCCTGCTCACCTGTGTGAGGTGCGCATGGCCAGCTTGTGGTGGAAAGAGGTTGCGAACCCCTAGAGTAGACCAGCGACTCAACACCAAGTGTCAGGCGGCAGCTAACTAACCTGACAACCCTGAGGACTAATGGCTTGTGTGCCGAAGTCCACAGGGAATGGAGATGGTCCACAAGTGGATTAAATCCCATTTGATGGAGGGCAGCAGCTTCATCAATACTGGCCTGGGGCTGAGGAGGACTTTGTGTGCCAAAAGGGCTCAGGACCGGAAAGTGACTCGTGGAACTAGATCAGTGGTACGGGGGTCATGCTGTGATGCAGAAGGCAGATGCATTATATTCTCAGGACAGTCTTCATGGCTGATCAACATGAGGATCGCTAATATTTGGATTCAGATATGGCAGAACAACAACAAAAAGGTCCTCATGTTGTTTAGATCTAATGTCCTCAGACGTATAGCCTGATATAATAAAACTGTGCGTCAAATCAATTCTAATTTATGGTGACTGTTTTCAGAGTTTTCTAGAAAGAGGACTGAAAAGTTGCTGACACTTTCTGCGTTTTCGGTGATTGTACAGTTTTGCCCAAGTTCACACAGATTGGCTCTTCAGTGATGTACAATGGGGAATTGAAGTTGCAACCTCTGGTTCTGTAGCTAGATAAAGCAAAGCAAAGCAATCACACTTATATACCATCCTATATTGCTTAGTGCACTCTCTGGGCGGTTAACAAGTTAATTAGCATTTTGCCTCTAATATGCTGATGCTGGGTTCTCATTTTACTGACCTCAGAAGGATGGAAGGCTGAGTTAACCTTGAGCCCTGGCCAAGATCAAACTCTCAACCTTTTGGTTGCAGTACAGCTGCTCAACCACTATTTTATATAGTTTTTATTTATTTATTGTTAAATTTTTATACCACCCACTTAGCCAAAGCCGACTCCGGGTGGTTCACAACAGTGGGTAAAAACAGATACAAACAAATAAAACAGATAAAAACCAGCAATAAGAACCCACCCCTAAAAAGATGCCACCAGGGCTCTTGAAAATAAAAATGATTTGGCAGTACATCAACCTTCCTGATATTAACATTTTCTATAAGTCTCTTATTTTGTTGTCAGAAGTAAAATAGGTGGTAATTGCCCCTTTCAGTTGTCATATTGGTGTAATGGAGTTGCCTTCCAAAGCAGAATCTGGAAAACTATTCATATTTCCCATCCGCATCATTTCTAATAAAAGCTTTCCTGATTACTTTTATGATTTGGTAAGAATAATTGTGGAAGTGTTTTCTTCCCTCCTGAAGACTCCTCTTGCCACACCTGATTTAATGCTGGCTTCAAAGGGGAGCCATCAGTGCTGCACGTTTTCCCTTACGGATGCAGTTTTTCTCCATCTGGATTGATTTGGACAGGGGTGACACAACATTGTTGCTTTGCATTCGAGTTGATAACATGCAGTATGTGTCTTTGTGGCTGCAGAACTCATGGGGGAGGAAGAGGTTAATAACAACAATGTGGTAGCTATTAGAGACCAAATTTGAAGTTAAAAGGGGAAAGCCTCATTTCAGATAGCCCTTGAAGTCATTAGTTACATGGAGTGATATATTTAATGCTCCTTGTCATTCTATCAGCAATGCAGTAGCTCTTTTTGAAAGGGGATGGGGGTAATTGTCTTAAAAAGTTTGTTGATATGCTGATACAAGTTCTTTTCTTTTACCCCACCCCCAGATCTAATGCTTCCAGGGGTTATCGTGCCCTCTTGCGGTCTTCCTGGGGTAATGCAGGGTACTCTCTGTGCTATTAGCTTGGTGGGAAACAGGTACGCTTTCTCTCAAAAATTAATCCTGGAGGGTGTTTGAATGGATTCTCACCAAGTTCTTTTCCCCCGCAAGGGTAAACTGAAGAATGAAGCCAGTTCTCTGCATCCAGAACAACAACATGAGTATAAGCAGATTGTTTAAGGGGAAATTGCAGAGGGATGTATTCAATTAGTTTTAAAATGTGCTCAAAAAGAATGTATTAAATTGTATTTAACAATTGCGAAAGAACATATAGCCAGAGGGTATGAAATCCACTTTCCAGCTTAGGTAAAGGTAAAGGTCACCTTTGCTCGAAAGCTGGTCGTATCCGACTCTACGGTTCAGTGCTCATCTTTGTTTATAACCAAAGAGCCAGCACTGTTTGTATTTGCAGACATTTCCATCATCTTAAGCCTTCCTCTAGTTCTGCCTATATGAAGGCAGCAGAAAGCTCATTGGATTTGATTCAGTGAAGTAGGAGAAGCAAAGAATAAGCAATTAAACAGGGACTACATAGATACAGGACAAGTTTACTCTAAATGTGGAGAAATACAATCAGATGCAACATTTATATGCATATAATTTATTTCCTATTATGTGTACAAAAGATTTAGTAAATGGCTGAGATAATGCTATTGATGTCGTAAGCATAAAGCTTGTTATTTGCCTTAAGCCTGCTATTCTTACTTTTTTCCCCAGAGCTGCCGTGGCCATTGGAATATCCACCATGTCTACTGCAGAGATGAATGCAGCTGGAATGAAAGGAAAAGGCTTCACAGTGCTGCATACATACATGGATCACTTATGGTAGGTGCCTAACCAAGAAGATAACAAGCAAAATAAGCATCAACCTGTAGGTAGTTGTGGCTGAGTGTTTATCTTTGCCCAAATTTGAGATTGGTTGGAGGAGTTAGAGTCTGAGCGTTGAATGCTAAGGGTATAAGCAGTGGTGTTATAGTAGATATTCAAGTGTGGGTGTGCTTATAATGTCACTTCTTCCCTTCACAATCACCATCATTGTATGCATGGAGTCAATTCTGACTTATGGCGACTCTTTCCAGGGGCTTCTAGGTAGAAAATACACAGAAGTAGTTTACCATTTTACCATTCCCTTCTTCTGGGAGTGACCTAGAACTGTAGAGTTTGCTCATGACTTTGCAGGCTGGTTCTTTCCCCAGGAGGCAGTGTGGGGAATTGAACTCCCAATGTCTGGCTCTGTAGCTGGATACCTAAACCACTAAGGTATCCAGCCAGCTAAACCACTTCCCCTAAGGGAGTTCTAAAATGCAGGCTGCTCTTTTGTTCAGTTGTCAATACAGTAGCCATTAAAAAGTTTAGTGGATCATAGCTGCTTCACTTAAGAAAAAGCCATCCCAAAATACAGTAGGGACAGTTCATAATGTATATTTGCCAGGAAGATCCATTTTCTGACTATGTGGCTTTTGAAGGCTAGTGTGGTGTAGTGGATAGAGTGATGGACTAGGACTCAAGGGACCTGGGTTTATATCCTCATCTGGCTATGAGAATTCTCTGAGAGCTGTAGCACAGCTCTTGGGGTCCTCCTAGACTCTCGACTGCTACTAGAAGAGCAGGTGGTGGCCGTGGCCAGGAGGGCCTTTGCACAACTCTGTGTGATACGCCAGTTGTGCCCGGTACTGGTTGGGACTCTGCTTATGGTCACACATGCTCTGGTCACCTCCAGACTAGATTATTGCAATGTGCTCTACATGGGATTGCCCTTGACGATCATTCGGAGGCTGCAGCTGGTCCAGAATGCGGTGGCCCGGGTAGTGATGGTGTGTGGGCGTTATGCCCATGCCTTGCCTCTGCTCCGGGAGCTGCACTGGTTACCAATTTGCCTCCGAGTGCAATTCATGGTGTTGGTTATGACCTTTAAAGCCCTACATGGTAGTGGGCCAGGATACCTGAGAGACTGCATCGCCCTAAGAACGTGTGTCTGTCCAACCAGAGCGGACCGGAGGGGCTCCCTAGTTGTTCCATCAGCCAGGGGGGCCCACCTCTCTGGCACAAGAAAAAGGACCTTTTCCGTGTCTGCACTGGCCCTATGGAACCTCCTGCCAGTAGAGCTATGGTTGCAGACGGAGTTGCTGCCTTTCAGGAAAGGTCTTAAAATCTGGCTGGCGGGGTAGGTGTGGGGCCCTGAGGGCAATGTGGCTCCTGTTCGCTCGTTTTTACCATAAGATGCTCCTCTCTCTGCCTCTTGGGGTGGGTGGGATCTTAATGGGGGTGGGGGTTTGTAGCTGTTTTTATTGTGCGGGGTTTTAGACTATGTAAACCACCCGGAGTCGGGCTTGCCTGAGTGGAGGGCGAACAAATTGAAAAATTAAATTAAATTAAATTAAATTAAAAGCACTCCTTAGATATTTCACATTTTAGGGTTACTGTAAATTGGACATAACATGACACACATGGACATTGAGGAGTGCAGCTATGCTCAGTGGAAACTGGGATGTATGAGTGGGGGAATGCCAATTATCACCCTATCTGGTAGTTAAAACACTGCAGCACTTCAACCCTGCAAGTACTACGTTGAGTACAAGTCGTCGTCTTCTGCTCCTGCCTTATCCAATCTGAATATAAGTGATCATCATGGCGATCAGTCATGAAGACTGTCTTGAGAATATAATGCAGTGGCTTTCCATTTGCCTTCCACCTCGCAGTATGACACCCATACCACATCCAGTTCCACAAGTCACTTTCTGGTCCTGAGCCCTTTTGGCACGCAAAGTCCTCAGCCCTAAGCCAGTATTGATGAAGCTGCTGCCCTCCATCAAGATGGAGTCAAGTGGGATTTAATACACTTGCGCACCATCACTCTTCCCTGTGGACTTCTGCACCTAAGGACGTTAGCCCTCAGGGTTGTCAGGTTAGTTAATTGCCGCCTGACATGCAGTGTTGAGTCTCTGGCAGTAGGGTACAGTATTCTTATGTAAAACCTGAAACGTCAGGTGTGATGGTAATGGGTCTTCTGCAGTTATCTCCAAAGTGGTCAGTGACCGCACAGTATGGTTGGTAAGGGGCAATTTTCTCTCTTTCACACCAACCTAAAGGCTCTCCTCTCTTTTGTAAGTTTTATTTATTTATTTGATGTATTTATACCCTGCTTATCTAAGTACACGAGTTCCTATTCTAGGCAGCTCACAAAAGTGCACAAAGTTTTAAAAACAATGCAATTGCATAGCAACAAAACCTACTTTCAAGATTTGGTAGCTGTTGCATCAAATCCACGTTAACTTGTTTAGGTTGGAATGTATAGGACCTTTGGTAGTTCTTTAGATTTGTTGGCAGTTATTAGTTTATCTTTTGAGCTACTATATCTACTATAACCCTTATTAGGCACTAGATGGCATATGCAACCCATCAGATGCAGTATTTCAGTGGCTCCAGACCACTTTCCACTTCAAAGTCAAAACATGGTCTTCTTGAGGATTATACAAGTCTTATTTTGAATGTTACAATCGGTTAGCCTCTTCTACATTGGATTAGTGTAATGGAGTCCTTAGTTTTGCAGATTCTTTTGCTCATAAACCTTTCTTTTAATGGAGTAGAGGTTTGCAGATGTTAATGCTGTTCTTGGTTCCCTACTATAGGACCATGATGGCGAACCTTGGCACTGCAGATGTTTTATTTCCGCTTCCAGGAACAATGAGGGCAGCGCGGACCGGATGAATTACAGTAAACCCATTCATGTGGATTCACAGGGTGCTAGGGCTTCTGGGAATTGAAGTCCAAGAACATCTGCAGTGCCAAGGTTCGCCATCATGGTCCTATAGGATTATGTTTTACAGTGTAAAATTGCATGTAGCCCAGCCCTGCTTCTTTGTTGTGGGCTTCTCCGTTGCTGAAATGAGAATATGGAGTAATGCTTTCCTGTATCATTTCTTGTTTTCTGTTTAAATTACAAGGGGCCTTGGTGACAAATCCTGCCCACCCACATTAGCCCCTTTAGAGACAGAACCTTTAGAAACACAGGGTACACACGAAGATCAGAAAGAGAAGAGTGACGAAGAGGCGCACCAGGTATCCGAAAACAGCCTTGTAGTTGAGCCATCCTTGCAGGCACAACTTGAGAACATGAGCATGGAGGAGGCTGTTCAATTTGATGACACAAGACAAAAGAAGGAACCCCCTGAAAATGGGTCTACAGCAACTACTGAAGAGGATCACCCAACTATTCCTCAGGAAGCAGAAAGCAGAAGTCCACAAGGTATAACTAGGAATGAGAATATAGGGATATATATATTCTGGATGAGTTCTAGTATCAGATGTTCTGCTGAAAAGAGCAACTGCTTCCATGTTACATTTTGCTGTCTTTGTGACACTTAATGTACAGTAAAACCTCGCATAAAGAGCACCTCACTTAGAGACTAACTTGCTTAAAGAGCAGAATTTTCTCTGAATGGTCACCCTCACTTAACAACTAAAAACAACCAAAAACTTGCTTAACAGCTAAATCGGGGTTCACACACACACCGCTGCCAGAAGTCACAATCGGTCACTTACAATGGCAGCAGCAGCGCTTTTTCCAGTTGATTCGCTTAAAGAACAACTTGCTTAAAGAGCAATTCCGTGGAACACATTATGCTCTTTAAGCGAGGTACCACTGTACAGTACAGTATACTTTACTGTCAGCCCAGTTGAGAAAACAGCACCAGTCAGGTTTTGTGCTTCCACCCTCTACCCCACCCCCCACCTTCCAATATTCTCCCTTTCTTTCTGAAATGGAATGACACACACTGAGGCACGAGAGGAGCCACTCCAGAGTATCAAAGGACAATCTGGTGGCTAATTGCACCATGGAAAACCATTATAATTGTGCATCAATTTGGGCAGCAACTGTTGAGGCTTCAGGAACTGGTAGTTCTTGATAATTATTAATGGAGTTGATGATGCTACCTCTAGTGAAGGTTTATGCTGAGATTTACCTGTAGTGAGCTAAACTTTTCCTTGTAGGGTGTCTCTTTGCCAGAGTGAGGAACCTCTTTCAGTCACAGTTTGAACCTGAGGCTGAATTCTGAGATCAGGTTGTAGGGATGTTCTTGGCAGTTGCATTTCAGTGGTAAGGTAAAGGTAAAGGTTGCCCTTGCTCGAAGGCCAGTCATTTCCGACTCTTGGATTCGGTGCTCATCTTTGTTTACAGCCAAAGAGCCAACGTAGGCACTACCACTAAATGGAGAAGGGTGGAATCAAAAACACCCAAAAGAGTGAAACCCATAACAAAAAGCTGGGAATAGTATCATTAAATGGAAGTGTGGCCATATGGGGAAGTCCTCTCTAGAGGGTATATCCTGCTCTAGGCCCTATGAATCTACGCTATTGTGCTATAATATGTCCCCCTCTTTTTCTTTGTCATTCTTTGAGAAAGGCATGCACTTCATGGCAGGTTCACTCACTGCCTTTGTAGCAGGTGATTTTTTTTTACTGAGCATTATGGCTACTGCTAATGCACCAGCTTTTTATTGTAGATGTTAATTGTGGCATTTTAAAAATGCAATCAGGTGTACTCTGGGCAATGCCAACTTTGTTGTGCCAGCTAAACTTTCTCACACTACACCAGGCAAAAGGAACTATAGAATGAATGCATGCCTTGTTTTGGAGGTTTAAAGTCTGACCTAGATAAGAAAAAGATCGTAGAAGTTTAATATTTAGACAGAGGTGTTATGATGACTTTTATAGCCTTCATTTTTCTTATCTGTGCCTATGATGATATTACCCAGATTCTTGCTATGCCTTTGATCTGTGATGGCGAGCCTTGGCACTCCAGATATTCTTGGAATCAATTCCCAGAAGCCCAAGCCCCCATGAATCCACACAATGGGGTTTACTGTGATTCATCTGGCCCACGCTGCCCTCGTTGCTCCCGGAAGCGGAAGTAAAACACGCCTGTACGGAGGAAGGGTTAACCCAGAAGAGTCTTAACCATATGGGCGCATTTTACTTCCGCTTCCAGGAGCGACGGGGGCATTCGTGTGGATTCACAGGTAAACCCATTCATGTGGATTCACAGGGTGCTTGGGCTTCTGGGAATTGAAGTCCAAGAACATCTGGAGTGCCATGGTTTGCCATCACGGCCTTTGATGGTGGAGCTGATTATGAGAACCAGGGAACAGCCCTGGTGGTGCAGTGGTTAAACTGCTGTACTGTAACCAAAATGTTATGATTTTGATCATGACGGGGATCAAGGTTGAGTCAGCCTTCCATCCTTTCAAGGTGTACCCAGCATATTGAGGGTCAAAATGGTAATTAATTTGTGAACTAGCCAGAGGGTACACTAAGTACTATGGGGTGGTATATAAGTGTAGTTGCTATTGTTATTCTAACACAAAAAGAAGTATGGCATATGGAAAATTGTGATGCATAGCACCAAAACCCTTTTTCTCCCACGTTATGTTCAGAGGCGTAAATGGGAGCAGGGATGTCCATAGTGTGACAGTGATCTATAGCTAACTGGATTTGTTCTGCACCAAAGCTGAAAGTTAAAAAAAACTCATCTTGTGTGTGTTTTTTAAATAGAGCAAATGGATGCATTGCTCCAGCAGTGTTTCTTCCATGCCTTAAAATGTAAAGTGAAGAAGTCAGAACTTCCCCTGCTAACAAGCACCTTTTTGCGGAACTACATCTACTCATGCTGGTAAGAAGTAATAAGCTTATTCTAATCAAGCAGGTATGAAGGACCTCTGGCTCTCCCAGGTATTGTTGGATGGTATCAAGCTCAACAGCATCTGGAGAGTCAGATGTTCTACTTTCTACCCAATCCTAATTTTCTGTAAAACACACCTTTCTGTTTGACTCTTATGATATTTACCTATGTTTATTGTGTGGCATTTGATATTGCTAATACAGTAATACCTCATACAAAGTCCGCTTCGTACAACATCGAATTCATACATCACCTAATTCCTTGAAAAAAGTTGCCTCATACAAAGTCACTGCGACTTTGGATTTTGACATGTTTATGCAATGTATTTAGCCTTTAGACAATGTTTTCTTAAAGTTCTGTCAGTTTCCTGTCTGTTTCCTTGGCTTTGCCCTGAAGTCTGTGCTGTTACAGTACAATGTATCTCTATCGAACCGATGTTGTACAAGGCATCGCAGTAAGGATTTGGACGTTGTCTGAGGCATCGCGGCTAGGATTTTGCATACCTCATACAAAGTCCAAATCCATATAAAATCCAAACTTGTGGAACCAAATTTGGACGTTGTATGAGGTATCACTGTAATTCATTCATTCAGAATTTTATTTCTCAAAGGGAAGACTAAGAATTGAATCACTGTGTTGGTGATTTATCCTTGGGTGAATTAAATTGCGAGGGCTCTGGGGGCTTAATGGTTAAGACACTGAACTTGGCAACTGGAAGGCCAGCAGTTCAAGACCTGAGTAATGTGGAATGGAGTGAGCTCCCATCATCTGTCCCAGCTCCTACCAACTTAGCAGTTCGAAAGGAAGAAATTTCAAATTGTTAAATAGTTACCATTTTAGTGGGAAAGGTAACAGTGTTCTGTGCTGTCAAGACATCTAGTCATGTCTGCCACATGACCATGGAAATGTTTGCAGATGCAGACAGTGCTGGCTCTTTGGCCATGGAGATGAGCACTGCACCCTAGAGTCAGACACGACTGGCTTTTGAACAAGCAAGACCTTTACCTTTATCTAAATTAAATTGCACAGCTCACCATGGCAAATTGTTGCTTAGTAACAAGGTGCTGGGTGTATTACTCTTAGATGCATGCCTGTTTCAAAATTGGATGTGCACTTTGTGTCATGAATGGGACATCTTTAAAGGTAAAGGTAAAGGTTTCCCTTGCTCAAAAGCCAGTCGTATCCGATTCTAGGGTTAAGTGCTCATCTCTGTTTCAAAGCCAAAGAGCCAGCGCTGTCTGCTTCTGCAGACGTTTCCATGGGCATGTGGCAGGCATGACTAGACACCGGAGCACACGGAACACTGTTTATCTTCCCACTGAAGTGGTCCCTATTTATCTACTTGCAATTTCTTGCTTTTGAATTTCTGGTAATTTGCTGAGATGAATTCTATTTAATTTCTCACTAAATCATCAACAGGGTTTTGGCCACAAATCAAGGCACTAATGCAAAGTTCATTGCTTATGAAACTGCGAGCCAGAAATGCAGTGGCATTATGGGACAGGAAAGTCTACAGAATGGTTTTGCCCCACGGCTCGTCTCCATGTTTTATAATAAAATGATTCTGTCTGCATTCTGGGGTAATTCAGAAAGGAGAATAACATCTATCTTCCAGTAGAAGTCTAAAGAAAATTAATATACTGGATGTAATTTGTAATGGAGAAAATAATTCCATTTGATTCTTTTATATACAGTAAAATCCCTACTTACAAAAAAAGTCTATTCCGTAGGCTTTTGCTTAAATTGGTTTATTATGTAACTTGAAGCAAACTCATGGGAAATTCTTTTTTACGTAACTCGAAGCAAACCCATAGGAAAAATGAAATGTTTATGTAAATTGAAGCAAACCCATAGGAAATCATGTAAACTGGGACATGGTTTTAGCACAAAATCATTATGTAAGTCGAATTTTATGTAACACAAGGCATATGTAAGTTGGGTTTTTACTGTACCTCCATTCTTGTTACAACCATAATCTATGAATGTTTTTAAAAGATGAGGACATGGGATGGGACTATAACTTCAGATACTTAGGTTTGCACTTCTGCTAATTTTGATCTGTAATTGTTTTCTTATTTAATCAACAGTCCAAACGGTCAGCAACTAGACATAAAGAAATCTAGCTACAAAAAGGTGAGTCGCTTTTCTGTACCATGAAGAAATTAATTAATTATTTAACTGTGATTTGTTTGTTTTTTAAAGCATGGAGATGTCTCTGCTTGTCTCTCAGATATCTGTCCTTAGCACAAGTTTATCAAGCAGATTGTGGCCCTGTCTGCACATACGAAAGGTCAAGAATATTAGAGTTTTTCAAATGTGAGTGTATTTGTGGTGTTGCAAGCAAAATGATGAGTTTGCTAGTCTCTTGTTCTCCACCTGCTCATATATTTGTAAATGTGCCTGTCTCATTCAATGGTCTTTATGAAAAAGTATTTGACTATACAGTTCTAGTTGCACTGCTTATTTTCTTTAGGATGCTATAACTAAACATTTGCAAGGTGAACCTGTGTCATGCCTTCTTACACAGTGTGTGAACAAGTACTAGTGTATTTTAATCTGAATAATCTTTTTGTACTTTCCTACAGTGATCTTTTGTGCAATCCAATTAATTTAATTTAAATTTAATTTAATAATCATACTTATATATGCTGCCCACTCAGGTAAAACCCAACTCAGGGTGGCGTTACAGCAAATTATAAAAACATATAAAAACACTTAAAACTCCATATCCCAACCACTTACCCCACCCACTATAAAAGAGAAGAGAGGGTTCTTAATTGTTTACATAAGCCCGCAGGCGGGGACCATATTCCCATTAGGACCCCACACCTGCCCTGCCAGCCAGGTTTTCAATCCTCTCCTGAAGAGCAGCAATTCTGTTTGAAGTCTTAGATCTGTTGGCAGGAGGTTCCAGAGGGTATCATAATGTATTCATGATTTTCCTACGTGTAATAATAAAAAAGCTACATTATACGATGCAAACAGAGCAACTAAGATTGCATGTTTGCGTGATGCAAAGACTTCTATTCATGTGGTAGGGTACATTCTAGTATATCCTCTCTTGGCAGTACAGACAGCAATGTGTAGTTGGTGCAAATGGAAAGGGCTACTACTGTTGTATCTTTTGCAGGCATGTCATGTTTCCTGTGCCCATACAGTCCATTGCTGGCCTCTTTACAGGCATGCCATGGCTGTAACTGCAGCACAAACCTGGGCCTCCTCTTTCCTTGACCATTCACAGAGAGTGATGGGATCTGGACCTGCCCTACCTCATCCCCCTCTTTCACTGCCCTGATGGTGCAGTGGTTAAACTGCTGTACTGCAACCAAAACATTTTGAGTTTAATCCTGAAAGATATCAAGGTTGACTCAGCCTTACATCCTTCTGAAGTTGGGAAACTGAGTCTCCAGTACAGTATGTTGAGAGCGGTATATAAGTGTAATTTCTATTGCTCTTTGCAGATAGCAGTTAGTCATTACAACGCACACTGCCTTTTGAACGATTGCTGTCCTCATATGAAAATCCAGATTTTAATTCTTTCTTTCTTTCTTTCAGTTTTCTAAATTCCTGCAATCCATGCAGCAACAGAAGGTAATACAGGTGAAAGAACTGAGTAAGGGGGTGGAGAGCATCGTAGACGTAAACTGGAGACATGAAAGGTAGGAATTCAATGAATCCTATAAACCAGAGTCTGTATCTTGGGGAAAGATATGAGCAATTTTCACAATGGAAGAAAATTACTGTGGGTCGTCCCCCCCTTGGTGATGCTCTAAAATAGGGATTCTTAATCTGTGGCCCGTGGGCTGGATGCAACCCATGGCACAATTTCATGTGCCTCCCCCCCCCCACTGCCTCCACCAACCAGGAAGTGCTATGTAGTGGAGGAAGGGCAAAATAGCCATCCGGCTCCTGAAGCTGTCTGAGGGAGCGTGACCCAGCCCCCAGCTTAAAAAGGTTGAGAACTCCTGCTCTAAAAGAAGTTAATGAGCTGAGCTGCCTTTAAGAGCAAAGAGGATAATTAGTAGAGATGTTGTACTTTTTCTTGGGTCCCAATTTACACACTCTAAAAAAATGTTTTCTCTTCCACCCTGAAGATGAGTAATTGTAGTTCGTATCCTGGACAAACCGTAATTCTGTGGCTGATTTTGAAAAGATAAGAGCAAAACAACAACAAAACTCCCACAAACAAGCCACTGTCCTTTAGCAACAGCCTATGGAGGGACTTTTTGCAACTAATGATCTAGAGCAGGGGTTCTCAACCCTACCACACTGTAGGCCAGACGCAATGGCAGCGGACATGTTTGCACATGCGCAGGCACATCTGCTTCCTGGGTTGTCACAGCAGGCAGGATGGAATGGCATCGGGGGCCTTGTCCGGCCCATAGGCCATAGGTTGCGAACCCATGATTTAGAGACACACTGCTCATGATCATACGTGAACTAGCCCAATGTGCCTGTCAGCAAAGTATATCTAAATCTGATAGGCATTTCCCCCATGCAATTATTAATATTAAAAAAATCATTTAATGCAGATCAAAAAATAAGGGAAAATATTGACAGGGGAAAAATCAAAATACAAAGTATTTAAATAACTTACAAAATAAAAACAATCCTATGCATAAACTTTAGTATGATGAGAGGTGAATGTGTATAAAGATTTGGAAATAACCATTAGAAGACAGTAGAATAGTGGGCAGTTAGAAAAATAATAATCATGATTTCCTTGATGCTGCATATACCACTACTAAAAACAAACCTTTGTGAATGCTTCACCCTGTTTGAACACCTACACATACACATCTCTAGGACTCCAAAGTTTAAATCAACCACAGCTTTTGTATTGCTTAAGTACATTATTCCAGAGCTGTGGTTCCCAACATGGGGCACACGTCCCACTGGAGGACAATTTGATATTATTTTTTTGGTGGTGGGGACTTTGAAACTTGTTTAGACCAAGTTAATGGCCTTCCACCACGTGAATAGGAGTTCACTTTTTGAATAATAAGAATTATATGTCATGGGGGAGGGCATAATAATAATTTTCAAAATTGGGTCCTTGATTATCATTTACTAAAAGCTAAGTAATTTTAAAGAAAATCTTAACCAGTTCCCTGCTGTGATGATTTGTCTTACCCTGATTGATAAATTCCCATATGCCTGCTGCTTATCATTAATGCTTTGCAGAAGGATTCCCATGGAGTTGCTTCAAATTTTTATTACCAACTATGCAAATTATAGAGATTTCTAAATTGTTTCTCTTTTTATACTGTGTCTTAAACTTTCTGGCATCCTATTTCCTTCTTAATTTTTTTGACAAACTCTCAAACTTCCCCCACCTTTCCTTGCCATCATGCAACCCCCTTTGATTTGTAATTTAAATTGAACACAGATTTGATAAAAACATTTTAAAGTTAAGCACAGCTAGGCTTTTTTGTCACAAAAAAGTAGTGGAAACATGAGAAACTTAATATGAAAGGCGATTAAAATCTCACACTCCAACTTTGATAGGAATTTCTTCGTGCTCCCCACAAGAAATACACCTCCCATTTGCAAACCGATACAATGATGGAACAGTATTATGCCAAATGTGAATAATATTTTAACTCTTTAGAATCACAGGCATAAAGAGCAGAGTAAATATTGACATTATGATTCATTTATTTGGATTTCACTTCCCTGCAGTTCCCTTGGCATTATATTGAATGAACATTTGACCTTAAAATCCTTAGGGATGAGATTTTCAGACTTTCTAAGACTACAAATCCTATAATTTTCCACTCTGGGAATTGTATTTGACAGATACCTTATTGACATGTAAATGTGGCTCAGCTAGGAAAATGGTGTCAACTAGAAAACTTTGACGCCTAACTCTGCCCAAACTTCCTGTTCCTGTCTTGGTGACTATCTAGGAGCTTTCTTTCTGAAGAACTACTCATTCAGCTACTATGCCACTGAGCTCAGAAGAGCAGGGAAATTTAGGGGAGAAGATGATGCCATAATCCCTCCTACTTAGAAGATCTCAGGGCTTTGATTTGACCCTGGCCCTATTGCACCACTTCAGGAAAGCTACCCTCAACATCCTCTGAAAAGATATAAGCCTCAGGTCCACCAGCTCAGGTCCAGGAAGAGCTTTATGGCAAGAACAAACATTCTTGAGGGGTTTTGTTGTTGTGTTGCACAGTCGATTCTGACCCTTCGCGGCCCCATGGACCACCGCACACCAGGCATCCCTATGTTCCACCATCCGCCTCAGCCTGCCCAGCTTTGTGCCCATTGTGTCAACAATGCCATCTAGCCTTTTTGACTAGTATTTTTTTTTGTATGCTGTACTTCTGTATTCTGCCGCCCCCTTCCTCTTTTGCCCTCCACCTTTCCCAGCATCAAGGCTTTCTCAAGTGAATCCTCTCTTCTCATTCTTGAGGGTATGCAAGAGCAAAACAAAATTAAAAGATGGAGGAACGAGCTCACTGGACAAGGAACAACATTAAAGGAGGGTATGGCTGAGGAACTCAACTGCCCCTATGGTACATGGAGGACCCTGAATAGGCTGAGGGTTGGAGTCCCAAAATGCAAGACCAGCATACTCAAATGGGGGCTGCTGGTGGATTACACTTTGTGAATATGGGGAGATACAGAATCTGGCTCATTTACTGATCTGCTGATTACTGCCAGAAACATGCACCAATGAGGACTTAAATTTGGCCAGCGACAAAGCCAAGAAATTGGCCTCATTTTGACAGTGGAAAGCTACTACTGTTGGAGTATTAACAATGGTGAAAGATGTGAAGTAGTGAACACAGGAAGGGTAGGAAAATAGATAGGCATCTATGTGGCTTGCAGGAGCTCTGTACTTCCTCACTTTGTTGTTCTACCTACATAGGTAAATCTTGCTGTTAACCTCATGTGAACGTTGTAAATGAGCTTGCTTACCTGTCGTCTCTCCCCACTGCCGCCCAGGCTCGCTTTGCCAGTTTGCCTCCCATTTCTGCTAAAATTGGCAGTGGACTGGTGTTGACGAAGATGCATTGTAGCCCCTCATCTCCTTTCTCCTCCTCCGGGATCATCTTTGGCGGTGTTGGCGTGCTGACACTGGGCAGTTTGGTTTCGTTTCCTGGGGGCTGTTCTATATTGGCTCCTCCCCCACCCATCTAGGATGTCGCATACATGTAGCATTGTGAAATTGACATTTTTACAGGATCTTTTAGAAGGCCTGCTTTTTGCTACACTTTTGTATGATGTTAGAGATTCCAGTTACTTACAAGAACTGGCAGAGCTGCAGTGCCCAGAACTCTGTCATAATGGATACTTGTGAGGTCAGGGAGGTTGTGTAGAATGTCATGGGAGAACTATTCAGATTAGAGCTCCATAGGAGCTTAGCTACAAATGCCCCTTAAGGCTTTCGATGAAATATCTCCATGCACACTTTCCTCCTGAGAGGAAATCCAGGTTGAAGCACTATATTTTCTTTACTATGAACTCACTTCTGAGTATTGCGATACTAGAAAGCCTTGGAAAGGGCTGCCATAAGCTAGAATAGGTTTTGCAGAATATAATACAGTACAGCGTGGGACCTCATACAGTGCTTTTAATCCGTTCCATGGGGCTCATTGTTGTACGAAACAATTGCTATATGATGCATGCATCGTATAGCAATTTTCCCTATGCGATGTATCGTACAACGATATATTTTTTTGCTAAGTGGTTTTTCCCACTGAAATTGTTGTACGATTTTTCCATAGGGAAAATAGTTATGCGGTACGCCATCCCCCCAAAAAAAAACTGATTGTTATGCGATTTCGTTGCTATACAGGACGATTGTTGTATGAGGTTCCACTGTATTGTGATACTCAATTGTTATGCGATTTCGTTGCTATACAGGACGATTGTTGTATGAGGTTCCACTGTATTGTGATACTCAATTGTTATGCGATTTCGTTGCTATACAGGATGATTGTTGTATGAGGTTCCACTGTATTGTGATACTCAATGAGAAGAAATCTATAGAGTTATGGATTTGGGACACCTAGGTTTGAATGCTGGCTTTTCCCTGGAAGCTTGCTGTACAAAGAGACCTGGTGAAAACAACTCCCTAAATATCTCACTAGCAGCGTCACTTCAAGTTGGTTCCAACATGATAACCACATGAACCATCTTAATAAAGTTTTATTATTAGTCTGTTACTTCATTCTCTCAATGTGAAGTCTTAAAAAGAAAGTCCTTGTTAAGTCACATACTGAGGAATGGAAATGCTTGTGTCACCTTTCCTTCTGTGTCTGTCCTATGCTCATGTGTTGTGCAGTTGGCATAGATGCTGAGTCACAAATTTGAAAGTCCCCAGGCTGCATCTTACTGGTAAGGTAAAGGTAAAGGTTGCCCTTGCTCGAAAGCCAGTTGTATCTGACTCTAGGGTTTAGTGCTCATCTCTGTTTATAGTGGAAGAGCCAGAGCTGTCTGCATTTGCAGATGTACCCATGGACATGTCAGGCATGCCTAGACATTGGAGTGCACAGAATGCTGTTTACCTTCCCACCAAAGTGGCTCCTATTTATTTACTTGCAATTTCTTGCTTTTGAACTGCTTGGTTGGCAGGATCTGGGACAGAGACGGGAGCTCACTCCATTGTGCAGTACCCAGTCTTAATGTTCAGCTTCTTAACCACTTGAGCCACCACAGTATCTTTCTGTTACCATGACTTTATTAGCAGTAGTAATTACACTCACTGTATATACTGCCACATAACGCTTAGTGCACTCTGGATGGTTCACAAGTTAATTAGCGTATCCAACATGGTGGATACTCATTTTATCGACCCCGGAAGGACAGAATGCTGAGTCATCCTTGATCCCTGTCAAGATTGAACTCAATGTTTTGGCTGCAATACAGCATTTTAACCACTGTACCATCAGTTCTTTTCCTTGTTTTTAGATGTGTATTGAAAAAGGTTTGAGTTGACTTTCCCCCTTGTCCTTATAATAGGAACTTCCTGGCATTTGAATGCAAGGAACCCAGCTTCCAGTAGTGTGGGTAGGCGGTGGGGATCTCACAAGGCTCCTTCAGTCTAGGTTTCAGCCCTTTGTCTGAAATACCGCTGCTGAATTGCCTTACAGGATGGTTGGAAGAGCAGCAAGATAAGGCCCATGCAGTTCTTCAGCCATTCATAAATCTTTTTCAGGTGTTATTGATTAATGACCTAAATACAACCTTTGTCCCAGTTAGAGTAGCTGTTGAATCAGTGAGACTTACATCAATGTTGATTGAAATTCCATTTTAATATTATTGGAAATAACATTTACATTTAGCCAGTTATTAAACACTAAGTGATTCATAAAATCCTCTATACAGTACTTATTAATCTACCACACTATTGGGGCTTATTATTTCAAGTCAATAGATCATTACTGAGCCTTTGGTTTGTTACTCGGAGAGCCCTTAGTTGGCAGGAATAAAGGACTATACAGTAGAACCCTGTATAACGAATGCCTCTTACAGTGAAAAAATTGTACAACGAAGAGGTCTTGAAAACCCGTTGTGCCCCGTATAATGAAAATTCTTGTTATACGATGCAATCCATTTCTATGAGATAAATTGTACAATGAAAATCTCTATGGGGAAAATTGTACAAAAAAAATTGTATGATTTTTCCCATATAGATTTTCGTTGTATGATTTTTCCCATAGGGATTATCATTGTACGATGCATGCATCATATAACGAAAAAAACATATAACAAAGTGCCTCGTAGAATGAATTATTTTCGTTATACGGGGTTCAACAGTATGTAAATTTGGGCTGAGAGGTTTAGTGTACAGCGGTACAAGAAACTGAGGAATTCACTAGGGAAACACGTGTTTCTCACTCAAGAAAGAAGCTAGTCCTCATGTTTGTTCGCCCACTGTGAAACTGATCTCTTCCTCTCTGTTTCAGCATTAGATCTTTTGTAATACCTGAAACAGCAGAACCTGAATTGTCTGTCCAAGATAATAAAGGTGGCAATAAAGAACAGCTGTACCACCCTCCTGAAATCATCCCCCTCTACGGCATCTCAGCAAAAATGGCTCTCTTATTCCAGGAATCTGGATATAAGTAAGGAATATAAGAACCAACTGCCTGGCTTCTCTCTTGTATTAAGCTTCTTGCTATTCATTGCCTAAGGCTGTGTGCATAAAGGCATTTAGGGAGAAGAAAAATAGACAAGTAATTAAAGAAGTGATTGGGGGGGGGGCTGTCAGATTCCTGAGTGAAGGGGAGAATTTTTTTTGAGAGAAAGATCATTCTGCAGCTTTCCTACCTTTAAGATTTTGAGAAAATGGTACACCAAGGTTAGGAGGATTTAAAGTTTTAAAATTTCTACCTGCACTTTTCAAGGATTTGGCTTGTTTTGTTTGGACCAGGGGTTCTCAAGGTTTTTGCACCACAGGCTGGACTAATCACCTCAGACAGCTGAGTGGGCTGGACGCAGTGGCAGTGGGCACGTTTGCGTGGGTGTTTCTGCTTCTGGGGTCATCGCCACAGTCCGGATGGAACAGTGGGGGCTAGGGCTGGCCTGTGGGCCGTAGGTTGCAAACCCCTGGTTTGAACCATTTGGCATGTTATTTGGTATTTAAAAGTTGATGTTAATTGCTGCTTCCACTACAGAGCTGGGCCAGTAACAGATATTCTGTTTTCTTTCAGGAAAGGCCAAACCTTATCCAGCTGTGAAGTGAGAAGTTCCATTATCAATTATGTGAAAATTAATGAGTTGGTGGATGAAACCAATAAAAAGTACATAACAACCCCAAACCTTGTTGAACAGTGCCAATGCCTGTGGTGCTCATTGTCAATATGGTTGCCAGGGTGCTCTTGCACATTTATTTTCTATGTTCCCTTTATCACATAGCTCATGATAAGGTGTCAGAAATGCTGATAGGGTGTTTTTTGGGGGGATGGGGCTAGCTTATGTTCCCAAATTCAAAACCAGAGCAGGTGGCTAGAATCTGGTACCTCTGTTACATTTAGTTACCACCTAATGAAAGAAATCTTGGACAATTCCTTGAAATTTAATTAGGTCAGCAATATTCAGAAAGTCATCTAGAAAAACATTTTTTTACTAAAAGGCTCTCTTCACGTCTGAGGTGTGTAAATGGCTTGAGAGCTGTGTTATGCCCCTGCAATGCACTTATTGACTTTCCCCCAAACCAACTAGTGGTGGCCTATGACTTTTGCACAGTTCTGCAAGTATTTGTTGACATGACACCAAAAGTGATGCCAGTGTTGGTGCCAGTCATGCCTCTAAGGAAGGGGGTGACGTTCCAGAGCTGGAGTGCTATGGCAAAAAAGGCCATAGGCATCAGTCTTTTGAGTTGGCCAGTGACCCAGTTCTCTAACTGTGAGCTTCCCATAGAGCCGTGATGGTGAACCTTGGCACTCCCGCTGTTCTTGGACTTCAATTTCCAGAAGTCCAAGTCTCTGTGAATCCACACGAATGGGTTTACTGCACGTACGCAGTGGATTCACAGAGACTTGGGCTTCTGGGAATTGAAATCCAAGAATAGCTGGAGTTTGCCATCACTACCATAGAGAATGTTGCACGTTCTGGGCAATGGTATATTTCAGTGTAGACAAAGCATGTTTCACAGGCCATTGTGCCCCTCCAGGATTTCCGGTATCCTATGACTTCAGATTTTTATATTTTGACTTTCGACTCTTGTGTCCTTTTCGACTCTTGTGTCCTTAAGGGCAGTTTTGTACAATCCATGGGCGAGGGTCTTCTTTCAAAACTGGACATGACTTCTCGTCCAGTTTTGAAAAAAGCTTTCCCCTCCCAAACTAAAATAGCTCTCTAGGGCACCCAACTATTGACAAAAATTACTCTCATTCTTCCTAGATGGCATAAAAGGTGATAGGATGTTGGGGTGCTGGGGGTACCCCAATGAGGCTTGGCTGTTTTAGCAGAGCAAAGCGGCTAGTTGTGTACGCAGCGAAAGCTGGGAGAAAATTCCACACAGACAATCAGGTTGTATAAGGAAAAGAAAACAGCTTTACTTTTCAGCGAAAAACACAGGAGAAGCAAAAACACATGCCTGAGATAAGCAGCTCTCAGTACAGTTGGCAGCAGTCCATAAGAGATAGCAAATGTCCAAGCATACAGTATTTACAGAGATTACCTCTGGGCAGATGCAGAGAGCAGTTTCCTTCCAGTTGCAATAAGCAGACTCAGTTATTAAGTTGTAAGCATGAGGCAAACAGAGTTCAGTCCTTAGAAGCCTTTAGCAGTATCATTGCAGTCAGTCAGTATCCAGCCTCATAGCTCATAGTTCCAAAGCTTACCATAGCTTCCAGCAGTGTAGCAGTATAGCCCCAAAGAGACTGTAGCCTTTGGAGAATATTCCCCTGGATAATATTCCCAAGAGAATGCTCAGAGTGCATTTCCTTTATAGTAGCAAAACTGCTGAGCCACTCGGATTCGGTTCAGCTGGGGCAGAGCACAGAGAGGCTCTTAAAGGAACAGACTACGATCCAATACAATACATAGTGGGGACTACATAGACCATGTATCCTAACAAAAGGTATTTTGTTCACAACTGTAAGAATGGAAGAACCCAGGTCATGTGGGCTGTCCTTTTGAGAGCGAGAGAGGCACATATGTGCAGTGCCTGGCGCTCTGAGAATTGCCTACCCTTAATGGGATCTCAAATTAGTGAGCCTATTATGGCTTTACAGTGGGTTGGGTTTATATGATTTTTAAAAGTTTTTTTTGGCTAAGTTGTTTTCTCTGTTTTTATTTCTTTTAAAGCTTTGTAAGCTGCCAAATTATCTAGTGGAAAGGGGGGGGGGGGGAGAGAATAAAAGTAATAAATAAATTGGCCTTATTTGATTATAGCTTTGTAACGGTGAACCCCATCTTGTGTGACTGCCTGTTGAACAAATCGGAGCAACATGAAGTCCTGAAGCTGAAATGGGATGACCTTCTGAGCAGGTGAGGAGAAAGGCTTTCCTGTTCTTGTAATGCTACTACTATGCCGATTATTTCCTCAATATTTCATGTGATAAATGATATTCCTGTACAGGGCAGTGATCAAGAATGCTTTTCGATGTACTTTTCCCCCTTCTGCAGATGGTCATACTGTCAAGAATGCCTTTCATAATACAGTGACAATTAAGAGGTGCTCTCTAATCACGTGCAAGACCCAAGCTACTCAAGATCAGTGCAAGGATTAGAACAGTGTATAGCAGATAGACCTTGGCCTGACCCTTGCCCTGGGGCTCTCCCCATTCCTTGTTGAGCTTCCAAGACTTGGAACTCCCCAAGACTAATCCAGCTGCAGCAACCTGGGATTTATCTGTATTAACAGAGCCCAGCAAGTAATGTGGAGAGAATTGTATTAAATGTGGTAGTCTGTGGCTTTGGCTTAACTCTTGTCTTACCCCCTCTCCCAAAGAACAGGAGTTAATGAAGTAAAAATGTTTATTGTTCTCGAAGCATATTGTAGAAATAACAGTTCTTCCGATGGTTCAGGAATATAGAAGTACAGCATACAAAAAAAAATACTAGTCAAAAAGGACGGATATGGAAATCCACATTCAGGCCTTCTCCCAGAAACAAAAGAAAACCTGACTAAGCTAAGAAATCATAATTACTTGGTTTAGAGAGGTGTTAGATGCCACTTCTCCCTTCTGAGGTGTCCATCTCAGAAGCCCCTGAAACTCGCACTAACTCCCCAAACCCATGTCACTATAGGAAATACATGAGCTTGGCCCACCTAATTAGCATACAGCCAATTAGAGGCCAGGGTTTGTATAAACATGCCCTGGTTCCCATAACAAATGTCTGCTGATCCCAGGCTCTGGATGTTGATATAATGGACATTCCAGAACTGGGAAAGAAGACAAAACATTGGCCGAAGCTTTGAGAAGCTTCTACAGGCTACTCTGCTTGATAAGCGCAGCAGAAAGAATTATGAGGCCTAAGCAAAGAGCAAAGATACATTCTAAAACAGTTTAACAATCAAAGAAACTCCATGTTGAATAACTTGTGACCCAGTCTATTACACAGTGTTGCAATTGTCGTTAGGTAAAGGTCACCCTTGCTCAAAAGCCAGTCGTATTTGATTCTAGGGTTAGGTGCTCAACTCTGTTTATAGCCAAAGAGCCAGCGCAGTCTGCGTCTGCAGACGTTTCCATGGACATGTGGCAGGCATGACTAAACACCGGAATGCACGGAACGCGGTTTACCTTCCCACCAAAGTGGTCCCTATTTATCTACTTGCAATTTCTTGCTTTCGTACTGCTAGTTTGGCAGGAGCTGGGACGGAGACGGGAGCTCACTCCATCTTGCAATGCTTGGGTCTTGAACTGCTGACCTGTCGACTTTTCAGTCATCAAGTTCAGCATCTTAACCACTAAGTCACTGCAGTCTCCTTGCAATTGTTGTTACATGCTTTCAAATCATTTTCGACTTATGGCCACCCTATGAAAGAGAGATTTCCAAAATGACCTGTCATGACCTGTCCTGCTCAGCTCTTGTGAACACAAGCCAATGGCTTCCTTTAGGGAGGCAATCCATCTCATGTCTGGTCTTTCTCTTTTTCTGCTGCCTGCCTTCTTTCTCACTACAGTAGAACCTCGGATAAAGTCCAAACTCCGTTCCACAAGTTTGGACTTTATCCAAATCAAATGGGTGATGCATCAGTTAACATCCAAAAATGGACTTTATCTGAGGTTCCTATACCAAATACCTCGGATAACATCCATTTTTAGTGGTTTTGAACTTTATGTGATGCATCACATGTGCATGAAAACTGCAACTTTATCCGAATCAGACTTTATCCGAATCGGACTTTATCTGAGGTACCCCTGTATTATTGTATTTTTCAGAGATCCTTGCCTTCTCCTGATGTGTCCAAAGTAGGATAGCCTCAGTTTCATCATGTTTGCCTCCAAAGACACTTTAAGCTTGATGCGCTCTAATACCCACTTGTCTGTCTTTTTGGTTGTCCATGGTATCCACAGAGCTCTCATCCAGTGCCATATTTCAGATGAATCCCATTTTCCCTGTCAACTTTCTGACAGTGTTGCTATACTGTACAATGCATTAATACGCTAGCTGCAGTTGTTCCACTCTTAAATTTTGTGAGAGGTGGTGATCTTCGTGCCTAATAAGTCTACATTTGCTTCCACTGCTTTAAGATCATTATATTTTTAAGAGAAAAAATGGGAATTAAGATTAGCAGGGAGAAATAATATAAATGCCTCTTTAGCTATTGGAGACTGATTTTAAGCTGTCCTTCATTCTTAGCGTACTTAATCTGTCCTCATGCTGAAAGCTGCAGCAGTCACGTTTGCTGGAAAACTACCTTCCTTGAATTTCTGTCCCTTAATGAATGTCTGATTACTTTGAGAATCATATGTCTGGGTGCTAAATTTGTCACCCTCTTCGAATACACATAGGATGTATACGTTACTGTTACTAAAGTTTAATGTTGTGTTCATACCAAACGTTTATAGTGCTCCTGAGGCTTTTAAAAAGCACCATTTCGGGCAGCTGACATAAAGCTTTCCATAGCAGGTGTTGAGAAGCACAGAGTACCCTGACGTAGGTTTGAAGTGGTCTCTTCTTCTTGCTCAAAAAGGGCTGTGCTAGTGCAAAAATCCCATTTTCTTAGGTATAATTTAATTTTTAATTTAATATTTCAACTTGTTCGCTGCCCACTCAGGCAAGCCCGACTCAGGGTGGCTTACGTGATCTAAAAATCCCACACAATAAAAACATATTGGTTTGGTCAGCTCCAGAGTGTAGCCTACAAAGTGACTTCCTAGTTACCCAGTTCCCTTTGTGACCAGGGGCTGGATTTTCCTGGAGTTCTATCCATTTTAATTGGATAGTTCTTTCCAATTATAGTCCTGGCACTTACTGTTCCTTCAAGACTCATAGACGTTCTGGAAAAAACTTTGTTTGCTTTTATTCTGGAAGTGGCAGGATAGTAGCTGAATACTGGATATACATTTGATGTAGAGGCTTTGATCTTTCACTATTACAGGGGTGCCCAAATTTTTGGCCTCGGGACCTGACCATGCCCCTGGAACAGCTGAGCGGGCCAGACCACACCCTGGAACATGGCATGTTTGCGCATGCATGCCCATATTAACTTCCTGGTTCAGTACATATGCTTCTGCACATGTACAAAAGCATCCGTATTCACTTCCTGGTTTAGCACGGATGTTTCTGCTTATGTGCAAGCATGTTTGCACCAAACCAGGAAATGAATATGGACACTTCTGCACATGTGCAAGCACGTCCGTGCCGAACCAGGAAATGAATAAGGATGTGTCTGGACATGCACAGAACCATCCGTATTCACCGCCTGGTTTGGCGAGGGCTTCGCGGGTCTAATGGAATGGCTTTGGGGGCCGTATCCAGCCTGTTGGCCATAGTTTGAGCATGCCTGCACTATTAGCTTATTCCTGTGTATGCCACCAGGCGCTATGCTTGCTAGGTAATTGGTTTTATCAATAGGAGGGTTTCACACATTCAGTAGTGGTCCTATAGCTTTCACCAAGTGCTGCATCTACCTGTGTTGCATGAGCTGAATTATACTACACTGGGCTAACATATTCACCTGTAACAACAGCATAGGGTCAAGGCTATGATTGTTAATGTTTGTGGTTGTGTGCCTCAACCAGTTCCCGATAGCTTTCTAAGAACCTTGTTTTGTTATGTGGGCAGTGTTTCTGATCAATAACACATAGACCACGGAAATGTCTGCAGATGTAGGCAACACTGGCTCTTCAGCTGTAAACGGAGATGAACACCGAACCCTAGAGTCAGATATAATTGGCTTTCAAGCCAAGTGGTAACTTTTATCTTTTTATTTGGAAGTCACCAGAACTGGTACTCAGCTTGATGGAATTTAACTGTTATTTCCCTTGTAAAACACACAGACTGAATAAGATAGATTAATGATGGTATTTCAAATCCCATCTGGAACGTTTTTCCTGGAATACTTTTTTTGAGCCACATCATGGCTCAGCAGCCTATCTTGCATGTGGCAAATGTAATTTGCCATTTTTTTGTGCCCATACTACATGGGTTACACACATGATCCTGTACTAAGAGAGGGAAAAGTCAAGTTGCATGTTGTGCAACTCAATGTCCCTTAGTGCCATGCTACATTTAAGTCAACTACAGGAATATCAAAGCCAGAAATGCTGGACTTCCCATCATGGTCTATTTGCTATTGTTTAAACTTAATGTCAATTTTTCGGCAGATGTCTGAACCAAATGCAGCCCTTCCATCGGGTGACCTTTTTTGGACATGAACCTATTGTGAGAAAAGGAAACATTGACCCCATTGAAATAAACATAGCACAGAGATCGTCTAATAAGAAGGTAAGGCTTCTGGGAATTGAAGTCCAAGAACATCTGGAATGCCAAAGTTTGCCATCACGGCACTAGCATGACGAGTACCCCAAAAACTAGATCACTGAGTATGTTGTGCAAAATTTGCATAATCACAAAGTAAAACCGCCTTCTTTTTCTTTTGGGTTGCAGGTCACAATGATCAAGAATCTTGAGCTCTACTGCCTCGATCCCCAGGCCATTGCCAATGTTCTGCAGCAGAAAGTCCAGGCCAGCGCCACTGTCACCACACTCCCAGGAGCAAAGGACAGGTCACAGGTTCAGATACAAGGCAATCAGATCCATCATCTTGCTAAGCTGCTATTGGGTAAGTAGCTCTGGCAAACACAGACCATAGTTTAATAGCAATTAGAGCTTCTGCGTTTGGTCACTAAACACTCCAATTCTACGCAACAGGGCTGGGAAAGGGTTGGCTTTCTGGAAGTTGCAATAACCATGATACCATCTGGAATGTGTTTGATCTTGTTTAATTTTGGAATCTGAACAGGTACAGGTGAAACTCGAAAAATTAGAATATCATGCAAATGTTCATTCATTTCAGTAATGCAACTTTAAAGGTGAAACAAGTATCTGAGATAGACTGATTACATGCAAAGCGAGATATGTCAAGCCTTACTTCATTATGATTGTGGTGATTATGGGGTGCAGCTTATAAAAACCCCAAATTCACAATCTCAGAAAATTAGAATATTACATGAAATCATTAACACAAGGATTGGAAACAGAACAATATCGGACCTCTGAAAAGTGTACTGTAAGCATGCATATGTACTCAGTACTTGGTTTGAGCCCCTTTTGCATCAACTAGTGCCTCAATGTGGTGTGGCATGGATGCTATCAACCTGTGGCCCTGCTGAGGTGTTATGGAAGTCCAGGATGCTTCAATAGTGGCCTTTAGCTCCGCTGCATTGTTCGGTCTAATGTCTCTCATCTTCCTCTTGGCAATGCCCCATAGATTCTTTATGGGGTTCAGGTCAGGTGAGTTTCCTGGCCAATCAAGTACAGTAATCCCATGGTCATTGAATCAGGTTTTGGTACTTTTGGCAGTGGGCAGGTGCCAAGTCCTGTTGGAAAATGAAGTCAGCATCCCCATGAAGCTCGTCTGCGGAAGGAAGCATGAAGTGCTCCAAAATCTCCTGGCAGACGGCTGCGTTGACCCTGGACTTAATGAAGCACAGTGGACCAACACCAGCAGATGACATGGCTCCTAAATTCAATGCAGATTGTGGAAACTTCACACTGGATTTCAAGCATCTTGCATTGTGTGCCTCCCCATTCTTCCTCCAGACTCTGGGTCCTTGGTTCCCAAATGAGATGCAAAAGTTGCTCTCATCAGAAAAGAGGACTTTGGACCACTGAACAACAGACCAGTTCTTTTTTCCTTTAGCCTAGGTAAGACGCTTCTGGCATTGTTTGTTGTTCAGGAGCAGCTTGACAAGAAGAATACGACATTTGAAGCCCATGTCCAGGATCCGTCTGTGTGTGGTGGCTCTTGATGCACTGACTCCAGCCTCAGTCCACTCCTTGTGAAAGTCCACAACATTTTTGAATAGCCTTTTCCTGACAATCCAATCCTCTGTGGTCATCCCTGCTGCTTGTGCTACTTTTTCTTCCACACTTTCCCCTTCCACATAACTTTGTTGATGTACTTTGATACAGCACTTTGGGAACATCCAGCTTCTTTTGCAATTACCTTTTGGTGCTTTCCCTCCTTATGGAGGGTGTCAATGATGGTTTTCTGTACAACTGTCAGGTCAGCAGTCTTCCCCATGATTGTGATTCCTACTGAATCAGCCTGAGAGACCATTTAAAGGCTCAGGAACCCTTTGCAGGTGTTATGGATTCATTAGCTGATTAGAGTGGGACACTTTGAGCCTAGAATATTCAACCTTTTCTCACTATTCTAATTTTCTGAGATTGTGAATTTGGAGTTTTCATAAGCTGTACCCCATAATCATCACAATTACAATGAAATAAGGTTTGACATAGCTCGCTTTGTATGTAATGAGTCTATCTCATATATTTGTTTCACCTTTAAAGATGCATTACTGAAATTAACATTTGCACGATATTCTAACGGTTGTAAACCGTTTGCACATGCGCAGACACATTTACAGATCTCTTCCACTTCCAGGGGTTGTTGCAGGCCAGATGGTTTGCCGCCGGGGGCCAGGTCCAGCCCATGGGCTGTAAATTGTCAATCCCTGCCCTAGAGGCTGATAGGACTAGCCTTTGAGCAAGGGTAACTTTTACCTTTATGCTAAGTTGGCAGTAGCACACAATGCACAAGTCTGCACTGTTTTTAAATAAGGTGGCAAAATATTTCAGTTAAGATGTATGTTTTGTTCTTGTATACTTGCTCAAGAAGCAACCTATAGATCCCATTGTATCATGTACCATTTATTTTTCCATGCTTCACTCTGTTGCAGAGGACTACCAGATACCTCGCAAGTACATCTGCGGTCTTGAGAAGGCACCGAAAACAGGCCGAAAAAAGTAGTCAAGCCCCAAAAATTCAAAGCAGAGCTCCATAATTTATATTTTATTCATCAGAAGTGAGTCAATCCATTGTCTTACCTGTGAAATAATGGTTTAATTTAAAAGGTAAAATAAAAAAAATACTTTTTGGCAATTGCTTTGCTGAGCTTCATAAATTCCTGCATTTTCAGCAGTACCTCCAGTGGGTTGGAGGGGGGCTGTATGGGAGTAAGAGTGGATGGGCAGGTGTGCTTTCAGGTGCACCAGCTCTAAGGTAGGGGTGCCCAAACCTTTTGGGCCACAGGCCAGGCACATGGTTCTTTTCACTGGAAGCAGAAGTAAAACACGCCAGCACATGCGCAAAACATTTGACTGCCTCGGGTGCATTTATGGCAGCATTTTGCACATACGTGGGCATGTATAACTTCCACTTCTGGGAGCGGTGAGGGCAGCACGGGCTGGATGATTTGGCCCACTAGCCATAGTTTAGGCACCCCTGCTCTAAGGGAAAGGGACCATTTTAAACTGGACAAAATGTTGCATTATGTAGCACTGTCACCTAAGAAGCCAATATCTGTGTCTCCATAAGTATCTGCCCTGCTTTAGCACATTTCTGGTGTTCAGCCAAAGACCCTTTTCTCCTGTGCAGAAATTCAGACAATTTATTTGCAACATGAATGAAATCTTTAGGAATAATCCTCTTCCATACCTCTTACTCACCTGTGTATAAGACAACACAATGAACTGGAAGAAATAGGTTAAATAAAAGATGGCTACTGCCTCCAAAGCTTGTGTTGCTGTTCTCACTGAGGCAGAGTAGGCTCAAGAATCTTTCAACCCCTGTATTTCTGAGAGTGGGAACTAATTGGAGTTAGAAGAAGTATAGCTAGGCAATCAGTCTTTGCTGAGTCAGAAAATATGGCTCTTTTAAGGTATATTTCAACAGGCAAGCTGGGGGGAAAATAAGCAGGTGAGAAGGACGTGGTCTTGAGCCCTTGTCTGTATGTATGCTTTTATAAGATAGAATTGAAGAGGCAGGAGGTAGTACAGTTGACTTTATCAAGTGATACAGTGGTGGTAAACCTCCACTAGGTAGCTAGTAGACTTCCTGAGAAGTGTAAGTCAGAAATTTTGGGTCCTCCATCTTAAAACAAAGCAAGCCTCCCAGAATAAACTCAGCTGCATTTACCCTGTATGAACACAGTGTCTTTAGGAAAGTCTTTTGTTAAGAGTAATTCAGAAAGCTTTGTTGTTGCTCAGTTGCACAGTCGAGCCCAACCCTTTGTGACCCGATGGACCACAGCATGCCAGGCTCCTCTGTAGTCCGCTCAGATCTACGTCCACTGCCTCAACGATGCCATCTAATCCTCTGCCCCTCCTTCTCCTTTTGCCTTCTCTCTTTCCCAGCATCAGGACCTTTGCCAGTGAGTCCTCTCTTCTTTTTTAGTGGCCAAAGTACTTGAGCTTCAGCTACAGTATTTTTTCTTCCAAGGAGCAGTCAGGGTTGATTTCCTTTATGATTGACTGATTTGATCTCCTTGCAGTCCAGGGGACTCTCAAGAGTTTCCTCCAGCACCACAGTTCAAAGGCGTCTATTCTTCTGCGCTCAGCCTATCTTATGATTCAACTCTCATAGCCTAATTATGTATGTATGTATTTATATTTATTCATAGTTCATATTTTTATAGCCACCCCACTCACAAAGACACTGGGCGGCTTACAATATAACGCCCCCTCCCCCAACAGCTAAAAACCCCTAAAAACAAATAATCCCAGCAAAAAAACCATTTAAAACCCATCCACATATAATAAGAGAGGAAGTTCCTCTGATACTGGTTGCAATAGACTAAACTAACCAGCAGGCGGGGGTCACTCCACCATCGACACCCCACACCTGCCCTGCCAGCCAGGTTTTCAGATCTCTCCTGAAGGGCAGCAATTCCAACTGCAACCTCAAAATAGCTACTTCTGCTTTTATTTGCTAAAAATTAGCTTCCTAAGAAGGGAATGGCAGCCCACTTCTGTGTATTCTCTACCTAGACAATCCTGGAAAGAGTTGCCATAAGTCACATTTGACTTGACACCACACAATAAATTGATGTTGGCTGATTTTAGACTACCGTAGCTCCGTTGTTTATTCAAGTGTAATACCTGTGTCTACCATAAGAGGGCACAAGGTAATAAACAAAACTCTTTGAAACTTTTATGAGGGATGGAATTTTAATAACTTCTTACATAATTTTTTATCACATGAACAAATTGGTCAGGAGCTTTTAAAAAAACCTGGAAGATGACACTTTCCCCCCAAATGTCATAGGGATGAAACAGTAGTAAAAATAAATTACAGTGCTGCAAAAATGTATATACTTTTCCACAAGCTTTCACTAATT
Source organism: Bradypodion ventrale (assembly GCA_035047345.1). Taxonomy (NCBI): domain Eukaryota; kingdom Metazoa; phylum Chordata; class Lepidosauria; order Squamata; family Chamaeleonidae; genus Bradypodion; species Bradypodion ventrale. Next base: position 62,712,361 of record JAWDJE010000004.1, read on the forward strand.
CCATTTTATACAGATTGTACATGTTTTACAGTTGATAATTTTTTAAAAAAGAAACAAATTACACACATACAGATGCAGGAAACACAACATACTAAAACAAAGGCACTGCCAGCAGTAGTCTGTGCATCTTGAGGTTGGGGCCTTCGCTAAGGTACCTAAGGCTTCAGCTAGGCCACAAATCAAGTAGCTCTCTTTTCTCACACAATATCTTTTTTTTTTAAATGTACTAATGCCCCATAGCTATATAATCTTTTAAAGAAAAGAAACAACCACACCCAACTGTTTAGCAGGAGGCTTAAGTCAGCAGCATTCACATAAATTGCATAAGAAGCCATGCCTTCGATAAAAATGTTCCAAGATATTCTGAGGTGGGGTTAAGGAGAGAATAGGAAGAGGTGAAAAGTGCCAATGATTGAAAAGGTGTGTGTGTGTGTGTGTGTGTGATTTTTGTTCCCATAAAAATATAAATGTATTCATAACACACCTGTGAAGGTGTCAGTGAGTTACTAAACCTGCCTTCAGTTATCCTCTCTCCATGATGCCACCACTAGAAGACCATTTTGCATCTGTCCACATTGTGTTTGGTTCAATATTTACTAGACTGCTTCAGCAGTCTTTGCTTCAGCATTTTTCAGGTGCTTCTGTATGAACGTCTTTTGCTTTCCATTGTCTTTGGTCTTATGGCAGTGGGCCAGGATACCTAAGAGACCGGATCATCCCAAAAGTGTCTGCCCGTCCAACCAGAGTGGACCGGAGGGGCTCGCCTCTCTGGCACACGAAAAAGGGCCTTCTCCGTGTCCGCCCCAACCCTCTGGAACCTCCTGCCAACAGAATTGAGGTTACAGACAGAATTGCTGCCTTTCAGGAAATGTTTGAAGACGTGGCTGGCAGGGCAGGTGTGAGGCCTTAATGGGAATACAGCCCCAGCCTGCTGGCTCATCTCCAGCTAGAGTCCAGTTAGTGTCCCTCCTTCTGTATTTCTGCATTCCCCCTATTCCCCTATTAGCTTTTTAAATGGGATGGGGTTAGGAGGGCGGGTGATCTACGGTTTTTAACTTGTTTTTATATGTTTTTAATATTTGTACGCCGCCCTGAGTCAAGTTCGCCCGAGTGGGCGGAATAAAAATTGAAGTATTAAATTAAATTAAATTAATTTTTTTCAGTACTTCCCCCATTTCAGGTATACCCTTCCCTCAGCTTTGCCCTGTCCTCCTAGAAATAGAAATGAATTGTTGCCTTCCGGCCTGCCCAAAGGAAACTGCTTTAGGAAACATTCAAAGAACAACCCAAGGAATGGCCAAGTTCTGAAAATGGATTGACTTTAAGGTCTTGCACCATAAAAAAAATTCTTAGTACAAATGAAATGGTTACTTACCAAACAGAAGGGGGGAAAATAATCTTCCTATTTTGAATCAGGAGCAAGATAGGGTAAGGTTGGTTTGAAGTCCTATATTTTTGCCTCTTGGGATCTTTGCTAGTGAAAACACATTTGTAGCCAAGACACCTCTCATACCTGTGTGTTAACATATACTTTAAACTGCCCCCCCCCCCCAACCAGGGAAATCAAATTTTATTGAGTCAAATTCACTGAAATACACATAGGAGTGTGTCAAGGGAACTAACCATTCCTTTGTCCCATAAAATCACTAAAATAGCTACAGATAAACAGGAAAGTTTATCTTACTCCAGTATCACAGTAAGAAAGCTATTACCTACTTTCCTAGAAATATGAGATACAACTGCTGGAGCCATTTTGCTATCAGCCTTGAATCCAGATGTGGTCAATGCTACTATGTCTTCTCTCTTCATCCCAACAGTTATACCAGAAGGTTCCAGCTATGCATGGGTCCCTTTCCCACAGCAACAGCTACAACTGAAAAACACCCAAACCTCTTTCCAAATGCAAGAATTATAAGCAGAAAGGAGTGTAACTGCATGCTTTGACACTAAAATGCTCTGACCATTTATCCCAAATCAATACCTGCATTTACCTGCTTCTTCTTCGTTGTTGCATGGAAGAAGTGAAGGACCCCACATTAATGACTTGGACAGATCTTGTACTTTTTGTACTAGGGTCATTTTAGAGCAGGAGTTCTCAACCTTTTTAAGCCGGGCGCTGGGTCATGCTCCCTCAGACAGCTTTGGGGGCCGGATGGCCATTTTGCACTTCCTGGTGTGGTGGAGGCAGTGGGGCGCACATGGAATGGCACTGTGGGTCGCATCTGGCCCATGAACCGCAGGTTGAGAATTCCTGTTTTAGAGACTGCCAGCTCAATTCTCCCCCCCCCCCCCCTTTGATACAGTGCTGGGGCCAGGACATGCACCTCTCTACCTGATCCCTGTCTACAATGAGTAGGGTTGATAGGAATTAGAATGTAACAACACCTCCAAAGCTAAACCTTCCTAGTGCTGCCTTAGCAGAAATGAGGTGGCTAAATGCAATTTGTGCCACTTTCAAGCCATACGTGTATCCTACATGTTGAAAATAAAACAGGACACAGAGAGAAGGGTGAGCAGATTGGCCAAACACAAGATTGCCATTCATCTCATACTGCATGTAGGTCAGTAACAAAACAGCCCAGTACCAGTTCTGATTCTTCTCAAGGTCTTGCAAAACGTTTCAGATGAGGAAAAAACTGGGTGCCCAAATTTTTCAGGCTGTGAGCCGGTCACATGGTTCCTCCCACTAGATGCAGAAGTACAGTGGTACCTCATACAACGATTTTAATCTGTTCCACGGGGCTCATTGTTGTACGAAACAATTGCTATACAATGCATGCATCGTATAGCGATTTTCCCTATGGGATGCATCGTAAAATGTTTTTTTTTTGTTTTTGCTAAGTGGTTTTTCCCATTGAAAAATTGTTGTATGATTTTTTTCCACAGGGAAAATTGTTATGCGGGATGCCATCCCACCCCCCACCCCCAACCCCCCAAAAAAACCTTAATTGGTATGCAATTTCGTTGCTATACGGGGCGATTATTATGAGGTTCCACTGTAAAACACACCTTGCAATCTGCTTAAACCATTTTCTCTGCTTAAACCAGGGATGCCGAAACTATGGTCCACAGGCTGTACAAGCACATTTTACTTCTGCTTCAGGGAACAAGAAGGGCGGCGTGGGTTGGATCCGGCCCATGGGCCGTAGTTTGGGCACCCCTGCTAAAATTCTTCATGCTAACAGGCACACCAACTAACTTACATTTGGCAATACTAGTCCCAGCTCATCCTGTGGAAAAAGAAATGATTTCAAGCAAGGCTATGTTTAAATAACAGGTGTATGTGTGTGGTCAAGTAAAAAACTCTCCTAAGGTACCTCTACCCTTCCACCAAAAGGTATCCATTTCCCCTGAGAAAACACAAATTCTTACTCAAAGCCAAATCACTCTAGCATTCATCAAGATATACTCTATATTTACAGTCTTCTTGGCATCTATTTAGACAGTTTTCTTCATGCTATGGATTGGTCTGCTTGGCATCCTCTGTGCTGTGGAATGTGTATGGTCCAGAGCAATAATCTTCTGTAATCTGACTCTAAATTTCCAACAGCTCATGTGAAGAAATTATAAAGAAAGCGCATTTGTTGCACTTCTGTCACACATACACACAAATCCAGGTGGTGAGGTATAGGAAGGGCAGGTCAAGGAAGGAGACCGTTTTGGTCTGGCCTTTAACATTCGTACCATAGGCAAATCCATTCCTTGAACGATCGGTGTCTACTGCAAGGTTCTCCGGCCATGCTGTGTAGCACGACTATGGGGGAAGGAGAAGCAATCCTCCATATTTGGTTTCTGGGAGATGAATGGATCAGGGACATCAGCTTCCTGTTTTGAAATTAGCAGTATTAAGTGCATCTGGGACTGCAACCAATCAAAAATGTGTCCTGAGGAAAAAAGTCTTGGTTGGGTGTAATTTTGTATTGTTTTTTAATATATATATATGTATCTGTTCTTTAATTTTCACTTTCTCTCTTGCCACGCAAGCAGCGCTGGTTATCCCAGGTTCCCATTTGCTTCTTTCAAGACCTCCTGCAGTTTTTGTTTAAACCTGTCATACTTTTTCTGCACTTGCTGGATTTTTTCTTTTTCTTCCCTTTCTAGTATTACAAGGAAATTCTGTAGCTCTGGAATGGAGAAGTCATCCCACTGGAAAAGAAAAACCCAGACACATTTTGGCAAATAGATAATGCATAATTTTTTCCAATTGTGCACATAGATACCCTGGCTATCTAAATTTTATAAAGAACATCCCTGCCCTTCCGAAATAATATATTCTCCTCACTTCCAGTGGAAACCATCAGAGTAAGAAGAAACCTACCTCAGGGAGGCAGAAAACTCTCACAAGTAAGATTGTTCATAATAAACAATTTTTTTCTCTTGACCTTCAAACACAGAAGGGTTCAAGCTATCTGAATGACAGCTCTCCAGAATATAGTCTGCAGATAACTGAAACTGCAGGTTTCAGTTGTCACTCTTTCGCTTTGCAGCTGCAGTGCAGGAACACAGAAAATGAGCTGGATTCAAAATTGCATTTGGTAGAGATCTGCTACCACCAAAACAAGAGAAGTGACATTGCTGATTTTAAGGAGCCCTGTGTCCTGAAAATATGCTTTAAAGTTTAGCGGTCCCTTTCAGAGTAAGGAATAGAATATGGGGACGGAGTAAAGAACAGCTGTCTTTTTTCAAGCAAGAAGAATCTCTGCTAGAGCTCAGTCCATTCTTCATAGTGGCCATTTCTATTTGTGGAACAACTGGTCTACATGCTACTCACCTTGTGCACCCAATCTGTCTATTATTCCTGTTCAAAGATTAGATACCCCAAACATTTTAAAACCTCCCTAGTTCAAAGGATAGCCTGATGGGATTGTTCTGTAAAAGCATTTACACTGAAATTCAGGGCAACCTGCTGAATAAATATTAACCAGAGCACTTGATAAAATAAGCCACATTTGAGTGCAAAGACAAATTTGAAGTTTCATTATGGATATCTTTTGAATAGGAAACACTGCCCTCAAGCGCTCCCTTAGAGTCAACTTCTGAAGATGAAATGTGAAACAAGAGTATTATGAGCATGAGAAAAATCTCATCCTAGGAATAAATCTTTTTGTATTCCCAACATGCTCTTTGGAAGACTACAAAACATGAATGCTGCTGTAGTGGGAATCACAAAATCCTATTGCTTAGTGTAACTTAGAGTAGGCTCATTGAATCCTGGACGTTATGGAAGAGATAATTCATCAAATTTCCACTGATTCAGTTGGCCTACTCTAGCAGCTATGCTAAGTAACAAGATTTCAGCCAATAAGCTTCAAAGGTGGAGATCCAAAGCTTACTGCACTCCTAGTGGGACCCTATGAAGTATGTTAGAATCAATTCTGCTCCAAAATTTTGATTTTTATTTGCCTAAAGGTTTCTCACCCTACCCCAAATTTGAAGAAACTTCTTGTTGCAGTTTTGAGAGGCCCAATTAGTCTTATTTTAAAAGTAGTTTTGGAGAAAAAGGGAAGACTGCAATTCCAAACTTAGACAGCCCTACAGTATAAAGTAAAGCACAGAATGCCAACCAATAAATATAGCACCAAGTTAAGTTTGATGGTGGAAGCTCATTGGTTAGAAATTATGGCTTGGAACTCTTAAGAAGACGGACCATTTTTAGCAGCATAGGTGAATGTCAAACATGGTGAAGTTTAAATAGTGAATACAGAGATTGAGTGGACCCTAACATGCTCTCAGTTCAAGGAGTCTCTTTATTTATTTTAGTATCCTACGAATTCTTTTCGTATAACGAAAATTCCTATGGAAAAACTTGTATAACGAAAATTTCTATGTAAACACATAACAATTTTCATTATGTGAGTTTTCCCACAAAAATTTTCATTATATGAGTTTTCACATAGCGAAAATTTTCATATGCAAGGCACAATGGGTTTTTCAATCTCTTTTCGTTATGCGAGTTTTTTGTTATATGAGGCATTCATTATAAGAGGTTCTACTGTATTTGTTATTTTTTTTAGTAGTGATCGTTAGTAATGCTACAAAGACAGGAAGACTGCAGCAGTAAGGTCAGAATCTGAGGGGGTAGAAAAAGTGAACTGCTTGCTTAATTTGTCTGTATTATGAAAGCGGAGTGTGTCTGTGCAGGTTCAATAGTCAAAGAGCTTGCAAACATACCTCAACTTCCCCTGTTTCATTTTCCTTCAACACAAAGCTTAGAAGGTCTGTATCAGGACCTGCTTGCAGCCGGAGGTACAAAGGATATTCTGTCACTGGAAGTTTCTGGGACAGAACTGCAGAAAGGCCAAAAAAGAGAAATCATAAAAGCATAGATGACTAGGTTGGAAGGGTTTGCAGGAGTCATCACACTGAGTCCCTTGACAAAGCAAGAGCTCCCTGCCTTAAAATGTCCTTGAGATGTAGTCACCCAACACTGTTTAAAACACTTCCAGTGCTGAAGAATCCACTACCCTCTGAAGCAGGTCCACTGCATCAGCAAATTACTCTCATTGTTAGGGGAGCTCTTCCTAATGCTGAGTTGAATTCTCCTTTAGTTTAAATACATTACTTTCCACCCTACCTTCTGAAGCTGGAGAAAGCAATCTTGCTCCATCTTCTCCATGGCAGCCCATCAAATATTTGAAAATTGTTTTTGTATCACCTCACCCGTCTCTTCGCAAGACTAAACATGCCAAGTTCCCTCAATTGCTCCTTGTAGTACTTGTTTTCCAAACCCTTTATTACTATATCTACCCTTCTTTGGACACACTCCAGCTTCTCAAGATCATTCTTACATGAATGGATACGGGACTGGATACAGCATTCCCTGTAATGTCTGAGCAAAGCAGAACAAAGGAGTGCGCAAACCACCCTGACACTGCATTATAGGCCCACACAGTCTTATGGCCAGGCAAATTCTACTCTTGGACCTATTAGCTGGGTTGGCATCTTTAAGGCAGTACATGATTAGGCCAATGTGTCCTAAACTGATCATGTTTGACGCCAGCAACATCTTCATCTTGATAAACACTGAATTATGGAAGGCAATTCAACAAGAGTATGACTTTGTTTTTCACCTCCAAATTGCTGTTCACAATGGCTTACAAGCACCACTTTCCACCACAAATTGGAAGTTGGGCAGGCAAGATAGGAAGCAACATTCTGACTTTTTCTGACATTTGTTGAAGTACCATGCCAGACATCTCCTACAGTGAGGAAGAACATCTTATATTACACAGCTTTCTACCTCTTTATGATTTTATCCATACCTGTTTTGAAGTGGTTGCTGTATCTGACCCTGTTGCTAATAGACTGTAATCCCTAGGTTGGTGGTCTCATGGCTATAATATTTTGGAACATTTTTACAATTAGAATATTACTTGGAGAAATTTCTGTGCTAGTCTCCAGCTTGAGAACTCCATGCTCCATTCCAGGAAAAAATGTATTAAAGCTTCTACAACTAGGTTCTGGAAGTTGATTTGGATTTGAGCCTGAGGGAGAGGCAACTGTGGTCTTCCGTATGTTACTGGACTGCAGGCTCCCAAGGTTTTATCACCACTGAACAGAGTGTCAAGGGAAGATGGAGTGCCATGGAAGTCAGTCTGAGGACTATCTTGTTGCTATGGTCTTGCAGGTGAAAGTTTGGAACTTTCATGTTTTCTTCTTATAAAGAAGAATTGGAGCTCTGAGAATAATCAAGCAAACAGACTCCGTTATTACATATGGAGTTGCACCAGAATGGGAAATTATATTGTTCTATGGATAGGCCAGCTGCTCAAAAAGCAGACCACTCTTCCTTGTAGCCTAGTAAAACAAAACTGTATTGTCTTAATAAGGAACACCATCTCACCTTGACCATCTTTCTGCACCTGTTTGAAAAGTGCAAATTTCTGTGGGTTGTCCACCACCATAAATTTCTTCAAAAGTCCTTGGATCACTTCACTCACAGTGGTGGTACTGCTGATGTGCAGCTGTTTGATGGCATCCAGTGGCAGGTAGAAGGAAGTCCTCTTCTCTGTTGTCTTGGCCAAGTTGACCTCCTTGAGGGCATCATATATGGACTGTGGCCTAATTCCTGCTGGAACTGTCACAGGGCGGCGCAACTTCAGGTGCACTTTGATGAAACCTGTATAAGTGTCATCATCATTCTGGACAGAGGAGGAAGTTTGAATTAAAATTAAGTTGGAAAGAAGGATAAATACAGGTTTGTTGATGTTTTATTAATTTCATTACAGGAAACATGGAATATTAGACTATTTCCATAAAAAACCTTTGCCTTGAAACAGCAAAGCATTTTTCTTTCCATGCACATATTATTTTTTTGATTACACAAAATATACTACAGAACGTCTTTATAGCCGTGATGCTAGCATAAACTTGGAAGCTAAATAATGCTTGGCTCCATTAGTAATTGAATGGAAGACTGTTGGAGAACGGTTACATAATTAAGAGTTGTGTAATGAACCTTTATTTGATTCACTGAAGCATCACAAATATGTCAAGCTTACATGTTCTCCAGAACTATTCATTTGGCTGCATGAAGATTTATAGATAAGACTGCACAACAACGGTTTTGCTACTGGGAATAACACATGTGATTTACATGATATCGCATGTGCTGATTCCAAATCTGAACTCAGAATTTGCCTATCATGTACAGATTTTAAGGCGTCCTATAGCTGTTCAAATGGTCGGTAACTGGGTAATGTATTTTTACATGGGAACATTATAACAGTTGCATTATAACTATGCCTGCTGCTGCCTCGGCTAAATTATGTCCTCTGGTGGCATGCACATTCCAGCAGCGGCTGGGCATGGCTGGGCAAGTCAATGAGCTGACGTCAAAAATAGGTATACAGGTGAAACTCAGAAAATTAAAATATTGTGCAAATGTTCATTCATTTCACTTAAAAGGTGAAATAAATATATGAGATAGGCTTACTACATGCAAAGCGAGAGATGTCATGCCCTAATTTGTTATAATTGTGATGATCATGGCGTACAGCGTACATAAGAACATAAGAACATAAGAACAGCCTTGCTGGAACAGGCCACAGCCCATCCAGTCCAGCATTCTGTCTCACACAGTGGCTCACCATTTCCTTCAGGGTATTCCCAAGGAGATGCCTTCACCTGCTTAGGATTCCCTGGAAATGGCATTGAGAGATATCCTGCCTATCTCTCCAACCCGGAGGTTGTCCTTAGGTAGCCATAATTATAGCCATTGATACACTTGTCCTCCATGAACTTGTCTAATCCTTTCTTAAAGCTGTCAAGTCTGACAGCTGTCACCACTTCTTCTGGCAGGGAGTTCCATAGACCAGTAATCCTCTGGGTGAAAAAGTACTTTCTCTTATTTGTTTGAGAACTAGTACCCAAAAGTTTCATGGAGTGTCCCCTAGTTCTAGTGTTGTGCGATAGGGAAAACAGTTTTTCCTTATCTACTTTGTCCACACCGTGCATGATTTTATAAACTTCAATCAGGTCACCTCTTAGACGCCGTCGTTCAAGAGTGAAGAGGCCCAACCGTTGCAGCCTCAGATGGTAAGGAAGGTGTTCCAGTCCCCTAATCATTCTGGTTGCCCTCCTCTGTACTTTCTCCAACTCCATAATATCCTTCTGGAGGTATGGCGACCAGAACTGTACACAATATTCCAGATGGGGCCTCACCATAGATTTATAAAGAGGCAAAATGACACTTGCTGACTTATTTTCTATACCCTTCCTAATGATCCCTAACATTGAGTTTGCTTTTTTCACTGCTGAGGCACACTGGGTTGACATCTTCATTGAGCTGTCCACCAGGACACCAAGGTCCCTTTCCTGGTTTGTCGCAGAGAGTTCAGACCCCATCAGTTTATAAATGTAATTGGGGTTTTTTGCCCCAACATGCATCACTCTGCACTTACTGATGTTGAAGCTCATTTGCCACTCTTTTGCCCACTCCCCCAGTGTCAAGAGATCCCTCTGGAGCTCTTCACAATCTCTCTCAGTTTTCACTACCCTGTATAATTTAGTGTCGTCAGCAAATTTGGCTACCTTGCTTTTTACTCCTACCTCTAGATCATTTATGAAGAGGTTGAAAAGCAGAGGTCCCAGTACTGAACCTTGGGGGACCCCACTCTTTACTTCCCTCCACTTGGAGAAGTGTCCATTTAGTGCTACCCTCTGTTTCCTGTCCCTTAGCCAGTTGCTGATCCAGGACAAGACCTGTCCCTTTATTCCATGACTGGTAAGTTTATTCAAGAGCCTTTGGTGTGGGACCTTGTCAAAAGCCTTCTGAAAGTCCAGATAAACAATGTCAACTGGATCCCCCTTATCCACATGCTTGTTGACACTCTCAAAAAATTCCAACAGATTAGTGAGGCATGATTTGCCCTTGTAAAAGCCATGTTGGCTCTCCTTTAGCAGCGCCTTCTCTTCTATGTACCTATTAATTCTATCTTTTAGGATGGTTTCCATCACTTTACCTGGGACACATGTCAAACTGACAGGTCGGTAATTTCCTGGATCACCCCTGGATCCTTTTTTGAAAATTGGTGTTACATTCGCTACCTTCCAGTCATCAGGCACAAAGCCTGATTTGAGGGAAATATTATATATTTTGGCTAGGAGATCAGCAATTTCGTCTTTAAGTTCCCTGAGAACTCGTGGATGGATGCCATCTGGTCCTGGTGATTTGTTAGTGTTTAGCTTAACAAGACATGCAAGGACCTCCTCCCTGGTTATTTCTATCTTGCTTAATTCTTCGCTTTCCCTCCCTACGAAGATAGGCTCTGTTTTGGGCATGTGGTCTCTGTCTTCTTCAGTGAATACTGAAGCAAAGAATTCATTGAGTCTCTCTGCAATCTCTGTTTCCTCTTTAATAACCCCTTGCCTTCCATTGTCATCTAATGGTCCAATGGCCTTCCTAGTTGGGTTCTTACTTCTAATGTACTTAAAGAAGTCCTTGTTATTTCTCTGAGTATTTTTAGCTATACGCTCCTCAAAGTCTTGCTTTGCTTTCCTGATTGTTGCCTTGCATTTGTTCTGCCAGAATTTATGTTTCTGCCTGCTGTCCTCATTCGGACAAGCCTTCCATCTTCTAAATGAGCTTTTCTTGCTCTTGATCACTTCCCGAACAGCTCCTGTAAGCCACATCGGAGTCCTCTTGGACCTGGCAGTGCCCTTTTTCCTTTTGGGTATGCATTCCAATTGGGCCTCTGTTATTGTTTTTGTAAACAACCTCCATGCCTCTTGGAGTGTTTGGACTCTCTCAATTTTCCCTTTCAGTTTCTTTTTTACTAGTTTCCTCATCTTTGGGAAATTTCCTTTTTGAAAATTTAAGGTCTCTGTTTTAGATTTTATCAATGACTTGCAGTCTATGATCAAGTTAAACATAATTGAGTTGTGGTCACTGTTCCCTATTGGATCAGCCACATTAACATCTTGCACCAGATCCTGAGTATTACTCAGGATCAAGTCAAGGATTCTTGTACCTCTAGTTGGGTCTTCAACCATCTGTCCCAGGGAACAATCATTTAGCATATCTAGGAACTTTATCTCTTTATCATGTGCTGAACAACAGTTCACCCAGTCTATGTGAGGGTAATTGAAGTCCCCCATTATAACCAGGCTTCCCTTCTTGGATGCCTCCTTTACAACATTCTCCAACTGCCAGTCTCCCTCAAGAGTTTGGGTCGGAGGCCGATAGTATATGCCTACTGTTAGACCATCCTTGTGGCCTGGTAGTCTTACCCACAGAGCTTCTAATGGTGACTCTAAATCACCTAGATATTCCAATTCATACGATTTTATCACTTCTTTGACATACAAGGCTACACCACCTCCTGTTTGCCCCTTCCTATCCTTCCTGTACAGTTTGTAGCCTGGGATAACTGTATCCCATTGGTTATCATCCGTCCACCAGGTTTCAGTGATACCAATAATATCAATATTCTTATCTATTGCTAAGTATTCCAGCTCCCCTATTTTGTTCCGGAGGCTTCTGGCATTTGTATACAAGCATTTATATATGCTTTCCTGATACAGTCTTTTGAATCCAGTTGCATTGTTAGATTATGTGATGATTATGGGGTACATGAGATTGGGGGGTTGGGGTTTTCATAAGATGTAAACTATAAGCATCAATATTATAACAAAGTAAGGCTTGAACTATCTTGCTTTGCATGTAATAAGTCTATCTTATATATTTGTTTCACCTTTTAAGTTGCATTACTGAACTGAATGAACATTTGCACGATATTTTAATTTTCCGAGTTTCACCTGTATAAGGAGATGGACCAAGGGCTTGTCTCTAATGCAAAAACATCTTATTGAATAGTACATCTAGGTAATAGAGAGTCTGTTTTGAGCTAAAGATGAGTAGGCGCAGCTGTGTTAATAAACGACAATTTTTGCTACATTTGTGGTAAATATACCCCACATAAAGCAACAACCTAACCAAGTGGGTGAGATTTGCTAACTTAAGTTCCTGATGTTCTAGGCAGAATCGGACTTCAGATTTGGATTCAGCAAACTTGATTTATTATAGGACACATGGATTAGACCAAGTAGCAGACAATATTTTTTTTTGTGATGCAGTGTAATTTGAGTGTGTGTGGACAGGGGGGGTGGGGGGAAGAATTTTTTTCTATTAAGTTTGGATTTATATTTATCAGGCTGCTTTCCCAAAAGAGGGCATACAAATGCCAAATGGAAAAAAATAATAATTATAATTTCATGTCAGTAATTATTCTGGGTTGAAAGGCTTTTTGCAGAAGAAACTCCACTCAGGGAATGCTCAAAGGAGGCTCCTTTCATGTCCTCAAGAGATGGGAAAGAGATGGGCGCTCAATCCGTCATGCAGTACCCAGGTCTTGAACTGTCGACCTCCCAGCCTTCCAGATAACAAGGCGAGCTTCAAGGGTTCTTCCTCACAGTTAACATATTTTCTATGGTGGAAAAAATTAACACATCTGCTTCCATAGAGGCCCCAAAAACGGCGCAGCTGCTGAACCACAGCAGGATGTAGTAGGTTTGTTCATCTTGACTCATCTGAACTAGTACAACAGAGCCAAAGTTATTTGTAGAAAACCATCTGCCAATACTCATAAGACACTGGTGGCTATAGAATGTTTTGGCTGAAGACTCAAATTAGCTGCAGAAAAGTCACTCCAGCTGCTTCAGCAATTATGGAGAGGTTCATGAAACAATTCCGGAGGAAAGTCTACTGGTAAATAAACCAGAGCTTGGATGAGATTTTTTTTGCAGAACCCTCCAACAAGACATCCATTGGCCATGCTGATGGAGAGATTCTAGGAATGACAGATCAAAAAAAAGTAACTCTTTAGGAGAGACATGCCCAAAGCTGCTATACATCTTTGCTTTGGATCAGTCCCTTAAAAGTGACAAATCCTAAAGTCATTCTCCTGAACAGAATCCACAGGAAGTTAATAACTCAGACTCTGAATATTAGAACTTCTGCCCAAGCTGCTTCACCAGCCATGTCATTAAGTTCCGTTTCAGTTCACTGTAGGACTGATGACACAGGTAAGAGAGACCCTGGAAATCAAATATCATATTTCAAAAAAAAAAATCATGTCCTGTGTAAGAATGGCTCCAGAGAACTCTTTAACTCTAGAGTTTATTTATCCATAATTTTTGCATCCTGTAAAGCAGAGGACAGGCAGATTGCTGTTTACTCAACAAATGTGATCCAACAAGAACAAAACACTAATCTACTTGCTTTGGGCAATATTTTGAGCCACAAGTGAAACTTAACAGGCTGTCTCAAGCAAGCTTATGTTGTTTGTAGTATTTAACAAATAAAGCTATAACACCTTTCTGCCCTAGCCCTATAGTGAGCCACATAGTATCATGACCTGTGCAACAATGGCTCCAGAGGACGCTTTAACTACAGCTGTTCAAAACGTTGCTCCACTAAGGTAGTCTTCTGTTAGTTTTCCTACTACTGCATTGCAGGGCTGGATAACTGGTATGGCCCTCTTGATATTATTGGACTTGCAGTTTCCATCAGCCCAGGCCAGGATAACCAATGGTGAAGGACTACTGGCTAGGCTTGACAGCATAGATCCATGATGGTGAACATTGGCACTCCAGGTGTTCTTGGACTTTAATTCTCAGAAGCCTAAGTCTCTGTGAATCCAGTAAACCCATTCTTGTGGATTCACAAAGACTTAGGCTTCTGGGAATTGAAGTCCAAGAACACCTGGAGTGCCAAAGTTCACCACCACTGGCATAGATGGTTATATTGGCTAGGCAACATCTGGAGGTTCACAGGTTGCTCATATCTGGCCTGTTGCATACAATCCATGCCAAAGCTCTCATGATGCATGCATTCTGCAAGGATGGCAATATGAAAGTTCACAATATGTCTATAGCAGTGACAGTGAACCTTTTAGATACTGAGTGGCCAAACTGCCATTTGCACTGCACCCTCATGCCGCATGTGAACCGCCCGCCTTACCCCAGACAGGGGAGGGAGGAGACACTCCCATTGGGCTGCTGGACAGAGGGGCAGGCCAAACTCTGTGCTGGGGGGAGGGAGGAAGCACTCCCATTGGGCTGCTGAGCAGAGGGGCAGGGTTAACTTTGCATTGGGGTGATGGTGCACGTGCACACAGAGCTCTAAGTGCCCCTGGCACGCATGCCATAGGTTCACCACCACTGATCAGTAGCATAGCATGTCTACAGAACTGCTTTGTGGATATTACTTCTGCCACCCCATGATTTCTTCTCTACATCTTCTGCTGTTTTGTGTTACACATTTATTTATTTATTTATTTATTTTTCACGCTTATATACCGCCCACTCAGGTACAACCCAACTTAGGGCGGTTTACATAGCGGACAGTAAATACATAAAAGACACATGATAAAAAAGTTAAAAGTTTTAAAAAAAACCCACCCCTAAAAGGTGTGCAAGAACCAAAGGGACCTTGGGGGAAGGCACACTTCTCTATACCAACCACCCAACGGTACCCCCATCCCCACCCGCACCCCAAACTTGGCCTGCCAGCCAGGTCTTTAGTTCCTTCCTAAAGGGCAACAACTCCGTCTGGAGACACATGCATAACTGTGGGATAGGATTTCAGCCATTATCTAACTGTAATCATGCACTTCAACTAACTTGATGTGAGAAGAACTGATGCACTGAAGCGCAATAATTAACCCTTGAAAAAGCAAGAGATACAGTAATGGAATGTGTTTGTGCATGTACTCTTTGCAATGCAAAAGCCAATTCTTAACAAATGTATTGATTATCAATGTGTGAACTCTGCACTCCAGAAATGACAATCCACTTAGATGCCAAAGTAGAGAGAACTAAAATGAAAATATTGTTCTTCTTAGTCACAGATGCGATTCCATCAAGTATCAGCACTTCAGCTCTGAACATACAGTACAGTGATACCTCATACAACGCCCAAACTTGGTTCTACAAGTTTGGACTTTATACGGATTTGGACTTTGTATGAGGCATGCAAAATCTTAGCCGCGATGCCTCATACAATGTCCAAATCCTTGCCGCGATGCCTCGTACAACGTCGTTTCCATAGAGATATATTGTACTGTAACAGCACAGACTTCAGGGCAAAGTCAAAGAAGCAGACAGAACTTTAAGAAATCATTGTCTAAAGACTAAATACATTACAAAAACATGTCAAACAACCCTGATTTTAGGGGGAAAAAACCCCAATGCCTCATACAAAGTCACAGCGACTTTGTATGAGGCAACTTTTTTCAAGGAATTAGGCGATGTTGTATGAATTCGATGTACAAAGCGGACTTTGTGTGAGGTATTACTGTATTTCGATTAGTCTGCCCATTCTTTGTCTTAAATTCAAAACTAAACATGTTCCTGGAAACTGGGTAGCCATTTCACTTCTGGGGAACTCCAACGCTCAAATATAATCAGGTTTCATTTGTTTGAGTTGTTGGCCAAGGAACAGAGACAATTTGCTTTTCTCACAGCTACTTGGAGAGTGGAACCGAAATGAGTTGATTCACCCTTGGTCTTAGGCACTCTTCCAATAAAACTGCCAACTGGGAAAAACAGGCCCAGTTCCAAGATTACATTTTGCAGACTGCTTGATCATAGCCTACATTAAGATTCAAAAGGAAGGAAGGAAAAGCAGTACAAACCAGCTTCATTAGCAAGCAGTTGTTGACTTTTGCATTGTACTTGTCAATCTTCTCTTTCAGTTCTTGGATGGTAGGAGCTCTTGTTTCTTCTTCTTCTTCTTCCAAGGTTTTTGTCACATTCTAGAACAAAAGAAGACAAGGAACAGTTGAGACACTCTTCAGGTGGTCCATGCAGCTTTTGCAACCATGTCTTGTCTACACACAGTCTGCCCACATTAACACTAATTTCTGTCTCTTTCCCTTCATTTCCCCCCCACTGCATGTGTCAAACTTGTAGGTACATTTCCAGCTACCATTATCATTAGGCCTTATTCCAAGGATGGGCTGCACTGATCTCCCAATTAACTTGCACAAAGACTATCCATAGGAAGGTAAGGAGTTGTTTTATATTGAATCAGACCACTGATCTACCCAGTCCAACTCTATTATTATTATTATTATTATTATTATTATTATTATTATTATTATTATTATTATTATTATTATTATTATTATTATTATTATTATTATTATTATTATTATCATCATCATTATTATCATCATCATCAATCATCAATCATCATTTTTATTATTATTAGACTTGTATGTCGCCCCACTCGCATAGTGACTCTGGGCAGCTCACAAAGACACAAAATATACAGTTACAATTACAAGGTTCACAATACAAAAACATTCCAGCATATCATCATCACAAAATCAAAAAGTATCAATATCCAACAGTGACAAAGACAAAAGTCAAAAAGTCACCGCTCTTGTCTTCCACCTGGCTGGTGGGAAGGGATAATTAAACAACACAAAACACAATTCTAGTAACACTTCTCTGGCAGCAGGATTTCAGGTTGGATTTAGCCTTATATAGAAATGCTGGGGGTTGAAGCTAGGGCATTCTACATGCAAAACATATGATCCAGACTAGATTATTGCAATGCGCTCTACATGGGGCTGCCCTTGACGAACATTCGGAAGCTGCAGCTGGTCCAGAATGCGGCGGCCCGGGTAGTGATGGGGTGCGAGCGTTATGCCCATGCCTCGCCACTGCTTCGGGAGCTGCACTGGTTACCAGTTTGCCTCTGGGTGCAATTCAAGGTGCTGGTAATGACCTTTAAAGCCCTACATGGTAGTGGGCCAGGGTACCTGAGAGACCACGTTGCCCCAAGAGTGTCTGCCCGTCCAACCAGAGCAGACCGGAGGGACTCCCTTATTGTGCCATCGGTTAGAGGGGCTCACCTCTCTAGCACAAGGAGGAGGGCCTTCTTCGTGTCCGCTCCAACCCTGTGGAACCTCCTGCCAGTAGAACTCTGGCTACAGATGGAATTGCTGCCCTTTAGGAAAGGGCTCAAAACCTGGCTGGCAGGGCAAGTGTGGGGGGCTGATGGGGAGGTGGCCCCTGCCCATGGGCTCTTCTAAGATAGAGTGTCCCTCCTGAATTGATGGGTGGGTGGGTCTTTTAATGGTTTTTAATGGACCTTTTATGGGTTATTAATTGGGGCTGTCTTTTTAATGATTTTTAGGATGGTTTTATGTTTTATGCTTGTTATGAGTCGCCCTAGGGCGAGGCATACAAATTTAAATAAATAAATAAATCTAACACTGAGTTGCAGCCTTTTTCCAATACAGCTCCCTCTATTCTCTGGCAGTCTCCCTTGCACATCCCAATTATGCCCAATCCTGCTTAGCATCCAAAGTCAGATGGGATTGGCATGGGCAGGATGGTATCTTTGATAATGACAGTGATGCTGTATAGAAATTTAAGCCGCCACCTTCTTGCAGATGCTACAACAGCCTACCAATTATTTACCTATCTATGGCTAGTGACTGGGACCAGTAGGGCATGCAACCTCCCAGGGGTCCACCATTTCAATAATGCTGATCCCATCTCTATACATTGTGGCCCTGACTTAAACAATTATGCCTACCGTACTGGACAGTTTATGTTGCCTTGTTCTCTGAAAGAAATAATACAAAAGGAAGAAGGAAGAAATTTTCTTACAATGACTAGTTTGAATAGAATCAAGCCAGGGAGGGATAGGGTTAAATAGTCACTCCCCATCTTCACCACCACTAATGACCATAGTCTTGGGGTTCAGTCCCTCTCTCTACATATATACACATAGAAACATGCATAGCATTCGGATTTTCCTATTTAGTAGATTAAAAAAAAGCATACAATTACACATATACCAACTCCAATGAGATTGAGACACTGTGCAAAGAAAGGCAAAGAAAGGACGTGTTAATATGTTTTCATGAAAGAGGCAGTATTTTAACTTGTGTGAGCAGCCAAAAGTAGAACAGTGGCCAGGGGAATGAGTGCACGTTGTATAAACATGAGGACATAAAACAAACACAGTTAAAGTTATGGCACAATGGGCAGAAAAAGACTTCAGTTCAAAGCATAAATCTTGTGCTGCTTCAATGATATGTAAGACTGCATGAAGGAACAAAAATGGAGTACAGACAATGACAGATCATGAGATGCTGTACATTATGTACCTCTGTACAAGAGTAATACCTGCAGATTGTGCATTATTAAATCAAAACACACCCTTAGCTAAACCTTTGCCACCGCCACCCTAAGGCAAATAATCACCATAGTACAGTAAAACCCCTACTTACAAAAAAAAAAAAGGCCATTCCGTAGGCTTTTTGCTTAAATCAATTTTTTTTGTAACTCTAAACAAACCCATAGGATTTTTTTTACATAACCCGAAGCAAATCCATAGGGAAATGAATTTTTACGTAACTCAAAGCAAACCCATAGGAAAAAAAATCTTTATGTAACTCAAAGTAAACCCATAGAAAAACGTATAAATCGGGACATGGTTTTAACACAAATTCACAGTGGCTCAAGTGGCTAAGACACTGACTGTGAAGCGGAAGGTCAGCAGTTCGATTACCGAGTACTGCAGGATGGAATGAGTTCCCGTCCTTGTCCTAGCTCCTGCCAACCTAGCAGTTTGAAAGCAAGAAATTGCAAGTAGATAAATAGGGACCACTTTGGTGGGAAGGCAACAGCGTTCTATGCGTTCCGGTGTCTAGTCATGCCTGCCACATGACCCCGGAAATGTCTGCAGCAGCAGACAGCGCTGGCTGTTCGGCTTTGAAACAGAGATGAGCACTGAACCCTAGAGTTGGATACAACTGGCTTTCAAGCAAGGGAAACCTTTACCTTTACCTAAGTTGTATTTTATGTAACTCGAGGCATTTGTAAGTCGGGGTTTTACTGTACCTCATGACTTTCATAGCAATTCCCACAAAGTCATACAATATATACAAAAACTACTTCAGAATTCTCATGCATGGACTTGTCAGGCTTGGTCTGTATAAATCACACTTGGCAGACATTTCCTGCCTAGAGGAACACCTTGGTTCGAAAAGGAGACTTGCAAGGAAAAAGATAATATAATATTTTGACAGAACTGGTACTCTTGAGGCAGAAAGTATTTCAGACTATAGTATTTCTAAGTGGGAAAAATACTATAAAAAGTAAAAAATAAAACAAGAGAGACAAATAGCTGTGTGTGTTAAGAAAACTCTTTCTAACCCAGGGTAAGTATGTCCCCAGTGGTGAACAAAGCACAAAATAAATCACTAAGGAGATTCTGTGCTGCACTTTATTTACAGCCTATGGCCAAGTTTTTATAGATAACACTCTAGGTTGCTTACTAGGACATAATACTGAATCATAGTTTACAATTACAATTACAAGCATAAAGCAAACTTCTGGCCATGCTCCTGCAGGGTTCCCAATCTCCCTCCCCTAGTGTAGATGCAAAGAGTTCAGAAGTTTCACTTCCATTTTTTTTAAAAAAAATTAACTACTGTTTGCTGTGTTGCCTCAACTTGGGAAGAAGATTAACCATGATCAATGGAAACAACCCAACTTCAAATCACAGTAATATGAAGCTGGCTTGTTTTCATAATGCATAATTTTAAATTATAACAAGTTAAGGGTTCTTATGCTATGTTAAACTGCAGTGAAACTAAAATGGAAAGGGCAGCATCACAGTATGTGTGTGGCTAGGATTTTTCTCTACAGAGGAACAACTTGTGGCTCACTAGATATTGTTAGGCTGCAATTCGCTCATCTCTGGCTATGGCAGATAAGAGCTACAGTCCAGCAATTTCTTAAGAGCTCAAGCTGCCAACAAGCTTTTTAAAACCGTGGCTTAGCTCTGAGGTAATCCTCAAACATGGCATGTGTGTAGAACTCAGACTCTAATGTACCAAATGGCTATTATAATGATAGAAGCCAGGAAAGTGTTCTTTACTGAACCCCGACTCTGTAGCCAGTCAGTCGCAGTACACCAGCTCTTGCTACTTATTGCAATAGGGACTTAGCCCCTTATGCTTCAGAAAAGCCATTGTCCCACAAATTGATTGATATGCTAAACGGATGAACTGCTTCGTGATTTAGTGTCTACAATTCTGTCAGATCAATTTAAGCTATTCGCTTACCAATTCTCAGGTGTTTTTTTAAAAAAAACAGCAAAAAGAGGTAATGGACAATATAACGAGAAATAAAACACATTACCTTACTCCTTCCTCATCATAATGTTCCCCACAATGTTCATTACCTTTTTTGTTCCTTTATACAGCTTTTTTTAACAGCTCAGGGTTGATAAAAGAATAGCATAAATTGATCTGACAGAACTGTAGGTGCTAAATCATCAGGTCATTAAAGCATTTGATATATCCGTCAATTTGGGGGACAACGGCAGTTCCAAAGCAAAAGAGACCAAGTCTTCCTGACTCCTACTCCTTTGGTGAAGTACAATATTCAGCAGCTATACATTCCAAAGAAGGATATTTTAATTCCACCTCAGCTTTAGCATGTGGTAACATGATTACTTGTGAAAGAAATCATTTGAAAAGTGCTCCAGGATTATTCTGTACCTGTTCAAACTTAAAATACCAGGTATCCACTCTGTTATACAGTATTTGGCTTTAAAAAAAAGAATCATTGTGCAGAGAAATAATGAAAACATAAAATAAATAAGTGTAGAAAAGAATTATTCAGTCATTATGACTTTAAGCTAATTTGTGCATCAACCTAGACATGTGCCATTAAAGGTCAAGTTTTACCGACAACTTCATTTTTTTGTATCTCAGGCCTGTATTTTAAACTATCAATAATTTCAAGTGCTGCATTACTTTATTTAAAAACACAAGTACATGATGTACATTCTCTAGGCATTCAATACAATTAAAATTATCTTCAATCTCATGGAGAGCTTTCATCCTGAAGTAATAAAAAAAACCACATACAATTTCAACAATCTGTATGTTTAATTCCAAACCATAATTCCTCTACAGAAACAGAATTTGATCTATGCATTTGCAGCCTGGAATGGAAAATAGTTCCATAGAGCAAATAGAAAGAGAGACAAAGGCTTTTCTCTCAAATGTTGAATTCCCCTTTTACAAAGCAGGATTGGAACATTGGTGGGTTCCTAAGTGGGTCTTTATGAAAATCCATTCATTAATGTTTAAATGCAATCGACCTCACCAGTAATCAAAGCTTATCATAGACTGGGACACTTCCAGGACACCAAAGAGGACATGTAATTAGGAGGCTGTTATGTATGTTAACTGTTTTCTGACAGGAGCGGAATGTATCTTTTCTCATGTATCTATTCTTATGCAAATAAGTGGATCGAAAAATGTGCACACTCTGTTAGCCAATGGGCTTGTTGTATTATTGTTACTGTTAATAGTGTATATTAATCCGAGTTTTGCCCCATCAAACTGTGTTCAAACCCCACTAATAAAGAGCTGAATTTCACTACTTCATTCGTCCGCTTCTTCATTCCTTGAACACTAAAGAGGCTCAGAGAATTCTGCAGTGAGGAAATAAACAACTCTGGCTACACCTGTCACAGCAGTGGAGATATGGAAGTGCCTCATTACATGAACAATGGCCCGATTGTCACCAATGTGTGCAGCACCCCAGTGCCATGACTGATTCAATGGAATGGTCATGGTTGATTGGATATAAGTGCATGTGCTAAATCTTGAAGCTATTAATGTATTTGATTTTCCCATCAATTTGGGGAACAAGGGCAGTTTGAAAGCAGGAGCAGCTGAGGTCTCCTTCAGTATTTAAGTCCATTGGAATCAATGCACTCACACTACGTTCCTTGAGCTAGAGGTCTTGCCATCACAATGTGCTGAAAACTGCAGGCAAATAAGACTGATGGCTATGTCTTCCATCATTGCAGGCCTTCCCATGCAGATAGTCCTCCCATGAAAGGCAGAGACAGTGGCCAAAGGACAGATGAAATGTATCCTAAGTAGAAACTGATTTGGGGAAGCTAACCTATACCATTTGAGTCAAAATAATTCAGCAGGTAGATGGATATCCAATCCTCTTCCCCCTGGGTGACACACAGCCAAAGAATGCCTTTGTTTTTGTAAAAATGTTACATCCGTAAGTAGAGTACTCCGATTCTCAAGATTCATTATTAGAAACCACCTTCCACCCTGTTGTCTGATCACAGCCACACAGAAGGCTAGTCCTATCAAATGAAATGATTTGAAAAATAAATCCACTAGTTTCTTTAAAATCATTTAAAAAAATTCTGCCTAAAGCATCATTAGTCTTGGTGGTCATCCATTTCCATCTCTTTAATTCAGTGATTAATGTAACTCTTTCCAGGATCTTGGCGCAGTTTGTTCTAGCAAATGATTGGGGTGGTGGTGGTAATGCTGCCTGTTTCTATGGAAATCTGGAACTAACTATAAAAGGTAAATACCCATTTTCCTGAGTTTTAAAGGATGGAGACAAAGAAATTAACATTTGACAAATGAACTATAAAACCATTGTATTTACGATATTTCCCACCCAAAATGTCAGCTGTCAGCATTTCCATTACTTATCCAAAGTTCTCTCTATTCCATGTGAAAATCTCACTGACAAAGATCAAGCAAATCATGTTGGGGGAAAGGCAAACAAAATCAAATGTTTTTTAAAAAAGTTTTCTGAGGTCATGTTATGGTTCTGAAAAATATCTACCCTCAACCTCATTTGCCAGCATTTGGTTCATTCTGGCAGAAAGTTATGACAACACAGTATGTTGTCTAAAAGCAATCCTTCCAGTAGGACCATCATCTCGCAAAGTGTCGGAATCGACTGTGCGACTGAACAACAACATTTAGAGAACACAGACCTTTGCTAGAGAAGGGTGTAAACCCAAGCATATAGACTGCCACCAGCTTTTGTCATAATACATCTCTTAGTTTTTAAGGTATCAGACTATGTTTTTTGTTTGATTTTCCATTTTTAATGGATTAAGAAAGATGTCAGAACATCTTTAAAACAAGGATGGGCAACTTGTGGTTATCCAGATACTGTTGGATTATAACGCCTATCATTTTCTACCATTAGCAAAAATGACTAGAACAAATTGAAGTTCAACAACAGAGTCGCATTTTGTGAGTGGGGTGGCATATAAGCCAGAGAAAAAAAATTATAATGCTATATTCCCTACCCCATCCTTCAGCCCCAAGAAGAACAAAATCTCAAGAAGATCTGAAGTTATAAAGAGGTAAATGCATTTTAGCTACCTAACCCCCCTTTTTAGTACCAAAGATTATAACCCACAGACAGAACACTGGGATAAATAGTTCACAAAGGAAAATAACAGGAAAGGACATAATCATAATTTCCTAAGCAAAAGTCCAACGGATCATCCAGTACTCCCTTTTTAAAAAGCAATCAGATGGGGACCATGCACCATGCTATCAACTGAGCTCTAGGAATCATTACATATCACAACAACTTTACACACAAGAGAAATGGAAACATACAGTGGAACCCTGCTTTACGGACGCCTCATGCAACGGAAAACTCGCCACATGGAAAGAAATCCATTGAAAATAATGGCTTGCTTTACAATTTTTTGGGGGAACAGATTAATTGGTTTTCAATGCATTCCTATGGGAAACCGTGCTTTGCTTTATGGAATTTTTGTTTTCAATGTATTCCTGTGGGAAACCGCACAAAGCATTCCTATGGGCGCTTTATGATAGGGAATTTTTGCAATAAGGAAAACCATGTGGAACAAATTAATTCCGTAAAGCAGGGGTTTACTGTCCTGATAGTCCATAGCAATAAAGAGCCAAACAAATTCAATTGAGGCATCATATGCCCACATGTCAATCAATGCCTTTTAGACAAAAGCTAACCTGAAAACACTGAAGAGAAACTGACTGAGCTCTATGCTACAAATATAAAATCCAATGGACACCTGTAGTAAAATTAAAATTTTGATGACTCGTGTGTTGGACCATAACTATGGAATTACAATGGGTCAAATTTTGAGGCCGTATAAAAATTGACATGCTTCAAAGAAATGTATGTCTCTTCACAAAAGCCATGTTCGCAAAAGCACAAACCAAAGGAATTGCAAGATGACCTCCATTTCTTTCTTTCTCTTTTAAAGCAGCAGATGCTGACCTATTATTAAAAGACCATTACAGTCCTGGAGCTCATAAGACTTAAGAGTCAACAAGCTGTAGATAATATAGGAATGCCTCAGGAGAAAGATGGTATTTATTTCAAACTGAAACTATGGAAAGGTCCAACTTTACCACTACGATTATA
Organism: Bradypodion ventrale; assembly: GCA_035047345.1. Lineage (NCBI taxonomy): Eukaryota > Metazoa > Chordata > Lepidosauria > Squamata > Chamaeleonidae > Bradypodion > Bradypodion ventrale. The sequence goes on from JAWDJE010000004.1 coordinate 62,737,102, forward strand.
CATTTCACCTCTCTTCCCCCAGATAAAAGATTAAGGATGCTTCAATTCTAAGCCAGATTGTAATGGCTAAAGTGCATTAGCAATCATGTTAGTCCATATAGTTACCTCTGGCCCCAGGATATAAGCAAACTAAAATACACACATGCAAGTTCTCACTGGAGAAAATGTAGCATGAGTTACAAAGACTCTTTGGTGAGGCCTATTAGAGAGGTTGTTGCCAAGGGCTGTTGGTATCAACCTTTTAAAAATCAAATCTTTACAAGACATCTTTGAACAGAACTCCCATCTGCTCCTACCCCTGCCCACAGTTCTAACAAACTGGCTAGGGATAACAGAACCTGTAGTCTCACCAAACTAGAGGGCACCAGAAGGAGAATGACTTGTTTATGAAACATGGTAAATATAAAATCCAAAACTGAAAAGAAAAAACCCAAGAAAAAAGTCCTAAAAGACTGATTTGTTTAGATCAGGGATTCTCAACCTGTGGCCCACAGGCCGGATACGGCCCGTGGCACCATTCCATGTGGCTCACCACCACACCAGGAAGTACCATGTGGGGGAGGAAGAGCAAAATGACTGTCTGGCCCCCGAAGCTGTCTGAGGGAGCGTGACTCGGCCCCCAGCTTTAAAAGGTTGAGAACTCCTGGTGTAGGTGATATGTACTGAATAGTTTTTATGCCTGCATAATGGAACTGGCATAGACCTTGGTCACATGACCTGGTGAGCAAAAACAAATGCTTATGCTAACTTCTTAACTAGCAGCAATTTGCTACCAAGATTTATGCTAACTGAATTATTCAAGTGAGTATAATGATTAAGATTATGCCCAGTATGCCATGGCACTGATCACTTGCATGTTGTCCAGTGCAGATTCTTTTCAGCTTGCAAGATTTTCCCAACAAGGCCCATATACTTTCCAAGACTAAGACTGGGAAAGATGCAGAAGACACAAACAATAAACTCTCATTGTGTTGAAATGTACGCCCAACCAAATGTTATGTGTGCATAATATAATTGTAGAAGCCATATGGTACTGGATATTGCATTGTTCATAAGTTGTACTTCTCATTTTCTGGAATCAGCTTTTATGGTTATGATTATGATACTGAGCTGTTAAGAGACAACTTGCTCCACAAAAGCAGATCTGTCCTTGGGTCTTTCATTTCAAATCAATCTGCCATTACAGTATTTTCTTCATGCACTGTTTGAGGATAATAACAACTCATTTGTTAACAACTAACTTTACCTAAATCTTCTACAGGGTGGTCCGTACCTGCCTACCATCCATATATCTTATGTATACAGTGTATCTGTGTGCTGTCCCTCATTCTCACTGCATAATATTATGTGACGCCATGTTCTGTGAGACATTTCCCTCAACATAGCAGGGGTTATTGTTCCAAATGCCGTAGTAGCAGCTGCCTTTAACTCATCATTAGAATTATAACATTGTTTAGGCGCAATGTCCTTTATGTATCCCCAAAGAGAGGAGGGCTCTGCTGGGGGATGGAGGAAGCACTTCCATTGGGTTTCTGAGCAGAGGGGTGGAGTGAACTCTGTGCTGGGGTGACGGTGCACACAGTCATAGAGAGGATGGGTAGTGACTTATGGGCCACCTTGTATATTGGGGTATGGAACTGAGGGACACCTACCAGTGGCACTTGAGAGCAGAAAAGAGCTAGATGTCATCTTATTTCTCAGAAACCACATTGGTAGTCCAGGTTCAGACTGTACTCTTCATATTTAAACAGAACAGCTTCTACCTTAACAGAAAGATTTTGAGTACGAATGAATTTTCTACATTGCGCTTTCCCAAGCTTAAACTCCACAAAATGCCAGCTTTCTCTCAGATTCTCCCCTGCGAGATTGTTTGTTCTGTTTTGGTGAAACAAATATTGTACCGTTTGTTTGCTAAGGCTTGTTTTACATCAATATATGAGGCTGGCAGTGATGGAGAAAACACACAATGTATGTTTGAGTCAAAGTAGAGTGGTAAAACACCCACTTTGAACATAAGGTTGCCAAGCTCTGATTAAAAAACCTCTCTACTGAGCAAAGCTGAGAGAACCTCTGCTTGAGAACCTGAAGACAAGAAACAGAGGGAACATGGGAAGCTGTCTGACAACCCGTCAATTTATGTGTCCATTCAGCTCAATTCTAACTATTTCAACTGACAGCAACTCTGAGGGTCTTGAGAAGATAATTTCCCACTATCTTCTAGCTCAGGGGTGCCCAAACTTTTCGGGCTGTGGTTCAGCAGATTTTAAGCTGCCATTTTCTCTGCTTAAACCAGGGCTTCCCAAACTACACCCCACAGGCCAGATCTGGCCCCCAACACCAATTCATCTAGCCTGCGCCACCCTCATCGCTCCCAGACGCAGAAGCAAAACATGCCCGTATGGACTCTTTCTTACCCTCCCCATGCTTCTGTTTCTGGGAGCGATAAGGGTGGTGCGGGCCAAATGAATTGGTGTCGGGAGCCAGATCTGGCCCGTGGGCCATAGTTTGGGCACCCATGTTCTAGCTGACTGTTTAAAAAATGGAGAAATCTCTTGCACAGCAAACACACTCTTGAAGGGAGGGGAAGCCTGCTAGGAATCCCTACACACTCCCTTACGTCATTCCAAATGTGTTTCAATTGCATTTTAATCTTTAGTAAAAGGTAAAGGTTTCCCTTGCTTGAAAACCAGTCGTATCTGACTCTAGGGTTCAGTGCTCATCTCTGTTTCAAAGCCGAAGTACCAGCTCTGTCTGCTTTTGCAAACGTTTCCATGATCATGTGGCAGGCATGACTAGACACCAGAGTACACGGAACGCTGTTACCTTCCCACCGAAGTGGTCCCTATTTATCTACTTGCAATTTCTTGCTTTCAAACTGCTAGGTTGGCAGGAGGATGTACTAATAATTATATGTACAATATTTTCAAACGAGTTGCTCTTTCAATGATAGCCTTGAATTTTGTCCCTCTGTAAACTCACACACCAGAACAAAACAAGGCAACTGGAGATGCACTCCCATCTATCCTCCCCAGTTCACACATCAATAACTGAATGTCCCCAAACATTAGCCTGCCTTGCTCACCAGTCAGACAATTTGCCGATGCTACTAACTCCAGCCCTCCCTTCACCAAGGACTCTTTCTTACCTTCTCCATGCCACAAAAATGCTATAAATCTCAGCATGTCCCTCAAGCCCTCTGCATGTACCAGAAAGCTCCACAGAGAGGTGGGGTCTTATCTGGTGTGCACAGTTTAGCAAAGATAAGAAACATCTGAAGAAACTCCTCCTGTCTCTTACTTTCTTCAAACCATGGTACAACTTTCCGTTGCCTCTGACAAAACAGGTTTGGCAGGCTTTTGATGAAAGTAAAAATAAGTTAGTACAGAATTTGCAAAAGTGGCTCTATTTAAATTCATTTAACTTTGTAGACTAGGGATCCATTTCTTCTCAATATGCACCATTTTGTGCATAGGAACTGAGAAAAAATGAGGGGGAAATGAGTATTCATATAAGCATGTATGTAATGGGTAGCCCTACAAACGCTACTCTCTTTAATGAGAGTAGAGTTTGTAGGGCTACCCATTTTTGTTGTTGTTCAGTCGCACAGTCGATTCCGACCCTTTGCGACCCCATGGACCATTTTCCTCCAGGTACCTCTGTTCTCCACCATCCTCCTCAGCCCGGCCAGCTCTGTGTCCATGGTGTCTACAATACCATCTAGCCATCTCATCTTTGGACGCCCCCTTCTTCTCTTGCTCTCTACCTTTCCCAGCATCAAAGCCTTCTCAAGTGAGTCCTCCCTTCTCATTTGATGTCCAAAGTACTTTAGCTACATCTTCACTATTTGTCCCTCCAATGAACAGTCAGGGTTGATTTCTTCCAGTATTGACCAATTTTTCTCTTTACTGTCCAAGGGACTCTCAGGACTCTCCTCCAACACCACATCTTAAAGGCATCTATTCTTCTGCGTTCAACTTTCCTAATGGTCCAGCTCTCACACCCATACATTACCACTGGGAATACCATTGTTTTGATTATGCGATTTTTTGTTTTCAAGGTGATGTCTCTGCTTTTCACTATATTCCCCAGGTTTCTCATAGCTTGTCTCCCCATAATCAGTTGTCTTTTTATTTCATGGCTACAGTCGCCATCTGCAGTGATCTTAGATTCCAGGAAAGTAAAATCTGTCACTGCTTCTACTTCTTCCCCATCTATTTTCCAGGGACTGATCGGACCTGTTGCCATTATCTTGGTTTTCTTAATATTAAGTCTCAAGCCAGCTTTTGCACTTTCCTCCTTCAATCCAATCAAGAGGTTCTTTAGGTCTTCCTCACTTTCTGCCATCAGGGTGGTATTGTCTGCATATCTGAAATTGTTGATGTTTCTCCCCGCAATTTTGATCCCATAGTGTGATTCCTCCATCCCTGCATTGCACATTATGTGCTCTGTGTATAGATTGAATAAGACACACATGCTTATATGAATACTCATTTTCCTCTCATAGGTTCTCAATATATCACCATGTTTTTCAACTGAACAAATATGAGTTTTAGCAGTCCTAGTGGTTTTCTCTAGTGGGTCATTTAACAAGCCATTTTGCATGTGTTGTTTATGTTTATGTTTATTCAATTTTATATCCCGCCCTACTCAATTAATTCTGGTGCAGAATTAATTTGTTCCTATTACATAACTCCATGTTTAGGGACAGATGGTACAACAGTTCAATGGCTAACAAACCATTTTAAAAGTACACAGAAAATAACTGCCCTTCTTTGGAAATTCATTCATCACTCAACATGGGTATCATCACCATAACTCTGACTCAGACTGCTGAAGAGCTGTTGATCATGTGCTCACTACCCTGAGAAAAGCTCACTGTGCAAAACAAAGCCACACTACAGATATACTTGAAAAATATTTATTTTGGTTTAAATTTCCAAGAACACCAAAGCCATTTATGCATTACAGTACATCAGGAATTATTATTTTTGGGTTGCAGCCAGAGGAAGCATATATCATAGAAACTGCCTCTCCCATGATACTAGCATTTACAGCAAAGAGTACATGTCTGAACAACATTCTGCAGGCTGCTTCTATAAGATTCAAATGAAAGCTCGTACCTGCTGACCTCTTCTTGGGTTATCTGAGTCTTTTATCACTCTAACTTGCACATAACCATACTTGAAGTGATAAAACTGTTCCATGATACTACCTCTTAAGGTTACAGATGGGAGATTACAAGACCAAATATTTCTCCCTCAATTAAAACATTTCCTCTATGAAGAAATCTTGGTGTTCTTGTACAGAGGCTTCTCCTTAATGTGCTATTTTTATATATGGAATATATTTTAGCCCATAGTAAAGTACTCATCCACGTCAACTCTTGTTTCCAGAGTGGATATGCAAATCAAGTTCATCTTTACTTTCTGAGGTCCAAACACAGCACAAAGTTTAGTCTGCAAAATGTTGAAGCACCTTCCAATTCTAAACATGAGCTGAGCATCTCATATAGTTGGTTTCTTAACTATGGGCATGATGGTGCTCTGTGCAGAATTTCAAGTGTCACATATAGGCAAATATGTAATAGTAGAGGAAAGGCTTTCCCTGTAGAAAGTTCCCTTCCTGGTAATCTCCACGGGGGTGTGTGTGTGAGGGTGTCTCAGAAAGGATGCTGAGCTTGTTTATCATGACAGCTGGGAGAATCTGATAATTACATGCACAAACTAATTCTGTTAAGTCCTCCCTGATTCCTCAGAAAGTGAACAGTACTGAGGGAGACGTTGGCAATTTATGGAGATCTTTGGCCCTCTATACTCAACAGCTCCAGTCAACATTGCCTGTGGTAAGAGATTGTGGCAGTTGCATTTGAAAAGTCCCTGAGCTGGACGGACCAATCATCCTATCCTACACAACATGACAGAGTCATAATGGATATTGCTGGACCAAATGCACTAATCAAGGGAACACGAAGTCCTCTTTTATTACGCAAGAAATAGTGAACTGGTCTTTTTCATTTGAGTCTCAATCAAACCCTGGACTACCAAAATGAAGCCACTTTCTTGACTTTGTCGTTGGCCAAACTTAAATCCTCATCAGTCCATCTTTCGGGCAATAATCACTAGACCAGTAAATGAGCCACATTCACACAGCATGCCGTTGTCCACCAGCAGCCTCCACTTAAGCATATTTGTCTTGCATTTAGAGACTCCAACCATCAGCCTATTCAGGGTCCTCCAAATGATGTAGAGGAGGTTGAGTTCCTCAGCGATATCCTCCTTTAATGTTATTTCTTGTCCAGTGAGCTCCTTCCTCCATCTTCTAATTTGGTTTTGCTCTTGCGTATCCTCAAGAAGTTTTGTTCCTGCCATAAAGTTCTTCCTGGATCTGAGCCAGTGGACTTGAGGCTCATGTCTGTTCAGAGGATGACGAGGGTCATTCTCTTGTTTAGTTCTCTCAGCATCCACTGCTACTTCTCTCCTTATCTTAGGTGGAGCGATACCAACAAGAGAGTAAACTGGTGAAGAGGGCAAAAAACTGACCCCGAATATCCTCAGTGTCACTGCTGCCAGTTATGCCAAAATAAAATAACATAAGCATCCAGCATTTCCTTAATAAGAGAAACACACGCCTATTAAATTGACATGGCATACACTTTATCATCATCATTGCCATCTTAGAACTACAGAGCTGGAAGAGACTCCATGGATCATGAAGTCCAGGCCATGTTAAGGAATCACAATGGAGAATGGAACTCCCAACCTGCGGCCCTACAGCCAGATACCTAAACCACTGAGCTATCCAGGTACATGAGCTGACTATTTGTAGCTTTTCTTCAACTTCATAGACTATATTATGGGTACCCAACGTGGCCTGGTGGACAGTGAGGGACTAGGACTCAGGACATCTGGATTTGAATCTCAGATCAGCCATGGAAACTCACTGGGGGAGTGGAACTGGTTTTCCACTGGGGGAGTGGAACTGGTTAAACCACTCCTGAAATATCTCACTTTCTCTGAAAGCCTTCTTAAGATCAATGTAAATCAGTTCTGACTTGATAACACAGAACAACAGATAAACTGTACCTCTTGGGTTGGAAGAATTTTTTTCTAGACTGAAATGAATGGTCTGTTTCATATAGCATTTCTTCTCAAACGATCTGATCATAACTTCACCCTGCTTTTAGCAGATTACCTAGATGATGTTTACTGACAGCTTGTTTCTTCCTGTTCTGAATACAGGAAATGCAGCAATCTTATAAGGGCAACAGCTTCTGCATTTATTATAACCCAAAGTGTCACAAAAATCTTATCTGTAACTCCCTGAGTGATCATGCTAAAACAAGAAGGAATTTATTTGACTGCTGACTTTCACTTGAGAACTTTCCAGAAAAGCAGACATTCCTTGTCTATAACAGTAGCAAAAACAGTCCAGGTCTCCTCCACATGGAACAGTTGCTCTCCAACAAGTACCTGAGTAATGGTTTCCTACTGCCGATCCTTCCAGACAAGGCAAGGCAAGGCTGGCTAAATACTTGACTTTTTCACACTTTTTAAACTTCACTGAATAGCATGGATTATTATTATTATTATTATTATTATTATTATTATTATTATTATTATTATTATTATTATTATTATTATTATTATTTTCTGTATAAGGGATTGGAATTCAGGTTGTAAAATCTTCTCAGGTTGAAATTTTAGCACTATCTGCCAATAACTTTTAAAAAAATAGATAAATAAATTTTGAGCAAAGAAAATTGTTTTGAAACTCTTCCTCCACATTTTAAACAATTTTTAATTATGTTCTCTTTTGATTTATTTCTTTATTCTATTTATTAAGTGTTTTTTTAATCAATGACAGCTAATTTCCAAAGGCAGCAAGGAAAAGAGAAAGACCAGATATGAGATTGACTGATTCCCTAAGGATGCCAAAGACGTGAGTTTACGAGAGCTGAGAAGGGAGTTGAGCACAGGACATTTTGGAGATCTCTCATTCATAGTCACCCTAAATCAGAGACAACTTGATAGCATGTGACAATTTCAATTTCCAGGGTGTTCACAATGGATTTTCTTTGTGTCACTGTTTGTGCTAATCTTATCTGACTGTCTGTCTAATATACTTCTATACTAAACAAACAAGCATCCAGAAGAGATTATTTTAAAAGTTTTTCTTCAAGCTTTTTTTAAAAATACTTATGGAAATTTATTATAGAAATCAAGGTGTTTTTTTTTAAAGAAAGGTGAGGTTTTAAAAGCAAGTGTGAATGGAAATCCTGATAATCTACTACTCAAGAAAATACAAATCTACTAGTGAAGGTAATTTCTAAAGATTTCTTCAAGCTTTTTGCAATAATAATAATAATAATAATAATAATAATAATAATAATAATAATAATAATAATAATAATAATAATAATAATAATAATAATAATTTTGTGTCAGAAATTATTCTGGGGGCTGGGGGCTGAAGCTGTGACGGTAGTCGCGGCTTTTCTGCCGAGGAGCCGAGAACGGGGACCAGCGTGACTGCGCAGAAGGCTTTGGAAGGCTGGAACTGGCAAATTGTTGCTTGATTTGAAAGCAGGCTGCATGTAAGTGCATGAGTGGAACTTTAAATTCTTAAAGCTGGCTGGGGTTCTTTACTAAATGAGCCCAGACTTTGAAATGGAAGCGGGTGGAAGTGGATGAGAGCACGTGGTGGTTTCGTTAATGGCGGCGGTCCTGGAAAACGAAAGTGACCAGCGAGACTGCAAGGGAAGTTTCGGAGCTGGCAAGAAGTTGTTTGGCACGAAAACAGCTGCATGTAAGTGCTTGAATGGAGTACTAAAGGTTAAACTCAGCTGGAGATCTTGTTCAATGAGCCCAGGCTTTGAAATGGAAATGGGTGGAAGTAGTTGAAAGCAAGTGATTGTTTTGTTAATGGAGGTGATTCTGGAAAATGAAAGTGATCGTGTTTGGGCTATGGTTTTTTTCCACACACCAGGAGATCGCGCCATGTTTTGACGACAACAAAGTGGATTAATTATTCATGTCTGAGCTTTAATATTGGAAGCTGACTAGGAGTTCCCCAGCTTAAACAGCTTGGAGAAAGTTTTTTGTTCCTCAGAAGAAGAAGGGGTTTTTTTTTTTACCCAAAAGTTAAGGCAGCCGCTGGAAAATGGCACTTTGATTGTCCGCTTCAAGAGAAGGATTAGGTGGTTTTTGTTTTCTGGTTCCTTCACCATGTGGATTACAAATACTTGTTTGTTTACTGTGGAATATATTGTTCCTCACCTCTTCTCCTTGCTGGTTGGACTTTGGGCTTTTTCCCCTTCTGGTCTCCCCCCCCCTCTTTTTCTTTTCCGGTGGCTTGGTTTTTTTAAAGGAGAAGCTTGGGCTGACTGTTCCCTTGAAGCCTTTTTACTGCAGTTGGAAGAAGACTGATTGGATTATTTGCTTTGGGGAAACGGACCTGCTGTGGATCAACATTTTTTGCTCTTCTTATTTCTCCTAAGTTGCCTGTTGGGAGAGTCGTTTCCTTCTGTTTTATCTCAGTGGATTACAGTAACTTTTTCATCTTCTGCTTGCATATAAATTTCCCTATTGGATCTGTGGAACCAGTGGCTGCAGTGCTACAAGTTTTATTTCAGTGACTAACTTCTACAACGAACTGCAGCATTGGGCTTTTTATACATCACACTATTATGGATAAAGGTACAAGAGGGAAAGCAAAGGAAGAAGAACCAGTTGTAAAGCCTAAGAAGGGAGGAAAAGCACCAATGGAGGAACCCGCTCAGTCATCATCCCCGCCCACAGTGTTATATGATCAGACTCAAATAATGGTGGAAATTGGCAAGCTGTTTCAAAAAATGGAGAAAAATGAAGATTCAAGGGTGAAAGATAGAAATGAAATGATGAAAAAACAGGATAAGATGATGTCATCAGTGGCAGATTTTGCAAAAAAAGGTGGACCTAAGTTTAAAGAAATTTGAGGGAAATATGAAATTGGTTCAAACAGAGGTAGATGCTATAAGGAAGTAAAAGGGACTCAGGAGGTGGTGCGGGAGAATAAGTTGAAATTGGAAGAACAAGAGCGAAGGATTGATGCTGTGGAAGATTTGATGAGAAAGCAGAACATTGTGATCCGTCAGGTGGTGGAACGCACACCGGATTTGTTAAGAGAGAGGGTGGTTCAGTGGTTAAACGGTCTGAATATGGGGAAAGAATTTGTTCAGGAGGATTTTGTAAGTGTATTTAGGGTGGGTCCAAGAAGAGGGAGAGTGGTTCAAAGAAATGTGCCGGTTAAATTTGCGAATTGGGCAGATAAGTTAAAAGTAATGGCTCATCTGAAATGAGTTGGTTCTGCTGCGTTGAAATTTGATGGTTCAGATGTGGAAGTTTATAATGATATTTCACTAAAAGAAAGAACATGGCGGTACAAGTTGAGGCCTGTTACTAAACTATTGATGAGTAAAAACATAAGGTATAATTGGAGATTTCCGCAACAATTGTGTTTTTTCTATGATAAGAGAATGCGAGTTATTGATGAAGGTACTAATCCATTGGAATATCTGAGTATGTTGGAATTGGTAAGAGCAGATTCGGAAGAATGGAAAAATCTTAAGAAGGAACTGATGGACTCTGGAGCTTTGGGGAGGGAATATGAGGGGGAGGAAGCCGGTGGGGCTACAGGTGGAACACCACAGCGGGGAGAGGAGGAGGAGGAGCCATCTTTGATCATGGTGGAGGAGGAGGTAGGTAAGGAGTAATGAGTATTAGATTGTAGTGACTTTAAAGAGCTAATAGAGGTAGAATAGGTAAAAGCGCGTAGCACCGACAGTAGGGCGCATCTTACATGTCCCCCCTCTCCCCTCTTTGGTTGACAGAGGCGGCTTTTTGCAGGAAGGTGGGGAGAGTGAAAGTGTGTGTTTTATGTAGTGGGTACGGTGGTAGGGTTGTTGGTGGCACGCCCGATGGAGAGTTTAAAATTGGAAGAAGAACTTGGTTATGGGAAGTATTAAAATAATATCATGGAATGTGAAAGGTACAGGTTCTGTTCTTAAGAGACGTAGATTGGAATTGGCGTTGAAAAAGGATAGACCAGATATATTGTTTTTACAGGAAACACATCAGAAGTCAAAAGATGCGAATAAGCTTTATTTGGGATGGATGCAACACTATGAGATGGCGTTCGGTACTTCGAAAGCAAGAGGGGTGGCAATTATGATTTCAAGAAAGTTGGGATTTGAAATTACAAAAAAGATTGCGGATCAAGAGGGTAGATATTTGTTGTTAAGAGGAAAATTGGAGGATGAGGAAATTATGTTGGTAAACATTTATGCTCCGAATGACCGCCAAGCAGAGTTTTTGGAAAAAATCCGGAAAATAGTGGAGTTGGAAAATGTTGCAAAAATTATTGTGGCTGGTGATTTTAATTTGATAGGGTCAGGATTAGATTGTACAAATATAGCTAGAAGTGGAATTGGTATGAAAGGGAAGGTGTTGGACAATTGGATGAAGGTTATGGGTTTGAAGGATTCATGGAGAGAGTATAAGGGCTCAGAAAGGGCATATTCTTTTTTTTCACACGTCCATGGGACCTACTCAAGAATAGATTATGTTTTTCTTTCAGAAAATTTAATTGGGGATATAGAAGGTGTAGAAATGGGGATTATTAAGGAATCGGACAATGCTAAAGTATATTTGGAACTAAAAGCACAAAAAAATATACGAAGAGTAAGAAATTGGAGGTACGATCCTAATTTGTTTAAAGATCAAAAAAGTAAAGAGGTAATTATGGAAAGTTGGAAGGAAAGCTGGCAGTGGAACGACAACAATGAGGTTAATTTTAATGTTGTATGGGATACCATGAAGTCAGTTTTTAGGGGGGAGAGTATAAAATTGGCAAGCTTCAAATATAAAAAATACAAAACAGAACAGACAGAAAAAGAAAGAGAAATAAAACAATTACAGGAGGAGCATGCAAAAAATAAGGACAAATTTTTTTTAACGAAATTACAAGGACTTAAGGCAGAAGTAATGGGTAAGGATATTGATAAAGTTAAACGGGATTTGATTTATCTAAATAGAGAATATTTTGAATTTAGTAATAAGAATTCAAAATTATTAGCAAGAGCAGCCAAGGTTAAAAGGGAAAAAAGAGAAATTGGTGTATTGGTTGATAAGCAAGGCTTAAGATGTAATAAGAATAGGGATAAATGTAAAATTGTCAGGGAATTTTATCAGGTACTATATGCAAAAAAGGAAGTAGATTTGGAAAAGCTTAAAAAGATATTGGAGAAACAGTTAGGGAGTGGGATAAAACAAGAGCATAGGGAGAAAATGGAAGAAAAGATATCTGATAAAGAGGTTAAGGAGGTAATAAGCAGATTGAAGATAGGGAAAGCCCCTGGGGACGATGGATTATCGACAGAGTTCTATAAAGAATTCAAGGAGGTGGTGGTCCCGAAATTGGTGAAGTTATATAATTATATACTAGATGGAGGATCAATTCCGACTTCATGGTATAATACTACAATCGTTCTTCTGCCAAAACCTGGTAAGAATTTGGAAAGAGTGGATTCGTACAGACCAATTTCACTTATAAATCAAGATGCGAAAATCTTTACAGCAATATTGGCTAATCGTCTAAATAGTTTTATGGGGGAATATATAAATGTTGATCAAGTTGGGTTTTTAAAAGGACGACATATGGCGGATTTGACTAGAAGGGTATTAGATTTAATAGACAATGTAAATCAAACAAAAGAAAAGGTGGGACTATTATCATTGGATATCTTCAAGGCATTTGATTCATTGCAGTGGTCCTCAATCAAGGAAATAGTTAAAAAATATGGATTTGGGGATAAATTTAATAGGGTTATAGATTTACTATATCAAAAAGGAAATGCTAGGGTTAGAGTAAATGAGGAGTTTACGGATGTGGTAAAGTTAGAAGCTGGTACGAGGCAGGGCTGTCCATTATCTCCTATTCTGTTTCTTATGGCAATGGAGATCTTAGCTAAAAGTATAAGGGAGGATTTAAATATAGAAGGGATCATGGGTAATAAAGTGAGTATGTACGCAGATGATACATTGCTTATGGTAAAGCACCCGGAGTTGGTAATGGACAGGATTAAAGATCATTTACAGATATTTCAGGATATAACTGGGTTAAAGATAAACTGGGATAAATCAGAATTGATGTTGTGCAATTTGAAACCAAGTGAGATGGGTAGGACAGTGTTGACACTTAATATACAAATTAAAGATAAGTTGAAATACTTGGGGATAATTATTTCAAACAAATTAGAAGAACTTAAACGATTGAACTATGACAGCTTGAAAGTAGAATTTAAGAACAAAATACAAGAGCTTCAGAAGTCAAAGCTGTCATGATTCGGAAGGATTGCTATGTGTAAAATGATATTGTTGCCAAAGCTTAACTTTTTATTCGATACACTAGCGATCCATTTGAAAGAGAAAGAAATTAATGAGTTTCAAAAGATGTTCAATGGTTTTTGTAATGGAGGTAAAAAATCTAGGCTACAAAGAAGTTATGGTACTTGTCTAAAAAAAGGGGGGGTTTGGGATTGCCAAACTTGCTAGCATATTACCGGGCTTTTCAAGTTAAGAATGTTGTGAAGATTTTGGCAAGAGAAAAAACAATTTGGGAGCAATTGGAGATAAAAGAATATAGAAATATTGGAAATTTGATTTTTTTAGGAATAAAGGATAAGGTGAAAAGATCAAATAATACTATGATGAGAGGTTTCGTGGAGGTGTGGAAGAAGGTAAAAAAGGATATGGTCCCAAATCTCTCTCCAATTTTAGAACTGACTGATATGATGTATTTCCCAATAAAGTTAGATAAGGAAAAAATGGAAATATTGGATAAAAATGGGATGCTTTTATTGAAGGATTGGTTAAAAATATGTGAGTCTCTTGTTGAGCGGAAAAAAATATTTGAGATATTAAATTTGAATTGGTTTCAGAGGTTGAAGGTGGAAAATTGGAACAAAAAATATAAAAAAGAAGTAGGGCTAGATAGAATGCATACAGAATTTGAGGAGTTGGTATGGAGAATTAGAAAAGGGGAAAATAGTATAAAAGGTCTTGTAAGTAAGCTTTACAATATACTGAATAGAGGGCTAGATCCACAGGAGGATTTGAAACGGAAGTGGGAACAAAATTTGAATATAACAATTGGGGAGATGGAGTGGAAAAACAAATGGAAAAAGAGGATTATGAGAACAATGTCTGTAAGAATTAAAGAACATAATTTTAAAATGTTGTGGCAATGGTACTTGACGCCATTAAGACTTTACCAGATGGATAATAAAAGAGATAAGTTATGTTGGAGATGTAGACAATTTGATGGAACATACGAACATATGTGGTGGAGTTGTAAAAAAATAAGGGATTTTTGGGGGAGAATAGAAGCTGAGTTTGGTGAAATAATGGGTAGAAGTGTTAAGCTGGGGTCAAGTATCATTCTTTTAACGAATGTGGAAGGCTTGGGTTTAAATAAGGAGGAAAAAGAATTACTGGAAATTGTACTGACAACGGGTAGACAATGTATAGCCAGGAATTGGAAAAATGATATAGATATACAGATTGGAGAGTGGTATAAAGAAATGTGGAGTTTAGCACTGAATGATAAATTGACATGGGAGATTAAAGTGAAAAGAGATCACTTAAAAGAGAACAGATTTTGGAACATATGGAAACCATTTGTGGATCATTCCTGTATGGCAAATGATAGTTCAGGACCAGTACCATTTCAAAGAAGTTTTTGGAGATGAGTAGAAAATAAACTCTCCGGGCATTGTATATATTCACAGGGTGTTTATTATTTAGTTAAAGATTAGTGTTAGCACAGAAAGGTATTATTATCTTGGTTTTTAAAACAACGGTTTTTCTTTTTTTAGGTGGTTATATACTGATTAATGAGTTTAGATATGTAATGGCTAACATTCAATAATGTCTGTTAAGATGATATTTTGGATCTGTATGTGTATTGTATTGTTAGTTATTGTTTTCTTTTTTCTTTTTTGTATGTCTTTGAAAAATAATAATAATAATAAAAAAAGAAATTATTCTGGGTTGAAAGTATTTTTGCTGGGGAAACTCCGCCCAGAGGATGCCCAAATGAGGCTCCTTTCATGTATGTCCTCAAGATCTTTTTCACATCAAAGTGGTCCCAATTGATCTTCTTGCAACTTCTTGTTTTCTATCTGATATCTGCTAGGTTGGCGCTCACTCCGTCATGCAGTACCCTGGTCTCGACCTGCGACTTGCCAGCCTCCTGGCTAATAAAGTGAGCTTCTTAACCACTGAACCACTGCAGCCCCTGCTTTTGGCAATATTATTGACAGTTTCTTAAGGAGGCATGGATTTCTTAAAGGGAAGGAGGATTTAAAAAGTAAGTGTGGATAGAAATCTTGATTAGCTCCATGTTCCTTTGCTTCAGCAGTGCAAAAGGAAGTGGAATAAATGTTGTGTATGGAGATCTTAAATGCTAACAAATTTAATACAACATATGTTATCAACAGACTACGGGGATTCTCAGAGCGGAGTTTCTCCAGCAAAAATCCTTTCAATTCAGAGTAATCTCTGACACAAAATTATTATTAACATAGTTTCACTTTTTTAAAAAAGAGAGGAAAGGAGAGACTAAGGAGATATTACTTTTTGTGACAGTAAAATATATTTTGATAAGGAAAGGGAGAAAGATGTGGAATGTGGTTGAAATTTACTGTCATAAGGTTTACCTTGAGTTGAGTTAAATCAAACTCTGGCCCACTGGAGACAGTACTCCTGAGGAAGGATGGACCAATCTCTCAAAATTTCTATTCTAGCCTTTACTACTAAGTAAAGTGCAGGAGGCAGCTGAGTACACTGTATATTTGCCAGCCTATGGCTATTACTTGTGGGAAAGCAGTTATATTCTGAAGAATCTCCTCCCAGGACTAATTTTCAGAGTTGTCTCTAAACATGAAGGCATACCTGTCAAGTATCCCGTAATGGCCAGGATTTCCTGTTTTTCAGCACTTGTTCCTCCCCTTTCCCGCCGCTGTCCTGTATTTGAGCGGCGGGGAAAGGGGTTACTGCACATGCGCACCCATGGTGTATGCGCAAATGGGTTACTGCCCACACATGCGCAGTAATTTCCTGTATTTTGCAGAGCCGTGCTTAACGGGTATGCATGAAGGCAAAATTTAGCAAATTTTATACATTAGATAAGAAGAAATCTAGCAGCAGAGACTGAACTCTTAGCCTGTTATTTCAAACAACAAACATACTCAACAGGCTGCTGGATAAAGCAAAGCAAGAGCTTAAAAATTATTTTTGGACTATAATTCCCATCCAGCATGATAGCCAAGCTATCGGTAATTAAGAGATTCTGGCAGATGCAGCTAAAAGTATAACTTCTCAAGTTCTGGAAAGGAGCAAAACACAGAGTACAATTTCAGTGCATTCTCAACTAGCATGATCTATAAATATACATATGCCTGGATTTTCACAATAAAATTAATAGAAGATTGATTTTTCTAGTTAAATAATTATTTAATGTTTTTTCTAGACCAAACACTAGGACACTGCAAAATGTGTTTGCTTATCTATCTTTGGAAGTGGGAAAGACACACCAGTTACCCATCCATTCATTCTCTCTCTCTCTCTTTTAATCTGGTGTGTAAAGCCAGGTGAGTTATTTCTTGATTCACAGAAAGGATATACAGTATCCCTCAAGTAACGTGTTCTGGGGTGAATCAGTTTCATTTCACTTAATTTGCATGTTGACTGGAATGCCTCAAGATTTTACACACCACCCTACAGAATATATGTACAGACACGTATTCCTTATGCAATAATCACTCACTGCAAACAGCCATCAACATCCACTTAGAAACACTGTGTTGATGCAAGCTTGTATCAAATAAAATCCAACACATTTTATTTTCTCAAGATATAACCAGTAAAAGAAAGAATACAACTAAGTTAGTTGCTAGATACTGTATGAGAATTTGCAGCTTGCAGAGAATAAGAACGCTTCCAGCTTACTTTGCTGTGTACATATCAGTTCTCTCCCCAACAATCTCCAAATACCTGTACTATCTTGACTGCACATGAATTTACTCATCTCATAGAAAGAGAAGAAAGGATTTTATGTGGTCTCTAAGAAAAACTGTTAAGTTTTAAATGTTGGCAACGTCTTTCTCTGCTTCTCGTTAATGTTGTAGGTTTAGAAATGCAGGACACATCTGTGGATAATATAATAGGGATTGTTTAGGTAGCCCCTAGGTCCATGATGGCTAACCTAGGCACTCCAGGCGTTTCTGAACTTCAATTCCCAGAAGCCCTGATCAGCAGGAGTGCTGACTTGGGATACTGGGAATTGAAGTCCAAGAGCACCTGGAGTGCCAAGGTTAGCCATCACAGGGCTAGGCCTTTTACTCTGTGAAGAACATGCTAATGTATAGTAAATATGGTGCTATGTGTAAAAGTTTTAGGGTATCACCAGCTGGATGGGAGAACATTCAATGAGAGATTTGGAGGAGCATAATTCAGCTCCCAAGCCACATAGGTGCACCAAAATGGAGCAGACTCTTCTGCTGACTCTCCCCTCAACTTCATGGCGAAGTATGAATGTAAGGTGTCTTGAGTTATGCCCCCCCCCCAAAAAAAAAAAAGAAAAAAAGAAAAGAAAACCACTCACTGAATTTGTCCCAAACAAGCTGGTGGTGGCCTTAGACTTTTGCTATTCTAGAATTCCAGGACAGGTGAAGCATATCTTCATCTACTAAAATATGATCCAGAGGGCTGCTAAATTGTTTACTGCATCTATATTTTAATGTAACATAAACTCACAGGGTTAATATTTAAACACCTCATGTCTGCACTTTGGGTAAAGCCTATGCAAGAGAGAAGAACTAGGCTAATTTTCTTGACTGCTGCTCAGTCTGCCAGTTCATCACGAACGCTGGGAGCACTAACTTGTTTGCACGCCTTCTCTTCTGCTGCAACAAATTCTATCAGACACTGTCTCTTTCCTTAAAAAAAATATGATCACAATGAGAGTTGGAAAGTGGATGTGGGGGGATGTCACAACAAGGCCACGTCTGCTCAAAACTATGCCTTTGGGCTGAGGTTTTTTTTTTTGTCACAGGAAAGATACAAAGCAAGCATCTTATCCTCAATAAGTTGAAAAATAACTACAGCAAGCTAGACCCCAGAGTGGACTGCTGGCATGAGCCACAGTTGTCATTCGATGCACACCTTTATGTTCATGATGATAACTAAAACCTGTAAATCACTTGAGGGCTGCAGTTAAGCCTAGGACCTGCACATAAAAATAGCAATTTTAGATTATTATTTTTTATAACGCTTGTTCATTCCACCCTCAGATTTTAAGCACTATAAACTGAGTTACTGTATATCTATTTCAACTACTTGATTGGCTTGTTTCTTCAAACAGGGGTTCCCGGCCCGCAGGACCATTTTATCCGGCCCATCGCTGCCGCACCTGGAAGTGGAAGAGGATGTGTTTACGCATGCACGGGTGTGTCTTACGCCAGCTGTAAAACATGCCCCGTGTGTGTAAACATGCCAACGATTGTTGTAAGCGCAGAAGTGAACACATTTACAACAGCCATAGATGTGCCCACTTCTGCTTCTGGGGGCATGGTCCGGCCTGCTCAGCTGTCCGGGGACGTGGTCAGAACTTCAGACCTATGGCAGAAAAAAGTTGGGGACCTCTGCTTCAAAAAATAGGCTTGAGAACAACAATACACAAATTGGACTTACAGATATGAGACTGCAAATGAAGCAACAGGAACTCAATTGATCACCACCACCACCACCACCTATTTCTTTAATACAATATGTCATTGTTATTGCGACTAGTCACCAGAAAAGAAAGGGGGAATCGTGGTAACTGCTTGCCCAAAAATTAGATCCAGGCTGTGAATTTCAGTGCACAGCACTGTAAATAATGTAAATAATTCAGCAACATGTACTTTTATAAACATGGAAACAATGAAGAACAGGGCCTGCTAATGGATACTGCACTGTGTGCTGAAAACCCATTCCTGCTTTTAGCTATGTTTGCTTTACATGCTTTTAAACATAATGAACATAATGTCCTGTATTTAAAATCCCCTCCTAGATAGGGCAATTGTGTGGATTATAGAGGAGCTGTCAAAATTTTATAAAAAAAAGTTTCATCCCTTGTTAGTGAAAAAGAGCAACAGATAGCTGAACATTCACTACCACTTTTAAGTAGTGGTTTTTTTATGTTATCATATCACATGTAGAATTTTTTATTTGACACATCCTGGACCCTGGTGAGCAACTGCCAGTAAGGGAGAAACATGAGTGACTAAAATGCATAGTATGAAACTATCACAACATACATCAGGTGATGTTACACATAGAGACAGAAAAGAAGGATTTCACATGAGCTTTCCATTTTATGAAGCATCCTTTCAGCAGCCATCACAAATTGTTCTACTTTGAATTAGACAAACTTTTAATCAGGCCTGACTTGAACTCCAAGCTGTCAAGGCCGCTTGTACTACATCAATCTTCAGCTGATGAATCATAAATCTACCACTGTGATAATTAATAATAACTACGTGCAGTCAAGTTGATTCTAACTTATGGTGACCCTTTTGCAGGGTTTGCTAGGCAGAGAATACACAGAAGCGGTTTACCATTCCCTTTTTCTAGGGTACTCTGGGACTATGCAGCTTGCCCATGGCTCACAGGCTAGCTCTTTTCCCTGGAGGCAAAGTGGGGAATTGAACTATTGTACTAACCTCTGGCTCCACAACCAGATACCTAAACCACTGAGTTATCCAACTAGCTACCACTGCGCATGTGATCTGTGTGTCTGAACAGTTACACAAATGTCAAATTCTGATGCTATACACATCCCTCCCCCACTTTCAATGATCCCAGATTTTTTGAGGTGCAGGAAGCTGGAGCACTCCACTCACGTTAAATTGTCTATGCTTACCAAATAATTTTGGCCCAGAAAGCACTTAAAAGAAAGAAACTGGAAAAAAAGCTTCTTGTTTATGTACATAAAGCACATAATTATTTAATTATTTTCTCAACCCTTCAGTTCTGTTACTATATTAGAACTGGATTTCATTGATCTCTTGTGCATTATTTCACAAGGAAGCCTGTTTGAATGTCCTATCTTTAATGAACAAAGTGGTAAACAAGGTTTTTCTGTCAGTACAATTCTGAAACATGTGACATTACACTGACAGTAGAACCCAGTTTGAATTATATATACCATGAGATCTGGAGCCATGACATCATCACCAAGTGGACCCTGAATCAATTTCAGCAATTGCTGCCATGCGCACAACTCTGAGAAGGAGAGGCAAGGAAGTAGGGATATCATATAACACAACCTCTGCCATAAATATGAATGAAATACTTACTAAGACAGCATATGATGTCCTTAACCTACAGTAACAAAGGCAGCAAGTGGCAGGCATGAGAAGCAACTATAACTGATAGAGCTATTGCTGTTACTGCGGTAACAGTTATTTATAGTGCACACTGTAAAGTTGTTGTTATATGCCAACAAAGTTAGAACTCACTTATAATGACCCTAGTAGGGCTTTTCAGGGTGAGTTATTCATTCATTAATAAGATTATGTTAAACACATCTTCTCCAAAGATTCTAGCATTTGTATTTAACTGAGGTAATTCAACTTGGAACTCTGCTATGGATTTCTATCCCAAATAAATGCAGTGTCAACTTCTGTGGGAAATGCCTGAAAAAGCCGGCCAGCTCAAGTCACCTCTACCTAGTAAATATCAATATGTATGATACTTTGCCTGCCTTAGGCCAAGCAACAATCTCAAAAATCATGGATGTCTTTATTTTCCTAAATCTTTTCTAAGTATGGAAACAAGATGAAATTCATTCAATAACCAGTGTGGACTCAAACTACTTTTTTTTACTTTTACTTTCTCTAGGGAGACATTTTTGTTAGGTGGCTGTTAGGGACAGCAAAAAAATAAAGTTCATTCATTTTAAAGTAAACTCATATACAGTATATTAGGCATCATAAGAAGAAATGTAAAAAGAATTCTAAGAGACTGTGGTGGCTCAAATGGTTAAGATGTTGAACGTGCTGACTGGAAGGTCAGAGTTTGATTTCTGGGTACTGCATGACGGAGTGAGCTCCCATCTCTGTCCCAGCTCCTGCCAACCTAGCAGTTCGAAAACAGGAAATTACAAATAGATAAATAGGAACCACTTCGGTAGGAAGGTAAACAGCGTTCCGTGCACTCTGGTGTTGAGGCATGCCTGCCACATGTCTATGAAAATGTCTGCAGATACAGACAGCACTGGCTCTTTGTCTATAAACAGGGATGAGCACTGAACCCTAGAGTTGGATATGTCTTGCTTTCGAACAAGGTGACCTTCACCTTTACCCAGTGGTGGGCTTCAAAAAAATTACTACCACACTGTGGGTGTGGTATGGTGGGCGTGGCCAGGGGAAAAGTCCTGTGTTGCACCCGAATTAGGACTACTTTATTCAAAACTTGGATGGGCAGGGCCAGCCAGAATTTCTGCTGCCGGTTCTGGCGAACTGGTGCGAACCTGCTGATGCCCACCACTGCCTTTACCTAAAAAGAATTTTGGCAAAGGTGATCCAAAAAGCAAACAAACCAGAATTCACATAGTTAATCCTACCAATGGAAGACAGAAATCCAACCAACATTCATGTTCCAGGCTTAAATCCAAATCACTAATTATTTCAGAAATTCTTAAATGGAAGTAAATTATCCCACATAATTTACTATGAGCTGTATATTTATTTTTTCCACACTTTCTCTGAAGCATCTGGTACAATTGCCATCCTTTTAGAAAAAAGACTTTCTGGGTAAATAGGACAATTCAATCTTGTCTGACTGCTTCCTACTGTCAAGACAAATGGAATGGAACAAAATGTCTGCTTTGGCAGAAACATACAGAAGATTTTCGTCTTTTATCTCACCTATAGACATGACTCAGTCAAAGCTTCTATATATAAAAGTGGCAGTAGATAAGACAGATTATGAAATGAAACTAAAACTCCCCTTTCTGGCCCTTCCTTAGTCCAAATGAAACATTAGAAAAATTGAAAGAATGTTGAATGAGGAACTTTAATGGCATCAAACCACCTGCTGTGAGAAATGCCTGTGACATTCAATGTTCACATTGTTTGCTAAGCAATTAGAAACTACCTGTTTGAT
Organism: Bradypodion ventrale; assembly: GCA_035047345.1. Classification (NCBI taxonomy): domain Eukaryota; kingdom Metazoa; phylum Chordata; class Lepidosauria; order Squamata; family Chamaeleonidae; genus Bradypodion; species Bradypodion ventrale. The sequence goes on from JAWDJE010000004.1 coordinate 62,759,349, forward strand.
TCTGACAATTACAGTTTTTGCAAAAGAAATGTACAAAGGTCACAAACACCCACCAGAACATATTTCTCCATCGGTTCTAGAAACAGAGGACTGAGTTATGACATCACTTCCTTTTATTGAGCAAAAAACAGGCATAGGTGCAAATATCTATGCAAGGACATTTACCAAGATTAAGACACTGAAGGCTTTAGCCCCCCCACCCCCTGTGAGAGAACAGACTTCCCCCTTTCCCCTCTCTTTTAACTGATGGTTTAACTAAGTGATTGTTGACCCAAAATTGGGTAGAAATAATCCTTTCTGTAGGAGTGACTTCTCCATCACTGCTCTAGGGGGGTCTCAAATTCAATCATGCTTCATTGCCTTGGTGACCGTAGAAGAGTGAGGAAGGTGAGAGAGTAACATTTGAAAGTGGAAATGGTTGCTGCTGACAGAAAAGCCTATTCAGTCCCTTCTGGAGTAGCAAACAAACATGGGAATGTTTACTTCAGTATTTGAAGGTGAGAGTGCATAATGATCAAGAAAAAGTGGAACTGAAAAAGGAAACGTATACCCTTGAAGCTAAGGGACACTATTTCATGCAAGCACTTTTCTTCTTTCCCTCTTTCTATATGGCTACATAACCACTGTTGAGGTGAAACTACCTTACCCACCCACCCAACTCTCTCTCTCTGAGAGATCACTTCCAAAAAGTCATTGTCAGGAGACATAAGCTGATAACACCACAGATAACTGCAAATAGCACCAAGTCACACCATCCTTTTTATAACCATAATTTGGATTAGCATTAGACAATATATAGTACATGAGTAGGGCATCCCATTCACTGAGATTGCATGGCCAAATTTTGATATCACAGAGATGGCTCTTTGTGATGTTCACTGGAAATGGGAAGGCAGGGGTTGGGAGTGAAGTTAGAAGTGCTTCTGGACCAACTGAGTGCACAAAAAGGCATGAAGAGAACCTAGGTCAGTAATAGGCAACCATGGCACTCCAGGTGTTCTTGGACTTCAATTACCAGACATCTAAGTCAGCACTCCTGCTGATCAGGGCTTCTGGGAGTTGAAGTTCGAGAACTTGTATTTTATATATGTTGTTAGCCGCCCTGAGTGATGTTTTTCATCAGGAGGGCGGGATACAAATTCATAAATAAATAAAATAAAACATCTGGAGTGTCAAGGTTCGCCATCACTGATCTTGGTAAATTGGCAATGAATCCAAAGAAAGCCCAGGTAACTGGCTGTGTGTCTATGGCATTTCCTGGTAGATATATATGTAGCAAAATCATCGAACACAGAGGTTACCAATCTTTGGTTTTCGGGCTTCAATTCCCCGAAGTCTAAGTCAATTCCCAAAATCACTGATCAGCTAAAGTCCAAAAACCAAATTTAGTAGCTATAAAAGTTGTCATTATTCCTACTATGACTCCTATATCATGGTGCCCTTTCAAAAGCACAGCTGATGTACAGTAGGTATTTCCACAGATCTTATACTGCTGCTAGGGCTTGGAGAATGCTCCGCTCTTTTGTGTTTAGCCCATGATAAATATTTATCTATCTACATCAGGAGTTCTCAAACTTTTAAAGCTGGGGGCCGGATCATGCTCCCTCACACAGCTTCGGGGGCCGGACAGTCATATTGCCCTTCCTCCACTACATAGAACTTCCTGGTGTGGTGGAGGCAGTGATGGGCCATGTGAAATGGTGATGCAGGCCATAGGTTGAGAATCTATTATCTACATACAGATATAAGTATAATTATGAGCTTTTTAATTAACTAACATTTTATTATCTGAACAGAATTTTAAAGATAATTTTAATCTAATGAGCCATAGCAAAAGCAAATACAGTGATACCTCATACTTGGTTCCACAAGTTTGGACTTTATACGGATTTGGACTTTGTATGAGGCATGCAAATCCTAGCCATGATGCCTCATACAATGTCCAAATCCTTGCCGCGATGCCTCGTACAACATCATTTCCATAGAGATATTGTACTGTAACAGCACAGACTTCAAGGCAAAGTCAAGGAAACAGACAGGAAACTGACAGAACTTTAAGAAACCATTGTCTAAAGGCTAAATACATTACAAAAACATGTCAAACAACCCTGATTGTCCAAGAACCTGAAGAATGCTGCAAAAATCCCAGGAATGCTTCTAAAAACTCTGATGAAAAATTTCAAAAAAACCCAAAATCACACTCAAAACCACTCCTAAACACTCTTCGCCTCGTGCAAAACCCACAAGAGCAATGCACACATGTGTCCTGCCTTTTATACTGCCCAGGCACAATGCAACCTGGGGAAAACCCCAATGCCTCATACAAAGTCATAGCAACTTTGTATGAGGTAACTTTTTTCAAGGAATTAGGCGATGTTGTATGAATTCGATGTTGTATGAAGTGGACTTTGCATGAGGTATTACTGTACTGTACAAAAAATATAAAATTGTTAAAATGGGTATGCTGGCTAGTGTGTGGTGGAAGTTGTACTACAACCAGGTTATGGAAAGTTGGAAAGAAACACTGCTCTTAATGCAAGCTTTATACAGAGACCGAATTCTGTGTCTCACTAGGATCAACCAATGACCATACCTGTCAAGTATTCTGGATTGGCCGGGATTTCCTGTATTTCTCCGCTTGTTCCTCTCCTTTCCTGCCGCCGCCCCGTATTTGAACAGCAGAGAAAGGGGTTACTGCGCACGCGCGCCCATCACAAATGGGCTCTGTGCATGCACAGATGTGTTGTTGCATGCACAAAGGGGTTCTGCGCATGCATAGATGAGTTGTTGTGGTGCATGCGCACCCAGGCCGGAGCAGTTCCCATATTTCCAGGAGCCGCGCTTCACCGTTATGCCAATGACCCAGCTGTGGTGATATGCTTCTCTTTTTATGTCCGCTAAATACCTGAGCTTTGCAATGGGCTCATCTCTTAAAGTTTTGGGTATTTGTGACTATTCCAACCCAACGGCATCGATACTTATCATCATCATAAAACACTCCTCTGCACAGTAGCTGTTGATTCTTCTAGAATGTTCTGAGTACTTCTTCATCTAAGTGATCTTGCTCAGTGAACATGTACCAATAAATCCATTAATTTCACAACATCTTCCTTCTCTTTCAAGCAACTTGTGGAAATACTTAGATTACAAAATGGGCAGCAGGATTTAAATTGTTTCCTTATTTGCACATTTAAATCTTTGTGATTTTAAAATGAATCAATTCTGCTAAGCTTTCATTCATCTAAAAGCCAGTTTATACCTCTTTTAGTTACTACAAATGCATTGCATTCAAAAGTGACAAAAAGAGTAGCAACAAGGCTGGCAGACTTCATTAGATTTTGTTTTAAACTCATGATTCCAATGTAAAACTGGAGCAACAAACAAGCTTTTTTCTACCTACCGGCTTTTCACAGCTACCAAATAAGAATATACACAATAATGGAATATGCCCATCAGCTATGGAGATCATTATAATCAGACACATATGTAAGTCAGCCAATAGCCTTGGACGCATAATTAATTCCTTGGCACAAAACATGTTTTCCACATGAGGAGAAAATATTCCAGGGCAGTAACACACACACACATACAGAATGTTGTTCAATGCTATTTGTTCACATTAGTAACCACTCTCACTTAGAAACATTATATGCAAAGGATTGCTTCCCCGATCTACAGGATCTCAGCCAGATCAACTCTGACAGTCAGGGAAAAAGCAAACAGGTGTCAGATTCAAGCACTTGGCTGCATACAGAACAATCAGAGTAGCAAAGAGGGAAATGGCATGACGATAAGCCTTCAAACCACTGCAGCTGAGCAAACCACCCATCCATAGTAGCCACCAGGAAGAAATGTCTCTAGATTATTAAGAATTCTACCCATTTTGATAGCTTAACAGCTAGCACAGCCTAGGCACACAGATTCACAGGTGGAAGGGCAGGGTCGTGCTACCGAAGTTTAAGCTCGATGCAGCCTTTACCTTTGCAGTGCATTTGCTCTGGGCACTCCTAAAGAAGGTGGTCTTAGCTGTGAAAAAGCAGTCCTCCAAGTCATCATCCAAGCTACAGTAGCCACTACTCATGCTGTTGTCGACAGTCATCTAAGAAGGAATCCTGGATGGTCACAAGGAGAGCAAGCAAAGACCGCTGGGGAGCTAGAGAGACAGGTAACCTCCACCATCTGACTCACAACTCACTGCAGCAGCAAAAGCAGTGCCGTTTCTCCAATCCACTTCTTTCGATAATCAGCTTCAAATACTCCTCCAGCAGCAGCTCTTGCTATGCCGTGCAACAGTTTCTTCTGATAAGCAAATCAAGCGATGGTCCCTTTTAAAAAAAAGAGGGGTGTGTGTGTGTGTCAGGGGAGAGGTGTCTTGCTGAGGACAGCTTCTGGTCTCCTTCAGCCTGCAGCTCCTGGCTAACAGACACCAGAAGCAAAGAGGGGTGCCAGACTCCACCAAGGGGGAAATTCTCTTTGCCTCCCAGCTTGCAAATTCACTCGCTACTATCTGTGGCTTTGCTTCCCCGATCTGAAAGCCCGCAGAGAGGCTGCTTGCGAGACCAGCATCGCCTCCCCGCTTCCTGCTTGCTTTCTGTTGAATAGAGTTGAGCCACTTCCTCTTGCAAAATTTCTCACACAGGTTTTGCAGTGGGTTCTTGAAAAGGAAAAAAAAATAAGCCTGCATCTTAGCTGATTTTGATTGGCACAGCTGGGCGGGGGTGAGACAGAAGCAGAGTTACACCATCAGGGGAGGAGACAGACAGTTCCCAGCTTCCCAATGTCCTTAACAACATACTGTATACAAAAGGTATATGGTGATGAAAGAGGCTGATTATAATTATGTCTCTTTACCTAAAGCTTCACTGCATTGTCCTTTCAGGTGAAGATTCTGTGACAATTTTTATCCTTTCCTTATCTTCCTGGGAAACATTTCAAAGCCACCCTTATCTGCTATATTTAACTGCCAAGTGTCAGGCAGTGGTTAAGTAACCTGACCACCCAGAGGACTAGCGGCCTTGGATGGCAAAGTCCACAGGGAAGGGTGATGGTCCCCAAGTGGATGAAATCCCACTTGAATCTATCTTGATGGAGGGCAGCAGCTTCATCCATCCTGGTCTGGGGCTGAGGAGGAGTTTGCGTGTAAAAGGGCTCAGGACCAGAAAGTGACTCATGGAACTGGATCAGTGGTACAGGTGTCACGCTGAGGTATGGAAGGCATTGTATGGTTCCCAGGACAATCTTCATTGCTGATTGCCATGAGGATAGCCAATATTCAGAATTGGATATGGCACTTGAAGAAAAAGAAGGAAAAAAATCTTTGAATAAGGAAAGAGAAGAGTAACAGTAGGATGGTGTAGGAGTGGGAATGAAAGGCGCTCCAGATGTTGTCAGACTGCAGTCCCCATTATCCTGCAAGATAATGCTAGCCAAGGGTGATGGCAGTTGCAATTCAAACATCCCCCCTCCCTTAACCAGGAACTATGGGCTACCAGAAAAAATATATCAAGAAAGCTCTCCAGGAATAGTACTTCCAACTGAATTTTGAAAGAGAAATTGGGCCTCTGCGCAAAGATTCTAGACATGGATCTTCAGAAGCCTCAAGTGGTATTTGTCATTATAGCGCCTGAGCAACCCTATATGTCCCCCCAGGCCTAAAAAAACGAATCAGTTTGGTACATACTGTAAGGAGAGGCAGAGATGGATAAATTCTCCTAGCAACACTTCCAGGAACCAGTCTGTGTCTCTGTGTTCTGTAGCTAATTTTAGAACAGCCAAGATGATTTTTTTCCAGCATAACTGGCATAAGGAGATGGTGGTTTAAAGCATAACCAGAGTGATCACCATTCATCAAGTCAGCCTTTGAGATTTGTCATCTATTGATATTCTAGAGACACTTAGTTCTTTGAACCTATACTGAGGCAGTTATAGAGCACCATGCCATTGATAGCTGTATTTCTCACTTTAGTAAAAATGCAAATCCGGATAACTTTGTAAGGCAACTAAAAAATTCAAATCAACAGTGATTTTTTTCCAAGATTCAAGGTCTCCTCTCCAGATCACACATCATGGATAGTGCAGAAAAAATAATATTTTTCAAAAGTCAGGGCAGATGTTTGTGCCAGGCATGCATCTTAAAGGTGAGTTAGGAGAAGAGCAGAATGCAATGAGGTATAATTTTCAAACTACAGCCTTAGAGGCTATTGACTGGATTTCTCCTTCCAACTTCTTGGACAAAGGCCTGCCAAGAAAATCTTATGTTTATCCTTTCCCCAATGCCTTGGTTTGAGACTCAACATTCCTATTTGGCTAGGGGAAAGATGATACAGAAATGGAGCAAGCCCTCATGAGAAATAGGTTTGAGCACCAAGCAGAAGGTACCTGCTAGAAATAGCACACACAAAGTTAGGAATCTTGGTGGGTCAGACTGGGGTACACACCTGAATTAGAAAATTGTATCCCTGTGCTCATCACAACAAATATGCTAGTCATGTATGGTGTAAATTAAAACATGCCAAACAAAATGATGTAGCTCTTAATGAATTATGCAGGATTATTACTGGCTGCCTGAAACTTACCCCATGGAAAAAGTCTAGTAAATAAACAAAGGTGCTAGCAAATAACAAAAAAATAAGATAATACAGCACCAAACCCAACCACTTCATGGGCACCAATCCTCCAGACTATAGCTAAAATTGAGGAAGTTTTCTGCAAACAAGAACAACCTAGGTTAAACCTACAAAGACCAAAAACGTCTTGCTGAATAAATGTTAAAGAGTGTCATTGGGTGGACCATCTGGAAGTAACTTAATAGACTTTGAAGCAAAGTAGGAAGATTAAAGAATAATCAAGTAAAATGAGGCTACTTGGTTACAGGATAAATCTTCTGCAAATGTGGAGAAATTCATTCAATGCTGCATTTATGTCCATACATACCTCATCACTCGGACAAAAGAAGATGTAATAAATGGCTGAGGCAAAGCTATTGAAGTAGTCCACTTTTGATAAAAAACAGTCTAGTTATTTTAACATTTTATTTTGTTTTGAATGTCACCTATATTTCACACAGATCCATGATTTTAAATTGTGCAACACTCCTATATGAATAAAGAATGACTCACAGTGTCCTGCTTGTAGGCTTTCTCGGAGCTTGGAAGGGGTGGTGGCACGGTGCTTGTTTGGGGGAGAAGTAATTATGTTTGACTGGGAAATACTGCAAGTAATCACTGGGTAAAATAACTTTTCCAATCTCTGAGCTTTCTGGAAGTATTTGGTTCGGTCCTATGGGAAACAAAACACCCAAGAACATGAACCCAGATCTACATGGATTGTGTAGTACAGTCAGAGAGAGAGAGAGAGAGAGAGTGTAGACATCTGTCTACAAAACTGGGCTATATATGAAGCTAATATATGCTATGCTGGCAAAATATCAATGAAGTACATGTAAAGCACTTCTGCTTCTGTTTTTGACTTTTCAAAATGAGGAAGTTTGCTTTGCTTAAGAAAAAAAATAAACATTTCAAATGTTAAATAAATAAGTAGATTGTTAGCTAGGGGCATTACTCCTTTCTCTTTGTTACAAGCAAAGGTTTTCATTTTAAAATGATAATATGTTCATGTAACAGGAATGGCACCATCTGTCAAAGCTACTCATGCTTAATAATATTCTGTGATCTATTGGGATTCTCACATTCTTTGAGTTCTCCAGAATAAAATCAGCCAAAAATTTATCAGCTACAACACATTCACTTCCTCTCCCATATACAGTTTGCACATTACAAGTCCCAATCTAACAGTACAATTTTTTTAAAAAATCTATCTGCTAATATCACTCATGTAGGTCCAAACAAAAAGACAATTTTGTTTGTTTAAGCATAGCCCCTTGTGGTGCCTTTATATAGGTAAAAAGAGTGGAAAGAACACTTGCTAAATTCTTCACTATCACCTATTTAGGCTGCCTATGCCTTAAAACATACCTTAACAATGACTATTAAAGCCCACAAATTTTCTTATTTGCAAGAGGCAAGTTAAAGACTTCTTTCTCTGAATTAAGCTTTCTGTAATTTGCATAAAATGTTTCTAATGGTCTCTTTTCCATTCAGAAGGAAAGCATACAGTTCAAATGCATACACACACACACACACGCACCCAGAGCAAGCACAGAAGAAACATGCAAATAGCCAACCAAATGCTTCAAATTCTTAAATAAAGCAGCAGAATCATAATTATTGTTATAAAGGACACAGGTTCATGGTCCAAATAAAGCTCCAAACTCTGGCAATATGAGCATGAGTAACCAAAAGATTATGAAGATCAGACCCACATGTATGAACCATACACAAGAAGGAATCTCCTCTATGGTGATGTGCAATCAAGTAAGGCATGTGGATTGACCTTCCAGCACATGTAGCCAACAAATCAAAGATAGCACTCTGGAAATCCAAAACACACACACTCTCTCTCTCTGTCTCTGAAGAATGGGGGCAATTCTGCCACATTTTGAGGGATCCCCAGTATTGGGCATAGGGTGTGGGTGCAGCCTCCAAGTCCCAGAGACAGATGTGTGTAGCCCCCAGACCTCTAGAGATCACTCAGCCTTGAACTAAATGAACCAACATCAGAGTAGGTGACACAGTTTAAAGACCAAGATGAAAATGGTGATACAATACACAAGTTGCTTTTGAAATCTGCCTTTTATGTAAAATCAAGGGAACAGCCAACAAGTTTTGACAAGTGGGAGAAAGAAAGCGCTCTAACCACCCTACTCCATTCAGATATGTCTGTTTTATGAAGAGGTGTCTGCAAAGATGAATTTTCTTTTTCAGAATATTTCTCCATGTCTCCAACTCATCGACTTGAGGAGGAGAATGATCCCACTCGAAGCCTAAAGACGGTAACTGGGAGAGTGAAAGAAGCCAATATCCTTTCCTATTCTGAGTCTACCTAAGAAACAATTCAGATAGGTATGAAAAGAACAGAATCACCTCAATACCCATGATATGCCAAAAGTTTCCCTGCTTGCTTAAAGCTAGCATATTTCTGAAGATTCTAACTGTGTAGTCCTGCATGCAGTATTATCTTGATGAGAGTAGTTTCAATAAATAATCCCACATGTGCATGCCTTCAAGGTGCTGTCAGGACTACACCATGTGCTCTATGCAAATCTTGAACAAGCATTAAGTGGCAGTCTCCCAAATCCTACCACATGGTTGACTGCCCTCCCATGAACCTTAAAGAAAAGAAAAGATATGCATCTACCCATTGCTTCAATCAACTAGTGAGCGGTTAAAGAGCTTCAAGCCAACTAAATACATTAAGTATCTTGAGGTCACTTTACATGAATAAGGTCAGCCTATTCTTGGGTTGTCAACTATCAGCAACAAGGCTCTCCTAAGTATGGGTGACCTCTCTTCTCACTCCCTTCCCAGGAAAACTCACCAAGACAGTTCTGACTGTACTTGTTGAAACTGCTGAAAATGAGTTACAGTATATCTCAACAACTAATTTTGCTTTCTATCTAAAACACATTCTTTTTTCAATTTGGAAAATCCAGCAGTTACATAAGCATGTGTTTTTGAAACACCATGAGAAGATCCATATTTCATATATACGGTGGAACTCCGGATAATGACAGTACCGGATAACGCCAAATCCGCATAATGATGCGTTCGTTATGCACCACATGATGCTCCGCATAACAATGAAAAAAAAAACACGCCAATAAACGTTATGCGGGGCATTTGGTATCGATGCTCCAGATAATGACATTTTTGCTGTTTTTTCGTCATTATGCGGAGCATCTCCCATAGGGACCGCATAGTGTCAAAATCCAGGTAACAACATGACTTGTGGAACCAAGTTTTGTCGTTATCCGGAGTTCCACTGTATCTGAAGAGTAGCCTTGTCTATTTGTTATCAGCTCTCCCTGCTTTGGACTTTGATTCATAAAAGGTAATTTTGAATAATGTAACAGTTATTCTTTAAGGTGCTATTATGTTTATTTTTTTTGAGGGAGGCGGCTTTCCTGGCTTTTGTTTTTGTGTGGATTTGCGTTCACAGCTTTCCATGCAAGTAGGCTCTCCAGATTTTGTTTCAAATTCTTGTTCATTACTCTTCTTCAGATTCATCACTTTCTTAGGAGGAAGGCAAAAAATAAAAAAATAAAAGAGGTCAAGTAAGAGGGTTCTTCTCATTATCCATGCTTACAAAACACCCAGATAGGGCTAGAGACAGATACAGATTGGACAGATACTCCACAACATTAAGGAATTAAGGAGGTCTCTTTATCTTGGAGCATAGCTAAACTCTTATTCAAAAGTGTGGAAATTATTATCATTATTATTATTATTACTACTACTACTACTACTGCAGTGGCTTAAGCAGCTAAGACGCTGACTGGGAGGCAGAAGGCCAGCAGTTCGATTCCAGAGTACTGCAAGACAGAGTGAGCTCCTGTCTTTGTCCCAGCTCCTGCCAACCTAGCAGTTTGAAAGCAAGAAATTGCAACTAGATAAATAGGGACCACTTCGGTGGGAAGGTAAACAGTGTTCGGTGCGCTCCAGTGTCTAGTCATGCCTGCCACATGACCACGGAAATGTCTGCTGAAGCAGACAGCACTGGCTCTTCGGCTTTGAAACAGAGATGAACACTGAACCCTAGAGTCGAATACGACTGGCTTCCGAGCAAGGGAAACCTTTACCTTTACTTATTATTATTATTATTATTATTATTATTATTATTATTATTATTATTATTATTATTATTATTATTATTATTATTATTATTATTATTATTATTATTATTATTATTATTATAATAATATACTGCCTTCCTCACTCTGTGGGTGACCCAAAGCAGTTTACAGATATTTAAAGATACAATATGACAAAGAGCAAAGATCAATATAGCAGAACACAGTACAGAATACAATAGAAAACCATAACAGTAACAACTCGGTAGTACCCTGCACAACTCACTCCAGCCCCAAGCAAGTCCAAAAGAGAAGCAAAAGCGCTGCCACCTCAACAATTTTTAAAGTTCTGGCCTGGGGCGGAGCCCCAGGACGCCAGCAGGGGTGGTCAGGCTCGGAGTCCGACATCTGTTGCACAACAATGCAATACACATTCCAAAACAATACCTGTTTCAAAATAAAACCCCGAACAGAAATACATTACAGAATACATTACAACTCCGACTTTTTCAATGATATTGAACATTCCTCAGCAAGATGTGAATATAGCATTGTTGCAAAGATGGTGGGCTTGTCAGGGGTACTCTACTGCCCACTGGCAAAAAGCCTGTTGCCAAGTCCCAGTTGGAACAGGCCCATTTGAATCAATGGCATTTATGAAAGAACTGACAGCCAATCCCCATTGATTCAGTGGGCTTACTCAAGTGCAGTGATGGCCAACATTGGCACTCCAAGTGTTCCTAGACTTCAATTCCCAGAAGCCCGATCAGCAGGAGTGCTGATTTGGGCTTCTGGCAATTGAAGTCCAAGAGCACCAGGAGTGCCAAGGTTGGCCATCACTGATCTAATGCAATCTACTATGTTAAGCAACAGGAGTTTGGCTCTGATTGGGGTGGGGTAAGTGGGGACATCACAGAGGCTAGTGAAGAGGAATACATAGAGTACTGTTTTCATCACAGCTCTGTCTTAAATACCACAATTTAGCTGGATAGGGATATTGGAATTTCCCAGAATATTGCCCTCGGGTTGCTATGAAGTGTAATATCCATGGAAACTGTTAAAAATGCTATTCAGAAAACATCTGAATTCCTCACAATAAATACAACAGCTCTGTATTTGCTGCAATTGTTAAACTGATTGCATGGAAAGGTTCTTGTGGTTCCACCTATAATTCAATTTATCTAAATAATTTGGATTGAAACCAGGTTTCAACTAGAGTAGACACTATGTTGTGTTAAAAGATTGCCCAATACAAGAAGATTCAATCCTAAAGAACTACTGCAAAATCAATAGATGAAATATGTCCAAGGGCCTGTATTATAAGGATGAAGTGGTAGATTCAATTTTTAAAATGATAGTTTTATACTACCCATCTGTGAGGTTTACAAGAACAAAAAAATAAAGAGCTCCTGAAACACATATAATAAACCCATTACCCAAATGGCAGCAGTATGCAAAAAATAATAATAAACTAAAAATCTCTAACAGGAAGAAGGTGATGGCCCCAAAACTAATAACAGTCAAAATAAAGTGACCATGGGGAGGAAATCTTTAAAAGCTTCTCTACATACTTAAAAGTTTTTTGAATATATTCAAAGAGAGGGTGTGGCACAGCTCAGGAAAGTTCGGTTTCACTTACCAGTGATAACTTTCGTTTTTCGAGTATATAGTTTGTGAATACACACTCATGGGTTATGCGCCTGCGCAGAACAGCCGATCGGAGGCTTGAAAAGCTATTGGTCAAAAGTTTTGGCGGTAAGACCGCCCACCGTACCGCCCACCCTGAGGCGCCCGCGCGCCATTTTACCTCAGTTCCATACTTAAGCTAAGCACAGGATAAACCAACTGATCTCATCCGTGCAGCTCAAGAGGGGAGGCAGGGTGGGTAGTGTGTATTCACAAACTATATACTCGAAGAACGAAAGTTATCACTGGTAAGTGAAACCGAACTTTCTCCTTCGTATAGTTTGTGAATCCACACTCATGGGAGATTAGCAAGCTCACACTTACTTGGTCGGTGGGCAGTCGGATGAGATGATCCCACGATGAGCTGAAGATCCCCTAGGTGGACCCGTCAGGGGCGTTGAGTCCGGAGCCCTCTGGTGAGGACGACACGGCCAAGCCTGGCGTCCGCAGTGGCTCTGGTGTCCACCCTGTAATGCTGGACAAATGTGGAAGGTCTGGACCAGGTGGCAGCCTTACATATGTCCTCGAGCGGTGTGCCCTCCAGAAAGGCAGTGGATGTGGCAACCGCCCTGGTGGAATGCGCCCTGACATGCGGTGGAGGTGGCAGTGAGTCTGACTCGTAGGCCAGGTAGATGGTAGAGGTGATCCATTTGGAGAACCTTTGAGCAGAGATGGGTTCACCCTTGGACTTTCCCCCATAGGCCACAAAGAGGCGTTGCGACTTCCTGAACTCTCTAGTCCTGCTGGTGTAAAACAATAAAGCTCGTTTCACATCCAGCGTGTGCCAAGTCCTTTCTTGGGCGTTAGTGGGGTTCTGAAAGAAGGTTGGCAAGGAGATAGTTTGTGCCATGTGAAACTTGGAGACCACCTTGGGCAGGAAGGTGATGTCCGCTTGGAGGACGACGCGGTCGTTGAAGAACTGGAGAAAAGGTGCGTCTGCTCGCAGGGCAACCAGCTCACCAGCTCGTCGTGCAGACGTGATAGCCACTAGGAATGCCGCCTTCCATGTGAGGAGGCGAACATCGGCGGTAGCCATGGGCTCGAATGGGGTCCTGGTGAGCGCGTTGAGCACGGTAGACAGTGACCATTGAGCCGTAGGAGTTCTGACCGGGGGGAAAGCGTTCCGTAGTCCCTTGAGGAAGCGCTTCACCGTTTGGTCACGGAAAGCCCCAGCAGCGGGCGAGCCAGCCGGGGAGTGTGCCACCACTGCTGCGAGGTGCACTCGGATGGAGGTGATGCTAAGGCCAGACTCCGCCAAATGGAGGAGGTACGTTAAAACGTCCTGCAGTCCCGCCTGCGGGGGGGGGCATGTGCTGGGAAGCCAGGAAAGCACAAAAGCGCCTGTATTTGGAAGCGTAGGACCTCCTTGTGGAAGGGCGCCGTGCTAGCTCGAGGATCCTGGACAGTCTGGGGTTATCCTCCACGCGGTGAGGTGGAGGCTGGGCAGGTCCGAATGGTGCAGCTGGCCGTGCTCCATTTGGAGAAGCGTCGGTGACTCCGGCAGTGTGCGATACTGTGACGACATGCGCAACAGTAGCGGAAACCAGGGTTGGCGCGGCCATGCCGGAGCCACCAGGATTGCATTGGTTCTGTGTTGGTACATCCTGGTGAGTACTTTCTGGACCAGAGGAAACGGAGGGAAGGCATAGAGATAGTCCTGATCCCACCGTTTCATGAAGGCATCGCCTTCGGAGTTCAGTCCGATGCCTGCTCTGGAGCAGTACCTGCTGAGTTTCCTGTTGGACTCCGATGCAAAGAGGTCGATGCTCGGCGTCCCCCATGCCTCGCAAAGCGACCGGAACACCCCGTCGTCCAGCTCCCATTCGTGGGTCGTCGAGGTGAGACGGCTCAGGTGGTCTGCCAAAACATTCAGTGTGCCCTGAATGTGCACTCCAATTGGGAAAATGTGCCTCTCCAGGCACCATTCCCACAACTGCACTGCGAGGTACAGGAGGGTGGTGGACCGTGTTCCTCCCTGCTTGTTGAGGTACGCCACCGCCGTGGTATTGTCCGAGGCCACTTGAACCGCCTTGCCGGTGAGCAGCGTCTCGAAGGAACGCAGGGCCTTCCAGATGGCCAGCAGTTCCAAGTAGTTTATGTGGTGCACCGTTTCGTGTGGTGTCCAGGTGTCGTTGACCGTGAGAGTCCCGCAAGCAGCGCCCCAGCCGAGGTTGCTCGCGTCGGTCAGTATCTGCAACGAGGGTTGCGGGGGGTAGAAACTCTTTCCCGTGGCCACGTTGAGTGGTGTAGACCACCACAGCAGTTGGTCCCTCAGTTCTGGAGATGGGGTCAACCGTTTGGACTGGCTCTCCCGAAGTGCGTCGAACTCGTGAAGGAGCCACGATTGCAGGGACCTGAATTTCAACTTGGCATGGGGAATCACTGCCGTCGTTGAGGCCATCAGGCCTAGAAGTCTCTGAGCCTTCTTCGCCCGGATGCACGGTTTGGTGCGTAGTTCGCTCACCCCCTGCGCAATGTCCTGTAAGCGTTTCTGGGGGGCGTAGGCTCTCGTAGCAAGCGAGTCGAGTACCGCTCCGATGTACTCGACGCGTTGAGTGGGAGTCAACTTCGATTTGGTGAAGTTGATCCTGAGGCCGAGACTCTCCATGAGGTGGACCGTGTATTGTGTGTCCCGAATGGCTGACGATTTGGTGGGGGAGACGATCAACCAATCGTCGATGTACGGGAAGACCCTGATGCTCCGTTGACGGAGGAATGCAGCCACCGGAGCCATGCATTTGGTGAAGACCCGCGGTGCCGTGGCCAGACCGAACGGTAAGCACCGGTACTGGTACACGGAATTGTCGATACGGAAGCGGAGAAATCGTCTGTGTTCCTCGAGGATGGAGACGTGGAAGTAGGCATCCTTGAGGTCTATGACTGTGAACCAGTCCCCTTTGTTGATGAGGGGGAGGACGGTCTGCAAGGTCACCATCCGGAACTTCCTGGTGTGGATGCATTTGTTCAGGCGGCGCAGATCCAGGATAGGGCGAAGGCCTCCGTCCTTCTTCTGGACCACGAAGTACCTCGAGTAGAAGCCGTTGTCCCAGTCGGACGGTGTTACCCGCTCGATGGCTCCCTTGGAGAGAAGGGTTGATATTTCTTCCTCCAAATGGGGGGACGAGGTGGTGAGACGATGTCTTCCTACCCGAGGCACCCGCACGAACTCGATGGCGTAGCCAGAGGACAAGATCTTTAAGACCCACTGGTCGTCCGTGATGCCCGACCATACCTGGAGGAAGTTCCGGAGGGGGAGGTACGGGATGTGGAGCGAGAGAGACTCGGCCGTCGCAGCTTCAAACGCGGGGCTTGGGCCTCGCGCCCGAACGTTTGTCCTGTCCATAGGGTCGGTAACGGGGTTTGTGCTGCCGCCGTTGTTTGTAGGAGCTGGATCTAGGCTGCTCCGTCGGTCCCTGCTGCTGCGGATTGCCCTGGAACCGCCGTGTGAAGGGCTGGAACCTCGGCCTGGCGGAAGTAGCCGGCGTGGTGAGCCCCAGGAACTTCGCCGTGGAATTGGTCTGGCGCATCTCATTCAGGACTTTGTCGGTGTCCTGACCGAAGAGGCCCTGCCCGTCGAAGGGAAACTCCTCGATGAGCTTTTTCATAGCGTCATCGAGGGAGGTGTCCCTGAGCCAAGCATGGCGACGGAGGTAGATTGCGGAGGCCATGTCTTTTGCCGCATAATCGTTGATATGCCGGGCAGTGCGCATCAGTTGCTCGGCGACGAAGTCCCCCTCGGTGGCCAATGCGTCAATCCGCTTTTGGGCATCCGCGGGTAGTTTCGCCGTCTCAACCTTCACCTGCTCCCAGAGGTGAGATTGATACAGGCCCATGGCGGCCGAGTAGTTGGCGGCACGGAAGAATAGGGAGCCGGTGGCGTAGAACTTACGCCCCACCGCGTCCAGTTTCTTTCCCTCCGGCGTCGATGGGACCGGAAACCCGCTGGTGGCCGTCCTATGCTGGAAGGCCTTGACCACCAGGGAATTCGGCAGGGGGTGAGCCTGCAAGAACTCGACGTTCTCGTCCAGGACCCGGTACATGCTGTCGAGCCTGGACGAAACGGAGTGGGCCGCCAAAGGTTTCTTCCACGTCGCCCTCGCCGAAGTCATCATGGAGGGGAGCATGGTTATGTGGACTGGCCGCACAGCACGTCTGTCGAGCTTCGCGGTCATCTGATCCTCACCCTCCAACGGCGGTTGATCGACCTTGAGGTTGAGTGCGGTGCCCAGCCTTGTGAGCATGGCGGTCAGAGAGCGTTGGTCCTCACCACGCGGTGGGTCCACTGAGCCGATAGCCTGCTCCGGCGTGCGCTCGGCGTCGACGTCTCCCTCGTCCTCCTCCGACGACGCGCTGGACTCATCGGAGGACGAGGGGGGCAGTCTTTCATCCACGTCGGGACCGCGCCAGTACGGCCTGGGCGGGCCGGCGGGATGGGATTCCACCGCTTCGACGTCCGGACCACACCATGACGGGTTGGGTGGGCCGGCGGAGCGGGCACTCGACCCACGAGAGGTCGGTGGGGCCACGGCAGGGCCGGGATGCCCGGGGCTTGCGGTGGTCGGAACCGGAACCGCAGAGGCCGCAGGCATCGGGGCTTGGAGCTTGGCCGCAAATGACGCCATGACCTGGAACATCTCTCGGACGAGGGCCATCTGAGATCCGTCCGAGTCCGCTGGAGGCAGAGCCCCGGTAGCCGGCGGGTTGGTGGTCCACGAAACGGTGGGTGTCGAAACGGTGGCCGGCGTCGGTGTCGGCGAAACGGTCGTCGGAACGGTGACGACCGCGTCGTCCGTCGGCGTTCTGGGCCTTGGAGAGACGGAGGCCTGCCTCGGCGAGCGGTTTCTTCCCCGAGGAGGAGAGGGGAGCACCTGAAGTGGGCGAGCTGGAGCCCCAGCCCTGCGTCCTTTATCAGGTGACCTGGAAGACGACCGTCCTCCCCAGATGGAGGATCCCGGAGAAGGACATCGGGCAGTCGAGAACGGCGGCGAAGGCCCGGGAGAGGCGGGTGTGCGCGGGGTGGGAGGAAGCGACCGTATCTTCTCCGACCCATGCTTGCGCTTCTTCTCGCCGTTCCTGTCCTTCTTTTTCTTCTTCCTAATCGGAAGCACGGAGGAAGAAGCCGGCGGCGGCTGGGCGGCAGTGGCGGATGTGGAGGCGGGAGCGGCGGGAGCCAGAGCGAGCTCCATCATATGCGCCTTGAGGCGATTGCTTCGGTTCTGCACCGCGAGGCGCGTAAACTTTTTGCAATGCGGGCAAGACTGGCTCTGGTGTGACTCTCCCAAGCAGAACAGGCACAGGCTGTGTCCGTCGGAAGCTGGGAACTTCTTAAGGCAAGCCCTGCACTGTTTAAACGCTGCAGCCATGAACCGCGGAAAAATTCTTCCAGTGGAAGTTTCTGGAGGCGAGTACCCCGAAGGGCGGACCAGCCGCCACCCCCTTGAGGGGGGAGACGGTGATCGATGCGAAGAAAAATTGGCTACTGAATCCACTCGAAAGAAGAGACAGAGCCGGGGTGGCGATCCTGCCCGGAGGACAGAATCACCGAGAAAAATTGTTGAAATTTGCCAAAAAGACTTTCCCTCAGAAGGGCGAAAAAATTGAGGAAGCTCTCAACGATCGTCCTGCTGCTACGGCGGAAAGAAGAGAACTGAGGTAAAATGGCGCGCGGGCGCCTCAGGGTGGGCGGTACGGTGGGCGGTCTTACCGCCAAAACTTTTGACCAATAGCTTTTCAAGCCTCCGATCGGCTGTTCTGCGCAGGCGCATAACCCATGAGTGTGGATTCACAAACTATACGAAGGAGAAATAAGCTTTTCAATAGTGTGTACTGTAGATGATTGTCTGGCCAGGTTATCCTGCTATGGTAATTGAGTAGACCATACTGCCAGTGACCCAACGCTGAGTGTCAGGCGGGGGTTAACTAACCTGACAACCCTGAGGACTTGATTGGGGGGGGGAGGGGGAGGCAGCAGCTTCATCAGTACTGGCCTGGGGCTGAGGAGGACTTTGCATGCCAAAAGGGCTCAGGACCAGAAAGTGACTCGCGGAACTGGACCAGTGGTATGGGTGTCATGCTTCAATATGGAAGGCAGATGAAAGGCCACTGCATTATATTCTCAAGACAATCTTCATTACTGATTGTCATGAGGATAGCCAATATTCAGATTCCGATACGGCAGAATAATAATAATGTAGAATAGATGCTACCACCCAGGAGGCTCTCTGTCTACATACAAGCTTCCTTGCCATTCTCACTGTCAATGTCTGGAACTGCAAGCTCTGGGAGAAAAGGGTGATGTGGGCAGTAGACCTCTGGGAGAGACATTCTATAATGTGATAAGGTCCCAACCCGTTTAGGGCTTTGTAAGTTAAAGTTAACACTTTGTGCCTGATACAATGCACGACGGGAAGCCAATGTAACCAGGCCAGGGTCATAGTAATATGATTGAGTTTCTTGGTTCCAGATATCACCCTAGTCACAGTCTTTTGGACCCACTATAATGTCTATAATGTGTGGGAATGTATCTGGATTCTGTCAGGCTGTCTCTGACACATATTGTAAACAAAAGCCTCTTTGCTCACTGAGAGACAACGCTCCTTATCTCTCCTTATTTGGGTTCTGACATTCTGATTGATTATGTAGCTTAAGTTTCGTTTCTGGTATACTCTGCTTGAATAAGTTTCGTTTCTGTGATTCTCTGCCTGAATAAAGAGTAGTAGTAGTATCCTTTGTTCAGCCAAGGACTGGAGTCGTGTTTTCTCTGTCTCTCTCTGTTCTTTCCTTACTCTGAGCCTAATGAAGCTGGACTTCGTGGACTCTTAAGTTTCTATCTGGGGCAATAAACTGCTCTGTTAGATGAGGCTGATTATCTTTACATGAATCAGATTTCAACAATAATGAGGACAAAGGGTGTCCTGCATAGACAGCATTACAGTAGTTGATTATTGAGACTACCAATGGATGGACCAGCATTGCTAGGGATAATTTGTCCAAGTAAGGAAATAGCTGGGCAGCCTGGAAATATAAAAAATGCAGATTTGGTCATAGTGGCAACCTGATGTTCCAGTTTGAGTGCCGAATCCAAAATCATGCCCAGACTGTGAATCTGGTCCCTCAGAAGTAGGGCAAGTCAATCCAATACAAGGGCCAATTCCCTCAATGGGCTGTCAGTCTCTCAAACAACAGGACCTCTATCTTGTCAGCAGTGCCGCAATCGGGGGGGGGGGGGGGACATACGTAGGACTCCCATCCCGGGCCTGGAGATGACGGGGGCCCATCGGCGCCAGGAAGCAAACTATGTGCGCATGCGCAAACAGACCACGCATGCGCAAACAGACCACGCGTGCACAGAAAACCACAGGGGCATGGCGCTGCCAGGAAACCACCAATGTACGTATGCGCAAACAGACCATGCATGTGCAGAAACCACAGTGGTGTGGCCAAAATGGGGGGGGGGGCGTACTGGGCCCGGAAATTTCTGATGTCGGCCCTGCTTGTCAGGATTCAGTTTCAACTTGTTTCCCCTTGTCCGTTCCACTAATGAGGCCAGGCAATTCTCCAGGCACCAGACTGCATACACTGAAGGAGGTGCAAATAACAGACAGAGTTCCTTGTCATCAGCATATTAATGACAATGGACTTCAAATCTCTGGATGACACCCTCCCATCAGCTTTACATAGATATTAAATAAAATTGGGGATATGATCAACTCTTGAGAAGTTCCACGTTGGGGTATCCTCAGGGGTGGAACAACTGCCCTGAGTTGAGCCATTTGAGAGCGGATGAAGGAACAATACCACCATAAGGCAGTGCCTTCAGTTCCTAACTCTGGTAGCCTCTTTAGAGCATAGTGTAGTTGACAGAATAAAAAAACATTGACAGATCCTGGAACATCAGGAAGGCTGAATCCCCTAGTCAGCTCCCCTGACCAGGTCATATGCAGCATGACCACTGCAGTTTAGTGCCATGGTGAGGCCTGAATCCTGGATGGACTTGATCAGGGCATTTGGTTTCATTCAATAATGCTATGGTTGGTGGGGTACACAGAAAGAGCCTCCTTGAAGATTGTGGTATTTTTGAAGAACAGCCACCTTGTGCCGGCTAACAGCCACCTTGTGCCGGCTAATCTTTCTCACACTTGGTCAGGCCAAAGGAACTGAAGAATGAACTCACCAAAAGGCAGCTTCATTTTGGCAGTTTCATGTCTGGCCTACACATGGAAGAACCAGCAGCTATGGCTGGACCATCATTACCCCCTCTATCATCTTGCCCATAAATGGTACATTAGCAACAGATCTAATGTTGTTAACATCGTTGGTCACCACATTTGACTTTTTCTGAATGGGCCAGACAACTGTTTCTCTTAGGAATAAGGCATATTACTCTCTTGCAATGAAGAACTGGTGATTCTAAAGGCTCATTCCAGAGTCACATCTTTAAGAGATTTTACTAGCCAGGAAGAGCAAAGGTCTAGAGATGAAGTAGTGGCTTTGCTGTTATAGTGGCTCAGCTGTTATAAGTTGAAATTGATCCCACAAATCCTTCGCATTATAACTTGGCCTTAGGAAAAGATGCAAAGAAGATAATATAATTAACCTATTATTAAAAGACCATCCTTTAGAGCAGGGAGTCTCAACCTGCGGCCCATGGACCAGATGCAGCCCACCACCACCTCCACCACACCAGGAAGTGCCATGTGGTGGAGGAAGGGCAAAATGGCCATTCTGTCCCCAAAGCTGTCTGAGGGAGCGTGACCCAGCCCCCAGCTTAAAAAGGTTGAGAGCTTCTGTGTTAGAGGTAAAAGACATGTATTGGCACAGCATGCAGTTATTAATCCTATAAATTAAGTTTGGTTTTCATCTGTTCATCAGGAGAGAGACAAAGGTTTCATTTGTGAGTCTGATTGATCAGGCATAGAGCACTGAAGTAGCTATGTGCTTGGAGGGAAAACAGTGTGGTAGTAGGAAATATGCATTCCTTCATGTGTGAATATGACTACTGTATCAGGCTTTTTAAAGTACAAGGGAAATGGAATTATATACAAACATGCAACACTCGGAACTATTTATTTTCAGAGCAGAGAATGTATTCAGTCCAATTCCACCACATTTTAAAGCATGTCTCATATCACTCTAAGCTTCACTCATATCACTCAAAGCCCGTGATGGTGAACCTTGGCACTCCAGATGTGCCTTGGCACTCCCAAGCCCCCTGTGAATCCACACGAATGGGTTTACTGTGATTCATCTGGCCCGTGCTGCTCTCATCGCTCCCGGAAGTGGAAGTAAAATGCACCCACTTTGAGAGTCCTTGGAGCTTGATAGTGGTGCGTTCTGCCATTCAGCAGAATTCTGACGGGATCTATATGTGTGCATGTGAGATGTTTGCAGTTGTTCCAAGACAGCAGAACAGGAAGTCTGGTGATTGGTGGCATAAAGGACTTGCAGGATATAGTTAGGCTTTCGGAGGAGGAAGATAAATGGGGAAAACATTCCTCAATCAGTCAGCTGTTATGAATCATCTTAATTTCAAGGATTTTACGTACATTTAACCTTGTGCTGGATGACAGCCCAGGTCTCCCAAAACCCTCAGAGCTTTGTCAATGTCACTGGTAGTTAATTCCATTTAGGAACTTTGAAATCTGAACCCTACTTTTGAATCCCCCCCCCCCCCGGCTTTAGTGCTTATTTCCCTGTGGAAATTCCTATTTATCTATCTATCTATCTGATCTCATGCATGGCAGGAATGTGCAACTTGAACTTTATCGTCTAAATATGGGAACCATAATCTATCCTACATATGCAGAATCACAGAAATGCTTAGAGAGAGCCTTACGATCTCCAAGAATAAGGGGAAACTAGCAAATCCATTCAGGTAGTATCCAGCGACACTGCTGTTAGGTTTCATGTTGATACTGTAACCACAGAGTATATATTGCTTCAAATCAACAATGTCCAAATGGCTAAATAATGACCATTCATCATTTGATATTTTATGACTGGCCATAAATTTATTGTTTCCTTCTTCACTCTACATCCTTAGTGATATGTGTATGACTTTCAACTCTTGATCCCTGTTTCAGGCCGCCAAGGAATTTTTAAAAATAAAAAATAAAATAAAAATAGGAACTGGTTACTTCTGCTTTTCAAGAAAAAAGGTCTAAAGCATCACAGGAGGATGAAACTGGCTGTACACTAGGGTGGAATTTGTACTTTAGAGGCCAAAACATTTTTCAGAGTGCTTTATGGGAGCTGTAATGTTCAGAGAAGATATGTGGCCCTTACAAGTTCTGGGGAAGGCAAAAAAAAAAAAGCTCCTGTACTCTTTTGAGGTTGCCTACGTATGCTCTTGGACAAGTTTTAAAGCATCAAAGATTAGAAATCAACATAGTGCAGCACTACACATTGTTTGACTTTGAACATTCTCTTTGCACTGTTTGAATCGCCGGCTGAAGTATCTCTTTAGAGAGCAAGGTTGAAAAGATGCCAAATAGAGGAATCTCAGAACTATGGCCAGCAGTAGATCAAACTATTTGTCCACGTAAGATAGTATGATCTACTATGGCTGGCAGCAGCTCACTAGGGTGTGAAGAAGAGGACATCTCATCTTGTTTGCTCATCATTTTAATTGAAGGCATCAAGAACTGAGTTGGGGGTCTTCTTTAGATTATAGTTCTGTGTTAGCTAAACCAATGTTCTAACATACTTGATATGATTATACAGTGGTACCTCGGATAAAGTGCAATTTGGATAAAGTCCAATTCGGATAAAGTCCTGATTTTCATGCACACCTGATGCATTGCATAAAGTCCAAAACCGCTAAAAATGGACGTTATCCGAGGTATTTGGTATAGGAACCTTGGATAAAGTCCATTTTTGGATATTATCCGATGCATTGCCCATTTGATTCAGATAAAGTCCAAAATCAGATAAAGTCCAAACTTGTGGAATGGACTTTATCCGATGTTCTACTGTACTTAGCTGGGTCTTCTATAGCTGCCTACAAACTTCTCTGCAGCTGTCAAAAAAGAAAGAAAGAAAATGTACATAAATGTGTAGCAATAGCAACTACACTTAGATACTGCCCCAAAGCACTTACATTATTTTGGCATTTCACAAAGCTGGATATTCATTTTACTGATTTCAGAAGCTGAGCACTCATTTTACCATGTTCAGAAGATTGGAAGGCTGAGTCAACCTTGAATTCATTGGGATTGAAATGAACAAAAAAAAATTGGCTCTAGTCCTGCAACTCAAGCACTGTACCACAATGGCTCTATGTGCAAGAGAGTCTCAAATTTTCATTTTGAAATAGCTAGAAGCACTTATTTTGCTTCCAGATTCAGAGTGCTTTGGACAGAGTAAGAGAAGCTCAAGACATCCTTAAAAGCACTAGCTAAATAAAATCTTCCACTGTCCATAATAAAACATTTTTTGTCAGAAAAGGTAGAGAATAGCTCTTAGTAGATGAATCTTTCATGTGCCTTGAATGCCCAACACGGGCATGCCCTTCTTTCCTGATTCCCACATAAAGGTTACTTAATCTTGTTCGTGAAAGGCTCCTGTCATGCCTAAACTGTCCTTCTGATTTAAATGTGGAATTCTGCAAATCTCTCTTTGCTCAAGGATAAAAACAAAATTCAAACAAAAACCCTTTCATTTTCATTTCATTTCAAGTTTAATTTCTATACCGCTTACTCACCCAGCGGGCAAC
The DNA here is from genome assembly GCA_035047345.1 of Bradypodion ventrale. Classification (NCBI taxonomy): domain Eukaryota; kingdom Metazoa; phylum Chordata; class Lepidosauria; order Squamata; family Chamaeleonidae; genus Bradypodion; species Bradypodion ventrale. Next base: position 62,783,435 of record JAWDJE010000004.1, read on the forward strand.
TCAAAGCGGTGTACATAATAACAATAGGAAAGTACAATAATACAGGTAAACAACACAATAAATCAACAATACAATAATAAAGCAATAATGTCATCAAATTACAAGATTACAAGTCAGGGAAAACATAATATAAGTAAAGGGGGAAAAGCAAATAAGTTACACTAGAACTCTCCACAATATGGCAATTTCTACAATGTTAAAGATACAAAATTACAAAGACTAATACTGATCCTGACATAATAAAATTTATCATTTAATACCAACTAGTACCCTCGGCTACTACAAGTCTAAGACGAAGCCCCTAAAAATGTCTCATCTGAAAAGAAAGGGGGTGTCCCACCACATGGCAGCTGTACTCAGGGAACAGCTGTGCTCCCACCCACCCCTGACCAAGGCAAGTCAGGGTGGGGAGCCGGCGGTGTTGCTGCGGCGCGGCGGCGGTGGCGGCTCTTCTAGCCCCGCAGCGGGAACTCGGGGCAGCTGTGGCATGCTCCCACCCACCCCTGACCAAGGCAAGTCAGGGTGGGGAGCCGGCGGTGTTGCGGCAGCTCGGCGGCAGTGGCGGCTCTTCTAGCCCCGCGGCGGGAACTCGGGGCAGCTGTGGCATGCTCCCACCCACCCCTGACCAAGGCAAGTCAGGGTGGGGAGCAAGTCAGGCTATATTATCATATAATTGTCAAGCTATAAAGTATAACAGTACAGTAATTACTTCTGACAAGTTATTTGTTCAGGTAGACAATCCCCCAAATTGAAATGGTATTTCCTGATTAAACAAACATCAAGTTAAGCATTGAGCTTATAAAGTTTTTGTGGTTAAAGTACTAGTATTTCTTTCTTGGTGCGGAAAGGAATTCAGCTGGCCTTTTTAAATTTTAGCTGGGGGATTCTAAAAGTGGGAGTAGAGAATTCCAATCAATTCTGCATTAATTAGCTTCTGAAATTGCCCATTTTTACTTCTTACAACTTCTTCACAAGTTCTGCCCTGCCGAACAACCAGCCCCCACAGACCGCCTTAGAACTATGAAAGGTGAGCAAGGAGCTACAAGATAACTGGGCAGAACCACATGACTATCTACCCCCTGGCCAGGAACAACCATGGCCTGTGTGGAAAGCTTTAAATCAGGGGTTCCCAAACTACGGCCCACGGCGCCATATAATCCAACCCATGCCAACCTCACTATTCCCGGAAGCAGAAGCTAAATGCGACTATGCATGTGCAAAATGTTGCCGTAAATGCACCACATCTGTCATACATTTACAAGAGCATTTATGGCAGTGTTTTGCGCATGCGCGGGCATGTTTAACTTCCGCGTCTGGTGACAGGAACCACGTGACCGGCCCACGGCACAAAAAGCTTGGCCACTGCTGCTTTAAATAGACTGCTTGCTGGGGTAAGAAGATCAAAGGCTAATCTGAGAAAGTGGGGTTTCCCTGTAGATGACAGCCTGTATGAATGCAGAGAAGTGCAAACTACCGTATTTTCTGGCGTATAATATGACTTTTTAACCCCAAAAAATCTGTGCCAAAGTTGGGGGTCATCTTATACGCCGGGTACTCTGGAGCCAGGGGCCACCCGGCGGGGAAAGCCATTCACCGCCGCTGCGCGAGGCCTTCGGAGCAAGGGGCCGCCAGGATACCACCACCCCAGCCTTGTGGTGGTGGCGGCGGCTGGCTTTCCCCGCCGGTCAGCTGCTGCTCCTCCTCATCATCGTCATCCCTGGCTGGGGGTGGTGGTGCGGAGGAGAAGGAGCATCAGTGGACCGGCGGGGAAAACCAGCCGCCGCCGCCGCTGCAAGGCCTCCGGAGCAAGGGGCCTCCCAGATACCACCACCCTCAGCCTCGCGGCTGTGGCTGGCTTTCCCCCCCCCCGCGCCGGTCAGCTGCTGCTCCTCCTCCTCACCCCCCCACCCCCGGCTGGGGTGGTGGTATCCGTGAGCCAAGCCTCCCCGCCCCCTTCACTGGCGGGGAAGGTAAAAGGGAGGTGCGGCTCACGGCATCTCTGAGCCCAACGGGGCTCCTTTTACCTTCCCCGCCGGTGAAGGGGGCAGGGAGGTGCGGCTCACGGTGGCTCCGAGCCCGACAGGGCTCCTTTTACCTTCCCCGCCGGTGAAGGGGGCGGGGAGGTGCGGCTCACGGCATCTCCGCCCCCTTCACCGGCGGGGAAGGTAAAAGGAGCCCCGTTGGGCTTGGAGAGGCCGTGAGCTGCACCTCTCTTTTACCTTCCCCGCCAGTGAAAGGGGTGGGGAGGTGCGGCTCGCGGCATCCCCGCCCCCTTCACCGGCGGGGAAGGTAAAAGGAGCCCCGTTGGGCTTGGAAAGGCCGTGAGCTGCACCTCTCTTTTACCTTCCCCACCGGTGAAAGGGGTGGGGAGGTGCGGCTCACGGCATCCCCGCCCCCTTCACCGGTGGGGAAGGTAAAAGGAGCCCAGTTGGGCTCGGAGAGGCCGCGAGCCACACCTCTCTTTTACCTTCCCCGCCGGTGAAAGGGGAGGGGAGATGCGGTTCGCGGCAGCTCCGAGCCTGACTGGGCTCCTTTTACCTTCCCCGCCAGTGAAGGGGCCACGAGCCACACCTCCCCGCCCCTTTCACCGGCGGGGAAGGTAAAAGAGAGATGCGGTTCGCGGCGGCTCTGAGCCCGATGGGGCTCCTTTTACCTTCCCCGCCGGTGAAGGGGCCACAAGCTGCACCTCCCCGCCCCCTTCACCAGCGGGGAAGGTAAAAGGAGCCCCGTTGGGCTCGGAGAGGCCATATGCCATGTGGTAGAGGAAGGGCAAAACGGCAATCCAGCCCCAAAAGCTGTCTGTGGGAGCGTGACTCAGCCCCTGGCTTTAAAAGGTTGAGAACTCCTGTCCTAAAGTAATGAAAGAACTTAATACAATGAAGAGTTGTTGGTAGTAAGCCCCATTAAGCACACACTGGGATCCATTTCTGAGTAAACATGAATAGTTTTGCACTGGAAAGATTCCATCTATTGAGCTGCATCTAGAACTACATTTTTACAAACGCAAAGGACTCCGTCCATTCATGAGAGGCGCCGGCGCCAACGGAGCCGCAGGACTTCTCCGACTCTCCCAGGGCTCTTTCCACCAGCCCCGGGATGGGAGTCAGCTGTGCCTGACACAACTCCCCTTACTCTGTTCGGGTGGGGAGAGCACAAGAGGCACTGGGGTCAACAGAGCCGCGGGACTTCTCCGACTCTCCCGGGGCTCTTTCCATCACTTCCCCGCCTCACCCCAGGGCCCACGCCACTGGCTCTGGGGAGGAGAGGCAGGTGGGTGCTGTCACCGCCGCCACAGCTATCCTCACTCTCCGAACCCGCCAGCTGGAGAGTGGAAAAGAGGGAACCGCTGCTGCAGCAGCCCGAGACGCTCCCTGCCTCACCCCAGGGCCCACACCATCGGCTCTGGGGAGGAGAGGCGGGTGAGGGCCATCGCTGCCACCACAGCTGTCCTCACTCTCCGAGCCCGCCAGCTCGGAGAGTAGAAAAGAGGGAACCGCCTGGGACGCTCTCTGCCTCACACCAGGGCCCACGCAACCGGCTCTGGGGAGGAGAGGTGGGTGGGAGTTGCCAAAAGGTAATATTAAAATATTAAATATTAATATTAAAAATGATGATAGTACTAATGGCATCCTGATTTATGGTCATCCTTCCCAAGGTTTCCTAGGTAGGGAGTCTCCAGATTTGAATTTCCTCCCATAAGGCTCTTTGGATTCTTGGGCCATTTGCCCAGCCCCCACCCCAAGCTGGCTTTCCCCGCTGGTCAGCTGCTCCTCCTCCTTCGCACCACCACCCCCAGCAGGTAAAGGGAGCCATCCCCGGCCCGGGAAGCTCCGAAGACGCCGGCGTTGGAAGAGGGGTAGTCATACGGCGAGTATATTGCAAACTCTACATTTTAACTAGAAAAGTTGGGGGTCGTCTTATATGCCCAGTCGCGTTATACACCGGAAAATACGGTATCTCCCATATGATGCAATTCACACAATGCCCCTCAATGTGCACTGAGGAGGACCTTATGTTAGCAAGAGGAAATGCTGTTGATGTACCCTGATATTGAGCAGGTGTCATCTAGCCCTTTTTATTTTGCTTTCAGATGTGTTAATTTTAGCATTGTATGTTATTATATGCTGGTGGTGGATCTGACACGAATAAAGAAAGATTGCCCCCTCTCTTTCCAATGTACATTTGGCAAGAAAGCTCTGCCTTCTTGGGCTGAGTAAGGGAAAACACTGCAGTGTCAGAATGAAAAATGGCGATGCCCTACACTGCCTGTGTTTTTATTATTGGGCCCATCAATAATGTATTGACTGTTTTGTCACCCTGCAGACGAAGCAGGTTTTCTGGATACATGATCTGCCTGGGCGAGATCCCTAATATTTTGGGAAACAGACGCTCGAGTCTCTCCGTATGTCTGTAAAAATATATAAGCTCCTTTGTACCATCAGACTCATTCAAGCTTTAAAAGTTCTATTCAAATTTATATTTCGATGCCTCACTTTGGGAGGAATAAAATAAGCAGAAGGAGAGAGGGGGGCTGCCTTTCCTTATAGCTGATATCTAAATTTAGGTTCTCTATTCATAGAGTCAGCTTTGCTCTTCAGAATGATCATCAGGTTTGAACTTTTGAACTGTACAAAATGTAAAATATAGTGTAGGCTCAAGTGAGAAGCGTTTTTAAGGTTTATCTAGAGCACAGTAAGAATTTACTGACCCATAAAAGTGCCCAAGATGGTATCAGATGGTTGATCCTATTCCAAGACCCCTGTGGGCAACAGAAGATCATGTGGAGCAAAAACCTTTAGAATACTTTTAAGGCACTCCAGTACTTAGCTAGAAATCAGTTACTATAAAACTTTCTTAAGAATTCAAGGGCAAAAAAACTGTGAAGTGCTGCAAATCACTTGCTGAAAAACAGGGGGTACCACAGGAAGGTCACAGGCTGAAGAAACAGTCGTGGAAGTTGCCAAAAAAGTCCAGGAAGCCTTTTTTGCTCTGCTTAGTCCCTGTGAATCCACACAAATGGGTTTACTGCATGGTAAACCCATTCATGTGGATTCACAGAAACATGGGCTTCTGGGAATTGAAGTTCAAGAACACCTGGAGTGCCAAGGTTCATCATCACTGGCTTAGACCCTGGCTTGTAACTGTGTTCCCAAGATGCAGAACTCTTTCTATGCCATAAAATCTTGATGTTAATCATCAGTACAAGTAGAGGCTGCAGTCAAGAAATCAGAAGAAGACAAACTGGGAAGAGCAGCAATGAAAGAATTAGAAAAGATCATAATGTGTAAGAGATTTGTCATGGAAGACCAAGAACATCCATATTCACCATTGTCATGAATGGATGGGGAGATGGGAGGAAAGCTAATAGGGAAAAAAGGATTCCTTTGAAATTTTGTGCTGGAGAAAAATTGTGCAGACACCCTGGACTGCTAGGAAGATTAACAAGTAGATCACAACTGTCTCTAGAGGGGGAAAAGATGGAATTACGGCTGTCCTACTTTGGACAAAGACAATAATGTTGGGAAAGGTTGAAGGCAGCAGAAAAAGACCAAATGTGAAATGGATTGACTCCTTAAAGAAAACCACGGGCTTGAGTTTGCAAAAGCTGAGCAGAGTTGTTGAGGATAGGACATTCTAGAGATCTCTTTCATAGGGTGACCATAGGCCAGAAACGACATGATTGCACATAACAACAACAAATACAAGGAAAGTACTGTATGTACAAAGGTGAAGCCAAAGGCTGCAAAAAAGGCATTTGCAACCCACGCGCCATGGGCCTGATCTGGCCTGCGAAGCTCATTAATACAGCCCACAGTAGCCAACCCGGCACCACCAGAAGCTGCTACCACCACCAGAAGTCCATAAATGTCACTTACTGCGGCAGGAATCATGCCATTTCCCCAGCTTCTTGCACAGCCTCTGCCACTCCTCGTGGCGGCAGGAGGCTTTTCAGAGCATATTTGCTCACTTTTGGGAGATTTCTCACCGCTTTTTCACTGCATTTTAGCAGCTAGAACATGACATTGGGGCATTTCTGGTGCTGGGCAGAACTTATGTCAGCACCTGGGCTCCCAGAACCAGGAAGTCCCCAACGGTCACGTTCTAGCTACTGAAATTTTATCTTTCAGTAGATGAGATGGCTAGATGGTATTGTAGACACAATGGGCACAGAGCTGGGAGGGCTGAGGAGGATGGTGGAGGAGGACAGAGGTGCCTAGAGAACAATGGTCCATAGGGTCGCAAAGGCTCGGAATCAACTGTGCGACTGAACAACAACAAATATGTTATAATGTACAGGGACTCAAAATTGAACTGTCAGCGCTACATCCAAATAGGACAAATGGGGCAATTTCTGAGCAAAAGAATTAATTGACATAGATTTGAGATCAGGAATGGCAATACATAGAAACCTCTTTTAATCTACCCAGACATCCAGATATTTTTCATGGGATTTGAAAGTTACTGTCTTGGAGAAAAACATAACAGAACAAGAACCCAGAGGGAGACAGCTGAGATAAAATACTCTGTATATATGTACATATGCTGGGTACCCATCTCAACAGTGTTCTTGGGCCACTACCAAGTATGAATTGCTACAATAATGATGTTATCTGATGCTATTTCCCATTGCTCAGTCCTTTCCCAACCTTTGCCACTTTCACAGAAAAAGTTTGGAAGGTAAAATCAAGCATTGTTTAGTAAAAGTAAAGGTTTCCCTTGCTCGAAAGCTAGTCGTATCCGACTCTAGGGTTCAGTGCTCACCTCTGTTTTAAAGCCGAAGAGGCAGCGTGTCTGCTTCTGCAGACGTTTCCGTGGTCATGTGGCAGGCATGATAGACACCGGAGCACACAGAATGCTGTTTACCTTCCCACCGAAGTGGTCCCTATTTATCTACTTGCAATTTCTTGCTTTCAAACTGCTAGTTGGTAGGAGCTGGGACAAAGACGGGAGCTTATTCCATCCTGCAGCACTTGGGAATCGAACTGCTGACCTTCCGCCTCCCAGTCAGCATCTTAGCCACTTGAGCCACTGCAGTCCCTAAGCATTTTTTAATCATTATCAAATGTGTAATGCCACACAGTTATTTTATTTCTGCAATTGTTATCTATAATTTTTACCTATATTTTTGCTGCTTTTTACAGAACAAAGCCTCAAATGAAAAGAAATGAATATCAAATACTGTAGTGGTCTTAAGACATTAAGGTAAAGGTCACCCTTGCTCAAAAGCCCTAGGGTTCAGTGCTCATCTCTGTTTCATAGCCAAAGAGCCAGCACTGTCTGCTTCTGCAGATGTTTTCCATGGTCATGTGGCAGGCATGACTAGAAACCGGAGTGCACAGAACGCTGTGGTTAGATTAGATTAGATTAGAAGTTTATTTTATATCCCGCTTTCCTGACACAGGTGCCACTCAAAGCGGCTTACAACATGTATAGATACAATAAAACAGAGCAAAAGGCAATACACAAAATTAGGCACAATTAGGCAATACAATACAAAAGGCAAATACACAATTAATATACTCAATACACTGCTGTCAGTCCTAGAACGAGTCCCCCGAGCGGTGGAGTGGCTACGGGGTGAGCGCGGGCCTCCCTCTCTGCGGCGGCGGCAGCGGCTTTTCACCCCTCCGGCCAGGCGTGGCTCGGAGGGGGCGGCGGCGGCGGCGGGCGCAGGTGGGCTCGATCCCCCAAGCGGTGGAGTGGCTACGGGGTGAGCGCGGGCCTCCCTCTCTGTGGCGGCGGCGGCGGCTTTTCACCCCTCCGGCCAGGCGTGGCTCGGAGGGGGCGGCAGCGGCGGCGGGCGCAGGTGGGCTCGATCCCCCAAGCGGTGGAGTGGCTACGGGGTGAGCGCGGGCCTCCCTCTCTGCGGCGGCGGCGGCGGCTTTTCACCCCTCCGGCCAGGCGTGGCTCGGAGGGGGCGGCGGCGGCGGCGGGCGCAGGTGGGCTCAATCCCCCGAGCGGTGGAGTGGCTACGGGGTGAGCACGGCCTCCCTCTCTGCGGCGGCGGCGGCGGCTTTTCACCCCTCCGGCCAGGCGTGGCTCGGAGGGGGCGGCGGCGGCGGCGGGCGCAGGTGGGCTCGATCCCCCAAGCGGTGGAGTGGCTACGGGGTGAGCGCGGGCCTCCCTCTCTGCGGCGGCGGCGGCGGCTTTTCACCCCTCCGGCCAGGCGTGGCTCGGAGGGGGCGGCGGCGGCGGCGGGCGCAGGTGGGCTCAATCCCCCGAGCGGTGGAGTGGCTACGGGGTGAGCACGGCCTGTTTATCTACTTGCAATTTCTTGTTTTCAAACTGCTTGGTTGGCAGGTGAACTTAAGACATTACCAGGTGTGAAATGCCACATTGACTCACTTGTATTTACTAATCAACACTGTCCCTTTATCTTGGAGCCATGTATAAATGATTGCCATGCAATCTCACTCTTACATCTGTGGACTTGGTCCAAGAAAGATCACATTAAAATATAACAATTAGTCTTTGAGGTGCCATGGCATTTTCATCTTTTGTTGTTATTGTTGTTTTGATATTGTTGTTTCTTGTTTTACATACATTATACCAGAAGCATAGGTGAAATATTTGATTGACATAGGAAGAGAAATGCAAATCTATTTCAGTCTCAAACTATTATGGATCTGATTTTACAATATAAATATAACAGTAAATGCACTTCAAAACATCCACATGTTCAGACTCAACTCCTGTCAGATCTTTCACTCTTCCCAAATTCTTGCTGGCTTGATCAGATTATGAACCTCAACTGGCATGCTAGCTACAAAATGTGAATGGGATACACATAACTGAGAGGCATTCCCTGCCTATAATACCTACATACCCTGATTGTTCTTTCACAACCTACAACCACACTTGAGCTTTTCAACGCCCACCTCTAATTTTGGCTATGAAGCAGAATTAGTTTGTAATAAACACCATATCAATGAGAGCCAGCAGGTGGTAGAGGATGAAGTGTTAGATCAGGGTTCAGGTGATCAGCATTAAAATTCTAGCTCAGCCATGTAAAGACACTGCAGGGTGACACTAGAAAAGCTACTCCTTAAATAGCTCATATACCTTGAAAATCCTATTAAGGTTGTTTTAAGCTGGATAAAACCTGACAACACTTACCAAATACTGTATCAACACACTAGATAGGTCTTGTTGTCTAAGAAAGGCTGACTACTAAACAGAGCAGATGGATACAGACATAAACAATGCAGAAGATGGACACATGACATGTCAATATGACAACGTAAAAGCAAAGCAATCACACTTATATACCACCCCACAGCGCTTAGTGCACTCTCTGGGCAGCTCACAAGTTAATTAGCATTTTGCCCCCAAAATGTTGGATACTCATTTTAGCAACCTTGGAAGGATGGAAAGCTGAGTTAACATTCAGCCCTGGTCAGGAATCATAACCTTTTTGGCTGCAGGACAGCAGTTTAACCACCGTGCCTCCAAAGTACAGTAAAACCCCTACTTACGAATAAGTCTGTTCCGTAGGCTTTTGCTTAAATCGTTTTTTTATCTAACTCAAAGCAAACCCATAGGAAAAATTAATTTTTTACATAACTCGAAGTAAACCCATAGGAAAATGATTTTTTTATGTAACTCGAAGCAAACCCATAGGAAAAAGAATCTTTATGTAACTCGAAGTAAACCCATAGGAAATTGTGTAAATTGGGACATGGTTTTAGCACAAAATCATTATGTAAGTCGAATTTTATGTAACTCGCAGTATATATTACTTGGGGTTTTACTGTACTGTACTCAGTATCCCAGTTTATTTGTACAAAAATTAAAGGGAAGAGAAAAGTAGAGTAAATATTTTGTCTTTCTGTTTAACAACAGGGATGCAAACCTAAAGTAGACTACAAGTTACTCCCCTTCATTCAGAAGTACTTATAGATTAACCTGATGCTGCACACAATGAGCAAAACAACTAAATGTGTTGTGATAAAATCTTTATTGACAATATAGCAGTGTTTCCCAAACTTTGGTTTTTGGACTCCATTTCCCAGAAGCCTAAGTCAATTCCTCAAAGCACTGATCAGCCAATATACTGACTTAGGCTTCTGGGAATTGAAGTCCCCTGTGGGGCCCACTTTGGGAACCACTGAGGGGAAAAAGTTTTGCATCAACTAGTTGTGTATATGCTTTTTATAGCAGGGGTTCTCAACCTACAGCCCAAGGGTTTAGCTCTTTTCCTTTGTGCCATCTAGTGGCTGTACTGTACTAATACTCCACCTTCCAAAAAGAATAGATGTGGCCCACCACCACCTCTGCCCCACCCGGAAGTGCCATGTGTGGCAGGCAGGGTAAAATGGCCATCCGGGCCCCCAAAGCTGTGTGAGGGAATGTGACCCATCCCTCAGGTTGAGAACCCCTGTTTTATAGTACTGTATCAGTCTTTATCATTATACCCTTTTGTCTTAGAATATTTGTAGTTACTATCTGTTTCCAATGTCTATTCTTTTTGGTAGGTGGAGTATTATTAGTACAGCCACTAGATGGAACAAAGGCAAAGAGTTAAACATTTGAAAGGGAAAAATAAATGTTTCATTTATACTTCAGTGCCATGTCCATGCACTGTTAAATCCAAAACAGCTGCACTGGCATTGGCTATGATACACATTCTTGTTGGTTGGTTGTATGGATAAAACAATGTGAATGCTATAGCTTTCAGTTTCTTCACTGCAAGCTCAACTATTCTCATTGCTTACTATTACGTGCTGACCTTCCAGATGTTTTTTGGCCTATTAACACCCATCACTCCACTCAGCATGGCAGGTGGAAAGGGATTGTAAGAACTGAAGGGAATCAAACTTTCCCTATTCTGGCTTTCTCTTCTGATTTTTTTCCCGTTAGAGCAGGGGTCAGCAAACTTGGCTCTCCAGATGTTCTTGGACTTAAATTCCCAGGAGCCCAAGTCAGCACTCCTGCTGATCAGGGCTTCTGGGAATTGAAGTCTAAGAACATCTGGAGAGCCAAGTTTGCTGACCATTGCTTTAGAGCTTAAAGTTAACATACTGTACTTTGAAATTACGCTATTGGCTGAGATACCATTAATGAAGCATAGTTCACCAGCTAAAGTCTTTTACCTAAATTGTCATCACCTACATGTTTTCCACAAAAATATAGATATCCCTCCTAAAATATGTTTCCACTGTGAATTTGGTTCAGTCTCACTTACAATGGATTTGTAAAGATGAAGAAAGAATTCTTTATGGGGCTTGCAGGCCACACAACAACCCATCAAGATGATTTTTATATCCATAAGACCCTAAAAAAAAGACTGCTTTAAAATGGAAGAAACTCTGTGACACCAGGAAAGCATGGCATGAGTGCTAGCTGCTTTTCTAGCTAAACAACAGCAGTATGATACTTCATTTGCCTTGTTTACTCTTATTAGTGGCTACCGGTTGTTTTCAACCTGGCTGGATAGCTAAGTGAGTTGGAGACTGGGCTGTGGAGCCAGAGGTCAGGAGTTTTATTCTGCATTGTGCCTCCCAGAAGAAGAATCAGCCTGTGTAGCCTTGGGCAAGAAGGAGGATATAGTAAATTATTTCTGAGCACTTAGGAAGCCCTGAAAAGGGACACCACAAGTCAGCTTTGACTTGACAGCATATGATGATTATTAATGTTTTTCAGAAATAATGTTCTGTTATGCAAAATTTAAGTTTTCTGCCTTAATTGATCTAACAGATTCAGGAAGTCTTGAGTAAGACCGAACAATTGCTTCCAACCACAGTTTAACCTTTAAAAAGCTCAATTGAAAATCTCCTAAATCAAGACAGGGTTTTTTAAAAATTAAATTTACTGTGCTGAAAATAATTACTAACCTATAAATATTAAACATTCAAACAAGTATGAACTGGATGAATTAAATCAGAACAGCAGATAAGACAGGAAAATGGCTGGGAGTTATGCCACCATTTTTTCAACAGCAAATTTTGCCATGAGTTGCTTTCTCTCTCTCTCTCTCTTTAAGACGGCTTTAATTTGATTACAAATGTGGCACTCAGGCTGCTAGCCTACACAGCCAGCTTTGCTCTCAAAAGTTGACCTAAACACTTCATTGTTGTCCCATAATGTCCCTATTATGTCAGGCATGCAATTACAGCCATTTGAGTTTTAGCTCCCCCAAGTGCTGCTACTAGGTAAAACACTTGACTATTCTGTATAGGAGGAAGGAAACTTTATATTAGCACTTAAACCAATAACAAATTAACAAAAACAAAGATTTGAAGTGCCTTTAAGTTTTATATATTTCAGTGTGGCACATCTGAAGAAGCAGAGTGTAACTCGCAAAAAGTCCTACAACTTTTGTTTTTTTGTTTTGTTTCGGTTTTGATTGGGTATGTATGTATGTATGTATGCTAAAGAGGGCTATAATAACTAGTTGTTTGAAAAATGTGGACATTAGCATTTTGGATCTAACCTTACTACAGGCTATACAGACTCTAAAATCTGAGTGAAAATCTTTCTCCCCCATCTAACAGCTCCTCAAAGGAAGCATTACTAACTTTACAGTTTATAACACCAACCTTATAAAGGCTCCTTCTCCTTTTGTTTTGGCATTTTGAGCTCAACATTACTTCAATACTTCACAAAATCCCAAATCAACATGTTTGTCACTTAGGTAAAGGTTGGCCTTGCTCAAAAGCCAGTCATATCCAACTGTAGGGTTCAGTGCTCATCTTTGTTGATGGCCAAATTATCAGTGCTGTCTGCATTTGCAGATGTTTTTGTGGATATGTGGCAGGCATGACTAGACACCGGAGTGCACAGAATGTTATTTACCTTCCCATCAAAGTGGTACCTATTTATCTACTTGCAATTTCTTGCTTCAAACTGCTAGGTTGGCAGTAGCTGGAAAAGTCCATCATGCAGTACTCGGGTCTTGAACTGCTGACCAGCCAACCTTTCAGTCGTCACAGTCCCTGTTTGTCACTTATCCTTTTAGGCTGTAATCCTACTACCACTTACCTGTAGGTTAGACCTAATGAACTTAGAATCGCTTGAATCTTAGTACCCTTGGGATTCAATTTCATTCTTGGACAAAATGTACAGCTTCTGCTTGGTTTGTCCTATTCTCATTTTAAAGGGAGGATAAGAAAGTGAGAATGAAATAAAATGGCCCACAAAGCCAATTCAGCAGTCTGAGAGAGATTTCAACAGATTTCCAGTCAAAGCTTCATGGTAACTCTGTCAGGTTATACCTGCTCTCATCTGATTTGACACACAAATCCTGTATATAGCCAGGGTTCAAAAAAAGTTCTTTTTTGGACTGCAACTCCCAGAATACCATAGGCAGCATCAATGTCCATATGCTTCTTTCCCAAGCTCTGCATATGCAAGTGGAAGACCAGTTTTAGGCCTAGATGCTTTAATTTTTACTGTGAGATCTAAAACACTTTCATAGGCTCAACTATAAGATCCAACCCCTTAAGTCTAAGAGATACCACACAAAATCAGTCCTTGAAACACCACCTGCAAAATACTAGCTCTTGTAGTATATAACCTTAGGACATAAATCAAGGGCCAGATGCCACTGGAGTGCAACTCCCAGTATTTATTACCACTGGCTATGTTTTTGTTGTTAATGCAATAACTTCTGGAAAGCCACATTTTGCTTACACCGGACAGTATGGATCAGTTTAATACTAACTTTTGGAGATTGCAAGCCAGTAGCAGAATATGTTTTCCATGAAGCAGGACCCCTGTTCAATTACCAGTCTCTCCAGTTAGATAGGTCTGGATCGAAAGACATATAGCTGACATACTAACGAGAGACTGCCCAGGCACACAATATTCACTTGATTTAAGGAAACTCTTTGTCCTACAATAATAGCAAATTCATCACCAGAGTAAAGTTCCTTATGTAGATAAAACAACATTGTTCACACACAAGAGTGAAGTATCAGCATCATCAGGGAAATCTCAAGGTTTGCAGAAGTAACAAAAAACTGAGGTGGGAAAACCCAAAGGGAAGAGAATCAGTAGAAACCAATGAAATGTGAGACTATTCAATTGTTATTGGCAGGGGTAGGAGGATGAAAGGGAATGGTCAAGAAGACTGCCTTTTAGATTCATGAGTGAGCTGTTTATATACAGATTACCCAGGAATCAAAATTCTTACTTTGCCACTTTTTCTGGCATAATCCAATTAGACTGTACAGACTATTTTTGGAAGCAGCACTAAAGCAACAGTGTCAGCATGGGAGAATTCATCTCAAGTCAAACATTTCCTAAGGGAGAAGTTACATTCAGTTCAGCATCTAGGTCATGTTTCTTTACACGCAACAGTCCAGTAACCTACCTAGCTATCATTATCATTGAATCCAGTATTTACCATGGATTCCCTTCAGTAGCTTTCGGTCAGGATCAGGAGGGGAAAACCCTGCTCAAATTCTACTTTGCTTCAGATTAATGAGTAAGTAACCTGAGGCCAGATACAGATATTAGAAATAGTGACTAGAAGAGGGTAATTCTAAATTAAGATAAATGCCCGAGTATTTTGGTAGGAGATTCTCTCACCTTGTAAAAGGTAAAGGTCACTCTTGCTCGAAAGCCAGTCGTATCCAACTCTGGGGTTCAGTGCTCATCTGCTTCATAGCCAATCACAGTCTAGGTCAGTGATGGCAAACCTTTTAGAGACCAAGTGCCCAAACTGTAACCAAGAACCCACTTATTTATCACAAAGTGCCAACACAGTGGGGCGAAGTGTGTGCTTGGGGGGCGCGCGCTTCCATTGGGCTGCTAGGAAGAGAGGCAGGGTGAACACTGTGCTGGGGAAGGATGAAGTGCTCCCATTGGGCTGTTGGACAGAGGGGTAAGGTTAAAGGTAAAGGTTTCCCTTGCTCGAAAGCCAGTTGTATCCGACTCTAGGGTTCAGTGCTCATCTCTGTTTCAAAGCCGAAGAGCCAGTCCTGTCTGCTTCTACAGACGTTTCCATGGTCATGTGGCAGGCATGACTAGACACCGGAGTGCACGGAACGCTGTTTACCGAAGTAGTCCCTATTTATCTACTTACAATTTCTTGCTTTCGAACTGCTAGGTTGGCAGGAGTTGGGGCAAAGATGAGAGCTCATTCCGTCCTGCAGTATTCAGGTATCAAACTGCTGACTTTCACCTTCCAGTCAGCGTCTTAGCCATATGAACCACTGGATTATGTAAATTAGCCCTTTTTTTCCTTACCACTGGGCTGGGACTGATGGACTGTAATCCAAAACATGTCAAGGGCACCAGATTGACAACAAAAAGAGGCTGTTCCCCTGCCCCATATCTAAGTTGTGCACAACTGTAAACCTTTTTCTGTACAAATTCTACTGAACATAATTAAAAGTGTACAAGAGAAGGTCTTTGTGTCATGGAAAACTAACACAAAGAAAGGAAGGAGATAGGAACAAAAAGGCTCAGATTTTTCAAGCTGATGATGAATGTAAAAGTGATAACTGCATTTTAATAATGTTCCAAGGAATTCAACATTTCCCAAGGGGCAAGAAATCCATTTTCCAACTAGGCCTGGCTCAGATTGAGGAAGAGAATAGAGCACTCCAAGTAACCACAATGAACAGGAGAGAAGGTTTTTCAAGCCCCAATCTATTACTTTCTGTTGCTGTTTTCCCCTTGTTCCAAAGAAGACTCATGCATTTTAATACACCAGAAACAAATTTCATTCTTTAGTGTAGCAGAGATGTTTGGGGATACTATATCTTAGTTGGGTGAAGAATCTCAAGAAAAAAAGCTAGATATATTTCCACACACTTTGCAAGCCTTCTTTGTCCAAAGGAACAATTTTGTGGCAGAAACCTCATCACCATTCTCCCGGAAGCCTGTTTGCTGTTTCAAGTTTTACTGCACTATAAAAATCACTCAGAAATACATCCGACTATTCTTATCACACAGTTGCAATAATGAAGCAGTGACTCTTGTTTCAGCTACCACAACTCACCATCAAAAGAACCTAGGATGGATCCTTCTTCTTTGTTAAAGTTACTCAGTTTCTAAAGTGGGAGCTATCATGGCAAATTATACACATTCTGCTTAGAACCAGAGTGTTTTACAGTACCATTATTGTCTTTTCCAAAGAATCAGAGATTCTTTGTAAATCATCCGGTCTTCCTGAAATGGCACTGCTAAGGAAGACTCAACACTTGTCAAGCCCCATCAATGAACTTATTCCAAATGTCAATCATCTCTTAGCTTCCAGAAACTTTGCAGTCCTCTCCTCCTCTCCAAACAAGATAAGGATACTACCATTCGTACCTGACTGTAGCTCTGTGTTAATGTGCTTTCTGGGGAAGGTCTGTTGAGAGTCTGTCCTTCCTGTTGGATGCAATCCAGCTGAATGAGGCTTCTGCATTCTTGGTGGCAGGTATACTTGCAGTCTGAGGAAGAAGCACATATAGAAGCAATGTTAAGGCATGGGCTAAATAGTAAGTAGCAAGTTCTTCCAGTAAGACTGTTTGTAGCTATAACACTAGAGCAGGGGTTCTCAATGTTTTCTCGCCATGGGCCTGTCCACGCCCCCTCAGACAGCTGAGTGGGGCCAGACAAGTGGTTCCCCCAGCTAAAAACGCTGCCGTAAAACACATCTGCAGCTGTCATAAATGTGTTTATGACAGCTGTGGAAGCATTTATGATGCATTTTAGCTGTTTTCATCACTTCTGCCATTTCTGCCAGTGGCAGGAGCGAGGGTGGTGGGCCACATCAAATGGCGCTGTGGGCCGGGGCCGGCCTGTGGTGCATAGGTTGCGAACCCCTGCATTAGAGAAACTCTCCTGTGTGTTACAGTACAGTAAAGCTCAGACCCCTCACAAAGGAATAACAGACCAAGACAAAATGAGACCCTCTCCTCCTCATCTGGATTTGGGACTGAAAGGTCATGGCAAAGTATGGCAGCATGGCAGGCAAGTTGTAAACAAGCACAGTTTTTTACATCATACACCACTGTTCCTGATCACAAGACATATCGCTGAAGGCATCAGCTTTTCAATTTCCTGTCTTTGTGGAGCTTCAATTAGCATCCAATAGCCTTCATTAACTTTCTGGTCTTAAATGGAGCTTTCTAACCAATACAGAATGACTGATAATGAAGAAAATACTACTCTTTCCCTCTCTCCAAACTCACCTAAGCATGATCAAAGTTGTAACAGTTACATATGCATTACACCAATCAAATAACTGTCCAATCATAATGGTTATAATTACCAAGGAATTAAGAATTTATTCCCTTGCTTGCAGTTATCTTATTGGAATGGCCACACAGAAATTCAAAAACACCACACCTGATTGTATACCCCATGTGTACCATCGCTATAATCCTCTGATAAAGATTAGGATAGATTAGAAAAGAACAACTGGCCCAAGGTAACCCAGTAAATTTCATGGGCATTTGCAAATTGAAACCTGGATCTCCACAGCCTGGCGCAACAATAACCATTATGCTATAGCTGCTCTCAATGATACAATGCCAGTATGAAAAATAAAATGCCTCTCACCCCCATCTCAATAACTATGGTATGCACAAGCTCTCAGTTGAACTAGCCATTAGTAAAAGCACAACAGAAGGAGCAAACTTCTGGTTTTGATTAACTTTTCATCACAAATAGGTGGTTTTTTAGCTGACATATAATTTATTATTTTTTGTTCTTGCTGATATTTATAATTTATTCAACACATTCACACACGGAACGTGCATTCCCTGTGGTTAACTGATTATTATGTTTTCACTTCCACAATGGGATCCTGTCAAATCAGATTTGCAAATTATGCCTGTGTTTACCTTTCAATGACAAACTGCAAAACAAAACATTATTAAATGTGAGATATGAGAAAAAATGTTGTCTTGGTGACAGACATCTGTCACCATGGGGTGAAACTATGTGTTATTGCAGGGCATCTTTATACCTCTGCAGAAGAAACTGAAGATGTATTGTCCTAAGACATTACAGCCATTGAACTGAAAGCCCACACATTTTTATTTTCATACTAGCATATTTTGCCCGGCGGTGCCGGGCATTTTAAAATTGTGTTGGATAGTAAAGGGTTTCGTTTTTTTCTTGAACCAATGGTGCTGTGCTTTTTTAAATGGTGGTGTAAGGTTTTTTGTTTTTTTGGCTTTGAGGCGCTGCGTCCGCCTGGGGCGGACTTGCACTCCCAGTGGGGGCTTTTTTTGGCTTTTTTTTGTGTGCTGGCTTCCTCAGTGCCGGGCTGTTTAAAGTGGTTTTTTAAGGTTTTTGTTTTTTGTTTATGGAAATGAGGTTAGTGTGTTATTTGTGTTTGTGAAAATGTTTATTTTTAAACTGTTTTAAACTGTGTTGTTATGTTGTTGTTTTCTGGATTTTAAAAAGAGGTTAGATTGTTGTTTTTTTTTAATTATTGTATTTTGAAAATAATGTGTTACTTTGTGAATTTTTGTAAATTGTTTTATTTTGGATAATAATTTTAAAAATGTGTAAATTTATGTTTTTTTAAATTGAATGTATTTTGCAGTGTTTTTTATTTTTTATTGAAATTTTATTTTTTTATTTGTGAATTGTTTTTGATTTTTTTGGATATTTTTGAATGTTTTTGGAATTGATTACCCTATTTTTGGGGGATTTATTGAATATTTGGGAATATTTTGGATGTTTTTTCTCCTTTGGCCACTGGGTGGTAGTGTTGAGCAATTTTTTGGAATTGCTTATTCCGGTGAGTCTCTTCTTCTCTTCATTTCATTTCTGGTTTTCATCGGGGCAAGACATCTTTTGGTAAGTTCTCTCCGTTGTTGTTTTTTAAGGGGTTTTTTTGGGGGGGGTTGGGGGGCATTCTGTTTTTGTTTATGGTTTTGGGTGGGGGTTTGTGTGTGTTTTTTGAATGTTTTGGGGTTTTGGTTGGGGGTTTGTGTGTCTTTTTGAGTGTTTTTAGTTTGTTTTTTGGTGCGTTCTTTTTTTAGGGGGGTGCCTTTTGTTCTCACGGGCCATGCTTGGTGGCCCGTGTGAAGGAAGGGCACTTGCGGCGGGGGTGCCTTTTCTTTCCATGGGCCATGCTGGGTGGCCCGTGGGTAGGAAGGGCACTGGCGGCAGGGGTGCTTTTCGTTCCCATGGGCCATGCTGTGTGGCCCGTGGGTAGGAAGGGCACTTGCGGCGGGGGTGCCTTTTGTTCCCATGGGCCATGCTGGATGGCCCTTGGGAAGGGAGCGTTGTTGCGGGGAGGGTTCCTTTCATTCCCACGGGCCATGCTTGGTGGCCCATTGGGAAGAAGGGCTGTTGTGGGGGTGGGGTGGGTGGGTTGCTTTTATTTTTGGCGCGCTGGCTGGCCCTTCGAACGGAAGGGCAGCAGCGGCCGGGGTTGTATTTTTTTCCCCCCATGGGCCATACTTGCTGGCCCGTGGTGAAGAAGGGCAGTTGCGGGGTTTTTTTTAACTTTTTTTTTGCGCGCCGGCTGGCCCTTCGAACAGAAGGGCAGCGGCGGCAGGGGGGTGTTTGTTTTTTTTCCCCCACGGGCCATGCTGGCTCGCCCGTGGGGATGAATGGCAGCGGCGGCGGGCTTATTTTTTTTTAGCATTTATTTTTCACGCGCCGGCTGCCTCAGCGTCCTGCGCGCTAATGGCGTGCAGGACGCTGGGGCTTGTAGTTTTGGCTGTGCGTGTTTGGTTTCTGCGGCGGTTTTTCTTTTGCGGCTTTTTTTTGATTGGCCGCGGCGCGTTTCCGAACATTCCTTTTGCCGCGCCGCTCAGCCTGATTGGCTCTGGCGCGGCACGGTGAAAGGAACTTTGGGAATTGAAGTTCCCTTTTTTTGTTTGCGATTGGGGGGCTCCTGCCCCCGGGTCGAAAATTTCAACCCGACAGTTACCTGCGAACCCCATTTGGGCGAGTGAACGGAGGCTCGGACGGGGCTAGTGGGGCCTGGTGCAACATCCTTTGTCACATTCCAACGGTTAACACACCATTTTATAGGTATAGATTAATTACTCAGCAACAAATCCGTCCTGTGTATATTTAGAAGCTATGCTGCACTGACAGGAAACCATGAACTAAACTGTATGCCTAACATGCAAGCTACAACAGGATTCTTAGCATATCACAGCTCTCATGCTAAGACACAGCAGAAACCATTATAACATCCAAGGTCTCAGCTGCCTTCCTAATGTCATCAAAATTCATGACTTTAGAAATAAAACATTATTCCATTTATGCTTAAAAGGCTCTGCTAGGGAATGGCTCATAGACTCAAGCACTTGGAATGCATGTTTAGGGGGTGGGGAGGTAAAAGAATCAATAAACCAAAAAAGCCTGCAAAGCACTGTAATTAAAAATGAAAATGTAAAAGGCATCTGGCCGCAGTACACGCAGGCCATTAAACAGCACTTTCTTGGGAATAGCAAGCAGTTCCTCTTAGGCACAAGTGATAACTCGAGAGAAAGAAAAGTGGTAATTCTTTAATGTTCCTGCTGCAGGTAATAGAAAAGCTGTTAGACAATGGTGCACATACCATTTAAAATGGGTTCTTTTGTAATTCATCTCACCTACCATGATCATCGGCAGGCACGCACACGCACACACATGCACGCGTGTACACACACGCACACACAGACAGAGTGCATAATCTACTTTGCTATGTGCCATCAAGTAACATTCAGTATGAATTTTTTAAAAAGAACTAGCTCATAATGTCTAGAACAGGGATTCTCAACTTGCAACCCATGGGCCAAATGCAGCCCACGGTGCCATTTCATTTGGCCCCCCACCGCCTCCACCACACTCAGAAGTGCCATGTGGTGTCCGGCCCCTGAAGCTGTCTGAGGAAGTGTGACCCTGCCCCTGGCTTAAAAGCTTGAGAACTCCTGGTCTAGAACTTCAAATGTTTAACTGAATGTTTAAAAAAACTGAAACCCCCACATGCCTGTTAAATATTATGTGTTTACTGTAGGAGAAAAAGAAACCACAACATAGCGTTGGTTTAGTTAAATAACAGCTTCCATTTTTAAAAAATGCATATGCACAGATAGGAGAGAAATCATATCACAGTACTATGTCCCGTGGCATAAAGTAGAGATCTGTTTCCCAATTTATGGCTAATAAGGGCATAATATGCTATTTCTGTGCTCCATCAGACATCTGTGCTTTAGTTTACTTTACATAAAAATACTGAGATCCAAATATTGTAAACCCAGGTTCTCCAGAGCGCAAAAATAAAAAAAAAATCAACAGGTGCCCTATTAACTGCTGAAAAATCAAGTCTTATTGTTTTTCATATTTCATTCTTATATACAATCTCTTTCTCATCATCATCTCTCTCTCGTCTCACACACACAATCAACAAAGAAACTAAATATACTGTAAAGCCATACTAGCTTATGATTTACCCAGAATAGTGTAGTGGACAGAGTAATGGGTCAGGACTCAGCAGTTAATGTGGATTTGAAATTGCTGAAACCATTCCTTAAATGTCTCACTTATCTTGAATGCCCTATTAGGGTCACTTTAACTTGGTTCTATCTTGACAGCACATAACAATAACAAATATATGGCATTATGCCAATAGTTGCATTTTATAGCATCTGTTGCTGGTTTCTGTCTAAGTAAGTAAAGAGGTGTCATCTGTATTACACCATGTGAATAGACTCGCTAGAAGTACGTTAAGAGTTGTTTTTGCTGATTACTGCTAAGTGAATAGTGCTAATGACTCGCCCATCATTTCTGCTGCCGGGGAAGGGATAAGAACTGCTGGGCCCGTGGCCAGCCGAAGACCGCTGACATCGCAGCTGCTCCGATGCCCACCCCATCCCTGTCGGGCCTCACTCATGCCCTGGGGTTGAAAAGCCACGCCAGCTCCCTGCAGCAGAGGACACACTGCCATTTGGCTGAGGACGCCTGCCACCCTTCCCCCTGGCCTCCTCCATGGCTGGGGGTTGAAAATGCCAGGACTTGGCCATTGGGGAACATCCCCCTGTGCCCCCCCCCCCCCCGGCCAGCTTGGGCCTTGGATTTTCTTGCTGGCTGTTTCTCATTAACTTTTTATGTGGTTTGTGGACTTTATTGTATTTGATGTTCATGTGATACTTTGTTTGATGTTTATATGATACTTTGTATTTGATTTTTATGTGATACAAGTGTAAACATAATAATAGTTATAATCTTATTGTATTGTTATATTTTATTGTATTGTAATTTTTGATATGTTGTGATTTTTGTGAGCCGCCCTGAGTCGGCGTGTGCTGAATGTAAAGGTAAAGGTTTCCCTTGCTCGAAAGCCAGTCGTATCCGACTCTAGGGTGCAGTGCTCATCTCTGTTTCTAAGCCGAAGAGCCAGCGCTGTCTGCTTCTGCAGATGTTTCCGTGGTCATGTGGCAGGCAGGACTAGACACCGGAGCACACGGAACGCTGTTACCTTCCCACTGAAGTGGTCCCTATTTATCTACTTGCAATTTCTTGCTTTCAAACTGCTAGGTTGGCAGGAGCTGGGATGAAGACGGGAGCTCATTTCCGTCCTGCAGTAAAAGGAGGTGCTGAATGGGCGGCATACAAATCGAATAAATCAAATCACTGGAGCATATGTTTTTGGAAGAGTTATGTAAATGTATGCCCATCAATTAGTCAAATAGAATAGCTGCAAACCTGGCTACTTTTCCATTCCAAAATCTGGCTACTTCATGTTTCTAGAAATTAGACCTGTTTGCCACTCCAATCCTAAAACAGAAGCTTGAAAAGTTTACTGTTTGGTCTGCATCTTCCACAATTGCCCATCAACATAGCCCCTGGAGGAGTCTGATAGATGCCACTTTTACCTTCATCACTCATGCTCCATAAGTGCATGAAGAGGTACATTGGTAGAGTCGTGTAAATTCAACATTTGTTAATAATGGGGGAGAAATATTACTTTGGATCAGCAAAGAAATAAAAAGGGAAATGAAATGAGACAAAAGTGTACCTTGCCAGATCGGATTCCTTTACAAACTGTCCACGAGGAAATTCTTTACAGGAATGAGAATACATACAAAGAGTACCAGGGCTATGAAAAGTTTAGAAACATTTAATATGATTATACTGTTCTTGGCAGAACAGCGATGTTGTAAATGGCATTAGTGAAGTAGAAAAAAAGGAAAAGCATCTACAACCAACCAGGAGGCATACCATGGAATACACAGGGCTCTACATTTTTTTTATAGAACATTAAGCTGTACATTTCTCTCATCCAGTCATATCCTCTTATATCAACGTGACATGTACTATCTCTGTCTTTGTCTCTCTCTCTCACACACACACACGCACACCTGAAGTCCCATTCATTCTTGGCTGGCAAAGAATGCCAGGAACGGCAGAGGAACTTAAGACCTGTCCTGTAAGAAAAGCATCCGTTACTGGTTGGGGGAAGGAACACTGTCCCATTTTCTGTTCTTCTCCTGTCCAAACATGAACCAAACATTTCAGTATAATTGAATGTGTCCTCTGATAGTCTACAAATAGTCAGGGGAAGTGACTCTCCCCCCCCCCAACCCCATTTTATGTTTTTACACAGCTGCAGTTTCAATCAGCAATATACGCAGAGAATTTAAACAAAGTGATTATCACATCAGCGATGATTTAGAAAACATTAGAAAAATTCCTTCACTTCCCCAGACCACTTGCAGAGGAGGGGGAAATGTTCTATTTCAATTTTCTGTCAAAGCTGTTTCTGGCAGCTTCAAGTCTCACATATTTACTGCAAGTAGCATCACTAGGTGCTAGGAACAGCACAGATGGGATTCCATCAAGAAAATAGAGCCCCCACCCCACCCCCGGCAGGGGCTCAAAAGGCATGTCCTAGCTAAGGGGAGGGGACTGGGACCAGGACCACTCCAACATCCAATATGTGTGAATGCTATGAAAAAAAGGACAGACCATTGGCCCCAGATCACTCCAGAGAGGGGAATGAATGACTCCTGGGCTTCAAAGCAAATATAGATTGGGCTGTCAGGACAATGAAGCAGCCTTTGATAAAGAACTGACAAGATCAAACCCTTTGAAGGCATCTGCTTGGGAATACCCTGAAGCAAATGGTGAGCCACTGTGTGAGACAAAATGCTGGACTGGATGGGCTGTGGCATGTTCCAGCAAGGCAGTTCTTATGTTCTTATCCTGTCCAGAGAATTTGTGTCTATCCAAACAACTTACAAATCTTCCTAAAACAGTAACAGCCTTTTGTAATATTTAATTGTCCCATATATTTTCCTCTTTGTCTGGCTGGATATCCCACTATGCCTGGTAATAGAGTAGACAATACAGCCAACAATTCAACGTTGAGTGTTGGGCGGCGATAAATAAACTCCCTATAGGGGCCAATGGCTACGGGCAGATGAGCTTCATTAGGTGAGGTGATGGCCCTCTCAGTGGAGGAAATGCCACTGGAAACCATCATATTGGGCCCAATGGCAAAATGAGCAGAGGAGGAAACACGTCACTATTTTGATTCCCAGCATTCATGGAGGCGGAAGAGGGACTGCCAGATGGACTGGTTGTGAGGACACACCTTGTTAATATCCTCAAGGCTGCAGCAGTCCATTTCAATCCCGGTGTCAAATCCTACATGTCTCATTTTATACATGCCACAGGAGATGGCTCCATGATCACAGTGTGTGGGTCACTTCATGGCAAGCTGGGATCCATCTTAAACAAATTCACACCAATGACACTTTTCCTGTAATCTAGGGAAAATGTATACTCGGATACAAATAGCAGCCGCTGCCACTGATATTTTCCTCACTTTCAACTGAAGTCAAATTCTACCTATGTTTTTGAATCTTTAAAAGGTACAAAACATGAAGGGAAACACAGAAGCTAAATCTATTCAGTATTCAGATACCTTCCAGAACACAAAATATCTATAGTACTTGGCATCAACTTCTGCAATAAATCTGCATAATGTAGGGAAGTAATCTATTGTGGTGGAGACTTCAAAAGAGATAGTAATTAGTCTGCATTTCTATTGGACTGTTCTCAGAAATGCATGATTTCTCAGTCTGCAAAGCACGATTTATTATGCAGCTGCAAAGCTACAGAACCAAAGAGGAAGCTTGTTTTTGGAGACTTTCCTCCACATTCAAGTATCTATGAACATTTTATATACCAGTTCATAAAACAATACAGAGGATGTGAACTGAAGCAAGTGGACCCCTAGCTCCATGTGACAGCTCTTTCATTGCCAGCAGGTGGTGACAGGCTGTTTTCTAAAGAAGAAATCTTGTTAGATACAGAAAGGAAGTTGTATGGGTTACGGCTTGACAACATAAGGAAACAGATGCTTACAATAGCCACCTCTGAACTATCAGATGGGAGAACTAATACAGTAATACCTCATACAAAGTCTGCTTCATGCAACATCGGATTCATACAATATCGCCTAATTCCTTGAAAAAAGTTGCCTCATACAAAGTCGTGCGACTTTGTATGAGGCATTGGGTTTTTCCCAGGTTGCATTGTGCCTGGGCAGTATAAAAGACAGGACACATGCGTGCATTGCTCTTGTGGGTTTTGCATGAGGCGAAGAGTGTTTAGGAGTGGTTTTGAACGCAATTTTGGATTTATTTATTTTTTGAATTTTTTCATCAGAATTTTTAGAAGCATTCCTGGGATTTTTGCAGCATTCTTCAGGTTTTTGGACAATCAGGGTTGTTTTACATGTTTTTGTAAAGTTTTTAGCCTTTAGACAATGTCTGTTTCCTTGACTTTGCCCTGAAGTCTGTGCTGTTACAGTACAATATATCTCTATGGAAACGACATTGTACGAGGCAATCCGGCAAGGATTTGGACATTGTATGAGGCATCGCGGCTAGGATTTTGCATGCCTCATACAAAGTCGAAATCTGTATAAAGTCCAGACTTGTGGAAACAAGTTTGGATGTTGTATGAGGTATCACTGTATATTCTGTAAGGATGCAAGAAAAAGGTCATCACATCCACAAGAGAATGGCGGTGAGAAATTTTCACCTTCCATTTAAAATGGTCATTTGAGGAGCACTTCATATGTTAATGAGTCTGCCTGAAGAAACTATTCAGGAAAGATTCTCTCACCCCAAAGATCTAATATAAGAATGTCTTAATGAAACAGCCAGGGGTTGACTTGATTTGATGAATTTCTAGCCTTCTATTTTGCAGTAATATTAGTAACACAATGTTTAAGTGATCATAACTAGCTAAAATACTGTTTTCTTGATTTCATACTCTTTCTCTCAATGTTTGCTTTCATCTTCAGGTAAAGATGAGTATTGCCCTATACACAATAAACGATGGTAAATACAGCACACACATAGCTTTTCAGATTGGTTTAGGGTAGGTAGACCATTGCAGATTCATTCTTATATTTATTTCTACTGCTTTTCAAACAAGGCCCAAAATGGAACAGGCATTAAAAACCCTCTGAAGCCAAGAACCCAACACGGCATAACCACCAGAAAATTCCTCATAAGCGAGGAAGGAAAATTTTCTACTTTCATCCCGAAGCTCTGTGCAGTTACATAGAGCAACCAACTCAGGAAACATATCCGAAACATAAATACCAAAGCCCTATAGGGTAAAAACATTGGTAACCTCAACAGAAAAGGAAGTAATGTACCATATAATAGCATTCAGCATGAGATGCTTATCAGACTCCTGTTTAGAATGACTTTTTAAAAATGCACCACTAGGTAAGTATAACAAAATGGAAAATAAAGGAGGGGGGAATCAGTAAATATCATAATGGTTATGCTAACTTTTGGGCTACAACTGATGTTTTAAAAAAAGATTCACCACTGTTCTGGAAAGCTCACAATATATTGCCCACCTGATGCCACAAGGGACAACATCAGATCCACAGTCAGATGACTGTTTTACATTAGAGTGGTTTGTTTCATGAATTATTCATCCTACTGTAGTATGGAGGTAGCTTGTAACAGGAACAGTATGGATTGGGGAAAGACTTTGTCCTATAGGTTGTTCACATGCAGAATTATTTGACGGTTTTTCAAACAAAAGGTCATATACTTTTGGCTATACAGTACTCTGTTAACAGAAAGACCATTTTGCAAAATGAACTGCTGGCATGGCTAGCCCATCATACGAAGAGAATTATTTCAGTCAAAATCCCATTGCGCATGCAAAGCTATGCTGCTCGCTAGACTCTGGTCTCTTTATGGCTGCCGATAGGATCTTAACAGGCTAATCTTGAAATGATTGATTAGATGGCCTATGCCCTATGTGATACAAATTGTCACTCAATAGAAAGAAATGCAGACCAATTTGTAACTAGAGGATGGGCAATGTGAAGTCCCTCAGAACATTACTGCAGCAAAAGGTAGAGTGCAAGGAAGATGCCAGTAATTTTATAAAATTCTGATTGCTTAAGAATTGGGAAGCCAATCATCTCAAAGTGAGGCAGTACTGTGAAAACCTCTGCCAAATTTTGCCTCCCTGAATAAATGTGGATTGCATACAGACACATAGGGATTCTTCAAAAGATTTATTTCATTATGTCTTTAAATATTGTATTTTCCTGACCATAAGACACACTTCCCCCCAAAAAAAGGGGGGGGGATAAGGGTGCGTCTTATAGTCCGAATGCTGTCCAGCAAGGCTTTTGTAAAAGGATATTTTACAACAGCCGTGGCTGACCAAAGATCTCCACCACCACCGCCACAGCTGTTCCGGGACCGGGGAAAGAAGGACTGGGAAAGAAAAACATATGTTCGGTGGGCCATTACCACAGGTGGCCACAAAAGGATGCAAATCACAGTTTCCCATTTAAATACATTGGAAATCAATTTCTTGTACAGTATTCTAAAGCTTTTCTGTTTGTATGTTCCCAATGCATTTCAGTGGGAAACCAAACCTGTGCATAAAAAGAAAGGGTTTCATTTATCTTTCTTGCCTTTGTCCCTGCTCCATGTGGTCAAAATGGAGGGGGAAACCATGGTTGCAGGGAGAGCAAGAGGCTAGACTAGAGCATCGCTTCCTGCCTCAGTGCAATTGGCTTGCCCGCCCATTTTCCCTACAGCGCCACCAACTAGTTGGTGGTGCAAATACAGTACTATTTGATTCAGAATATTTTTTCTTGTTTTCCTGCTTTAAAAACTGGGTGTGTCTTATGGTCAGGTATGTCTTATGGTCCGAAAAATACTGTAGCTTCATCCCCCTACAGGACACTACAGGGTTCAAGTTAGATACAATGGTTCATTTCAGCTTTGTAGTGTAGAAAAGTTCTACAACGTGACTTTCATCCTCTTAGACATGAGTACAGGAGGATAAACAGACATGTCTCAATCAAGCAGGAGGAAAGCATGAGGTTTGATCCCTCAAGGATCTGAGTTAGCAACCATGCTTTTAATCTTGTCCTTAAATAAATTGAAGCTGAGGAAACAATGAGGTGAAAAAATTTGCTGACAATATCAAATATACTTGGATACATAAAAATAAAAAGGATTTTCTCCAGATTAATGATCTAATTTTACATACAGAAAAGAGCTGCAAGCTTGCAGTACTGCCAAAATCATCCTGCTCTTATAAAAATCCATAATGTGAACACATTTAGAATGTTATGTCCAGTTCTGCCCACCAAAAATTTAAGAGCTAGAAAAGAGCAACAAAGAAACGGACTGGGAAAATTCCTCCATAAGAACAGGTAACAATAATCACCATTTTTGCTGGTGTATAAGACCCACTTCACCCCCTTAAAATACACTGGGAAAAATTGAGTGTCTTGTATAGTATATAGTGGCCTATAGTTGGCTATTTTGGTAATAACGGGGTGTATACAATGATTCATCCTATTTTTATCTTTCAGAGTCTTCAATAAATTTAGCAGTAATAGGAGTAGAGGACGGGTCCTCTTAGTGGTCCAATTGAATAAAAGACATGAGTACAGGAGGATAAACAAATATGTCTTAATGAAGCAGGAGGAAAGCATGAAGTTCGATCCCTCAAGGATCTGAGTTAGCAACCATGCTTGTAATCTTGTCCTTAAATAAATTTGTCCGGCAAATAAAATAATTTAGGGGTAAAGGCAAATAAGGGAAAGGGGCAGGTAAAATGTGGGGCAAGTAAGTGCAGAAATAGTTTTCTTCCTCACTCATAAATGCTAAAGCCTAAAGTCACTCAATGAAGCTAAATAGTGGGCAATCTAGTAAGAGAAAATAGGTGTTTCTCTACTTCCACAGGGCATTGTGAAGTCTTGTGGCTTTAGAAGGGAACTAGATAAACAAGGGCACAAATGGCTTCCAGTCATGATGGGTATGGATCAGAGATAACATGCGTCCAAACATTAACTATTAGAAAATAAAAGTGGGAAAGCAGACACCGCTGGCTCTTCGGCTTTGAAACAGAGATGAGCACTGAACACTAGACTTGGATACAACTGGCTTTCGAGAAAGGGAAACCTTTACCTTTACTAAACAACAGCAGCTATTAGATGCTTAAGTAAGTTCACAATCAGAAAGATGGCTGCAAGACAGCAGAGAAAGGACTTTAGTACAGAACACGAAAGACGATTTCACCCATCTCTGTGTCACATTAATATCAACTACATCATCCACAAAGGACTTGGCTCATTTCCTTGTGTCCGGCCCCCACCCCCTATACCATTTATAGTACATATAAGATGCACAAACTAACATAAACTGTTCAAGAATTATGGGAATCCTACTCTGAGATCCTGCCAAAAAAACTTTTTAAAAGCCTGCCAAAGCATGTTTTTCCATTGATTCAGGAAGAAATCAAGATTAAGGAGGAATAAAGCCACCCCTGTAATTTCCACTGTACCAGAAACCCTGCATGCTTGTGACAGTTTTCTATGAAACTGTTTAAAAAAATGAAGCTGGCATTTGCTAAGAGGTCAGTTTATACATTACTTTGATGTTGTGCCTTGTTTATTTAAAAGCTACAGAAACCTTTTTTACATTTTCCTTATGAATTCTTTATTTTTAAGATAAGTGAATATCTTTTCTTAGATGATGGGAAGGAAATGTGATTTCATGATGCCTAGTTTCCAATTCAAAGTCTTCAGCAGCTTGACAATGCTTTTTTCTTGGTTCTTATCCGACACCCTCTGCAGGGTAGAATTTGCTGATTAATTAAATTCCATGCTCCTTTATGTTTTATCTTGCCACTGTAGCATCCACAAAATTAGTTTTAAGGCAACTGTGGACATTTCTTCAATTAGGTCTGTGAAACAATAATGAAGAGTGCTTCTGAGGATCTGCAGAGTGAAATTCCTTCAACACTATGGAAATATGTGCAAGGGTGAGACTTTATTATTTTGTTACTGCCTGTCAGGATCTGAGGTGTGGGTGGCTAGCAGGCAACACAAATGACAGGACCCAGGACAAGCAAGTAAAGGTCAAACGGTAACCAACTCAGTCCAGAGTCCAACATCAAATCAAGCCAGGAAAGCAGGATTAGTCCGGATGACAAAAGCATCGTCCAAAAGAGCAGGAGTCAGGTGACCTGGAGAACAGACAAGACAAAGTACCCTCAGGCTCTGAGGCAAAGGGAGGACGAAATTCCAGGAGTAAGGATCCAGGCAAGGCAAAAAACAAAAACAAAAATCAGTCCACTACAACCAGGAACAGGGCAGGGAGTATTCTGAAATAGGAACAGGAACCAGAAGCAAGACAGAGAGGAGAAACAAGGCAAGAGATCCAGAAGCCAAGCAACTGCAAGTCTGCTAGAACTAGCCCATCTTCAAGGGCTGGAACAAGAGGAAGATGGAATTCAAATAGCAAGGATTCAGGCAAGGCATAGCAGCAGTTTACAAGAACTGGGCAGGAAGTACAGTATTTAGGAGCAAGAACATGACAGATCATCTTCTGGAGCAGGAATCAAGCAAGTAATCCAGGAGGTAAGCAACTGGAAGTCTTCTGACCTCCATTGCTTAGGCAGAGTATCTTCAAAGGCTGGAACAAGGTGAAGACAGAGTTCAAGAAGCAAGGAGCCAGGCAAGGCACAACAACATTCTACAGCAGGGTTTATCAACCTTTGGACTCCGGATGTGTTTGGACTTCAATTACCAGAAGCCTAGGATCAGAAAGGGTACTGACATGGGCTTCTGGGGACTGAAGTCCAAGAACATCTGGGTGCCCAAGGTTCAGAAGACCTGGTCTACATGAGCTAGTAACTGGACAGAAGCCTTCAGAAGTAGGAATCAGGAACAAGATGATCTTCTGGAAGGCAGGAAACAAGCATATGCAAGTCTACTGATCTCTGTTACTGAGGCAGCCTTTGAAAGAAAGGGCTGGTTCTTATATAGCTAAGCCACCCAGGGTCTTCAGGTGAAGCCTATGAAGGTCCAGAACCTTCCCCAAGACTATCAGGTGTAGCTTAGCAGCTGCAGTAGGATAAGGGTCAAGTCCTCAGGACTGAGAAAGGAGTAGCTGCAAATCATGACAGTACCTTGAGAAATGTGATTTAGTCAGTTAGTAAATCCTCCACCAATTCATTTCAGCTTTCTCTGTAAAAAGTGAGCACTAGAATGCTATCAAAATGTGAAGGCAAGCAAAATTTTTCATTATGCATGTTTATTTGCCCCAAGGAAGACAAAAAGTCTGCAATAATTAAATGAAATCTTTTGGTATTTGACAATGCTAAGGAAACAGTTTGAAATAGCACTCTCCAATCCAGTGTCTTACAGATGAGTTGGACTACAACTTGCATCATTTTTTATTGGTGTGAGTGACCACAACTGTGCTTGTTGTCTTTTCCTATGAGGAAAATGGGTTGGAATGATTCTTTTATTTCCTGGCTGAATCAAATCTAGATTTCAAAATTACCCAAACCTTTAAAAGTTTGGATTCATAAAACTGTGGTTGAATTCAGAAATCAAGGTATTAATAGCACTCCAAACCAGGCTTTAGCAAATAATCTGAATGTGTTTAATGCCATGAAAACTCATAAAATAAACCGCAGAGAGTTTCTTATTGCCTTCACAATTTTTTTTTTACCAAGTCTTAAGAACTTCCAAAAAACCCCAACTCATATTAGAGGGTAACTACACAAGCATTTCATCTGCTGTGATGTTGAGCTGGTTTGCTCCTTTTGCTGATGATTGGGTGATGAAATTCAGAAGTTCTCAACCTTTTTAAGACGGGAGACAGGTCACGCTCCCTCAGATAGCTTTGGGGGATGGATGGCCATTTTGCCCTTCCTGTACCACGTGGCACTTCTAGGTGTGATGGAGGTGGGCCACATAAATGGCACTGTGGGCCACATCCGGGCTGCAGGCTGAGAATCCCTGATGTAACCAGTCCACTCCCAGAACATGCCTATCACCATCATTCTGGGCTCGTGTCAGGGGCTACTCTCTTTCTTAGGTGCAGGTATTCATTTATTTTATTTATTCATTAGAAGTAGAACCTCTGTTTTGATTTGTTTTCAGCATACACAATCACTAGGATTAATTTAAAGCAGCTTCCTGCTTTCATTTCCCAGCTGGTTTCAATTTATCAACAACAGAAATGAGCACTGTGCCCTAGAGGTGGATACAACTGGCTTTCAAGCAAGGGCGACTTCTACATAAACTTGTATGGCATAGGGTAGATAGCATCACTTGCAGTGGTACAACCTAGAATTCAAGCAGGGAACTCTGCTAATTAATCCTCAACCCTAATTTCTTGTAAATCATGTGTGACAAAGGAATGGAGCGGGGAGTTCCATGCTTAGACTGGATTTAGCTCAGTGTTTCCCAACCTTTGGCCTTTGAACTTCAATTCCCAGAAGCCTAAGTCTGTTCCCCAAAACACTAATCAGCCAGTGCACGGAACTCCCTGCTCATTTCTGTTTACAGCCAAAGAGCCAATGCTGTCTGTGTCTTCAGGTGTTTCCATGGTCATGTGGCAGGCAGGTCCCAATAGTTTATGACTGGAATATATTACTTGCGTAACTTTTCCCCCCTCTATTCACGTGATTCAAGCTTTATTTCCCAAAGGAAGCACATACAAAAAGTGAAAGCCCATCCTCAAATCCTGATCAGTTCCTAGCATTTGCATTACAAACCTAATAACCATCAGACACCAGGCATTTCTTTACAGGATTAATACTACTCCTGTAGTCACTGTCACCTTCTGAATAGACATAATCGCTTTAGCAACTTACCGAGACAGCTAATTTTAGAAACTCAGCACAAGCTTTTAGGGCAAAGCCACATGACACAGCTCACAAAGAGTTACTGGGGAGGTCACATCATGGAAACACCATGAATGCAGACACTCACCAAACAGTGTATTTTTCAAGTACTGTACTGTAATCTGAACAGAATTTCTCATTAACAATGTTTCTAGTTAAAATCAGAGAATTGATACACCTACAGTCAGGCAATCAGTGGCCTTCCAGAAATTGGATTAAAACAGCTAGTTAATACTGATGGAAATTTTAGCCTAACAATACCTGCCAGGTTTCATGATCCCTGTCAGGACATCAAAGACCCAGAAGAGGTTCATGACTTTAGAGTTAACCTAGATTTAAAATAGCACGTAGCCAGAATAGACTACATTTTGAACATAGAGACAAAAAAAAGTCAACATTTAATGAAGACCCTAAAAACCGAGGTAACTGAATATACTGGCTTTATATTATAATGAACCAGCTGGATATCACTAGAGTACAGCCACCCTGCTGGTTTTAGTTGTTCTATCAACTGATTTTTAAACAATCTATATCTTTCTGCATTCAAAAATAAGAATGAGGAAAGGAAACGATCGCTAAATAATTCTTGATTTATTTGAGAAACTATCACAGTTTCCATTTTGTGCTGTATGGGGTCTCTCTGAAAGTCATGGGATGTTCCTTACAAGAACATCATTATTTTACTATTATTCAACCATCTCACTCATCATACTTTATAGAGGAGAAAGGGGGAAACTGGTCCACAATTGATTTTTGAAAAGTAAAGCTATACAATTCTACAATCTATATAATTGCATATATTTATTCCACTATTCTTCCTGAGGCTCCAAAGTATACATTCCCTACATTCAGAAGCTTTAATTATTTGTGAGGTAACAAAAGAATGACTTACTTTACATCTGTAACTGTAAGTCCCTGAGACTTCAGCCTGAAGAATATAGTATAGTACAGTACAGTATCTAAATTTCACATCCTGAGCTCTTTGTATCAAATCTTTAGAGCCATCAGAAAATAGAATGCAGCATTTTGAAGTTTAGGTTTCTCCACAAAGAAACTATTTAAAGGGACGGAAGAAAATTAGCATTTCTGCATTGCCCCACAAAGCAAATTCCTTAAGAAAAAACATTCTTTAAAGTCCAGCCTTTTTGTCTGGTTTATTATTAGAAGACTACACTTATGGAAACATTATTATAGCTCACAAAAGCATTTCTACACTGAGGCAGTTTATTTCACATCATTCATACAGTACAGTATATTAGTATAATATCACTGTTGAGCTGTAATGAAAAAGTTACCATTACTAATGACTAGACTGCCACATAATGATTTCAGCACCTCAGTTGTCT
The DNA here is from genome assembly GCA_035047345.1 of Bradypodion ventrale. Taxonomy (NCBI): domain Eukaryota; kingdom Metazoa; phylum Chordata; class Lepidosauria; order Squamata; family Chamaeleonidae; genus Bradypodion; species Bradypodion ventrale. The sequence continues at coordinate 62,817,889 of JAWDJE010000004.1, forward strand.
CCCAAATAAATGAATAATGTCACAGGCAACACATATAGCAGGGGATTACATACAGAAATATTATTTGACAATGATAAAGCTATTCATCAAGCAGTTTTTAAGTGCATTACAAGGCAGCATTGCATAACCATCCCCCATTCATTTAACCAACAGCCACTAACAAATATATTTCCACTTTATCAGCAGAATTGATGCATAAATTGGCTGGACCCGCCTGCAGCCTACCTTTTACTAGCAAGACATCCCTGTTGGGCCTCTTGAGTTGGAAGTGAAGCCCCTCTGACCATGATTTAGACTTTGGGAAGTGTCTGAAGAGCTTACGTATTCTCTTTGTTACCAGTCCAAAGCAAGCCGGAGACTCGGCTTTCCCGTCTGTCATTCTTCTAATGGAAGATCAATCGCTTCTTTGGGCAAAAGCAAGCAGGCAGACACCCCTCGAATGCGGAATATTATCGAAAGCAACACATGTATTACTGCTGCAACTTATTTATATTGCAAATTCAAGATATTTGCATATAGCATTTGGCTGCAATTGTCTCACCTCTGGTTTTTTCCTCTTTAGTATTTAAAAAACACAAAAGCACACACTACAGTCCATCAACTTCCAGAGCTGCCTCTGTAACTCATGGAAAACTTTCTATTTCTGGGGCTTTTTGTCTGATAAGATAAAGCAACTGAACAGAAGAGGCTATAGTGAAGAGAGAGAGGCCAGGAGTAAAGCTCTGTTCTTCCCAAAGCTTCTTTCTAATATTTTTAGCTTGCCACCTCTTAATGTTCTGCCACATCTTGGATAGTTTAAAGACTATTTTAGACTGCAATTGATTCAGTAATCTTAATATATTAAGTTACAGATTCTTTAATTTAAGAATGCTACAATTAAAAGGTTATCACAACAGATATAGTCAACAAATAAATAATAAGGCACTCTTAGTGCTTACATTAGCCATCTAACATGATAACCCTTGTCTTATCTCTTAGCACAAAAATCTTCTTAATCTTTCTAATATTGTTCCATGTGTATTTGCATCTTTGCAATCCTATCCTGATGATTCTTTTAATTTGGCTTTAGATACTCTCCTGCTTGTTTTCTATTCTATGTCTTTAGCCACTGCTGTATTTATTATTTTATTTCTATGTATCATTGCAATATTTTTAAGTATTATTTTAAAAAAACCAGATTGTTTACCATACAGATAAGTTTGGCTAATGTGCAGTTTAAAAATATATCAAATGAAAACAAATAAAATAAATAAATAGCTAGATCAGTGCTGTCTGCTTCAGTGGAAATAAAAACCCATTCTACGTTGTTGATGTTTCAACAGTAATGCATAAAAACATTCTTTTTCACAATTTTACATAACCATTGTTTAAGATACACTATAACCTGAAATAAAATGCCCTCATGTACCGAAAGACTAACACAGGTAATACTTCTTCCAGTCAGTCACCCTAACAGTCAGTCATCAGTCACCCTAACATTTTCTGGGTGGTTGCACAATGTCAGACTTGTTTTACTTATCCTAATATCCTGACTCTGTTTGTGTGACTGATTTTTCAGCTGGGCTTAGCTCAATGGAAATATAATTGGACACATTTACATCCCCACCCATGTTGGCTTAAGGCCCTAAACTATGACAAATTTAGGAGGTCACATAACATTATGCAATGCCTGTAATTCCATGGAGTGATTTAAAGTGTATTTAGAGGTTCCTGATAGTTTTAATACCCTGAGATGTATCTTACTTAGCAAGTACAACATGTACCCTGCCATTCAAAGGTTTGTTTCACTATTCCCTCAGAACAAGTGTATAATGTCAGTTAGATTATTTATTTATTTATATACCAACCATTAAGGTGGTATCCCACACTGGGTGATGAACAAACAGATAACAAATAACAACACCACACAGCAGATGAAACAAACAACTGACAAATACATCAAAAACTGAACTAAGATAAAATAAAGTACTGTAATTGGCATCTGAGGGCCTAGGAACTCTATGTTATTAGATTGATAAGAAGGTAAATCAGAGTTTCTCAACCTTTGGTTTTTGGACTTCAATTCCCAGAAGCCTAAGTCAATTTCCCAAAGCACTGATCAGCCGATGGACTGACTTAGGCTTCTGGAAATTGAAGTCCAAAAACCAAAGGTTGAGAAACACTGGGGTAAATTGTCCAAGGTTTAAGTAGGGACTTGAACACTCCTCCATGGCCCAGCACTCTATACTATGTATTACTCTTGATCCAGCAGTTTCCAGACAACTAAAAATACAAACGAATAACACAAATAACTACATTTGCTCAAACATCAACTTCTATGTGTTCCACGGTGCACACCAACTGAGAGTAAGTGTATAAAATACTACCCTAAGGCTAAATCAAATTTTAACTCTAATTAGAAGAGACACAGAATGAACGTGATGCTTATTTAAGTCCCAATAATAAATGCCACTTGGTCTACTGTAAAGCTGTGCCTGCAGATGTTTTTGAGGAATTACACCAAGTCAGTCTACATAGCTACATAACTAGTTAACATCAGACTCCTGAACGTAGGCAGCTGACTAGAAATACAGGGATCAGGACAGAGGGCAACCAAACTAAAGGTTCAAAGGCAAACCTTATCCAAGTCCTAGTCCAAGGTCAAAGTCGGGAGCAGACAGAGTAACAAGGCTAGTTCAGCAGAGGAGATGTAATCCAAGCAGGCCAGAAGTCTGCCAACCAAGGAAGCAACCCAAGCAGGATACCTTCAGGACTGGAACAAGAGAGAAAGGGCGCAACAGCAAGTCACTGCATCTTCATTGCAGAGGCAACTTACAGGGGGAAAGAGCCAGTTCTGTAGCTCTTCCCCCAGGGCTCTCAGGTAGAGCTCATTGGGGCCTCAGCAACTGAAGCAGGTTATGACTCTAATACATGGGTACCCAAAAATATATTTAGCCGGTCCGGTCCCCATCCCACCCCAGACCCACAAGAAAATGTTTTGAAAATAAATTACCGGATTGATTTTGAGAATTTTGGAAAAATTTCATGCATTTAGTAATGTTTCATCAGAATAATTTTGAGAACCTACAAGAATAATTGTAACATTTATGTGGAGATTATTTTGGAACTGACACTCTTTGTGTCCTGAACAATGAATGTTTGAGTTTAATGGACACAAATAAATAAAGCTTGAATAAAGACATATAAAGGAATTTTTTTTGTCCAGACTATGAAACCATGACATATGATTGAGTGAACGTGTTGTTTTTTTTTGCCTCAAACAGTTTTTTCCTACTTATGTTCTTCACCATTTGGCCTCATACTTCGTTACAAGTGGAGCCAGGCATGCGCTGGGTCACCTGGACAGGGGGATTCATCCCAGTGTGCCCTCACCTCTGGTGACCTGGGGAGCGTGCAAATAATAATTCTATTATTGTTTTATCTGCCCAGCACACTACATTTTAGATTAAGCCATTGCTCCAAGCTCCCTCCTTCAGCTTGGAGCAATGGTTTATTCTGTGTTGCACACTGGGTGGAGCAAGCGAGGGGCAGCACCCAAGCGGTTCCCAGGGGCAGCCTTCTCTTCCCCCCCCCCATCCCTAGATCACTCCCCCTCGCTTGGTCCACTCAGTGCGCAGCACTTTAGATTAAGCCACTGCTCCAAGCTCCCTCCTTCAGCTTGGACAATTGTTTATTCTAAAATGCCAAGCGAGGGGCGGTGACCAAGCAGTTCCTGGAGGCAGCCTTCTCCCTCCCACATCCCTTGGTCACCGCCTCTCACCCCTGTCCAGCACCCTCCCATGGTGCCCAGCACACCCCTGAGTGGAGCTTCTTAAAATGCAAACAGATTATTATTGGACAATGTATGGTTGCACTAAGCTCTATGTTTTGCTTTCCAGAAAACAATGTTTTGTCACTGTCCAGTGGAAGGTAAAAAACAGGCTTACTTTGCAAGTCAGATTACCCAGTCTCATATCTCCACAGCAATCACTGTATGGGAGCTAAAACTGGGTAACTGATAGGTAGGACACAGTAACTCAAACACTTGTAGATAAACAAGCTAAGGATCAATCACAAAACTGATACCCATTTAAAGCATTAGTTCCCTTCCTTAGATCTCCAGAAGTCCTTGGACTACAGCTCCCAGAAATTTTTGCCAGGACAGCCAGTGGTGAAAGTTTCTGGGAAATTTAGTCCAAGTACATCTGAAGACCCAAAATTGGGAACCACTCTTAAAAGCCTTTTGGAAGGAAATCCTGGAATCCAAGTGTGTTATGTGTGTAAATACAGATAAAAAAGGGAGAGAGAGAGAAGAGCGGGACTTCACCCCACTTCATTTTGAAGTATTTCTACCTGCAGCCTAACTAATATTGGCAACAGAACTTTACTTTCTGGAAAACCTAGTCTTTTCTACAATGTACTGCTGAAAGAATGTCCACACCTACTAAAGGAATGAGCTCCCTTAAACAAACACTTAACCAAAAACAAAGGGATGATAAAAATGTACAAAGTTTTATGAATCATAAGGAAATGGGAAGCAAAACCCAGCGCTTCCTTTTAAGGACAATCAACAAACAATGACTTCTAGTGAGGTAAAGACAAAACATGCTTACTTATGTTGCCAGGTATTGAGGCATGTTCATATTATCCTACCAACAAGGAACTACATTAAAACAAATTAAGGCAGTATAGCAATCGGTCGGTTTGCTGAATGGAGGGCTTCATATATAAAGGCATACAAATGAGCATTTTCTTCAATATATATGGGCAACATACAGATTCGCTTTTTCCAGTATGATAATCTTTCTATCAAGCGGGAGAAGGTTTGCCAGGCCTGGATACCTCAATGGCTTCTTTGGTGACCTGGTTATACAAAGGGATGCATTTAATTAGATGTAACTTCTCTTGCAATAGCACTGTATTTACAAAAAAACAGCTGTCTTTTCAGCTTTTCTTTTACTCTGGAGCCCATAATGATTTAGCAGTCGTAACTAATGCCACTTTTACATTCACATGGGCAAATATGTCAGAAGCAGCAGCTGGTACAGAAAAAGGGGATTTCTTTCCCTCTTCACATATTTTTTCCTTCCTGGATATGCAGTTACAGTTTATGGGGAAAGCTGCACCTGCAAAATTTCACAGTAAGTTATGTGGAGTAATGTCACCAGACGCAGCATGACAAGAAGATACAAGAGAATGAAAATCACCTCTTATCATATGCATCATGGGAAGCTGCCCTACAGCCTACAAAATCTGATAGATGGTTAATCTGACCCAGTCCACAAAGGAATACAGGATCTCAAAGAAAGATCTGTCTCATCCCTACTTGAACTCAACATGAGGCTATTTACATGCAAAGGATATCCTCTGCAACTGAGTTATGGATATTCTCCACCTAGCCCACTATGGCATGTGTGCCAGAGGTGGCACTTGGAGCTCTTTCTGTGGGCACCCATGCAGTCACACCAGCACAGAGTTCACCCCACCCCTCTGCCCAGCAGCCCAATGGGAGTGTTTCTTTCCTCCCCTGTTGCTGTGTTGGCACTTAGTAATAAATAAGTGGGTTTTGGGTTGCAGTTTGGGCACTTGGTCTCTAAAAGGTTCGCCATCCCTGACCTAGCCTAATCAATGCTTTCTTGACTATACCTTAGGTAAACTTTCTAGTAGTTAAAAATCTTTTCAATGGTTGAATGGATTATCTTGGGAGATGGAAGATCTCCCTGTGTGAGAGGTTTCTAATGGTTAGATAGCCAACCGTCTGAGTTTGTTTAGCAGTGGATCTCCTGATTTTGCAGGAGCTTGACTTGATGACTCTTGGAATCTGCTCTAGCTCTACATTGCTATGACCATGATTTCTCTTTTTCTCTTTCATTCCATGCTGCGAACATCTGTAACCACTACCAAAATGCAGTGAGGGGCTTGATGCGTGGAGTTTATGCTATTGAGACTGTTACATGTTTTAAACTTGCATTACATATTATCAGCAGATAACCAGTACTATTTGCATTGAAGAACAGAGTTTAAACTACCCTGAAGGTCACCTTGTCTAGCATCTAGCTCAGGAGTCCTCAACCTTTTAAAGCCAGGGGCCAGTCACATACCCTCAGACAGCTTCGGAGGCTGGGTGACCATTTTGCCCTTCCTCCACCACATGGCACTTCCTGGTGTGGTGAAGGTGGTGGTGGGCCACATGAAATGGTGTTGCAGGCCACATCTGGCCCCCAGGCCACAGGTTGAAAATCCCTGATCTAGATCAAGAGAAGATAATGATGGATACAGAGTTTCTCCTTTGCCATCCTAGATAGTTCCCACAGAGGGTATGGGTGACAGGGAGATAGGTTTTGTAAATTTGCAGTTAGGTAAAGGTTTCCCTCGCTCGAAAGCCAGTCGTATCCAACTTTAGGGTTCAGTGCTCATCTCTGTTTCGAAGCTGAAGAGCCACACTGTCTTCTTCTGCAGACGTTTCCGTGGTATGTGGCAGGCATGACTAGACACCGGAGTGCACAGAACGCTGTTCACCTTCCCACCAAAGTGGCCCCTGTTTATCTACTTGCAATTTCTTGTTTTCAAACTGCTTGGTTGGCAGGTGAACTTAAGACATTACCAGGTGTGAAATGCCACATTGACCCACTTGTATCTACTAATCAACACTATCCCTTTATCTTGGAGCCATGAATAAATGATTGCCATGCAATCTCACTCTTACATCTGTGGACTTGATCCAAGAAAGATCACATTAAAATATAACAATTAGTCTTTGAGGTGCCATGCCATTTTCATTTTTTGTTGTTGTTTTGATAGTTCTATTTCTTGTTTTACATACATTATACCAGAAGCATAGGTGGAATATTTGACTGACAGAGTAGACCACATTGCCAGTGACTCAATGCCGATCGTCAGCAGTTAACTCACCTGACAATCCTGAGGACTAGCGGCCTTGGATGGCACAGTCTACAGAGAAGGGAGATGGTCCCTAAGTGGAGTTATAGTTTTGATGAGGAATACTTTCAATGACAAAGTGCAAAAAATGAAAAAGCAGTATGCTGAAACTGGTTTTCTGTTCTTACATTGCATCTCTGAACCTTGCAAGAACCATTTACTCCCTGAAATGAAAATCCCTCTCACAGTGTTCTACTCAGTGATGGGCATCAGCATGTTCGCACCAGTTCGGCAGAACCGGTAGCTGAAATTCTGGCTGGCCCTACCCATCCAAGTTTTGAAATAAAGTAGTCCTAATTCGTGTGCAATGCAGTGGTTTCCCCCTGGCCAAGCCCACCAGAGTAGGTAGTAAAAAGATTTGGAGCCCACTACTGATTCTACTGGTTTGTTTAGCAGGAATTTCTACTCCACACATGTTCATTTTTAAAGTAAGATTTGCATATCACAAAGCTGGGACCTGCTACAGAAAACTGCCACAATGCTGCTCTAAGTAGTGACAGCTTATTTGTTTCCAGGGTGATCTCTCAACCCTCTAATGAGCAAATGCAATTCACAAGGGCTTCCAATAAAATATCAAATCTACTGTTTTGAGTAGTCTCTGGCATTATGCTTTCTGTACATGTCCCCTACAAATAACCCTATATAGATTTTCAGTGTCTGCCACAGAGTGTCCGACACCAAGGAATGCTTGTACATTTCAAAATTATGGCTCCAACACCTGACCTGATAGATTCCAAAAGCATATCAAGCTGTGTTACCAGCTGCTTTGGGATTAGACTGCAAACAACATGCCACAGATATTCAAGCAGAGCAATCATCATTTTATGGTCTCTCAAAATGCAATAGTCACACTTGGCTGGCCAGCCACCTGGGTTCACTGAGAAGGAAACCAATTCCAGGCATTTACAACCAAGAAAAAAGAGAGAGAAGCAGAGTGACCTAAGAAACAGAGGAGGAGCAAGGGGGATTCTACTGAAAATAAGGAAGATTAAGATACACAATACTTCCAAACCTCTCTTCTTCTCAAGCACCAATATTAATAGCAATAAGAATTACACTTGCATACAACAAATTATAATGATATGGCTACACATCAGCTTCTCAATTAAGTCTGTATATGCTAAGTGTATCACACAACTCTTCTAGGTAGTCCCCCCCAATGCAGCAGCATTTACAAAGACCATAATAAGAATTAAATTTGGCATTCTGATTTCAGCCAATATCACTAGTGGAACTGATGGGATGATTTGACTACCAATATTAGGATTCAGCTCTAATAACAGTCAGATAGTTGTGGCCAAGAATCTGTGTATAATTCTGCCTACTGCAGCAATACTGTTCAGAAGTATACCCCTATCCATTTCTCAAATCAGCCTTAAGAGAATGATAATCGTGAGCTACATGCTTTTCTTGAGTTGCACAGAAATGTCATGAACTACACATCTGGAGGTCATGAGGCTGGAGAAGTGATCATTCATTCCCTTCTCCTTTAGTAAATCTACCTGATCTCAAATATTTCCATGATCTAACCAAGATCTGAACTAAGCGCTGATCAGAGAAGCAGCTGGACTCGTTGAAATGGACTCATTATCAAACTAAAGCCAGCTGAAACAAGTTCAGAAAATGTGGTTCATGACAGAAAGTTCAGAAAATGTGGTTCATGACAGAAATTTAAAAAAAGAACCAGAAGTAAAAGATAAACCAGCTGGCTAGAAAACTGTATTTGAAGTCCAACATGTGCAGCGCTTGACATGTGCCTAATCAGTACACACCCAGCTTTAACTGTAGCATAAAAAGCCACAAGGTATCCACCCAAATACTATTCTTTTGGAAAGGGAGTGTCATTTGAAAAGGGATTTTTTAAAATGCACATCTGAAAAACTGTTTCATTTCCCAGGGGGAAAAACACCAGCAAAAAAACCCCATTTTAATTATCACATATTACTATTTTTACAAAATATTGTTCCAATAGTCTATTAAATTAATAAGAATAATTCACTGAGATATCTGGTATTACAAACATCCCTCCTTTGAAATACAGATAAGGATTTCAAAATAAGAAACATCAATACTGTATATTTCTGCATTCCATTGATAAGAATGATGTTACTGTTCAAACATCAGAAACCATACTTTGTTCATTATATTTTTAAAGAATACATCCATCTATGTTACACACAAACTTAAATGTTACCCCCCCCCCAAAATTTAAAAGACATTTGCTTGTCTCAAGTGTAATGCTGGAGTCCTTTCAGCTTCTTGTCCTGGTAGCTTCAACATCTATGCCTAGGTCACTTTGTCAGGAGGGGCTCAGGACTACATGTCCTACATGGTGACCATGCGCCTGTCGCAAGTGGTATTTGGTCCCACTCATGTAAACAGGGTATATTTTGGACCTGTGTTGGGCAGGGTGAAGATCAGCTTCCTATAGCTCCATTGTCACGGACAAATCACTAGTAAAGGTAAAGGTTTCCCATGCTCGAAAGCCAGTCGTATCCGACTCTAGGGTTCAGTGCTCATCTCTGTTTCAAAGCTGAAGAGCCAGCAGACGTTTCCGTGGTCATGTGGCAGGCATGACTAGACACCAGAGCGCACGAAACACTGTTACCTTCCCACCGAAGTGGTCCCGATTTATCTACTTGCAATGTCTTGCTTTCGAACTGCTACGTTGGCAGGAGCCAAATCACTATTTGGGCTCAATAAAACTCAATCTCTCCACAGGGACAGGGAACTGATTATTATGGTCTCTCCCAGGAAGCTGATGGATGTAAATGGTTTCCTAACAACTCTTGGGGAGTTTTCTGTCACCTTGTCAGATGATCCTGTCAAAGCTTTCTCCACCCCTGACCTCTGGAACGGTAAAAATGCCAATAGTTCCTAAGGACACCTTCCAACAGAGGGAAGCCAAACAAGCCCTCTGATTGACTAAGGCAGGGATACTCAACCTGTGGCCCACAGCACCATTCCACATGCCCCTCTCCCACTGCCTCCACCACGCCAGGAAGTGTCATGTGGTGGAGGAAGGGCAAAATGGCAGTCCGGCCCCTGAAGCTGTCTGAGGGAACATGAACCAGCCCCTGGCTTTAAAAGGTTGAGAACTCCTGGACTAAGGAATTGATGTTGATGAAATGAGTGGGAAGGAGACTAGTGCAATAAAGCCTAGAAGAACTCTAAGTGAACATGGGCTAGAGTTCATTTAAAAGCAATGAGTGGAAGGAATAAAATCTTCTCTCTTGCCCTGCATCTACATAGAGGTCCCAGAAGCACTTATACATGTTCAGCGACAAGATTTAATTTAATTTAATTTAATTTAATTTAATTTAATAGTCATATTTATATATGCCGCCCACTCAGGCAGAACCCGATTCAGGGCGGCATTACAACAAGTTCTAAAAACACATAAAAACACTTTAAAAGACCCATATCCCACCCACTATCAAAAGAAGAAGAGAGAGTTCTTAATTCTTTACGTAAGCCAGCAGGCGGGGACCGTGATCCCATTCGGGCCCCACACCTGCCCTGCCAGCCAGGTCTTCAATCCTTTCCTGAAGGGCAGCAATTCTCTTTGAAATCTTAGATCTGTTGGCAGGAGGTTCCAGAGGGTTGGTGCGGACACGGAGAAGGCCCTCCTTTGGGTGCTGGATAGATGTGCACCCCTAGCTGATGGCACTATTAGAGAGCCTCTCCCCTAGCTGATGGCACTATTAGAGAGCCTCTCCGGTCCGCTCTGTTTGGACAGGCAGACACTCTTGGGACGTTGTGGTCTAAAAATATTGCCTAAAAATATCAAGGTACAGAAGACATAGAATAGTCCACCATTTTCAATAGCCATAATTCAGTCTATGCAGCCAATCCCTTACATAGGTTAATGGCTTCCTGTTGATTTGAATACAGTAGAGCCCCGCGTAACGAAAACACTCTGTTCTGCGAGTTGCTTCACTATGCGGTTTTTTCCGTTATGCAAACTAATGGGAGATGCCCCAGACAATGAACAAAAATGTTCGTTATACTTGACTCCGATTAAGTTACATCGAATGGATAATAGTACAACGAGAAATTGTTGGAGATGTAAAAGCAATCTTGGAACATATGAGCATATGTGGTGGAGTTGTAAAGTGATAAATGCTTTTTGGAAATTGACTGAGAAAGAGATATCAGAGATTTTTAAAATTGATTTAAAGTTGGAGTCAAGTGCCGCCTTACTGACAGAATTGGATAATATCAACATGAATACAGATAAAAAAGAACTACTCTCTATAATGTTAACAGCGGCAAGATTATGTATAGCAAGGAATTGGAAAAATGACAAGGTCTTGAAAGTAGAAGAATGGTATAAGGAAATGTGGGAAATTGCATTAAATGATAAATTGACATGTGAATTGAATGTAAAAAAGGTGTATTGAAGGAAAATAAGTTTTGGGAAATATGGAGACCATTTGTGAAATATGTTTTAGTAGAGGATAAAGGAGATAAACCAGTACCTCAACATATGAATTTTTGGGAAGATTAAAATATTAATAAATGTGATCCTCATGGCTTGTATAAATCACTGGGTGATATAAATATTATTTGTAGCATATTAGTTTGAATCCTCCATGTATGTAATGTTTAAATTTATAATCAAACATAATGAAATAATGAGAATATAATTAATGATAAGTGATGAATAGTATAGATTGCTTATGAAAAGAAGTAGTTGTAAAATATAAGTTGAGAGAAGATTTTGGTATAAAAGGAGGATCAAGAGTTAGTATTGTTTATACAATGCTATTATTATAGAGTATATGTATTTTCTGTGTTTTTATGTTTTCTTTATATATTTTTCATTTTTCTTCTGTAATTTTTATTATATTTTTTAATTTTATGAAAATTAATTTAAAAAATTAAAAAATGTTCGTTATCCGGGGTTCCCATTGATCGGGTATACCCCGGTTACAAAAAAACCCGCATAACAAACAATGCAGGGTATCACCCTTGCATAACGAACGCTTCATTATGCAAATTTTTCGCTATGCAAAGCATTTGTTATGCAAGGTACTACTGTATATGTCTTGTACTGCAAATTCTACAGCCTTCACTGCACAATGAGGATCACATCTTCTTTCTCTGCGTTCTGTCTGTAGCCACCACATGGTTACCATACCCAAGATGGACGGATAAGTCTATTGCTCACCAAGATCAATCTTTCACTCATGCATTAAGAACTCTGTTCTGTTTCCAGCTCTACTGAAATTGTCACCTTTCCAAAAAAAAGTGTATTCCTTCAAAGTAAAAATTAGTAAATGTTCATCCCTACATTATTCTCACTTTATCATAAAACATACACTTTCAACAAAACTTTTTTTAATATTTTGGAGCTGCAAATTTCAAGCTTTCAAAGAAAAGGCACTTCAATTTGCATGTTAGTCTCTCCAGGAGGTGAAAATCAGGTCAATTCCTGTCAAAAGGGAAATGAATAAAATACTCAAACACTTCCAAGTCTCAGCAGTGGCAAACAATGTCTAGCAGATTGTTGTTCCTTGCTCTGATGCCCTCCAAATGGAATAGTTTTGAACTCCTATCATCCCCAGGTGGCATATACTATGATGCGATGGGAATTATAGTCCTATACACTAGGAGGCTACCAGGCTGAGAAAGAATGGGCTGAAGGAACTAATAGTCTCGTCCTCATGATCAGTTCTTGCCTGTACTAGATTTTAATACTACTGAATCAATACAGATGGCCATTATTAAGAGCCCCATAAATGACCAACTGTGACAGATCACAAAGCTGGCCAGAGCCCTGGACAATTAATATACTGCAGCGAGACCAGATGGAGCTGTTGTTCCTCCCAACTGCCTCCCATCCCTCCTCTTCAATTCCTCTGCAAAAAGCCATCTGAATTCCAGGAACCTTTCCATGTCTGCACCACTTCAAGCAATACTTCATCAAACATAAATTTGGGATCAAATTAAAACTTTAAAAATCGACAAAGGAGCTAAGAAGCAAAGGAATACAAAGAGACAGAAAGCTCTCCTGCCAGTCAAGAACAAGTGGAGCCTTTTTCAGGTTTGTAGCAACTCTACTCAAAAACTACCAAAGATGTGGCATGCCAAGCTTATGGAGCAACAACATCCACACTGACACACTCCTATTGCTACAAATTGCAATTACAATTGCTACAAATTGTACAAATTGCAGATGGATAAGGCATCACCAGCTTAAGAGCTGGAACACAAGCTTTGCCGGACTTTTCCATAGGAGATGAGGTGGAACTGCTAATCAAGCGTGAATTCAACATGAAAGTCTAATTTAACCAGAGAATAATCTATTCCTGACTATGGCTTTTAAGTATTTTTAGAGGAGCATCTCTAGTCAGCTGCCTTTCTATTTGTTAGAGGTAGCCACAGTTTGCAAGACTGGGCAAAACTCACAGCTTTGGACAGAAGCCAGGAACAGAAAGCCATCTCCATGCAGCCTTGTCATCAAATCTATCTCAGTAAAGAACAAGACAGCACATCTGCACAGCAGGCATGGTGGAATACAGAGGTCTGAAGGTAAGATTTTAATCTAAATTGAAATCTTAACTCATTTAATTAACCCAATTTATTGATTAAAGCTTGCAGCCTCTCATGCTGAGATGTGCTTAGGGCAGTTTCCCAATCTTTGGTTTTTGGACTTCAAATCCCAGAAGTCTAAATCAATTCCCTAAATCAGGGGTTCCCAACCCCCAACTCATTACCCTAATCCAGCCCATGCATATCATTAATCCAGCCCATGGTGGTCACCCGGGCACGTCTAGACCCCCCTCCCCACTGAAAGTCATGAAACATCACTGGTGGCAGTGGGAATTGTGTTTTTTTAATCTTTACACAGCCTCCACCACTTCCCAGCGTGGCAGTAGGCTTTTCAGAGCATAGTTGTGCTGGTTTCAGAATTTTTCATCGCTCCTTGCCTCCGCTACAGCACCTAGAGCACAACCATGGGTGACTTCCTGTGCCAGGCTGAGCTTACATCAACACTTGGGATCCAAATGCGAAACCAGGAAGTCAGCCATGGTCATGCTCTAGTTGCCGTAGCGTAGCCGAGGAGCAATGGAAAATCCCAAAACCTGTGTGATTATGCTCTGAAAAGATTCCTGCCACCCTGGAAAGTGGCGGCGGCTATGCAAAAAAGCCACTAAAAGGTTTTCGCCAATGCCGAAGCCAATGCCGAAAACATAATTATTGGGCACAGCAACACCGCTGGCCCCCACAGCTGTGGGTTGGGGATGGGACTGGCCCATGGTGGAAAAACATTGGGAACCCCTGCCCTGAAGCACTGATCAGCCAATATACTGACTTAAGCTTCTGGGACTTGAAATCCCCCTGTGGGGCATGGGCCCCATATGGGGAACCACTAGTTTAAGGCAAACTGGTTAGATTATGTTTCTGACACTTTCTCCACATGCTTATTCCACATATGTGTCATAAATTAATATCAAGGGTGGTGATAATGATGTGCTGTCATATCAATTCTGACTTATATCAACCCTTCTGGAGTTTTCTAGGTATGAAGTCTTCAAAAAGTTTGTGCAACTTCGCGTAATCCGCCAGTTACGTCCACTCCTGGACTGGGGCTCCCTGCTCATGGCCACACACACCCTGGTCCCCTCCAGATTAGATTATTGCAATGCGCTTTACATGGGGCTGCCCTTGATGACAATTTGGAGGCTGCAGCTGGTTCAAAATGCAGCTGCCTACGTGGTGATGGGGTGTGGGCATTATGCCCATGCCTCTTCCCTGCTACGGGGAGCTGCATTGGCTGCCAGTGTGTCTCCGGGTGCAATTCAAGGTGCTGGTAATGACCTTTAAAGCACCTCATGGTACTGGACCTGAGTACTTAAGAGACCGCATCACTACAAGGACATTGGCCTATCCCACCACAGCAGATTGGAGGGACTCCCTAAGGGTCCCATCTGCCAGAGAGGCTCATCTCTCTGGCACTAGAAGGAGAGCCTTCTCCATATCTGCTCTGGCCCTGTGGAACCTCTTACCAATGGAGTTGCGCCTCGAGACAGAGCTATTGCCTTTTAGAAAGGGACTAAAAACATGGCTAGCCCACCAGGTATGGAGTGCTATCGGTGGGGCAGCGTCGCCCTGTTGGTTGATATAAGGGCTGTCCGGGGTGGGTTTCTTAGTTTTTTACTCTAGTTCTAGCTAGTTTTAAATGATTTAATGTGAGATTTTTATGATTATTCTATGGGATTGTTTTTATATTGGGTTTCACATACCATTACTAGGACTAAAAAAAAGAAAGCCAGTTTATAGATTGAAAGCACTAAGCATCCCTTCCTGAATAATTCATCTTTTGTAATTGGAACACTTTGAAAATGTGCTTAAAAGCAGAGAGTGTTTGCAGCACAGTGGTACCTCATACGACGCTTTTAATCTGTTCCATGGGGTTCATTGTTGTATGAAACAATTGCTATATGCTAAGTGGTTTTCCCCATTGAAAAATTGTTGTACGTTTTTTTCCATAGAAAAACTGTTATGCAGGACACCATTTCCCCCCCCCCCCCCCCAAAAAAAAAAACCTAATTGTTATATGGGGTGATTTTTTATGAGGCTTCACTGTACTTCCTGGCAAGTGAATTCCATAAAACTAAGTTACTGCAGAAAAAGCTGTGCCTTCCACAAATCTAAAATGTGATGCTGCATTTCATGGTTTGGTAAATTGGGAAATACAGTCTCTGAAATTGATTTGTTTCATCAGCATTTCCTATAAAAGCCTCTACTATGCACAAGTAGAAAGAGAACGGTGTTATAAATGTACTTAGTAAGCAGACAACATGACAACTTACTTTAACATAATATTTAGCTAAGTGAGTAGATACCTGGTGACTGAGCCACAGATTGGGAGTTTGATTCTCTGCTGTGCCTGCCGGGTTTGCTTTGGAGAAACTGTGCAGTTCCGGATTTCCTCCAAAAGAAGGGATGGTAAATAAGAAATCAACTCTGACTGCTCATTAGAGGGTCAAATAGTAAAGATGAAGCTAAAGTACTTTGGACATCAAATGAGAAGAGGATTTACTTGAGAAAGCCTTGATGCTGGGAAAGGTGGAGGGCAAAAGAAGAAGGGGGAGGCCAAAACGAGATGGCTAGATGGTATTGTAGATTCAATGGGAACAGAGCTGGGCGGGCTGAGGACAATGGTGGAGGACAGAGGTGCCTGGTGGGCAAAGGGGGTTGGAATTGACTGTGTGAATGAACAAACAGTATATTAATTTTGTGTCAGAAATTATTCTGAGTTGAAAGGATTTTTGCTGGAGGAACTCTACTCAGGCGACGCCCAAATGAGGCTCCTTTCATGTCCCCAAGATCTTTTCCCTACTGAAGTGGTCCCTATTTATCTACTTGCAATTTCTTGCTTTCAAGTTGGCAGGAGCTAGGACAGAGACAGAAGCTCAATCCGTCATGCAGTAGTCGGGTCTTGAACTGCCAACTTGCCAGATCTTCCAGATAACAAGGCAAGCTTCTTAACCACTGAGCCACTGCAGCCCCACTAGTTAGGTACTCTATACTTAGAAAACCATAGAAATGGTCACCATAATGCAGAATCAACTAGATAGCACTAATTGATGAAGGATTTTAAAATCATGTAAGGTGCTTTCTGGGTTGAAAGGATTTTTGCTGGAGGAACTCCGCTCAGGGAAAATCTCTGAATGAGGCTCCTTTCATGTCCCCGAGTTCTTAATGAGTTTTAATTTAATTTAATTTAATTGTCACATTTATATACCGCTCACTCGGCCAAAGCCAACTCAGAGCGGTTCACAATAAAAAATTTTTTTAAAAAAAACACATGTTAAAAACAGTTAAAACTACCCACCCCCTAAAAACAAGGGGTGCAGGATCCAAAGGCACCATGGGGAGGAGTTCTTCTATATCAGCCAGCCAATGGAGGTTACCCTTCCACCTGCACCCCACACTTGACCCGCCAGCCAGGTTTTAAGTTCTTTTCTGAAAGGCAGCAATTCCGTCCGGAGACGTAGCTCTGTTGGCAGGAGGTTCCAGAGGGCCGGTGCAGACATGGAGAAGGCTCTCCTCCTTGTGCCAGAGAGGCGAGCCCCCCTGGCTGATGGAACAATTAGAGAGCCCCTCCGGTCCGCTCTGGTTGGAAGGACAGACGTCCTCAGGGTGATGTGGTCTCTTAGGTAACCCGGCCCACTACCATATAGGGCTTTAAAGGTCAAAACCAGCACCTTGAATTGCACCCGGAGACAAACTGGCAACCAGTGCAGCTCCCGGAGCAGTGGCAAAGCACGGGCATAACGCCCACACCCCATCACCACCCGGGCTGCCGCATTCTGGACCAGCTGTAGCCTCTGAATGGTTGTCAAGGGCAGCCCCATGTAGAGCGCATTGCAATAATCTAGTCTGGAGGTGACCAGAGCGTGAGTGACCATGAGCAAGGAGTCCCGGTCCAGGAGTGGGCGCAACTGGCGAATCACCCGAAGTTGGGCGAAAGCCCTCCTGGTCACAGCTGCCACCTGTTCTTCTAGCAGTAGCCGCGAATCCAGGAGGACCCCCAAGTTGCGCACCGGGTCTGTCTGGGGCAAAATAGCCCCATCCAGAACCAAAGATGGTAGCTCCCGGGTTAACGGAGGACCCCTTATCCATAGCCACTCAGTCTTGCTGGGATTCAGTTGTAGCCCGTTAGCCCCCATCCAGACCCCAACAGCTTCCAGGCACCTGGAAAGGACTTTGACAGCATCACTGGGGTCCCCATGGGTTCGAGATGTACAACTGAGTGTCATCCGCATACTGATGGTACTGCACCCCATGGGAACGAATGATCTCACCCAGAGGCTTCATGTAGATGTTAAATAGGAGAGGAGAGAGCACCGAGCCCTGAGGCACCCCCCATTTGAGTTAAGTAGACTAAAATCTGCAGCTGTCCCCAAGGCAAATAATAAATTAAACTAAAATTGTGTATTAGCCATAGAAAAATATTCCAACAGAATTATTCAGATCTAGACATACGGAAGGTAATCAAACCACTATATCAAACCCTAGTTACTATGTTTGTATATGCCAGGTAGTTAGCTTGGTTTTTAAGAATAGAACACATGGGAAGGAAAGTAGTTCCAATATATGTGTCCCATTTGAAATTTCTTCTAGAGAGCCATGAGATAGAATGGTGAAACCATCTATCTATACCTATAAAAAGGGGCCTTAACCATTGGGTTCGTTCAAAGGCTCCCGCACCAGGCCCAACCATCCCCGACCTAGCCTTCCGCACTCACCGTAACCCCTGCCTTCTCAGCGCTGTGGGGTTTTGGTCGTCGCCAGTGAGGCAGCAGCCCCACGGACGCAAACAAAAGGAAACAACTTCAATTCCCAATGTCCTCTGTGCCATGGCACACCTCAGCCAATCAGGCTGAGAGGCACGAGCAAAAAGAACATTGGGAACCGCGGTGCGCCCAATTGAAATTGAGCTGCAGGGGAAAAAACGTCGCATGAACGCAAAGAAAACAAACAAAACTCCAAGTCCCAGCATCCTATGTGCCATGAGCACTTCAGCCAGTCGGGCTGAAGGGTGCGAATGCGCAGAATGCTGAAAAAGCCAGCTTGCGAAAAATAAAATAAAAATACGCCGGCCTCCCGCAACGGGAGCGCAAGTCCACCACAGCCAGATGCAGCGCCTCACAGCCTCACAAACAAACACACACAAACAACCACCGCCGGCCTTCTTTCCCGGAGCAACTGTAAATTTGCAGTTAGGTAAAGGTTTCCCTCGCTCAAAAGCCAGTTTTTCCTCCCATCTCCTTTTTCTATGTAGAAATACAGTTGATCCTAGGAAAAGGAAAAGTTTTCCCTTGCTCAAAATCCAGTTGTATCCGACTCTAGGGTTCAGTGCTCATCTCTGTTTCAAAGCTGAAGAGCCAGCGCTGTCTGCTTCTGCAGACGTTTCCGTGGTCATGTGGCAGGCATGACTAGACAGTGGAGTGCACGGAACGCTGTTACCTTCCCACCAAAGTCATCCCTATTTATTTACTTGCAATTCCTTGCTTTCGAACTATTAGATTGGCAGGACCTGGGACAAAGACGGAAGCTCATTCCATTCTGCAGTATTCCGATATCAAACTGCTGACCTGCCGCCTTCCAGTCAGCGTCTTAGCCACCTGAGCTTAGGCTTCTGATAATTGAAGTCCAAGAACACCAGGAGACCCAAGTCTATTACTTTCTGTTTTCCATAACCTCAGGTCACACATCTGCATCTGAGTGTACAAATTCATGGGACACTCAAACTCAATAAAGCCAGAAATACTGAGTAATATATCTTGTTGAGGAGCAAGCAAGAAGTTAGTACGTATTGCCTGCCGTGAGGGAGAAAGAGACAACAAGCCATGGAACTTAGTTAGAAGGTGACAACACTTTCAGTCCTAGAAATTCTATATCCTTCCTAACTGAGGAATTATACTTCCAAATACAACCTGTGATTAGTTCAAAAAATCCATCGCAAAACAAAAGCAAGCCAATTGGCTAATTCTGTCCTCTGTATCTGTCTTGACTTCCATTCCAAGTGGAAGCAGCTCAATGAATCATAGATGGAAGATTTATCTATTGTGACATCCAAACCCAGCCCCCTGGCTTGTCTCTCCTCCAATCACACAAATAAATCAACCAAGAAGAAACTGTAGATTACTTTTGTGGCTTGTCAGGAAGGAGACAGAAGGTCCGTAGTTCATTTACCTAATTCTGCTTGCAATCAGGGAGGGTGTATTAGCTACTCTAGCTTAATCTCACTGCATCTGAACACAGTTGGGGAGTCTGTAAAAAATATAAATCTGAATATATGCAGGTGATGAGGCCCTTAAAAAAACCAGTTCTTTGTAGTACCCAAAGAAATCACTGAGTAGGACCGTAGTTGACTCAGGTGGAAAAATAAGACCTCTCACACAACACAAGATACCATGAAGTTTGTAGATTACTCTGCAGAAAGTAGAGGTTGGGAAGGGAGAAACTCTTGTCTAGTTTTATGTTTAGGAAGACACAGCACATATGAGTTTGATGTAAGAAGGTCCTAGCGTGAAGCCTTGACAGCACTAATCAAAAAGAACGAGTGACAAGAAATGAACAGCAATTCTACCAGAGACCACAGAGAGCCTCTGCCAGTTAGAGGAGAGAATGCACCACTCAGAGAACCTAGACCAGTGGTGGCGAACGTATGGTTCGCATGCCAGAGGGGGCACTCAGAGCCTTTTCTGTGGGCATGTGTGTGTTCCCATCTTTGTCCCAGCTCCTGCCAACCTAGCAGTTTGAAAGCAAGAAATTGCAAGTAGATAAACAGAGACCACTTCGGTGAGAAGGTAAACAGCATTCTGTGCATTCTGGTGTCTAGTCATGTCTGCCACATGACCACAGAAATGTCTGCAGAAGCAGACAGGACTGGCTCTTCAGCTTTGAAATAGAGATGAGCACTGAACCCTAGAGTCGGATACAACTGGCTTTTGAGCAAGGGAAACCTTTACCTTTAACCTTATCCCTCTGTCCAGCAGACCAATGGGAGCACTTCCTCCCTTCCTCCCCAGCACAGACTTCGCCCCGCTGTGTTGGCACTTTGCGATAAATAAGTGAGTTCTTGGTTACAGTTTGGGCACTTGGTCTCTAAAAGGTTTGCCATCACTGACCTAGACTGTGATCTCAAAATTTTAAAAAAGCATCTTCTTGTATCAATGATCTCCTTTTTGTGCCCTGTACAAAGTGAAAAGAGACCCATGTTGAGCTCTCTGGGCCCACTCCATGGTTCAGGGACCTGCCCACTATCTGACTGACTGGTGGTGACAGCCAAGCATAAATAAACTTTTAGTCAGTGCAGTACATTTTCAGAACCAAATCCTAATATCTCTGCAAAGCACAAACAGCATCCTTTATAGGTTAAAAGAGAGAGAGAGAAATCAAACCAATGGAAAGTGGTTTAGTGACAGAGTCCTGGAAAACAACAGGGGAAGCAGCAATGGCACAGGTTGGTAAATGATTGTGAAAGTCACAAGAGCAGGCAGAGAAAAGGAAACAATTTTCTCAGCACTTGAGGACATAATGAACATTTAAAAAGAGAACAAGGAGTCAAAACAGAAGTGGCAACAGGCATCTTTTCTATTTCTTTCTTCCCTGCCCTGCCCTGCAGTACAACTCTCTTTTAGTTCTGGAACTTCCAAGGGCTTCAAGGCTGCAAACTCATCTGGAGGGCTGTTTACATGGGATAGTTTGGACCACGGGACTGACTGGTAGTCATAAGATAAAGTTTAACAAGTTAAGCGTTTTAGATAAGCAAAATGTAGGGTTGCAACAACACAAGGTTTGTAATACACACATTTGCAGTCTTGAAATGTAAACATTCCATGGACTGATGTGTAACAGTTTCAAGCTAGAACACTCAAAGGGTGGTTAAAGCTATTTGTAAACTAGAGACAAAAGCAGATCAAAACTCTCCAAGCACACATTCAAACTGAACTCCACAAAAGTTTCAATAAATGTCATGAAATCTTAAAAAAGGATTCTGAGCTTTCAGTTGTCAAACATTAATCAGTTGGTGTCCCAGCCTTCCGGTAAAGTAGCCAAGGACTTTCTGAATGCTATGATGGGAATGCAAATTGCACGTGGGTTAACTGTCTGGGTAACAAATTAGATGTGCATTTTTTTAAAAAGGAAGAGCCTACTCTATTTCTGTTCTGATACCCGGCCAATCATGATAAAAGGGCATGAACAACCACAGCTGGATTTAGGAGAGCAAACAAAGCAGTTTGAAGACTACAAGGCCACTCATCCTGCAAAAGAGTGAGGGGGAGGGAAGGGGAAATTAGGGGGAAGGAGTTTTGCTGTTAAAGAGACAGTGCCTTATTAGGAGGGGTCCAAGGCAGAAGACTAAAGCTGTACAAGGATTAGAACAAGCTGGGCCAGGAGTAATCCTTTTGCACCTGTAAAAAAAAAATTGGGAGAGTAGAGGAAGGGGAGATCCCCAAGAGATATCTATCTATCTATCTATCTATCTATCTATCTATCTATCTATCTATCTATCTATCTATCTATCTATCTATCTATCTATGTGCAGTGGTTAAACAGCTGTACTGCAGCCAAAACATAGTGAATTTGATACTAGTGGAGGTGAAGGGTGACTCAGTCTTCCATCCTTCTGAGGTCTGTAAAACAAGTACCCAGCACGTTGGGGGCAAAATGCTAACTTGTGAACTGCCCAGAGAGTGCACTAAGTGCTGTGGGGCAGTATATAAGTGTAATTGCTATTGCTATCTACCTACTTATTTAGCTATCTACCTACCTATCCTCCTCCCTGCCCTTTGTATTTATTGTTCCTTGCCTCTTCAATACATCATCAGAGAGAATACTTGGGGCTCAGTTTCAGGGAAGGAGGGATTCCCATGCCCCCCCTCTCTCTCACACACACACCTTGGGGCCCGGATCTGGCCCACGGGCCATAGTTTGAGCACCCCTGAACCATGTGACCAGCCCAGGGATTGTCGGAGATCCCCCCACACACACACACACTTACTGGCACAGCGCAGCGCCCGCTGCTCCACAGCCTCGCCGCACAGGTCGCACCAGCCCCGGGCGAGGGCGAGGAAGGCGCGGAAGCGGTGCCCTTCGCCGGTCTCCTCCCGCACGCGCGGGTCCCGCGGCTGCTCGAAGATGGTGCGCACGTCGGGCAGCTGGCGAGGCGACGCCGACCTCAGGCGGAAGCGCCGGCAGAGCAGCCCGCCGCTGCCGCCGCCGCCGCTGCCCGATCGCCGGGGCTTGGCTGCCGCCGGTGCGTCCGGCGCTGCCTCCATGGCCCGCTGCGCCACGCCGTCGGTGGCGCGGTGCCTCCTCCCGTGGGCGGCCGGGCGCCGAGCCCCACTGCGCTCCGCCGCCGCACTGCGCTCCTGCTGCCCAGTCCCCGGAGCTCCTGCCTGGCCCCGGAGAGGGTGGGCGCCTTCCTCCTCCTCCTCCTCCTCCTCGCCCCGCGACGGCTGCCTCGGCAGTTCTGCCTTGGGCTCGCCGGACGCGAAGCGCTGCAGGAGCTGCTTCTTCTCGTGGGCGCCCAGGCGCTGCCAGAAGAGCTGCTGCTGCTGCTGCTCCTGCTCTAGCACCAGCGCGCCACGGCACTGGCCCACGACGGCGGGGGACGCCATGGTCCCCCCGCGCGCACACCTCCAACCTGCCCGAAGGGTCGCCGGCGCCGCCAGCGCAGGCGCTCTTGCCACCGAGCTGCGGCGGCGGCGGCGGCGGCGGCGGCGGCGAGGGAGGGGGCCGTGAGCAGCGGTGGGTGGGCGTGGCCGAAGCGCCCTCTGGCGGCTGCGGCGCTTCTGGACGGCCCTCTCTGTACGCGCTCAGAGGCTACCTCCTCTGAGCACGTCCCTCTCGGCCCAGGGAAGGCGCTTTCCTTTTAATTTATATACTTCCTTTTCTATATATATAGTTTTGTTCTTTTTAATATGTATTTTATTTTTTGTGTTTTGAAAATTAAATAAAATCATTAGATAGATAGATAGATAGATAGATAGATAGATAGAGATACACAGACAGTGTGTGTGTGTGATTTTATTTAATTTCCAAAACACAGAAAATAAAAGATATTAAAAAGAGCAAAACAAAAACACATCAATATTTGTTGTTGTTGTTGTTGTTGTTCAGTCGCACAGTCGATTCCGACCCTTTGCGACCCCATGGACCATTTTCTTCCAGGCACCTCTATCCTCCACTATCCTCCTCAGCCCACCCAGCTCTGTGTCCATGGTGTCCACAATACAATCTATCCATCTCATCTTTGGACGCCCCCTTCTCCTCTTGCCCTCCACCTTTCCCAGCATCAAGGCCTTCTCAAGTGAGCCCTCCCTTCTCATTTGATGTCCAAAGTACTTTAGTTTCATCTTCACTATTTGTCCCTCTAATGAACAGTCAGGGTTGATTTCTTCTAATATTGACCTATTTGTTCTCTTTGTCATCCAGGGGACTCTCAGGACTCTCCTCCAACACCACATTTCAAAGGCATCTATTCTTCTGTGCTCAGCTTTCCTAATGGTCTCACACCCATACATTGCCACCGGGAATACCATTGCTTTGACTATGCAAATTTTTGTTTTCAAGGTGATGTCTCTGCTTTTCACTATATTCCCCAGATTTCTCAACGCTTGTCTCCCCATAATCAGTCGTCTTTTTATTTCATGGCTACAGTCGCCATCTGCAGTGATCTTAGATCCCAGGAAAGTAAAATCTGTCACTGCTTCTACTTCTTCCCCATCTATTTTCCAGGGACTGATCGGACCTGTTGCCATTATCTTGGTTTTCTTGATATTAACAATTTGCATATCCTTGTTTATATTGCAAAAAAGAATTAACAACAACAAAACATAATGTTTAAGAATTGACAAGTGCACCCTCCACCCTCGGGACCTTTTCATTAACTTTTATTTTCTGCTGCCGCCGCCGCTGCCATATCTGAATCCGAATATAGGCGATCATCATGGTGATCAGCCATGAACACTGTCCTGAGGATATAATGCAGTGGCCTTTCATGTGCCTTCTGCATCACAGCATGACACCTGAATCACTGATCCAGTTCCGCGAGTCACTTTCTGGTCCTGACAGTGCCGTAGCCAGGAAATGGCCAGGGTGGGCATCAGTTAGCAGTTTGCCCATCCTCAAAACTCCTGGCTGCTTATACACATGTGATACTGTATATATATGACATTGTTGCCCATCCTAAAAAAATATTCACCCACCTACATCTAGAATCCTGGCTATGGCCCTGGTCCTGTGCCCTTTTGGCACAGAAAGTCCTCCTCAGCCCCAGTATAGTATTGATGAAGCTGCTGCCCCCAATCAGGATGGATTCAAGTGGGATTTAATCTATTTGGGGACCACCGCCAAGGCCACAAATCCTTAGGGTTCTCAGGTTACTTAACGGTTGCCTGACACTCAGCGTTGAGCCGCTGGCATTATGGTCTATTACCATAGCAGGATAAACTGGCCAGACTGGGTTAATTTTTATACCTATGCCCATCTCCCAAAACTAATACTTTCTTGATCAGGCCTGAATGCTTTAGATTTTTTAAAACACATAATGAATGAAGTCTCTCCATATCTGGAAATTTATTGTTCTTTATCATCCTCCTTTTTTATTTTTAATTCCTGTGCCGTATCCGGGAAAGGTTCTTTGCTATGATTAACTGAACCAAAAGGCTCAGCTGTGGTGTAACTGAGAGCAATTATAATAGCAATTACACTTATATACAGTACTGCAATTATCCCACCCCGTAGCTCTTAGTGCACTCTCTTGGCGGTTCACAAGGT
The DNA here is from genome assembly GCA_035047345.1 of Bradypodion ventrale. Lineage (NCBI taxonomy): Eukaryota > Metazoa > Chordata > Lepidosauria > Squamata > Chamaeleonidae > Bradypodion > Bradypodion ventrale. The sequence goes on from JAWDJE010000004.1 coordinate 62,843,116, forward strand.
AATTAGCATTTTGCCCCTAACAACATGCTAGATCCTCATTTTACAGCCCTCGGAAGGATGGAATGCTGAGTCATCCTAGTCCCATCAGGCTCAAACTCACAATGTTTTGGGTGGGAAGCAAGGACAATAACTGCGATGTGTTTTGGGAGTAGCTTGCTAAGAGGAGAGCCTCTGGGCGTGTACAAAGTGTGTTCGATCCCGCCTGGGTTGTCAGGCCATGGGGGGGTACCAGCGAGCCTTTCCACTCCTCTCTAAATTAAAGCAAGGAAGGGTTCACAAAGGCCGAAGGAGCTGCAAAGGACATGAGGCTCGCTTTGGATGGAAGAGCAGGGCAGAAAGACGGTTCAAGCCCTCGGAAGGGCAGTGGGTCAGCAGTTCAAGACCTGAGGGCCAGTCATATCCTATTCCAGAGTTCGGTGCTCTTCTCTGTTTGTAGCCAAAGAGCCAGCGCTGTCTGCATCTGCAGACATTTCTGTGGACATGTGGCAGGCATGACTAGACACCAGAGTGCAGGAAATGCTGTTTATTTTCCCACCAAAGTGGTCCCTATTTATATACTTGTAATTTCTTGCTTTCAGACTGCTAGCTTGGCAGGAGCTGGAATAAGGAGCAGCACTCCGACTTCAAACTGCTGATCTGCCGACCTTCCAGCCATCAAGTTCAGCCACTTTAACCACTAAGTCATCGCAGTCCCTATCCACTTAGGACTAGAGGGCCGCAAACATAAAATTGTAAACATGGAGATGGAGCGGAATCACATGTGCAAATGGTGGAAGAATGAACAAAGATGGGCTGAGATAAAGATAGAGGAAAGCTGGATCCCATGTCACCAGTTTGCCAGAACTGGTAGCAGAAATTCTGGCTAGCCCCGCCCATCCAAGTTTTTAAATAAAATACTGTAGTCTTAATTCGGGTGCAATACAGGGTTTGCCCCTGGCCACACCCACCATACCACGCCCACAGTGTGGTAGTAAAAAAATTTGGCGCCCACCACTGGGCACCCCTGTCTTAATCACTCCACTTTAGAGACCACTGGTAGAGATGCTCAAAATTAAATGTTTGAAGTGATAGTGTTAGTCTGTCCAAGCATATATCTAAGAGTAAACAAAACAGAACAGGAAAAAAGACAAAAATGTCTTAAATACAGACTAACTCCTGTATTTAAATGTGAGCTTTTGTGGACCAAGTCCATTTCATCAGACATAAGAGTGAGGCATCATGACATCAATTTATCCACACACCAGGTACACAGGCACACAATAATTGGCCATTTAATTGTTGCCAACCTGTACGGTAATTACCGTACAGTACGGTAATTTGGCCCTTCGTATGATGTACGACTACCGTACAGAGATGTACGGTAATTTTCAGTAATTTCTTTTGGGGGAAAAAGATTATTTTCGGTTCTGTCCTGGGTCAAAATGAAAAAAACAGATTACTTCCATTTTCTTTCCTCATAAATATTCAAAAAAATGCCCACCCAGCCTCCGCCCATAACTCCACCCAGGCTCCGCCCATAGCTCCATCCAGGCTCCACCCAGACTCCACCCAGTATGCGCACGCAGAAATGGGTCTGCGCATGCGCGAACCCTGTATGGTAATGTACGGTAATTTTTGCACAGCCTGTACGGTAATGTACGGTTTCCAGGTTGGCAACGCTTTGATGCAATAAATATTGTGGCATTACACATTTGCCTATAAATTAGCATCTATTGACAATGGTTTGAGTGACCAAGGCAAAACTGCAGCATATAACAACCTGCTAGTTGTGGTGCATCAAATCTGATAATGTCCCAGAAAGCCCTGACTGATATTCAAACCCCTGAGATGCATGTCCAGCATATGCATGTACTTAATCTCTGCTGTCTCAAAATTAAATGCATGTCCTCTCAACCCAGCTGATTATCCCTTAGATTCAGTAGACACAACTGGGGTACACAGAAAGAGCCTAGTTGAAGATTGTGGTATTTTTGAACCACAATTGGTTCAAGCAATGGCAACCTTGTGACCCAGCTAATCTTTATCAGACAAAAGAAACTACAAAATGGATTCACCAAAAGGTGGCTTCATTTTGGCAGTTTCACATCTGGCCTAGATATGGCGGAAGAAGACGTAGACACATCTGAGAGTAAAGCATTGAGTAAAGCATTGATATTTTTATACGTTTAGCTTTTTCAAAAATTCACCCTGCAGTCAACATTGGAAGAAGACAGATGAATTCGTTGGGCCCATCTCATAAACCTGTTTAGTGCCTTGAAACCCCCCCCCCCCCAATTCCCATTTACATCATTACCCTGTTCAATGTCCACTTGTTTAAAAAGAAGTGGAGAGCTGTCTTTTAATTTCCCTATAAAGTAATGCATGTCATGCTGGGCAATGGGATAATTGCAAACAATGATGCCTCAATCTAGTCACCCTGGGGCTAGTTTTACGGACACTCGCCCTTTTAACTGGATGAACTGTGTGTTTGTTCCACTTCCACTAGCTCTTGCTAAGACAGAAAGGAAAAGAAAGTTTCATATGTTTTGTTGTTTTAAGCCTCATTAGTGAAATTCTAAGGATTTAAATCCTGCCTCTGTCAAGGACTTTGCTATTTTACATGTTCTAAGCAGAGTTCAGAAAAGTTACTTTTGAGGCAATAGCTCTTGAACTCAGAAATTGTAGTCCCTTCAAGTAGCTTTTATAAACTCTGCCTGGCAGTGCCAGTCAGCCATCACACAGGCAAGCAAGGTGCCTGCATACGAATAAATTATACCAGTCCCTTAACCTTCACACATATGTACTGTAAATTGATAAAGCCTAAGGGTCCAGGAATATGTCAGTGTACCCTTCTTGCTTAGAAAACCTGCTCCCCCAAATGATGATAACACCTCCCCAATTCATAGTCTAGCTGAGTTGTCCCTAAACTTTGTTAAGCTTCCCCTCAAATAATTCCTTACAGAGTCTCACTTATTTGGGGGATTTAGGAGAGCTACTCCAAGGAAATTCCAATAATTTAAGATAAAGTTCCCACACACTCACTCACATACAGGTATACACCATGATATACACATCCTCCTGGGCCCAGAAATGTAGGTTTAAATGGATGGCTTTCTCAGTGTGTGCATGTGTGCGTAATTGAAGGTTAAGGGGCTGTATACAAGTGTGTGTATCAGCAATTCAGTGTGTATGTGTGTGTGTGTGTGTGGGGGGGGGGGGGCTGTAGCCAGCTTCACTTCGGATGGAAACTCATCAGTTTCAGCCCCCATACTCCATTCTTCTACTTTCCTTGCAAGTTTACTCTCTGTTGATCTTATTTAGTCCACTTCCACTTGTTAGAAAAAGAAGCTGTTTAGAACAGGGGTTCCCAACCTATGGTCCATGGGCCAGATGTGGCCCGTGGCCCACCACCACCTCCGCTGCACCTGGAAGTGCCGATTGTGGTTTCTTTTTAATATACAGGCTTCCCCCATAGTGCAGGCAGGACAAAAAGGCTGTCCAGCCCCTGAAACTGTCTGAGGGAGCGTGACCCAGCCCTTGGCTTGAAAAGATTGGGAACCCCTGGTTTAGAAGCTTGTGGATATAGATTTCACAAGTACATTAATCCAGTTACAACAGTTTAAACAGTGATTCTGCAATAATGATGGCACTCCAGACATTCTTCCATGACAGCTCTCATAAGCCTTGAACATTTGCTCTGGTACTTCAGGCTTCTGAGCGCAATGGTCCAAGAACATCTGGCGCCCCCAAGTTGAGAAACCTTTGTTAAGAGAACACATGCCCCACAAAAATATACTCCATCTATACTGTTTGGAAGACTTTGTGAGTGTGTGCCATAATGTATCACCCAATCAATTTATAAAACTATATAATTATTAAAACTAATGAGTTGATGGGAGCTTAGTGGGCAACAGATGAACTATTTAGTTTGCAGCCATGGGAAAGGATCTTATCCTTGCAGGTTATATGACATGCTTAACACAGAATCTGTCAAAATCATACAATAACTGAGTTGGAAGGGACCTTTTAGGTCATCAAGTCCAACCTCCTGCTCGGTGATTTTTTTAGCTGTGTAAAACTTTGCACTTCTCCCTGTTAAATTTCAGGTATGATATGACAAGTATTCCCTGCACTCCCTAATCCGTGTCATTTACAAAATGTTGAAGAGCACTGGGCCCAGGACTGAGCCTTGTGGTACTCCACTTGCTACCAGCTTGAGGAAGAGCCATTACTAAAAACTCTCTGAGTTATCTGTAACTTACTGTATATCCAACCTGATGCTTGTGCTATCCAGGCCATACCCTTGCTAATCAGAATATCATGGGGCACTTTGTCAAAAGCTTTGCTAAACTAAAAATATATTACCTGAATAGCTTTCCCACTGTCCACCATGAAAATTTCTGAAAAATGAAATGATTATGATTATGTGGTACTAAAGACTACCATATATACTCGAGTATAAGTTGGGTTTTTTATTCCCCAAAATGAGGTCCAAAATGAGATTCGACTTATACTTGGGTCAACGTAAACACTCAAAAACATACCCACACAAATGTCTAAATTAATTAATTTTACCATATTTTCATGTATTTTAATTATTGAAATTCACTAGCAGCTGCTGCATTTTCTACCCCCGAATATATATGGTAATTATCAATGAACTCAATTAGGATTCTAGAGAAACCTATTTTGAAATATAACCAATCCTGATATTTAAATGGGTAATCAGTTTAATGTATGTGCTTCTTGCTGTTACCATTTTTGAGATCTTTTGGAACAAACAAACATCCAACAGTATTTGCAACTACTTAGTTCATAGCCAAACGAGAAGGACCTTGTAGTTGGAGTACATCTAACAGATTTTACAGAGGATTCCAGAAAATGCCTCTGATTATGCACTCCTAAAAGTTAATTATCCATTGGCCCTATGCAGTTATTTAAACTGGACCATCAGTAATGTCTATGCAATTTCCAAGCTCTTACTCTTTGGAGATCTTCCAAGGCAAACAAGTAAACTTTGGACATTATTCATAAGAGGAGTTTATACTATTGGAAACTGGACATCATTAACGGAAGTAGCATACTTAGATTACACTGACTTTCTTTACCTAACCCAACATTTAAACATTAACTTGAGCAAAGAAAGTGTAAATACTGCCTGGTGATTGTTAGCTTACCAGCCACCAAGGAGCCTCTATACCTAGAGTGGGTAGACACAGCTTTAAGTTGGGGGGACCTGATTTTTAAAAACTTTCTAGCTATTGTTCTATTCTAGGTGAAATATAATACCACTCTTATCACCTCATGAGACCTATTCTTTTACTTCCTATATTACATGGTTACCTCTCAAAAATATCAGTAAACAAGAATTTAAGATCATCCTTCCCCCTCTTCCACTTCCCTTCTCTCCACTTTTAATGCTTCTATTATCGAAAGTATTAGCTGGCTGAATACTCATTGGGTCGGAGAACTGAAAATCAATGCCCTATTGTGTCTCTTGCATAAAGAACCAGCCTGTATGGACTTGGATCAGCTGCACAGTCCCAGAGCACCACCAGGAGGGGAATCTGATAAACTACTTTTGAGTCCTTTATACAGTACTTAGAAACCAGAAGAAGAGTTATTGTAGATCAGAATCAACTTAACAGCTCATCATCACTGTAGTTGTTGTTGTGGTGTGATTTTGGTAGTAGAATGCTAAGTAGATAGCGGTGACATGAGAGAACTGAGATGAGACAGTGGACGATCAGAAAAGAAAATATTGCAGTAATCTGTGGAAATGATATTCAAAACCAGGGTCAGAGATGTTTATTATAGACAGCATATAATACATTGTTTTCATTTTGATACCAAAGAATTACCCACACCAAGAGGCTGGAAAGTGTATAATTTATTCTGAAAAGGAAGCACTGTCATTTAGAGTGATCATCTCCTCATTCTTTATGTGGAGTTTGCCAGAGGGGAGTCAAGGAAGCATTAAAGTCACATTGGAGGAGTTACCTTGGATAAGTCACTTTCGGAACAAACAACACATACAGTGGTACCTCGCTTAAAGAGCATAATGCGTTCCATGGGATTGCTCTTTCAGTGAGTTTGCTCTTTAAATGAAACACCATTATAAGTGACTGATTGTGACTTCTGGCGGGGGGGGGGGGATGTGAACCCCAATTTAGTTGTTAAGTGAGGTTTTGGTTGGTTTTAGTTGTTAAGCGAGGCAACCATTCAGAGAAAATTCTGCTCTTTAAGTGAGTTAGTCTCTAAGCGAGGTGCTCTTTATGCGAGGTTTTACTGTACTTTAATATATTATGTCTGGCCCTTAAATCATAAGATTGTTTTAAACAAAAGATTACAGTACTGTGTATTTACCTTATACAAACTTCAGGTTACATGGTGCTCTGTGGAGAGCTGAATAAAGAATTTATTCCAATAGCTACAGACCAAGTACAAAATGAATAACTAAAAAAAATATATAAGCACACATTAAAACAAACATGAACGACAGTATTTTATTATGAGATAAAACATGCATTCCCTACCTTCCCACAATGAGTAGCAACAGAAGAAAAAGTATGCCATTCTACGTTAAAAAGTAACAAAATTAGTCATTTGGCCAAATTTTAAGCCTTGAATAGAGTACTCCACTAAAAGATACCACTCAAGATTATCCTTGCACTTTATGGATTAAGGCATGAGCATAAAAGTCAACTGTACCACTTTATCTCTAGTGTCAGTGTTCACCAGAAATGTATACATACGACAGAGAGGTGCAGCTTCATGTTTACCTAGATAAAGGTCGCCCTTTCTTGAAAGCTAGTCATATCCGACTCTAGGGTTCAGTGCTCATCTCTGTTTATAGCAAAATAACCAGCACTGTCTGCATCTGCAGACGTTTCCATGAACATGTGATGCATGACTAGACAAGGAACGCTATTTACCTTCCCACTGATGTGGTACCTATTTATCTACTTGCAATATCTTGCTTTAGAACTGCTAGGTTGGCAGGAGCTGGGACAGAGGCGGGAGCTCATTCAGGTCTTGAACTGCTGACCTGCTGACCTTCCAGTCATCAAGTTCAGTGCCTTAACCACTAATCCTTATTTCTGTAAATATGCACATTTGAAAAACATTTATCACCTATCATATGCAAAGAAGCTATTAAGCTGATGTGTAGCAAAGAGTTTAATTGGCAAAAGGATTATTTCTTTTTTTCTTTCTTTTTATTTATTTTTTTAATCTGAAAAAGAATCTGTACTTTCTGGAGAAATTCCATATTTTAGTACTAAAGTTTTTGTTTGGGATTTTCTCATAGTGCCCTTCTTAGTTACAAGATATAGCCATCAGTTCTAGATACCACTACTGACTATTTGACTGGAAACCAACTAAATCTTTCTCCTGATGAAACTGCTTCCATTAGTGAAATTGGAAGGAAACAGTTCCCTCTGCCTACTTTGGATTGCATATTTGTATTGTATTGTCATCTGGACAACAGAGTGGCATTTGACAGTAAAAAAGTAATATTTGATCTAGATGTATTGACTCTGCTCTTAGAGAGGATTTTCAATACATCCTCTGGAATGCCGTTTAGTATTTAGTTCTAGTTGATTATTATTTAATTTAGCTCCCATACATCACTGTTGGGCTGTTTTGTTTCCTGTCTTTTTTATTTTGATCTTGTAAATCTTGTATTCTCTTAATGTTGTACACCACCCAGAGTGGGTAGACTACCCAGATGGGCAGTATTTAAATGTAAATAATAAATAAAATAAGTAAATAAAACATTTCCTTTCTAATTCTTGCTTCCATTGTGCCTGCAAATACTGTAGTTGACATCTAATTCTCACTATAAACTGTTATTTTAGGATTCTTGCCCCTTAGCAGTTTTTTTTTAAAAAATCATGTCAGAAGCACACAAAGATGCTTTCTGGGCTGAAATGATTTTTGCTGGAGGAACTCCGCTCAGGGGACGCCCGAATGATGCTCCTTTCATGTCCCGAAGATATTTTCTCACCAAAGTGGTCCCTATTTATCTATTTGCAATTTCTTGCTTTCAAACTGCTAGGTTGGCAGGAGCAGGGAAAGAGACAGGTGCTCATTCCGTCATGCAGCACTTGGGTCTTGAACTGTAGACTAGCTGGCCTTCCAGCTAACAAAGTGAGCTTCTTAACCACTGAGCCCCTTGCAGTCCCATCCTTAGCATGTCAGTCACAAATATTATGAATAGTTATGCTGAAATAAGCCTGGTAGTCTTTAAAATACTTCCCCCCCCCTCTTTTGCCTTTGTGGTACACAACAATATCAAATATAGGATGAGAAGAAGTCAGCTCAGCAACTGATTTTCACATAGATAGGGTAAAAGTGCAGAACTATGAGGTAAATTCTCAGTTGTCCCTGTAACACAGATACAATGGCAGAAATCATAAGTCATAACAGGTCTTACGGGAATTACCTTAACAGAAGCAATGAAGGTATGGTTTGGAATCGTAACACAGTAAACACCCATCTGAGAGAAAAGTAAGAAAGACCAGGTGGAGAGCTTGTCAAAGCACGGCTGTCTTTAAAATACTTAAATCTGCAAGTTATTTTTGGAGGAATTAACATCTGCCAAATCTAACAGAAGTACTGTACATATAATACAATAGACTGGGTTTTAATTAGCAATTTGCCCTTTAGATCTTAATTCTATAGAGGAAAGACCACAGCTGAGAGAAGATTATTAGTTTTGACAACTGAGTAAAAAAAGAAAGAAAAACTTGATTTAGCTGCTGTGAAAAATAGAGGAAGAGTAGTCAATTTTAATGCAGGTTACATATCTTTACATTGGTATGTGACAAGATATTTCTAGATCAGTGGAAGGGTGGCAAATTGTTTGCTGTAGCTCTATAGAGCATGTCACATTTTATCTATAACCACAAATTCAAAAGGATGCTCAGAAAAGGAAAACCTGAAAGGAACGCCTTTGGCTGAAGAGAACAAATATGGTTAAAATTTTATTCATGACACTGTGTCTAAAAATGGGTTGGTTTTGAACTTACATGCACATATGCATAATAGACAAAATGCACAGAACTGAAATCACACCTGTAAGGACTTATATTGGGAATAACTCAAAGGCTGGCAATGCTCAATATACATTCCAGTCTCTAAGAACTGCAGTAACTATAGGACCATTGCTTTAATTCTCATGCAAGCAAGATGATGCTAACATCATCTGCTGCAACAAAGGTAAAGGTAAAGGGACTGCAGTGGCTCAAGTGGCTAAGAAGCTGACTGGAAGGCGGGAGGCCAGCAGTTCGATTCACGAGTACTGCAAGAAGGAATGAGCTCCCCATCTTTGTCCCAGCTCCTGCCAACCTAGCAGTTCAAAAGCAAGAAATTGCAAGTAAATAAATAGGGACCACTTCGGTGGGAAGGTAAACAGTGTTCCGGTGTCTAGTCATGCCTGCCACATGACCACAGAAACGTCTGCAGAAGCAGACAGCCCTGGCTCTTCGGCTTTGATACAGAGATGAACACTGAACCCTAGAGTCAGATACGACTGGCTTTCCAGCGAGGGTAACCATTACCTAAAGCTGGATTCTGAAATGGAAGAGGCACACAAGATCATATTGTAAATATCTATTGGAGCACACCAAAGAGCATTGAGAATCTCTGGGCTTAGGCAAAATTAATGTTCTGCTTTCAGACAACCATCAGAGGTATATGGCAGCTGGGAGAGCTAATAACTGAGAACAGAGAGTCACCAAACTTCATAAATAAAACATGTAAATCCAAAATCATTTTGCATATTTATCCTCCACTAGGATTTCTCATTGTGCACCAGTAATGTTCAATGTTATACCATTTTCTATACAAGAGGATTTTGGACATAAATTCATTTAAAACTGAAAACCAGTGAGGTTTCCCCACACATGTATGGATTGAGAAGAGAAACAAACAAAACAAATCCAGATGTTTTGCAAAACATGGCACAATAATTATGAGGTTTGCCTGTGGAAAAGGCAGGTCTTCAAAGTAAACTCTCCCTACTTCCTTCATGCTATCACTATACTATCTTGAGTACTGAACTAGGAGTGTGGCTCCTTTGTCCTTTCACATTCCTTTGTCCTTTCACATTCAAGAAGCCTCAGCTAGCATAAACAGGAATAGTGAGAATTGTAGTCCAACAACTTCTAGGAGAATTAGAAATTGTTATACTGTTTCATTTTAGACTTGAACTTTCAGCCAACTAGATTTGGCATCACAAGTGCCAATTAGTCACTCATCTTTTTCTTTGATTTATTCCAGGAGTTCTCAGCCCTTTTAAGCTGGGGGCTGGATCACGCTCCCTCAGACAGCTTTGGGGGCCAGATGGCCATTTTGCCCTTCCTCCACCACATGACACTTCCTGGTGTGGTGGAGGTGGTGAGGGGCTACATGAAATGGTGCTGTGGGCCGCCTCTGGCCCACGGGCTGCAGGTTGAGAATCACTGATTTATTTGTTCATTCTGGCTGTGAAACTAGGATTTATAGTATTTCTGAAATGTATGCAGAATAGATAGCTCTATACAAATGAATATGAAAAAATGTGATTTAAACTTCTTCCACCAGCTCTAGTGAGATTTGAGAATACCCCACATTAATGTCTTTATGAGTTGTTCTACCCAAAGGACAAACATTCTGTAGATAAGTCTTCTCAATGTTTTAAACAGAAAGGAAATAGGATTTCAAGAAGTATAATTTGGAAGTTCCCCCCCCTCCTATAGCCAGAATTTTCTGTGAGATGCTGTGTTACCCTTTAGAGAAAATGACTTCTGTAATGAAATTATGCTGCTCTTTCTTTGAAAATAGTATTTCAGGCTATGTAAACCCTCAGGCTCTAAGAATATTTAGAGAAGATAGGGATGTTTGCTTGTAATTATGCAATAAGAAATACATGAAAACTCATCTATAAACTGAAAATACCATAATGGGTTTGCTGAGTTTTTAAAGGACCAATTCTGCTTTCAGAAAGATTGTTAAATAATCAAGGTTGAATAGGACTCACAGTTCCAGTTGGCAGAGGTTGTTAAGATAATACATGGATGAAAATCACAGAGTTGTTTTTGCTGCCTCTGTAGCCTTCCATTCTCTGCCAAAAATATTTTTGACCAAAACCCAACAATGGCAGTTCCTGGAAACCCTTCTCAAACCTTCTTTCATGCCAATAGATATGTTGACTTCTAATGATTTGCTTGCTTTATCCAACATCTAAAATAATCTCCAGGTTTGATACTACACAAACCGCCTAAGATTTTGCTCACTTTCTGCAGAGGGTTGTGAGCCTAGCATAAAATTCAAGATATATACCCTTTCTTGTTTCCTACAAACCAGGGTTCATTCAGGATGACATAGAGCACCTGATGAGGCCTGCTTCAGCATTTCCACCTCATTTTCCATGACATCTTAAAAGGAGCATGCAGTTTACGTTGCTTTAACGTCAAGCTTTCCTCCATTTCACTATGTGTAACATGATGCTTAATGAAGATATTTTATCTCAAAAGCTTGGACAGAGAATTTTATGCCTTTTTAAGATGGCTTTAAAATGCTTTAAACCACAAATGGATTTCAAAATGTGTCTTATGGCCAAACTTATTTCCTCTATATTTGGCTAAAGCACAATCACATCTCCGGGAAGCCTCCCAAAATGGCAATTCTCTGCTAAAGCCAGCAAAATATAGGTGTGACTTGAGGGAAGGAGTTTCTGGTGTTTTAAAAAATGGAATCAAACTGAACATTGCTGGTTTTGAGGGGGGACATAGCAACACATATACAGATACTCAAAGTTTTAGAGGCACACAATCTGGTGTGTCTTGATAGTTAAATAAATCATGTTTCCAATCAGGTTTTCATGGAATCAGTGTAATGTCAAGTGGTGTTTAAGTTGGTGTGCACGTCTACTATGAAACTGTGCCAGATACATACTTCTCTATTTATCTGAAGAGGTGTCCTTGGACACATGAAGCCTATGAAAAATAACAAGTCAGTCCTAAAGTTACTACAAGACCTCTGGCTTCTCCTGATGGCTTGTGTTCAAATCCCACTGACCTTGGAAACTCACTGGATGGTGCCACTGGTAAAATCACTCCTTAAATATCTCACATACCTTGAAATATTTATTAGGCTCATCATACATCAGATGCAAATTGATGGCACATAACAACATTGCTGCATCAATTTTATAAAAGCTAAATTTAGTAAGTTAATAAATGGGCATTATTGCTTGTGCTTCTGCAGGAAATGTTGGGAAAGATGTAACAGACAGATTTCTCTTAGCTATTAATGTCTAGCTAAAATACTTCCCTGGGATAAACTGTTTTTTTTTATTTTAAAAAAACCACCTGTAATTAAGCAAGCAATACATTTTGTTGCTTTAATACAATTTTTATGTTGGTGTTGGAGAAAATGTTATGCCAAATATTGCAGGACTGCTGTAGTTTATTGTTTGTTTTATTTTTGTTACTGTCCTTACCCTTTTATGACTTATTTAAAAATATGGCATTTGGAATAGAATGTAATATTGCAGAAGTCATCTCTCTAAAGTTTCTGAACAAGACTACAGTACTGTATATAACTATTGCACCTATTTTAACCACTAAATGAGGTTCCCAGTCAAGAAGAAAAAGTACAACGATTAATTCCTTGTCAGCTACTACCTGCTCAATTTCTTCCCTGGCTGCTTTGTAATAAAGCTTCAAGTGATTTCCCCTCCTAACCATTTCTCTGTATCAAAGCAATGGATTTTCAACAGGTTCTCCTCCTCTTTCTGTGAAAAATAAAAGAACTGTTACCTCTGCTGTCAACAAATCTCAAGATTAATTGCCCTCCCTCACAGGTCTCAGAAGTGTTATTTTTCAAAACAAATCTCTTATGCCCCTCATTTATTTTACAGGTTTTTTTATTTTAAAAAACATAACTGTTAAAAATCCCTAAACCTTCTTGGTTTTCCATTCTGAATCGGAATATCACTTTAGGTTTTGGTTTACAGGAAATGACTCTGTTTTCATGTGTCAGAATAATTACACATGTGCTAAGAATTTTGCATTAAAGTTTAGGGGAATTTTGCCTCCAAGTTTCTGCAACAGCCTCTGGTGGCTGGAAAGATTTACATACAGGAAAATGACATAAACCAATCTACCAGCAGAACTCAGTGCTTTTTAAAAAAAGGATTGGCAGAACTGCAGTGATGGGTTCACTCATCCTTTAAGAGCCTGCATTCAGGAAAGGAACATTTAATCTCTTTAGATCTCGATGACAGAGGAGCCTGTCAGGCCACTTTGGTGTGAAATGGTTGGTTGAACAGCAATGTACTCATTTCAGGAATATTTGTTTTGAGGAGTGTACCATTTGAAACCTTGGGGAAAGCTCCATTATAATTTACTAAAATAAAAAGGAGAAAATTAAGGAATCTGGCAATGGTGTTAAGAGTATGTGTAATAATAGCCGCTGGTTTTTCCATGTCAACCAAGTGATTCATGGAATCTACAAGAGCTTCAAACAATGGTACAATGTATAGTTAGCAAATATGTGTCAAAAGCATTTGGAAAAATGTATCTGCGTGGGGTTCCTTCTATAAGGTTCCCCCTCCAAAAGATGGCTGTTAGATGGCAAGGACTTACACATTAGCTCATTCACATGGTTGCTTCAGTCACACACAATTCACATGGTCTGGGGCCACATCACAATCTCTATGTGTGCCAGAATGTTTCAAATATATATTAACCTTTCCAATATACCTGAGAAACCATGCCTCCATTTCAATTATACCAGTGCTGGACTGGTGGCTGAAGTCAGTTGAGTAGGCCACATTTCAGTTGGCATGGTTACATCCTTGTGGCAAAAGCATGGTCAGTTGATTTGTTGATACCTGGCATTAATTTAGCATCATTATCACAGAAAAGGGAATTAACGCAGAGATTTATGTCTAACGCATGGGAGAAAGGGCAACCAAGAGAATGCCTTCTCTTTTAAACCATTACTTTCCTGATGCAGAAATCTCTCTTCACAGAAATAGGAGGGGGTACCCTTGCTTTCAGTACAGCCATTCAGCTTTTCTGCAGGCTGCATTTATCACTGAAATGGTTAGCTCCATTTGCAGCCTGGAGACCTCGCATTTCCCCTTTTCTAATCCATAGCAATTGGGGCTCATAAATCACTTACCAAGCAAGGTGAATGGGGTGTAAAGCAGGGGTGCTGCAGCTGCCTCACTGGTAGCAAATGGCTTCGTGATATCATCTTAATGCTTTGCACCTCAGAGACCGCCCAGGCTTCCTCTATCATTGCTTGACATATGGTGGCTGCTGGCACACAGCTGAGTCAGCACAGTCTCTCCAATAATAATAATAATAATAATAAAGTTTTATTTATATACCGCTTAACCTCACCCGGAAGGCAACTCGAAGCGGTTTACAAATGAGGCATGCTGCCTACACAGCAGGCAGCAGCAAAAACACAGACATCTCAAGTACAGTAAAAATACAATAGTTACAGAAACATAATACAAAATACAATCAAAAAACCCACGTAATATCACGTCGGCAGTACCCCACTCCACTCACCCCAACCCCAGGCAAGTCCAATCTCGGCAGCTTCTAAAGTTCTAAACGGGGGACGGGGGAACAAAGCCCGGAGAAGGAGGGCGGGAGTGACTCTCCACTGCCCAGCCAGTACAGCAGCTGTCACCGCATTCTTCCCCTCCGGCGTTGCTGAAAGGGTAGTCCCGGTGCCAAAAGCTTCCTCGCTCTGGCTACGGAGCTCCTGGGCGGTGACAAGGTCTAGCCGCCTTTCGAGCCACAGCTAAGGCAGGGGCCCAGGCCAAAGGTGTTCCGGCGGCTCCCGGGGACTCCGTCGGCAGCGGCTTTTGACGGCCCCGCCGCAGAGAACGAGGCACAGCTGCGCTCCCACCTCCCCAGCCCGGCTGGCGGGGGAGGGAGCCAAAGGTGTTCCGGCGGCTCCCGGGGACTCCGTCGGCAGCGGCTTTTGACGGCCCCGCCGCAGAGAACGAGGCACAGCTGCGCTCCCACCTCCCCAGCCCGGCTGGCGGGGGAGGGAGCCGAAGGTGTTCCGGCGGTTCCAAGGGTTACTGAGAGCCTCGTAAAGTCCAGGCTTGAAAAATGGTAAAAGGTAGGGAACATAACAAACCCTTGCAGCCAACTTGCCTCCCTCCCTTCTGCGTAAAGTGCTGTTGTCAGCAAAACATAAGCTACTAAATAGTCAGCTTGCCTTTTGCTGTTTCAGGTCATGGTTATTCACCTTGCCTATCTGAAATACAGAGAGTTATTCATTATTAGTTTCCCCCAAATGCATTAAATAGTAATCTAGGTTGCCCTTGCTCAAAAGCCAGTTGTTTTTTTAATTAATTTTAATTATTTTTTTAAAAAAAGAAAAAGTAATATACAAAGAAAAAAGACATCAATACATAATACAGGATAACATAAAAATACAAATTACAAGTAAAAAATTAAAAATAAAATCACATACTCAAAATACTGTAATAACAGATAGAGTATATTCATTTTACCTTATTTAAACTCTCTTGTTTAGACATATACTATTTTAATGTGAAAAATACACTATCTTAAAAAGAAAAACAAATCTAAACATAAGATAATACCCCAGTGCTATGTACATTGCCTTGGGAGTTGCAGAGCTGCCCAGCATCACATATTATAACCAAAAGCTCATGTGACTTGGGGCTGGTTTGCTACCTTTACCTTCAGACAATGCATAAACCAGAAATGGTTTCCAGATGATTCCAAATTTGTTTTTATCTGTCATACCTCTTTTTATTTTCAATTCCCATGTTAGCTTATCATTAAGTGCAAGATGCCACATTTCTCTATACCATTCCTCTATATCCACTGTGGAATCATTCTTCCAATTTCTAGCAATACATTGTCTTGCAGTTGTCAATATTATTGTTAATACAGTAATACCTCATACAAAGTCCACTTAATACACCATCGAATTCATACAACATCACCTAATTTCTTGAAAAAAGTTACCTCATACAAAGTCGCTCGACTTTGTATGAGGCATTCAGGTTTTCCCAGGTTGCATTGTGCCTGGGCAGTATAAAAGACAGTATAAAAGACCCGGTGCGCAACTTGGGGGTCCTCCTGGATTCACGGCTACTGCTAGAAGAACAGGTGGCGGCTGTGACCAGGAGGGCTTTCGCCCAACTTCGGGTGATTCGCCAGTTGCGCCCACTCCTGGACCGGGACTCCTTGCTCATGGTCACCCATGCTCTGGTTACCTCCAGACTAGACTATTGCAATGCGCTCTACATGGGGCTGCCCTTGACGACCATTCGGAGGCTACAGCTGGTCCAAAATGCGGCTGCCCGGGTGGTGATGGGGTGTGGGCGTTATGCTCATGCTTCGCCACTGCTCCGGGAGCTGCACTGGTTGCCAGTATGTCTCCGGGTGCAATTCAAGGTGCTGGTTTTGACCTTTAAAGCCCTATATGGTAGTGGGCCAGGTTACCTAAGAGACCGCATCGCCCTGAGGACGTCTGTCCATCCAACCAGAGCGGACCGGAGGGGCTCTCTAATTGTTCCATCAGCCAGAGGGGCTCGCCTCTCTGGCACAAGGAGGAGAGCCTTCTCCGTGTCTGCACCGGCCCTCTGGAACCTCCTGCCAACAGAATTACGTCTTCGGACGGAGTTGCTGCCTTTCAGAAGGGATCTTAAAACCTGGCTGGCAGGTCAAGTGTGGGGTGCAGGTGGAAGGGTAACCACCATGGGGTGGTTGGTGTAGAGGAACTCTTCCCCATGGTGCCTTTTCGATCCTGCAGCCCCTGCTTTTTAGGGGGTGGGTAGTCTTAACTTTTTTACTGTTTTAACTGTTTTTAGGATTATTAATATTGTCTGTAAACTCCTTGGGTTGCCCTGGGGTTACTTTTTATGTTGTTAGCCGCCCAGAGTCGGCCTTGTGTTGAGTGGGCGGGATATAAATTGAATAAATAAAATAAAAATAAATAAATGCATTGCTCTTGTGGGTTTTGCACAAGACAAAGAGTGTTTAGGATTGGTTTTGAGCGTGACTTTAATTTTTTTTTAATTTTTCATCAGAATTTTTAGAAGCCTTCCTGGGATTTTTGCAGCATTCTTCAGGTTCTTGGACAATCAGGGTTGTTTGACATGTTTTTGTAATGTATTCAGCCATTAGACAATGTTTTCTTAAAGTTCTGTCAGTTTCCTGTCTGTTTCCTTGATTTTGCCCTGAAGTCTGTGCTGTTACAGTACAATGTATCTCTATGGAAACGACGTTGTACGAGGCAGCGCAGCAAGGATTTGGACGTTGTATGAGGCATCGCGGCTAGGATTTTGCATGCCTCATACAAAGTCCAAATCCGTATAAAGTCTAAACTTGTGGAACCAAGTTTGGACATTGTATGAGGTATCACTGTAGTTCTATATTGTGTTCTTCCATATTCATATTATCAAATTCCATCAATAAGGCGGTACCTGACTCCAACTTAAAGTTACTACCCATTATTTGTGATATTTCATTTTCTATTTTAAGCCAAAAAGCTTTAACCACATCACAACTCCACCACATATGTTCAAAAGTCCCCGCGAGAGTCTTACATCTCCAGCACATTTTTGTTTTAGTACAATCCATCTGATTTAACCTAACCGGTGTCAGGTACCACCTCCACAACATTTTGTAGTTATGCTCCATAACTTATTTATTGCAAAGTGCCAACACAGAAACAGGGGAGGATACCACTGGCCTAGGTATCATTACCTACATTTGCCCTATGCTTGACCTTGAGGGATATGACTTTGCAGGTAGATATAAATACATAGAATGTGATATTACAATAAAAATGCTGGCATTTTCTTAATATTCGTAATCACAAATATAACTCAGATCATCTAGAATGTGTAGAGAGGAAGTGTGAGGATACTTAGTAGAGCACCCTTTGTAGACCATCTAGCTAAAGCCTTCAAAAGAGAGCATACAGGCAGAAGACAAAGGCCTCTGTAGAACCAGGGTAGTGTTGATGGTGGTGGGTAAAAGGTCACCCTTGCTCAAAAGCCAGTCATATCCAACTCTAGGTTTCGGTGCTCATCTCTATTTACAGCCAAAGTGCCAGTGCTGTCTGCATCTGCAGATGTTTTTCATGGACATGTGGCAGGCATGACTAGACACGGAATGTTGTCTACCTTCCCACCAAAGTGGTACCTATTTATCTACTTGGAATTTCTTGCTTTCAAACTGCTAGGTAGGCCAGAGCTGGGACAGAGATGGGAGCTCACTCAGTTGTGCAGCAACCGGGTCTCAAACTGCTGACCTGCCAACCTTCCAGTCACCAAGTTCAGCGTCTTAACCATTAAACCATTGCAGTCCCTGCAGTTCTAAGATGATGATGAGTAGTTTCCTGAAAATGATGTAGAGGACAGAAAAGAAAGTCTGGGACAGTGAGACTCTAAGCCCGTAATGCGAACCTTGGCACTCCAGATGTTCTTGGACTTCAATTCCCAGAAGCCCAAGCCCCCTGTGAATCCACACAAATGGGTTTACTGCAATTCATCTGGCCTGAGCTGCCCTCGTCGCTCCCAGAAGGGGAAGTAAAACGCACCCATATGGGCCAAGGTTTGCCATCACTGCTCAAAGTTAATGAACCATTGATGGTTGGTGGGAGCATGGACCACTTGAAAGTGAGGCATGTAAAAGCACTACTGGAGCAGATTGAAGGGGCCTAAGGACATCTCTGGCCAGGGGCAAGAAAGGACTTCTTTGTCTCTGTGAGGGGCCAGAGTCCTTGGGGAATCTCCAACAAGCTTGATTCTGAACACTGGCCACACAAGACCCATGGGAACAGGGGGTGTTTTCAAGTACAGTATAAGATTCAAATGATCCTTGTTCCAATATGTCTGGAATTGACTGTAGCTCAGTAATTTAGGCATCTGGATGTGGAGCCAGAGGTTGGGAGTTCGATTCCCCACTGTGCCTTTTTAATGGACTGGACTCGATGAGGCACAGGGCTCCTTCCAGCTCTGCAGTTCTATGATGATGAGTCATTTCCTTATTCATTTATTCCAGATTTTGTGTTTTGTTTGTTTTTAATCTCAAGACTACTGAAAACTCTCTTCCTTCTTTCTAGCTCACTGCTTTTGGGGATGAAATTTTTTCACACCTGTAAAAAACAAACCCTGTAGGCTTATGATAAATCAAGAAAAGAGAAACCTGGAAATGCAGTGTCTTGTCTGCCAGCTCTGTGAAGAAAGCGAAATGTGTGCAATTAAATACATTTTACAGCAACAAGACTCCTGCTTTTCTTTCATACATCTATGCTAATCTATTCTGGCTCATTTCCAGAACCAAACCTGAAATATATGCCTCCTATTTATCAGCAACTTCTCCAGCCAGCTTAATCCAGTAAGATTATTCAAGCAAAATAAATTACATGACTGGAACCAATGTATTAGCTATGTAAAAAACCTCAAGAACAGTTCTTATAGCATTCCATTTGAATTTTAATGCAATTAAAATATATGCTAGAACCATTAATGAGACATATAGTGAGTAAAGCAGCCAATAAACTCACCATCAAAATTGGTCAAATATAAGGTGAAGAATTTGCATTACTATTATTTCAACTCCCCCCCCCCCCCCAATTGCATTAACAGGGGAACCATTTTTATCTGGAAACTACATAGGGGCCATTCAACAATTACGTGATCCATTTTTGGGGGGAAATTGACCCCCTACCCCCCATGTAATCCGGTCATAATTTTCTCTTCGAAACCCACCCACCCCCCTTTAAAGTTACGTAATCCAGAGCTTTTGTATCAAAACTCTAATTTTTAGAGCTTTTCACTATTGGTGCCTAATACAGAACGTATCGATATGTATCGGATGTCAGGTAAGTTCTGATAGTGTTCTTCTACTATCTTCTTTATAAGGATTATAAATTTCTGTCAGTTAGAAATAGACTGCAGAAGCAATTCAATAATCTCAAATTTGATCAAAATTCCCAGAGATCATTTTTAAACCTAAAAAAGGGCCATGTTTCAAAACCACAACAGCTCCAAATGGATTACATAATCTTTGACCTGACCCCCACCTCCACCCCCACGTAATTTTCTGTAATTCAGATGGCAGACCCCCTCCACCCGTAAGGATCACGTAATTGTTGAATGGCCCCATAGATTAAAAACCCTGCTCTTGCTTGTTTGGCATAAAGACATCATATGAAGCATGGAGTGATTTCCTGGAAACATGGAATGTGGAATCTAGATCCACATTAGTGAGATGCTCTGTTATCATTACACCAATTATTGAGATGTCAACACCAAGGAAAATTGGCTGAACATACATGTGAGCAGGTACAATTAATTGTCATGTTTTCTGAAACTACATAAAGTCCAGGTGGCTCTTTTCAGTGACTCTGAAGATCCCAAGAAGGCAGCATAGGCTTACTGATTTTAGTGGCTGCCAACTCTCCAGTCTCCAGAGGGAAAACTCTGCTCAGGGAAGGGGGCTAAGATTTTTTTTATAAGTTAATGTGATGTTGAATTGCTTATGTTCTAGTTTAGTATTTTAAATCACATAGCCTGTTAAGATAAATTGGGAACTAATGACTTGGCAAATGTCTTTGTAACACTTTAAAAAAAAATTGTAACAGTTTTTTTCCCTTGAGCATTTTCTGGCACTTTAATTACAGTCTTATTATTCCCTTCTTAATCACCATATTAATTTCTGTTAGAGTATTTTAAAGCTTTGTTACAGTAGTTATCTGTAGTTTACATTTACTTAATTAAGTTTTCATAAATACTTTATTTTGTTGTTGTTGTTCAGTTGCATAGTTAAGTCCGACCCTTTGCAACACCCTGGACCACTGCACGCCAGGCACCCCTATCCTCTACATCCCACTCAGCTCTGCACCCTTTGCATCGACAATGCCATCTAGCCATCTCATCCTCTACCGTCCCCTTCTCCTTTTGCCTTCAATCTTTCCCAACATCAAGGCCTTCTGAAGTGAGTCCTCTCTTCTCATTTGGTGTCCAAAGTACTTTAGCTTCTTTATTTATTTATTCACATTTATTTATTTATTTATTCACATTTATTTATTCATTCATTCATTCATTCACATTTATACCCACCCTTTTGGTGCAAGTACCTATATTAAGTTTTGAATATTGATTAGATAAACTATGTACACATTTATATCTGCTTGCATGTCCCTATTCAATAAAAAGAAGAAACAGAGAGGTATTTTTGGACTTTCAGTTTATCTATCTTGCATGAGGCTAATAAACTAAAGGATATCCTATGGTTTCCCCGTGCCCGGTTGGGCATGGGACGGCTGGGTAGAGGCCTCTTGAGTGAGAAGGCTCCTAGCGGTGGCCTCTGTGGGCAGCCATATCAAGGGGGGTGAATAAATTATAGGGCTATAGGGTTTGATTCACCCAATTAACGTGACCTGACCAGCGGCTCTGCCAGACAGGCAGAACGCTATCTCCTGCATCTCCTGTGTATAATGAGGTAAACATTCTTCCCCCTGGCTTGGCGCTAATCTCGGGCGCAAACAGGGACCATGTTTGCCCAGCCGGTAAGCCCGAAACAATAGGGCTTCCCCTGTCAAATGTTTACCTGTCATAATTAACTTCCCCTGAAGAGTTTTCCCAATTAACCTGAGTAAACAGGTAACTTGATTGAATCACTGGTGACGGTTTTTTCTACCTGCCTTCTGATCTATAAAAGGTGTGTGTATTTTCCAATAAAGACTGATCTGATCCTGCTTCCTTGCCTCGTATCGTCATTGATCAGTCTCCTCCGGGACGTAACGCCGCCCTAGCGGCCAGGCATCGCTACATCTGGTGACCCCGACGTGATTTACTCGTGAGTAAGGGACCCCGGAGAGGTCTACTCGTGAGTAACGATCCACGCGGTCCGGTTCTACGCTTGAACCGCGACCCGTCACCCCGGAGGACAGCGGGCACTCTGACCGGCAGCCAGCCGATCAGAGAAGTGGCCTGCGGCGAGGCATTCCAGAGAGGCATTCCTACACCTCGCTCCCGGCTTTCGGGGAGACTTGCACCAAAGGGAGAAACGCGTTCCGCTCAGGGCAGCTGTGAGCCCCTGACAGCGCAGAGGCCGCCGAGGGCCCGTGGCAGGAGGCCACGCTCCGAGCTCTACCCAGACGATCGTCGCCAAGACCTGTTACCTTGCCCCAAGACGCGTCAACCCGTCCCGAGGAGGAAACTTCAGAGGACCACTCGCAGGTAATATGGGGACTTGTTCTCATAGACCAAGTCCGTCCGCTAGCCAAAAAACTTGTGAGGAAGAGTTTAAGATCCTGGCCAGGGTATTTCAGTTACGTTTTCACAGCAGGGAGCTAGCGAGACTTTTGGCGTACCTTAGGGAACACTGCCTGCTTTACCCAGAAGCAGGTACGTTAACCCTACCGCTCTGGGATCAGATAGGAGACTGCATTCAGCAACCCCCGAAAGCCCCAGGAGGGATAGTTAGCACATGGAGGAAGTGTAGGAGACTCTTAGAGCAGATCGAACCAGTCCGGATAGAAGCAGGAGAACCCCCGTTAAATAAGTCATCAGCTCAGCCAGTCGAACCGACTGCGCCCACCTCGCTCTATCCGACATTCAAGTACCAACAGAGTAGCGTAGGGAGCTTTCCCGCGGTGACAGCTGCAGACGTCACCGAGGGAATGCAAGGAATGAGAAACGCAGGCGCTTCTCTGACAGCTTCGGCTTCCCTAGTTACCAAAAGTGCCCTTCAGCGCACAGCTGAGGAAGAGCTTAGAAAGGGGGATCTGCCAGTAGAAGAGCTAGCTGAGCTCAGGCAGATATGTCCAATCCGCATGGAGATGGACGCGCTCACGGGCGCACAGCAGATTGTTCATTCCCCAGTTCCGTATAAGCTTCTCATGGCTATGCGGAAGGCCATTGCAGAAACAGGGCTCCAAAGTCGCTTTACGAGGGGCACGCTTCAGCAAGTGTGCGAAACCACCATGTGGATTCCTCATGATTGGAAAGCCGTCATGAGGATGATGCTTACCCCCAGCCAGTACATGATCTGGGACAGCGAGTTTCGCCTAGAGGCTCAAACTCGAGCTGCCAGGATGGGAGGCGCGGTAATCCCTGACCAGTTGTATGGTTCAGGTGCCTTCGAGTCAATCAACGCTCAGATCAACTTGCCCCTCGCCACTCTTGAGATGTCAGCCGAGGCAGCCTTTAGGGCTTACTTTAAGGTCCCAGCCACTGGCAAAGCGGCTAAAAATTACACCTCCATTAAGCAGGGAGCCCAGGAGCCCTACATGGACTTCATCAATCGCCTGGAAGAAGCTATTAGCAGGCAGATTGATAATGAGCAAGCCCAGGAAGAGCTCATGATTAAGTTAGCCAAGGACAATGCCAACTTGGACTGCCGTAGAATCTTGGAGTCCTTAGGCAATCGTCCTGACTTGACCCTATCGGACATGATTAGAGCTTGCGCCGACGTTGGCACAGAATCCTATAAGATGGGTCTGCTAGCGGCAGCGGTGCAAGGAGGGAAAAGACCTAATGGTAAGAGCAAAGGAGCATGTCACAATTGTGGCAAGATCGGTCACTTCGCTAGGGAGTGCCGATCCAAGGGAGGCGGACAAAAGTCCGGCCGTCCCAAGGCTCCGAACACCCTCTGTCCGAAGTGCAAGAAAGGCTATCATTGGGCCAGATATTGCCAGAATTCGGGAAACCGGAGCACGGGCATGTCTCTGGCCCCAGTCCAAACAGAGGCTTCCTTCCCTCAGATCCAGAATTCCCCAGAATTAGACTAGGTCCCAGGCACATTCCAGGCACTACTAGAGCACGGGCCAGCCCCAAGGGTAGCACAGGGCTAGAATTGGCTTGCCAGGCGGACGTCACATGCGATCTGCCGGGCACAGTCTATCTAGTCGACTCTCAGTACATGGGACCCCTACCCAGAGGCTTTATAGGCTTAGTTTTGCCCCGTAGTGTAGCTGGAGCACGCGGAATTTTTATAATTCCAGGAGTCATTGACTCGAATTTTTCAGGCGTTCTCCAGGTCCAACTTTGGACACACCTGCCCCAAATTATCCACAAGGGAGAGACCTTAGCGCAACTGATCATGGTTCCTTGTCACTCGCCAGCAGGCAACCCGAGAAGGCTCGGTGACAGCTCAGAGTCCGGTTCAACAGACCGCTCGAGCGCGAGTGAGGCAGTGCAAGGATACCAGGTCTTAGCGACAGTGGAGACCAACATTGAGTGGAAGCAGCGCCCCGTTATCGAGGTATTTTTGAACAAAAGAGTGTTCTCAGGGTTACTCGATACCGGAGCGGATGTGACCGTGATTAGCAGAAGCCAGTGGCCGAGGGAGTGGGCCATTGAACCGGTCTCCGATGTGTGGGGGGTAGGCGGTGTTCAGGAAGCGTTTAGGAGCCGAGAGTGGGTAGAAGTCACAATCCCAAGGGCTGACGGCACGGCGGTGATTCGGCCGCACATTCTTGACGTGCACGTCAATCTTTGGGGGCGAGACATTCTCCAGCAGTACGGTGCCACCCTTACCTTCGGGTAATGGCGTTGCCACTTAAATGGCTCACCGATACTCCGGTCTGGGTAGAACAATGGCCGGTAGTGGGAGAGAAATTAGTTGCCCTCAAGCAGCTAGTGAAAGAACAGCTAGACGCAGGACATATAGAACAGTCCACAAGCCCTTGGAATTCGCCAATTTTTGTTATTAAGAAAAAGTCGGGGAAGTGGCGACTCCTCCACGATCTCAGAGAGATCAATAAATGTATCCAGCCGATGGGTCCGCTTCAATGCGGTATCCCAAATCCTAACATGATTCCCGAGGGGTGGGAGATTTTAGTTGTAGATCTCAAGGATTGCTTTTATACAATCCCCTTAGACCCCAGGGACCGGGAAAGGTTCGCCTTTACAGTGCCGGTTGTGAACCACAGCGAGCCCATGCAGCGTTACGCGTGGAAATATTTGCCACAGGGCATGCTCAATTCGCCCACCCTGTGCCAAATTTATGTTCACAACGCGCTGGCAAAGTTCCGAAGCCTTCACCCCAAAGCTATTGTGTGTCACTTCATGGACGATATTTTAGTAGCGTTGCCGCAACTCGGTAGCGCAGTGTTTTCTGACCTCCAGGCCAGCCTGGGGGACAAGGGTCTACTCATTGCCCCGGAAAAGGTGCAGAAGACCGAGCCCTTTTCATACTTGGGTCATCGGCTTCTCCGTTTCTTTGCCGCACCGGTTTTACCCCAGATAGCTTTACAGGACTCGGTCACCCTGGTAGAGTTACAGCAAGTTTTAGGAAACATCAATTGGGCCAGACCGTACTTCCGATTGGATACGGATCTTCTGAAACCGCTCTTCTCGCTGCTAACTTTAGGTAAGCAGCCGGCAGACCGGATAAAAATTTCTCGAGACGCGCGCTTGGCGCTCGAGAAAGTGAACCAAGTTCTCAGCCAGAGGTGGGTGGATAGGGTCGCCCAGGGGCCATATGCCCCGATCCTGAATTTGTACATCGTACGGTCAGGATCCATGTTCACCGGGGCGCTAGGCGTAGACTCAGAGAAGGGAGCGAAAATTGTGGAGTGGGTCTACTTGCCTAACACTTCTTCACGGAACATCGTTCCGCCCCAAGAGCTGGTCTCCGCGGTGATCTACCGCGGCAGGCTGAGAGCTAGGGACATTTCAGGAAATGATTTGGCCATAATTGTGGTTCCTTTCACCAAGGAACAAATTCATCAGTTAATGCAGCTAGGTGATTCGCTTCCGATAGCTTTGGAGGGTTTCACTGGAAGTTTAGCATACCATTTACCCAAGGACCCCAGACTCGTTTCACTCCAGACAGGAACAGTCAGCTTGTTCGAATTGCTCTCGCTGGTCCCACTTCAGGGGGCCAAGACAGTTTTTACCGATGGGGGACGCACATATGGTGTCCTGACCTGGCAGGAGGGCGAAGCTTGGCGCACGCTGCTAACTCTTCCACAGAAGTCCACTCAGCGGGCAGAGTTGGCAGCCGTGAACCTTGCCTTGCGCACCTTCGCCCAGGAATGTTTAAATATCATAACTGACAGTCTGTATGTTAGGAATTTGCTGCACAGTCTACCGGGAGCTTACATCACTCCCGCGATAGACAAGAATTTGCTTAGTCTGTTTCTCACCGCTCAATTTCACTTGCGAAACCGCACGGAGCCGCTCTATATTGCCCATATTCGAAGTCACCAAGACCTACCGGGTCCGATTTCCGCGGGCAATAGCAGAGCGGCCGCGGCCGCAAAGGAAATTCAGCAACGTTCAGTTTTGGGTGTTTTTACTACTCCGATCCAAAGTCATGCCTTTTTCCATCAAAATGCCAAGGCACTCGCCCGACAGTTCAATCTGCCACTTTCCCAAGCCCAAGGCATAGTCCGCTCTTGTCAGCATTGTGCAGGGGCGCCTGTCAACCCACGGGGGACAGAGGCCAATCAGGTGTGGCAGATGGATGTCACGCATGTGCCGCAGTTTGGTAGATGGCAATACATGCATGTGTGTATTGATACTTTTTCCCAGTTCGTTTGGGCCACAGCGCAGAAAGGGGAAACTGCCTCCCACGTGGAGCAGCACCTCCTGTCCTGCATCGCGGCGATGGGCAAGCCGCGGCACATGAAAACAGATAACGCCCCGTCCTACTGCTCCAGGCAGTTGGCCGCCTTCATGGCCACATGGGACATCAAGCATACATTTGGGATTCCCTACAATCCGCAAGGGCAGGCGATTGTAGAACGGGTCAATCGGACGCTAAAGTCCTACATTGACAAACAAACAGAAAGGGGGGAGCCACCAGCCCTCCCCAAATCACAGGGACAGGCACAGTTTTGCTTGAATAAGGTATTGTTCACTTACAATCACCTTAATGTTTTCTCGGACTGTACGCCGCAGGAGAAGCATTTCCGCCGTTCGGAAGCTCTCCCGCGACCTATGGTCCGGTACCGAGTGCCACCGGACCCTTCTTGGAGGGGCCCGGTGCCGCTCATAACATGGGGGAGAGGGTATGCTGCAGTTATGTCCACTACAGGTGTCGTTTGGATTCCAGCTCGGTGCATCAAGCCTTACTTGGAACCACATGGCGTGGACACAGACCGACCAGAGCCCGATCCCGGAGATGGAGGACCTCGCCCTGACCGAGGGGACCCGCCGGGAGAGACAGCGGTCGCGGACGACACCACCGAAGATAACCTGGGGGATGGTCAAGACCCTCTGCCATGATGCTCAGCATGCCATCCAGCGCGAGGAGAAGGAGCTGACACCAGAGAGCTTCGTGGTTGCAGTTCTCGCCCAGATCCATGCCAACTCCACGGCAGTCACCATCATCCTGATCCTTTCCCTGCTTTTGGGGGGAGGCGTTCAGGCCACCTCACTGGAGGCCAGCGATTTAATGCCGGGCGGAGACCTTTCTGCCCGCATGCAGTACAACATCTGGGAAAGGTTGGCAAGCCTTGTCAACCAGTCCGATTTTTGCCTCAGACAGGACGTCGGTTCTGCTTCAATCCTCAGCACCTGCCTCATCCCGGTGTGCCATTCTCCAGGCGCACACCCCCGGGATGGGGACTGGCTGGTGAAGCGGTTCTTCAGCCCGTACATCCCAACAGCTGCCTCGGAATATGCTCGTTGGGAGATGCGGCTAACCATGACTTTGCCGGCTGATGCGGCCACTCTCCACACTCCTCGAGTGGCGGTCAGCCCGAACTCTACCTGTGGCCGAATTTACGGTTGCTCCGGAATCGGCCGAACCCGGCGCTGATGCCTCGATGTAGGCAGCAGCAATTGGACTTGCAGTAACCCAGTGCCACGCGGCACAGCATATGCACATATCACCCTACCATCTGGATGGTTTTTCACTTGTAACCAGTACACGTTTAATTACATTCCTGCCAATATGTCAGATGCTATTTGCTGTATTAGCCGGTTGACACTTTTGCTCCCCACTAAGGATATGATTGCCCCAAGCCCCAATGTTCCTAATGTTTCCAATGTATCTAATGTCCCTTCACTCATACGGCACACTCGCACCACCATGTTAGACAGCTCATGTGAGAGCAGCTTTAGGATAATGAGACCCGCCGAGTATCTCTCCTTGGCAATCAGCGTCTTTGGCGTGCCAGGCTTAGCCGTCGGCAACGCAAAGAGGATTGGTCGCTTGGCTTGCGGTTTAGCAAAGGCCATCAACCATACCTCCTCAGCGATAGCGCTCCTCAATCAGGAGCAGGCGGAACTTCGCCATGCCATTCTCGATAATCGAGCGGCTATCGACTACCTCCTACTGCTTCACCACTTGGGCTGCGAGTCTTTTCATGGTATGTGCTGCTTTAATCTTACGGACAACTCTCGTAAGATTCAAAGCCAGATCGCAGATCTTCACTCCATAGTGGCTGGCATCACCGAGGGCTCGGCATGGGGGGCTTGGTGGAGCTCACTGTGGAAGTGGATGTGGTCGTGGATCCCATGGGGGTGGCTTCAGACGGTAATCAAGGTAGTGGTGGGGGTAGTCATACTAGGCATTACAGTCTGTTGTCTTGCTCAATGTATTCCCCCACTAATCTTGAAATGCCGCCGGAGAAGGAAACCCCGTGACGTCATTCCAGACCAACAGCTGGTGCCGCTTCTGCGCAGGGTCGCTGGTCAGGTTCTTAATATAAATAAGTAAGGGGAGATATGGTTTCCCCGTGCCCGGTTGGGCATGGGACGGCTGGGTAGAGGCCTCTTGAGTGAGAAGGCTCCTAGCGGTGGCCTCTGTGGGCAGCCATATCAAGGGGGGTGAATAAATTATAGGGCTATAGGGTTTGATTCACCCAATTAACGTGACCTGACCAGCGGCTCTGCCAGACAGGCAGAACGCTATCTCCTGCATCTCCTGTGTATAATGAGGTAAACATTCTTCCCCCTGGCTTGGCGCTAATCTCGGGCGCAAACAGGGACCATGTTTGCCCAGCCGGTAAGCCCGAAACAATAGGGCTTCCCCTGTCAAATGTTTACCTGTCATAATTAACTTCCCCTGAAGAGTTTTCCCAATTAACCTGAGTAAACAGGTAACTTGATTGAATCACTGGTGACGGTTTTTTCTACCTGCCTTCTGATCTATAAAAGGTGTGTGTATTTTCCAATAAAGACTGATCTGATCCTGCTTCCTTGCCTCGTATCGTCATTGATCAGTCTCCTCCGGGACGTAACGCCGCCCTAGCGGCCAGGCATCGCTACAATATCCAGAAGAAGTGAGAACTGGACATGATGCAAAATATTTCTTTGTGTCATGCTGGGATTGCCCCTTGGAGATAAATGCCAGCTGTGATGAATGCAGGCTTCTGATTTTCCCCTGGAGTTCTATAAAGTTCTGCAGGGCTCTTAGAGACATGTTCAGGCATCAGTTTCATTGATCTGACATGATGGAGAGCTTGTCTAGATGTCATAATATTCTTGTATTTACATTGGATTTTCTAATTTGGAAATTCCAACATAAAATGATTTAAAGATCAGGAACTGCATTTTTAAATTATTATTTTTAGAAAGGGGTTTATTTTAAGTACCCAGCATGGGTTGTTTATTTTGAATTGATTCTGGTCGCACATTATTTTAAATTGTTTTGGCATGTGTGATCACTTGTGTGCAAGTAAAATTGTGTCTCTGGTGTTTGGCAAAGTAATTGGCCAAATCACTTCTAAATAAAGCAATCAGAAATCCCTGGGCTGACATATTGCACATTTTACAATCTGACTACAAGTTATCCAGTTAAGATGCACACACTAA
The DNA here is from genome assembly GCA_035047345.1 of Bradypodion ventrale. Classification (NCBI taxonomy): domain Eukaryota; kingdom Metazoa; phylum Chordata; class Lepidosauria; order Squamata; family Chamaeleonidae; genus Bradypodion; species Bradypodion ventrale. Next base: position 62,872,880 of record JAWDJE010000004.1, read on the forward strand.
AACAAAAACATCAACGTGAGATTAAATGGACTTTTAAAAACCTGAACCATCTCCTGATTTACTTTTATAGTGTAGGTGAGCACTTAGTATTTTCAGAGATCCAAACTGAACATATGATAGATCTTAGCTACAGTATCTTGTTTTGATATCACTATTAGGATATACAAATGGCTTATCTACTAAATGCACAGAGCACCCATATTATACACAAGCATGGTGGCCTGCTCGAACTTCTTTTTCGAAATTAGCATCCAGGTCATTAGTTTTAATTGTTTTGTTGTTTAATTGTTTTATCTGCTGTTTTATCCTGTGTTTGTTAGCTGCCCTGAGTCGGCCTTGGCTGATTGGGCAGGGTAGAAATTGAACAAACAAACAAATAAAAAATACTCAAGGTTCAGCACATATCCTTAGTTCCTCAAACCTTGATTTAAACTACTAGAAATGTTTGTTTTCTTCTGTAAGCCAATCATAAATTTAATTTGTTCCGAGTCCCAGCTTTGGCAGAATAGTGGAATATAAATAAAATAAAATAGAGCAATAAACAAATGAATAAGAAATGACTTAGCAATAAGCAAAACTAAAGGCTGATGTTTATTATATGTACCATAAGATACTGAATGTAGTTATACTTTTGAACCATGGACACTCCAGAGGAATACGCATACCAAGTTGCTTTGTTTTTGCTTCTTCAATGTTCCTGCAATTTTCAAAACTACACAGCAAACAAAATCCATAAATTAAACTACTCGAACCAAAATGCTCCAATCTTACAGACCAAAAGAGTGTCAAGTCTCCAACGTACACACACTTAAGATTGATTGTTCTCCACAAGTCTTAGATGACACTAATTCACCCCCTTAGGCAGAGGAACCTCGAGTTGCAAAATTAATTTGTTCCTCGGGGGTTTTCGTATCACAAAAATTTCATATCTTGAAGCGTGTTTCCCATAGGAATGCACTGAAAATCAAACAATTCATTCCCAGGGTTAGAAAAAAGTCAAAAAATATTTTTTTCCCCTGTTCCAAACTCTTTATAAAGTACACTTTGGATTTTTTGCGCCACATTTTCGCCACTTTATAAAGAGATTTGAATAGATAATAGACTCCCCACCACCACTTTTTTCTGACCTCCGGAAGGGATTAATTGGTTTTTAATGCATTTTCAGCACTTCCGACAGCAGTGGCCAGCTCTGGTAGTGTGCCGGACTCATCCCCGACAATCAACTGTTTGCTTCCCCCACCACCCAGAAGTGCTGAAAACCATACCTGACAACCATCCTGATTTGGCCGGGATTACCACAAAATTTGACGCCGATTGATGTCATAACCCACCCCGCGCTGCCAAAACCCCGTAATTTGGCAGCAGGAGAAAGCGCTTTCCACGCATACATGGAAGCGCTCCGTCACTTGCACAGCCCCTACGCAAGCGGCGGAGTGCTTCCACGCATGCATGGAAGAGTTCTACACAAGTGTAAAACCCTTCCACACATGCGTAGAAGCACTACGCTGCTTGCATAGGGGCTGCGCAAGTGGCGTAGCGCTTCCACGTATGCGTGGAAAGTGACTTGCACACAAGCAATCTGCGCAAGTCCCATTTTTTCCGGAGCCGCAGGTTGACAGGTATGGCTGAAAACTCCACATTTTAGCTGCTGAAACGCACTGAAAACGTAAAGAAAAATTCTAGAAACAGAGAGGAAATGCTCTCCATACCCTCTTGCCGCTGTGGGAAGCGGTGGAGGCTGCTCAAGCAGCTGAAAAATGGTGCAATTGTGCCCACTGTGCAAAAAAATAAATAAACTTTGTATGGTGAAAAAAATGTAAGTCAAAGCGTCACTTTCTCGGGATTTCCTTTCGTATGGTGAGTTTTTTGTTACTCGAGGTGTTCGTAAATCAGGGTTCCACTGCAATTTTATTTCCAGCTCTACACCCTACCTCCTCCTCTATAAAACTGGTGCAGCATCATGTAACCTTAAAAAAAATAGATAAGGAATGAAAATTAAATGAGAAAGAGAGATTACAGCTTGCATGCATGTTTTGCACAAATGGTGAAAAAACTTTACACCTTGTTCAATATACTGTACTCTGTCATGCCTATGTTTATATCAGACTGGGCAATTGTGACCCTTCAAATGTTTCTGAACTGCAGCTCACATAATCACTCACCATTGACTGTATTGTCGGGGGCTGATGGGAATGATATGCCAGACGGACTATAATCCCCTCTTGCTTTATATCATGCTAAATGATTTCAGTCTGATTACAGTCTGGCCAAGTTATCCTGCTATGGTAAGAGAATAGACCCGTGATGGTGAACCTTGGCACTCCAGATGTTCTTGGACTTTAATTCCCAGGAGCCCAAACACCCTGTGAATCCACATGAATGCCCAGAATCCCAAGCACCCTGTGAATCCACACGAATGGGTTTACTGTGATTCATCCAAGCCACGCTGCCCTCGTTGCTCCCAGAAGTGGAAGAAAAACGGGCACGTTTTTCTTCCACTTTCAGGAGTGATGAGGGCAGCGTGGCTCAGATGAATCACAGTAAACCCATTTGTGTGGATTCACAGGGGGCTTGGGATTCTGGGAATTGAAGTCCAAGAACATTTGGAGTGCCAAAGTTCGCCATCTTGGGAGTAGACCATACTGCCAGCAACTCAATGCTGAGTGTCAGGCGGTGGTTAACTAACCTGACAACCCTGAGGACTAATGGCCTTGGGTGGCAAAGTCCACAGGGAAGGATGATGGTCCCCAAGTGAATTAAATCCCACTTGAATCCATCTTGATGGAGGGCAGCATCAATACTGCTGTTGGGACTGAGGAGGACTTTGTGTGCCAAAAGGGCTCAGGACCAGAAAGTGACTCATGGAACTGGATCAGTGGTACAGGTGTCACGCTGAGATGTGGAAGGCAAATGGTAGGCTACAGCATTATATTGCTCCCGGGACAACTTTTTATGGCTGATCACCAGGAAGAGAGCCAAAATTCAGAATCAGATGAGGCACTTGAAGAAGACACGATTTCAGATCTTCTTACCACTGGATGATGCTGTTGTTCAGCTGCAAATTGTGAGCTACTATTTTCATCTGATCTTGAAGTTTTTGCATCCTATTTAAGACACACACACACAAAAATCCATTTACACTCCAATGATTTGCCAGTTTTCTTCAGACCAGAGGCAATTCAGGAAAGTATTACCCATTGGTAACAACATATAGAAATGTCCATGCACTTCCCTCCCCGGACATCTCCAAAGCCTTATTCACACCAACAGTCTCTCTCTCTTATTTAATCTCCAGAGTACCCTCACTTTCATATCTCCTCACTTTTGCCCTAACCTTTACTTTGGTGACAATGATCCTTGACATCTGTGTTTACTGTGTATGAATGAAAAGAAAGAAATACAGTATCTGGGACTAAGATGGCAGCAACTATCACAACAGCCTATATCCATCACTGCAGTGTGTTTTTAAAGACCAGGCCTGTATCATGGGCTGATGACTACAAAGCATGTTTGCATAAACTAGGGGATTGGAAAGAGTGGTCCCTGTGGGTTAAAAATAGCAAGTGAGACTGTCTGTAGATTTCGGGAATATTGTATTACACAGTAAATGAAATATATCTCGTTAAACATACAGCCCAGTTTCTTACATTTCATAACATTTTCAAAGGAACACCACTGCTACAGAAAATAAGGGTGACCTTGAAACCAAGTCTATTTCCACAGGCAAATATTTTTTTCTTGAAAGTAAAGTATGATAAATATAAACTGTTGCAATAACACAGTGTTCTGTTTCAACAAGAACACCTTTCTTAGGCCACGTCTACTTTCAAAATGTATTTTCTCCTAGACTGCCCTATATGCCCTCTGACCTTGACCTAAAGTGTTGGTCACATGTTTGTTTCTTTCATTCACATCTTTTGCATCTATGTGAAATCAAAACAGGTAATAAGACCTTGTCAAGCCAAAAAAAAAAGAGTTTCCCCTCAAAAGGAAACTATTGACTGAGGCTGGGACATAGCCAAAAGAACAGTCAATTTTTGGGGGGAAAATCTGCTTTGTTGTTTAAAAAACCCTTAGACATTTGGGAATTTTTACCAAAATAATCTTAAAACATGATTTGTAATTGTCTAGCATGCAGTGAAGATCTTGAAAAATCAGAATACACACAAAGAAAATTGTAAGTAGGATGTCATAAAATCTTGAAAATCCACACCCATCACAGGTGTAGTTAAATGTGTCTGTTTCTAAACTGTAATCAGTACACAGTTTGTTGTTCAATTGCTGTGTTTTTTCTTCCTGTGGCTACCTTGCCTTAGTCATTCTTAACTGTGTGCCAGGCTCTGTGTGAAATCAGTATCCATTTAGAGTTTCCTTATCTCCAGCTTTAATACATACTATGCTTCAGAGCATGTTCCAGGGCCATCATTTAAAGACATGGAGCAGCGGGTGAGAAACTAATTACCCAACAACCTAAGGAAATGAGAAAATGGCATGTGGAAGCTGAGTATGGAGGCTTAGATATCTGTGGTGAATATAAACAACAGGTAATCCTGACCTGCTTTGTCCTCTCTGGCAATCGTTACCATAAGATTGTACCTGGGGAAATCTGGATACCTTCAATCACAGCAATAGTTAAAGACAGGGTTCAACACTGCAGTATATTTTCAGTGAAAGAAGCAAAATACACAGAACTGGGAAAGAGTGCAGCCCTCAGGATTTATGCTCTCCCTGACATACTGTCAAACTCTACTCCAGAGAACTGGGAAACCATTTGGAGAGAAGTGGCACGGAAGCTGAGGAAGGGAGGAGAAGGTGGTATGTGAAGACTGCAAAGGAGAATCATCCCTTCTTATATCTGCTAATGTATTTGCTCCTGTCAGTAGGAGTACACCAGAGGATCTTTACCAAAATTCAAAAATATATTTTTAATGATATGACTTATAAGACATATGTTAAGGCACCATTCTTTTTGGAAAATGTTTACTGAGACAGTTGCCATTTCATAGGTAAGTTATCATATAGTAATATATATATATAAGAACTCACATGAGTTAAGCCAGTGATGGCCAACCTTGGCACTCCAGGTGTTCTTGGACTTCAATTACCACAAGCCCTGATCAGCAGGAGTGCTGACTTGAGCTTTTGGTAATTGAAGTCCAAGAGCACCTGGAGCGCTAAGGTTAGCCATCACTGACTTAAGCCATTGGGCTGGAGTGGTAGCGAGGACCTGAGAATGCCTCATGGATTACAGGGTGCCCCTCTTGAATTTATTCTTACAATGGTGCAAACAGGTGATGGTCATGGGAACACCCAACCTTTTTCTCCCTTGAAAGTCATCTTGGTGAACACTTACCTGAACACAATATCTTCATGTTTCTGATTTAGGTAAATTTGTGTAGGGGCAGATGGCATCATTTGGCCTTGTAGTATTCTCTGTGGTAAGTCATCCAAAGTCTGCCAAAAAAAAAAGACCAACAACTGCAGAGACAGAACATTACAAAAACAGCACAATGTTCTGACATGATATACAAACTCATTAAGAGTGAATGAAATATACATGAAAACCATTGCTGCCATTGGCACATCTTTAAGAAAATCACAGTTCCTTTGGTTTGAGAAAGATTAGCTGGTATTGCCATTGTCCTGAGTATGCCTGATTGTGGTTAAAAAAATGTAAAAAGTATTCACAACCTTTGAGGGATACTTCCTCTGTGTACCCATGTGGAGAGATACAAAATCTGGCCCATTTGCTAGTCTGCCAATTACTACCAGAAACATGTACCAATGAGAATTTAGGTTTGGCCAACAACAAAGCTAAGAAGGTGGCTTCATTTTGGCAATCCAGGGTTTGATCAGGACACAAAAGAAGACGATGGAAAATCACAATTCTTAAAAACAAACTTGGTATAATAACTGTTTCTTTCATATACCAGTTGAGGGTGGTATGGCTTACTTAGAATCTGTGACATTCAAAATGATTACTTTACTACTTTCTCCCCTTAAAATGGCTGGATTAAGGCAAGCATCTTATTCATATTAGGGACAACACAACATTATGTGTAAGAATATGGTGGCCGCCATCTTCCTAACCACTGAGTAAAAACCAAAATTTAATTACAACCACAGGGCAGCTGCCTCCTCTCACTCCCACAACACATCCCAATTCCCAAATCTGTGGAATCTTCCACTGCTACACAGAGACTTCCTTGGTGTCTATTCACTTTTTTAAATTCTTCACCAAGCTTCCTCCAGGGTTTGATCCCCCCCCCCTATTTATCTTTGGCTTATCTTCTAAATTTATCCCAGAGAGTTCAGCTTGGGGAATCTATGTGAGCTTTCAGGACCCTGCAATGGGGTGTTCCCCAGGGGTCCATTATCTCCCCTATGCTGTTCAATATTTATGTTAAGCCACTGGGTGGGCTCATTCAGGGATTTGGAGTGTGGTGTCACCAATATGTGGATGACACTCAACTCTATGTCTCCTTCACATCATCTGCAGTGGAAGCGACCCGCTGCATAGATGACTGCCTGGCCACAGTCATGGCATAGACCAGAACTAACAAGCGGAGACTGAACCGAGAGAAGATGGAAATGCTGTTGGGGCCCCCCCATGTCTGCCCATTTGTATGTAAAGCCAATTTCTTCCAACTTCATCAAATTGCCCAGCTGTGAGATAATCCCTCACAGCAGTAGTAATCTCACTGGTAGTCTCCCATATTGACTACTGTAATGCTCTCTACATGGGGCTTCCCCTGTCCCTGCTGCAGAGACTTCAGAGAGTCCAGAATGCAGCAGCCAGGCTGATCACAGGTCTGAGAAAATTTGACCCCATTTCCCCAGCCTTGGCAGGCCTGCACTGACTACCTGTCTCTTTTCACATCAGGTACAAGGTGTTAGCGTTAACCTTTAAAGCCCTATATGGCTTGGGACCTTCTTACCTTAAGAAACGTCTTCCCTTCAGGTCTGTAGCCCACATCACTCACTCCTCTTTGTCGGCACAGCTTCAAGTGCCATCCCTGAGATTGGCTAGGAAGTCTGGGATGAGGAGAAGGGTCTTCTCGGTGGTGGCACCAATATTGTGGAATGCTATTCCACTTGAGCTGCGCCAGGCTTCCTCGCTCCAGTCTTTTAAAAAGCAACTGAAGACTATGTTTTTTGAGGAGGCCTTTGAAAATCTTTCACCTATCCCTGGATATTACACTGGTGCCCGGGTTATATTTCTCACAATTAGGTTGCTTAGGATGCTGGTCTGCTGTATTTTGGCCCATTTTATGGTCTGTTTTACTGTAAGCTTTATTGTAGTTTTATGGGGGATATTTTTAATAAGTTTGTTTGTTGTATGGTTTTTTTTGTGTTGTTAGCCGCCTTGTGTAGTGATTCATTTTTCCCTAGAAGGGCAGGGTATAAGTGTAACTAATAAATAAACAAATGAATGAAACCCTTCCCTGCCCTTCACTTTGTGTTTTGTATTGCTCCTGGATGTTTAGTGTTGCTCTGTAGCTTCTTCACAGTTAGGTTCATAAGTGAACCTTGGTCTCTCAGATACTTTGTGGCACAGTAGTTAAACTGCTGTACTGCAGCAAACAGGTTGTGAATTCAATCCTGACCAGGGATCAAGGTTGACTCAGCCTTCCATCTTTCTGAGGTTGGTAAGATGAGTGCAAATTAACTTGTGAATCGCCCAGAGAGTGCAATAAGCACTATGAGGTAGTATATAAGTGTAATTGCTATTGCTATTATACTTCACCACATGCCTCAGCCAGCAATTCATCCAGGAACCAACGAAAAGAAAAAAAAAGTTAATTGGCAGAAAGGGGAGTGGGGTATCTGGTGACTCACAACCAATCCACTTTCCACACCTGCTGCATACAGTTTGAACACAGCAACACAGAAAAGCTTGAACACAATAAAACAGCAAAACTTGAACACAGCAAAACATGGTCACTATACAGTACTTTATAAACACAATCCTGGCAACCTGACATCTCTGCACTGCAGGTAGTTAAAGATCTTTTCAGTTTCTTCAGATGCTTCCTCATCTCAAATGCCTTCCTGGAATGAGAAGACAATAGTGGCTGAATCATTAATTTATTTTTGTCTTCAGAGTACTTTGCATTAAGTTTCTTCAAAAATGCAAATGCTGCTGTACTCAGATGAAAACATCCATGGATGTTCCACAGACTGATCGGCAAAGCTATCCAAGATTAATGATTGTGCACAGGAATACTAATTTTGCCTGCTTTAGGGAGGAGCTCAAATGTAGCATTTTTGCACCTTATCACACAAAACCGTGATTAATTATTTTGTGGAGTAGTGGAAAGGAACAGATTAGTCACTTGACTGACTGATTGTAAAAATGTATAAACTGCTTTTAGGTGAAAGCCCATAGTAAACACTAAAAACTAAAGAATATTCTAGTAAAACAATACAAAATGAAGAGAAAGCAGGAAAAAGTATGTATTATTCTCCTTCCGATCTTTGAGGATTGATAAAAGAGCTAATTGGGAACTTTATAGCTAAAAGCAAGATTGATATTTTAATAAACAAACACATGCAAACAACTCTGATGGTCAAAGTATCGGCTGATAAGGTCATGTGATATGAGGTATACAAATCAATAAACAATTTGTGAGACCATATGAACACCTGGAGTGCTAAGGTTTGCCCTCACAGATCTAAGCTATTCTTTTGACAATAAAGTTATCCACAAGTTTGACATCCCCCCACCTCCAAAAAAACCTCCAATCTGATTTAGTGCATATCACTGGGTAGCTTGTATTCATACTAACCAGGCAATTCAGGGTCTACCTAATCTCCAGATGAAAGCTATGTTCTACATACTGTCTGTTAGAACATAATGAGACTGCCTCATAGTCATATCATATGCTGTACAAACACAATTATGTTTCACTGTGGCATTATTTTAGTTAGTTAGTTAGTTCAATTTATATTTCGACAATCGACAATTATTCAGAGATGCAACTGCTCCTTGCATCTAAATCCAACATCATGATTTCTTAATCTGGTTCTGAATTTCTGTAGCTTGACTCAATCTATTCAAGCCTAGGACATTGGCATCCCAAAAAGCAAAGGATAATTGTATCACTACTGTACCAGAAGACCTCAAGGCTGCAGAAATGCAATGGAAAAACCTGCTGTTCTTCAAAGGTAAAGGTAAAGGTTTCCCATGCTCAAAAGCCAGTCATATCCGACTCTATGTTTCAGTGCTCATCTCTTTTTCAAAGCCGAAGAGCCAGCACTGTCTGCTTCTGCAGACATTTTCTGTGGTCATGGGGCAGGCATGACTAGACACCAGAGCACACGGAACGCTGCTCCCTTCCCACCGAAGTGGTCTCTATTTATCTACCTGCAATTTCTTGCTTTTGAACTGCTAGGTTGGCAGGAGCTGGGACAAAGACGGGAGTGCATTCCGTCCTGCAGTACTTGGGAATCGAACTGTTGACCTTCCACCTCCCAGTCAGCGTCTTAGCCTCTTTAGCCACTGTAGTCCCTTTTGTTCTTCAAAAGCATCTTGCAATTAAAAAGCCCAGTTCTGTCTGCAGTTATTTCCTTAAATGGCTGCACTGTTCTTCATGTAATAAGTCAATGCAAGGCTCTTCACCAGGCAATTTGTTCTTTGCATGATTCCCCAAACACTGTTTAACATAAACCCATCCTATGTAAGTGCTGCACTATGTCTTAATAATGGCTTTATTCTAATCTGAGAAATTTACTTGATACTGGAAACAAAGAAGGCCATTAGTTTTCTAGCTCAGAGGTTTGGAAGGATTTACAATGTCTGTATATCTTGTGAAGTGAGTGTAAGAGCAACCATATGTGTCTATTTATAATCTTTTGACCATCATGTTGTATATTATATCATTAAAAGAAGGGGGAAAAGAATTTACATGTTCTAGTTAGTTCCAAAATACATAATGATAAAAATGTATACTATGCTTTTGAAGAACAAAAGGGACTACAGTGGCTAAAGAGGCTAAGACGCTGACTGGGAGCGGAAGGTCAGCAGTTCGATTCCCAAGTACTGCAGGACGGAATGCACTCCCGTCTTTGTCCCAGCTCCTGCCAATCTAGCAGTTCAAAAGCAAGAAATTGCAGGTAGATAAATAGAGACCACTTCGGTGGGAAGGGAGCAGCATTCCGTGTGCTCTGGTGTCTAGTCATGCCTGCTCCATGACCACAGAAAATGTCTGCAGAACACAAAGCTTAGAACTGAAAGTTTGAAGTGAGGCAATTACTTTTAATAGAAAATGTTGTTAACTAACACTGTCTTGCTTCCATATTGTCATCCCAGTATAAATCTGCTCAGTATAAATCTGCTTGTTGTACACAGTTATCCTGGAAAACTGAAAGAACTTTTTTGGCTAAATGACCTAAACTCACTCTAAATACAAAATAAATAACAGCGTTCCGTGCACTCCAGTGTCTAGTCAAGCCTGCCACATGATCACAGCAACTTCTGCAGAAGCAGACAGCGCTGGCTCTTCGGCTTTGAAACAGAGATGAGCACTGAACCCTAGAGTTGGATATAACTGGCTTTTGAGCAAGGGAAACCTTTTCCTTTTCCTAGGATCAACTGTATTTCTACATAGAAAAAGGAGATGGGAGGAAAAACTGTTAAGCGCTTTGCCACTAGTGAGAGTGTACAAGAAAACACTGATTACCTCATTCTTGTTCCATGTCCTTGATATTGTTGTACACAGTTATCCTGGAAAACTGAAAGAACTTTTTTTGCTAAATGACCTAAATTCACCCTAAATGCAAAATTAAAATAAAGTGTGCATTATTCAAAGAAAATGTCTTAGCATTTGAACTTGTATAGCTCTTACGATGGTGTTTCTGACACTGTTCAGAGTCTTACTATGATGGAATCACCCAACTTGTCTCAGTTTTCTGGTCTCTTGGTTTCTGCCTAATGACCAGATGAGCATCTTTTCCCTACAGAGCAACTTACAAATTAAAACATGAGATTATTGTTCAGTGAAGATTCTTGGTTCAGCCCCTCTTATTTTCAAATGAAAGAGGTGACAAGGAAAAGTAGCAAGCAACGTTTCCATCAATAGGATGCTGGCCAGTGTATACTTGTATCTCTTTCTACTATCCCCACACTCAACTGATCTTTTCTGTAACCTAAAGAGTTCCAACGCTGAGAGCCAGTATGGTGTAGTGCATAAAGTGTACCCTCAAATAAATCCTCACTCAGCCATGAAAACTCAATGAGAAATTAGCACAGGAAAACCATTCCTTGAATATTTCACATACCTTGGGAACCCTATTAAGGACTTTATAGTATATAACCAAACATATATGACATAACTGCCTTCACAAATGTGTAAAGCCTCCATTTTCTTAGGTTTACTTTGGTCCTGGGGCAACACCTGCATCTGCTGGCTGATCCTTCCACTGTAGAAACATCAACATGAAGCAATTCACTTCTTTTTCTTCCATTTCTAGGCCAGACATGAAACTGTCAAAATGAAGCCACCTTTTGGTGAGTTCATTCTGTAATTCCTTTTGCTTGACACAGTGTGAGAAAGATTAGCCAGCAAAAGGTGGTCATTGCCCTGACGCACGCATGCTCGTGCTTGCACGCACGCACGCACTCACACACGCGCGCGCACACACACACACACATACACACACACATGATCTTACTTATCCAGTTTGTGGATTTGTTGCTCATTGTAGCCTAGACCTAAAAGATGGAAAAAGCTTTTTCTAAAACAACTCTGATGCTGCTGATGCACAAATATGCACAAGGTTTCACATCAACTGTGTTGTGACATGGCTTCAACAAAACTGTGAATACAAGATGTAGTAAAAGGGCTAACAAATGCATTCTGGACTAGAACCCCTTTCTTGATGCGGATTCCGCATGCCCAATTGGCATAGAACCTTGGCAGAGGTTAAACCAGTCGAGCAAACTCCTGGCCACTGGCCCTTGCCAGTATGGAAATCGGGGTGGGGGGGTGGGGGGTGGATTAATAATCAGAGGGTTGATTCACCCACATCTGACCTGACCAGCGATCCTGCTGAGAGAAGCAGATCACTAACCTCCGTTACCCATTAGGCAATCACTCACTCGCAGTCAAGCCTAATCTTTGGTGCAAATAGAAGCCATATTTACTCTGGCGTAAGCCTCGAACAATGGTTTTCCCCTTTCAGTGTTTGCCTTAGTTAATTAACTTCCCCAAGAGAGGTTCTCAATTAACCCGGGTAAATGGGTGATGTGATTTTCTGTCAGATGACCATTCTACCATGCGCAGCCTTGAACATAATATATACTGATGATTTTCCCTCAATAAATCACTGGTCTTCGCTCCATCTTGCCTCGTGTCATTACTCGACCAGTCTCCTCTGGGACCTCAAGGGCCGCTTCACGGCCCCAATCCTACACTTGAGATGCCACAGAGCTTTCTTTAAAAATATGAATCTCATTAACATTGAATCATATATATTTTCTTTTTGGGACACAAGAGCAAAAACAGATTTTTGTGATTTCTTAACACAAGTCCTTTAATTGATTCTCTATCCTATCTTGTGTTATATTTGTCTCCTCCACCCGCAATAACTGATTAAACCTGTAAGAGGCCCAGTCATTGCTTCCTTAACAACTGCTTCTTAGATTGAGATAAAGAATCTCTGGCCTACAATTCCCATCACCCCCTTGCAGCATGGCCAACATTAAGAAATGGGAGCTGTAAAACAAAACACTTGGAAGGCCAGAAGTTATTAATCCTGTAGTCCAAAAGCTGTTGCACCTCAAGTATCATTTTCTCCAGCCACTGACCATATTGAATTATCAACAATAAATACTGAACTTTAGAAACATCCAGAGGACCGCACATTTCCTATCACAGAAATTTGGAAGGCATCCCAGAGATGGAAGAACATTAAAAAAATAGGGCACAGGACTTTTAAGAAAAGGAAAGAAAAAAATCACTAGTAATTAAATATGAATTAGTTTTCCCCCAGCTATAAGCTCAGCTGTCAACTGGCAGGTACGATAATATGTTTAAAAAAGCCAACTACAAGTTCCATGTTTTTCAGATATGGCTGAACAGCCTTGAGATTAGCCACAACTTTCATAATTACTTTCATTTTATTTATTTATATTTATATTTATTTATAGTAGATTTATATACCACCCCAATCAATAGACTCTGGGCGGTGTACACAGTCCAGCGAACACCTCACTGGCTGCTCAGCAATAATTAAAAAAACAATATAAAAACAGTTAAAAGCCCTTCCAACGTAATAATGCTGCCCCCCCCACCCCGCTGTGCCTTATTAATCTCTTAAAACAGGTATAAAAACAGCATAACATTAAAAATGATATAATCATTAAATCATTAAAAGCCAATTACAAGGGGGGGACCTCAGATGAGCCAAAAAGGGGAGCTTGTTGACAATCCCGGCCCCCAGACCCGCTTCGCTAACCATGTTTTCAGTTCTCTCCTAAACGGTAGCAACTGGGCCTGGAGGCGTAACTCTACCGGGAGGAGGTTCCGTAGTGTGTGGGCTACAACTGAGAAGGCCCTTTTCCTCATGCTAAATGGATGGCTACAATCCCAAAGTACAGTACTGTAGAACAGTACTCGCCTAGCAGTGTTAACTTGAAAGGAAGAGTGCTAAGGTGGCTAATTGCCTCTATTTTAGTTCTTCAAGGAAACTATCTTGTCAGAACCTTTCAAAATGTCGTTGTTCTGGTTACAGTTAACAGCTTCTAATATACAGGATACTGGCAGGCAAATGCTTACAAGTGAGACAAGCAACAACAACAACAGCTTATGTGGGCATTTCTGGGCCTTCTTGAACTGACTATAGATGAGCCACATCTTGTCAAGGCAGACCTCTATTTTCTGAATGCTGTTGAACCAGGTTAGAAATCTTTACCTATACATCCAAGCGTTAACCGTTGGAACTTGACAAAGGATCCCACACCCGGCCATACTAGCCCATACCGAGCATTCGTGCACTTGCCCAAAATGGGTCTGGAAATGCGCCAGTGGGGCAGGAGACCCATGAACGTGAACAATTCCCAGCATCCTTTGCGCTGTACAACCCCTCAGCCAATCAGGCTGAGGGATACGAGTGCAGAGGAGGCTGGGAACGCGTGCGCTGACTGAAAAAACAAATGCTGGGAGCCAGAGGGAAAGACTTTGAAAGACCCAGCTGGAGGGAGCCAGGAAAAGGTAAGTGCGGTCGGTGGGGGTGAGGGAGTGGGTGAGGCAGGCAATAAAAGTTGCTGGGTCCAGAAGGGTTGGGGGGACAGGGGATCGAATCCACCACCCCCAAACACTCCGTTTTTAAAGAGAAGAAACCGCTTGGTTTCTTCTTTTTAAAAATGGAGTGTTTTTGTTTGGGGGGGGCAGAACGATCTCCTCTCTGATGGGTCCCCTAGCTCTGGAAGGGTTGGGGGCACAGACCTCCTTTGTCCCCCAAACCCTAATAAACCCAGGGGACCAGGGACAGGGGATCAAATCCACTCCCCCTCCCAAACACTCCATTTTAAAAGAGAAGAAACAGCTTGGTTTCTTCTCTTTAATAACGGGGTGTCCTGCGGGGGGATCCCCTCTCTGCAGGGTCCCCTGGGTTTGGGTGGTTTGGGGGGACAATACACACACACACACACACACACACACACACACACACACACACACACACACACACACACACACACACACCACTCCTGCCTTGCCAGGAATTTTTAATGTGTGTGTTGGTGGTTGGAGTGGTATTTTATGGGTGGTGGTGGTTGTGCACACCCAAAACCACCCCTAACCACCAACACATCTCTTTTTTACATAAATTACCAAAAAAAATTTATCCCTTACAACACAATTTAAAACAGCCCGGCAACGCCGGGCAACCTCTGCTAGTAAAAAATAATAACTTAACCTGTTGAATCACATCGAAGGCTGTGTCCACTATAACACAGAAATTCCAGTGAAACAGACAGGCTGACCCTAAGAAACAAAGAACAGGAAGCAAGAGAGTTGCGCCTATAAGGATCATAATTAGACCTGGTTTCAGATACCCTTGTCATCACACACAAAAATTAGAAGACCATGAAGAGCTTTCACCCAAAATCCAGGAGACAAAAAATGGTC
Source organism: Bradypodion ventrale (assembly GCA_035047345.1). Classification (NCBI taxonomy): domain Eukaryota; kingdom Metazoa; phylum Chordata; class Lepidosauria; order Squamata; family Chamaeleonidae; genus Bradypodion; species Bradypodion ventrale. The sequence continues at coordinate 62,888,011 of JAWDJE010000004.1, forward strand.
ACAGAAAATTTCTTGCAGACCCCCAATGATCATCTATTCTATCCATAATAGAAAAGAACTTGGGAATTAGCAATGGTGGGAATGCAGAATCAATTTATCCTAATGGTTGCATTTTAACAACTGGTGACATAATAAAATGTTAGTCTGCATTAGCACTGTTACCTGCAAGAACTAACTCCAAATCACTGTGCACTCAATGAGATGACTAAAAAGGGAATGAGAACTGAGCTATACATTCAAAATACAATGGATGGCAGAAAGGGGAGTTGACATATCTGTAGCTTTATTCTGTATGTTCCAGTAAGCATGGGTTTTTTGGGTAGAGGAACATTCAGACATAAGATCCTTGTATGTCAATGTAGTAAAGCTCAGTAATATTGTTCTGAACATGTTAAAACAAAGTCTCAAAACATCCCTTTCTTCAGAGCCTAAAACCCCACTCTTATTTAATTTGGTATGTAAATTATTAATCCACCTTACTTGCAGCTTCTGTTCCCAATGACTGCAGCATATGGTTCATAAAAATCTTAACAAAAATATTTGCAAAGGTAGGAGCTGAATTTTCAATTCAGGTTTCACATATGGAGAATGGAGCGCCCACAGTTTTAAAGACTAGCTCAGACAGAACAAAATCTCACCAACTGACAAAAAAACAAAACCCCAGGTAGCCTTTTAAAGCAAAAATTATCCCAGAATATGTTTGTGTGGCTAATATTGACACTCATTCTCTGTTTAAAATTTCCAGTGCTGAAGATCCCAAAAGTGAAAGTCTGCACTAACTCCTTAAATCACAGCAAACATTTATTTGTGAGCAAAAAAAATGTGAAGGAAAAGTAATTTTGCCTCCAAAGCATATCTACATGAGGTTTCATAGTAAACTCTTTAACAACTACCTTCCTGTAAAAAGTTTGAAAACCAGGGTGGATAGTTTAGGAGCAGAATTTTATAAAACATTCAAAGGCTTTTAAATCCCTAATTTGAAGAAACAATATTCTACAAGGGGGGCAAAATCTCACCATTTTGGAATCATTCTATGATAGTTCTAATATTAACGCCCGCCCTGAGTCAGGTTTCCTGAGCGGGTGGCATATAAGTACAAAAATTAAATTAAAATTAAAATCAAATTAAAGTCTGGGAAATATAAAACCTAAATAGAGTCATATTGACCTAGCTTATTAATAAATCAAGTTCCTAAGATATTTACAGCAATAGTGAAAAGGTTGAATGAGTTTATAGGGGGATATATTGGAACTGATCAAAGTGGTTTTATCAAAGGATGGGAAATGATAGATTTAACAAGAAGAGCATTAAATACAATTAATTATATAAATAGGAAGAAATTGAAAGTGAGTGTTGTCACCTTAGATATTTTCAAAGCTTTTGACTCTGTGGAATGGCCAACATTAAAAAATAATAACCAAATTATGGGATTTGGAGCAAGATTTCAACAAGTAATAAAAGAATTATTATATTTGCTGGCATATAAGACCCACCTTTCCACCCTTAAAATACACTGGAAAATGGAGTGTGTCTTGTAGTGTATATAGAGGCCTGTAGTGTGCTATTTTGGTGATAATGGGGTGCGTCTTATACTCCAATTTGTCTTATATGCTGGCAAACACAGTATATTCAAAGAGGTGGGCCTCAATACTGGTTAATGATGGTCTAACACAGGAGTTGCCAATCTTTTTATGTCAGGGGCCTGGTCACGCTCCTTCAGACAGTTGAGTGGGCCAGACTGGTGGTTCCCCTGCCATAAATGCTGCTGTAAAACACATCCACTGCTGTTGTAAATGTGTTTACAACAGCCGCAGGTGCATTTACATCTGTCGTAAATGCATCCACTTCCAGTGGTGGCAGCAGCATAATCCGGATGAAATTGTGCCACAGGCCAGATCTGGCCCGTGGGCTGTAGGTTGAGAAACCCTGGTCTAACAGAACAAATTAACCTAAAACGAGTGACAAGGTTGCCTCTTGTGTCCAATATTGTTTATATTAATGCTGACAAAAGACAGGAGAATAGTATAGAACGAATAGGGGAAAAGTGTAAAGTAAAGATTATCTTGTTTGCTGATGATACTCTGTTAACTATTAACTATAAGAGAACCAATGAAACCACTGCTTTCAGTTATATGATCTCTATTTCACTTTACATCTTTTACTGAAACATCCTTACTTTTTAAAAAAAATTTTTGTTGAATATAAAAAAATAAACATTACAAGAAAGAAGAAAATACAGAGGAAAAAACACATAATTGAAAAGAGAAAAAAACCATATTCAATTTTTATCAAATCCAATTACATTAAACATAACATAAGCACTAATAATCACCCTGTGTATTTACAAATTATAAGAGCCTGCGGGATATTGCCTTTTTTACCATTTCCAAAAATATATATAATCTGGTACAAGGCTATCGCTCTGATCCCCATTCAATGAGTATTCCACAAAAGGTTGCCAAATTTTCCAAAATCTATTTTCTTTAATTTTCCCCTTATATTTATTTATCTCCCAAGTCAGTTTGTCATTCAATGCAAGATTCCACATCTCTTTATACCATTCCTCTACTTTTAAAACTCTATCAAGTTTCCAGCTCCTTGCTATACACATTCTAGCTGTTATCAACATAATAGCTATTAGTTCCTTATTGTCCTCATTTACTTTCAAATTCTCCACATCTGTTAACAACACCATATTTAAATTCAATTCACATTCTACCCCCATAATATCACATATTTCTTTCTCAATTTTTCCCCAGTACTCTTTTACCACTTTACAATTCCACCACATGTGTTCATATGTCCCTAAAGAGTTTTTACATCTCCAACACATTTTACTTGAAACATCCTTACTTAAAGTTATCTCTTGCTCAGTGATCCTACAGAACTTCAAACACTTCGTCACTAGGCTTACACAGTACAGTACATGCCTCCCTCACCCCTGTTTCTCAGAATAACCCTCTCTGTACACTTCAGCTCTGATTTTCTAAGCTCCCATTCCTCTCTGTATTATTAATGTCTGCCTATAAATGCCTTGGTGACACTGTCTAGGATCAACACACTATAAAAATAAGTGACACATTAAACATAACTTTGATTAAACTCTAGCCACTGGGGAATCAAATAGGAGATGCCCACGTGTAATTTATTCTGGCTCTTCTGTCTGGAAAGGCTTAGTCAATCCCCACCTTTGTTGACAACTTAAATCTGCCCCGAGTGATCCATAATCCAAGGAAATGACATTCTCCACCCAAGCTTTAGGTAATAATAGTCTCAAGACCAGATGGGGAACTATTCCCTCTCTGACTGGCCATTCCTGCGGCTGTTAATAGCATATTTCTCCTTCATGTTAAGAAAGAGTGGCAGTCTACAGAAAACTAGTTTCTATAGATCAATCTGATTCCTATGAGAAGTGTTAAGCAGACAGTACCATGTCTAGTCATGTTTACTGTCTCTGATGCTGAATGTCATATACAGCCAACATAATTAGTATAACAATAATAATTATTAGTAATATTATTATTACTAATTTATTACTTAATATTGCTTAATATTATTAGTAATTACTCAAGTCGCTAAGATGCTGACTAGGAAGCGGAAGGTCAGCAGTTCGATTCCCAAGTACTGCAGGACGGAAATAAGCTCCCGTCTTCGTCCCAGCTCCTGCCAACCTAGCAGTTCGAAAGCAAGAAATTGCAAGTAGATAAATAGGGACCACTTCGGTGGGAAGGTAACAGCGTTCCGTGTGCTCCGGTGTCTAGTCATGCCTGCCACATGACCACGGAAACGTCTGCAGAAGCAGACAGCGCTGGCTCTTCGGCTTAGAAACAGAGATGAGCACTGCACCCTAGAGTCAGATATGACTGGCTTTCGAGCAAGGGAAACCTTTACCTTTACCTTTAATTATTAGTATAATTATAAATAATGAGTTTGATCCTGATGGAGGCTCAAGTTTGACTCAGCATTCCATCCTTCCAAGGTCAGTAAAATGGGTACCCAGCATGTTGAGTGGAATCATATCTGTATCCACTCAACCCTTGTTGCACCTTGTGGTGGGGCTGAGCAACAAGAGAGTGAGTTAAGTGTGCACCAGACAGCACAGTGCATGCACCTACCCCTCCCCCCTGACATCAAACCCTCACACATTCTGACCTATGTATGAACAAAGGTTATATCACACATGATATTTTTTAATCAACTCATCATTTTATGTGTTCTAGGAAAAGCTGGTCTATTACAGACACTGATACTGTATAATGAAATGATATACCATGCAGCTGACTTCAAACTAACATGAGAAGAAATAGTAATTCAGAATATAAGGATTTGGAATCAGAGGATTTACAGGATTGCTGTAAATCTACCTCAGTGAAATGGATTTACATTTTATTGTTGTGAATCAAAAGAGCATGGAAGCTTAACTGTAAAACTATAAACACAATTTGCATGTTTATGTGACATTAGGACTTGATATATTCCTTTTTTGATATGAGTCTTTGAACAGAAATATAACAATAACAATCACATGAGGCTCACTTTCATGTGTTTTCTTTTTCTCAGGAGAAAATCCGGGAGGCTATAAACCCGACAACCTGAGCAAACACTATGAGGATAAATAGCCATGTCTTAGTAACTACAATTGCCATAGCTTCCATTAATCTCAAAATATACTCTAAGGCTATTTTCTACTGTGTCTTTTAAAGAAATGAGGTGTCAACTGAAAAGTCTTACTGCTGTGCATATTCCTTACAACTAAAATGTCTACTCCAAGGTTATTGCATCTCCTCCACACTCATAGTATATTGTCACAGCAAAAGGCAACAACATATACTACATATATCACAAATATAAATACAGTATCTAATAGCAGTGTGTTATCAGCATTATTGGCTAGACCTGATTGCATAATTTGATGATATAAAGAATACAGCTCTACATACAATTGATTCAGCACAAACTGAGGGATAACATCGAAGATGTAATGTATGTAATGTTATGTAATGTAGCGTGCAGCTCAGAAAACCTGGGCCATGGAGGCAGTAAAAGTAGAATTCTTATTTCTCAAAACATTCCATGCCCTGCTAGTTAGTAGGTAAAGGTAAAGGTAAAGGTTTCCCTTGCTTGAAAGCCAGTCGTATCCGACTCTAGGGTGCAGTGCTCATCTCTGTTTCTAAGCCGAAGAGCCAGCGCTGCCTGCCGCTGCAGATGTTTCCGTGGTCATGTGGCAGGCATGACTAGAAACTGGAGCGCACGGAACGCTGTTACCTTCCCACCGAAGTGGTCCCTATTTATCTACTTGCAATTTCTTGCTTTCGAATTGCTAGGTTGGCAGGAGCTGGGACGAAGACGGGAGCTCATTTCCGTCCTGCAGTACTCGGGAACCGAACTGCTGACCTTCTGCTTCACAGTCAGCATCTTAGGCACTTGAGCCACTGCAAGGTGCATGCAGGACAACATGCAAAAGTTATTTTGTTGTACTACCACTCTTTTAAAATGCCTGGCTAACATTGCCAAAGGTACAAGGTCAGTAATTTTCTGGGAACTGTAATCTCCAAAAGTAACTTCTACAAAACTGTCATCTTCGTGTTCAATCTACATGAGTTTTCTCCTCTTTAATTAGCTCTGAATCAACAAAACTGACTGGGTGGACAATTTTAGGTAAGTGTAATGTAGCCTTTTAGGGACTGCAATGTTTTAATGGTTAAGATGCTGAATTTAATGACTGGAAGGTTGGCAGGTCAGCAGTTCGAGACCCGAGCAGTGGTGGGCATCAGCAGGTTCATGCCAGTTCACCAGAACCGGTAGCAGAAATTCTGGCTGGCCCTGCCCATCCAAGTTTTGAAATAAAGTAGTCCTAATTCAGGTGCAACACAGGGCTTTCCCCCTGGCCACGCCCACCATACCATGCCCACAGTGTGGTATTAAAAGTTTCTGGAGCCCACCACTGGACCCGAGTACTGCATGATGGACCAAGCTCCTGTTTCTGACCCAGCTCCTGCCAACCTAGAAGATCGAAAGCAAGAAATTGCAAGTAGAGAATTAGGTACACCTTTGGTGGGAAGATAAACAGCGTTCCGTGCACTCTGGAGTTTAGTCGTGCCTACCACATGTCCACAGAAACATCTGAAGACACAGACAGAGCTGGCTCTTTGGCTATAAGCAGAGATGAGCACTGAACCCTAGAGCAGGATACGACTGGCTTCCGAGCAAAGGTGGCCTTTACCTTTAAAGACTAATGTGGCCTTTAACAATGGACAATGTCTTTCTACCAACCTTCTGTCTTCTTTCATTTGACTGTTTTTTCCTCACATCATGGGAATACATCGTGCAACTGCTTGGTGCTCTGAGATGCTGTGGCTGTATTTGGAGAGCTCTTCGCTGACCTGGGTCAGGAAAAACAAAGTCAAGAGGAAGGAAAGAAGAGATGTCCATTTAATATTCTTCAAGGGTTTCAATCAAACGTTAACATTTCAGAAAAAAATCTATACAATCACTTTTCTGCTAGAAACAGTTTAATATCTTTTGAAATATTAAACAAAAATTCATATTGTTTACATTTCCAAAAAATATTTCTACATTGAAGATAGTACTAGAACTTGTTTAAATTAAACTGTTTGCAATAAAATAGGTGAGATTCACATAGTTCAAAAGCCATTTTATGTTTTGATTTTTTAAAAATAATCAATAAGAGTGCTTGCAATGATCCAGAATTGATTTTTCAACTATTCCAGGAGTTACTTAAGCACTGTAGAAGCCTCATACCACAAGAAAAAGGATCGACCTATGTCTTTCCCTCTGCCTAGCAGTTTTGAGTGGGACAAGGAAGAATCACAGTATTGAATTCTTGCATCTTCTTGGCAGCACTACATTAAACACAATCCAATATTGCACATAAGGTTTTAACTCCAAGGTCTATATTGAGATGATCCACACTCTAATTTCCTCCAGACTCACTACTAGAATGTGCTCTCTTTAGGGCTGTTGAAGATGGATTGGAAACAGTAAGTAGCATAATGTGGTAATGAGGACTACTAGACAACAGTCATAAGACTCATATCAGGATCTACAACCACTGCTGATTCACTTCTCAGCCTGAGAGAGAGAGAGCTAATACTAATATATAAGGTCTGAAACACCTTGAGCACTTTCTGCCTTAGAAGCCATTCTTGGTGTTAACATTAGCAGAGGAAGCCCTAGTGTCATATTGTCATTCACATGGGTTTGTAAGATGACACCACACAAGTTGTGGAATTCCCTTCCATCTAAGAAGTATCAGATGCCTTCAGTGTATGCTGCCTGTTATTTTATTTTTTAAATGGAGGCTTTTGTGGCAGATAAAGGATATGATCCAGTATAGAAGCTGAGTGCCATATTAATGTTTCAGACTTCTGACGATCCCTTGAGGATACTTGTGTTAAGCAGTCACCATACAAGCCTTGCTTTCCATGGACAGTTCTCCTTCAGATAATATATTTTGTGCATGCGAAATTACTTAAATTATTATTGAATTGTCTAACTTAGGGGTTCCCAACCTTTTTACACCATGGGCCTGACCATGCCCCCCAGACAGTTGAGTGGGCCAGACCAGGCCCCTCAGACGCAGAAGTAAATGTGCCCTCTTCTGCATTCACAACAGCCACGGGCACATTTATGTGGGTGCAGTGGGTGCATTGGCAGGCCGGATGGAATGATGACACAGGCTGGGTCCAGCCCGCAGGCCGTAGGTTGGGAATCTGGGTCTAGCTACTATTAACAAGTGGTCTTGGGACTAACTTACAACTTGGTGTCTTGATTGCAGTTCATTCAGAGCTTTTATCTCTGGAAGTTCACCATCTCCAGCTAGTGTCTCATACCTAATTATAACAAGCAGACAAAAAGAAGCATGAAGTTTTAATCAAAAGGGAAACACCCATATCTCAGTTTGTGAAGAAATCATAATTCGAATTAAAGAAGTATTCAATTTACAGAAAAAACTTGGTATTTTAAAAGGTTATCAGAATGGCACAGAGAAAGAAACACATCATACCACCAACCCAGCCAAAAGATGCCATGATATGAAATCGCTTAACTGCAATAGATGATTTATAGGTAGCGTTCATGCATTCTGAAGTGTGAAATCTCAATTTTCCTGGCAACAAAAAATAGCTGTTCATAAGCAGAAAACCCTGAATCCACAGTTAAGTTGGGAAAAATAAAGGTCAAGGCTTAGGAATCTGATATTGCATACTGGCAGGCATATACACATCACACACACACACCCCACACACACTTGCACAAAGCTCAAAACTGCACAGTTAGTCTCTGACTTCATTGCTGTGGTTTTGCTAGCAAACTGCATCCTATAATAAAGGACCAGACACAGCCCAACACAGCAACTACCCATAGGATCTTCTGAAATCAGGGACAAATGTTCAAAATCAAAGCCTCTGTGCTCCAGCCCAAGCCTTTTATCCAATAAAATCTGGTTGACAGTAGTCCCTTTGCACTTAAAACTATAGTGCGGGGACTTTCTTTGGCCTTAATTATCTTTGACCACAATATACTTGCAAAAGTGGCTCTTGATGCAAGCAATAAGTACAGCCAGTTATGGAAAACCTAATCACAGGGCTCCTCCTGCTGGTGGTTTTCCCACATCCCTCATTCAGCAGCATCTAGGCAACAGTGAAGCACTACATAAAAATACAGATACTGTTTCCTTCAGAGATTAGGGAAACAAGATTAGTAGAGACCATCACAGGGCTGCAATTTGCCCACCCCCTGAAAGAGCCAGGTAACACACTTTTTATAAAGTTACCATGTTTTTACAGAAAATTGCGTACTTTGACAACCAAGGCATTTCACAAACTTGCGTTTGACATTGGGCTTCACAACCTGGAGTACAAGGAAGCTGGGTCCTGAAAAAGCCTAGCTTTCTTGGGAGAATTTCTCAAATATTTTCCCTCTGCAAACTGGGCAGTGCACTATCCATTTACTGACCCAAAGCAAGTACACTGTACTTTTCGTGCAACAATGAGCCCTGTGAAACGAACTATAATCGTGGTACCTCATACAATGATTTTAATCCGTTGTTGTACAAAAAGATTTTTCCTATGGGATGCATCATACAATGATTTTTTTTGCTAAGCGGTTTTTCCCATTGAAAAATTGTTGCAAAATTTTTTCCATAGGGAAAATCGTTATGCGGGACGCCATCCCCCCCCCAACCTAATTGTTATGTGATTGTTGTACGAGGTTCAACTGTAATTGTATATTTACAGTTATTGAGGGATGGTTTTCTGGAAGACAAAGCAGGTTGCAGCCTCCCAATCCCAAGAGATATGCCATTGAAAATATAAATTGTAACATGAGAGAAAACAGATTTCCTTGCAGTTTTTAATCTAGGGGGTGGGGCACAGATACAAAACAGAAGCAAGCACAAAGCAGGAAACCTACTCCACCCATGATAAGTGATATGTCCATTGAATCCTGGAGAAGACAGTTGTAATGAAAAAGCATTAGTAGCTCCAGGAATTTCCCCTTGGCTTGGGAATTTGTCCTTAACATCTTTCTGCAAGACTTCAGGGCCCATTCCTGTTGTGCAATGCATGCAGAGTTCTCTGCACCATATTACAGGCACCATTGAAGAGTACCACTTACAGCAACAGAATCTTCCTCTCTTCTTGTTGCAAGTAGTCGAGTGTTACTACCAGAGTGTGCCTTTTCTCCAGCATCTTCAGGCACTCCAGCTTAAGGGTCTCACTGCAAAGAGGAAATGCAATAGCTTAAGATGTATTTGGGCTTCAGAACCCTAATGGAAACCTCTGTTCCTATTATACAGTATTTATTTTATTATATTATATTATATTATATTATATTATATTATATTATATTATATTATATTATATTATATTATATTATATATTTTTAGTGTTCAAGGAATGAAGAAGCAGACGAATGAAGTAGTGAAATTCAGCTCTTTATTAGTGGGGTTTGAACACTGTTTTGATGGGGCAAAACTCAGACTTATATACACTATAAACAGTAACAGTAACAATAATACAACAAGCCCATTGGCTAACAGAGTGTGCACATTTTTCGATCCACTTATTTGCATAAAAATAGATACATGAGAAAAGATACATTCCACTCCTATAAACAGTAACAGTAACAATAATACAACAAGCCCATTGGCTAACAGAGTGTGCACATTTTTCGATCCACTTATTTGCATAAAAATAGATACATGAGAAAAGATACATTCCGCTCCTGTCAGAAAACACAGTTAACATACATAACAATATTATACTATGTTTTATATACCGCCTTCCTCACCCTGGGGTGACCCAAAGCGGTTTACAGTCACAAGTATAAAATATAGATACAAATATAAATACAATACAAAATACAAAATGTAAATATAAATACAAATACAAAAAAATACAAAAATTAGGTATAGATACGGAGCCCGGCACAACATCACGAGCACAGCACAGCGGCGTCTGCGATGTCTTTTCAAGCCCTCCGAGCAGGCAGGGCTCGGAGGGCAGAGACGGTGCACCTGCCTCCCACCCCTGGGCCAGTGGAGTGTGCTCCGGGGAGTGGCGAGTGGGTGGCCCGGGGATGGGATTTGACTTGTTTAGCCACCCCCCTCACTGAGGCGACTCCAGGCAGCTTACAACATAAGAAATACCCCCAACATAAGCCATTAGAACAACCCATACATATGGATAAAACATCATAAAAACACTAAAATCTTTAAAATCTTAAAATCACAAAAGCTTGAATCTAAAAAAATCTAAAATTCCCATAACAAAATTGTAGATGGCATGAAAATTCATATAATCCCAGCAATCATACTTTACTGCAAAAATCCTACCACTAATGTCCCATATTTTGTGCAAATTAAGCCCTTTAAATCATAAAGAGAAGGCAATATTCCAAAACAGAGTTTGCTTCGTTTGCCATGTACTTTAGAAAGCAGACCAAGGAGAACCCAACAATTTCTCCTTGTATACTCTTGAGGTGGATGAGATGGTCTGACTACCAGTTAATGACCTACTCTGAAGAGCAAAATCCTCACTCCAGTTTAGAAAGCTGATTACTACTGATCTAGGTAAATATTACAGCAAAAGCCTCATTAAGGCATATTACATAAAAAGGATTATGTTTAAACCCAAAGGCTCACAGATAAATAACTCACAGATATTTATATATAAGATTCAAAGTGACTGTTTTTCATGCAGAGTTTAGCAACAGTTAACTGGTTTTTGGTTTTTTAAAGCTTATAAGGCTGCCAGTAGCAGACACGGTTTCAAGAAATGTTTCCTTCCACTCAGCTACTGCTTCCCACATTAGCCGCATGACGGCCCCTTCCATGAATCGTTTTGACATTTTGTGTTAAAAAAATAATTCCTGACATGTTGGAAACTGTGACGGCTCAAGCCACTGTATCTATCAGTGTTTTTCTCCAATCTTGACCAGTTGTTTCCTACACCGTTAAGAGACTTCAAGTCAAAACATATTTCTCTACAAACACTACAACTTCTCCAGTTTCCATACGATCTGCCTGCTTGTTTTTGTACTGTAAAGCAAATCCCTATCTTTCCAATGACTAGCATAGAACATAATCATTTTGGGAAAAACAAAACTTGAAGTGAAGGATATACATCTTTAGCAAATAGCATCCATTTTACCTACTCTGGATCTACATACTCCTATCTAGTGCTCTTTCAAGTAGTCTTGTTGGTCTTGGTTAAGAAAGGACCAAGAGATTATGCTTATTTCTTGCCTAGAGAGCATAGAAATATGGTATTTCAACATATTACTTATTTTCTGCTTGGTAACAAGTTTTCAAAGGAGTCCCAAGTAACAGCTTAGACCATGAAATAGAACAATACATCTCAAACATGAAAAGTTAAATCCATCTATTAGCCCTGACTTGTTAAATAAGCACTTTTTGTAAATCCTATGGATTCAGGGGTCTAATCTACTCAGGATTTATAATTAGAACTAACCTAAGACATTTTTGTGTATGGGACCACAGACACCAGGACAGCCGAAGAGCTGGCTTAACACAACTTTATTACATGCTGGTCAGAGGGAACATGTGGTAATGGCGGACGAACAGCTCAATATATACAGTGGCTATACATTTGAATGTGGCTCCTTGACAGTCTATTGGCTACTGTCCGCGTGACGTCATTTCAGGTCACGCCCTTCTTGTCCAGGTGAAGGTGATGGCGGGAATCTTCCCGCGCTGTTGCTCTTAGGTGAGTCTTGGACCGATGAGCTTGGGCGCTCGCTATTGCCATCTAGTGGTCACTAGCTCGCGTCCTATTAGGGTTACAGAGATGCAGCTGAGGTTATAATGTTACACAAGGAAAAGGTTACATTGGATACACATGGATAGGTACATTGTTTAAAGGCACACGCTTTAGGACACAACATCCCTCCCCCCTAGGATGAGACGAAGTCCCTTAACCAAGATGGTTTCTTGCACTCGCGTTTGGGCCGCGATGTGGGTTGGCCCACCCGGGGGCCGCTACCGCTTCCTTGTTCCCTGGACCCTTGTCCTGTAATGGGAGAGGGAGACTTGTTAGTGGCTTGCTGCGGTTTTGCAGCTTTAGGGGAAATGGTAGATTCCGTTGTGGGCGAACCGGGGGCACCAGGGGCTAACGTAAAACCCCTCTTCTCGCTTGGATGGGTGGGGGACCACTCCGAAACCCCCCCCGGCTCTGAAACTCAAAATCAAACTCTGCTGGGTGATCCCGCGGGGTATCTATGAGGACAAATTCCTTTTCCTCCCCCCTCGGTGGGGACGCATGACCCCCCTCTCCTTCCCCTTGGGCTAAACGGGTGGGGGAGAACCCTAACGCTGAATCCCTGTCTGTGCTTTCCGAGCCCTGCCTCTCTGGGACCCGGCTCCGGAGCTGGTCCGCATGTCGCCGCCACAGTAGACCCGTGCTGGTCTCCACACGGTATGATACGGGACCGGTCTGCTCCACGACAACCCCCGGCACCCAGGCTGGCCCTGCGCTGGCGTAGTTCCTGCAATGCACGGGGGCGCCTACGCTGAAACTCTTTGTGGCCTCTAGCCCGATGTTCCTTCCCTTATCTTCTACTCTCGTGGGGTCTAGCCTGGTGAGAATGGTAGCCAGTTTCCTGCGCATTAAGAGCTCCGCGGGGGAGTATCCTGACGCCAACGGGGTCACCCTGTACCCTAGCAGAAACTGACACACTTGTAGGTTGAGATCCCCGGGGCCCATGCGCCGCAGCGCGTCCTTCGTGGTGCGTACGAGGAGCTCCACTTGGCCATTGGTGGCCGGATGGAAAGGGGCGGAGGTGATGTGCCGGATGGCGTTAATCTCTGTGAATGCCCGGAACTCAGCAGACGTGAAGCAACTAGCGTTATCGCTAATTAGAGTGTCAGGTATGCCGAACATAGAAAAAATTCTCCGCAACTGCTTTATTGTCGCGGCCGAGGAGGTGCTCGTGACTGGGACGACCTCCAACCACTTGGAGAAAGCGTCCACAACAAGGAGAAACAGAGTTCCTCGGAACGGGCCCGCGAAATCTATGTGTATCCGGGACCACGGCCCCTTAGCCGCGTCCCACTCCCTGTGGGGCAGACGGGCCTCCTCTGGTCTGGAGCATTGGCAACTCTCACAAGTGCCGACCATGTGCTCGATGTCGGCGTCTAACTGGGGCCACCAAAAGTAGCTCCGGGCCAGCGCTTTGGAGCGCACAATTCCGGGGTGGCTGACGTGCAGCAGTTTAAGCACCCGCGGTCGGAGGGATGTGGGGATCACCACCCGCTGCCCCCACAAGAGACACCCCCTCTCTAGGGACAGCTCCAACTTTTTCCTGAAAAATGGGGCGAATTCTTCCGCTGGGGCAGACGCTGGCCACCCTTTCTGTACCCAGGAGCTAACCGCCGCCAACGTCCTATCTCTGCTTGTCGCTTTAGCGATATCGGCGGGTACTATGGGGGGCGAATCTAAGACTTCAATCATGAGCACCTGGCGGTCCGGCTCCTCCTCGCCCACGTGGCTTTGTGTCTGGGGGAGGGGGGACCTCGACAGGGCGTCCGCATGGCTGATCTCTCTCCCGGGCCGGTACACCAACGCGTGCTGGTAGGCATTGAGAAAAATGGCCCACCTGAGCATCCTCGGGGACAGGATCTGTGGCGTGGGCTTATCTGCGGTGAAAATGCCTAGTAGGGGCTTGTGGTCGGTCACGATGGTGAAAGGGCGGCCATATAGAAAATCGTGAAATTTTTTGGTCCCCGCAATTATCGCCAGCGCTTCCCTGTCTGTCTGGGCGTAATTCCTCTCCGCTTGGGACAGGGACCTGGAGTAAAACGCTATTGGGGCCTCCCTCCCGTTTTCCAACACGTGGCATAACACTGCCCCCACCCCCACCGGGGATGCATCACAGATCAGTACCACCGGCCGTTTGGGGTCGAAATGGGTCAGAATGGCGTCAGACGCCAGGAGTTGTTTCAGTTCCGTGAATGCCCTCTCCTGGTCATCGCCCCACTTCCATGCTGCATCTTTCTTGAGCAACTTGTGAAGCGGCTCAGCCACCGCAGCCTTCCGAGGAAGGAAGGAGTGGTAGAAATTTAAGAGCCCTAGGAATGACTGCAACTCGGGCTTGGAGGTGGGGCGAGGGGCTTTCTTGATGGCGGCCACCTTGGAGTTGGACGGTTTGATCCCCTCGGGTGTTACTCGGAACCCTAAGAACTCAACCTCCTTCGCGAAGAAGATGCATTTGTCTTTTCGCAACCTCAACCCCGCCTGTTCGAATGCCTCCAGGACCTTGTTTAGCCTTTCAACCAACTCAACCTCACTCCCCCCCGTTATCAAAACATCATCAAAATATGGCAAAATGCCATCCAGCCCTTTGAGGAGGCGCCGAGTTCAAGCCGAATTGGAGGCGCGTCACCTGGAACGCCCCCTTATGCGTGACTATGGTCTGTGCAGCAGCTGCGGCAGGGGTTACCATGAGTTGCTGATAGGCCTGTGCCAGGTCGAGCTTAGCGAAACACTTTCCCCCATGTAACCTGGCTAGCAAATGGCTGACCACCGGCACCGGATACGCATTAGGGCGGATTGCCTTATTAATGGTGCACTTATAATCGGCGCAAATGCGAACCTCCCCATTGGCCTTCAATGCCGTGACAATTGGAGTTTCCCACTCCGCAGAATCAACAGGAACAAGAATCCCCTGGCCCACTAATTTGTCCAGTTCCGCCTCTATTTTGTCCTTTAGTGCAAAAGGCACTCTGCGTGGTTTGAGTCTTATTGGGCGGACCTCCGGGTCCAGGTCGAAAGTTACTGGGGGTCCATTGAATTTCCCAAGTCCCTTTTTGAAGACTTCAGGGTGCACGTCGCACACCCTCTGTATTGGGTCAGTCCCAACGGCGTGCACCCCCCCAATGAATAGACCCAGGGGCTGAAACCATTGAGTCCCGAGGAGGCTGCAATTACCCCCCTTGAGAACGACTAGGGGGAGTTCTGCGGCGTGCCGCTTATACTGGACCTGGAATTTCCCAACCCCCAACACCGGGATACTGTTCCCTTGCACGTCCCGAAGCGTGGACCTCAACGCTTTGAGCTTGGGCCGTACGCGGGGGGCAATTCTCAAAAACTCCCTCTGGGAAATGAGGGAATATGAGGAGCCAGAGTCAATCTCCATCCTAACAGGGGCCCCTTGCACCAGTACCTCAACAAAGTAACGGGGGTGTCCCATGGACATGCTGAAAACTGGGGCGTCGTCGTTGCTGCCGTCGGAGATGCGGCCCATGCCGTCCTGCTTCCTCGTGGGCCGAGCGCCATCCTTTGGTCTCGACGAGCGATCTGGCCTCGCTGAGCGGTCGGGCGAGCTCCTCCGGTCCTTGCGTCGTTGTCTGCAGACTTTGGCGATGTGCCCGCGTCGCCCGCAGTTGTGGCACTCGGCTTTTCTGAACGGACACCTGGCACGGTCGTGAGCCGCCCCGCAGCCGTCGCAACGCTGGCCCTCCTTCCGGACCCTCCGGACATCCTCGTCGTCGCTGCTTTCGGCGGACGATTTCGAAATTCGCCGGGCTGCGTGCACCGAACTCTCTGTTTTGTCGGCCTTCGGTCGCCAGTCCTGGAGCTCTTGCACCCCGGCCTTCGTGGCTTCCGCGGCCTGTGCCACTTTCAGGACCTCCTGCAACGTGGGGGGCGGCTCCTGATTCATCAGCGTGCGCTGAATCTCAGCATCCTTCAGGCCGCATAGCACGCAGTCCCTGAGGGTGACTTCCAAGTTCTCCCATTTGCATGGGAGGGCCGCTACGAAGGCGGCGACCGACTCTCCAGGCGCTTGGACTCGCCTCCAAAACGCGCTCCGAGCAGGAAACATCGCCACCGAGGGCCGGAAATGGTCTCGCAACACCTTCAGGAGCTCCTTTGCCTTGAATTCAGCTGCCTTTTTGGGTGCGATGAGGTCAATCAATACCCTCTTGCCGTCGTGCCCGAGCATTCTGGTGAGAATGGCTCTTTTCTTCGCCTCGTCCGTAACCTCGAACTCCACCAGCGCGCCTTGGAAGTCCATTTCGAAAAGTTCCCAATCTTGTGGTTTCTTGATGTCGAAACCGGCGTATGTCTTGGTCCCGTGGGCAGCCATGATCCCACCTTCGTCGCCAGTTTTGTGTATGGGACCACAGACACCAGGACAGCCGAAGAGCTGGCTTAACACAACTTTATTACATGCTGGTCAGAGGGAACATGTGGTAATGGCGGACGAACAGCTCAATATATACAGTGGCTATACATTTGAATGTGGCTCCTTGACAGTCTATTGGCTACTGTCCGCGTGACATCATTTCAGGTCACGCCCTTCTTGTCCAGGTGAAGGTGATGGCGGGAATCTTCCCACGCTGTTGCTCTTAGGTGAGTCTTGGACCGATGAGCTTGGGCGCTCGCTATTGCCATCTAGTGGTCACTAGCTCGCATCCTATTAGGGTTACAGAGATGCAGCTGAGGTTACAATGTTACACAAGGAAAAGGTTACATTGGATACACATGGATAGGTACATTGTTTAAAGGCACATGCTTTAGGACACAACAGACATAATAAGAAACAACTATAAGAAAAAGTCATTAACAGATTAATGAATGTGCCAAGGATCAAAACAACATTAAACTTTCAAAATCTCATGTAAATTGGTCTGAAAAAGTAAACATTCTTCAGCTGATATCAATATAAACATATACAGTGGTACCTCGCTTAAAGAGCATAACGCGTTCCACAGGATTGCTCTTTAAGCGAGTTTGCTCTTTAAGTGAAACACCATTGTAAGTGACCAATTGTGACTTCTGGTGGTGGTGGTGGGGATTGCGAACCCTGATTTAGTTGTTAATCGAGTTTTTGGTTGGTTTTAGTTGTTAAGCGAGGCAACCATTCAGAGAAAATTCTGCTCTTTAAGTGAGATAGTCTCTAAGCGAGGCGCTCTTTATGCCAGGTTTTACTGTATATGATATGGCACCATGTGAGCCTCCATGAGAATAACATCCCACAGTAGATTCTCCCATGGGAAATACTAACTTGACTCATGGATTATTTCAGGGATAGCAATTTACAACAGGTCCAGGACCAAAAAAATATTTTTTTACTCTTAAGGTCCTCACAAAGAGGTATGAACCCTCAAATTATGAAAATAAAATAAAAATAAAAAATAGGAATGGCCAGAAATCTTTTTCTGGTTTGTGAAGTGGGTGTTTTGTGATTTTAAACATTACTGAAAGGCTCTAAGGTCTATTTAAAAGGTGAAATATGTTCATCTGGGTGGGTAGGTGGGAATAGAGAAAACCAAATCCTGGCAAGTGGATGGGAAACTGAGGCAAAAACAGTCTTGAAGGGCCACCTTTCCACTTTTTGGTGGAAGCACCCAGAAAAATAGATCTTAAGATTTGGGAAGAAATAGGTGGGGAGGGCCAATCCTTCTGGTACCTTGTCTCCAACCTGTTTACTAATATCAGCATTTGGAACTGGGCCAAGAAATGGACTGAAACCAGTATAGATGACAAAACATGGGCATATTATTATTATTATTATTAATCCTGTTGTCATAAGCTGTTTGGGAAGACTAGAGAAATTTAAATGACTGATTTCAAGCAAACCAGCTCTGCCCAATTCTTGCTCTCTTGTTTACAAAGCATTTTCAGGAGACATTTTACATACCTCAGCCAATACAGGCCTCTAAGCATAATTTCTTGACACTGCAAAAATGACTGAGATATCCTCAATGTTTGATATGTTGCACTCAGGATCACCTGAAATAGAAATAAGTAGTGTGTGGCTCAAGTAGCTAAGATGCTGACTGGAAGGCGGCAGGTCAGCAGTTTGATACTGCAGGATACTGCAGGACGGAGTGAGCTCCTATCTCTGTCCCAGCTCCTGCCAACCTAGCAGTTTGAAAGCAAGAAATTGCAAGTAGATAAATAGGGACTTTAGTGTGAAGGTAAACAGCATTCCGTGCACTGCAGTGTCTAGTCATGCCTGCCACATGACCATGGAAATGTCTGCAGAAGCGGACAGCTCTGGCTCTTCAGCTATGAAACAGAGATGAGCACTGAACCTTAGAGTCGGATACAACTGGCTTTCAAGCAACTGTGAGCTTTACCTTTATCTATGACTCTATTGAATATTTGTAGGTAACTGATGCAACTTCAGTTCAAAAGCGGAAAGATGTAGGGTTTCCGTATGTATTTGAAAACACATCAGTTTTGTCCGGGGCAGGGGCGAGGGGCACATGTACATAGTGTTTGAATCTTGAATCCCAGAAACTCACACTTGATAGCATGGCCATTGTGGATTCTGGCTATTGTAGTCCAACAAGTAACTTTTCCACACTCTAATTTGTACATATTCATGTTACACACACAAGTGTCATATAGAAGGAAATGGTATGGAATATGGAATACCTGTGACTGGGGAAGGGAAGGAATCAGCCAACTAGCACAGGAAATCCTTTCTGCCTGTGTTCAACAGCACAGAAGAGACATGAGTTTTGAGATGAGTGACCATGAGGTGGAGTAAGATAAAGGCTAGGAGAGGAAGGAGGGAAGGGCTTTCATGTAATGGAACAGTGCAGTAAAACCATGACTTACAAATGCCTTGAGTTACATAAAATTCAATTTTCATAATAATTTTGTACTAAAACCATGTCCCGATTTACACGATTTCCTATGGGTTTGCTTCGAGTTACATAAAGATTCTTTTTCCTATGGGGTTGCTTCGATTACATAAAAAATTGATTTAAGCAAAAGCCTATGGAACGGACTTTTTTTGTAAGTAGGGGTTTTACTGTACTCTCAACCCTTTTGATTGCAAGCTTCTGCCATAAGCATACATGGGCTTTCCACCTATAACGAGGGATGAAATCACACCTAGCTTATTCTCTTCAATTTTTAAAGACCTTTAAACTACTTTAACAAATTACAAGTGTCATATCTTGCATTTTCTATTCCCCACAGTCCTTAATTTTAATTTTAATATTACTTATTTGTTTAAAGAAACTGCCTGAATTAATTCTGGTGTGTAAACTACATAATCATAAAAGTCATCTGATGATATGTCCAAATGCAATTTCATTTATTTGCCCATTGTCAAGAATACATGATCAATGTAACTATTCCTAACAAGCTGCCACTTGATGTAAATGACCAACTTGAAACAATTTTCGGCACTTTCACCTATCCTCACATGCATTTTTCACTTGTGACGAAGACAGAAATTTCTTAATAATTGCTCCACACCCTGGAGCAAATGCCCAATGGAAAATCATCTCGCTTCCATCACTGTAAAGGGACTGCGGTGGCATAAGAGGTTAAGACACTGACTGGAACGTCGGCAGGTCAGCAATTCAAAACCTGAGTACTGCACGACTCCTGCCAACAAGCAGTTTAAAGCAAGAAATTGCAAGTAGATAAATAGGCACCACTTTGGTGGGAAGGTAAACAGCGTTCCGTGCACTCCAGTGTCTAGGCATTCCTGCCACATGTCCATGGAAACATCTGCAGATGCAGACAGCGCTGGCTCTTTGGCTGTAAAAAGAGATGAGCACTGAACCCTAGAGTCAGATTTGAACATAAGAACATAAGAACAGCCTTGCTGGAACAGGCCACAGCCCATCAAGTCCAGCATTCTGTCTCACAAAGTAGCTCACCATTTCCTTCAGGGTATTCCCAAGCGGATGCCTTCACCTGCTTAGGATTCCCTGGAAATGGCATTGAGAGATATCCTGCCTATCTCTCCAATCCAGAGGTTGTCCTTAAGTATCCATAATTATAGCCATTGATACCCTTGTCCTCCATGAACTTGTCTAATCCTTTCTTAAAGCTGTCAAGACTGACAGCTGTCACCACTTCTTCTGGCAGGGAGTTCCATAGACCAGTGATCCTCTGGGTGAAAAAGTACTTTCTCTTATTTGTTTGAGAACTAGTACCCAAAAGTTTCATGGAGTGTCCCCTAGTTCTAGTGTTATGTGATAGGGAAAACAGTTTTTCCTTATCTACTTTGTCCACACCATGCATGATTTTATAAACTTCAATCAGGTCACCTCTTAGACGTCGTCATTCAAGAGTGAAGAGGCCCAACCGTTGCAGCCTCAGATGGTAAGGAAGGTGTTCCAGTCCCCTAATCATTCTGGTTGCCCACCTCTGCACTTTTTCCAGCTCCATAATATCCTTCTGGAGGTATGGCGACCAGAACTGTACACAGTATTCCAGATGGAGCCTCACCATAGATTTATAAAGAGGCAAAATGACACTTGCTGACTTATTATCTATACCCTTCCTAATGATCCCTAGCATTGAGTTTGCTTTTTTCACTGCTGAGGCACACTGGGTTGACACCTTCATTGAGTTGTCCACCAGGACACCAAGGTCCCTTTCCTGGTTTGTCGCAGAGAGTTCAGACCCCATCAGTTTATAAATGTAATTGGGGTTCTTTGCCCCAACATGCATCACTCTGCACTTACTAATGTTGAAGCTCATTTGCCACTGTTTTGCCCACTCCCCCAGTGTCAAGAGATCCCTCTGGAGATCCTCACAATCTCTCACAGTTTTCACTACCCTGTATAATTTAGTATCGTCAGCAAATTTGGCTACCTTGCTTTTTACTCCTACCTCTAGATCATTTATGAAGAGGTTGAAAAGCAGGGGTCCCAGTACTGAACCTTGGGGGACCCCACTCTTTACTTCCCTCCACTTGGAGAAGTGTCCATTTAGTGCTACCCTCTATTTCCTGTCCCTTAGCCAGTTGCTGATCCAGGACAAGACCTGTCCCTTTATTCCATGACTGGTAAGTTTATTCAAGAGCCTTTGGTGTGGGACCTTGTCGAAAGCCTTCTGAAAGTCCAGATAAATAATGTCAACTGGATCCCCCTTATCCACATGCTTGTTGACACTCTCAAAAAATTCCAACAGATTAGTGAGGCATGATTTGCCCTTATAAAAGCCATGTTGGCTCTCCTTTAGCAGCGCCTTCTCTTCTATGTGCCTATTAATTCTATCTTTTAGGATGGTTTCCATCACTTTACCTGGGACACATGTCAAACTGACAGGTCGGTAATTTCCTGGATCACCCCTGGAACCTTTTTTTGAAAATTGGTGTTACATTCATTACCTTCCAGTCATCAGGCACAAAGCCTGATTTGAGGGAAAGATTATATAGTTTGGCTAGGAGATCAGCAATTTCATCTTTAAGTTCCCTGAGAACTCGTGGATGGATGCCATCTGGTCCTGATGATTTGTTAGTGTTTAGTGTAACAAGACATGCAAGGACCTCCTCTGTAGGAATGCATCTGGATTCTGTCAGGCTGTCTCTGACACATTTTGTAAACAAAAGCCTCTTTGCTCACTGAGAGACAGCGCTCCTTATCTCTCTTTCTTTGGGTTCTGACATTCTGATTGATTATGTAGGCAAAGTTTCGTTTCTGGTATACAATGCTTGCGAGTTTCGTTTCTCGCTCTCTCTGCCTAAATAAAGAAACAGGCTTCAGTAGCATTTGACCAGCCAAGGACTGCAGTGTGCTTTCTCTCTGTCTCTCTGTTTCTCCCTACGAAAAGCCTAATGAAGCAGGACTTCATGGGACTGATTGCTATCTTAAAGATCTGAGGATATAACTGCTGCTAATGAGGCTGACTGAATAAAGAAGATATCTTTACATGGAGCAGAATTCCAACAAGTGGCGCTCCGTGTGACGCTTTGAACTACAATGAGAGAGCCTGCTGTGAAAGCTGCTTCAGCAATTAACACCTCATAATCGACCGGGGAAGGTCTTCACTCACCTACGACCAGGCAAAAGGTCAGACCGGAGGAAAGGTCATAAATCGAGCTCGAAAATTCATCCAAAGTCAACTTTGGGTCCCACATTACGTGAGTGATTTTTTTAATTATGGGATGTTTGCTTTCTTCAGAAATGCAGGAACTTTGTAAAGATATCTCAGATCTTTTGCATGAGAATGGGCGAAAGGTAGATGAGAAGAAGATACAGCAGCTGGTTAAAGTTATAGCAAAATTCTGTCCTTGGTTTAAATATGAAGGTCTGGACTTAAAACAGTGGAAACAGATTGGGAGAGAAATGCAGAAGCATAATGGAATTTCTGTGTCAATATTATTTACATGGGAGGCAGTTAGGGACTGCCTTCAGAGACTTACTCCAAAAAATATTTTATTGTCTCAAAGACTTGATGGCCATCCCCTCACACAGCTTTTGCCTTCAGAGAAAGGGGGGGCCATGGCAACTGCCCTTCCATCATATGAGAAACAGCCTCCTGATGGGGGTGGAGGTGAAAATGGAGATGGGACATTATGTCCTGACTTGCAACAATCAAGTCCTTTTAGCCCTACAAAAGACCTGTTCTCTGCTGCGTTAACTACAGCTGTGCTGGAGATGGAACCTGTTGATGTATATCCAGTGAACAGAGAGCCGCTTGCAAATGAGACTGTTGCAATACAAATGCCAGCTGATGGGGAACAAATGGTAGGGAACTCATCACAGATTGAAGTTGTTGATGCATGCAGAGTGGCAGAAAGCAAGGACTGTGTTTTAAAGAGCAGCTTAGGGGATCTCAGCCCCCCCGTGAATCAACCCTCATCACAAAAGCAGGAGAAGCTGAGTAGTAAATTTGATACCTCACGTTTGGGCAGGAAGATCCTGCAGAAATGGAAGGATGGCCCAAAGGAGGAACGCACAAAACCCAAGACAAAAAAGGGGTGCAAGTACAAACTAACAGATGCAGGTTGTCATAAGGTTGAGAATCATATGCTGGAGATGAAAGAAATACAGAGAAAGAGGGGGGTGAATATTTCCTGTATGGATAGCAGGCTGTGGCAAAAATACAAGGAGGAAGAAGACATACAGTTTTTTGCTGATTTTGAACTGCCCAACCCACAAACAAAGAGATACAGAGTGAGCTGTCCCACGTTTCAAGCATCAGGATTGCAGGGAAAGCAACTTGGACTTCCCTGTGATTTTCTTCTGTGTGAAAATTACTTGCAACTGCTGGAGAAGTCTTTGTGCCTTCACACCTCCTCGGCCTGCCTTACTGCAGATGGGTGTGGCTGGAGCATGAAGGAATGTGTGTCTGCCTGAAAAGCTGAAAAGGGGGGTTGTGTGGGATTGTCTTGTGAAGTCAGTGAGAAGTAATTTATGGCTTACTTTCAACTTGCCATTCCAAGAACTGAACTGGAGAGAAAATAGTGTTTTGTGTTTAAATTGTCTTCAATCAACGTTTGGTCTTTAATTTGGACATTTTAATTGGACCCTAAAAGTTTGTGTGACTCTAAGAAGAATTGGCTTTGTTTGCATTATAAAACCAGAAAACCTTTTTAAATTGGATAAATGGTTCAACTGTATGATCATGCTATTTTCTGTTTTATATTCAAATGCCTTTAAATGCTCTGCTGATATTAGTAATGATATTTGTGCTGATTTACCATGCTATGCTAGTAAAAGTTATTAATGCCTCTCTCACTTTTACACCAGTGAGAGAAGAAAAAATATAATGCCTCTTTCACTTTACATCCAGTGGGAGAAGAAGAAATTTAATGCCTTACTCATGTAATTGGGTAGTAAGAATTGCTTTCTAGAATGCTATAGAGGCCTCCTTCATGTAAGGAAGAAAAAAAATGTTCATGTCTTGTTTATGCTTAAATGTTTTGCTTATTCTTTTGCAGGAGAAAGATCTGTCTTTGCTTATGTTATGTATTGTCTTATGAAACTGCATACCTTCAGAAGCACATGGCAGAGTTTCCAGTACTCTACACATGTAAATGGGTTTCTGATATTGCATTTGTGTTATATGTCACTCATGTTTCACGTTTAGTTACATGGTACTAGTAATAACAGGGCATGCTCCTGTTTCTTAGGGGAGTGTCTTCTTAAGCCATTGGTCATCTATTGGCAACAAGGGGATCCTGAGTGGAAGGATTCCTGCTGGAGCAATCCGCCCATGGAGAGAGAAGAAGGTTACTCAGCTCCAGGATGGTGGTTCACCAGTAAACTAAATGTGCTGACATTTGTTATTTTCTTTCTTACTGTGCTTCCAGCTGTAAGAACAATGCCTCATGGGGGCAACCCCAACTTTTGGATTCGTCATGCTAACTATATGTTTGAAGTTCATGGTAAGAATGCAACGTTATACTATGAGCATCCACTGGCAGTGTCTCAAATGGCTTTTCTTCCGGCATTGTTCAACACACCTGAGCTGGTTATTGGACATTTGCAACATCTTGATAGGTCTACACTCTTCTCTAATCCTCCAGAACAATTTAACAACACCCGTTGGCGAAGCATGACATTCAAGAAATACACTAAAGGACTTTGTTTCTGCTGTCATAGTTCTGGAGTCTGGAATAGTAAATGGAAATACTGGACTCAAGCAAAAAGGGTTTTACAGAATGTAGGCAATTATACGGGTTGTGACGATTATTTTTGGTTATGGGGTAGTTATAACAGTTCTTATAAGCTTAATTATACCTTGTTTAACACTACTATTGAAGATATATATGATGTTTTTCCTATGTTTACTCCTGATTATTCTGCTATAGATAGTGGTTCAATTTGCAATGGATGGCAAATCAAGGATCCTAACATGTGGTTCTTTTTTAATGGAGTTGCCACGAATTTCCATCCAGGTCAATATCAATGTGCAGCATTGGGTTATTTTATCTGAATAATACTATTGAGAAAGAACTTCAGAATTTACAGGAGAGCATTACTAACAATGTACGCACTGATGTTAATCTCTTTGATTGGGTGACTTCTTGGTTGCCTGATTTATCTGTCCTTAGACAAGTTTTCTTTTATGGGTTTATTATTATTGTATGCCTTATACCTTTGTGTTTTTGCATTTATTGTATTCCTAATCTTATTTCTATGTGTAATACATGTCCACTGCGTAGAAGGGAGACATCGAGTTCTGCACGACGGCAATTGTACTCAATGAGGTATCACCCTCCGGAACAAAGTACCATGAGTCAGGAGGGGTACGATGTCCAGGAGGACAGTTATGATGTATATGATGACATGCAGGGGTATGATTAGCCGTCCCTCTCTCAAATTTAAATGAAAAAGGAGGACATGTAGGAATGCATCTGGATTCTGTCAGGCTGTCTCTGACACATTTTGTAAACAAAAGCCTCTTTGCTCACTGAGAGACAGCGCTCCTTATCTCTCTTTCTTTGGGTTCTGACATTCTGATTGATTATGTAGGCAAAGTTTCGTTTCTGGTATACAATGCTTGCGAGTTTCGTTTCTCGCTCTCTCTGCCTAAATAAAGAAACAGGCTTCAGTAGCATTTGACCAGCCAAGGACTGCAGTGTGCTTTCTCTCTGTCTCTCTGTTTCTCCCTACGAAAAGCCTAATGAAGCAGGACTTCATGGGACTGATTGCTATCTTAAAGATCTGAGGATATAACTGCTGCTAATGAGGCTGACTGAATAAAGAAGATATCTTTACATGAAGCAGAATTCCAACACTCCTCCCTGGTTATTTCTATCTGGCTTAATTCTTCAGTTTCCCTCCCTACCAAGATAGGCTCTGTTTTGGGCATGTGGTCTCTGTCTTCTTCAGTGAATACTGAAGCAAAGAATTCATTGAGTCTCTCTGCAATCTCCGTTTCCTCTTTAATAACCCCTTGCCTTCCATTGTCATCTAATGGTCCAATGGCCTTCCTAGTTGGGTTCTTACTTCTAATGTACTTAAAGAAGTCTTTGTTATTTCTCTGAGTATTTTTAGCTATACACTCCTCAAAGTCTTGCTTTGCTTTCCTGATTGTTGCCTTGCATTTGTTCTGCCAGAATTTATGTTTCTGCCTGCTGTCCTCATTTGGACAAGCCTTCCATCTTCTAAATGAGCTTTTCTTGCTCTTGATCACTTCCCGAACAGCTCCTGTAAGCCACATCGGAGTCCTCTTGGACCTGGCAGTGCCCTTTTTCCTTTTGGGTATGCATTCCCATTGGGCCTCTGTTACTGTTTTTGTAAACAGCCGCCATGCCTCTTGAAGTGTTTGGATTCTCTCAATTTTCCCTTTCAGCTTCTTTTTTACTAGTTTCCTCATCTTTGGGAAATTTCCTTTTTGAAAATTTAAGGTCTCTGTGTTAGATTTTATCAGTGACTTGCAGTCTATGATCAAGTTAAACATAAGAACATAAGAACATAAGAACAGCCTTGCTGGAACAGGCCACAGCCCATCCAGTCCAGCATTCTGTCTCACACAGTGGCTCACCATTTCCTTCAGGGTATTCCCAAGCAGATGCCTTCACCTGCTTAGGATTCCCTGGAAATGGCATTGAGAGATATCCTGCCTATCTCTCCAACCCGGAGGTTGTCCTTAGGTAGCCATAATTATAGCCATTGATAGCCTTGTCCTCCATGAACTTGTCTAATCCTTTCTTAAAGCTGTCAAGACTGACAGCTGTCACCACTTCTTCTGGCAGGGAGTTCCATAGACCAGTAATCCTCTGGGTGAAAAAGTACTTTCTCTTATTTGTTTGAGAACTAGTACCCAAAAGTTTCATGGAGTGTCCCCTAGTTCTAGTGTTGTGCGATAGGGAAAACAGTTTTTCCTTATCTACTTTGTCCACACCGTGCATGATTTTATAAACTTCAATCAGGTCACCTCTTAGACGCCGTCGTTCAAGAGTGAAAAGGCCCAACCGTTGCAGCCTCAGATGGTAAGGAAGGTGTTCCAGTCCCCTAATCATTCTGGTTGCCCTCCTCTGTACTTTCTCCAACTCCATAATATCCTTCTGGAGGTATGGCGACCAGAACTGTACACAATATTCCAGATGGGGCCTCACCATAGATTTATAAAGAGGCAAAATGACACTTGCTGACTTATTTTCTATACCCTTCCTAATGATCCCTAACATTGAGTTTGCTTTTTTCACTGCTGAGGCACACTGGGTTGACACCTTCATTGAGCTGTCCACCAGGACACCAAGGTCCCTTTCCTGGTTTGTCGCAGAGAGTTCAGACCCCATCAGTTTATAAATGTAATTGGGGTTTTTTGCCCCAACATGCATCACTCTGCACTTACTGATGTTGAAGCTCATTTGCCACTGTTTTGCCCACTCCCCCAGTGTCAAGAGATCCCTCTGGAGCTCTTCACAATCTCTCACAGTTTTCACTACCCTGTATAATTTAGTGTCGTCAGCAAATTTGGCTACCTTGCTTTTTACTCCTACCTCTAGATCATTTATGAAGAGGTTGAAAAGCAGGGGTCCCAGTACTGAACCTTGGGGGACCCCACTCTTTACTTCCCTCCACTTGGAGAAGTGTCCATTTAGTGCTACCCTCTATTTCCTGTCCCTTAGCCAGTTGCTGATCCAGGACAAGACCTGTCCCTTTATTCCATGACTGGTAAGTTTATTCAAGAGCCTTTGGTGTGGGACCTTGTCAAAAGCCTTCTGAAAGTCCAGATAAACAATGTCAACTGGATCCCCCTTATCCACATGCTTGTTGACACTCTCAAAAAATTCCAACAGATTAGTGAGGCATGATTTGCCCTTGCAAAAGCCATGTTGGCTCTCCTTTAGCAGCGCCTTCTCTTCTATGTGCCTATTAATTCTATCTTTTAGGATGGTTTCCATCACTTTACCTGGGACACATGTCAAACTGACAGGCCGGTAATTTCCTGGATCACCCCTGGATCCTTTTTTGAAAATTGGTGTTACATTCGCTACCTTCCAGTCATCAGGCACAAAGCCTGATTTGAGGGAAAGATTATATATTTTGGCTAGGATATCAGCAATTTCATCTTTAAGTTCCCTGAGAACTCGTGGATGGATGCCATCTGGTCCTGAGGATTTGTTAGTGTTTAGCTTAACAAGACATGCAAGGACCTCCTCCCTGGTTATTTCTATCTGGCTTAATTCTTCGGTTTCCCTCCCTACGAAGATAGGCTCTGTTTTGGGCATGTGGTCTCTGTCTTCTTCAGTGAATACTGAAGCAAAGAATTCATTGAGTCTCTCTGCAATCTCTGTTTCCTCTTTAATAACCCCTTGCCTTCCATTGTCATCTAATGGTCCAATGGCCTTCCTAGTTGGGTTCTTACTTCTAATGTACTTAAAGAAGTCTTTGTTATTTCTCTAGTATTTTTAGCTATACGCTCCTCAAAGTCTTGCTTTGCTTTCCTGATTGTTGTCTTGCATTTGTTCTGCCAGAATTTATGTTTCTGCCTGCTGTCCTCATTTGGACAAGCCTTCCATCTTCTAAATGAGCTTTTCTTGCTCTTGATCACTTCCCGAACAGCTCCTGTAAGCCACATCGGAGTCCTCTTGGACCTGGCAGTGCCCTTTTTCCTTTTGGGTATGCATTCCAATTGAGCCTCTGTTATTGTTTTTGTAAACAGCCTCCATGCCTCTTGGAGTGTTTGGACTCTCTCAATTTTCCCTTTCAGTTTCTTTTTTACTAGTTTCCTCATCTTTGGGAAATTTCCTTTTTGAAAATTTAAGGTCTCTGTGTTAGATTTTATCAGTGACTTGCGGTCTATGATCAAGTTAAACATAATTGAGTTGTGGTCACTGTTCCCTATTGGATCAGTCACATTAACATCTTGCACCAGATCCTGAGTATTACTCAGGATCAAGTCAAGGATTCTTGTACCTCTAGTTGGGTCTTCAACCATCTGTCCCAGGGAACAATCATTGAGCATATCGAGGAACTTTATCTCTTTATCATGTGCTGAACAACAGTTCACCCAGTCTATGTGAGGGTAATTGAAGTCCCCCATTATAACCAGGCTTCCCTTCCTGGATGCCTCCTTTACAACATTCTCCAACTGCCAGTCTCCCTCAAGAGTTTGGGTCGGAGGCCGATAGTATATGCCTACTGTTAGACCATCCTTGTGGCCTGGTACTCTTACCCACAGAGCTTCTAATGGTGACTCCAAATCACCTAGATATTCCAATTCATACGATTTTATCACTTCTTTGACATACAAGGCTACACCACCTCCTGTTTGCCCCTTCCTATCCTTCCTGTACAGTTTGTAGCCTGGGATAACTGTATCCCATTGGTTATCATCCGTCCACCAGGTTTCAGTGATACCAATAATATCAATATTTTTATCTATTGCTAAGTATTCCAGCTCCCCTATTTTGTTACGGAGGCTTCTGGCATTTGTATACAAGCATTTATATATGCTTTCCTGATACAGTCTTTTGAGTCCAGTTGCATTGTTAGACTGCCTCTTGCATCCTTCTGCTAGAGTGCTGGTGACTAGCTCCTTGCTCTGCTCAGTAATTTTTGCATCCTCCTCACTACTCAAGTACACACTTTCCCGAACCGGATGCTGCCCAGCTCCTGTCGGCTTTCCCCCAGTTATCAGTTTAAAAGCTGCTCTGCAGCCTTTTTGATGTTGAGTGCCAGCAATCTGGTCCCATCATGGTTTAAATGCAACCCATCCCTCCTGAACAGATTTGGCTTGTCCCAAAATGTTCTCCAGTTCCTGACAAATCTGAAGCCCTCCTCTCGACACCACCGCCTCATCCACGCATTGAGGCTTCTGAGCTCTGCCTGCCTGGTAGGTCCTGCGCGAGGGACAGGCAGCACTTCTGAAAATGCTACCTTGGAAGTCCGGGACTTCAATCTTCTTCCTAACAACCTGAATTTGGCTTCCAGGACAGACCGCTTGGCCTTCCCAACATCGTTAGTACCAACGTGTACCATGACAACTGGCTCGTTCCCAGTTCTCTCTAACAATCTATCTAGATTTCTTGTGATGTCTGCAACTTTTGCACCTGGCAGGCAAGTCACCATACGGTTATCATGTGCATCACAAATCCATTTCTCTGTATTTCTAATTATTGAATCGCCTAGTACAAGGAGCCTCTCTCCTGCAATCTGTTCATCTACATGCACCTCATCAACCATATTAAGGGAGAGAACCTCAGTTTGTTCCTGTTGTTCATCTTCCTGGATCTCATCAAGTGTGATGAAGGAGAGATCATCAGGTGGAACCAGTTGTTCCTCTGTGTGTTCCTCATCAGGTGTGATAAGGGAAAGAGCCTCAAATTTATTCTGTAATTTCAGACTCTCAGAGTGATCCCCTACTCTTCTCCTCCTTTGAGTCACATTCCTCCAACCATCTCCCTCCTGAGTTAGTGAAGGGCCTTCTCCCTCAGAACTGTGCCCTGTCACTTCTTTGTCCAGCATAGTCTGCTCCGCTCTGTCCAAGAACAGCTCAAGCTCCTTAATTTGTTGGTGGTTAGATATGCGGGCCTCTAGCTGCTGGACCTTCTCTTCTAGTAGTGCAACCAGCTTGCACTTGCTGCAAGTGTAGTTCTCCATATGCTTTGGCAAGAACACAAACATTGGCACAAGAATTGCAGGTAACTACAGCTGTTCCCTCAGAATCCATTTTAACAAGTGCAGTATTCTGGGCCTCAAAAATGTACACGTTTACTACCTTTCTACCTAGTAAGACTATATATTTTTTTGTTCCTAGTTTGTAATCTCGCGCGCCATTAGGCGCGCGGGCCTCTAAAGCAGCTCTACTCCAACTGCAAAACTTACCAGTGCTCACTTCCTTTGTTTGGCTCTCCTCAGCAGCAGCTCTGCTTAAGAGCACATGCAGAGTCAAAATGGCTGACCCTGAAAGAGCTCAGAGCTTTTAAAGGCTAGTGTGGCTCCGCCCCTATGAGTCACAGTTCAGGGAAGGGCCTGGTGTGGCCCTGCCCCCCTGCTTCTGGAAGCTTCAAACTGCTTCCTCTGTTTGAACAGAGGTGGCTCTCAGCAGTTTCAATTATCAATTTAAATTAGTAGAGGCCTCTAAAGCAGCTCTACTCCAACTGCAAAACTTACCAGTGCTCACTTCCTTTGTTTGGCTCTCCTCAGCAGCAGCTCTGCTTAAGAGCACATGCAGAGTCAAAATGGCTGACCCTGAAAGAGCTCAGAGCTTTTAAAGGCTAGTGTGGCTCCGCCCCTATGAGTCACAGTTCAGGGAAGGGCCTGGTGTGGCCCTGCCCCCCTGCTTCTGGAAGCTTCAAACTGCTTCCTCTGTTTGAACAGAGGTGGCTCTCAGCAGTTTCAATTATCAATTTAAATTAGTAGAGGCCTCTAAAGCAGCTCTACTCCAACTGCAAAACTTACCAGTGCTCACTTCCTTTGTTTGGCTCTCCTCAGCAGCAGCTCTGCTTAAGAGCACATGCAGAGTCAAAATGGCTGACCCTGAAAGAGCTCAGAGCTTTTAAAGGCTAGTGTGGCTCCGCCCCTATGAGTCACAGTTCAGGGAAGGGCCTGGTGTGGCCCTGCCCCCCTGCTTCTGGAAGCTTCAAACTGCTTCCTCTGTTTGAACAGAGGTGGCTCTCAGCAGTTTCAATTATCAATTTAAATTAGTAGAGGCCTCTAAAGCAGCTCTACTCCAACTGCAAAACTTACCAGTGCTCACTTCCTTTGTTTGGCTCTCCTCAGCAGCAGCTCTGCTTAAGAGCACATGCAGAGTCAAAATGGCTGACCCTGAAAGAGCTCAGAGCTTTTAAAGGCTAGTGTGGCTCCGCCCCTATGAGTCACAGTTCAGGGAAGGGCCTGGTGTGGCCCTGCCCCCCTGCTTCTGGAAGCTTCAAACTGCTTCCTCTGTTTGAACAGAGGTGGCTCTCAGCAGTTTCAATTATCAATTTAAATTAGTAGAGGCCTCTAAAGCAGCTCTACTCCAACTGCAAAACTTACCAGTGCTCACTTCCTTTGTTTGGCTCTCCTCAGCAGCAGCTCTGCTTAAGAGCACATGCAGAGTCAAAATGGCTGACCCTGAAAGAGCTCAGA
Source organism: Bradypodion ventrale (assembly GCA_035047345.1). Taxonomy (NCBI): domain Eukaryota; kingdom Metazoa; phylum Chordata; class Lepidosauria; order Squamata; family Chamaeleonidae; genus Bradypodion; species Bradypodion ventrale. The sequence goes on from JAWDJE010000004.1 coordinate 62,920,286, forward strand.
GCTTTTAAAGGCTAGTGTGGCTCCGCCCCTATGAGTCACAGTTCAGGGAAGGGCCTGGTGTGGCCCTGCCCCCCTGCTTCTGGAAGCTTCAAACTGCTTCCTCTGTTTGAACAGAGGTGGCTCTCAGCAGTTTCAATTATCAATTTAAATTAGTAGAGGCCTCTAAAGCAGCTCTACTCCAACTGCAAAACTTACCAGTGCTCACTTCCTTTGTTTGGCTCTCCTCAGCAGCAGCTCTGCTTAAGAGCACATGCAGAGTCAAAATGGCTGACCCTGAAAGAGCTCAGAGCTTTTAAAGGCTAGTGTGGCTCCGCCCCTATGAGTCACAGTTCAGGGAAGGGCCTGGTGTGGCCCTGCCCCCCTGCTTCTGGAAGCTTCAAACTGCTTCCTCTGTTTGAACAGAGGTGGCTCTCAGCAGTTTCAATTATCAATTTAAATTAGTAGAGGCCTCTAAAGCAGCTCTACTCCAACTGCAAAACTTACCAGTGCTCACTTCCTTTGTTTGGCTCTCCTCAGCAGCAGCTCTGCTTAAGAGCACATGCAGAGTCAAAATGGCTGACCCTGAAAGAGCTCAGAGCTTTTAAAGGCTAGTGTGGCTCCGCCCCTATGAGTCACAGTTCAGGGAAGGGCCTGGTGTGGCCCTGCCCCCTGCTTCTGGAAGCTTCAAACTGCTTCCTCTGTTTGAACAGAGGTGGCTCTCAGCAGTTTCAATTATCAATTTAAATTAGTAGAGGCCTCTAAAGCAGCTCTACTCCAACTGCAAAACTTACCAGTGCTCACTTCCTTTGTTTGGCTCTCCTCAGCAGCAGCTCTGCTTAAGAGCACATGCAGAGTCAAAATGGCTGACCCTGAAAGAGCTCAGAGCTTTTAAAGGCTAGTGTGGCTCCGCCCCTATGAGTCACAGTTCAGGGAAGGGCCTGGTGTGGCCCTGCCCCCCTGCTTCTGGAAGCTTCAAACTGCTTCCTCTGTTTGAACAGAGGTGGCTCTCAGCAGTTTCAATTATCAATTTAAATTAGTAGAGGCCTCTAAAGCAGCTCTACTCCAACTGCAAAACTTACCAGTGCTCACTTCCTTTGTTTGGCTCTCCTCAGCAGCAGCTCTGCTTAAGAGCACATGCAGAGTCAAAATGGCTGACCCTGAAAGAGCTCAGAGCTTTTAAAGGCTAGTGTGGCTCCGCCCCTATGAGTCACAGTTCAGGGAAGGGCCTGTTGTGGCCCTGCCCCCCTGCTTCTGGAAGCTTCAAACTGCTTCCTCTGTTTGAACAGAGGTGGCTCTCAGCAGTTTCAATTATCAATTTAAATTAGTAGAGGCCTCTAAAGCAGCTCTACTCCAACTGCAAAACTTACCAGTGCTCACTTCCTTTGTTTGGCTCTCCTCAGCAGCAGCTCTGCTTAAGAGCACATGCAGAGTCAAAAAACATAATTGAGTTGTGGTCACTGTTCCCTGTTGGATCAGTCACATTAACATCTTACACCAGATCCTGAGTATTACTCAGGATCAAGTCAAGGATTCTTGTACCTCTAGTTGGGTCTTCAACCATCTGTCCCAGGGAACAATCATTTAGCATATCTAGGAACTTTATCTCTTTATCATGTGCTGAACAACAGTTCACCCAGTCTATGTGAGGGTAATTGAAGTCCCCCACTATAACAAGGCTTCCCTTCTTGGATGCCTCCTTTACAACATTCTCCAACTACCAGTCTCCCTCAAGAGTTTGGGTCGGAGGCCGATAGTAAATGCCTGGTACTTGTGGCCTGGTACTCTTACCCACAGAGCTTCTAATGGTGACTCCAAATCACCTAGATATTCCAATTCATATGATTTTATCACTTCTTTGACATACAAGGCTACACCCCCTCCCGTTTGCCCCTTCCTATCCTTCCTGTACAGTTTGTAGCCTGGGATAACTGTATCCCATTGGTTATCATCCGTCCACCAGGTTTCAGTGATACCAAAATATCAATATTCTTATCTATTGCTAAGTATTCCAGCTCCCTTACCTTGTTCCAGAGACTCTGGCATTTGTATACAAGCATTTATATATGCTTTCCTGATACAGTCTTTTGAGTCCAGTTGCATTGTTAGACTGCCTCTTGCATCCTTCTGCTAGAGTGCTGGTGACTAGCTCCTTGCTCTATTCAGTAATTTTTGCATCCTCCTCAGTACTCAAGTACACACTTTCCTGAACTGGATGCTGCCCAGCTCCTGTCGGCTTTCCCCCAGTTATCAGTTTAAAAGCTGCTCTGCAGCCTTTTTGATGTTGAGTGCCAGCAATCTGGTCCCATCATGGTTCAAATGCAACTCATCCCTCCTGAACAGATTTGGCTTGTACCAAAATGTTCTCCAGTTCCTGACAAATCTGAAGCCCTTTTCTCGACACCACCGCCTCATCCACGCATTGAGGCTTCTGAGCTCTGCCTGCCTGGTAGGTCCTGCACGAGGGACAGGCAGCACTTCTGAAAATGCTACCTTGGAAGTCCAGGACTTCAATCTTCTTCCTAACAACCTGAATTTGGCTTCCAGGACAGACCGCTTGGCCTTCCCAACATCATTGGTACCAACGTGTACCATGACAACTGGCTCATTCCCAGTTCTCTCTAACAATCTATCTAGATTTCTTGTGATGTCTGCAACTTTTGCACCTGGCAGGCAAGTCACCATACGGTTATCATGTGCATCACAAATCCATTTCTCTGTATTTCTAATTATTGAATCGCCTAGTACAAGGAGCCTCTCTCCTGCAATCTGTTCATCTACATGCACCTCATCAACCATATTAAGGGAGAGAACCTCAGTTTGTTCCTGTTGTTCATCTTCCTGGATCTCATCAAGTGTGATGAAGGAGAGATCATCAGGTGGAACCAGTTGTTTCTCTGTGTGTTCCTCATCAGGTGTGATGAGGGAAAGAGCCTCAAATTTATTCTGTAATTTCAGACTCTCAGAGTGATCCCCTACTCTTCTCCTCCTTTGAGTCACATTCCTCCAAACATCTCCCTCCTGAGTTAGTGAAGGGCCTTCTCCCTCAGAACTGTGCCCTGTCTCTTCTTTGTCCAGCATAGTCTGCTCCGCTCTGTCCAAGAACAGCTCAAGCTCCTTAATTTGTTGATGGTTAGATATGCGGGTTAGATTTGACTGGCTTCTGAGCAAGAGTGATGTGACTTTTACCTTTACCTTTAAAGTTACTAAGAGTACCCTGGGATCAAAGACTCAGGGTGTCACATTCTGAGGCATAGTGATATTTACTCAGCAGCCAGGAATACCCGTACTCTCTCTTTGGAGCAAATCTTACAGCAGGAACAGTCATTAGAAACTTAGCTCAGATTTGAAGATGGTAATAATGAATAAAGCCTCCAAAACCCAAGGCAGTACATCTTTGGAAGCAGTTTGGAGTCTGTGCTCTTTTGTGAATGAAATTACTTGCAGTACATATCTGGGAACAAGAATCATCCATACTTTACTTGCTATCTGACTGTTATTCTTGGAACAAAGATCTTTGCACTAAATGCCACAGTACTTATATTATAAACAAAGGATTCTCAACCTGCAGCCCATGGGACAGATGTGGCCCATTTCATGCGCCCGCCCCCCAACCGCCAGGAAGTGCCATATGGTGGAGGAAGGACAAAATGGCCGTCCGGCCCCTGAAGCTGTCTGAGGGAGCGTGACTCAGCCCCTGGCTTAAAAAGGTTGAGAACTCCTGTTATAAACCATCCATTAGCCTTCAACTCCTCTGTTTCTTAGGTACAAATGGGATCCGCAGCAACCCTTTCTTAATTTCTCTGGGAAACCTGATGTTAAGACATACCTTTGCTATACTACAGTCTGCTATGACGTCAACCTTTGGGTGGAATTTTGGGAACTCCAAAGCTGCTGAAAGAACACACAGAAAAATATTTGCCATCATTTTTCTCCTTCACATAGTGTAGTGTTTCTCAGCCAGGTCAACATGGCTGGGGATGATGGGCGTTGCAGTCCAACATATCTTGAAACACTAGGTTGGAGAAGGTTGTTGCACCCAGCCTCAGACAAAATAAACTTTACTGGCCAAAAGGAATGTGGAACTAAATCGACACCTAGTGCCCACGATAGGCAAGCACAGATGTTTTCACTGTTACTTCTATCACACAATTGTGAGACTTGCTACCAAGTTAAACATCATACATGCAGTTATACATGTATCTATAACATAGGTTTCTATTCTGTTTATGCTAACTATAGTAAAGGTAAATGTGACCCTTGCTCGAAAGCCAGTCATATCCGACTCTAGGGTTCAGTGCTCATCTCTTTTTATAGCCAAAGAGCCAGTGCTGTCTGCGTTTTGCAGACGTTTCTGTGAGCATGTGGCAGGCATGCCTAGATACCAGAGTGCACAGAACTATACAACTGGGCTAATCCTACGTTGATCATAGAAATACCTTCTTTATTTCTGGTCTCTAACTGGGGCCTGAAATAAGTTTTTTAAAGCATGAGTGGGCAGAAGCAGATCGGGACCTTTTAGAAGACTGCTGGTTGAGCTCCAATCAAATCAGCACATATACGTAAGAGACCGCATTGTCTCCCAAGAATGTCTGTCTGCCCGACCAGAGCAGACTGGAGGGGCTCTCTGATTGTACCATCAGCTAGAGGGGCTCATCTCTCTGGCACAAGGAGGAGGGCCTTCTCCGTGTCCACACCGGCCCTTTGGAATCTCCTGCCAATAGAGTTGCCGCTCCAGACAGAATTGCTGCCCTTCAGAAAAGAACTTAAAACCTGGCTGCCGGGCCAAGTATGGGTGCTGTGGGAAGGTGAGCACCTTGGGATGGCTGATATAGATCAGATTGCCTCCCGCCTTCAGTTCCAGCACCTTTTTTAGGGGGTGGGTGGGTTTAGTTTTAATTGTTTTATCTGCTGTTTTATCCTGTGTTTGTTAGCCGCCCTGAGTCGCCCTTGGCTGATTGGGCGGGGTAAAAATTGAACAAATAAAAAAATAAAATAAATATTCCTGGCTCTTATTTAACAGCAGGAATAACCTAGTATTTCCCACAAATCTTAATCAGGCTGTACCATCTGTAATAACAACAGATTTAAATACAGTATGTGTACTTAAAGCATGGATATGCAAAATGTGCACTTCTGGCTCCCTTTTAACAAGGTAGTTCCACTTGAGAGCTAAGTGCACAAGGAATGTGCTTGGAGACAATTAGTCCTCACAGACACTTCCAGGAAATGCCAATTAGACATGGAATATTTATTTTATAATGGATATGTCCTATTAATGCCTCTTTCTTTAAAAACAAATCAAAACCAAGGTAGCAGACATGGATGTAGCAGATTGGAGGCATGGCTATACAGTCAACAGACTATGTCAGTGATGCTGAACCTTTTAGAGATTGAATGCAAAATTGCAACCCAAAACCCACTTATTTATTGCAAAGTGCCAACACAGCAAACAGGGGAAGAAGGAAACACTCCCATTGGGCTGTTGGGCAGAGGGGTGGGATGAAATCTGTGCTGGGGGAGGGAGGAAGTGCTCCTATTGGGCTGCTGGGCAAAGGGTGGAGGTGAACTCAGTTCTGGAGTGAATGCATGGGTGCCAGGGCTTTGAGTACCACCCCTGGAATGCATGCCATAGGTTCACCACCATTGGCACACTCATTTCAGCTACAGTCATGTCATGTGAGACAGACACACTCCTCATCTCATCTGTCCTACAATAATTATTATAATTGCCTCCATCATCTGTGGCACTATTTTACATCTAGTCATATCTACCTGTATGATTCTCTCTCAGCCAAATGTATTTTGTATCTCACAGTTAGTGGTAGAATTATTTTACAGAGAAGAGTATAAAAGCTGCAGAATTGCTATGAATCCATCCATTCTAGGCCATTTGTTCTCATAATTCTTCTCTTCCATTTATTTTTCCACTGAAGTTCAGAAATTTTTATATTCAAATCGTCTTCCCATAATTTTCTCAAAACATTTTGTGAATTTTTATCCTTATTTAGGATTTTATATATTTTGCTTACTACTCCTTTTATCCCCATTTCTCCTTTTCTTATTTTACAAACCACCTCTTCAAATTCTGTCCTATCCCTCTGTAAGCTAAGTTCATCTTTATATCTCTTTTCCCATTTGTTCACTAACATCACCTGCAACCAATTCAATTTCATTTGATTAAACACTTCAGCTCTCAGTACTAAGTCATCCAACATTTTTATCCAATCTTTCAACAGAAACACATCATTTCTCAGCATTATATTTTTTATTCTTTTATCAATTTTTACGGGAAACGTTTTTATATCTTCTATATCCATTATTGGGGAAACCTCCGGTGCTAATTTCATCTTTTTATTTTTCCAGACACCCAAATTGCTTTTGTCATTTGGTTACTTGTTCTTATCTTTGTCTCTTTGTCCAAAAAAATTGCATTACCACTTTTCTGTAATTCATTCATTTCTATCTCATCCCAAATGACTTCAGATTTTGATATAATCTTAACAATATTCTTTAATTGAAAAGCCCTACAATAATGTCTAATATTTGGAAGGCCCAGACCACCTTCTTTTTGTGCTACAGACATAAACTTTTTGTAATTATTGGTCTTTTCCCTCCATTACAAAAAGTATTTAATATAGTTTGAAAACTCTTTATATCTTTTTCTTTTAATTGAATTGGAAGAACATCAAACAAAAAATTATCTTTGGTAGTAACTTCATCTTGCATAAGGCAACTCTACCAAACCAAGACAAGTTCAACTTATTATACTGTTTTATTTTGCCTTTAATTTCTATTATTTGTTTATCATAATTCAATTTCTTAAGATCCTCAATTTTACTTGTAATGCTTATTCCGAAATATTTCACGCTATTTTTAATTTGTATATTATATCTTTCCTTACCTTTTTTTGATCTTTCTCATTTACATTACAAAAAATAGCCTCTGATTTATCCCAATTCACTTTTAATCCTGTCATTTCTTCAAAATCCCCAAATGTATATAAATTCGTTCCATTGTTTTCACAGGATTTTTCATTACAATCATCGTATCATCTGCATATAAACTAATTTTAACTCCTTCTATTCCCTCTATCTTTTTATCCTCTCTTATAAGTGTCGCAAGTAGTTCCATAGCCATCACAAATAATATCGGTGATAATGGGGATCCTTGTCTAGTCCCTGCTTCAAAATTTATATCTTCTGTAAATACTTCATTCACTTTAATTCTAGTTGTACCTTTCCAATATCATTGATCAATTAGATTTATAAATTTCATACCAAATCCAAAATTTCTTATAATTTCTTTAATTGCAATCCACTGCAAAGAATCAAAGGCCTTAAAAATATCCAAAGACAACAATCCAAACTTTTCCTTTCTTTGCTCCGCAATGTGTACCAGATCAATCACTCTTCTTGTAAGATCTGCCATATATCTGCCCCGCAAAAATCCTGCTTGGTCTTTATTTATATATTCCTTCATAAATTCATTTAATCTATTTGCTAATATTGCGGTAAAAATTTTTGCATCTTGATTTATCAATCAGATTGGCCTATATGATTCTATCTTTTCTAAATCTTTTCCAGGTTTAGGGATCAAAGCAATTACTGACCTATACCATGAAGTCGGTAATAGACCTCCATCTAATATATGATTAAACAGCTTCAGAAGTTTCGGAACCACTATTTCTTTAAACTGCTTATAAAATTCTGCGGTAAATCCATCTTCACCTGGAGCTTTACTCATTTTCAACTTCTGTATCACATCTTTTATTTCTTTTTCTGTTATTGAAGATTCCATTCTATCTCTGTGTTCCTCTCAAATCTTGACTTCTTTCCAATTTTCCAAATATGCCCTTAAATGTTTTACTTTTATATTTTTCTCAGAATATAACTCTTGATAGAATTTCTTTACTATTTCTACCTTCTCTTTTGTTTTATTACACCTCACTACTTGTTGGTTTATCAAAACACCAATTTCTCTCTAATACCTTTTTCTTTCACGGCTCTGGCTAATAATTTTGAATTCTTATTACTATATTCAAAATACTCTCTTTTTAAGTATATCAAATCTTTTTTAACTTTTTCTATATCTTTACCTATTAATTCCTTTTTCAATCTTTGTATGTTTACAAAAAATTCTTTCTTCCTTGTTTTTATATGTTCTTCTTGAAGCCGTTTAATCTCTTTCTCAATTTTTTCATGTTTATCCTTTAACTGTTTATTTCTTATACTATTCAGTTTAATACATTCTCCTCTAAAAATCGACTTCATGGTATCCTAAACTATATTATACGTCACCTCACCTGTATCATTCCATTGCCAATATTGATTCCAAATCTTTTTCATGTTTTTCTTATCCTTTGAATCCCTGAACATTTTTGGATCATATTTCCAAATCTTTTGTTTCTTTTCTGTCATTCCAACTCCCAATTGCATCAACATTTTTGCATGATCTGACTCTTTAAAAATTCCAACCTCTATTTCTTCTATATTCTTAAGTATATTGTCTGTAACAAAAAAATAGTCTATTCCAGAATATGTGTTATGAACTTGTGAAAAGTATGTATAACTTCTTTCTGTACCTTTAACTTATCTCCATACATCTTTTAATCCTAAAAGTTTCATCCAATTATCTAATAATATCATTTTTGATCGTGTTCTATCTCTTAACACATTGGTACAATCCATATTAGATCTAATTAAATTAAAGTCACCTGCTACTACCATTTTTACCGTCTTTTCTTTTTCCAGGATATGGTATACCTTATCTAAAAAATTATCTTGTTGATCATTTGGGGCATATATATTCACAAGAGTTATTTCTTCATCATCTATCATGCCTTTTACAATCAAGAATCTACCTTCCGGGTCAAAAATACTTTTTGTAATAGTAAAACCCAATCTAGTTGAAATTAATATTGCAACCCCTCTTGCTTTTGAAGTACCATAAGCTTTTTCATAAATTTGTGTACTCTCCGATTTTTGATGTGTTTCCTGCAAAAAAATTATATCTGGATGATCTTTCCTAAGAGCTGATTCCAATCTTTTACGCTTAACTTGTGAGCCAGTACATTTCACATTCCACGTTAATATCTTAATAGTCTTCATGGAAATTTTTGACAAACATAACCCTCAGCTTTATCAAGATCCTCATGGAGTGTGAATTTAATTAAACACTCTATAACCATTAAACCCAACATACAGTAAACAATAAATAACAATCAAAAATAAAAATTTAAAAATCTAAACTTCTACACCCCTCTACTTTCTATCCAAAAAGTCCCCTCTGCAAAAAAACTAGAACTTCCCAAAGAGGGGGGGGACATGGAAGATGTGCCTAAATGCCCACTAATATTCAAGCACTCTCTATACTACTTTCAACTGATTATCTACATTAATAATTGACCATAAATATTCATCGCTCATCCGACTCTGTCACCTCAACAACACTCGTTTCCCCAGGACTCTTCCCTCCTGTTGCACTGCCCATTTCTTCCTCAATCTGCTCCCTTTCAATAGCCCCTGTCTCCATCAATGCATGCCTCAAGGATGACCATTCCTGTGTACCACCTCTAATTAAACCAATCATTCGAAAATACTCCACGGGATCCATTCCCAAGTCAATTGTATGCATTTTCTTTGCATAAAAAAATCTCACTTGTAATGGGAATCTCCAATAGTAATTAATCCCTTGATCCTGAAGGATTTTCGTTGCTGGTTTCATTTTATATCTCCAATTTCTTTCCTCAATAGAAATATGATTGTAAATTTCCACATCATCTCCACCAATTTTTAAAACACCAGTTCCCATTTGTTTTACATGAGCCATCACCTTCAATTTATCACCAACATTTGCAAACTTGACTAAAACATTTCAAACTTTGCCCGTTCTTTTTGAATCCAATTGAAAAATATTAATTATATCTTCAGCAACAAAATTTTTACCCATATTAAGATTATTCAACCAATCTAAAATTCGAATCTTCAACTGGTCCAGTTTTTTCTCCGACAATTTTTAATAACCAAATTTTGCTTTCTCATAAACTCTTCCATCATATCCACTCTCCTCTCCTGTACCTCCATTCTTAATGTTAGATTCATATTGTTTTTTCTGCAATTCCTTCACATCCATTTTAACCATTTTCACATTTTCTTGAGTGGATACAATGGCTTTTTCCATATTATCAAAATTAGCATTAACTTTTTGAACAAATTCGTTAAACATCATAATCAATTTTTTATGAGCTTCGGCCCTTATTTCCTCAGTTTTTTTGCATATGTGCTTCCATCCTTTCCAATTTATTACCTAATTTTCCAAATTCAGTCATCATCACAACATCATCAAATTGTATTGCTGAACTATTCGCCCTTTCTCTGACCTCTTTCTTTTTTAAATCTTTTTTCCCTTCCATTTTTTTTTGGTTTTACCACAGGATCATCATCCCCCATCTTTTCCCCATTATCCTTCTTTGATTGATCATCCTTTTCTTATCCATAATTCCTTCCCCACAATTTCACAATAGAGACAGTGTTTTATTGTATTCCAAGTTAAAAAAGCAAGCAAGAAAAAAAGTTATTTCTTAAACCACTTTCTTCCAAATCAGGTTTCTTCTCTTCTTCCCTTACTCCTCTTCTTATTCCTCTCTTCTTTCTTCTTAATTTATAATCCAAAAGACACAGGTCTTTACATTAAGGTAAAGGTAAAGGTTTCCCTTGCTCGAAAGCCAGTCATATCCGACTCTAGGGTGCAGTGCTCATCTCTGTTTCTAAGCCGAAGAGCCAGCGCTGTCTGCTTCTGCAGACGTTTCCGTGGTCATGTGGCAGGCATGACTAGAAACCGGAGCGCACGGAACGCTGTTACCTTCCCACCGAAGTGGTCCCTATTTATCTACTTGCAATTTCTTGCTTTCAAACTGCTAGGTTGGCAGGAGCTAGGATGAAGACGGGAGCTCATTTCCGTCCTGCAGTACTCGGGAATCGAACTGCTGACCTTCCGCTTCCCAGTCAGTGTCTTAGGGACTTGAGCCATTAGAATCCAATTTATTTTGTCCAAACACTGTTAATATGTCAGTTTTATAAACCAAAACCTCTTGTTATATAATCCAATTGTTGAGAATCAATGTGCTTTAATAGTGTAGTTTAGATAAACAATCAGAATCTGGAGAATCTGGAGAATCACTCAGAAGGTTGTGGATGTCTCAATACTTGAAGCCAAGCACTCACTTCAAGAGGGGCCACTCCAGAGTCTATTGGGAACAGGATATCAGGGATCCAGGTGGTGACCCTGGCTAGGAGGGCTTTTGCGCAGCTTCGTGTCATCTAGCAGTTACACCCGTTCCTGGACCGGGACTCCTTGCTCATGGTCACTCATGCTCTGGTCACCACAAGATTGGATTATTGCAATGCGCTCTACATGGGACTGCCCTTGATGTCCATTCGGAGGCTTCAGCTGGTCCAGAATGCAGCTGCTCGGGTGGTGATGAGGCGGGGGCATTATGCTTGTGCTTCGCTGCTGTTCCGGGAGCTGCACTGGTTGCCAGTTTGCCTCCGGGTGCAATTCAAGGTGCTGGTTTTGACCTTTAAAGCCTTTCATGGCAGTGGACCGGGTTACTTATGGGACCGCATCTCCCCAAGATATTCTACCCATCCTACGAGGGCAGATCAGAGAGGCTCTGTGGTGGTACCCTCGATGAGAGAAGCACATCTGACAGGGACCAGGAGGAGGGCCTTCTTTGTGTCTGCCCCAGCCCTGTGGAACCTCTTACCACCCGATCTGCGCCTCCAGACTGAGCTGCTCCCCTTTAGAAAGGCACTCAAGACCTGGCTATGCCAGTGGGTCTGGGACCTGACATGTGGAATGGCCCAGGCCCATTGGCTGGTTTAGCCGCCTTAGGATAGTGCTGTAAGTTGTCAGATTTTTGTATATATTTCTCGTTTATGTTCTTTTTTAGTATGGCTTTTATCTTTTTAACTCTTACTTTTTTTCTGTTAAGGGGTTAGGGAGGGTACCTGAGGGTTTTAGAGGTTTTAATGATTGTATTCTTTGTATTTGGTGTTTTAGGTATTGTGGTCAGGTGAGATTGTCCTCTTTTACTGTATAAAGAGCTTTCTCCCCTTTTGTTGTTTAGCTGCTCTGGGTGGAGTTCGCACCAGAAGAGTGGGATATAAATGAACCAAATAAATAAATAAATCCAACACAGTTTGCAGGAATTTAGACAATACTGTCTTAAAGGGGCATAAGCAGTGGTGGGATTCAGCAGGTTCACCCCAGTTTGCCAGAACAGGTAGCAGAAATTCTGGCTGGCCCTGCCCGTCCAAGTTTTGAAATAATGCAGAGCTTTCCCCCTGGACACACCCACCATACCACGCCCACAGAGTAGGTAGTAAAAAAATTTAAATCCCACCACTGGATAAGTCTTTACGTAGACATAGACCTGAACCGCACATAAGTTGGGCCAGACTTGGAAGACTTTTAACACAGAGGTTTCTAGGAATTTTACATCAAAACCAGCAAACAAAGGTATCTATCAATCATCACACGTGCTAGTTTAAGGGTCCCAGATTAGGTTGTATAGCACACATAATTCTCAAATGGAGGCAGAGCTGAGAAGCAGAGAAGGCACCGTGAAAAGACCAATCTTCTCCCCTCTCTCCACTATGTTACACAACATGTTTGCTTCACTTGATTATAAGATTGAGCCTATATTTTAACCACCTTATCTTATTTGCTCAAGGCAAAGGCATATTCCTTTTAGTTACCAGAGTAGAAGAAACAACTCAGAAATATGGAGAGATCAGTGAGGTCTTATTAATACTCTCAGGGGCTGCGGTGGCTCAGTGGTTAAGAAGTTCACCTTGTTAGCTGGAAGGCTGGCAAGTTGGCATTTCAAGACCTGGGTACTGCATGATGGATTGAGTACTTGTCTCTGTCCCAGCTCTTGGGGACATGAAAGGAGCCTCATTTGGGTGTTCCCTGAGTGGAGTTTCTCTCACAAAAATTCTTTCAACCCAGAATGATTTCTGAAATGAAACTATTGTACTCTACCTGATTTTGCACACAAATTAGCACATTGTATGATAAAATCACTCTAGAAACATTTAAGAAGGGGAAAAAGTATTTTTACTTACAGTTACCATCTGTAGTTAGGGGAAAAGGGGGGGGAATGGAGTTTTCAACATGCAAGAGCTCCCACATTCTTGCTGCTCAGAGAGAAGAAGAGGCTTCCAACAAAAAAATAGAAGAAAAAAACCAAAACAAAACCAGGAAGAGGCTGAGGTTTTATCAAATTCCAATGTGGGAAATGAACTTTGCCAATCAGGTTAGTGGCAAAGGACAATCACATTAGGCTGTAAAGTTTCTGTCCCACTGATGCTTAGTGTTAGTGAATGCAACATTGCTATTAGCCCAACAAGTAATGTGGTTCTTTGAGCATTTTCAGTTGATATTTCATTTTCAACATGGGATTTCCATAGCCCATGTGTGTGAAAAAGTGCACCTAAATAGTTATAGCTCTTCACCTGCTTGATACCATGCTTATCTGCCTCTGGTGCTTGACAAACGTCTTGAGGAAAAAAAAATCAGAATTTTGATCTTTTGATAGTTGTTGCGTATGTAACCAAATGTAATGTGAATGAATCGGATCTAGCGATCCTCAATGCAACCAAGTGTAATGTGAATGAATCGGATCTAGTGATCCTCCATGCTCCCCCTCCCTTTCCTCTCCCTTGTGAATATCCCTTGTATAGCTACAGTGTATGCATGTAAGTCGTCTGCCACTCACATAGAGTTCAGCTGCCAGCGATAGTGCAGCTGAAAGAGCTCAGCTCACGTGGCCCCAATCACCCAATCAGTGATTAGTGCGGGAAACTTTCCCGCCACAGGTGAGCCATGCCAGGTATGCAGTATGTCAGAATGACATCACTGATACAGTAACCAATGGGCGCCTTTGGGCAAAATTCAAATGTACTGTACCATATATAAGGAATTGTGTCTCCGCCATTACCTCATGTTCAGATTGACTACACTGCAATAAAGATGTGTTTGGCCCCCTGACTGCTGCCTACTTCGTATCAATCTACAAACATCAAATTGGCAATGAGGATGGGATGATGGCTTCCCACAGCATCAAGCTACCTCTGTTAGACATCAGGGTGCCAGAGAAATGGGCCCTGTATGAGTGCCAGTTCCGGCACGCGATGGCCGCCGAGCACATTGAAGATGAGGACCCGATGCGCTCCTGCCTCCTCGCCCAATGCAGCCTCCCTACGCTCGAGTTGGCAACGCACCTCCTGCTGCCTCGGGACGTTGATACTGTCCCGCTCAAAGATATCCTGTCCACGTTGCAGAACCACTTCCAGCCGAAGGTATCCATCTACCCAGCGAGAGTAGCTTTCCACAGGCAAGACCAGCGACCGGGAGAATCCGTGGCTAATTACACTGCCGCCCTCAGGTTAGCCGCCACCCTGTGCCAGAGGGGACAACCTGGAGGAAGCTCTGAGGGACCACCTGCTGTCTGGGTTGTGGGACGAGGAAGCCCAGCGGAGGCTGATGGCCAGGGAGCACCTTTCCTTCAACTCCGTCCTGTGGGAGGCTCTGGCGGCTGAAGCAGCGAGGTCCGGGGTCAAGGCATTCAAGGCAAAGCCTGCAACACCTGGAGGGTCCAGGTCTGCCTTGCAGGCTGCCCGACGTTCGCCACCACGTTTGCTCAGCTCTTCTTCATCCCCGGAAGCCTCCTTATCCTCGGGGTCCAGGTCCAGTGATGACGTCCAGAAAGTCCGGCGAAAGGTCCCCCAAAAAGCACACCAGCGAGAAGGCCCATCGCTGATGCGACAGCTGCAGAGCATCCCATGACCGGAAAAAGTGCCCTTTCCGAAAGGCTGAGTGCCACCACTGCAGACACCAAGGCCACATTGCCAAGGTTTGCAGGCGTCACCGGAGACAGGACCAGGAACCAGCAGAGCGCCCTCGAGGGAAAGGAGGGGCCATCGGGAAGATTTCCACGGGGGAGCCGACAGTGGGCTGTGTGTCCAACACACACCGACGTTTCTTTTTTGAGGTACTGTTACAGGGGGTCCCAGTTAGGATGGAGGTGGATTTGGGTTCATCCTACTCCATCCTGTCTCAGAAAGAGTTTCTGCGCATTCCCCCAAATGTGCTCCCAAACTCAAAGCCCTCAAGACGTCCTTGCAAGATGTGCAGGGCAACCTGATTCCTGTTTTGGGGGTGGGGGATTTCAAAGTCAAGTTCAAGAGGTTCATGGAGAAGCTGCCCCTAGTGGTACTGAAACGGGGTTCCAGCTGCCTCCTGGGGAGCCAGTGGTTTGCTCCCTTGGGTATTGAACTGTCCGGCATCAATGCCAATTGAGTCTGACCCAGTGCGGGATGTGTGCGATGCGCACCCAGCGGTCTTCGAGAAGGGGCTCAGGAAGTATAGGGCCCCTCAGTCTCGTTTGACCTGGATCCAGCAATTTGTCCCATTCGGCTCAAGCTACGGAGAGTGCCTTTCACCCTCAAAGATAAGATTGAGGCGGAACTGGACAAACTGGTGGGTCAGGGGATTCTGGTGCCGGTGGACTCCGCAGAATGGGAGATACTGATTGTTACTGCGTTAAAATCAAACGGGGAGGTTAGGATTTGTGCTGATTACAAATGTACAATCAACAAAGCTATTCACCCCAATGCATACCCGATGCCGGTAGTTAACCATTTACTAGCCACTTTACACGGGGGTAAATGTTTTGCAAAGTTAGACTTAGGGCAGGCGTACCAGCAATTAATGGTCACACCTGCTACGGCAGCTGCACAAACTATTGTAACGCACAAGGGTGCATTTAAGGTGACATGCCTCCAGTTTGGCATGAACTCAGCCCCCAGGATTTTCCAATCTCTTGTAGAACGCCTTCTCAAGGGGCTCCCCAGGGTCCTGCCCTACTTTGACTACATTTTGATCACAGCTGGGAGTGAGTCAGAACTAGCAAAGAGGCTGGACAAGGTCTTAATGGTGTTCGAGAAGGCAGGATTGAGGCTAAGATGAGACAAATGTGTGTTTCTAGCAAGGGAAGTAGAGTTTCTAGGGTTTAAGATAACCCCCGAAGGAGTCAAGTCCTCCAACTCCAAAGTTGCCGCTGTTCGAAACGCCCCTCGCCCCACCGCAAAACCAGAATTAGAGTCCTTTATGGGACTTCTCAATTTCTATCATTCCTTCTTGCCAAGGAAGGCTTCAGTAGCGGAACCTTTACACCGTCTTTTAAAGAAAGATGCGGTTTGGCGGTGGGAAAGGGCTTTCAAAGGGCTTTCAAAGGGCTTTCAAAGAGTTAAAACAGCTCCTCTCCTCAGAGGCAATCTTAACCCATTTCAACCCAAAGAAGCCCGTGGTGTTAGTTTGTGATACTTCACCAGTGGGGGTGGGGGCGGTGCTGTGCCACGTGCTAGAAAACGGGCAGGAAGCCCCGGTTGCCTTTTACTCAAGGTCCCTTTCAAAGGCAGAGCACAATTATGCGCAAACAGACAGAGAGGCCCTTGTGATAGTCGCTGGAACCAAGAAATTCCACGACTTCCTCTATGGTCGGGCTTTTACTATTGTGACCGACCACAAGCCACTGCTGGGTATTTTCACCACTTGCAAGCCCACACACCAGATTCTGTCCCCAGGATGCTACAGTGGGCCATATTCCTTCATGCTTACCTGTTCACACTGGTCCACCGCCTGGGCAAAGAAATCAGCCATGCTGATGCCCTTTCCCGGTCTTCTCTCCCCGAGCTAGGGGAACCCAGGTGCGAGGTTGAGCAGGATCACTAGGTATTGCTGATCGAGTCCCTCGATTCACCCCCAATTGTGCCCACAGACCTCGCCAAGGCTACGGCAAAGGACAAGGTTCTGTCCCTAGTTATGTCATGGGTTAAGAAGGGGTGGCCCACGACTCCTCCCGCCGAGGAGTTCAAAGCATATTTCTGAAAGAGATTCGAACTTTCGTTAGAGAGGGGTTGCGTCCTGTGGGGCCAGAGGGTGGTCATTCCTGAGGTACTGAGATCAAAGGTACTAAAATTGCTTCACGTTAGCCACCCGGGGATCGTGCGCTCAAAGGCTTTGGCCAGGAGCTACTTCTGGTGGCCCCAGATAGACGCAGACATTGAGCATTTGGTGGGCACTTGCAAAAGTTGCCAGAGTTCTCGCCCCGAAGAGTCCCAACTTCCTTCCAGAGAATGGGACACAGCCCACGGACGATGGTCTCGATTGCACATCGACTTCGCTGGTCCGTTCAGGGGCTCGCTTTTTCTCCTAGTGGTCGATTCCTTTTCAAAATGGCTGGAGGTTATTCCAATGCCTAACACCTCCTTGGCCACTACTATTAAGCAATTGCGGAGGCTATTCAGTTGTTTTGGTTTACCTGATTGCTTGTCTCCGACAACGCCAGTACCTTTACCTCCGTCGAATTCCAGGCATTCCTGGAGAGGAACGCAATTTGACACATCACCTCTGCCCTTTTCACCCCGCAACAAATGGCCAGGTTGAGTGCCAAGTGTGAACTACTAAAGAAGCACTTCGGCGAATGGGCCATGGGGATCTAGAGTTACAATTGTGTCAATTTCTCCTTTGCTACAGAATTACCCCCCTGGCATCCGGACTCTCACCAGCAGAGCTCCTAATGCACAGGAGACCAGTCTCGCTTTTCGACCGGTTGGATCTGACTAGGGTGGAGGATAAGGGGAGAAATGTGGAAATTGCACACACCAAAGTTTTTGCAGTTGGGGACCCAGTATATTGCAGGAACTATGTGGCCGCCGGCCCAACATGGCTCCCAGGGGTGGTGATCGACCAAACAGGGCCAGTTTCCTACCAGGTAGAAACAAGTTTGGGGCTACTGTGGCGGCAACATGCTGACCAGCTCAGGCGTTGGATCACGGACACTCAGGGAGTTGAGGACCAGGGTGATTCAATGTTAGGGTTCTCCCCCACCCACTCATTCCAAGCGGGAGACGTGGCAGTTAGCCCACCAAGAGTTCCTGATTTTGGTTTCACCCATCCTTTGCAGAGAGACTGGGAAGAATTCGAGAGCCCAGACCTCGACAGTTTAAATTCTGAGTTACAGGATCGGGGAGAGTTTTTAGAGTGTTCCCCCACTCATCCAAGTGAGCAGCGGGGTTTTGATTTCTCCCCAGCAACCCCCCGTCCTCTAGTTTTCGAGTCCACCTCTACTCCCATGCAAAAGAGGCAGTTTTCTGTTGAGTCGTCCCCTACTCAGAGTAACAGGCAGGAGGTTCCTTTAAGTCAGCCTCCTCCCCTTCCAGGTTTCGATATGCAGCAGGACAAGAGACTGCAGAACCCGGGACCCCCCATTCCTCCGAGCTCAGCCTAGCCACCGCCCGGCCCAAAAGAACATGCAGTCCACCACAATGGTTGAGGGACTTCGTCTAATCCTGGGGGGGAGGGATGTTGTGTATGTAACCAAATGTAATGTGAATGAATCGGATCTAGCGATCCTCATTGCAACCAAGTGTAATGTGAATGAATCGGATCTAGCGATCCTCCATGCCCCTTTCTTCTCCCTTGTGAATATCCCTTGTATAGTTACAGTGTATGCATGTAAGTCGTCTGCCACACACATAGAGTTCAGCTGCCAGCGATAGCACAACTGAAAGAGCTCAGCTCACGTGGCCCCA
Organism: Bradypodion ventrale; assembly: GCA_035047345.1. Lineage (NCBI taxonomy): Eukaryota > Metazoa > Chordata > Lepidosauria > Squamata > Chamaeleonidae > Bradypodion > Bradypodion ventrale. The sequence goes on from JAWDJE010000004.1 coordinate 62,938,924, forward strand.
ATCACCCAATCAGTGATTAGCATGGGAAACCTTCCCGCCACAGGTGAGCCACGCCAGGTATGCAGTACGTCAGAATGATGTCACTGATACAGTAACCAATAGGTGCCTTCGGGCGAAATTCAAATGTACTGTACCATATATAAGGAGCTGCGTCTCTGCCATTACTTCATGTTCAGATTGACTGCACTGCAATAAAGATGTGTTTGGCCCCCTGACTGCTGCCTACTTCGTATCAATCTGCAAAAATCAAAATAGTTTAGCATGAGGTGCTCTTCGGAACAATACACTGAGAAAAATCAAAAACCCTTTAAGCCCTGCTTCAATGAAAGATAAAATTATTGAACTGTCTGCATACAACAGAGCACGGATTGGTCTATTTTCAAGTCTGGCTGGGTGAAAATCAGGGTTTGTTAAGACTTGAGCACATACAATTAATGTGAAAAATGTATAATGGATGGGAGCAGTGGTGGGCATCAGCAGGTTCATGCCAGTTCGCCAGAACCGGTAGCATAAATTCTGGCTGGCCCCACCCATTCAAGATTTGAAATAAAGTAGTCCTAATTCAGGTGCAATGCAGGGCTTCCCCCCCCCAGCCACGCCCACCATATCACGCCCACAGTGTGTACATTTTTTTTTTGAGCCCACCACTGGGTGGGAGGGCTAGAATTCATCTCTTTCACCCTGCCCTATCTGAATATTGAGACATTCTTGGCCTTTTGAGTGAGCCTCCAGCTTCAAATTCATCAGCACAGTCCCCTGATAGCACACAGTATTTTGTATGTTTATTGTTCAGCTGCTTTGAGAGCAATTGCTGACAAAAGGCCAAGAAATGCTAGAAATAAACCAAGAACAATTTTAAAAATGGTGTGAAAGCTGTCCAGAGAGCATTATGCTTGTCTCTGTCCACAGAAAAGTCACATTCTGTGTCTTATGACTAGATTGTTGCCCATGGCTACACTCCCAGTCACACCATGCAGGGCTCCTCCGACACTAACCTACACAGCGCAACACTATAAGGAACTCTGATTCCGACAAGCCAAAAACATTTCCCAGCTCTTATAACAGGTTTAGCAGGCTCCAACCTGAGCAGTATATCACCAGCACCTTCTGTTTGCTGTTCTCCTGCATTTGGATTTGAGGTGAAAATTAAGTCCCATCTGTGGCAGCTGAACTACATCACGCCAGTTATAGAATGTGCTGCACTTCCTGGTAGCTCACTGCATCACACTGACTCCTGGCATGAATCCCCTGCCTAGGATGAAGGTGGCTTTACATTTTAGACACGTGGATACATGAAGAGCAAATCGCTCAGGCTGCTTTCTAAAATGAAAAACCATTAGCACAAGAGGGAGGTTTTAACACTTTCCTCCTCTGTGTTGTTTTCTGCACTCATGTCCTCCTTATAAATCAGGGGCGCATTTTACTTCTGCTTCCAGGAGCAACAAGGGCAGTGCGAGCCAGATGAATTTGGGCACCCATGGTTTAAGCAGCCAGACAATTATGTCAAGTGAGTACTGTACTACAAAACAGTGTAGTAAGGCCTAGCTATAGAAGACCCATTGGAGTCAATGAAACTTAGAGGGGTGGACTCACCAAATACCTACTGATTCAACGGACCTACTCTAAGCAAAATAACTTCAATCAATGAAGTTAGCTTCCTATTCAAGGCTGCCCACTCTTGATAGGAAGAATAAAATTAAAATTTGCAGCAAGATGCAACTAGAAGCTATTCAGGGATAGGAAATGGCTGGTTCGCTACCTAGCAAGATCGTCTCCCAAAAATAGTAAAATTTTGTTCTTAGCACTTCAACTCCGGGATGCCTCCAAGCCAACATGGCCAGAGGTACAAAAAAGTAACTTTTTCAGTCCCTGCTGTCCACACAGTACCCTCTACAGATTACAATGTAGCCCCAAACTATGTCATTTTACACTATCAGAAAATAATGAGAAGGAAATAAAATAAGATTATAGTCATCCATGAATCACAGCTGGGCTGGGGAACCATTTCAAAGGATCTGGGCCACATTACCACCTCAAAGTGGGCAGGAGCCCTGTTTTGCTTTCCTTTTAGTTTGCCAGCCCCACACAGTGACAAGAGGGACAGCTGGACTCTCTTGGGAGTGTTTTGAAAGCTGGGTGTTTGAAAGCTGGGACTGGCATTTTACTTCCACTTCCGGGAGTGACGAGGGCGGCGCGGGCCAGATGAATCACAGTAAACCCATTCGTGTGGATTCACAGGGGCTTGGGCTTCTGGGAATAGAAGTCCAAGAACATCTGGAGTGCCAAGGTTCGCCATCAGGGGCTTAGGGTGTCAGAGATACTCTGATAAGGAGTGTGGTGACAAGATGTCCTTTAGGATATGTTCCTTTAACATGTGTTCTCCAATGTGTTGGGCCATGAGAGTCACACTGACTAGATGCTGTATAGTCTAATCCAGCTGGAGTGCACTAGGTCGGACGAGCTTCTTTAGATACCTTGATCCCAAGCTCTGAAGGGTATTTAAAGCCAGCTATCTTGGTGGCAGCTGAGGAATGTCAGTCTGTCTGTTTGATTCCTTTGATATACATACCTTGTAACTTTTGTATCTTTTGTCTGGAAATATTCCAAGTTTCTTATGCTCAGAAAACTGATTGCCAGAGGAAGAAGCATTGATGCTACCTTTTGTTTAATTGAAACCAGTGGCTTTTTCTCTAAACAGCCAAGAAATAATGATTGGATCAGATTCTGCTTGGATGTCTTTGGGAATTTGCTACCTCGGTCAGGATTAGAGCCAAGATTCTTTTGCCTCCAGGCTTTTCTGCTTTCCAATCAATAGTGTTCTGCATTTCAGTTCCCTCTCTGCTCCCTTCCATTCACTGCAGGATTTAACATGCCTGGTATCAGGTTTTCTAATCATATTAATCAGAATCTAACTGGCTTTAATTAACAGTTAATAAAGGCTGGGGCTGCAGTGGCTTAGCAGTTAAGATGCTAAACTTGAAGACTGGAAGGTTGAAGTTCAATACCCAAGTACTGTACGATGGAGTGAGCTCTCGTCTCTGTCCCAGCTCCTGCCAACCTAGCACTTCAAAAGCAAGAAATTGCAAGTAGATAAATAGGTACCACTTTGGTGGGAAGGTAAACAGCATTCTGTGCACTCCGGCGTCTAGGCATGCCTGCCACAGGTCCATGGGAACATCTACAAACGCAGACAGCACTGGCTCTTTGGTTATTAACAGAGATGAGCACTGAATCCTAGAGTTGGATATGATTGGTTTTCGAACAAGGGTGACCTTTACCTTTATCTATAGTGATAAATGAGAGGAAAATCATTTTAAATGTATATACTAAAGCCTTTTTAAAATGGTAAACAGAAAAGATGTCAGATTGCATTATTTAAAAAAATGATGCTACTACAAGAGTACTGGGAAATCATGTTCGCAACAACAATAATAAAAAAACTAAGTTCTTATTATAACATCATGGATATGAGATAGAGGCAACACTCTCAGAAAAAATATTATTGAAAGTTATATTGAACTGCAAAATAAACAGACCACAAGATGGCAGCTTAGGTTCACACATAAAGGTTAAATCAAAATAGGTTTAGACCACAAAAGCTTGAGAAACTGACAGAGAAAAAGACTCTTTGGGTGTGGCATTTCATTCCCCGTACATCATATGGTGAAAAAGCAGGTCTATTAGGTAATGTAGATACAAAATATATAAATCAGCTATACCTACAACAAGAATAGATGATCCAGAAAGATAGGTCTTCTTCGTTGTTTTCTGTTGTACCATCAAGAGTGACAATTAGTAAAGGTAAAGGCCACCCTTGCTTGAAAGCCAGTCGTATCCGACTCTAGGGTTCAGTGGTCATCTCTGTTTCTAGCCAAAGAGCCTCTGCAGAATTTCTGTGGACACGTGGCAGGCATGCCTCAACACCGTAGTGCACAGAACGCTGTTTACCTCCCCACGGATGTGGTCCTTCTTTATCTACTTGCAATTTCTTGCTTTCTAACTGCTAGGTTGGCAGAAGCTGGGACAGAGATGGGCGCTCACTCTGTCGTGCAGCACTCAGGAATCGAGCACCAACCTTCCAGACATCGAATTCAGTGTCCTAACCACTTGAGCCACTGCAGTCCCTAAGAGTGACAGTTTTGCACGGTATTAAGAAGTATGCCAATGCCCTCGCACAGCTGATGCCCCACTTAAGCCTTTGGGAATAAATGGAGAATTGTACCCTTCAGGAGATGCATGCTTTCATTCAGACTGAAAAAGTTGGCTCAATACTTTTTGTTGCCTAAGGGGAAGAAGTTGTTGGCACCATTCCGTGTTTAGGACTTGTTTCTGCAGCAATGATCATGGGATGTCCATTTGTCCCCTCAAAGTTGTAGACTAGCATGGAAGAGGGACAGCACACTGCTTTCTCCTCCAATGCTGTGCTCCCACCTCCCAGCATTTGCTGCTTGGGAAACTTGCTTGGCTTTTCAAGCAAGAGGAAGCCCTGCTAATTTTCTGTTTAAAATCAGGCCAAATCCTTCATTATTTAATAATAAAAATGTAGGTACATATGAGACTGCCTTGTAGTGAGCAAGTCTATAGATCCAGCTGGGTGGGTCTGATGATGGCAACAGGCTCTCCAGGGTTTCAGTAGGACCCCATTTTCAGATGTCATATACTGAATCTGGCATCTTCTTTCTACGTTTCTACAACATATGTGTGTTGGCACTCAAGAACGGTCCTCCCTTGGGTAAAAAAGACTGGTTTCATGCAAGTGAATGAAGTCAACAGTGATGCATATTGTTGTTAAAATAATACAGAGCTAGGTAACGGTGTAGCTACTTTCACTCAGAAGCCAATAGGAGGTATAACGTCGTGAATGTGGATTAATAGTTAGTCTATATCCAAATGCATGTGAGAGGTAGTAAAGGTAAAGGTCACCCTTGCTTGAAAGCCAGTCATATCCGACTCTAGGATTCAGTGCTCATCTCTGTTTCTAGCCAAAGAGCCAGTGCTGTCTGCATTTGCAGATGTTTCCGTGGACAGGTGGCAGGCATGCCTAGACACCGGAGTGCACAGAACACTATTTACCTTTCCACTGAAGTGGATTTTATTTTATCATATGATGAATATCTACATTGATGTTAATATAACAACAAGCACAAATTGACCATCTCAGGTTCCTGGCTAGAGTTCCACATCCAAGTTTGAAAGCCGTTGAAAGGCTTCATCTGTGACACTATGCAAGTCCTCCAGTGTGCCACCAACGTGCGTAAAGGACACCTAGATATAGTGTATACTGTATTATTGTATATTTATTTTTGTACTGATATGTAACTATGTAACTTTGTAATTTGTACCATATTATACTGTGTATTTTCTATTGTAAGCCGCCCTGAGTCACATTTATGTTGAGTATGGTGGGATATAAATCTAATAAATGAAATGAAATGAATGTGGTCCATGGTTTGGTCTTCTCCTCCACCGTCACATTGGGGAGAGGACTTCCATCCCCATGCGAACAGAGTGGCTTTGCATCTGCCACAGCCAGTCCTCACTCTGTTCAACATCCTCCACTGCCGTCTTGGATGGGAAAATCCTGCAGGCCATTCACAGGGATTCTTGATTATGTGTTGGTGGGGAATCGGAGGTAGATGTTGCCAGAGTTCCATCTGAAGTGGTACCTATTTATCTATTTTTGAAATGCTAGGTTGGCAGGAGCTGAGTCAGAGACGGGGGCTAACTCCATCATGCAGTACTTGGGTAATAAACCCTAGCCTTCCAGTCTTCAAGCTCAGTGACTTAACCACTAAACTACCATAGTCACTTTCAGAATATCCAAACCAGTCTGGGCAGGAAAGGATGCAGACTATGCTTGGGTCATCAAACAACAGAGTATTGTGTGGGCTATACTGAGTGCTACTTCCAGGGATAGAAGACTGTTAAATTTTAGTGATACATCAGCCGAGGAAATCCTCACGTATGTCCCTAGTGTGCATCTTGGGCTTTATCTGTGTCATCAAGTCATCAGCCTTGGAATGTATCAAGCAAGCAAAAAAGGTCATTTTGTTCATTGGGTATTTACAGCCTCTCTGTATGTAGTTTTATATATATGGATGGATGACAGCCTCCCTAGAGGCTGTGACTCTAATTTTTTTATATATAAATAGCCATTGAGAAAAGAGGCACACCTTACAAGCTGCTCCACATTACACCTACATACTACTTTATTGATTTCTTCTCCATTAGCATTGCAAATGTAGTATGGCATAGTACAGCAGACAGAGGCAGGAAAAAAATAGCTATTAGAGAATGACAGAAAATTGTGAATAACAAAGAAGCCTCCCTCTGGGTCTTGAAATTTTAACATATACATTCTGTGAGGGTTAGAAATATGTACATGGATTTTAATAATAATGGAGAACCATTTCATACTTTATGCAATAGCCATTTTTGCTGGTGCTGGATTATTGTTATACGCAACTATTATTGAACCATTTGTTTTCTTTTTTAAAAAAACCTTCAGTTTATTAATGTGGGAATATTGTGCTTCCATGATTCAAAATAGAAGGAAATGGAATTATATTACTCTGTAGTATTGTGCCTGGGTTGCCAGCTGAAAAAAAGGATGCCAAGCTCTACATAGCAAAGGCCAGCCTGAATACTGACAACACAAATGGAAGCAGCCCAGATGGTCTACAAGGTACCCTCTTGTGCTCATTATTATGCACACAGAGCGACCAAACAATGGAAAATCTCCAAAGCTGACTTAGCTGTGTAAAGCTGCTGGCAGACAAGTGCTAGAATGATTATGCACCTATGATACAACACTGTTATTAAATTCCGTAGAAACTGTTTTCTAGAAAGAAAGAAAAAAGAAGAAAGCCCAAGATGTCTTACAATAATTGCAATATACAAAACTAAGGTGTTTTTCACAAGTGGTTAAGATGCTGAACTCGATGACTGGAAGGTTGGCATTCAATTCCCAAGTACTGCACAACAGAGTGAGCTCCTGTCTACGTCCCAGCTTCTGTCAACCTAGCAGTTTGAAATCAAGAAATTGCAAGTTGACAAATAGGGACCACTTCAGTGGGAAGGTAAACAGCGTTCTGTGCACTCCAGTGCACTCCGGTGTTGAGGCATTCCTGCCACATGTCCACAGAAACATCTGCAGACGCAGAGAGCGATGGTTCTTTGGCTATAAACAGAGATGAGCACTGAACCCTAGAATCGGATACAACTGTCTTTCATGCAAGGGCACCCTTTACCTTTACTATAGCTCTGGTTCAATACGCCATGTCAGCCTATATCATGAAAGGGCAGAAGTGCTGTTTTGCAGGATCAGTTTTGATAATATCAATTTAATTAACACAGTGTCACCCTCTTCCTTTGATGGCTCAGATGCATACAGGCTACAGTCTTAGGTGTTCTTATTTGGGAAGAACACAGCTTCTTGATGATGTCCTTTTTTCTCATATGTTCAGTCTACTCATTTATATATTACCCTGTAACTAAGTCTTGGGACTTCAGTGGCTCAAGTGGTTGAGATGCTGAACTGACGACTGGAAGATTGGCAGGTCAGCACTTCGAGACCTGAGTACTGCATGACGGAATGATCCCCTGTCTCTGTCCCAGCTCCTGCCAGCCTAGCAGTTTGAAAGCAAGACATTGCAAGTAGATAAATAGGGACCGCTTTGGTGGGAAGGCAAACAGCATTCTGTGCACCCCGGTGTCTAAGCATGATTTCCACATATCCACAGAAACCTCTACAGAAGCAGATAGTACTGGCTCTTTGGCTGTAAAGGAGATGAGCACTGAACCCTAGAGTCAGATACGACTGGCTTTCGAGCAAGGGCAACCTTTACCTTTGCCTAACTAAGTCTTACTTCACCTCTATACCCCATTTCCACATCTGTCTTTTTATGTAATTATGTTTTATTTACTACATAATGTTTATGTTAATGTCTTTAGGAGACTTGGATTCAGGTTTCCACGTTGCCATTAAACCATTTGGGATGACTTTGTTCCAGCCCTCCGTTTTCAATCTTATCTTTCTCACAATGTTGTTGTAGGGAAGAAGAATGGTAATTGTGGGAAGGAGCATGCAAAATACCTTCAGAAATAGGCAGTATATAAATGTAATAAACAGTGAGTGATTAATTAGCCTTTATTTCTTTATTGCTCCAGAGGTTTTTTGAAATATGTGTTTCAGTGGGAGATATTATATGGGGCCCATGGGATAAATGGGGCCCACGGCACCATTTCATGTGGCCCCCCCACCGCCACCACTACACCAGGAAGTGCCATGTAGTGGAGGAAGGGCAAAATGACCATCTGGTCCTTGAAGCTGTCTGAGAGAGCGTGACCCGGCCCCCAGCCTAAAACGTCTTCCATTTCTGGCGAGAAACAGATGTTGGCTACCACCTGATCCTGCTGGACATCAATGGAATCTAAGTGAATGTTCAAAACAATAGGGGCCCGCATCCTGTTGATTGATTAAAAATGACTTACCGGGGATGGTGCGGCTGGGAGCTTGTTTTGGAGCTCAGAGAGGCAGATTTGGTAGTATCAGTGCTATGCCAGATAGTGTATTCTCACTTTTCTCAAGTAAGGAAAAGGTTTAAAATGCACTGGAGAATGGAGAGTCACACAAAAAAGAAAACTTAAACAGAATTTTGATACTTCTGAAAAGCTTAGAAATATGTTTTGCTGGAGATTGCCCTAGGCTCAGGACAGACAACACTATGAAAAATAGGTTGTGCTTCTAGATTTAGACTTTCTGTTCCTGGTTGTTATGACTTATGAGGGAGGTTCCGCACAAAAATAAAATAAATAGTAGGTTTAGACTGGGTAAAATTACTATTGGTGCCCCAAGGTCTCTGTTTATGCATATGTACATCTCGCCTCTGTGGGAGCTGTGGTGGTTAAGTGGTTAAGAAGCTCACCTGGAAGGCTGGCAAGTCAGTAGTTCAAGACTCGGGTACTGCATGACAGATTGAGCACACGTGTCTGCCCCAGCTCTTGGGGACATGAAAGGAGCCTCATTTGGACATTCCCTGAGTGGAATTTCTCCCGCAAAAATCCTTTTCAACCCAGAATAATTTCTCACACGTAATTGTTATTCTTATAATATTGTGGGATGAAAACTCCCCACAAAGCATAGGCTACCGGTGAAAGCAGCCGAAACAACCATTTTAAAGCTATAGATTAATTATAAAGTTCATTATTCTGAACATTTGAATGGCACAGACTGTTCTTCAAATATAGCTCTATTGTCTGATAACATATGGTTCACTGTCTTCATAATTTAGTGCTTCACCCCTCTCTCACACACATACACTGTTATACTGGTTAATATTAGATTTTGGAGCAAATCTAGAGCTGGTGCTGATTTAGGGGTGGTGGCGGTTGCAAAGCCTGCAGTCTCTTGGGGTTTGTGAGTTTGAATCACTGCTAGGTTGCTTTGAATTTTTTTAAAAGAGAGGCAAATTAGGGGCTGTGTTGCCTTATTGGTTAAGATCCTGAGTATAACAACCGGAAGGTGCTGTGCGAGGAAGTGAGCTCCCGTCTCTGTCATAACACCTGCAAATCTAGCAGTTTGAAAACAAGAAATTGCAAGTAGATAAATAGGAACTGCTTTGGTGGAAAAGGTAAGAGCATTCTGTATGCTTCAGTGTCTACTCATGCCTGACACATGACCACAGAAATGTCTGCAGATGCAGACAGCACTGGCTCTTTGACTGAGCACCATCCCTAGACTAGAGTCATACATGTCTGGCTTTCAAGCATGGGAGACCTTTACTTAGTGGTTAGGACACTGAGTTTGAAGACTGGAAGATCGGGGTTCCATACCTGAGTGCTGCACGACAGATCTTAGGGACATGAAAGGAGCCTCATGCGGGCGTCCCCCGAATGGAGTTTCTCCAGCAAAAATCCTTTCAACCCAGAATAATTTCTGACATGAAATTTATTTATTTTACCTTTACCTATAGATCTATAACAATATATTGCAGTATAAGTTAGCCCCTGAAAGGAATTTCTACCTCTTCATTGTTGTTGTTCAGTTGCACAATCAATTCCAACCCTTTGCGACTCCATGAACCATTGCATGCCAGGCATCCCTGTCCTCTGCCACCCTTCTCAACCCACCCAACTCTGTGTCCTTTGCATCAGCAATACCATTTCATTTTCTGCCGCTCCCTTCTTCTTTTGCCCTCATCCTTTCCCAGGATCAAGGCCTTCTTAAGTGAATCCTCTTTTCTCATTTGATGTCCGAAGTACTTTAGCTTCATCTTCACTCTTTGACCTTCTAAGGAGCAGTCAGGGTTGATTTCTTCTAAGATCGACCTGTTTGTTTTCCTTGCTGTCAAGGGTACTCTCAAAACTCTCCTCTAACACCACTTTTCAAAGGTGTCTATTCTTCTGCGCTCAGCTTTCCTAATGGTCCAACTCTCACAACCATACATTACTACTGGAAATACCATTGCTTTGACTATGCAGACTTTTGTTTGCAAGGTGATGTCTTTAGTGTATGGGACCAAAGACAATGAACAGCCGAAAGGTTGGCTTAACACAGGTTTATTGCATGATGATCCAGGGGAACATGAGGTAATGGCGGATGGGTAGCTCAATATATACAGTGGCTATACATTTTGAATGTGGCTCCTCGACAGTCTATTGGTTACTGTCCGCGTGACGTCACGGACGGTCACGCCCTTCTTGTCCAGGTGTAGGTGATGGCGGGAATCTTCCCGCGCTGTTGTTTGCTGGTGAGTCTGGGCCAGGAGAGCTTGAACGCTCGCTATTGCCACCAGGTGGTTATTAGCTCGCGTCCTATTGCAAGGCTACAGTTAAGCAGCTGCTGGTTATAATGTTACACAAGCATGGTTACCTTGGATACACGTGAATGGGTACATTGTAAAAGGTACAGTACAGAACACAACATCCCTCCCCCCTAGGATGGGACGAAGTCCCTCAGCCAAGATGGCTTATTGCACACGCGTTTGGGCCACGATGTGGGCTGACCTGCCCCAGGGGCGCTACTGCTTCCTCGTTCCCTGGTCCCTTGTCCTGAAACGGGAGAGGGAGACTTGTTAGAGGCTTGCCGTGGTTTGGCGGTTTTGGGGGAAGGGAAAAACTCCATTGTGGGCAGACCGGAGACACTCGGGGCTAACGAAAAACCCCTCTTCTCGCTTGGACGGGTGGGGGACCACTCCGCAAAACTTCCCCGGTTCTGAAAATCAAAATCTAACTCTGTTGGGGTATCCGTATTAGTGGGGAGATCCCGCGGGATATCTATGAGATCGGCTTCCCTTCTCTCTGCTGACCGATCCCGCAAGATATCTACGAGGACAGATTCCCTTTCCTCCCCCCTTGGTGGGGACCCATGGCCCCCCTTTCCTCCCCCTTGGGCTGAACGGGTGGGGGAGAACCCTAACGCTGAGTCTTGTGTCCCGCGGTCCGTGCCCTGTTCGCCGGGGATCCTGCGCCGGAGCTGGTCTGCGTGCCGCCTCCAGAGTAGACCTGTGCCGGTCTCGACGCGGTACGAGACGGGGCCGGTCCGCTCTAGGATGACGCCCGGTACCCAGGCCGGACCCGCGCTGGCATAATTCCTGCAATACACGGGGGCTCCCACGTCGAAACTCTTTGTGTCCTCTATCCCAATGTTCTTCCCCTTTTCCTCTACTCTCGTGGGGTCTAGTCTAGTTAGTATGGTGGTCAGCTTCCTGCGCATCAGCAGCTCTGCGGGGGAGTATCCTGACGCTAGGGGAGTCACTCGGTAGCCTAGCAGAAACTGGCACACTTGATGGTTTAGGTCCCCGGGCCCCATGCGCCGCAGCGCGTCCTTGGTGGGTGCGCACAAGGCGCTCTACTTGGCCGTTTGTGGCAGGGTGAAAAGGAGCGGAGGTGATGTGCCGAATGGCGTTGATTTCTGTGAATGCCCTGAACTCAGAGGACGTGAAACAACTTGCGTTGTCGCTTACGAGGGTGTCGGGTAAACCGAACGTGGAAAAGACTCTCCGCAAATGCTTTATGGTTGTGGCCGTGGACGTGCTTGTAACCGGAATGACCTCCAAGCACTTGGAGAAGGCATCCACCACAAGGAGAAACAGCGTCCCACGGAACGGGCCAGCAAAGTCTACATGAACTCGGGACCACGGCCCCTTCGCCGCGTCCCACTCCCTGTGAGGCAGGCGGGCTTCTTCTGGCCTGGAACTTTGGCAGGTCTCACAAGTGCCGACCATGTGCTCGATGTCGGCGTCTAGCTGGGGCCACCAGAAATAGCTCCGTGCCAGGGCTTTGGAGCGCACAATCCCAGGGTGACTGATGTGCAAGAGTTTGAGTACCCTCGGCCGTAAGGACGCCGGGATCACTACTCGCTGGCCCCACAGAAGGCACCCCCTCTCAAGGGACAACTCTAACTTCTTTCGGAAAAATGGGTCGAACTCCGCTGCCGGGGAGGACGCTGGCCACCCTTTCTGCACCCAGGAGCTAACCCTTGCTAAAATGTTGTCCTTGCCGGTCGCCTTGGCGATGTCGGCAGGCAGTATTGGGGGCGAGTCGAGGACTTCTATCATCAGCACCTGATGGTCTGGCTCCTCCCCGCCCACGTGGCTGTTCTCTTTGGGAAGGGGGGACCTCGATAGAGCGTCCGCATGGCTGATCTCCCTCCCGGGCCTGTACACTAACGCGTGCTGATACGCGTTGAGAAAAATGGCCCACCTAAGCATCCTAGGGGACAGGATCTGTGGCGTGGGCTTATCTGCGGTAAAGATGCCTAGCAGGGGCTTGTGATCGGTTACGATTGTGAAGGGGCGGCCATACAGGAAGTCGTGGAACTTTTTTGTTCCCGCAATTATCGCTAATGCTTCCCTGTCTGTCTGGGCGTAGTTTCTCTCCGCTTGGGACAGGGACCTGGAATAGAACGCTATCGGGGCCTCCTTCCCATTTTCCAGCACGTGGCACAGCACCGCCCCCACCCCCACCGGGGATGCATCACAGATGAGGACCACTGGCCGCTTGGGGTTGAAATGGGTGAGGATGGCGTCAGACGCCAGAAGCTGCTTTAGCTCACTAAATGCCCTCTCTTGCTGGTCGCCCCACTTCCATGCCTCGTCCTTTTTAAGCAGCCTGTGCAACGGCTCGGCCACGGCTGCTTTCCGGGGAAGGAAGGAGTGATAAAAGTTCAGCAGCCCTAGAAACGACTGCAACTCGGGCTTGGAGGTGGGGCGAGGGGCTTGCTTGATGGCGGCTACCTTAGACTTGGACGGCTTTATTCCCTCAGGAGTGACATGGAACCCTAGGAATTCGACCTCGGTCGCGAAGAAGACGCATTTGTCTTTTTGCAGTCTCAACCCCGCCTTTTCGAATATCGCCAGGACCTTGCCCAACCTCTTTGCCAATTCGGCCTGACTCCCCCCCCCCGTTATCAATACGTCATCAAAATAAGGCAACACCCCCTCGAGCCCCTTCAGGAGGCGTTCCACGAGTGACTGGAAAATTCCAGGCGCCGAGTTTACGCCGAATTGAAGGCGCGTCACCTGGAACGCCCCCTTATGGGTGACTATAGTTTGGGCAGCAGCGGCGGCTGGGGTCACCGAGAGCTGCTGGTAGGCTTGTGCTAAGTCGAGCTTAGCGAAACACTTTCCCCCATGTAACCTGGCCAGCAAATGGCTGACTACCGGCACCGGATACGCATTAGGGCGAATCGCCTTGTTGATGGTGCACTTGTAATCAGCGCATATGCGCACCTCCCCGTTGGCCTTTAGTGCTGTTACAATTGGAGTTTCCCACTCCGCAGAATCAACAGGAACAAGGATCCCCTGGCCCACCAATTTGTCCAGTTCCGCCTCTATTTTGTCCTTGAGTGCGAATGGCACCCAGCGCGGTTTGAGTCTTATTGGGTGGACCTCAGGGTCTAGGTCGAAGGCTACTGGGGGTCCCTTAAATTTCCCAAGTCCCTTCTTGAAGACTTCGGGGTGCGCGTCGCACACCTCCTGAATCGGGTCAGTCCCAACGGCAACGGCGTGCACCCCCCAATGAACAAACCCAGGGGCTGGAACCATTGAGTCCCGAGGAGGCTGCAATTCCCCCCTTTGAGAACAACTAGGGGGAGAGTCGCGGCGTGTTTCTTAAATTGGACCTGAAAATTCCCAACCCCCAACACCGGAATGCAGTTCCCTTGCACGTCCCGTAGCATGGACCTCAAAGCTTTGAGTTTGGGCCGCACGTGGGGGGCAATTTTCAGAAACTCCTTCTGGGGAATGATGGAATATGAGGAACCCGAGTCAATTTCCATCCTAATGGGGGCCCCTTGTACTAGTACCTCAACAAAATAACGGGGGTGTCCCGCGGACACGCTGAACACCGGTGCGTCGTCCTCGCTGTCGTCGGCGATGCGGCCCACGCCATCTCGCTTCCTCGTGGCCTGGGTGCCGTCCTTGGGTCTCGTCGCGCGGTCTCTCGAGCTCTTCCGGGCCTCGCGCCTTTTCCTGCATACCTTGGCGATGTGCCCGCGGCGGCCGCAGTTGTGGCACTTGGCCTTTCTGAAGGGGCATTTGGCGCGATCGTGGTTCGCTCCGCAGCCGTCGCAACGCCGGCCTTCTTTCCGGACCTTCCGGACGTCCTCGTTGTCGCTGCTCTCCGTGGACGACTTCGAAACTCGCCAGGCCGCGTGCACCGAAACGTGCACCGAAGTCTCTGCCTTACCCGTCTTTGGCCGCCAGTCCTGGAGCTCCTGGACCCCGGCCTTCGTAGCTTCCGCGGCTTGTGCCTCCTTCAGAACCTCCTGCAATGTGGGGGGTGGCTCGCGGTTCATCAATGTGCGCTGAGTTTCGGCATCGCTCAGGCCGCACAGCACGCAGTCTCTTAGTGTGATTTCCACGTTCTCCCATTTGCATGGGCCGGCCGCCAGTCGCAGGGCTGCTGCGAAGTCGGCGACCGTCTCCCCGGGCGCTTGGACTTGCCTCCAAAATGCGCTCCGAGCGGGGAACATCGCCGTCGAGGGCCGGAAGTACTCATGCAGCATGTGCATGAGCTCTTTCACCTTGAATTCACTTGTCCTCCTCGGCGCGATCAGGTCCACCAAGACCCTCTTGGTGTCTGGCCCCAGCATGCGGGTGAAAATGGCCCTTTTCTTTGCCTCATCCGTGACTTCGGATTCCACCAGGGCTCCCTGGAAGTCCATCTTGAAGATGTCCCAGTCTGCCGGTCTCCTGATTTCGAAACCGGCACATGTCTTGGTCCCGTGGGCAGCCATATCCCATCCTCGTCGCCAATTTAGTGTATGGGACCAAAGACAATGAACAGCCGAAAGGTTGGCTTAACACAGGTTTATTGCATGATGATCCAGGGGAACATGAGGTAATGGCGGATGGGTAGCTCAATATATACAGTGGCTATACATTTTGAATGTGGCTCCTCGACAGTCTATTGGTTACTGTCCGCGTGACGTCATGGACGGTCACGCCCTTCTTGTCCAGGTGTAGGTGATGGCGGGAATCTTCCCGCGCTGTTGTTTGCTGGTGAGTCTGGGCCAGGAGAGCTTGAACGCTCGCTATTGCCACCAGGTGGTCATTAGCTTGCGTCCTATTGCAAGGCTACAGTTAAGCAGCTGCTGGTTATAATGTTACACAAGCATGGTTACCTTGGATACACGTGAATGGGTACATTGTAAAAGGTACAGTACAGAACACAACAATGTCTCTACTTTTAACTATGTTGCCCAGATTTCTCATAGATTGTCTCCCAAGAATCAGTCGCCTTTTTATTTCATGGCTGCAATCTCCGTCTGCAGTGATCTTGAATCCTAAGAAAGTAAAATCTGTCACTGCTTCTACTTCTTCCCCATCTATTTTCCAGGAAATGATAGGGCCTGTTGCCATTATCTTGGTTTTCTTAATGTTGAGTCTCAAGCCAACTTGTGCACTCTCTTCATACCTTCCCCCTTTGCATAATAAATAGTTTTGTTTCACTACTGAAACAAAATTTCCAAACTGAAAGACAAACTCGGTTTTCATCCTCTTTGAACCTTAGATGTACACTGTAAGTATGAACATCCTACAGAGGAGGGGGTAGTGGGAGGGGGAAGAGGGGGGGAGGGGGGATGTAGTTGAACATTTGGAAATTGATGTAGAATCCAAAATTCCATTAAATATGTTGTAAAATGGAAGATACATAGCAAAAACTAGCCTTATTAGCACTTTTTTTTTACAAATTTGAGAAATTTAGCACTTTTTCAAAGCCCTGTATCTCATTACCTATGGGGTTAAAAATTGTTTGACCAATGATAATTGAAGGAAATTTAATGCTCTACAACTTTCTGATTACATGTAGTACACAAAAAATGCATGCTTTAGAAGATATAATCGAAAAACTGAGAAGAATGCTAAAATTTTGCAGTTCCAAAGGTTCCACAAGGAAATGTTGTTGGATAAATTGAGTGTAGCTCCACTGGGTACCCATACACAACATCCCAAAGTTTCATTAACTTGGGAATTTTTGCAAGGCACCCCCCCTTTTTTTGGACCTATTGTGACTGGGCTAGAGTGGTGCTCTGAGGAGTTGAATGCGGAGCGTTAGACAAAAATGATCTTCAGCCAGCAGTGGAGACTGACCACACAGTTTCAGTACAAGATGGAGTGTGAGCCAAAGCTAACCAAAGGTGGGGGCAGAATGTGAAAAGGTTACAGTGAATGTGTTTACAAAAGAAATGAGACACGCATGCCATCTGACTGCAGGTTGGCTCCACAGTCAGTTATCCCTTCCCCAAAATTGGAAATCCACCTTCTGAAAATATATATTTTTAAAGTGCTTCAGGAACATTTTGACTACACATTGGCCCATAGTCTCTTTTTAGATGAACAAAAAGAAAACCAATTGAAAATTTTCTGGGGAATGAGTATGATTTCCTTGTCTGAACACAGAGATTAAGAAATCAATACCATACTAGTTTAGGTAAAAAAATGCATCATAACTGAAGGTGATGAGGGAACTGTAGGTATAGCCTTACTGTTGGAAAAATGTGTGTTATGTGGCTGTACTCAGAGTCTTTTAATATATGAACCTTTCAAAGTGATTTTTAATATATGTCATGGTAAATAAACACTTTATTTACTACTTGTTATGGCTCTTTGTTTTGCAACCTATATCACAAATGCCTATCGAAAGCTCTGAATTATCCAGGCTGGGGTGGGGAATTTCTGGTGCTGTTGGATTCTCACTCCCACCAGTTCTGGACTCCATGATAATAGTTTGAGATGACTGGAGTTGTGGATGGTTACAGGTTCTTCTTCATGTTCTATACCAAGGGTGGGGAACCTGCAGTCTTGAGAGGAGCCTGGGCTTCTGGGAATTGAAGTTCCAGAACACTTGGAGGACAAGCCTATTTCCTTTAGGCCAAGGTTTCTGAACCTTGGGCCTCCAGGTGTACTTGGACTACAAATCCCATTAGCCCCTCCAGGCTGCAGGTTCTCTATCCCTGATTTATACCAGGGGTTCGTAACCTACGGCCTGCAGACCGGCCCCGGCCTCCAATGCCATTCCATCCAGCCCATGGCAATTACTCTGGAAGCAGAAGTGGACACATTTACAGCAGTCATAAGCATGTCCACACACGCGCAAATGCACCACTGCAGTTTACGGCAGCATTTTTGATGTGGGGGGACCACGTGTCCTGCCCACTCAGCTGTCTAAGGGTGAGTAGTCCAGCCCATGGCGTGAAAACCTTGAGAACCCCTGGTTTATACAAACATTGAGCTGTTACAGTTTCTAGGTAGAAAAAACACTTCTTTGGGAAGTTGGATTCATCCATCCCTGGGCCTTTCCCCCTCCCATTATGAAAATGAACTCTGGCAGTGTGAGTTCCTTTGCAACTTGAGATGGAGAGATGAACTCCTTGAAACCGGCTGAATTTCAACCCTGCACAAAGCAGTTTGATGAGACATCAAAAACCTTCTCCCTTCCCCAAACCAAATTCTACTGTAAATAATTAACTCTCTGGAACATAAACACACAGGAATTTTAGAGTCATAATTACAAAAACATGATGTGGGTTTTTTTTCTCCTTTTGGAGAGAAAAAAAACAAGAGAAGAAGTTGAGAGGAAAAAGAAAGGAGAAAAAGCATAATCTGAATTGGGAAACAGCCACTTTTCTCACTGATATTTTGAGAAATGCTAGCCTCCACCTTCTTCAATGATGCCCGCCTGCCCCCCAGCTCCTTCTGCAACACCATTAAGATGAAACTTTTTGTAATCTAGGCACTGTGGGAGATGGTCATGCTCAGCCATATCCTGTTAGTAACTGGACAGGTGTATTTAATCTAAAACGAATGAGAGCTGATGAGGCATGGAAAGTATTAGAAACTCTGGTTTTCATTAGTAACTAACATTCTTTGGCTAAGCAAAGGTTAAGCCTAGTGGGAAGGGAGAATGTTAGCTCTCTTGGGAACAAAAGAGATGGAACCAAGCTGAATTAGCCTGACTTTTGCCTGGTCCTGGCCTCCACATATCCTTATGATGTTGGACCTATGGAGTCTTTTCCTTATAAAATCTTGTGAAAATGACATTATGGATTTGCATGATGGTTGTGTTTCCCAAGCTGTTTTATTTGTGTGTCTAGTGAAAGCAAGAAAAGGAATAAGGATTTTTCTGGGTCAGTGGGGGAGATATATATTGCAAGAAAGTGATACTAAGGAGGCTTTGAAATTTGCAGATATTGAGCTGTACCACTTGTGTTGATCTCACCAAATAAGGAAATTATTAGAGAGATATACACAACTCATAGTTCTAGCAACCAATTGAAACTTGGGGTACAAGCAGTACGATCTCATGTGGGCAGGGAGAGGTGTTCTACATATATGCAGACAATAGTAACACATGTACAGTGTGCTGTCTTGATTGCCTAGCATTGTTTGCCCCACATGATTGCATCATCCAGTTGGTGACCAGTTTACAGCATTACAGTGCCACTGATGAGCAATCCGCTTCTCTTATCTGTGTGGCTAATACTTTCTGAATGCCTTGCTTGGGCCAACATAATTGGAGACCTCTCTCCCTGGAAGTAGCTGTGGAGTTGATCCATTTGTTCCTCTTTGCAGGCAGAAGGCTATGCCTTGAGGACAGCCATGTTGACAGTGTTTATGAAAATGTGACATAAATGTACATATTCAAAGGAAAGTATTGATGTAACATTTTTATGCATAAAATTGCATTTCTGCCACCATTTCGATGATATTTTTTTCAGATTGCGGTGCAATGTAGGTTTTGGAGAAAACACACACAAGCACATGAATACTGTAGTATGTACGATACATTTTCAGGGGAGTTGCTGGCATTATGAATGTATCTTAAATATTTGTAGCCTCCCTCTCTTACAATTCCAGAAATTTTTCAAGAACAAAGACTGTTGTATGCTTTAAAGCAAGGAAAGAGATCTCAGTGGTGCCAAAGGCCATTTTTCAGATTTTCCAAGGGCTGGACTCCCAAGAGTGTAGGGCTAAATGAGAGGAGTGTAGCCAAAGAGGACAATTTACATTTTAAAAAACAACAACACAGTGATGAATTATTGTAAAGTCTGCTGCAATTGACTTTCATTAACAGAAGAAAGGGTTTAATTAAAATATTTTAAAGTGTTCTGTTTCGATGAGGAAAGCAAACATTCTAAAACATTCAAAAAAAGAAAAAAACCTATCCAAGCCAAGGAAAACATAGATAATATATACATTCTAAGGGAAGCCAGCATGAAGTTTAGTGTAGGAATCGGGGCCGCTAGGACGGCCGTTAGGTCCCGGAGGAGACTGATCAAGGAACGATACGAGGCAATATGGAGCGAGATCAGATCAGTCGTTTATTGAGGAAAAGACATCATCATTTATAGATCAGAAGGCAAGGCAGGAAAAACCGTCATCTGACAGAAAATCACATCACCCATTTACTTGGGTTAATGGGAAATCTCTCTTGGGGAAGTTAATTAACTCGGGCAAACACTGACCAGGGAAAACCATTGTCTGGGGCTTAGGCTAGGGTAAATATGGCTTCTATTTCCACCAAGGATTAGGCTGATCTGAGGGTCAGTAATTGCCTAATGGGTAACGGGAGGTTAGAGATCTGCTCTCTCAGCAGAGTCGTAGGTCAGGTCAGATGCAGGTGAATTAATCCCTTATTATTAATCCACCCCCCTTAATTTCCATACTGGCAAGGGCCAGTGACCAGGAACCTCCTTCGCCGGTGTAACCTCTGCCAGGGGCTGATTATGCCAATTGGGCATGCGGAATCCGCAGTTTAGACCACCAGGTTTTGTCTAGAACAGATTTAGACCAAATGGAACCCTCAACAAAAAATTGTTTCTTAGAAGTTGATAAAAGAAATTAAAAGATGACAGTGAAGTTTTGATTAGCAAAAGATAAAGCCTGGAAATTAGGTGAATGAATGAGAAAAACAACATTCTTTCAATCCTTTTAAATCTGTCTATCATGGCCACGCTGCTGCTTTGACTTTGTTTCACTTTTATGGGAGACACTGATGATCAATTCCTGCATGGCTGGGTCAACATTTAAATGATTCGTTACATGGAGAAGGAGGATTGCTTGGGTCTTTTCAATGGAATTGAAACTTGTGGAAGAATTGTAGAATTACAACATTGGAAGGGGCTCAAGAGAAATCCAGTCAAGAGAAATCCAGTCAAGCTCTCTCCCAATGCAGGAATTCCACAATTAAAGAACCCCTGGCAGATGGCCAATCTAGCTTTGTTTTTAAAATTCAACAGTCTACCACAGAGGTTCCCAACCTTTTCAAGCCGGGGGCCAGACCACGCTCTCTGAGTCAGCTTCAAGGGCCGGACAGCCATTTTGCCCTGTCTGCACGATGGAAGTGGCCATTTTGTACCAACAGCTTCGGGGGGGAGGGCATTTCGGTTCTTGAATGCCCTTGGAGGGATTGGGGGCCACATGAAATGGTGCTATGGGCTGGATCCGGCCCACTGGCCTTAGGTTGGGAATCCCTGCTCTACCACCTGCATTTCTCTGTCAAACAGTTCTTATAATCAGGAAGTTATTTTAAATATTTTGTTGATGCTCCTTTGCAGGCGCACCCCCCAATAAAGGACTCAGACACTGATGAAAGTGGATAACGGCATTGGGCCACATTTATTGATTCACGCCCTAGTCCGAATTATAAATTTCTATTGGTAATTGACCAATCATAATTCTTAAGGCAAGCAGGCCGAAGTAACACTGGTAAGGTACCACCCAAAATTGCCAACGGCAATTGTTACAATGTATCTATTTGTATCAATTTGTTTGTTGACAACAAACAAATTGTTGACCGTAGTCAATATCTAGCTAATGACCCCACCCTCTGACGCGTATCCGTAAAATCACGGGGTGATGCATGCTGTCTAGCTGTAGCCATCACCCCATCGCCTAGTTCGTCGTTGACCGGACAACGTTTAACCAACTTATGCCTGTCTAGTGTTGTCCAGTCAATTGCGAACCTGCCGGATACCTGTGGGTCATAAATGTTTACCTTACCAGTGCTACCCGCCCATGTGACCAAAGTCAACAGCAGCACAGAAACCCCTATATCAAACCATAGCAACAGTGTGGGATGGGCAAAAAAGCCAGGACCCGAGAGCCAATTGTGGGTCCCAGCCAAAAATTCCCACCCGGCCCCGAAGCGACCAAAATATCACACTGTTAACTAGGGGGGGGGGGTGTGTGGAGGGGAAAAACTTCTCCGCTCCGTCGCTTCGCAAAATGGCAGCTCGGCTGCCTCGTGGCCGCCCCTTATATAAGGGTGCTGGCCATGCCCCCTAACTACCCGGATGCCTTCGTCCGATGGGGGGGGGGCCGCAAAGGGCGCGGCGGCCATTTTGGCGCCGCGCTCGCATTGCAGGCGCACCCCCAATAAAGGACTCAGACACTGATGAAAGTGGATAACGGCATTGGGCCACATTTATTGATTCAAGCCCTAGTCCGAATTATAAATTTCTATTGGTAATTGACCAATCATAATTCTTAAGGCAAGCAGGCCGAAGTAACACTGGTAAGGTACCACCCAAAATTGCCAACGGCAATTGTTACAATGTATCTATTTGTATCAATTTGTTTGTTGACAACAAACAAATTGTTGACCGTAGTCAATATCTAGCTAATGACCCCACCCTCTGACGCGTATCCGTAAAATCACGGGGTGATGCATGCTGTCTAGCTGTAGCCATCACCCCATCGCCTAGTTCGTCGTTGACCGGACAATGTTTAACCAACTTATGCCTGTCTAGTGTTGTCCAGTCAATTGCGAACCTGCCGGATACCTGTGGGTCATAAATGTTTACCTTACCAGTGCTACCCGCCACACGGAGGGGCTTCAAAGAAGGCTCGACGCCCCCCCAGACCGTCAGCTCAGTCAACAGGCCTGCTCGCCAATCACCCAACAGGAGGTCCATACCTCCTCGCGACAGATGGGCCCCATCCCCTGCATAAAGGCCGTAATTTTGTAGGCTAATGGCGGGGTGACGACTGACCCGTCCCCAACCCTTGTCGGCAAGGAAGCGTGCCACAGCCCTATTCACCATGCGTCTAGCGCGGCCGAGGGCCTGGAGGTCAAAACCTCCCCTGTACGTGTGCCGCGGGACCATGTCCGACCAAACGAGGGTTGTGGCGGGCCACACGTAATGCAGGTAGGCAAGGTCGCCGCAAATCGCATGCTTTAGTGATAAGCCGGTGACCTGGCCCAAATCATTGCCCCCTAGGTGTATGATGAGAATGTCAGGCGGGTCAGCATTCCGGCCTGAAAAAAGGAATGGCAACAGCTCCCGCCATAACATCCCGGGCTTACCATGCCATGTGAGACTTGCGTATGCACCCAGTCCCAGTCGGGGTCCCCACTCTGTCGCCGCAGCGTAACACGCTGCCCTGTGCACGTAGCAATGGCCCACCAGCCATACTGTCACCGGTGTAATACGACACCCAGGGTCTGTAAGGAAAAACGAGGAAGAGAAAGGTGCGGTGACAAAAGTGGTACTCACGGTGGAAGAGGGCGAACATAAAACTGAAAACATTGCGAACCCCACCTTCCCATGCTGCGTATGTCAGCCCCGGAGTACCCAAAAGCAGCTGCAGTGGAAGCCGCCCCTATCCTGAAGGAATGGGTGCCATAACGAGCCCCCGGGAGGCCAACACTGGCCAGCGCTTTGCCGGTCACCTTCCAAAATTGAAATTTAGTAAGGGGAGACCCATCTTGGTGACAGAAAAACGGGCCATGGTGCGTGCCACGCAGTGCAATAAACTCCTGTAGTGCACCAACCGGACAGATGTCTGCCAAAGAACACCGTAGCAGTCTTACACCACTGCCTACGCCATTCTGATCTGTCTTAGAGGAACGTATCCTCAACTGAGCCCAGTCTTTGGCAACATAGACATCTTCGAGTTCCAGTGCCCTACGACTTGCATCCGCCTTAGACAGCATCACAAGCTCGCTGATGCGGAGCGCTCCAAAAAAGGCCACCGTTGTAGCCGCGTGAAATAGGGCTGCCTCGTACTTATCAAAACAGAGGCCATGCCAGCCCCGGGACAATTGGGTAAGAACCCCTGGGGAAATCGGGTGGCGGTCGTCCGGGCAACGCCCACGCTCCCGCACCCACACCTCCAAAACATGTCTCACACGGAAGTCAGCGGTACTATCCACATGACCGCCCACCTTGGCCATAAAAGCCAATGCTGACAGCCTAGATGCTATGGTGCGAGGTGCAAGGCCCTGGGCATGCAGGTAAACCATGAACCGAAGTACATGGGTGACTGGGATCGGCCAGGTTTCTGGCAGCCGGAATTGGGTACAGAAATCCCTGAAAGAATTGAATGCGTGGTGATACGCCTTACGCGTGCGTGGCGCTAGTGACAAGCCAATCGCCCGGTTCACCTCTCCTTGCCAATGGTCCATATCTCGTCCGGGAGTGGCGAGGGAAATTCCTCTGCATCCGGGGCCAAGGCACGGAACCGGGGGATCTGCAGGCGGGACAAAGCGTCAGCGATATCATTATTGACCCCCGGGACATGCCTGGCCCTGAAGAGGACATTGAGACGCAGGCTGCGCAACACAAACTGGCGCACTAGGTCCATGACCCTGGGTGATTTGGAAGTCTGTGAGTTGACAATGTGCACAACGGCCGCATTGTCACACCAGAAATGGACAACCGAGTTGGCCCACTCCTCGCCCCATAGCATCAAAGCCCCCAGGATAGGGAAAAATTTGAGATACGTGAGATCACGCAGGCGACGCGTGCCTGCCCAGGCTGGTGGCCACCCACCATAGGC
Source organism: Bradypodion ventrale (assembly GCA_035047345.1). Taxonomy (NCBI): domain Eukaryota; kingdom Metazoa; phylum Chordata; class Lepidosauria; order Squamata; family Chamaeleonidae; genus Bradypodion; species Bradypodion ventrale. The sequence continues at coordinate 62,963,214 of JAWDJE010000004.1, forward strand.
CCACTTCCCATTGAAGTACATCCCATAACCCAGGGATCCCGAAGCATCGGACTGTATCTGAAAGCGAGGGGAAGCCAGGAGGTCAGACCTCCAAAATGATACTCCATTGAACTCCCTCAGGAACTGGAGCCAGATAAGCATATCTGCCCTGATACCCCGAGTGAGTCTAACTCTATGGTGGGGCCTAGATAAGCCTGTCATGGCTTCGCACAAGCGCCGAGCAAATGCCCTGCCCGGTGCAACGACCCTGCAAGCGAAATTGAGGTGACCATGTAGCACCTGCAGTTCCCTCAGTGATGCCTTGCGTTTAGCAAGTAAGTCCGAGATAAGGGCCACTATCCTTGACACCTTATCCCCCGGTAACCTAGAAGCCTGCGCTACCGTGTCAATCTCCACCCCCAGGAATACTAGCTTTGTAGATGGGCCCTCGGTCTTTTCGGGCGCTAAAGGGACACCGAGTTCCTCCATTAGCGTATGAAATGTGTTGAGGAGACGTGTGCACGTGTCCCAGGCCCGTTCACCCCCGAATAAAAAATCATCCAGGTAATGGGCTACAGACCGGGACCCTGACCTGCGGACGAAAGCCCACTGTAGGAATGTACTGAAACGCTCGAAGGCCGAGCATGATATGGAACAGCCAAAAGGCATGGCCTTATCAAAGTAATATTCACCCCGGAACTTAAAACCCAGCAACTCAAAGTCGCCCGGGTGCACAGGCAGGAGGCGAAACGCCGACTTGATGTCGCACTTAGCCAATAGCGCACCCGGGCCACATGAGCGCACCATGCGCAGGGCTTGGTCAAAAGACGTATACCTGACTGAGCAAAGGTCATCAGGGATAGCGTCATTGACCGATCGGCCGGCTGGGTAGGACAAGTGATGAATCAGGCGAAACTCGCCTGATGACTTTTTGGGCACTAAGCCCAAGGGTGATACCTTAAGATTAGGGAACGGGGGTGTTGGGAAAGGGCCAGCGACCCTGCCCAAATAGACCTCCTTGGTAATGCTGGCAGCAGCTACCTCCTCCCTCCCCCTAAGGGACAAAAGGTTGGGGGCATCCTGGGGGGACCTATCGCCCACGAAAGGAATACGGAACCCCTGTCCAAAACCCTGAAGAAGGTAAGCCGCATCCTCGTCCCTCGGGTACAATGCGAGCCAACGCTCCAACATGTCCACATTAATTGGGGACGGGGCCTTTTGGTGAACCAGCTCCCTCCGCGGCAGTTTTGCCAGCCCCCTGTCCGCCCCTTCCTCTGCCCCGCATCCCTCCAGGCCTGGGACAGACGGAGGCTGCATGGGGGCCAGCGCAGGAGGGACACTCATGCCTGTATTTGCAATTCTTCCTGTTGCAGGAACCATTGGACGAGAAAGTCCAGCACAGCAGGCGGGCTGGAACCCCCTGCCCCGCCACCTGGCGGGGAGCCGGTGCTGGGGCCGCTCGCTGGACCGCATGTCCACAATGGTATCTTTCCCCGGGCGCAGGGCGCGTGGGAGTCATGTACAGAAGCCACAGCCTCTGGCAGGGCTCATCCCACCTCATCTCGGGGTGCAGGGGAATACGCATACGGAATTCCTCGTCTTAAGCCAACCACGACGGGCCCGGGAAGTCAACCATCGCCCGGTAAATGTTGTCCAAATACTGGACCATCGGAATTGCCAAATCCGGCCGGGCCCTGAGGTAGACCGCCATGTATATGAGGTAGGCCGGCAACCAGTTGGCCCACGTACGTGGTGGCTTGCGACGACGCGCCTGCTCCTTATCCTTCTCATCTTGCCCCTCCCTCTCCTCCTTGGTGGGCTCTCTGTTAAGGAGGGAGAAGATGTCCACATACTCCCCCCGCCAGATCTTCTCTTTGGTGGTCTGGGCCAAATGGTCCCCCAGTGGCAAGGAATACCCTGCTGTCGGCAAAGCCGACACCGGCACGGTGGAAACTGCGGGCATCTGAAAAGGAGCCTGGACTAACCCGGTCACCCCCAGAAGATTCCGGACTGGGTAAGAAGCACCCGCTACCACGGGGCCCTGGGTGATAGTTGAAGTCACCGGGTGGGGCGTCGGCAACTGGACTGCCGCACCACCCGTGCGAGGCCAAGGCCATTGAAAAGCCCCCCCCCCAACGTGGCCATGTGTGTAGGTGCACTAGTTTGGACCGCATACTCACATGCTGCACCCCCATGGGCCGCCCCCACCGGGGGTTCCGGCCCCTGGGGGCGTCGGAGCTCACGACCGCCATAGAGCTCGTCGACGGGGCTTGACCAGCACCGGCCTGTTGATTGGGGAGCTGCGTGGCAGTGGCCGAAGTCGGGCCACGCGCCTCAGGCAGCTCAACCCGACTCTCCACCTGCCGCTGCCCAGCAGACGATGGATCGACCAGCACCCCAAAAGGGGCCCCAGGGTGACTAACCCGGGCCAGGGATGCCTCAAGGGCCGCAACGCGGGCCAGGAGGGCCTCCATGCTGACATAGCCCCCCAAACCAAGGGGGGGTAAAGGGCCAGCCGGCCCACTAACTACAGGCGTCGGTACAGGTCCCTGTACCCCGGGGCCTGAATAGGGCCACGATCCGAAGCCCGGGCCCGGTAGGGCCGGGGAAGTACCCTGCCATGGAAGGGGGCCACACCACCCCCCAAGGCTGGAAGCCCCCGCATTAAGCTGCGCCCCAACGGAGGAAGGCCCAGCGGAATGGGCCACGCCAGGAGCGGCGGCCGCCGCTTGCGGGCCGAGGGCCGCGGCCCCTACCGGGCCCGCACGCGGACCCCCAGCCTCCGGCCAAGGGGGAATTAACCCCATCCCACCGGTCCCGGTGGGCTCTGGCATAGGAGGCTGCTGGGGAGGCGCAGCCGCGGTCCTCTGACCCGGATTGCGCCTCCGCGCCGCGTTCGCAGTCGCCTTCTTCTTTGAGGGCATTGCAGCTAGCCGATGGGAAGCCGAAAAGGAGAAAATCAGCAGCCAAGAGGCTCCCCGGTGAGAGTAAAAGCGACGGAGGTAAGAGGGAAAAACTTCTCCGCTCCGTCGCTTCGCAAAATGGCAGCTCGGCTGCCTCGTGGCCGCCCCTTATATAAGGGTGCTGGCCACGCCCCCTAACTACCCGGATGCCTTCGTCCGATGGGGGGGGCCCGCAAAGGGCGCGGTGGCCATTTTGGCGCCACGCTCGCATTCTTGTAACATGATCCACTGGTTCAGTTGCCACTCATGGGGAAAAAACAGAAAACAAGCTCACGTCACCTTCTATGGCTCAGCCCTTCATAGATTTGGAGATAGCTATCTTGGCATTCCTCTTTCTTCTCTAGGCTAAACATGCTGGACTCCCTAAATGAAAAAAGATAACTTTCCCAAGGTCTGCATGACAATAATAGAGAAAGGAGGAATAGTCACAGTTGTACTTAACCAGAAAGAGAGAGCCTCCAAGTTGTGTAGGCACTATTCAAAGCATAAATAACTTCTGCATCAGCACTAAATATACCATTTGTTGATATATGAGATCAAAGAACACAGGGTAAGCAGTACCCAGATTGTTAAAGGAGGTGCAAATGGAAATTTTTAATATACAGAGGTAGTTTCTTGGTTCCCAGCTGGTTCCCTTTCCAGGAGACGGTCATGTTAAGACCTGCATCACTTGCCTTCAAACCATTCCCTGTAGTCTTTTCCTAAAGCCATTCTGGTACAGGTACTCGCTGAGTTCTCTCTATGCCATCTGCTTTTCTGTTAATCATGCTGACAGCATCTCACAACAGGTATCCTGGCATTCTCTTAACATTACTCATAGCCGAGTCCACCCGCCCCCTTTAAAACAATGCCAACTGATTTCTTCTTATGGATGGCCACCTTGTTTTTGAGGCATGTGGACATTCACCTTTCCGTTTACTTATGGTCGACTGAAGCAAGAAGAACACAGCTGTGCACGGCAGGGGCTGGCTGCCAAGGGAGGCAACAGCTTAGCTTGGTGGTAAGCCCCATTCTGTATGAATTTATTGCCACTAACGTTAATCTCTCTGTGAATCATCAAAGTGATCTCAGTGGAAATAATAGAAGCAGATTCATGGCCAGTTCTTGGAACATTACTGAAGCTCAGCAGTACAGAAGGCATATAATTATCTAAAACAAGATGCCCACAGGTTTATGGTTTTGATATTTTTAACCTGCATTTCTGAAACACAAGGAGGTGCAAACTCCTTGTTTCTCTATAATACTATTACAGTACTGTGCAACAGCTAATTACACACTTGTTCTCTCTCTCATACACATTTTTAGAAGTTGCTTTATATTGTGATCTCATTTCTGGTCTAGATCCATGGTCTAGCACACTATAAAAAGACAATCCTAAAAGAAATATCATTTTTATTCACGCTTATCCCTAGGCAAGAAGTATTGCTTGGGAATATAACTAGCAATTCTTTTGTGGTGCTAATAAATGTAAGTCTTGCTTGCTTAGCTTGCTGACTCTTTGCATAGGGAAAGCCCTTCTGCTGTGGTAGGACTGCAAGTGTTAGTACTGTGAGAGTGAAATTGTTTTATTTGTTGAGATTAGAACATATACTCTTGAAGTTATTAAAATTATTTAATTCTGAAAGATCTGCCGGATGGATTGGGCTTTTGAGTTGCCAGGAAAGATAAAGCATGCTGGAAATTACAATCCAACATCTTGAAGCCTGAACTTTGCTGACCTCTGGTGTGGATCCATTTGCCTTGCAAGTGTCAGCAGGAGATCCCTGACCAATATGTAAGTTTGCTTCACCTTGTCCACCCCTAGTTTTCTTTTTGGTCCCTGAACATTCAGGATTTCATACCCACCATCTTCACAAAAACGTTCACACTGCCAGTCCAGGTTATTGGTCAATGTATGTTACGAAACTTCTATGCAGGGCAGAAAAGTCTAAGGCATTTTTGTGCACCTCACATGGGGTGCTGGCCAACTGAAAGGCAGTTTGATAAGATGACTCCAAACATAGTAACTGATATGTTCCTGCAGAAAATACTTGTGGCCCCAGCATCTCAAAACTACTGTTTCTACTGTCAGGAACAAGAATGTGTAGGATTAGGACCCAATAGATTTCACATTGGATTAGAATTCTGAAGCATGACATCTGAGCAGAGAGGGGTTGAGCTGCTCATGGTCCCCCCCCCCCCAGCATCCTCAGTCCCACATTTGAGAGTACAGTACAGTAGAGGAACTACAATAAGAAATCCCAAATAATGTGTGTTGTTCCTGAACATTAAAATGTGGAAATAGATACCCTAATTTCCACAGTTCTACATGTAAAATGGCATGCTTTCAAGTAGTACATTACCAATTCCTAGTTTGGATATAAGTACAATACTACATGGATCTCGTTTTGGGCTAAGGGTAGTTCTCAGACAGAAATCAAAAATAGATACAGTACTTTCTGAATTTGTGGTAAGTACAATGCGAAAGTACGTACATCTTTCTGGGATACAGCAAGCTTTGACTTGCTTGTCACCCTACCATATGTGCTTGCTGTCTTCAGAGATTATCTAAGAATATGTAATCATGGCTTTACCAGAAGAGATTACAGAATAGGTTACGGGTAGTTATAATGAAACTAATATGTAATCAAGTCAATTCTGATTCTGGGGTTATGCAACTTGGGAAAGCTGCACAAGTGGTAATCCCACTGGTCACACACATTCTGGGTTGTATCATTTGGTCTATCTTCTTAAGAGGCAGGGGCAGGAAGGAATTGTTATGCTCCCAACTCCCGAATCTTCATTTTTGGAATCCAATCCACTGAGTTGTACAAGTACTCAGAATAGATCCATGATGGCAAACCTTGGCACTCCAGATGTACTTGGATTTTAATTCCCAGAAGCCCCTGTGAATCCACATGAATGGGTTTACTGCGATTCATCCGGCCCACGCTGCCCTCGTCATTCCTGGAAGTGGAAGTAAAATGTGCCCGTATCATTCCTTCCTTTTCCTTAATGTTGGTCAGATTTTTTTATGCTTAGAAGAAAGATGCATGTTTGCTTAGGTTTTCCCTATCTTGTGGTTCATGGTTATCACACTGTCAAAATTTGGGGACCCTTTTTTGTCTGTAATGAGGAAAGAAAGGAGAAAGTATACTTGGTCTATGTTGTGGTTTCGTTCAGTGAATTATGCATTCAAAATTACCATAATGGACCCAATTATAATATATTTCTACTGAAAGAGGATTTGCTTGGTCTGTATTATTTGAACCAAGTGTAATTAGAGAATGAGAATGACTGTACAGTAATAGAGTTTTTAGTGATTTCAGCTGAATCCACCAGGATGGTTTATTTTGTTCATTAAACGTTTCAGTTAGTCTTGCTTTACAACAAATTTATTCACTATCATTTGACTATGCCCAATCTCTCCCACATTCTTTAAAAAAAGGGGCTGGCAGCAAAAAAGCAACATCCATACACAAACTAACCATAATGATATAAAATGGATATTTAATCAGGATCTTCTGAGCCGATAAGAATTTAAGTCCTTTGCCTTGGTATAAAATTTGCATCACACAGTTTTGTCTGGAGGCCAGCGCTTCACCATACCCAAACATTTATTATTCCAAAAACTATTGCTAATGACAACAGATATATTTGTTTCCCTTCAGCACGGATTTAACAATTCAAACACATTTACTCCTCTAATACTGTACAATACTGTACCAAAAAAAAAAACACGGGAAAAAAGAGATGTACCTCCAATATTGTACACAGTAATATATACAAAGTACAATTTTTACAGTTTTTGTTTTTGCTTTGAAAGGAAAATATGTGTGTGTGTGTGTGTGTGTGTGTGTGTGTAGAAGATAAGAATGAACAAGACCATTTCATCCCAAGTCCATTAAAACAGCTGCTGTTAATTAAGAAAAAACAACAACCTAATAATTGAATGCACTGAATGGACCCAAACTTGACTTTGCAGCATGAGATTTTAAATACAATAGACTACTAGACTGTGCAATTGAACTGTGTAATATACAGTAAAATAAGGCATTGCTGCCATTCCTTTTCATGTATACACTTCGCTGATTCCTGTATTTCAACTACCTCAGTTTGGTTTGTTGTTTGTATTCTAACCCTATTGTGCTAACAGTTTGACACCTACAGAGACAAACTCATGAAACTCTGCTTCAGGAGAACGCAGTCTTCTAGGTCTGGCACCACAAAGGCAGGGAAGAGAAAGTCAGAGTCCTCTTCAAACACTACTCTAGCACTGCTATAACTGACGGGTTAATTTCTACCACATGGAACATTTCACATCTACAGAAAGACACCTATCTTCTTTGAAAGCTATTGTAATTTTTAGAAAGCTGTTGCAGTTTTTAAAGAATCAAATCTACTTGCTGTATAAATTCTAAAATAATAATAATAAAAAATTAACCCACTCAAACTGCAAAGAAAAAAGAAAACCCAAACAGAATCAGTAAATACCTCATGACCACCATGCTTAGGAAGATTGATTAAATAGAAGCATGTGCCTCTAAGCATGTTATTAGGAAGAGTTGCTAAAACATTTGAAAAACAGACACTGCACATGCATAATTGTCATGTGCTACACAGGAAAGGCTAGACTAGGTTTCCCCAAGCTTTGCAATCTGAGCATCATTTATGATTGTGCAAGTTGGAGAGAGTTTTCTGGGCGCTACCTGTAAAACTGGAAGCAAGGTCAAATTCTCTCAACTAATAATACATTTTCAGACTCACATGTCGTGAGCGTATTGCTATTAAGTTTCACACTAACATGCATTTTTTAAAAGGAAAAAAGTTGCCTCATTAAAATTTCCAGCCTTAGGTCACCTAGTATGATGTGCTGTGGGTAAATATCTAACAGTGTAGGAATGGATGAATGTATAAGTGAAGATCAGGTTCTCCATTTTCAGCCTGTTTATCTTTCTTTATAGATCTGTTATGACCGATAAGATCATTATCTTTAATATTTACTTTATGATATCCCATACATTTCCCCATTAAATATTTTCGCTTTATTTTTGGTTAGACATTTGGACTGAGACAGAGAAGTCTGTTTAAAGGTGCATCTTGATTTTTAAAAAAAGGTCCAATATTTTCATCAATTTTGCCAGGTTTGGAATTGATTCAAATGCAGGGGAATGTATGACGCACAGCTGGGGTGCACATTATCTTGCTAAATGCAGTTTATCTTAAAACTACCTGGCAGGGGTCATTTTAAAAAATGTTTTCCTAAACTGCTGTATTGTTCTGTGTGCATGCATGTGTCAGCACGTATTGTGCATTGTGCCTCTTGCCCCGTAAAAAATCACAGGATTCCTAAATGGGTCTATAGCAGAGGTAGAGGTATGGATTGTGACTTCAACAGCAGCAGATTCTCTCCCTTCCTTTGGAATGAAGGCTGCTCTCAGTGGAGATAAACAGAAAAGACAAGAAGAAAAGAACAGGTGATGGAGAAAATTGTGAGGTTTCTTCAAGGTTTCTTCAAACAATGCAGACATAAAAAAAATCATGTGACCTTCATGTGATTTTTTTAAAAAATGGTACCCTGATTTTTTTAACAGTCAAGAATTATCCTAAATTAGACTTTAAAGGGACTAGGTGTATTAATGACAATCAAATTTCTCTCCCCACTCTTTTCTCCCTTTCTTTTTAAAGCAATATTCAAAGTCCAGAATAAGCAGGTGGGAGATGGCAGCTTGGGAGCTCTCCAACCCACTTAAAGATACTGTTAGAACCAATATACCAAATCTTTCCCTCTCCTCAAAATAGCTCTGAAAGAGAGATGATATAAACAAGAGATAGACATGCCAAGGAAAACGAGGGAGCCTCATCTCCCTGGCAGACTCCACCAGCAAAACTAAGGCTGCTTCTTCACAGGCTTTCTTCTCGGTGGGGAAGAAGAGGGGGGGAAATGATGGCATTGCAGGCAGGGGCATGGCTCTCTACCTTGATAATTTAGATTGGCCTGTGGCCTATAGGTGATAATAGCTGCCCACCATGGCTAGAAAGCAGAAATAGGCAAGGCGGTGGAATCCAAAGTAGAAACAGCAAAATCCGTCCGCGGACGGATTTTGCTGTTTCCACCATGGCTAGAAAGGCAATTAAGGTATATGTGTGCTGGGGAACAGGATCCACTGATGGATATCTGCTAGCAAAACAACAACAACCAGAATATCAGTTTGAAGAGGTTGATCCTCACTTTCCATTGCAGGAGGCCCCCCCCCCCCCACCGCATGTCCACAAAGTTGGCTTTGGGAAGATAAAAAAAACCCTCTAGAGAACCATGCTTATGGGGTGGAGGGAATTGGTGAAAGAAAGTTCAATTGTAACTGTCAATAAAACATTGGATTTTGGCCTGGTCTCAAATAATTGTGCTCTATGCCAGTGAAAATTGATCAGCAAGACCCCAGTTTTGAAATGTTGCCATCAGTGTGAACACATTACAGTTAAATTGGCAAGGCAAATTTATTCTTTAACATTGAAATGTTAAAAGAAAAGTTTATAAAATGAATATGTCATGCTAAAACATCAAAGTACTTAAACATAATTCAAAATTATTGAAAATAAACAGCCAACCCAAAACCAATAAAAGAGCATTAAATGTTTTTACTTCTGTTTCTAATAACAATGCTACTGTTTAACCATTAAATAGTCATTTTTAATTCTTGGTTGAATATTTTTAACAAATCAGGGGCAATGATTAGTTCGAAGTTCTGAACGAATTACAAGAGATAGCATTAACACAAATGTTAAAGTGGTGGCTGGAGGACTTCAGTGAGCCCGAAGTCCCAGGTTTGGCCAAAGGCTCTCGAGGTGTAAGTCCCAAAGCCACCTTTGACACAAGAGCCAAAGCTGTGGTGTTGTTCTGAAATTCATGGCAGAGGAAAAGGAACGGAATATTAATTAAAAAGACGACTGTATGGTAGTAAAAGAATGAGGTATTTCTTTGCTCTACAAAAAAGCCTTCAAAGTATTTAAAGGTTAACCTCTTTGAAATCAGTGTTTTTAAAATAGTGTTCAGTGCTTTACCACTTGGTCAACGGAGTTTTGAAGAAAACCTGGTTTTTGAGTCGTATTTCAATGTATTGGTGTGTAAACGAAGCTTAGTAGTTCCTACAGGCCGTTAGATTGTCAGATAGTGTAAGGAAGACTGGGAGGTTTAATAATAATTGAATCAAGTTGTTTAGCTGCCAACTGGAAGAAATTTGACATTGCAGTTAAGTTAAAGGTAACCTGAAAGAGTAACAGCAACAGTGGTATTTTCCCATCCCAAGAAATCTCTCAATCTCATAATGCCACGGTGGTCAATCTTGACACTCCAGCTGTTCTTAGCCTTCAATTACCAGAAGCCCTGATCAGCAGATGTACTGACTTGGGCTTCTGGTAATTGAAGTCCATGAACAACTGGAGTGCCAAGGTTGGCCACCCCAACCTAGTGTTTGCTAAGTAACAGTATTGCAGAATATCTCATTTGGAGAGGAAACTTATAAAGAAGGTTCCACAGAATTTAATGGGCATTCTGAGATACACAGAACCATCCTCAAAGATTGTGGTATTTTTTAACCACAATCGGGCACACCCTGAGCAATGGCAATTTTGTACCAGCTAATCTTTCTCACATTAGGTCAGGCGAATGGAACAATGAAATGAATTCACCAAAGGGTAGCTTCATTTTGGCAGTTTCATGTCTGGCCTGGACATGGAAGAATTATAATAATGGGCATTCTAATTTACAATGAAATGAAGCAACTTTGTGCATGTTTGCTTGGCACCAAATTGCACTGTGCTCAGTGGTCGCCATCCAAACAAAATGTGAATGGATTTACACTAAGATGGAATAATCCTGTGCCAACCTGATGGGGAGCCACAACTTGAATCTACTGCCTCATCACCAGCTATCCCAATTCAAGCCACACAGCACAAAACAAAGAAAAAGCAGTTTCTCCCCTCCTCTCTCTCATTAGTTGTGAGTGGTCAGCTCCACAACATCTGGAGCTGCATTGCTGGTAGACCGTGCTCATCAAAGTGTTGGAAGTGGCCTAAAGCTAGTTCCTTTCCACCATCTCAAGACAACTTTATTTTAGCTCTTTCCTCCACCTACCACCAGGGTCAGCTTTCCACTGGAGTATAGTTATACCTTGATGGTACTCCTTTCTGCTTGTGGAGACCACTAAAGTGTCTCACACCATTCTAATCTTCCACCATCAACATGTAGTAAAATTGTCTTGTCAATTAGTTTTTAAGAACCAGTTCCTCTTCTTGGATATTTGCAGTTCCATGGTATGTAAGAAACATTTCTAAGAGAATTTTCAAAATTGTAGCAATATGTAAGAATAAAACATGCCAGTTAATACACAACTAGTATAGGTATGTAATGTAGATATGTGCAATATCTTTCCTCCCACCTCCTCTTCAGTTAATTTTCTCTTCACTTAATTGTCTAGGAGATAGATGTGGTAAATTACACCCTTGCCAGTAGAATTCAGACATGTACTGTACATCTTGCAACAGAAATGCATCTCAAGGCAACTATCCTGAGATTTTAAACAAGGCAATTTAAATCATCTGTTTTCCAAAACACTTTCCATCGAGTCCCTTGGAACAGTGTTTCTGCAAATATGTGTATTTGCATGGTACACATGCATGATCCAGTTTGATAGCACATGATATGTAGTGTAGATCACAACATAGAAAAGTTACTTGTTTTGGAATATAATTCCTAGAAATCTGCCATCAACATAAACAGTTAGGATAACTTTTCTAAGCTTTGACACATATTATAATGTCTCTATTTCTTTTTAGTAGGTTCTTTACATCTTAAAATCAGGGAAAAAAACACACAAATTACACTAAGAAGCCTCTCAGCACTAAATATTGCCTGATGGTAAAATATCAAGCTATTTTAAAAATGCCAGTTTTTACTCACTTAACAAAACACACTGTAGACATAAAAGGATATATTTTTCAAGATGCCTTGGGCAGCTAGCTTGCTGCTTACTCACACAAGTTAAAACAATGCACTACTAGTGTGTGTTACAGTATTTCCTATAAAGAAATCCTTCCTCTATCACTGCTATCCTTTGTACAATGATGTACCATCAGTTCAGCCAATGCTTTACAGCAGGGGTTTCCAACCTATGGCCTGTGGACTGGACCCAGCCCATGGCACCATTCCATCCGGCCCACTGCTGCCCTTGCTGCACCCAGAAGTGGAAGTGGGTGCATTTACAACAGCCTTAAAACATGCCCACGCATGCATAAATGCAGTTACATCAGCCGTAAATGTGTCCATGGCTGTCCTAAACACAGAAGTGGTGCATTTACTTCCGCTTCTGGGGTGTGTGGTCCAGCCTGCTCAGCTATCCAGTGGGGCAGTGTCAGGCCCACAGCGTAAAAAGGTTGGGTACCCCTGCTTTATGGGCACGTCTAATATCTTTAATTACAGGAGTAAGTTTAACAGGTATTTGTATTCACCTATTAGACAGGTATAAAGAGCTCCAACCTGATCTGCCAAAGAGGCTACTACCAGTGCCAAAACTCTGTTCTGGATTAGGAGTTAGTAATTTTAACATGATTTAATTTTTTTTACAAACAATCCAATAGCTTTGTCTAAGTGCATTTCACCATCTTGGAAAAAAAGAAATTAAGAAAAATGGGATTCCTTGATTGGAAGTCTGTTGCGTCCTGAGAGTTAACAAGCAGTTACTATGCTCTGACCTTTCACTCAAAGCAGGAAAGGTCCATGATGTAGAGCACGGGTGGCCAAACTTCTCGGGCCTTGGGCCAGTCATGTGATTCAGGGGACTTGTCACTATGGCCCACGGGGCAGATCCAGCTCGATGCCAATTCATCCAGCCCACGAAGCCCTCATTGCTCCCGGAAGCAGAAGCAAAATGTGCCCATACGGACGTGTTTTACTTCCACTTCTGGGAGCAACAAGGGCTTTGTGGGCTGGATGAGTTGTTATCGGGGGCTGTATCTGGTACACGGTTGTGGGGAGGTCTCTCCCACTCCCCTTCTCATTCACACGCACGCAAACACACTAGGTGGGATCAAATGTATCTTAAAAAGTCAAAAGCTTATGAAAAAAGTTATGGAGCAAAACTGTCTCCAAACAAGTTCTACATCATTTCTTTTCTATCTCTATTTATGAGATTGTCAAATTCTAGACATGTTTTTTTAAAAAAACGTGCACAAACAATCTTTTTGTACGGAGACTGAAATAAAATTTCCATTCAAGTAACAATATTTGGATAAATCTGAACTAAATGCTGTCAAGTTTGTTCGCAGAAAATTAAATCTTTTGCTTCTGTTAAAATATCAGTAACTAATTGTATCATTCATAAAACCACAAGAAAAACAAACTGAAGCTCAGATTTACAGATGAAAGAAAAACATACTTCAGTTCTTAATCTTGCCTGAAGTCAACAATCAAAGGATGATCACATTAAATGAATCTAATTCAAAGTTCCTTTGGTTGGTGGTGGCAAAGCAGCAAAGAAGCTTCCTGTTGCTTTTGAAGTGTGCGTTTTTTCTTAAGATGGTTATCGTCTTGAAAAATACATTTCCATTCAGTGCAAACAAAAGGCTATACAGTCTGTTGGAACTTGGAACAGTCATATAATCCATCATGACAAATATCAGACACTAAGAGGATTCATTTGACTATCAGTAGAGTGCTTGACAGCATGGTAATCTATTAGAAATGTGCTGCATACTGGACTGTGTCCATGTCCCACACATATTTTATTTTAATTACTGTATGCTGCCATACCACAAGCTCACAGCAGAATGAATCACAAGGGGTTAGAGGAGGAGAGGTGAGTGGAGGAGAAAGATGGACAGAGTCAATCTACTATCTCAGACCTAGAGTTCAGAATTCCTCAAAACTAGTGGGACTGGCTTGGAAATAACCTCATTTTTGGGAGGACAAGCTTTATAGCACCTTCCAGACATTCTGGACCACCTTTCAATGCTAGCAGGGTGCATGGATAATGACTGAGGACAGTCCAAACTGTCAGGAGGGCACTATGTTGCCTACTCTGGTTGTAGATGAATGTGTATAGAAAGCATACCACTCAAGAGAGAGAAAGAGACAAAGTGAATGAAAAGCAGCTGGCTTTCAAAATGTAATTCAAATTTTCATTTTTGTCTCCTATGATGCCATGAAAGGGCGTAGGAATTTTTCTAGACAAAACAGCTTCAAAATCTCATGTTATTTTTCATCACGGAAGCACAGAACAAAGGTATAAATAGAGTGTTAAATAAAGAGTGCTGAACCACTCAAGTAGTCATATACCAGATATACTAGTTTAAATTAGTATGTTTCTAGATGTGTATTATATGCCCCTGTTAAAGCAAACCTATGCTCATACGGCATTATGGATTCTGAATCTAGGAAAGAAAGCTACATAGGTTTGAAAATATGTACTTCTCCAGGAGGATAGGCTGTATTGAGAACTAAAGAGACCTTGTGGCCTCACTGGGCATTACAATAATGCGCAAAAATAAGCTTGAGGCACAACCATCTAAACCATAGGGATCAAAGACATTCATAACTAAACTATATTGTATTGTTTCCTTGTAGTGGTTGAAGTATAGAAATCCTTTTTATCAATCTCCAATATACGAAAACACTAGATTTTTTTAGTAACCACACATTTGAACAAGCCATCAACTTGTTACCAGTAACAAATTAAATAGTTCTGTCTTTTCCTCACCAATTTCACACCGAGTCTATATAAAAATTGCCATGTCTCAGGCTACAGAGAGTTGTGATGCCCTAGTATCGCTGATGGAGGTACAAAGTGAGATGCAATTAACTGGAGCTTTCCTTGGCAACAGTAACTTACAAACTAATCTTCCGCAGAAGTCCAACACTAATTAAACAGACATTTTAATGTCGTCTAAAGAGGGTCCCCTTGCCCAAAACAAAAACACTATATTCACAGTAGAATTTCAAGTTCAAACAGTACAGGACTTGTCAGTAGACTGCTGAGATGCTGAGGCAACTGCAGGACTGGTAGTATTTGTTTTGGGGAAAACCACAGGCTTTGGCCTGGTTGCTGGAGGTTTAACCTGGGCAGCCATTTTGACAGACTTTGCTGGTCTGAAGGTGCAGGGAATGTCACTTGCTGTGCTTGCACTCGGCTGGAAAGCTGGTTCAGAGTCCTTGAGGATCTGAGTATGCAATGGACTGGAAGGCTCTGAAGAGGGTGCCACAACTGGGGAGGTTTTCAAGGGCTCCAATGTGTCAAGGACAACATCTGGTGTGTGTTTTACATTGCTTTGCCTCTCAAGCTCCCGCAGCTCATTCAGAGCAGAGTTCATAGTAGCTTCAATGTCCTGCAAGCAGAAGAGTCAGAAATTATTACAGGAGCAGGAAATTAGCATAACAAATTATCTATGATGACTGGAAAATATTAAGCAAAGGCAGAAACTGCCAGACTTGAGGGCCAACACAAGGGCCAACACTGCTCCTCTCGGCATGACAAGTGCCACTATTATCCTTGCCTACAAAGAAAGACACATGAGAGGAGAAACCACCCAAGAGTAGACTGGAGATCCAACTGAAGACACTGGGCAAGCTGAATGGTGAATAGTGAAGTTTAATCTTAATACAGTCGGAACATCCTCAGAAATGATAAACTAACATCCATAAGGGAACCACTTGTCGGAGTACTGGTAATGTCTTAAAGGAGAAAGTCAGTCAAACAGGCTGATGGTTCTAAACTGCAAGAAATGTCAATTAGTTCATATAGCTAAAAGTATGAAGATATTTCATCAATCCAAGGTAGGTATATCAAAAGGTAAATGTCAATTCCAATAAATTCATAGTTATGCTGCAAATCCGAGTAAATTCATAATCCAAAGGGTAACGTTGTGATATTTCAGAAATCTTCATCAGAAAAGACGGATTAAATCAATGATTCATGATTAACGTGTTCAGTAGCCTCCTGGTGTAAACTCTTAATGGGCCAGCTTGCCCAGCATCTTCAGTTGGATCTCCAGTCTACTCTTGGGTGGTTTCTCCTCTCATGCATATTTCCCACCCTGCCATCGTTCTTTTGTGTACAAAGAACGACAGGCAGGATATGAAACCATGCCATCTAAAAAGCAACGTATTACTAATTAGCTGAGGTTGAATGTATACCCATCCCTTCAAAACTACTACTTTTCTTCTAAAGACATTTCACTTGTATCAATATAATTTTTATGGATCCAACAACTCTTACTTAGCCTGACCTACCTCTAACAGTTATTGTGACCATAAAGAAGGGTCGAGGAGAACCATGTACAGTATGTCTCACTTCAGCTCACTGGAAAGGCAGGATATAAATGAACAAATAAATAAATACACTACACAGTTAGATTTTTATGAACATCATTGCCCTTTCTCTTTTAATCTCTGAAATTTATGCTGAGTAGATCAGTGGCCCCTGTGGTTTTATTCCACGCTCAGATTTAGTTCTTAAAACATTCAATCTAGTATGACGGTGGGCTGCATGCATGGCACAAAGAATATATCAAAGAGAGTTTCCCAAAGCCTCTGTCAGAAGTGCCAGTTGATAACACTTTTGTAATACTGCCTCTCCTTGATTTCATGGCTAGCTGAAAATGCAAACATTTTCAACAGATAATAATCTGTTCCTCTTATCCACTTTTTTTGGTACACAAGAACAATCAATAAGGATGCTGAGGGTCATCATAAGAATAGAAATGAATTTAAGCCATTAATTACATGTCTGGTAAATGACTCTCCCCAACACTGGAAGCAAACTGGCACATATTGGCATCTCACTGAAGATATTTACTGTTTTTATGGCTTCTTTAAAATCTGAGCTCCTTGAAGATGTACATAAAGTGTGATATCTTCCCCTCCTCTTTTATGAACAGTGAAGGAAGTAATAAAAGAGATGAGTAAAAGCAAATGCCAAGGCAACGTTTTTGTTTTGTTTTTTAAAATCTTGCTTGGATCATGACCTCTAAGTTTATTTAACATTTCAGCTACAAATGCAGCCTTGAGTGGGGTAATTGGGTTCTTGGAGAGCAAAAATGATTAAGGTTTTCCATGACTCATATCTTGGCTTCCAGCATTTTAGTTTTCTCATAGGCATTTTAAAGCATACAGGGAGGTAAATCTGTCAGTGAAGAGAAGGAGGAAGAACTAAACACAGAAACCCAGTGCCTCTGATTGCAGTCTGGAAAGATTTTAAGGCGAAATACAGATCTCTTTGACACTCTGGTGTCAAAGTGAACACAATAATCTTATAACTTTTGAAACAACATCTGAGAGGACATGAAAGAGAAGTTCTAAATTAACATAGCCTATTTCTTTCTTTTTTGATTTTATTATTCCATGGAAACAATGAATAGCTATCAAGGAAATGTGGTCCATAGGCAATTTTTGCATACAAGATACTAAACCAAGCACAGGGTCAAAAAACATCTCTGCAGAAGAGGACTATGACAGACTGGGCTATAGGGAAGTATGGGTGGTATAAATATTTGACCAGATGACTCAATACTTCAATAGACCAGATATCACATTAGGAGCTGTTGATTTTTACTAATAATCTATTTTGCATTGTCAAATAACTCATATATAGAAACACCAGAATCAGTCTCACTGAGTAATTAAGGTAAAGGTCACTCTTGCTTGAAAGCCGGTCATATCTGAGTCTAGGGTTCAGTACTCATTTCTGTTTATTTCTGTTTATATGTCTGCATCTGCAGACGTTTCCGTGGACATGTGGCAGACATGCCTAGACACTGGAGTGCATGGAATGCTGTTTACCTTCCCACCAAAGTGGTAACCTATTTATCTACTTGCAATTCCATGCTTTCGAACTGCTAGGTTGGCAGAAGCTGGGACAGAGACGAAAGCTCACTCCGTCATGCAGCACTCAGGTCTTGAACTGCTGACCTTCCAGTCATCAAATTCAGCATCTTAACCACTAAGCCACACAGTCCTCTATAATCACTTATACACAATACCTCCCACTAAAATGAATTTGTGCTACTATTTTGCCTCCCTCTCCCTTACTTTCTTCCCTTTACTTCTGCCAACAAGCTGAACTCGACCAATGTAGCTATTGTACTTCTTTGTGTAGTTAGCAGACATATATTCTGATGTTTTATATAGTTTTCCACTTTCCTTTAGAATTTGTGATGTGTCCATTTTTGTGTACAGTTAGCTAACCAGACATATGTCTGAATCCTGCTGAATAATGAGGGTTAAAGAGTATAGCTTAGCCATGTATTAAATGTAAACACTATTACTATCAAAACCTTTTTCTCTCTAGGAGCCTCCCTTTGGCACCGACCTGATAGCTTGTGATATTTCCCTCCTCCTAGCATAACTCATTTTCTTGGAATGACTTGCTTCATAATAGGAATTCCTGTGTTTTAAAATAATCATCATGTGCTGAAAGGCAGAAGACCAAGCCAAGCATCCAAGGATAGTACATGGACAGTTTGAGAGGAAGCCAGTGGTAAAAACCTTCTTGAGCAGTTGTAACAGAAATACTGTCTGGAGACTGGACAGATATTTCAAAACCCTATGTGATTTCTTCTTGTTGTTGTATCTGAATCCGAATATTGACAAACCTCATGGTGATCAGCCATGAAGATTGTCTTGGAAACAATACAATGCAGTGGGCTTTTATCTGCCTTCCGCATCTCAGTATGACACCTATACCACTGATTCACTTTCTGGTTCTGAGCCCTTTTGGCACACAAAGTCCTCATCAGCCCCAGGCCAGTATTGATGAAGCTGCTCCCCTCCATCAAGATGGAGTCACGTGGGATTTAATCCACTTGGGGACCGTAACCCTTTCTTGTGGACTTTGGCACTCAAGGCTGCTAGTCCTCAGAGTTGTCAGGTTAGTTAATGACACTCGGTGTTGAGTTGCTGGCAGTATGGTTTACTCTATTACCATAGCAGGGTAACCAGGCCAGACAGGTTTTATAAAAGGATTTATGAAATGTTTTTGATACAATTCATAACTGACTATATGGCAGTCTAAGATGGATGTATTGATTAATTATATGCAGTTTATTAGTTCTTAATAGCCGAGTATTAGAAGATGAATGGAGGCACATTATGGGAACAGAGTTATGGAGTTGGGCCTTGAACAATACTGAATACACAGCTTTCCTGCTAAAGTCAATAGGATCTGTTCAACACATTTAATATAGGCTTATGTCTAACTCTTGACCAGTATAATATGAATATTGCCTTTTATGAAAACAGTACATCTATCAAAAGGTGAAGAGAAGCAAGAAAATCACATAATGGTGAGCATTTCAAAGCTTGCTTCACCTCTGAAGTGGGAAAAAGTATCCAGAAAGTAGAGACAAATTCTACACTGAATGGACCTTGCTCTAAAAGTATCACCACTAATGGAAGGCTATAGCAGTGCATGTATATGTGTGCATATATGCACACACACACACACACACACACACACACACACACACACACACACACACACACACACACACACACACACACGTGTGTGTGTGCACACACACACGCTTTAGAAAGCATGAACATTCCTTGTGGCTCTTTTTCAATAGAATCTTGACCGATATTTCTTCCATATGATTTAAGGGAAGCAAATCCATAAGACGGAACAAATACAATAGGTGGAAAAGACACATAAGAAATCATTTTAATTCTGAGAACTAACTCCATAAGCCAGGAGTAGCGAGATCAGTCCTGTTGATGCCATTTCCCCACCATTAGGAAACGTATATCCAGTCCCTGATGCCAATTTATCCGGCCCATGCCACCCTCATCGCTCCTGGAAGCGGAAGTAAAATGCGCCCCTATGGAAGTAAAACACACCCAACAAGGGTGGTGTGGGCCAGATGAATTGGTGTTGGAGACTGGATATGTCCCACGGGCCACAGTTTGGGTACCCTTGGTATACACACCCTAGTCCCTTTCAACACTCACAATCGTTGAAAATCAGAAGCTTGTAGGCTCTCAATTGCTTCAGTGATTAAAGGCAAGAAATGAAGTGACATCTTACTTATCTGGTAAAAATTCTGTTGTTAGTAGCAGAGAATCTGGCCAGTTCTGTACACTCTGCAATTCTATGCTGCCTAAAAGAATTGCTTATATAGTTGATAAAACTAACAGGAAAAATGTTCTAGCATTAGTATTTGATCATGATGGGGTTGAAGGGAGCTATGTTCTCAGGAGTTTATCAGTGTTTGAGCTTTAGCTCATTCTGCATAGTCATCAAATATCAGAAAAAAAAGACTTTTCTTTAGAGTCTAAAGGAGTAACACATGATCAAAATTTGTTGATGTACCCAATGTGCTCAATAAAATGCATGTCTGAATCTGTTAAGAATATGGACATGGGTCCTTGCCAAACTCTCTGAATCTAAAGGCCCCCACTAACAAAACACAGGAGTTGTTTCATGCTTTTTGGATTAACTAGACATGCAGCAATCACAAACTGAGCTGATGTTTTAGAAATGAAAAACATAAATCCAAAATTTTTAATTTTAAAAAATTCAGATTTGAATTTGAAATTCAAAATCAAAGGTTACCTCAGAATTCAAAACTTGACTTGTTTTGATCACTTCTAAGGGGACGTTTCCTGATCTGAAGCAAATACTGAAGCAAAATATAAAATATTGACATCAAATAACATTTGTTGCCAAAATCACAATATTTAGAGAATATCTGGAAAATACTTTGCATAGTGGATGAATATCAATGAATATTCAACAATAAATTTCAAAAAGATGAATTTTTAACAGAACGGACAGCATTAAGCTACAGGAATTCATTTGCACTATATGAAAATGAAGACTAGTCTTAATTTGACGTGGCTCAGAATTTAGTTACCTGTGCAATGACTTCAGGATCCATGGGTCTGTGGTTATTAAAGCTCTTTGACCTTCCTGCAGCCACATTTTTCCGGATGTGGGGGCTATCTATCCGGTTCTTCAGAGAGGCATGCCGGCTGAGAGAATTGAGGCTTCCATGGCCACTGACCGAGCATGCATCTGGTACCTCCTTTGGGAGACTTTGGCTCATAATGGGTTGTGAGGAAGGACGAGAACTGGCCACAGCCCCTGGTGAGGGAGATTCTCCAAGTGAGCCGGGCAGTCCGTGGCTATCGCTCTGACGGAAAGCTCTGCGTATACTGCCAGACTCTGGTCTCTTTCTTTGCCTGTCATCATAAAAGCAGCATAGGAAAGGTATTTATTTACAGATTTAATTTTTTAAAATTAATACTACACTTAATACAGAGAGGGAAAAAACCAATGAACATAGAAAAAGCAAATTGAACCATAAAAAGAATTTTTAAAAAATAGCTAAAGGAAAAATATACTCAAAACACACAATAGTGCATGCATCACCAGCATCAGTAGAAATACTATCATTTCCCCCTGTTTGTATGATACTTGGGCACATTATTATGTGTTCTACTCTTTGGGATGATTGAGAAAAGATCCTACCACTCCTCTCTGTCTTTTGGCTTTTCCCATTCCCATTGAGTGCTCTAAGTGCTATGGGGTAGCATATAAGTGTAACTGATATTGCTGTTGAGATTTCTTATATTATGCATTGGCATAATCTAAGAAATCTCAACAGCAATATCAGTTACACTTATATGCTGCCCCACAGCACTTAGAGCACTCTCTGGGTAGTTAACAATGTAATTATCATATTTGCCGCCAGCATGCTTGGTACTCATTTTACCAACCTTGGAAGGATAGAAGGCTGAGTCAATCAGGAACCCATTAGGACTGAACTCACGTCAGCAGTTTCAGCTGCAGTACTACAGTTTAACCACTGTGCTATGAGGGTGCCATATATAATTTTCCTTTATTATTATTTTTATCTTTAATATCATAAATCTATCATGAATTGCCAAATCCCAAACTTCATGCCATTAATCCAACTGAAATTCGTGTTTAACTTTCCAGTTTTTTGCTATCAATAATCTTGCAGCTATTACCAATTCACTTTTTTGCCCAATCCCACTGAAGCTCCTCATATATTTGCACTTCCACCATATGTGGAAATAAGTCCTGTAAATTGACCATATCTTCAACAAGTAGTACAGCATTTTAGATCCATAGTTTTCAATTTCACTGGTGTCAAATACCATCCGCATATCAACCAATTGAATTTATGTGACACAGATGTGGTATCTCAACACACACAAAAAGCATTCTGAAACAAAGTAACTTTTCCTCTCTATTTGTTCTGGTATTAACATGCTATGATAGCATGGGGTTTGACTAGGCAGGGAGGATGCAGATTCAAATTTATTCTTGGCTATGAAGTTTATTGGGAGACTTTGGGCCAGCTACCATTGCTCTGTCTTACCGATCTAAAATAGATTTTTGAACAACAGAGGAGAAGAAAATACACTATCTTAAGCTTTCTGAAAGAACAACAGCATATAAATCAAACTTTTCGTGCTGTGGGCTGGTTTTGTGGTTGAGTGGGCCGATCACATGATTCCTCCCACTGAAAGTGGAAGTAAACTGCACCCACTCATGCACAAAACACTGCCATAAATGCAACCATGGCTGTCATAAATGCGTTTATGACAGCCACGGGTGCTTTATGGCAGCATTTTGCGCATGCGGGCATGTGTTTTACTTCTGCTTCCAGGAGTGTAAAGGGTGGTGCAGGCCAGATTATTAGGCAGCATGTGATCAGATTTAAATCAATTCCTGATACCAACAAATCAAAGAATTCAGGGATTCTTAACTATTTTTAAAATGCTGTAAGACTGAGAAATACTTTTTACTATAAATAAATATTGAATATATGCCACAATCTAAGGCTGGGTGACATGATAAGTACCTGTCTCTGAAAGCATTACAAATTTAGACAAAATAGACTATGGGAAAAAATGAGCAGATTATTCAGTCCTTTTCAGGATGCAAGTTAGAGAAGAATGATCTTGCTATTCCAAGGAGAATAAAACTAAAAATAGAAACAATTATATTTTGAAATGAATTGTATTGTGGGCTCATTATCCATCTCTACTGAAATCATTACAGACAACTGCAAGGCAATCAATATTCATTATGTAATTTAAGGTACCTGATGCTGAGAATGTATATAAATAGAAATGGAAATGCTGACAGTATAAGAATTGAAACAATTTTACAAGAATTTCCAGACAGATCATACAGTCATTTAAATCACAGAATACTGGAGTTGGAAGAGGCCTATAAGGCCCTCAAATCCAATATCCTGCTCAATGAAAGCAATCTAAATCAAAATATATCTGACAGATAGTTGTCTAATTTTATTTTTTAAATGCCTCAAGTGTTGGAACATCCACCATCTCCTGAGGCAAATTGGTTCCATTGTCATACTGCTGTAACAGTTAGGAAGTTTTTCCTCATATTCAACTGTTTCCTTTAATCTGAGTCAATTATTATGTGTCTTGCACTCTGGGATGTTTGAGAACTGATTTTGCCCCTCCTTTGTATGTTAACCTCCCACATAACTGTATCTATAAAGTCCTATCAAATCTCCCTTCAAATCTATACCCACATAGGATATAGTTTCCAGTCCCCTGAATATCCTTTGCTGCCCTCCTCTGAACTTGTTCCTAGTTTGCCAGAACTGCACACAGTACTCAAGATTGATGTCTTTAGTTCCCAAGATCCTCTCTTCAGCCTCCACTAATAAATGACTATATTCGGAAACAAAAAAAAAATTGGACTCTCCTCTGCGAAACTCGCTTGTCAAGCTTCTATTTCCGTGATGGTGAACCTTGTTCTTTGACTTCAATTCCCAGAAGCCCAAGCCCCGGTGAATCCACATGAATGGGTTTGCTGCTATTCATCCGACCCGTATGGGCGCGTTTAACTTCCGCTTCCAGGAGCGGCGAGGGCGGGGCAGATGAATCGCAGCAAACCCATTCGTGTGGATTCACCGGGGCTTGGGCTTCTGGGAATTGAAGTCCAAGAACATCTTGAGTGCCAAGGTTCACCATCACGGTTCTATTTGTTCACTGATCATTTTCTTCCAGTTTTATTCCTGTGCTGTGTTATTAGTCAGCAAACAGAAAGGTCTTTCCAGTATTCACAGTTTCTACCTATTGCACTCAGCAGTTATTAGGACACATCACTTCTTCTGAAGCTGATCATGCAGTGTTTCTAAATGGAGAATTCCCAGGGTTATTCTAGGCCACTAACTAGTATTAGTTTAATCATACATCTTTTTGCCTTTGGTTTCCCCTTTTCTTTTGTCTCTTCCAGGTAGACCCTTTCCTCCATATCTTTCCTTTCCTCCCACTCTTTCCTACTTCTCCCCTGTCAAACTCTTGTTTGCTCCCACAGTTTACCCACTCTCTTTGCTTGCTCTCTGGAGTCTGTCTCCTTTTATTCCTCTGCTGTGGTCAGTTAGGAATTAGCAAACAGATAGATCCTTCTTGCAATGATGGCACATAACATTAGCTTGTATACAGGTGAAACTCGGAAAATTAGAATATCGTGCAAATTTTCATTCATTTCACTTTAAAGGTGAAACAAATATATGAGATAGACTCACTACATGCAAAGTGAGAGATGTCATGCCTTAATTCGTTATAATTGTGATGATCATGGCATACAGCGTACATGAGATTATGTGATGATTATGGGGTACATGTGGTGGTGGGGGGTGTTTTCATAAGCTCTAAGCCATAAGCATCAATATTATAACAAAGTAAGGCTTGAACTATCTCGCTTTGCATGTAATGAGTCTATCTCATATATTTGTTTCACCTTTTAAGTTGCATTACTGAACTGAATGAACATTTGCATGATATTCTAATTTTCCGAGTTTCACCTGTATATGTGAACTAATGAAGGGAAATGGTGGGGTTTTATGTTCTAAAAAGGTTATCTTAATATACAAACTAAAACACTGCAAAGTTCATTAGGGTGGTCAAAAAGTAGTTAAAAATAACATCCTCCTAATTGACTGGAAATATCACAACAATGTCTTACATAGTCACCTAACTGGCTGAACAAATAAACAATTCAAAATGAGAATGCTGATATTGATACTCACTTGTTTATATTTGCAAGATAAATATCTGCAACATGGCTCCCACTTGGGCAATTGGAACCAGCTCTGGCTGTCACTTTTTCTTCAGGTGGCTCAGGATTCATTTCTATTTCAGATTTGGGGCTTGATCTTTCTGCTATGCCATCCTCACTAAGGAAGAAAAGAAGTCAGATACCATGTTTTGCTTCATGTTACAACATTCAGTTTTACATAACCTACCCACAGGTATAGAATAAGAGAGTATCTGTATGTAGGCAAAAAGCAGCCTGATTATCAGAACTGTTCTATCTAAACCACTGTTTCTCAACCTCAAATAAGTCAATCCCTCAAAGCACTGACCAGCCAATGTTATGACTTAGGCTTCTGGGAATTGAGCCCCCCCCCCTTGTGGGTCATGTGTGGGAACCACTGATCTAGGGGCATTTTGTGGCTTACATTCAGGAGTCTGATTAAATGGAATAACTGAAGTTCCTAACAGTAGAAGACATAGGAGATATTTCAAAACACCCATTTCCTCCAACTTAAGTCAAACAGAAAACTGTTGTTACAAACTCTATACCTCTACAGTATTAGAAAATAACATACGTGTCCTGAACAACAATGTATTGATGTGGGATCAGACCATCAATTCCATTGTGACGGCCCTCCCACCAGTCATCAGAGGCTCGGTGGTAAAGCAGGAGGGAAGCTCCTTTTTTAAAAGACAGCTCACGTGCTGTTCGGCCTGTGTAGTCAAATTTGGCTATTGCTTCAATGGGTTCACATTCTACAAGAAAAAGAAACAAGGTGTTAAAGAAAGTTCACATTTAGAAAGTCTTGCAAAGTTAAAAAGATGCACATATATATTGTCAGTGGATAACCTATGGCTCAAAGGCAGCTTATAATAAATACGAGGTCAGTCAGAAACATCTCTATATATGAAACAGAAGTGTTTGTTTGTATGTGCTCGAAAGGCTTCCACACTCCTGGATGGATGTCCCTGAAACTTGGCACACACCTACCTTGGATGTGGGATCAGCACTGCGGGGGGTCACAAGCCCAAAGGGGGGCATACACCCCCAAATTGGGATGCAATTGATCCATACAATGTGTGTGTTTCCTAGTGATGTAATTGAGCTGATGTCATAATCCTATTGTGACATCATCTGACTAGCTCAGCTGTAGTCCTCTGAGTTCAGCTGTAGTTTTCACAGTAGGTGGAAGGCAAATGGGGGGGCCTGGTTGGGCCGGCACAGTGGTGGCGACGGAGGACCTTGAGAGGGCCAGGAGGGCGCAGGTCCTCTGGGCGCCTAGGTGGGCATTCGTCTGAGCTCTGGAGCCGCAGAGGCAGCGGCGGCCACAGTGGGCGTAGTCAAGGAGGGAGGGTAGGTCTGAGGACTCCTCAACGGCTGCATGCCGCTCTCTCACCAGGTGGCCGGACACATGTATGGGAAGGATAAGGACGGTAAGTGGCCATTGTTGGAGAAGCGGGACGGGTGAGGGAAGAGAGAGACGGGGGGAGGAAGGCAAGAGTGACCACGAGGTTTCCAATAGGGAAAGGCTGGCCTACGTTAAAGAAATGAAAAATCCAAAATGGCCTTTGGTTCCTGGGAAATTGGGAGGAACAGCACAGTGGTTCCCAAGCTTGAGTTCCCAGGTATTGATAGACATCAGCTCCCAGAAAATCCATGCACACAGCCAATGATATGGAATTCTGGGAAATCACCAGGTTAATTGTGATCTGGGTATCCTGAGGTTCTTTTTGTGTTTGTGTACGGACGTACAGCATGAACATTCCTGAAAGCAAGGAGAATTCAACACTGCTACTGGAGATATCAACCTCAAGATTTCCTCTTCCCGCTAATGAACTTAACTCCAGAAATTACAGAGTGCAGGCAGACCAAAGGCCAGGCATTCCATAGGTCTATGGAAGTAAAATGTCAAATATTCACTAATGTTTTCAACTCAGGTAGATCTTCTTTCTTCTAGTTCATATTTTTTAGATTCTGTGGCTCACTATGCTAGTTGTTTTCCTTTGGTTTTTGGAAACAATTAATAAAGTATCTTCTTTCTGCATTTTATTGCTGGAAAGGCAATGCTGTATTTCTTTTAGCAACTGTTTATTGTACCAAAATCAATGGACACTCAAGTTTTCTTAACTTCTAATATCCGTTTATGGAAGTTAGCCTTCAGGATGGCAAAAGACATTGAATCTTAATGTCCAGTTGGTTCACACTAATGGTCTTACATTCAAAGATAGTTGGAAACAAGCATCAAAAGGAACTATTGGTTCTCTTCTACTCTGAACACAGGAGCAGCCTGTTAGTCTTTCTCCATTACCCTGAACTAAGAAGGACCCCAACATCATTGCAGTTGCCTTTTTTGAACAGTCATTAAGACATGTCTTACCATCATCACTTGTATGGTGATCAGGGGCTGTATTCTGAGTGGTATCTTCTGTGGAGGCTGTCTCCCCATGAGGGCTTTCACTGCAATAAGAAGCAGATACCTTGTTAGGAAGTACTGTGTGGAAAGCTATATTTGGTAGAGACATGCACTGCATGTAGTGGAGACAGTACTAAAATGTTGTGGGTTGGGTGACTATTCTTATTTTTCTTCACAAGCTCACTTCTGCATATGGAGTGAAATCCTCTACATCAAATAGGTATACAGTACTAGATTTAGGTGTTTGGAAGTGGATCAGATTTTTTTTTGGAGGGGGGACATTTCCACTGATTGGGAGTATCTACTGTAGGCTTTGTTAAATGAAAAGGTAATAAAATTACAAAATTGAGTACTTCTGTTTGCCTCCTTATGGATTTCTTTCCATATTCACTATGATAGGATAGATCAAAACTTCAGAAACAGTATCGGATGTGCAATCATACAAATACTTGAGTTTATTCGGTTCAAGTTTCAGACCCAAAAGTACACCCATCAGCCCGAAAATTAGGTTTCCTCTTCTTGCTTCTGATTCCAGTGTTTTTGTATTACCATGTGGTTTTATTCCCCTTTTGAAAATTAACAAGCTGCCTTAGTTTACACTCAGAAATACAGATGCAACAAGGCTCAAAATGTTAGTTACATAGAATGGCAATTGTGGGTTTTATCCACTCCACTGAAGGTACACATACCCTTATGTTCAGAAATCAGCTAGGACATAACAGAGCTTTTTATGTTCCCCTTATGGTATGTGCTCCTCCACTTCTCCCTCTCTTTTTCTGTCCAATCCTCATATTCATATCCTAGGTCATTATGGGGACAAGGAAGTCTGTGTACACCTCCCATATTCTGATCCAGACTTCATCCTCTTGTCTTGATCAAGAGATGAGAACTGAGCTCATGTTATTTCACTCAGTGGAGCAGGGTGGAGATTGGAGATCCCTGGACAGAAACACAGAATTTCCACTCTCCCACATCCGGTAAGTACCAAGTATGTTGTCAGTGTGCAGTGTAATGGGAAAGAGAGGACTGTTATATCCTAGAGGAATCCTTCTGGATATGGGCACCACACCTATAGTAAACTTATGTTTTACTGCAATATAAGAATCAATACAGGCATTGCAACTCGGTCATTTCCAGAGGTCTAACACATGTCCAACTGTTTCTTACTATGTGAGCACCAAGGCAATTTTTTAATAAAAAAAAACCTGTTTGTATGAACTCTTTGAGGAATGAACCAAATAAACCAGAAATGTTTTAGCTGTCTCCAGAATGTGTATTTTGATAGGTGTTAGGCAACCTTTCTGGCTTTTCAGAGTGGGATATTTAAAATTAAGAGCTAACATTTGATAGGAATTGTAAAATAATCATACAGATAATTGACGTAAATTGATAGACATCAAACATTGATTACTGGATTTAATTCCAGGCCCCAATCTTGCTTTATTCACTAAGAATTTTCCCCATGGTCTAAAGATGTATTTCCTCCCAAACTTTTTATATGGATCAGGGGACCCATATGTCAACACTGAAGTCAAGAGGCATTACGTAATCTGGTGACTGTTATTAAGCTTCACTTTCTAGACACTGTAGTGCACAGAATGCCATTGCCTTTCCTGCTGAAGCAGTACTTATTTATCTACTTGTAATTTGTTGCTTTTGAACTGTTAGGTTGACAAGAGCTGGGACAGATCATGGGTGCTCACTTCATCATGCAGCACTCAGGTCTCGAACTGCTGACCTGCCGACCTTCCGGTCAGCGTCTTAACCACTAAGACACCACAGCCCATCTTTAAAGTAGGGGTAAGCAAATTCTGGACATCTAGAGCCCAAATCCACCTCAGAATCCAGAACAACACTGGAAGGAGATTAAATCCACTTCTGGTTTTGTGAAATCTTTATGCATGATTTTTTTTCCTAGAGTGGGAGCGCTAGAAGAGGATAACTTAGGGGAGGCCTTCAGTGCCCTGCAGACTGCATGTGCCCTCCACTCCAGAATTCCTGCTTCTGCTTTAAAGGAAAATACATAGGGCAACAAGATTTTCAAGTGAACACCCATCTTGTGCTGGGTAATTGTAGGTGTCCAGGCCTCATGGACACCATAATAATTAACTGGAGGGCAGAGCAGCTCATTTTCAGAATCCTGTTGTTGTTAGGTGCCATCAGGTCATCTCTGACCTATGGAAAATATATGAATGAGAGAGCTCCAAAATGTCCTTTTCCTTACCAGCTCTGTTCAGTTCTTGCAAAAACAAGCCTGTGGCTTCCCTCAGAGTCAATCCATCCCATGCTTGGTCTTCCACTTTTCCTGCTGCCTTCCATCTTTCCCAGCTTTATTGTCTTTTCCATAGAGTCTTGCATTCTCATGATATACCCAAAATAGCATAGCCTCAGTCTCATAATTTTTGCCTTCAGAGAATTCAGGCTTGATTTGCATTAGGACCAACTTATTTGTGTTCAGGGTATCTGTAGAGTTCTCCTCCAGTGCCACATTTTAATTGAATCAACCCCCCACCCCCACCCCCCAACCAGCTTTCTTTACTGTTCTTCTTTCATATCCATATATGGTAACTGGGAATAGTGTGAATGGTTTTGGTCTCCAGTGAAGCTTCCTTACACTTGATGATCTTCATTAATTCCTTCATTGGTATTCTTCTAAGTCTGTCTCCTTCTTAGCCCCCATCTCTATTTGGATTGATGATTGATCCAATATATACAAAATCTTTCACTGTCTCAAAGTCTTCAGACATCTTCTTATATCAAAATGTCCCACTACTTTGTCCCCATTTATTGAAAATTCCAAAAGACTGCAGTGCGGATGGACATAGAATTGGAGCGGTGTGTGTGTGTGTGTGTGTGGGGAAGATGTCTGTTTGATTCCAACCTCAACTAAGAAAGGGTGTGCTTAAAAAAAATGAAAAATGTACAACAGGCTTGCAACATGTAAGGTCCTTTAACATTCACAAGTAGAAAGATGAGTGACATCTGTCTTAAAAACCAAATAAACACCTTCAATAAAGTGATCAGCTTGACAAGACAGGGTAGACAGAAAGAGCCTCTTCAAAGATTTTGGTATTTTTGAACCTCAATCAGTTGTTTCCTGGGCAATGGAAACTTTGTGCCAGCTAATCTTCTCACACTAGGTCAGGCAAAAGGAATTACAGAATGAATTCACCAAAAGGTGGCTTCATTTTGGCAGTTTCACATCTGGCCTAGACACAGAAGAAAAAGAAGAAGCTTGACAAGGCAATGATTATTATTTAATCCAGCTGATTTGTTAAGGGACATGTCTGGACAATAGTTTTATTTATATTTTCCTCAGGCAACAGGAAAGTTTAGGAATCACCTCATGATCAGACAAGACTGTAATCTTGTTATCTCCTTTTAACCAGACAGCATTCAAACCTTTGTGAGAAGGATTCATCTTGAAAGCAACCACACCCTCCGACAAAAAAAGGCAGTGAAACTTTTCTAAAGCAAATTGTTCTATGGGTGAAGTTTAACAGTGTGCAGGATATACGCCTGATCTAAATTTTGGAGAATAGTGAAACAATTTGGTTCTGAAGTAGCCATTTATAAAACATTTGCTCAGAAAGCCATTTAAAACCTGTAACGTTAGGTAGTCTACATTATTCTCAATTTTATAACAAATAATTCTGTTTATTTTCATGAAAGGAAAAAAAATACATATAATATTCCAGAAAGAAGGTTACAACTAGAACTTCAATTATACAGTACTTAGACTTTATTGATGAATTCCTTTGGATTATTCCACTCTTTCCCATTACAACAAGGATCCAACGATCTAGAAGTACAATTATCAATTTTCACAAAGTCTTTTGCAATGCAAAATGTACATCACGAGGTATTCTGGAGTTTTCCATGCACTTTGGAGCTGCCTGCCCACATTAAGTAAGTTTGCTTTCCTTCATTATTTCCCACATTCTAGAAGGTTCCTTCAGCTCTAGTAACTATAATTGCAAGAAATCGTCTTACTAAACCTTTCCCTGCTAAAAATACTACTGTAGGTTCTAAGTAAAAGCACTAAGAGAAGCCCATATTTGGCATATGATTATGATCAATTTTTAACTTGCTTGAGGTGGGGAATCATTCACTAATCGATAGAAGGGGAAATATAAAGCAAAATTAAGATGAGCGGCAACTAAAAAGGTTTTGATTTTTTTGAAATCAGCATGCAAGAAAATACTTAGTAGCCGTGTACCCTGGGATTCAATGGGTACATTAGCATGAGAATCTGATGGCTCATCCACAGAGGCAAGCATATGGGTTATTTTGACATCTTTTCATTAAATAGCAAGGAAGAGTATACAGTTCCCACCCTCCACTATAACTGCTGCCAGTACCCCCACCCACCCAGATGACAAGAATTGCAGCAGTTGAATTGTTTGCAGATGTTGGCTTCAAAGAGAATGCATAGCGGAGCCCCTTGAGTGTTGTGGGGGAGAGAGAGAGAGGTTTCAAGTTCTCCGTCTTGCTGTTGCTGCTCTGAAAATGAAACCATGGCGCAGCTTTCTAGGTTCAGCCAATATCGACCTTGTCTCTGAAGTTAAAGTTGCTCAAGACATGCAGGGAAATGAGAAGAATGTCAGTGATGAATTCAAGCAATGTGTCTGCTGTGCAGCTTTCACCAGCAGATTAAGGTAATTACCATAATATCCTTACAGACTGCTTCATGGAGAAGTCTGACTGGATTAGTTTCCTTCAGCATAATGAAGCACAGCCAGTCATGCTCAGTTCTTTCTGAATACTCAGGACCTGTATGTTTAGGGTAGAAAAAAATCTGTTGTCTTCAGATTTCTGAGCTATAACCATCTTGCCTTTACAGAACAGTCATTTCACAAACTGGAAAGATTCTGGAACTAGCATGTGAAGCTGAGGAATGATAGCACCACTAAAATATGTAGTTTACTCATTCATCAATCTATTGCCATCCTCCTTTCAACACCACCACCCATTACCTCCTACCGTACCAGTAATCTTCCATGCTTCCACCCTTGGTGTAGACAGGGCCTTCTAGCTCTCTTGGACCTGGGAAGACATTCTCATGTTGAATGATTATTGTTTTGATGAGCTCATTGACATGTGCTTGGCAAGAGACCTGATCATGGCCTTCAGGCACTGACATCAGTGTGGGTCCAAAGCAGATGGCTAAATTGTAGGGGTCCATCATGTTCTCTTCACTGAACTGAGATAAACTGCAGGGAAAGGAATGAGAATGAGCAAAAAGATGGACAACTCCCAGCACAGAATGCATTGTAAAAAGAAAGAAAGAAAAGAGCTTAGCTCTGCTTGCTCAGTCTTTTAAAATTGATCTAATGTGGCAAAAATATCTTGAGGCTACTTAGGAAGAACAATCACCTCCCTAAGCACTAGTGGCATTCAACAAAAGAATCTGGAGCTTTCTTTGATGTAACACCTTGGCTCAAATAGAATATTGCTTTCATCAATGGAGTTTCTCTGGCACAATTTACACTGGATGCATATTCACAGTGCATATGAAAAGCACTATCCTGCTAAGTAATACACTGATTTCTTTATTAAGTAGCCAACACCTTTTTCATTTTCTTAAACCTTCCTTTCATTCATGCCTAAGAGTATATATTAAGTGCGCGCACACACGCATGCATGTGTGTGCGTGTGTGTGTGTGTGTAGGGAAGACCCATTATCTTTCTTATTGTTCAGTCGCATAGTCGAGTCCGACCTTTTGCGACCCCATGGAGTATCACACACCAGGCACCCCTATCCTCCACCATTCTCCTCAACCTGCCCAGCTCTGTACCATCCAGCCACCTCATTCTCTGCCGCCCCCTTCTTCTTTTGCCCTTGACCTTTCCCAACATCAAGGCTTTCTCAAGTAAATCTATTCTCTAAGTTACTTTTTAAGGAGGTTTGTTCTCCCTGCAGATTGAATACTGCTGCCAGAGATTTATTTCTGGGTATTTTGTTCCATGCACCCTGCTTGGACAACAGCTGCAGCAGCAGCACCTCCTTATGCAGCCAAGAAACAAATGAAAGTATGACCGAGTTGCATCGGTTCACAGCATAAGGCTCTAAAAGAACCTGGAAACCAACACTTCCCTGCAATACTTTCCATTTGCACTCTACTTCAAAGCCAAAATATCATTCTCCATCATTTGCCCAAGGACTATTGTGAGCAGTAAAATCCCATGCCAACATTCAATGCGGAATGCCAGTCATGGGCATTTGAAGCATCAGTCAACATGATATAGTGAAAATATCTAAAAGTACATTTCAAAAAAGAAACTCATCTTTGAAAAATTGTTGGTTCTCACCAACACTGCCTTCTAATTCATTAGAGCAGGGGTTCCTAACCTAAGGCTTGTGGGCCAGATCTGGACCACAGTGCCATTTCATGTGCCCCCCTCCAAGGGCATTTGAGAAACAAAATGGCCACCCCTTTGAAGCTGTTGAGACAAAATGGCCACCCCCTTTGTGCAGGCAGGGCAAAATGGCTGTCCGGTCCTCAAAGCTGACTGAGAGAGCGTGTTTTTTTTTTTAAAGTGACCCAATAAAGGTACACTATTGCCTTGCTGGGTTTCTTAACACAGGCTTTAAATTGTTAATTCCCACACTCCCTATACGTTTTATAGAAGTTTCTTCTTCCGTGTCTAGGCCAGATGTGAAACTTCAAAATTAAGCCACATTTTGGTGAATTCATTCCATAGTTCCTTTTGATTGAACTAGTGTGAGAAAGATTAGCTGGCAACAAAAGGTGGCCATTTCCAGGGTATGCCCGATTGTGGTTGAAAAATACCACAATCTTCGAAGAGGTTCTTTCTGTTTGCCCCTTTAGATGTAACAGGCTAGAGTTTCAGTGCACTTTATTGTTACCTATTTATGCATGAGAAATGGATGTTTCTATCTAGACAAGTCCAGTATCTAACGTCTATTATCCATCTTTTTCAAACTCCGATTTACACATAACATATTCTTAACCAAATTCTCTTCCCTCCGCTGCTGGATGCTTGTTATTTAAAAGTAGAATTACACAGTGCAAGCAGAATTACAGTGTGTGCTGGGAATAATGCATTTTCTCCAGAGTAATGGAGCCTTCTTAATCTTAACCTTTCTGTGAATAAAACTTAAATCAAACCTGTCGAATTGGGCCTTGCAGGATACCAGTTAATAGTTAAGCTCAAAACAGTGTTATTAGAAGCCTGAACATTCTCTTTTGAAACAAGCACTGTTTCCTAATCCAGTTCTATGTATAATGAGATAGTGAAACCTCGCATAAAGAGTGCCTCGCTTAGAGACTAACTCGCTTAAAGAGCAGAATTTTCTCTGAATGGTTGCCTCACTTAACAACTAAAACCAACCAAAAACTCACTTAACAACTAAATCGGGGTTCGCAATCCCCCCCACCAGAATTCATAATTGGTTACTTACAATGGTATTTCGCTTAAAGAGCAAACTCGCTTAAAGAGCAATCCCATGGAACACATTATGCTCTTTAAGCAAGGTAAAGTACCACCGTACTATGAAGAGTGGAAGCAAGCATTCATTGCAATGGCTTTAGAAATGGGAATGGGAATCCCAAGGAATGGAATAAGTTCCTCACTGCTAAGGAAAACCTCTACTCCCAAGTTGCAAGAAATGTTGCTTTATGAGCTAGGTCAGGAGTTGCCAAACTTTTTCTGCCAGGGGCTGGGTCACACTCCCTCAGACAGTTCAGGGGGCCGGACTGGTGATCCCACCACCATTTACGGCTGTCATAAATGAGTCCGCAGCTGATTTGGGTGGTGGTGGCTGGAGCAAGGGTGGGGGCCGGATTATTTGGCACTGCCTACCCCTGGTAGTTTTCTGAACAATGAATACTGCTTGAAGAAGAAAAGTTCTATACTCTGGCTCTTCATTATATGCAGCTTCTGTATAGATGTCATTAGAGCAGAGGTTCCCACAACCCAGCCACGTTGTAGGGTATGATTTAATTCTGGACCTTCTCCACCAAACTGTGGTTGGACTAACTGACCTATAAGATTCCCTCCACCTCAAGAATCCTCCTATTTATCCCCTACAAACCAGGAATACTTACTGACTGAGGAATGCGAAGAGGTATCTCATTACAATCAAAGTGGTTTTTGGCAAAGTTAGTAAGACTTTCCGAATGTGCAGAGCTCTCTCTTGAAGATTGTCCATTGCTGAAGGGAAAGAGGAAAACATAGGGGGGTGGGGGTGGGGAGAGAGATTTGCTGTTTAAATCACACAATAAATATGGCAACTACACAAACTCCATTTTGCTACTCTAGGAACTGCTTCATACCCATAGACAGAGGTAAAGAAAAAACTAATTAAGGGTTGACATATGTGAAAGTGTTGCTTATACCTAGGCATGTGTCCAAAGTATTACAAACTGACTTCCACTTGCAGTACCATATATTTTGGCAGTTTAAAGTCTAACCTAGACACAAAAGAGAAGAAGAATATTCCTCATATGCATGTGTCTGATAGCAACTGCACTAGTTGGCATGAGGAAGAGGACACTTTCTGCAGAGTTTGCGTGTTTCCAAAACATACCCGTCAAGTGCGGCTCCGGAAAATATGGGACCTGCACAGAACCCTTCTGCGCATGCACAGTAACTACTTTCCCCGCCGGTCAAATTACGGGATGGCAGCGGGAAAGTGGAGGAAGCAGTGCGGAAATACGGGAAATCCTGGCCAATCTGGGATACTTGACAGCTATGCTCCAAAATCCACTTCTAAGTACACTGTTTACAGGCTTGCTGAAAGGATAAAAGTTCCATTTGTTGTTGTTACTATTTTTTCTTAAGCTGGGTTTTAATGGACTGCTTTGTATTGATGTTTGCAGTTGGGGACAAGATGTTCATTTTTATTATCATTTGTTCTATTAATATCTGAAAGTTATTGGTCTCTTTCTTTATATATACATATAGACAGGAAGCCATTTTCAAAGGCTTCTAGCTTTCAAATGCAGTTTTAAAAGGTTTTAACAGGAATGAGCAAACTGCAGCCCTCCCATTTCCGCTATGCACCCTCCCGGCTCCTCCTTCAACTCCTGGAAGGTGTGACTCGCCATTTGTAGCATCTGTCTTTGACAAAAAAACCTTCATTTGGGGGAGCATACAGTCAGGTCCTGTAGCCCTCTGATTCCCTGGAGACAGCATAGGTCAGTGATGGCTAACCTTGGCACTCCTGGTGTTCTTGGAGTTCAGTTACCAGAAACCCAAGTCAGCACTCCTGCTGATCAGGGCTTCTGGGAATTGAAGTTCAAGAACACCAGGCGTGCCAAGGCTAGCCATCACTGGCATATGTAATCTCCAATTTCCAGAGGGAAGTTGCCACTTCCATTTAAAAATGGATAAAATCCACAAAGTGACGATGTAAGCCAGGATATGTACATGTTTCTATGCAGCCACCCCACTGTCCCTTTGCTGTGGGTGGCTACACCACATCAATGTATCTTGCAAAGCAAACCATAAAGCTGCAGCCAAGTATGAATTTTCATTATCTCTGAACTGGGCACCATGGCTAATAGCTTCTAAACAAACCAACATTCGCGAGCAGATTTTGATTGGCTGAGGATACTTAAAGGTCTTTCTTAATGTCCTGGCTTATTAAGTCATCTGATTTGATCACCTGAAATTTGCCATGATGGAATTATTATGGACAGGATACTGCACTTTTATCTCTCCACCCCCTGCCTGCAATAGCACTTAGTGCGCTCTCTGGGCGGTTCACAAGTTAATTAGCATTTTGCCAACAACATACTGGGTACTCATTTTACCAGCCACAGAAGGCTGAATCAACCTTGATCCCCCATTAGGATTGAACTCACAATGTTTGGGCTGCCTTACAGCAGTTTAACCACTGCCCCACCAGCACTGGACTTCTTCTCATAGACAATGGAATCCTGAGGCAAGGTGATACTCTTCCTTTTCCACTGTTATTTACTGTGGACCACAAAACTCTGCTATGGGCACTTGGTGATCCCCACCTCCAAGGTTTGCAGGGGAAAGGAGAGAAAGTTACTGTGCTAAGGCTGATGTCTCTCTTGCATTTGCCAGAACAGAAGAGGCCATTAAAATCAACTCAGGTTGGTGTTAAAAGGGAAATCTTGGACATTCTGTTCCACAGATAGATTAACATAACTGAAGAGTGAGGTAAAAACGTCTGTCTCTAGAAGTCTAATGGGAAAGAACTGTGGGCAGCATAATTTGTTGGCTCGGCAAGTGTGCTGTGATTTAGCAACAGATCGTTCTTTTCATCTAGCAGGAGTTAAACTGCCTAGACCCATTTTCCGAGAGAATAAAACCACAGATCCTTTTAAAAGGAGCTCTCCTACATGCTACTTCAAAAGCTACTTCCATCACTGACCTTTTCAGACTCAACACACAATGGATTCACTGTTTGCTATTCACTGCTTAAATGAGTCAGCACTAAAGAGTTCATAATAAAACTAGAAGTCACAAGAACAACTAAAAAAAATCCACCCTGGAAAAGATACGGTTGTTAATTATCAACTTAATTAGTGGAAAGCAATTTTTGACATTCTGCATAAAAATATCTTAATATCTTGCACAGTTATGGAAGACAACACCCCACCCCACCCCAAAGGAGAGATACAGCTGCTGGTTTGCTAAATACAGTAAAACCCCTACTTACGAAAAAAGTCTGTTCCGTAGGCTTTTGCTTAAATTGGTTTTTTATGTAACTCGAAGCATACCCATAGGAAAAATTATTTTTTTACATAACTCAAAGCAAACCCATAGGAAAAATGAAATTTTTATGTAAATCGAAGCAAACCCAATGGGAAATGAATTTTTACGTAACTCGAAGCAAACCCATAGGAAAAATAATCTTTATGTAACTCGAAGCAAATCCATAAGAAATTGTGTAAATTGGAGCATGGTTTTAGCACATTAATCATTATGTAAGTCACATTTTATGTAACTCGAGGCATATGTAAGTCAGGGTTTTACTGTATATGTATACAACCTGAGATACATTACACCTTCATTGCCTTTAAACAAAAAAGAGATTAAGCCAAATAAAATGTTTCTATTAGGTAACTACC
The DNA here is from genome assembly GCA_035047345.1 of Bradypodion ventrale. Classification (NCBI taxonomy): domain Eukaryota; kingdom Metazoa; phylum Chordata; class Lepidosauria; order Squamata; family Chamaeleonidae; genus Bradypodion; species Bradypodion ventrale. The sequence goes on from JAWDJE010000004.1 coordinate 63,001,717, forward strand.
CTTATTGTGAAACGTCTAGTTGTTCTAAACTGTTTATCACTAGGAAATTCTTAAATGATTTGAAGTGAGCAAAGATATAAACAAAACCTGTATGTTTATGAACTAAGCAGAAATGGCTTAGGGCCAGTAAGAGTCAAACCAAAAGAGGTCATCTTTCTCATTCCAGCTTTACATTTAATTCTGCCGTCTTGGAGGCAAGCTGGTATATCAAAGCCTAGTAAGCTCCAGAAGATATTGCACAATTCAGATCTCTTGCCAGGAGTTATTATCAAAGAACTAGAAAATGTTCTGAAGGGGTCAGCAAAATAGTTTTTAAGAGATAGCTTAAGTCTTATAAGGGCTGGCGGTTAAGGGGGTAAGACTGTGTTGAGATGTGGAGGATGGATACTATATACATATTTTAAAAATGGTAATACATAAGATGCTATCACTAACTATATTTTGTGGAACCTTCTAGAGCAGATTTGGCATGGGAGATGCTGAAAACAGAGAAGGAAAAAAGTAATGTCCATAAAGTAATGTCTACCCCTCTGCAAACAGTGCTTTCCTCCTTTTTCATATTGGGTAAGTACAGCCTTCCTTGCTGAATTATATTTCTTTGTAAGCCTTATGGCCAACTGATCAACTCCATTCTTCTGAGACTTACTGACACAAGTGATCAAGTCATGAAAGATTTCCTTGGGGAAGAGGGGATGTTCTAGGCCACGAAAGTATAGCTTTAGCACTCCAGCTATTGAATCCATATCATGGTCATTTTGGTCCCCAGCCAGTGGGTCTTCTCCTGGTTGAAAATAAAACAAGCCCAAAGAAAGAACAAAGGGAAACATTGCATATTAGAAGCTTTATAAAAAAAATAAACATTGAATAAAGAAAAATCATAAAAGGGAGTCTAAGCAGTTCACAAGACACATATTGTTTACTGCTGGCTATTGTCTTCAACTCTAAAGTCTTTCATCAGTTAGCAATTAAGTATGGATTTTATATCTTATTTGTCTACCTCCCATAAAACACACATCTTTGAATAGGAGTGGCTGGGGATGTGCTTTGGGGTGAAAAGGAGCCCAGGAAAAGCTTTGGACAAGGGGGAAATGGCTTCAGAGGTTCACTATAGAGTGATGATAATAGAAGAGGCTTCTATTTTCATAGCTCTATAGTGAAGAGCCCCCTCTGAAGCCATTTCCCCCTTTGTCCAAGGCTTTTCCAAGGCTCTGTTTCACCCAAATTGCCTCCCCAACCACTCCGGAGTGGCTTTGGGGTGAAACGGAGTCCTGGAAAAAGCCTTGGACGAAGGGGGAAATGGACCCAGCCCCCTCCGAAGCCACTTCTAGGAGGAGGAGGAAGTGGGCGGGCAGGGAGGTGGATGGGGCCAGCCATTTTTACTACAGGTATGTGCGTATTGGTCCAGTCCGGCTCATGCCCATCACTGGATACCACCCAAATGGACAGTATAAGTTACTTTAGTTCGTGGAAAAATGTCAAAGATTACTTCAGTCTTTTAACTTCCTAATCTCAAAAAATGACTGCCCAATGAAAAGAGAATTATCCAGTTCAAAAGACAATATTTCTTACCTCTTTCAAATGCATTTTTGATATCATTCACTTCAACCTGAGATCCGGACACCCTGAATATCCCTTCATGCTGCAGCCCTAATAAGAAAACAGGAGAAATCCGTAACAAAAATAAAAACACAAATGCCATGCTTGTAGCATTCTGTCGACACAGAAGTTACAACAGTACAGCCATTTGTACTAAAAAAAAGTAGCACAGTCATCACATATTTAATTTTTATTGTCCTAAAGTGTCCCGAGAGTAAAGGTTGGCATTTTCCAGGGGTTGGGTTCACTGTCTCCCTTAAAGTGATAACCTGCTGGACACTACTAGGAAAAGTCCCTCTCCAATCAGATGTTTCATCAAGATTTTTCTAATTCTGTTATCCAGCATATGACTAGTGTTCAACAGGAAGCATGAGCATAAAATGGAGGATTATAAACGGATCATTATTAATATGAAGATGAACTACGTTAACACACTTCTAACACTTGGGGAGACCATTCAGGAAGGACAATTCATGTGTAGAATATATGGAACCATCAACTAATACTTGCCTACATTTTATTCACTTGAAAGGAAAACAACATACATTAAAAACAATTGCAAAGAAAATTGTTTTACCAATGGTCAATGGCTTTAACATCTGCAATTGGCTAGCTCGGATGTTATTCAAAATTCCATTAAGATTCTTTTGTTCTTTGTCAACCTCCACATTTCTATATACAGTAGTTCCAATCACTTCTGGTTTGTCAAGAAGAGTTTGTGCAGCCCATAGTGAGTTGGAGGATGGAACTGGCCCCCCAGACCTACTGTTGCCCTCCCCTGTGGGTGCCTTCCTGTGATACCAGTTGAAATTGCAATGTTTTAAAGAAACAAGTTTACCTAAGAAACACCACTGGAGCAAAGTGTAAAAAGCATTCAGTGTAACTGACACAAGCTCTGTGAAAATACTGCACAATATGATTGCTTCCTAAAATCATAACATCTTAGTTATTTTAATTTTATATCATACCCTGATAGTTGTTTTCAGATACTAGCAGGTTACATAGAAAGAGGTGGTCAAAATTCCTGTCAATAGATGCTTACGTAGATGTGTACAACAATTGTAAAGGTCACATTGTATTATGTTACAATACCATTTTCTATAGATTTGATTCACTTTGTGAATGGAAGGCCCCTTTGATGGATGGCAGGGAACTCTGGATCTAAGGCTGCATTTTCTATATGAAAATTAATGACTTGGAGAAGATATAGGATTGACTATTCAAGGATAAAACATTTATATAAGTTGTTTTCTGTTAGCTGTAATGAGATTAAATAAACATTGGTCCTGCAAGATAGAGTATTTGATCTGGAAGCTATTTATTTTAACTCTGCAATATCACTGCTTATATTTCCTCTGTTCCTGTACTCTTTTTTAATTTGTGTCATAGGATGGAGTAGCAGTGCTCCACACAACAACCTACAGGTATATACAAATACATGTATTTTGTGTAGAGACCATACCTATCAACCTTCCTGGATTGGCCAGGATTTCACGGTTTTCGGCGCTGATTTGTACTGTTTCCCGCCCCCGCGCTGCCGAAACCCCGGAATTTGGCAGCAGGGGAAAGGAGGTACTGCGAAGCCCTTCTGCGCAGGTCGCCTTCTACGCAAGCAGCGTAGCCTTCTACGCATGCGTTGAAGGGTTTTATGCTTGCATAGCCCCATTCTACACATGCGTAGAAGGCTACGCCGCTTGCGGCATAGCCTTGTTCTACGCATGTGTAGAAGGCGACCTGCGCAGAACCGTTTGCGCAGGTCCCGTATTTTCCGGAGCTGCGGTTGACAGGTATGGTAGAGACATGAGGAAAATAACCCTGTTTTATAAAAAGTACTGTACATGCATTCCATTCTGATTGAAGAGAAATCAGATTTTGTGGTTTGTGCCTTGGGAAATCTTAAAACCAAAGGAAAGTTTGTGCATATGATTTAGCAGGGCTTTTATGCCAAGATAATTTCCTGATCACTAAAAAATACATGCAAATGTGATCCAAGAATATGTGAAATATGATCCTTAATGCCAAACCTAGATATTTTGGCAGAAGATACATTATCACAATAGATTTGCTTATTTTCTTTATATTTAACCTTTGTGCAATAAGCTTTTTAAGTGGCAATAAGCTTTCAATGGTGACATAAAGCCAGTTATTGAATACACATTAAATAATATATATATATATATAAACTATAAAAAAGAGAGCAGACCAAGCAGTAGATAATTACCTTGGTAGGTCAAGTGCCTTAGCTAATCAGGCAAGTCTTCACCAGCTAATAAAAGGCCAGAGTGGGGAATGAGAGAATCTCCCAATGGAGGAAGTACCAAATCCCAGCCACAGTCCTGTGAAAGCCCTTTCTCACACTCTTGCCAAATGTACCTAATGCCAGTGGTGACTTTCAAAGACTGAAGACTTCCCCTTCTGTCCTACAGCTCCCAGGTTTTGTTTTCTCACAATGAAAGGGAACCTCAGGAACTGGGTAGGTGGAACTGGAAATGTTTTATTTATGAAAAATCGCCATGGTTAATGATGTCATCAGTTTTACACAGTGTAAATTACTCTTACCTAGGTGGTAACAGGCTAGTTTAGACCACCCAGCAGGAGGGGATGGCTGAGGCTCAGGAGGAACCACCAAGCAGGCTGTCAATACTGTTCCCCTGTCATTTGCCCTGTACTGTTTACAATGTAAAAAGATAAACATAGCATGCCTTTATCCATCTGCTAAAGAGGAGCCTAGGTGACAAAAAGCTTTATGCCATAATAAACATTATTATTCATTAAACTGCCACAAAACCCGTTGATGTCTACTTTTCTTCCTTGCATTCAAACTTACCATGTCTGCTAATAAATCGTATGCAGCTCTCTACAACCAAGGGAATTGCTTGGCTAGAATCCTGAACAAAAAGAACACGTGAGATAAGAAGATCAGCTTAATTATTTCACAGCTTTTAGAATTATTCAGTTCAGAAATTAATATTCTTCAGACCCAAGCTACAACAGAAGCCTATCTCTCATCTCCCAAATTCCTAAAAGTGGACTCTATGCTAGATATGTTTTCTTTGTGCATATGCGCTAGGAGCCATGATGTAGGGATCAGTCGATTCCAAACAATACTATATTGACAGTACAATTTGACATTGCATTTGTCAAGCTACATTGATTCTTAAGTCCTGGCTGTGCTTCCTAACTTCCAGCATATTTCTCAAGGCTTGTTTCTTTGTTTTCCTATTAGCTTTCAGAAGAAAGTAGAGCCAAGGGCAGGCGGAGGGGGTGGGGGAGGTGCTATTTGCTGAGTTACAGAATCTGAGAGTTTAGAGCAAAGGTGAATAAATGCTTAGCTAAATATATGCCTAAAATAAATTTTATTACAACACTGCATTACATTATCAGAGCGCACACACACGTGTACATTACAGAAAGGTCCAGATGAAACCTTAAGCTGGAATTTTACTCATTTTTTTTTTTTTACAAAGCAGGCTCCCCCAACCTGTTACCTTTCAAATAAGTAACTATTACTCCCATAATTTTTTAAAGCAAGCCATGCTATATTATAGAGAGCAACATAAAGGATGAATGTGCATAGAATGTTTTTAGGCAGAATTCTTTTTCACTATTCTGGATGAACACTTTGGTTTTAGCAGATTTCCATTGACCATATTAGTCCCAGATTCTTAATATCCTAAAACTATTTCTCCCTCACAAGAAACCAATTACAGAAACAAGAAACCAGAATGTTAAGTGATATCAAAATATTAAATGATCCCAGAACAGAAAGGATCGACTCTAAACATTATAAATAAATAAATAAAAACTCTGTTCTGTTACATAGGATATTTTAACATGTTATTTGTATGTCAAGATCTATTTTGAATGAGACAGAAACTGCCATATTAGATTACTTCTATTCCTGTTACATTAGGTCATTCATCAATTACTCATGTACTTAAAGCAATTAGAGTTCTGATAATTAATACATAGACTGAAATGGGTAACTGCACTAGGCTCTAATCGAGGATAATTGAAGTGAACTGGTGAATATGAACCGGAAAGCTTTTAAACGTTTGCTGTGCACTGTTAAAATAATAAGATGATACTTAGTATACATTAACATCACATCGGTATCACATCAAGATACAGTAACAAAGAAAATGAATTGCTGGGAAATGCAAAACAAGATGGTCTACATACTTAGTGGTGTTCATTGGTGGACAAAGTTGACAAGAAGTTGCATGACCTCCTGCCAACATAGCCCATGGTGTAGAATCCTGTAAATTGCAGCTCAGCAACATCTACAGTAGTGTGCTCTGTCTGCACACTTCTACATTCCACTCCATGTGTGAAAGTAAATCAGAAAAAGTTGGCAAGACTACTACTGCCCATTAGCAGTAGTCACCACAAGAACACCAGGGCCCCTCACCGATGCTATCCGTTGTTACACCCAACTAGTCTGGACCCACTGGTGAAATCCTGTTTGTGCAGCTAAGCTGAGTAAGGCAGATTATGTCACCAACTGTGCCATTTTCTGGAAACAAAGCTTTATACTGATTTCTCCTCCAAGGTTCCTAGGGTTCCCTTGAGATTCCTTTTCTTATTGGGGAAGTTAGTGTGTGTTGTGGGAGGGAGGGGTCTATATTTTTTTTAAAAAGCACTGGTGGTAAAATCATCCTGCCACTGGTGATTTTCAGTTATTAAAGACTTTCCCCTTTGTCCTACAGCCCCCAATGGTTTTCTTACAATGAATAGGATCCTTAGGGAGCCTCAGGAACTTCAGAGGAGAAATTGGAAATGTTTTATTTATGAAAAAGTGCCATGGTTGATGACATCATTTGCCATATGCAATGTAAATTGTGCTGCTGAACTTTAGCCAATGTGTCCTTAAAGTCAACACTAATCTAAATCTCATTAAACCAGTTGAGTCCAATCTAGTAAGGGTTAACAATTGGATTAAGCTCTTCAAAACAGGATTTATTTCTTTTATTAAGTAGAGAGCAGCTATTTATTCTGATAAAGACAACTAAGATGTTGCACTGTGAGACAAAAAATTCCCCACATTAATTGGTTTATTTTGCCTCTATTGCAGGTGATCCCATGGGATGGTGAAATATGTGTCAATGGTTAGAGTATACACAAACCCTGTGGACTTAAAGGTGCATACTACATACTAACTCACTCTAGGCCAGTGATGGCGAACCTTGGCACTCCAGCTGTTCTTGGATTTCAATTACCAGAAGCCTGTAGCACTTCTGCTGATCAGGGCTTCTGGGAATTGAAGTTCAAGAATAGCTGGAGTGTCAAGGTTCGCCATCACTGCTCTATGCCACCCAAGGTGGGATTTAAAAATATATAAGCACAGTGGCAAATGTCAGAACACGAGTGTTTTTTTAGCTTTCCTAACCTTCATGTCTTGAAAAGAGATGCACAGATGGCAGGAAACACATATTCTCTATAAGGGCACTTAGAAATTGAAAGTGCATTTAATTAAAATAACTTGGAAATCTCAGGCAACTATACAAACCATAGCTATCATTTTCTGCCACAATTTCCCTATGTATACAATTTTTGTATACAAAAATAAATGCAATCAAAGGCTCTACAAAACCTTTCATTTCACTGGGGAAAAAAAAAGAAAAAGAAAAGAAAGAAAGTTTCATAGCACATGAGGATAAAAATAAACATATACAGATGAAACAGAAGAACCAGGTTTGGAAAAAAAAGTATTTGGTTGGATTTTATCTTTAAAAACAAACCTGGCTAAAACTATTTTTCCTTTAATTTATTGTATGTGAAAGGGGAAAAAATGTGAATTAAATTGCTAGATTTATTACCATTAAGAGACAGATGGAGCTGGATATCTTGTCTTCATAACAGAAACATACAAATTAAAATTGGATGCTTTACATTAAGTTAGAAAAAACAACAAATAAAAAAGGAATTGAAGTGAAACCTCAAATAAAAACTGGCCTTGAAAATAAATCTGTTCTTTCCTGCTGCATGACAGTACATAACAATGCTATGCCAAAATAACGGTGCCAAAGGTCATGCACAACAGATCTGATTTCTATAGCACATGGCCTGTCATAGCAAAATCCTATGTGACAAAGTAGAAAAGAAATACAAGAAGAGCTGGGAACCATAATGGAGAATATACATTACAGGAGACTTAAGCAATAGATAGAGACATAAATGCAAACTCAATAGGATTTAGGAAGTATGGTTTATGCAGGAGAGGGCCATGAGAAGGCAATCAGCAGAGAGTATGAGGGGAGTGTGTGCATGCATATTTGCGCGCACACATAGAAAGCATTGGGTTAGATTTTTTCCATGCAGATGGGAATCATTTTTGTTGCTGCATGATATCCTCAAGTACTCCTACAATGAAGAGTGCTAGAAGACAATACTGTTGATAATCAGTATCATCTGGGGGTTCTCAACCTATGGTCTGGGGGCTGGATGCGGCCCACAACACCATTTCATGTGCCCCCCACCTCTGCCACACCCGGAAGTGCCATGTGTGGCAGGCAGAGCAAAATGGCCGTCTGGCCCCCGAAGCTGTCTAAGGGAGTGTGACCCGGCCCTAGGCTTGAAAAGATTGAGAACCCCTAATCTAGTCCATGGCCTTTAGCTTGCTAGGATTCCTTCACCACCTCTTACCATATCCCTTTCTTACAAAGGTTATGCTCAACAACTAATGGCCACAGGGAAGCTCTGCTCAGTTGCTGTCTGCTCCAGCTGCCTGACTACACTGCCTTAAGCTGACCTATCCACTATTCCCATTGTTCACTGATCCTGTTGTACATACCAGTGACACCAGAGTCTATACCTCTGTCTAGGCAAATTATGTTATTTTAACATGGCGTTGCTTTCCTGCCTGCTTTCTTTAACATCATTCAAAATTATTGCTTGAGTATTTTTTTTTTGTTTTCGCCTCAAATTTTCAGCTGGCTTAATAAAAGTATAGTCATGTGGACTTTAAAATTTGTCTTATGGCCAGCATAGCTTCCCCTGCATTTTGTAGGTCTATATAGCCCAGCAATGGGAAGCCTTGGCACTCCAGCTGTTTTTCAACTGCAATTCCCAGAAGCCCTGATCAGCAGGAGTGCTGACTTGGGCTTCTGGTAACTGAAGTCCTAGAAGACCTGGCATGCCAAGGTTTGCCATCATGGATATAGGCCAGTGATGGCGAACCCTTTAGAGACCGAGTGCTCAAGGAGAAGGAGGAGGAATGCGGGCAGGTACTGTATGTGCCCATGCACCCATGTGACTTTGCCGGTGTGTCTCCAGCAATGTCACATGGGTGTGTGTGCAAGGCCTGCCCATGGGCTCCTCTGCCCCTGTGGGTGTGCATGCCCCCGATGGGTTCCCCAAACCCGATGGGTTCTCCCACCCTCTATGGGTTCCACCACCATCCCACAGGTTCCCCCCATGGGTGTGCATGCTCCCCATAGTTTCCCCCCTATGGGTGCACATGCCTCCCCCCCCCCCCCCCGCACATGCACCTCCTTCTCCTCTGCCTCCTAGGAGGGGTGTCTGGGGGTGTCTGGTAGCCTCCCCTCTTCCCCACTACCACCTCCAGGGCAGGACTTCAGACTCGCCTCTCCATTGGCGGAGAGGGCTGGGTGGTGAAGCAGCGATGTCATTGGCACCGGCCAGGCTAGGTGGGGTGGGGCTTGCCTGGAAAGGCATGCACGCCAACAGAAAGGCCTCTGTGTGCCACCTCTGGCACATGTGCCATAGGTTCATCACTACTGATATAGGCTGTACTCCTCCTTGTTCCACAGACACACAACAAACAAATTATTCAGAGACGAACCACTAAATGAGATTTTCCTTGCACTGGCGCCAAGCGTCCTATAAAAAAACTTTCTATTAAAAAACACCATACAATATCTCTCCAAAAATGACGCTCAACCAAGACAACTAATTTTAAGGCGCCCAGTATGGTTTGTTGGGGGGGGGGGGGAAGCAAAAGAAAAAGCAAGAAATGGAAACCAAAAGCCTTCCTTCATTAAGTGAAAGATTGATATGTGGTCCCTTTCAGATTAAAAAAAGCCTGTTATAATATGTTACTGGCAGATTTCATCTCAGAAAGGTTTCTAATATTATTTATAGTGATTTGTTAGGTCAGGTTTCTCCAAATAGAAGTGTTTGATAGATTGCTTCCTATGCTTACAGAGCAGTCTTATAATCTTGGAGATAGTGTCCTGGAACCATAGGAAGAAGCAAAACTCCTCCTTTGAGGAGAAGATCTGAGTTTGAATCCCTTCTCCTAGCTATTGTGCTGGTTCTCCTCCAGGGCCTAAACTCCAACCATGGAGAGGGAAGAAAAGTGTAGCATTGGATTCACAGTCCTTCCACATTCCTCCATGGCTCTCATATGAGAGAGTAGCTGGAGAAAACATAGTCTTTCCTTTTGATGAATTATGCTTTACTCTATAGAGGGAGCAGCACAAAACAAATAACAGTTTATGTGCAACATTTAACCTGGCAATAAGAATTCAGGAGAACGAGAACTCTGCCCAGAGTAGGAAAATCCCCAAGATGGGCGGGGTATAAATATAATAAATAAAACTCTTAATTGATCATCACCTCATATATTAAAGCATATGTTAAATCCAGCCTAAGACCCATGGGCTGGATCCGACCCGTGGTGCCATTTCATGTGGCCCCATCCCCTCCAAGGGCATTCAAGAAACAAAATGGCTGCCCCTTTGAAGCTATTGGGACAAAATGGCCACTCCCATCATGCAGGCAGAGCAAAATGGCTGTCCGGCCCTCAAAGTTGAGCATGATCCGGGCCCTGGCTTGAAAAGATTGGGAACCCCTGTTTTAAAGTGTTAACGCATTAGCAAAGGCAAAACTAAACCTGACTTGTTTTTTTTAAACTGTGACAATCACATCATTTAGTTAATTAATATACCACCTGTCTAGCAGGTGTTCACACTCTGAATGGTTTACAATTCGATGTAAAAATAATAATTGAAAATTAGAAACTATAAACAATAATATAATAAACCCACACCCTAGAAGTGTATGCTTAAACACTGTCACTATTTATACAAAATATACATCTTCTTTTGTCCCCAAGGGCTACATCCAGCATTAGCTGGTAAACAAGAGACCATGCATTCTTTCTCTCTTTCTCACACACATGCTCAACCAGATCTGGCACCCGACATTCATATGGGTGCGTTTTACTTCTGCTTCTGGGAGCGGCGAGGGCTTCCTGGTCTGGATATGGCCCCGGGGCAGTAGTCTGGGCACCCCTGGTATATAAGATCTTTTCAACTTTGTGGACTGCACTGGGTTTGGTCCACAATTGCAGCCTCCAGGCTTATTAGTTGCATGTGGATACATCCTTTACTAGCTACTTTTATCTGGCACATTATTTTCTTCACACAGTGGGAGCCAGAAACTTCTATCTAGATTTAAGTACAAAAAGTACTTGGAAATCTTACAAATAATTTCAATGAGACTTCTGTCTTTGATTACGTTTTTATTACCTGCTTCCTTATGGTAGAGCTGCGTCTGCTGTTGATCCAAATGTCAAGATGGAACATCATTGATGAAGGAAGGAGGAGGGGGAGAAAGGAAAGGCATATGTCAAAATAATAGCTAACAACCAAAATACCATCTTACTTGGTACATATATGGTTTTTCTAGGAGATAGAGAGAAACCAGACAAAACACATTTCTACTTAATTAGTCTTGACTTTTAGAAATATCAAGTGATCCAAAATAAAAGCAATGCAATATTCAAATATGTATGGCATAGTTTTATGCTGCTCCAGCCCTATGGAACCTCTTGCCAACCGAGCTGCGTCTCCAGACAGAGCTGTTGCCCTTCAGGAAAGAGCTAAAACCTGGCTGGCAGGGCAGGTGTGGGGCACCAGTGATGTGGTGAGTCCCCACTGCTGGCTTATATAATGAAGGTCGCTCTTGTTTCTTTCCTCTCTTTTAGATGTTATCTCTCAACTGATGGGGCAGGGGTGGGTAATTTTTGTAGTGTTTTTAAGGGTTTTAAGTTTTTCAGATTGTAACGATTGGTATTGATGTTGTGAGCTGCCCAGAGTCACTTGTTGAGTTGGGCGGCGATGCAAATATGACTAAATAAATAAATAAAATAAACATAAGGCTATACTTAACCTTCTACTTCCAGTTCTTGAGATAACCATTATAAAATCCCATCACTAACATTACAAAAAAGTCCCAAGTAGTAATAATGTACAGGCAGCATCAATCTAAGGCAGGCATGTTTCTTTTGGATGATTTAGAGCCATTAAGGGGGAAAAAGTTATAAACTTGCTTCTGACTGTGTGTGATTCATATAAATCTACTAATAGAATGCGCTCAGCAGAAATGTGTCAAATTAATTAAACCATGTTGAAATAACATGTTCAAAATTGTGTCATGACCACTATTTTTTCTTCTCAAATGTTGGTACATGAAAGAGAAATGTATAACTTTTCTTTATTAAAAAAAACCTCAAAGAAATTAAGAATATAAAATAATCATAAATGCCAATACAACATCAATAAAATGCTAAAATATGCCACTTAAAATTGCTAGACGTAATGGTCATCAGGACTATGTTCTGGAAAACATGAATCGCATCTTGCTTGATGGAAGCAATCAACACAAGAAACCCTCTTGACTTCAGACAGACAGATTAGTGCATGTAGGAGGCAATGTAATTGAAAAAGCTTCATTTATACTATGATCAAACAAGCATCAATAGGCCTCAGCATGATGAGTGAGACTTTCTCTTCAGAATAAAAATACCATCATGGCCTAAAAGGTGGGTCACTGGGTCATCTTTAGCAGTTTACAAAAATGAGTCTTCATAGTTAATCGGCAGGTTGTGCAGAGAACATAAGAACAGCCTTGCTGGAACAGGCCACAGCCCATCCAGTCCAGCATTCTGTCTCACACAGTGGCTCACCATTTGCTTCAGGGTATTCCCAAGCAGATGCCTTCACCTGTTTGGATTCCCTGGAAATGGTATTGAGAGATATCCTGCCTATCTCTCCAACCCGGAGGTTGTCCTTAAGTATCCATAATTATGTTGTTGTTCAGTCGCACAGTCGGTTCCGACCCTTTGCGACCCTATGGACCATTGTTCTCCAGGCACCTCTGTCCTCCACCATCCCCCTCAGCACTCCCAGCTCTGTGCCCGTTGCGTCCACAATACCATCTAGCCATCTCATCTTTGGCCTCCCCCTTCTTCTTTTGCCCTCCACCTTTCCCAACATCAGGGCCTTCTCAAGTGAATCCTCCCTTCTCATTTGATGTCCAAAATACTTTAGCTTCGTCTTTACTATTAGCCCTTCCAATGAGCAGTCAGTGTTGATTTCTTCTAAGATTGACCTATTTGTTCTCCTCGCTGTCCAGGGTACTCTCAAAACTCTCCTCCAACACCACATTTCAAAGGCATCTATTCTTCTGCGTTCAGCTTTCCTAATTGTCCAGCTCTCACATCCGTACATTACCACTGGGAATACCATTGCTTTGACTATTCTAATTTTTGTTTGCAATGTGATGTCTCTGCTTTTCACTATGTTCCCCAGGTTTCTCATGGCTTGTCTCCCAAGAATCAGTCGCCTTTTTATTTCATGGCTGCAATCCCCATCTGCCGTGATCTTTGATCCCAGGAAAGTAAAATCTGTCACTGCTTCTACTTCTTCCCCATCTATTTTCCAGGAACTGATTGGGCCTGTTGCCATTACCTTGGTTTTCTTGATATTGAGTCTCAAACCAGCTTTTGCACTCTCCTCCTTCAGCCCAATCAAGAGGTTCTTTAGGTCTTCCTCACTTTCTGCCATTAGGGTGGTATCGTCTGCATATCTCAGATTGTTTATGTTTCTCCCAGCAATTTTAATCCCATATTGTGATTCCTCCATCCCTGCATTTCGCATTATGTGCTCTGTGTATAGATTGAATAAGCAGGGTGATAAAATGCAGCCTTGTCTTACTCCTTTTCCTATTCCAAACCACTCTGTCATTCCATGTTCTGTCCTAACTGTTGCTTCTTGGTTCATGTACAGATTTCTCAGGAGGCATATGATGTGCTCTGGTATTCCCATCTCTTTAATTATTTGCCACATCTTGTTGTGGTCCACACAGTCAAATGCCTTAGTGTAATCAATGAAACAAAAGTAAACTTGTTTCTGGTATTCCTTTGTTTTCTCCATGATCCAACGTATGTTGGCAATGTGGTCTCTAGTCCCCCTGCCTCTTCTGAAACCGGCCTGCACCTCTGGTAGTTCTCTCTCCACATGCTGCTGAAGTCTGTCCTGTATTATCTTGAGCATCACCTTGCTGGCGTGTGGGATGAGTGCAATTGTTCGGTAATTTGAGCATTCTTTGGCGTTGCCCTTTTTTGGGATTGGGACGTATACTGATCTTTTCCAATCCTGTGGCCACTGTTTTGTTTTCCAGATTTGCTGGCATATTGAGTGTAGTAATTTGACGCCATCATCTTTTAGCGCTTTGAAAAATTCGACTGGGATACCATCATATCCACTAGCTTTGTTGTTTGCAGTGCTCTTTAGGGCCTTTATAACTTCGCTCTCCAGGATGTCTGGCTCGAGTTCAATTTTTTCATCATTGTGGTTATCAGGAGTGTTGAGGTCCTTTTTGTAGAGTTCCTCTGTGTACTCTTTCCATCTTTTCTTAATCTCTTCTGCATCAGCTAGCTCTTTTCCGTCTTTGTCCCTTATCATGGTCATTTTTGCTTTAAATGTTCCCTTTATTTCCCCGATTTTTCTGAAGAGATCTCTAGTCCTGCCTCTTTTGTTGTTTTCCTCCATTTCTTTGCACTGTTCTTTTAGGTAGTTTTCCTTATCTCTCCTTGCTTTTCTTTGAAATTCTGTGTTCAGAAGGTTGTATTTTTTCCTTTCTCTTTTGACTTTTGCCTTCCTTCTTTCCTCTGCTATTTTGAGAGCCTCATCAGACAACCATTTTGCTTTCTTACGCTTCTTTTCTTTTGGTATGGTTTTCTTTGCCGCTTCCTGCATGATGTCCTTTATCTCTGTCCATAATTCTTCTGGCACTCTGTCTATTGCGTCCAGGCCATTATATCTGTTCATCACCTCCACCGTGTATTCTTTAGGGATGCTGTCTAGGTGATATCTGTCTGGTCTTCTTGTTTTCCCTATTTTCTTTAGTCTTAACCTGAATTTTGCGATCAGTAGGTTGTGATCTGAGCCACAGTCCGCTCCAGGTCTTGTTTTTGCTGATTGTATGGAGGTTCTCCATCTTTGGCTGCAGAGTATGTAGTCAATTTGGTTTCGGTGTTGGCCATCTGGTGATGTCCATGTGTAAAGTCGCCTCTTGTGTTGCTGGAAGAGAGTGTTTGCTATGACCAGTGCGTTCTCTTGGCAGAACTCTATCAATCTTTGCCCTGCTTCGTTCTGTACTCCAAGACCAAACTTGCCTGTTATTCCCTCCACTTTTTGATTTCCTACTTTGGCATTCCAGTCTCCTAATATAATTTGGACATCATTTCTTGGTGTCTGTTCTATGAGGTGTTCTAGGTCCTCATAGAACTGGTCCACTGTGGCTTCATCTGCACTAGTGGTTGGTGCATAGACTTGGATTACGGTGATATTGAAAGGTTTGCCTTGAATTCTGACTGACATCATTCTGTCATTTTTGAGGTTATATCCCATTACTGCTTTTCTTACTCTCTTATTGACAATTATGGCTACTCCATGCCTTCTAAGGTTTTCTTGTCCACAATAGTAGATATGATGGTTTCCAGAGCTGAATTCACCCATCCCTGTCCATTTGAGCTCACTGATGCCCAAGATGTCAATGCTTATTCTTTCCATCTCATTTTTTACCACTTCCAGTTTACCTTGGTTCATTGATCTCACATTCCATGTCCCTATGCAGTATTGCTCCTTACAACATTGCATTTCCCCTCCCCCTTTCCTGTCCCTCCCCTTTCTCCCCTCTGAGGTGTTAAGCATCCTGTATCACCTAGCCTGCCCTTTTGTTTTGCCTTTTGTTTTGGACCATAGGGTTCTCTTGGCAAGATTTATGGCGTGGTTGCCGGTGTCTGCGCCATTTTTCTCTCCTCATACATTTTATCACAGTTTTTAAAAATTTAAAAACATTTAAGACAACATATTATCATGCATATTATCACACTTTAAAGCACAGTCTCTATGTCAGTTGCTATATTAAGTCATTTTAAAGTCTTTATGTGAGTTACTATATTAAGTCATCAACATTTCTGCATATTTAACTACTTATCCTTTGTATGGGGCTCTGAGTCTCACCCCCTGGTTTAACTCCTTTGCCTTCTTCCCTTCTGCCAATTGGACCTCTCCTTCGGCGCTTGGTTGTTTTCAGGGCTTGGAAAAGGCTCTCGTCGGGGCGGCTGGCTGGCCTCTCCCCGCCCGGCTGGTCTTCCTCCTCCCTCACCGGCCCGGCTGGAGATGGTGGGGACCGGCTCGGAAGGGCTCGCGTTGGGGCGACTGGCTGGCCTCTCCCCGTCCGGCTGGTCTTCCTCCTCCCTTGCCGGCCCGGCTGGAGATGGTGGGGACCGGCTTAGGAGGGCTCACGTTGGGGCGGCTGGCTGGCCTCTCCCCGCCCGGCTGGTCTTCCTCCTCCCTTGCCTGCCCTGCTGGAGATGGTGGGGACCGGCTCAGAAGGGCTCGCGTTGGGGCGGCTGGCTGGCCTCTCCCCGCCCGGCTGGTCTTCCTCCTCCCTTGCCTGCCCTGCTGGAGATGGTGGGGACCGGCTCAGAAGGGCTCGCGTTGGGGCGGCTGGCTGGCCTCTCCCCGCCCGGCTGGTCTTCCTCCTCCCTTGCCTGCCCTGCTGGAGATGGTGGGGACCGGCTCAGAAGGGCTCGCGTTGGGGCGGCTGGCTGGCCTCTCCCCGCCCGGCTGGTCTTCCTCCTCCCTTGCCTGCCCTGCTGGAGATGGTGGGGACCGGCTCAGAAGGGCTCGCGTTGGGGCGGCTGGCTGGCCTCTCCCCGCCCGGCTCTAAAGGTTGATTTACCTGACAACCCTGAGGACTAACAGTCTTTGGTGCCGAAGTCCACAGGGAAGGGTGATGGTCCATAAATGGATTAAATCCCACTTGAATCCATCTTGATGGAGGGCAGCCGGGGCTGATGAGGATTTTTATAATAATGAGGATTCCATAATTATAGCCATTGATACTCTTGTCCTCCATGAACTTGTCTAATCCTTTCTTAAAGCTGTCAAGACTGACAGCTGTCACCACTTCTTCTGGCAGGGAGTTCCATAGACCAGTAATCCTCTGGGTGAAAAAGTACCTTCTCTTATTTGTTTGAGAACTAGTACCCAAAAGTTTCATGGAGTGTCCCCTAGTTCTAGTGTTATGTGATAGGGAAAACAGTTTTTCCTTATCTACTTTGTCCACACCGTGCATGATTTTATAAACTTCAATCAGGTCACCTCTTAGACGTCGTCGTTCAAGAGTGAAGAGGCCCAACCGTTGCAGCCTCAGATGGTAAGGAAGGTGTTCCAGTCCCCTAATCATTCTGGTTGCCCTCCTCTGCACTTTTTCCAGCTCCATAATATCCTTCTGGAGGTATGGCGACCAGAACTGTACACAGTATTCCAGATGGGGCCTCACCATAGATTTATAAAGAGGCAAAATGACACTTGCTGACTTATTTTCTATACCCTTCCTAATGATCCCTAGCATTGAGTTTGCTTTTTTCACTGCTGAGGCACACTGGGTTGACACCTTCATTGAGTTGTCCACCAGGACACCAAGGTCCCTTTCCTGGTTTGTCGCAGAGAGTTCAGACCCCATCAGTTTATAAATGTAATTGGGGTTCTTTGCCCCAACATGCATCACTCTGCACTTACTAATGTTGAAACTAATGTTGAGAAGTTTAACACAGGAGTCACAGAGCGGTTTAACACAGGAGTGAGATAGGCAGCTTTACTGAGCAATCTAGCTCTCACAGTCTGCACTTGCTACAACCTCAGAAGAGTAGCTCCACATAAAGCACAGCATAATAGCTCAGTGTTGGCGCTACCAATGCATGGAATGCCATGGCCAAGCTATATCTGCCCAGGAGAGCTTGTAGCTATCATGCTAGACAAAATTGCAATCACAATTTTGGCTGCTTGGGCCTCTGGTGACAAGAGATCAAGGACATCTGCCTGACTATGCACTTGTCTCAGTAAGAGTAGCAAAGTAACCCCAGCAAAACCAGGTCACTTTCCAGATGTAAAAACTGGCCACTTAATGTACTTCCAGTATATCAGAGTTCCATTTATTTCAGCTCCGCATTCAGCTTGTGCAAAACTACAACCTACTCTGATGTATGCAAGAAACAAGAGTTATAGACAACCAAAGCTTTTCTTCTGGGACCTGGCATGACTATCTGCATGTGTGTGTGTGTAGCTGAAGAAGAAACGATATTCAGCTTATATAACTCTTTCATGCAGAGCTGAGACATCTTCTTGTGGGATCATCCCTAGTGCATATTTTTTTCCTGCCTACCTCCCACACTCCTAGGTTCCTAACACATTTACTCACTAGAGCATTGTTGGCGAACCTATGGCACATATGCCATAGGGGGTAATCAGGGCCCTGTGTGCATGTGTGCCATCACCCCAGCACAGAGTTTGCCCCGTCCCTGTGCCCAGCAGTCCAATGGGAGTGCTCCCTCCCTCCCCCCAGCACAAAGTTTGCCCTACCTTTCTGTTTGAGCACTTGGTCTCTAAAATGTCCGCCATCACTGCACTAGAGTCTAAAAGGGCATGACTGACTGAGCAGACTAAGGAGCAAACAAAAGAGGAAGATTCATGTACAGCTTTTTTGTGAATAACTTGTGATAAGAAATCTCAGCTCTGTATGAAAGGGATCTATACTTTGAATGCAAGGAATGAGATACAGGGCTCTTCTCGTCCGGGTGCAATTCAAGGTGCTGTAATGACCTTTAAAGCCCTTCATGGTAGTGGGCCTGGATACGTAAGACACCGCGTCACCCAAAGAACATCTGTCCGTCCCACCAGAGCAGACCGGAGAGGCTCTCTCATTGTGCCATTTGCTAGAGAGGCTCGTTTCTCTAGCACCAGAAGGAGGTCCTTCTCAGTGTCTGCTCCAGCCCTATGGAACCTCCTGCCAATCGAGTTGCGACTCCAGACAGAGTTGCTGCCCTTCAGAAGAGTGCTAAAAACCTTGCTGGCAAAGCAGGTGTGGGGCACTGGCGATGTGGTGGCTCCCGCCTGCTGGCTGATTATAAGATCGTGCCCTCTCTCTTTTAGATAATGTGGTGATTTTTGTATGTTTTAATGGGTTTTTAAGCTATTGGCTTATGATGTTGATTTTGGCTGCTCCCAGCTATGGCTCCCAGCTATGGCTGCTCCCAGTTTCTCCCATTGTAAACCTTCATGAGGGTAAGCCATAATTTGCCACAGGCTACTCTTTCACAGCTTTAAAAGCACTTTCACATATCACAACACATGGATAAATTAAAGTTTATCCCAAATATGAAAACCCACTTAAGATTTGGAAAAGCCTCTTTTCGAAAAAATGTTTTAAGTCAGGGTAAAATAAGGTGGAGCATTAATAGAAATAGTCTGGTGAGGAAGTTTCCTCTCTACTCAGTTACTACTTTGCTATGTGCTTGTTGAGCTTCTATTAAAAATATACCTTCAATCACTGTGTTCAGCTCATCCTTAGTACATTTTTGGAGAATTGTGAACAACACACCTGCAGTGTGGGACAGTGATACAGCATGCAGTTTTGAATCCTCTCTAACAGTTTTTGGATAAGTTTGTCTTCTTTCCATTTTGGCTTTTGTTGCAATAATTTCTGATCTGCAAAAATGAATTGCAGCAGACAGAAAACCTCTGAAAAGCGCTTGAATCACCTACGGAAACTCTCTGCCAGGACAGATGGCTGCTGAATTAGTAACACACAGAATTTTGCTTATGCTTAAGAATCGTACTGAGATTTTTGATTCCATCATCTTGTTAAAAATAAAATAGGAAAAACCAATAGAAAGTGAATTGTTGAAAAATGTCATCTGTGAAAGGCCACATTCCCCTCTGACAGGGAAAGCAGCATATTTTAAACTTGCTGCATAAATGATAGGCCAATATTTAATGCTGTTCCCAAATAAACAATATTTTATTATTATAGGTGTCAGGCCCTAATTAGGACCTGTCAGCTCTGCTTTATCACGAGAAATGTAAAGTGAAGTAATGACACTAGATATGGAATAATAACCTGCCTTTTGTAGGCGAACATAAATGTGCATTCACACTCTCACACATACACCTCGTCCTCGCAGTCAATTCAGAACAGCAATTTGAAGTTTTGTAACATTGCTCAGAGCTCAATCAAAAGTCATTTTTTCTATTCTTATAGCCACATATTCTGTGACATTTATGATAACATGATGGATGCTAGGCTGTGTTATAACAAAACGTTTATTCTCTCCACTGCTGCAATCCAATTCCATGTCAGATCTGATGAGGTCAATGGGGCAGCATGAAAGAAAGGCCCTTTATGCTGGACTCCTCCCCTCCTCCATTAAACAATCAAAAATACTTCACCAATTTGTTTCAGGGTTGGTATTTTTTATCCCTTCAAACAGAGATAAATTCAGTGAAGCACCATGACTTCTCTGGCATGAAAAAAAAACCTAAAGGGGAATTGTCACACATTAACTAATTAGCATGTTCTCCCTCTTCCCTAAGTAATCTTATTAGAGTGTAACTATGGTTATAGCTTATTTGACATTCTTACATGGCTTTCCTAACAACAACATTCAAAACATTTTACAAATGATAAAATATCTAAAAGTTAAAAAATAAAATGTAGCTATAATTTAAAAACCTACACATTCAACCCCAAGAATTACAAGTCATCACTGCATGTTATGTTCAACATGGGGCAGCCCTGTTTAGTTTTCATCACTTTTTGCTATTGAGTCTGATCTGCCTACATTATTTCCTAAGACTCTCCAGAAGCAGCCAAGGATTTGGAGTGTGGCTGAAGAAATGTACAATAGAATGACTTCCCAAGATGTGTTAATGTGACTAAACTTTGCCTTTTGATGGCAATATCATTGTCAAATGGAGTATTTAATTCTGTGTTTAAAATAGATATTGAACAATGTACCCAATGTTATTAGCGGGGTGTATGTGTCTCTCCAACCCCCAAACTTCAAAACCCCAATCCTATACCAATCTAACTATAGTAACTCTGTGTAAACAATATAGATCACTATTTCTTCAGCAGGCTAACATTTTAGTTTGCAAACTACATTCTTACATTATGTCTGCATTGTGAGACACTGGGTGAAAAGCTTCCAAAAGGAAGCATGCATTGCCAGAAGCACAAACTTTTTAAAAAGATGCTGAACAATAAGAGAAGCACCATTACAATGTTTGCAAATGCTTGACTATGCAACATTGAAACAACGAAGACCTTACCCACCTGGCAATGGAGCAGTCAGTCCTTTGACCTGTTTAGACAAAAATATATCCATATGTCAGTTGTTTTTATCAAGATATTTTCATCAAGGAGAAGGAAGTGACTCCGACTTCAATTTAAGAGAAGCAGGGACTGGAAGAAACTCTCTTTTTAAAGAATTGACACAGAATCTACTCCAGCCTCCCCTGCCCTGCTGTTATTTTGATCAAGATCGCTACCTCTGTAGACAGGATTCCTTTGTAGTTGACCAGGAGACACATAAAACAGTATCAAGCTGCCTCTGAACTCTTTCTTTGCAAAGTGCTAAAGATGCATTCATTGCTATATTCTATTACAAAAAAGAGCATCGCCATTTTCTCCTCCACCTTCTTCAAAGAGGGATTAATAGGTGACATAGACTATCCATCTATAAAACTACACAGAAAGCCGGAAAATGTTCATAGGCTTGGCTAATCAAAAGGTTCAACTGGATAGTATCACATCTATTTCAGGCATCATAGCATTAATGATGCTTTCTATAACAATATTTTTTGAAAAATGCTTCCACTAACCTTCTTTAGCACAGACAGAAAAGAACCAAACTACTACCTGGTGCCACTGTTAACAATATTTTAGAAGAGTACAAAAATACTTGAATTTCTCTACTGTGATGCTGATTCCCCCACCCACCCCCAATCAGCTAAGGATTTGACCTGACAGTCCAAAATTAAATAGGCAGTGATGGGAATGGAGCTAATTGTTGATCATGGAAAATAAATACCACATTTTGAACAGTCACTTTCCCCTCCCAACATAAACCTTTATTACCCAGAATGGTGCATAATTTATAACAACATTATCCCAAACCAAGGTTTCTTTCCATCTGTCTCCTTTGCATCGCAGAATATTCATACATATAAATTACATGGCTGTGACAACATGAAAGGATTCTAGTGTTACAGTGACAAAGGCAGATGGAAGTTAGGGAAATAATTACTTGCAAATTGAAAGACTTGCTAATAATTTTTATTAACGGAACTTGTCCTCTTCAGATTAAAATAATTTGCCAAAAGAGTCAAATGTCACTTTAAAGAGAAGTGAGGGAGATATGGACATAAAGCAATATGGAGTTCTTCCAAAGTTAGACAGCCAGATGTATTTTGCAGACTGCCAAACAATCTTATACAGAGAAACTGTGCCAAAATTCCTGGAAGCTTTCAGCAACAACCTCTCTAGTTCAAAAGCATTTATAAAGTGGCATTAAATTAACATCTAACATCCTTTCTATCCACAAGAGTATACAGTTCTGACTCTGCATTGGAGGAAACTACATTTTTCTAAATTTCTTCTCTTCTTCAATAACTCCATTTAGATTTTTAGAATAGGTCCGGTTCAAGGACAAAGAACGTCTGCACTCAAAACCTAACTAGTCCGCAAAAGTATTACAGAGTAGCCACGAGAAAATGAAGTTCTGATGTCATTAGAACAGGGGTGCCCAAACATTTGGGGCCATGGGCCGGTCACATGGTTCAGCGGGCTGGTCACATAGTTCCTACCATCAGAAGCGAAAGTAAAATGCACCTTGCAATCTGTTTTGCAACAGGATGAGATAGATTTTAAGCTGCCATTTTCTCTGCTTAAACCAGGGGTGCCCAAACTATGGCCCTTGTTTTATGTCCGGGCATGTTTTACTTCCATTTCCGGAGCGATGAGGCCAGCATGGGCTGGATGAACAGGCATTGGGGGCTGGATCTGGCCCATGGGTCATAGTTTGGGCTCCCCTGCATTAGAAAGTCAGACAAGAAATAATTCAGCTTTCCTTTCTTTTCCAATGCACAAACAAAATCCGTCCAAATAAATTCCTTTACTTCAGGTCAAAAATATATATATACAGAATCCAAAATTGGTTTATATCAAGTAGCAGAAAACCAAAGCTATCCGGTGTACAGCTTTTCGAATACTTCAACAGGGTTTTCTATAATAATGATACAAAATAATAATCAATATACCTATATACATAATACACACATATACACTGTTTATCTACATATATATAACGATGTATTTTATCACAGTCCAGAGGATACGCTTACCTTCTCAATCAGTTCCTAGATATGTATTTAATGTTAGTAGATAGATTCATCTGCGTCATGGCCTCTTTGTTTTCTCATATGTGCCTCGACATTGTACTCAAATGCACTTCAGTAGTTTAAATACACTCAGCACATGGTCCAGGTGTGTCCATTTACATTAGTGCTGTGTACTCTAAAAGCTATGTTGTTGTTCAGTCGCACAGTCGATTCCGACCCTTTGCGTCCCCTATGGACCATCGTTCTCCAGGCGCCTCTGTCCTCCACCATCCCCCTCAGTCCTCCCAGTTCTGTGCCCATTGTGTCTACAATACCATCTATCCATCTCATCCTTGGCCTCCCCCTTCTTCTTTTGCCCTCCACCTTTCCCAACATCACGGCCTTCTCAAGTGAATCCTCCCTTCTCATTTGATGCCCAAAGTACTTTAGCCTCATCTTTACTATTTGACCTTCCAATGAGCAGTCAGTGTTGATTTCTTCTAAGATTGACCTATTTGTTCTCCTCGCTGTCCAAGGTACCCTCAAAACTCTCCTCCAACACCACATTTCAAAGGCATCTATTCTTCTGCGTTCAGCTTTCCTAATTGTCCAGCTCTCACATCCGTACATTACCACTGGGAATACCATTGCTTTGACTATTCTAATTTTTGTTTTCAAGGTGATGTCTCTGCTTTTCACTATGTTCCCCAGGTTTCTCATGGCTTGTCTCCCTAGAATCAGCCGCCTCTTTATTTCATGGCTGCAATCTCCATCTGCAGTGATCTTAGATCCTAAGAAAGTAAAATCTGTCACTGCTTCTACTTCTTCCCCGTCTATTTTCCAGGAACTGATCGGGCCTGTTGCCATTATCTTGGTTTTCTTGATATTGAGTCTCAAGCCAGCTTTTGCACTCTCTTCCTTCAAACCGATCAAGAGATTCTTTAGGTCTTCCTCACTTTCTGCCATTAGGGTGGTGTCGTCTGCATATCTCAGATTGTTGATGTTTCTCCCAGCAATTTTGATCCCATATTGTGATTCCTCCATCCCTGCATTGCGCATTATGTGCTCTGTGTATAAGTTGAATAAGCAGGGTGACAGAATGCAGCCTTGTCTTACTCCTTTTCCTATTCCAAACCACTCTGTCATTCCGTGTTCTGTCCTAACTGTTGCTTCTTGGTTCATGTACAGATTTCTCAGTAGGCATATGAGGTGCTCTGGTATTCCCATCTCTTTAATCACTTGCCACATCTTGTTGTGATCCACACAATCAAATGCCTTAGTGTAGTCAATAAAGCAAAAATAAACTTGTTTCTGGTATTCCTTTGTTTTCTCCATGATCCAACGTATGTTGGCAATGTGGTCTCTAGTCCCCCTGCCTCTTCTGAAACCAGCCTGCACCTCTGGTAATTCTCTTTCCACATGCTGCTGAAGTCTATCCTGTATTATCTTGAGCATCACCTTGCTGGCGTATGGGATGAGCGCAATTGTTCGATAATTTGAACATTCTTTGGCATTGCCCTTTTTTGGGATTGGAACATATACTGATCTTTTCCAGTCCTGTGGCCACTGTTTTGTTTTCCAAATCTGCTGGCATATTGAATGCAGTAATTTGATGCCATCATCTTTTAGAGCTTTGAAAAATTCAACTGGGATACCATCATCTCCACTAGCTTTGTTGTTTGCAGTGCTCTTTAGGGCCTTTCTGACTTCACTCTCCAGGATGTCTGGCTCAGGTTCAATTTCTTCATCATTGTGACTATCAGGAGTGTTGAGTTCCTTTTTGTAGAGTTCCTCTGTGTACTCTTTCCATCTTTTCTTAATCTCTTCTGCATCAGCTAGCTCCTTTCCGTCTTTGTCCCTTATCATGTTCATTTTTGCTTTAAATGTTCCCTTGATTTCCCGGATTTTTTTGAAAAGATCTCTGGTTCTGCCTCTATTGTTGTTTTCTTCCATTTCTTTGCACTGTTCTTTTAGATAGTTTTCCTTATCTCTCCTTGCTTTTCTTTGAAATTCTGTGTTCAAATGATTGTATTTTTTCCTTTCTCCTTTGACTTTTGCGTTCCTTCTTTCCTCTGCTATTTTAAGAGCCTCATCAGACAACCATTTTGCTTTCTTACTCTTCTTTTCTTTTGGTATGGTTTTCTTTGCTGCTTCCTGCATGATGTCCCTCATCTCTGTCCATAATTCTTCTGGCACTCTATCTATTGAGTCTAAGCCATTGAATCTGTTCATCACCTCCACCGTGTATTCTTTAGGGATGCTGTCTAGGTGATATCTGTCTGGTCTCTTTGTTTTCCCTATTTTCTTTAGTCTAAGCCTGAATTTTGCAATCAGTAGGTTGTGATCTGAGCCACAATCTGCTCCAGGTCTTGTTTTTGCTGACTGTATGGAGGTTCTCCATCTTTGGCTGCAGAGTATGTAGTCAATCTGGTTTCGGTGTTGGCCATCTGGTGATGTCCATGTGTAAAGTCCCCTCTTGTGTTGCTGGAAGAGGGTGTTTGCTATGACCAGTGCGTTCTCTTGGCAGAACTCTATCAATCTTTGCCCTGCTTCATTCTGTGTTCCAAGACCGAACCTGCCTGTTATTCCCTCCACTTTTTGATTGCCTACTTTGGCATTCCAGTCTCCTAGAATAATTTGAACATCATTTCTTGGTGTTTGTTCTATGAGGTGTTGTAAGTCCTCATAGAACTGGTCCACTGTGGCTTCATCTGCACCCGTGGTTGGTGCGTATATTTGGATCACAGTAACATTGAAGGGTTTGCCCTGAATTCTTACTGACATCATTCTGTCATTTTTGAGGTTGTATCCCATTACTGCTCTTCTCACTCTTTTATTGACAATTATGGCTACTCCATGTCTTCTAAGGTTTTCTTGTCCACAGTAGTAGATGTGATGGTTTCCAGAGCTGAATTCGCCCATCCCTGTCCATTTTAGCTCACTGATTCCCAAGATGTCAATGCTTATTCTTTCCATCTCATTTTTTACCACTTCCAGTTTACCTTGGTTCATTGATCTCACATTCCATGTCCCTATACAGTATTGCTCCTTACAACATTGCATTTCCCCTCCCCCTTTCCTGTCCCTCCCCTTTCTCCCCTCTGAGGTGTTAAGCATCCTGTATCACCTAGCCTGCCCTTTTGTTTTGCCTTTTGTTTTGGTCCATAGGGTTCTCTTGGCAAGCTTTGTGGCGTGGTTTGCCGGTTTCTACGCCATTTTTTTCCTATAGCTATAGTGTGCATTTATAAGTAGCAACTGAGGTCTAAGTCAGCATTTAGACCATGTGGTATTAAAGAATCAAAAAGATGGATATAGTAAGCTTCTCTACGTAATAAAGAATTATTCATATCACTTGTTGCATATTTTTTGGGGAGTACCTTTTCTAAAGCCAGAAACTTATCTTCGGTATGATTATTGTCAAGAAAATGTGATACGAGAGGAGCAGATGTTATGTGGCTACGTATACGGGACTGGTGTTCCAACACCCGTACTTTGAGGGGCCGTCCAGTTAAACCAATGTAAAATTTGCCGCAGGGGCAGATTATGGCATAAATGACGTTGCTAGAATTACACTCAAGGGAAGTTTTATAGGAACTTCTCCTTTGCGGAAAAACTGGCTCTTGATGGATTGGCTCAGGATTCTTCTATTACTATAAAACTGGCAGACAAGGGTGGGGGTATTGTGGTTCAAAATACTACTGATTATGAAGATGAAATATTTAGACAGCTTGGCAATGAGAGTTTTTACAAAAAACTGAAAGGTAATCCTACCAATAGAGTCATCACTGTTTTCAGAACTGTTTTGTATGAGGGATTGTCCTTTAACTATATTTCAGAAGAAACCTTTCAGTACCTCAATCAGCCTTTTTTTAAGGCACCTATCTTTTACACTTTACCAAAACTCCATAAAATTTCTGATAGTAACCGCCTCATCCCTGGAAGACCTATTGTAGACAGTACAGGTTCTTTATTAGAAAGAAGTGCAAAATGTGAATTCATTTATTAACCCCTTTACTAGGGAGACACCCTCCTTTGTCAGAGATTCCTCAGATTTTATTAACCAACTTGAAGGTATTCATATTCTCTCTGGTGCAGGGCTCCTCACACTAGATGTACAAGCACTATATACGAACATCCCTCTAGATTCAGTGAGACCCGTTTTAGAGGCTACATTAGATATGAGAACATCTTTAAACCCACCGACGCACTTCCTTTTGGACCTTGCAGATGTGGTACTTGAGAATATATTTTTTAGATTTAAAGACGATTTCTATCTCCAGGTCCAAGGAGTTACCATGGGGTCCGCCCTCGCGCCAGCTGTAGCAAATCTTTACATGATAAGGTTTGAAAAAACTTACATCTTCGACAGTAGAGTAAACCCGTTCCATCAACACATGCTACAAACGTTTTATAGACAATCTCTTTTTTGTATTTGACTCTGTAGATATTGTTCCTGATTTCATCAACTGGGTAAACTCACTAGATAGTAATTTGAAATTTTCTGGCCAATATGATAAGACTGTTGTTCCCTTTTTAGACGTTTCAGTGTATATCTCAGAGCACAGATTGTGCATGCGGTTACTTAGGAAACCGACAGATCGTAATTCATATCTGAACTTCCAATCTTTCCATCCGAGTCACCTCAAAAGAACTATACCTTTTAGTCTTCTAGCAAGGGCTAAGAGGAACTCAACTCAGAACGAGGACTTTATTAAATCTGCAGCCACCATCAAAAAATTCTTACAGGACAAAGGGTACCTTGATGGTACCATTGACTTTCAATTTCAGAGAGTTTGTAGCACACCTAGGAAACAGTTCCTGACTCAAAAAACACGGGACACTTCCCCCATGATATGTTGCTCCTTTGAATATTCACCGTTAGCTTTTAAAATTAAGAAGGTGATTAATAAACATTGGCATGTGATTGAGGATATCCCACGGTGCACACTGAGACCACGCATCAGTTTTAAGAGAACCAAGACTATTGGCAACGCCATAGTGAATTCGGACCAGCATCCGAAACTGACTACCCCCATTATTTGGGGGCATTACCGCTGCTTGGGTTGCGCGGCCTGCCGCTTTGCCATTGAAACTAAGTCTGTTAAGATACCTGGAAAAGACCGTGAACTTAGATTATTAGGATGTACTAACTGTAATTCTAGCAACGTCATTTATGCCATAATCTGCCCCTGTGGCAAATTTTACATTGGTTTAACTTTACGGCCCCTCAAAGTACGGGTGTTGGAACACCGGACCCGTATATGTAGCCACATAACATCTGCTCCTCTCGTATCACATTTTCTTGACAATAATCATACCGAAGATGATATTAAGTTTCTGGCTTTAGAAAAGGTAATCCCCAAAAAATATGCAACAAGTGATATGAATAATTCTTTATTACGTAGAGAAGCTTACTATATCCATCTTTTTGATTCTTTAATACCACATGGTCTAAATGCTGACTTAGACCTCAGTTGCTACTTATAAATGCACACTATAGCTTTTAGAGTACACAGCACTAATGTAAATGGACACACCTGGACCATGTGCTGAGTGTATTTAAACTACTGAAGTGCATTTGAGTACAACGTCGAGGCACATATGAAAAAACAAAGAGGCCATGACGCAGATGAATCTATCTACTAACATTAAATACATATCTAGGAACTGATTGAGAAGGTAAGCGTATCCTCTGGACTGTGATAAAATACATCGTTTTATATATATGTAGATAAACAGTGTATATGTGTGTATGTATGTATATAGGTATATTGATTATTATTTTGTATCATTATTATATTATTATAGAAAACCCTGTTGAAGTATTCGAAAAGCTGTACACCGGATAGCTTTGGTTTTCTGCTACTCGATATAAACCAATTTTGGATTCTGTATATATATATATATTTGGCCTGAAGTAAAGGAATTTATTTGGACAGATTTCGTTTGTGCATTGGTTATCACCCACCGTCTAGCCACTGTGTATTTTCCTTTCTTTTCCAGCAGGGAAAGGGGCAGGTGGGTTAAGAGGAGCCTTAAGCATGCTGGATTGCAGAAGCCAGTCATGATCCAGGAATGTGATTCGTCACAGGAACAGCCCGAACATTGGATAGAGAAGTGGGGAGGGAAATGGCCTAATTGTTTTACTTTTATGGTAGCTGAATAATGTATTTTGTCAATGAACCTGGGAAATGTACCTATTGCCTCTTTTAATTTTTGTGTGGAACAGAGTCCCTTTAAAAATAACTAACATCTTCATTCAACGCTTTTGTGGATCCCAAATGCAAACCAGAAAGCAAAACAATCGTATTAATGTTTAGCGATTCTCAGTATCCTGAAGAAATAAAAATGCCATTTCATTGTAGGCACTGTAAAAATATAAAGTCATATTGAAAGCAGCCAACTTTGGGCTGCAGAGATCTTCTGGCTCAGTGCACGAGAACAAAAAGAAAACCTGGCAAAAAAGGAGATAAATAAATTAATAAATTTCATGTCAGAAATTACTCTGGGTTGAAAGGATTTTTGCTGGAGAAACTCCGCTCAGGGGATCCCTGAATGAGGTTCCTTTCATGTCCTCAAGATCCTGGTGCAGCACTATTATATATTATAGTTTAAAGCACTCCCCAAAGACCTAATCCTCCGAATGAAAAGCAATTCAATAAAGGAAAGCTTGCTTGCAGTCAGGAGTTGACCCTTGTCCTATGAACGGAGAATTCTACTGTACCTAGGCATTTCAGATTATCTAGCTTTCTCCTTCCCCAGAGGCAGAACAGATGGGCCTTTCGCGGGTGCTCTGATACATAATTTCAGATGACACCTTGGTTCATGTGTCAGACAACTTTTCACTCCTGTTCCAATTTCTGGTCCTGCCAAGAGATTGTGCACTCCAGACTATTACACAATTCAACCTGTAAGCACACCATTCTCCTGAATTGTTCCATTAAGCTCATACAATTACAAAAATCTGATCTGATAATGCTGAACACAAACAATGAGTAAATGATAAAAGCACCTTAAATGACAGAATATTTGCATTCTAGGAGCAGATAATAATTACGAGTCCTTTAGTTTGGTCTTTTGTAAATGTTGGAATGGATGGAGAAAAGGGGTGGGGAAGAATGGGCAGATGCTTCACTTAAACAAATAGATGATGCACATTATTGGCTCATTAAGCACTTCCCTTTCCCCATTACTTAAGAAGCACAGTAGGGATGGAATAATGAATCCATAAAACATGACTTTGTCCACTTAGCATCGATAATCCAGAATGGTTATGCTCCGTCAGCTGCCTAATTTAGTAATTACAAGAGAAGGTCTGAGAAAATGGCAAGCAATTGCAAAACTTACTTTCCCCCAGAGTCTTCTGAAGGAGATCATGCTTAGCTTGAAGTTTGGTGATAAGATTTCTTCCTTCCAAATACTCCTTCAACTTCTGTTGAAATGTTTTAAAAAAGACAAAGATCAATAGTTATTTTCCAAACTCAGATAATGACCAAAGGACCGAAAAAAGATTGAGAAAGTCAAAATGTTTGTCCTTGACATGTGCCACCTGAAACATCAAACAACTATGTTTTGCATGTAATATCCAAGTCCCAGAGAATGCAGATTTATCACACATTGGCTGAAAAATTATTGCAGGGCTCCACATGTGCAACAGGAATGATGTCAACAACTGCAACAAATCACTGCTGATTAAAGGCTTCCTTTGGTGACTACAGTGTACACAATGTGAAAAAGTCATGTGCATCCCAAGTTCACGAAAGGAAGTCTTTAATCAGTGATGATTTGTTATGGCTGTTGCTATAATTCCAGTTTCACATGCAGAGCTACCTAGCAAGATTTCAGCCAGGGACATAGCACCCAAGGTGGATAGCTTTGTTGCGTGAAGCAGCTTTACAATACCACATTAAAAGACAGACAATTTTCATTATAGGAACAGAATACCAGTTAACCATAATGGAATGCAGACCTCATTAGCATAATGCTCTTACTGTCCTTACTTTATGGATTTCAAAATGACCTCACAATACATTTTGCATTGGCAACCAGAGTACAAATTGTGTTGGTTAAGCCTCCATCACTAAACTAGCAGAGAAACTGGGCTACGGAAGGAATTTTTCAAAACACAAATCAAACAAACCCATCACATTAAAAGGCATCAGTCTCCAACTCAATATACAACAGATGGGATAATGCTTGTAAAGAAACAACACATAACTGATGGAATGCTGCATTACATGCTAATTAATTGCAAAGCATAATTCAAAATTCATATTTAAGTCTAAACAAATTTTCTGGATAAGTCACCAAGATGCCTTTGTAAGTTCATAAGCAAGCCATCCAACTTTCAAAGATATTTTGCCTCTGAAAATGGAGTCCATAGTTAATGTGTCCTCAATTACTTAATTTAATCCTTAAAGAGATCCTGATAGTATGTTTAGAAAGCGAGTAGCTTTCGCCTGGATAAAAAATGACTAAGAGGCTATATACGGTAGTCATTCGCAAATATTCAGTCATCACACAGATGATAAAGCAAATTATTTTCTCTTGTTGCAAAAGGTAATATCCAATGCATGGAACCTGCAAAAAAGTCTTCAATGGAATATTAAGAAGAATTTTCTGATAGTACAAGACATTTGACAGATGGAACAGACTATTTTTTAAAGTGGTAGAATCTCCTTTACTTTGTTTTTAACCAGGAGCCAGATGGCAATACACCAGAGATATTGTAGTAGATTTCTAAGTGGTTGGACCAGATAATTTTTGAGGTTCCTTCTAACTGCAGTTTTACAAACCTCAGTTTTCTCTTCCCTAGTAGTGAATCTATATTAGCAGCTGAACACCTGAATAGCTCACATTCCAAGCATGGATATATTTTACATGTCACATGCCATTTTATCTGCCAGATACTATGATGTCTTCCTTTCTGCTTGGTAATTCATAATAGGAAATAAAATACTGAGCTTATTCAAGTTTAGTCACGCTACTGCTCCAAAGCTTAATCACTATTCAGGTACTGCATATACATGTACACATTGTATTCAATAGTTCTTCCCAAGACAGCATGATTTTCCTACCTATTCATGACATGGTTATATCCATAATTTATATATTTATATACCATTGCACACATCATATTATCTTAATGAATCACAGTCAACATCTAACAGATTATTTCCTCCATGTGTACAATGCCTGTAGTGTTACAAGGAGAAGCATGTTATAATGATGTAATTTAGATTGAAATCAAATTCACGTAACAGAAATGCTGTATTTTAAAATTCACAAATTGAACATGCAGTATTTCACAATATCTTAGTCCAAAGCCTCATCTTCTTTTCTCACAAGTAGAATGGCTGGAATCCTATTACACATTTATGCTGGTATAATACAATCAGCATAAGCTTTGGTAGTGAATTGTTGCAAGTTAATAAGTCTGTGGAAGTATTTGCTGCAATGTGCAATGGCAAATGTCTCTACCGACTTTTTCACTTGCAGCACTTCATTGCTTAATTTTTAAATTTCATGTCAGAGATTACTCTGGGTTGAAAGTATTTTTGCTGGAGAAACTCCGCTCAGGGGATGCCCGAGTGAAGCTCCTTTCATGTCCCTGTGCAGCCCTCAGGTATCAAAACCCATTGCTGAGATTTATCTACTATCTAGGGCTGTGATGGTGAACCTTGGCACTCCAGATGTTCTTGGACTTAAATTCCCAGAAGCCCAATCCCCCTGTGAATCCAACAAATGGGTTTACTGCGATTCATCCAGCTCACGCTGTTCTCGTCACTCCCGGAAGCAGAAGTAAAACATGCCTGTCTGGGCGCGTTCTACTTCTGCTTCCGGGAGCGACGAGGGCAGCGTGGGCTGGATGAATCACAGTAAACCCATTCGTGTGGATTCACAGGCTTGGGCTTCTGGGAATTGAGAACATCTGGAGTGCCAAGGTTCACCATCACGGATCTAGGGGTTATAACTGACAGGACTCTGTCCAATGACACAAAAACACTTCTACCATACTTCAATACAACAGCATTAAGAAGTTACTGTACTTTCTGGAGCCAGCATACAAAAACTGCTAATTTCAAACCTTGTGGGGGAGGGGGCAAACTACTTGAGAAGGGAGTGGTTCTCCTGCTATAGATGTTCTTGGAGGACAAATGTTGACATATTTCACTTAGGGTTCATATCTGCCTTTGAGAGAAGACTGGATTTGGTTGTCCTAATGAACAACCTTCTGTGTGAAGCACAGACTATGGCTCTGATAACCCTTCTGTGAAGTATTGGAGGTTAACATTTTGTTCATAAAAATGTTTATATCAGTATAACTCCAATGGAGGTTGCGATTAAGATGTTTGGGTGCAAGGTGCCTTCAGTACTCCTGATGACACTTTGTCACAATTCTATCGTGTTGTGACATATTTGCCAAAAGAAGCTGTACAGTGCTTTCCCCTAAAGCAGGGATTCTCAACCTATGCCCCGTGGGTCTGATGTGGCCCACAGGACCATTTCATGTGACCCCCCCCACTGCCTCCACCACACCAGGAAGTACCATGTGGTGGAGGAAGGGCAAAATGGCTGTCTAGCCTCTGAAGCTGTCTGAGGGGGTGTGACCCGGCCCCCGGCATAAAAAGGTTGAGAACTCCTGCCCTAAAGGATGCTACAATCAGGCCACAGGAATTGTGAAGGATGAATGCATCATGGCATTGGCCAACATATGAAGTTGGTCTAGCTTTTCTGTGAAAAATATTGGGGATCTTTTGAACAGGATGTATACATTTAAGCGGACAACATGGAGTCTAGTCCCATTTTTGCATCCTGACTCACTCCTGCCTGCAAATGTTTAATTTAAAAAACCTGTTTGGCCAATAGTGGGCACAGGGGGATTTTTCCATTAAAAAACTTCATTTAACAAAAACCCACTGTAACAACCTTTGAATAAAGGGGTGTGAACACACACACACACACACACTATTACATTTTCTCTCTCTCTTTGCAAACTAGTATCTTTGGCTATGCTTCTCCCCCATTTAGCCCCATCATGAGAATCCAGCCCAAGGGAATGCCAGATATAGCATAGTTTCAGTTCCTATAGCTATTATGGGTATGAAAATAGGGGAGCTCTAACACTGCACTTTGATTTGATCCTGCTATTACAACTGTGGACAGAAGTGTGGCCACAGAAGTGCTGATAGAAACCATCAACATGGGAAACATCCAAGGGTGCAAAATTCCAAGGTAGTTTGGGGTGTTGTAGTTGGTTACCACCTTAGCAGTCAGCACCAAACAGGATGGTGCATGTATGGTACATGTGGGTGTGTGGAGGTATAATGAAAAAAGTAATGACAGCTGCTTTTATGGTATCTGTGACACCCTGAATGCTGGAGAGCCACAGCTGCATTGCTTTCAAAATCAGTGCTAGTCTCTCTGTCCCCTAAATTTCTACATGTTGATGCTGGAAGGGCCTATAGCAAAGGTATCTTGTCAAGGGCCTCTGCCCCATATACTTGACAGTGGACCTAGTTTTGGCCACAAACTGTTTGGATGATGCCACATTGCCTAAACCTGTGATGGCCAACCTTGGCACTCCAGGTGTTCTTGGACTTCAATTGCTAGAAGCCCATGTCAGCACTCCTGCTGATCAGGGCTTCTGGGAATTGAAGTTCAAGAACAGCTGGAGTGCCAAGGTTGGCCAACTGTATCTCAGTGCATCTCTGTTACTGTACTTCATTGTGATAGCTCTTTGTTTGTTTTACATACTGGCTGAAACCCTGTTTGCAAAGCTATATTGTATGAGGCTGATGATGTCATTAGCTTCAGCAATTTCAGAAAGAAATCCTTTCCAACTCCCCTTGAGTTGGAAATGGGATCCCTCTCATTATAGGGAAGCCACTGAGGACCACGGGACTGGGAAGGGGGTATTCTTTAATTTCTAAGAATTACCACTGGGATGACTTTACATTATGGAACAGGGTTTCAGCCAATTATGAAGATTACCTGCAAAAATGCCATTTGGAAGATGGTTTAGAGGATATTAAAGAATTGCTATTAGCAGTCTAAAGAGCTCACTAAAAACTCCTACTCATCTTTTAATCATATTATCTCTCAAAGTTCACTGAATACCAAAGTGTGTAG
The DNA here is from genome assembly GCA_035047345.1 of Bradypodion ventrale. Classification (NCBI taxonomy): domain Eukaryota; kingdom Metazoa; phylum Chordata; class Lepidosauria; order Squamata; family Chamaeleonidae; genus Bradypodion; species Bradypodion ventrale. Next base: position 63,036,924 of record JAWDJE010000004.1, read on the forward strand.
ATATCTCAGATTGCTGACATTTTGTTCGTTAATTCCTAATTTAACATCAGCCTCAAATATTTTAGGTTTCATAGTGCCAGCTAATTGTAGCATTACAGATTATGATTTTTTTGGTAGTTAAAATAAGTAGTGTTAAACTCACCATTTTAAAAGGGCAAACTGTCAAAAAATCAGAGCAATAAAGGGGAAATGTGGGAGAAGAGAACAAAACATCAAACATGATGAAAGTTGAACAAAAAGCCTCCACAGTTTCATCAACCTGCTTGCAGGGGACCTTAAAATTAATCATATTGTTTAATGAAAAATTTAAGGATTTGAATCAACCCACACTAACCACTGACATGTACAAAACACACAATGCCAAAGCACAGTGAATAGAAAAACCTTTTATTGCATGTTCACAGTTCAGTGGCTTGCTCACCTCTTCAGTCAAAGCCCTCTTAGAATAAATAACCACCTGATAACAAGACATGACAGACTGCCTGCCTGGAACCCATTGAAACCTGAAGGTGAGAATGAACTGTAAGCTACTTAGTTATAGGAATTTTTTTAAAAAACAAACCTATAACATCTTACTTTGTAGCCTAATGATTAGAAAAATAGCTCAAGTTTTTTATTTTGAGTTAATGCTGGGTTGGGGATAAACCACTGTCTGGAAAAATCAACTTACCAGACTTACCAAACACTACCACTACCAGGCTTACCCAGTGGTGGGCATCAGCAGGTTCGCACCAGTCTGCCAGACTCTGTAGCAGAAATTCTGGCTGGCCCCATCCATTCAAGTTTTTAAATAAAGTAGTCCTAATTCAGGTGCAACACAGGGCTTTCCTCCTGGTCATGCCCACCATACCACGGCCACAGTGTGGTAGTAATTTTTTTTGGAGCCCACCACTGGGCTTACCAAACACTATAGTGTGAGAAACTAAGATTTGCTACTAACTAGAGCAGGGGTTCTCAAACTTTTCAAGACGAGGGCCTGGTCACACTCCCTCAGACAGCTTCAGGGGATGGACGGCCATTTTGCCCTGCCTACCACACATGACACTTCCAGGTGTGGTGGAGGCAGGCCACATGAAATAGTGTCATGGGCTGCATCTGGCCCCTGAGTTGTAGGTTGAGAATCCATGAACTAGGAGTTGACTTTCATATTCACCTTTATCTCTGCATTGAGGAAGGAAAAGAAGGAATGTAGAGCATGAAACTTTTGGGTACTAGTTCTCAAACAAATAAGAGAAAGTACTTTTTCACCCAGAGGATCACTGGTCTATGGAACTCCCTGCCAGAAGAAGTAGTGACAGCTGTCAGTCTTGACAGCTTCAAGAAAGGATTAGGCAAGTTCATGGAGAACAAGGGTATCAATGGCTATAATTATGGATACCTAAGAACAACCTCCAGGTTGGAGAGATAGGCAGGATATCTCTCAATGCCATTTCCAGGGAATCCTAAGCAGGCGAAGGCATCTATCTGCTTGGGAATACCCTGAAGCAAATGGTGAGCCACTGTGTGTGACAGAATGCTGGACTGGATGGGCCTGTTCCAGCAAGGCTGTTCTTATGTTCTTAATCTCACTTTTGCTCAGTCCTAATTCTCCGAACAATGGTTTCATGCCTGCCTGTGGGCAACATTGCAACGAAAGAGGCAGTCTTGCCTAGAAAACCTGCACTACCCACATGCACCCTCTTTATGCCCTGCTCTATATTCTCCATAAATAAAACAGTATGGTTTGTTGCACCAGTTTTCCATTTGCCAAGGATATACAAAATGAACTATAATGATAGCACTCAAAACCGATAGGTAAGGTGCCCCTAATCTTAGGTATGGTGGCAGGGGCTCAAACAATTTGGTTACAAGTCACTTGCTTTAAGCAGTTCATGTGCAAAAAATATTTCAGTTTGTCTGACAGTGTCAGTGCAGCATGTGCACCCGCACACACATGCACACGCACACAGAGGTTAATATTTTAGAATAAACACTTGAACCTCAAACCCTATCTTGTCCATTCAAAACATAGAACTGTTTCTCTGCTGCTAAATTCCCTTATGGGAAAATATCTTATGACTCCTCCTCACAACTACGAATTCCACCCCCACCCCCCATTTTGGTATTTGCAAGTAGGAAGCAGCTGTCAGGAGATAAAAATAATAGCCTGGTGTATAAACCAATGTAGATCTTGCCTTGCTGGCAAAAAAGACACAGCGTCACACTTTGGGGCTGTATAGAAATACTTTCTGTCACATGTCCTATATCCTTAATAAAGACACACTTTCTCTCTCTCCCGCCCCCATGCAATTCCACATAGCTCAACTCATTTTTTTTTTTTACAAAGCAACATCAAAGCTAAAGCAGGCATTCAGCTTTAGCGGAGATATTCCCAGAATGCACTGTAGAGAAAACCAGAATATCACAATGCTTCTCTAATGTCAGTAATTAAAAAGGTGGAGGAGGGTGGGGGTGGGGGTGGGGAGAATAGCAGATTAATAAAAAGCAGCATGGTACTGATTTCAGGTAACGGTTTTAAATAACATTTTCAAAAGCCTTCTAGGTTTTCTGAAGATTTACAAAATATTTCTGCAAAGTACTTTGAAAGATGAAGGTTTAGTATTATTAATAAGGGATAGCAATTAACTAGAGACTACAATTATCTACTATTTCTTCAGATGTCTATTTATTTTTGATATATGCATACCTCCTCTCTCCACGAGCACCTCTGTTTGATATATCAGTTTTGAGAACAGCATTGTGAGATATAATGTTACACTTATTTCTTCTTTCACGGAGTGTGTGTGTTTTGGAGGTGGGGAGAGAGTGAGGGTGAGAAAGAGGACGAGAGATGTCGAATCATAAAAAAAGAAGCAATACATTTGAAGGAAGAAAGTAAATAATGGTGTCCCAAGAAACAAAGAGGAGATTATTTTTGTTTCCAGAAAGTGCATCAACCATCGGTGTATCATCTTTCCCCCCTGACTAACAATCACCACTGTTTACTTCCACACAAAATGAAAAACTAATATTATTGCAAGCTGAATGTCTCCAAAAACATGGAATTCCTTAAAATATGCTAAAATTATTTATAAAAATGATAATTTGGATCATAGACTAAAGCAGCAACTTATTTAATGTTATTTTATTTTGATAATTACAGTATATACTTGACTATAAGTCATCCTGAATATGTCGAGGTACCTAATTTGGGCCTCTAAAACTAGGGAAATAGATTGACCCAAGTATAAGTCGAGGGTAGAAAATGCAGCAGCTGCTAGTGAGTTTCAATAATTAAAATACATGAAAATACAGTAAAATTAATTTAGACATTTGTGTGGGTATGTTTTTGATTGTTTACACTGACCCGATTATAAGTTGAGTCCCATTTTGGACCTCATTTTGGGTGCTAAAACACGACTTATACTTGTGTATATACAGTATACTGAAAGTTAAAATGAAAAGAATCATGTGTTCCAGGCTTTCTATATTGCTTGTTTCCATCTGAGGGTATAATAAATATGTAAATACTGTAAATGAATTGCTTTACATTGTTTTTTCAAGTAATATACAATAGGGATTTCCAATCATATGAATTATTTTCTCATTTTCACCTCGTTCCACCTCTTCAGATGGGTTTTAGTTTGCAAATAGAGCAATAAGAATATAGTCTTAGGGCATTCTGTCCTGAAGTGGGTGGATTTGCAAAATATAACTGCAAGACAAAATGGTACTCTTCCAACCTCTTCTATGCAGCAATGTCTGCAATGGGGGGAGAATAGAGTGTTTCCCATTTTGGGGACACCTGTAGATCTTTCTTCTCCCCCTCTCCCTTTATTCTTTTTGTACTTTGGTGTATCTTACGTCAATCTGCTGTTATTTGAAATCCAGTATGTTTTTAATTATTTTTATGGTACTCTATACCATAAAAATAATCTTGATCTGTGGGGGGTGTTCCTAGCTATTACTGTAATGCAGGGGAAGCAATGTATAGAGTGGGCTGTATTAAACTTAATCTGACAATATGAGAACAATTATACCTACTGTTATGTAAAGCTCTCTGACTTCTCTAAATCTTACTATTTCAAGCATTCACTCTATAGGGCCTAGGTCAGAGATGGCGAACCTTTTAGAGGCCAAGTGCCTAAGGAGAGGGGTGGGGTGAACTCTGTGCTGGAGAGGGAGGAAGCGATGGCGTGCATGCCAACAGAGAGGGCTGGGAGTGTCCTCTCTGGCATGTGTGCCATAGGTTCGCCACCATTGGCCTAGGAGATGAGACATAGATGAACATTACTTAAATTATTTTGATGTTCTCAGGCTGTGTCTTAATGAGCTCCACCAGAACTGATCTATAAGACAAAGGGGAAAACTCTCTTCTGTTTGTTATACTTGTTCCTGTATTGCTGACACACAATGTGGGGAAACAGTTCAGATATGCACAAACTTTAGTCTCATATACTGTACTTGGTAGAAAGACCTAAGAACTGCAACATAAACGGGAAGTATAAAATACATGTATTTTCTAGGAACAGCTTAAAGCAGTGGGAAAAGAAGATGACTGAACATGAGATGGATTTATGACCCATCTCATTATTTATTATTCATTTCATCAATAAAAGGAACCACAGCCATCAGTTTGCACGACCCAACCAGACTTTCAATGAGAAGGTCTTTTGGAGGTCATTAACTCATAGGGAAGCCATAAGTCAAAAAAAGCTTGATAACATAATAATGTCTCTTTAGGACTGCATCCCACAGTTGAACTCCATAGTACAAACATGCTAACAAAAATGTGGATATAAAAATATCAAAATTTAAAAAATAAAAATTACTAAAATCCACAAATGTTGTCGTTTGATTCAACATAGCACAATAAGCTTTACAGTAATCTTAGAATTCATCTGAAAACAGTCTCATTTATCTAATTTCAGCAAACTGAATTGCTCGATTGTCTAATCTCAGCAAACTGATTTCTAAAAGAAACACAGAATAAAGGCAACAGTGGGCTTGTACCATTAATGTAGCAAGCATAAGATACATAAAAATCTCCCAATATGCATTTGCATGACTGGAGGGGAAAAGTGTCAAAGGACATAATGTCTTTATAACATCAAGTTTGTGAGGTCTAATTTAGACTCACCCTGGGGTGCTTAAAATATATTCAAAGCATTTCACCTCTTATCCGCTTGCCAAATATGTCATATTAAAATGCACAGTTCTACTCATTTTCTTTGTTGTCTGCATATTTTCCCATATCCATTAATACTCAGCCACTATCTATTTTTAAATAAGATATCTGATGTCTTCCAGTCAAAGCTTAAAATTTATAAAGCTCTTTTATGGATAATCAATCAATGTAATCAATTTGTTTGCATATTCTTCCTGGGTGTATGCAATCAATATGGTGGGCAAGCATGAAGATTTATACCAAGTGAAGGCATTTAATACCCTGGACAAATGAGTACTTGCTCATTTGAAAACAGAAAGTGCCCCCCCCCCCCCAAGAAAAAGAATATCTGTAAGTTCAATTAAATAACAATTTGTACAGGCAGAGGACATCAATTGCCTCTTAACTAAATCACTTTCCCCACCTATATTTTTCTGACAAATTCACCTTCCAAGGAGACTTTTTAATTTAATGTGGCTTTTGAAGTATTTGGAGTGCTTGTCGAGGTGAATGATACCCTCTCTAATAAACCTATTACTAGATCCAACATAAACCATCCTCTCCACCAAAGTAATTTAAACAGTATGCAGTAATTTTCATAAGTAACATCCTCCTTAGAAAAGGGAATATAACAAATTTGAAATATCAATTTAAAAAAGGCCAGTCACAAATAGCGGAACACTTCTGAATACATGCTTTGACTCAACCAAATGTGTATGACACACTCTTTTATAACATTATCTACTAGAGTTGTGAAGAAGTTTGGGAATTTGTGAGTTGCAGTCCAAAAACACAATCTTGCACACCTGTATAAATTACTTATAAATCACATGAATATCCTCTCCTTCCTCAAATTTCAAGGAACATACTCTGCCCCACTCAATCTCAAATAAAAATTGTGAAGCAAATTAGGCTAAAATAGTGTGACAGGCTCAAGGAGACACAATGAGTTGTACCATTCTGTGAGACTAAAAGGCAAGTCTCCTAAATTCCAAGCCAAAGCTAGCTGCTACATCACACTGGATGTTGTAAGATGTAAAATTCCACCAATCACCTGTTTTACAGGAAAAGAGGAATGGAAAACATTGAATCTACACAAATTCCAATTGTACTTTTGAACATTAATTAAAAAGGATTAAACTTTCTAAAAAGGGCTCTATGTATATACCTCTAACTGTGAAAAGGGAACAGAACCATATACCCCACATCAGCTACACTTGTGGTTTCTCCTAACTTGGTATAGACTGCTAACATGAGTTTTGTTCTCCCAGCTGAACTGGGAAATTTTATATATATATATATATATATATATATATATATATATATATATATATATATATATATATATATATATATATATATATATATATATATATATATATATATACACACACACACACACTATACATTAAAATATATTGAAATTAACAAGAAATGTGTGTAAAATTAACAGTCATTTTAACATTACATGGCTGGAAAAATCAGCCTTGACAGCTATTATTATCAGCTTTAGGCCCCCCAACTATACTTTGTTTCCCCCCCAGCAAACTATCACTGGTTATAGGAAGTGAAGAACTTATTCTTGGTTGCATGGCTTAGAATATGTAATTGCATATCTGCTTGTAGATCATGGGTTCTTTACGACACATAAATAACAAGGGCAAAAGGAATGAAGGAGCAATTTTTTTAAAAAAAAAGCAGGCAGTTGTTGACACTGTAGGTAGAACATTTTAAAGAGTCATTGCAAGAATGATCCTGATAATGTGTTAGCCTCTAGCATGCACAAGACATAAAATTTTCTAGCTCCAACAAATACACCTTTAGCTGGAAGTGCACAGGAAGTGAGCTCTCTTACCGTGAAGTAGAACTGTTCTGTCTCCTGCTGGTTGGCCCGTCTCTTGGCAATGCTTGGCTTGCTCATGAAGGTTTCAGAGACTGTTGATTTTACTGATTCCATAGAATTACTATACTGAAAACAGTCAGAGACATCAAAATCTTCAATGGTGACAATATCTTGAATTGTCTGCAATGTGGCCTCCATTGTTTTTTTAACCTGAGAAGGGGGAAAAGAAGAGAGGAATGAAGAGGAGGAGGGAATGATGAAGCTGTAGGAAGCAATTTTATGCCAAATATATATGCACTGTATAGTGCTTTGGTAGTGGAAGATTCAGTCCACTATGCCTGGAGTATGCCTGACTGTTCAGCTCCTCCACTATGCCTGCAGTATGCCTGACTGTTAATTGTGGTCTTTGGGAGGCATTTCCATGTAACCCTAAGAAACAATATCTTCTATTATTAATATTGGCAATTCATTATGCTGCAGCTGTTTTTATTGTCCCCAAGCATACTATGAGAGGTGGATGGTGGAGATTTCACTTCTAAGTGTACTTACTTGGAAGTAAAAGATAGGCAAAACCATTGAGTGGTATGAACTTTAACTCCAGCAATATTCTCCCACTATGGGCAGCATACCATAAATTAAAAGAGTTTTGTACAAATAACAATATAAAATTAAACATAATATAATGAACAAAAACGACAAATAATAAACCCACATATGATTATTATGAATACTTCACTATTCTACAAACATTTAAAATTCATTTTAAAACATATTTTCTTTTTATTTGATTATTACAATTTGAATTCCACTTTCCTATTTCACAACGAAATGCTCAAGCTGGTTGAAGCCATTCGAAAACCACCCGTCTTGATTTACAGACTCTGTAGCAGATGTTCCTTAATCCAGTTAAGTACAACAATTTCATTTTCTCCTTCCTCTTGCCAAAACACACATAGGACACAAGCCCATGGCAAATCAAGCTACATGTCCTTAACCAAGATGTTAATTCAAAGATTATAAAGCAGGGATTCTCAACCTGGGGCCTGTGGGATGGATGCAGCCTACGGCACCATTTCATGTGGTCCCCCACTGCCTCCACCACACCAGGAAAAGTACCATGTGGTGGAAGAAGGGCAAAATGGTCATCTGGCCTGCAAAGCTGTCTGCGGGAGTGTGACCCAGTCCCTGACTTTAAAAGGTTGAGAACTCCTGTTATAGAGAGTTCTTCACTTTCTCAAATGGAAAAAATACTGCCACTCAAAGGTCATTAGCTTCCAACTGTATAGTCATTCTATGTATCTGTACATCTAATGGTCTCAGATCATGAATTCTTCAAAATTTTGATGGGATGTGGTCTGTGTTGCTGCCATCATTTTTATTACTGCCAAGGTGAGGTAAGTCCAAGCAGTGGTATCTGTCATCCTACCATGTACAACTACATCTATCTACAAAGGATAGAATCAGGGTTTTTCCTCCTCTAATGCGGAATGAAACTACATTTCTATTTTACAAAAGTCGTAATATTCAAGGACTATAGTTACAAGTCATCTTTCATTTCAAACTACCCCAATTAGCCAGAGTTGCTCTGAAGAAAATAGCTGTTAAGAATTGTTCACGGTCTCTGAAAACAATAAAACTCAGTTACATGACAGGGATTGTGCCATTTCAATTAACATTAATGTCTGTGGTGAACCAAATTCTAGAAACCAGAGAGTAAACAAAATGACATAAAAAGAACGAAGAAAACATTGTGGTAAACAAGAATATGGAGAAAGCAGAAAGTGGAAAAAGGGAGATACTATCAGAAAAATCGCTATAGGTTAGCTCACCTCTTCATTTTCAATCTTTAGTGTAGATAGTCTAGACTGGAGCTGCTGACATCTCTGAACCAATTCACTTTGCACGGGCTGCTGGGCACACAGTTGGAAGACCTGGAAAAGAAAAGGCACTTTTCGTCTCAAATGGCCCATAGGCCAATGGATCAATGAACAATCTGGGATATACATTATCAAAATAAATGCAAATATGTAAGTTTGTGTAACATACTTTATAGCCACAAAAAATTAAAAGGGAAAAACCTGACAATCTAAAGCAGGGATTCTCAACCTGCAACCTGTGGGCCAGATGCGCCCTGTGGCACCATTTCATGTGGCCCCCCACTGCCTCCACTAAACCAGGAAATGTCATGTGGTGTAGGAAGGGCAAAATGGCCATCCGGCCCCCAAAGCTGTCCGAGTGTGACCCGGCCCCCGGCTTAAAAAGGTTGAGAACTTCTGATCTAAAGAGTGAATCCATTACGATGGTGAATGAACACTTGTACTGCTTCAAACCTATATGTACAGTTTAGTAAACAAAGGAAGGAGCTACATAAAGTGGATTCCTTTTGTGTAAAGTATAACTGGAAGGAGGAGACAGGTTCGGAAAAAAGCAGGGGTTGGAATTATTTCCACCTTGAATGATTGCCGCCTCCTCAACGAAAATTGTTAACGTGATCTGTTTCTATTCCACAAAAGAAAACATGCCTTAACTTCTGCAAAAGCAGTTCTCTGAGAGCATTTATTTTAGCAAGCAAGAGATAAGATACTAAAAATAAAATCTCCATCCCCATAATGCTGGTCAAATTTGAACAAGTGCAAGACAAGATAGGAACAAGTTGTTTGTTTGTTTTTTGGCAAATGCACACATCTCCTATGTAAGGGGTTCTCAACCTATGCCCTGTGGGCTAGATCTGGCTCATGGCACAATTTCATCCGACCCACATCCTCGCTTCTGCTGCCTCAATTCTTGTCCCCTCCACTTGTCTTGGCATGTCCCTAACAGCATTCCATAGCAGGGCAGACGCTGTAAGCCTTACAAAATCTGCCCTGCTACAGAGCGCCATTAGGGACATGCCAATACAAGCAGAGGGGACAAGGATTGAGGTGGCGGTGGTGGAAGCAGCAGCTAGAGCGAGGGTGTAGGCCAGATGATTTGGTGCCATGGAGATCCTCCATGCCAGTAAGCAGGGAAGCAGCATGGGGGTAGTGGTAGGTGGCTCGGGGTGGTCTCTGGCACCGGTAGAGTGATGGGGGCTCGGGGTGATCCCACTGGCAGTGGCAGCAGTGTGAGGGGAGTGGTGGGTGCTCAGGGTGGTCCTGCCAGTGGTGGCGGCACTGTGGGTGAGTGTTGGGGGCTCAGGCTGGTCCCACCGGTGGCAGCAAAAAATTTTTTTTTGGGGGGGGTAATTGGTGGGGGCTTATGGTGGTCCTACCCCCAGTGTACGGTGGTGGCAGTGGGGGGGGAGCAGTGGGGGCTTGTGGTGGTCCAGGAGGCAGTGGGACTAACCTGAGCCCCCACCACTTCCCCCATGCTGCTGCTGCTGCTGGCGGTGGCAGGACCACTAGTCTGGCCCACAAACTGTCTGAGGGGGTGTGACCTGGCCCATGGCTTAAAAAGGTTGAGGACCCCCTGTCCTATGTGTTTTCCTCTGCATGAGCCACAAGTGAAGTCTCTAGTTAACCACAGTTCACCATTTTAGCTGTACTTGGAAATTATGGTTCTGATGAAGTGGGAATGTTTTGTTAACAAGTGACATTCTGGTCTAATCATGGTTAGTGACAAAGGAGCAAAGTAATTGCCTGGATAGGAGAAAGCCACATTTATATCTTAACTTATTAATAACAACTGTTCCAATCCAACTAATTATCTTTATCCACCAGCCCCTCTTCACACCTGTAATATTATGACAACTACACTGAACACCTGCATATTAAAATTTAAAGACGCAACCTAGTTTTAAAGAATATTTTGAATTACAGACTCCACCTTGCTACCCTAGAGTATTGAATGACATGTAAATTCTGAATGCATATTTTGCAAATTTTGAAACAATGCAACAAAATTATGAGAACTATTTCTGCACTTGTTTTTAGCTGACTAAATAGTTACTAGGAGGGAAGGTAAGAAACTGGATTGCAGATTGTGAATGGCCAAGAGAATGCACTAAGCACTCTGGGGCGGTATATAACTATAATTCCTATTAGATACATGCAATGCAATGTCACATACAGAAATCCTTGGATGTACAGTATTTTCTGGCATATAAGACTACTTTTTAACCCCGAAAAATCTGTGCCAAAGTCGAGGGTCGTCTTATAGGACAGGTACTTAACTGCAGCTTGTTTCCCCTTGCTTCATATGTCCGGCGCATATGGTGGGGGGTGCCACGGCCGAGTCCCTGCTCTGTGCGGGGAGTATGAAGCAAGGGAAGCAAGCTGCACACATCTTCCTGTACCTCGAGGAGGAGAACGTGAGCATGGATTGGCTCTCCACCAGAACCTGCCCATTTGACTCGGAGGGCTGCGCATCTTCAGGTTGAGTGTGGGTTAATTTTTATTTGGTGTGCATTGGAAGAGAGGTAGTCTTATACGGCAAGTATATTCCAAACTCTATATTTTAACTGGAAAAGTTGGGGGTCGTCTTATACGCCCAGTCGTCTTATATGCTGGAAAATACGGTACTTCTCACTACAGTATATTTACATAAGTAAGATGCTGGCCTATTTTAGTAATTTTCTTATATAAACTACATATGATAGATTAAACAGGCGTGAGTTACATATATGCTTGTGCTTTCTCTTTGACCTAGCTTGGTTCATATCTTCAAGAAAAAGCTATGGTAACTATAGTATTAAATCTGTAAATATGCATACGTTATAATGGAAACATCTCAAAAATTCAAAAGCTGAGAGCAGATACATTGTTCACTACATCTATTTTACTCTCCTTTTCACTCCTAAGAGTGAAGCAGATCCATCCATCCTATTCTAAGAGGTGACCAAAACTACAACGTGAAGACAACACCAAGATGTCTGGAGGTAAAAGTGAACTTATGAAATGGTGAACTTATGAAATGTTATATACTTGACATCTAGTGATAGTGCAAAAGGGATATACACAACCTTCCCCACATGCTGACGGGGGTTGCAGATAGACATTGGCTCAAGCTGTCGGATACAATCACCATGCACACCAGCACTTTGCTTCCATAGTGAGCAGCATCCATTTGACATTTATCAGAGGTTCTTTGCAAATGCAGCTATAAGCACTGAGAGCTCCTACACTAGAGAAGCAACTCTGACTAGCCAAGTCTTTCCTTGAATGTAGCAGCCCTATTTGCATACATGGAGAATTCACAACATACTCCAATCAGTTATTTATTAGGGGAGCATGGCTACAATGCATGGCAGCAGGTGAGGCTAGCCCGTGTAGCCCTGTCATCCCTCCATATTCCCCTGACGTTATTGATCAATCGGCACAGCTGTTGACTTTATCTTCTACACCAGGGATTCTCAACCTGCGGCCCATGATGCCATTTCATGTGGCCCCCCACCGCCTCCACCTCACCCAGAAGTGCCATGTGGTGGAGGAAGGGCAAAATAGCTGTCCAGACCCTGAAGCTGTCTGAGGGAGTGTCACCCGGCCTCCGGCTTTAAAAGGCTGAGAACTCCTGTTCTACACAGTGTTTCTAATTATGGTTGTAAAGGCAACTCTGATTTCTGCATATTCATAGTAAGGAATACAACTAACCATGTCACCCATGTGGGGCTGAAATTCAAACTTCATGGGTGGGCAGAACACATTGTTGCTCATCTCCATGAGGCGCTGCTTGTCACTGTTAGCATCCAAGTTCTCCACTGCATTTTCAATGGCGTCCAGGCCTTCGTGCTTTGATTGTTCCAGGTTCAACTCTGCTGACAGGAACGTCCTGAGTGCCCTGCCAAGGCTGGCATGATATCCCAAGTCACAGCACTGCTGAGAAACAACATAAGCAAGGAGAAACTTCCTGAAAACTCAAGACGCTGTAAGAAATGGGAGGTATGGAAAATACAATTTACCTGTGGTGCTACATTAAAACAAAAACAAAAAACCACACACAGAGATCTTGGTTTCAACTTGTTCTGTAAGAAACACAGAACTGATTTCCATATCTCAGCTATATTGACTTCAATGCACTTGAATTTGTTTATTAATCATATAGGACTTGAAAAGGTTTGTTTAAAAACACTGTCATATAGCTGCTATGGAATTGCATCTTACATTGAATGGGCAAGATATACTTTTGTAGCTCTTTGCTTTAAGAGATGGAAATTTGGGCACAACGGTGTCAGAGACAAAATCACCTCCTACTCAATGCTGATCTGCTTTTCCAACCCAGCTCAAATTCTATGAATAATTAACAATATTTTTCTAATTCGGTAGTAATCTGTGTATTCTGCTTTTGTCCCCAGTTCTCCACACCTGATTAATTATGCTCATCTTATGCTTTGATCCATTAGCTTTGTCCAAGTGAGATACTAGCTTTTGACGTCAGAGGGGCCTCTAATCACACCCAACTGGAATGCTGCCAATTATGCTTAACTTCTACAGAAGTGTTCTACTGTTTGGTATGAGCCTCAAGAAGACCTGACACAATAAACCTATCTGTAATTTGCCTTCCTGCCTACTGGAAGTCCACTTGTTGAGTTTAACAGCTACAGGACTGTCAACAATGACATTTACTGTATGGACATCAAGCTCAACATGCAATCCAGCAAGCTAATCAGTTGAATGTATAGCCAGCAGATATGGTCCTGCTTCCCATACCAGATATAATTAAAATACTGTATGTGAAGAAAACCAGCAGAATGCTCATTTGTATTTGACAGCTAGTTAATGCAAATAAATTAAAATTGGTAGATCCCCCCCCCCCCCAATACAGGTAGTTTGAAAATAAGATTTCAAAGGACTTTATATTTTCACATTAACTACAGACTTGAATACAATTTAACTTCACAAAATAATGGTTACACAGCTGATTTTAAATTACTTAAGCCTAGGAAAGTAAGCAGGCTATTAAGGGAAAAGAAAGTATTTCACATGTCTGCAAGAATTAACTGGGTGATTACATCTAGTTGGAAGGGATCTGCTAGTTGGATTTCAAATACTGTACCATATAGGCATCTTTGGGGGGAAAATCTTTGGAAGAATGTAGTTTAAAAAGAGATTGTAGAGCTCCTTTTGAAGAGATCATCCCTAACTCAAAGATTTTTTCTATTGATCAGATAAAAATCTGCTCTTGGGTTTAAGTAATTCAAGGACGCAGCAGCTACACATTGTTAGCTATTCCTAGATAATAAATGATTTTCTATATCAAATCAATCTTTATTACGGTCCAAGATCAGCATATTACAGCAAAAAGAACAGAAGTTAAAATGAGGGTACTTAAAATATACCATATTTGCCAGCGTATAAGACACATCGGAGTATAAGATGCACCCTGTTTTTTATACACATTTTGAGGGGGAAATAATTTTCTACATTTTTTCATGAATTTCCAAATACAACTCTAGTGGGAAGGGGTGGAAATGAGTTTAAAGGATCTTTCTCCCACCACCACCACCATCCCACTCTCCCCAGATGGTGGTGAGATAGAGAGGGCTTAAAGGATCCTTCTCCCCCTCTTTAAAGTCTTTTCCACCACCCCCATCCCACCAGCAGCCGGAGAGCATAGGATAAAGGGGGGGGGGAGGATCCTTTAAGTCTGTTTCCACTCCACATCCCACCAGCAGCCGAGTGAGATATCCAGAGAAGGGTCCTTTAAGCCTGTATCCACCCCACATCCCACCACCAGCCGTGGAGAGTGGGATAGAAGGAGGAATGAAAGATCCTTTAAGTGCGTTTCCACCCCATCACACCGCTGCTGACCATCAGGAGGTGAGTATGGCAGTATCAGGTGAGATCCACTGAGCAAGAGTGCTCCTTTGGAAACTGCCCGTCGCCTGGCTCCTAACAGTCAGCAGTGGCTGCTGAACTGTGTGAGCAGGGGTAGGGGTGGCTTTCAAAATAGCCCTGTCTCCAGCAGCCGATCCTCTCTAGCCACCAAACCGACGGTGTATTTTAAGGGGGGGAGTGCATCTTATAAGCCAGCAAATACGATATTTTAAAAAGCAGTGTTTCTGCACAGAGTTAAGGAGTAGTAAAATTAGTACATAAGATTAATAATGTTACAACTATTACTAAGCCTATGATCTAGCACTAGTAGTTTATTTAGCCCACGGGTGGCCAAACTTTTCAGGCCTCAGGTCGGTCACGTGGTTCCTCCCACCAGAATTGGAAGTAAAACGCGCCCATGCATGCACTAAATGCTGTCATAAATGCACCCATGGCTGCCGTAAATACGTTTACGACAGCTGTGGGTGCATTTACGGCATCATTTTGCACGTGCACATTTTATTTCCACTTCTGGGAGTGGTACGGATGGTGTGGGCTGGATGATTTGGCATTGCAGGCTGGATCCAGCCTGTGGGCTGTAGTTTGGCCACCCTTGATTTAGCTGAAGGACCTGCCAGGATTGTTCTTCTGATGTTACAAGCTGTGGCGCAGAATTTCTTCACTTTTCTATATCTACTTCACCATAACTTCAAGGCCAAGTTTGGACAGAAGTGCCTTTGGTTATTCTTTGTACTGTGTATTTACTCTGTTTCTGTGCTTTTGGGTTGTATTTTAAATATATGGTAGGTCTGCTTGTGAAATGGGGATAAGTATGCCCTAAATAAAATAAATAGTTTGAGAAGATCACTTTGTAAATAGAGGAAAGAAAGTGAAGGAAAAATTGAAATACAAGTATCACAGTCCAATATTTCCTAAATGTACTGACCTTAGCATATTGTCCCAGAAAGCTAATTTTTTAACCAAGCCAAAGCTTATTACTTATGGGAAGGACACCTGCCGTTACCTCATCAAAAATAGCTCTGACTTTTTCTTATTTTTTAAAAAATCCATACAATAAAATTAGATAATGGCTCCCATTCCAAAAAAAAATGAGTGCAAACATTACATATGCTAGGAAGCAATCCAAAAGGAAAAGGAAACCATCTGCTTGATGGATTTCCTACTTCTGCATACGAGCAGTAAACCCATTCATGTGGATTTGCAAGGACTTGGGCTTCTGAGAATTGAAGTTCAAGAACAGCTGGAGTGCCAAGGCTCGCCATCACCGTCCTACTCCATAAGTTAATATCAGTGGAATCTCCTCCCCAGTACAATCATTTGGGGGCAGGTTAGATGCACATCAGAAAAAGGAATGCAAAAGGGGAAGAAATTTAATGGGGAAAGAGAAGAAAAGACATAAAAATCCAGCCACTTTCTCTGGTTTTATAACAAGAATCCTGCCATTGTCTGCCACAAAATGACTGGGTACAGTGCCAAAAGCCTGCGGCAGGTGGTGAGTTCTTGTAAAGCAGCAGCAGTTGCTGGCTTTACTGGCAAGATACAATGAAAGAACACTGAATTCAATCAAGAAGCACAAAGACTAAGCATCAAAAACAAAAGCAGCTTGATTGAGAATCTGCAAAGGCAGAGGGTGTTTCCATTGGTAAACAGCCATCTAAGCAGTTGCATCTTTGCCAGTGCATTAAAATTCCATGTTTTGCACAGTGCAATTGGAGGGAAACCATGTTCAATGAGAAATGCTACTCAATTATGAAGCAGATCAATTGAAACTTTTTTAAAAATCCATCTGTGTTAAGATGTCATTTAATTTACTGAAGCCCCAGCCTCATGGATAAGCCCAGTATGGGTAAAGTTGCCAATTTGGCAAAATTACATCCCATGTATCTGGATTCATTTTCATAACAACAGACTGAGTAGCATGTGTGTATGTGCTTCCATTCATGGAACTGGAAAGGGAAATGGTCATTCATATTTTATAAACTGCCTCATAAGAAACCAAGAGGATTAGATTAAGACAGTGAAGTCTCCGTCTTTATAGTAACTGATGGTAGTAAAAAATAATAATCTGTACTCCTTCTCCATCGTTAACATTTTAAAATGCTCAAAACATCACATTTATAAGTGTGTCAGTCTCGCCGGCCTTTTCTAGGTTATATAAATGTTTGATGGAAAATGTTCTCTAAGGAAATCAATTTTTTATAAGAATTTAATGATAGCTCATCCAAATTCACTTCTCAGCATGACAGCTGATTAACTCTTCACCAGCTATGCCACTTAAAACACAAACCCAGAACAACATAATACAAGACTGTGTGTTTCAAAATTCAGTGTGCAAGGACACTCCATAATCGGCCAATCTTAAGTATTTTCCAAAGCAAAAGATATCTGTTTGCACACGGTAGTTTATACACAGTTCTGCAAGACTTTGTGATAGTTAAAAGAATGACTTATTACAATGGATACGTGAATTCTATTTGTCACTAGATTTATCTCTTTAGTCTGCTTGTTTTTTATCCTGTCTTTCCTTCTCTTAATGCTGCTGTAGAGAAAGATAGCTGTAGAACCTATATTCTTCAAAATAAATCATGTCTTTCTCTTCTGCAGCAGTCATCCAGGCATCTATGGTAAACAAACATCTGTGCCTCTGGATTTGTCTTTTCCATGCAGGTTGGAATGATGGAAATGTTATTGTCCCTTTGAGAACTTGGTTTTATATTTCGGGCATAGCCCTAGATCAGGAGTTCTCAACCTTTTAAAACTGGGGCCCATATCACGCCCCCTCAGACAGCTGCAGGGGCCGGATGGCCATTTTGTCCTTCTTCCACCGCATGGCACTTCCTGGTGTGGTGGAGATGGTGGGGGCCCACATTAAATGGTGTCGTGGGATACATATGGCCCATTGGCTGCAGGTTGAGAATCCCTGCCCTAGATTCAGGTTTGAACCTGAATGATGCGGTACGAAGAAAAAGCCTCCTCGAAGGTTGTGGTATTTTTGAGCCACAATCGGGTGTACCCTGGTAACAGCAACCTTGTGTTGCTGGCTAATATTTCTTACGCTGGGTCAGGCGAAAGGAAGTGCAGAATGAACTCACCAAAAGGTGCCTTCATTTGGGCAGTTTCACATCTGGCCTAGACATGGAAGAAGAAGAAGAAGAACCTGAATGTTCAAGCATCAGTGTTGTCTAGGAGTATGTCTGCATTGCTGAAGCCAGTTTGCCTACTATGCCAAAATAAATGTTACCCAGATATAAACCTAAGTTATGCCTAGGTTGGTTGCTGTAACATACTCTGCAACAGATGGAAAGCATCTTTTAGAAACTTCAGCCAGGCCAGAGTTTCCACTAACCACTAACAAGTGCCAGTTATAGGATACTGGCAAAATTACTACGAATCTACTACTAGTAGTAATTACTACGATTACTACGAATCTGTTTTCAGGCACAATCTGATCTTCTGGTCACAACCTATAAAGCCCTACTTTATAGGCACCAGCCTTTTGAAGGACAATATTCTCCCACATGAACCTGCTAAGATTTTAAATGCCTCAGAATAAGTCCTCTTCTCTGTTCCTTTTGATAGTCTTCTTTCATCAACCAAAGATGTTCATATTCAGATAGGCTTAAGCTGACTTGTCAATTGCTGAAACTAAGTTTAAAACTTTGTATATTACCTTGTGAACGACCCAGAGTGTGCACTAAGTGCTATGGAACGGTATATAAGTGTAATTGTTATTGCTACTTCACATGCCACTGAAGATTGCCTAAAAGGATGGGCATTGCACTGCTCTGAGTCAGTCATCTTAACTCTCAGGAGTAGGAAAAGTGATGCACTATTTAAATAAAAACATTTGGCTGGTGTCTGAGCATAATAAGATAGCTTTGCCAGGACTCCTAGAACTCCTGGGAAAAGTTTCCTGTAATCTCAATAAATGATGGCGCTTATCTCAACTCTTCCAGATGCCCTTTCTGTGTTTAAAGAAGAGTTGAGGATTAATTAAGCAAATCCAAAAGGGCCCTGGCATGATTCCTCACAACATGTGTATCAGGAAACCTTATTAAGGCCTAATAGTACTGAAAGGGGTGGGTGGGTGTACATATACACATTGGCAAAAATGCAACTGCATTTCAAGAGATTTCACTATGATAATTTTTCCCTTTGGCCTTTTCCTTGACTGCTTTTTATACCCTAGCCCTGAACTTTTAATCTACAAAACAAAGGGAATGATGGGAAGAGTCCTCATTCCTTTTGCACAAAAAGGTACCAGTTGTCAAGTTTATGTTTCTATGCTCCCAACTCTGTGTTTCCTGTCAAGTCTGGAATAGTCTCCTATTTATTCATCATGCCGCTAAATTCTCCTTACTCAAATCCTTCCTCCATATCCAATTGCCTAACAGAGCCTTTCCTGTTCTTTCCATAGCATGCTTCTCTGAATTTTGCAGCATTGTAGCATTCTCAGCATAAACAAATGTCTAAAACTACATGCATTAGAGAAGCACATAAAATGCATCTAAAATGCCCGTTTTTGTACTTTAAGAAAACCACAATCAAGTTGATAAACACATTGGACAGAAAGGACTTGAGAATAAATATGTGCCAAACTAATGTGCAGTAGTAACAGAATGATTTTTCCATCCTGTAATAACACGTTATCTATGGGGAAGACATTTTTTATATAGGTCACAGGAGACTGCCAATTTGTATTCTTGAGCGGGAAGATCTTCTATATCAGGTTCAAAGCATTGATACTTCTAGTAAAGGTAAAGGTTTCCCTTGCTTGAAAGCCAGTCGTATCTAACTCTAGGGTTCAGTGCTCATCTCTGTTTCAAAGCCGAAGAGCCAGCGCTGTCTGCTTCTGCAGACGTTTCCATGGTCATGTGGCAAGCATGACTAGACACCAGAGCGCACGGAACGCTGTTACCTTCCCACCGAAGTGGTCCCTATTGATCTACTTGCAATTTCTTGCTTTCGAACTGCTAGGTTGGCAGGAGCTGGGACAACAAAGACGGGAGCTCATTCCGTCTTGCAGTACTCGGGAATCAAACTGCTGACCTTACGCCTCCCAGTCAGCGTCTTAGTGACTTGAGCCACTGCAGTCCCTATTGATAATTCTACAAAGGTCTAAATTAGTGGTTCCCAATGTGGGGCCCATGCCCCACAGGGGGACTTCTATTCCCAGAATCCTAAATCAGTACATTGGCTAATCAGTCCAAAAACCAAAGGTTGGGAAACACTGCTCTACATGATTTGAGGCCTTGTTACTTATTGGAGTGTCTCTTCTAAAGTTCTACTTACTTGGCCCTGACAAGCAATAGGATTGGGAGACATTTCTTCCAATATAATTTAAGAAAACTTGTCATTTAATGCCATTAGTCTGAAAATCTTGTGCTCCAATCAGATAAACAAGGCTGTTATCATGGGCATTTAAAGCAAATGACAGAGCAGATTTTATTTAAATGTAATTTGCAACTCTTTTGAAATCATTCCGAAGATGAATATATTGAAAAATAATAATAGAAAATATGAGGCGTTATTACACCAACCATTTAATATGATACCAAAGCCAAATCTAAGACAAAGTAGGTTTTGTAATATTCATGGGTCAGCAGCTCAGAGCAAAACTAACAGCAAAAGCCTCCAATAAATGCTTGAACTGGACAGAAATGAGTGTGACCTGTTTGATTTTATGACTGGCTGTAAAACAAACAGTGGAGAGCAAGCAAAGGAGAGGAATTAATTTGCTTGTGTGGAGGCCCCTTCTCCCCTCCCTAAACCAATTATGCCCAGGGCTCCCCAATGACTATTTTTAACCTTGACTACAGGACGCTTTTGCAGCTGCCGTCAAGAAACAGAGAAATGCAGTGTTGAGTAGCAAGCAGTAATTGCCTGAGGAAGCAGCTCAATACAGTCAATACATCCATCCTGCGGGTCTCCACATTGCAGAGAGCAATGCTTTATTTAACCTAGGTCTAAAAACTCAGATCTTGTCTGCATTCTAAACATTAACTATTCAATCTTCTCAACATGACAAACATTGCAGTTCTTCCAGCTTGTGTTCCCTTACTTCAGCAGTTGCCACAATTCTGCTCCTCTCTGCCACTCTGAAGGAAGAGGAACCCATTCTGAGAGAAACACATTCTGTCTCCAGACAGAGTTGGGGAAGAGACAGAAACTGCTCTCTACATTTGCTTTGGGATTTGGACAATCGAGCGGAACTACAGGAATGATTCCTATAGAGATTTTTCCAAGTTGGAAAAGAAAGCTAGAACTTGCCATTTGGCACTCAAGACACCCACTACCAAACGAACAACATTTCCCTCTTGCTCTGAAGAGAAGACTGGATAAAGATATTTTTGGTGCTTGGTCACAGAAACATTTTGACCAGCTTGGCTACCAAGCACCTAAATAAGGCTTAACCAGGGTAGGGAAGAAGCGTTTGCCCTTGAATAGGGATATAAAATAAGGTGAACGACCACACCATCAAATTCATGAATCCCTACTTGAACTAAACCCTACAGAGTTGAATGAGACTAATTCCAAAAGTTGCCCATGCCCACAGAATTACCCCCAAAACATGTACAAGATGTAAAACAGTAGGCATGTGCAGCACTATCTCAAGAGGAATGGCAGTGGTCTAGAAGCCACACATTCTGGTCAGGAAGAACAATAAAAATGCTTGCCTGATCATTTTATTGTTCATATACAAGTGTCTTACCACTGCCGACCTCATATATAGTAAAACCCCAACTTACAAATGCCTCGAGTTACAAATGCCTCGAGTTACATAAAATTCAACATATATAATAATTTTTGTGCTAAAACCATGTCCCGATTTACATGATTTCCTATGGGTTTGCTTCGAGTTACATAAATATTCTTTTTTCCTATGGGTTTGCTTTGAGTAATGTAAAAATTCATTTTCCTATGGGTTTGCTTTGAGTTACGTAAAAATATTTTTTCTATGGGCTTGTTTCGAGTTACAAAAAAATTCGATTTAAGCAAAAGCCTACGGAACTGACTTATTTTTCGTAAGTAGGGGTTTTACTATAACTGGTTGAAACATACATGGAAAACAAGCTAAACCTGCATCCTGTGAGAATTTCTGTCATTAGAGCAGTCAGTGGAGGAGAAAGACATAATGGGATTTAGAGCAATAATATTCAATAGAAGTGTACAAAAACCAGAATACTTACATCAATGAGATCAGACAAGTCATGGATGTAATATTTGAATACAGATGCATTGGTGGCCTCCAGGGCCAGCAGATACTCATTTCTTGCCTTAATAGCCTTCAATTTATTTTCTGTGTATTTTGCTTGGCGCTGAAAATAAAATGAAAGGAGCTTATTAAGAAAGAGAAAAAGAAATGAACACATTGTCTTGGGGAAAGATATTTTATTGTCAGAGTAATTAGTCTAATAACCTCAACATTCCTCATGCTTCAGCCTCAGCCTTGTGAAATACTGAATATTTATAGGTAAAATAAATGCATCATGTGGTATGGGACCTGTGTAAGTGTTTCATCACGGAGTGGTATAAAGATAGGTCTAGGCCAGGGATGCTAAATGGCAACCCATAAAAACCACCATTATACAGTAAAACCCCAGGTTACAACCATCTCGGTTTAAGTTTGCTGCGGTTTAAAATGGCAAATCCTATGGAAATGCCGTCCTGGTTTACAAATTTTAATGTATTTTTTTCAGTTTACAATGGCAAATTCAGGGCCATTTTTTATTTTTCAATGCATCCCTATGGATGTTTCGGTTTACAATTTTTTCGGTTTACAACAGAGGCTGTTGGAACAGACCTCTGTCGTAACCTGGGGTTTTACTGTATATCATTATTTCACCAGATGAATCTACTCTTTGAACCCTATTTGAAGAATCCTTATCAAGAAGACCAACTAAACAGATGCTGTGAGAGAAAGCTGACCTCTCATTTCTGGTTCAACACATAAGAAACATTCCACTTGTGGTAACTGCGCATTCAAACAGAATACATTGTAATTCAGTGAACTAACTGTACTCAATTGCCTAGAGCTCAATTACACATACACTCCACTTGACAGCCTGGTCCTGTAATCTTCAGGGTGGGGGGGTGAAAGGGAGGAAACAACTCTAAAATCTTGACAGAGAAAAACCTTCCTAATTTCAAGCAGCAGAGGAAAAAAATGATTCTGTTGCAAATGTGATGTAATCAAAGTCTGCTGCTGAATTCAACTCCTGCAGAGTGAAATTACATTCCCATCTTCTATCCAATTTATTAAAAGGCAACTTTTATTCATATGTTCTTAAACTCATGGTTCTCTCTTGCTTAAGCAAACGTATGGAGTCAGAATTCCAGCACAAATCCACTACTGCATAGTTAGGCTGAAGAAAAAGTGGATAAAAGAAGAGAAGTAACAATAGGAAGGCATCCTTTTTCACATTTGGTCTCTTCACTTCCTTCTCTACCTCATATAAGGGAATTCTAAATTAAGGAGGTGAAGCATGCAGTGTTTCACAAAACCAAATATTGAACCACATTATTAGGGCATCATTTCTGCTATTTTCTCATTACATAGCTCTTTTTCCATTCCCTGTACATATCCAGCATAAATCTGCATTGTGTGTTACGACTCAAGCAGAAGAACTCAGCATCTCCAGTGCAGGAAGAGAGATTTGTAATGACACAGCAGTTAACTCCACCCTGCTGCTTGCATACCTTCTCTTTCATTTTCTCAATCTTCTTGACTGAACTCCGTCGGACATGTTTTTCTTCAAATTTGACACTAGAAGCTGAATCGGGGGAACGTGGGGTTTGCTTGTCCTCTTGCTTCACAGACTTGCCAATCTGCTTTTCTTCCTGCTTCTCTGCCTCCTTCAGCTTGCTCTGAGCACTAATGCTGTCAGCATTGTACATATGATAGGTCTTCATCACCTTCAAGAGACAAGCAGAAGTCAAGCATTAGCTTGGCATTTGTCCAGATGTGAAGGTCAAAACGTCAGTTATACTTACAAACAGATAGGCTAGCTGCATGAACAATAACCCCACTTTATACCTTTTAATTTCATCTAGTGAAATAGTATGGCTAATCTAATAAAATGCTCTTTTATGTGATTTATGAAACTTCTCAGTCCTCAACAGATCATTACCAAGCTTTCAGAACATTCTAAATATGTTTAACTGATCTAAAAAGGCACAGGAACACTGGGACAAATTCATATAACGCCAGAAAAAATTGCAGAGTAAGACAAGAAGACAAATACATAAGCAAGATTCTACATCCAGTCAGAACCTGAGAATGCAATGAACAGTGAAATTTAAGAAGATTAAAATTATTGATGATTATGTTTTATTCATTTTCCAATCTTTCAGGAAGTTTTCATTGTTTTTTTTTGTTTAATTAATTTACTGTATTTATATCCTGCCCAATTGGCCAATAAGGCCAGTCATGGTGGTGGACAAACAAGATTAAACATAAAAATATAATCATATTATCAAATTAAAAATGCATTGTAAAAGCCTCAGCAAGTTAGAATATACAGCTATAAAACACAAGTTATTAAATAGGCCAAGTACAAAACAATCAGAAAATATCATAAGCAACAAGAGGTGGTGGTAAAATATTATACAACCCTTCCCTGAACAATTTGATCTTAGTGAGTTTGCAGAAATGGGTGGGGGTGGGTGGGTGGGGGAAAATGTGGTTTGGCAGGGCATTCAAGATCATCAGAGTCACCACCACCAAGGCCTGATTCCTTGTTGCAGCCTTCCAGGTCTCCCTTGGGGTAGGATTTGATTTATTCAATTTGTATGCCGCCCACTCAGCGTAAGCCGACTCAGGGAACTCATAGAACCAATATCTGGAAAAAATGGGTGGTCTGGGTTGAATGTTGATAGAGGAGATGCTCTGTTAGATACTGAGGTACCAAGCCATATAGGGCTTTATATGTTAAAACTAATACATACTTTTAACTGGAAATAGAAGTCCCCCTGAAACCAATGCAAGGATTGGGGAAATATGGTTGAACTTTTGATTTCCTGCCCAAAACCTTCCTGTTGTATTCTGTACCTGTAGCAGCTTCTGTGCTGTATTCAAAAGCAGCCCCACATAGAGAGAATTGCCATATTCAATTTTGAGATCACCAAGGGGTGAACCAATGCCATCCGAGCCCTTGTATTGAGGAACTGGTGCAGCCAGTAACCTGCCTGAGATGAGAAAAGGCCGATTTGGCCATGGCAGATATCTGCTTCTCCAATGAGACAGTCGGATCCAAGATTATACCCAGTTCCTGAACCTGATCCTTTAGGGGGAGTGTAACCCCATCAAAACTAGACAGATATGCACCCAACCTATCAGCAGTACCAACCAATAACAGGATCTCCATCTTCTTAGCATCCAGCTTCATCTTGTTAACTTTTATCTAGTCTAAATACTATGGTGAGACAGTAGTCTAGAGTCTGGACAGCCTCCTCAGCTGATGATGTAGGAAAAACATAGTTATGTATCATCAGTGTACTGATGACAACACATCCCAAAGCTCCAGATGACCTCCTCCAAAGGCTTCATGTAGATCAGCGATTTCCAACATGGGACCCATGCCCCACAGGGGGACTTCAATTCCTAGAAGCCTAAGTCAGTATATTGGCTGATCAGTGCTTTGGGGAACTGACTTAGGCTTCTGGGAATTGAAGTCCAAAAACCAAAGGTTGGGAAACAGTGATGTATATGTTAAAAAGCATAAATGGAATACTGGCAACAGGCCTGAAATTATTCAGATCACCCACCACAGCTTCTTCAGGATCAGGTATACAACTGTCTCCTGCAGGGGCAAATTTATTATAAATGTGGCCCAATTCACCTTTAGTCCCTTGGTTGATTTAAGGAGCCAAGATGACAAGGATCTAAAGGAAAAGTAGTGACTTTAAGTCTGCAAGCACCTTGTCCCTATCATCAGGTGTCATAGGCTAGAACCAATCCAACAAAGCTGGACAAGACAATGCCTTGGACATCTTGACCTGATATGCTGCATTAATACTGGAGTACAGCTCCCCTTTGATGTCTTCAACTTTAACTTGGAAATGGATCTTGAAGTGATTACAAGTATTGACATAGGCAGGAAGCTACCGCTTGTTACCAGCTGAAACGAGGCCACAGAATACATGGAATAGCTTTGATTTTACTTTGTTTTGTGTTTGTTAAAGAAAGTGAACAGTAGCGAGGAGAAAGCAATAGTAATAGCAATTACATTTATATACTCTCTGGACAGTTCACAAGATAATAAGTACTTTGACTCCTGCATAGTGAGTACTCATTTTATTGACCTCAGAAGGATAGAAGGCTTGATCCCATAGGGATTGGACACAGATTGTGACCAAAGTTTTGGCTGCAGTACTGCAGCTTGACTGCTGAACCGCAGGGCTTCTTACCAACACCAACAATTCCACAAATCCATCTACTGCATGGCCTTATGAGTGCTAAACCAATTGGGCAGAATGATAACAATGACCTGTGCCTCAATCCAAGCTGTAGGTCCAAACAGAGTAGACCCAGTAAATCAATGACATGTACAAAAATGTTGATTCGTTGTTCAACAGTTGAGCCAGTGGCTGAAATCCTGTTGCAGTACTCTCTATGTGTAAAGGCTAAAGATGCCATACTAAATAGACATTAATCTTTAATTTAATTTTTTTTCTATATCCTCACCCCCTCAGGTTCTCCTTGGGAATTTTTTTCAACTAGGGAAAGCCTTCAGAAGCCTCAAGATATGGGGAAGGAGGAGAACCTTCAATATCTGAAATGAGTAGAAACACACTTTCTCTGCTTAGTACCTTTTTTTGTTAGACCAATTTATTAAAATGGGTTATCTAAAATATCTGATCTGGTCATTACAACAGTGACAAAACAGATAAACACACTCAAGAACTATTCTACTTATGCAATAGTAATTGCCTTGTAAACATGCTCAGCAGAGAGAAAAGGCCTGTTCCAGCCCTAAAATCCTGACTTGAGCCAAATCCCTGCCTCAAGTCCTTTCACTTTACAGGCACAATGCCACTGATTCTTGTTTCACCTTAGTTTGAACTTGACTCTAATTTTTGTTAAGTGGAATATATGCATTCCCTCCTCATGTAGTGATTAAGCAATGTTTCTTGGTTACAGAAAGATGACACAAGCCCAGTCAGATTTAAACTGAGAGCATTTGAATAATTTACACACAAACTTGGAACTATCGTGCATTAGTAGATTAGAAGGAAGCATTCAGAATAATAGCTCTAAGCATAGCAAAGGATCTCCTTTAGCGGGGGCTAGATGTGGGGTTATTATAAGAGGGAAATGAGAACTGACTTTTAAATGACTCTAGAGAATTGAGAATGCCTTATCATAATTCATTTAAACATGCTCACCAGATCTGTTATTGTGGTTAAAGATAATATTGGCTGTATGATGGCACAAGATAGAAACTTAACTGCTATATCAAAGAGGCTTGTACATTTTAAAAGTCAGTTTTATTTGGCATAATCTTTTGTGGACTGTAGCCCACTTCTTTAGATGCATGAAGCATGGTTCAGTAGACAGACGATGGAAGACACCACTATGAGCTGTATAGAGTGGAAATGCATCAGTATGCTACAGCTCACTTTGCCAGATGGAATCTGAATTTAAATAATGGTACTAAGATGAGAAGGGAATGCGGTGGCTTAGGGTTAAGATGCTGAACTTGATGACCTGAGCACTACATGATAAGAGTGAGCTCCCGTCATCTGTCCCAGTTTCTGCCAACCTAGCTGTTCGAAAGCAAGAGAGTACAAGTAGATAAATAGTTACCATTTTGGTGGGAAAGTAAACGGCATACGATGCGCTCTAGTGTCTAGTAATGCCTACCACTTGACCACAGAAACATCTGCAGATGCAGACAGTGCTGGCTCTTTGGTTGTAAAAGGGAAATGAGCACTGCACCCTAGAGTAGGATATGACTGGCTATTGAGCAAGGGAGACCTTTATCTTTACTAGTAAGATGAGAATGATAAAGAGATTTAATTCTTTTTCTTATTCTCTATAGGTAGAGCAACATGTCACCACTCTCCTTCCATCAACAACTGTTTGCTCTCTCCTTGCTATTATATTATATTATATTCATGGATTAAAAGCAATCAGACCCCCCTTGAAGTGATTATATCATAAAACTACTTTAAGAGTGGAATTAAGGTCAGCAATTGTTTAATCCCTGCCTTGATTTTCTATAGATTGCAAATACTCATTTCAAATATATTTCAGGAGTAAACAATCAAAGTGGTAAATTTGGAAATAAATGCAATGGTTTTAGAACAGTTACAACAAGGTACACATGGCTGCCTTAATAGGAAGAATTGCCTAATGTGTCATATTACAAGTTGCCTCCTGCAACCTAATGCTCTATTTTATATAAGCTTTTATTGACATTAATTCAGATTCTACAAATCCTGAGCAATCTTAAATTCCTGCGAATATAAAGTTTTAATGAATATTAATAAGATTAGAGTGGCAGACCTATTATAATTTACATAAGAGTCAATTTGGAATGAATAAACAAAAGAACAGATGCAAAATGATGCAAAGAATGTATGCAAAATGCCCAACAATAATATTCCCATAAAAAGGCAGAGCAGTTGGTTTTATTGTTTCCCATTATTGGGTACAGTATTTAAATATGGGCTTTGACAATGTGCCATAAGTTGAGCTATTTTTCTCTTTGAAAACTAAAATATTTGAAAATGATCTGCAATGATGTAAAGGCAGGTCCTTAATCAAAAAAAGAAAGATATCCTGATCATGGCCTGAATTAATTTATTAACCCTTACTAGAGTAGACCCACTAAATCAAGGGGTCTGTTCTGACTGTGGCTGAACACAAGATTGAAAACCATATGCACATGATGAAATGATGCAGTCAGGCAATATTTTTACAGGAAATCTAGGCCCTGACACTTATCACTTTATTGTTATTTTCAATTTTTGTGTGCAGTAAACAAGCTATTTTACTCAGAAAGTTCCAAAGTCCCCATTTAGATTAGCACAAAGGAATTCTAATTATCTACCAGTCACAGTGGTTAGGAAAAAGGCACTCAGCCACTATCATATGTTACTGGCTTCACCCTTCCCATGGGAAGAGGCATGTTGAATGCCTTAGTTTCTATTTATATTTCAGTAAGAAGTAATAGCTGGCTGGATAGCTCAGTGAGTTATGTATCTGGGTGCAGAGCCAAAGGTTGGGAGTTCAATTCCCCGTGTGTCCCAAAATAAGGAAACGGGAAACAACTTCAGAGAATTCTCTACCTAGATTTTTTTTTTGAATGGTCAGTGTAAGTCAAAATTGACTTGACAGTACACAATTTACAAGAGTAATATGTCGAATACTGCCTTACAGTAAATTTAACTGGTCCATCAGCAAAGCAAGAATAAACAAGACTGTGTTATGACATGAGGTGAGGATTTTATGTGGCACCCACAAATCTGACCACATAGAGAAGAACCTCAAAACTATGACTGCCTTGCTCCTAGAAACTAGACTTAAAACCTTTGTCAAAAAGTCTAATGACAACACCATGTTAAACCCAAAGAGACTCTGGGTCCTTTCTAAATGCAGGTCCACCACCTCAGGAGTCATTGTAGAATCAAATCCCACAGGTTGTTAAGTGTTACTTGGACCATACCCTTCTTGTGAAGGCAGTGCCATATTTGTCCCTAAAAGCCTCTCACACAATCCATTCTAGAAAGATGATCCCAGCTTGTTCATTTTCTCTTATACATGAGCCCACCCCTTTGGGGTCTTGAAGTGGAGAAGGCCATAGATGCAACACCACTCAATGGCAGTGCTTATAGGCACTGTGGTAACCATCAGCCACCAGGGCCACTGCAACACTATAGCTGAAAACAATGAAGTCTTCCAAACATTTCAAAATCACAGCCATATTGCAGTTCCTCAGTTCAGTGATCCAATGTTATGGATGTCAACAGCATACGTTATTTTACCTATAGAAACATGCTTGTGGATTTACTAAGGCTAACTGTTCCTATTTTCCAGGAAGCCAGATAAAAAACATTAGCAGGATGCTAATGATGAGCATTGCTGCCATTTCAGCAAAGCAGCTCAGCGTCTCCTCATGAACACTTCTGCCATGTCACCACAGCAGCTCAGCATTCAAAATGCTAAACATCTGCAGATGGAATGGAGTCAAATACTAAAAATTCCACTGCACCACACTACGCATTAAAGGCTCTTGAGACGTTGCAGCTTTTTAAAAACTATCCCCTCCAAATATTTTGATCATAAGCCATAATTGCTATCCCAATGCAATTTGCTGATTCAGATCAGATCAAGAAATTCTGTCCTTACTTAGACAGTACTGATTAATAACCCGTTTTATGACCAGGGTCAAAATGCTTTGCTCTCAAGAGCATTCCTGAATCAGCTTTTTATAGGAGATGCAGACCACAGACTTTCGCAGTGCAGCAATTCTTGCCGATGAGAGAAAATCCAAGAAAAGCCCTAGCATTTTGAAAACTAGCCCCAAAGAAAACACTTCCTCCTTTACTGAAATAGAAGCAATTTGGTCACAGTTACTGAACAGACAGATTTAATCAACTCAAAATGTATACCATTCAGCTGTTCAAGAATAAATATCCCAGAGCACCATGAGAACTTTTAGGAACCCATTTCTTCCTTATCCACAGGCAATGCCTCTCTCTTGGTACGTATATTAGATGCACTGCTAAGCAGAAAGATACTGTATATCTTAAGAACCAAAAGCTTTTCAATATAATGCTTTCAAGTATAAACCATGAGTCAGAGTATCTTGGTTCAACTATGGCCTCAACAATGAACTCAACCCACCTGGCTTTAAACCACATGAGAATCCACATATGCAGAATTGCCTCTATAACCAATTGGTAACCCTTATTGCTATTTAAGCCAATAATCATATAGCACAGAAAATGAAGGAACAGTAGAAGCACTAATGTATATTGTAGGGTTTCATTCCTCATTAGGTCTATCCATTAACAGATCTTCAGCTACTGGTTAACAGCAGTACCAGTTAAGGAGCTGTACTGCATAGATATAAGCTTGCCCTGCACATAACTGATTTAGAAGCGTTTCAGGAGTGAAGAGAATCTGGCAGCTTTTAACAGCTTTTAACATAATTGGCATCAAGACCTAGGCCTCTAGAAATTTCAAAATAAGTTCTGTGTGGTGGCTTATAGATGGCAAGAGAGAAATGCTAGATATGCAAATTGACATATCCTGACTATAAAAAGAAAAACAGACATATACAGATATTCATTTTGTTGGATCAGTATATGAATAGTACTGAAACATGGGCTTGTACAATATGCAAGCTCCATTTTTTAAAAAAACCTTTGCTCAACAAAAGTAATTCTTGCTCAGTCAGTGTGACCTTTCATTACTTTGCCAGTAGGGCAATTTACTCTAGAACAGTGATGATGAATCTTTTAGAGGCCAAATGCCCAACTCACCTTTGTTACAGGCTGAAATCCGCACCACACCCTCACACTGCATGTGAGCTGCCCACCTTACCCCAGGCAGGGGAGGGAGGAAGCACTCCCATTGGGCTGCTGGGCAGAGGGGTGGGGTGAACTCTGTGCTGGGGCGATGGTGCATGTGCCCACAGAGAGAGTTCTAAGTGCCCCCCTGGCACACACATGCCATAGGTTCGCCACCACTGCTCTAGGGTCTAGATCAGTGTTTCCTAACCTTTGGTATTTGGACTTCAATTCCCAGAAGCCAAAGTCAATTCCCCAAAGCACTGATCAGCCAACGTACTGACTTACGCTTCTGGGAATTGAAGTTCCCCTGTGGGGCCCACAATGGGAACCAATGTCTAGATGCTCCATAAGATACTGGCTTTGGTCTTTTTTAAAGAGTTCAGCACTGCACCACAGACCCATGTTACAGGAATAATGCATTTGTGGAATAGTGGCAGTGTGTAACATTGGACTTGTGCTAACACGCATACATGTTAGTACATGACAAATATACATAGTGAGAGTCAAGCTGACAGATATGGCACATCATATTCCAAGATCATTTTCAAAGGCAATGTCCAGAGGTATAGCTGATAGAAATTTTGGGCCATGATAAATATTAGTACTTCCATATATTTAGAAATTAACACCTGCTGCAGCCCGAATTTCTGACAAGCCAAATCTAACTGTCCCTTCTGGAAATACAGAAACACTGACTATAAATGATAATGTGGAACAAAATGTATTGGATGACAAATTTTATAGACAGTGCTTGCCACATGTTGAATGAAATGCACAGCCAAAGGTGAACTCAGAACTGCAGTTATTGCACCCTGTATAGTCCCAATGAAATATCCAATACTCACTACTACTCATAGTCAATATGTAAGGTAATCAGATGACAGAAGGCAAGACTACACAGATGTAATCTGGGGTTAAGAACTGAGCAAAAAAGGAAATTTACAGTACATAACAGTCTACCAAATGCACACTATTTCAGCACAAACTGCAGCCACTTATTATTTCCAGTGTGTGATCATTGCTATTGCAGCAGTCAAGGGAAAGTCAAACATTTCTTTTCTCTTTTTTGGAAAAGAGCCAAGAAGGCAACTTGATTTACCGTATAGAGCTCATTCAGGACTTTCATCAGGTCTTCCTGGAGCTGCTGCCCAACTTCTTTGCTCTGCAATACAAAAGAAACACACACAAAAAAGGTTAACCAAAAGAGAAGAGAGCAGAGGGTGACGAGTGTGGCTCGACATAATGCTCATGAATAACATAGAACCAATTGGCCATTATTCAAAGTAGCAAACTAAATAAACACTTAGCTTAGTTCCAATTACACTCAAATTAAATAGCTTTAATATAATGAAATGGATTTTGTACAAAGCCAGTCAAATACTGGCAACACCAGGTCGAAGGAAGCATTCAGCTCTAAAGAAGACATTAAGTTGCTGTCAAGGCAGTTCATTACTCTGTTTGCTCAAACTTCTGCTTTCTGAAGGCTGAGACAAGGTAAGTGAAAGAAAGAAAGAAAAGAAAAGAAAAGAAAAAAAGAAAGAAAGAAAGAAAGAAAACAATGTAGCTCATAAAACATAGTGATTAACTTTGCAATGACCAGACTTCAAACTTTGTTTCAAGGAAACTTGCATCTCAAGTGCTACAGAAGTGTCACTTATGTTTGAAGTGTCACTTATGTTCTTATAATGCTATGGGGACATTTTAGCAAATGGCATTCTCCTATACTCCTAGATAAGCACTGTGTAGCTGGGAACACAGGAAACCAGTGAGCCCTGGCTGATTGGACAGTAGAGATGCTCAACAACAAGACACATGAACAGGGGAACACAGACCTTGCCATGGTCACTTGATATTATACAGCAGTGGCTTTAAACTGGTGGTAAATATATCATTGACTAGATACAGAAGCAGTGTAGATACAATGCTGGCTTTTCATAAATTATTTCCAGTAATGCAACTACTGCAATTTGTGTTCATATTCTTTGTGTTCAACAATTAAAGTGGTAGTAAAACTTAATAATGTTCGCACAGTGTTCCATTTTTAATGGCATTATTGTTTTTGTTTCTGTATTTACTTCCAGAAACTAATTTTAAATGTCCCTTAAACTGACTGAAAATTATAAACATAAAAACAGACTGCCTTACATGCCCTTCTAGAAAAAGAGTGAGATTTTTTCATCCACTCATTGCAAATCCATTTTCTTAATGTCCCAGTGACTACTGGGACATTAGATTTAAAAGAGTGAGAACTATTGCCCTGGGGTTGACAATTAGGCCTTTTTTTGGCCTAAAGGTGCCAAAGTCTCTAGTCTTTGGTATTTTCTTCATGCAGCTTCCTACTATTGTCAGCATCTGTATTACGTATGCATCTTAGATAAAGGGTGTTTTTATGTAGCTCATCAGGTAACAATGAAGATGTGCTGTAATCTAAGCTCTATCGTCTATGATTATAAAACCTCAGTAAAGGAAGTTTTGCTTTGTCATAATCAGCACACATTGCATGCTTGAACAGTTTACAGGACTTTGTGCTTATTGCTATTTTAGAATCCAGTGTGAGTGCCAAGAGGAAACACAATAGAACCACACCCAATGTACATTTTATGCATATAAGGTTAAGTCTAATCACATCTTCCAAGTCCCAGATAAGATATTGTCTTTAGTTGACAATTCCGTCATCTATTTTTAACAGAAAAGAATCATAACAGAGTTATGAATCAATTGAAATACCATAACCCAATGGGACATCCGGGTTACTAAAATGATCAGTTAAGCCAGGGGTTCTTAACCTATGGCCCGGGGGTCAGATGCGCCCTGTGAAACCACTTCATGTGGCCACCACCACCTCCACCACACCCGGAAGCGTCATGTGTGGCAAGGCAGGGCAAAATGGCCACCCAGCCCACATAGCTGTCTGAGCAAGCGTGACCCAGCCCTTGGGTTGAAAAGGTTGAGAACCCCTGAGTTAAGCCTAATTCAATATGACTCATAAATCTGCTTGCATGAGTACAAACTGTGTACAGTATATGAGAAATATAGGAACACTCTTCACCATGCTTTGGTAAAGTGGGATTGTAGCTGGGCCTACAAGTGGGATTGTAAACGGGCGCTCAATCTGTCATGCAGTACCCAGGTTTCGAACTGCTGACTTGCCGCCGTCCAGCTAACAAGGCGAGCTTCTTAACCACTGAGCCACCACAGCCCCTTCTCTGATATGGGATGGCCTAAGAAGCTGACTGGGAGGCGGAAGGTCAGCAGTTCGATTCCCGAGTACTGCAGGACGGAATGAGCTCCCGTCTTTGTCCCAGCTCCTGCCAACCTACCAGTTTGAAAGCAAGAAATTGCAAGTAGATAAATGGGGACCACTTTGGTGGGAAGGTAACAGCGTTCCGTGCTCTTCTGTGTCTAGTCATGCCTGCCACATGACCACGGAAATGTCTGCATCAGCAGACAGCACTGGTTCTTCGGCTTTGAAACAGAGATGAGCACTGCACGCTAGAGTCAGATACGACTGGCTTTCGAGCAAGGGAAACCTTTACCTTTACCTAAACCTAGCCAAAGGATCCATAACTTTTAATGCATACTGCATGACTGGCAATCCTTTCTCTAACGAGACTGAAAAAATTATTCAAATCTGCACCACCAGAAGTGAAATCTGAAACCTATGCATCTAACCTGAGTCTGCAGTTCTCATTTTGGAACTTGATCTGAACAAAGGAGGTTGGCCTGCACATCTGGCCATGATACTTGGAACCGTTATGTTTCTTCTGTGCCACAACTAGCTCTGTTGTGCTCAGCCTGACAAAGACCCATGTGAGGTTGAAAGTTAGCTTATTATTTGTGTCTGTTCATGGTCTCGTAAAGGTACTATACAGACTTTCAAATATCTAACAAGTGCCATTCTTTGAAGTGGATGTCTATATTAGTCTAGACCCGCGGTGGCAACCCTTGGCACTATAGCTGTTCCTGGACTTTAATTCCCAGAAACCCTGATCAGCAGGTATACTGATTTGGGCTTCTGGTAATTGAAGTCCACAAACAGCTGGCGTGCCAAGGTTCGCCACCACTAGACTCTAGACTTTGCCATTATTAAAAAAAACATGAATGTGCCACATTAAGGACATTTTGGTCTCCAACTATATATTGAACTGTGCCTGAAGTTTGGACCCACATATATCTCCTTCACTTGATAAGTAAAAGCAGTCACCTCATGGTGAGAAAAATCAATAAGTGTAGGAATTCAATACTTGATGACTATTACAGTAGTAGTACAAAGAAACAGATTGTTTTAGAAATAAAATCTATTAGAGCTGTATTCAGAAATTAACTTCCCCCACAAGTGGAAGGACACTCATCCCCGTAATTTCACACACTGACCTACCCATGTCTTCACCTGAAGTACATTAAGGAGCATCTAGTCATTGAGTCAAATATGTATAAATGGAATTTCGGCACAGCTGGATACTGTACTTGTATGGAACACCTACACGCACGTTTGTGAACAAAGCTTAAAGGTATTGCTGCCTTAGGTGATCTATCCCTTGTGAAATACTCTACCAGGTACTGTTAAAAGCCTTGTAATCTGGGTTGACTGGGAAGGATACGATTACAGTAGAACCTTGGATAAAGTCAAAACTCCGTTCCACAAGTTTGGCCTTTATCCGAATCAAATGGGAGATGCATCGGATAACGTCCAAAAATGGACATTATCCGAGGTTCCTATACCAAATACCTCGGATAACGTCCATTTTTAGCGGTTTTGGACTTTATGTGATGCATCACGTGTGCATGAAAACCATGACGTTATCCAAATCGGACTTTATCTGAATGGGACTTTATCCAAATCGGACTTTATCCAAGGTACCAATGTACTTCCTGAAAATAATAGTATAGTAGATACACAGTACTCTCCCACATACACATGCTACTTCCACTATCAGACAAAAGAGTACCTTTTATTCTCCTTGCATAGCTGTTTACTGCAAAATTGTTTTCACTTTCTAAACAGAAAAGCTGTGCTGTGAAGAACCAAGAAAGTCTCTTTACACTGACTGCACAACAGTAGCGTATAACATTTGCTCAATTATGCAATCACATGGTTCAATACATGCCACTGGAAAGACAATGACATCAATAAAAAGACAAACCCAGGCAGATGTTTCCTTTCCTGTTAAAACAGTTCTGAGAAGGGATGCGTCCAACAGCATTCCTGCTTATCTGAACTGGCTGCTGAAATGTTTGTGACTGACTGCTTTATGCCCTGGCTCCCTGTGGAGGGCTAGTGTTGTGCTTCATAAGCAAATGTGAAATTCTATGCCGTTCAATATGAAAAGGGCCCATTGGAAATAAAAATTATTTCTCACAGAGATGGACAGTTAACAATTGTAGACTTATAGCAGTTGTCTGGGATTACTATGCTGTGTAAAAGGAGCTGGAACAGGGGCTCTCTGATCTACAGCATGCTCCACATTACACCCTTTTAAAAATGTAATTAGCTGTCTTACAGAATGACAGAGGAGAAAACTAGGTATGTCAGGAAGAAAGCCAATGACTGAAAACCTGGCTGGGGAGAACAAAAGGAGAATTGTTTACCATATAAAACCTGGCAGGGCTGTCACTTCTTTCCCCATACAGCACCACAAAGGAAAAGCAATTGGGGTTCAGGCAGGGGAAGTGTTACAAGAGAAGCAAAAATAATGAGGTCCACTCTTAATAAACACAGTAGATATCTCTACAATTTCATTTCTAGAATTTCCCCAAAAGTTTGCCAAGAAACTGTCTAACCATGACAGAGATCTCGGAGCTGGGATGGAGAGCTCAATTAAAATGTCAACTCAGTGTATGTACGGCAGCTGTGAAAAAACAAATTCCATGCTAGGATTATTTAAAAAGAGACTGAAAATAAACCTGGTAAGTATTGTAATGACCACATATAAATATACGCAGCAATCACACTTATGAGTTTCATAGAGCCAAAGCTGATAAAAACCATAATGTCTGCTGTTGTGATACATTCACTATAAGAAAGGGGGGGGAGAGAAGGAAATGACAGTCTTCATTCAATTTATACAGTTATGTATGGGATACAGATATAGAAGGGTATTTCTCTTCAGCTCATAATTCTACTGATCACAGTCTTCTAAGAAAATACTGGCAGAAGCCTCATGATAGATAACAGGAAATAATTCTTCAAACAGTGCAACTAATTTATGAAATTCACTACTACAAGGTGTGTTTAGTCACTAGTTAGATGGTTTTTAAAAGGGAGAATTAGACAACACAAGAGCAGGTTTTTCAACAGCTATGATGGCTACATGTGACCTTAAGTGTAAAATTCTATAGGGCGGGGGGCACAAATGCACAGTTACAAGATGGGAGGTACTTGGCTCAGGAATACTACAATTGAGAAGGATCTTGGACTTGTTGTAGATCACAAGCAGTGGTAGGCTCCAAAAAAAAATTACTACCACACTGTGGGCATGGTATGGTGGGTGTGGCCAGGGGGCAAGCCTTGTGTTGCACCTGAATTAGGACTACTGTACAGTAATAACTTGGATAACGCTAAAACTTGGTTCCACAAGTCTTAGTGTTATCCAATGCATGCATCAGAGAAAGTTCGGTTTCACTTACCAGTGATAACTTTCGTTCTTCGAGTATATAGTTTGTGAATACACACTATTGGGTTATGCGCCTGCGCAGAACACTGATCGGAGGCTTTAAAAGCTCATTGGTCAAAAGTTTTGGCGGTAAGACCGCCCACCGTACCGCCCACCCTGAGGCGCCAGTCCGCCATTTTACCTCAGTTCCATACTTAAGCCAAGCACAGGATAAACCAATTGATCTCATCCGTGCAGCTCAAGAGGGGAGGCAGGGTGGGTAGTGTGTATTCACAAACTATATACTCGAAGAACGAAAGTTATCACTGGTAAGTGAAACCGAACTTTCTCCTTCGTATAGTTTGTGAATCCCCACTATTGGGAGATTAGCAAGCTCACACTTTCTTGGTCGGTGGGCAGTCGGATGAGATGATCACACGATGAGTATGATGGTCAGGTAGAGTGGACTGTCAAGGGCGATGAGCATGGAGCCCCCTGGCGAGGACGACACGACCAAGCCTGGCGTCCGCAGTGGCTCTGGTGTCCACTCTGTAATGTTGGACAAATGTAGAAGGTCTGGACCAGGTGGCAGCCTTACATATGTCCTCCAGCGGGGTGCCCTCCAAAAAGGCAGTGGATGTGGCAACCGCTCTCGTAGAATGCACCCTGACATGCGGCGGAGGTGGCAGTGAGGCCGACTCGTAGGCCAGGTAGATGGTAGATGTGATCCATTTGGAGAACCTCTGGGCAGAGATGGGTTCACCCTTGGACTTTCCTCCATAAGCAACAAATAGACGCTGTAACTTCCTGAACTCCCTTGTCCTGCTGGTGTAAAACAATAAAGCTCGTTTCACATCCAGCGTGTGCCAAGTCTTTTCTTGGACGTTGGTGGGGTTCTGGAAGAAGGTTGGCAGCGAGACAGTCTGTGCCATATGAAACTAGGAGACTACCTTAGGAAGGAAGGTGATATCCGTGTGGAGCACCACGCGGTCATTGAAAAACTGAAGAAACGGTGCGTCTGCCCGCAGAGCAACCAGTTCACCAGCTCGTCAAGCAGACGTGATAGCCACCAGAAATGCCGTCTTCCACGTGAGGAGAGGAACATCCGCAGTAGCCATAGGCTCGAAAGGAGTCCTGGTGAGCACGTTGAGAATGGCAGACAAGGAGCATTGTGCTGTTGGAGTCCTGACCGGCGGAAAGGCATTTTGCAATCCCTTGAGGAAACGCTTTACCGTATGGTTGCGAAAGGCACCAGAAACAGGCGAACCAGATGGAGAGTGAGCCACCACCGCTGCGAGATGGACCCGGATGGAGGAAATGCTAAGGCCAGACTCCGCCAAATGGAGGAGGTAGGCCATGATGTCCTGTAGTCCCACCTGTGGAGGGTACGTCTGCTGGGATGTCAGGAAAGCACAAAAGCGTCTGTATTTGGAGGCATAAGACTTCCTTGTGGAAGGACGCCGTGCTAGCTCCAAGATCCTGGACAGTCTGGGGTTATCCTCCATGCGGTGAGGTGGAGGCTGGGTAGGTCCGAATAGTGGAGCTGGCCGTGCTCCATTTGGAGAAGCGTTGGCGATTCCGGCAGCGTGTGATACTGCGACGACATGTGTAACGGTAGCGGAAACCAGGGCTGGCGAGGCCATACTGGAGCCACGAGAATTGCATTGGTCCGGTGTTGGTACATCCTGGTGAGGACCTTCTGAACCAGAGGAAATGGGGGAAAGGCGTAGAGGTAGTCCTGATCCCACCGTTTCATGAAGGCATCGCCCTCGGAGTTCAGTCCGATGCCCGCCCTGGAACAGTATCTGTGGCATTTCCTGTTGGACTCCGACGCAAAGAGGTCGATGTTCGGAGTCCCCCAAGCCCCACAAAGGGATTGAAACACCTCGTCGTCCAGCTCCCACTCGTGGGTCGTCGAGGTGAGATGGCTGAGGTGGTCGGCCAGAACATTCAGCTTGCCCTGAATGTGTACTCCAATCGGAAAGATGTGTCTTTCCAGGCACCACTCCCAGAGTTGCACCACAAGGTAAAGCAGGATGGTGGACCTTGTCCCTCCCTGCTTTTTCAGGTATGCCACCGCTGTGGTATTGTCCGAGGCCACTTGAACCACATTGCCGGTGAGCAGGGCCTCCAAGGAACGTAGGGCCTTCCAAACGGCCAGCAGCTCCAAATAGTTGATGTGGTGCACCATCTCGTGAGGCGACCAAACGTTGTTGACCGTTAGAGTCCCGCAGGCAGCCCCCCAGCTGAGGTTGCTTGCATCGGTCAAAACTTGCAACAAAGGTTGTGGGGGGTAAAAACTCTTCCCCGTGGCCACATTGAGCGGCATCGTCCACCACAGTAGCTGGTCCAACAGTTCTGGAGACGGAGTCAGCCGTTTGGACTGGCTCTCCCTGAGCGGGTCGAACTCGTGGAGGAGCCATGACTGCAGGGACTGGAACTTTAACTTGGCGTGAGGAATTACGGCCGTCGTTGAGGCCATGAGGCCTAGAAGTCTCTGTGCCTTTTTTGCCCTGATAAATGGTTTGTTCCTGAATTCGCTTACCCCTTGTGCAATGTCCAGTAAGTGTTTCTGGGGGGCGAAAGCTCTGGTAACTAGCGAGTCGAGTACCGCTCCAATGTACTCGACGCACTGAGAAGGATTCAACTTTGATTTAGCAAAGTTGATTCTGAGGCCAAGACTCTCCATGAGGTGAACCGTGAACTGCGTGTCCCGAATGGACGACGAGCTGGTGGGGGAGACAATCAGCCAGTCGTCGATGTACGGGAAGACCCTGATCCCCTTCTGATGGAGGAAGGCAGCCACCAGAGCCATGCACTTGGTGAAGACTCTTGGTGCCATAGCCAGACTGAACGGTAGGCACCGGTACTGGTACACAGAGTTTCCGATTCGGAACCGGAGGAACCGTCTGTGCTCCTCGTGGATGCTGATATGGAAGTAAGCGTCCTTGAGGTCTATCACTGTGAACCAGTCCCCTTTGTTGATGAGGGGGAGGATGGTGTGCAGGGTCACCATCTGGAACTTCCTGGTGTGGATGCACCTGTTCAGGCGGCACACGTCCAGAATTGGGCGAAGTCCTCCGTCCTTCTTCTGAACCACGAAGTACCTTGAGTAGAAACCGTTGTCCCAATCGGTCGGTGTTACCTGCTCGATGGCTCCCTTGGACAGAAGAGTTGATATTTCTTCCTAGAAATGGGGGGACGAGGTGGTGAAAAGGTGTCTTCCTACCCGAGACACTCGCACGAACTCGATGGCGTAACCAGCGGACAAGATCTTCAAGACCCACCGGTCGTCCGTGATGCCTGACCACACCTGGAGGACGTTCCGGAGGGGGAGGTACGGGAGATGGAGCGAGAGAGCCTTGGCCTTCGTAGTTTCAAACCCGGGACTTGGATTTTGCATCGGGCCGCTTGCCCTGTCCATAAGGTTGGTAGCAAGGCTTGTGTTGGCATCTCTGTTTGTAGAAACTGGGCCTGGGCTGGTCAGTCGAGCCGCCCTGTTGCTGTGGGTTCCCCCAATATCGATGCGTAAAGGGTTGGAACCGCAGTTTGGTAGGCTGAGCCGGCGTGGTGAGCCCCAGGAACTTAGCCGTCGAATTCGTCTGCCGCAGTTCATTAAGCACCTTATCGGTGTCTTGTCCAAACAGGCCTTGCCCATCAAATGGAAACTCTTCGATGAGCTTCTTCATGGCATCATCGAGAGAGGTGCCCCTGAGCCAAGCATGGCGATGGAGCAGAATGGCAGAAGACATATCCTTGGCCGCGTAATCGTTGATATGCCTGGCAGTCCGCATCTGCTGTTCTGCCAGAAAGTCTCCTTCTGCAGCCAGAGAGTCGAATCCTTTCTGGGCAGCGGCAGGCAGTTTTGCAGCAAGGATCTTCACTTGCTCCCAGAGGTGGGACTGATAGAGGCCCATGGCCACTGAGTAATTAGCAGCTCGCAGGAAGAGGGAACCAGTGGCATAAAACTTACGCCCCACCACATCCAGTTTCTTCCCTTCCAGAGTCGAAGGTAGCGGAAAACCGCTGACGGCCGTTTTATGCTGGAAGGCCTTGACCACCAAAGAGTTCGGCAAAGGGTGCACCTGGAGAAACTCAACGTTCTCGTCCAAGACCCTATACATTCCGTCGAGTCTGGACGAAACGGAGTGCGATGATACCGGCTTCCTCCATGTTGCCTTCGCTGACGTCAACATGGAAGGAAGCATGGTGATGTGGACCGGCCGAATCGCCTTTTTGTCCAGTTTGGCAGTCATTTGGTCCTCGCCCTCCAGTGGCGGTTGGTCCACCTTCAGATTAAGAGCGGTCCCCAAACGAGTGAGCATCGCCGTGAGGGAGCATTGATCCTCACCACGTGGTGGGTCAATCGCGCCGATAGCCTGGTCCGGCGTATTGTCGGCATCGATGTCACCCTCGTCCTCCCCCGAAGACGTGCTGGAATCATCGGAGGATGAGGGAGGAATCCTGGTATCCACGTCGGGAACGCGCCAGTACGGCCTGGGCAGGTTGACGGGCTGGGAGCTCACCGCATCGACGTCTGGACCACACCAAGACAATATGGGTGGGCCAGCGGAGCGAACGCTCGACCCTCGAGAGGTCGGCGGAGTGACAGCAGGACCAACATCCCTGGGGCTTGCGGTGGTTGGCACCGGAGCCGCAGAGGCCGCAGGCATGGAGGCCTTGAACTGTTGGGTGAACGATTTCGCCATGGCCTCGAACATCCCTTTGAAGAATTCCACCTGGGATGCATCCACCGCCAACGGCTGGGACGAAACGGTGGCAGGCAAAATGGTGGTTGGAAGAATAGGAGACGAAAAGGTGGCCGGAATGGTGGTTACCGGTTCATCTATTGTCGGAGTCCTAGGCCTCGGAGAGACAGATGCCTGCCTCGTGGTTGGACGGCCCCTCTCACGAGGCGGAGAAGAGAGTACCTGCAGTGGGTGAGCTGGAACCCCAGCCCTGCGACCTTTTGCAGGAGATCCCAAAGAGGACCGTCCGCCCCACATCGAGGATCTGGGTGAAGGACATCTTGCGACCGAAAAGGGAGGCGAAGGCCCTGGAGAGATAGGAGGGCGAGGCGTAGGTGGGAGTGATTGCCTTTCCTGCGACCTAGGTTTCTTTTTCTTCTCCCCATTTTTCTCCTTCTTTTTCTTCTTTCTGATGGAGAGGGTGGAAGAAGAAGAAGGTAGCGGCAGAGGCCGAGAGGGCTGAGAGGCACCAGCGGACGTGGAAGCAGCCGCGGCAGGAGCCAAAGCGAGCTCCATAAGGTGCGCTTTCAACCAGTTGCTCCGGTTCTGAACTGCAAGTCGAGTAAAGTTCTTGCAGTGAGCGCAGGATTGGCTCTGGTGTGATTCTCCCAGGCAGAAAAGACAGAGGCTATGCCCGACAGAGGCAGGGAACTTCTTCAGGCCTGCTTGAAGGCTGCAGCCATCAAAAAAAAAATCCCAACGGAAGGTTCGAGAAGGCGAGCACCCCGAAGGGCAGGCCAGCTGCCACCCCCTTGAGGGGGGAAATGGTGACCGGAGCGAGTAGGTAACTGAGTCCACCAGAAGGAAGAAACAGCACCGGGGTGGCAATCCTGCCCAAAGGACAAGATTGCCGAAAAAATTGTTAAAGTTCGTCAAAGACTTTCCCTCAGAAAAGACGAAAAAATTGAGGAAGCTCTCAACGATCTTCCTGCTGCTAAGGCGGAAAGAAGAGAGCTGGGGTAAAATGGCGGACTGGCACCTCAGGGTGGGCGGTACGGTGGGCGGTCTTACCGCCAAAACTTTTGGCCAATGAGCTTTTTAAGCCTCCGATCGGTGTTCTGAGCAGGCGCATAACCCAATAGTGGCGATTCACAAACTATACGAAGGAGAACACTAAAATCCTATTGGTAACGTCAAAACTCCATAGAGATGCACAAGCTTTAGTGAACCTTATCTGATGCATGCATTCCATAGGATTTTAATGTTATGCGATGCAATCCCCCATAATAATAATAATAATAATAATAATAATAATAATAATAATAATAATAATAATAATAATAATAATAATAACAACAATAATAACAACAACAACAACAACAACAACAACAACAACAATAAATCAGGTCGTTATCTTATTTTAGTGTTATGCAATGCGGTTGCTATCCAAGGTTTTACTGTACTTTATTTCAACATTGCAATGTGGTTTCAAAAAAGGCAAATGCTATTTTAGGCTGTTTTAACAGAAGTATAGTTGCCCAAAGCCATGAGGTACTAGTCTCCACTAGTCAGACCACATTTAGTATACTGTGCCCAGTTCTGGTCACCACACTTTAAGAAGGATGTCAACAAACTGAAATAAATTTAGAGGAGAGCAAAAAGGATGATCGCTGGACTGAAATCCAAGACCTATGAGGAAAGACTGAAGGAACTGGCCATGTTTAGCCTTAAGAAAAGGAGACTGAGGAGGGTATGTCATTGCACTTTTCAAATACTTGAAAGATAGTGACAAAGAGGAGAGACTGAATCTGTTCTTGATCATCCCAGATTGCAGGACACATTCAAACAGTTCAAACAACAGAAAAACAAATATAGGTTAAATATCAGGAAAAACATAACTTTTAGAGTAGTACAACAATGGAACCCATTGCCTTGGGAGCTAGTAAGTACTCCAACGCTGTAAGTATTTCAAGAGAAAACTGTAGAATCATCTGTCAGATCTGCTTTGATTTGGATTCCTGCATTGAACTGGATGGCCTCATATGCCCCTTTCAACTCAGTCATTTTATGATTCTTTATCCATCTCCACACAAAAACACTGCTCAATTTTGTGTGAACTCAACTCTGGATGGTCTTACAACATACAGTGGTACCTCGCTTAAATGCGTTCCACAGGATTGCTCTTTAAGCGAGTTTGCTCTTTAAGGAAAACACCTTTGTAAGTGACCAACTGTGACTTCTGGTGGGGGGGCCAATTTAGTTGTTATGCAAGTTTTTGGTTGGTTTTAGTTGTTAAACGAGGGGATCATTCTGCTCTTTAAGCAAGTTAGTCTCTAAGCAAGGCACTCTTT
Organism: Bradypodion ventrale; assembly: GCA_035047345.1. Classification (NCBI taxonomy): domain Eukaryota; kingdom Metazoa; phylum Chordata; class Lepidosauria; order Squamata; family Chamaeleonidae; genus Bradypodion; species Bradypodion ventrale. The sequence goes on from JAWDJE010000004.1 coordinate 63,081,820, forward strand.
ATGCGAGGTTTTACTCTATAACATCAAATGAAAACCAGTACAGTAAAAATATATATCATACACACAACCAGGGTAGTCAGCACACTTTCATCACCCTATATTTGTCATAAACTGGGCAACAGCTCTTTTGTAAAAATGCCTTAGTGTCCTACCCATGTAGAAAAACTGAGAAATGTAAAATTGAGCAGTAGGAACTGAACTAAAGAGAATGAAAAAAGTGAATCAGCAGTTTACAATAAACTGGGGGTGCTAAATGGGAAAATTAAAAATACAGCCTAGGTTTAGTACAGTGTCTTGTTTTGTTTTTAAGATAGGAATTAAAAATGCAGGCTAGTATTTGCACTTGAGGATAAATGTTACAGGAAATTCCAGGCAAATATTCCTGGAAGTGAGAGTGTAGAACAGTGTTTCCCAACTTTTGGTTTTTGGACTTCAATTCCCAGAAGCCTAAGTCAATTCCCCAAAGCACTGATCAGCCAAAGTACCGATTTAGGCTTCTGGGAATTGAAGCCCCCCTGCGGGGCATGGGTACATTGTGAACCACTGGCATAGATTGAGGCACTCCCAGTATCCCAGTATGATACATGGCTCTAGTTACTACGATAGTCTGCAGTAAGTGTATTTGCAACTTTCATTATACATGTTATATGTTCTGTACTGTCAGGTCAGAACTGTAGCCTAACAGGGCTTTCTAGGTAAGTGGCTTTACCAGTTCTAGTCCCCCAGTGAGTTTCCATGGCTGAGTGGAGAATCAAACGCAAGCCTCCCGAGTCCTATTTTGTCACTCTATCCATTATACCACACTGGGTATAATTATACAAATAGTGGCTGAAATTCTGTTGCTTACAGTAATACATTACACTAGAATTGGCCTTTTGAATCTGTGAGAATTTGGTGAGCCAAGTCCTCTGTAAATTCAGTTGACTGAAATGGGCCTACTCTTGCTGAAACTTACTACGCTAAACTTACAGAGCAGCTGACTCACAAAAGTCCCACTAATTCAATGGGCAACAAGATTCCAGCCAATTTGTCTGGACCAGGGAGAGGGACAGAAGAGATATACTAAAAACCTTTATGAAAATATGACCATATTTACAAGAGTAATGGTCAACAAGGTACGCCATTAAAATTTCAAGATGAATCTATTTCTAAAAAATATTGCTTCATAAAATTTATGAGTAATGATGGATGAATGCCTATAAAATAATAGGCAAGTATTGCACTTATAAAGGTATCTCAAGCATTTGTATATTCTTAAGGAAGCCTTAAATCAGAATCTAGATTAGATTAGCAGAGTCTATTATATGATTAATGATTTCCAGATGTTAGCCCTAGGGAAAATGTCTGAGATTGTATATGTTTGACTGTTTTGTAAGTGGAGGAAGGGTAACTCCACAAACACACACAATAATACAAACCAACATAAATGTATGAATTTGGCCAAATTAAAGTCAAAATGTCAACTAGAATCTCCCCCCTCCCCTCCCCGCAGTTCTAAAATATAAACTGGGCAGTATCTCTTTTATTTTCTTAAATGTGGGAAATTTTTCACAAGTCTATACTACAAACACTTCTTCATTTAAATGTTTTATGTCTGTTGGATTCAGAAGGCATAAATATAGACCTGTTCAGGATCATTGTGAGGTAGAAAAGCTTAACTGGTGAAAGACCATATGGTGAACCTCAGTGATTTGAACATGGTCTTCCTTGTCTAGCTTGTAATAATAACTTCAGTTCAGTACTTAGAGACAATATCACTGATGATGGTACATGCATCTGATACTCTCACTCAAGGATTACTGGAAGGAAAGAGAAACACAAGAGCAAATCCTTCATTTCTAACAATAAGGATTTTATTTCTCTCCATCATAAACTCAAAGATAATTTAGACATCTGCTACTTTTTGCCCCTCCCATCCTTACAGGTGAAACTCGGAAAATTGGAATATCGTGCAAATGTTCATTCATTTCACCTAAAATGTGAAACAAATTATGAGATAGACTCACTACGTGCAAAGCGAAATATGTCATGCCTTAAGTCGTTATAATTGTGATGATCGTGGCATACAGCGTACATGAGATTATGTGATGATTATGGGGTACATGAGATTAGGAGGTTGGGGTTTTCATAAACTGTAAACCATAAGCATCAATATTATACCAAAGTAAGGCTTGAACTATCTCGCTTTGCATGTAATGAGTCTATCTCACATATTTGTTTCACCTTTTAAGTTGCATTACTGGACTGAATGAACATTTGCACGATTTTCTAATTTTCTGAGTTTCACCTTACTTTGTTCACGTACGGCCTAAGGAAGAGATCTGAGGATTTCAAAAGCTTGTTCAATATTTTGGTCTATGTGAACCAAACCAATAAAAGAATACAATGATATACACAAATATGCATTTTGCCTGGACCCTTTTTGTTTTTCATCCACTCCTGACCCACAGCTAGATGGCTCTTCTACAATGAGGTTAATCTGAGTCTTTTCAATACCATGATTCAACTACTTTTGAGATGATTATAAGACTAGAAGAGAAAACAGAAAAGGTTCATTCAATCCCTACGCATTGCCCACCTCAAATGGCCATAAAACCACTTCCTGGCGGGCATTCAATAATGTATATTGAGTCCTTTGGGAAAACAGTGCATAATTGGACTGACAGTGGCAGATTTGCCAAGTTTGTTATAACGTGCTCTTTGACATAATGTTTGATTACAAGCTATTCCTTGGGCAGAAACTTCATTGGAACTGCCAAATACAGCAGAATGAATGCTGTGTTCCTAGCAATATGCTGCCATTTGATATGAAGACATTGACAGATGTTTAAAAAGTGATAGCATAAACATCTGCTATGTTAACCTCTGGGCTGAGTTTCTTCCTCAAGTAATATAAGAGCATGGTTGACTTTATCCAGAGTGTATGTTATCAGAGCCCATGGTAGCAGACTGTTTTTTTAATTCAATCTCATATTATAGTGGTGGCAAACCTATGGCATGCGTACCAGAGGGGGTGCTCAGAGCCCTCTCTGTGGGCACATGCTCTGTTTCCCTAGCACAGATTTTGCCAAAGTTCATTACTAGAAAGCCAGAGGGATGTGGGGCCGTGCTGCTACCTTCTCCCTCTCCATGTGCGCCTGAGGACATTTCTCACTTCACCCACCCTTTTGCCCAGCAGCCCATTGGGAGCGCTTCCTCCTTCCCCTGTCTGTGGTAAGGCGGGTGGCTCACATGTGGCATGAGGGTGCGGTGTGGACAGCAGTCTGTTGAGTCTGTGGCAAAGGTATTCAGGTTAAACTGCTGTGTTGGCACTTTGCAATAAATAAGTGGGTTTTGGGTTGCTGTTTGGGCATGCAGTCTCTAAAAGGTTCATCATCACTGTCGTATTACATTAATGTTGCTTTACTGTAATATTGTAATAATTGTACCATTTTTAAAATACCATCCAGAAAGATAAGAATCTAGAAGGAAGACATCGGCTGAAATCAAATAATAAATTATAACTAGAGAAGGGCCATTGAATCAGTGGAACTTCCAATTTGATTCACCAAATTGACACTGAGACTTGAATGCACTCTTGAAGAAATAAAATTTTAAAAATGCAAATAGATAAAATGCACATTTCTTTTTAAAAATGCACAAATAGGCTTCAATCAATCAAGAAAAATGTGAAAATTAGGTAAATTCCGTGCATATTTCTGTACATACTTCCAACTTTTGCTTGGGAAGCCTTAGGTTTGACTTCACAAGAGCTGGCCTCCTCCTGTGGAGGAGATGAAATTGCTCATTCATAGTGTCGCTGTAAATCAGAGGTGATTTGGCAACACATAACAACAATAAATGCCAAAACTAACATGGCTTTTGAAATGTTTAAGTGTTTTTAATTGTGCAACTTTTTAAGATTGTTCTGTGCTAATTCTGGTGCTACAAAAGAACTACCATAGATATAAAACAACATTTACTGCTACAATTATTCACCTCACAACATTCTAACCATGTGATGTCCCTTTAATTTTTCTAGAGATTTTCTTCTCCTCCTTTTTTGATTAGCATGTAATCTTTATTTTCTCCTTTAAATAACTTGGGGTTCTGATAAACAGACACTTGACCTTTGAAAGGTACTACTCATTTGTGGGCTTGAAATTTCTTTTTTCTTTAACTGAAATAAGGTCCCTTGGTAATTTTTTAAAATTGAAAACTGAAGAGTAGGTCCGTGTAGCAGCCTAAACCTTGGCAAAAGTACACCTTATGAGCCCTAGGAGAACTTGTTAAACAAGTAAGCAAGCAACAATACTTGTTAAAAAAAATAGGGTGACAGAAGAGCCTTTGGGGCTACATTTGGACCTTAGGTACTGTACTTTACCTCAACTTTAGACAGAGGCATGAACATTAGTGTTTTGAACTACAACTCTCAGAAAGCACAAATCTGTACACTTCTAGCCTTAAAGCAACTCTGGTGCTGTGTTTCCCATCCATCCACTTTATCCCTGAGGAATTTCTCGGCCAATGTTCACCACTGATCCACCACTATGTCTCTCAGAAAATTTGCTCCTTTGAACAGCTTTGCCCATTATCTTTGTTGCTTCCCACAGGTGAAACTCGGAAAATTAGAATATCGTGTATTTAATGCAACTTAAAAGGTGAAACAAATATATGAGATAGAATCATTGCATGCAAAGCAAGATAGTTCAAGCCTTACTTTGTTATAATATTGATGCTTATGGCTTACAGCTTATGAAAACCCCAACCCCCCCCCCCCATCTCATGTACGAATTAAGGCATGACATCTCTCACTTTGCATGTAGTGAGTCTATCTCATATATTTGTTTCACCTTTTAAGTGAAATGAATGGAAATTTGCATGATATTCTAATTTTCTGAGTTTCACCTGTATATGCTATAACTTCTCTAGAATCACCACACTGGACAATACGGCACTATAATGGTTGCAAACTGTGATTTTTCACCAATTCTGCTATATTCTGGGGCTGTGGACGGACTGACTGCGCTCCTGGCCCCAGTGGGGGTGAAGAGGCCCTCCCGGCCACACCATCGGCCGGCGTTCCAGGGCCCTGCCCTCCCCCCTCCCCCTAGGACTTAAAAGGTGAGGGGGTGCCGGGCAAGCTGCCGCCGCCGCTCTCCTGACCCCGGTGGGGGTGAAGAGGCCCTCCTGGCCACACCATCGGCCTGGTGTTCCTGGGCCCTTCCCTCCCCCCTCCCCCTCGAACTCAAATGGCTCTAAAGGCAGGGGATTTCGTGAGTGGTCTTGGCTGATTTGTATCTATTGCATTTTTGCATTATTATTGGTGTAATACTATGTACTGTTATGTAATTCTGCATTATTATTTTACTTGTAAAACTGTATTTTGCCTTGTACTATTGTAATATTGCATTTCTGTATGTTTCTATGTATTGTGAACCGCTTTGGGTCGTCTGCTAGACGAGGAAAGTGGTATATAAAATTAATTCAAATCAAATCAAAATCAAAATCAAATAATAATAATGATGATGATGATGATGATGATGATGATTGATGATGTCCAGAAATGACATAAATCACAGCTAGCTCCAAACCTGAAAGGAGCTGGAGGGGAAAATATCACAACATAATGAGAGATACGGAGAAACCTACAAACCTTTTCGCAGCATTTGATCATGGTTAAGAGATCAAACAGCATTATATCTGCACCATGCCAACAAAAAGATTTACATGGGTCAACTTTTTGCTTGGGAATCAAAACATCAAAGTATGAAAAAGCATGTTCAATTGGCTCAGTACTTCAAACCAGCTTTAGCTCAGATTACAAAAAGCAGGAACATTAGAAAGAAAAGGTGTGGGGAACAAGGTGTAATCTAATTGTAAATTACTTTTTCTGATTGATCACTTCCCTACAGTACAGGCAGGAAAAAGGCTTTGAAATTGGCTCCATTAGTTTTTCAAACCAATTCCCACAACAGATGAAAGTAGTAATCCATTTTTAAAAATTAATCTGCATTTAACATAAGTAGTAGTTAGACAAAGGAAGAAACCCTAGCTAGATATCTAGCAATGATCACTTCTCTACTTTACATGCATAATTTTTTAGTTATAATTCTATACTGGACTGATGCTGCATCTCATCTGTGTAATGTTCCCTTATTAGCCAACAAAATGTAGGCTAATTACTTGAATGCATTCAGAAAACAAATAATGAAAATTCTAGAGGGGAGCACATAACAGAAACAGAAGATGGATTAAGAAGTTTGCTTTATGTCTTCATTCTGGCATACATAACTTTGAAATACATACTTATTTTTACACCAGTTTGCATCTGTTTATTTGAATGTTGTGATCTTATTGGTTTATGTAACAGGTATATTAGTTACTACTGGTGATCTACAAAACTATTCTTCAAAATACAAAAATAAGATAGAATAGGGAATAAGCAGCAGTGTCAGAATGTTCAAATGGTTTAAATTTCCACACTGGAGTTCAACAGTTGCCACCCAACACCCACATCATTATCCTTGGGTGGCCAGCTGCATTTCTAAGTAAATAAATCAAGGCTGGAAGCCTGACAAAGAAATGCTTTTATGACTACTAGACTTAAAAAAACACAGAGACTGAGAGAGAGAATGAACCAGCAGTTCCCAGTAACTGGAATTGTGCAGCAATATTCCTCAGGTTTTTTTTAGCACAAAAAACTACAGAAAGCTGGATCTGTTAACCATCCTTGTTGTGAAAAACATGAAAGATGTTTAGACCCGGGGTGCCCAAACATTTTGGTCCGTGGGCTGGTCACGTGGTTCAGTGGGCTGATCATTATGGCCTGGGGGTTGGATCCAGCCCTGACGCCAATTCATCCGGCCCGCAAAGCCCTTGTTGCTCCCGGAAGCGGAAGTAAAATATGCCCGTACGTAGGACCTGATACTTATTTCCTCTATTGTTTTAAAACATGTTTTCACTTTGTATGTTATCCTAGTATTACACAGATCATTAAAGCTTTGCAATTGTAGCTTCATCTAATATGAAGTAAGTACAGTGGTACCTCGCTTAAAGAGCATAATGTGTTCGTTCCACGGGATTGCTCTTTAAGTGAGTTTGCTTTTTAAGTGAAACACCACTGTAAGTGACCAATTGTGACTTCTGGAGGGGGGGGAGATTGCGAACCCCAATTTAGTTGTTAAGCGAGTTTTTGGCTGGTTTTAGTTGTTAAGTGAGGCAACGATTCAGAGAAAATTCTGCTCCTTAAGCGAGTTAGTTTCTAAGCGAGGGACTCTTTATGCGAGGTTTACTGTATCAGGTCCTACGTATGGGTGCATTTTACGTCATGGGCCAGATGAATTGGCATCAGGGGTCGGATCTGGCCTCTGGGCCATAGTTTGGGCACCCCTGGTTTAGACAGTTTTGTTCATAATCAGAATTATTAACAAAGAAATGGATTTGATACTTTAAGACAGGGGTCCTCAACATTTTCAAGCCGTGGACTGGACCACACCCTCTCAAACACCTGAGTGGGCTGGACTGGTGGTTTCCCCCCCCCTAAACGCTGCCATAAACCATGTCCATGGCTGTCATTAATGCATCTATGACAGCCGCGGGCACATTTACAGCTGTTGTAGATGTGTCCGCTTCCGGTGATGACGACAACATGGGCTACATTAAATGGTGCTGCAGACCGTAGGTTGAGAACCCCTCAGGGTTGATTACACCTCAGATCGTCTGACTTGACCAAAGACATTTTGTCAGTTTAGGAAAGGAACCAGGATGTGACTACCTCAATACCAGCATTTCTTCCAGAAAACTGTTTATAGCCCATGCAAAAGTGCTGAGGTAGCAATATGAAGGGACTGTGCAAGATTATGCTATTTTGAGCTGAAGGTTCAGGATGAAGAGGAAATCAAACTTGCAGAAAAGGAAATCAGGCAAACTGACACACAATGTTAAACTGAGATTAGAGAAGAAGCAACACTGACAATCGGGTTAGCAATATCTTGGTGACAAAAAAGAAATTGCAGTTTCAAGAGCTCAAAATCCTTGGAGCTCCCAATCCATGAGATTCACAGAAGAAGAAGATTTGGATTGCAAACTGTAGAAAGCCATTGCAAAAGAAACATATTTGTCTCAAAAGTGCTACAAACTGGACATATAGTATAGACAAGTAAGTTGATACCATCCAAATGCCTTAGACTTCAACAGCCTTACTTCTTAGTCATCAAGGCCAATGCCCAGGGAGTTACTGTTTAGATTAGAACATCTGGAGGGAACTAGGTAACATGTCTCTGCTGCACACCCTCTGAATTCAGTCAGCTTTTCTGCTAGCCTTTTTAAACACCTTTCTATTTCCTCACCCTGATAACAGAGCAACAAGATGTGCAAGTGGAAAGAAAAAAGAAAATCAACGGCCAGTCATTTCTCAAATAAAGATGGGTGGCCTGGATTGCCATTGCTGTGAAGAGTTTGAATCTAGGCTGTGCAAAGTGCTATGGAATGAAAAGGGGCCGAACCTAATAAAAATTCACAGGCAAAGGAAGGACACCAGCTGGGACAGCTAGAAGGAAGGTTCCTCCAGAGCATCTGCTGGATATGAAGGATGATTGAAAAAGGGAAGGATGCAACATTCTGTTCACTTAATTATAATGACTGGTTTCACAAGGCTCTCAAAGTCAGCCAGGCAATCAAAACCCATCTTCTTGAAGAAGGAATATATAAGGACAGTTCCAGCTGCGCCAGTAGATATGCATTGCAGATAAGCACTGCTTGGAAGTCATAGAAGAATGACACAATGGAACAAAGAGTGGAGGATGATATCTTTTAACAAACCAGTGCTCATATGCCTGCCAATAATCTGCAGCAAGGGAAAACTACTACATGGGAACTCTGGTGTGTGTGTGTGCGCGCGCGTGCACGCACGCGAGAGAGAGAGCGCGCGCGCACACACACACACAAGCTAAAGCATTTATAAATGTAGACAATATATGTATAGACAAGCTTTAAATGTCATACATATACACATACTACTCTGCCTACATATTTCGCCAATCACGTGCAAAGTTTTAGGTCACAGGCACTGTCCACTGGAACACTAACTCTCAAAATACAATGCTAGCTTCTCAAAGCTCTCTTTGTTCTCTCTTACCCAACCTCCGTTTAATTTAATCAAGATTTTTTTCTATCTACGGCAATGCTTAATAGGTTGTCCCACATTCCACTGAAAATTAGAGCCATTGCTTCAAAATATTTAGGGCAGCAATAAAAAGACAAATTAGATATGCTGTCAAAATGTTTTGATCTAAATATACTCACAAAGTGAGTCTTGGAATCAAGAGAAAGAAGCAACAATTTGTTAATTCCAAAACAAAACAAATACAAAAAATAAAAACGCACCAACTGGTGAAAAAACAGTAGAGTTCACCCAGCTGCTAAAGTGGAAGTGAAAGATCTTTCTCTTCATACCATTCTTAAAGATTTTCCAACATATTTCTTACCACAAGGACAATTCCATAAATAAATGCTATTAATGCTATTACAGTTTGAAAAGTTTTTGAGTTTAAGATGGAAATCAACTTCTGGAAAGGATACAGCCTTTGTTTCCTAGACAAATTTTCATATGACACAGTTGTGACATCTGTAATGACTGTCTAAAGACTTTGGTTCCATCAGGTTTGAATAATGAGTTGGACCTTTCTTGTTTTTTATAATCACTTGTATGGTTTTATAATTCTGAGCATGTTGTCACTTTAAAAATCAAGCCATTTCTGCCTCCTTACTGTATCTTTAAAAGAAAAAGAAAATTATCTCTCATGAATACATCACTTGATGAACAATATATATTGCAAACATTGTGCCATATGTTTTAACATCTTGAAGCTCATTATGATAGGATGTAGATGCATAAAAAAACCTCTTGGTATGTATTATGTTTAGATATCTTGGTTTAAGGCATATAGCCAAACTATAATGTGTTGTCAGAGTGTATGTTTTCATTCTATTGTTTACAGAAAAATACTTAAGATTATATCCTGATGAAGAAAAATTCTTTTAAAAACTGGCAATAGCGGAGCATTTTTGATGATACATATGTTATTTTTTCATTCCTTCACATTCTTGCAGTAAAAGATACTTGAAAGATACTTCTGCCTCAAACAGTTTCTTTCTCTATTTGCATCTGCACCATTTGGCCCTATTTTGTGCATACACTATAAAGTGGCAGATCTAGAATTACACATATAAAATCATTTTCTAAATTCTTATTGAGCATTGTACACAATGTGATACAACTGCTTCACATGGTTGGATCCAGATAATTGGGACACACACTTAAGTGCTTGTGTTTGAGTGTTTTATACCCGTATGGAATAGTTGATCACCTCTCAACTGCACTTGCAGCATTACGAGTTTCTTCTTTCAGCACAATTTGAAAGACCATGAAATGACTGGATGTAGAAAGGGCTTCAAAGAAAAATTTAAGCCAAGATTAGGGATGCTGAACGATCAACAGGGGAGTATAGTGCTTGATCAGGATAAAATAAAGAGAAAGAAACAGTATACTGAAGAACTATACAGGGGGAAAAATGTAAGGATGACATATTCCTTTAAAAATGACTCTTTTGATGGAGAACCAGCAAAATGAATGCTACTTTCAAAGCAATTGGAAGAAATAAATCACTAGGAGGAGACGAAATACTAACCGAGTTGCTTCAAGCTTTGGAGACCGAATCTATTGAAAACTGAAGACAAATATGCCTATAAATTTTTTTTGCTATATATTCAAGGCCCAAAGAAAGGAATGATAAAAAGTATTATAAGTGGAATGACCTGTAAAAATCAATCCTCCAGATTTTGCAACAAATACTTTTACCATACAGTATATGGGACAAGAAACGCAAGATTTTCAAGTTGCATTCAGAGAAGAGAATGAAAGTGCGGCACCAAAATGGCCTCTGCGCTCTTTGCAGCCCCCCCCCCCACCCTGACTCAGACATCCGGGTGAGTTAGGGGGCGTGGCCACCCCTCTATAAAAGTGGTGGCCACGAGGCAGACGAGCTGCCATTTTAGAAATGCGACGGGGCGGAGAAGTTTTCTCTGCCGCGTTTCTTGCCAGTGGGACGGCCTTGCCCGCCGCTGTCAGTGGGGCCAGGCAGGCTTCCACTGGTCAGCCCGGCATAGGCCTCCAGGCTGGGCTGGCTCAGGCCGGCTCCTTGGGCATCCCTGTCCCTGGACGGGATTTCATTAGTTCGGGACAGGGTGGCCCACTCGGACTTGGTGGCGGTTTCCACCCCACCATTCCTCCGGCCCCCCATGGGCCGGAGTTTTGGGCATGGCCCTACTCAGGCCCTGGATCCCCATATGGGTTTCCTGTGCAGCAATCGGCCGCAGGGCCGTCCGGCCCACCCGGCCCACCTTATACTGGGGGGCTCGGAGACTGTCGATGCTCTTCTTGCACGTATTTCGGTGCTAGAGGCTTCACTGGGCATTGCCCAACCACCTCCCGAGGGGGGTTTGCCTGCTCTCCGGCGAGCCGCCAACAGGGTCGAGCTGCTTGAGGCTGTCAGGCCAGCCCAAGCTGGTACCTCGCAGCTCCCCGCACATTCGAATCTGCCGGTGGGGAGCAGTCAGGTGTGGCACCAGAGCTCGATGCCTGTCGCGAGCCCTGATGCCTGCCGTGGGCCGGAACCCCTGGTGGGGGCAGCTCACGGGGGTGCGACTAGTGAGTATGCGGTTCAATTTAGTGCACCGACACTGTCCAGTTACACTGGGGGGGTACAGTGGCCATGGCCACGTCAGGTTACTGGGGGTGGGCAGTTGCTTCCATACTGCCCTGTAAATTCATGGTTACCAAAAGGCCCCTCGGTTAGGACAGGGGTATCTGCCCCCGAGGGTATGCCAAGCGTCGCAGGGGCTATTCAGGGCGCGCTGCACATACCCTTCATTCAACAGGTGCTGACGGCGGCTCTGCCAACGGCTGGTTATTCCCCCCCCCCCCGGGTGATCATCTCTCACAGGCTACTAGGGAGAAGATTTGGAGAGGGGAGTACGTTGGTATTTTCTCCCTCCTGAATCGTGAGCCCACTAAGGTGGAGAGAGAGGGACAGGATGACTGGGACAAAGAATTGTCCCGTCGTCGTAAGCCACCGCGTACCTGGGCCAATTGGTTGCCGGCATATCTCATATATATGGTGGTGTACCTGAGGGCCCGGCCTGATTTGGCCATTCCGATGGTCCAATACCTCGACAATATTTATAGGGCGATGGTCGAGTGTCCCTCTTGCTCTGGCCCTCACGCCGCCTCTGCGTGCCCACGGGCTGGTGGGTCACAAGGCAGAGGTAGGGGTGGGCAGGGGGCAGTCAGAGCTCCCTCTGATGGTGCTGGCCAAGCAAAAGGCCCCCTCCCCAATTAATATCCACATGTTAGGACAATGGCTTTCTGCTTATCCTAGACGGGATGATGCGAGGTACCTGCTTGAAGGCTTCCGGTTTGGCTTTCATATACCATTTAGGGGTGTTCGGGGACCGCAGGATGCCCCGAACTTACTTTCTCTAAAGGGCAATGAGGAGGTCGCTGCACAAAGCATAGCTAAGGAGTTGCAGGCTATGAGAGTTGCAGGGCCTTTTAATGAACCACCATTCCCTAACTTGAAGGTCTTCCCTCTGGAGCTAGTCCCAAAAAAGACCCCAGGTGAATTTCGCCTAATTCACCATCTTTCTTACCCTGCGGGTTCCTCGGTCAATGATGCTATTCCTGATGACCTTTGCTCGGTCAGGTATACGTCGTTTGATCAGGCCCTACAGATGGTATGTGCCTGTGGTCCCGGGGCCCTCCTGGCAAAGTGTGATATTAAATTGGCATTCCGATTACTGCCAGTGCACCCCGAGGGGATAGCCATTAGATATCTGAGGATAGGCTTACAGAAAATTTGACCTGTAGGCAGGATATGGGGTCCACCTGTCGGCTAGAGGCATGTACCTCTTTTGGATGAGGTGCAAGCAGGCTGGTGACCGAGCTGACGGTCTGGGGGGGGGGGCAGTGAGTCATCATGGACACCTCCCCGTGTGGCGGGTAGCACTGGTAAGGTAAAGATTTATGACCCATAGGTATCCGGCAGGTTCGCAATTGACTGGCCAACACGTAGACAGGTACAGGGGAAATAGGTTTGGCCGGTCAAGGGCGAACCAGGCAAGGGGTGATGGCAGGAGCTTTACAGCCTGCATCACCTTGATATTTAACGGATACACGTCATAGGGTGGGGTCAGTAGATAGTTTATTGACTCCGGTCAACAATTTGTTTGTGTCAACAAACAAATTGATACAAATAGTTACATGTAGCCAATTGCCATTGGCATTTTGGGAGGAACCTTACCAGTGTTACTGCGGCCTGTTTGCCTTAAAGAATTACAATTGGATGATTACACCAATTGAAAGTTATAATTCGGACTAGGGCATTATACAATAAAAGTAGCCCGATGCCTTTATCCATATACCGGTGTCTGAGTCTTTCTTTGGGGGGTGCGCCTGCAAAGCACTAATAACATACCACAAATATACACCGGCTATTGGAGCATACAAAAAACATGGAAGAAAATCTGCTTATACTGTACTTTAATTACAATAAAGCATTTGACAATGTTTATCATGAAAGAAGTCAGAGTTCAATGATATTTGACTGTCCTTATGCATAATCTGTAGTCTGGATTTTACTTCTCTCAGTACAGTATAGTTTTCCATTGATCTTAGACAAAGCTATATTTTATCTGTTTAATCTACATATAGAATTTCACACCGAACAGAGTTAAATGGAAGAAGCCCATCTGGTCGGAAGATGGGGAGGATATGATAGTGGAAGAGAAATACGATGTTGCAAGGAACAATACTGTATAGGAACTTGGAATGCAAGATCTATGAATCAAGGCAAGCTGGAAGTGGTAAAAAAGAAAATGGAAAGAATAAGTATTGACATCTTGGGAATCAGTGAATTAAAATGGACAGTGATGGGTGAATTCAACTCTGGAAACCATCATTTCTACTACTATGGACAAGAAAAACTTAGAAGAAATGGAGCGGTGATAATAGTTAATAAAAGAGTGAGAAAAGCAGTAATGGGATGCAATCTTAAAAATGACAGAATGATTTCAGTCTAAATCCAAGGAAAACCATTCAATATCACTGTAATTCAAGTCTACACACCAACCACTGGTGCAGATGAAGCCACAGTTGACCAGTTCTATGAGGACCTACAACACCTCATAGAACAGACACCAAGAAATGATGTACACATTATCATAGGAGATTGGAATGCCAAAGTAGGAAATCAAAAGGTAAATGGAATAACAGACAAGTTTGGTCTTTGAACACAGAATGAAGCAGGGCAAAGATTGATAGAGTTCTGCCAGGATAACACATTGGTCATACCAAACACCCTCTTCCAGCAACACAAGAGGCGATTTTACACATGGACATCACCAGATGACCAACATCGAAACCAGATTGATTACATACAATGCAGCCAAAGATGGAAAACCTCCATACAATCAGCAAAAATGAGACCTGGAGCAGACTGTGGCTCAGATCATAATCTACTGATTGCAAAATTTAGGCTTAGACTATAGAAAATAGGGAAAACAATTAGGCCAGACAGGTATGACCTAGACAACATCCCTAAGGAATACACAGTGGTGGTGTGGAACAGATTTAATGGCTTAGACTTGATAGAGTACCAGAAGAATTATGGACAGAGGCGCGGGACATAATACAGGAGGCAGCAAGGAAAACCATACCAAAAGAAAAGAAGCATAAGAAAGCAAAGTGGTTGTCTGATGAGGTTCTTTAAAAAGCAGAGGAAAGAAGGAATGCAAAAGGAAAAAGGAAAAAAAATCAATCAATTGAATACAGAATTTCAAAGAAAAGCAAGGAGAGATAAGGAAACCTACCTAAATGAACAGTGCAAAGAAATAGAGGAAAACAACATAAGGGGTAAGACTAGAGATCTTTTCAAAAATATTAAGGAAATCAAGGGAACATTTGACTGTGTGGACCACAACAAAATGTGGCAAGTAATTAAAGAGATGGGTATACCAGAACACCTCATATGTCTCATGAGAAATCTGTACATGAGTCAAGAAGAAACAGTTAGGACAGAATACGGAATGGCAGAGTGGTTTGGAATAGGAAAAGGAGTAAGACAAGGCTGCATTTTAGCACCCTGCCTATTCAACTTATACACAGAACACATAATGCGCAATGCAGGGATGGAGAAATCACAATTTGGGATCAAAATTGCTGGGAGAAACATCAACAATTTGAGATAAGCAGATGATACCACCCTAATGGCAGAAAGTGAAGAAGACCTAAAGAAGCTCCTGCTTAGGTTGAAAGAAGAGAGTGCAAAAGCTGTCTTGAGACTCAACATCAAGAAAACCAAGATAATGGCAACAGGCCATATCAGTCCCTGGAAAATTGATGGGGAAGAAGTAGAAGCAGTGACAGATTTTACTTTCTTAGGATCCAAGATCACTGCAGATGGAGATTGCAGCCATGAAATAAAAAGGCAACTGATTCTTGGGAGACAAGCTATGAGAAACCTAGGGAACATAGTGAAAAGTAGAGACATCACCTTGCAAATAAAAATTTGCATAGTCAAAGCAATGGTATTCTCAGTGTTAATGTATGGGTGTGAGAGCTGGACCATTAGGAAAGCTGGGAGCAGAAGAATAGATGCCTTTGAAATGTGGTGTTGGAGGAGAGTTTTGAAAGTCCCCTGGACAGCAAGGAGAACAAATAGGTCAATCTTAGAAAAAATCAACCCTGACTGCTCTTAGAAGGTCAAATAGTAAAGATGAAGCTGAAGTACTTTGGACATCAAATGAGACAAGAGGATTCACTTGAGAAAGCTCTGATGCTGGGAAAGGTGGATGGCAAAAGAAGAAGGGGGCAGCCAAAAATGAGATGGCTAGATGGTATTGTAGATGCAATGGGCACAGAGCAGGGCAGGTTGAGGTAGATGGTGGAGGATGGGGTGCCTGGAGGGCGGTGGTCCATGGGGTTGCAAAGGGACGGATTTGACTGTGCGACTGAACAACAAAAATTCGGGTGCAACGCAGGGCTTTCCCCCTGGCCACGCCCACCATACCACGCCCACAGAGTAGGTAGTAAAATAAATTGAATCCCACCACTGAGTATACTTGATAATAATAACAACAATAATTTCATGCCGATAATTATTCTGGATTGAGAGGATTTTTACTGGAGGAACTTCGCTCAGGGGATGCCTGAATGAAGCTCCTTTCATGTCACTAAGATCTTTTCCCACTGAAGTGGTCCCTATTTATCTACTTGTATTTTCTTGCTTTCGAAGTGCTAGGTTGGCAGGAACTGGGGGGGGGGGCAGAGATGGGTGCGCAATCCATCATGCAGTACCCAGGTCTTGAACTGTTGACTTGGCGGCCTTCCAGCTAACAAGGCAAGCTTCTTAACCACTGAGCCACTGCAGCCCCTTAGTATTATTATAGATATCAAATCTGGACAATGAAGAAAACTGACGGAAAAATCCTGGTTCATTCTAAATGCAGTGTTGGAATCACTGAAAAAGTCAGTATTGTACTACTACAAAGTAACAAACAAACCATATTCAAACATATATAGAACAACAATATCTACATGTTTTTCTGTATATCAGTTGCAAATGAACACACATGAAGCTGCTGTTGAATTCATTTCCTGTTTATAGACAATGTTTGAAATGGTAGCCGTGTTAGTCTGTGCAAGCATATCTGAGAGCAAATAGAACAGAACAGGGGGAAAAAGACAAAAAAATGTGGCACCTTAAAGACTAACTCCTGTATTTAAATGTGAGCTTTCATGGACCAAGTTGTTTGATAAAGTGGACTTGGTCCATGAAAGCTCACATTTAAATGCAGGAGTTAGTCTTTAAGGCACCACATTTGTTTTGCTGTTCTATTTTATTTGCTCTCAGATATGTTTATAGACAATTAGCTGTCCACCCATATTTTTGTGTGTCCAGGAAACACAAGAACTAGTTTTTGGTAGCAGCTGAGATCTCTCTCTCTCTCTCTCTCTCTCTCTCTCTCTCTCTCACACACACACACACACACACACACACACACACACACACACACACACACACACACACACGAGTGTTCTGTTGCAACTGTAGAGTCTTACAATACAACTCAAGCCAACAGAACATATGGAGGAAGTGGTGTCACGGGAAGAAAGATTCTGGTATCCTAGAAGATTCCAGTGAAGGAAATGGATGCAGAAACAAGAGCCCTGAGGAGATTAGCTCAGTTTCCTTACAGATATATAAATATTCTTGGCATTCCCTGAACATCTACCTTTTATCCCAGCTGACAATGGACCTTAGAAGTCTATTTGTCTGCAAAAATAAATTGTACAAAATCAAGCATTAGGCTACTTAAACGGAATTCATTTCTCAGCTTTCTCTTCTAACTGTATTCTGCTGTCAACCAGCCAAAGAAATAAGAGAAAACCTGTCTACTTGGAAACTAGCGAGAACAGCAAAAATATCTTGCATGGTTAGCTAACACAAGATTTGTTGACCCCCAGAGATATTCATTTTTGTTTGGAGGCATCCAACCTCTATTTTATGCATAATGCCAAACTCTTTAATGAGCTGATGCACAACTGTGAAGCCTACGAAAGCCTGCTATATTCGTATGAAGAGATCCATAAAACATGTCAACCTCTGTTTAATTAAGGGGCATCTCTCTTTTATTGGCCAGGAGTGATAACTAAAGAGTTCAAATTGTAACAGACTGCTATCAGGAAAAGCAATATGTACATGAGAAAATATTAAATTATTGCTAAACATATAATGGCAGCATTATGCACAGAAATGACAGGCTTACACAAAAGGTTGAACATAGGTGGAAAATGTATGGCCTTTAGAGATGTGCCTTAAAAAATACAACTCTTAAGAATTCTCCAGGCAGCATTTTGAGAATTCCATCCTATAGACCAGTGATGGTGAACCTTGGCACTCCAGCTGTTCTTGAACCTTGATTCCCAGAAGCCCTGATCAGCAGGAGTGCTGACTTGGGCTTCTGGTAGTTGAAGTCTAAGAACACCTTGAGTGGCAAGGTTCGCCATCATGGCTATAGACCCATACCTATGGACACTTACATTTTGCTCACCTGAAGAAGTGCCTACTATGAGGCTACATGGCCTCCTCCAGCCTATACTTTCTGTCATATATACAAAAGCTACTGCAGTGCTTCCTGGGAAGTGTGCTGTTGGTTGTGATGTATAGAAGGCACCTCCCAAAGAGTCCTAGGAAGCACCACAACAGCTGCCTTTTTTGTATATTAACAACTGGAAGGACAGGCTGGGGGAAGCTATGTACCTTCACAATAGACCCTTCTTTAAGTGAGCAAAACATAGGGATTTGTAAGTGATGATCTGTGCCTGCATCTTGCACAATTCTCTTTGGGGAATTCTTGGAGAATTCTCAGAATTGGAATTTAAAAAACACTGAATGGCAGATCCCTGTGGTGATGAGAAATGACGGGGCAGGTTGTTTAACAATATCCAGAATACCACATGTTACCCAACCATGCTTTAGATGTCAAAGGTCAACAGGAAAGCTGGAACAAAGAAGGTGGAGGGATTTGGTGTTTGTTTTGAAGGCAACGCGTTTAGAAAGCACAAAGTTGAAGGGCGCACTTAACAAAGCTAAAATGCAGAAAAATCAAATATACATATAATACAAAGGAAAAAAGCAAGAAGCCCAACCAACATGAAAAATAAGAATGGAAGTAATATCAAAGCATACAGTTCTCCAAAGATATGTAGTGAGAGTATCAGACCTCAACATGAACTAACACGTAGGGTTTCACACCTGAATTTCACTGTCCTGTACTTCAGCAAGGATCTGTAACTGATGAAAGGCAAGACAGAAACAATTTAGTCTTTCTTGGAGGCACCCCTCTATGTATTATTTAGAATAGATCATCTAAGGTGTGGAGTCCCTTCCTATCAAATTGACACTTTATCTTCAACAGCAGAATCCACATTTTGTTGTTGTTGTTCAGTCGCACAGTCGAGTCCGACCCTTTGCGACCCATGGACCACTGCATGCCAGGCACCCCTATCTTCTACCATCCTCCTCAACCCACCCAGTTTTGTGCCCACTGTGTCAACATCTTATTTTGCCCTCAACCTTTCCCAACATCAAGGCTTCCTCAAGTGAATCCTCTCTTCTCATTTGATGACCAAAGTACATTAACTTCATCTTCACTATTTGACCTTCCAAAGAGCAGTCAGGGTTGATTTCCTTTAAGATCAACTTATTTGTTCTCCTTGCTGTCCAAGGCATTCTCAAAATTCTCCTCCAACACCTCATTTCAAAGGCATAAAAGAATCCACATTATTTCTTAAAAAATAAACTGCATGTTGCAGACCTGCAACATAAAAACTTGATGGTTTTGATTGTGCTGTATTGCACATTAAATGGAAGTGTTATGCCAGATAGAGAAGACTAGATTAGACTCATGGAGATGAAACACAATTTTAAAAATTTGATAGTAATTCTGTCTGAATACAAAAATGCTTCATGTTTTTTGTTGCATTTGCATTTGTCAAAGAGCATTGATCTGCTTATTTCATTGTTCTATATACCTACAACTCTATGGACTTTAAAACTTTTTTGAAGAATCCAACCACTGCACTGCTGATCACATTTTGATCATTTAAATTGAGCTCTCCATTCTAGCAACAGCTCACTTGATTTGTTGATGCCTCTGGCTGTCTTTCAGGAGTAGACTAAGAGTGCCCACAGCTTCCAATGGTAAATATAAACTAAATATGATGGGGGGGAAATGATTTAATAAATGAAATTATTTGGTAGATGGATTGATCATTTAAGTCAAAAGCAGGATGAATTAATTTGAGGTTTCTTTGTTTAATCATGGATTGTAGCAAAAGAAATAAAGTTCGGTTTCACTTACCAGTGATAACTTTCGTTCTTCGAGTATATAGTTTGTGAATACACACTCATGGGGTTATGCGCCTGCGCAGAATGGCCGATCGGAGGCTTGAAAAGCTATTGGTCAAAAGTTTTGGCGGTAAGACCGCCCACCGTACCGCCCACCCTGAGGCGCCCGCGCGCCATTTTACCTCAGTTCCATACTTAAGCCAAGCACAGGATAAACCAATTGATCTCATCCGTGCAGCTCAAGAGGGGAGGCAGGGTGGGTAGTGTGTATTCACAAACTATATACTCGAAGAACGAAAGTTATCACTGGTAAGTGAAACCGAACTTTCTCCTTCGTATAGTTTGTAAATCCACACTCATGGGAGATTAGCAAGCTCACACTTACTTGGTCGGTGGGCAGTCGGATGAGATGATCCCACGATGAAGATGATGACGGTCAGGCAGGGTGAACTGTCAAGGGCGATGGGCCCGGAGCCCCCGAGTGAGGACGACACGGCCAAGCCTGGCGTCCGCAGTGGCTCTGGTGTCCACCCTGTAATGCTGGACAAATGTAGAAGGTCTGGACCAGGTGGCAGCCTTACAGATGTCCTCAAGCGGTGTGCCCTCCAGAAAAGCCGTGGATGTTGCAACCGCTCTGGTAGAGTGCGCCCTGACATGCGGTGGAGGTGGCAGCGATGCCGACTCGTAGGCCAAGTAGATGGTAGAGGTGATCCATTTGGAGAACCGCTGCGCAGAGATGGGTTCACCTTTGGACTTGCCCCCATACGCCACGAAAAGGTGTTGCGACTTTCTGAACTCCCTTGTCCTGCTGGTGTAAAACAATAAAGCTCGTTTGACATCCAGTGTGTGCCAAGTCCTTTCTTAGGCGTTAGTGGGGTTCTGGAAGAATGTAGGCAAGGAGATAGTCTGTGCCATATGAAACTGGGAGACCACCTTGGGAAGAAAGGTGATGTCCGCTTGGAGTACCACACGGTCATTGAAGAATTGAAGAAAGGGTGCGTCTGCCCGCAGGGCAACCAGCTCACCAGCTCGACGAGCAGACGTGATGGCCACAAGAAAGGCCGTCTTCCAAGTGAGGAGGCGAGCATCCGCGGTAGCCATGGGCTCGAAAGGAGTCCTGGTGAGCGCGTTGAGGACGGTGGAGAGTGACCATTGGGCCGTCGGAGTCCTAACCGGAGGGAAGGCGTTCCGCAATCCCTTGAGGAAACGTTTCACTGTTTGGTCGTGGAAAGTGCCCGAAGCGGGCGAGCCAGTCAGAGAGTGAGCCACCACCGCTGCGAGGTGTACTCGGATGGAGGCGATGCTGAGGCCGGACTCCGCCAGGTGGAGGAGGTAGGTCAAGACGTCCTGCAGTCCCACCTGTGAGAGGGACGTCTGCTGGGATGCCAGGAAAGAACAAAAGCGTCTGTATTTGGAGGCGTAGGACTTCCTAGTGGAAGGGCGCCTGGCTAGCTCCAGGATCCTGGACAGTCTGGGGTTATCCTCCACGCGGTGAGATGGAGGCTGGGCAGGTCCGAGTGGTGAAGCTGACCTTGCTCCATTTGGAGGAGCGTCGGTGACTCCGGCAGCGTGCGATACTGAGTTGACATGCGCAACAGCAGCGGAAACCATGGTTGGCGAGGCCATGCTGGGGCCACTAGGATGGCCCTCGTCCAGTGCTGAAGCATCCTGGTGAGAACCTTCTGGATCAGAGGAAATGGAGGAAAAGCGTAGAAATAGTCCTGATCCCACCGTTTCATGAAGGCATCGCCCTCGGAGTTCACTCCGATGCCAGCCCTGGAGCAGTACCTGTGGCATTTCGTGTTGGACTCCGACGCGAAGAGGTCGATGTTCGGAGTCTCCCAGGCCTCGCAAAGCGACTGAAAAACCTTGTCGTTCAGTTCCCATTCGTGGGTCGTCGAGGTGAGGCGGCTGAGATGGTCGGCCAAGACATTCAGTTTGCCCTGAATGTGCACTCCAATCGGGAAAATGTGCCTCTCCAGGCACCATTCCCAGAGTTGCACAGCGAGGTAAAGAAGGGTGGTGGATCGTGTTCCTCCCTGCTTGTTCAGATACGCCACAGCCGTGGTGTTGTCCGAGGCCACTTGGACCGCCTTGCCCATGAGCAGGCTCTCGAAGGAACGGAGGGCCTTCCAAATGGCCAGCAGCTCCAAGTAGTTGATATGGTGCACCATCTCCTGAGGCGACCAAGGGTTGTTGACCGTGAGAGTCCCGCAGGCAGCCCCCCAGCCGAGGTTGCTTGTGTCGGTCAATATTTGCAACGAGGGTTGCGGGGTTTAAAAGCTCTTCCCCGTTGTCATGTTGAGTGGTGCCGTCCACCACAGCAGCTGGTCCCTCAGCTCCGGAGACGGAGTTAGCCGTTTGGACTGACTCTCCCGGAGCGCGTCGAATTCGTGCAGGAGCCACGACTGTAGGGACCGGAACTTTAACTTGGCGTGAGGAACCACAGCCATCGTTGACGCCATAAGGCCTAGCAGTCTTTGAGCCTTCTTTGCCCGGGTGCACGGTTTGGTGCGAAGGTCGTTTACTCCCTGCGCGATGTCCCGCAAGCGCTTCTGGGGTGCAAAGGCTCTGGTGGCAAGCGAGTCGAGTATCGCTCCGATGTACTCGACGCGTTGAGAGGGAATCAACTTCGATTTGGTGAAGTTGATCCTGAGGCCGAGACTCTCCATGAGGTGGACCGTGAATTGCGTGTCCCGAATGGCCGACGAGCTGGTGGGGGATACAATCAGCCAGTCGTCGATGTATGGGAAGACCCTGATTCCCCGCTGGCGAAGGAAGGCAGCCACCGGAGCCATGCATTTGGTGAAGACTCGTGGTGCCGTGGCCAGACCGAACGGTAGACATCGGTACTGGTACACCGATTCGCTGATGCGAAATCGGAGGAACATTCGGTGCTCCTCGAGGATGGATACATGGAAGTAAGCGTCCTTGAGGTCTATGACTGTGAACCAGTCACCTTTGTTGATGAGGGGAAGGACGGTCTGCAGGGTCACCATCCGGAACTTCCTGGTGTGGATGCACTTGTTGAGGCGGCGCAGGTCCAGAATCGGGCGAAGTCCTCCGTCCTTCTTCTGAACCATGAAGTACCTCGAGTAGAAGCCATTGTCCCATTCGGGCGGCGCCACCCGCTCGATGGCTCCCTTGGACAGAAGAGTTGATATTTCTTCCTCCAAATGGGGGGACGAGGTGGTGAGACGATGTCTTCCTACCCGAGGCGCC
Organism: Bradypodion ventrale; assembly: GCA_035047345.1. Classification (NCBI taxonomy): domain Eukaryota; kingdom Metazoa; phylum Chordata; class Lepidosauria; order Squamata; family Chamaeleonidae; genus Bradypodion; species Bradypodion ventrale. The sequence goes on from JAWDJE010000004.1 coordinate 63,104,991, forward strand.
CGCACGAACTCGATGGCGTAGCCAGAGGACAAGATCTTTAAGACCCACCGGTCATCCGTGATGCCCGACCATACCTGGAGGAAGTTCCGGAGGGGGAGGTACGGGATGTGGAGCGAGAGAGACTCGGCCGTCGCAGCTTCAAACGGGGGACTTGGACTTAGCGTCCGAACGCTTCCCGTGCCCGTAGGGCTGGTAGCGGGGCTTGTGCTGGCGCTGTTGCTTGTAGGAGCCAGACCTGGGCTGCTCCACGGGGCCACCCTGTTGTTGTGGATTCCCCTGGTACCGCCGCGTGAAGGGCTGGAATCTCGGTCTGGCAGCCGGAGCCGGCGTGGTGAGCCCCAGGAACTTGGCGGTGGAGTTAGTCTGCCGCATCTCATTGAGGACCTTGTCCGTGTCCTGTCCGAAGAGGCCCTGCCCGTCGAAGGGGAACTCCTCGATGAGCTTCTTCATAGCATCATCGAGGGAGGTGCCCCTAAGCCAGGCGTGACGACGGAGCAGGATAGCAGACGCCATTTCCTTCGCCGCATAGTCATTGATATGCCTGGCTGTACGCATTTGTTGCTCCGCCAGGAAGTCCCCTTCGGATTCCAGCGCGTCGATCCGTTTCTGGGCGTCGGCGGGCAGCGTCGCCGTTTCGGCCTTCACTCGCTCCCAGAGGTGAGACTGGTAAAGGCCCATGGCAGCCGAGTAGTTGGTGGCGCGGAGGAAGAGGGAACTGGTGGCGTAGAATTTTCGGCCCACCGCGTCCAGCTTCTTCCCTTCCGGGGTCGAAGGCACCGGGAATCCGCTGGTGGCCGTCCTGTGCTGAAAAGCCTTGACCACCAGGGAGTTTGGCAAGGGGTGAGCCTGCAAAAACTCGATGTTCTCGTCCAGGATTCTATACATGCCGTCGAGCCTGGATGAAACGGAGTGTGCTGACATCGGCTTCCTCCATGTCACCTTCGCCGACGTCAACATGGACGGAAGCATGGTGATATGGACCGGCCGTACCGCACGTCTGTCCAGCTTTGCGGTCATTTGGTCCTCACCTTCCAGTGGCGGCTGGTCCACCTTCAGGTTCAGCGCGGTCCCCAGGTGCGTCAACATGGCCGTAAGCGAGCGTTGATCCTCACCACGCGGTGGGTCAACCGCGCCGATGGCTTGGTCTGGCGTCCTCTCGGCGTCGACGTCTCCCTCGTCCTCCTCCGAAGAGGCGCTGGAGTCATCGGAGGACGAGGGAGGAACTCTTACATCCACGTCGGGACCGCGCCAGTACGGCCTGGGCGGGCCGGCGGGATGGGAGTCCACCGCATCGACGTCTGGACCAACCCGCGATGATGTGGGTGGGCCAGCGGAGCGGATACTCGACCCTCAGGAGGTCGGAGGGGCCACAGCAGGGCCAGCATCCCTGGGGCTTGTGGTGGTCGGTACCGGAGCCGCAGAGGCCGCAGGCATGGAGGTCTTAAACTGGTTGGCAAAAGTCTGAGCCATGACCTCAAACATCCCCTTCAGGAGCTCCATCTGGGATGGATCCGGCATCGTCGGGAGCAACGAAACGGTGGCCGACGAAACGGTGGCTGGTAGAATCGGCGACGAAACGGTGGCCGGCATGGTGATTGCCGCGTCGTCGAGCGTTGGAGTCCTGGGCCTTGGGGAGACGGAGGCCTGTCTCATCGGCAAACGGGCCCTCCCACGAGGCGGCGACGGGAGAACCTGAAGTGGGCGAGCTGGAGCCCCAGCCCTGCGTCCTTTTTCAGGTGATCCCGAGGAGGACCGTCCTCCCCAGATGGAAGACCCAGGCGACGGACATCTCGCGACCGAGTATGGCGGCGAAGGTCCCGGAGAAACAGGGGTGCGTGGAGTAGGCGGGAGCGATCGCCTCTTCTCCGACCCGTGTTTCCTTTTCTTCTCTCCGTTCTTGTCCCTCTTCTTCTTCTTCTTGATGGGGAGAGCGGAAGAAGAAGCCGAAGGCGGAGGAGGCTGAGAGACACTAGCCGAGGTAGAAGCGGCCACAACGGGAGCCAGAGAGAGTTCCATCAGATGGGCTTTGAGCCGGTAGCTCCGGTTCTGCACCGCCAGATGGGTGAATTTCTTGCAGTGAGGGCAAGACTGGCTCTGGTGAGACTCTCCGAGGCAGAAAAGGCAGAGGCTATGCCCGTCGGAGGCCGGAAACTTTTTCAGGCAAGCCGAACACTGTTTGAAGGCCGCGGCCATCAAAGAAAAAATTCTTCCAACGGAAGTTTCTGGAACGTGAGTACCCCGAAGGGTTGGCCAGCCGCCACCCCCTTGAGGGGGGAAACGGTGACCGAAGCGAGTAGGTAACTGAGTCCACCAGAAGGAAGAAACAGCACCGGGGTGGCGATCCTGCCCGAAGGACAAGATCGCTGAAAAAATTGCAAAGTTAGCCAAAAGACTTTCCCTCAGAAGGGCGAAAAAAATTGAGGAAGCTCTCAACGATCGTCCTGCTGCTACGGCAGAAAGAAGAGAACTGAGGTAAAATGGCACGCAGGCGCCTCAGGGTGGGCGGTACGGTGGGCGGTCTTACCGCCAAAACTTTTGACCAATAGCTTTTCAAGCCTCCGATCGGCCGTTCTGCGCAGGCGCATAACCCCATGAGTGTGGATTCACAAACTATACGAAGGAGAACGAAGCAACTCTGCTTGGGATTAAAATGTTTCAAACTAGTTTAGTGGAATTGGATTTGGACAAATTAGGTTCAAATCCTCACCTTGCTATTCAACTCAGATGCAATTCACTGGGTGACATTGGGCTAGTCATACTCACAGGCTGGTGTGCCTCGCTGTATCCCTCTAGAGCTGAAGACCACCCCCATTCTCAAAACAGCAATACAATATTCTAGAATTTCAATGGAGAAACAAACAAACTCATGAGCGGCCTTAGCAGTAAACAGATCAAAGCAGCAAATGCCTTTGGGAGCCATTGAGAAGTGTTAGTACCACATTTTGTCCCAGACACCACTCACATTTGGGCTTTGGCAGTAAACTCGATTTCCCTTATCACCAGTGATGCCTTTGAAGTAGTTGGCAGCTTTCCACCTATTGCTGAAATAAACGAGACCTTTCCTTGTATCACAGCCCTGAAAAGGATCTCTTAATCATGCAATAGGAAAAGAAAGGCTTAATTGGATTAAGTCAAACCATACTGAAGATTTCTTGCAACAGCAACAAAACTTGACAACACAGGATTGGGATGAAACATATCTGAAAAACTTCATGCGACCCAAATATAAATTGCTTCTGGAAGTTTGGAAGTTAATTACATTAGAAGAAAAACATGCCGAAGCCTGACAGACAGCATGCCTCCAAGATCCATGTAACACCTTCCCTCCAAGACAAGAGAGATCTTGCAACAAGAGCCAACAAAATTTGCTGAAGTCTGCACACTTCTGACTGGAGGGCTAAACTACTTGTGTGCACACACACACATATACACACTTCACAAAAAGTTAAAGCTGCTCTTTCTTGCTAACTGCATAAAAATAAGAAGGTCCTTCCTATGGGATCTTCAGCAACACTAGAATTTATAGATAATAGCTGTGACAGGACGCATCTTTCTCTGTGATAAAGGGCCAGAGGCTGCGACTATGTTTCATGCAGACATTATCGCTGCCACACAGACCTACATTGCCAGGAGGCTAGATTATAGTGTCAGACTCATCTTCAAACTATCCATGACAGAAGCTCTGCCTCATCTGGTGTGGAATGCAGTAGTTCATCTCTCAAATGACACAAAGGCTTTGCAGTTTTATCATGAACAAGCTCAACAAAGTCCAGCACTTTGTGTCTGGAAAAGATCCAGCAAAGTATTGGGCCAATTTGAAATAGAAGTAACTTTTAGAATATGGGTAACTGGATACAGCAATCAGTGCTATCCCAACCAGGATTTTACAATCAACCACCACCATTTGTATATTAGACATCCATTGACCACTTCTACAGCTGAGCTAAAAGTACAGTTTAAAGCAAGGGTGCCCAAACTATGGCCCGGGGCCCGGATGCAGCCCCCAATGCAAATTCATCCAGCCTGCGAAGCCCTCGTCACTCCTGGAAGCGGAAGTAAAATGCGCCTGTATAGGCACGTTTTAATTCCACTTCCAAGAGCAACAAGGGCTTCGTGGGCTGGATGAATTGGTGTCAGAGGCCGCATCCAGCCCCGGGGCCTTAGTGATCGGCTCCCTGAACCATGTGATCGGCCCATGGCCCAAAATGTTTGAGCACCCCTGGCTTAAAGCTTCATTCCATAAACTATTGAAAACTTAATGATACAGGAATGCTGGGCATCTGATTGTTCAACAGAAAAACCCAGCAGTAAGTGGAGGTTGGGCAAGTTCTCCTTCCAACCGTACCCCTCCAAGGAATCCAGAATCTTAATCAAAGATACTTGGGAATCACTTCAAGGCCAGTTTTCAGATGAATCTTGGAGCTATACAAAAGGGAATGGAAAGAGTTCCTTGACATTCATGTATATCATACTGGATTTAGCCCAAAAAGAAGAGCCATTGTTTTAATACCATGACTAACCTTTACTGGAGCAACAGCCATACAAATTTTTATAATGCTACTGAGAACAAAACTTAGATGGAATATGAAGATGGGGCAGAACTGTCCCATGAGCATCATTCTAAAAAAAAAGTCAATCAGTCTCTGAAACAGAGTCATTTCTCTACAAATTGTTTCTAAGTAGTTGGGGATATTCCCATAAAAGACAATAGGCTAAGCTGCCGCTGTGCCACAAGCAAAAAGGGTGTACAGTGGACCCTCACTTAACACAAAATTTGCATAATAAAAGGAAATCCATAGAAAATAGTCAAATATTTTTTCAGAACAGATTAATTGGTTTTCAATGCCTTCCTATGGGAAACCATGTTTTGGTTATCAAATTTTGGTTTTTAATGCATTCCTATAGAAAATTGCATTCAATGCATTCCTATGGGAAATCCACTTTACAATTTTTTCGTAGTACAAGCAGTCCCGGAGAACGCATTAAATTTGTTAAGTGAGGGTCCACTGTATATAGTTTTAGTTTTTTGCAAAATGATTCTAATGGGCTAAAAGTTGACTCAGCCCTCCATCCTTCTGAGATCAATAAAAGAAGTACTCAGCTTGTTGTGGAGAAGATGCTAATTACCTTGTGAAACACCCAGAGTGCTCTAAGCACTATGAAATGGTATTTGTAATTGCTATTGATGACAGAGCTCAATATCAATTTTTTTTGTAACATTGCCCAATATCAACTGTCATATTCCTCTTGACAAGTAGTGAGAAAAGTGCCTCAAAAATGAACTGGTTGCTTTAAGACAATCAGAGAGATATACTGTAGTATAGACAAATAATACAGTGAAAATGCAACGCACACAGTAAAATAGCATATGTATAGTGTTACTTCTTTCATAGGCTTGTAGTTCAACGAGACAGCTATTTACTAGGTAACAAATCTGCTCCTCAAGCACTTTGATATTTGGCCTTTATCAGTCAGCTAGTGCTAGTTCACACTTGTCAGGTTGATTGCAGTGCAGGAAATTGAGGGAGCTTCCTAGCAAAGAGGACAACCACCAATAGCTCTGGGTTAAGTCATATACTATTTACGTTTCACATATCACATGTCACTCTGAGAAGGTTTCCCCAGGAGGGACTGAATTATGTCCTAGTGACACATAGCAAGCACAAAGACAGTTAACACAAGAACCCTCCTTGGCATTCGACCAACCCGGCAAACCTGTTATCTAGCTGCTAAATCCCCACACTTTGTTTCATGACATGGAACAAATCCCACTTACATAAACCTGTGACGGGGCGGTGGGGGACGGGACACCATATCTGGTGGGAAACAAATCAAGAGCTACCTGTGCCTACCATTTTCCATTCATCTTATTTAGATTAAATTTCTGCTCCCAAATAAAATTAATCTGTTGCTTGTAAATTTTTGAAATTGCTATCCCTCCCAGTGTAGCAAGGGGGTTGGGTATAGTGTAGCAACACAAAACTGTTGCAAATTTATTTCATAATTAACTATTAATATCCTAGTTTACCACCTGGTGAAGGCACTGAGTCAGAATGCTACCAGTGCCACCAGAAAATTCACATTTTCCCATCAAGATTTTCAAAGGGGGAAACTGTAAAAAATCAATACTTGGTTGCCAAATGCTTAGTGATAACTAAGCCTGAAGAAGAGTTATTTCCAGGTAAACATAACTGGGACTGATGCTCAAATCACTCATTTTTCAACACTATGTTTATTACTAAAGGCTGCTGATTTGGTATGGTGGAAGATCTAGTCCAGCAACAGCTGGAGTTTGTAAGGTGCCAACCTCAGCTTTAGCTCAGATTTAAATATGCATTTCAAAATCTAGAATGAAATTAACTCATCTCCTGGACTGGAAATAAGTCCCTCTCCCACCACCTTTACCAGGGGTTCCCAACCATCAGCCAAAAAACACACCCATGCATGTGTAAACACACATATGCCTGTCATAAAAACGGAAGTGGGCATATTTATGGCTGTCATAAAAGTGCCCGCTTCCACTTCCAGGGGGCATGGTCAGGCCTGTTCAGCTGTCTGGGGGCATGGTCAGGCCCATGGCATAAAAAGATTGGGAACCCCTGACTTATAGGAATTGTGTGTGTGTGTGTGTGTGTGTGTGTGTGTGTGTGTGTGTGTGTGTGTGTGTGTGTGTGTGTGTGTGTGTGTGTAGAAACTCCTCTCCAAAGGTGCTCTGCAGTTGCCTACTAACTGGTTTTCGTTTGTTGTCCTCAACAGAGTATGCTGTTTACCCCCTGTAACAAGGATTAAGCAAATTGAAGGGTTCCTGTCAGTCAATAATTCCCTTTAAGTACTTAATCAACTGTAATGCAATTAGTGAAATTTTAAAAGGTCACTTTCACAAACAGTGATGCCATCTTTGCTCTAGAGAAGCACACACAATAGCAGCATCTTTGAAAGGTCACTCTGAGAAGAAGCCTGGAGGACTCAGGCATATCCTTAAACAATCTGGAGAAGATTAAACGGTCCATGGCTCAGAGCTCCACAATGGCATGAAAAATCCTCAACTGATCATTTCTTGTAAATAATGGTTCTTGCAGTATATTGAACATAATTATAATTTTAGTCTTTTCTCATTAGCTATTCCCAACCTCTTACAAAAACAGGATATACAGTACATGTTCCTAGGTAATTAACTTCAATGCACATGCAGTTAATCAGTCACATCATAAACACTTAGCACTCTTTTTAAATTTATCTGGGCATTGTATACAAAGGACAAGAAGCCAAAGATGTTCTACTCATACCAGCCCTAACCTAGTGGCAGCAACCATTCAAACTCTTCCATACATAATGTCACAGCAACAATTCATCCTTTTCATTACAATAAGTTGCTAAAACAGAAGATATAAAATCCAGACAGTCAAATGCATTATTATTTTTAGAACACAATTAACAATTTAACAGATCCAAAGCTCTTGCAAACATTCAGAAACTTCCTGCAGCAGTCTTTATCACTCAGCAAAAGTCAATATGTCTTGATGGACTTTCTGTAAGAAGACAATCTAGACACTTGCTGTTATAACTAGAAAATATGTCCCTCTACTGCCCCTCTCAAGTAGGCTGAAGAGGCAGAATAAGAAACATCAAGGTATCTGATGGGAGCCAGAAGCTCTTAAAATACCTCAGATGAGGATCATCTGATCTTCAAAAATGCCATAAAACTATGAACTGAGTTCAGACATAAAATGGATTTTATATATCAAATGGGTATGTTCTAACCAATGTGCCCTGGTGGATGGTAAGGAAACTGCACTTTGAAGCAACTTCATTTTCCAATCTCTTTTTAGTTGCAGCTGCACATGTAACACTTTACAGTAATTTAATTCAAATATAATGAAGGTATAAATCCCCCCTTCACATACAATATCTCTAAAGATGCAGGTCAGCTAGAGCAAACTCCAGAACTATGAAAAGACATAGGCACTGGTAAAATGATTACCTTTTTGAACAGACGGCCAGAATCTTCACTGACTTGAACAAATCGGGGGATGATGTTGTTCAGGTAGATGTCACTCAAAGTGGTATGGTCCCTGCTCTCCCGCTTCACCTGGTTTAAGAGGAGGTTCCAGCAATTGACAGGAGAAAGAACATTCTGATCCTTCCTGCAGAGAAAACAGAGTCACAGCATGATATCTCTTCCCTAACCATGGTGAGTAAGATTGAGTGAGTCAATCTATACTTCTTTGCTGCAGCAGATTTTGACGGTACAGAAGGGAGTTGCAAGAGAACATAACTTTCTTCCCACTCCACTTGAGAAAACAACTGGAAAGACCAATTTTACCCAACCCATATTTTCAGTAACCAAGGAAAGTAAATGTGATACATCCCAATAATACCTTCCAATACTGCATTTTTAAAAATGAAAACTGAGTCATCAGATGAATTGAAGATGTGTTTCACAGGCATCTCAAAACAAACTCTCTAATAAATTATGGACAAAATCTTGTTCATGTCATCATAACAAAGTTACATTGGGATAAATGTGCTAGGAATTATGCTCAGCCACAATGAACTACGCTTTTATATTACACACCTGCTTGTTGTGTACCTGGCATAACCAACTGCACTTCCACCCTGGCACTATCAAAACTACCATGGGTGCAATCTTGAGTTATGCATACCGTATTTTTCGCCATATAAGACGCACTTTTTCTTCCCCAAAACTGGGGGGGAAAAGTTGATGCGTCTTATACGGCAAATACCTCTTCCCGGGGCCCTCGCCATTCGGCCCGGGAATGGGAGGCAGATGCGTCTCCCCGCCATCCGAGCCCTGCCTGCCGGGAGGGCTCAAAAGGAGACGCCGCCGGAGCCCTGGCCGGCAGGCAGGGCTCGGAGGGCGGGGAGACTCTGCCTCCCATTCCCGGGCCGAATGGCGAGGGCCCGGGAAGAGGCAACGTGGCGGCGGCGATGGCGGGTCTCGGGCGGCGTCTCCTTTGGAGCCCTGGCCGGTAGGCAGGGCTTGGAGGGCGGGGAGACTGCCTCCCATTCCCGGGCCGAATGGCGAGGGCCCGGGAAGATGCAATGCGGCGGCGGCGATGGCGGGTCTCGGGCGGCGTCTCCTTTGGAGCCCTGGCCGGTAGGCAGAGCTCGGAGGGCGGGGAGACTGCCTCCCATTCCCGGGCCGAATGGCGAGGGCCCGGGAAGAGGCAATGCGGCGGCGGCGATGGCGGGTCTCGGGCGGCGTCTCCTTTGGAGCCCTGGCCGGTAGGCAGAGCTCGGAGGGCGGGGAGACTGCCTCCCATTCCCGGGCCGAATGGCGAGGGCCCGGGAAGAGGCAACGTGGCGGCGGCGATGGCGGGTCTCGGGCGGCGTCTCCTTTGGAGCCCTGGCCGGTAGGCAGGGCTTGGAGGGCGGGGAGACTGCCTCCCATTCCCGGGCCGAATGGCGAGGGCCCGGGAAGAGGCAACGTGGCGGCGGCGATGGCGGGTCTCGGGCGGCGTCTCCTTTGGAGCCCTGGCCGGTAGGCAGGGCTCGGAGGGCGGGGAGACTGCCTCCCATTCCCGGGCCGAATGGCGAGGGCCCGGGAAGATGCAATGCGGCGGCGGCGATGGCGGGTCTCGGGCGGCGTCTCCTTTGGAGCCCTGGCCGGTAGGCAGAGCTCGGAGGGCGGGGAGACTGCCTCCCATTCCCGGGCCGAATGGCGAGGGCCCGGGAAGAGGCAATGCGGCGGCGGCGATGGCGGGTCTCGGGCGGCGTCTCCTTTGGAGCCCTGGCCGGTAGGCAGAGCTCGGAGGGCGGGGAGACGCATATGCTTCCCATTCCCGAGACCCGCCATCGCCGCCGCCGCATTGCATCTTCCCGGGCCCTCGCCATTCGGCCCGGGAATGGGAGGCAGTCTCCCCGCCCTCCGAGCCCTGCTGCCGGCCAGGGCTCCAAAGGAGACGCCGCCCGAGACCCACCATCGCCGCCGCCACGTTGCATCTACCCGGGCCCTCGCCATTCGGCCCGGGAATGGGAGGCAGTCTCCCCGCCCTCCGAGCCCTGCTGCCGGCCAGGGCTCCAAAGGAGACGCCGCCCGAGACCCGCCATCGCCGCCGCCACGTTGCATCTACCCGGGCCCTCGCCATTCGGCCCGGGAATGGGAGGCAGAGTCTCCCCGCCCTCGGAGCTCTGCCTGCCGTCCAGGGCTCCGAAGGAGACGCCGCCCGAGACCCGCCATCGCCGCCGCCGCATTGCCTCTTCCCGGGCCCTCGCCATTCGGGCCGGGAATGGGAGGCAGAGTCTCCCCGTCCTCCGAGCCCTGCCTGCCGGCCAGGCCTCCAAAAGAGACGCCGCCCGAGACCCGCCATCGCCGCCGCCACGTTGCCTCTCCCGGGGCCCTTGCTGCTTGGCCCGGGAATGGGAAGCAGAAAAGGGACGATGATGCCAGACCCCGGCAGCCCATGCCACTGGCCCCATTGGGGAGAGACAGGTACAGCACAGTATTTGGTTCAGAATCTTTTTTTCCTAGATTTTCCTCCTTTAAAATTGGGTGCGCCTTATATGCCGGAGCGCCTTATATGGCGAAAAATACGGTATGTAGGATTTTGCCCTGTAAGACCTTTTAATAGCCTGTTGACCTTTGGTATTTATATAGTGTCTTTCATCAAAACAGTCTCAGAATAGGCCCCAACATAAAGACTAATACAAATTATTATTATTATTATTTAAAAACCTATAAGTCATCACAGTTTTGAAGCTAAAGAAGTAAAAATAAAATACAGTAAATAAAATGAAATAGATAATTATTGGTGATGGTGCAAAGTCAACTTCTTCAGAATGAGAGATATCAGTGGAGCTCTGATTTTGCCACCCTCCAATGTAGAAGTCAGGAGAATTGTTTCCATAACCTTTTATGAAGACTCGCTGAATGACTTATGGTAAGGAAGTTACAGGCTTACCAACTGATAACCTTATGAACCTTTCCAGGAACCATATGTTCAATATCAAGAAACAGAAAGCAAATAACTGAACTTTTCAAAACATGGCCATGTGCCCTTCCCATCTGAGCAGGCACACAGAAAATCTCATGACAGGATACCCTAGTAATGCTCACTTAGCAAAGAAACGATATGCCAATAACATAGTTTCTAAAGAGAACCCAGTCTCCAATATAGAAGTCTCTCACTCACACAAATAACTCCTTTGTGAAGGTATAGATAAATAAAATCATCATAAGTTGCTTCTCTTCAAACTGTCTTGGCAATAAGAATCAAAACAAGTAATACTTTAAAACGGCATACAGTTTATCTTTCATGTACATTGGCTGGGTTGGACTAATGACACATAAACCTGGTGATATTCCAGTAGTAATGATTTTTGGAAATTAAGTATTCGTTCTTTGTCCCCTAACAGCTACTGCATGACAAAAGTGATTCTATAGTAGACTTGGGATCTTTGGGGAGATGGAAATTGGAATTTTTTAGATCCCAGACAACTACCGGGGGTGGGTGAGAATCAGGCTTAGATGGGATAACTTGTGGCTGCAATAAGTTGCAACTAAAATAGGCCCACAGAATCAATGGAACTTAGCCTGGTATTGTCTCTGCATGACCAAGAAATACTGTAATACTGTATTAAGAAAGAAAAATCAGAGTGCAATCCTATATCTATTTACATTCTAGCACGTCTCATTTAATTACACAGAAATTATTTCTAAGCAGATATGTATGGGATTAGGCTGTTAAACAAATTTCACTATTTACTTGAGTCTTTCAAAACTTAAACTTTCTGAAATGTTTGAATTTTTGGAAGAAATGGATTGCAAAAAAATAAAACACCCAAGCCCATAAAGTGAAAAGCCCTGATGGTTCAGTGGTTAAACTGCTGTACTGCAACCAAAAGGTTGTGAGTTTGATCCTGACCAGGTCTCAAGGTTGACTCAGCCTTCCATCCCTTCCAAGGTCAGTAAAATGAGTACCTAGCATGTCGGGGGAAATGCTAATTAACTTGTGAACCGCCCAGAGAGTGTACTAAGTGCTACAGGGCAGTATAGAATTGTGATTGCTTTGCTTTTGCTCTATACCACAACCATGAAAGACACGTATGATATTATGCAATATGGAAGTCTACAACTGACCATTTTATGTGCTGCTGATGTGCTCTCTAGGTTCTTTTTTAAAAATTTATTAATAATAAACAAAATACACAAAAGACAAAATACATAACAAAGATAGCATTACAAAGAAAAAATTCAAACAAAATAGGCAAAGAAATAAAACTTAATAATAAAGAGAAAGGGAAAACTTTGTCTCAATTTTCATGGATGTATCCATTGTTAATATACAGCTTCTATACCTCATTATTCTTTTACCCAATTATATTATTAACACTTTAAATTTTCAACAAAGAAACAAAAACACGATGGAGCAAAATCTAACCAAATGTAAAAGCACCCTCCCTGGCTGATGACTGGCTGATGCCTTTGTACTTCTGAATACAAAAGCAGCAGCCAGCAATCCGGAAGGAAGAGTACCACCCCTTACGGATCGCTGCCTGCTGATCTCCAGTTAGGTAAGCCAGGAGAAAAAGGAGACAGAGAGGAGAGAAACATCATTAAGCAGAGAAAGCTCTTCTCTGCCTCCTCCTTCTTCCCCGACCTACCTAACGAACCTTCCCGGGAGCAGAACGGGCTGACTGCCTCCTCCTTCTTTCCACCATGGCTGCATCTAAACCAAAATTCAAAGCAGCAATGCAGAAAAGAGAAACCCACAGGCAGCCCGTTCTTCAAGCTAAAGTAACCACCAAAAACAAACACCAAAATTATTATAAATAATAATAAAACAAAAATAAATCAATAATTAAAAAAGCCATTAATAAACAAAAAACCACAAAATACACAAACAAAAACATCCACAATAACACAAAACTGCATACAAAACACCTAACTACAACACGAAACAAACCACAAATTATAGAAACAAACAACAACTAATTACACAAATACAACAATGAAATAAGAAACATTAAACAAAATCAGAAATAATCAAACCAATTAAACAAACCTAAAACTCAACCAAGACAAAAAAGAACAAACAGAAACACCTCCCAGCCCACCACCACAAAAAAACAAAACAAAGAAAACCCACAGAAGAAAGAAAACCAGACAGCTCACAAGCACGTCCTTCCTCCACGACGACCGGGGCAGAAATGAAGAAACAAAGAGACTACTTACCGGAAGAAGCCCCACCCAGAGGCCAGGAGAGAAAAAACATGTGAAACTAAAACAGAACCACTAGGAGCCCCACCTGCAGGGCAGAATAGTAAAACAACTCAAAAAGACACAACAGCCCCACCTAGAGGCCACAAGAGTAAAAACAAGTCAAAAACATAACAATAAACCACAATTTTACACAAATCACAAACATATGTCAAAAAAATAAAATAAAAAGATTTATAACATCCCGTGTTGAGTTTTAACTCAAATAAAAACCCAAAACATCTAAACACCGTTTAAAAACATTGAATGCAAAAAACATGTAATTTCACATTTTTAAAAATATTACCTACGGTACAACTATTTAAAAAACCCCACAAACTAAAACATTATTTGGTTAAATAAAACAATTTGAAAAAATTATATCATCCTTTGTTCTTTTTTTAATCCACAAAAAACCCAAAAAAAAGCTGATCACAGTTTATAACAGCCCGGCATTGCCGGGCAAACTATGCTAGTGATCCCATAAAATCGAGAAGCCTCAAATTTAAAATAATTTGAAGTGATGTTGCATGTGTATTCATATTGTAATGCTTTGCTTAGTTTTAGGCACATTTTGGGGTTCATTTCTAGCAGCAAGCTGGGATCCATATTAAATGGTCTGTGCTTAATTAGCAGACGCAGCATTTCTCTCGTTCCCACAGAGAAAGCTGTCCCACTAACAAGCTGAATAACATCTTGCTGTGTAAGAAGAACAACAAGTTGGAATGCAAACATTTTGCATCCATGTTTGGGTTATAGGGGAGAAATCCAACCACAAGGGGATTTCCAATCAAAGATATGGAGCCAGGTGCAGACCTGGGCCGTAGTCTTTGGAGGTGCATGGTTAACTGTCAACCATAGCATTGACGCACATTGAATTACCATGGTTCCCATGAAAACCCTATAAGAAGTGCTATGTAAACAAAAGGTTCCTTAGAGAACTAAGAATTCGAATCTTGAACAGCTTAGGATACCATTTGTCTTGCCACCTAACTGAACCCTCACTCATAAATCTTTATGGGTGGTTGAGGCTGCAATAATATCTATCTCTGAGGAGATAGGCTCTAGCTGAACTTTCTATGAAAACCTATTTTTCAATATTCTGGACTTTTGTGTTTGTCTAATAAAATTACAAAAATAATATCTTTTTGTAACTTATTTCTAAGACTCCCAAATTATACCTGGGAAGTCTATGGGGTGGAATTGCACATTCGCACGCACTGAGCACAAGCCTCAGCAACACGCAGGAAGGAGGAAACCAGCTCCAGGAATTCCAGCAGCTTTGCAACAAGGAAGGAGCCATCCCGAGATGAGGAGGGAAGGTATGCTGATACATGCACACATTCCCCTTAACAATTCAAGGTCACAGTGCCTGCCCCATCTCAGAAGGAATAAAATGGACCCTGTTCCCAACTTACATATGTGGTGGTATTGTGAGGCAATAAAGGGGTTTTGGGATGATATTGAAAAAGAAACAGTGGGAATAATTGGAGAGGAAATTAAGCTGGGACCGGGTACCATCATGCTGATAAATGTGGAGGAAATTAACTTAGATAAAGACAAGTTATTATCAAATATGATGACGATAGGGAGATTGTGTATTGCAAGGAAGTGGGAAAATGATGAGAGTATTAGACCGGAGGAATGGTATAAGGAAATGTGGCAATTGGCTTTGAATGATAAATTAACATGGGAATTGAAGGAAAAGAAAGGGTTTATTAAAGAGAATAGATTTTGGAAAATTTGGAAACTGTTTGTGGAGTATGCGTTGAGAAAAGGAGGAGGTAGCCATCCAGTACCAGATCAAAGGAAGTTTTGGATGCAATAAAGCATGGTTGAGATACGCCGTATCCCCCTAGGGCTTTGTATATAACACAGGGTGGAGTTAATTGTTATGTTATGCTTTGATATAAAAGATGTATACTTCAAATATTTTAGATATATTGCCATAAGTTTTAGAAAATACTATCCTAAAATGGGAAAGTTAATACAGTGAGGTTGATTGGCAACATGTTAGAATTCTTTTTTCTTTTCCTAATAAGAATAAATATAGCAATATTATAAGTGGTTAATAATTGCTTGGATGAGGTTATATGTCTTTTATATGTTTTTTCTTCTTTTATGTTGTTTGTAATGTTTTATGTGTTTGTTTTTGCAAAATTTAATAAAAATTTATTTTAAAAAAATCCTGTTTGCAATTTCCCCTCAGTATTTCCTGTGAACTTCCTTCTGTGTTGAAACTCTTATAGATTTTACTCACCTTCCCTTGTTTTCCAAATCAATTCCTCGAATGTATCCTTTTCCTTTCCAGAGATAAAAAAGGGAAAAAATAAACACTCCTGAAACTAAAGCAATAGCCCCTGTAGCCTTGACAAGCAACCAGTAAGGACCACGGGGTCCTGATATACTGTATAAAGGGACCTTCTGGCTACCTAGGAATAAACCCAGGATTAAATTTCTGCAGTGCTGAAGGAAAAACCTTTGCTTTGGGACTTATTTATCAACCACAAGCAGGTAATATAAAAATCAATTAGGAGGAAGGTTCTTTACCAGATTATTCCAAAACGACCCAAGATAAATATTTTCACTAATGGTTGTCTGAATAATGATCACCTTGATTTTAAAAGCTATTACACTTTGAAACATATGCTTGCTGCATGTCTGCAAAAGTATGTTTGCTCCAACAGTCGGGAAGAGTAAGTCTGCTATACATATACACCAAATATGTTGAAGATAAAATAAGCAGCAGCAAACTACCATAGCTGTAACTATGGTTACCAGAATGGGATATATAATATAAACAGGACAAAAACATTGCAAGACAAAAATGCTTTTGAAGATAACCCGTTATCTTCTTTTTATACATATTATTATTTTCTTTATGTACAAATTATTATTTGTATGTGGATACACTGCTGACCTTCTGAAATTAATTTCCTAAGCAAGCACAAACACAGAAATAGTCTGTGAGTTTATAAATTATTTATATTTTTGTAAGGTATCTTTAGCTTTCTAAAGCAGCATTCTAGCTTCCATTTGTTTTCTGTTTGAGAAAAACAAACACATAGTTGCTAGGGTCAATACAGATTTGTGGTTAAGGGAAAGAATTGCAGGATTTTGGTTGTATAACCTCCTATTGGCACTCACATCACCTCCTATTTGGCACTGTTTCTCTTCATTGTCAACCCAACGGCTAGTTGTATCTAAATTCCAACTGAGAATCCAGATAAATCTTGCTGCCCATCTCTTAAACAGGAGACTATAATGTCTGAATACAAAAATATTGCCACAGATTCCCATCCCCTGCTCCTGTGTCAGATATCCTGCTGCCACAATCTAATAGAAACCATACACTATTGCAGTGTTTCCAAATCTTTGGGTTTTTGAACTTCAATTCCCAGATTAGGTCAATCCCCAAAACACTGATTAGCCCATGTACTGACTTAGACTTCTGAGAATTGAAGTCCACCAGTGTTCTGTGGAACATAGTTTGGGAAACACTGCACTATTGGATCACCATTACCACCATCTAAATCCCACCTTTGACCAAAAGTGGTCAAAACAATGTACATGGATCCCCTATTTGTCATGATTATCCCTATAACAACTCTCAGAGATAATTCAATGAGTTTCATGGCCCAGTGGAACCTTAATCCACCATACCTCAGTCCAAACTTTAATCAATCTACCATGCTGGTTCTCTAGTGCCTTGGGTGCCAAAAGGTCTCCAGACTTCATCCCAACTCTAGATCTGGGGAAGCCTTGAGGATTACCTACACAGACCAGTTATGCAACTTAATTCCTATGAGGAGGAACTTGATACAATGGGTGGAAGTCAATACAGCAAGCTGTTGCAATCTTACATATTATAGTCATCATCTTCATTATAACTTCAGTGTTAACAAAGCATATGTGAAAAGGGACTTCAGAGCATTTCCCTGTTGTAAAACTCCTTTTCTTCACATATAAGCCAACAGCTAAACATTTTGAACTTCTATGGAACCCATGGTAAAATAGGTTTAGGATCACTTAATATAGCAATATTAATTACATTTATATACAGTAAAGCCCCATTGTGCTTAGTACACTCTCTGGGTGGTTAACAAATTAATTCGCATTTTGCTTCCAACATGCTGGGTACTCATTTTACCGGCCTTGGAAGGATGGAAGGCTGATCCCTGTCAGGATCAAACTCACAACATTTTGACTTCAGTAAAGCAGTTTAACCACTACACCACCAGGGCTCTTAATATAGCATTCACTGGTTTTCTGATTGAAAATTGAACTGGTAGGAAATCATTTATATTTGGCCAAGCATTCTCTTGGGTTAATTATATCTTTTTACAGACTTCAATATTATATTAACTAGAAATCTGGAGGGGGGGATAAGAGATGGCAAGGATGGCATTAACATGCCACCCATCTTAACTTAGATGCCGCAATTCTGTCAATAGTCGAGGGGGTCTAACAGCAGACTTTAGAATTCCAATACTTTGAGCATAATCCCCTGAAAAGATGAGCTGCAAACCACAATGGACTTAGTTGCATTGGGCAGTACAGCACACTATGTGAGACTGTCTTTGAGAAGTATTGGTAAACTTCAAGTGGCAGCATCCAGGTGGTTGCATCCAGGGAGCTAACCAGTACCAGTTCCAGGTGTAATGGAGGGGGGAGCATGCTCCCCATCTAGTAGCAATACTCTAGGACAGGGGTTCCCAACCGAAGGCCCATAGGCCAGATCCAGCCCATGGCACCATTTCATGTGTCCCCCATCCCTCCAAGGACATTTGAGAAACAAAACGGTCACCCCTTTGAAGCTGTTGGGACAAAATGGCCACCCCCATCATGCAGGCAGGGCAAAATGGCCGTCCATCCCTCGAAGCTGGACATAAGAGCGTGACCCAGCACCCGGCTTGAAAAGGCTGGGAACCTGTGCTCCAGAAGATCCAGAACAATGCTCTGCAAGGAACTTGAGTCATTGAGACCGTGATAAAGAAGTCTTTTGAGTGTTCTTGCCTTTGGACAATGCCAAACAAGGTACACAACATACTTCACAGCATACTTGGTGAGCATACAAGAGAGAGTGTTTTCCATAGTTGCTTCCAGGTGTGGAATTCCCCCCCCCCCCCCGACTGAGGGCCAGGCGGGCCTTGTCATTGATATCCTAATGGGAGACAAAGACCCTTATTCTTCAGGCAGGCCTCTGAATAGGCAACAGAGAAAGCAGCCATTAATAAGTGATGTTGCACTCTTTTTACCCTTTCTGAAGCATGTTTAACCACCTTGATTTCTTTTAAGCTACTGGTAATTCGTCATTATTCTATGTTTAATTACATTTTAATACCATAACTTTATCTGGTTTTAGTAGTATTTGTTTTCTTAATACTCTTGTAATCTGTCTTGGATCTCTCCACTGAGAGAAATATGAGGAAGAGAAAGAAAAGCAATGAATAAATAACAGGGATCTTGTTCAGCTCCCATTAATTTAGAATTTTTTTTAAAAAAAACCAGAGACTTTCTCACTAAACTATGCCTCTTAACTTGTTAATTTGGCCAGAATACTTTGTTTCCTTTTACTATTTGTTTGTATGTGATCTTTTCTCTCCCACAGTATTGTGTAATACTTGGAAGGAGCAATAATACAAATATCTTTTAAAGTCAGACTATGACAAGAATGTATCCAATAGCTACAGAATGCAATGCATCAGAAACAAAACAAAGGAGAGCCATTAGTTTCTCCCCTTCCCTACAGAAAGTCACATTATTTTTTCTCCTTTAAAATGAGAGAAGGAGAATTGAACTCCGTGTATCAGAGAGTAAACAAAAGAAAGCAAAATACAAAAACATTGTGGCGCGGTAAAGACCACACTGATCTTCTGTTTTTATTATTGTAGCCAATCGTTGTGTATCTCTTTACAGTACCTGATATGTATAAAATAATGCCATGAAGTCTCACTCTTACATCTGACAAAGTGGACTTGATTCACAAAATCTAACATTAAATTACAGGAGTTAGTCTTTATGGTGCCACAACATTTTTTGTCTTGATTTGTTTTGTTTACTCTCTGATATGCTTGCATAGGCTAACATGGCTACACTTCAAAAATTTCTACTATGTACTCTGTGTTACAATGTACAGAATAACGGATTAGGTGACTAGTTTCAATTCCTCGGCTGTGTCATTGAATTTCACTGTGGTGTGGGACCAATAATTAATAATAACTAATAACCCTGACTTATGGTGGGACCAGTAACTAATAACCCTGACTTATGGTAACCCTTTTCAAGGTTTTCTATGTTGGGAATATACAGAAATTATTTACCATTTCCTTCTTTTGGTGTGTGCTCTGATACTGTGTAGCTTGCCCATGACTTCTTCTGAGAGGCATGGTGAGAAATCAGGCTCCCAACATCTGGCGCCACAGCCCAATATCTAAACCACTGAGCTATCCAGCCAACAGAACTGGTAAAGCAACTTCTAAAATACCTCACTTGCTTTGAAAACTCTAGGCTTGCTATAAGTCAATTCTGACCTGAAAGTGCATGACAACAACAACAATAACAGCAACAGAAGGAAGAGGAGGGGGAGGAAGAAAGGAGAGGAGAGGCTGGCCATTAAAACTGGAAAACAGAGATGACCACATAAGCTGATTTGTGCTAGATGTAGGATTGGGGCCGTGAAGCGGCCCTTGGGGTCCCGGAGGAGACTGGTCAAAGGAACGACACGAGGCAAGATGGAGCGAAGACCAGTGATTTATTGAGGGAAAATCATCAGTATATATTATGTTCAAGGCTGCGTATGGTAGAATGGTCATCTGACAGAAAATCACATCACCCATTTACCCGGGTTAATTGAGAACCTCTCTTGGGGAAGTTAATTAACTAAGGCAAACACTGACAGAGGGAAACCATTGTCTGAGGCTTACGCCAGAGTAAACATGGCTTCTATTTGCACCAGAGATTAGGCTCAACTCGGAGATGAGTGTTTGCCTAATATGTAACAGAAGTTAGCGATCTGCTTACTTGGCAGAGCCGTAGGTCAGGTCAGAAGTGGGTGAATCAAACCCTATCATTAATCCACCCCCCTTAATTTCCGTACTGGCAAGGGCCAGCGGCCAGGAGTCTGCTCAACTGGTTTAACCTCTGCCAAGGTTCTGTGCCAATTGGGCATGCGGAATCCGCATCTCCCCTTTTTCTATTGTTTAGAAACCTGACAGGCGACCCTGCGCAAGAGGGGCATCAGCTGATGTGCGGGAATGACGCTTCGGGGTTCCCTCCATGGGGGACATCTCGGTAGCAGTGAGGGAATACATTGTACGAAACAACACACTGTTGTGCCCAGTATTACCACCCCCACAATCACTTTGAGTGTCGTCTGAAGCCATCCCCATGGGAACCACGACCATAAGGAGTCCTACCACCCCCATGAAGAATCCTCCTTGATGTTCTTAACTAGGGTGTGGAGGTCCGTGAGCTGGCTCTGTATCTTGTGGGTATTGTCTGTGAGATTTAAGCAACACATGCTGTGGACAGACTCGCAACCCAAATGATGTAACCACAGGGGGTAATCGATGGCTGCTTGATTATCCAGTATGGCATGGCGAAGCTCTGTCTGCTCCTGGTTGAGCAGCGCTATTGCCGAGGAGGTATGGTCAATGGCTTTTGCTAATCCGCAAGCCAATTGACCGATTCTCCAAGCGTTGCCTATGGCTAAGCCGGGCACGCTGAATACTGCAGCCTGGTTTTTCAGAGCTGTGGGTCTGAATCCAGACTGCTTTCTGTAGCAAGGCAAGATAATGAAATGTGTCATTGATCTCTTACTGTGACCTGGGGTGATTCTAAGCTATCTCTGCAACCTCTGGCGTTGTGCAAATGTCTTTCTAACACCTATGGGGAGGTGTGAAAATAAGATGGGGATTACCGGCTACCGGGTGCTCAATCTTTCCAAGCAATGGGCCGGTGCAAAACATGGGCCGGTCTGGCTTCCTTTGGTGGAAGCTGGCCGTTATTAACAATATACAGAAATTCAAGTGTCCCTTGCAAATCCCAACAGGAGCATTGTACAAGGCATGAATAAATAAAGAGCGACTACAGATAATAGCAATAAAAGACATTCAGCAGCTTCTGAAGATGAGGCTTCCCTTCTTGGTGGGGTTTCATGTGTAACTTGAGTTTGGAAAAGTCTTGTTTTGGGGGAAAGCATGGTCCTTAGAAGTAGCACTGAGTATGCAAAATGTTCATAGAAATGTCTTTGGAGATGTAAGTCATAAAGGAAGACGGACAGCTGATGACATCCAGGACAGTGACTGGTGCCGCTCTTTGGAATCATCCGGGTCTGATTCTGGCCTCTGGGACCTGCATGGGGAAGAGACTTGTTTGGGAGATAAAAATTCTGAAAGAGTTAGTTAGTTTTTGCACTTATAGGATAGCAATTGCTGTGCAACTATGGGATGTTGTTCCCCCCTTTCTGTTTGTTTGTCAATGTCCCAGGTGGCCCTGAAGGTGGCCAGCTGCCTGGAGCTATAAGCTGGGGCGTCATCGGACTTCGTGTGCCGAGGTTTGCCCTTGGCCGTGGGAAAGGAGATGCTGCTCCACATGGGGAGCCGTTTCTCCCTTCTGTGCTGTTACCCAAACAAACTGTGGGAAGGTATTAATGCAGACGTGCATATACTGCCATTTGCCAAAGTGTGGAGATGTGTGACGTCCATTTGCCACACCTGAATGGCCTCTGTCCCTCGTGGGTTGACCCCCCACGAGGGCCCCTCCCCCGGTGTCCCTGCACGATGCAGACAGGAACGGACTATGCCTTGGGCTTGGGAAAGTGGCAGGTTGAACTGCCTTGCGAGCGCTTTGGCATTCTGAATTGGAGTAGTGAAGAACAAACTTAGCAACTTTTTGTCTGTCGCAGGAGTGATGTATGCTCCCGGTAGACTGTGAAGCAAATTCCTAGGAAACTGGCTGCCAGCAATTATGTTGAAGCGTTCTTTGGCAAAGGTGCGCAAAGCGAGGTTCACGGCTGCCAACTCTGCCCGCTTGCGGAAGAGTCAGGAGCGTGCGCCAAGCTTGGTCCTCTTGCCAAGTAAGAACCTAATATGTGCGACCCCCATAAGTGAAAACTGTCCTAGCCCCCCAAAGGGGAACCAGTGACATCAATCCACACAAGGTGACTGTCTGCGTTTGAAGCGAGACGAGTCTGGGGTCTAATGGCAAACCTTGGCGCATGAAGCGCCAGGCTTCCCTTGGGTAAATTTCTCATGAAGGCCCCCCGGTGCACATCCATTCATGGTGTGCGTGCACACTTTTAGAAGGGTTCCAGATGCTGGCTTAGCCTTTTGCCTGTGCTTAGACTAGCAGCAAAAAGGGAAGGGGTGGCCTAAAAATGCCTGTATCTGATTGAAAGGTGTGACCTGACTGCACTCTTAAAATGGTCCTAGGCAGTCCTGGCTAATGGGTGGCACTCTGCACATGCTCGGGAGCTCAGGGACTAATCCTTCCTCTGTGCTCAGGAGTTTGCGAAATGTGTCTGCTCACTAGAGAGGGTGCTGTGGGCCAGGTGCCATACTGAAAATGACCGACTAAGTCTTATTAAAAACAAGCCAACTATGACGTGCCAGCTGTAAGGAAATAATACACAAAAATGAAAAGACACACAAGTTAAACACTTCCAGCAGGGAGTTCCACTGGCGAAAGGAGGAAAGGAGGAAAGACAAGTCAGGAGTTAGCACAATGAGAATGCAACAACTCTTATCATAACGAAATCAGATTAGGTCAGGTAACTAAGACAACCGGGTCCTCCTGTTAAGAAATCCCTATCAGTAATTAACTCTGGAGCCTGTGAAAGGAGGGCTGTAGAAATAAATAAATTGGTTAAGGCCTGGAGAGGAGTTTTGTTCCTGTAAAAAAGGTAAGCATTTTCTGAATATACAGAGCGCAAGAATGTTTGCGTGCTTTTTCCTGTGAAAGGGGTACAATGAGTGAGTTACTTTGCACAGATTAAAGTCAAAATACCAGAACAGTATCTTTCCTAAGAGAATGAAGGAGAGTTAGAACGATTCTCAACCTGCGGCCAGATGTGGGCAAATGGCCAGAAGCGGCCCACGTTGCTCTGCCACTACCCCCACCAAGCCAAGAAGGGCTGTGTGGCGAAGGAAGGGCAGGATGACTGTCCGGACCCCCAGAGCTGCCTGAGGCCCCGGAACTTGGCCCCTGACTTTAAAAGGTTGAGAACCGAGGTTACAAGATGATAACACAGTACACACATGAAGACAATGCAATTCTCTCACTCCTAGTGAGATACGTGACTCCAAGACGCTAAGAGACATTCAAAAAACCTTAAAACACAGAGATGGGGGTTTGAGGAACACAGATGTAGGGAGGGGCCCCATAGCTTATGATCTAGTGAGGAAAACTCATAGAAGTGATTTTTGTTTTCAGATCGCGCTTCTGAAAAGAAAAATCTGTTTTCCTGAGTGGCATGGATTGCAAAACCGGTTTCCAGGAGTGGCTTAATCCTTTGACAAAGAAAAAAGTCTCAAGGGAAGAAGGGGGAATCACCCTGCCCTATTGCAGGTTAGGATTCCCCCCCTCCTGCTGCCCTTAAGCTGCTAAGCAGGCAAGGCAAAGGGTTTTGTAAGGGTTTTGCACATCCTGCTTTCTCAAACTTTAAATAGCTCCTGCCCATGAGCAGAGTGCAAACTGTTTAACACATATTTCACAGTGACATTACCATGCAGTTACACACAAGGAACACTTTTTCAGTCATACTGTGGTCATAGAGACAAGGCTTTTGCAATCATACACAGTTCTTGCAGTCATACATTCAGTGGTGCACCACGCATACACACATTTATTTACGCATTCGCACATTCCTCCCCTGATCTGCAGCGTTCTATCCTACACATGAGGAGATGACTTATACACAGCTGGCTATTTACAACCATCTGGGTGCTTCTACTTAGGGGCAAGTTTCTCTGGACTACTCCCAAGGTGAGACAAGTAGGTTCTGCCTGTGCCCTGGGGGAACTCGGGGTACTATTGCTGGGATGGTTCTTCTGGCATAGCCAAGGCGATGGCTACCTCCTTTCTAGCCTGGGCCAGATGCATGCCAGCGTGGCCATTTGGCATTAAGACAACCTTTTGAAGATCTGCCTGGTCTAGATTGGCTTTCTCTTCTAAGGTGTCTCATTTTACCACACTGGAAGCAGGCGCCTTGGGGTTTTGGCACTGCTCTGCACCTGAGTGTGGTAATGGGTCTGCTCTGGAGCCCTGCGTGGCCAGGGGCCGTGCGGATTTCCGTGAGCAGTGGGCGCTGAGCAGCCCTGCCTGAACGTGTGTCTGCCTTCAGATAGGCTGAGCACAGCAGTTGGGCGCTAGCTAATTGTGCCACTGGCAATTTCCCCGTGAATGGATCTTCCTCACCCATGCGCTGAATTGAGTTCTTAGTTGGCAGGGGACTTTTAACTGTCGGAGAAGCGCCAGGGCCTCTCATGCCATGAATTCCTTCAGTGACGTCTGCAGCTGTCACTGGGGGAATGCTCCATACACTGCCCTGCTCAAGCTGAAATGACGGATAGAGACTCCTTGGGGCTGATGGTTCTGACTGCGCTGGGGTTTCTGGGTCTCTATCCGGACTGGGTCATCCTCTACTGAGAGCTTCCTACATTTGCTCCATGTGCGAATTATGCCCTCTGGAGCTTTCGGGGGTTGCTGAATGCAGTCTCCTATCTGATCCCAAAGCTTAAGGGTTGACGTACCTACTTCTGGGTAAAGCAGGCAGTGTTCCCTTAGGTACACCAAAAGTCTCGCTAGCTCTCTGCTGTGAAGACGTAACTGAAACACCCCGGCCAGGATTCTGAACTCCTCCTCATGAGTTCTTTGGCTAGCGGATGGACCTTGTCGCTGAGGACAAGTCCCCATATTACCTGCATGGGTCCTCCGAAGTTTCCTCCTCGGGACGAGTCGACGCGTCTTTGGGCAAGGTAATAGGCTCTGGTGACGATTCTCTGGGTAGAGCTCGGAGCGTGGACTGCTGCCACGGGCCCTCGGTGGCCTCTGCGCTGTCAGGGGTTCACAGCTGACCCTGAGCGGAACGCGTTTTTCCGTTACTGCAAGCCTGCCGCGAAAGTCGGGAGCAAGCTGTAGGATGCCTCTTCTGTAATGCCTCGCCGCTTGGGCCGTCTTCCCGATCGGCTGGCTTACCGACCGGGCTGCCGCGCTGTCCTCCAGGATGAGTGGACGCGGTTCGAACGCAGAACCGGACCGTGTGATCGCTTACTCACGGGTAAGATCACGTCGCGGGTCACCAGATGTAGGATTGGGGCCGTGAAGCGGCCCTTGGGGTCCCGGAGGAGACTGGTCAAAGGAACGACACGAGGCGAGATGGAGCGAAGACCAGTGATTTATTGAGGGAAAATCATCAGTATATATTATGTTCAAGGCTGCGCATGGTAGAATGGTCATCTGACAGAAAATCACATCACCCATTTACCCGGGTTAATTGAGAACCTCTCTTGGGGAAGTTAATTAACTAAGGCAAACACTGACAGTGGGAAACCATTGTCTGAGGCTTACGCCAGAGTAAACATGGCTTCTATTTGCACCAGAGATTAGGCTCAACTCGGAGATGAGTGTTTGCCTAATATGTAACAGAAGTTAGCGATCTGCTTACTTGGCAGAGCCGTAGGTCAGGTCAGAAGTGGGTGAATCAAACCCTATCATTAATCCACCCCCCCTTAATTTCCGTACTGGCAAGGGCCAGCGGCCAGGAGTCTGCTCAACTGGTTTAACCTCTGCCAAGGTTCTGTGCCAATTGGGCATGCGGAATCCGCAGCTAAAGATCACATTATCCTAATTTTGGAAACTGAAAGTTTGAAATTCATTTGTTGGGTTGGGAAAGAAAAGTACAGCAATCTGTGAGACAGCCATTTGATAGATCTCACCAGCTTTGTTGTTCAGCACAAAAAAACCCCTCTCGTTCCCCAAAGGTAACATACAATTGTTTATGACTCCTACGTATGCACCATTCTGTTCCTTCATGACCCCATGGCCACCTCCAGGCACCTCTATCCTCCACCATCCTCCTCAACCTGCCCAGCTCTGTGCCCACTGCGTCTACAATATCATCCAGCCATCTCATTTTTGGCTGCCCCCTTCTTATTTTGCCCTTCACCTTTCCCAGCATCAAGGCTTTCTCAAGTGAATCCTCTCTTCCCATTTGATGTCCAAAGTACTTCAGCTTCATCTTTACTATTTGACCTTCTAAGGAGCAGTAAGGGTTGATTTCTTCTAAGATTGACCTATTTGTTCTCTTCACTATCCAGGGGACTCTCAAAACTCTCCTCCAACACCATGTAGGCAGTACCAAACGTAAAAATTCACACACCCAATAGCTAGAAATGTGAAACAGACCCCATCTGGGTCCCCTCTCCCCCATTGTCAACCTAATTTATTTTCTGAGTTGTTGTGAGAAGAACCAAAGCAAGGAAGAAAGAATGACATCAATCTACCAAGACCTTCTTGGCATGTGATCTAAACAAAAATTACAAACAGCTACTAGTCTTCATCACTGCAAGTCTTGAACAAGTCATGCCTGCCACATGACCACGGAAATGTCTGCAGAAGCAGACAGCGCTGGCTCTTCGGCTTACAAACAGAGATGAGCACTGCACCCTAGAGTCAGATACGACTGGCTTTTGAGCAAGGGAAACCTTTACCTTTATATCAAATATATCACAAAAACTAGGGCCTTCCACTTGCATAGAATAACTAGCTTGCATTTGAGTTATATTATTAAGACAGAGAGTGAGAGACCTGTATTGAGAAGTAAATTGTTTTTATTTAAACAATAGGATTTAATTTAATTTAATTTAATAGTCATATTTATATATGCCGCCCACTCAGGCAGAACCCGACTCAGGGCGGCATTACAACAAGTTCTAAAAACACATAAAAACACTTTAAAAGACCCATATCCCACCCACCCATCCCACCCACTATAAAAAGAAGAAGAGAGAGTTCTTAATGGTTTACATAAGCCAGCAGGCGGGGACCGTGTTCCCATTAGGGCCCCACACCTGCCCTGCCAGCCAGGTCTTCAATCCTTTCCTGAAGGGCAGCAATTCTCTTTGAAGTCTTAGATCTGTTAGCAGGAGGTTCCAGAGGTTTGGTGCAGACACGGAGAAGGCCCTCCTTCGGGTGCTGAATAGTGTGCACTTCTAGTTGATGGCACTATTAGTGAGCCCCTCTGGTCCACTCTGGTTGGACGGGCAGACACTCTTGGGACGATGTGGTCTCTAAGGTATCCTGGCCCACTGCCATATAGGGCTTTAAAGGTCAAAACCAGCACCTTGAATTGCACCCGGAGACAAACTGGTAACCAGTGCAGTTCCGGAAGTAGCGGTGAGGCGTGGGCATATCGTCCGCATCCCATCACCACCCGGGCTGCCGCATTCTAGACCAGCTGAAGCCTCCGAATGGTTGTCAAGGGCAGCCCCATGTAGAGCGCATTACAATAATCTAGTCAGGAAGTGACCAGAGCGTGGGTGACCATAAGCAAGGAGCCCCGGTCCAGGAGCGTGTGCAACTGGATGGAACAGGAGAATGCCACTTTCAAAGCAGTCGAGCTGGCAGCATTTCATGCCCTATGACAAATACCTTAGGAAATGACGGAAGTTTACAATCTGGATTGTTTCTGGGTTTTTGTGTGTCAAGGAAGTGAGGGAAGCTGGGGTGATTCAAAGCTGCTAGTAGCTACTACTGCCAAAAAGAAGCAGCATATACAAGAGGAAGAAGAAAAACTCCTATTCTCTGGACTTGTATATGTATTCTGCTATTATAGACAAAAGCCAGCAAAGAGATCAAAGGGCAGCACTCCCTGAACTGGACAATAAGCTGGCTGAGATGCAAACATACTTTCTTACACAAATGCATAAAAGTAGAGAGAACAGAGAAAATTCTCCTAAAATATAAAGACTGCAACTCCCACTTTAGCACATAGGCTGCTCTCTGAATTTTTGTTGTTCAGTTGCACAGTCGATTCCGACTCTTTGTGACCCCATGGACCATTGCTCTCCAGGCACCCCTGTCCTCCACCATCCTCCTTAGTCTGCACAGCCCCGTGCCCATTGTGTCTGCAATACCATCTAGCCATCTCATCTTTGGCCATCCCCTTCTTCTTTTGCCCTCCACCTTCCCCAGCATCAAGGCCTTCTGAAGTGAATCCTCTCTTCTCATTTGATGTCCAAAATACTTCAGCTTCATTAGCACTCAGGGCTAATCTCTTCTAATATTGACCTATTTGTTCTCCTTGCTGTCCAGGGGACTCTCAAAACTCTCCTCCAGCACCACATCTCAAAGGCATCTATTTTTCTTCGCTCAGCCTTTCTAATGGTCCAGCTCTCACAGCCATACATTACCACCGGAAATACCATTGCTTTGACTATGCGGACCTTTGTTTGCAGTGAGATGTCTCTACTTTTCACTATGTTCCCGAGGTTTTCCATAGTTTATCTCTCAAGAATCAGTTGCCTTTTTATTTCATGGCTGCAATCTCCATCTGCAGAGATCTTAGATCCTAAGAATGTAAAATCTGTCACTGCTTCTACTTCTTCTCCATCTATTTTCCAGGGACTGATATGGCCTCATGTACAGATTTGGCCTCATGTACAGATTTCTCATGAGGCATATAAGGTGTTCTGGTATTACTTGCCACATTTTGTTGTGGTCCACACAATCAAAGGCCTTGGTGTAGTCAATGAAGCAGAAGTAAACTTGTTTCTGGTATTCCTTTGTTTTCTCAATGATCCAACGTATGTTGGCAATGTGGTCTCTGGTCCCCCTGCCTCTTCAGAACCCAGCTTGCACCTCTTTTCCAATCCTGTGGCCACTGTTTCGTTTTCCAAATCTGCTGGCATATAGCATGTAATAGCTTGGTTCCATCATCTTTTAGGGCTCTGAAGAATTTAGGGCTCTCTGAATTAACTTCTTCCAATCATTATCTTCTGGCATTCTTCCTCCTCCCCCATACAGCTATTATAGAGATCAGCATAAATAACTGTTCAAATCCGTTAACATTTATTTAGAGACAACAAGCCTAAGGCAGCTAAACACTGAATAAAACTATGAGTTAAAATTTGAACTTACATCCAGGAGGCCGCCATTTAAACGTTCAGTTCAGCTTTGAAACTAACAGGGGACAAGACACAGCCATTTATCAGATGAAACAGGATTGACAGTATAAAACTGGATACTGCATAACTGTTATAATAGTTGCAGAAAGGATTGGATGATCAACTGCTCTCTTCTATCTCTCAATGATGGAAGTGACACCAAGCTCCTCAGAAAACCATTTTTATTTATTTTCCAAGGCATTTTAAAGCAGCTAAATCTGTCTGATTTGCTTTTGCAAGCACTGCCTTATTATAATTAAGTACTAGGCTGAGGAAATATCTGAGCCTCTTTAGCCTTGAGAAAAGAACACTCAGGGGAAAGATGAGAGCACTTTTCGGATACTTGAAAGCTTATCATACAGAGGAGGAGCAGGATCTGTTCTTAATCATCCGAGATTGTAGGACATGTAATAATAGACTCAAGTTACAGGAAGGCTGATTTCGCTTGAATATCAGGAAAAACTCTTTACCCTCAGAGAGACTTATTATTATTATTATTATTATTATTATTATTATTATTATTATTATTATTATTATTATTATTATTATTATTATTATTATTAAAGGTAAAGGTTTCCCTTGCTCGAAAGCCAGTCGTATCCGACTCTAGGGTGCAGTGCTCATCTCTGTTTCTAAGCCTACTATTATTATTATTATTATTATTATTATTATTATTATTATTATTATTATTATTATTATTATTATTATTATTATTATTATTATTATTATTATTATTATTATGGTTGAAAGGATTTTTGTGAAAGAAACTCCACTCAGGGAATGCCCAAATGAGGCTCCTTTCATGTCCCCAAGAGCTGGGACAGAGACAGGCATTTAATCCGTCGTGCAGTACCCGGGTCTCTAACTGCCGACTTGCCAGCTTTCCAGCTAACACTGAGCAGTATGACAGGCAATAATGTCATGAGGTGGTGAGTTCTCCAACACTGGAGGCATTCAAGAGAAAATTAGACCCCCCCACAACTGTCAGATATACTTTAACTTGGATTCCGGCATTGAATAGGGAGTTGGATTCAATGGCCTTATAAGACCCTTCAAATTTCTAGGATTCTTAAAAACTGTTTCATTGCAGTGGTACACTATCCTGTTTCATTGCAGTGGTACACTATCCTGTTTCATTGCAGTGGTACACTATCCTGTTTCATTGCAGTGGTACACCTTTCATGTCGCAGAGACATGAAAGGTGGTTTTAAACATATTATTAATGAATCTATATCTATATGTATCTATCTCTATCTCTCTCTATATAAGAGAGATGTCGCCTTGTTTGTGCTGAATACAAATCAACACCGCTGCAACGATCCGGCTGAAACTTGGCACACACATGCCTTAAGCATGCTGGATTGGCACTGCAGGGGTCTGGCATCCCGGGTCAAGGTTTGTGCCCCCAAAAAAGGGAAACCCACGAGAACTAGCACCCCCATGATGCCTTGGGTGCAACAGAAAACCCCCATGGTGCCTTTGGACAGGAAAAAATTGAAAAGACTGTGCATGCGTGCCAACACGTGACCTGCCACAATGGCTGCCAGTGCCACTCACAGGGCTAGCGCGAATGTGTGCCCACACGCGCCAGCAAGGACAGGGCCCAGAGCGCTTGTGCCAATGGTGCCACTGCTGCCGGCGACTACTGGGCTGTGGCCGCGATAGTGGCCACAGCTTCCTTCAACGCCACTACTTACAGGGCCACCACGAATGAGTGAGCTAGCGGGGCAGGGACCCAGGTCCCTTAGACCAATGATCGCAACGCTGCCGACCACTGGACTATGGCCATGGTAGCGGCCACAGCTTCTTTCTCCGCCGCCTACTCAAGCAGTGAACAGGAGAGAGCCAGCCAAGCTCCGGGAACAGCCGACGAAACATGTTGTGAGAAGGTCAAACAGGTAAGTGGTGCGGGCGGGGGGGGGGGGGGGCACGTGAGGCCCAGCTACCAACTGTGGCACCCAAGGCAGGCAGCCAAAAGGGGGAGCCAAGGCTGGTGGGCTCGCCCTTGCAAGCAACAAAAGGACAGCACGCCGGAGAGGATGCCCAGGCCAGGACATGGCTGGGCCGGGAGGTGAGAGAGGGTAACGGGGGTGGGGGCCAATAAGGGACCACACGCCAGACATGGCACCCCCCGGGCAAAGCCGGGCACCCCTGCTACTTAATGAATAAACCCAAGCTGTGTGCTTAAAATTGGTATACAGTGGACCCTCGATTAACGACGCATTCAAATAGCATCATTTCCGCTTACCGGCACGTAGTACACTCGCCACATGACTATCCGCACAATGTGCGGATTAACGACATTTTTTAACATCATTGTGCAGGTAATGACAGATTTTTGCCGCTAGATGGCGCAGCTGCCATTGAAAACCGCACAACGACCTTTCCCCATAGCAACGCTACTTGGGGAACCAAGCAATGTTGTTATGTGAGGGTCTACTGTATTTCAAATCAACTGATGCAGAGGGACAGACACTGGATTCAAAGTAAGATTTCCAAAGGCTACTCATTATGATGATTATGCATATCCTCTAGCACTAGAGGTGATATGCCTCCAAATATCATTTCTTGGGAAGCATGAGCAGGAGGATACTACTGGCTTATATCCTGATTGTGGGCTTCCAAATAACAGAGTGTCAACAGTGCTCTGGGCCAGCTAAGCCCTTCATTTGATCTTGCATGATTTTAATTATGCTTTGGACATTCTCCTGAGTGCCTGGCAAAAAGAGTATGCTACAGTCTGGCAACATTCAACAGATGGAATTTTTCTGAACATCAGATCTAGATGGGAAAATTAACTTTTCATGAGAAAGCAATGGAGACTACTAAGTGAACGTAGCAATATTTTGTTCTTATGTGTTTGAAATACAGTTTTGCAAAATCATCATTAACTTACGAGTTAATGGATGACAGAACAATTTTGTGTATAAAAGGAATTTTACTCATCTGATGTTTACAGGGCAGCAACCTTTCCTTCTAGATCAGTGGTTTGCAAACTTGTCTCTCCAGGTGTTGTTGGACCTCAATGACCAGAAGCCCAAGTCAGTACATACTACTTCTGTTGATCAGGGCTTCTGGGAATTTAAGTCTAAGAACACCTGGAGAGCCAAGCTTGCTGACCCCTGCTCTATGATATGGAACAATTCCATATTCCCACTGTACTATTTAAACAGCTTTTTCAAAATAAGCATCACTTGAAAAAATCAAACTTTTGTAGCTGAGAAAACATCTCTTAAAAAAAGTATGGATGGCAGACTTTCATTCAAATTTCACAAAGCAAGAAACAACATTACAGCAATTTTAATACTCTCCTTTGGGAAACAAAACAAGGAGGAAAGCTATTCTTCTTTTAAAAAGATTTCCAAGACTTACACAAAATGCTCACTGGTTCATTCTTGGCTGGAGTTTTTCAGAAAAAGCACAGGGACACTTGGAGCCAAAGTCATTGGGAATATTTTACCTCATATGCCTTAAAGGGCTTAAACTGTATTTGATGATCTAATCTAATCTAAGACAGTGTTAGAACAAAGTTAACACTGGCCATGATACCAGATGTTCTACAAATGCCCCCTGTTAATATGACAATTTTTTGCATAAAGATAAATGACCTTCTGACATGACAGTAAGCCAGAGTTCAGGAAACTTCTGACTTAATGGAACTGAGCAAATGTATCTCTTCCTAAAGTGGCTGAACAAACCACAGATCTGCTGTCTGAACCATGGATTCTGATATCTTTATATGTCTAAACAGACTGGAATCACAAATCATAGTTCATCACAACTGCTTTGTTCAAGGACAGACAACACAGATTTCCTAGGTTTTTAAGAATCCTGGCTTTTATGGTAGCTCAAGTATCCCAATGTTGTTGGCAGATAAGGGAGCTGTTGCCATTAAGAGTAACCAATGCCAAAATATTTGAACCAGTTTTATGATTCAGTATAAAAAGCAGCATACTGCAAATATATGGGCTTCATATAAGAGCTCTGCATCCTTCATCTCTGGGTATGACAACTAGATCTGATGGAAACAGCAGTTCAACAGATTGCTTCATTTCCCCCAGTCCTGCACTATTTGCTTTAATAGTCACAGCAATCAAAACGGGATGATTAGCCAGGGATACTGAAAACACTTTTCTGTTAATATTATCCAAACCAAAGCATCTATATGACAATAAGGGCTGGAGATATTTGGCAACAGATTTTAGAAGCTAACAATATGCACAGACATACAGTTGCACACATGTATTCTATCTTCATTCCAGGGGTATGTGGAGTTAAATAGGGAATCTGCCATTTTGGTTCCTTTTTCCCCCCAACACAGAAAAAAAGTTCTAGCAGAAGGTAATCTAAATAAGACTGCTAGGCAATGGAAAATTATTTGATAATAAGTGCTATTGAAAACAATCAGATTTATTTTTGAGTAGACATGCAACCTGCACAAATGGATTCAGACTAACTTCCAGCCATTGTACTTTAAATATCCTGTCAGTTTTTTATTCTTACTGTTCTCATTTTACTGAATACCCAGCATGATGAAGCTCTCCTAAGAAATCAAAAGCTTGCTCAGTTTTGTAACTTTCAGCCAGTCTTTATACAAGGATTTCTGATACTTGCTGCCTTCACTGCTACAAACTGTTGTTGTGTGCTGTCAAGTTAGTTCTGATTTATGACAAACCTATATTTTTGAGGTATTTGGGATATTCAAAGAGTGGTTTAACCACTGCCACTCCCCATTACATTTACATGACCAGATAAGTAAATTGGCCCAGTCTTAGTCTGACATCCTATGCCAGGGGTGCCCAAACTATGGCCTGTGGGCCGGATCTGGGCCCCAAAACCAATTATTCTGGCACGCAAAGCCCTTGTTGCTCCCAGGAACGGAAATAATATGTGCCCACATGGGTCATAGTGACCAGCCCTTAGCCCGAAAAGTTTGGGCACACCTGTCCTATGCACTATATCACACCGTTTTTCTCCTAATCTGTGTGGATTACAATGGGTGCAATAGAATTTCTTCATGAAGGCACTGTCATATCTTCTAGCAAACATGTGATGTGTAAAAGTTGTTTCTTCTTCTGCTGAATCCAAATCTGATTATTGGTGATCACCATGGTAATCAGCCATGATGACTGTCCTGAGAATATAATGCAGTGGCCTTTCACCTGCCTTCCACACATACCACTGACCCAGTTGCATGAGTCACTTTCTGGTTCTGAGCTATGAAACGTCGTCCTCAGCATTCTCCGGAAGGCAGCCACCAAAAGGAGCGACTATTCGGCTACTGCATTACAGAGAAGGCAAGGCGGAAGGCCCACCTTGCCTTCTCCAGAAGGCAGCCGCCAAACGGAGTGCTCGTATGCCGGCTGCCTTTCATCCACCGGCCCTCCAGGAAGGAAAGCAGCCAGGTGTTTGGCCAGTTCCCTTCCCGGAGGGCCAAACACGGATGTATCGGATAACGCTAAAGCAACATTATATGATGCAATTTTTTGAAAAATCGTTATCCGATTTTAGCGTTATCAGATGCATTCGTTATCCGAGGTATTACTGTGTTCACTTTAATTCAATTTTGATTTTCAAAATTAAAAAACAAGAATAAGCCTTCATAGCAAAGATCTTATGTGTCATCAGTTTAAGCTGGAACAACTGTATACCTAAAAGCTTGTGGTGTATCATGCAAACTAGCATATGGAGCAAGCTGCCTCATGACAAACCTTTTAACAGAGGTTTAAGATCTGGTTTTTGAAAGCTGCCTCATGTTCAGCCAGACCCAATTTCACTTTATTTATAATATTGCCCCAAAATGGGAGATACTCCTTTGCTATACAGACCAGCTAGAATGCCATACAAGGTTTCACTTTGATGTGTGTTCTTCAAAGGAAAAACAAACAAACAAAACTGAAATTGTGAGTTTTCCTCACATCTGCAATGAATGCCAATGCTGAATTTCCCTTTAATGAATTCATAAAACTATCAAAAATGTGCTATGACCAAACAAATAACAACCACTGTATGCATGACTACTAAAATCTACAATTGTCAGACACACACACATTGCGGGCATGTGTACACAGAGTAGAAGAACTGAGATGAGTGGTATAAGTCTTTTAAGGTTGACTCAGCTGCATAGACTGAAATCAAGATGACAGCAAAAGATACAGACATTAAAGAGTTACAGGGACAATTCTCAGCTATCCAAACTGACACACCACAACTCACAAATCTATTCGAAGGCAGCACATTGCATAAATACCAAAGGCCCACAGAAATATGGCAAGTAAACCTGCTGGTGTCTAATGGCGCCAGTTTGCATGTTGACACGCTGCATGCGGTTACATATGAAAGGCCACAAAGTAAAAGAAGAGGGAGGGAATAGGATCAAACACAGCAATATTCTAATTTCTGTTTAGGCACATCACCACACCCACATCCCAGACTTATGCCATCAGAACACAATATTTGGTAACCTAGTTTATTCTTCATGCTACACTGCAAGGGGTGTTTCTTAAATCTTATTTGATCTGGTTACATTAAGCTTTCAGGTTTTTATACACTGAGCTCGAAGGGACTTAAAAAATAAACTGCTTATTTACATAATATCTATTTAATGCATGGCAGCTCCACTTTGACAAATACTTGTGCAGATAAGGGCCCTTCCCTGCAGAAGAGATCGCAATCTAAGACAGGCAGACAGGAAAAACCAGATATACTGGGGAAAACACAGGTGATTAAATAAATACTCCTTAAAAATAACAAACACTCACAGTAATATACATGTATATACAAGAAAGTCTAGTTATAACTGGAGGGTAACTATCTCTGATGAGAATTTCATGGTGAAAAGAACTAACAGCATTTCTAACTTAGACTATAAAGGCATTTATGCACCACTAACTACATGCAGCTACTGTACTGTGGAGGCTGACTTTTGCTGTAAAATTGTAAAAGTTCTGATTTAGTTTTCAGACCACCCAAGGAGAAAGGTTCAAACATGCACTCCTCAAAAAGAACCCATTCCTTAATGCAGATCAAAGATCAGCTCTAGTTCACTATGCCTGGATGGATATTATTGCCCCAATAACTTAAAAGGATTAACAGATGAAATTTTCCTTGAGACTGAAATTGGTTCAATTACATCAGGTTGCTAGTACCCAAACACAGCTGCATCTATGAAAGAAAGAATAGATAGAGAGATAGAGAGATAGATAAAGCAATCGTACTTATATACTGCCCCATAGCACTTAGTGCACTGTCTGGGCAGTTCACAAATTAATTAGCATTTTGCCCTCAACAAGCTGGGTACTCAATTTTACTGATCGCGGAAGAATGGAAGGCTGAGTCAACCTTAAGCCCTGGCCAGGATCAAACTCATAACCTCTTGGTTGCAATACAGCAGTTCAACCACTGTGCCACCAGAGCTCCTTTATTCACTTCCTGAAGCATTAGAGCATAGCCATTAGAGTTATGCTTTTCTTCTTCTACTGTCTGTTTCACCTGTTGGAGTCCAATGCCACCCTCAGCTACTGGTAAGTACAAACCAACAATGTCACTTTTTGGGTGCAGGGAATAATGCATAGTTGTTAGCATCTTTGTTTTTTGGTCTATCTTGTCTAATTCCATTTGGGGTCAATTGATTATTCTGGCTGAATATTGTAAAACAGGCACTGCCCAGATATTAATTGCTGTTATGATATTGCCTCCTCTCAGTTTTAACCTCAAGATTTTCTGGACTCGCTTTATATATATTTTGTAGAAGTACTGTAGCTCTTTTGACATGGTTATGTAGAAGTACAGAAGCTCCCAGAACTCTCAGGTATTTGTTATCCCTCTTCTGATGTTATTGCTTTGATACTCTCTTCATTATCTAACTCAAATCCATCACCTTTAACAATTTTGCCTGCCTTAACAGTAATTGCTGTGCACTTGTCAACTCCAAATTGCATTCCAATGGCCTTGCTAAATTTATTTGCACTTTCCAACAGAGTATTTAATTCAGCTCATGTCTTTCCAAACAATTTTAGATTGTCCATATAGAGCAAATGTGAACCCTTCAGTCCTTTCTTAGCTAATTCATGTCCACAGTTTGTTCTATTTAGAATAGATGTCAGTGGTGCTTTTGATAACAGAAATAACAAAGGTGATAGTGAGTCACCTTGAAAAATTCCACGCTTAATTTCAACTTCACCAAATTCTTCTCCACAGGCCATTAACTTTACTCACAGTAGCTACATAGAGGTCTTCATACATCTTTGAATATTGTTGCTAATTTCAAAAATGCCAAGACATTTCTCAATCCAGCTATGTGGAAATGAAGTTTTTATATTCTTGCTGCTGCTGCTGCTGCAGTTTTATAAATGTCCTAACACACCATTAATTCTGACAACATATTTCAAGAAATCCAAACAGTGATGATATTTGGGTTCCTCCTCAATCCTCTACCCATCCTTCAAAGTTACGAACATCTGTTGTTTACCAGTGCTCAGCCTGAAGGATGGCAGGCATGTTCCGCATTTCCTCACTACAGAGCACAAACAGCCCAACAGCCTCCTAAATTTCACGCTAGATTTCCTGTCCATCCTGATACACTAAAATGGATAATTGCTAATGTCTTACTTCTAAAGACTATCCTTGGTTTCTGAAGCTGCTTTTAAAATCCTGCCTTAAAATAGGAGACATATGTTTAGTTGTCTTTAAAGGCATAGTAGGGGTATTATTTTGCATGTAATTATCTCTGGCTCAAACAACTTCAGTTAGTGCAAAAAATGGAGCTTCAGGGTCTGTGGTGGAACTCAGATACAGGGGACCCAATCTGACCTATTAGGCTCCTTCTTGGATCACAGCCTCTTCCTCATTCCACCTTCATTTGGTGAGCTGTATCTCTTTCCTAATCACACATTTGGTGAGCTGTATCTCTTTCCTAATCACACTTTCACTATCCAGCTTCTACTGTATGTGGTTTCTCCCCTCCTCCCATTTGAAACACTTCCCATAGTTGCAAGCAATAAAAGATTTCAAATTGAGATACAACAGCATTTTGGTCCCAGTATTTCCACCTTCAATCTTGCCCATCGCAAGACTGTAACCTGCAAGAATTTCTCTGAAAATGAACTGTATTTGGTCCTTGGACTGAAAGAGTCTCCCTACTCTTAAGTTAGAGCAGAGATTCTCAACCTGCGGCCTGTGGGCCCGATGCAGCCCTCGGCACCATTTCTTGTGGCCCCCACCGCCTCCACCATATAGTGGAGGAAGGGCAAAAGGCCGTCTGGCCCCTGAAGCTGTCTGAGGGAGCATGACCTGGCCCCCAGCTTAAAAAGGTTGAGAACTCCTGAGTTAGAGGAACAGAAGCAGTCAAGCTTAAGAGAAAGCCTCCAATCAAGGTCAGACACAGCAGAAACTACTGGGTAAGAAAAGTCATTGGTCTGACTATATAGGTCAGGGATTCTCAACCTGCAGCCCATGGGCTGGATGAAGCCCGCCACACCATTTCATGCGGGGGCCCCACTGCCTCCACCACACCAAGGAAGTGTCATATGGTGGAGGAAGGGCAAAATGGCTGTCTGTCCCCGAAGCTGTCGGAGGGAGCGTGACCCGGCCCCCGGCTTAAAAAGGTTGTGAACTCCTGATCTATGTGAAGGTGGCCCTTGCTCGAAAGCCAGCCATATCCAACTCTATGGTTCAGTGCTCATATCCATTTATAGCCAAAGAGCCAGTGTTGTCAGTGTCTGCTGATGGTTCCATGGACAAGTGGCAGGCATGCCTAGACACCAGAGTGCACGGAATGCTGACTATATATGACATAACTATTTATATCCCTGTACTGCAACTGGGATGTGGCCCTCTCATTTACTGATAAGAGAGAAAACAACCATATTAGAAAATTTCCTTGAAGGCAGCATGTTATAACAAGAATGGCAAATGTGTGCCTCTCCAAATGTTTCTAATCTGGAGCTGCCATCACCCCCCAAACTGCCAACATCCTCTATGCTACTTAGGGCTGGTAGGATTGGTACTCTAGCAATACCTAGAGCAGGGATTCACAACCTATGGCTCGCGGCACCATTTCATGTGGCCCATGTCACTGCTGCCACTGGAAGTGGATGCATTTATGACAGCTGTAAATGCTCCCGCGGCTGTTGTAAATGCATAAACACTGCCGTAAAACTCAGCTGCAGTTGTCGTAAATGTGTTTACGACAGTCGCAGGAATGTTTTACGGCAGCATTTACAGCAGGGAGAGCCACCAGCCAGACCTGCTCAGCTGTCTGAAGGGTGTGGTCCAGCCCGCGGCATGAAAAGGTTGAGAATCTGATCTAGAGGTTTACTCAATTCCTATCCCTGCTTTATAGCATAAATGTGCACATCATCTTTGGTTTCCTTCCACTGATCAGCTCTCCATATGATAGTGAGCTGCAGTTCCCATCATCATTCACCACTGTCTACACTTGCTAGTGCTGACAGAAATTGCAGACCAGTAATGCTTAAAAAGCTGAACATTGCCCACTCCTTTCTCATAGGTTAAACATATGCTGGCTTTGTTTTAACTTACACACTGGCTTTGTTTTATTCTCATGTCTTTGGGATGCAGAAGCTGATTTCAGTATAGATTTACTTATTTAAAATGTGTCTATGTTACCCTATATACAGAAATCTCAGGGTAGAATAGAAGGGTTAGAAGAGAAGGTCATTGTTTTAGAGCAGGAGTACCCAAACTTTTTGGCCCACAGCTGGTCACATGGTTCAGCAGGCCAGTCACATGTTTCCTCCCACTGGAAGCGGAAGTAAAATGTGCCTTGCAATCTGTTTTGTAACAGGATGAGATAGATTTAAGCTGCCATTTTCTCTGCTTAAATCAGGGGTGCCCAAACTATGGCCCGTGGGCCAAATCCAGCTATCCCCTGATGCCAATTCATCTGGCCCACGCTGCCCTCGTCGCTCCCAGAAGCGGAAGAAAAATGCGCCCGTACTGGCGTGTTTTACTTCTGCTTCTGGGAACAATGAGGGCAGCACGGGGCCAAATCTAGCCCATGGGCTATAGTTTGGACACCCCTGTTTTAGAGCCACACCTTACCCTGCAGAAGAGGGGAAAATGCTCTCTAAGAAACCCACAATGAAAACTACCTCAGAAATGTTTTTGCGTGATCTTGGAAGATCAGAGATAGAAACATGACAAGACCACTCAAGGCATGCCCTGTGAAGAAAAAAAAACTTCCCTTTGAAGAGCCCTGACTTCTGGTCTTGATATTTACAAAGTCCCTGATGGATGTCCTATAGTGTGACACAGCTGTGCTGTCACATCTAGCAACAGCTGTTCCACAAGTCTGCTGGAGACAAAGCAATAATAAACAGGGCTCTCTCCACCAGCCTATCAGAGAGACCAAATCTATTAGATTCCTTACCTTGCTGAATTTGGCAGCCCTGCTCCATCAGGCAGCAGTAGACATAGAATGCAAGGCTATAAAGTCAGCTCTGCTGAAAAAAATTAGCTGCACTGGACTCATACTCCTCCTGAACTGTCTGCATTCTAGCAGCTAGTAATAATTTTGTGTCAGAAATTATTCTGGGTTGAAAGAATTTATGCTGGAGAAACTCTGCTCAGGGGACGCCCAAATGAAGCTCCTTTCATGTCCCCAAGATCTTTTCCCACTGAAGTAGTCCCTATTTATCTACTTGCAATCTCTGGCTTTCAAACTGCTAGGTTGGCAGGAGCTGGGACAGGGACGGGCATTCAAACCATTATGCAGTATTCAGGTCTCAAACTGTCGATTTCCTGGCCTTCCAGCTAATAAGGCGAGCTTCTTAACCACTGAGTCACCACAGCCCCTAGCACTTAGTAATAACTGACATGTAACTTTAAGAAACGGTACCGGGTTTTTTTGCTCATTTTCCTCTTTCCTCAGCATATTTTTTTACCATCTGTCTGTCCTGGGGTTGCCCCAGTCAACCCATATTTCCCAAATATAGAGATTAAATCATCAAATAAAAACAACTCATTCTAATCCCACAATGGCTGGAAATTAATCAAACTGAACTTTGGACGAAGACGCAACCAGATGGATTCTATCTCAAGAGGACAGACTGAGTATTCTGGAGCTGAAATTAGTCTGATCCCAGGGACAACTTTGCATCAAGCTACCATCCCAGCTGCTATCTTGACAAAGGAACTCAACCAACCTCATAAATTGCTGTCACAGCAAAATTTACTTCCATTTCGATAGCCTACCCTACAGAACCAGAAAATGTAAACCTCCTTTGGTAGCCTATCCTACAGAACCAGGAAAGCTGTTCCAGAAATGGACATCTTTCCTACCAGAAAACCATATTAGCTATTCATGGTGAAACAGAAGATTCTGGCTAATTTACGAATCATATGTAGATTTCATACAGCATTCCATAAAGCTGGCAGCTGTGAAGTTACAGCTGCAGTTGATATGCTGCCTGGCTACCCGCGCAGACATGAATTTGACATAGACAAATGTGAGAAATGTGCAAATCGTTCTAGAGACAAATACCTTGCTAAGAGTACACCACATGAAAGCACTGTAAGTACTGTAGAAGTGGGGAAAAGTTTAAAATATGAATATACAACAGCTGGGGTTCTCTTATTTATCTCATTTCTGTTCTGTCAAGCTATTTTTTGCAACTATTATTTTCATAGCTGCCTCTGAAAGCACAACATCTACAAACATTTTAAAATAAACGTAACATTTTAGGATTTTGCTAAGAAATCTGGACAGCAACAAACTACTTTCTACAGTCATGTGCAACCCTTTATAAAACTTATTATCATCTTATGTAAACACTAGGCAGATTACTAAAGGTATGGTCAATAAATAAATTTCATGTCAGAAATTACTCTGGGTTGAAAGGATTTTTGCTGGAGAAACTGCTCAGGAGATGCCCGAATGAGGCTCCTCTCATGCCCCAAGATCTGTTGTGCAGCACTCGGGTATCAAACCCTGACCTTCTCGTCTCCAAGCTTAGCGTCTTAACCACTAAGCCACCATAGTGTCGGGATTCACATATTTACAGAAAACATTTTGTCACCTTTGACTCTGGAAATCATACATGTAAAATCCCACTTGAAAGATGCAAGGACAGATATGTTAAATCAAGTCCATCTTCTAAATA
The DNA here is from genome assembly GCA_035047345.1 of Bradypodion ventrale. Taxonomy (NCBI): domain Eukaryota; kingdom Metazoa; phylum Chordata; class Lepidosauria; order Squamata; family Chamaeleonidae; genus Bradypodion; species Bradypodion ventrale. The sequence goes on from JAWDJE010000004.1 coordinate 63,147,500, forward strand.
TTATTTAGCTTAAAAATTAAGCACATAACTTAAGGGGTCGATGGAACTATGGGACCAAATAGAAAATGAGGGTGTTTTTTTCCCTACACTGGACACGATATAAGACGGATGCTACATGTGATAAAATTAAAAGACAGAAACTTGCAATTTTTAACTCACATTCAAATTCTGGGGCCATTTTCCCTAAAAGAGGAATGTCCATCTGATCATGAATCATGGTGAAATACACCCTATGTCCTCTGATGCCAATAATTTTATTTTAATTTAGTCTATGATGTACAGTGTATTTGTTGGTGGTGGGTTTTGATTTGTTGTGGGTATTGTTATTTATTTTTTATTTGTTCACCACCCAGAGTGGGATAACACCCAAATGGGCGGCATAGAAATTCAACAAACAAATAAATAAATAAACAAATAAATATGACCCTGATGGTGATCCTTGGCACTACAGGTGTTCTTGGACTTCAATTCCCAGAAGCCTAAGTCTCCGTGAATCCACATGAATGGGTTTACTGCGTGTATGTGCTTTCCCTTCTGCAGTGGATGGAACCCCGCCTAGCACATCACATACTGCAAAGACAGGAGGGACTCCTACTAACAACCCAAAGCAAGTGGGTGGCATATGTTTACTTCATTTGTACACGTGAAACTTCTCACAGGCATCAAAGCTGAAATACTTGCAAAAACACGGTAGCTCATAGGAAACAGCAACATGTTACACCTGCATTACTATAGAAAGACTATTTGTCCACACTGTGTAAAACAAGAGTGAGAAATACAGGTATATGGCAAGGAGTAACCTTGGCCTTCTTTTAATTTGTCAGCCTGTTTACATAAGGACAATTTCCCCAAATAATGATTCACTCATCCCTATTTGATAAACACTTATTAACTAAAAACCCATGTGCTTTCTGGTCTCACATCTCAGAGATCACTTGCAGAATTTCCAAATTGAACAATAACAGAAACAGATATCTGATGGCAAATGGCATCAGCCATGTGACCTTCTACATACCGCCAGACTATAATTTCCCTTAAACCTTATCTATGACAATGCTGTTAACAGGAGCAGTGGTCAAACACTGGAGGACCACATATTCCCCAATAATGAGTATATAGGATGGCATTAGAGTTTTGTCTTAAATCTGCACGGGAACTTCCTATACTCTTAGGTCAGTTTTTTTAATGCATAATCACCAGTGCAGAAAGCAGAACAGTATTTGAATGTGTAAAGGTGCCAAATTTCATACTAGCTGGTGCATCTTTTTTCTGTATAAACCACTAGGAATGACTGGAGATAACAAGTTCTGATACAGTATAACACAACAGATACCTGCCTTCAGCTAAAACTGGGGGGAGAGAAGGGAGATTATTCTGCATCTCCATTGCAGACAGAAGCCAGAGATAAAACATTGATCAAGCACTTTGACATTTATAGTGATGGATTTGTGTTACAAGAGCCCAGCTCCTTCCCATATTTATTGAGAACTACTCCACTCCTGGTCCCAAGGAGGATCATCTTACTTGAACTGCTGGTCCTTGGTGCTCCTTGTTTTTGCCAAAAATCGTTCTGCCAGCTTTTCCAAGTTCCTGGAGTAATCCATCTCTATCTCAGCCTTCTTCCGGAAAAAATCCTGGAGATCTTGGAGCAGTTGGACTCTAAGTTCACATTGCTGGTCAAGGCATTTCAGTTGTTCAATAAGTTGGGCTCGAATCTCTGTAAACCAAGAGCAAAAAGGAAGAATCATACATGATCACCATTAAAACAAAGGGGAAATTGCACATATTATCTAATGGTATGTGGTATTTGTACATTGATAAAACTAATAGCCTAAAGCAGGCCAAAGCAGATCTCATTATCTCTCTGGGTTATGTACCATTAAGTCAGAACCAACTTGTAGTGACCCTAATAGGGTTTTCAAAATAATTTAAGGTGCTCTCTCTCTCTCTCTCTCTCTCTCTCTCTCTCTCACACACACACACACACACACACACACACACACACACACACACACACACACACACAAAGTGTGTGTTTCCACAGCCAAGCAGGGAGCTAAGCCCAGGTCTCCTGAGACTAGTCTTTTACTATCCACCACACTGCCTTGAATATTAAAATAAAAATTAAATTGGGGGAAAATCTTCTTTAAGTGAAGCAATTAAGAAACTGCTAGGGAGGCCAATATTAATCACTTCAGCTTCTGAAGAAAGAACATAAATCTTTAAAATAATGACCACAGTATTGTGGCTGGTTTGATAGATTTAAAACTAGAAAATTTGAGTAAAATCGATTAAGTTGCAAAACACACTGGGTGGGTTCACTTCAGGGGATTTTTTTTCAGTTTAATGTTTATTTTAACTGCAGTTCACAAAAACAAACAATAAGATATGATCATTTGAAGCAATACTGTGTAAAAAAAAGGTGAAAATATACAATTTGAGTATACTGAATGTTTTATAAGCACACATTCCATAACCTGACCAATCAAAATAAAATTGTAGTCGAAGTTGCTAAGGAAACCAGTCCAATAGTTTTAGTAAGTAGACCTTAGCTTCCTTGAAGAATTGGAATTAAATTTGACTGACCACACCATATCAGCTTAAAAGATGCAAGCTTATGCAACTGTATGGACTGTGAGTCCATCACCACACATCAGCTCATAGTACATGAGCAGCAAATGCCATCAATCAATATGTTGGATACCATTGTTCTGTACATTTTGTGTCTGTGATATGAAATACAGCCTGAAAATACTGTATAGTGAGTGGATTCACTATAAATCCAGGCCCACAATCTGATTAATAGCCACTAACAGAGGTTGCCCAGCATTGCCGGGCTGTTTTAAATTGTGTTAGAAGGTTAAATTGTGTTACTGTTTTTTAAAAATTGCTTAGTCTGTAATTTTAATTTTTAAAATGTTTATTTATGTAAAAAAAAATTGGCTTGGCTGTTATTAACTGTGATCTGATTTTCTTGGGGTTTTTTTGAGGATTAATAAAAGAACAAAGTATGATATAATTTTTTCAAATTGTTTTATGTAAGTGAATAATGTTTTAGTTTTTTGGATTTTTTTAATTAGTTGTACCGTAGGTAATAATTTTAATAATGTAAAAGTAAATGTTTTTTACATTCAATGTTTTTAAAATGTGTTTAGATGTTTTGGGTTTTAATTTGAATTAAAACTCAGCACAGGATTTTTAAAAGTTTCTATTATATTTTATTGACATATGTTTGTGATTTGTGTGTGTTAGTGTAATTTTTGACTTGTTTTTATTGGTATGACCTTTTGTGTAAAATTGTGAATTTGTGTTATGTTTTTGATTTGTTTTTACTCTTGTGGCCTTTTGTTTGGGGCTGTTGTGTGTTTTTGAATTGTTTTTACTATTGTGGCCAGCAGGTGATGCTGGTAGGGGTTATTGTATTTTGACTGTTTTTTCTCTCCTGGCCTCTGGGTGGAGCTTCTTCTGGTAAGTAGTCTCTTTCTTTATTCATTTCTTTTTTGGTCCTCGTGGTGGTAGGACATCTTTTGGTAAGTTTGTTTGTTTTCTTTCTTTTGTGTATGTGTGTGGGGGGGGGAGTGGAATTTGTATTTTTGTCTGTTTGTTTTGTTTTTGATTGTTTATGTTTACTTTGTATTGTTTTTGGTGTTGTTTTTGTTTGTTTTTGTGTATTTTTGGATGTTTTTGACTGTTTTTAGTAATTTTTTAAAAAATATTTATTTATTTGGTGGTGGGGAAGGGGGCGTGGTTGTTGGGGGTTAGGAAGGGTGGGCTAGGTGGTGGGGAGGGGGCATGGTTGGTGGGGGTTAGGAAGAGTGGGCTAGGTGGTGGGGAGGGGGGCATGGTCATTGGGGGTTAGGAAGGGTGGGCTAGGTGTGGGGAGGGGGCGTGATTGTTGGGGGTTAGGAAGAGTGGGCTAGGTGGTGGGGAGGGGGACGTGGATGGTGGGGGTTAGGAAGGGTGGGGGTTAGGAAGGGTGGGCTGGGTGGTATGTCCCCCCCCAACCCTTCTGGACCCAGGAGACCAGGGAGAGGGGTTCGATTCCCCCCTTCCTAAAAAAAGCCCTCCATTTTTAAAGAGAAGAAACCGCTTGGTTTCTTCTCTTTAAAGATGGAGGTTTTTGGGGTGTGTGTGTGGATTTGATCCCCTCTCCCTGGTCTCCTGGGTCCAGAAGGGTTGGGGGGACAGATACCTTTTGTCCCCACAAACCTCCCAACCCCAGGTGAGCCAGCGGAGAGGGGGATGGCCACCCCCCACTTACTGATATTAAAGGGGAAACTCCAATCAGATTTTCCCTTTTAATATCAGGGGGTTGGGTTGGAATCGATCTCCTCTCTCGGGTCCCGTGGGTCCATGAGGGTTGGGGGGGGGACAAAAGGGGTATGTCCCCCCCAACCCTTCTGGACCCAGGAGACCAGGGAGAGTGGATCGATCCCCCCTCCTTAAAAAAACTCTGTTTCTAAAGAAAAGAAACCACTTGGTTTCTTCTCTTTAAAGACGTAGTTTTTTGGGGGGGAATCGAACCCCTTTCCCTGGTCTCCTGGGTCCAGAAGGGTTGGGGGGACATACCCCTTTTGTCCTCACAAACCTCCCAACCCTAGGGGAGCCAGCGGAGAGGGGGATCGCAACCCCCCACCTACTGATATTAAAGGGGAAGCTCCAGTCGGGACTTTCAGGTGCCGTTGGTGAGGGAAAGAAGGGTGGTTGGTGTTTGTGTGGCTGTGAGGCGGTGAGTTGGGGTTTTTTTTTAATTTTTCAGGCGCCGGCTTCCTCAGCATTCTGCATGCTCATGTCGCGCAGGACTTGTAGTTATGGGTTTGTGATTTGTGGTTGTGGTGCATTTTTTCCTGTGGCTTGATTTTGATTGGCCGCGGCGCATTTCTCAATGTTCTTTGTGGTCGTGCCTCTCAGCCTGATTGGCTGTGGTGCGTCGCGGCGCAAAGGACATTGGGAAATGAAGTTGTTTCCCTTTTTTCACGTTTGTGGGGCTGTTGCCCCACTGCCGGTTTTCTCAATCCTTCGTTGACCTGCGGACCCAGTTCGGCCGTGTGCACGGATGGTGGGTGCGGGTTATTAGGGCGAGGCTTAGGAACCTATAGCAAGTTCCAATGGTTAACCCTTGGTTTTATAGGTTAAGATTATAGCAGGAGTTCTCAACCTTTTTAAGCCGGGGGTTGCGTCATTCTCCCTCAGGCAGCTTTGGGGCGCCGGACAGCTATTTTGTCCTTCCTCCACCACATGACACTTCCTGGTGTGGTGGAGGTGGGGTGGCACATGAAATGCTGCTGTGGGCTGCATACAGCCCACAGGCCACAGGTTGAGAATCCCTGCATTATAGTCATGATGCAATATTATTTTCCTAGTGGCGAGTTTTACCAAATAAGGGCATCAAATGTTCCTCAGGAGGACATTGAGGATAAAATTGGATGATCTCATGGATATTACTTTCAGTTCTTTGGAGGAAAGACAAAATGTGAATGCTATAAATATTGCATAAAATCCATTACTCCCTCAAGTTTCAGTCTCTAACCAAGTTTGATATCTGAAAATAGCTCATTATAATTAACTATGCCCACAGATAAGAAAAACAACAACCATTGTGTGCCTTTGTCACAGTGGCCAACTTATAAAAACAACAACCAGAAATCCAATACAATTCACTTACAAGAAATACTTTTAATGCTGCAAATTCTAACAATCAGCATAGTCAAGGGCACATTTGGCAAACCAACGAAGCAGTCACTGTCCAAAAATGTACTGAATCTCTGTCTAGATAAGAGCCGCAGGGTTGGCTAAAGTTGCAATTCCTTACTGTTAGCTCAAATTCCCTCCAGAGACTTTCCACCAAATTCCTTTGCAGGCTATTCCTACGTCAAAACCAAAGCACTAATCCTGTCGGGTACTCCCAGAAGGCACCAATTTGGGACTATTCAATTAGACACTGGTTCTCCAGCTGTGTCACTGCAATTAAATGAAGCACATCAAATTGAGAATACATTGCCTTTGAAAAGTCCAACAGATCCTCATTCCCAGATGGGAAAGGTCACAGAAAATACAGTTTCATTTTTCATTGAAAGGGAGCCTTTGACCAAAATATCAAGCAGATTTTTTTCATCTGCACAGAGTGTTTTCAGTACACGTGCTGCGGCTATTTTGAAATGACAAATGTTTTCTAAAGACTTCCCAATGTTTGCTATTGCCTTTGTAGATATGCAATTATGTATTCCTCATTCAAAGTAAACAAACGAGCTAACACGTAGTACTAAACCTTAAGGCAGTATTGTTGATTATTTTATTTTACTGATAAAGGTAAAGGTAAAGGTTTCCCTTGCTCGAAAGCCAGTCGTATCCGACTCTAGGGTGCAGTGCTCATCTCTGTTTCTAAGCCGAAGAGCCAGCGCTGTCTGCTCCTGCAGATGTTTCCGTGGTCATGTGGCAGGCATGACTAGACACCGGAGCGCACGGAACGCTGTTACCTTCCCACCGAAGTGGTCCCTATTTATCTACTTGCAATTTCTTGCTTTCGAACTGCTAGGTTGGCAGGAGCTGGGATGAAGACGGGGGCTCATTTCCGTCCTGCAGTACTCGGGAATCGAACTGCTGACCTTCCCCTTCCCAGTCAGCGTCTTAGCGACTTGAGCCACTGCAGTACTGATTTGCAGTACTGATATATACATGAATACTCTACCTTTCTGGTAACAAAAGATATTCAAAGTGGCTCAGGACAATTCCTATCATCAAGCCTTGACATTTTTAGTTATTAAGATGATAGGTAAGTTGTTTTTAGATCACTTAATGATGGATCCCAGCCTACAACAAAGATCATCAAAGTGCTTTTTGTATGGCTGAGAATTATTTAGATATAGAGCTCAGTGGGAACTGTTTAATTTAAAATTACTAAGTTTTGTTAAGCACTTTATTCCTAAAACAGTCCATCTGAAATACGTGCTTGCACGCGGGCACACACATAGAGAATGAATAAAGATAGTCATATGATCCTTTCATAATACAAATGCAGGAGAAAGGCAATACCTTAATTGCATCACTAAAAAAATATCAAAAATTATTGTGAGCTTTTGTGATCTAAGATCAGTTTCTGGTGGATAGTGTCAACGAAAGCCCCAAAGGTTCATGGCAAGATGTGGCAGGCTTTGTTTCTTAGAAGTAAGTTGGGAAAAACAGCAGGCTGGATTGCTCCACTCAACTTCTGAGAAGCATAGCTTGAAGCAGTTACTTTAGGTGACCACAGTTTCCAGAAACACTCCACGTCACACTGGCAAAAGCAGCTGGGCAATTCTGTGGGTTGTGCGATTTGTTTCCCGTAGTTTTCCAGAGCTTTACTAAAATGTCATTAGACTGAACTGTCATGTTCATGTAAAAGCCTGATTATGTGAACAATACTGCCTCATGTACCACATATGCTAGGGAGAACTGCTACATTAAATTGCTGATCCCGAAATACTGCTGCAGTACCTACCAGGTCAAGACTAGTACAGTACAGTATTCTACAGTAAATCACCATTCTGCTTCTATTAAGAGGGAAAGGAACAGCTGATTGGGCTGTATGCAGTGAGAACAATCGTTCATTGAAGGACCAAGTGCCCAATCTGGAAAATTTAGCTGCGGAAGAGCAGTCTTGCTCACTGGTAATTTTTGCAGTGTTTTGTTCTGACTGCAAATAAAATAAAGTCAAGAATGCTGGAATTTCCTGAAGCTCAAAGGCTCTCTAAGGCTGTACAATGTCTTCTTGTTATATCAGTACTTATACAAGCAGGAAGGCTTTTCAGCCCACTGTCAGCCCATACTATGGTACAGTGGGTTACTGTCCCACAGTACAGATCACAGAAAAAGTTGTAAAATGAATATGTAAACTCAGAGAAGTGGTTAACTCTTAAGCTACACACTATGAATTAGAGGTCTCTACCCACTTAGTTCTGAATTTCACAGTCCTTCTCCTTTAAAAATGTCTACATTCCTGCTTCCTTTGATGGTATCAATTGAACAAGAGTGTCCCACTAGGAGAGGATAAGTAAGAAAATCTACAGTACACCATCATGTTTAATTAACAGAACCATTGGTTAGAGCATGGGTCCTCAAACTTTTTAAAGAGAGGGCCAGTTCATGCTCCCTCTGACTGTTGAGGAACTGGGCTCCACTCCCGCTGCTGCCGCTTCTGCTGCCGCCGCTTCCACTACTACCTCTTCAATCCCCTCTGCTTGGCTTGGCATGTCCCTGCCGGCGCTCCGTAGCAAGACGGATGTTGTAAGGAGCTGCTGTACACATGCCTGCCTCACTCGCCCAGACCTTCCAGAAGCAGCTCCTTACAACATCTCCCCACTACAGAGAGTTGGCAGGGACACGCCAAGCCAAGTGGAGGAGACAAGGATTGAGGATGTGGCAATGGTGGAAGCAGTGGAAGCAGCGCCAGTGGAGGAAGTGGCAAAGGCCAGATTTTTGAATGTTGTGGGCTGGATCCAGCCAATGGGCTATAGTTTCAGGATCCCTGGGTTAGAGTATTAGACTAGGGTCTGGGAGGTTTAGGTTTAAATCCCTACTTGGTTACGAAGTTGACTGGGAGTTGCTGTCCCAGTCACATATCTCACCAGAAAGGCAAAGAATGAGAAAGCTTTTGCTTTGGAACTCTAGTAAAGGTTTCCCTTGCTCAAAAGCCAGTCATATCCAACTCTAGGGTTCAGTGCTCATCTCTGTTTCAAAGCTGAAGAGCCAGCGCTGTCTGCTTCTGCAGATGTTTCCGTGGTCATGTGGCAGGCATGACTAGACACCGGAGCACACAGAATGCTGTTACCTTCCCACTGAAGTGGTCCCTATTTATCTACTTGCAATTTCTTGCTTTCAAACTGCTAGGTTGGCAGGAGCTGGGACAAAGATGGGAGCCCATTCCATCCTGCAGTACTCGGGAATCGAACTGCTGACTAATCCTAACAGAAGTCTGTTAACCAGTATTTTGAAAATTACGTGATCCAAACAAGATTAGCCACCATTTGTTCAGATTCAACATGACAAGTATTTTTTACTAGGAACAATAAGCTAATACAGTAGTATCAAAATTCTTCCCTGCAGCTGCAAAAGAGGACAGCAGAGGAAGTGTACACAAGCACAAAGCTTTCCTAGGTTCATTCCCATACTTGAGAAAACCATGGAGTCTCCCATAGGGGAACAACATCTGAAGGTCAAGGCGCCATATATGCTGTCCCTTGGGCTTTGAAGAGGCATGATCATGCCAAATTTAAATGCCTTGTGACATTCATATTAATCAAATACAGATCCTCATCAGTACTGGAAAAGAGGTAGCATGAGATATTTGCGTAAATGAAGTCACAAAGTCATAATTCTTTTACTCCAATACTATTAAGATTTACAGTGGAACCTCATACAACAATTGCCCCATATAGCAACGAAACCGCAAAACAATTAGGTTTTGTGGGGGAAATGGTGTCCCGAAGAATAATTTTCCCTATGGAAAAAAATTGTACAAGCTTTTGCTTTTGAACTCTAGTAAAGGTTTCCCTTGCTCGAAAGCCAGTCATATCCGACTCTAGGGTTCAGTGCTCATCTCTGTTTCAAAGCTGAAGAGCCAGCGCTGTCAAATTGTACAAAAATTGTACACCAATTTTTCAATGGGAAAAACCACTTAGCAAAAAAAAAAAAACATTGTACGATGCGTCCCATAGGGAAAATCTCTATACGATGCATGTATCGTATAGCAACTGTTTCATACAACAACAAGCCCCATGAAATGGATTAAAATCATTGTATGAGGTACCACTGTACTCTGAAGAACCTGCAAATGTGATAGAGACTAGCTGTGTAAATAAAAGAAAGTGCACTGAATGGTAAGTTTAAAACCAGATTAGAGTTTTGACTTTGCCATGCAGCTGGAGGAAGGATCGGGCATCTGGCAACTCCATGGGGGTTCTTGGGTACTAGGCAAGAAAAGAGCCAGGAATCTTCTGCCCTAAGAGAGACATCATAGTTGTCTCAGAATAAGCTCGTACACTTTCACACACACATATGTTCTCTCTCGGTGACCTCCCTAGCTGTTTCTTGATACTTCTTTTGGTATTGCTGTCACTGGAATTTGTAAACGAGCAGTGCTGTACTCAAGGACGTGAGTCTGATTCAGAGACTGATACCAATGTGAGCTTCCATGACAGCAACAGCCCTCTGCAGATGCTGCAAATTTCTGAAAGCATATGTAATAAAACCAAGCAAAGGGAGAACATTTTCCTTTCTAGACCTTTAGAAAAAATCAGAAGCCTGTGTTTGACAAATGGACACATGCTTTGAAGTATTTGCAGCAAATTACCCAAATGATATGCATAAAAGTTTGAACTGTCATAATCATGTACCCATGCTGCTAATTATGATTTGCTGATTCGAACTGGAACGCAGTATGGAGGACAGAAATAGAGAAAGAAGAGGAGAGATAACATTCATTTGGAACAGCAGTCCCAATACCATATCAAACACAAGGTTCATTTCCCTTTGTGAATTCATAGAAATATTGGCTTCTCTACAGCTTACAGCAATGCAGTTGTAAAACAGCAGTGGAGAGAGTATTCAATCCCTAGGAACAGTGCTTAATTTGCAATTTAAACTCAGGAGACAATTACTGTATCTTGTTTACATGTATAAAAGCCATGTTGCAAGCATCTGAAGGAACTCAGGATACTGCTCATGGCACAGTGAAGGGCTCTGGTGAAGGGCTTAAAAGTATAAACTGATATTACTACCATCTATGCAATCATTATTGCTCAAAAGGCTGACACACACACACATAAATGGCAAGACCCAAATTGAGAAAACCCATGTAGCAGCACTAGTTCTCCCAACTGGTAATGCCACCAAATTCTCATCAGGTTCCTTGTGAAGACTTTTTAATAAACAAAGTAGGAATAGACACACAAGTTCTTAGGACTGCAATCTTCAAAAATCCTTAGCAAAGCAACGTTCTATCCATCACATGCACTCATGAAATGGCTCCCCTGGAAACACCTTTCTCAATAAAGACAGCAGGAATGCTCTGAATCATACTAGACTGTAAAGCAAATACAGATGACTCATGTATTATGCATTACAAGCCCGACAGGACAGTAGCTTTTCACCTTGTTTGAGAATATATCCTTCACAAGTTTCAAATTGTGCACCATCTTGAGTAACAAGGTTAAACTTTCCAGCCCTGTCACAGGCTGCTGCAAATCACAGAAAATTAAACCCACAGATTTATTTATTTAGTTATTATTTATTTATTTATTGGGGGGAGACTACTGTAATAATAAATACTATTATCATTACAAATGTTTTCTAAATACAGAATGGGATGTTGCATGAATTTGTCTTTCCATACTCATCAGCAGTGCAAACTTCCTCTGACAGATGAGCTGATCTAAAAAAATGTGATGCTGCAAATGAAGAACTTCTGGAGTACAAATTTCCAAAAGCGCAATCATGTTAGTCTGTCTATGTATGGTGGCAATATTAAAGGAAGGGAAAGGTAGGGTGAAGCAGAATACTGTACTTTGCTTTTATTCCTCGTGCTGCTTTAACTCATTGAGCAGAACCAATCTCTGAAAGCTTAAAGGTAAAGGTTTCCCTTGCTCAAAAGCCAGTCATATCCGACTCTAGGGTTCAGTGCTCATCTCTGTTTCAAAGCCGAAGAACCAGCGCTGTCTGCTTCTGAAGACGTTTCCGTGGTCATGTGGCAAGCATGACTAGACACCGGAGCACCAGGAACACTGTTTGCCTTCCCACCAAAGTGGTCCCTATTTATTTACTTGCAATTTCTTGCTTTCAAACTGCTAGGTTGGCAGGAGCTGGGACAAAGATGGGAGCTCATTCCATTCTGCAGTACTCAGGAATTGAACTGCTGAACTCCTACATTCCAGTCTGCATCTGTTGTGTCCAAGCATTATTTATTAGAACTGTGTTTTGCTCTGTGTTTAAACTCAAGCCACGCTAAGCGGCAAAGCCAAGAAGCGCACCTTTTCAGTAGGCGCCAAATTCAAAGAGCTGTCTTAAACAATGCTGATTCGTCACTTCCTATTTTGCTGCCTTCCAGAGGCCCGCCGAAATGTATCCATTTGTGTAACTGCCATTCTCACTGTATATAAGCAAGCCACCTTGTACATAGTCGTTAGTCCGATTTCTTGAGCTGATAATAAATCACTTGTGTTTGACACGATCCTACTGGTCAGCGTACTTCTTAGCACCAGACCCAACAGCATCTTAGCCAGTTGAGCCACTGCAGTTCAAATATCTCTAACATTCTACCTGCCACATAAGCTCATCAACCTCAAACTTCTTACCTTACTGTAGCATCAATCTTTCCAACTTCCCCTAGTCCACTCAAATAGCAATTAGCAATTACACTTATATATTGTTCCGTAGCACTTAGTGCATTCTCTGGGTGGTTCACAAGGTAATTAGAATTTTGTCCCCAACATGCTGGGTACTCATTTTACCAACCTGAGAAGGATGGAAGGCTGAGTCAACCTTGATCCATGTCAGGATCGAACTCACAACAACAGTAATTTTGGCTACAGTACTGCAGTGGCTCAAGTCGCTAAGACGCTGACTGGGAAGCAGAAGGTCAGCAGTTCGATTCCCAAGTACTGCAGGACGGAAATGAGCTCCCGTCTTCATCCCAGCTCCTGCCAACCTAGCAGTTCGAAAGCAAGAAATTGCAAGTAGATAAATAGGGACCACTTCGGTGGGAAGGTAACAGCATTCCGTGCGCTCCGGTGTCTAGTCATGCCTGCCACATGACCACGGAAACGTCTGCAGAAGCAGACAGTGCTGGCTCTTCAGCTTAGAAACAGAGATGAGCACTGCACCCTAGAGTCGGATACGACTGGCTTTCGAGCAAGGGAAACCTTTACCTTTACCTTTACAGCAGTATAACCACTGCGCCATCAGTGCTTAAAATAGCAATATCTCAAGCACTCCAGGTATGTTCGGCTTCTCACATGCACTGCCACAGTAGTACCAATAGAAAGACAGGACCTTCCCATGCAAGTAAAAGGGTGCTTTTACGATTCGAGTCAGAGAATAGAGGGGAGGAGTCTATTATCAAAATATAATTACACTTGTAAGTGAATCAACCCATTTTTCAAGGTAAATAATTGTAAAATTCCATACCAAGGTATATTAAGTGTGCTTTTCCTGTAGTGATACTGTATAATTCCATGATGGCCAACCTTGGCACTCCAGATGTTCTTGGACTTCAATTCCCAGAAGCCCAAGCACCCTGTGAATCCACACGAATGGGTTTACTGCAATTCATCCAGCCCGTGCTGCCCTCATTGCTCCCGGAAGCTGAAGTAAAATGTGCCCGTATGGGTGCGTTTTACTTATGCTTCCAGGAATGATGAGGGCAGCGCGGGCCAGATGAATCACAGTAAACCCATTCATGTGGATTCACAGGGTGCTTGGGCTTCTGGGAAGTGAAGTCCAAGAACATCTGGAGTGCCAAGGTTCACCATCACGGGTATAGTCCATATTTTGAGATCATATGTATTCTTATAACAGCTGGTAGCTTTTACAAATTATTTCTTTAAAAGATATTTCTGACCCAAAGGGATTTGGCATGTTACAAATACCTATTGCTTTCTCTTGTAAGCAAGCAAACAGGAGCCACAGTCTATTGTCTACTGAAAATTTTAAATAAAATAGATCTGGGAAACCAAGATTTCCTGGACAACCATTTACTTTATCACAGCACAGGATTTCGGATATGTTTTTATTCCATTTCAAACGCTAAATTGGCTTAAAATGTTTCACTCCACACCATAGTCAAAATTCACTGGCATGGCTAATTCTGACAAAGGGAGGAATAGTGAAAGATCTGTAATGATTTAACACAAAAGAGTTTCATTCCCCCCCCCCCCCATCCTAATAACTCTGAAATCTCTACCATCTTTTTCAAGCAATGGCCTACGTGCATCCATGTGTACACATACACACATGGCTTTTCCCCCAGTAGTTTCCTGTTATTATAGTACACTCAGATAAAAAAAGAAGGGAAAAACAAAACAGCTCACAATGGGCAGAAGGCAATTCCTAAATTAAACTACTGTAATTAAGAAGCCTTTGTGAACTGCAATAAGTACATTTGTGCATGAGATTCTGTTTTAGCACTGAAAACAAATTTCTAAGCTGACCATACACCACAAAAAAATAACACACTGCTTTGTAATTCTATGTCTTCCTGAGTCACAATTTTGTCTCTCAGTGCTGTTGACAGGCCTTGGGGTTCTAGCAAAAAAACAATATAATCCTGCTAACCTAACATCTTCCCCAGAGTGTGGCTAGGAGGAAGGAAAGTCACAAGAATTGTACGTCAACTGCATCCAAACTATTATAAAATTTCATAACCTTTAAGTGAAATACACTATATAAATCTACCTAAACCAAACAGAAACCTCATATTAAATTAGTGGTGTGGCTAAACTGGTGCCCTTTCTCATCAAAATGACTCAGCAGCAGGTCAAAAATAAAATAGAGCCACATTTATGCAGTCTGCTGATGTTGTAATTCTAGATGCGAGACCTCATCTGCAGTCAGCCTCTAAACTAAAACAGAAACTCGTGTCTCATATAGCTATAATTAACTTTTGTGTTCGGAGCTTTGTTCAAGTAGAGATCCCGCTAATGCAGTATTTTGCCAGTTAGCTGTTTAAACTAACTTGACAAGTTAACAGTGTTGGTTAGGACTAAATAGAGACTCAAAATTTATAGCCTTTTATTGGTTTGCTTACACACACACCCAAGTGTGGCATCTAGAGGTACTCATTATCCAATAAGCTCTATTTATGTGTGCCAAAACTTCCTTTCATAACATCTCATCTTATACCCAGGCAAGATGGCTTTGCTAATTTTAATATCAGGTAACATATACACACCCTTTTCATCCTATTTACTATTCCTAACATTTTTGGCAGAACTGATATTGCTCAGTTATTTTTTTAGCCTTTTTGATTGGTTGGATAATGACATTACCACTAGACAGAGTTTGGAATTTCCGTCCAACATGTCCACACTGTCCAACATGGCTGCCCCATGTTTTGTGTGAAAGAAGAAAAGTAAGAAACCAGAGGGAATATATAACAACAACAACAACAACAACAAGTTTCATGAAGACAAAAATACAGCACATATCCAACAATAGCAAATGCCGACTTTGTAATGAAAAGGATGAAACAGTGGATCATCTGATCAGTGGATGCAGCAAAATTTCACAGACTGATTATTTGCAACGCCATAACAGGGTTGCAAAAATTATCCATTGGAAACTTTGCCAGAAGTTTGGATTTGAATGCAGTAAAAATCATTGGGAACATCAAGTAGAGAAAGTTTTAGAGAATGAGAGTCAAGATCCTGCGGGACTTTAAAATTCAAACAGATAGACATCTGCCTCACAACACACCTGATATAACTGTTTTGGAAAATAAGCAAGTCTGATTTATTGACATTGCTATATCAGGAGATGCACAAATTGAAGACAAACAACTGGAGAAAATAACAAAATATAGTGATTTGCAACTTGAAGTCGAGCGTCTATGGCAGAAGAAATCTGTTGTTGTTCCCATAGTGATCGGAGCCCTTGGAGCAGTACCTAAAGGACTCCCTAGATATTTGTAAATTTTGGACTTATCTGATTTGAACATCCTAACTCTCCAAAAAACAACTCTACTGGGGACCTGCATATATACTCAGACGATACCTTAACAGCTCTTAGGTCCTTGGTTAGGGCCTGAACTGTTAATTTTATTCCAGTCCTCAACTGTGAACCAAATTGTTGATTTGTATAATAATACTGATGATGAAGAAGAGGAGGAGGAGGAGGATGAGTAAGAAGGAGAAGCATGCCAGACCAAATTGTCTTGTTGCAGATACTATAGTAAAATTATTAAATGTTTTCAGAAACTGTTCAGACTATTCATGCCAAGCCCATTGCTTTTTACCTTCTTATTTGAAACAGGGGTCAGGAATCTCTTGCTTTCCGCTCTTGCTTGATGTCAGTCTCATACTCTTGTGTATGGAGAGAGGGGGAGCATAGATTAAGAATGTGTCTTTTTCTCTATCCTGAAAAGCTCATGTGTATATTAGTACAGGAGGCAATGTAGTATAATAGAGGGATGGACTAAGACTCAGGATATCTGGGTTCAAATCCCCAATTGCCATAGGAACTCCCTGGGGGGTGGCATTGATTAACCACTCTTCACATATCTTGAAAACCCTATATGTGAGGTGTGACCTGGCAGCACATAACATAATATAGCTGTAATATACCTAGCACTGAGAAGAATGTAGACTTGAGAGCATGTGCGTTCCCTACTTCTGAGGAGAAAGATTAGTTTTCAGATTTAAACACACATAATCACAACAAAAACTGCTACTTCTACATTCTTCAGGAATCATTGATTTAGGGCAGCTTTAAAATTCTATTTGAACACCTGCTGTAAGTGTGGTCCGTTTGAAAAACTTGCTTCCACACTTAGTGTAATTTCTCTTTTTAACTATCTATGTCACTCAGGTATCATTACATATGGACATAATCAGATTTAACACACACAGGGTCAATATAGCTGAAGCAAAATTTACCCAACATATTTCCCCACTCACATTAAATGTTAGTTTAAATAATGTGACACTAGGACACTCTCTTATGCTGGCAAAGAGAGTGGCTGAATGAACAATAGAGCTCTGCTCTGAGATTTATATACAGTACTGTGTTATTTGGATTTAGGCAGAGCCACCACTCTGGTTTATCTCTGCCAATGCAGGCAATCCAAACAAAGAAATCTTAAAATAAATCTTAAATCCGTTGTCTGACTTTAGTAGGACATGGCAGAATAATAGTTGTGCCTGCCTTCAGAATTTATTATGTGACATACACAAATTATTGAGCATTGTACACCAGCAACACACTTGTGGCCAATAAGCTAAGGTTCCTATGGGTCCCTGGCTTACCATATTCGGTAGCTCGAGTCTAGTCTAAGTGATGAAGTAGTAGCCATAGAAATCAATCGAGTTCTGGACCACTTCCATTCATTTTAATTAATTTAACTTTAATTAGGACTCTCAAGGCTTCACTATAAGACCTCTGATGATGTGCCAGAACTCAACCTTTTTGAGAAAATGCCCAATTATATCTTTATCTAATAAATTAATAAGGTCAGGTCTAAATACAGATAGGTCTTGTTGTCTTATAAATAGCGAACAGATATATCAGAGAGAGGGAAAGTTAGGAGCTATTGGCTCTAAAATACGACTAGATAACATGTGGTTGTGCCAACGCTCTGTTTCAACCAATTTGGCAAAATGATTGTCATCTATTCACATGCACCTTAAAATTACTGCATTCTAATTTAGCACTTAGATCCATAGGAGCCAGTATTATGCCACACATTTTTTTCTCTAGGTTCACCATTTTTCTATTTTTACACTAGGCATTGTAAGAAGATTTCTCAAATGTCATAATGTAATACTCATTCTGCAGTCTCTTAGCACTCATTCCATCATCTTATTTCTCAGCCTTTAGCACACTGGTCAATTTTTCCATCAAATAATCATGTTCAGTGACAATAATCTTGACATCTTATTGTCTCCAACCTGAAGCATAGGTTCTTAATTCATCACAAAAACCTTCCATAAGTTAAGAAAACAAATGCAGAACAATGCTGGTGGAGCCACTTGGAAATGAATGGGATCCTTTCAAATAAGAAAATGAAAGGTTTGGCTTTGCATCTCTTCCAATTAACACTGAAAATGAAGAATGTTCTGCTTGTGTACTAAATAACAATTCCTCAGCAAGCAAATAATTTTTATAATTCTTGTATGAGGTTAAGAATTAGATGCAAGCGCATGTGTGCACGCACGCACATACACAATTTTGGGTATGTTTTTTTAAAACTGATACAGAAGGTGTCAATACCATACTAAAAATATGGATTGTGTCAATATAAAGCTAAAGAGACTTGTGCTATTATTTTTCAGTTTCCACAGTATTGCAGATGTCTCTCTGGAGCAGACACAGCATAACTATTAGATGGCATTATAGGGGAATATTCAACAGCATCCATCCTGTTATGTCAACTGTTCTTGTCATCCGTGTTGGCAGAATTCCATGACAGAAAAACAATGGAGTGACATGGAGAATGATCTTTCCCCTCTCCACAATAACACAGGATTTAAGGACACAATGGTAGGGAAGACTGCACTCTTAACATCTGAAATATATATATATATTGATAAAAGGCTTCAGTATTCAAGAATGTCAGTTTGGCATATTTTGCTTGGACTAAAAGGTACATAAATAAAGGTTTCATAGGGATCAATGTCAGGTGTAAGAGTCAGAAAGAAACTCATCGAGACAGCTATCACAAACTACGTTTCACTGATTCTAAACAACAGAAGATACCTGAATATTTGATTTCCTCCCCAACCCCCTCTTTTGTTGTCATGCTGCAGTCTGCTCAGAAAACACACAGTTCTACTAAGGTCCTATTTAATGCCACTCCCTATGAGGGTCTAGCTAATAAACTGCATTGGGGAAAGAGGGGATGAGGGAAAATATCCATGTTTGAGTATCACTTCCTGCACATGCACATGCACGCACACTTTAGTTCCTTCCTCATATATTCAGATTTTCATTAAATACTGCGAGTGCAATATGTTTGGATTTCTGATCCAACAGCAATGGATCGCAAGGTCACAATCAATAATTCAGCTCAAAATCATAAAACAACACTATAGATTCAATATATAAAATCAGCAATGATGACTCAGAACCAATAAAACCTTTGGTAAAAAAGACAGCTGTTAATTTGCACTAAAGATGAAGTCAACATTAGTGCCCACCAGATTTGGAGAGGGATCCTAAAACCAGAGTGCCATTTACTCTAGCACTCAATTTATCATACTCTCTCAACAGTGGCATACATGAGAGCACCTTCCACTACCACCACCCCCTACAACTCTCAGTGTTAGGCTAATGAATACAAATTCATAGATACCACTGTAAAGTATTGCCTCTTGCCCTCTATACTGGCCCCAAAAGACCAAAAGTTGTAATAAGATTGGATTATTGCAATGCACTCTACATGGGGCTGCCCTTGATGACCATTTGGAGACTTCAGCTGGTCCAGAATACGGCTGCCTGGGTGGTGATGGGGGGCGGCAGGGGGCGATATGCTCATGCCTTACCACTGCTTCGGGAGCTGCACTGGTTGCCAGTGTGCCTCCAGGTGCAATTCAAGGGGACTGCATCACCCCAAGTTATTCTACCTGTCCTACAAGGGCAGACCGGAGAGGCTCAGTGCTGGTCCCTTCTACAAGAGACGCTCACCTGACAGGGACAAGAAGAAGAGCCTTTTCGGTGGCTGCCCCGGCCCTGTGGAACCTCCTTGTACCTGAAATGAGCCTCCAGTCAGAGCTGCTCCCCTTTAGGAAGCCTGTGAAGACCTGGTTATGCCAGCGGGTGTGGGGGCCGGCTGGTGTGACGGCCCAGTCCCGCTGGCTTATATAGTACCTTCAATTGACCTGTCTGATTTTATTCTTCCCCCTTTAAAAAAAAAACCTTTTAATTCCTGTTTTAATTCCTTTTTGTCTTCTTAAGGGGTTAGGGTGAGTATTGTAGAGTTTAGTTGTTTTATGATTCTTCTTTAGATAGGGGCTTTAATATTGTTTTTAGCTTTAGATGTCTTTTAGGGTTTTATTATGATATGGGACTTTCTTTTTGTAAGCCACCCTGAGTGGTGTTTACACCAATAGGGCGGGGTATAAATAAACTAACTAACTATAGAAGATAATTTTAGTCAAGGTAGTAGCTAATTTTTAATGCAAGTTTAAAAAGATTTTTAACTTCTCCTGTATCCTGTACAGTATTTGAAAATTTGATCAACTCATGTAAATATATTTTAATATATAAAGTACTAGGCATTAAAGACAGCAGAGAAATGATTAATATATTTTCACTGTAATATTTTAGATCAATTCACTGCTTTCCCCACAAATAGGGTTGCCATAATTCTCTCCCGCCAAACCGGGACAGCCATGTGACGTCATTGCATTCTTCAAACTGTGCATGTGTCGGATGGGGCTGTCAGGGAGACCATGGCTCTAAGACCCTGTGGAATCCCCATCGGGGGCGGACATCCTCCATCAGTCAAGAGGTTTTTTTCCTGAGTGAGTCTTCTTGCAAAATACTATTCTTGATGGTTCTATTTTTATTTCTTTAAAATAAAATTTCTTGGGCCACTCTTGAAACCACCCTTCCACCCCCTGAGGTCACCCCACCCTCCCCTTCACATACACCCCTTTGAAGTAGACTCACCCTCAAACCCCATATGAAGCTACCTTGTGCAGTCCATGGAGCCTCCGTTTCCCTCCGGAAGTAGAAAAGCAGGAGACAGGAAGGGGCTTATTTTGGAGGACCTTTGCGATGAACGACTCTCCACTTTCTGTCCACCCTGTTCCCTTCCTCTAGGAATACTGACCCTATGCAATGAACCCTTTGCAGTCATGTGAAGAAGGAATCCTCTATCCCAGTGTATGGTGGAGGTTTGATTTCTTAGATATGTGTATTTCTTCCTCCTGGCTTTCAAGGAAAAGGGCTGAGGACGACTCCTTGTCCCCCAAACTTCAAGGCGAGCCGCTTTCAAGCAGGATAATTGAAAGAAAGGCAGTGAGGCAGTGAATTAACTCTTTGTAAAAATCCCTTGGTGTGGGGTGATCTTGCTTCCTTTGTACAAATTTTAAAATCCAGGACTTTTACATGTTTTTTCTTGAACTAGCCGGGACAGCTTGAATCCGGGAAAATCCAGGAAAACCAGGACATATGGCAACCCTACCCACAAAACACTAAAACTGTGAGCCACATTTCCCCCATGATGACAAGAGAATGTGAACCTTTACACCATGCCAGAAAAACCTACATATCTCTCCACACTAATATTAGGCCTAAAAATATGGAGTTCTTAATTCCTCCACAATCCTTTCTTTTCTCCAAACATTGACTGTTTAGAAAACACAAACATCTATTTGATTTTTAAAGGCTCTTCAAATGTTTGCCATGTTTTCCAGTTCCAATGAGTGCTGTCCTCCTTTGACACAGTTAATTTACAGACAGTAAAAGATTTATTTATCATACAGTGGGGGCATGTATAAAACCAGCAGAAACTTACTGGGTACATATTTGCTTTTTTGTCATGGCTATCTCTGTCCTTTTGTAATTTAACAAATAAACAAACTTGAGAACTGCTGCTATCCCCAACTATGCCAAAGGACAGGCATTCTCCCACAGACCCTATTAATTCACACCAGAATGACTGCCACTTGAAACAGCTCTAAAGGCCTCAGGAATACATTCTGCACTTTCCCCATTTTCCAGTGAGCCCTTAGAGAAATCATTTTCCTTTATCTGAAGGAAAGATAATCTTCTGCCTCAGGAATCTTCAGCAAAATCAAGGTTCAAATTGTCCTGGGAAATGATAAACACCCTGACTTATTGGATATTGAACTATTTTGTCTGCTAGTCAGAAATCCAATACCATGACTCTCCACACTGAAGCTTTTCTATTGAAGCTTTTCTTTTATAATGGTAAAAATGGCCTTTGCATAGGTATTTTGTGTGTGTATATGTGTGTGTGTTGTTGTTGTTTTTGCATACATATTTGTGTGTGTGCAAGAGAGAAAGAGACTATACATTATGTAATCATCTTAGGCAGTAAATACATTTAAAAGTCATTTCACAAGCCAAAGTTTTCTAGTAGCATCATTTATTACTATTGAGCCAGCTAAACAGCTCTAAATGTATTCCTTATAGATTGCTCAAATACAGCTTTCTCTTATATTTCCCTCCATCTATGTGACTGGCCTTTTGAAGAAGTTGGAATACTGCAAACATTGAGGACTGCTCCTTAGACTCAATCCAGTAATTAACACATTACACCCCACTTGCTACATTAAATAACAGACATTATTTTTAACTCAATGCCCTAAGGCAGGGGTGGGCAAACTACAGCCCACGGGCCGGACCCAGCCCACGGCACCATTTCATATGGCCTGCCACCACCCTCATGACTCCCAGAAGCAGGCGCATTTATGAATCCATAAAATGTGTCCACTCATCCGTAAACGCACCTGCGCCTGCTGTAAACACTGCCGTAAATGCACCTGTGGCTGTCGTAAATGCGGCTTCAGTTTCATGTTTCACTTCTACTCTCAGTCCAAGGCATTTTTATCTGAATGCTCAAGATCTACTTTACATCTAATGAACTAATCAAGACTAAGATTTAGGAACATCCAGGTGAAAATGTTATTGATGGTCATATAAGGCAGGGGTACCCAAACTACGGCCTGTGGGCTGTATCCAGCCCCTAACACCAATTCATCTGGCCCACGCCACCCTCATCGCTCCTGGAAAAAGAAGTAAAACACGCCAGTGCAAAACACACCAGTGCAAAACACGCCAGTGCAGGCCAGATGAATTGGCATTGGGGGCCAGATCCAGACCATGGGCCATAGTTTGACTTGCTCCAGGATCCACTTTTGGTGCAGTCCAGGGTCTCTGCAAAGCTTTCTACCAGCTCCATACATCAAACAAATTAAAAATATCCTGTCAAGTTTTTTATCTGTTCAGTTTTCACATACATAGTGTGGATGATCTTTGTCTTAGTCTCCAGTGTCACAACCCTACATTTGATGATCTTTCCTAATTCCTTCACTACTTCCCATCCAAGTCTCAGTCTTCTTCTCATTTCTTGGTTACAGTCCCATTTGGATGTATTATTGAATCAAGATACAGTATACACATTCAGGTAGTTATTCTAGCTAGTTATATCCTAATCAGTTTACAAATTCTAGGATCTAAAACAGAATGAGCACAGTTTATAATGTATACAAAGAGTATTGTTCAATGTAGTGGGCACACACAATGTATGAGAAGAATACATTGGGCCTTCTCGGTCATAGTCCCCACACTATGGAACCTCCTCCTGGTAGAACTACGCCTCCAGGCCAAGTTGCTACCATTTAGGAAAGAATTGAAGAAGTGGTTGGCAAAATGGGTCTGGGGGCCGGGATTGTCAACAAGCTCCCCTTTCTGGCTCGTCTGAGGCTCCCCCTCCTGTAATTAATTTTTTAATGGTAAGTTTTTGTAGATTTTATATTTGTTTTTACATAGTAAATAGCACAGCAGGGGGGGGGGGTAATATTGCTATGTTTTTAAGGGTTTTTAGTTGTTTTATATTGGTTTTAACTTGTGTATACCACCCAGAGTCCATTGGATAGGGCAGTATATAAATCTATTAAATTAAAATTAAATTAAATAATCTGTATTTATAATAACCTAAATTTTACTCACAATCTGAGTTTGATCTCAATAGGCTCAGGGTAGACTCAGCCTTCCATCCTTCTGTGGTTGGTAAAGTTACACCCAGCTTGTTTAGAGACTCAGCCTTCCATCCTTCTGAGGTTGGTAAAATTACACCCAGCTTGTTGAGATCAAAATGTTGGTTTTACCTTGTGAACTACCAAGAGGTGCTTTAAGCACTGCAGGGTGGTCTATAAGTGCTGCTATTGCTATATGAGCTTCCTCTTCCTCCCTATCTCAGGAGTTCTGTGTCCACAAAAAACTGTGATAAACGGAAAAACAACTCCATTCCCATCCAATATCTAGAAGAGACACTGATTATCACAAATCTTTCTACACTGAACACTATAAGCATTTAAATGCTAGGGATTTCCCATGATTTTTTTTTTTTGGGGGGGGGGGAGATAGCATAACAAATTATAATGGGTCAGGATGTCAGGTTCTCAGAATGAAAGATGATTATCTTCATACGCATTCAGATTCAGAAAGCGCTTTTTAAAAATCAGATACCATATTACTCTCTTACCAGATGCACAACATAATAGAATCTAACTATTTTGCTATACACCACATTGCTGAAACCTAATATAGCAGAATTATTCTTATTATCATGGAAAATTGCCAGCATCTTCAAAAACAAGGCAAGCTTGAAAGAGAAAACAACAAAAACTACACTGACAAACAACTGTACTAGAACAGCTCATCCCCCACCCCACCCCCGAAAGTCTCTAGTGGAGACTATTAATTTAAAAAAATAATTTAATTTTCACGCTTATATGCCGCTCACTCAGGCGAACCCGACTCAGGGCGGTTTACATAGTGGACAATAATACAATATACAATAACATAACATACAATAAATACAGCAAAAAATCAAATCACCAAAAGTACAATTACAAATCTCTGTCCGCAAAAATTACAGAAATATATATATATACTACAATATGCACTATATGTGCACTACAATACAGTTTCTAACAATACATCAAATAAGGTACAATACAATAAAATCCTAAACATCAGTTAATCACATCAAAGAGTACAAAATATAAAAAAAAATCGAAATGTCAAATAACAATATAAAAATATACCCAGCACAGTCCTTTTAGTCCTTCTAGAAGGGGGTGGGTGGGACAAAAGCGTGCACAAGTCCTGGAGCTCCAAGCCGACCAGCCTCCTCACCTCCACCGAGGCCCAGACCATGGCAAGTCCAGCCACCCGCCGCGGCTGGCCCCAAGTCCTAGCCAACAACAAGAAGATGGTAGCGAGGCATCCCGGGGGGCCAACCAGGACAACCCGCAACATCTCCCACCTGTCTCCACTCCCGGGAGCCAGTGGCGAGACAGGGAGTCCCCTCCGTGACGGCGGTGTCTCCCCTTTTTCTGCTCTCTGGGTGGGCCGGCCCAGAGAGCGAAGTCAGCTGCGGGGGGGTGGGGTGGCTCTCCCACCTGTCTCCACTCCCGGGAGTCAGTGGCATGGGCTCCCGGGCGAGACAGGGAGTCCCTCTCCGCGACGGCGGTGTCTTCCCTTTTTCTGCTCTCTGGGCGGGCCGGCCCAGGGAGCGAAGTCAGCTGCGGGGGGGGGGGGCGGTGGCTCTCCCACCTGTCTCCACTCCTGGGAGCCGGTGGCGTGGGCTCCTGGGCGAGACTATGCTAGAATTTCTCAATTAAAACAATCTATCAGTATCATGCAACCCAGATACAAATGTAATGAATAATTTTAGTTTATAATATAATATACCTCAGGATTTTTCCCTCTCCCTTTTTTGTAACTAGCAAATTAAACATACCAAAATGATTAGAAAAGCATGAAACTAGAAGAAATACTGTAATTTTAATCCCTTATTGAAAAGAATACTGTACTTTGGTTGCCACAGGAGGGGAAGGGGGGATATACTAAGCTTACTGCTTTTCACCATATTGTCAATTAATGGAGCTTGCCCCTCATTTTGTACAATTGCAGTCAAACTGAACCTTTGAGATTCCCAGCAGACATCACAGCAGTAATACTGTATGTGTCTTCTGAGCAGAGGAATTTTGTGTCTATGGAAAGTATTGTGTATTGAATCTAAAAATGTTCGCCATTTCGGGTTCCTTCATCAGTTAAAGTAAGGCGAGATTGGGGTTCGCGCCATTATGTAAATGTACCTAAATGTAACTAGCCTTACCTATATATCAGTTGCTGTGGCGCAGTTGAAATTGTGTTCTTATCCCTGAATAAAGTTATGTGTTTGGCCCGTTATGCTGGCTGCTGCTTGTTATTTCAAGAACACTAAAGAAAGATAACCTCAAGCCACTACCTCTGCACTATCAGAGAGTAAACAAAACAAAAAAGACAAACAAAAATTGTGGTACCTTGAAGACTAACTCCTGTATTTTAATGTTAGCTTTCGTGGATCAAGTCCACTTCACCAGACATAAGAGTGGATTTTCATGGTATACATCTATACAATCATTTGTAGGATTTCACACACACACGCACACACACACATATCTTTATTCAACCGTCACTCAGTACAAAATAACACAGAGAGATTTAAACCAACATTTAAGCCTAACTTGTAGGATTTCTATTGCACAGAAAATGTATTCAAACCTGAAATAAGAGGCCACTCAATGAAATCATGTGTCATAGAAATAAGGTCAGTTTGTCATAAGCAAAGTTCCAAATCTATATCTCAGTTAAGGGTGTAACTGCCGCATACTCCAACATTATAGAATCTGAATGAAATAATAAGAGACAATGAGGGGAATGCCATAGTTTCAAGACAATGTTCCAAATTCTCGGACAAGCATGCTTATCTTCTTGCAGTTATGCAATAAATTGCACAAACCAAGACATTTTTTTCTCAGTTTAAGGTCCCTGTTCAGGCCATGTTCAAGAGACAGTAAAAAAACCATATAATTAAGGGCTCTTATAACAAAAACCTCATATAACGAAAGGTATTTGAAGGAAAATGTTGCCTCATATAGTGAAATTTTTTGTTGTACAAAGCAACATTTCTCCCAGGGTTTTCTATGGAGATTTTGCATTTCTATGGAGATTTTGGCTATATGAATTTCCTCATAGGAAATTTCATTACTGTATACAAATCATGCTTTGTATAACAAAAAAAATTGCGTAGTGAAAAAGTTCGTGGAACAAATTAGTGGTACCTCATATAACAAAAATAATTTGTTCTGCGAGACTTTTTGCTATGCGATTTTTTTTGTTATACAAATCATGCTTCATATAACAAAATTTCCTATGGGATGCTTCGTATAATGAAAATCTCCATAGGGATGCATTGAAAACCACCCTTGGAGAAACACTGCTTCATATAATGAAAATTTCACTATACGAGGCAACATTTTCCTTCAAATTCCTTTCATTATATGAGGTTTTTCTTATAAGAGCCCTTCGTTATACAGGGTTTTTCTGTATTTTCATTATACGAGGTACCACTACTGTATATGCATGAGTTCCACTTTTCCCTGCAGAAACCAAGTGTGATACATTTTAGCAAAACTGCCTTAAGATTGTGTCTGAAAAAGTAACAGTGGCATTAAATAAAAATTAAGAACCAGGTTGGTTGATTAAACTGCTGTATTGCAGTTTAACCAACCACTGCTGGCACAGTGGTTAAACTGCTGTACTGCAACAAAAAGCTTGTGAGTTCGATCCTGACCACGGCCCAAGGTTGACACAGCCTTCCATCCTTTCGAGGTTGGTAAAATGAGTACCCAGGCATGATGGGGGCAAAATGCTAATTAACTTGTGCACCACTCTGAGAGTGCACTAAGTACTATGGGGCAGTATATAAGTGTCATTGCTATTGTTATTGGTAAATAGGTATACCAACCACCTAGCATGGTAGCTCTGGGTAGTTTACACAAGATAAAATATAACACCATCCCTGCTGATGTTTTCAAAGAAGAAAAAGCTAATACAGTTTAACAAGCATTTCACAAGTGCGTTTACTAGACTGCACAAGTGCAGAATTCTTCAGTATATGGGGACAGCAATATCACTGTTACTAAAGACAAGAATTATTTTCCACCCGAATCATTATTTTGCTTTTTCTAAGCCACCGTTCTCTTCTACTTATGGCTACAAGTATACAAATGAAGACATTAAGCTGCTATAATAAAGAGCAGGTCAATGTCTGATCCTCATCAAAGGGATTCAGGAAACTTTAAAAGAATCAACATCTGCTCCAAAGTGTTTCATCAAAGAAAAACTTTCATATCTCGAGCACCATGACACATGATCAAAGAAGTGTAAGTTTGTAATTTTAAAAAAGAGTATATTACCAATACTCAAAAGCAACCATCTGTCTGAGCCAGATCAGAGAGGAATATAGCTTTCTTCACAAACAATGAAAGCATGTCCAGCCCACAAACATTCTGAGGGGGCGTGATCCAACCCCCAGGCTTAAAAGGTTGAGAACCCCTGTTCTATGCAATGGGTCAATTAGGCTTCTCAACTAAGTTAAGAAACTCTTTTGACTAACTCTACATTCCTTCCAATGCATATCCCAGCCATTTCTTCATCAGTTCTACATTCAGAAATCACACACTAAGATATGCAAAGAGTTTTCTCTATGCCTGGGGTTCTCAACCTACAACCCGTGGGCCATATCCGGCCCTTGGCAACATTCCATTCACCTTTGCTCCCACTGTCATTGCTGCCATGGCTGCCATCCTTGTCTCCTCGGCTTGGCTTGGCATGCCCCTAATGCTGCTCCATAGCAGGACGAATGTTGTAAAAAGGCTTACAAGACTGGAAATAGGGTTGAACGGATAATGTTCACCACTGAGAATATATTTCCAAAGCTTTTCCGGTAAACAATAAGCTTTTCTGGGTGTTACCCTTTCTTCAGGGAAATCTATAAATTAATAAATACAGAATTAGAATATCTCTCATGCTGGAAATTGGGCAAAGTGACTGTGCAAAGCATGAAAAAACATGCAATGATAGATTAAAAACATACACGAACAAGACAAATAAATACCTATATTGTATTGTGTATTTATTTGTCTTGTTTGTGTATGTTTTTAATCTATCATTGCACGGCTTTTTCATGCTTTGCCCAATTTCCAGCATGAGAGATATTCTCAGTGGTGAATTGTATGGAAATATATTCTCATTTTGGAACTGCACAGCACACAAATATAGTAATATAGACTGTTGTCTTGGACTTATTTTTGTTCAGATTGTTGCTTCATATACACCTTGTTACATTTTTGCCTTCTGGCCACGAACGGAGTTTTCTTCTTCCCAGTAAAAAGGCTTACAACATCTGCCCTGCTATGGAGCAGCATTAGGAACATGGCAAGCCAAGTTGAGGAGACAAGGTTTGAGGTGGCAGCAGCAGAAGCAGCAGATGCACATGGCTGCACACATCTTTCACAGGGGCCACTCTGGCCAAGCGCGGGAAAGGACAGTCAGAATCCCTCCTTCAACCATGGCAGGCTGGTAAGCACGGAAGCATCATGGTGGTGGTGGTGGGAGTGTTGGCGGCTGCATGGAGGGGGTGTTGGTGGGCCAGAAAGGTGGTGTGAGAGGAGTGTTAGCGGGTGGCAGCAACAGCATGGGGGAGTGTTGGCAGTGGCGGCATGTGGGGAATGGTGTAGGATTAGGGTGGTCCGGTCACCTCCCCCTGCCACTGCCACCACCAAAGGCTGTGGCAGGGGGGACACCAGTCCAGCCCACAAACAGTCTGAGGGGGCATGATCCAGCCCCCAGGCTTAAAAGGTTGAGAACTCCTGTTCTATGCAATGGGTCAATTAGGCTTCTCAACTAAGTTAAGAAACTCTTTTACAAAGTATGTAAAGAGGAGACTAGCCTGTTTGGGTTAGATTTTTTTAGCAAGCATTATCTGACAGAAATTTTCACAAGCAAGGCAAGTAACCTACTAAAGATAATTTGCTTCTTGACAGTCCCAAATGCTATGACAATTAGCTAGATTGTTGACCAGGACTTACTACAAGGATCAAGTGACTCTCATGTTCCAACAGCTTCACAAGTATTCTCTGTTTTTCCACACTATTCAAGTACTTTTGGACAGAACCTCCATCTCTTAAGGTTCCTTATATATACAACTTAAGCCAGAAATGCTGCAGGTCTGGCACCAATATTTTCTCTCTGCACCATTGAAACTGCTGGTTATAAGAAAGTAAGTACAGTATAAGTAATTAACAGCACTGCTGTCCACTATAAAACTTTAGGTTCTGCTGCATTCCTTTATGTGGGGTATATCGTCATGGGGAAGGAAGACCTAACTTTTCCTTTTACTCTCTCAAACTTGCAACAGTAATTCCACTTCTTCACCAAATACTGTACATGCCATTCAAAAATACATTGACTTGTGTGTGCTGCAATTTTGTTACTTATTTGTATAGCTCTTTATATAATGAGATGGTTAGATGCAGTGGTGGGCTCCAAAAGAATTTACTACCACACTGTGGGCATGGTATGGTGGGTGTGGCCAGGGGGAAAGCCCTGTGTTGCACCCAAATTGGGACAACTTTATTTCAAAACTTGGATAGGCGGGACTAGCCAGAATTTCTGCTACTGGTTCTGGTGAACTGGTGCAAACCTGCTGATGCCCACCACTGGTTAGATGGTATTGTAGACGCAATGGGCAAGGAGCTGGCCGGGTTAAGTAGGATGGTGGAGGACAGAGGTGCCTGGAGGGCAATGGTCCGTGGGGTTGGCAAAGGGTTGGAATCAACTGTGCGACAGAAAAACAACAATATTATTAACATGATTAGAATGACAACTTGATTATCCTGTAGAGTATGACTTTTTCAAGATCAGTTGAATGCTTTTGGAGTCATCATCTTAACTGTTCTACTTCCTGGGTGTTTAACTGCTAATGGACGTAATAAAAGCACATAATCACTGGCAAGCCTTCATAGAGCAAGATAATACACAGATTAGGCATGTGGACAGACAAGTCTTGCCAGTAGTAACAGTACAAATATCCAAGGCAAGGTAAATAGTTCAAGATCAATAGCCGGCAGAGAAAATAAATGTGGCGAAAAGGACTGAAATAGCAAGTTCTGGAAACTCTAAATGCCAGTTGCTTCCCTTTTGCTCCTGAGGGTCAAGGGTCAAGTCATTCCGCAAGCAGGACCTGACCCTCAGGGTATCTATTTGCTCCTGAGGAAGACCCTGCTCCTGATAAGGCCTTTGCTGGAGCCAGGCATTCTCAGTGTCTGTAAGCAGATCCTTCCCTTTTCTCAGCATCAGTTTTACAAACTGGGAGAGGGTCCAGATGCCTTATCTGAATCTGGACTCTTCTAATCAAGGCCCTCACAGTTCAAAGAAGCATCCAGCTGTTTCCTGTCCATGGGCCAGTGAGACTCAATTCTCACAGTAAAGGTTTGCTCGAAAGCCAGTCATCTCCAACTCTAGGGTTCAGTGCTCATCTCTGTTAATACCCAAAGAGCCAGTGCTGTCTGCATCTGCAGATGTTTCCATGGACATGTGGCAAGCATGACTAGACACCAGAGTGCATGGAACCCTGTTGACCTTCCTACTGAAGTGGTACCTATTTATCTACTTACAATTTCTTGCCACCCTTTCTGAACCCACATTGCTACCTTTGACAGGAGAGGATATTTCCTCGTTGCAGCCGCTATGTCTGCAGCGGACACTGGTGGGGAGTCTAATACCTCTAACATGAGGACCTGATGGTCCATCTCAATTTTGCCCAGGATCGCTACTGGGGACCTGGACAGTGCATCTGCATTGGTGATGCTGGCACCTGGGCAATGCTGTAGGTCAAACTGGTATGCCTTTAGGAACATGGTCCAGTGCAGCATATGCGGTGACAGAATTTGAGGAGTAGGTTTGTGAGGCACGAAGATGCCTAGCAGTGGCTTGTAATCAGTGACAATCATGAAAGCCCTTCCATAGATGAAATCATGAAATTTCTTAGTACCGGCGATTATTGCCAATGCCTCCCTGTCGATCTGAGCATATTTTCTCTCAGCTGCAGGCAAGGACCTGGAATAATAAGCGACAGGCACTTCTTTCCCTCCCCCCAGGTCATGGCAAAGCACAGCCTCTACCCCCACAGGTGAGGCATCACATACCAGGATAAGGGGCTTCTGGGGGTCATAATGTGTAAAAACAGCATCTGACGTTAGGAGTTTCTTGACCACACAGAACGCTTTGTCCTGAGAAGGATCCCACCGCCACACAGTTTGTTTCTTTAGTAACTGGTGCAGTGGCTTGGCTATGGTGGCCTTACGAGGTAGAAATGAATGATAGAGGTTCAGGAGCCCTAAAAAGGCCTGAAGTTCAGTTTTTGAAGTCAGATGGGGAGCATCCCACACCTTTTACCTTGGTGTCAGAGGGCTTGACACCTTTAGGGGTAATTTTGAACCCCAAGAACTCAACCTCCCACACAAAAAAACAACATTTGTCTTTTTTTCACACGTAACCTGCATTTTGAAAACGCTCCAACACTATACTGAGTTTGTGTGCAAAGTCAATCCTCTCCTCCCTGGCAATCAATACATCATCAAAATAAGGTAGCACCCCAGGGAGACCCTTTAGCAACCTTTCAACCAGGGCCAGGAAAATGCCATGCACAGCATTGACACCAAATTGTAAACTCTTATCACGAAATGCACCCCTATGTGTTGTGATAGTTTGAAACAGTGCAGACTTGGGGGTGACAGGCAGTTGCTGATATGCCTGAGCTAAGTCCAGCTTGGCAAAACACTTCCCACTGTGGAAGGTGGCTAGGAGGTGGCTGACCACTGGAACAGGATAAGAGTTAGTGCGGATAGCTTTATTAATTGTACATTCATAGTCCAAACAGATGCGGATGTCCCCATTGGCCTTGAGCGCGGTGACGATGGGGGTCTCCCACGGAGCAGAGTCCACCGGCTCAAGAATGCTCTGAATGACCAGTTTGTCAAGTTCCATGTCAATGCGGTCTTTGAGTGCAAAGGGCACCTGTCGAGGCTTCATACGAATGGGCTGGACAGTCAGATCCAGCTCCAAGTTAACAGGGGGCCCTTTGAACATACCCAGTCCCGCACAAGAAACATCAGGATAGCATTCACAAGCAGCTTGAATGGGGTCAGCCTGCACCCCATGAATCCCCAAAAATGCAATCCCCAGGGTCCCAAACCACTGTACCCCCAAGAGATTATTCCTACCAGCCTTCACCACGACCAGTAGAAGTTTGGCTGAAATGCCTTTGAAGGGCACGTCAAATGTGCTGATCCCTAGGACAGGAATGTGCCAGCCCAGCACATCGCTCAACTGGACTTGAAGAGCCCACAACTTCGGGTGGGCAGCAGGGGGAATTTGAAGAAATTCTTTCTGTGAAATAATGGAGTACGACGTACCTGAGTCCATCTCCATCTTGAAAGGGCATCCTTGCAGATGGACATCGACAAAGAACCTTTCGGACACTGCCTGGACACCGGTAGATGCTCTTTGCCTTGTGTAGACCTTAGAAATCAGTTGCTCCCACCAGCGACAACCCTTGTCACCTGGTTGACCCTCCAAGCATGGACGGCACACTTTTGCAATGTGCCCTTTCCTACCACACTTGTGGCACTCTGCGGTCTTGAAAGGGCATTGGGTGCGTAGGTGGCTGCTCCTGCAGCCTTGACACGGAGTGGCGATGCCTTTGGAGTACTTGGCAAGCTTCTGCTGCACTTTACCGATGTCAACCCCTTCCTCGCTGTCACCTGAGGATGACGATGGACTGGCACACCCTTGTTTCTGAATGGCTGAATCTTTGTGAGCAGGTGCCGCTGGCCTGGACTGGAAGAATTTCACCCCAGCATCTGCAGCTTCGGATGCCAGGGCCTCTTTAAGGACATGAGCAAAAGTCAGCATGTCCCTCTTCACTAGCCTACGTTGGGCTACTTCAACTCTGAGGCCCAGGAGAAGTCGGTCCCAGAGAGCCTCGTCCAAGTTGTGCCACTGGCATGGCATAGCAGCATGGCGGAGGGTCGCAGCATACTTAGTGACCGATTCCCCCACCTTCTGGTCTCAGCGGTAGAATACCAACCTTGCTGGAAAAATGGAAACCTTCGACTTGAAGTGGTTCCAGAGGACAGCAAGAATGGAGTGTCCTTCAGGGCTCGTGGCAGCAGCAGGTGCACAATCAGCTCTATCGTGGGCAACCTGCAATGGGCCAGGAATGGATCTCATACATGGGCCATCTCTCCGGGTTGGAGATGTCGAATGGCCTGAAGGAGGACGCGGCGGCAGCCATCCCACCTTCATCACCAATGTTGATTCTGGCGCAAGAAGTACTCTAACCAGCAGGATTGGGTTAAACTCAGTGATTCTTTATTCAGCTCATAACTCGGACTGGAGACAATATACAGGGGTGGCCTCTATATATAGTGATTTGACTGTTACAAAACAAGATACATTTAGGCAGGCTTCCAGAGGACAAACAAAGTTCAACCTTTCCCACCTTGACAGGCATTTGAATTTTGCGCCTTTAGAAAATGGCACGCGTCTGCTCTTCCGCTTTGGCACAGCTTGTCTTTTAAACAGAAATAAGCTTTGGACACAACACATTCCCAACAGTATTTTCATCTAGAAATTTGAGGTGGAAAATCCAGGTTAGAAGGAACTAATCTATTCTAAGAAAAGCTAGCTATGGAGATTTACTCCCTAATTAACTAGAAGACATACAATTGTTCATCAGTATTTTGTGTAGGCCAACCATAATACTAAAAAATCTAAATGCAACAGCATTTATTTAAGACTCATGCCCTAATTAAGATGCAGGAATGTCATGCATCTTCAGCATAGACACCGTGGCAAGAATTTAATGCAAATACTGCCTAAAGAAAAAGAAAACAAAAGAAAAAAGTGACAGTCGATGCTCTTAAAGGCATGCTTTGAATGCTAAAACAAATCTCTTTGTCTGCCCTGAAAACCCTTCAGGTTCCTAAAAAGCTTTTAAACGCTGTTTCATATTTTCATTAGCCACTAATTTCTTCCCCTTCCATCATCACTTTGACAAAGCTAGACTAGATTTAAAAAAAAAAGGAAATGTATTCTTGACAATAGACATAATGTAGAGAGATTCTTTAGGCAGGCTGAACAGCTTGCAATATACAAGTGAGTGAGTTTAAATAAATAAAAGCCCTCACATTTTATAAAGCATCTTGGGATGCTGGCAGCCTTCAATTAGTGGGTCTCCTACTTGATAGAAAGTGGAGAGTGTGTGAAACTGAAAGTGAAGATATGGTTCTTCAAACCCAACATTTCTATGTTTTGGATTGAGAGTGATAGGTGCTTTTCAGTCTGTGAGCCATTGTTTTGTTTTCCAGAATTGTTGGCATATTCATGTTAAGATTTTAACTGATTCATTCTCTGTGGCTTTTAATAATTCTATTGGCTAGTGATTTATTTCTTCCTAGTATTTTCAGAGCAGCTTTCACTTCACTTTCAAAACTAATAATTTTGTGTCAGAAATTATTGTGAGTTGAAAGGATTTTTTCTGGAGAAACTCCACTCAGTGGATGCCCAAAATGAGGCTCCTTTCATGTCTCCAAAAGTTGGGACAGTGACAGGTGCTCAAACTGTCATGCAGTACCCAGGTCTCAAACTGCCAACTTGCTGGCCTTCCAGCTAACAAGATGAGCTTCTTAACCACTGAGCCACCACAGCCTCACTTTCAAAACTGCAGGAAAGGTTTAAGTCTATGGCTGATGACATCATTAGCCTTTACATGCACAAGTCACACAAAACATTGTGATCTAATATTCCCAATACTCATTGCTTTCAGTCTAAAAATTCTTAACTCCGTTTCTTCAGCTGCATGCTTTCTTGATCCTGGCTGAATAAGAACTTCCTCCAGATAGAGATGAAGTGGTAATTTAGATTTTCTTGAACTGCAGTTCAAATCATCCCACACTATCAGGTAAGGTTGAGGAGAACTGTAGTCCAGGAGCATATAGAAAATCACATATTCCCTATCCCTGAGAAAAAAGCATATACAGTAGAACCTCGGTTAACTAACGGCTTGGTTAACATACAAATTGCATAACAAAAGGAAATCCATAGAAAATAGTGGTTCGGTTTATGGAATTTTTGTCAGAATGGGTTAATTGGTTTTCAATGCATTCCTATGGGAAATTCGGTTTAAGTAATTTTTGTTGTATGAAATGTCCCAGAGAATGCATTAATTCTGTTAACCAAGGTTCCACTGTATTTTGGGTCAACTGCAAGTGAGCTGACATTTCTTTACTTTAAAGCCACACATAATACCACAAATGACTAACATGGATGTGTGCAGAGAAAGCCTGTGAGATACCTTGACATACTGCAGTAAAATAGGGGAAAGAAGAGAATACTTCTGTGCAACTGACAAAATCCAAAAAGGAGATGTTCAAAAAAATTCATTAAATCTGTTTTTCTTTTGAAGAACAAATCTTGACAGACATTCGGTTTCTCTCATTTTTCAAGAAGGATAAAAAGGTTTATCTTAAGGCGATGTTAGCTTAGAACGACACTCTTTGAAGTGTTTCCTCACACTCTCCCTGCTGAGTCCATCCTATCAATATAATCACATCTGAGAACTTCATTCTGAAGTTTGCATGGCAGCATCATTAACCTTTATCATTCAGAACAAAGAACAAAACCTGCTTTTTTAAAATCATGATCTGGTGTGAGCTTGGGGACTGAAGGGCAAAAGCATAATAATCAAGAAGAAGAGTTTGATATAATGGCATAAAGGGAACCTGGCTCTGCCTTTATGGAACAGGAAGTAGAAAATGGTACTGATTTTAACACTGTAAAAGATACCATGCACCAGCTTCCTCTGTTCTGTCCAAGGGAAAGCACAATCACTTTGTAAAAATGAAAAATTGGTATCTTAGAATCTGACTCATACCATTACCATCTGGAGGAGACATTGAAGCCTAAGAGCTTTAAAAATATTTTAAAGTCTTTAAAGAGACTTGCTTCTAGACAGGCCCAACTTTTTTTTTTTTTACGAACAAAAGTCAAGGGGGAAATGGCCCATCTAACATGTGGCAGATTGCCAAAGAATTTTTGAAAGCAGACAAAGCATAGGAATGGTGTGTCCCTTAGGATGTTCAACTAACCAATTTTTGGAAGTTTCAACATTTTCAGACACATAGTCCATAGAAAAATAATGGATATGGAGTTACAAAAAAGCACATATGGCAGTTGTGTCTCATATTGAACAGCTTATTCATGAAAGGAAGAAGATCAGCTACCATAATGAAAGTCATTCATACACCAGTATACAACTAAAAAAGAAAGAAGGAAATAGACCAGATCAGACATTTCCTATAAAATTCCAAGCAAACTGCTTTTCTTCATATCAAGTAACGTAATGACTGTAAAATTAGCCATCTGCTTACATAATAAGTAGTCATATATTCAGCTGCTTTTATTTGACAATGATCCTGCATGAATTCTGGACAGGTTTGATCTGTCCCCTCACCCAAACAAATTTGACTGTCAGGAATTAAAAACTATCAAAATCTGCTACACTTTTTACCCTTTGTGCCCCATACTAGTTCAGGTACAAACCATTCCTTGATCAAAATCATTCCCAGTCTCTTCCTCCTTCAAAAGAGGCATGTTTATACTCATGATGTAAAATATCTGTACCATTCCAGTTGAATGAATTATTATTTTTCAGTTTAGGCTAATTAAGAATTCATGAAATAACTAGGAGATCTCCTTGAAATTAGTCTGATCACTCTAGCTAAAGGTAAAGGTCACCCTTGCTCAAAAGTCAGTTGTATCTGAATCTAGGGTTCAGTGCTCATCTCTGTTCACAGCCAAAGAGGCAACACTGTCTGCATTTTGCAGATGTTTCTGTGGACACGTGGCAGGCATGACTAGACACCAGAGTGCACAGAATGCTGTTTACCTTCCCAACGAAGTGATACCTATTTATCTACTTGCTATTTCTTTCTTTCAAACTGCTAGGTTGGTAGGAGC
Organism: Bradypodion ventrale; assembly: GCA_035047345.1. Classification (NCBI taxonomy): domain Eukaryota; kingdom Metazoa; phylum Chordata; class Lepidosauria; order Squamata; family Chamaeleonidae; genus Bradypodion; species Bradypodion ventrale. The sequence continues at coordinate 63,184,853 of JAWDJE010000004.1, forward strand.
TGGGACAGAGATGGGAGCTCACTCCATTGTGCAGCACTTGGGTCTCCAACTGCTGACCTGCAGTTGTCAAGTGCAGTATCTTAATCACTTGCGTCACTGCAGTCCTTCTGATCACTGTAGAGTAGGGGTTCCCAACCTTTTCAAGCCAGGGGCTGGGTCACGCTCTCTCAGCTTTGAGGGCTGGATGGCCATTTTGCCCTGCCTGCACGATGGGGGGGGGGGGGGGGGGGTTGTCCCAACAGCTTCAAAAGGGGAAGCCATTTTTTTCTTGAATGCCTTTGGAGGGGTGAAGGGCCACATGAAATGGTGCCACAGGACAGATCTGGCCCACAGGCCTTAGGTTGGGAACCCCTGCTCTAGAGGTTACAATTTTATTGTATTTTCTCTGTCATAGATTTCCTACAACGGCTACAATGGCAGGCTTCAAAATCTAAAACATTGCAAGTGGGAGCAAACAGTCCACATACTTAAGCACAGCATGAACAAAAATTCTTGGTCTCCCCGGACCTTGTCATGATGTCCAAAACAGGTGATTGTTCCCCATGTTATTTCACAACATGCATGATATATCCGCCCTGAGATTATTTACCACTATTATCATTTCTTATAATGGTTGCACTTTCACTTTCTAATGTTTTGTTCCCTTTCTTCTTTTAACTTGGTTTTTAAAAGTTGTGGGGGAAAACCTTTGCAATCTTTAGTTGACTGGCCAAGCACTGGTAAAAGCTGCTGTCCCCTATAAGCTGTTTATTTGTGATAGCCATTTTACCCCATGGTATGCATGGTCAGAGGGACCATGGTGGCTTACTGGTTAAGACACTGAGCCTGGCAACCAGAAGGTCAGTAGGTCAAGACCCAAGTACAGTAGTACCTCCTACACGATTTTAATCTGTTCCATGGGGCTCATTGTATGAAACAATTTGCTAAGTGTTTTTTCCCATTGAAAAATTGTTGTATGATTTTTTTCCACAGAGAAAATTGTTATGCAGTATGCCGCCCCCCACCCCCACCCCCAAAACCTAGCTGTTATGCGATTTCATTGATATACGGGGCGGTTGTTGTATGAGGTTCCACTGTACTGGGCAACTGAATGAGTGTTCATCATCTGTCCCAGCTCCTGCCAACCTAGCAGTTCAAAAGGAAGAAATTGCAAGTACTGTAGATAAAGAGGTACTGTTTCAGCGGGAATGGTAATAGTGTTCCGTGCACTCCAGCATCTAGTCATGCCTGCCACATGACCATGGAAATGTCTGCAGACACAAACAGCGTTGCCTCTTTGGCTGTAAACAGATGAGCCCCTAGAGTCAGACACGATTGGTTGGGTTGTTTTTTTAGCAATAGAAGGCTTTACCTTTACCTATACTGTACATATAAAATCAGTTTTGCATGAGATAACATTTTCTTCTGTTCCACCATGAATTTTTATGGCATTTATATCTTTGCCCTGGCACATACCTACTGAACTGGATAGTTTCCAGTCAATAGTCTGGAGACAGCAAGCATGATTTTTCTATTCAACAGCCATTGCTATGTTGTAGAGATTATGGCACCGTTCCATAGCACAGTAATTTACGTTTTAACTTTCTGATTTACAAGGGAAATGTTTCATGGCACAAGAGATAGCTACACTGTAACTCTAAGGAAGTACATGATAGCAAGCAAAAATAGCCCATCTCTTTTATGACACAAAGAGCGGTTACAACAACACTGTAACTTAGAAATGGTTTATTTATTCCTCTCCACTTCCAATCCCTTTTACCCTCTGCATTGTGCCTTTTAGACTGCAAGAAAGAGGACACAAGACAGACTTCCTAGCAATCCTTTCTCAGCTGTTCTGGGAGTCTTTTACAGCAGAAGAAAGGGACAAAATTATTTAAATAAATAAATTTCATAAGAAGATCCTAAATAATTTCTTCCTTTTGCAACCATACCTCTTTGTACTCCAGTGAGGGCAGCTTTAGAAAGTGTTACTGGTTTGTTGGAAGGGTTTGTTGAGCCATGGCAGAAGAAGAAGTGCTACTGAGCAATGATGATGTGGGATGTACAATCTTGATGAACGCTGCAGTGCCGGATCAGCAAATGCTACGAATCCCCCATCTCTGGGGGGGGGGGGCAGCCCCCACACTCGGTTAGAATGGAAATCCAAATTTAAATATTCCGTGCATTCGCACGGAATATTTAAAAAAATGTTCACTCGGAGAGACTCGCCGACACCTCATTGGAGCATTCAATGCATGCCAAATAGTAAAGATGTGCACGTAGGAAGTAGAACAGTTAGGATGGTGACTTCAAAAGCGTTCAACTGATCTTTAAAAAGTCATACAGGATAATCAAGTTGCCATTCTAGTTGTGTTAATAATATTGTTGTTGTTCAGTCGCACAGTTGATTCCGACCCTTTGTGACCCCATGGACTATTGCCCTCCAGGCACCTCTGTCCTTCACCATCCTACTTAACCTGCCCAGCTCTGTGCCCATTGTGTCTACAAAACCATTTAACCAGTGGTGGGCATCAGCAGGTTTGCACTAGTTCGCCAGAACCAGCAGCAGAAATTCTGGCTTGCCCCGCCCATCCAAGTTTTAAAATAAATTAGTCCTAATTCAGGTGCAAAACAGGGCTTTCCCCCTGGCCACGCCCACCATACCATGCCCACAGTGTGGCAGTAATTTTTTTCTGGGAGCCCACCACTGCATAGCAGCAACCCAAGCAAGGAGACAGGAGGAAGAGGCAGGCACACATGCTAAGAAGCACACTGTAGGAGCAGTGACTTAGGCAAGGAGTGGAAAGGGCATGTCAAGGAGACACCCTTTGGCAGTGATGGCGAACCTTTTAGAGACTGAGTGCCCAAACAGAGGGGGGAACTCTGTGCTAGGGGAGGGAGGAAGTGCTCCCATTGGGCTGCTGGGCAGTGACGGTGAACCTTTTTCAGCCTAAGTGCCCAGACAGTGGAGCAGGGTGAATTCCAAGTTGGGGGAGGAAGGAAGTGCTCCCACTGGGTTGCTAAGCAAAGGGGTGGGGTGAACTCTGTGCTAGTGTGATGGCATGTGTGCCAACAGAGAGGGCTGGGAATGCCACGTCTGGCACGCGTGTCATAGGTTTGAAACCACTGCCCTATGGAGTTGAGGCAAAAAACATTTACAGGCAATCTGGGTGAAGCAAAAGTTTAACAGAAGAGAGCAACATGCGGGGGAAAAACTTTCTTCCATTTAGAGGCCAGATTCTTCATGTTTGAAACATTCTCTTTTGAGAAAACACATAGGGGTGCATTTCACTGAAAGAACCCAAAATCAGAAAAGCCTTTTTTCCCCCCATTTTTCTCTTTTCTTTTTACAAATCCCTATTCCTATTATACATCTACAATTATTCACCACAGTGACCTATAAATGGGATGAATAAATGTGCTTCTATCACAGGTAGTGGAGAGTATGGGAATGGGTGTTTCAAAGATACAGTAAAACCCCGACTTACATATGCCTCAAGTTACATAAAATTCGACTTACATAATGATTTTGTGCTAAAACCATGTCCCGATTTACACAATTTCCTATGGGTTTGCTTCGAGTTACATAAAGATTCTTTTTCCTATGGGTTTGCTTCAAGTTATGTTAAAATTCATTTCCCTATGGGTTTGCATTGATTTACATAAAATTTTCATTTTTCCTTTGGATTTGCTTCGAGTTGCGTAAAAAATAATTTTTCCTATGTGTTTTCTTTGAGTTACATAAAAGACCGATTTAAGCAAAAGCCTATGGAACGGACTTTTTCCATAAGTAGGGGTTTTACTGTACAGTACTGCTATTTTTAAATAAGGCAACTTTTAAAGCCACTTCAGAACAATGGCCATTTTAAAATATTGGCCTTTAAAGCCTGCCCTAACCTTTAGAAAAGAAAAACAAGACTAAGATTCCAGACAAATTGTAGTGCAAAGTAAGAGCTTGCAAGACTTCTGACTATCAGAATTAAAACACATCGTATCCATTCGGTGGTTCCAGTCTCCAATGCAGTAGCTACAGCATTTCATTCCCATTATTGTGTTCTAATAATAGAACTGCAGAGTTAACATAATCAAGCCGTCTCCACAGTATTGTGTTTTCTCGCTATCCGCATTGCCATCTGAGAGCTATTTAAAGTGAGAGACCAGCAGGATTGTCTTTCAGTACAGTATCTGTTTCTACACAGAATGCCAGTGTAGATAATATTACTGAAATTGCTGCATTTCAAAAGGAACAAAAAGAAAAGAAAAAAGAGACTCTGCCATCTTTGAAACAGGGAAAGAAAGGTTTTTCCTGGTTTTTCTGAATACAAGCATTTTTAGGCAAAAGCGAACTCTAAATCATTTAAGGTTCATCATTACAAAACGTGTACCTTTACAGAGTTATGAAATTCAAAATGAAATACAATATGTTTTGTAGCTCAATCCTACAGTGGATACCTAGTAAAAAAAAATAAAGGTTGCCTTTGCTGGAAAGCCAGTCATATCCAACTCTAGGATATTCTATTCCATTTACAGTCAAAGAGCAAGTGATGTCTGCATCTGCAGATGTTTCTGTGGCCATGTGGCAGGCATGACTAGACACCGGAGCGCATGGAATGTTGTTTGCTTCACATCAAAGCAGTACCTATTTATCAACTTGAAATTTCTTGCTTTCAAACTGCAAGGTTGGCAGGAGCTGGGACAGAGACGGAAGGTCACTCTGGCGTGCAGCACAAAATGAAGAATCTGAAGACTGGCTATATTCTTACCCTTATCTTACTCTGAGAACTGCAAATTAGGCTAATTCATTGAGCAAAATTTTCTACCAATCCTACATCAGACTTCATGCTTCATGCTGATGCATCTCATAATTTTTCCTAAAGCACAGAAACAGACAAGTTCCAAACTGACCTCACCTAATACCGGCTTTGAGTCTGGCTGGCAAAGCACCATCTCACTGCCAGACTCAACAAACACTGCACTATGAGAATTTAGGATTTTCTTGTTGATCCTCAACAACACTACAAAGCAGCAGCACGCTTCTATTTCTGGCAACAAAAACAAAATTCTCCAACATCTCAGTTGCCAGAATGGATAATCCATTATAATGGTGACAAGGCCCTATTCTTTGCCAAGCATGTTGAAATACTTGCCACCCCCCTCAAGCAAGATCAAAGTATAATAACCAAAATGGTTTTTCCATATGCCCTTAGTGCCTTCAAATAGTATCCACAAAAGTGTATCTACAAAGTTACCAATATTATCAAACTAAAGTTTCCTACCACTGGTTGACAGCTACAACAATATTTGGCATACCGTATATGCTCAAGTATAAGCCGAGGTTTTTAGCCACAAAAACAAGTCCCAAAAAGGGGACATGGCTTATGGCTTATACTCAGGTCAATGACCACGAGAGTCCTAAAACTACACCGGATTGAGATAATTTAATTAATTTTACCTTATTTTCATGTTTTTTGATTACTGAAACTCACTAGCAGCTGCTGCATTTCCCACCCTTGGCTTATACTTGCATCAATCTATTTTCCTGGGTTTTCAGGTCAAAATTAGGTACCTCGGCTTATATTTGGGGTGGCTTATACTCGAGTATATATGGTACTTTATGTATGTGAATAATAGAACAGTTTGAAAGCAAGAAATTGCAAATAGATAAATAGGTACCAATTTGGCGGGAGAGGAAACAGTGTTCCATGCACTCCAGTGTCTAGTCATGCCTGCCACATGGCCATAAAAACATTTGCAGACACAGACACCACTGGCTCTTTGGCTGTAAACAGAGATGAGCACCGTACCTTAGAGTCAGATACGACTGACTTTCAAGCAAGGGAGGCCTTTACTTTTACCTATAATAGAACTTGGAAGGAGAAAATAAAATCCCTGCAACTTAATTTTTGGATGTACTCTCCTAAATCAAGACTTTAGTTTTATATTTGAGATTATCCTTATTCGGGTATTTAAAATGTATAACTTTTAAATAAACCATGGTAGCAGAGGGGTATCTATGTAAGCTCCCTGCTTCTCAAAAGATAGACAGATCTTTGTCTGTACAGAAGTGCTTGGAAGCATGTTCAGCTAAGTGTATATATATTATTTCCATGTCTAAGGGGCTGTGGTGGCTCAGTGGTTAAGAAGCTCACCTTGTTAGCTGGAAGTCTGGCAAGTCAGCTGTTCAAAACCAGGGTACTGCATGATGGATTGATTGCCTGTCTCTGTCCCAGCTCTTGGTGACATGAAAGGAGCCTCATTCGGGCGTTCCCTGAGTGGAGTTTCTCCCACAAAAATCCTTTCAACCCAGAATAATTTCTGACACAAAATTATATATTTCCATGACTGAGAGCTGCTAATCACAGAAACACTGTAAACCTGAGTTCAGCAGGAACCACTGCTGAACTTCACAGTTAATATACAAAGGTCCACCTTGTTTTCAAATGGGATAGGATTGTGGAGACATGGCTTATCTATGGCCCCAGATCACCACCATAATTCATACCTGTCATGTATCCTGGATTGGCCAGGATTTCTCGTATTTCTCCACTCGTTCCTCCCCTTTCCTGCTGCCATCCCATAGTTGAACGGCGGGGAAAGGGGTTACTGTGCATGCGCACCAATCACAAAGGGGCTCTGCGCATGCGCAGAGGGGTTCTGCGTGTGTGCAGATGAGTTTTTGCAGTGCATGCGCATCCAGACCAGAGCAGTTTCTGTATTTCCAGGAGCCACGCTTGACAAGTATGCCATAATCACATCTCTACAAGAATTCCATTTCAATACTGTATTGGAATAAGGCTAGTATCTCTCATAATGGATTGTGGTGGCTTAGTGGTTAAGATGCTGAACTTCATGACCGGAAGGTTGACAGGTTGAGGCTCAAGTGCTGCATGACGGAGTTAGCTTCCGTCTCTATCCTAGCTCTTGACAACCTTGTTGTTGTTCAGTCGCACAGTCGACTCCGACCCTTTGCGACCCCATGGACCATTTTCCTCCAGGCGCCTCTGTCCTCTACCATCCCCCTCAGCCCTCCCAGCTCTGTGCCCATTGTGTCTATAATACCATCTAGCCATCTCATCCTTGGCCTCCCCCTTCTTCTTTTGCCCTCCACCTTTCCCAACATCAATGCCTTCTCAAGTGAATCCTCCCTTCTCATTTGATGTCCAAAGTATTTTAGCTTCATCTTTACTATTTGACCTTCCAATGAGCAGTCAGGGTTAATTTCTTCTAAGATTGACCTATTTGTTCTCCTCGCTGTCCAGGGGACTCTCAAAACCCTCCTCCAACACCACATTTCAAAGGCATCTATTCTTCTGCGTTCAGCCTTCCTAATTGTCCAGCTCTCACATCCATACATTACTACTGGGAAAACCATTGCTTTGACTATTCTAATGTTTGTTTGCAATGTAATGTCTCTGCTTTTCACGATGTTCCCCAGGTTTCTCATCGCTTGTCTCCCAAGAATCAGTCGCCTTTTTATTTCATGGCTGCAATCCCCATCTGCAGTGATCTTTGATCCTAAGAAAGTAAAATCTGTCACTGCTTCTAATTCTTCCCCGTCTATTTTCCAGGAACTGATGGGGCCTGTTGCCATTATCTTGGTTTTCTTGATATTGAGTCTCAAGCCAGCTTTTGCACTCTCCTCCTTCAGCCCAATCAAGAGATTCTTTAGGTCTTCCTCACTTTCTGCCATTAGGGTGGTATCGTCTGCATATCTCAGATTATTGATGTTTCTCCCAGCGATTTTAATCCCATATTGTGATTCCTCCATCCCTGCACTGCGCATTATGTGCTCTGTGTATAGGTTGAATAAGCATGGTGACAAAATGCAGCCTTGTCTTACTCCTTTTCCTATTCCAAACCACTCTGTTATTCCATGTTCTGTCCTAACTGTTGCTTCTTGGTTCATGTACAGATTTCTCAGGAGGCATATGAGGTGCTCTGGTATTCCCATCTCTTTAATTACTTGCCACATCTTGTTGTGGTCCACACAGTCAAATGCCTTAGTGTAGTCAATAAAACAAAAGTAAACTTGTTTCTGGTATTCCTTTGTTTTCTCCATGATCCAGCGTATGTTGGCGATGTGGTCTCTAGTCCCCCTGCGTCTTCTGAAACCAGCCTGCACCTCTGGTAATTCTCTCTCCACATGCTGTTGAAGTCTGTCCTGTATTATCTTGAGCATCACCTTGCTGGCATGTGGGATGAGCGCGATTGTTCGATAATTTGAACATTCTTTGGCATTGCCCTTTTTTGGGATTGGGACGTATACTGATCTTTTCCAATCCTGTGGCCACTGTTTTGTTTTCCAAATCTGCTGGCATATTGAATGCAGTAATTTGACGCCATCATCTTTTAGCGCTTTGAAAAATTCAACTGGGATACCATCATCTCCACTAGCTTTGTTGTTTGCAGTGCTCTTTAGGGCCTTTATGACTTCACTCTCCAGGATGTCTGGCTCAAGTTCAATTTCTTCATCATTGTGATTATCAGGAGTGTTGAGGTCCTTTTTGTAAAGTTCCTCTGTGTACTCTTTCCATCTTTTCTTAATTTCTTCTGCATCAGCTAGCTCCTTTCCGTCTTTGTCCCTTATCATGGTCATTTTTGCTTTAAATGTTCCCTTGATCTCTGGTTCTGCCTCTTTTGTTGTTTTCCTCCATTTCTCTGCACTGTTCTTTTAGGTAGTTTTCCTTATCTCTCCTTGCTTTTCTTTGAAATTCTGTGTTCAAATGGTTGTAGTTTTTCCTTTCTCCTTTGACTTTTGCGTTCCTTCTTTCCTCTGCTATTTTAAGAGCCTCATCAGACAACCACTTTGCTTTCTTACTCTTCTTTTCTTTTGGTATGGTTTTCTTTGCTGCTTCCTGCATGATGTCCCTCATCTCCGTCCATAATTATTCCGGTACTCTGTCTACCGAGTCTAAGCCATTAAATCTGTTCATCACCTCCACCGTGTATTCTTTAGGGATGCTGTCTAGGTGATATCTTTCTGGTCTCCGTGTTTTCCCTATTTTCTTTAGTCTAAGCCTGAATTTTGCAATCAGTAGGTTGTGATCTGAGCCACAGTCTGCTCCAGGTCTTGTTTTTGCTGACTGTATGGAGGTTCTCCATCTTTGGCTGCAGAGTATGTAGTCAATCTGGTTTCGGTGTTGGCCATCTGGTGATGTCCATGTGTAAAGTCGCCTCTTGTGTTGCTGGAAGAGAGTGTTTGCTATGACCAGTGCATTCTCTTGGCAGAACTCTATCAATCTTTGCCCTGCTTCATTCTGTGTTCCAAGACCAAATTTGCCTGTTATTCCCTCCACTTTTTGATTTCCTACTTTGGCATTCCAGTCTCCTAATATAATTTGGACATCATTTCTTGGTGTCTGTTCTATGAGGTGTTGTAAGTCCTCATAGAACTGGTCCATTGTGGCTTCATCTGCACCAGTGGTTGGTGCGTATATTTGGATCACAGTGACATTGAAAGGTTTGCCTTGAAATCTGACTGACATCATTCTGTCATTTTTGAGATTGTATCCCATTACTGCTTTTCTCACTCTTTTATTGACAATTATGGCTACTCCATTTCTTCTAAGGTTTTCTTGCCCGCAGTAGTAGATATAATGGTTTCCAGAGCTGAATTCGCCCATCCCTGTCCATTTGAGCTCACTGATGCCCAAGATGTCAATGCTTATTCTTTCCATCTCGTTTTTTGCCACTTCCAGTTTTCCTTGATTCATAGACCTCACATTCCATGTCCCTATGCAGTATTGTTCCCTGCAACACTGTATTTCTCCTCCTCCTTTCGTATCCCTCCCCCTTTTCAGATCTGCTGTGCTGAGCATCCCCTTGTTTTGCCTTTTGTTCTGGTCCATAGGGTTCTCTTGGCAAACTTTGTGGCGTGCCTTGCCGGTCTCTACGCCAGTCTTTTCCCATCACACATGTTATCACAGTTTAAACAGTTTTAAAACAAGGTATTATCATGCACAATATCACAGTTTATCACATAGTATCAAAGTAAAAGTTGAACTAATTAATGAAAGGGAAAGAAAGAAGGAAGGAAAAAGTCCACTATATCAAGTCTCTATGTAAGTCAGTTTCTTGTACAGTCACTATGTGTTGTACACTTGTACAGTCACTTGACAACCTAGCAGTTCAAAAGCAAGAAATTACAAGTAGATAAATAGGTACCGCTTTGGTGGGAAGGTAACAGCATTCCGTGTGCTCTGGTGTCTAGTCATGCCTGCACATGTCCACAGAAATGTCTACAGATGCAGGCAGTGCTGGCTCTTTCGCTATAAACAGAGATACGCACTGAACCCTAGAGTCAGATACGACTGGCTTTCAAGCAAGGGCGACCTAGAATCTCTCATAAATTCCCAACTGTTTGCTCTTTTTAAAAATAATTTTATTTAAATTTTCTGTTAAAAAAGGCATTTCCATGTTCCAGTAAGATCATATAGTTTGCTAACTACAGTAAAAACCCTACTTGCTTTTATGTAAATCATTTTTTTACTTAACTCGAAGCAAACCCATAGGAACAATGAATTTTAACATAACTCGAAGCAAACCCATAGGAAAAATGACCTTTTTTATGTAACTCAAAGCAAACCCATAGGAAATTACTATTACTACTTACTTTATTATGGAAATTGTGTTATGTAAATCAGAACATTTATGTAAATCGGGACATGGTTTTAGTGCAAAAAACATTATGTAAGTCAAATTTTATGTAACTCAATGCATATGTAAGTCGGGGTTTTACTGTATACCTTTAATTGGAATGTTAGCTCTTGGCTCCCTTTACAGTTATTTAAGAATATGCTATCTTCCTCCAAGATACCCAGTGTGGTGTGGTGTAGTGGAGAGTGTAATGGACGAAGACTTGGGAGGCCTGGATTCAAATCCTTGCTTATCCATGGAAACCTGAAATATTTCACTTACATTTTAGGTTTGCTAAAAGTCATTTCCAATTTGATGACACGTAACATAACATCCTCCTCCAATCAGTCATAGTGTAACAATAGAGAAGGTGCTTAGCACATGTTGTGGTACTGTTCTGTTGGTCCTCAACACCAGAGAAAGATCTATATCAATCATAGCTCAAAACAATGGAATGGATCAGCTGCATCCTGTTGATCACCAGTACTTCACAACCACAGGAAAGGCAAGCACAGTCTAATAATCTACTAACAGAGATTAATGAAATATTGTCTGTTAATTTGGAAACATGTCCTAAAATAGAATTACTGTACTACCTAATTTTGGAAACACGCATATGTCCCAAAAACATAAACTCTTTGACTTATATCATGAAACAAGTTTAGCCATATTTGTGTATTTTGTATCATTTGTTATAATAATGGAACTGCATTGCATGATGAGGTGTGCTAAGCTTCATCCTCAGGAAGTCACAGTCCAGTCTCACCTCCTAAAAGTTTTGAAAGTTCTCTCAATATCACAAATTTATGTCTCAAAACATCCATAAAGGCTGGTGTGTTACAGTTCTCTTCTTAGAAGTCTAGTGTCCTCTCTATGCTTCTAAAAACAATGAGGAGTGGTGGCAAACTCAGAGCCCTCTCTGTGGGCACACACGCCATCACCCCAGCAGAGAGTTTGCCCCGCCCCTCTGCCCAGCAGCCCATTAGGAGTGCTTCCTTCCTCTCCCCCCCCAGCACAGAGTTTGCCCCACCCCTCCGCCCAACAGCCCAATGGGAGCACTTCCTCCCTCTTCCCAGCAGGCCCATGGTGGGGGAAGAGAATTTGAGCATGCGCTGCTGCTCAAAGCCCATCCCTTAAAGGGAAACATCACCTCGGCATTTTCTGCTTCGGTTCCTCTTGCTAGTCTCCACTCTGCTCCATGGGAGAAAGTCTGAAGCACTTTGGGCAGCTTGGGCAGCTTCTCCTGAAGCTACCCGAAGATTTTTGGACTTTCTCCCATGGAGCAGAGTGGAGACTAGTGAGAGGAACCGAAGCAGAAAATGCCAAGGTGGTCTTTCCCTTTAAGGGATGGGCTTTGAGCAGCAGTGCATGCCTGTCCATCCTGGTAAATTCTCTCCCCACCATGGGCTGCTTCCCAGCACAGTTTTCCCCACCCCCTCTGCAGTACAGATGGCAGCCTGTTGAGTTTGGGCACTTGGTCTCTAAAAGGTTTACCATCATTGGGCTAGAGCCACTTCTGAATCCCAATTTTTAAAATCAGAGCATCTGTGATATAGCAGCCTCTTATAAATTAGCTGCTTTAAAGATTTATATCTTTCTTTTGATCCTATTAGCCCTGAAGTGGCTTACAGGAGATTAAAACAGTTTTTCTTAAAAATAAAGCTACTTCTGTTGATGAAAGGGTGGCTACAAGACAGATTGGGAGGGGAAGAGAGTGATATTAAAGCCTCTTTCCAGCTTTATGATGGCCCTGCTGCAATTAAAAGTGCTTGCAGTCAATCTTGCATAGAAGGTTGCTGAAGTCAGGCTACTTGCAATAAAATTATACAATGACATATGGGATTTTCTTTAGGAGAAAGTAAGAGCTAACTGTTCAATCATGTCTTGCCTAAACCAAATTCAGCCTTTAACCTCACAGTGGATCATTTCATCAGTATTCATGTAACACCTTTTTGATAAACACCATAGCAATTAAAGAGTTTACAAATAATTTCAACCCAAACAATTACATAGTTAGGCTTAAGTAGAAAGCTGTAGTTTTTGTTGTCTCTGTCACATTTAACTAATCTTTTCACCTAATTCAATTAAGCAAATAATGCTTCCATTAAGTGTCAAAAAGTTCAATTAGAACAGAAGCCACAGTTACTAAAGGGAGTAGCCTGGAAGAGCTGATAAAAACACAGACTTTTGTGTGGATGCACTCAAACTCCACATAACAAATACAGGTTAAAAATGACTGTGGAAAAAAGGAGGCTCTATGCCGGTACCAGATCAACTGAATTTTTGGATATAATGTTCATTAGAGAGACAGACCGCATCTCCCCTTTGGCAATGTAATATAGCACAGGGTGAAGCACTGTTTCATTATCCATATTATTTAGTGAGAAAGAGATTTTAGAAAATAGTGAGGATAATCAAAAGAAAAGTAATTATTTCTTATTTTTTTATTTTCATTTATGTATGTTACGATATTAATTTGTAATCTTTTATATATTTTCTTTCCTTCTTTTTTTAAGGTGTTTATTGCTTATTTAGTTAATGTATGCTTTGTTTTTCTTTGCTTGTATGTATATTTGAAAACTTCTAATAAAAATGAATTTAAAATGGCTGTGGAAATGCTTTGCTTTGGATGATACCAACTGGAGACAGACTGCTATCTGGTCACTTACCTGCATCACTCACTATAGGCTTGATCAGGGATAGGGAACCTGTGGCTTTGAGGGGAGCCTAGGCTTCTGGGAATTGAAGTTTATTTATTTATTTAGGGATTTATTTTCCGGAAACCTTGAAGACTAGCCTGTTTCCTCTAGGTCAGGGTGTCTCAACCTTGGGCCTCCAGGTGTACTTGGACTTCAATTCCCAGAAGCTTAGGCTCCCCCTCAAGGTTGCAGGTTCCCAGAGTGGTTTTCACATAGACCTTGAAACAACAGTTTCTATCCCTGTGTGTATCTCCTGCCTATTTACCCATGTGTGCAATTGACAGAGACCACAAAGAAGAACGGGTTACATACCTGAAACTATGAGCAGTCATCTGGGAATTGGCACAACCCACCAGACCTCCCCTCATTCATGCAAGTATAGCATTTGATCACTACAGCTTTCCATTAACTGAGAGGAATAACCATTAGTGCACAAACATGAACAGTAGGGCGGGAACTTGCTGTTGCTAATGGCTCCCCCCCCCCAGTTCTAGAACATTCCAAGAGAGTTCACTGTGCATGAGTGAAACCCATGTGTGTGATTCTCAGAGATCACAAAGAAAAAAACTGGTTTGACATAGTTAACTTTCCTTCAACCTTTGAAGAGTCTGAAAAAGCTCATGTCATCAGGGCTGAGCGTACCATGCATCAAAATAATTTTATCTGACAAAATGAATCAGTAAGAGAATATGTTCCACAGAACAAAGAGAGAATAGCTTCTGAGCACACTGTAATATTAGATAGGGCTGCAATTATATTTTCATTTACAAATCTGCAATTGCTGTTTTAATGTAGTATCCAGGTTTACAGAAAGCTAGATGTCAAGTGATAGGGACATGGCTGATGAGAATAACATAGACAAAGTGAGAACTCTTAATCCAGAAGAAACTAGGATAAACAAAAGACTTTGGCCTTTTGTTATACTTTATCATTTACCTTCTTACAAATGTAACAAACCAGCAAATCAACACTGGGCGTATAGGTTGCCCTTGCTCGAAAGCCAGTTGTATCCGACTCTAGGGTTCAATGCTCATCAATGTTCATAGCCAAAGAGCCAGTGCTGTCTGCACATGCAGGCATTTCCTTGGACATGTGGCAAGCATGACTAGACACCGGAGTGCACAGAACACTAGTTACCTTCCCACTGAAGTGGTACCAATTTCTTGCTTTCAAACTGCTAGGTTGGCAGGAACTGTGGCAGAGATGGGAGCTCACTCCGTTGTGCAGTACAGTTATCCATGTGTAAAAAATATCTTTAACCAAAGCAATTAAAACAAAAGAAAACATACAGTACATCAAACGTTTGTTGAATCGAGTTATGTTTCCATAATCAGATTTCCCAGGGAAAGAACTCGATACTCTCCAACAGAAAATCTAATAGTAATGGAGATAGGCAGCAGGGCTTTTTCTCGCAAGCTCATATGGGTGAGGCAATCCTTAGAAAAGTAAGTGAATTACACACTTACTTTGCATAACTCAAAGACTGGAAACTTTGAGAATGATATCATTCATCTCTTTGGTGTGTTTAAACCACAGCTTTCGTGGCAGCTCATAGTCCTTTTCAAGAACACAAAATAAAATTTAGACCAGAGAGACGTAGCTGTTATGGGAATGCTAAGGATTGTTTCTGGGGCAGTGGTCAAAGTGTGTTAGGGGAGACAACTATTCCATACTCCTAAAATATTACAGAAAGCATTGGTATTAACACAGGTAGTAACATAAAAACACCATTGTGGCAACTCAAAGAAGTCACTTTCAGAACATTTCAACCTCCCAGAGCATTATTATTAATTTCAAAATGGCTATTGCCGGGGGTGGGTGGGTGGGGTATAAAGGGAGAATCAAGAGGCAGATATGAGAAACCAGCTACATAAACAAACTCTGCACTATCTCTAAGGACTTTGGCAGAGATCAAAATTATCCCTCCTATCTTATCCATCCGTACGGGCGCATTTTACTTCCACTTCCGGGAGCGGCAAGGGCAGCGCAGGGCGGATGAACCACAGTAAACCCATTCGTGTGGATTCACAGGGTACTTGGGCTTCTGGGAATTGAAGTCCAAGAACATCTTGAGTGCCAAGGTTCGCCATGATGGGACTAGCACATCAGATCTCCTATAGAGAACTCCTTCAAACTCCATTGTTTTTAATAATACTGTAAAACATCTTTTCCCCACCATTTAAAAGCACACACAGAAA
Source organism: Bradypodion ventrale (assembly GCA_035047345.1). NCBI lineage: Eukaryota > Metazoa > Chordata > Lepidosauria > Squamata > Chamaeleonidae > Bradypodion > Bradypodion ventrale. The sequence goes on from JAWDJE010000004.1 coordinate 63,200,364, forward strand.
AAGTACTGTCTGCAGATTAAATGAAGGTGCATAATGAGATGAGAGACTGATCGCAATTTTTCCAGAACTGTTTTATGGCTGTTTTGCCCTTATAAAATTGAATTACTCAGCAAAACTGTCATTTGTGCTTGAAGCTTTATGAAGATTGAATTATCTAAAACAGCATCAGGTTATTCCACAATTGTATAAGCTGAAGAGATTTAGACGCATGAGTCTCATTGTGTTTTATCAGTTCTGTGCTCTCTGGTGCTTGTGGCAAATTTGAGAGACTCCTTATCTACACACTGACTTTACAGAATATATGTGCTTGACTGGATTTACATAGTTCAAGATTGAAGGCTGATTTTAACATTAGGAAGAGTGAGTGAAGCAATTGCCTTAGGCAGCAAATGATAGGTGATGTGCAAGAGATACTGGTGGCAGCGGTTCCAGTCCTTACAGCTCCGGGTCCCAACAGAAAAGATGTACTGCATGGCCTACTCTTACCCCAAATTAGCTTGTTGTTGTCAAGTAAGGCACAGATAACATTCTCCCACTGCCAACCCAGCCAAAATCAGTGCTAAGTTTAAAAGCAGAGACACTAATAAAATGTTCTTCCTAAGCTGCTCCACTTACAATAGAGATACCAGTTCAATCTCCCATATATAAATGGAATTTGAGGGTAAAGGGGAGAAAATCTCTGCTGGCCAGTTTGTGAAAAATAAAGGTCAATGTTTCCCTTACTTGAAATCCAGTCATATCCAACTCTAGGGTGTGGTGCTCATCTCTGTTTTACAGCCAAAGAGCCAGCACTGTCTTCATCTGCAGATGTTTCCATGGTCATGTGGCAGGCATGACTAGAAGTTGGAATGCCTGTAATGTTATCTTTCCCGCTGAAGTGGTATCTATTTATCTACTTGGTTTTTGAACTGCTAGGTTGGCAGGAGCTGGGACAGAGCTGGGAGCTCACTCGGGTCTCAAACTGCTGACTTGCAGTTTGAATGTTATCTGTGCCTTACTTGATGACAACAAGCTAATTTGGGGGAAGAGTAGGCCATGCAGTACATCTTTTCTGTTGGGACCCGGAGCTGTAAGGACTGGAGCCACTGCCACCAGTATGTCAAGTCCAGCATCAAAATGACTAAATCACCATAATCCCAGTTATGAAAAGTAACCCAGCACAAAAGCTGGATCATCCTCTTCTGAACTACGTGTAAAGAGCAAAGAAATATCCAAAACAAAGAAATTTGAGTTCAGTCCTACCAATAAGTTGATAAAACTGCATGATGGAAATACAGTATCTAGTTACTTCTACAAAACAATCTCACCAGTGACCATCCATGGGTTTATATCAAACTGCAATGATTACAATGTTCAGATGAAGATTGCAAAAGACAGAAAAAGAGGAAACGGCGTGATCAGTTGCTTAGGTGATAGAGTAAAATCAGCATCTATCATTGGCGCATTACAGAGCTCTGTTACAAGTATAAATCTAAACATAATCCAAATATGTAGATTTTTTAACCATTTAAAATACAAATGCTATGCTGTGTACATCTTAAATGTTAAGCTTATTGCTCTTGGCTGTTTGGATTCCTTCCATCCCTCCAAATAAAATCCTTCTTCATATCCTTTCTTTTTCAGAACATGCACAGCTGCCTTTCAATCATTCTCTTCTTTTAACATGGAAAGGAAAGGAAAACTTTGTTATGGATTAGCAATGTTAGGTGTTGGAGTTGCTTGCAGACTAAGCTTCTTATCATGTGCATTTTTCAAGAAGCAGCATAAAACCAAGGGCTGTGGTCGCTCAGTGATTAAAAAGCTCGCTTTTTTAGCTGGAAGGTCGGCAAGTAAGCAGTTCGAGACCCAGGTACTGCATGATGGTTTGAGTGCCCGTCTCTGTCCCAGCTCCTGCCAACCTAACAGTTTGAAAGCAAGAAATTGCAAGTAGATAAATAGTGACCACTTCTGTGGGGAAAAGATCTTGGGGACATGAAAGGAGCCTCATTCGGGCATCCCCTGAGCCAAGTTTCTCCAGCAAAAATCCTTTCAACCCAGAATCATTTCTGACACAAAATTATTATTAGCATAAAACCAAGCTTCCCCTTTCCTGGTTCTCTGACCAACAGCAGCTTTCCAATACAAAAAGTGTGCCAGAAAAGAATAGGTAGGGTGGCTAAACAATCCCAGAAAAGCAACCAAGTTGAGAATCAACACTTTTCTTTAAGGTATGCTTATTCTGGCATCAGTACACCTCCTGCATACATACTCACCTAGAGCAAACCCTCCAGCCTAGTTGAACAAGGGCACTCAAGCAAATAAAGAGCACTCTTAACTAAAAAGAACACAGTATTACCCCCTCAGGTAAATCTGCTCTTATTGATACCCCTTGCTTATTATGCCACCAACTAGGACTGCAAATTCAGCAAAAATGTGTCTTCTCAAGTGAGTGAAAAACTGCCCACAGACTTTCACACCTCTGTAATAAATCCAAACATCCTCTCCTAATGGGAAAATAACTTTGTTCTCTTCATTCCATTAAACAAAATAAATAAAGAAGTAGAAAGTTTTTTTCATCACTGACATTACTACTCCCTGTTATGATGACAAAGTCTAAATGTACATGAGATCTTTCAGATGAGGATCATTCCACATCCACAAAACAGTAAGCCAAAATTCTTCAGACTCATGTCTTATTGTTCATAAGAAAGCATGCTGATACAGCTTAATTGCTCCCACTTGGCCTCTCACACTCACAAAATAGCAGCTCAACTGACCTAGACCTTATTGGAGAGGAAAAGGTTATTCTTTTGTCTAAATCAGGTCTCCCACCTTGTTGCTCTTCTAACAAACCAAAGTTAGGACCCAGGCTGTAAAGTTACCCTCTGGGTTTGTTAAAGAAGCAATTATGAAAGTCCCTCTTTGTTCAATAGCACGAAGCTTTATTGCCTCAGTAAATACACAATTAAGCTGCCTGTCCTCAATAGCACCTATCTGGCCTGGTTACCCTGCTCTACAGTAGAGTAGACCATACTATCAGCGGCCAGGCAGCAGGTAACTAACCTGACAACCTGATGACTAACGGCCTTGGGTGGTGAAGTCCACAGGAAAGGATGACGATCCCCAGGTGGATTAAATCCTACTTGAATCTATCTTAATGGAGGGCAGCAGCCTCATCAATACTGGGCGGAGGAGGATTTTGTGTGCCAAAAGGGCTCAGGACCAGAAAGTGACTTGTGTAACTGGATCAGTGGTATGGGTGTCAAACTGCAATGTGTAAGGCAAATAGAAGATCACCACATTATATTATTCCCAGGACAATCTTCATGGCTGAGCACCATCATGATAGCCAATATTCGGAAACGAAAATGGCACTTGGAAAATATTTATTTATTTATTTTTCACGCTTATATACCGCCCACTCAGGTACATCCCCAACTCAGGGCGGTTTACATAGCGGACAGTAAATACATAAAAGACACATAATAAAACAAAGTTAAAAGTTAAAAAACCCACCGCTAAAAGGTGTGCAAGAACCGAAGGGACCTTGGGGGAAGGCACACTTCTCTATATCAACCACCCAACGGTACCCCCATCCCCACCTGCACCCCAAACTTGGCCCGCCAGCCAGGTCTTTAGTTCCTTCCTAAAGGGCAACAACTCCAAATGGAGACGCAGTTCCACAGGCAGGAGGTTCCAAAAGGCCGGTGCGGACACGGAGAAGGCCCTCCTCCTTGTGCCAGAGAGGCGAGCCCCCCTGGCTGATGGCACAATTAGAGAGCCCCTCCGGTCCGCTCTGGTTAGACAAACAGACATCCTTAGGGCGATGCGGTCTCTAAGATACCCTGGCCCACTACCATGTAGGGCTTTAAAGATCAAAACCAGCACCTTGAATTGCACCCGGAGACAAACTGGTAACCAGTGCAGCCCCCGAAGCAGTGGTGAGGCATGGGCATAACGTCCATACCCCATCACCACCCGGGCCGCAGCATTCTGGACCAGCTGCAGCCTCCGAATGGTCATCAAGGGCAGCCCCATGTAGAGCGCATTACAGTAGTCTAGTCTGGAGGTCACCAGAGTGTGAGTGACCATGAGCAAAGAGTCCCGGTCCAGGAGCGAGCGCAACTGGCGAATCACCCGAAGTTGGGCAAAGGCCCTCCTGGCCACAGCCACCACCTTTTCTTCTAGCAGCAGCCGCAAATCCAGGAGGACCCCCAAGTTGCGCACCGGGTTGGTCTGAGGCAAAACAGCCCCATCCAAAACCAAAGATGGTAGCTCCTGGGATAACGCAGGACCCCCTATCCATAGCCACTCAGTCTTGCTAGGATTCAGCTGTAGCCCATTTGCCCCCATCCAGACCCCAACAGCCTCCAGATAGCTGGAAAGGACTTTGACTGCATCACTGGGGTCCCCACGGGCCGAGATGTACAACTGTGTGTCATCCGCGTACTGGTGGTACCGCACCCCATGGGATCATGTCCTCAGTAGCATTCCATATACAGTATCTGGTTTAGTGTTTTGTATCAATGCAGTCATAAACATTTTAATGTTCTCTATAATCTCTTCAATGTTTTAAAGTCATCTACCACTTGCCAACTAGGGCCACTTTGCCCAAAGTGCAGACATGGACAATATGTCTCTGCATGGGTATGTGCAGCCTCACAAGAGTTGGCCTAGATCCCATTAAGCCTAATTTGTAAACTAAAAATGGCCTACTGTATTTTGAAACACACACAAAAAAAGGACCTAGGATCAGTTTTCTAGACCTTATGGGAATCCGCAAGATTCTTTTATCTCCTCTCCTTAGATACCCAAATCAAACCTGAAATGCTCATCCTGCCTGCTTCAGACTTGCCCACCCTATGGATGCAAGCTGCAATGGGCATGAGCCTATCCGTGATGCCTCTACAAATGAACATACACTGATGGCATGGTGAGAATGTACAGTATATATGTATATATAAATAAAAGCAAAAATGGAACAGGATTGGCATTCATTTTCTGGCTCCAATTACACCCCTTTTTAATAGCTGCTAATAGGACTTTGCAGCAGAAAAGACAAATGTGACAGGGAAGAACAACACTAATTCAGCATCTGAACCTATGATCCTAGTTAGTGTACGGTTACTATGATTCGCAAAGTGCAAATTAGCCAGATGCACAGAATATTTTCTAAGCATTAGATTTCTAACTGACTCAGGCTCAGAACTTAAATAAGCCATTTCAAATGTCACCTATGCCTCCTTCCCCTCTTCAGCTAAACAGCAAATGATTCATGAAGCTTATCTCAACCGGAGGTTTGGAGCAGGGTTGCATTATAGAATACTGTACCATGTGCTACATAGAACTAGTCTTGTTGTGAATGGAGGGAAAGTTTGAGATAAGAAACTTTCACTTTAACATTTTAAGACTTTAACAAAAGAACCTATTTAATATTTGTACAGAGCTTTGGATCTGCAAAGGTATTTTATTAAAGCTGGAAATTGTGTTGCATATGCAACAATTGATAAAATATTAAATTTCTCCTACTTCTAATTTCCTAGGATTTGATAAAGTCCTATGAACAAAAGCCAGTAAAAATGAATATGCCACAGGTTTCAAAGTCTCAGCAGATATATTTTCTCGGCAAATCATAAGAAACTTAAAGTCACACATTTGATATCTAGGACTTTTAATCAGTCATCATTTGGTAGCATTAAAATTCACTTAAACTTTATCTTCTTGAAATAAACCCTTAGGGGAACAGTCTTTATAGCTCTGTTCTCACAGGTGCAAAGCAGTACCTATATACAGTACAAGTTATTCTTAAATGTGTCCATACTGCTGACAAGCAGAACAGAAAGAATTATGATCAGTTACATTATCAGATTTGTGGGCTCATGCACAAAAGAGTAAAAAAGATTTGTTAAAAAAGTTCTGTATTTGACTCTGTTTACAGCAAAGTTTAATCAGTATTCAGACATAAAACAGAGGCTAAGGAAAGTCTCCTTTCTCCATATTTTATGCCCAAGAATCATATACCAAATCTGGCTGAGTATCTGTTATGGGCCAAGACGTTAGTTCTAACTTACGACAATTCCTTTTTTTATTTTTAAAAAACTTTATTGAAATTACATGGAAATAACAACAAAAACAACAAACATGTCGTTCACTTGAAATTTATAATCTGATATAGTATCTTCCCACAATTGTAATCTATATCAGATTTGAATAATACACCAAATAATAACATGAGAGACTAGCGGAAAAGAAGTCTTGTCATTCTTACTAATATAAAAAAATAGAAGGAAAACGTGTTTTAAAAAATCATCTTGGGAGTGCCTTTGTTGAAGTAATTTGGTGTTGATTTTTCTTTTAGGGTAATATGCCATATTCTATTTATCCATTAATGTAACGATAAATCCATTAATGTAATGATAAATTACAAGTTCCTTCCAGTCTGTGGGAATTTCCAAGCACACTGCTATGCAGAAAAAGTCAATCAATTGTATATGAATTAGCTGTCTGATGGCACCTGAAAATAAGGGCAAAGGAACTCGATAGGCGACATTATCATTTTAGCCCTGTAATTAATTCTATTTTGTAAAAACTCTGGACCAGAACAACTGGATTTGAGGTCATATCTACCATGTATGACTGTATGTACAATATTCCCACTTTCCTCCAACAGGTTGAACTGTGATCCTATTTTATGAAAGGTCATTATACTATTAAATAGTTTTTGGTAAGATGTCAAAGGAACTGAGTTGTTTTAGTGAATATTATATCTGGTTTTATTAAAGAATTGAAAAATGTTTTAAGTCATGTTCTGTTTTGTAAAGGCCTATGGTCATGTACAATAAACACTGGTGAAGATGCTTTCTATATTGAAAGACCACCTGAGGAAAAACTTAATGTTCCTTACATTTGGAGATTGATTTGAGAGGAGCCTTATCAATATCTTAAGTATTGAAGGAACTGTATGAAGATCTCTCAGAACTATTGTGTATTATTTTATTGAAAACATGGCAGATGAGTGAAGTGCCATATGATTGGTGGAGGGCTAACATTGTCGCTATCTTCAAAAAGGAGGAACCTAAGAAAGTTCGGTTTCACTTACCAGTGATAACTTTCGTTCTTCGAGTATATAGTTTGTGAATACACACTCATGGGTTATGCGCCTGCGCAGAACGGAGATCGGAGGCTTGAAAAGCTATTGGTCTAAAGTTTTGGCCGTAAGACCGCCCACCGTACCGCCCACCCTGAGGCGCCCGCACGCCATTTTACCTCAGTTCCATACTTAAGCCAAGCACAGGATAAACCAATTGATCTCATCCGTGCAGCTCAAGAGGGGAGGCAGGGTGGGTAGTGTGTATTCACAAACTATATACTCGAAGAATGAAAGTTATCACTGGTAAGTGAAACCGAACTTTCTCCTTCGTATAGTTTGTGAATCCCCACTCATGGGAGATTAGCAAGCTCACACTCACTTGGTTGGTGGGCAGTCGGATGAGATGATCCCACGATGCGATGAAGATGCAGTAGGTCGACCCGTCAGGGGCGATGAGTCCGGAGCCCTCTGGTGAGGACGACACGGCCAAGCCTGGCGTCCGCAGTGGCTCTGGTGTCCACCCTGTAGTGCTGGACAAATGTAGAAGGTCTGGACCATGTGGCAGCCTTACAAATGTCCTCAAGCGGTGTGCCCTCCAGGAAGGCAGTGGATGTGGCAACCGCCCTGGTGGAATGCGCCCTGACATGCGGTGGAGGTGGCAGTGAGGCAGACTCGTAGGCCAGGTAGATGGTAGAGGTGATCCATTTGGAGAACCTTTGCGCAGAAATGGGTTCACCCTTGGACTTTCCCCCATAAGCTACAAAGAGGCGTTGAGACTTCCTGAACTCTCTTGTCCTGCTGGTGTAAAACAATAAGGCTCGTTTCACATCCAGCGTGTGCCAAGTCCTTTCTTGGGCGTTAGAGGGGTTCTGGAAGAAAACTGGCAAGGAGATAGTCTGTGCCATGTGAAACTTGGAGACTACCTTGGGCAGGAAGGTGATGTCCGCCTGGAGAACGACGCGGTCGTTGAAGAATTGGAGAAATGGTGCGTCTGCTCTCAGGGCAACCAGTTCTCCAGCTCGTCGTGCTGACGTGATAGCCACAAGAAATGCCGTCTTCCATGTGAGGAGGCGAACATCGCTGGTGGCCATGGTGAGCGCGTTGAGCACGGTAGACAGTGACCATTGAGCCGTAGGAGTCCTGACCGGAGGGAAAGCGTTCCGTAGTCCCTTGAGAAAACGCTTCACCGTTTGGTCACGGAAAGCCCCAGCAGCGGGCGAGCCGGCCGGGGAGTGCGCCACCACTGCTGCGAGGTGCACTCGGATGGAGGTGATGCTAAGGCCAGACTCCGCCAAATGGAGGAGGTAGGTTAAAATGTCCTGCAGTCCCGCCTGCGGGGGGGCCATGTGCTGGGAAGCCAGGAAAGCACAAAAGCGCCTGTATTTGGAAGCGTAGGACCTCCTTGTGGAAGGGCGCCGCGCTAGCTCAAGGATCCTGGACAGTCTGGGGTTATCCTCCACGCGGTGAGGTGGAGGCTGGGCAGGTCCGAATGGTGCAGCTGGCCGTGCTCCATTTGGAGAAGCGTCGGTGACTCCGGCAGTGTGCGATACTGTGACGACATGCGCAACAGTAGCGGAAACCAGGGTTGGCGCGGCCATGCCGGCGCCACCAGAATTGCATTGGTTCTGTGTTGGTACATCCTGGTGAGTACTTTCTGGACCAGAGGAAACGGAGGAAAGGCATAGAGATAGTCCTGATCCCACCGTTTCATGAAGGCATCGCCTTCGGAGTTCAGTCCGATGCCTGCTCTGGAGCAGTACCTGCTGAGCTTCCTGTTGGACTCCGATGCAAAGAGGTCGATGCTCGGCGTTCCCCAGGCCTCGCAAAGCGACTGGAACACCCCGTCGTCCAGCTCCCATTCGTGGGTCGTCGAGGTGAGACGGCTCAGGTGGTCTGCCAAAACATTCAGTGTGCCCTGAATGTGCACTCCAATTGGGAAAATGTGCCTCTCCAGGCACCATTCCCACAACTGCACTGCAAGGTACAGGAGGGTGGTGGACCGTGTTCCTCCCTGCTTGTTGAGGTACGCCACCGCCGTGGTATTGTCCGAGGCCACTTGAACCGCCTTGCCGGTGAGCAGAGTCTCGAAGGAACGCAGGGCCTTCCAAATGGCCAGCAGTTCCAAGTAATTTATGTGGTGCACCGTTTCGTGTGGTGTCCAGGTGTCGTTGACCGTGAGAGTCCCGCAAGCAGCGCCCCAGCCGAGGTTGCTTGCGTCGGTCAGTATCTGCAACGAGGGTTGCGGGGGGTAGAAGCTCTTCCCCGTGGCCACGTTGAGTGGTGTAGACCACCACAGCAGTTGGTCCCTCAGTTCTGGAGACGGGGTCAACCGTTTGGACTGGCTCTCCCGAAGTGCGTCGAACTCGTGCAGGAGCCACGATTGCAGGGACCTGAATTTCAACTTGGCATGGGGAATCACTGCCGTCGTTGAGGCCATCAGGCCTAGAAGTCTCTGAGCCTTCTTCGCCCGGATGCACGGTTTGGTGCGCAGTTCGCTCACCCCCTGCGCAATATCCTGTAAGCGTTTCTGGGGGGCGTAGGCTCTCGTAGCAAGCGAGTCGAGTACCGCTCCGATGTACTCGACGCGTTGAGAGGGAGTCAACTTCGATTTGGTGAAGTTGATCCTGAGGCCGAGACTCTCCATGAGGTGGACCGTGTATTGTGTGTCCCGAACGGCTGACGATTTGGTGGGGGGGACGATCAACCAGTCGTCGATGTACGGGAAGACCCTGATGCTCCGTTGGCGGAGGAATGCAGCCACCGGAGCCATGCATTTGGTGAAGACCCGCGGTGCCGTGGCCAAACCGAACGGTAGGCACCGGTACTGGTACACAGAATTGTCGATGCGGAAGCGGAGAAACCGTCTGTGTTCCTCGAGGATGGAGACATGGAAGTAAGCGTCCTTGAGGTCTATGACTGTGAACCAGTCCCCTTTGTTGATGAGGGGGAGGACGGTCTGCAGGGTCACCATCCGGAACTTCCTGGTGTGGATGTATTTGTTCAGGCGGCGCAGGTCCAGGATAGGGCGAAGGCCTCCGTCCTTCTTCTGGACCACGAAGTACCTCGAGTAGAAGCCGTTGTCCCAGTCGGACGGTGTTACCCGCTCGATGGCTCCCTTGGAGAGAAGGGTTGATATTTCTTCCTCCAAATGGGGGGACGAGGTGGTGAGACGATGTCTTCCTACCCGAGGCACCCACACGAACTCGATGGCGTAGCCAGAGGACAAGATCTTTAAGACCCACTGGTCGTCCGTGATGCCCGACCATACCTGGAGGACGTTCCGGAGGGGGAGGTACGGAATGTGGAGCGAGAGAGACTCGGCCGTCGCAGCTTCAAACGCGGGGCTTGGACCTCGCGCCAGAACGCTTGTCCTGTCCGTAGGGTCGGTAGCGGGGTTTGTGTTGACGCCGCTGTTTGTAGGAGCTGGATCTAGGCTGCTCCGTCGGTCCTTGCTGCTGCGGGTTGCCCTGGAATCGCCGTGTGAAGGGCTGGAACCTCGGCCTGGCGGGCGGAGCCGGCGTGGTGAGCCCCAGGAACTTGGCCGTGGAATTGGTCTGGCGCATCTCATTCAGGACCTTATCGGTATCCTGACCGAAGAGGCCCTGCCCATCGAAGGGAAACTCCTCGATGAGCTTTTTCATAGCGTCATCGAGGGAGGTGTCCCTGAGCCAAGCATGGCGACGGAGGTAGATTGCGGAGGCCATGTCCTTTGCCGCATAGTCGTTGATATGCCGGGCAGTGCGCATCAGCTGCTCGGCGACGAAGTCCCCCTCGGTGGCCAGCGCGTCGATCCGCTTTTGGGCGTCGGCGGGCAGTTTCGCCGTCTCAACCTTCACCTGCTCCCAGAGGTGAGATTGATACAGGCCCATGGCGGCCGAGTAGTTGGCGGCACGGAAGAATAGGGAGCCGGTGGCGTAGAACCTACGTCCCACCGCGTCCAGTTTCTTTCCCTCCGGCGTCGATGGGACCGGGAACCCGCTGGTGGCCGTCCTATGCTGGAAGGCCTTGACCACCAGGGAATTCAGCAGGGGGTGAGCCTGCAGGAACTCGACGTTCTCGTCCAGGACTCGGTACATGCTGTCGAGCCTGGACGAAACGGAGTGCGCCGCCAATGGTTTTCTCCATGTCGCCCTCGCCGAAGTCATCATGGAGGGGAGCATGGTTATGTGGACCGGCCGTACAGCACGTCTGTCGAGCTTCGTGGTCATCTGATCCTCACCCTCCAGCGGCGGTTGATCGACTTTAAGGTTGAGTGCGGTGCCCAGCCTTGTGAGCATGGCGGTCAGCGAGCGTTGGTCCTCACCACGCGGTGGGTCCACCGAGCCGATAGCCTGCTCCGGCGTGCGCTCGGCGTCGACGTCTCCCTCGTCCTCCTCCGACGACGAGCTGGACTCATCGGAGGACGAGGGAGGAACTCTTTCATCCACGTCGGGACCGCGCCAGTACGGCCTGGGCGGGCCGGCGGGATGGGAGTCCACCGCATCAACGTCCAGACCACACCATGACGGGTTGGGTGGGCCGGCGGAGCGGACACTCGACCCACGGGAGGTCGGTGGGGCCACAGCAGGGCCGGGATGCCCGGGGCTTGCGGTGGTCGAAACCGGAGCCGCAGAGGCCGCAGGCATGGAGGTCTGGAACTTGGTCGCAAACGACGCCATGACCTGGAACATTTCCCGAACGAGAGCCATCTGGGATGCGTCCGAGTCCGCTGACGGTAGAGCCCCGGTGGCCGGCGGGATGGTGGCCCACGAGACGGTGGGCGTCGAAACGGTGGCCGGCGTTGGCGTCAGCGAAACGGTCGTCGGAACGGTGACGACCGCGTCGTCTGTCGGCGTCCTGGGCCTTGGAGAGACGGAGGCCTGCCTCGGCGAGCGGTTTCTTCCCCGAGGAGGAGAGGGGAGCACCTGAAGTGGGCGAGCTGGAGCCCCAGCCCTGCGTCCTTTATCAGGTGACCCGGAAGACGACCGTCCTCCCCAGATGGAGGATCCCGGAGAAGGACATCGGGCAGTCGAGAACGGCGGCGAAGGCCCGGGAGAGGCGGGTGTGCGCGGGGTGGGAGGAAGCGACCGTCTCTTCTCCGACCCACGCTTGCGCTTCTTCTCACCGTTCCTGTCCTTCTTTTTCTTCTTCCTAATCGGAAGCACGGAGGAAGAAGCCGGCGGCGGCTGGGAGGCAGCGGCGGATGTGGAAGCGGACGCGGCGGGAGCCAGAGCGAGCTCCATCAGATGAGCCTTGAGGCGATTGCTTCGGTTCTGCACCGCGAGGCGCGTAAACTTTTTGCAATGCGGGCAGGACTGGCTCTGATGCGACTCTCCCAAACAAAAGAGGCACAGGCTGTGGCCGTCGGAAGCCGGGAACTTCTTAAGGCAAGCCGTGCACTGTTTAAACGCTGCAGCCATCAACCGCGGAAAAATTCTTCCAGTGGAAGTTTCTGGAAGCAAGTACCCCGAAGGGCGGACCAGCCGCCACCCCCTTGAGGGGGGAGACGGTGATCGATGCGAAAAAATTGGCTACTGAATCCACTCGAAAGAAGAAACAGCGCCGGGGTGGCAATCCTGCCCGTGGGACAAGATTGCCGGCAAAAATTGTTGAAATTAGCTAAAGCTTTCCCTCAGAAGGGCGATAAAAATTGAGAAGCTCTCGACGATCGTCCTGCTGCTACGGCGGAAAGAAGAGAACTGAGGTAAAATGGCGCGCGGGCGCCTCAGGGTGGGCGGTACGGTGGGCGGTCTTACCGCCAAAACTTTAGACCAATAGCTTTTCAAGCCTCCGATCTCCGTTCTGCGCAGGCGCATAACCCATGAGTGGGGATTCACAAACTATACGAAGGAGAACTAGAGTTTGCCTGGCATCAATCTCAGGAAACTTTTTGAAGCAAAATACAGTATACAGTTGTCACTCTGCAAACACCTTGAAAAAATGCAGTAGTAACTATAAATCATCATGGATTTTTTTCAAGAACAAATAAGACTGATCTTATCTAACTTTTTATTTGAGTAATATCTTGAGTAGATAATAGGAATGCTGGAAATGCAAGATATCTTAACTTCAACAAAGTTTCTGACAAAGAGCCCAATGATATTCTGATTAGCAAGCTAACTTGTTGTCAGCTGGGTAGAACAAATGTCAAGTGGATATACAGTTAGCTACAAAATTGCACTCAAAGAATGGTTATTAATGGCTCCTCCTCACACTGGGAAGAGGTAACAAGGTTCAGTTTAGAGCCTGTAATTCTTAAACATTTTCATTAATGACTTGGATGAGAATGTGCAGGGAACATATCAAATTTATGAATGACACAAAATTGGGTGAAATAGGTAAAATCCTAGAAGACAGAAACAGAATTCATTAAGATATTTATATCCTCGAGCACTGGGACTAAAAAAAATATGAAATTTAATGGAGATAAGTACACAGTTCTACACCTAGGAGGAAAGAAACCAAACAGAGATACAATAGTAGATGCAGAATACTTAGAACATAAGAACAGCCTTGCTGGAACAGGCCACAGCCCATCCAGTTCAGCATTCTGTCTCACACAGTGGCTCACCATTTGCTTCAGGGTAGTCCCAAGCAGATGCCTTCACCTGCTTAGGATTCCCTGGAAATGGCATTGAGAGATATCCTGCCTATCTCTCCAACCCGGAGGTTGTCCTTAGGTATCCATAATTATAGCCATTGATACCCTTGTCCTCCATGAACTTGTCTAATCCTTTCTTAAAGCTGTCAAGACTGACAGCTGTCACCACTTCTTCTGGCAGGGAGTTCAATAGACCAGTGATCCTCTGGGTGAAAAAAGTACTTTCTCTTATTTGTTTGAGAACTAATACCCAAAGGTTTCATGGAGTACTCCTAGTTCTAGTGTTGTGCAATAGGGAAAACAGTTTTTCCTTATCTACTTTGTCCACACCGTGCATGATTTTATAAACTTCAATCAGGTCACCTCTTAGACGCCGTCATTCTAGAGTGAAGAGGGCCTACTGTTGCAGCCTCAGATGGTAAGGAAGGTGTTCCAGTCCACTAATCATTCTGGTTGCCCTCCTCTGCACTTTTTCCAGCTCCATAATATCCTTCTGGAGGTATGGCAACCAAAATTGTACACAGTATTCCAGATGGGGCCTCACCATAGATTTATAAAGAGGCAAAATGACACTTGCTGACTTATTTTCTATACCCTTCCTAATGATCCCTAGCATTGAGTTTGCTTTTTTAACTGCTGAGGCACACTGGGTTGACATTGAGCTGTCCACCAGGACATCAAGGTCCCTTTCCTGGTTTGTCGCAGAGAGTTCAGACCCCATCAGTTTATAAATGTAATTGGGTTTTTTTGCCCCAACGTGCATCACTCTGCACTTATTAGTGTTGAAGCTCATTTGCCACTGTTTTGCCCACTCCTCCAGTGTCAAGAGATCCCTCTGGAGCTCCTCACAATCTCTCAGTTTTCACTACCCTGTATAATTTAGTGTCGCCAGCAAATTTGGCTACGTACTACTACATGTGAGAAGGATCTTGGGACTGTTGTAGATCACAAGCAAAATATGAGCCAACAGTGGTTTGAGGCTGCAAAAAAAAAGAAGAAGAAGGAAAATGTTTTAAGAGAAGTATAGTCTTCCAATCCTATGAAATACTAATTCACCTGCATCAGCTAGGCCTCATCTAAATTAATGTATCCAGTTCTTCATCTTTCTTTAAGAAGAATGCTGTCAAACTGGAACAAGTTCAGAGGAGAGCAACAAAGATGATTAGAAAACTCAAAGCCAAGCTCTATGAGAAAAGACTGAACTAACAAAGCATGTTTAGCCTGAGAAAAGAAGACTGAAGGGAAAGATGATAGCACTTTTCAGATACTTGAAATACTGTCAGAGAGAGGAAGGGAGGGATCTGTTCTTAATCATTCCAGAGTGCAGAATACATAACCAACACAAGTAACAGAAAGCTAAATTTTAAATGAAAATCTGGAAAATTCTCCTGTTCAAACAGTATGACAAGAGAACCAATTACCTTGAGAAGTGATGAATGTTCCAAAACTAGAGGCATTCAATAGAAAACTAGACAACCATTTCAGATATACTGTACTTTGAATTGGATTTCTTCCTAGAGCAGGCGGTGTGACATGATAACCTTATAGGTCCCTTCTAACTACAATTTTATGATTTTTGTAATTCCATCATTCTATGTCCATTAAGGGTATGAGAGATACTCAGAGTTGTGTAGTGGATAGAGCAGGGATTCTCAACCTGCAGCCATTTCACGTGTTCACCATCACCACCACCACACCCAGAAGTGCCATGTGGTGGAGGAAGGGCAAAATGGCCGGCCAGCCCCCAAAGCTGTCTGAGGCTTTAAAAGATTGAGAACTTCTGGGATAGAGTAATGAAAGTCTGGGTTCAAATCTCTGCTGAGCAATGGAAATTTACTGGGACTGTGAAATTGGTAAAAACTTAAGGACTGTATCTCACTTATCTTGAACACCCTGTTGAGGTCAGTATAAGTTGGTTCTGACTTGAAAGCACATAATAGCAACAATGGTCATTAGATAAAATTCTGCTTAGATAAAATTCTCATAGAATTAACAACCATTTGGAAGCCCAGTACCAGATCAAATGATTTCTGGAAATAATAATACATTGGTTTGACAAATGCAGCGTATTCCAGGGTTGTAGATAACACATGAGAGAAATTTATTATTTTGAATTATTATGTGTCATTAAGCAACAAGAACTGGGTAAATGGATAATAAAGTTAACGACCTAAAGACCCTTTACTTCTGTACACTCTCTTCAACCTGTATGTGTGCATGCATGTGCGTGCATGTGCATGTGTGTGTGCGCGTGCACACACACACAGACACAGACACAGGTTGAGGAGATTGTACAGAAGTAAAGGGTCTTTAAGAAAATATATAATAGATAACAGGTGTTATAAATATGAGCTATACCCATTATGATTGAGACTATACTTTGTGTTGTTATATTGTTTGTTGTATTTTTGAATATGTTTCTGTTTTTTAAAATTATATATATATATATATATATATATATATATATATATATATATATATATATATATATATATATATATATATATATATATATATATATATATATATATATATATATATATATATATATATATATATATATAAAATGGCAAGGAGAGATATTTTATATATATAAAAGAATGAACCATTTATCTTACTGCTGTGTGGAGTAGACACAACTGTATCTGGTTTTCTTTTCTCTTTGCCACTCCATAGCAATGTTCCAAAAGATTCATTGTCTGGCAAGTTGGGAATTTTTCTAAGAAGGATTATATGAAATGAAAGTAAGTAATCTTGTGGCTCAGAGGGTGAAATGAGAATGGCTGTTTTCCCATCATGATCAATTTTGTTGAATGCCCCCATCTGTACATTATTTCTTTTTCACATAAAAGGCTTGTGAATGGCTAGTATATTTTGAGGTATTGCAAAGTTATCGGACAAAGGTTTGGATCAACTTATATGTTTGCATTTTGGAACACAATAGGATTCTTGCCTTTAAAGTCTGCTAAAATGGCATCTTTCCTGTGCTCTGTTGCAAACCAGGCAACTATGTCATCAGGCATGCTGTTTACTGAGGGAGGGGAAGTTCTAAGCGCTGAAATAAAATCCTTCTTTGAATTATATACAGTTCAGTACACAACTCAGTAAATAGTTACAGGAGTTAAAGTAAACAAACCAGTTCCAGATTCTGCAGAACTGACTTCTTTCATTCTCAAATTGGGGCATCACCCTTTGTTTTCCAGAAACTCAATTTAAAGCTGCAGATCTACTATCCTGTCTGTCAGTTTTTACACACTGTTGGTGCTCAACCCTCAACTCAAAGACTTAATTAGCAGTATTTCTTAGCCCTGATAGCTTCTCTAACAGATCTCTAACCTCTGTTTAAAGAGGATTAACATCAGCATTTTATTTTTTATTTTTTTTTTATTTATAAGTCACATTTGTATATGCCGCCCACTCAGGCAGAACCCGACTTAGGGCGGCATTACAACAATTCTAAAAAATACATAAAAACATTATAAAAACCTTATAAAACCCACATCCACCCCTTTAAAAAACCCATATCCCACCCAACCATCCCACCTACTATACAAGAGGGAAGAAGAGAGAGTTCTTATAAAAGCCAGCCGGCGGGAGCCATAGTCCCGTTCGGGCCCCACACCTGCCCTGCCAGCCAGGTCTTTACTCCTTTCCTGAAGGGCAGCAGTTCACTTTGAAGTCTTAGATCTGTTGGTAGGAGGTTCCAGAGGGTTGGTGCGGACACGGAGAAGGCCCTCCTTCGGGTGCTAGACAAATGTGCACCCCTCGTTGACGGCACCATTAGAGAGCCCCTCCGGTCCGCTCTGGTTGGACGGGCAGTCACTCTTGGGACGATGCGGTCTCTAAGGTATCCTGGGCCCCTGCCATATAGGGCTTTAAAGGTCAAAACCAGCACCTTAAATTGCACCCGGAGACAAACTGGTAACCAGTGCAGCTCCCGAAGCAGCGGTGAGGCATGGGCATATCGCCCACACCCCAACACCACCCGGGCCGCCGCATCCCATTCTTGCTAAAGTTGTTTTATTTGTTCAGCAGAAAGAACCTCCTAGAAAGTTGTGGTATTTTTTAACCACAACAGCAAGCCCTTGCTGGCTAATCTTTCTCACACTAGGTCAGGCGAAAGGAACTATGCAATGAATTCACCAAAAGGTGACTTCATTTTATCAGTTTCACACCTGTCCTAGACACTTCATTTTAGCAGTTTCACACTTGTCGTAGACACGGAAGAAGCTATTTCATATAATGGATGCATGTCACCTTCACGCTCTTTCACTGATTTCTTTTCCATTATTGGAGAGCCAGCTAGGACTTTCTTTTGTAAGCAGGTGTTGTTTTTTTTTACTCTGAAAATAATTCTAATGAAACATCTTTGATTCCTATAAATTCCTGACTCAAAGTTTAAAGTTACTTGCTGTCAAAAGAATGTTGTTAACTTAATAGTAAGGTTTTTTGGTGTTGAATCTCAGATGATCATGCAAATACTCTACTGCTATTTTCTCTGTGTTGCCACAGCATCTGCACATATGGCATTATTGGAGAGGGGGGAGTGGTTGAAGCATTTGAGATGAACAAGGAGAGGTTTTACCACTGCCCCCAACCAATGAGTCTCCATGGCCCAAGAAGGATTAGAACCCAGGTCACTTGAATCTTAGACTAACTCCTCAATGAACACAGCACATTATCTCTCAGTACATGGAACCTATTTAAAAATCAAGAGAGTAACAATTCACACAAAACCTCCTAATTTCTTTCTTTCAGAAAGAATTTCCATAAAAGCTTTAAAATGTTTTTTTATTTTTTGTCACTAAATTTCAATAGCAATTTGACAAATTTTTAGATGCTGACTGGAAGGTGGCAGGTCAGCAGTTCAATACCTGAATACTGCAGGGTGGAATGAGCTCCCATCTTTGTCCCATCTCCTGCCAACCTAGCAGTTTGAAAGCAAGAAATTGCAAGTAGATTAATAGAGACCACTTCGGTGGGAAGGTAAACAGTGTTCCAGGCACTCCGGTGTCTAGTCATGCCTGCCACATGACCATGGAAACGTCTGCAGAAGCAAACAGCGCTGGCTCTTCAGCTATAAAACAGAGATGAGCACTGAACCCTAGAGTCAGATACGACTGGCTTTTGAGCAAGGGAGACCTTTACCTTTAATCTCTAATACCCTTTTTGAGGTGTTGGAAGGTGGTAAAAATAATTTTGATATTCTTTGGGGGCAGATAAGCAAGAAACATAGGTACATTTAACATTCACTATTCATAAAAAAGATCTCCTTTACAAGTCACACACAGTCCGCTCTGTTTATTTCCTCCAACAATGGGATGAAAAGTGGCTCACAAAAATTAAAATACAACTAAGGGTTAAAAATAATAAATAAATAATAAGTCTTCTCCTCAAGACCTTACAAGCCAAGAAGGCTCTTATAGTGAGACACCCTGCATCTGCGAGTTTTATTTCTAGTGATGCAATTCTCTGTCAAGCACAAACACATAGGCCTTTCTATTGCCACAAGATCACAACAGAACAATGCTCCTATTGCTCCCATTTGCTGTTATGCCACATACCTCTGGGCAGGAAGGATGAACTGACTCATCAGCAATCCTCTTATAATGACTCTGACATAGGTCTTGTGTTTATTAAGCACATTTATCATATTTACTCACCAGACTTGACACTCACAGTGGCTTACCAAACAATTGGATATAATTTTACCACTACAGCAGAAATAATAAAATTAACCCAGAAAGGGGACAATAGTAAAAGGCCTGCAGAGTCCATTTTAAAAAGGATTCATCACCAACAAAAAGAAAATATATATAAAACAGGGGTGCCCAAACTTTTTGGGCCAGTCACGTGGTTTTACTTCCTCTTCAGGGAGTGACGAGGGCTTTGTAGGCCTGATGAATTGGTATCCGGGGCCACATCTGGCCCACAGGCTGTAGTTTAGGCACCCCTGATATAAAATGTCAACCTTTCTTTTATCTTGTTCCATGTTATCAGAGGTTATGGGGCTGCGGTGGCTCAGTGGTTAAGAAGTTCGCCTTGTTAGCTGGAAGGCTGGCAAGTCAGCAGTTCATTGGTCATTAAACAGGAGCATCCATTCAACTAAGAACTCTGACCAGGCAGGGTTTCTAGTCATGCCAAAGTAAATACTGTATTCCCATTCAAAAGAATATAGGACACAGAGTCCTATTTCAGACCTATGTGCTCAGACTGGAGAAATCAGGGGAAATTAGAACATTGTGGGCAGGACTGTCATGTGCAGCATATGTTGCAGTTCTTATTAAAGCAAAATGTTGATTCTAGCCATGTTGCATTACTCTAGAAATGATGTATTCATGATGGTGCTAATTGTCCTTGGATCTGAAAGTCTTGCATTACTCAGGAGCAAGCAAAATATTAAAGAAATGCCTTTTCATAGAAATATCACTGCGTTTAAAACATACTGTATAGCTTTATTGCATTTTCTGCCAGTTCTATGAAACTGTATGTATGTATGTATGTATTTTACTTTCCTAAACACCCAAGGTTACCTGGTTGTTGTTTTTTGTATGTTTTATATTTTAAAAAGAATCACCAAATATCTACATTTATTCACATACAGGTTAGAATCCAACTGGGGACTTCTGCCAGCATAAATTCAGCTGTGTAATTCACAGCAGTGAAATGCTTCCAATAAACAAGTTGCCACTCGCATACCTTATTACACACCAAGCTGCTTCGCTGGCATGCAATCAAAAATGTCAAAGGCATTTGTTAACTAACAGCAATTTGCCCTCACCACGTACATAGTCACAGTTACAGGAGTGTAAATCTCGGATAGGTTTCTAGATATAATAATACATTATTTGTGTATTATTAGGCCACCATCTCCAGCCGGGCCAGGGAAGAGGAGGAAGATCAGCCGGGCGGGGGGGGGGGAGGCCAGCCATTCGCCCCACCGAGAGCCCTTCCGAGCCCGGGAGCCACCATCTCCAGCCGGGCCAGGGAAGAGGAGGAAGATCAGCCGGGCGGGGGGGGGGGGGGAGGCCAGCCATTCGCCCCACCGAGAGCCCTTCCGAGCCCGGGAGCCACCATCTCCAGCCGGGCCAGGGAAGAGGAGGAAGATCAGCCGGGCGGGGGGAGGAGGCCAGCCATTCGCCCCACCGAGAGCCCTTCCGAGCCCGGGAGCCACCATCTCCAGCCGGGCCAGGGAAGAGGAGGAAGATCAGCCGGGCGGGGGGAGGAGGCCAGCCATTCGCCCCACCGAGAGCCCTTCCGAGCCCGGGAGCCACCATCTCCAGCCGGGCCAGGGAAGAGGAGGAAGACCAGCCGGGCGGGGGGAGGAGGCCAGCTATTCGCCCCACCGAGAGCCCTTCCGAGCCCGGGAGCTACCATCTCCAGCCGGGCCAGGGAAGAGGAGGAGGACCAGCCGGGCGGGGGGAGGCCAGCCATTCGCCCCACCGAGAGCCCTTCCGAGCCCGGGAGCCACCATCTCCAGCCTCCTGGCAACAACCGAGCGCCAATTGACAGAAGAAGGCAGAGGAGGAAAACCAGGGGGCGAGACTCAGAGACCCATGCAAAGGATAAGTAGCTGATATGAAAAATTTTTGATGACTTAATACAATAACTCACCTAAAGACTTTATGCCGACTTAATATAGCAACTGACATAGAGACTGTGTTTAAAGTGTAATAATATGCATGATAATATGTTGTTTAAAATGTTCTACACTTTTTAAAACTGTGATAAACTGTATGAGGGGGAAAAATGGCGTAGACACCGGCAAACCACGCCACAAAGCTTGCCAAGAGAACCCTATTGACCAAAACAAAAGGCAAAACAAAGGAGCAGGCTAGGTGATACAGGATGCTTAACACCACAGAGTGGAGGAAGGGGAGGGACAGGAAAGGGGGGGGAGAAATGCAATGTTGCAAGGAACAATACTGCATAGGGACATGGAATGTGAGATCAATGAACCAAGGTAAACTGGAAGTGGTAAAAAGTGAGATGGAAAGAATAAGCATTGACATCTTGGGCATCAGTGAGCTCAAATGGACAGGGATGGGTGAATTCAGCTCTGGAAACCATCATATCTACTATTGTGGACAAGAAAACCTTAGAAGAAATGGAGTAGCCATAATTGTCAATAAAAGAGTGAGAAAAGCAGTAATGGGATACAACCTCAAAAATGACAGAATGATGTCAGTCAGAATTCAAGGCAAACCCTTCAATGTCACTGTGATTCAAATATACGCACCAACCACTGGTGCAGATGAAGCCACAATGGACCAGTTCTATGAGGACCTAGAACACCTCATAGAACAGACACCAAGAAATGATGTCCAAATTATATTAGGAGACTGGAATGCCAAAGTAGGAAATCAAAAAGTGGAGGGAATAACAGGCAAATTTGGTCTT
This sequence comes from Bradypodion ventrale, assembly GCA_035047345.1. NCBI lineage: Eukaryota > Metazoa > Chordata > Lepidosauria > Squamata > Chamaeleonidae > Bradypodion > Bradypodion ventrale. The sequence goes on from JAWDJE010000004.1 coordinate 63,222,413, forward strand.
GGAACACAGAATGAAGCAGGGCAAAGATTGATAGAGTTCTGCCAAGAGAATGCACTGGTCATAGCAAACACTCTCTTCCAGCAACACAAGAGGCGACTTTACACATGGACATCACCAGATGGCCAACACCGAAACCAGATTGACTACATACTCTGCAGCCAAAGATGGAGGACCTCCATACAGTCAGCAAAAACAAGACCCGGAGCAGACTGTGGCTCAGATCACAACCTACTGATCGCAAAATTCAGGTTAAGACTAAAGAAAATAGGGAAAACAAGGAGACCAGACAGATATCACCTAGAAAGTATCCCTAAAGAATACACGGTGGAGGTGATGAACAGATATAATGGCCTAGACTCAATAGACAGAGTGCCAGAAGAATTATGGACGGAGATGAGGGACATCATGCAGGAAGCAGCAAAGAAAACCATACCAAAAGAAAAGAAGCATAAGAAAGCAAAATGGTTGTCTGATGAGGCTCTTAAAATAGCAGAGGAAAGAAGGAATGCAAAAGTCAAAAGAGAAAAGAAAAAGTACAATTATTTGAACACAGAATTTCAAAGAAAAGCAAGGAGAGATAAGGAAAACTATCTAAAAGAACAGTGCAAAGAAATGGAGGAAAACAACAAAAGAGGCAGGACTAGAGATCTCTTCAGAAAAATTGGGGAAATAAAGGGAACTTTTAAAGCAAAAATGACCATGATAAGGGACAAAGACGGAAAAGAGCTAGCTGATGCAGAAGAGATTAAGAAAAGATGGAAAGAGTACACAGAGGAACTCTACAAAAAGGACCTCAACCCCCCTGATAACCACAATGATGAAAAAATTGAACTTGAGCCAGACATTCTGGAGAGCGAAGTTATAAAGGCCCTAAAGAGCACTGCAAACAACAAAGCTAGTGGAGATGATGGTATCCCAGTGGAATTTTTCAAAGCTCTGAAAGATGATGGTGTCAAATTACTACATTCAATATGCCAGCAAATTTGGAAAACAAAACAGTGGCCACAGGATTGGAAAAGATCAGTATATGTCCCAATCCCAAAAAAGGGCAATGCCAAAGAATGCTCAAATTATCGAACAATTGCACTCATCCCACACGCCAGCAAGGTGATGCTCAAGATAATACAGGATAGACTTCAGCAACATGTGGAGAGAGAACTACCAGAGGTGCAGGCCGGTTTCAGAAGAGGTAGGGGGACTAGAGACCATATTGCCAACATACGTTGGATCATGGAGAAAACAAAGGAATACCAGAAACAAGTTTACTTTTGTTTTATCGACTACACTAAGGCATTTGACTGTGTGGACCACAACAAGATGTGGCAAGTAATTAAAGAGATGGGAATACCAGAGCACCTCACATGTCTCCTGAGAAATCTGTACATGAACCAAGAAGCAACAGTTAGGACAGAATACGGAATGACAGAGTGGTTTGGAATAGGAAAAGGAGTAAGACAAGGTTGCATTTTATCACCCTGTTTATTCAATCTATACACAGAGCACATAATGCGCAATGCAGGGATGGAGGAATCACAATATGGGATTAAAATTGCTGGGAGAAACATCAACAATCTGAGATATGCAGACGATACCACCCTAATGGCAGAAAGTGAGGAAGATCTAAGGAGCCTCTTGATTGGATTGAAGGAGGAGAGTGAAAAAGCTGGCCTGAGACTCAATATCAAGAAAACCAAGATAATGGCAACAGGCCCCATCAGTTCCTGGAAAATAGATGGGGAAGAAGTAGAAGCAGTGACAGATTTTACATTCCTTGGATCAAAGATCACTGCAGATGGGGATTGCAGCCATGAAATAAAAAGGCGACTGATTCTTGGGAGACAAGCCATGAGAAACCTGGGGAACATAGTGAAAAGCAGAGATATCACATTGCAAACAAAAATTAGAATAGTCAAAGCAATGGTATTCCCAGTGGTAATGTATGGCTGTGAGAGCTGGACCATTAGGAAGGCTGAGCGCAGAAGAATAGACGCCTTTGAAATGTGGTGTTGGAGGAGAGTTTTGAGGGTACCCTGGACAGCGAGGAGAACAAATAGGTCAATCTTAGAAGAAATCAACCCTGACTGCTCATTGGAAGGTCTAATAGTAAAGACGAAGCTGAAGTACTTTGGACATCAAATGAGAAGGGAGGATTCGCTTGAGAAGGCCTTGATGTTGGGAAAGGTGGAGGGCAAAAGAAGAAGGGGGAGGCCAAAGATGAGATGGCTAGATGGTATTATAGACACAATGGGTACAGAACTGGGAGTGCTGAGGGGGGTGGTGGAGGACAGAGGCGCCTGGAGAAAAATGGTCTATAGGGTCGCAAAGGGTCGGAATCGACTGTGCGACTGAACAACAACAAGGCTGATTGAAAGAAATATAGGGGGGGGGGGAGAAATGAAATCTCTGCACATTATGGAGTGTCAGATAGCTAGCCTTACAAGTGCTAGCATGTTCTTGGTAAAGAACTTGTTAACAGGTATGCAAACATATGAATTAGACTTAAGTATTTGACCGCAAAGCCAAATGTGAACAAGATAGATTGATTCAAGGGATTTTATTATAATTGATGTTCATCTTGTGGCACATCACCTAATACCCAAGATACACTTCATATGAATTATCTTTTTCTTCTTTCTAAACAGGAACTACAGTGGCTTAGCGGTTCAAGCTGGAAAGTCAGTTGTTTGAGACCCGAGTGCTGCACAATGTACTGAGCTCCCATCTCTGACCCAGCTCCTGCTAACCTAGCAGTTCAAAAGCAAGAAATTGCAAGTAGATAAATAGGTACTGCTTTGGTGGGAAGGTAAACAGCATTCCGTGCACTCCAGTGTCTAGTCGTGCCTGCCATATGTCCATGGAAACATCTGCAAACACATACAGCACTGACTCTTTGGCTGGAAACAGAGTAGCGCACCAAACCCTACTTCATCTTTTGCACACAAAGCTATAAGAACTATAAGACAGTGCTTATTGTAAAATACATCCCTAGTTTTGACTTTCTTCATATCCATGTACTACAAGCATAAATGTGGTCCTGTGGCCTATGCGGGACTGTAGACATTCAAATAGAAGGTTGCACTAATATGAATTACATGAGTTCTTTCATGGGCCTCCTAGACGCCAGGAAACATGCTTTAAAAAACAGACTCTACACACAAAGCAACAGCTACCAAACTACAGTTCTTCCAGTGGCTCAAAGCCAAAACTGCAACACTGTTAAATACTTCTTTTTAAAAAGAACTACTCTACTTGTAGTCCATCCAAGATCAAATTCTGCAGTTTTATACACTGCCATTTTAAGACTCACGAGTACCACTTTCCTAGATTAATAACAGCATTTCACTGAACTTGGGGAACATTCAGTTTTAGTGATAAAAGACAAAGAAAAAGCTAGTGTTATTTCCTTGCAGCCCCGTACTGGGGACTGATTTTACCAGGACGGGCAGCTGAGCATCTTTGTTCAAAACCCATACCTTAAAGCAGGAGTTCTCAACCTTATTCAGCTGGGGGCCGGGTCACATTCAGACAACTTCAGGGCCCGGACGGCCATTTTGTTCTTCCTCCACCACATGGCACTTCCTAATGTGGTGGTGGGGCACATGAAATGGTGCCATGGGCCACATCCGGCCCACAGGCCGTGGGTTGAGAGTCCCTTCCTTAAAGGGAAACACCACCTCTGGCAGTTCCTGTTTCTATTCCTCTCACCAAGCTCCTCTATGCTCTGTGAGAGAAAGTCTGAAGCACTTGGACAGCTTTGACAGCTTCTCCCAAAGCTACCAAAGTGCTTCGGACTTTCTCACACAGAGCATAGCGGAGCTTGGCGAGAGAAATAGAAACAGGAACTGCCAGAGGTGGTGTTTCCCTTTAAGTTATGAGGTTTGAACAGAGACACGCATGCGCCCGTCCCGGTAAAATCGCTCCTCAACACAGGGCTGTTTTCTTGATGTTGCATAAAAGGGAAAAACAAAAAAAGAACAAGAGTAGAATATTCTTAGTAGAATGGGGGGAAATCTCCCCACTTCAACTACCTCAAACCTACAAAAGATGATTATGAAACTGAAATATGCAACAAATTCATTTTCGCTGTGCTTCAAATTATAATCTACTTTGAACACAGAAAGGTAACAGTAGCAGCTATTACAAAGTTGTAATTTATACATGTTTCTCCTTTTATGCCATGCTTGCCTATCTAGTATTCGAAGTCCTAAGGCTCTTCTAATCAGGTTGTTCCTCCACATAACACAGACAAAATGACTACTATTCTGGTTTTAATTTTTAAAAATTCTTTTAATCTTTGTATTTATTAAAGCATCTGCAAGCCATTTTGATTCCTTCTATCAGAAAGATGGGTAGAAATCAACTCAACTAAATATATATATATACAGTGATACCTCGCTTAAAAAGCACAATGCATTCCACGGAGTTGTTCTTTAAGTGAGTTTGTTCTTTAAGAGAAACACCATTGTAAGTGACCGATTGTGACTTCTGGCGGGGGGGGGGGATTGCGAACCCCGATTTAGTTGTTAAGCGAGTTTTTGGTTGGTTTTAGTTGTTAAGCGAGACGACCATTCAGAGAATTCTGCTCTTTAAGCAAGTTAGTCTCTAAGAGAGGTGCTCTTTATGTGAGGTTTTACTGTATTTACTTCCTTCCACTACCAATTTTATGACTTCTAAATGCAGGTCTGAAAACCTACTGACAACAATAGTTTAATAGCAATCCCTGTAAATAAAAGGGAAACTGACAGCCAAGAGAATATGCAGCCTTACAGAACATTTATCACACAGCAATAAGAGACACTCTTTATATGCAGTGTGCAACAATACAAATCATTTATCACACAAGGGGCTGCAGTGGCTCAGTGGTAAAGAAGCTCACCTTGTTAGCTGGAAGGCCAGCAAGTCGGCAGTTCGAGACCTAGGTACTGCATGATGGTTTGAACACCCGTCTATGTCCCAGCTCCTGCCAACCTAGCAACTCTAAAGTAAGAAATTGCAAGTAAGTAACTAGGGACCACTTCAGTGGGAAAAGATCTTGGGGACATGAAAGGAGCCTCATTCGGGCGTCCCCTGAGCGGAGTCCTTTCAACCCAGAATAATTTCTGACACAAAATTTTTATTATTATAGCAGAGTTTCTCCAGCAAAAATCCTTTCAACCCAGAATAATTTCTGACACAAAATTATTGTTATAACGGAGTTTCTCCAGCAAAAATCCTTTCAACCCAGAATAATTTCTGACACAAAATTATTATTATGTATCACACAGAAATGAGATACTCTGCCCTCCCATAAACTTTTCTGGAGAACAGAACAAAAATGACTTGTATTTTCCAGGTTTCCTGGAGTGTTACTGCCATTCAGAGCAGATAACATTGGGCAAATAGTGGGACCTGACAAAAGGAAACAACTAACAGACACTTTAAGTGATATGATTACTATGTTCAGTCCATGAAGAAAGAATATTTAGCACTTGGATAATGAAACCCACAACTAATCTGTGCCCTTGAAAAATAATTTAAAATGAGAGATTGGTATCAAAATAAATAAATTTCATGTCAGAAATTACTCTGGATTGAATGGATTTTTGCTGGAAAAACTCTGCTCAGGGGATGCCCGAATGAGGCTCCTTTCATGTCCCTAAGATCCATTGTGCAGTACTGTGGCGGCTTAGTGGTTAAGATGCTGAGCTTGAAGACTAGAAGGTCAGGGTTCGATAGCTGAGTGCTGCATGATGGATCTTGGGGACAATGAAAGGAGCCTCATTCAGGCGTCCCCTGAGCAGAGTTTCTCCAACAAAAATCCTTTCACCCAGACCAGAGTAATTTCTGACACGAAATGTATTTTAGATTGGCATCAATAAAATTTAACTCCTCACCATTTTAGTTACATAGTTATGTCTGCTGAAGCATTCCTTTATGGAAGAAACTGAATCTGCATTTTGACCACAGAGTTATTTTTGAGTTGGAAGGATTTATGGTGGTGCTTGTGTGTCTTTGATTTAGGTAAACTGCTTGTTTTGTAAAGAAGGACTCCAGTGAAGTAGAAACATTAAGAAAAGAGCAGCCAGTTTCCCCATACACCCGAGACCCCATTAGTCTATTCACAGAGATAGATTTATTTTTTAGCATTTGTCAGAGAATGCAAGTCATTCTGAAAGCATCATTTAACCTTCTCACAAGAAACAACACAGGTCAAATTGGCTAAATGCCAAACAGTTAAGAGACCAGCCTACTCTTCCTGCACACAGATGTAGCATCCCCCAATGGATTTCTTCCATTTTATATAGCAAATACCTTCTGCATAATGAAAGATCACTTGGGGCACATCCACTTTCACTTTAAAAAAAAAAAAGAGAGAGAGAGATTCTTCTTCCCACCATTTCAATTTGAAAACATAACAATACTAAAGGCATTTACACAGAAAGGAAAGATTCCATTTTAGTAGAACCATGAGTAAAACTGCTAGTTCTTTCTGAACTCTGAAAGCAAGGCTGAGTAATACCTTTAGCAGAGAATTAAATTAAAATCCATCTTCTGAACTTCATTTTAATTAAGCAGTGTGACTACATCCTTTGCCTGGTGCTTTCTGAAGACTTTAGTAGCTTGTCCCAAGAGCCATTTTCCCTTCTGTTGAAAGGAAGGTACAAAATTCAATGCCAGCATATTCTGCATGCAGAGAGTCCCAAATCAAGTAGCTACCATCTTCCCAGTGAGGTTTTCAACTGGAAAGATCTCAACCCAAGGAAATAGAAAAGGTGCTGACAGTAAAAAAACACAGTATGAGATAAATGAAATGACCCATCCTGCACAAGGAGGTTCATGTATTGTGCATGATAATATCTTTTTCACAACGCCCTGTGAAGAATGAGTAAATATGCATCCATCTTCACAGGGAGGGACTTACAAGGATGTGTCTTCAAATCTTGGGCCACATCTTTGTTCTCTCTGGGAAATTCTGAATAGTAGTTACCAGGATAAAAATTCCATATTCTCTTAATCATGAAGGGCAATCAAGGACATCTGGATTTAGAGTACACACCAAAAATCACTGACGTAATTCAAGAAAAGTTAGACTGGATGCAAAAAAAAGCAGTTGAAGAACTCCCAAATGTGTTAAGATGTGTGTTCAATTATCTGCATGCATACTTGCTGCCCGCTCTCTCTCTCTCTTTCTTTCTCTCATACAATCTGCAGTGTGAATATGATTTGCTTGTTTTTAACCCTTTTTGCTCATAGTGGCAAGACTAATAAAAATCATGAATGAATACTGTTGATTTGAAAAGAAACAAGACAGCAAGCTTATAGCTTTCTATATTCTCTTATATAAAGAGCACGTGCATCAAGGAAGGCAACCTAAAAAAGCAGGATTCCAAAATACGTCAACAGCTTAAAACTGCTATATATATATATATATATATATATATATATATATATATATATATATATATATATATATATATATATATATATATATATATATATATATATACACACACACACACACACATGGAAATTCCCTTAAAAGCAAGACACTAATCCGAATTGTTGAGTGTCTACCTACTATCTGTGTGTATATGTGTTTGTCCTGCCATTAATTTCTGATCAAGATTGACTAAATCTAAAGCTATGAAACTATTCCAACTACTTTGTGAAAAAGAACATTTTTGAAGCATGGAACCAGGCAGTGACCACTCTCTTGCTCCTCATTTTCATGTGGTGAAAATTATCAACAGAATTTACATCAGAATTTTGAGGCAGAACTCTACAGAAAATGGGGCAGGTGAAATCCCTTAGCTAAATGCAAATAAGCTAGTTATTCTTGGAGTTTAGGGTACTGTATTTCAGTTTTCCAGGCTGTGAGCACTGCTGAAAAGCCTCTATGGAAACATCAATGATTTAAATTTCCACATACTGTACTGAGGTTTCTACATCTGAATGAGCTTCATAATGCAACTGCTCTATCCAATGCTTCCCCATTGAATTAATCAAGTAGATAGAGTAGACAGTAAACTGCCATACTGCAGTTTCCAAGATGCTTGGGGAGCCTCATTCAGGCATCCCCTGAGCAGAATAATCGCTGACATGACATTATTATTAACATAAAGGCACCAAACATAAACACAAGCATATAGGAACTCAAAGTGAGCTGCAATCATCTGCTAGTGCAGGCATCTTTTTAACCTACACACACCTACAGAGAGAGTTGAGAGCTCAGACCATAAGAACACTATTTCAACCAGGTACACAGAAAGAACCTCCTTGAAGACTGTGGTATTTTTGAACCACAATCAGCCGTACCTTGGGCAAAAGCCAACTTGTGCCAACTAATCTTTCTCACACTAGGTCAGGCGAAAGAAACTACAGAATGAACTCACCAAAAGGTGACTTCATTTTGGCAGTTTCACATCTGGTCTAGACACAGAAGAGGAGGAAGAAGAATGTAATTTAATTTAATTTAATTTTCAAATTTCTACACTGCCCACTCAGGCGAACCCGACTCAAGAAGAAGATGATGATAAAAGATGATAAAAGAATTCAATTTCATTCTTTTAGTATTCATTATTAGTGTTGCTCAATTTAAAATTATGGTATATGAAATACAGTACAGTGGTACCTCATGCAACAATTTTAATCCATTCCACAGGGCTCATTGTTGTACAAAACAATTACTATATGATACATGCATCATATAGCAATTTTCCCTATGGATTGCATCATACAACGTTGTTGGGTTTTTGTTTTTTTGCCTAGTGGATTTCCCATTGAAAAATTGTTGCACAATTTTTTCCATAGGGAAAATTGTTACGCAGTACACCATTTCCCTCTAAAACCTAATTGTTATGGGATTTCATTGTTATATGAGGTTCCACTGTATAGGTAAAATTCAAAACAAATTGAAGTGCTAAAATAATTAGACATTTTTAACCAGAAGTGGGTTACTTCGATAGTGTTATCTTGGCCATCTGTTAGATCTTCTCTTCTATACGTGGTAGAGCATAAACTGCACACACATAAATGCTGCATTGATTGAATTCCTCCACATCCATAGAAAATACATTTTGTATCCAAGTATCCCCATTTTATTTTATTATTCTTTTATCTTTCTACCTCACTTTGAAGTCTATTAAGTGATTTCCACATAGTCCATCAGAATCTTGTCCTAGAAGACACTCTTGGACATTCATTCATTAAGCAAGGCATGTTGTTTTTGCTCTTCACAGATTTAGCCTAGCTTTTTCTTGTTTAATATTTAGACCAACAATTCTTAATGTTTTCAGGTCGAGGGCCTTACCACACCTCCTGGGCAGCTGATTGAGCCAGTCATGTGGTTCCTCCCACCCGGAAGCGGAAGTAAAATGCATACCATGCATGTGCAGAATACGTTTTACTTCCGCTTCCGGGAGCAGCGAGGACTAGATGAATTGGCGTCGGGGTCTGGGTCTGGCCCACAAGCCGTAGGTTGTGAATGCCTGATTTAGACCTTGAGATATGTGCAGAAATCCTTTCCTCAATTGTTACTGTCTTCTGAAAGGTTGTTGTCCATGAAGTTGATTTGTTTGGTGGTATATTACCATAGTTTGTTCATTATTTGCCGGTACCGCTCAATGTACTTCTGGAGAGTCAGCGCCAGCCAAATAATAGACTTTTCAATTGTGGTAGGTTTCAGACAGCTAGTAATAATCATGTATGCTTCTTTAAGTGGTACATCCACTTGTTTGGCATGAGCTAATTTACACTATGCAGGACTAGTATATTCTGCTGTGGAGTAACACAGGGAGAAATCTGTTGTTCTTATTGTTTGTGGTTGTGCACCCCAGTCTGATGCAGCCAGTTTCTTAAATATGTTGTTTCTGGCAGCAACTTTCAATGCATACATTTTGCCGTAACAAATCAACTTGTATAGCTAGCTCAGAACAAACATTCATGAATCAACATTCTAACAGGATTGATTCAGAGATTTAGCATTTCACCTTACTTCTCTAACTAGAAAATGCAGTCACGGAATGGAGTAGTAATGCCCACAAAATGAAAAATATATTAAAACCTCTATTCATGTCCATTAGAAATTCAACTTTACTAGGAAATTCAAGTGTACATTTTCATTTGCATCACAGTAAAGTTACCATCCAAACAACTTCCCTGTATCCTGTGGCCTTTGTAATGCTTTAATTGTCCTTCCTTTCATACAGTCAAAGAGCTTTTCTCTTTTAACCCCAGATGTATGGTATTTAGCTTTTTTAAAAAGTCTTGAAGTCCTATTATAGTTTCTTCCTACAGTCCTCTGGAGTCAGCTACAGTGAGATATAATATGGAAAATAGCAAGCTGATTGCACAGAAACAGAGGGGGGAGATCACAGAAAGTTTACTGTATTTGAAGGATGATTGGGGAAACAGAATCCCTTTTCACCAACTTAAAAATGATTGTAAACAATAAAAATTAAAGAGGTTTGTTTAGAAAGAATGTAAAAGTTGGACAAAAACCCACATTTCAAACCCTTTCAGAGCTAAAAAAAAAGTAACAGCAATTTATGTAATATTGGAGATGAAGCACCAAGAAAGAAGGTACAATTATTCTGTTAAAAAGTATAAGATTTCTAAATTATAGGAATAAAAACCCACAGCAATATGCCACTGAACATATGAAGTGAGAAAATGGACTGAAAATTGAAAACAGGTTTGGTAACTGAATAAGGAAATACATTCTAGCATAATAGTAAATTTCCAGGAAGAATGAGGAGGAAGAGGAGAAATTAACAACAACAAAGCTCAGTATCCAGGGAAGAAAATGAATCACTAAGCATGAACACAGGATTGAAAATATCACAAGATTTAAACAACCTTCTTCTATAAATCTTGTAAAAAAAATAAAGGGTTACTATTAGTCAAAATGCACTTGGCTCCTATTCAATCATTTTTACAGCCTAGCTACAGACATTGGCTTGACCAGATTAGTAAAGGTCACTCTTGCTTGAAAACCAGTCATATCCGACTCTAGGGTTCAGTGCTCATCTCTGTTTATAGCCAAAGAGCCAGAGCTCTCTGCATCTGCAGACGGAACGCTGTTTATCTTCCCACCAAAGTGGCCCCTATTTATCTACTTGCAATTTCATGCTTTTGAACTGCTAGGTTGGCAGGAGCTGGAACAGAGATGGGAGCTCACTCTGTTATACAGTACCCAGGAATCATACTCCAACCTTCCAGGCAGCGAGTTCAGCATCTTAATCACTTGAGCCACCAGAGATCAGATTAGCTTTAGATAATTGGCCTATAGTAATGTCTAGATAGGATTTTTTAATTCAGCCAACAATGGTCTTCCCAAGTGGTCTTCATATCTCCTGTTCCAAGATGTCAAACCCAGTTGAAAAAAACAGCCAAATAGGTCACAGGCCATTATGATCCATCATTGTAAAGCATTCTAAACTGATACACAACTTTTAGTTCAGTCAAAGTCCATCGAAGAGGACTGAAACTAAGATATGTAATCTTAATCACATCAATAAACCTAGCTCACAGGAAACAACATGGGTGTAGTTCTAGTCACCAAATAATAACCAGCTTCTAGAAGATGAGTAGTTGTTGTGTCTGAGTAATTAGTAATCTAATTGTATCTAACTTATGCTGGTCCTCATTGGATTTTAAATGTAAGTGATAGATTTAAGGAGTGTTTTTACTACTATCAGGGACTAGATAGCTCAATGTGTTAGGAACCAGAGGCTGGGAATTCAATTTCCTACTGAGTATCCTAAAAGAACCGACCTGTGTGGCTTTCAGCAAACTCCATAGTCCCAGGACATCTCCAGAAGAAGGAAATGGTAACCACTTGAAAATGGATTGCCATAACTCAGACAATGATGATTTAACATTATTATACCTCAGTGAGTTTCCATGGCCAAGCGGGAATTTGAACTCAGACTTTCTTAATTCAAGGACATCATTCTAATCTAGCCACTAAACTACACTAGCTATCAGAGCAAACTATTTTTTCCAGTAGCTTCCATTGTTGACTTTACAATATAATTATCCTTGAGGCATCAACTTCCACCAAAAAGAAAGAGAGAGAGAACACCATAGTGGCTGTGGTTTCCCAAATACAGTACAGGTACATCTTTTAAAAAGTACAACTTTATAGCATAAATGGGAATTTAATATTTGGCATTGTTCATGCTTCATAGTTCAAGATTTTCATTCAGTGGTTTCCTAGTTGATTCCTTCCTTTGATTTAGCCTTCGACAAGTGTTCGCTCTCTTTCTTGTTGTTATTTAAAACTGTTGCACTAAATCGATCTAAATCCTATGTGATGAATATATGCTTGTGATCAAGGCCTGTGCATATAATAGCAATCTAGGCCTCATCAGATTGCATACATTTGCAGTATAATTCTATGCATGTCAGCTCATAAACATGAGTGTGTCTTCCTCTAGATAAAATCTTTGTTTCCGTTGTAAACAGTTATCAAACTATTTGTAAGTCTTGGACTCAGAGCACAAATCCTTTGTTTCTGAAGGGATGCCAATTACAAAAATAGCTAATTTGCATTGTTAAACATTGGCTAACTAAAGTATGCAAGCAGTTACTATAATAATTTCATGTCAGAAATTATTCTGGGTTGAAAGGATTTTTTTTTTAAAAAAAATATTCTTAATTTTAAATAATTCAATTTTAATGCTATTTTTAATGTTTTTGTAAGTTTTTATTTGTTGTAAGCCGCCCAGAGTCACCTCAGCAAGGGGGCAGTGGTAGAAATGTGAGTAATAAACAAATAAATAATTTTTGAGAGAAAAACTCCACTCAGGGGATGCCCAAATGAGGCCCCTTTCATGTCCCCAAGAGCTAGGACAGAGACAGGCGCTCAATCCATCATGCAGTACCTGGGTCTCAAACTGCTGACTTGCCAGCCTTCCAGCTAACAAGGCGAGCTTCTTAACCACTGAGCCACCTCATAAGAATAAAATTCTGAGGGCTGAAATATTTATATCAAAGCTCCCTTTCAAAAGATTTTTTTTAAAATTATACTAAAGAAAACAAAACATGATTTTTCAACCGAAGGAGTGTTTTCACAATAACAAATGGATTAACTAGGATACTTTTAAAGGATAACAAAGTACAGCACTTCAGCAACAATTGGTCAACAGACACAAGAGCATTCTCAAAGCCTATATAAACATTCCCCCTCCAGCAGGACAAAGTTCCACAGCAATTTCATATTAGTTTCTCTACCAAGATGAGCAATACTCATTTGACACAAATCATGTTGAAAAGATATTTCTTGATAACCTAACAATCTTCCTCAACCTGGATCCCCTCAAAATATACTGGATTTAAACAGGGCACATTAGCTGGCGCTGATGGGAGGTGTAGTCCAACCAAGCACAGAATATGAGGTTGGAGAAGCTATGGAACTAAGCTATACCAGTCCATTTATACAAGATACCTAAATGACAGGGGAAACAGACTTACATTAATAATTCTAGTGTGCCCTAGAAAATCTCAAGATGCTGTAAGAATTATCAGTCAAAAGCAAGAAAGAATGAAAGCAATCAGCCTTGGACTCGATCTTATGCAAGAGACTGTATGTCCCTTTGTCCCAAATGTTAAACATATCATCATGCAATAACTAGAATATCTCAATTAAAAAACTAGAAGAGGCAGTACTTTTAGTGGAGGGAGGGAGGAAAGACCACAAGGGCACTGAAGCTCTTTTAACTAAACCTGAAAATATAAGTTCTATAATATTCATTTCCCATAACTGCTACAGAAATGTTTTGCTTAAGGTGCATTAACATTTTGAACAAAAAGGATACTGATTCACAAACTTGGAGATAAATTATACATACATTCAGACTCACACAAGTGTGCCATCAATATAGTTATGCTAATGTAGAGGTTTGGGGAGAATGTTTTCAAAAAAATTAAAGTATAGTATCTTGTTCTCAGATAACAGCCCTAATTTGTAAACCAGAATTACCACCATTCAATTATAAGGTCACACATCTGTAAATTGTTAAATTCCTCTATTTGTAACTTGGATGAGCAAACATGTTCAAACAGCAATCATAAAAACAATTTTTGAATATTTAGAACTCTGGAATCCTTCTAAAGTGGAAAAAACTCAAAGAATCTTAAAATTAATAGCACTAAATAAATTTCATTCCTTGGAGGAAAGTTAAATTTGCTTGTTACAAAGATCATTTTATAATTTACAGAGTAAAATGCAAGTTAGGTTGAGCCAGGACTCTCAGCCCTTTCTGCTTTCATTTATTTTACAAGAATAAGAAGGATGTCATTCAATTAAGTAGTTTATCAATAGTTTAAATATCCCATCACAAGCACTGCAGCATTTCACTGGAGCCAAAACAATAAAGTGCACATCATGCAGTGGGAGCATTAATAATAAGGTTGACCCTAGTTTGTAAGGCTAGTAAATTAGGAACATTTGAAGTCTTTGGTTTGCCCATCATTGTATGGTATTGGAAGAAGTCTTATCTGAGGTCAATCACAGAAGGAGAAGTGAAAATATGAAAGCTCACAACCTGTTCAAAACAGACTGCTGAACTACAAATGCCTCTCAATGGACCATGAGCCCTTACAGTTCTTGTCAAGTTAATACTCTATGGAAGGGGTGATCAAACTTTTTGGGCTGCGGGCCAGTCACATGGTTCAGGGGTGCCCAAACTATGACCTGGGGCCCAGATCTGGCCCCCAATGACAATCCATCTGGCCTGCACCACCCTTGTCGCTCCCAGAAGTGGAAGTAAAACACGCCTGTACGGGCGCTTTTTAGTTCCGCTTCTGAAAGCGACGAGGGTGGTGTGGGCTAGATAGATTGTCATTGGGGGCCAGATCTGGGGCCCAGGCCATAGTTTGGGCACCCCTGCTCTATGGGAAACAAGCCTAGATTCTGAAAATATGAAAACCTGATGTTCCTAACTAGCCAACTTAATCTAGCCTTCATGACCTCCTGACAATTTCCCTCAGAGCTGTACATTCAGAAGCTTGTTTCAACACTGATTCCTTTCTCCTACTCAGTGTATGAAATCTGCATCCTTCACACCAGGCAAGGAAGTCAGTGTGAAGTCAGGAAGAATATCCTTGACCTAACACTGGGCAGTCTCTCAATGCCCTAAAACTCTGCTCTAGGAGGCTCTGAGATTCCTTGGAGTTGTTTTCTAGATAGCTGCTAAAGCAGGAAGTGGGAAGGGAAGGCAACTCCATGACGTGTATCATTGGATTCAGTGCTACGTTCTTAATGATCAAGTAAGTCCCCCCTTCATGGGTATTCTATCACTTAGCTACCAATCTATTTTACTTAGGATGAGAAAGTACAATATTCTCACATAGATGTATGTTAAATATAGACAAACATTCATGCAACCAATAGAAAAGGGATAGTTTCTCATTTCTTCATACAAGAAATATACATTTCCCATTCATTTCATCCGCTCACAAGATCATGTTCTACTTAACAGTTTTTAAAATGTGATTGGTTTTATTTTCTGTGAGCCGCCAAGAGTCTTTGGAGTTGGGCGGCAATATAAATCAGATAAATAAATAAATAAATAATAAACAACTTTCATCCGAGTAGCAGGATCCCCATAGGTGTATGTGGTTGCGTACCAGGAGTCTATATGTTCCACAACAAAGAAAGGATGTGCTGTAGACAGCTGTTAAGGCAGCAAAGGGGAGTTGGTAAGGGAAGACAAGCCCATGGTATGCACTACTGGATTCAGCAGTATGCTCTTAAAGATCAAATCCCATCTTGTTCTTCTCCATTGGCATAAACCAGGGGTTATCAACCTGTGGTCAGTGGGCCAAATGAGGTCTGCTGCACCATTTCATGTGGCCGTCCACTGCCTCCACCACACCAGGAAGTGCCATGTGGTGGAGAAAGGGCAAAATGGCAGTCAGGCCCCCAAAACTGTTTCAGGGAGTGTGACCCGACTCCTGGCTTAAAAAGGTTGAGAACTCCTAGTATAAACTACCATATTGTGAAATGTATATTATGTGAGGTTTTGTGGAGTTTTATGTTTTATCTTGAGAATCATCCAGAATAGTTTATCTACTTAATAAAGGTAAAGATCACACTTGCTCGAAAGCCAGTCATATGCGACTCTAGGGTTCGATGCTCATCTCCGTTTAAATGTCCACATTTCTGTGGACATATGGCAGGCATAAATAGACACTGGAGTGCATGGAATGCAGTTTACCTTCCCACTGAAGTGGTACCTATTTACCCTACTTGCAGTTTCTTGCTTTCGAACTGCTAGGTTGACAGGAGCTGGAACAGAGATGGGAGCTCACTCCATCATGCAGCATTCAGGTCTCAGACTGCTGATTTGCCGACTTTCCAGTCACCAAGTTCAGCATCTTAACCGCTAAACCACCACAGTCCCTAGCTACTTAGACAGTTTATCAATCAATTAAGTAAGTAAGTAAATATAATAACTGTTACTGTAGCCTCTCTCCAGAATTTCCCAAGTTTCAATTCAATTTATGTATATATTTGCTTTCCTCATTCTAGCATCCTGTCTGCTTAATATATAACAAGCTGTAGATGCTTTTTGCCTAGTGGTAACCTCTTACCATGTCTCCCTCTCTTTTTTTCTTATCTAGACATACCACAGGCTACATACTAATGTTGTAACATCATGACTGCAGAACTTCACTCCCAAAAAATTCAGATTCTTCTGAACACAAGATTGATTTACAATACGCCTCTCTACAGAATCCTGTGCTTTGCACCCTCCATATTTCTGAATCCCACACAAAGAATTATTCACTCTCATACGGCTTGCTTCAGAGACAGGCTTTCAGGGTCACAGGCCCAGCAGTTATTAAAAGAAAGAAAGCACACAACTCTGTAATTTTAAAATTAGCTAATGTGTTTCTGAATGTGGGATTTCCTTTTGAAAATAAAAGATTTCAAACCACATAATTGCCTGTATTCCATAATACTTCAAGTTGCTAACCGTTTTGCTTTTCCTGAAAAATCACAAAAGCAGGAGAACTCTGATACTGCAGAAGCACTAGCAAAATCCAAGATGCTACATAAGAGTCAATTGCTATTGGAAACTGTGTTTTCCCTGAAAAGAATATATTAAAAAATATCCTGTAGCAAATTGGTAACAACAGCAACCATTAATTAGCTCCAAATTAATACACAGCTAACTACATGAGACTCATAAAAGAATGCTTTCTCACTGTATAAGATCCAAAGATAAAGTAAACTTCTTTTTTCACAAAGCATGAAAGAAAATACAGTAGACCCTCACATAATGACATTGCTTGGTTCCCCAAGTAGCGTTGCTATAGGGGAAACGCCATTGTGTGGTTTTCAATGGCAGCTGCACCATCTAGCAGCAAAAAACTGTCATTATCCGCACAACGATGTTAAAAAAATGTCGTTAATCAGCACGATGGTTTTTCGTCGTTGTGCGGATAGTCACGTGGCGAGTGATGATGTGTCGTTAAGTAGAAATGACGCTATTCGAATGCGGCGTTAATTGAGGGTCCACTGTACTGCATGTTTTGAAGCTGAACATCTGCAAGTGTTCTTCAAATATATAATGTTTCAAAATTATCTAAAAGAACTCATCTTTTTACCACCCTGAAACATTGTCGAAAATTCTGTTTGGCACCTTTGTGACTGTAAATAGTGATAATGTCATCATTCTCCAATGTTAATTTTTAATTTGAAGTTTCCTATCCTCCTTTCACCCCAAGTTCTGAGGCTCCCTAACAATCCTTTCCAGTCCAGGGAAGCCTTGAAGACTTGGGGAGTCGTTCATATCAAAAAACCAGGCAGTAGTGATTTTCAAGATTTTTAAAGCCCTCCACCTATCCAAGATGTCGCAAAGACTTACACAGGTTAAAAGGAATCCCTAGACAGTCTCAGAGAGTCTGGCCAGGTTATCTTGCTATGGTAATAGAGTAGACCATACTGCCAGTGATGCAGCGCCAATCGTCAGGCAACAGTTAACTAAACTGACAACCTTGAGGACTAATGACCTAAGGTGGAGAAGTCCACAGGGAAGGATGATGGTCCCCAAGTACAGTAGATTAAATTCCACTTGACTCCATCTTGATGGAGGGTAGGAGCTTCATCAATACTAGCCTGGGGCTGATGAGGACTTTGTGTGCCAAAAGGGCTCAGGTCTAGAAAGTGACTTGCAGAACCAGATCAGTGGTACAAGCGTCGTACTGCAATGCAGAAGGCAAATGGAAAACTACTGCATTATATTCTCAGGACAATCTTCATGGCTGATCACCATGATGATAGCCAGTATTTGGAACCAGGTACAGCACTTGAAAAAGAAGAAGAAAGCCTCAGAACCTGGAGTGTGTGTGGTAGGACCATTTAAATTAAATATTAACTTCTATGGCTGATGAAATAATTACTATTCACAAGTGTAGAACTGTGCAACAGGATTTCAGCCAGTCTGAAGAATTAATCATTTAACACTTTCGCTTAATTTTCTTGATGCTTGTTTCCTTGGAGGAAAGATACATACAGTAAAGCTGAATCTTACACTGTCATGAAGCAATTCAACACTGGGGAAATGAAGAGGCAACTCAAATATTCAGCTTCCCCTCCTCCTCAGTCAACATATCCTCGTTCCACTCCCTTCCATGTTGCTGTGATTCTAATCACCCAATTCAGAAACATGTTTATGGTTGTTTTGCAAAAGTCAAAAGGTTGCTGTTGAAAAAAGTTCATCCACCTCACATGATAGGCCAAGAGGAGCCAAACAACCTCAGGAGTAGATTTAAATAAGTTCTGTTAAATCCATGCGTCTTTTTGCTCTAGTAATGCTACTGTTTGCATGCTGTCTGTGAAAAATTTAAACCCAGATCACCTTCTTTCTTTCCAAAGCCTGAAAAGTTACATCTTTGAACTACAAATCCCCATAATCCAATAACTGGCAGGATCCGTTAATCAACTTGCTGGACGATCTTGAAGCTACAAACTCTGTCCATTCTTAAACTTTACCAGCAACAGATATGCTCCATTAGGATTGATTCTAGAGTTAATCCAAATTATATATATACTTAATCCAAATTATAGTGCCATTCAACTTGTGGTTGAGAAAGGTGGGCTGTTGTTGTTGTTACATGCATTTAAGTCACCCTCAATTTATGATGACCCTATGAATGACAGATAGTTATTTCAAGTCACTGCCGCTTTCTGCCAGTAAGATTGTGTCATATGTACAGGTGAAACTAAGAAAATTAGGATTTTGTGCAAATGTTCATTCATTTCACTTAAAAGGTGAAACAAATATATATGAGATAGACTCACTACATGCAAAGCGAGAGATGTCAAGCCTTAATTCATTATAATTTGCATACAGCGTACATGAGATTATGTGATGATTATGGGGTACATGAGATTGGGTGGGGTTAGAGTTTTCATAAACTGTAAACCATAAGCATCAATATTATAACAAAGTAAGGCTTTAACTATCTCACTTTGCATGTAATGAATCTATCTCATATATTTGTTTCACCTTTTAAGTTGCATTACTGAACTGAATGAACACTTGTACGATATTCTAATTTTCTGAGTTTCACCTGTATATCTTAAATTATTGATATTTATTGTTTTCAACCTAATCTGACTTTCTATATGATATGTTCTGCATACAGATTGGACGCAAAAGGTTAAGATATTGAGCTTGACAACCAAAAGGTTGGCAGGTCAGCAGTTCAAAACCAGAGTGCTGCATGATAGAATATGCTCCCTTCATCTGTCCCAGCTCCTCCCAACCTAGCAGTCCAAAAGCAAGAAGTTGCAAGTAGATAAATAGGTACCACTTTGGTGGGGAAAGTAACAGTGTTCCATGTGCTACACCGTCTAGTCATGGCAGCCACGTGGCCATGGAAATGTCTGCAGAAGCAGACAGCGCTGGCTCTTTGGCTGCAAATGGGGATGAGCACCACCCCCTAGAGTCAGACATGACTGCGTACCAAGCAAGGGAGAGCTTTACCTTTAGTAGTAATAAAACACACCTCCATTTAAGAATTTCTGACATTTATGCTTTTATGCAAACAAATTAAACCAAATATTTCACTAGGTTGGGAAATGGAACAAATATTGAAGAACAACATTGCTTCTGTTCAATATAGTCTAGATACAATGGATTTAACACATTTAGATTCCCAATAAGAGTAGCAATCTTCACCAATCCAGGAATGATAAACCAAAGGCATCCAAAAATTGCATGCTGTAAGGCACACATTAGCTTGGTGGTACATAAAAAACGGAAAGCAGCCAACGTAGAGAAAATGGGGAACTTATGCTGTGGAGGTTTCATATGGAAATGCTGCAGCTACCTTTCTAGCTGTAGAACTCTTAATCTCTATGGAACTCATAGTAACATAGCAAAACGACCGTCTCTTGAACCAAGGGGGGGAAGGGTGAGCTTTCAAGAGAATTTCAGCTATTCGATCTATTCTTGCCTCCAATATGCTATGCATTTTTAATAAGAGCCTTTCAAAAGAACTGTATCGAAGCTATGTACTCTAGGGATGCAAAGGTGAAGAAAGAGCTTTTAAAAAAAACAATCATATTTCACCAAATGTACAATAACAGATGGGCCAAGTGGTGAAAATAATCACAATTTTCAATATATCCATAGAAACTGCACTGTTCCCCTGAGATTCTCAGACACCTTCTGTAGCTATGTTCATGCTCACACCACTGATTGTCTTTGGGTTACAGTTAATCAGACAAACAGAAACCTCTAATACTGCCAGTGGTTAGATGTATCGTATAGATTATTTCAAAAGATATACATAATGCTCCACATCCAGGTTTTTAATTTTCTTTTAAGGACTGTTTTAAAAGAAACCACTAAAACCATGGACTTATTCATACATTCATATCACTTGAGGTATCTGTTTCTGCAACATACTGTGTAACACATTGTATAGAATCACTTATCCTAAAGCAGGGATTCCCAACCTTGTGGCCCATGGCTGTGTGCCAGATGTGGCCCATGGCACCATTTCATGTGGCCCACCATCACTTCCACCACACCAGGAAGTGTCATGTGGTGGAGGAAGGGCAAAATGGCTGTCCAGCCCCCAAAGCTGTCTGAGGGAGGGTGACCCGGCCCCTGGCTTTAAAAGGTTGAGAACTCAAGTCCAAAATGAATAATGCATCACTCAGAACAGTCCCTTCCCTTTTCTTAAGGAAAGCCAATTTTCAAAGGGGCTGGAAAGTTTATATTATGAGCTTTGTGCATATAATGTTTCCAGCATGTTATTCTTCAATGACAAACCCAGGGACAGAGGGGAAAATTTCTCACTAATCAATCCATCCATAGAGTAAAGCTGTATGTCACCAGACAGAGAATCAAACATCCAAAAGCCCCAGGATGAAATGATCACCCAGAGCAAACAATAAAAGAGGTGCACAAAAGGGAAATACTTGTTAGAGAAGGAATCTTTGGGGTGAGCTTGGATGCAAAACATTGTTTAGAGCTGCCACATCCAAAATCGCATGATGTCTAACACCAGGTAGGAGAGGGAAAAAGGCAGAGAGAGAGAAAGTGATTTAAGAAGTAACTCGGAGTTCTAGTAAGATATTTTATTTTGAAACGTATTTGTTGGTTGTCTGTTTTGATTTGTTATGTGTTCTGTCATGTTATTAGATATCTGCTTGTACACTGCCCAGAGTGGGATACCACCAAATGGTATAAATGAATAAATAAATATTAATCAATACCTGAAGATAAATGCACAACTATATAAAACTGAAAGGTTGAAACTTGGGGAGGGGGGGGGACGACAACATTCTATTAAACTGTACTGAGTACACATACCAAAAAAGACCTCTCTCACACACACCCTAGAATATTGCTGCCCTTATGGAATGCTGTTACCTTCCCACCAAAGTTGTACCTATGTTGCAATCTTGCTTTCAAATTGCTATGTTGGCAGGAGCTGGGACAGAGATGGGAGCTCACTCCACTGTACAGTACTCGGGTCTAGAACTATTGACCTTCCAGTCTTCAAGTTCAGCATCTTAAACACTAAGCCACCGCAGTCCTAGGTACATGCTAAAAACAGCTATAACCAACACCAACGAGCTATAGTTGAACCAAAACTCCAGTCTGAGCATCTGGTGTAAAGCAAAGCAATCACATTTATATACCGCCCCATAGCACTTGCTGTACTCTCTAGGTGTTTTACACGTTAATGAGTATTTTGCCCCCAGCATGCTTGGGTACCCATTTTAGCAACCTTGGAAGGATGGAAGGCTGAGTCAACCTTGATCCCTGGCTCCTTTTACAACTTTAATTATAATAATGATCCATCAAGTCAATTCTGACATATGGCTACCATTTTCTAGGTAAAAAGTACTCAGAAACAGTTGACCATTCCATTCTTCTGAGGGCACCCTTGACTGTGCAGCTTGCCCTAGGCCAGTGATGGTGAACCTTGGCACTCCCTGTGTTTTTGGACTTCAAATACCAGATGCCCAAGCCAGCACTCCTGCTGACTAGGGCTTCTGGGAACTGAAGTTCAATGACACCTGGAGTGCCAAGGTTCACCATCACTGCCCTAGGCAACAGTGGCCAATTTTTCTAGGATACACTGTGAGAAATCAAACTTCCAACTTCTGACTCTGAAGCCAGATACTTAACTTACTGAGCTATACAGCCAGCCACAAAAAGGTATAGCCATAATTCTAAAAAAAAAAGTGCAAGTCTATTTTTCAACAGGATAACATCTTTTATCAGTGGGAAGAGAGAGAGTATTGCATTATTTGTATTTGTATCCATCAGTGACACAAATGGAAAATGAAAACACAAGAAATGTACACTAAAATCAATTTTCTTGGATCTTGTCCTGTTCAGTTCTAAATAAGGATTGGCTTCTCGATCACAGGTCTCATGGAAGTTCAAGATAACTGAAAAATAATAATGCACTGTAGACTCACAACAGTTATTGATGATATCCACTATCCAGAGCAGATACAGCACCTGAAGAAGACGACTCGCAACAGAGGGAACATTGGTTGAAGACCAGTTTTGTGTCCTTCCTCCACCTATCTGTAGTTTCCATGGCAGAATCTTGTGGAGTAACACAATCACAAAAGAGCAATCATATAAGCCAGGAATGCTCAACCTGTGGCCCATGGGCCAGATGCAGCCAGCGGCACCATTTCATGTTGGCCCCCACTGCCTACACCACACCAGGAAGTGCCATGTGGTGAAGGAAGGCCCCTGAAGCTATCTGAGGGAACGTGACACGGCCCCCAGCTTTAAAAGGTTGAGAACTGATAAAAGCAGTGAGCTGGCTATCCACTGCATTCAAAGCTTTGTTCTGGTTATCCAAAAACACAATGGATAACCAGCAAATCATGAACACTATTTGTATTGTTGTCCAGGCTTGTGCAGTGATAGGCTTTTGACCCATATTACTGTATCTCAGGCTTACATTTAATAACTTACCGGGTCATCATAGGTGCCAGGACTTTTTTTGTAACTAAGCAAAAATACTACCAGAACAAGAACAGATTGCAGATTCCTCTTCCAGGAACCTGAACAGTTTCCTCATCATAAAGGGATATATTTCACGATAGAAGACATTTCTATAAGCCAACTAAAAGCTACTCATTTGTAATGTCACACTGTTCTTACAGGAAGTAAATTCATGTCACTTCCACTCTGCTGTGGACAGTATAGAAGCTCAAGCTACTAGCCCTTTGTTAAAAAAAAACCTGCAAGCCCACCTTAAAAGGCTTATTTGCAAGGCAGATATGGGCAGCTGACTAATCAGTTAATAAAAGGATACTGGTACTGATATCGCAAGGCTGTAATACCTCATTTAAAGAGAAGGAACACACAGGTAGATATTCCTAATTTGCATTAATTTCCCCTAAGTACAAACCAAAATGAATAACTTGTATATTATTTTGGTTTTGTATTGTGCAATTTATTATATATTTTTTTCTATTTTGTATGTTTTAATCCTTATTCTGGAAACAGCCCAGAGGAGTACTTATACTAGATGGGTGGCATATAAATTTAATGATTGAATGAATGAATGAATGGTTTGCAGCAGGGGACAGTGCTCTGCTTCAGGCTACTATGAAACAACAATAGCTCAAAGAAAACAATTAGAAGTTGAACAGTGCTTTCCTTCCAGATCTGCTATCCAGACATGAAGGTCTATGAACAGAAGAGTCATCTTATGTTAAATTGTCTCTTTCTTGCCTATCTTCCATGAATACTGACTTTCACCCAGATAAGAGAGTGCCAGACAACAAGTGAGCAGTCACTTATAGAGAACAAACGCCTTTTGCATTGTTTCAACCACCTAGGGAACCCTCCCTTGCTGTATCCTGAAACAAAGGAAATCGAAGTCTCTTGTGCATATATTTTGAACCCAGCATTTTCAGACCACCTACCCTTCCAGACCAGACAGCCAATCTATTGCTGGACGTCGAGCATGCTTTTCTGATTCAGTGCCTCCTGTTGGCCATTGGTATTCCAAAAGCCCTAGTTGCTACTTTGCCAAGCAAAAGATTACATTAACAGTAGAGAGAGAAAGGACGGGAGATGAGCAGAGGACAAAAATGCTTTGACACCAACCCAGGAATCCCCAAACACTTCTTTAAAAGCTGTTTATCGTCTGAGCTTCATAATCTCTTTTCTGTAACAGAGGCAGAGAACATGGTTTGCTTCTTTTATGGTCTAGAGAAAACTGGTAAAGACATTGATCTCCTTCAGAACATATTAAAAAGCCCGCAAATTCACATTTACTTACAAGGCAGTAGACCAAGCCCTCTCTAGCACACATATGTCACAACTAAATTCCAGTTAATTTCCAGAAAACTCAAAGCCATTCACTGTATGTTCATTTTCTTATGCACACATACAAAATCATGTACATTCAAATGAGTGCTTCAAAATTCTTCCACCAACATGGATTTTGTCACGTGCAAAAGCAAGATCTGGAGCACAAACATACATATAACCATGCTATTAAAAAAACTCTGCAGACACAAAAGAGTTAGCAAAGCATCTCTTTGCTGTGGCACCCATTACATGTGATGGAATGAAACCAGGCTAATGTCACCATGATATTACATGGAGCATGCCTAAGTTACTGTTGCAAACAGAGCATAGCCTTTATATACACATCCTGCACCAAAAACAAAAAACAAGCCACCCAACAACCCAGCAACCATGGAATCCCTGAAACAATTAATCATTGCATACATGCAGTTTAAATTGAAGGGCGTTGCAGTCAGCTGCCAGAAGTGTGAGAAACATGAACCTACAGGAGACATTTATGAAGAGCAAAAGCCTTTTGGTGCATACAGTTGTAAAAGGCTTCTATCAGCCAAAATCCACAACACAGCCAAACAACAAAGCTCCTTTAGCTAATTCATTCATCTCCACAGAGAGGGTGCTGTTTACAATAAAAAATCGATACATTTTTAAATAAACAAGTTTCCACTTTGTACACATATTTTAAGTAAACCAATTAATGTGTTATAAAACCAAAGCTACATAAAAAGAGGGTGATACATCAAGAACCCACCCTATAAAACAGCAAATGCTGTCAATCTCTTCTGAAACTGCACTATTGAAAAGCACTGCAAATTCCTGACGATCTGTAAATGCTTTTCCCTTCCACACCCAAATATGTAGTACAGAGCGCCTGCATTTGCAAGTTACAACTGAAAGACAGACAGAAATCCACTACATTGTAACATCCAGTTCACCATGAATAGATAAATATTGATGCCTTTTTTAAAAAAAACGACCTCACCTTTGACTTGAGTGTCATATTCTGCTATGATCTCTTTATCCTTTTTGAATTTAGCTGGCGACGTCATGTTTTCCTTCCCCCACCCCCCCTCACCCCAAAAGAAGGACTATCCTCAGAACAGATCTTCCAGAGTATGAGGGATAAATGCAGTTTGTCTTCCTCCCCCCCAAAAAGGATCACTTAGTGGAGCTCGCCTTCCCACAACAGCGGCAATCAGTCCATGGAGAGAGGGTGTGAGACAGAGTGTGTGCGAGCAGCAGAGACATGCAGATGTGAAGAGCTCAGCAAACAGAAAAGGCAGCAGTTTGGATTGCCTGCACCAAAAGTGGCAGCGGCGGCAGCGGTAGCATCAGACTAGAGAGAATCTGCAGCCCCCAAAGGCTTTTCCTGATTGCTAACATGAATAGCACAGTCAGGGAGTGGAAGTCCTTCTGCGCAACAACATGTTGTGTGGGTTTGACTTGCTGCTGCTTTTTTTTAAAGATAGCATCAGAGATGATGCAAATTAGGTCCCAAATGACAGCAGCGATGTAAGCTCCAAAGTCCCTTTCTTCAGTCCAAGAGCCTGTAAAGTGAAATATGCAATTGATTGTCAAACAGTTACAGATACAAACATAACAACAAACACGAGTTAAGGATGGGAATCTGAACTGTAATTGCTACCTATTTAAGCTGTGTCAAAAGTGAAAAATCACTGACAGACAAGGGGGGAAAGGTGAATTACCTATATTGTTGGTATATTAAGGTGATATTTCATCAGTACAAAATCAACTGGGGAAAACCAAGAGCTACTCTGATTGTTCAAAACAATAATAATAAAGAGGGGTTATTTAAACTTAGCAGGAAGGGGAAAAGCTAAAAGTAGAGCAAGACAATAATAATAATTTTGCATCAGAGATTTCTCTGGGTTAAAAGGATTTTTGCTGGAGAAACTCTGCTCAGGGGATGCCTGAATGAGGCTCCTTTCATGTCCCCAAGTGCAACCCTCAGGTATCGAAACCCTGCCTTCCAGTCTCCAGGTTCAGCATCTTAACCACTAAGCTACCGGGGAAGCTGCATGGAGCAAGATAATCTGCTAAAAGGAGAAGTCAGATCCTCCAATTACATGAACTACAGGGGGCTCACAAATGAATCTAGCAACCACTGTATAAACAAGATTAATCCCTTTGGTTTCCCTGAAGCTTGGCCCAGCCTTCAGAAGATGTTTGGGGAGGGGGTATAGGTATCACTGTCCACTTTTTAGAGATCTGGAGTCTACTGTACTGAAAATAGAAAAGGGAGAGGCAGATATTTGCCACAGACATTAAAGCCAGTTTGGAGCCAGGAAAAGTAGCTCAGGGTGTGCAAAACAAAACCATGTCTCCCAGTAGTGGGAAGTCAGTGTTTTATTACAAGCAGGGGCTGCAGTGGCTCAAGTGGCTAAGATGCTGACTGGGAGGCGGAAGGTCAGCAGTTTGATTCTTGAGTACTGCAGGACGAAAAGAGCTCCCGTCTTTGTCCCAGCTCCGTTCGAAAGCAAGAAATTGCAAGTAGATAAATAGGGACCACTTCGGTGGGAAGGTAAACAGCACTCTGTGCGCTCCGGTGTCTAGTCATGCCTGCCACATGACCACAGATTTAGAGCAAGGGAAACCTTTACCTTACTGTTGGTAACAAAGTCGAAGAGGGGGCTGGGGGAAAGAAGAACCTTGATTCATATCAGATAAACAATGTGGCCAACAGACACAGGAAATGGGAAGTGCTGACCTTGTATTTGATTAAAACACAAAAATATGTGGCTGCCTCCATAGGAGTTGAAGCCTATTTCTAGCTAACTCTGGCACAAGAAACAATGAAGCAATTCTGGAAAGACATTTAAAAACACTCCCTAAAACTAGGGCGTTAAATTTTCTATTAACCATATGCCCATCTCTCCCTCTTTGCAAACTCAAGGTTTTGTGTCTTCCTTTGTATAGATCCTGCTCTTCAGTTCAGAAGTCAAAGCTGATGAGAATTTGGTGGATCGTGTTGTTGTTTTCTCTCACTATTTGTGAACCTGCCTAACTGAGTGCTATATATAGGCTAGACTTCGGAAGTTACATTGGGGAAACTTCAATTCAGATGCTGGGAATAATGATCATACTGGCTGTGAAACCTTGGTAGTTGTGATAAAAAAATGTAACTTTTCCAAGCTCCAGAATAGGCAAATCTTGCTTTCTCGCTCACATGTATTTGGCAAAATTATCAACAAAAACAAATTAGAATGACATGTCCACCTATTCTTAGCCTGCTTCCTGACAATCTGTTACTTTTGAGCCCCTAACCATGTCTGGTGGGGTACACAGAAAGAGGCTCCTCAAAGATTATAGATACTGGGTTGATATTGGGTGCACCCCAGTCAGCAACCTTGCTAGCTAATCTTTCTAATGCAGGATCGAACTAAAGGAACTAAAGAATGAATCCACTAAAAAGGTCTTTGTCAAGGCCAGCCTTAACAATGATCTCAATAAATATTGAGGGACTTTTTAATAATAAGAATATTTTACTAGTGGACATGTGCATCACCAACCTTAGATGAACACTATAGAAGCTGATGGGCTATGTTCAGCATGGTGGGCCACAAAAATGTACAATATTCTGATCTGTGCCCTGCCTTTCCGCTTGGTTGCTAAACCTACCCAAAAAGGGGATGTACAAAAGGGAGAGTTGCCAGCTGAGGAACATTGCGCACTGCCTGTGGGCATGGTTGGATATATAGTCACATGGCAAACAAAGACTAGGAAGCCAAGAGTTTTGTCAGCTATGCACAATGGCAAAAAGGAATCACGCCACAGGAAATCTGCTTTTGCTCTCTGTGAACTACATTTTGGGAAGGAAGCCGTATAAAAAAAGGCTGTGGATACCTTGGAGGAAAGAGAAACAGGAGAATCTGGTGTGCGTTACTTTGTTAAAGGGAAAAAAGTGGCAACTTTCTGAAAAAGTTAGGTAAAGGTTTCCCTTGCTCGAAAGCCAGTCGTATCCGACTCTAGGGTGCAGTGCTCATCTCTGTTTCAAAGCCGAAGAGCCAGCGCTGTCTGCCTCCGCAGACGTTTCTGTGGTCATGTGGCAGGCATGACTAGACACCGGAGCGCATGGAGCGCTGTTACCTTCCCACCGAAGTGGTTCCTATTTATCTACTTGCAATTTCTTGCTTTCGAACTGCTAGGTTGGCAGGAGCTGGGACAAAGACGGGAGCTCATTCCATCCTACAGTACTCGGGAATTGGACTGCTGACCTTCCGCCTCCCAGTCAGCGTCTTAGCCACTTGAGCCACTGCAGTAACTGAGAAAGTTACTCCTATGGAAATCAACTCTCGTTTTCGGGGATGTCTGAGCAGAGTTTTCCAGAAGTCTGGGAGTTTGCATAGACTGCGACCATCCAAGAGCAGATCTCCCTCCTCCTCCTCCTCCTAAGGAAAGCGGCTGAGAATACGAAGATCGGACTCTCCTGCTTGCCGCATTGGGAAATATTATGGGGTGGACATCGATCTTCTCTGTCTCTCCCCCCTCGCTCGCTCCCTCCTTCCTTGGACTACAAGACATCTCCTACACAACAGTGCCGACTCTGCCTAACTTTGCGCCCGAGGCGGGTGGTGTGGCTGGAATATTATGGGATGGGAGGGTGCTGAAAGCCTTTTTGAAGCAGCGCTGTTTAAAGGGTGGGGGTCTTCCTGTCCTGGCGGGAGGCAATTATTTTTTTTACTAATTATCCTCAACTTCCAAAAAGGCGGATCCCGTTTAGGAGTATTAAAGGGAGTGGAGAAATTATGCAGAAGCCTAAAACGCCATACGAGACTCCTTCCTCTTGGACGCAAGTATTACCTGCCGCGCTGCACCGATGGAACCACTTTCCCCCCAGGCTGCTCCAGCGGTCAATGAACGCTCTCCCTCCCTCCCTCCGCAGCCCTACTCGAGAAATCCCGCCCCCCCCCCCACCCAAAAAAAAGCACCAATCGCAAGCGAAGGTTTAGAAGACTGGCAGTTGTTTCAGCCAATAAGCCGCCCACAGCGTCCTCCCTTTCCCACCCCCGGTCCCGCCACTTTCCCGTACTGGGAAAGAGTCGCCGAGACCATTCAGGCGGCTCTGAGACCCTTCCACCGAAAGGGGAGGGGATATGCAAATAGCACCCGAGACTGACCAATAGAAAGTTAAAGGGCGTTGTTTATTTTCTCCCCCCGCCCACTTTTGTAGACGGGCAGGAGCGCGTCCTAATTTCCCCACCGGTGAATGGAGGAGATGCTCTTGTCAATCAGGCTGCGGAGGCGGGTTGAGGCTCCCACCAATGGAACGCAAGGCGGAGAGATTCAAACAGGCTGACAGATGGGGCGCCGCTTGCGGAGTAGATCCAGATTGAGATACAGTGTAGAGAAAGCGAAGGGGAGATCCAATTTGGGGGCTCCGGTACGAGGCAGAAAGATCCGGATCTTCAGGCTGAGAAGCAACGAAAGCTTCTGAGAGGAAACTGGAAATAATTGCAAGGGGAAATTAAATTAACCCTATTTAAACTTGAAAGCTGGGAAGCTGATTGGAGAGGGAGTGGATACATAGTGGAAAGGTAGGGTTGCACTTTGGCCGAAGGAAATACTGTTTGAAGGACACAGGAGTAAATCTTGTAAGAGCTTCAGCAGCTTTCATTTAAAATCATTTTGGCATTGGTTAATTAGTTGCAAACCTTGTATTCACACCCATCATCACTCTCTCTCCCCCACCCCCCATTATAGGTGTTTATGTACTTGTTTATTTATTTGTATATCATCATTCTCCACACCAGGACTACCGAGCTGAATGTGGTTACTATAAACAAGTCACTAATTTTCTTTTTAAGTCATACTATTCCTTGGCAAAGCTTCCTTGAGGTGGTTGTGAGTAGGGAAAGACAAGCATAGGCACCACTGCAGTGCCACCTAAAAGCCAGGGCAGCAAAAAAATAAACTGAGGAAGACTAATTTGTTATCTGATCTGCTGGGTGGTGGGGGAAAAGACCACAGAGACACACTGGAGTCCTTTCTGGCACAGACTGACTTTGCCATGTCCACCAGCAATTGCAGTTTTGCAGACAGGTGTGTGTCTGTGTTGTGCTGCAAGTTCTGTCAACAAGTCCTGAGCTCACGGGGGATGAAAGCTGTGCTCCTGGCCGACACGGAGACGGATCTCTACTCCACAGACATCCCTCCCACCAGGTGAGTCAACAAGGGGGCCTGGGAGAATGTAGAATTTGTTGAAATTTCACATTCCGTATATTACCTATTTTGCTTCTAACCATGAGCCTATAAGAAATACTAAGTATATTTTGTGTTGCCTATAAGCCACACTGATTTATCTTGATTTGCTGTAAAGGTCTCCCTTGCTCAAAAGCCAGTCATGTAGGACTCTGGTGTGTGTGTGTGCGCGCGCTCATCTCCATTTACAGCCAAAGAGCCAGCGCTGTCTGTGTCTGCAGATGTTTCCATGGTCATGTGGCAGGCGTGAGTACATGAACAACCTGCCTTTCCTGTTGAAGTGGTATCTATTTATCAACTTACAATTTCTTGCTTTTGAACTGCTATGTTTGGCGGGAGCTGGGAAGGAGATGGGAACTTACTCTGCCATCAAGTCTCAAACTGCTGACCTTCTGGTTGTCAAGCTTAGGATCTTAACCACTAAGCCACCGTGGCCCTTTGATTTGCTGTAAAGGTCTATATTTGGTGATCCCTTGTTTGAGGCTTGCATAATAAATATGCGAGTGGAATGCATGAAACGTTCAGTCACATATGGCAATTGTTAGGGCTGTCTTTACCATTAAGAAGAAGCAATTGCAGTGGAGGCAGGAAGACAGCAGCACGGCAGTAAAAGAAAGATCTATGAGCTGCTTGGCTATCCTTGCACCCCTTAAGCTAACCTGCTGCTCCATCTGTGCAGGGAATAGTTGCCCCATAACCAATTACAATGAAATGCTCAGATTGTAATTGGATTTGTATATTGATTTTTTTCTTTCTGTTTGTAAAGATTCCACACATGAGAGATGTGTATATTGTGACCTTTATAAAAGGGGCCTGCCTCTGCAATCTAAAATGAACTAATTTGTGTTGTATTTTTGCTAGGTACTTTACCATCCCACTAGTTTTTCAGACCCCAAAAAGCAGTCTCCCACACCCTCACCTCCAAAAAAACTCTGGAGGTTTTAGTTCAGCTTGACAAATGCCCAGTTGGTCAGGTCTGTCCTAAAACGTCAACCATCTTAAATTATGAAAAGAAAACCAGTGGTTCTAATGCACCACCTACACTACAACATTATGAAATAGTTAACTGCCATTATGCTAGAGCTGTCACTTTCACTTCCCTTAATCATCAGTTTCTGGTCTATGAATTATGGTAACAGTCAAAAGTACAAAATGAGTATTGCATAAACCACAGGCAGCCGTAGTCATGGCTTTCAAAAGTTTCAGTGGTTGCAAATCAAAGTGGAACTGCCAAAGTGTGGGGGTTGGGGACAGTTAGATGGCAAAAACAATTGATATAGCTATAATACCAATCTATGTATCAGAAGTTGCGATGTTCTTAAGCTCTTGACCAATGTCACTAAATTAAATTGCAACTGGATAGCAACAGAAATCAAAATGAAGCTAACACAAGTTACCTTAGAACAGTGATGACTAACCTTGGCACTCCAGCTGTTCTTGGACTTCAATTCCCAGAAACCCTGATCAGCAGAAGTGCTGACTTGGGCTTTTAGTAATTGAAGTCTAAGAACAGCTGGAGTGCCAAGGTTAGCCATTACTGCCCTAGAATGATGATACTCTTGGGGCAGAATAGCATACTTTCCTCAAATTCAGAAATATGATTGTACCCACAGCTATTCATATGATATAGAAAAAGATTTACTGAGGCCTTACTTGTAACAGGATACAGACAACCCATGGCATCTTACATGTGGTAGTACTTGTACAGTGGCCGTATACCTCAGTGCAGGGATTCTCAACCTGTGGCCCATGGGCCAGATGTGGCCCACAGCATCATTTCATGTGGCCCACCTCCACCACACCAGGAAGTGTGTAGGAAGGGCAAAGTGGCCATCCAGCCCCCAAAGCTGTCTGAGGGAGCATGAACTGGCCTCAGGCTTTAAAAGGTTGAGAACTCCTGCCTCAGTGAGTTAGGTGTCTGGCTGCTAAACCAACGTTTGGGAGTTCAATTCCCAACTGTGCCTCCCACAGGAAGAGCTACCCTGTGTGGTGTTTGGGTAATCTGCATAGACTCATAATGACCCCTGAAGGAGGAAGCGATAAATCATCTCTGAGTACTCTTTATCTAGAAAAACCTGGACAAGGTTGATATAAGTCTGAATTGACTTGACAGCACAGAAGACATCAAGCTTCCTTTTTGCAAATTCAGCTTTATTATGCTTTATTAGAGCAACGAGATCTGTTAGTTAGAGCCTGGTACAAAAATATTTGCACAGAATTGGAGAATTCTGAGCCTAGCAAATTGTTTTGAGAAGCAGTGGTGAACTGAGCTCACAGTCCTTAAACACAAATCCACATTTGGTTAATTTTACTTTTTTTCATCTCAGCAGAATTCCCCCCCCCCCTCTACTTTTTAAAATATATTTTCTCTTCTACTGTTGCCACAGTGGCTATTTTCATCATAGCCAATTCTCAACAGCTAATATTAATTTATTCTAGGAAAATATATTATCTTTCCAAATTTAAATCTTTCATAATATTCTAGTCATTTTAAGTAACTGACGAAATCAGTGCACAAATTATTTCATGGTGGTCATGAAATAATAATCCGGTGTCTAGTCATGCCTGCCACATGACCACGGAAACATCTGCAGAAGCAGACAGCGCTGGCTCTTCAGCTTTGGAACAGAGATGAGCACTGAACCCTAGAGTCGGATATGACTGGCTTTCGAGCAATGGAAACCTTTACCTTTATCTTTACCATCTGAATATCTCTAATTTTGTCAGACAATTACATGCTGACTTACAGTACCTTGTAAATACAAACCTACATGCTGAGATGTTACAGACAAAAGCTTTGTTTTGGTGATCAGGAAATAATTAACAACTATTTGATTCTTCATTGTGTAGTAATTGCATGGAAGCTAGGTATGTTCAGTTAGAGCTAGCTGGCTCATATCATAGGAGATAGCTCCATGATCACACTGTGTGGGTCATTTCATGGCAAGCTGCGATCCACCTTAAACAAATTCACATCAGTGGCATTTTTCCTGTTCCAGGAAAAAATATATACAGTACAGTACTTGGATACGAGTAGCAGCTGATGACGACGATTTCATGATCTCTTCACCTCTGGGTTTTTGGTTGTTGTTTTTTTTTAATTCCTGGAATCAGAATCCTTTTAATTATATATTTTGGATAGAAAATCTTGTATATCAGTTGGTGAAAATTGTATGTTATGAAACATTAGATAATACGTATCCCCCAATGCTGAGTTCCTCTGTCACCATTCTTTAGCTATTATTTCATAATGTATATATATCTACTGTGGTAAATACAGTGGAAAATTAAGAACTGTCTCATATAAATCAGGTCAGGGGAAGAGTATGTGTTGGAATCATACAGGGAAAGTGTTTGTATCTCCTCAGGAATGTAATAAGTCACATTGTTTCATTAGTATGCAATGGAATATATTTCAAGGAATGAACATAAATTAATTAAAATTGAAAACTGTTCATTTTGAGACATAGATTCAATCATTTTAAGTGATGCTGTCAACATTTTGGCACAGGCTACATAATGACAAAATGGATTAAGTGTTCCACACTGGTTCATTTTATCCTATTGCTATAATTCATTCCTGATGGTAGATAAACTGGCTAGAACAGGAGTTCTCAAAATACAGCCCAGAGCCCAGATGCAGCCCATGACACCATTTCATGTAGCCCACTACCACCTCCGCCACACCTGGAAGCGCCATGTGTCGCAGGCAGGGCAAAATGGCCATCTGGCCCCAGAAGCTGTATGAGGGAGCGTGACCTGGCCCTCGGCTTGAAAAGGTTGAGAACCCCTGGGCTAGATGATACAAAGTTCACTTGCTGCCTCTCCCCAGAGCTCATACCACCAGCCTGGGGATGGGAGGCAGGGCGGACGCCGTTGCCCCCTCCAAGCCCCACCCACCTGGAGGGCTTGAAAGATGACGACAACACCGCCAAGGACTCACTGCCTCTCCCCAGAGCCCATACCACCAGCCTGGGGATAAGAGGCAGGTGTGGATGCCGTCGCCCCCTCCGAGCCCTGCCTGCTCGGAGGGCTTGAAAGACAATGATGAGGACTCACTGCCTCTCCCCAGAGCACATACCACCGGCCTTGGGATGGGAGGCAGATGTGGACACCATTGCCCCCTCCGAGCCCTACCCGCCCAGAGGGCTTGAAAGATGTCGACGCTGCCGAAGACTCGCTGCCTCTCCCTGGAGCCCATACTACTGGCCCAGGGATGGGAGGCAGGTGTTGATATCATCGCCCCCTCCAAGCACCACCCACCCGAAAGGCTTGGAAGATGCCTCTTCCCGGAGCCCATACCACTGGCCCAGGGATGTGGAGCCTGGGCTCCGTCCGAGCTTCACTCATGACGTTGAGCCTCGGGCTCCATCGGGAACGTTGAGCCCTGGCTCTGTATCTATACTTTGTATTGTATTTTGTATTGTATCTATATTTTGTATTACTTGTGACTGTAAACTGCTTTGGGTCACCCTAGGGTGAGGAAGGTAGTATATAAAACATAGTATAAATGGTTCTGCTTGTTAGCAGAACCAATATTCATCAATTACATAATGAGAACTGAAAAGAACAATTGTTGCATGCCAAACAATTCTTAAAGAAATAGTCGGTAATACAATATTACCAGTAGTTGATACTGTTTCAATCAGCTCATTAGCTATCACATTAGCTATACTTTCTGTATTACAGCTGCTATAATTTCACAGTAAAAATTTAATGGCCAGTAAAACGCATGAATTAGTCCAAAAGGAGAATCTCCAAATTATGGAACAGGAACACAACCTCACACATAATGCTTGGAGACACTGTGGGCTGCTGGATCTATTGTCTTACGTTATGTCAAGAAATTATGGTCTGGAACAATTTTGCAAATGTTGGGTGTACTTTGTTATAAGTGCTGCCAAAGTTTGCACTGCATGTATGAATAATCACAAAACACTTAAAGAGTGGCACAAGGCATTGGAAGAGCCATCATACATAGGAAAATGGGAAATTGTAGCTAAATATACCTTTATTGACAAAATATGAGAAAATGTTAAAAATTTACACACAGAGAGAGAAAGAGAGAGAGAGAGTCTTCTTCCCCGCTCATAGCAAACACACATTCCAAGATACAGTACCTGTTGTTATGTATGTCGACTTTTGGCACACCCTTTAGTTTGATAGGACATTTAGCTATTTGTTAATCTAATTAACTTGTGAAACACTGAGAGAGTGCACTAAATGCTATCTAAGTGTCATTGCATTGCATTGAGAGCTAATGAGCAGGAGTCAACACCCCATTGCCCCCCCCCCCCCATACTTGACCTGCCAGCCAGGTTTTCAACCTAAAGTTTCAGGGTTTTAAATTGGTTGTTTTCTTTGCTCTTGAAGGAAACCTAGGAGTACCAATCTAGATGTAATTATAGAAAAAGAGGAAAGTATTGGTTGTTTGCCTGCTTCTCAGGCTGTCTGGCTATGACCAAAGCCAACCCCACCCCACCCCATTTTAACCACTGCGCCCTGGTCAGGATCAAACCAACAAGCTTCTGGTTGCAGGACAGCAGTTTAACCACTGCCTGGTGGTGCAGTGGTTAAACTTTTGTTCTGCAACCAGAAGGTTGTGAGTTCAATCCTGACCAAGACTCAAGTTTTACTCAGCCTTCCATCCTTCCGAGGTTGGTAAAATGAGTACCCAGCATGTTGGGGGCAAAATGCTAATTAACTTGTGAACTGCCCAGAGAGTGCACTAAGCACTGTGGAGTGGTATATAAGTGTGATTGCTTTGCTTCATAGACTTCTCTAACATCAAAGTAATAATAAACACTTCCTCGGTGACACTGCTTTGAAGAAATTTGCTTCAGGATTTGATCCACTGAAGCTGGTTCTTAAAGCTTGATTTTCTGCACGTAACCTTGAAAGTGAGCGCTCCAAAGCAATTGTATACACTGTGATCATATCCAGGAGAAATTGTATGTGCTGTGATCAAAGCATTTGGAGGGTGAATATCCAGAAGAAAGAATGAGATGTTATCCTGAGCAGTGCCCTTAACTTTAAACAAATACCCAGCTTTTCTAGCTATCTTTTCTTTTTCTTAGATTTTACAATCTAAACATTAATTCTTAATATATTTCTTCATGACAATAAAGCTGTTATCCACCCTACATTTAGCATCCTAATTAAGTAAAATAGTCACTTTGGAAACAAAATAAGATGTACTGCATGCTTTGTCCTAATTAGAATGAAACAACATTCCGAATAAAAAGTTTTATTTCAGTCAGGGATATCATAATTTTACAGAAATGGTTACAGTGTTTATCCAAATGACAGCCTGGTTTGGTCAGTTTGGGATAGATAGTTGTTTAGGCATCTTGCTTTTCAGCCAGAGGTTGGGAGTTGATTCCCCGCTGTGCCTCCTGGGAGAAGAGCCAACCTAGGCAATTATGGGCAAGTTGCACAGGTCCGGGATGCCCCCAGAAGAAGGGAATGGTAAACTATTCTGTGTATTCTCCTGCCTAGGAAAAACTGGAATGGGTCAATGTAAGTCAGAATTGAATTCTGATATCCCTGACTGAAATAAAACTTTTTAAATGGAATGTTGTTTCATTCTAATTAGGACAAAGCATACACAGTAAAACCCCATATAACAATTTTAATTAGTTCTACGGGTCTGTTTGCTAATGTACAATTTTGTTATTGTATGATTTTTCCTATGGAAAAAAACCGTACAACGATTTTTCCTACGGAAAAATCATACAACGATTTTTTTCGCTATGTGGTTTTTCCCTACTAAAAATTTGTTGTACAATTTTTTTCATAGGAAAATTTGTTATGTGTGGCACCATTTTCTTTAAAAACCTATTTGTTATGCGATTTAGTCGCTATAGGGGGGCATTCGTTATACGAGGTTCCACTGCATATTATTTTGTACTTGCTATTAGTAGTAGTATTGTGTGAAAAAGACTCCTTGACAGAGTGCTTTAAAAGAAATGGAAAAACCATGAAATGGTTGTATGGTTGCTTTATTATATCACCTTGCCAAAAGAATGGCTTGTGGTGGCTTTTAGAAAAAGAAAATGCACTGGGAAATGGGAAACGCAATAGTTTTCTTAGAAACTAAATTGACAGAATATTTAACAGCTAACAAATATTAAACCACAACAAAGTTCATTTTAACTAATCCAAGTACTGTATGTTTCTTCTCTAATCCATACCAGCACTGTGGGCTTTATTGGAAGCTGCTATTTCACCGAAATCTGCAAGTGTAAACTGAAAAATATTGCCTGTCTAAAATGGTAAGTAATACTATAGTTTTACTATTACATTATGAACAGCATTGTACTTTCTTTTTCTTTGTTCATTTATGTGCAAAACCTTGAAGCTAGGCTGATTATTTAACAATCATTTGGGTGTAACTAGCAATTACCAAGTTAGATGAAAATGTATAAGACAATATTGAGGAATAAAATATTTATTATAAGCTCTATTTTATTTAGGGACTTAAACTTTCACAAAACGCAGGCAAAATGGCACTGTTAGGCTTGTAATCTGTCTCAGGAGTGCCAAAGGTTTTACTTTGACCTAGTGCTTCATTGAGCTGGCAGATCCAATGTAAAGTATCAGGAGTTCCAAAAAAAATAATACTGTATATAATGTGCGGTTGAGTTGAATTTTTATCCCATTTGAGGACTGGTTTTAGCTCTATGTCTTTAAGTGACAAAATGAAGTTCTTTCTGTCATACAGTTGAAGGAAGCCTGACAGTTTACATTTCTGGTCTGTTGATGACACAAGAACAGGCTTGGGTTTTATTAAGTTGGTAATCCTGGTCAGAATTATTAGCTGTAACACTCCCCTTAGGAAATGTAGGAAAACCTATCAACTTAACCATCATTCAAGTTTATACTTTAACTGAAGTATACTATACTATACTTTAACTGAAGATGCTGAAGAAGATGATATTGAAAGCTTTTATGCAAGCAAATGAGAGGTAATTGATCACGCACCAAAATAAGATATTTTATAATCATAGCTGGACTGCAGTGGCTCAAGTGGTTAAGACACTGACTGGAAGGCAGCAGGTCAGCAATTCGATACCTGAGTACTGCACAACAGAATGAGCTCCCATCTCTGTCCCAGATCCTGCAAACCTAGCAGTTCGAAAGCAAGAAATTACAAGTAGATAAATAGGGACCACTTCAGTGGGAAGGCAAACAGCATTCCATGCACTCCAGTGTCTAGGCATGCCTGCCACATAACCAAAGAAACATCTGCAAGCACAGACAGGACTGGCTTTTTGGCTATGAAATAGAGATGAGCACTGAACCCTAGAGCTGGATACGACTGGCTTTTGAGCAAGGGTGACATTTACTTTTACCTTACCTATAATCATAGGTGCTTAGAATGCAATAGTAGGAAACAAAGCAGAACCAAATGTTGATAGAAAATTTGACCTAGGGGACAGAAATGAAGCAAGTGGATGACTCATAGAGTTCTGCACATCCAACAACATGATTATTGAAAATACATACTTCAAGCAACCACACAGTTGGCTGTACACATGGATATCACCAGATATTCAATACAGGAATCAAATAGACAAAATCATGATTACAGAAGAGCTAAACAACTTTAATGTTAACAATGAAGAAATTGAAATAGTGAAATCTTTTCTATTCCTTGGTTCAATCATCAAGCCAAACGGAGACTGCAACCAAGAAATCAGAAGAAGACTGAGACTTGGAAAGACATCAATGAATGAATTAGAAAAGATCATCAAGTGTTAGGATGTGTCACTGTAGACCAAGTTCCTTTGGTTTGATCTGGTGTTAGAGTAGCCGACAAGGTTGCCACCCAAGGTATGCCTGATTGTATTCAAAATCTTTGTGAAGGCTTGTTCTGAGATACAGAATCCAGCTCATTTACTGGTCTGCCAATTACTGCCAGGAACATGCACCGATGAGGACTTAATTTTGACCAACAACAAAACCAAGAAAGTGACTTCATTTTGTCAATCCTGGGTTTTAATTGGGACACAAAAGAAGAAGAAGAATGGAGACCAAAACCATACATACTATCATATTCCTGCACTAATGTGAAAGCTGGACAGTGAAGTAAGACTGCCAGAAAAAGTAACAAATGGGTCCTAAACAATCAAGCCTAAACTATCATTGGAGGCAAAAAATGATGAAATTGAGGCTATCCTAGTTTGGGCATATCATGAGAAAACAGGATTATCTGGGGAGGGGGCAGAGATAATGATGGAAATGTTGAAGACAGCAGGAAAAGAGGAAGCCCAAATATAAGATGGATTAACTCCCTAAAGCCGGAGTTCTCAACCTTTTTAAGCCAGGGGCCGGGTCTCGCTCCCTCAGACAGCTTCCAGGGCTGGATGGCCATTTTGCCCTTCCTCCCCCACATGGCACTTCCTGGTGTGGTGGAGGTGGTGGTGGGCACATGAAATGGTGCTGCGGGATGCATCTGGCCCACAGGCTGCGGGTTGAGAATCCCTGTCTGAAAGGTACCACAGGCTTGAGTTTGCAATTGCTGAGCAGGGCTCTTGAACAGGGCTCTTGAGGAAATAACATTTTAAGGATTGCTCATTCATAGGGTCAGCATAGGTTGGCGGTGTTTTAAAGGATTTGCAATGCTGTAGTACACCCAATGATACTTCCTCATCATCCCTGCTTTGCATTGCTCTATCGATTTTTTTTTAATCGCAGTGTTTTATTAGAGTTCTAAGAAACAGTATGTTTAGAAAGACCATGAAGAAAGGCAAGGAATAAAGCGATTCTTTGAAAATTGATTCTGTTTCTCCAGTTTTTCTAGTTTAATATATTTCTACACTGTTTTTAAGAGTCAGATTGCTCAGCATTTAATCAAACATTCACTGTCAATTTTAGCAGATGGTGGAAATCCCTATTTTATTAACTTATGATTTACTCAGGGCTGTGGTGGCTCGGTGGTTAAGCTCACCTTGTTAACTGGAAGGCCGACAAGACAGCAGTTTGAGACCCGGGTACTGTATGACTGTTTGGGTGCTCGTCTCTGTCCCAGCTCCTGCCAAACTAGAAAATGCAAGTAGATAAATAGGGACCACCTAGGTGGGGAAAGATCTTGGGGACATGAAAGGAGCCCCATTTGGGCATTTCCTGAGCAGAGTTTCTCCAGCAAAAATCATTTCAGCCCATAATAATTTCTGACATGAAATTATTATTACTCGGTGTGCATTTATATACCACTAGCTCTTGTAACATTATCTTCTATATGCCCTTTCACTCAAGAACTTGCATTTCTGATATTCTTCTTGCTTTTCTAGTGGTAATGTTATTGGTTACCATGTGATTGCTCCCTGTAAACCTTGCCTGCTCTCCTGCAACAATGGACATTTCTGGATGTTTCACAGCCAAGCTGTTTTTGGAATAAACAGGCTGGATTCCTCTGGTATGAAATATTTCATTCATTAAATATTTATTCATGTCCTTATCCTCTTGCAGTGTTCTAACATAAATGCTTTTTATTATAGTAAGGTGCCTCTAAGAAAATGTATACTAGAAGTATACTACTGGTATACTACTTTAGCATTGTGAGTCACTAGTAGGGCAGGTCCATTTGAATCAGTGGAACGTATGGAGGAGTTGACTTACTAAATTCCCACTGTTTCAAGGACCCTATTCTAGTGCAACTTAATATGTTAAGTAACATGATTTCAGGCATTGAACTCAGGTACAGTACTTACATAAGTGTTGACCTACCAAGTTTCCACTGATTCAGTGAATCTATGTTTCTTCAGACTAATAAGTAGATTTAAACCAGAAATGGCAAAGGAAAAATCTTCTCTGAAAAAACCTCTGAAAAATCTTCTGATGCAATACTGCTGCTGCTGCTGCTGCTGCTGCTGCTGCTGCTGCTGCTGCTGATGATGATGATGATGATGATGATGATGATAATAATAATAATAATAAATGGAATTGTCATAGTTATAGGCTTTCAAACGCCTGTTACACTTTGCCTGCTTACTGATAATTCACTCCTTTCCTTACAGCTATTTATAGGCATCTCAATGTGAAAAGATTGACCGCCAGCTCTGTACTACATAGCAACATTTCAACAAAATGATGATAGCAATTATAAACTTATTTATTAGTTGTTAATAGTTTTACAGCTGTCTTTGTTATCTGTTGATGTTGTATTTGTGTTTTTAATTGCTTGTAAATTATTGTCAAAAATACAAATGAAATTATCTGTTTGTTTTTGTTTTGGCCAGGTGCAAACTTTTTGCTTTGGGGCAACTTGCCTGATCTGGACAAAAGTACAGATGGAGAGGAATCAAGCATCACTGAAGAAGAATTCATTAGATGAATGTTTCCAGCACTGTACTCCATGGTGTGTCTGTTATATTTGTAACATGCATAAATCCCAGCAAGGCATTGCAAAAGTGGAAGGAAATACAGTACAAAGTGTAATACCTTTTAACCTTTTACTGTTTGATCTAGGAAGCATCCACTTACATGCTTAAAATGCAGTCCTTTCTTGTTGACTTTTAGCGAGATGCCTGCTACCAATATGCATACTGTATCTGGCTTTTGTAATAGCTTGCTACTGCCTCTTTTGTAAAGGACAGTGTTAGAAAGGAGATCAAGAATCAAGGCCCACACCAGCATCACTTTGGGTTGTATGAAGAAAAGTCTGGCAGCATAGAAAGCAATCCTGCTGTGTTTGGTGTGTGGTATGTTATTACTTAACCTGCATATTCTCCTTTCCCCCATACCACTGGCTTGGCTAGGGGCTATGCATTGCCTCTCTTCAGGGGCCACAAAGTGCCACATGAATTCAGGCTTTGTGCTGCAGGTAGTCTTCCAAATACTGTACCTGTGTTGGCTTACATACGGGAGGCGTATTGGGACTCTTTTAAGACTTATATCTTTTCAAATATGCTGTGCAAGCAGATTAGTTGAGTTAAGTTAAAATGCTGGCTTTCGAGGAAATCTGTGGAATACCTTTATTTTCTGCCAGTAAGTCGCTAAGACGCTGACTGGGAAGCGGAAGGTCAGCAGTTCGATTCCCGAGTACTGCAGGATGGAAATGAGCTCCCATCTTCATCCCAGCTCCTGCCAACCTAGCAGTTCGAAAGCAAGAAATTGCAAGTAGATAAATAGGGACCACTTTGGTGGGAAGGTAACAGCGTTCCGTGCACTCCGGTGTCTAGTCATACCTGCCACATGACCACGAAAATGTCTGCAGAAGCAGACAGCGCTGGCTCTTCGGCTTAGAAACAGAGATGAGCACTGCACCCTAGAGTCGGATACGACTGGCTTTCGAGCAAGGGAAACCTTTACCTTTACCTATGCCTGGCCAACAATTATGAGGCCACAGCCTGGGAAATGGCAGGCTTCCCTGCTCCTAATGGAAAGGAAGATGCAAAGGAAGAGTAGCAAAACAAGTAGAAACCTCTGTTAATCTGCAGATGCATACAATCCAGGAATTAAAGAGGCTAAAAAATAATATACATGTAGCAGCATCTGTAACTGTATCTGTTTCTGATGGTTACGAGAAAAAGGAAGTGGTGATTGTGACCCTGGCCTGGACAAGTATAAGGCCAAGTTCAATAAAAAAATTCCTTCTGGTTTCTCTGTTGCTACTGGCACAAGAGTATTCCCTGTACAACTGGTGGCACAGTGCCTTTTGGAAAGAAAGTAGCAATGCAGGACTAGAATTGAATCTTGCCAATAGTATACTAAAATATAAAGCAGTAACTAAGTAAGCTGCAAGTAGATCAGTTGGTTTTTCCCCCAAAGTTGAAGTGCCATTTGGAACATGATTTTTTAAAGAGTATACATGTATTTTTTGGAATCAAAATTATTACAAGA
The DNA here is from genome assembly GCA_035047345.1 of Bradypodion ventrale. Taxonomy (NCBI): domain Eukaryota; kingdom Metazoa; phylum Chordata; class Lepidosauria; order Squamata; family Chamaeleonidae; genus Bradypodion; species Bradypodion ventrale. The sequence goes on from JAWDJE010000004.1 coordinate 63,266,281, forward strand.
ATATTAAGGCAGCTTGGGTCCTTTCAATAGCCAAGTTTATATGCCACTTTATTGGCCTATTAGGCATCTAGCATCTTTTCTTGGGGAGCCTACATTTGCTAGAGTTAGTTTACACCAATGTCTATACCAATTTTCACTTACTTGAATAGATCTTGTTGCAAAGCATAACTTCCTATTCAAGGCAAATCACCTCTTGCTCTGTTTGTTTGCTTGTGTAAAGAAGGTAATATACTCAACAAACTTTCTTTTTGCATGGGCAATGCTACTTATATGCCCAGTATTATTATTATTATTTGAATAGAGACACTGTCATTGGCTAGAAAATTGCCACTCTGCAAACTGTTCATACATTGGTCAACTGTGTCCATAGCAATTGTGTGGCCCTCTTTGTTCCATGGCTTTATACATGTGAGATTCAGTATCTGTATGAATGCTTTTGTGTTTGTTTATCTCTAGCTTCTAGTTAGGTCTTCCAAAGCAGGCCTCACTGTGCATTGTCCCAGTCTGAAGAAACACTGACTTTCCCAGTACTTTTTACATTAACTAGGTCCTCAGGCTATTGCAGCCACCAGCCTTCTTTGCTCCAAATTGGTATTTCAAATAATTCAGATATTCCATATAAAGCAAATAAAAGGAAGAGATTGGTTCAAACAATCAAACGGGATTTTTATTTAGGGACTACAAGTAATAAGAATGAAGGAGGATATTTCTTCAGAATTTAAAGTTCAAAATAGTTATATTACAGAATTCAGCTAACTTCCATTTGCCTGGGTATAAACCTATTGGGGCTGCAGTGGCTCAAGTGGCTAAGACGCTGACTGGGAGGTGGAAGGTCAGCAGTTCGATTCCCAAGTACTGCAGGATGGAATGAGCTCCTGTTTTTGTCCCAGCTCCTGCCAACCTACCAGTTTGACAGCAAGAAATTGCAAGTAGATAAATAGGGACCACTTTGGTGGAAAGGTAAACAGCGTTCCATGCGCTCCGGTATCTAGTCATGCCTGCCACATGACCACAGAAACATCTGCAGAAGCAGACAGCACTGGCTCTTTGGCTTTGAAACAGAAATGAGCACTGAACCCTAGAGTTGGATACGACTGGCTTTCGAGCAAGGGAAACCTTTACCTTTAAACCTATTGAAAGTACAGGGTTTGCACAACATTATAGGCATAAGAAAAATACACTAGCCTTTCATCTCTAAAGTACAAAATATGTTTTTGATAATGTTTTTGGAAAATGTGGGCACATGGGTTAAAAATGGGTTTAAAATGCTATTTAGCAGGATTATTTCCATAATTACTAAGAAATCATTGTTACCTAAAGAGCATTGCTCCCTGTTTGATTGCAACATCTGACCCTTATGTCTTAATTTGAAACCACATATGATACGTTCATAACTGCCATTGAAGCAGAAGGCATATGGTCATAAAGAGGAGGGGCAGGATCTGTCCTCGGTCATCCCAGAGTACAGGACACGTAATAACGGACTCAAACTAAAGGAAGCGTGAAATAGGCTGAATATCAGGGAAAAATTCTTAACAGTTAGAGCAGTACAACAGTGGAACCAACTGCCTCAACAGGTGGCGAGCACTCCAACACTAGAATCCTTCAAGAAAGAATTGGATAACCATCTGTCATATCTGCTTTGATTTGGATTCCTGCACTGAGCAGGTCTCCATGGCCTTAAAGGCCCCTTCCAACTCCGTTATTCTATGATGGGCAATCATAGAACAGGAGATGGAACACAATTTATCCTTCCTGTTTTCTGTGTCCCCTAAACCTACTATGGAACACTGAGTTCAACTGTTGGAAGAGTCCTGCTCAGCAGAGACAAGCTTATTTTACCCTACTATACAGCACTGTTAGTCAATACAACAGGCAACTTAGGGTGTGTGTGTATGTGTACTTGCACATAAAGATTTGGTATAGAGTTCTTGTTATTTCAAAAGATTCCACACCATATAAAACAGTTGCGTTCTTTTTACCTAATTATGTGCACACAATCTTTTTGTGGTACAAGGATGGGAAAAGTTGCTTTTTTGAACTATGACTTCCAGAATTTCACTATAGTATTCTGGGGCTTGTGTCTCCAAAAGTAGCTTTATTATTTCTGCTGTTTGGTAGAGCAGAGCAATATATAACAGAGTTCAATACAGACAATGGAACTCTTTTAGCTAAAAAGGATATAAAGATTACAAGCACAAGTCACCTGTTTTGACATTTATATTCAACATTAACAATTGCTTGTGCTGATCCCCAGTGTGAAGTCTTGGAGCAGACTACTATTGATATTCAGTTGATCTTTCATGTAGAATACTTTTTTGCCATGGCACTATGACTTGTACCAGCACTCCAGCTGTTTCAGTGCCTGCTCAAAAACTTCTTATTCACCAGTACATTTTAATAGTCTCATTTGGTCTGTGGCCTTTCTTGCTACTTTCCTCTGATGAAACATTTAAGCATCAATGTTTTAAGTTTTATTGTTTTTACAATATTTGTATACTTTCCTGGGAGCCATAATGAGGATTGCAGTTTGAAATGCTTTAACAGAAGCAAAGTTTTTTTTGAAGTCTAAGTGGGACTATATACTATGCCACTCAAGGGAAAAAATTGAAAGTTTCCTCTCCCTCCACAGGGGAGAGGAGGAATCTTTCCATTTCTCATGATTGTGGAGTGCCTTATGTAAAGTGACAGCTTAAGCCATCCGCTTTGGTTCAATGCCAACCAGGTATTATTATTATTCATTATATTTATACCCCACCCTATTGGTGCAAGCACCAATATTGCGTATTGTGCATCCTGGAACTGAACTGAACTGAATGGAAGTGATCTTACCTGCACAACAAAACAAAAAAGATTAGCCCTTGGAAGGGCTCAAAAAGATGTGGGTAGGCAAAGATCAGAGTGGGCTGGTTCATGATGGCCTGTGGGGCAAATCCCCATCTTATGGTATCCTAGAATAATGGTGAGCTCTCACTTTCTTCAGGCACATACACATAGAGGTGCACATAAACTAGTCAAGTTCTGTACATGAAATAATGTGAAATGTAGAGACTTGCAGAAACAGTACCAACCTTGGATGGGAGCAGAGCCATATAAAATCTGTGCAGAAGTAGTAGATGATACATTTTCTGGATCACTAAATTTAAAAAAAATCATTGCAAGCTTTCATGATTCATGATCTCTTCTTCAGGCAAGGCATTTGAATGTTTGTGGCATGGTGGTCTGTCAGGGTCTGTCTTTAAAAGCAGCAGTCTTTAAAAGCAGCTCCACCCCCATTTTTCAAACACAGGAAACAGGCCACTGCTAATTGCTCTCCCCAAAAGTTTCCATTGAGGCTGCAGACCCCCTTCTCCGGCCAAGTCAAAGCAATGCAAAGTCCAGTGACCTCCACCAGAGAACGGGGTGGTGGTGAAATTTGGTGTACACACTAGGTGTTTTGATTTAAGCCAATTAAAAGTCAATTAAAAGTATTACCTAGTGGTTCAATTTGTACTGCTGCTGTACTGAAATTAAAGGGTCCATGCCATTCAGGTGGCTGTTTCCTGGTATCCTAGTAGTTCCATAAGCAAAGTCAGCCATGTGATCCATGTATAAAACATGTGCAGAAGTAGTAGGTGATAGCTTTTCTGGATCACTAAATAACTAAAAAAAAACATTGCAAGCTGTTGTGATTCATGATCACTTCTTCAGTAAAGGTATCAGAAAAGGTATCACCTACTACCTCTGCACTATGTATACATAGAAAATGCACATGAAATATTAATAAAAAGCAATCATACAACTGCTGCTTTCCAAAAACAAGCATTTTTTTAAAGAAATCTGAAGAATATTCCAACCCTAAAGCATATTACCATCTGTTAAAATTAGCCACATAAATATTCTTCCTGTCTTCCATTTAGATGTATTTGGTCTATATATATTAAATCTGAAAAACAATTCTTCCAGAAACATTTAATGTCATTATGTTTCCTTGACTCTTCATATGCCACCATCAAACTGCAATGATACCATTGGTACTAGTCATCTGTGCAAGGATGTGTACAAGCAAAGCCACACATTTTCCTGGATGTGCTTGTGTGTGAACACGCATTGTGTGTACAGATATGAAGCACAGAAGAGTAAACAAAGATAATGCTTCCATAAGCAAAAATGTAGAATAGTGAAAGTATTGGATCCTTTCCAAAAGAAGGTTCCAGCTACTTTTGAAAACATTCTATTGTATTCAATGGAATTGGCAAAAATAGTGGGGGAAATATTTTTACATAACCTTGCATTAAAACACTTCTGCAAGTCCCTGTCTTTCCTTTTTTGCCTCAATGGTTTTGCTGATGCCAAAAGCCAACTAAGAAGAAAGGAGAAGGCATGCTCTAGTCCAGGGGTGCCCAAACTATGGCCATGGGGGCTGGATCCAGCCCACGAAGCCATCGTTGTTTCTGGAAGCAGAAGTAAAATGTGCCCATAAGGGTGCATTTTACTTCTGCTTCCAGGAGTGACGAGGGCTTTGTGGGCCGGATGAATTGGTGTCCGGGGCCAGAACCACATGACCAGCCCACGGCCTGAAAAGTTTGGGCACCCCTGTTCTAGTCTAATATCTTCTCTTTGGGAATTATACAATTTTTATTTATTTATTAGTCACATTTGTATTACCGCCCACTTGGCAAGCGACTCTGGGTGGTGTACAACAATTACATCATGAACTACATAAACCTCACTAGAGAACTATAAAAAACTTAAAACCAGTTAAAAAAAACAATTAAATACTGGTATACAATAAAAAAATTAGCCCAACAACTAAAAAGAGCAAGGGAGCGATATTACTAAATCAGCCAGCAGGTGGGGGTCACCGCATCCCCAGTGCCCACACCTGCTTTTCCAGCCAGGTTATTAATTCTTTCCTGAAGGGCAGCAACTCTGTCTGTAGTCATAACTCGATTCGCAGGAGGTTCCATAGGGTCAGAGCAGACACAGAGAAGGCCCTCTTTCTGGTGCTAGAGAGGCTCGCTTCTCTAGCAGGTGGCACAATAAGAGAGTCTCTGGTCTGCTCTGGTGGGATGGGATGGACAGATGTTTTCTGGGTGACGTGGTCTCTTAAGTATCCTGGCCCACTACCATGTAGGGCTTTAAAGGTCATTACCAGCACCTTGAATTGCACTCGGAGGCACACCAGTAACCATTGCAGTTCCCAAAGCAGTGGAGAGACACAAGCGTAACGTCCACACCCCATCACCACCCGGGCAGCCGCATTCTGGATTAGTTGCAGCCTCCAAATGGTCATCAAGGGCAGTCCCATGTAGAGCGCATTACAAGAGTCCAGTCTGGAGGTGACCAGAGCATGTGTAACCATGAGCAAGGAGTCCCAATCTAGGAGCGGGCATAACTGGTGTATGACACGAAGTTGTGCAAAAGCCCTCCTGGCCACGACTGCCACCTGCTCATCGAGCAGGAGTCGCGAGTCCAGGAGGACCCCCAGATTATGCACCGGGTCTGTTTGGGGCAAGATAGCCCCATCCTGAACCAAAGATGGTAGCTCCGGAGATAATGCGGGGGCCCTAACCCATAGCCACTCAGTCTTACCAGGATTCAGCTGAAGCCCATTGTCCCCCATCCAGACACCAACAGCCTCCAGACACCTTGATAAGACTGACTGCATCGCTTGGATCACCACAAGCCGAGATATACAGCTGAGTATCATCTGTGTACTGATGATACCTCACCCTGTGGGAACGGATGATCTCCCCCAACGGCTTCATGTAGATGTTAAACAGGAGAGGTGAGAGCACCGAGCCCTGAGGCACTCCATATTGGAGAGGCCTAGGGCTGGACATCCCAACCTCCAACCACACTGACTGGGTCTGGCCCCTCAGAAATGCAGCAAACCAGGACCACACAGTGTCTTATCCTATGAATGAGTCATCACATATTCCATATCACTGTCACTGTTTCTCCCTCCACAGGAAGCAATTAGTGTCTTGCAGACACCAACAACAATTATACCAATAGTCATGCCATGCATATTTTTTGCATGTCTAGGAAAGGCCAAATTGAGCAATGGTTCAATAATGTGGCTTTAATGTGTGCTACTGCTAGGGCTGAGTAACAGTTTTCAGTGCCAGAACAGAATCTGTCATGGGTCACAAATCCAGCAGTACCACAGGCACAAAGACTGAAGAATTGGTAGAATTAATGAGTTAGTGGTTAATACGCTGAGCTTGGTGACTGGAAGGTTGGGGATTGATATCTGAGTGCTGCTCGATGGATCTTGGGGACATGTAGGGAGCCTCATTTGGGCGTCCCTTGAGCAGAGTTTCTCCAGAAAAATTCCTCTCAACCCAGAGTAATTTCTGACATTAAATTTATTTAATGGGTGACACCAGTTACAGGCACTACTGAAGAGCCAAAAACTCTTGAATTTGAAAACCCTGAGAATGCTGTGGGAGATTCCTGAGGCTCAGACAACAGTACCTTCTCCAAGAGCTTGACAATTCCTGCAGTCAGTGTGCTGACACAAGCAGAGAACCAGGATAAGTGTTTGGAGAGACAATGAAGTGTTAGGTCTCCAGCCAAATGCAAGTCCATTTACAGGTTCTAACTTTGTGGGAAGGAGTGAAGCCTGGTAGTCTTGACTAAGTCATATCTTTGCTAGATGCTTAGAAGCTGGCTTGGCTACTCCTGCTGGCCCCTGCTATTAGTTTGAAGATTACCTTATCCCTGAAATGTTTTTCAAAGGATAAAGCACCCTGCCGTATATCTCTGTGGTTTAGGTATCTGGCATTGGAGCCAGAGGTTGGGGGTTCAATTCTCCATTGTGCCTCCTTGACTTGATGATCCATAGAATCCCTTCTAGATCTCATTTCTAATATTATTGTGTAGCTGGATGGATTGTTTAGGAACCTAGCTTAGGTAGGAGAAGTTGGGAGTTGAATTCTCAACAATGTCTCTCGGAATAGATCCAGCCTCTGCAGTCATGGGCAAGCTGCACAGTCCCAGGGCATCTCCCAAAAGGATGGAATGATAAGGCACTTCTGTATACAGTAAAATCCCTAATTACGAAAAAAAAAAGTCCATTCCGTAGGCTTTTGCTTAAGTCGGTCTTTATGTAACTCAAAGTAACCCATAAGAAAAATTATTTTTTACGTAACTCAAAGCAAACCTGTAGGAAAATGAAATTTTTATGTAAATTGACACAAACCCATAGGGAAAAGAATATTTACGTAACTCAAAGCAAACCCATAGGAAAAAGAAACTTTATGTAACTCGAATGGTTTTAGCACAAAATCATTATGTAAGTCAAATTTTATGTAACTCGAGGCATATGTAAGTTGGGTTTTTACTGTATTGTCTAGCTAGAAAACCATGGAAAGGGTCATCCTAAGTCAGAATTGACTTGACAACTTGCAATTATCAACCCAGACAGGTTCATAGCATAACGTTCTCCCTGTTAATGCTCTAAGCAAACACATATTTTCCTTTCCACTTGGAGATTCCTGACTTGAGCAGGAAGATCTGAATATAAAGACTGTGACCAAAGTCAATTGGAAGATACAGGCCTCCTATGATCAAGAACCCAGACTGCACAAGGTTCTCAATCATATACATCCCAAAATGGTTTTGAGAAGGTCAGCGTGGATGAAGCATGGCTTAAGCACAAGAATCTATGCCTCCTCCTTGCATTTATAAAGAAGGGCAGAGTAAGGGTTCTCAGAAAGACTTAAACTTCCACATCCTTTTTAGATGAATTCCATGTTGGTCAATAATGCATATGTTTTTGACCGCAGTTTACAATGCAGTTTACAATGGGACTGCAGTGGCTCGTGGCTAAGACGCTGACTGGGAGGCGGAAGGTCAGCAGTTCGATTCCCGAGTACTGCAGGATGGATTGAACTCCCGTCTTTGTCTCAGCTCCTGCCAACCTTGCAGTTCGAAAGCAAGACATTGCAAGTAGATAAATAGGGACCACTTTGGTGGGAAGGTAACAGCGTTCCATGCACGCTGGTGTCTAGCCATGACTGCCACATGACCATGGAAACGTCTGCAGAAGCAGACAATGCTGGCTCTTCGGCTTTGAAACAGAGATGAGCACTGCACCCTAGAGTCGGATACGACTGGCTTTCGAGCAAGGGAAACCTTTACCTTTACCTTACAATGCTTAACATTTCTTGGAGCTGAACTCTCAGATAGCTGAAGGGTCAGAGTTTTAAAACCATGAATCTGCACAATCAACATAGCCTGTTCAGTACTTGCTTCCCTCTTTGAGTGAGCATTTTTTCAGTAAAACCATAATTCTGGGCAAGGGCACAACAGTGTCCAATGACAGAAGCAAGAAAGTCAGTTCCCTAGTGAGACTTTAAGGGGTTGGAATGTATGAAGGGACATAAAAAAGTTATGTTTTGAATTTTTTGGTGTTTCTTCTTCTGTGGAACATTTTTTTCATAAGAGAAACAGGCAGAGACCTGATGCGCTTGAGAAGAAAGCAGATCTTCAGGCAAAAACGTCTGAGATTTTCTTTAGCTTTCCCTCTAGAATCCAGGAGAGGCTCCACTGTGCAGAGAGAAGTCTGGGCATGTCACTCTGTCAGATGTTTTTATTCAATCACTCAGACTGGAGTTGTTACTTTTATCTTAGTAGACAACTCACTGCTCCACCTTTTTCTGGTACTGTAATTTCTCTTGTTCTGAAGAGTTCGAAAGCAAGAAATTGGAGTGCCAAGGTTCACCATAAATGCCTGTACTGGCCAAATGGTATTTCGAAACAATTTCCTTTACACATTCTGTTTATTATCAACTGGAGAATGAGACTTGACAACTTCTGACCTGTTAATTGTACTCTAAGTCATGGGATCAACAGTGGGTGTGAATTCACCATGGGCCAACTGATCTCCTTCAGAAACAGAAAAAAAGGGGTCATAGCTCCCTGAATCCATACGCTGAAATAGCCAATGGACATATTGACAGGGAAATTCTAGGATTTAAGATCCAAAAAAGTAACTTCTCCAAATTCTGAGTCTTTATTTGCCAAAACAACTTATGATTTTTGAAAATTAGGTATCAGTCATTCATCTTAATAAAAATGTAATGATCTCCTGCCAACCTAGCAGTTCGAAAGCAAGAAATTGCAAGTAGATAAATAGGGACCACTTAGGTGGGAAGGTAACAGCGCTCCATGCGCTCCGGTGTCTAGTCATGCCTGCCACATGACCACGGAAACGTCTGCAGAAGCAGACAGCACTAGCTCTTCAGCTTTGAAACAGAGATGAGCACTGAACCCTAGAGTCGGATATGACTGGCTTTCGAGCAAGGGAAACCTTTACCTTTACCTTTAATGATCTACTACATAGACAGGAAATCTTTCCACTTAGGTAACCATGGTGTTTCACATGTTAGCATGTTATATGAGACTGTTGAAAGTTGTGGACAAACAGCTCAAGGGTACAATGTCAAGGGAGGCTTGCTTAGACAGCAATGGAAGTGACTCTTCTTAAAGATAAAGGTCTAGCTTGCTTGAAAGTCAGTTGTATCTGACTCTAGGGCAGTGATGGTGAACCTTGGCACTCCAGCTGTTCTGGAACTTCAATTCTCAGATGCCTTGTTTAGCAGTAGTACTGACTTGGGCTTCTGGTAGTTGAAGTCCAAGAACAGCTGGAGTGCCAAGGTTAGCCACCAGGGCCCTAGGGCAGTGATGGTGAACCTTGGCACTCCAGGTGTTCTTGGGCTTCAATTCCCAGAAGCTTCACCATAAATTCCCTAGGGTGTGATGCTCATCTCCATTTACAGCCAAAGAGCCAGCACTGTTTGTATCTGCAGACATTTCTATCGTCATGTGGCATGCAGGACTAGAACATTGGCTGGGATTTCCCGTATTCCAGCACTTGTCCTTCCCCTTTCCCGCCGCTGTCCTGTACTTTGAACAGCGGGGAAAGGGGTTACTGGGCATGCACGCCCATCAGAGACAGTGGTGTGCATGCACAAAGGGGTTCTGCACATGCGCAAAGGGGTTCTGCAATGCACAAAGGGGTTGTTGCTGCGTATGTGCACCCAGGCCAGAGCAGTTTCCAGAATTTCCAGAGCTGCACTTGACGAGTATGGACTACTAGATACTGGAGCACATTGAATGCTGTTACCTTCCCACCAAAGTGGTCCCTATTTGTCTACTTGCAATTTCATACTTTCGAACTCCTAGGTTGGCAGGAGCTGGGACATAGATGGGAGTTCATTCTGTCATGCAGCACACGGGTCTTGAACTGCTGACCTGCCAACCTTCCAGGCCTCAAGTTCAGCATCTTAACCACTAAGCCACCACAGCCCCCTGTCTCTTCTTACTTTGGTACATATGATGTCCAAGTAACATACTGAGGAGTGCACCACAATGTATTGTGTGTTTCCTAATGGTGCCATTGTACCATTTGTTTTGATCTTGAATTTACCCTTCATTACCATATTGGCTGCCAGGGCACAGTGTGGGCAGTTCACAGCTCTCATGCAGCCTACAGTGGATTTTGGATCAGCATATCAAAATTCTTTAAAGCCCACTTTTAGCACATCCTCTGCAATGCGCCTTGAGAACATCAAGGAAAGAAAAGTCATTGGCATTTCGCTTTGATTTGCTGATGATGTGACAAGAAAAGACTGACTTGCAAAAGCCACCTGAATTGAAAAAGAGACACTTGGAATCAGAAGAAGTGGGAGTTTATTATCTGGAGGCCATGGGAAAGAAACTATGGACAGAAGAAAGATAAATACCCATAATGAATAAAAGAGACACTGATATTTTGAAGCATTCACCTTTTAGTTACAAAAAAAAAGCATACTGTAGAATGGAGCCAACACGGTATCCTTGGGAACCAGGAAGTAGGTAATAAATCAACAGTGTCAGTATCAAAAACCTCAGCTAACCAAAAATGCAGTTACTGTGGGAACAAAGAAACCCTTGCCTACAACTAAAGGTTAAGTCTTGGAACCTGTCTAATAATATACCATTAGATCTTAAAACAGAAAAAAAATATTTATTTAGCATGGCAGTCTGATTTCCCCCCAGCATAACTAATATTTTGATTAGTAGAGGGGCAATTATATTAAAATACAGCCCAGATGAAGCAAATGGTGCACTTTCCATCACATGTATCCACCTATCCTTGACTTTTGTGATAAATTTACAAGAAGTCATGTGTAGGATTTCATTATCAATAGTCAAGCGCCAATTCAAAAGTAAAATAGAGCTTCCCACTGCTCTATTTCCACAATAGCTATTTATACCCTGTTCAGCTGAACTTGGGCATAAGTTGGAAAAGTTGCTTTTCAGTACACAGTTCCTGAATCTTATGGGTCATCATGTAACTTCACATTTATGCCACATTGGCAAACCTGATAGGATTTTTAAAGGTATGAGACATGTTAAAGGGGAGTAGTTTATCACTATGTAATATGCCAGGGTTTCTCAACATTTTTAAGCCATGGGCCAGGTCACGCTCCCTCAGAAACCTGTGCTGTCAGGAACAGTGGTCCTCCCCCACCATAAACACTGCCATAAAATGCATTCACAAGTGTCGTAAACACATTTACATAAACCGTGGGCACATTTAAGGCTGTCATAAACATATCTGTGTCTGCTTCTGGTGGCAATGGTGACATGGGCTGGATGATTTAGCACCTTGGGCTACATCTGGTCCACAGGCCATAGGTTGCCCACCCCTGTGATATGCTTTCCATGAGCCTTTACACTCAAGCAAGATTTGAACCTGGATCTTCCAGCGACCAACACTCTATCCATAATACCACAGTGCTTGTTATAGCCCAGAGAAGTAATTTTGCAGCCTCCATCTAACCCAGCCAGCATGGGCAATGACTTTAGGATTGAAGGGAATTGTATTTCAACACATCTGGAGAGCACCAAGTTTAAAAGGCTGAGGTCAAATATGAGTACAGTTTAAGTCAATATTATGACAAATGTCATACCAACCACAATCACTTCAAAAAAAGGTAGCATGTGCAGTTCAAAATTCAATATCCATGCAAAAATGAGTAAAGATATTTTCACAGACATTACAGCATCTTTTAAAAGCAATGGGTGTCATGATAATCACAACGGATGATTCCATATTTTTATTTTATTTTCATTTATTAAGTGTTAAGATTCATATAGTATATTCTCTGTAGGTTTGAGGATCATACCTGTCAACCCGCGGCTCCGGAAAAATGGGACCTGCGCAGATCGCTTGTGTGCAGGTCGCTTTCCACGCATGCGTGGAAGCACTATGCCACTTGCGTAGGGGCTGCACAAGCGGCATAGCGCTTCCGCGCATGCTTGGAAGGGTTTTACCTCGCTGCCAAATTACGGGGTTTTGGCAGCGTGGGGCGGGTTATGACGTCAGTTGATGTCAAATTACGGGGTAATCCTGGCCAAATCGGGATGGTTGACAGGTATGTTGAGGATAGCTAACTCGATAGGGAAGCACACTGAAGTCAGTTGCATTCCAATCCACATACCAGACATACCACACATCAACACGTCACTAAGCATTTAGGTTGCTAAGTAGCATAACAAGGGGGATTCCCAAGGTTACAATCGGTCAATAACCCTTCACCTTAGAGAGAAGGGAAAAGTGACATTCATATAGAATTGGATCATGGGAAAACAAGCGTTCCAAACATCTGGGGACAGGGTGACAACAACACCTGTACAGACACCTGAAAATTAGGTTACGTCAATTCATGTCTGAGAATTTGGTTACATCATAAACACCTGTTTGGGTAAACAACATTTAGTCAAAACATGAGGTCATCTCACATGTTTAACATTCTGGAGGAAGGTGTGAGGACCGCAGAAAATATATTTAAACCCAAGGTTTTGAGGGTTCAGAAGACACCATTTGGGAGGAGGCGATATCCCACGTCACTTCGAATCCAGACCATGGACCCATAAGGAAAGCCCAAAGCTCAGCACATTAGCAGCTCTGAGTCTTTGCCAAAACTATCGGGGCAAAGGACTTAGAATCTGACAGAAGAAACGCCAACTTAGGGAGTTAGTTATTTCTTATTTTATTTAGCTTGTTTAAGTTAGGATAGATTTAGGGAGTCCTATCTCTGGACTATGCTTAGCGTACTTAGTATTCAAAGTGTAGTTAGAATGATTGCTTTGATCTGCATTTTGATATGTTTTTGGATGATTATTCTTCTTCAATAAAAAGCCTCAAAGACATCGAGAAAGCCTCGTCTTTGATTATCTGAACCAGAAGGGGAGTAATTTTGTGGAGCGGAGAGAAGCCAAGCTATAAGGCTACATTTTCTCAAGGTCTCAAACTTTCTCAAAGGGACATTTTACTTTGGGGGAGATAAGGTTGCCACAGTGATCTGGAAGGGAGAACCACCTGCTTCAATCATCAGCCTGGGAATACTATAAGCCGGGGTATCCCAGCCTTTGATGGTAAAAGCTATCTTCGAGCAGGGCAGTTTCCCAGGGCCAAGTCTGCTCTGTGTGTGTGGGAAATGGCAATATAACGGACTACTATTCAGCCTTGCTACCATACTTGCTACCACATTCCTGCCTAAAGCGCAGAAGTGCATCTTCCCTATTTCAGCAGCTGTAGACCAAGAAAGAGTGTTCTCAGGGTAGGTGGGCTGCTGAACCTAGATGGATTACCCTGCTTTGGTACCCCAAGTCTGGGGAGCCCCTGAAACCTCATGAGACCTCTTCCCCAGGCCTACGACAACTGCTAGGTTGGCAGGAGCTGGCACAGTCGTGCAGTACTCAGGCCTCGAACTGCTGACCTGCCAACATTTCAGTTGTCAAGTTCAGTGTCTTAACCACTAAGCCACCACGGTCCCCTGGACATATCCTTACACAGGTGCTAATTTGAAGAATCCCTTTTTTCTGTTTGATAAAGGCAATGAAAAACTAATTCAAGTCAGGGCAAGGCCTTGGTGAATCCTTACTTTATCTAGAGCTGAATATCTGGCAATAGTGCTTTAGCATTAAAGCAAATCAATGAACAACCATAGCTTTGAAACATCACACTCATATGGTTTCCTTAATATGTTGGCTAAATGCCACCACCTAAAACATTCAAGCAAAAATGTCAGATGAGGGGAGCCCTTACAAAGCAGCGGTGGTTGCTTAGCAACCTCACTCCTCAACTTTCAGCTGTATTTTTTCACATTTAAATTGGAATAACTTCTTTTTCCAAAACAATTCTTCTCTTTTGCAGTATTCTACATGGCCAGGTAATCATGAATGGTTAATCTGCAACACTGTGTAATAATTCCAATCTGATTTTTATAATACTGTACAGTAGTTTACACTTTCATCAGGACATAAATATACCAATATGACAATGTGCATAGAATGTCCATATGAGTTTGTGCCAATGATTTCGAGTTTTAGACCTAGCAAGCAAGCCTGTGCCCTTAAAAATGAAATATAACCCCAATGATAGCTAACAACGCCACAATGATAGCTAACAAAGCAAGAAGTTAATGCATTTTACTGAGTAATAGGAGGGGACCTGTGACCTAACAAATAGATATTTGTCTATCTTTAAAATTTATTAGTTACATCTCTATGTCACCATTTTTACACCATAAACCAGGGATGCCCAAATTTTTCAGGCCATGTGCCAGTCACATGGTTTAGTGGGACAGTCACTGCATTTATGACAGCTGCGGGTGCATTTATGGCAGTGTTCTGTGCATGCATGGGTGTGCTTTACTTCTGCTTCCAGGAACAGCATGGGTGGTGTGGGCTGGATGAATTGGCATTAGGGGCCAGATCCAGCCCACAGGCTGTAGTCTCCTTTTTTCCTTTTGATTCTCACAACAACCTTGTTATGAGGTCAGGCTGGGAAAGAGAGTGACAAATGGAGTAGACCATGATTACTCTTTGAAATTCATGCTGCATCTCCTACTTCAACCACTGCATCTGAATGACTTTTCTATCTTCCTCAAATATAATCCACCTAGATGAGACTGACAGGATTTGGGAGTTTAATAACATCTGGAAGGTCACATCTTCTCCACCTCAGTTTAGGGGATGTTAATAAAATAGGGTTGAAGGCCATGGGAGCGAACAGAGTTGTGGAAAATATGGGGGAGGGAGAAGGGCAGGGCCTGTTATCCTTTAGAATCATCTCTGGTGAGCACCAAGCTGCAAAAACAAATTAATACTATCAGTTCTTCCTACAGGGTGTTTCTCTGGCATTGTTGTTTTTGACACATATATGATGGATGCATAATGCTTATAAGAATGTAGTATCCTGTTCGTAAATCTTGCTCTGCCTGCCCCTCAAAGAATGACCACCACCACATGGTTTTTCAGATCTAGTGTAACATTTTCCACATAGGAAAAATTCCAAATAAAAGCAAATGCAAGCTTGTGGTAGAAAACACTGGACTATAGAAAGGCCAAGTCAGGAAGGAAGGGACAAACGTTTTTCATTCACACAGCATTCCCATAGTGAGAGCAAGTGTTCCAAACTCCAAATGAAAAGCAAAGTAAATGGAGAAGGCAGAATTACATTCCCCAAAGAGAAACAAACTTCTCTTTAAAGATAAAATTATGGTTGAAACTACACCCAGCCCCCAAGTAAAGAAATTCAGAGCACACATCAAAACCTCACACCTCACTCAAAATGTGACTCAATGAAGTATCCTTCTGAATCTTAACTTCAACACTAAAAAAAACCCCATTAGGTCATCTGTTCACTATGTAAAATTTCACTTGTGGGATAGTGGAATTCTATTTGTGTCTTCTTCTTTCATGTCCTGATCAAACCCTGGACTGCCAAATTGAAGCCACATTCTTCACCTTGTGGTTGCCCAAACTCAAGTCCTCGTCAGTGCATGTTTCTGGCAGTAATCAGCAGACCAGTAAATTCTTTTCTTGTTTGCATAAGGTACACAAAAATTTGCCACAGCCACCTATGGCTAATTGATAAGGTGCTGGGCTAAATCTTGATTATCCATTTGGCTGCCTTGCCAGGCACAAAACCAAGCTATATCCCAGCAGCAGCTCCATTGATTAACCATAGTTAGCTGTGACAAATTATGCAAACTTTGTAAAAACATTAATAAGTATGTTGTTGTCGGGGGGGGGGATGCTGTTTACCTTGTGAACTGCCCAGCTATAGGTGGCCAAAGAGGCTGAGCGCCGCGTCTCCTCCCCTCTGTCCACACCAACTCTGGAGGAGGATAAAGGGCCACCAGGGTCCCGAAGCGGCCGAAGATGCCATTGAGGTTGTTGAGCCTGGACTCCATCAGGGACATTGAGCCCCAGTCTCTGTCGAGGACGTTGAGCTCCAGGCTCTGCCGAGGACATTGTGGATGTTGAGCCCTGGGCTCCGTTGAGGACGTTGAGCTTTAGACTGGTGCTATGTCAAAAAAAGGACAGTTTTAAAAAGTGGATGGTATGGATTGTTCTAAGTTAAAATATGTGTGGACACTGTATTTTGGTTCAAACTAAACAGCGCAAAAAGTGTTCCAAATAGTGATCTAAGTCACCATTTGGACAGGCTTTTCTTTGTCTCCAGCAGTATCATCAGCACTTATGCACTGAATAGAAATTGACACTGTATCACCACCTGCTGCTTTGTCACAAAATTGCATTTTAATAAATTGGAAATGCACTGTGAATCCAGTGTAATGTTGAAATCCAGGGTAATGTTGAAAGTGACGGGTGGCTGAATTTCCTACAACTGCAAATAAATCATTTAAAGACTTTGAATAAAAAGTGCTGCTTTTTTAAAGATGGCTCTTTTCCAGTTTCTATATTATATTCGGAACTCATAAATAAGAATTAAAAGCATGTCAAAGGACTTATACTTTTAACCCCAAATTTACAGATGAATTCTGCAAAGTATAGCAGTAGAATCTGAAAATAAACCAAAGTATATAAAATATAGCAGTAATAGCAATAATAATAGTAATCATAATAGTAGTAACAAGGAAGAGGTGAGCACATGTCTGCCTGCACAGGTACATGATTTAGAAGCTCATGCCATCATCTCAGTTAATGTATTATAGTCTACTAACAGCTTGAATCATCCATAGAATGGTGACTAATAACATAGCATTTTAATCTCCTAAATATTAGCTCAATTTTGTAAGAATGCTCTAGTATGGCAGGATTATCATCACGAAATGAATGGACTCTTTGAATCCAAATGCTTCCATTCATAAAAACATTTTTTAAAATGTTGAGCATTACAGTCTACTTCTCAATGCTTGCAACAGTGGGGATGGGAGGCAGGTGTGGCCGCCCCCCCCCCCCCCTCCGAGCCCTGCCCACCTGGAGGGCTTGAAAAGCCACTGCTGCCACTGCTGCCACTGCTGCCAAGGACTTGCTGCCTCTCCCCAGAGCCCAATCCATCAGCCCGGGGATGTGGAGTCCAGGCTTCATCCGGGCTCCGCTTGTGACGTTGAGCCCTGGGGGCCCGTCCTCGATGTTGAGCCTAGGGCTCTGTTGGGAACATAAGAATAGCCTTGCTGGAACAGGCCACAGCCCATTCAGTCCAGCATTCTGTCTCACACAGTGACTCACCATTTGCTTCAGGGTATTCCCAAGCAGATGCCTTCACCTGCTTAGGATTCCCTGGAAATGGCATTGAGAGATATCCTGCCTACCTCTCCGACCTGGAGGTTGTCCTTAAGTATCCATAATTATAGCCATTGATATCCTTGTCCTCCATGAACTTGTCTAATCCTTTCTTAAAGCTGTCAAGACTGACAGCTGTCACCACTTCTTCTGGCAGGGAGTTCCATAGATCAGCGATCCTCTGGGTGAAAAAGTACTTTCTCTTATTTGTTTGAGAACTAGTACCCAAAAGTTTCATGGAGTGTCCCCTTGTTCTAGTGTTGTGTGATAGGGAAAACAGTTTTTCCTTATCTACTTTGTCCACACCGTGCATGATTTTATAAACTTCAATCAGGTCACCTCTTAGACGCCGTCGTTGAGCCCGCGCTCTGTATTTGTATTTATATTCTGCACTGTATTTTGTATTGTATCTATATTTTGTACTATTTGTGACTGTAAACAGCTTTGGGTTGCCCTAGGGTGAGGAATGCAGTACATAAAACATAGTATAAATAAAAATTAAAAATAAATAAGCAATAAAAGAGACAGGCAGACAAAATATACTTATTAAAAGCAGCAGCAGCAATAACATAACACCATTGAAGAAGACTGGGTTAATATATGTAAAAGTCAGGTCCGTAGAGGGACAGACAATCTTTACTTCCCCAAGTGGAAGATATGGAAAGGGCTCAGAGAGGCAATCCATGTAACGGCTGGCAAGAAGTTGCTACTAGTAAAGATGTGGCTGCCTACTAAAAGTATGCTGAAGAACTGTGGAGAGCCTTGTGTTGGATTCATCCTAAAATTGTGGTCTATTTGACCTTATCTCTAGAATATTTGTGACTGTGGTGGCTTAGTGGTTAAGACGTTGAACATGACAACTGGAAGGTTGGCAGGTCAGCAGTTCAAGACCTGAGTTCTGCACAATGGAGTCTGCTCCCACCTCTACCCCAGCTTCTTCCAATGAGCACATCGAAAGCAAGAAATTGCAAGTGGATAAAGAGGTACCACTTTGGTGGGAAGGTAAAGAGCATTCTGTGCACTCTGGTGTCATGCCTGCCACATGACCACAAAAACATCTACAGACACAGACAGCACTGGTTCTTTGGCTATGAAATGAACCGGAAATGAACACCGAACCCTAGTGTCGGATATGACTGGCTTCTGAGCAAGGGCAACTTTCACCTTTACCTAGCATATTTGTCTCTCTATTAGGTTTTGCTCTTTCTCCTGTTTAGTTTGAGTTGCTGAATTATACTCTTTGAGATTTCATCATGTATTTATTCATGTAATGGTTACTTGTAATTCCTCCTATTGTTTTTGAACTGTGATACTTATTGTTCTTTGATATATTGTATCATTTGACACATTGTTCTGTCCATATAGTTGGCTGAATAGCTCAGTGGTTTAGGCATCTGGCTGTGGAGCTAGAAGTTCAGAGTTCAATTCCCCACTGTACGTCTAGGGAGAAGATCCAGTCTGTGTAGCCATGGGAAAGCTGCACAGTCCCTGGGCATTCCCAGAAGAAAGGAATCCTAAACCATTTCTATATGTTTTCTAAGTAGAAAGCCCAGGAAACAATTGCTATAAGTCAGAATTGACTTGATGGCACATAGTTATTTTATTACAGTAAAACCTCGGCTTATGAGGCATGACTAAAGATAGGTGTGTGGCTAAAGATGGCGAGCTGAGTGCTTGTGTTTTCCATCAGCTGCTACAAAGGAGTGCCACAATATGTGGATAAAAGTGGATTAAAGTTATAAAAAATGAAGAAAAGTTATATAAAGAGAAGATGAGTCTCTTCTCTTGAAAATTCAGTTGTTTAGGCTGCTGATGCATTTCTTGCAAGTGAGGAATTTGGAGCTGACGGCCGGTGAACTCGGTCAGCAGTTTCGGCTGGCAGGGAGAAGCCGAGGCCTGAGGAGGTTTGAGGAAGTGCATGGAGGTGTGATTGCATGACCAACTGAGCCTAGCCTAAGTGAGTCAGCAGAAGTTAACCAGAAGCTGTTTTGGAGTCTTTTTATATTGCAGCGGGTGAGTGACTGATTCTAATACTTCTTGTTTGCCAGCCTGGGGAGTGAGGTGGAAGTTTGAAAGTTAAAGTACTTTTGTGAAAAACTCCATTGAACTGTGTTGGATAGGTGGGGCTGCTTCCTGAGGGCAGCTTTCCTCCATTCATTAATTTATTCATACGCTGGACTTAAAAGCTTTAGATTGGAATTGAAAGTTGAGACTTTTTGCTTCCTGGATAGAATGGAGTTGAAAACTGAGATACCTCACTCCCTGTTGATTTAGGGTTGCCATATGTCCCGGTTTTCCAGGATTTTCCTGGATTCAAGCTGTCCCACCCGGTTCAAGAAAAAACATGTGAAAGTCCCGGATTTTTAAATTTGAAAGAAGGAATCAAGATCACCCATCACCAAGGGATTTTGGCAAAGAGTTAATTTACTGCCTCCCTGCCTTTCTTTCAGTTATCCTGCTTGAATGCAGTGAAGGCAAAATAGCACCCTGATAAGCCCGCCAGGGAGAGGAGATACTTGCAAGTGAGATAATTGAAAGAAAGTCACTGAGGCAGTGAAATAATTCTTTGCAAAAATCCCTTGGCTCACCTTGAGGTTTGGGAGACAAGGAGTCATCCTCAGCCTTTTTCCTTGAAAGCCAGGAGGGAGCAAGAAACACCCATATCTAAGAAGCCAAACCTCCACCATACACTGGGATGGAGGATTCCTTCATGTGACCGCAAAGGGTTAATTGCATAGGGTCAGTATTCCCTGTCTGCCCTGGACAGGGATTTGGCAGGGTCTTAGAGCCGTGGTCTCCTTGAGAGCCAGGGTCTAATGCATGCAAGTTTGAAGAATGCAATGGCTGTCCCAGTTTAGTGGGAGAGAATTATGGCAACCCTATGTTGATTAGATCTAGCATGGAGAAACATTAAAAAGGAGATAAATCAAGAGTTTGTGGCTCCAGTGGCAGGCTTGAAGGTACGCTTGAAGGAGGTGAAGTGGTGGAGCTGTTGTTTTTCCCCCATAACCATGATGATGCAGGATGTCTGAGAGACTGGAAGGAACATGTCAATTTAATTTGATTGTTTAAAAATGATAAAATGTATTAGGATTTAAAGTGAATTTTCATAAATATAAATTTTTAAAAATTGACTGGTGTATAGAATAATAATTGTTTGGATAATTGATTGAATAGGTGATTGGAAATAGGCTATTAATCTAGCTACTGATTAGTTGACCAATTGGGATTAATTTGGAGTTGAAATTAGATTTTATTATAGTCTATTTGTTTATAAATCAGTTGGATGAATTAATTGAAGATAAAATAGACTATTAATTTAATTGTAGATCAGTTGACTGATTGGGATTAATTTGGAATTGAAATTTGATTACTGATTAATTAATTATTTAAAGACATATTAATTGTTCCTGATGAGTAAAAGGGGACGGCAAATGAAGCAAAATGACCCAGCTTGGACTGTGGTCACAAGACGGTTTAGACTAGAGAAGATAGTTTTAGATGTGGAGGGAAAGGAGAAATCTTTGAGAGAAGAAATAGAAGAAGTGGAGGATCTAGATAGGCTACGAATGGAGGAGGAGAGAAGGAAGGAACAACAGCAGCAGCAGCAGCCACAGCCACAGCAACAGCAACTGACTCAGCAACTGACTCAACAACTGACTCGGCAACAGCAACAGGCTCAGCAGCAGCAACTGACACAACAACAGCAACAACAACAACAAAGGAAAATGCAGGAGAAGAAAAAGACCATCCAGGAAGAACTTAAATTACAAGGAGTCATCAAGAAGATGCAGAATGAGATGGAGAAGGATACGAATGAGGTAAAAATAGATCAAGTAGACAGAACTACACCAGATCAGGGCAGAATATTGACAACTAAGTTGACGAAACTTAGGGACAATATTGAGATAAGATTCAATGAGATCAAACAAATTTTACAGACCAGATTTCAGATTATAGAGGATGAAAGTGTTAGAGATAATCAAAATTTTAAGTTTTCAGCAGGAAAGTCTTATGAAGTTTCAGCAAGAGGTTAAAGAAACTGTTACAAGCTTGGTAAAGTCCACAAAAGAAGAGATATGCAAAATTGTAAAAGAGGTTACAGAGTTGAAAGAAGATATGAACACAACTATAAAAGATGTCTAGGAGATGAAGTATGAAATCCAGAATGTAAAAGAACAGGAGAAAGGAAAGGAAACAAAGTTGGTTGGTCACGAAAAAAGACTGGTATATGTGGAGGAGCAATTGAGGAGGAAAAACGTGGTCCTGAAAAATGTTCCTGAAAGAATGCCGGACCAACTGAAAATGAGATTGTTGACCTAGTTGAATGATTTTAAAATGGGGAGAGATTTTGGTCCTGGTGATATTTTGGCTGTATGTAGGTTGAGTTTTAAGAAAAATAGAGTAGGCCACAGAAATGTGTTGATTAAATTTACAAATTTGGAAGAGAAGCAGAGTGTGATGGTGCATATAAAAAGAACAGATGCGAGCGCTCTAAAAATGGAAGGGGAGAATATTGGAGTATATAATGATTTGGCAGTGGAAGAGTGCATTTGGAGGTTCCAAATGAAGCCACTCACAAAAAATTTGTGAGAGAAGGGAATCCTGTACAATTGGGGATTTTCAAAGCAATTGAGATTCTCGAATTTGGGCAGATCCTTTTTGATAAAGGATGATTTACATGTTTTGGACACTTTGGTGGAAGCAAAAATTATTGAAAATGATACACAGGAGTGGACAGACCTCAAAAATGCTCTGATTATGGTGACTGATAATGGAACATGCGATATGGATGATAGGGCTCAAGGTGCTCGGGGGACCTCGGACAAAGACTGGAATGGAGCAGATATGGTCCCTGCAGTCTCTTGCTGCTGTCACCGCTACCTGGGCTCCCCTGGCAGCCAAACAAACTGCTCAGGAAGAAGCAGCAGCAAGCAAAAGTTAGAGAGATCACTTTGTCATTCGTTTTTCCTTTTGCTGTTTGCTCTGGTTCTCTCCCCCCCCTTTCCCCCTGCACATCCTCTGCACCTAGCTTGATCAATCTCTACCTCTGAGGGTCAGCAGGGGGGGAAGGAGAGGGTGTTCGTAGGGCCTTCCCCTTTCTTTCCTGAACCTCAAGAACTCCCCCTTTTTTCCACCCCAGCTGCTAATCAGCTGGAGAGTTCGATCGATTGAGGTGTGGAAAAGCGGGATACCAGCTGGTGGAGCAGATTGGGGTATGGGAGAGGATTGTGCATGTCAATTTTTTGGATTTGGTTGGGGGGTGTGTGTTTTTTTCTTTTTGTATTATTTTTGGTCTGGTCGGAACCGTTTTTTATTTTTCAAAGCATTCCTATGGGGAAATATGCTTTGGTTTACAATTTTTCTGGTTTACGATGAAGGCTGTCAGAACAGACAAAAGTCATAAACCAGGGTTTTACTGTTTTTGTATCTATACAGTATGTATTGATAGCAGTATTTTATATATTGAACTGCTTTGGGCACCGTAAGAGGAAAGCTATATAAATAGGTGAATGAATACATGACACAAAGGGCTTAGATTCAGCCAAATGAAAAATACTCCTGAGAAATCTTGGGCCATATTTTTAAATTGGTGTCTATAACTCCCCAATTAGGAAGGATGCAAAGCAAGAGGATTAGAAGAGGATAACCCACAGTTAAGTTGCCAAGACTATGAAGGCTGCTCATTCTAGTTCAGCCGTTCAGACACAAAGTTATAAAACTAGATAAAATTATATTACATATAAAAAGAAGATAATTTGGGGCAGGAGATATGCCTTTCAACTAAGTATTAGTTGAAAGGCATATTGAGGCTAAGTATTAAGCTTTCAAGTAACTCTCTCACATTTTTTTCTCTTGCCTCACATAGAATAAGCATATTCCACTCCATGCTAGAGATCTGAAGAAGTGCTACATTTTATACTTTCAAGACATCAGTGATCAACCATGTTTGTTTCCCTGTTGCATGCTGCTGTGACATATTTTAGCATTTAAAAGAGATTAATCCAGCTCAATCTGCCTTGCAGGGCTGGCCTTAACCTTGAGGCACAGTGAGGAAGCGGGGTTTCATGAAAGAGAACAAACTATTAGCCATCTAATACAGGGGTTCCCAACCTAAGGCCCATGGGCAAAATTTCATGTGGCCTCCCACCCCCTCCAAGAGCATTCAAGAAACAAAATGGTCACTTCTTTGAAGCTGTTGGGACAAAATGGCCACCCCCATTGTGCAGGCAGGGCAAAATGGCCATCTAGCCCTCGAAGCTTTTGGGGTGTTCTGCACTTTTTTGATGGGTTGGAATGCTCCATTTGTTGTTCCACTTCATGCAGTCAAATATCTTGGCCTGGCCACATTGCCTAATACAGCTAGTACTCCATATTGAGACTCTGAAAACCATTCTATACATATGCCAACTTCTGTGTTTTTTTCACTATGCCCAGGCCTCAGCCTCTCTATGTGGACCAACCGTCAAAGCATGCTGATCACTTCAAAAGTTTATACACTATTTTTCTTAGTTTTTCTCAACAAAATATTTTCCAATTGTGATTTTGGTATTACTCTCTTTATTTCTCTAATGATTCAAAGTGTATTCTGAAGGTGCCTACCTAGCATCCTCAATAATTGAGCAAGTGCAAGCAAGTACAGTACTGTATAAGCATCATTCTAGTAAACAAATAGTTCAAAGAAATATTTCTTATTTTAGTATCTATAAGTTTGTTAAAATGTCTGGCTGGACATCCTGCTATGGTAATGGAGTAGACCCAACGCTGAGTGTTGGGTGGCAGTAAATAACCTGTCTCCCTAATGGGGCCAATGGCTACACCCTGTAGGTGTGGTGATTGTCCCCTCAGTGGAAGAAATGCCACTAGAAACCATCATATTGGATTCAATGGCAAAATGAGTGGAGGAGGAACTTTGATTCCCAACAGTCATGGAGGCAGAAGAGGCAATGCCAGATGGGCTGGCTGTGAAGGCTCACCTTGTCCATATCCCCAAGGCGGCAGTCCATTGCATGTCTCATTTCATATGTGCTGCAGAAGATGGCTCTGTGATCATAGCAAGCCGGGATCCACCTTAAACAAATTCACACCAATGGCATTTTTCCTGTTTCAGGAAAAAAATGCATTCTCGGATACGAGTAGCAGCCAATGATTATGTTTGTTTTTACTATTATTATTTTTTCTACCCCACCCTTCTAGTGCAACACACCACTCAGGGCGGCAATAACAGAAATATATATATATATATATATATATATATATATATATATATATATATATATATATATATATATATATATATATATATATATATATATATATATATATATATATATATATATATATATATATATATATATATATAGTACAATACAAGAAAGATAAAACCATTACCAATAAAAACATTACATAAAAACCTCAGCTAAAAGCAAATTAAAATACATAAAAACTAACATCATCAACACTAAAAGCTACCCTAACCCTCCCTCCACCCACAGTAAAACAGGCTTATCAAATAAACAGTGAGCTGTTTCCAGTAGATGGCAATATTGTAGTACAATAAATTGCTTCTAGTTTATATCTTTCCCCATTTTTTCTTGAAGCATATTTGCACTCAGCAAAACCTGCTTTTCTTCTGCAACCAAGATTTGGATAGAATGTAAATGTCACAGAGAAGAGCAAATTGATGCAAAAAGATTGCCAAAGGGAATAACACTTTCCATAGCATATAATGAGCTGAAAGTTCTGGGACAGAGATTGCTTTAACTAGACGGGTGTGACTTGGGGAAAATACGGCACTTCATTCACGAAACAGAGTGAGGCAACCATCAATGACAGCAGATGGTGTTCCTAGCTGGTCCTCCTAAAGATTACAGCCATTTTCATATGTTGATGGCTAGAGCTATTGTGTGACCTAGTCTGTCCTAATCTCCACAATGGTTCTATCCTCAAGTGCAGTGGAAGATGCTATCTCACACCAGTATTTTGAGAAGTCCAGCCAACTTCTATATACAGACCAGAGGACAAAGCCCTAATCAGGTCATTTATGGTATACGGAAAAGCCTCTTCGGCCAACCTCTTTCAGAATCCTAAAGGAATTTTCCCTTTTGTCCATAAACAGCGGTACCTCGCTTAAAGAGCATAATGCGTTCCACGGGATTGCTCATTAAGCAAGTTTGCTCTTTAAGCAAAACACCATTGTAAGTGACCAATTGTGACTTCTGGCAGGGTGTGTGTGTTGCGAACCCCAATTTAGTTGTTAAGTGAGTTTTTGGTTGGTTTTAATTGTTAAGCGAGGCGACCATTCAGAGAAAATTTTGCTCTTTAAGTGAGTTAGTCTCTAAGCGAGGCGCTCTTTATGTGAGGTTTTACTGTACTTTCAAGTCTATCCTGTAGACCATATGGAAAAAAATAAAAATAAAAAATTGAGGTCCTCTGGATGCCTTATTATGGGCTCAGAATCTTGCTGGAAAGACCTATGTGGTCCAGCATTCTCTTACCACAGTCGCCCAAAAATCCCATCAACAAACCTATGGAAAGCCAACAAGGAGATGATTGCAATAGTTTGTGTTCTCCAGCAGCTGGTACAGATTTCCATATAGACTGATACCTGTGTATGAATTGCCATAACAATAAAAACAAAACAAAAGGCACATATAAGTAATACATCTGAACTTCATTTTATTCTGTTGGGGATACAGGGCACGGTGTGGTCCTGGTTTTCCTCCTTCTTGAGGGGCTGAACCAAGTTGGTGTGTTTGGGGAGCGAGAGGTCCAGCCCGAGGCCCCTCATATGTGGGGTGCCGCAGGGCTCGGTACTCTTGCCCCTCCTGTTCAACATCTACATGAAGCCACTGGGTGAGATCATCCATTCCCACAAGTTGAAGTATCATCAGTATGCTGATGATACTCAATTGTACATCTCAGCCTGTGGTGATCCAACCGATGTGGTCAAAGTCCTATCCAGGTGCCTGGAGGCCGTGAGGGTCTGGATGGGGGACAACAGGCTTCAACTGAGTGGTTGAGGATAAGGGGGCCCTGTGTTGTCCAAGGAATTACCAGCTTTGGTACTGGATGGGGCTTCTATGACCCAGTGTGTAATCTGGGGGTCCTCCTCGACTCACGACTCCTGCTCGAGGAGCAGCTGGCAGTCGTGGCCAGAAAGGCTTTTGCTCTTGAGTGATCCACCAGTTATGCCCGTCCCTAGACCAGGACTCCTTGCTCATGGTCACTCATGCACTGGTCACTTCCCGGTTAGATTACTACAACATACGCTACACAGGGATGCCCTTGATGACCATTCGGGCTGCAGCTGGTACAAAATGTGGTGGTCTGCATGGTGATTGGGTGTGGTTGCTATGACCATACCCCACCCTTGCTGTGGGGGCTGCATTGGCTACCGGTATGCCCCCGGGTGCAATTCAAGGTGCTGGTTATTACCTTTAAAGCCCTAAATGTTAGTGGGCCAGGTTGCGTAAGAGACTGCATCACCCCGAGAATATCAGCCTGTCCTACCAGAGTGGACCAGAGGGGCTCTCTAAGAGTCTCAACTGCTAGCACCAGATGGAGGGCCTTTTCAGTGGTGGCTCCAGCCCTTTGGAACCTCCTACCAACTGACCTCCACCTACAATCAGATTTGCCAGCATTCAGGAAAGGCCTGAAGACCTGGCTGACCCAGCAGGTGGAGTGCTACGTCGGGAGCTCCCCCCCCCCCACGCTGGTTCATATGACCTCTCAAAAATAACCTGTCATCTGGGGACTGTTTAGGGTCTGCCTAAATTGTTTTTAATTAAGCTGTATTTTATGTTGATTGTAAGCTGCCATGAGTTGCTGTGGCAAGCAGGCGGCAATATAAATCTAACAAAGAAACAAACAAACAAACAATAAATGTGATTCTTCTTCTTTTGCCATATCAAAATCTGAATATTGGTGATCATCATGGTGATCACCCATGAAGACTGTCCTGAGAATATAATGCAGTGGCCTTGCATCTGCCTTCCACATCTCAGCATAACACTTGTACCACTGAATTCACCAAAAGGTGGCTTTGTTTTGGCAGTTTCACATCTGGCCTAGACGACAACCTGGTTATTTTCATATAAATCAGGATGTATGAAGTGTAGTCTCCAGATGTTGCTGAACTGCAAATTCTGTCAATCCTAGAGGTGAGAGACAAGGGGAACTGCAACAGGAGGACTGTAATTTTCCCACTTTTGTTGTGTATCCTGCTGTTATCTAAGGAGAAGATAGGGGTTGGACATTTTTTCTGAATGAATGACTTAATAGTGAAATGTATGTGATAAGTGCTTTCTCCAGCTATTACATGTTATTAATGTCCACTAAAATGCAAAGAAACAGACAGCAGTACCTGTTCTTCTTAAGTCTATAAAGATGCCCTGTTTGTTGCAGAGTTTTGGTCACCAACCTCAAAAATCCCTTTGTTAACAGGGTTTCCATGGGGAATTGGAACAGAGAAAACATACCAGATGTTCTTACAGCTTAGACGTAGGACAGAATGTATTAACAGACCCCCACCCCCTCCCAAACTCATGCAAAGACTATGTGCATTCCGTGGATTGAGCCAATGACTAAAGTGTGAATACTGAATAACACGTCATACACTTTCTGAGAGTTATAGAGTAGTTTGGCAAGACACATGCTCAGTCAAGATGAACAGGCTGCCTGAGAAGTTGAAATAACAAGCAATTGAGCTCTCTTTTAGAACTAATATCAAGTAAACATGTCAGTCACTTTTGTAACAATGATAACTCTGATCATTTTCTTGGGTTCTGGAGGAGCACATTTAATATAGATTAGATTTGAACAAGCTTTCATTTAAGCAAACCATCAGCTTAGTGTTCATCTACCAAATGTTCTATAAAAGCAAAACACAATTAAAAAAAACAAATTCACTTTGCTCAAGAAAACTGTTCACTTTGCCTGTATCATGAAGCAGCTACTCAGCCACTTTGTAATACAGATAATTGTTCTTTAGATTGTGGGAAGGTGGGGAGAAAAGTGGGCTAAACATCATTTAGCTCCTCAAACTCAAGCAGCCCATAAAACCCCAACACAGCCTACTGTATACCAGGAGGGCCCTTAAATGGCTGGTTAGTTCTTCTCAAGCTATCTCCTCTGCAGCTCAGTCTACCCACACATGCCTCTAGATAAGCCCACCAAGTAGCTAAGGGAACCCACCCAAGGGCACTTTTTGCAAAGCCCTTATGAAGCCACCTCTTTTACGAACAAATGCTGTCTTGTGTTTTTTGGCTTACAATTTAGTCATCCTGTCAGTACTTCTTCTTGTCCTAACAGTATGATACATATCAGGGATAGGAAACCTCAGGCTTGCAAGACGTAATACGTTCCCAGGAGGTTCTCCATTCAGCCCTTCCTAATGTCTTCCTCTCCATGTCAACCATTAGAAAGGTAGGGGAGAGAGAAAGATCCCATTGCTATTTGTGACCACTGGCCTTTGCTTGCCTTGCACTGTCCCAATTGCAAGCGCGGCGCCAAAATGGCCGCCGCGCCCTTTGCGGGGCCCCCCCCACAGGACAGAGAATCCGGGTAGTTAGGGGCGTGGCCAGCTCCCTTATAAAAGGGGTGGCCACGAGGCAGCCGAGCTGCCATTTTACCTCAGCGACGGAGCGGAGAAGTTTTTTCCCCTGTGTCTCCGTCGCTCGTTAGCTTACCGGGAAGCCTTTTGGTAGCGATTCTGCCCTTGCCGGCTTCCCTTTTCTGCTTCGGAGGAGATGCCTTCGAAGAAGAAGGCAGCTTCGAGTTCAGCTCGCGCTGTTAGGAGGCGCAACCCAGGTCGGAGGACCGCGGTGCCGCCTCCTCAGCAGCCACCTTTGCCAGCCCCGGCCGGGGCCAGCGGAATGGGGTCTATTGCCCCTTGGCCCGGAGTGGGCGATCAGAGTACGGGCGCGGAAGGGGTTCCGGCCCGCGGCCCACGAGCGGTGGACACCGCTCCTGCTCCTGCCCACTCTGTCGGGCCTACTCCTCTTGGGCCGCAGCCTCTCCCTGGGCCCTCTAGCCTTGGGGGGTGGTGCGGCCCCCTGCCTTGGCAAGTTTCTCCACCAACCCTGCCGGGCTTCGGTGCTGGCCAATGGCCATATGTGGGTCCCGGGGTACAGGGACCTGTACCCATGCCTGGACCAGGCGGGCCGGCCGGCCCTTTGCCCATGGTCAACGTGGACACCTTGCTGGCCCGCATTGCGGCCCTGGAGGCCTCATTGGCTCGGGCCAGTCAGGCGGGCGCCCCCTTCGGGGTTCCTCTTGAGGCGCTGTCGGCAGGAGGACAACAGCCGGCGGGGAGGGTCGAGCTGCTGCAGGCGCGTGGCCCGGTTTCGGCCACTGCCTCGCAGCTCCCCAGCCAGCAATCAAGTGCGGGTCAAGCCCCGGTGATGAGCTCTACGTCGGTCGTGAGCTCCGACGCCCCCAGTGGGCCGGAACCCCCGGTGGGGGCGGCCCACGGGGGTGCAGCATGTGAGTATACGGTGCAAGCGAGTACATCCACACACATTCCCAATCAAGGGGGGGCCTTTCAATGGCCTTGGCCTCGCGCGGGTGGTGCGGGGGCCACGCTGTCGGCGACCCACCCGGCGACGACGACTGCCACCTTGGGCACTGGGGTGGGCATTGGTACTTACACTGCAGGGAATGTTCTGGGGGTGGCTGGGTTAGCTCAGGCCCCTTTTGCCAGGCCGGCTGTCCCCTTTTCGGCTTTGCCGACGGCAGGGTATTCCTTGCCATTGGGTGATCACCTGGCACAGGCTACTAGGGAAAAGATATGGCGAGGGGAGTACGTAGATATCTTCTCACTCCTCAACAGAGAGCCCACCAAGGAGGAAAGGGAGGGTCAGGAGGAGAAGGACAAGGAGCAGGCACGCCGCCGTAAGCCGCCGCGTACCTGGGCCAACTGGCTCCCCGCTTATTTAATATACATGGCGGTATATTTGAGGGCGCGGCCGGATTTAGCTATTCCCATGGTCCAATATTTGGACAACATATATAGGGCGATGGTCGATTTCCCGGGCCCCTCATGGCTAGCATATGATGAGGAATTCCGTATGAGGATTCCCCTCCACCCCGAGATGAGATGGGAGGAGCCGTGCCAGAGGCTGTGGCTTTTGTATATGACACCCACACGCCCTGCCCCGGGGGATAGATACCATTGCGGACATGCGGTCCAGCGAGCGGCTCCAGCGCAGGCTACCCACCAGGCGGCGGGGCAGGGGGTTCCAGCCCGCCTGCTGTGCTGGACTTTCTCGTCAAATGGTTCCTGCAATCGAAAGAACTGCAGGTATAAGCATGAGTGTCCCACATGTTCTGGCCCCCACGCAGCCTCTGCTTGTCCCAGGCCTGGGGGGGCACGAGGCAGAGGGAGGGGTGGACAGTGGGCTCGCAAGGCTGCCACGGATGGAGCTAGTTCTCCAAAAGGCCCCCTCCCCAATTAAGGTGGACATGCTGGAGCGCTGGCTCGCATCGTACCCGAAGGGGGAGGACGGGGAGTATCTCCTTCAAGGTTTTAAGCAGGGATTTCGTATCCCTTTTATGGGTGATAGGTCCCCTCAGGATGCTCCCAACCTTTTATCCCTCAGAGGAAGGGAGGAGGTGGCTGCGGCCAGCATTAAAAAGGAGTTAGACGCGGGCAGGGTCGCTGGACCTTTCCCCGCACCCCCGTTTCCCAATCTTAAGGTCTCGCCACTGGGTTTGGTCCCCAAAAAGTCCCTAGGTGAGTTTCGCCTTATTCATCATTTGTCCTACCCAGCCGGCCGATCGGTCAATGATGGTATCCCTGATGACCTTTGTTCAGTCAGGTATACATCGTTTGACCATGCGCTGCGCATGGTGCGCTCGTGTGGCCCGGGTGCCCTGCTGGCCAAGTGTGACATTAAGTCGGCTTTTCGCCTCTTGCCAGTGCACCCGGGCGACTTTGAATTGCTGGGTTTTAAATTTAAGGGGGAATATTATTTTGATAAGGCCATGCCTTTTGGCTGCTCCATATCATGCTCGGCTTTCGAGCGTTTTAGTACCTTCCTAGAGTGGGCTTTCGTCCGCAGGTCAGGGTCCCGGTCTGTAGCCCATTACCTGGATGACTTTTTATTCGGGGGTGAACGGGGCTGGGACACGTGCGCACGTCTCCTCAACACATTTCAGACGCTAATGGAGGAACTTGGTGTCCCTTTAGCGCCCGAAAAGACCGAGGGCCCATCGACCAAGCTAGTATTCCTGGGGGTTGAGATTGACACGGTAGTGCAGGCTTCTAGGTTGCCGGGTGATAAGGTGTCCGGGATAGTGGCCCTTATCTCGGAATTGCTGGCCAAGCGTAAGGCATCCCTGAGGGAACTGCAGGTGCTACATGGGCACCTTAATTTTGCTTGCAGGGTGGTCGCACCGGGTAGGGCTTTTGCCCGGCGCTTATGCGACGCCATGGCAGGGTTATCCAGGCCCCACCACAGAGTCAGGCTCACCCGGGGTATCAAGGCAGACATGTTCGTCTGGTTGCAATTCCTGAGGGAGTTTAATGGGGTCTCATTTTGGAGGTCTGACCTCCTGGCATCCCCCAATTTCCAGATCCAGTCTGATGCCTCAGGATCCCTGGGTTATGGGATGTACTTCAATGGGAAGTGGGCCTATGGTGGGTGGCCACCGGCATGGGCAGGCACAGGTCGCCTGCGGGATCTCACATACCTGGATTTTTTTCCCATTCTGGGGGCTTTGATGCTATGGGGCGAACAGTGGGCTAATTCGGTGGTGCATTTCTGGTGTGACAATGCGGCTGTTGTACACATTGTCAATGCACAGACTTCCAAATCGCCCAGGGTCATGGATCTAGTGCGCCATTTTGTGCTGCGCTGCCTGCGCCTCAACATCTTGTTCAGGGCCAGGCATGTCCCAGGGATTAATAATGATATTGCTGACGCTTTGTCCCGCCTGCAGATCTCCCGGTTCCGCGCCTTGGCCCCGGATGCGGAGGAATTTCCCTCACCACTCCCGGACGAGATGTGGATTATTGGCAAGGAGAGGTGAACCGGGCGATTGGCCTGTCACTAGCGCCACGCACGCGTAAGGCGTATCAACAAGCATTCAATTCGTACAGGGCATTTGCTACTCAATTTCTCTTGCCAGAGACCTGGCCTATCCCGGTGGACCATGTTCTGCGGTTCATGGTTCACCTGCATGCACAGGGCCTCGCACCTCGCACCATAGCATCCAAGCTCTCGGCGTTGGCTTTTATGGCCAAAGTGGGGGGTCATGTGGATACCACCTCTGACTTCCGTGTGAGACATGTTTTGGAGGGGTGGGTGCGCGAGCGCGGGCGTTGCCCGGACGACCGGCACCCTATTTCCCCAGGGGTTCTTACCCAGTTGGCCCGGGGCTGGCCAGGC
The DNA here is from genome assembly GCA_035047345.1 of Bradypodion ventrale. Classification (NCBI taxonomy): domain Eukaryota; kingdom Metazoa; phylum Chordata; class Lepidosauria; order Squamata; family Chamaeleonidae; genus Bradypodion; species Bradypodion ventrale. The sequence goes on from JAWDJE010000004.1 coordinate 63,299,250, forward strand.
CTCTGTTTTGATCATTATGAGGCAGCCCTTTTTCATGCAGCCACAACGGTGGCATTTTTTGGAGCGCTCCGCATCAGCGAACTCGTGATGCTGTCTAAGGCGGATGCAAGTGGTAGGGCACTGGAACTCGAAGATGTCTATGTTGCCAAAGACTGGGCCCAATTGAGGATACGCTCCTCTAAAACAGATCAGCATGGCGTAGGCAGTGGTGTAAGACTGCTACGTTGTTCTTTGGCAGACATCTGTCCGGTTGGTGCCCTACAGGAATTCCTGGCACTGCGTGGCATGCACCACGGCCCGTTTTTCTGTCACCAAGATGGGTCTCCCCTTACTAAATTTCAGTTTTGGAAGGTGACAGCCAGAGCCCTCACCAGGGTGGGCCTACCAGGTGCCCGTTATGGCACACATTCGTTCCGTATTGGTGCAGCCTCTACAGCAGCTGCTTTTGGGTACTCTGGGGCTGACATACGCAGCATGGGGAGGTGGGGCTCGCAATGTTTTCAGTTTTATGTGCGCCCACTCCCGCCATGAGTACCAATCCAGTCACCTTACCGCCTTTTTTCTCAATTTTCTTACAGACCCTGGGTGTCGTATTACACCGGTGACAGTATGGCTGGTGGGCCACAGCTATGTGCACAGGGCAGCGCGTTACGCTGCGGCGACAGAGTGGGGACCCCGACTGGGACTGGGTGACCACGCCAGTCTCGCATGGCATGGTAAGCCTGGGATGTTATGGCGGGAGCTGCGGCCTTTCCTTTTTTCTGGCCTGGGTGCTGACCCGCCTGACATTCTAATCATCCACCTGGGGGGCAATGATTTGGGCCAGGTCACCGGCTTATCGCTCAAGCATGCGATTTGTGAGGAACTCGCCTACTTGCATTATGTCTGGCCTGCCACAACCCTGGTTTGGTCGGACATTGTTCCGCGCCATTCTTACAGAGGGGGCGTTAACCTCCTGGCCCTTGACCGCGCTAGGCGCGCGGTCAATAAGGCAGTGGCGCGGTTTCTTGCCACCAGGGCTTGGGGACGGGTTAGTCATCACCCCGATATTAGTCTACAAAATTATGACTTGTACGCAGGGGATGGGGTCCATCTGTCGCGAGGAGGTATGGACCTCCTGTTGGGTGATTGGCGAGCAGGCCTGTTGACCGAGCTGACGGTCTGGGGGGGGGGCGTCAGGTCTTCTTTGAAGCCCCTCCGTGTGGCGGGTAGCACTGGTAAGGTAAACAGTATGACCCACAAGTATCCGGCAGGTTCGCAATTGACTGGACAACACTAGACAGGAATAAATTAGTTAAACGTTGTCCGGTCAACGACGAACCAGGCGATGGGGTGATGATGATTGCTAACCAGCATGCATCACCCCTGTGATTTCACGGATACGCGTCAGAGGGTGGGGTCATAAGTTAGTTATTGACTACGGTCAACAATTTGTTTGTTGTCAACAAACAAATTGATACAAATTGATACATTGTAACCAATTGCCGTTGGCAATTTTGGGGTGGTACCTTACCAGTGTTACTTCGGCCTGCTTGCCTTAGGAATTATGATTGGTCGTTTTACCAATACAAATTTATAATTCGGACTAGGGCATTGAATCAATAAATGTGGCCCTATGCTGTTATCCACTTTCAATGTTGTCTGTGTCCGTTATTGGGGGGGTGCGCCTGCAATGAGAAAGTGGTGAGAGGAATTCTCACTGTTATCTGACACCAGTCATAATTGGAATGGCAAATGCTTTTCAAAGAGATGTGGCTGGCACTTAGAAGAGCTGCTCCTTCAGCAGTTTTCTCTGTACAGAGACAAGAGTGAAGCCACACCTCTCCATTTGTGGAGAAAGCTGAGACTGGTGGAGAGGAAGGACTGGGTGGTCTTCAGGGGACACTTCCAGCATAGCCCCAGATGTAACTTGGTCTGCCTATTAGATGCCAGGAGAGAATTTATCTACTCAAGGCAGAAAGTCTCCTTGGCCTTGATGTTCATAATTTATTGAATTGACTTTCTGAAAAACAATAAGGGTGCAGGTGTGGAAGTTAATTTTTTTACTGTTAATTAATTTTGCGATGAGAAGCTAGCTATTGTTCTCATGCCAACTTGCATCCTAATTTGCAGCCTGGAAATTTAGGTCCTATCCATCTTCTCCCTTATCTCTCACAATTCTTTGCTTCATTTGTGTCTCTCCAAGTAAACAAGGCACTTAGTAGCTTGCTGGTGCTGCTGTTTCAGTAAGACTCAGGGGGTACATAGAGCCTCATCAAAGAATGTGGTATTTTTTCAACAATGGCAATCTTGTTCTGCTGGCTAATCTTTCTCATACTAGGTCAGGTGAAAGGAACTATGGAATGAATTCCCTAAAAGGTTGGTTCATTTTGGCTGATTAAAGTCTAACCTAGACATGAAAGAAGAAGCAAGATTCAAACCAAATTGAGAGAAACAATTATGTATTGTACAAATGCTTGGTTACGTCCCTTAAGAATGTTCGTATGTATACCCAAAAATACATATATCTTGCTATGCACAATAGGGCTTACTCTACAATGAATGCACACAGGATTACACTGCAGTTAAGCTATGAAGCTCAACAGAAACTTCCTTGCTTCTAATAAAGTGGACACTAGTGTACAAAATTTATATTCTAAAAAAAAATAACCTGATAAGTCTATTAGATGCTGCAACTTTATCTGCTGTATCATCTTCCCTTATTTGTGATCTACAGTTGAATTTAGATGTGAAGATAAATGTAGTAGCCCTTTTTCCTTCTCTACAACACGAAGAATGAATGACAACCATTTAATGCAGGGGTTCTTTGATGTTTACAGATTGATACACGGTAGGCTGTATTCAGTGAGCCAGACACATCTTTATTGCAAGGTATGCAATCTGAACATGTGGTAATGGCGGAGGCGCAGCTCCTTTTATACAGTGATATATATTGTGCTACATTTGAATCTGGCTACACGGTTCCCCATTGGTTACTGTACTCGTGACGTCATGGTGAGGCCCCCCCTTCTTTACCTGGTTTACCTGTGGCGGGAATGTTTCCAGCGGTAGACTTGATTGGTTGATTAATACCATGTGGTCGCGAATCACTGCCATCTAGTGGCAGGTGAATCGCGTCCCCTTCAGCTGACTTGCATTGGGTTACATTGTTTCATTCAGGTTGCTACAATTACTCTTAATGGACAGAGACTTTCATTCACTGATCTTAAAGGCATAACTTCCATACACAACATTATTCCCCCCTAGGATGGGATGAAGTCCCTTAGCCAAAGTGGCTTCCCGCAATTTCGCTTTGGTCGAACGGCTGCTTGGCCGAGGCTGGGAGAACTAGGGGTCCTGTGTTCCGCTGATCCTCTTCCTGCAACGGGAAGATGAGGAGACTCGTTAGCAGAATTCCCCAACTCAAGATCCCGCCCAATTCTTGGACTGGCGGGTAACAAAACGGGCGATTGTCTCATCCCCTGGGGGCTGGGGGTGACCTCCAAATGGCTTGGACCGGGAGTACCTAAAGTTAAATCAAAAACCCGCTTTTCGCTTGGACGGGTGGGGGACCACTCCATGAAACCCTCCCGATCCCTTTACTCAAAATCAAGCTCATCGGGCTCTTCCCCTCCTGGAAGGTGTGTTGCGCTGGGGGCCAAACATGCATCTCTGTAGGAGGAATAGATCTGGAGGTTCTCTCGTGTCTCTTTGGGAATCCCCTGGCGGTGCTGGCCCTGTTTCTCCCTCTTGGAATGAATGGGTGGGGGAGGACCCTAACATTGATTCGTTGTCCTCTTGGGTGTCTGTGACCCTCCTCCTGAGCTGATTGGCATGTCGCTGCCATACCAGCCCTGTACTAGTCTCAACCTTGTATGATACTGGCCCCGTCTGCTTGAGAACAACCCCTGGTACCCAGCTGGGGCCGGATGCGTAGTTTCTACAATATACCGTGTCTCCTGCCGCAAATACCTTTGACTGCTCAATTCCTATATTTCTCCCCCTATCCTCCACCCTGGTTGGATCCAACAGGTCGAGCAGTGTGACCGATCTCCTTCGCATCAGGAGTTCCGCCAGGGAGCGTCCCGATGTGAGAGGAGTTACCCTGTAGGACAGAAGAAACTGGCACAGTTGCCAGTTCAAATCTCCGGGGCCCATTCACTGAAGTGCTTCCTTGGTGGTTCGCACTTGGCACTCAACCTGACCATTTGTAGCAGAGTGGAAAGGGGCTGATGTAATGTGTCGAATCGCATTCCTCTCTAGGAATGCCTGGAATTCAACGGACGTGAAAGTACTGGCGTTGTCGGAGACAAGCACATCGGGTAAACCTAAGCGGCTAAATAGGCTTCTCAACCTCTTAATGGTGGTGGCCAAGGAAGTATTGGGCACTGGAATAACTTCCAACCATTTTGAGAAAGAATCGACCACAAGGAGAAACATGGAACCCCTGAATGGCCCAGCGAAGTCAATGTGTAAGCGAGACCAAGGTCCACGGGCCATGTCCCATTCTCTGTGAGGAAGCTGGGACTCCTCGGGTCAAGAACTCTGGCAACTTTCGCAAGTGGCCACCATGTGCTCAATGTCTGCATCAATTTGGGGCCACCAGAAGTAGCTTTAAGTAGCTTTAAGGACCACAAGGGGCAGCTTCTCCCTGAACCCTTTGAACTGAACCTAGACATTCCCCACTCCCAAAACCGGAATCTGTTTTCCCTGCACATCCCGCAAAGTAGTCTTTAGAGTCTTAAGTTGTGGGCGCTGGTTTGGGGGAATGCGTAGAATTTCTTTGTGGGGGACGATGGAGAACGATGAACCTGAGTCCACCTCCATCCGAACAGGGACCCCCCCCCAACAGTACCTCACCAAAAACACGCTGGCGGGCGAACATGCGGCCCACGACCTCCTCCTCGTCGTTGATCTGTCCAATGCCCCCGTTCCGCCACGGTCGCTCAATCAGCTCTTGGTTTCCATCCTTTTGCTGCCTGCAGACTCTGGTGATGTGGCCCCATCGTCCACAGTGGTGGCACTTGGCCTTTCAGAATGGGCACTTTCTCCTGTCGTGGGTGCCCCCGCACCCGTCGCAACGGCGGTTTCCCTCAGCGGTGTCCTTCTTGCCGGTTGGTCATCTCTGTACCTTCTGGACGTCCAGCTCCCCATCGCTCTCGCTGTAGTCTGATGAGGATGTGGCAGCGGCCGCGCTGGCTCCCAGTTCCCGCTCTTTGTGGGACGAGCAGCCGTGAACCGGGGCCCCGTGTGTTGAGCTTCCAGGGGTCGAGGGTTTGGCTTGGCATGTTCGCATCCCATCTTTAACCACCTCAGCAGCCTGCGCGGCCCGCAACAACTGCTCAAATGTAATGTCCTCCTCTCGGGCCAGGAGCCTCTGCTGGGCCTCCTCGTCTCTCAGCCCGAGCAACAGTCGGTCCCGCAAGGCCTCTTTCAGGGTTGTGCTCCACCGGCATGGCACAGCAGCTACTCTCAAGGCGACAACGAACTCAGCCATGGACTCCCCAGCCCATTGGTCGCACCGGTGGAAGGCCAGCCTTGCCGGGAACACTGACACTTTAGGGTGGAAATGTGCCCTCAGTGCTGCAAGGATGTCTGCGAGGGGGACCGATCGGAGTGGCGTCAGCATCAGGAGGTTCGTCGGCAACTCCAGGGTCAGCAGCCCGCACTGAGCCAGTAGGCAGACTCGTCGCTGTGCTTCGGTCTCGATGCCCTCGGCATCCATGGCGTACAGGAACTGCTCTTCGTAGAGGTCCCATGTCCCAGCTTCGCGGTGTCGAAGGGAGCGAGGGTGACCTTATGGGATACCATTAGCCCACCTTCGTCACCAATTTGATATATGCAGATTGATACGCGGTAGGCTGTATTCAGTGAGCCAGACACATCTTTATTGCAAGTTATGCAATCTGAACATGTGGTAATGGCGGAGGCGCAGCTCCTTTTATACAGTGATATGTATTGTGCTACATTTGAATCTGGCTACACGGTTCCCTGTTGGTTACTGTACTCGTGATGTCATGGTGACGCCCCCCTCCTTCTTTACTTGGTTTACCTGTGATGGGAATGTTTCCTGCGGTAGCCTCGATTGGTTGATTAATACCATGTAGTCATGAATCACTGCCATCTAGTGGCAGGTGAATTGCGTCCCCTTCAGCTGACTTGCATTGGGTTACATTGTTTCATTCAGGTTGCTACGATAACTCTTAATGGACAGAGACTTTCATTCACTGATCTTAAAGGCATAACTTCCATATACAACAGGTTCTCAATGTTTTCCTGCTGTGGGCCAGACCACGTCCCCTCAGACAGCTGAGCGGGCCGGACACATGCTATGATAAACCGTGTCTTCGGCTGTTGTAAACGCAGTTACGACAGCCATGGGTGCATTTATAGCATGTTTTTGGGTGTTTCACTGCTTCCACTGCTTCCGGCAGCGACGGCAGCGGCGGCAGTGGCGGCAGCGGCGGCAGCGGCGGCGGGAGTGGGAGTGAGGGCAGTAGGCCACATGAAATGGTGCAAGAGGCTGAGTCCGTAGGTTGCAAACCCCTAATTTAATGGGATCCATTGCCTTTAGAGTGCAGGAATTTTATAATGTATCCAGTATATATAAATGATTTATAGGCTATGTTTGTCACCCACACCCATTCCATCAAATTTATCACAGAGAAAATTGCTGGAGAAATCTTCTGATAGTCCCTAGTTATGAAGGAACATTTTGGCCTCTTCTTTCTTTCATTCTCTCTCTCTCCTTCTTAGAACTCAATGTTATTTTTAGTTATGGGTTAGTGGCACTAATTTTTCATCTGTTTTTATCTCTGTTGCTTGTCTTAGTTTTACTATAATTATTCTTTCTAATTATTATTTTAATGTGTTCTTTACTGTAAACAAGTGGTTCAGCTTAATTTTTTTAAATGCTAGAATGATAAATCTGACTGTAGTAGAACTCCTGAACATCGTATGTGCTCAGAGACACATTTACACTGAAAAGCTCTTTTTCACTGGGTGGTAGATACAGCTGGGATTTGGGTGTAAACTTGTACAGTACTTGCAGCTAATTAACCAAGGAATATTCTTGAAATCAAAATTGATGTTTTTAATGATGATACTATCTGAAGGCTGATACTGAGTTATGATTCTTGTAGCTAGCAAGAGATGATAGTTTTAATCTTATTTTTCCAAACTGCTTAGAGAAAATAATAATCAAAAGGCACATGGCTTGCCCAATGTAGTCTTACTGCAAGTTGTTAATCCTGTATCACCTGTCTGTTCTAGGCATGGCAAGTAGGATTAAATTTGTCTTCAGATTACCTGGAAAGAGCTGTACATTAGCTCATCAGAGCCTATGAACTCAAAATCCCTGGAGGTGCAAGTGACAGAAGAGATTGGCTCTTTTCAGTTGGCTTTGTTGGCCTAAAAGTGTAGATGGCCTTTAGTGATACTTGTTTGTATAACTGTCTCACTTAGCAGGTAGCTGCAAAGCTCTGTATCACTGCCTTTCCCTCATAATGTCAAGTCATGGGATGTTCCAACAGGGGAATCTGATAGTCATAAAACACACATTAGAATAGTTGCATAACCCTCTAAACTGGGCTTCCTAAACTATTCATGCCGCAGGGCCAGTCATGTGGTTGAGCAGGCCAGTCATGTGGTTTCTCCCATCCTAAAATGCATCTGCAGCTGTCACAAATTCATTTATGACAGCTGGGGGTGCATTTCCAGCAGCATTTATGCATACGTGTGCGCATATGTGTGCACGTTTTACAGCAGGAGAAGCCATGTGACCACTTCTGCTTCCGGGTAGCAGTGAGAGCGGCACGGGCCACATGAAATGGTACTGTGTGTTGGTCCGGGGGCCACTGCTCTAAACTGCTTTCCTCCAATCAGTAGCCTCAATATATATTGTCACTGAGTAGATCCCAAGAATCTCAATTCTATGTCTGGAATGCCCTATATGGTGGCTTTATGCTGAGCATACAAAAAACTACAGCTGTTTCCACTAGCAAATCTCCTCTCTGGAGAGGTACTTCTGATCCATTCTAATCTACCTCAGATTATTGTCCTAGGATGTTAGGATTGTTCTGGAAATATTTTCTGAAATTGTATATTAAACAAAAAATATATATCATGTTAGAAATGGGAATTAACAATACAGTACAGCAAGGGAACCAGTAATAAACAGTAATAGTTCAGCTGAACTATTGACAAAGGTGGGTGATAGCTTTATTAGGTCATGGCAAAATGAAAAATATGACCTAGCTTTTAATGCTGCATGAGTCTCCGTCAGGGTGGGCACCACAGATTTGTGTATGGTGCAGGATAAAGGTAAAGGTTCAGTGTGTCTTCATATAGGGTCATGGGGTGATGTATGGAATGGTTCGTAAAACTTGGTCTAATATGATTGGTGAACAGTTTCTAATTCACATTGTCAAAAGTGAAATCAGTAACCTATCACCCCTGGCCTGAGTCTGCAGCCACCATTTTGGAACTTGCTTCGAACAAAGAAGTCTGGCCCCCATAAATAGCAATGGGATTTGGAACTGGTAGCTTTTTTCTGCACCATATCCCGTTCTGCAATGCCCACCCTGATGAAGACTTGTGCAGCATTAAAAGCTAGCATATATTAATTTTGTTCTTTTTAGCAGTCTAATAGATGAATCACCACTCTTAACGTTAGGTTGTGTATAAGGAATGGATTACTTCCCCTCCTTTCTTTTTGGAATATAGCAGTCAAAAATTATCCTACTTAGTCCACACTAGTCCTTGTGGTTCAGGTTGGATTGCTTTAAGATGAGAGAAACAGCTAAATGATGTTTAGCCTGTGTCCCCCAACCCCACTACATCCAAATAGTATGTGACCAACTTCCCAGTGGCTGAAGAGCCACTTCAAGATACAGTGATACCTCATACAATGTCTAAGTTTGGACTTTATACGGATTTGGACTTTGTATGAGGTATGCAAAATCCTAGCCACGATGCCTCGTACAACTTCGTTTCCATAGAGATAAAGGCAAAGTCAAGGGTAAAGTCAAGGAAACAGACAGGAAACTGACAGAACTTTAAGAAATCATTGTCTAAAGGCTAAATACATTACAAAAACATGTCAAACAACCCTGATTTTAGGAGACAAACCATACAAAAAGGTTTTAACTTTGAAAACTTTATGAAGTGCAGGTTTAAAAGTTAACATGTCCCATCATGCAGCACAGTGTTAATCTGCAGCCATGCAGTCGATCATCCATTTTGTACAAGCTACTGTAAACAATTACTGGATGGAAGCAAGGACAAAATTGATGCTAACATGTCCCATCATGCAGCACAGTGTTAATCATCCAAACAGCAGCAAACACCAAACACCGCACCATAAAAAATTGCCCTCCCCCATCCACCTCCCCACCCCAAGCCAATCGGGAACAGAAAACCTCATTTACCTACCTTTCCACTGTGCCAAAGAATGGTCCAAGAACCTGAAGATTGCTGCAAAAATCCCAGGAATGTTTCCAAAAATTCTGATGAAAAAAATTCAAAAAATTCCAAAATCACACTCAAAACCACTCCTAAACACTCTTCGCCTCATGCAAAACCCACAAGAGCAATGCACGCATGTGTCCTGCCTTTTATACTGCCCAGGCACAATGCAACCTGGGAAAAAACCCAATGCCTCATACAAAGTCACAGCAACTTTGTATGAGGCAACTTTTTTCAAGGAATTAGACAATGTTGTATGAATTTGATGTTGTATGAAGCAGACTTTGTATGAGGTATTACTGTACTGGCAAACTGAACACTTATGTCAATGGTCAGGGGAAGTGAATTATTACATTCAATCCATTATCACTGTTGTGCTGCATTGCTTAGATGACAGTATTTTTTTATTTATATAATAATATCTGATGTTGTGGGGAAGTCTTCAATTTACAGGTACAGTATTGTGAAATGACTTGTGAACCATTTCATGATGCCAGCAACTCAACAGGGAAGCAGCCTCTACATATTTGCCTGTTTGTGTATTGCTGATTGAGAATCAGCTCTGGGCAGTTTCTTGATTGGGAAAACATAGATAGGGAGCAAAACTTTTTTTATTATAAAAAAAAAACTTACTTCCCCAGAATGTCTGCTGTATTCAATTCCTGTATTCAAGACCATTAGAAAGGCTGAGCGAAGAAAAATAGATGCCTTTGAGATGTGGTGCTGGAGAGTTTTGAGAATCCCTTTGACAGCAAGGAGAACAAATAGGTCAATACTAGAAGAGATTAGCCCTGAGTGCTCATTAGAAGGTCAATTAGTAAAGATGAAGCTGAAGTATTTTGGACATCAAATGAGAAGAGAGGATTCACTTGAGAAGGCCTTGATGCTGGGGAAGGTGGAGGGCAAAAGAAGAAGGGGACAGCCAAAGATGAGATGGCTAGATACAATGGGCACGGGGCTGTGCGGACTAAGGAGGATGGTGGAGGACAGGGGTGCCTGGAGAGCAATGATCCATGGGGTCGCAAAGAGTTGGAATCGACTGTGCAACTGAACCACAACATTCAATTCCTAATGTCTTGAAGTGACTACCTGTAAGCCACCTCAAGATGCTGGATCTTGACAATGGAAGCAGCTTTGACAGCTGTAAAGATGCCATGTATCCTGTTCCCAGTGTCTTACAGATGTTTAGAGTGGGATCTATGACACCATGTCAAAATAGTAGAACTCCCTTATGGGCCTCAAAAGACTTGCATTGTGGCGAGCTGAACTACTACAGGGTCCAATATGTGTAGACAACATAAATGAGAGTGGACCAGGTTGTCCCCAAAATGCCCCCCAAAACAGAATATACAAAATAAAACCCGTGTAACTTTAGGAAGTGACTTGCTTCAAGTTAACAAATCTTTGTAGTCATTTTCTGTTGTATTTTGAGTCATGTGGTTTAGCAAACAACAGATACATCTTAACTTCAGGCAAATTGTTTCCAAAATTTACTCTTTTTTTCATAGCTATGCAAGAAGATTTCAGCCACATGGCATAATCCAGAAAATAGTTAAAGAAAATAGATTTTGGAAAATATGGCAGTTATTTGTGGATTACTCATTGAAGGGGGAAGAAGAGAATAGACCAGTACCAGATCAAATGAGCTTTTGGGAATAGAAAAACAACTGTGACACTCCACATCTTCCAGGGCATTGTATAAAACACTGGGTGTATATTGTGAAAACTGTTTATTGTATTTTAATTATTGTATTTTTATTTTGACTTAGTAGTTGTATTAAATTGAGGAGTATAAGAAGTGAGTTTGAATATGTATATTAGGATAATTGCAAGAGTGTTATAACGTATTAAAAATTTTGGAAATATAATCAAAGATGTTTGGAAGAAAGGGGGTGTTATATTACTAAGTTGTAATTTAAATGTATTTTTATGTTTTTCTTCTTTCTTTTCTTTTTTTATATATATTGTATTTGTAAGTTTGTTGTTTGTATTTTAATTCATATTTGTTTTTTGTTAAGTTGTATTATTGTTGAAAATTTAATTAAAAAAAGAAATAAAGAAACTTCTATAATTATTGGTAAATCATATTGTGTCTCTTTTAAAAGACCTTCTTTTCAAAGATTAAAAGTAGTTTCTTGCAAAAACAGCTTCCATTATAGATAGCAGCCAAAAGTAAAAGAAGTGTCAGCAGGCATGTCTTGCTACCATGACTCTGTCTGTCTGGGCTGCAAGAATCACTGCTCCAATGTTACAAGATATTAAATTAACTACTAAAAGCAAAGAGTTTTACTAGAACTGTAAACAACACTCCAAAGCTGGCAATCCCAAGATCTCCTCTTTAAAATAAATTTGTCCCTACATCTGTCTTTGAGTTTCTCGATCAGCTTGTCAGGTTCAATTACTGAGAGCACTCATTAGGAATTAAGACAAAAATATTGTGGCACGATCTCAGAAATTTACTTACCCATTCACTAGGATAATTCTACACTGCCATATATTTATAGCTTTCATGGCAAGGTACAATAAATAAATTTTAAAACCATAACATTATACAACATGAGTTTACAGTCCAGTATAAAAATCAGTGATGGTAAAACGCAACTGAGGTATGGTTAACATTTATTTAAAATCATTATTTCTTTATTACTGCATTTGCCGGTGTATAAGACACACCTTTCCCTCTTAAAATACAACGGAAAAACAGAGGGTGTCTTATACACTGGTAACAGCACCCCCTGATGCGGTTTGGCGGCAAAAGAGGATTGGTGGTTGAAAACAGGAAAGGGCTATTTTTAAATCTGCCCTCATCCCCCACTGGTGCGGTTCGGCCGATCCACCCTCCTTAAAGGATCCTCCCCCCCTCTCCCTGGCTGGTGGTGGAGTGGTGGGAAAAGGGATTGAAAGAATCCTCCCACCCCACTCTCTACAGGTGGGATGATGGGGAAACGGGCTTTAAAGGAGCCTTCTCCCCCCCCCATTCCAACTCTCTTTGACTCATGGAGTTAATTTTGAAAATTCATGAAAAAATGTAGAAAATTATTTTTCCCTTAAAAATGTGTATTTAAAATGGGGTGCGTCTTATACGTTGGCAAATACAGTAAATATGTGTGGTGCCTTTCATTCTGGGAGTTGTATATGGCCTCTTCCTCTCCACTTTATTCTCATAACACCCTTGTGAGTTTGATCATGCCTACCCCACACTTACCTAGTCAGTTAAATTGTTCACCAATGCTGGAACCTACATACAGATTCCTGTCCTATGCAATGCAGTTAACAACAACAAAACAAAACCATTCATACTCAGTGATTCTGTGCAGAGCATTAAAACCAATGGAAGGTGACAGCTTAAATGCCTTAGAAAATCTTTGTTATGAAATGTACAGGACAGAAATCAGTCCTGGAAGCCATAAACTCAATGAGCTTTTTGCTTAACGTTTTTCTTTAAAAGAATGCATGGCAGGATTCTGGCAAATAAGGAGCCATTTGTATTCAAAGGGGGATCTTTACAGATTATCTGAAAGGTTTTGATGAAACTCAATACAGAAAAAATAAAGTTCTTGATATACAACATATCAATTCCATACATATTCATCTAACTCACAGCCTGAATGGGCAACAAAAAAGCAGCAGTGATAATCAGAGAGCAGATGATACAGGACAGAAGATACAAAGGGAACTACTACAAGGATGTATACTCTCTCCCCTGCTTTTCACTTTGTATTCTGAGACTATATTCAGGAAAATATTTGATTTAGATTATGGCATCATTGTCGATGAAAGGCATGAAGAATGTCCAATATGCAGACAATACTATATTACTAGCTCCATAGCTGCAAAAAGACAACAAAGCAATCCAGTTAAGTCAACAAATAAGTAATGAACATAATCTAATTAATTAATGCAAAGGAAAACAGGTTCACAATAATCAATAAAAAGCAAGCAGCCCGAGAAGTACATTTTAAAAAATAGATTGAAAGTATTGATCATCTTGGCAAATAAAAGTACCTTGAAAAATAGTTGAATGGATAGTGAGATTGTAGCCATGTAATATAAAATACAGAATATTGATCGCCTAGGGAAGCTTTTGTAAGATGGGGGATGTAAAATGCACAAGAACTTAAAATTAACTTTGATATCGCATTTTATGTTGCACTATGTATCTTTCCAGGGATCCCCAACCTAAGGCCCACAGGCCAGATCTGGACCCCAGAACAATTTCATGTGCCCTCCACCCCTCCAAGGGCATTTGAGAAACAAAATGGCCATCCCTTTGAAGCTGTTAGGACAAAATGGCCATCCCCTTTGTGCAGGCACGGCAAAATGGCCATCCGGCCCTCAAAGCCGACTGAGAGAGTGTGACCTAGCCCCCAGCTTGAAAAGGTTGGGAACTCCTGCTTTAGGCAGTCATTTCATCTTACATTTGGTCTTCCTCTTGTCTTCAACCTTTCTCAGCATTATTGTCTTTTCCAGCGAATCCTGCAATTTCATGATGAGTCCAAAGTTGGATAGCCTCAGTGCCATCATTTTTACATCTAGAGACAATTCAGGCTTGACTTGCTCTAGGATCCACTTGTTTGTCTTTCCGGCAGTCCAGTATGTCTGCAAAGTTCTCCTTCTGTAGCATATTTCAAATGAATCAATGTTTTTCCTACCACTTTTCTTTGCTGTCCAGCTATCACGCCTGCACTGTTTGCAGTCTGCATCTAGATTTGCATTTGATGATTTTATCTAGGTTGGTGATGGCCAACCTGGCACTCCAGGTGTTCTTGGACTTCAATTACCAGAAGCCCAAGTCAGCACTCCTGCTGATCAGGGCTTCTGGGAATTGAAGTTCAAGGACAGCTGGAGTGCCAAGATTCACCATCACTGATTTAAATATACAAAATATTTCACCATCTCTGTCTCTTCATTGTCAACCTTAACAGCATACAGCTCTTTTGTAGTCACAATTTGTGTGTTCTTAATGTTCAACTGCAATCTTCCTTTGACACTTTTTTCGTCCACTTTCACTAAAAGTTATTTCAAGTCATTACTTTTTCTGCCAGTAAAGACGGTAATCATCTGCCTGTCTTAAATTATTGATGTTTCTTCCACATTATATGTTCTGCGTATTAATTGAAAAGATAAAGAGATAAAATGCAGGCTTGTCTGACATCTTTACCTATAGGAAACCTTTCTGTCCTAGCAATAGCTTCTTGTCCACAATATAGGTTATCAAGAAATCATACAACACAGAAAAAGCAGAGAGCAGAAATAGTTCATTCCTGTAATGAGAAATATAGAGTACTGTCAGAGCCCGGCACCAGCAGAGCTCTATAGCTGGTTAGAGCTAGAATGGGAGAAAGGGAATGTCTCCTTACTTCAGGTTTCAGAAGGAGCAGAGCAGAGTCTTTGTTGCCAGTCTGGACATCAGGAGCCAGTGGAGTCGTACTAGAGGTGCAGGGTTGTCCAAGAGGGTGGGTGGTCAAGATCACAGTCCGATGTTCAGAATCCAGGGAATCAAGGTCAGGAAGCCAGGAGCACAATATCAGGTTCACCAAACAGACAAATTGGCCCAACAAGGGCCTGCCAGCATGCCTCTCCTTTAAGGGGAGTTAGACCCCACAGTTGAAGATGTGTTCAAGAGGTGTGCTTGGGCCCTCCTCCTTCTCAGCTGCATCTGATGCCTCAATGAAACCCTGTAACGAGCAGGCGTGCCGACTGGCTCCTGAATAGCATGCCTGCTGGCACCTGGCCTAGCTGTCAAACTCCAATCCTTCGGCCCAGCTTTGCCCTGCTGGGCAGGCTCTGGAGTGACAGCTGGCTGCGAGGCCGGTGCCATGTCCATGCCATGTCCTCCGACTCGGCCTCCTGATCCAAGCCGGCCATGGCCTGGGGGGCTGGCAAGGGGTCCTCCTCAGACTCAGATTCCAAGTCGGAGCCAGCAGCAGGTAGCTGGGTCGGCTGAAAGTCCTCCTCCTCCTAGCTCCCAGGACCCCAGGTCACAACAAGTACAAATTGTGGCAGTTAATCATCCAAAGTAAAACAAATGATTAAAGGAGTGCAGGAGCCATTGCACCTAAAATCAAAATCAAAGTAACCCTAGCCAGCCTCTGGTGAGAGGGGGAAAAAAGAAGATAAAAATGCACACAGGTAAAACACCTTTTGAAATGAGCTCCTCCCAACTCAACCTGGGATGATGGATTAGCACTAAAGCAACAAAACAGTAATACTGAAAGCTATTTCAGTCCACCCTATTTTGTGCCTGATAAGGGGAAGGAAACTTTACAACCTTTGGTTCAGATTGCCCCTTGGAGTATTACACCCTTTTTTTGGCATTTAGCATCCATTCAATAATTTGATAACAACTGCCTGCCAGACTAAGAAGCAGCAATTTGAAAGCTGTCTTGTTATCAGTGGTCTCAGCCAGTCTATGGCATTTCTATTATAGTTTTTTCCAGGAAAGAAGCAAGCACTTCCTAGTGTATGACTAATAAAAGGAGTGGGGGGATATGATGGTGTGTGGTAATTGCCAGAAGGTAACAGTGTGACTGTGTGCTTTCTTGAACTTTGAACTTTTACTTTCCATTTAATTAGATAATCACAGGCAGAGGGGCTTTGAGCTCAACTGTCACCTCTATTGTCAGGAACTATAACGGGCTGAAGATGCGACTCAGCCTAGCCTTCCTATCTTAGGATATTTTTACACTTCCAAATGTCAGCTGGATTTTGGTCTTCAGAGTGTAATAATTTAGCAACTATGATACACCTATGAGGGCCTTAAGTGCTGCTAAATGTGGAAGGCTTAACTTTCTGAACCTCCTTTTAACAGTTGGAACCCTGAGAGGCCACGAAGAAATGTTAGAGCTCTCTAGGTAGAGCAAAGATAGTATTCTTGTAAAACTCACTGCTGGTCAAGGCTGGTAAAATTGAGGTAGACTCATTTTAAGGGGTTTCCTCTGTAGCCTCTTTAATTTTGGAATAGCTGGTCACCATTCAGGATCACATGATGTAAGACTGAAAAGGAAATGGAATAATAGGGAGGCATATGAATTAGGGAGTCTAAACACAGAAATTATTATAAATCCAGCCAGTTTTCCCCATGACAGTAGATGAAATAGAGCCTGAAATCTACACCACTGAGTAGGAAGTAATAAAACGCAGCAAATGACAGTAAGTCCTACTATACATGCTGGACCTTTTCTGTAGTCTAAATAGTTGATGAATAAAATTAAGTGCCATTTTCAATGCATTGAATCCGTGCATTGTTGTCAAGTTCAGTAAAAGTAAATTATCTCCTCCTCCTATTCTTGAACAATAATTCTCTGATCTTGTATGTGCATATGGCTGTGCATATGGCTGTGCATATGGCTACGGACCTCCCTAATTTGAATTCTTATTGCACACCTTGTGCACACCTGTTGTGTATGTAACTCAAGTGAAACGTGATTGAAAGCGAACATGTAACGCAAATAAAATGTGAGTGAAATCGGATCTAGCGATCCTCCATTTTCCCCTCCCTTTTCTCCTTGTGTAAATACTCCTCTTGTGTAAATATCATGGGACTGCATTCCTGCCATAGCTGTAGCTATTGTTTACTCATTATCCAATCAAGTGTTGTCACCTGGCTGTTTACCTGTACTGACCAATCATTTGGCTCCGCGCCAGGTTTGAATTGTTAACTGTTGCATATAAGAAGCATTGTTCCGCCATTGACCTCTTGTTCAGATTGACTACATTCCAATAAAGATGTGTTTGGCCCCCTGACTGCTGGCTACTGCGTATCAATCTGCAAACATCAAAACACCACAGCTGGAGAATCCTTGGTCTTCCAGATGTTCTCAACTGCAGCTTCCAGAAGTCTTAAAATTGGCCATACTAGTTAAGAGTTCAAAATATTTGGAAGGCCCAAAGGTTCCCCATGTGAACTGAAAGGCTTTACAATGGGGGAGACATGTGTAAGATTACAGTACTGTAGTTGCGGATTCCCCATGCCCATCTGGCATGGAACAGCCCTTGCAGAGGCTGCTTAGGTGAGAAGGCTCCCTGCGGTGGCTTCTGCGGGCAGCTAAATTAAGGGGGGTGAATAAATGATAGGGTTTGATTCACCCAATTCCATGACCTGACCAGCGGTTCTGCCAAGTAGGCAGATCGCTAACTCCTGTGACTGATTAGGCAATTACTCACTCAGAGTTAAGCTTAATCTCTGGTGCAAATAGAAGCCATATTTACCCTAGCCTAAGCCTCAGACAATGGTCAGTGTTTGTCTTAGTTAATTAACTTCCCCAAGAGAAGTTCCCAATTAACCCGAGTAAATGGGTGATGTGATTCTCTGTCAGATAACCATCCTACCATGCGCAGCCTTCTGCATAATATATACTGATGATTTTCCCTCACTAAATCACTGGTCTTCGCTCCATCTTGCCTGTGTCATTACTCGACCAGTTTCTCCGGGACCTCAAGGGCCGCTTTACGGCCCCATTCCTACATGTAGTACTTGTTAGTTGATTTATTAAAGGAAAAAATGTACCAAATTTTGACTCAGATGTGTATAGCAAAGTAGGAACTGAGAGGTAAACCTTGGTACATGGAATCTAAAAAGTTCCCAGATCCAGGGAATGCAGTATCTACAACATATTGCATAATGCTGTTATCTACTTAATTAGCCTTCCAGCAGTTTATAATGTAGCTGCGTGCTGTTAAATGTTGCAGACAGATGTCAAGTACAAATAAAACAAAATAGAGCCATTAAACCTTGTGCTAGATTATTACAGTTTGTGGTTTTTAAAATGTCCTTTTACCAATGATATTTTCACAGAAGCATGTATGATCTCTAATTACTCATTATCAGAAAGACTGGCTTAAGATAACAACCGGTAATTCGGGAGGTTTTATCTTCTCAGAATTTTTTCCCCTCCTGCCTTTTAATAAACCAGTTCAAAGTCTGGCACAGATTACTGGCTTTTGTTTTTTGTTCCATAGTGAACCTTACCAATAAATCTTGATGGGTTCATTATCTGTATCTGGGACAAAATAGGAACTGAAAGGTAACTATGGTTTCCCTTGTAAAATATAGAAGGAACAAAGAAGGACAATATTGGGTATAGTCAATACTTACAGTGGACAATTAGGGGGAAAAGAAAGAACTATAGAAAGTCTTCTTATTACTATATTTTATATTAATTTGATTTGCATCTGATTTGACAAAGGACACTGAAAAAGCTTGCCTTAGACATGAGCCCGAAATTCAAGTTTTATTTGACTCTGATTTAATGATCTAGATTGATATTATTTGTGCCATACAACATTGTACATAGTTGACAGTTGTTTGACTAAAAATTGTTTGGCTAAAAATGTCAATATTCAAGCTGCACTGTGTTTTCCAGATCATTACACAAAACAAGTAGTACTCAGCTGACTCAGAATTTACACATTGCGTTCAGATCAACACTGTATCGCAACACAAGCCATACCTGTCAACCTGTGGCTCCGGAAAAACAGGACCTGCGCAGATCGCTTGTGCGCAGGTCGCTTTCCACGCATGCGTGGAAGCACTATGCCGCTTGCGCAGCCCCTACGCAAGTGGCGTAGTGCTCCCACGCATGCGTGGAAGGGTTTTACCCCTTCCACGCATGCGTGGAAAGCATTTTCCCCCGCTGCCAAATTACGGGGTTTTGGCAGCGGGGGCGGGTTATGACGTCAATCGACGTCAAATTACGGGTTTTTCCCGGCCAAATCGGGATGGTTCACAGGTATGACACAAGCCATGAAGTTTAATTAGGCCTCATAAGAACCCTTCTAAACCTGCCAGGAGATTGAGAGGTGAGAATTGGTATGGCTGAGCTGGCACCATCCAGTGCTAATACTTCCCTGCAGCTAAAACAGATGCACATGGACGACTGGCTGAAAAATAAATATATCAATTTGAACGCACTCTTAGGATTCAGACTGATTTCATTATATTTAGTTGCTCTCGGATACATCACCCAATGCTTTATTAGCTTTATAAACAAACCAAAAAGTCCTTGCAAGTAGCAGCTTGTTGGGGGAGTGGGAGAGAGAGAGAGACAGGAAAACAGATTGTCCACTGTGCAAATGGATGTGGTAGTATCAGCAAATTAACAGCCTCTTAATGGAGTAGTGAATCATCGCAGTAAGTCAATATTGCCTCTGGCAGAAAATGGGTAGGATACAAATCAGGATAGGCCTCTGAGCCATTGGAATTATTTCATAAGCACAAGCCAACAAATACTCCTCTAGCCCCATGATGTATTTTTTCCTACTTAATTTTTCAGATAACCACTAAACATGGCTTGAGTGATAGAGGATAAGTGTTAAAACCCTAAGAATCATGGGCTCTTATTCTGTGTCTTTTAGCTGTGTGGCTAGAATTCTGTTGAATATTTCAAAGTGGGGGTAGATGGGTGGTATATACAGGTGAAACTTGGAAAATTAGAATATTGTGCAAATGTTCATTCATGTCACTTAAAAGGTGAAACAAATATATTAGATAGACTCACTACATGAAAAGTGAGATATGTCATGCCTTAATGCGTTATATTTGTGATGATAATGGCGTACAGCGTACATGAGATTATGTGATGATTATGGGGTACATGAGATTGGGGGGGGTTGGGGTTTTCATAAGCTGTGAGCCATAAGCATCAATATTATAACAAAGCAAGGCTTGAACTATCTCGCTTTGCATGTAATGAGTCTATCTCATATATTTGTTTCACCTTTTAAGTTGCATTACTGAACTGAATGAACATTTGCACAATATTCTAATTTTCCGTGTTTCACCTGTAAGTGGAATGAATGAATGAATGAATACCTTACTATGATACCTTGTAGACTGTATCAGAATTGTAGTAGGACAGTCAGGTTCCTATCATTAAGCAATAATATACAAAAATGAATTTCTTATACAGTATGTGTCATATGTATTTTGGGGTGGGCATCTAATGGATGTGTACGGGCCGTGAGCAGCACAGATAGGAGTGCTTGTCATTGGCTTGCCACTTGTT
The DNA here is from genome assembly GCA_035047345.1 of Bradypodion ventrale. NCBI lineage: Eukaryota > Metazoa > Chordata > Lepidosauria > Squamata > Chamaeleonidae > Bradypodion > Bradypodion ventrale. The sequence goes on from JAWDJE010000004.1 coordinate 63,319,700, forward strand.
TCCATTTTGATTTGCTTCTATCATTGAAAATAAAACCGCAATTAAAAATAAATAAATTATCCAGCTCTTGTTTTACTCATTTGGGATTATCCTCTCCTCCGGAATGTTTTATCACTTGGCAAAGTGGAGTAGATGTAGGAGGATGCAATAGTATTCTCAAATTATATGCACTTGCTTGTAAAAGTAGCTGATATGGCTGGAGAGGTTGGTGTACACTGTAAAAATTACAGCATCCTTGTACTGAGAGAAATCCTTTCCAGTTCTCTTCTTCAATAGCAAGTTTTTTCAAGAGAATAAGATACTGCTATTGTATGAGAATTAGCAATACATTATACATAGTAAGGAAAGACCATGAACGATTTCTAAATGCTTCTCTATTCCATGTTTACATTCAGCTGAATTTCTATTTCTATTTTGTTTATTTTTAGGCATTTTACTATGCTGCCAAGAGAATATTATTTTCTGTAATGCTTATTTCCCCACACAAGAAATCCACAGGAAGTCCTGCTAGACAGCACTACAGGTTGGATTAGCCTTATCTTTACATACTTATTTCTTTTGGTTGACACATATAATATGTTTATGAGTTCACCTGGAATCATTCTGCAGCTAAGGATCATTAAGTAAAGAGTAGCAACACCTTATTGCAGAGCAACGCTAAAAAATAATCTCTGTGCCATCTACATGAAGCAAATACAGACAGAAAAAACAGAAGTTATATACAGGAAGTAGCCAGTGTGTTTGTTTTCCTTGGAAGAGTAACAAGCAAACAATTGACAGGACCCATGATCTTAATTTCAATTTAAGTAAAATGATGGCTCCTTGGAAATAAAAAGAGCAACACTATTACTGTTACAATCTCCACAGCAAAACTATAACTGAGATTAAGATAGCATGGTTTGGAAATTTATCTCTTATAATGAATATACAAAAAACTTGTATCTAGTTACTAACCTGTCTCTGGACAATAATATAAATAGGATTTCATTGAAATAAACAGATTAATTTTAAGCAAGTCATATTTTTATTGATTTGCTACGATGTTTAAGAGTATTCTATTCTGTTCTATTCTATAGCATTGCTTAAACCCAGGGGTTCCCAACCTAAGCCTATTTATTTATTTATTTATTTAATGCGCTTATATACCGCTTTTCTATGTCCACAGACAAACTCAAAGCAGTTCACAAAACGATCAAACAAATACAATGACAAAATAACAGTAATAATTGTCATGGTTTCCACATGCAACCTTGTCTTGATTTTAGATGACATTTGATTCATGTAGTTTTCTTAGGTTTAGAAAGCCAAATTTCATTGCAGAGCACATTGAAATGCCAGGCTGATAGCCTGATATGACAAATGATGCATAGATACGATTAGAACTCTCTCTTAAGGGAGGAGGGGAAAATGTCCAGCCTTGGACTTATTCCAGGGACACCTGCAGCCTCACGAGGGACTGAGTGACAGCTAGGTCAGCTGACACACCACGAGGGAGAAACATCTCCACTCCTCTCAATCAAACTGATTACCTGGACACCTGATAGAATAGAACTTTCCCAGAGAAAGCAAAGGTGGGGGCCAGATGGCACCTGCACCTGCAAAATGGTCCTTGAAGACCTCACTCTTTCTCATGGGAAACACAGGTGCTTTCCCATGAGATTGCTATTAGATCACCACATTCAAGGGCACCTTTTTCTTATAAAAAGAGCCCAATTTGAGCACTAAGCACGCACACTTCAGGAGCCAGGGGAAACTCTGGCCCCTCCACATAATAATCTTGATTGCAGCGGGAGCCCTTGTTGGTGGGCATCCCAAAATGACTCTTTGGGGCTAACGCTTAGCCATGAGGGGTTGAATTGCCCCTAACCATGTAAGGGGGAAATCTGCTAGGGAGCTAGCAAGACTTTCAAGTTCATTTATTTGTTTTATTAGTTTGTGTTTTATGTAGTATAGATTTAGTTAAGATCTGTATCGTGTTTCCTTGAAATAAATCTTCAAAAGCCAGTTGTGTGTGCTGCCTTTGTAAAGAAGCAGAAGGAAACCCAGCAGAGCTGAAGTGGCCTCAATTTGTCCTCATCGCTTCCAGCCAGATGGAAAGAGGTGAGAGGGATAGTTCTGTCTCAGAAAGGGAGGGGAAGAGTAGCAACTCTAAGAAGCTTAGCTTCTGCCAAGTGTTGATATTACCTGCCATATGCAGAAGGCTACTCTGTCCTTGTCCCCAGCGAATCGGGCTAGGGGGAGGCGTGCTCATAGAGGCAAGCAGGTGGCAGGATCTAAGGTCCGCCCTGCCAGGTGTCCCCAAGAAAAAATCTGGGAGCCCAACGAAGCCTTTGTGAGGCATGTTCCGCCCCCTACGTCCCTGATAATAATAAAACAACAAAATTTGATAAATACAATAAATAAAAAAGTACAGTTACAAACAGTCTATCGTAAAATACAATAGTATTACACTATTACAGTCCCAAGGGCTAACCTGGAAAGACCAATACCAGGCAAAGCACAAGATATGTCTCCCTGGGTGATGGAGAGGCTCCGGGCAGGCGGGAGGCGATCCTCTGGTGTGCTGGATCCAGCCTGTGATGCCATTTCATGTGGCCTCCCACCCCTCCAAGGGCATTGGAAAAACAAAATGGCCACCCCTTTGAAGCTGTTGGGACAAGCTGTTGCAGGCAGGGCAAAATGGCAGTCCAGTCCTTGAAGCTGACAGAGAGCATGACCTGGCCCCCGGCTTGGAAAGGTTGAGAATGCCTGCTTTAACCTAAGATGAATGAAAAGAGAAAGTGAGGGAAGGATATGTAATATGATGTCATACAAATCCAAGAGACAGAAAGTGGGGAGAAATAGCTAATGAAAATACCTGTAGTTTCATTAGTGCAAACCTAGTGAAGATTTTAAAAGACACAGAGAGATGAAAATACTCATCTCAAGCAGTAGATGAAAGGTGGGCTTTTATTTCTTATTTTGCATATATGTCCTAGCTCAGGAAAGAAATGTGGCTCTGTGTGTGCTGTATATATGCATGCTGTACAAGACAGAAGTACTGTATAGGCGTAAATGCATGCGTGTTTCCTATTAAGCAGAGACTCATTGCATAGGCTCAGTAGCAGATGACAATGGGACTAGACAGCAGGAACCAACCAGAGTGGGCAGCTCTCTCTATATAAAACCCAGACTCATAGCCGACACTGTTCACACAGCCTGGGGAATCAGCTGCAGTCAGATTTAGCACCTGCCTAGACAGAAATTCATTTCCTTAGATTTTGTTTGTAAATGATTATTTTAACTCATCTTATTATTTAGATAAAATATGTAACTGAGTGTAAGGTGTGTGGGTTTGTTTATGTTTTGGTAGCTGTGCTTTATGTATTTACCAATAAACATTGAAAAGGCTGTAAAATTAATGATAATACTATCAGGTTTCATCAATTCTGAGAAGAAAAATTCTGAATGGATCTCAAGAGAGCAAGGCACTAGTAGCGAGCTCAGAGGAAGTGGAGAAGACAAATTATACTGCTCAGATTAGCTTATTCTGGTAAAAATTAATAAGGATATATTTTATATGCTTCAGGTTTACAAAAGATTTGCATCTCTTCAGGCAAACTGGAAAAGAAAATTTAAAACTGATTTTGTTGGTAGCCTATTCTGGTTCATCTCATCATGGAGAGAATTATCACGGGCAATTTTAAAGGATATGAACAACCAAATAAGGACCAGCTCAAAGATGGGGAAACTGATCAGATTTCTTCAAATACGCTTAGAAAGGTGCTGCTTTGCTTCCTGATCTGATATAATTTTGGAAGAGGAAGGAGACTCTCTAACTGCCACTGCCTCAACCTGCAGTGCTTACCCCTGAGAAACCATCCGGCATCTTTGAATCTTCTGTGAATGGGGAGGAATAGCACTTTCCTCAACAGCTCCATGGATAGCTCTTTGCTGGAGAGCATCAGACCACCAGGGATGGATGCTAACCAGACTGCTCTCTACACCCGAGATGAAGATCTTGCCAAAGCTGAGATTGGGATTCTGGCTACTATTCTGGTAGTGACCATGGTGGGAAACCTAGGTGTTCTTCTGGCCATATACCGACTAAGAAAGAAGATGAGTCGCATGCACCTTTTCATCTTGCACCTGGGCCTGACGGATCTTGGGGTGGCCTTATTTCAGGTGCTCCCTCAGATGATTTGGGAGGTGACCTATCGTTTCCAGGGGCCTGATCCACTTTGCAGGCTTGTCAAGTACCTACAGGTGTTGAGCATGTTCACCTCTACCTACATGCTCATCGCCATGACACTGGATCGCTATATGGCTGTGTGCCACCCACTACGCACTCTCCAGCAGCCCAGCTGTCAGGCTTACCTGATGATTGGGGCCACCTGGTTGCTCAGCTGCTTGCTCAGCTTGCCTCAACTCTTCATCTTCTCAGTGAGGGAGGTACACCCAGGCTCTGGTGTGCTGGACTGTTGGGCAGAATTCACGTATGCTTGGGGGGCCAAGGCTTACATCACGTGGATGACTTTGTCTGTCTTTGTGCTACCTGTGGCCATCCTTGCCATTTGCTATGGCCTCATCTGCCACAAGATCTGCAAGAACCTTCGAGGGAAGACACAAAATGGTGGAGGGTCCTGTACAGCAGCTTCCATTTCCTATACAGCCCCAGCTCAAAAGGGAGCTGAATATCAGTCCGGCTCCCGTGTCAGCAGTGTCCGCACCATCTCTCGTGCAAAGATCCGCACTGTGAAGATGACTTTTGTCATTGTGTTGGCTTATGTGGCTTGCTGGGCACCCTTCTTCAGTGTGCAGATGTGGTCTGTGTGGGACAAGAATGCACCAAATGATGGTGAGTAGAAGAAGCAGAAAGCTAGTGAACAGTTTTCATCCTGCTCCTTAGATAGGAATGTCAGGTGTAATTATTGGAGTGCAGGCAAACTATCAGGTGAACCAAGTATAACTCTTTCTCCTATCCCAGCAAAACAATACCCTCTCATAAAAATAAATGTATCAAGAAGATCACTTTCATTAAAAACACACCGGCATTTACACATTTCAACGAACCTCTGCCTCTCCCATACAAAAGCACACACAGTTCCTTAACAGAGATGAACCTTATCTCTCAGGCATTCATTTATTCGTACCAGGCAGCATGGCAAGCAAAAATTTTCTCCCAGTGCACACTGGCAATACGTAGACTGATGCCTGTTGCAAACAACCACAATATTTGTGCTGTTCTAATAGTTCTATTAGTGACTGCATTACTCTGCATCACCATCTAGCTTTTGTTACAGCAAAAGAGAATTTATTGCATATAAGAAGAGTTTTGGAGTAAAATTTGGCTTTTCTACCACTATAAGTGGATTGCCTTAGAAACAACAATTTTCAGGTTGTTAAACGATTCAAATATGCCTTGAAAAAAAGGGTCTGTCAAAACCAGATTGATTACATGACTCGACTGCAGAAGTGTATGAATTAGCATACTTTCCTGGCTTTAATTTTCCTTATTTTGAGTTCTTTACAGTACCTTGAATAAATTCTTCTCAGACAGATCATCTGGAAAAGGATTCATCATATGGCTGTCTGAATCTAAAGATAACAACATATTGAGATGGAGATAATAATTAAAAGGCATTTAGTACTTTGGGGAGAGGATAATTCCTAGACTGAAGTACTTAATCCAAAAAGAAATTCAAAGAGTATAATCAGCCCATAGAGAAGATGTGATAGAGAGCTGGGTTTGGGTCCTCAAAAGCCTGAGTTATGATATTCTTCAGACATAAAATAATGGTAGGTTAAGGCTGGAGTCATTTTAGATCTCACCTGTTGGCAATCATAATTTCTGTTGTGCATATAAGTGCTGAGAGTCAATCAATCTACCTGGCATATGTACCTGAATGATATGATGAGATATTTGTCTCTCACTCACAGGCTAAATGCAAAGCACTCATGTGCATAGTAATCCACGTAGGGCTCAACATAACCTTCACTATGTGCATGGAAAACAATATACAGGTGAAACTCAAAAAATTAGAATATCGTGCAAATGTTCATTTATTTCACTTAAAAGGTGAAACAAATATATGAGATAGACTTACTTCATGCAAAGTGAGAGATGTTATGCTTTAATACATTATAATTGTGATGATCATGGCATACAGCATACATGAGATTATGTGATGATTATGGGGAACATGAGATTGGGGGGTTGGAGTTTTCATAAGATGTAAGCCATAAGCATCAATATTATAACAAAGTAAGGCTTGAACTATCTCGCTTAGAGTCTATCTCATATATTTGTTTCAACTTTTAAGTTGCATTACTGAACTGAATGAACACTTGCATGATATTCTAATTTTCCGAGTTCCACCTGTATGTGATGATAGAAACTGGGAGATTTCTTTACTTTGTCTCTTCAGATGTTTCATCCTACAAGTCCCATTAAGGGATTGTTAAATAGCTGGAAGGCCCAATGTTCCCAAATCCTACCATATTCTACTCAAACTTGTCTTTCTGACTAGCCCAAACTATCTGGAGATTAAGAACAATGTTATGCCTATTGAAGCTAATGACAATTTTTAAATTGATTTTTATGAAACAGGTCATAGCCCTTAGATGTAAATGTTTAAACATTACAGAATAACTTGTGTATGGTTCCAGTACCCATGGGTGCTGATTATTTCTTCACAAACAAAACCACTAAAAAATACACAAGAATTGTGCCACTGTGCTATTGATTTTAGAGTTTAATCTCTTGCATTACTTTTCCAGTTTCTGCATAAACTTTGAAACATACCCTGAGAGTTGTAAATGACAGGCACTTATTCATGAAGTGCTAATCTATATGACTAATGGCTAGATCTAGCCTGTAATAGGATCTGATCTAGCCTGTAATAGGACTGTGAGCTAACATAAGAAGTGCAGAATGATTAATTGAACAATATTTGTCATGGCAGAGAGTGTCTTAGATTAGGCATTCCATCAAATGTGACGGGGAAGGAGGAAATACATCTAAAATGGAGTGCTCTTCCATTAATAAATCTATACCTATAAATCCCAGCGTTAACCGTTGGAATGTGACAATGGCTCCCACACCCGGCCACACTAGCCCGTACTGAGCCTGCTGCACTCGCCCAAACCTGGTCCACATGTAACTGGGGGGTTGAGAAATGAGCCAGTGGGGCAAGAGCCCCACGAACGCAAACAAAGAAAAAGGACTTCACTACCCAACATCATGTGCACCACACCACGCCACAACCAATTAGGCTGAGAAGTGTGACCAAATAGAACATTGGGAGACATGCCACAGCCAACCAAAATAAAGTGGTAGAAAATATTACAATGTAGGATCAGTAAAATCACAAATTAAACTTCATATCCCAGTGTCCTTTGCACTGTGCAACCCCTCAGCCAATCAGGCTGAGGGATACGAGTGCAGAGAAGGCTGGGAATGCGCGCACTGACTGGAAAAAAACAACGCTGGGAGCCGAAGGGAAAGACTTTGAAAGACCCAGCTGGAGGGAGCCAGGAAAAGGTAAGTGCGGTCAGTGGGGGTTAGGGAGTGGGTGAGGGAGGCAATGAAAGGTGCTGGGTCCAGAAGGGTTGGGGGAGACAGACCCCTTTTGTCCCCCCAACCCTTCTGGACCCGGGAGACCCAGGAGAGGGGAACGAATCCAACCCCCCAACACTCCATTTTTAAAGAGAAGAAACCGCTTGGTTTCTTCTCTTTAAAAACGGAGTGTTGTTGTTGTTGTTGTTTTTGGGGGGAACGATCCCCTCTCTGCTGGGTCCCCTGGCACTGGAAGGGTTGGGGGACAGACCCCTTTTGTCCCATGTTGTGTATGAAACTGTATCGCTTTAAGAATGAATGTAGCTACTGCAATGTCCGAATGTAACCTAACAATGATCACAATGTATCTCAGCTGTTTAATGAAACGCGAGCTAGCTACCCATAGAGGGCAGCTGCGAGCGTTCAGCTCACATGGTACAAATTCCCCAATTACCGTCAGCCACCGGAACCTTCCCACGCAAGGAACATCTGGAGAAGAAGGACGTGACTCAGAATGATGTCACACAGGTAGCAGTCAATACGCTACCTTGTAACCAGGTTCAAATGTATTGTTGCATTATAAAAGGAGCTGTACCTCCACCATTACCACATGTTCAGTCTACCGGTGTGCCAATAAAGATGTGTTGAGCCAGACTTCGGCTGCTTCTATTGTTTTGGTTCCAGTACACCAAATTGGCGACGAAGGTGGGATAATGGCGTATCCCAAGATCAAGCCACACCAATTCGACATCAGCGATCCTGAGCAATGGCAGCTGTACGAGTGCCAGTTTCAGCATGCAATGGATGCTGCAGCATCGGCGACAAAGGGAAGATGCAGTCACACTTCCTAGCCCAGGTGGGGCCGGCCACGCTGCGCATCCTGATGAACCTGCTGGCTCCCCGGAGGGTTGACGCGGTACCCATTGACTGCATCCTCACAACGTTGAGGGAACACTTCCAGCTGCCCGTCTCCATTTTTCCGGCCCGGGTCACGTTCCACAGGCGAGACCAGCGCCCGGGAGAATCAGTGTCTGCCTACGCGGCGGTCCTCAGGCTGGCGGCCGTGCACTGCCAATGGGAGGACCTAGACATAGCCCTTCGAGACTGCATGCTGTGCGGCCTAAGGGATGAGGAGGTCCAGAGGAAGTTGATGACCTGCGACCATCACCTCACGTTCAACGAGGTACTGCGAGAGGCCCAGGCGGCTGAGGCAGCAAGGAGCGGGGTCAAAGTCTTCAGGTCTCGAGGGGCTGCACCTGAGGGGGCCAAGTCACCCATGCAAGCGGCCCGGCGGACTTTGGCGCAAGTGGCCTGGCGCCGGCCGCCCACCAGCACTCCTGCAACCTCCAAGGAGTTGTCCACAACTGCGGACTCCTGCTCCAGTGAGGATGACGATGTGCAGAGAGTCAAGAGGCACAGAGAAAAGAGACGAGCCAGCGAGAGAGGAAACCACCATTGCGATGGCTGCGGGGCATCTCACGACCGAAAGAGGTGCCCATTCCGGAAAGCTGAGTGCCACAACTGCGGGTGGAGAGGTCACATCGCCAGGGTCTGCAGGTGCCGGCAAGCAGAGGACAAGGCTTCATTGAGACATCCTCACACACCCCAACGCAAGGCGGCCAGAATTGGGAAGGTCTCGGCCGACGACGACACGGTGGCCGTAAACCGCGTGGGCCTGGAGCACCAGTGTTTCTTTGTAGAGGTACTGATACAAGGGGTCCCAGTTAGGATGGAAATAGACTCATGGTCGTCCTACTCCATCCTTTCCCAGAAGGAGTTCCTGCGCATTCCCCCAATGCGCGGCCCAAGTTGTGGGCCATGAAATCAAACTTACGGGACGTGCAGGGTTATGGGATCCCAGTGTTGGGGGTGGGAAACTTCATGGTGAAGTTTAAAAGGTTCACAGAAAAACTGCCCCTAGTAGTTCTCGAGGAGGGGTCCTGTTGCCTTTTGGGAACCCAGTGGTTTGCTCCCCTGGGAATTGAACTGTCTGGCATAAACGCCATCGAGACTGACCCAATTCGGGACGTGTGCGATGCGCACCCTGCGGTTTTTAAGAAGGGGCTTGGGACTTACAGGGGGCCCCCAGTCTCGTTTGATTTGGACCCAGAAATCCGGCCCATACGACTCAAGCCAAGAAGAGTCCCCTTCACCCTCAAGGACAAGATTGAGGCGGAATTGGACAAATTGGTGGGGCAGGGGATTTTGGTTCCAGTGGATTCTGTGGAGTGGGAAACTCCGATTGTTACAGCTTTAAAATCCAACGGGGAGGTTAGGATTTGCGCTGACTACAAATGTAGTTCCCGCTGTTCCCGCAGACCTTGCCAAAGCTACGGTGGCCAACAAAGTCCTGTCCCAAGTCAGTTCCTGGGTTAAAAAAGGGTGGCCCATAACTCCCCCTGAGGAGGAAATCAAACCGTTTTTCAGTCGCAGGTTAGAGCTTTCCCTTGAAAGGGGCTGCCTCCTCTGGGGCCAACGGGTGGTCATCCCAGAGAAGTTACGAGCAAAGGTGCTCAGTCTACTGCATACCAGCCACCCGGGAATAGTGCGCTCCAAAGCCCTAGCCAGGAGCTACTTCTGGTGGCCCCAAATAGATGCGGATATCGAGCATTTGGTGGGCATGTGTGAGAGCTGCCAGAGCTCTTGGCTCGAGGAGTCCTGGCTGCCCCACAGGGAATGGGACACGGCCTGCGGACCATGGTCCCGGGTGCATGTCAACTTCGCAGGCCCCTTCCGGGGTTCCCTTTTTCTGCTGATAGTAGACTCGTATTCCAAATGGCTAGAGGTCATTCCCATGTCCAACACCTCATCTGCCGCAACCATTAAACAATTGCACAAGGTGTTCAGTTGTTTCGGCCTGCCGGACGTGCTTGTGAGCTTTTAAACTGATAACTGGGGGAAAGCCGACAGGAGCTGGGCAGCATCCGGTTCGGGAAAGTGTGTACTTGAGTAGCGAGGAGGATGCAAAAATTACTGAGCAGAGCAAGGAGCTAGTCACCAGCACTCTAGCAGAAGGATGCAAGAGGCAGTCTAACAATGCAACTGGACTCAAAAGACTGTATCAGGAAAGCATATATAAATGCTTGTATACAAATGCCAGAAGCCTCCGTAACAAAATAGGGGAGCTGGAATACTTAGCAATAGATAAAAATATTGATATTATTGGTATCACTGAAACCTGGTGGACGGATGATAACCAATGGGATACAGTTATCCCAGGCTACAAACTGTACAGGAAGGATAGGAAGGGGCAAACAGGAGGTGGTGTAGCCTTGTATGTCAAAGAAGTGATAAAATCGTATGAATTGGAATATCTAGGTGATTTGGAGTCACCATTAGAAGCTCTGTGGGTAAGAGTACCAGGCCACAAGGATGGTCTAACAGTAGGCATATACTATCGGCCTCCGACCCAAACTCTTGAGGGAGACTGGCAGTTGGAGAATGTTGTAAAGGAGGCATCCAGGAAGGGAAGCCTGGTTATAATGGGGGACTTCAATTACCCTCACATAGACTGGGTGAACTGTTGTTCAGCACATGATAAAGAGATAAAGTTCCTAGATATGCTCAATGATTGTTCCCTGGGACAGATGGTTGAAGACCCAACTAGAGGTACAAGAATCCTTGACTTGATCCTGAGTAATACTCAGGATCTGGTGCAAGATGTTAATGTGACTGATCCAATAGGGAACAGTGACCACAACTCAATTATGTTTAACTTGATCATAGACCGCAAGTCACTGATAAAATCTAACACAGAGACCTTAAATTTTCAAAAAGGAAATTTCCCAAAGATGAGGAAACTAGTAAAAAAGAAACTGAAAGGGAAAATTGAGAGAGTCCAAACACTCCAAGAGGCATGGAGGCTGTTTACAAAAACAATAACAGAGGCTCAATTGGAATGCATACCCAAAAGGAAAAAGGGCACTGCCAGGTCCAAGAGGACTCCGATGTGGCTTACAGGAGCTGTTCGGGAAGTGATCAAGAGCAAGAAAAGCTCATTTAGAAGATGGAAGGCTTGTCCAAATGAGGACAGCAGGCAGAAACATAAATTCTGGCAGAACAAATGCAAGGCAACAATCAGGAAAGCAAAGCAAGACTTTGAGGAGCGTATAGCTAAAAATACTCAGAGAAATAACAAAGACTTCTTTAAGTACATTAGAAGTAAGAACCCAACTAGGAAGGCCATTGGACCATTAGATGACAATGGAAGGCAAGGGGTTATTAAAGAGGAAACAGAGATTGCAGAGAGACTCAATGAATTCTTTGCTTCAGTATTCACTGAAGAAGACAGAGACCACATGCCCAAAACAGAGCCTATCTTCGTAGGGAGGGAAACCGAAGAATTAAGCAAGATAGAAATAACCAGGGAGGAGGTCCTTGCATGTCTTGTTAAGCTAAACACTAACAAATCCCCAGGACCAGATGGCATCCATCCACGAGTTCTCACGGAACTTAAAGATGAAATTGCTGATATCCTAGCCAAAATATATAATCTTTCCCTCAAATCAGGCTTTGTGCCTGATGACTGGAAGGTAGCGAATGTAACACCAATTTTCAAAAAAGGATCCAGGGGTGATCCAGGAAATTACCGGCCTGTCAGTTTGACATGTGTCCCAGGTAAAGTGATGGAAACCATCCTAAAAGATAGAATTAATAGGCACATAGAAGAGAAGGCGCTGCTAAAGGAGAGCCAACATGGCTTTTGCAAGGGCAAATCATGCCTCACTAATCTGTTGGAATTTTTTGAGAGTGTCAACAAGCATGTGGATAAGGGGGATCCAGTTGACATTGTTTATCTGGACTTTCAGAAGGCTTTTGACAAGGTCCCACACCAAAGGCTCTTGAATAAACTTACCAGTCATGGAATAAAGGGACAGGTCTTGTCCTGGATCAGCAACTGGCTAAGGGACAGGAAACAGAGGGTAGCACTAAATGGACACTTCTCCAAGTGGAGGGAAGTAAAGAGTGGGGTCCCCCAAGGTTCAGTACTGGGACCCCTGCTTTTCAACCTCTTCATAAATGATCTAGAGGTAGGAGTAAAAAGCAAGGTAGCCAAATTTGCTGACGACACTAAATTATACAGGGTAGTGAAAACTGTGAGAGATTGTGAAGAGCTCCAGAGGGATCTCTTGACACTGGGGGAGTGGGCAAAACAGTGGCAAATGAGCTTCAACATCAGTAAGTGCAGAGTGATGCATGTTGGGGCAAAAAACCCCAATTACATTTATAAACTGATGGGGTCTGAACTCTCTGCGACAAACCAGGAAAGGGACCTTGGTGTCCTGGTGGACAGCTCAATGAAGGTGTCAACCCAGTGTGCCTCAGCAGTGAAAAAAGCAAACTCAATGTTAGGGATCATTAGGAAGGGTATAGAAAATAAGTCAGCAAGTGTCATTTTGCCTCTTTATAAATCTATGGTGAGGCCCCATCTGGAATATTGTGTACAGTTCTGGTCGCCATACCTCCAGAAGGATATTATGGAGTTGGAGAAAGTACAGAGGAGGGCAACCAGAATGATTAGGGGACTGGAACACCTTCCTTACCATCTGAGGCTGCAACGGTTGGGCCTTTTCACTCTTGAACGACGGCGTCTAAGAGGTGACCTGATTGAAGTTTATAAAATCATGCACGGTGTGGACAAAGTAGATAAGGAAAAACTGTTTTCCCTATCGCACAACACTAGAACTAGGGGACACTCCATGAAACTTTTGGGTACTAGTTCTCAAACCAATAAGAGAAAGTACTTTTTCACCCAGAGGATTACTGGTCTATGGAACTCCCTGCCAGAAGAAGTGGTGACAGCTGTCAGTCTTGACAGCTTTAAGAAAGGATTAGACAAATTCATGGAGGACAAGGCTATCAATGGCTATAATTATGGCTACCTAAGGACAACCTCCGGGTTGGAGAGATAGGCAGGATATCTCTCAATGCCATTTCCAGGGAATCCTAAGCAGGTGAAGGCATCTGCTTGGGAATACCCTGAAGGAAATGGTGAGCCACTGTGTGAGACAGAATGCTGGACTGGATGGGCTGTGGCCTGTTCCAGCAAGGCTGTTCTTATGTTCTTATGTTCTTACTTTCACGTCTGCAAAACTCAAGGCGTTCATCGAGAGGAATGCCATTCAGCACATTACCTCTGCCCCGTTTCACCCCGCCACAAACAGTTAGGTAGAGCGCCAAGTGTGCACTACAAAAGACGCACTGCGGTGCATGGGTCCCGGTGAATTGAACCTCCAGCTGTGTCAATTCCTCATTTGTTATAGGGCAACTCCCCTGGCTTCAGGACTTTCGCCGGCTGAGCTCCTCATGCGGAGGAAGCCGGTAACGCTTTTTGATTGGTTGGATCCGACAAGGGTGGAGGATGGGGGAAGAAATATAGAGATAGAGAGCTCCAAAAGTTTTGCGGTAGGGGACCCGGTTCATTGTAGGAATTACGCAACCTCGGGACCAACATGGGTTCCAGGAGTGGTTATTGAACAAACGGGGCCAGTGTCTTACAGGGTTGAAACAAGTACAGGTCTGCTGTGGAGAAGGCATGCTGACCAACTCAGACGGCGAGTTACCAGTGAAAGAGAGTCAATGTTAGGGTTTTCCCCCACCCGTTTAGCCCAAGGGGGAGACACGGGGACGTCCCCAATTACAAATGCATACCCTGGATTCTCACATGGGGAGGGGGATACTTTGAAAGAGTGGGATGAGGAGTCACCTGATGAGTTTAATTTTATGTTGCCATACCAGGGGGGTGTTGCGGAGTTGTCCCCCACCTGTCCAAGTGAGAAGAGGGGTTTTAGTTCAGCCCCTGGTATTTCCAGTCCTCCAAGTCCTTTTGTTTTAGAGTTCACCCCATCACCAAGACCCCCAACCCAGGGGGAAGTACAGGTACGCCAGTTGCAGGCGCAAGAAATCGGGGCGAGACAGCAAGGGTCTCCTCATCGGTTCCTAGATTCGTGCTGTGGGGGTCGCCAGGTGCCACGAGCGATAGGCAGGGGTTCACACCCAAGTTACATCTCCCATTTCCCTCTCCAACCACAAGGTTGCCACGGAGTCCCCGCCAGATGACTAATGAGTCCCCTCTTTCCGTTGCAGGATGAGAGTCTGCAGAACTCTGAGCCTCTAGTTTCCCTGAGCTCAGCCAAGCAGTCGTTTGGCCCAAGCGCACATGCGGGAAGCCACAATGGTTGAGGGACTTTGTCCCATCCTAGGGGGGAGGAGTGTTGTGTATGAAACTGTATCGCTTTAAGAATGAATGTAGCTACTGCAATGTCCGAATGTAACCTAACAATGATCACAATGTATCTCAGCTGTTTAAATGGAAAGCGAGCTAGCTACCCATAGAGGGCAGCTGCGAGCATTCAGCTCACATGGTACAAATTCCCCAATTACCGTCAGCCGCAGGAACCTTCCCATGCAAGGAACATCTGGAGAAGAAGGGCGTGACTCAGAATGACGTCACGCAGGTAGCAGCCATTACGCTACCGTGTAACCAGGTTCAAATGTATTGTTGCATTATAAAAGGAGCTGTACCTCCGCCATTACCACATGTTCAGTCTACCGGTGTGCCAATAAAGATGTGTTGAGCCAGACTTCGGCTGCTTCTATTGTTTTGGTTCCAGTACACCAAATCCTCCCAACCCTACCAAACCCAGGGGACCAGGGAGAGGGGATCGAATCCACCCTCCCAAACACTCTGAGAAGAAACCGCTTGGTTTCTTCTCTTTAAAAATGGGGTGCTTTTTTTGGGGGGGGGGGGGAATCGGTCCCCTCTCTGCCAGGTCCCCTGGCTCTGGAAGGGTTGAGAGGACAGACCCCTTTTGTCCCCCAAAACCCTAGCAAACCATGGGGACCAGGGAGAGGGGATCGAATCCACCCCCTCCCAAACACTCCATTTTAAAAGACAAGTAACAGCTTGGTTTCTTCTCTCTAATAACAGGGTGTCCTGCGGGGGGGGGATCCCCTCTCTACCGGGTCCCCTGGGTTTGGGGGGACAACACACACACACACACACACACACACACACACACACACACACACACACACACACACACACACACACACACACACACACACACTGCTTCTCTCTCTTTCTTTCTCTCTCTCTCTCTCTCTCTCTCTCTCTCTCTCTCTCACACACACACACACACACACATGCACGCGACACTCCTGCCTTGCCAGGAATTTTTAATGTGTGTGTTGGTGGTTGGAGTGGTATTGTATGGGTGGTGGTGGTTGTGCACACTCAAAACCACCCCTAACCACCAACATACCTCTTTTTTACATAAATTACCAAAAAAAATATCCCTTACAACACAATTTAAAACAACCTCTGCTAGTAATTAATATTTAGAACTCAGATCTCCCAAACCACTGTCCTGTAATCAACATAATAATTTCATGTCAAAGATTACTCTGAGTTGAAAGGATTTTTGCTGGAGAAATTCTGCTCAGGGAACACCCAAATGAGTCTCATTTCATGTCCCCAAGGGCAGCCCTGGGTGTCAAAACCCAACGTTCCAGTCTCCAAGCTCAGCATCTTAACCACTAAGCCACCGAGGGAGCTTGTAATCAACATACTACAATGGTTCTCACATTGAAGTTAATCTGTGAATGTACATTACTGCACTTGTATGTGCCAAGAAGTCACAATGACCCAGGATGTCTCCAGCATATGTTCCCATATACATACAATTTAAAGGGACTGTGGTGGCTTAGTGGTTAAGATGCTGAACTTTATGACTGGAAGGTCAGCAAGTCAGCAGTTTGAGACCCGATTGTTGCACAATGGAGTGAAAACCCGTCTCAGTCTCAGCTCCTGCCAACCTAGCAGATCGAAAGCAAGAAATTGCAAGTACAGTAGATAAATAGGTACTACTTTGGTGTGAAGGTAAACAGTGTTCTGTGCACTCCAGTGTCTAGTCATGCCTGCCATAGGTCCAAGGAAATGTCTGCAGATGCAGACAGTGCTGGCTCTTTGGCTATATAGAGAGATGAGCACTGAACCCTAGAGTCAGATACAACTGACTTTCGAGCAAGGGAGAACTTACAATTTACTGCAGATAGGTGTGATTCCTGCCTCTGAAAGCCTGCTGCACATTTTAATTCACATGGTTTTAAAAACTATCTTTGTTCCCTTCTTTGTTTCAGAATCTAGTAATGTGACGTTTACCATCACCATGTTGCTAGCCAGCCTCAGCAGCTGCTGTAACCCTTGGATTTACATGTTCTTCAGTGGACATCTCTGTCAGGACATCCTGCGCTTTGTCTCCTGCTGTGGGAACCTTCGCTCCAATCTCAAGAGGCAATTCTCCAATGGAAGCCTCTGTAGCCGGAAAACCACCATCTTGACTCACAGCCCACAGAATAGCCCAGCTGCCCCTGGGGATGGGATTCAGCTACAGTTAGGCGGCTTGAAAGATTTTTATCATTCCTTCGAGGACGAGGACGCAATGAATGATTCAGGGGTGCTGTAAAGTACAAACCTGAACCAGTGTGGTGCCACTGAATAACAATTATTCTGTGCTTGTAACTTTGAAAACAGGCTTAGAGGGCAGAGAAATAGGATGGGATTATATATCCTCTATGGAGCTGAGGAGAGTTTCTATTAAAAAAATGTTTTATTCTATACAGAGTAACTTAGTATTGCAGTAGAAATGTAATTTTAACAAAAATCAAAGAAGAAGCCCCGAAGAACTGCATTTTGATCATGAAAACTCACACTGAAATAAAATTTATTCTGGAAAGTGCTGTGACATTTTTTTCCTTTATTCTTTTTTTCTTTTCCCAGCCTTTTAATCAATGCTTTCTTTTTTCATTATTAAAAGTAAAATACAGTAGTTAATTTTCTTATATATATTTTTAAATTGTCATTTAATTTAATGTTGCCATTTAGTTGCAAGTTCTTGGTCTCAGGTAGAGCACATATTTACGTAGGGAAACCATATACCTTGCATAACTAAAAACAACACAAAAATGTTAGTTATACCAACAAAAGGAATCCAGTTATTCTTTAACACATTGTAATTGTAATTTAATTTAGTTACATATTAGTTGTTGCAAAATGGAATTAATTGTTTTTTAATTGTAATGAATAATTGTATTATTTGTAACTAGTTAATTCCAAATTCAGGTGATGTAATAGAATCTACAGTATCTGCTCTTGGTTCAGGCTTGTTCTGTTTCTTTTTCAGCATGTCATGGTTAATTGACAACGCGTGGTTAATTGACAACTTACATCAATATGTTCCACAAAAACCAACAACAAACAACCCATTGACTGAACAAAGAATTTATATGGACACATTTGTTTTCAAGTACAGTATCTCCAAGTGCCCCCTTCCAACAACTCTACTCCGGCTACTCTGACAGTTGTTGCCTCCCCTGCACCACACACAATGTTCTATGGCATTGGTACAGAAGAACCTATGGAGGTTATCCATGCAACCACAAAGTCTGTGAGCAAATCTGAGGGCCCTGCCTACTTTTTAAAGTTTAAATGAAATGAATGCCTGCTATCTGACAACATCTGAGCCACAGCAGGCTGCAAGATATGGTTGTCTTGCACTCTTTTAGATACTAGATCTCCACCCAAATCTTATATCATGTTTTATCTTATTAAAATCCCAGACTACTTAGATCTGCTCTGACATGGACATTGTTGATTATGCAGTCCTGTGACTATCTAGTGATAATGGATGTCTCTCAAGTTGTGTAGCCTCTTGAAGAAAAGAGCCACTATGTGTCTGCTGGGGCTTTGAATATCTAGATCAGTGTTTCCCAACCTTTGGTTTTCATACTTCAATTTCCAGAAGCCTAAGTCAATTTCCTAAAGTGCTGTTCAGCCAATGTACTGAATTAGGCTTCTAGGAATTGAAGTCCCCCTGTGGGGCATGTGTCCCGCATTGGAACCACTGATCGAGACCATTTCAACATAATTCATTTGAATTTTCTTTAAGAGGTCTTTATGGAAGGCTGGCTGGTTAGCTCAGTGGGTCAGGTATCTGGATGAGGAGCCAGAGGTTAAGCATTCGATTCCTTACTGTGCCTCCTGGGAGAAGAGCCAGCCTATGTGGCCTTGAACACGCTTCACGGTCTAAGACTATCCATAGAAGAAGGGAATTGTAAGCCTCTTCTGTATATCCTCTACCTGGAAGACCTAAGAAAGTGATCCCATGAGTCAGAATTGACTTGATGACACACATTATTATTATTATTATTATTATTATTATTATTATTATTATTATTATTATTATTATTATTATTATTATTATTATTATTATTATTATTATTATTATTATTATTATTATTATTGTTGTTGTTGTTGTTGTTGTTGTTGTTGTTGTTGTTGTTGTTATTGTTATTGTTATTATTGTTGTTGTTATTATTATTATTGTTGTTGTTGTTATATCAAATTGGCCAAAATTCTCTTGTTAGCATAGTAAATCAAATGAGACTAGAACCTTTGAATAAATGGAGATTTGGTGAAACAACTCTTCCATAATTCGGCTGTGCCATGGAATTTCACTGGGGTGTGGGACCAGTAACTAATAATAACTACATGCCATCAAATTCTGACTTACAGTAACTCTTTTCAAGGTTTTATATTTTGGGAATACTGTATACAGAAATTATTTACCATTCCCTTCTTTTGTGCAGCGCTCTGAAACTGTGCAGCTTGCAACAATTTCCAACATCTGGAAATATCTAAACTACTGAACTATCCAGCCAACAGAACTGGTAAAGCAACTTCTAAAATACAGGTTCAATTTACTGTGCTAATGTTGTGTATTGAATGTATTTGTTGTTGTGTATTGAATGTATTTGTAACCACACGAATGGGTTCATGTAACACTGTAACATTCTGTATGAGGACGCGAGCTAGTGGCCACCGGGGGCAGTAGCGAGCGCCCAGCTCACATGGTACACATTCCTCAAATGCCCTCAGCTGCGCGGGAAAGATTCCCGTGCTCACCTCACCTGGACAAGAAAGGCGTGACCAAGGATGACGTCACTTGGACAGTAGCCGATGCCTGTCGAAGAGCCATATTCAATTGTATAGCCAACGTATAAAAGGAGCTGTTTGTCCGTCATTACCACATGTTCGTACTGTACTCCATGCAATAAAGATGTGCTAGGCTAGCTTACAGCCGTTTCCATTGTCTTGATTCCCAAACACTAAAGCTAAACAACAGGGTCTTAGCCACAATGTATTCTCTTTCTAAAGTTGCACTGAATAGTTCAATGGCTGGACTGGATAATGTAGCCTTGTTGTTAAACTCATGCTTTATTTCGGTGTTCGTCTAGAAATCAGAAATGTCAATACATTTTGTTTAAGTGTCCATGCAACTAGATCTCATGTTTTTATTCTGACTGAGTCAAGACATAGCCGTGTTAGTTGGTCTGGAAGCAAGGAATCACTATTTGGTGTGTTGATTTACAAAACTTTAAATGCACAATGTGAGCCAGCCCAAAATCTTTGGTCTTCTCCCAGAAGAACAGTAGGGAGGAAGCAAATCTGGCCTCAGGAAAGTGATCCAGAGCTTGGGAGAACAGAGAAGGCATTTCTCATTGTAGTAGACATTTTATTAGATATTAGAAAGTATTAGAAATAAAGTATAAATCTACTTAAGAATGGTCAGGCAACTGACTTTTACCTTGTACCTATATTCTTGAATATGCAATCTCTGTTCACTGTTCCAGAAGAAAGTTGATAAGAAAACAAAGAAAGCATAGGGAAAATCTATGTAGCCAGATGACTATAAGGTCTTTATGTACTGTTCAATTTGTATTGTCTGGAAATGTTTGCCTACGTGTCTGAGGAGAGAATGCCCTCCTCTTCTATATAAGCAATGCAATTTCTGAAATAAAGCGAGACACTGATTTGTGACCTCAGTGGAGTACCTCTGTCTCCATTTAGCAAGATATGTGTGAGCTGGTGGTTTTCTCCCCTCTCCCCCATCCCCTGGCATATTGGAAAGGAGTCTGCCAGGGTAGCCAACCACTGTAACATATTTACAATACCATCAAGTCAGCCTCTGAAAGTGGTGGGACTGTGAAAAAGCCCAAAATTCTACACCAGTGGTACCCAAACCTTTTGGGCCATGGGACAGTACATGGTTCAGAGGGCTGGTCATATGGTTTAGCAGGCTGGTCACATGGATCCTCCCACCGGAAATGGAATTAAAATGCACCTTGCAATCTGTTTTGCAACAGGATGAGATAGATTTTAAGCTGCCATATTCTCTGCTTAAACCAGGGGTGCCCAAACTATGGCCCGGGGCCCAGATCTGGCCCCCAACACCAATTCTTCTGGCCCACACCACCCTTTTCACTCCTGGAAGTGGAAGTAAAATGGAGTGACAAGGGTTGTGTGGGCTGGATGAATTGGTGTTGGGGGCTGGATCTGGCCCACGGGCCATAGTTTGGGCACCCCTGTTCTACACACTTGGACTTTGTGGGGTTTGTTCAAGGTCAACACATCATTTATCATTCAAATTTAGGTAACAAGAAGCATTTAGCTGGCCATTTTAGGAGCAATATCATTTACTCAAATACACAGAAACAAAAAAAAGATGGCCTAATCCCAATGAATGATACATTAAATGTGGTGACTAGAATAGGGTTTCTGAGATGTAATTTCTGAGATGCTTTATCCTGAGGATGGAAATGAAAGTGTTTTAATAAGTTAGAAGACACACAAATAATACACATGTCTCATGTGCCATCTAGTTGCATCTGACCTATGGTCACCCTAGTAGGTTTCTCAAGATATGTGAGATATTTAAGAAAGTGGTTTTACCAGTGCAAACTACCTCTGAAGGAATCAGGGCCACTGAGGGCCGGGGAGCCCGGAGGAGGACTGATCAAGTAACGACACGAGGCAAGGAAACAGGATCAGATCAGTACTTTATTGGCAAGAAGCAATATCATTTATA
This sequence comes from Bradypodion ventrale, assembly GCA_035047345.1. Lineage (NCBI taxonomy): Eukaryota > Metazoa > Chordata > Lepidosauria > Squamata > Chamaeleonidae > Bradypodion > Bradypodion ventrale. The sequence continues at coordinate 63,341,165 of JAWDJE010000004.1, forward strand.
GGGAAAAAAGCGCAACGGTGGCAAGCTGTCATCTCACAGAGCATTACCTCATACGTTGACTCTGGTTAATGGGAAAACTCACAAGGGAAGTTAATTAACTTGGGCAAACACGGGGCGAGGGGGACCATTGTCTTGGGGATTAGGCAGGGACAAACATGGCTTATTTGCGCCAGGGATTTCCCCCGAGCCGGGAGATGAGTTATACACTTAATGTTTGACAGGAGTCAGCTATCTGCTTACTTGGCAGAGTCGTAGGTCAGGTCACGGTAATTGGGTGAATCAAACCCTATATTTTATTCACCCCCCTTAATTTGGCGGCCGCAGAGCCCACGGGCTGGGAGCGTCTCTCACCGCGGTGGCCTCTGGCGGGGCATGGGGAATCCGCATCTCCCCTTTATTTTCTATTTAAGGACCTGACCGGCGACCTTGCGCAAGAGCGGCATCAGCTGTTGAGCGGGTATGACGTCACGGAATTTCTCTCTGGGGCGGCACTTGGAGATCAGCGAGGGAATACACTGAGCAAAACAGCAGAGCGTAATGCCTAGTATGGCTATCCCCACCACTACCTTAAGCACCGTTTGCAGCCACCCCCAGGGGATCCATGACCACATCCAATTCCACAGGGAACTCCACCAAGCTCCCCACGCGGAGCCTTCTGTAATGCCTGCAACTATGGTGTGGAGATCCGTGATCTGGCTTTGGATCTTACGGGAGTTATCAGTGAGATTGAAACAACACATTCCATGAAAAGATTCGCAACCCAGGTGGTGCAGCAAGAGGAGGTAGTCGATAGCCGCTCGATTGTCGAGAACGGCATGGTGAAGTTCTGCCTGCTCCTGATTGAGGAGCGCTATCGCCGTGGAGGTATGGTTAATGGCCTTAGCCAAACCGCAAGCCAAGCGGCCAATCCTCCGTGCGTTGCCGACGGCCAAGCCTGGCACGCCGACTAGGCTGACTGCTAGTGATACATACTCAGCGGGACTCATTACCCTAAAGCTGCTGTCACAAGAGCTGTCTAACTGGGTTGTGCGTGTGTGCCGTATGAGTGGGGAAATATCAACATTTGGTACATTTGTGTCATTTACACTTGGGGCAATCATGTCCTTAGTAGGAAGTAACAGTGTCAAACGACTGATACAACACATTGAGTCCGACAGATTCGCAGGGATATAGTTCCATGTGAACTGGTTGCAGGTGAAAAACCACCCTGAAGGTAGGGTGACATGAGCGTACAGCGAAATGAGTGTCTCTGGTTTATTACAAGTCCAGTTGCCGCTGCCGGGGTCAATGCAGCGGCGCCGAGTCTGACCGCCTGAGGTGCAGCCGGTCATTCGGGTACAAGCAGCGTCCGGGCTGATCGCCACTCGAGGGGTATGGAGAGTGGCTGCGTCAGCCGGCAAGGTTGATGCAAGTCGCAATCCCCCCCAGCGTGCGTATGCTGAGAAGGTGGTGGGAGTGTGTGGGCCAAAGAACGCCTTCAACAACCAGTCGCCATCCTTGGTGCGCGCGTCCAGAGTGTGGCACACGGGGATGAGACAGGTGCTGAGGATAGATGCAGAACCAATGTCCTGCTGTAGGCAAAAATCGGACTGGTTGACGAGGCCCGCCAACCTTTCCCACAAGTTGTACTGCATTAGTGCAGAAAGATCTTCACCAGGCGGCAAGCCGTCGGCCTGGATTGGAGTAGCCTGAACGCCTCCCCCCAAAAGCAGGGAAAGGGCCAGGATGATGGTGATCGCCGCTGTGTTGGCATGAATCTGGGCAAAAACTGCAGCTGTGAGGTTCTCCGGTGTTGGCTCCTTCTCCTCGCGCCGGACGGCGTCCTGGGCGTCACAGCAGAGAGTCTTGACCATCCCCCAGGTGATCTTGGGCATCGGCGGCCGTTTCCTCCGGCGGGTCTTCTCGGTCAGAGCGAGGTCCTCCATCTCCGGGATCGGACTCGGGCTGGCCTGGTTCCACGCCATGCGGTTCCAAGTGGGGCTTGACACACCGGGCTGGAATCCAAACGACACCTGTAGGAGACATAACTGCAGCATACCCTCTTCCCCAGGTTATGAGCGGCACCGGGCCCCTCCAAGAAGGGTCTGGTGGCACTCGGTACCGGACCATAGGTCGCGGGAGAGCTTCCGAACGGCGGAAGTGCCTCTCCTGCGGCGTGCAATCCGAAAAAACATTAAGGTGATTGTAAGTGAACAATACCTTGTTGAGACAAAACTGAGCTTCTCCCTGTGACTTGGGGAGGGCTGGTGGCTCCCCCCTTTCTGTTTGTTTGTCAATATAGGACTTTAGCGTCCGATTGACCCGCTCTACAATCGCTTGCCCTTGCGGATTGTAGGGAATTCCAAAAGTATGCTTGATGTCCCAAGTAGCCATGAAGGCGGCCAACTGCCTAGAGCTGTAGGAAGGGGCGTTATCCGTTTTAACGTGCCGTGGTTTGCCCATGGCAGCTATGGAGGAAAGGAGGTGCTGCTCCACATGGGTCGCAGTCTCCCCCTTCTGCGCCGTGGCCCAAACGAACTGTGAAAAAGTATCTACGCAGACATGCATGTATTGCCACCTGCCAAACTGCGGCACATGCGTGACATCCATCTGCCACACCTGATTAGCCTCTGTCCCTCGTGGGTTGACCCCCCACGAGGGCCCCCCCGGTGCCCCTGCACAATGCTGGCAAGAGCGAACTATGCCTTGGGCTTGAGAAAGTGGCAGATTGAACTGTCTGGCGAGTGCCTTGGCGTTCTGGTGAAAAAAGGCATGACTTTGGATCGGAGTAGTAAAAACTCCTAAAACTGAACGTTGCTGAATTTCCTTTGCGGCCGCGTCCGCTCTGCTATTGCCCGCGGAAATCGGACCCGGTAGGTCTTGGTGACTTCGAATGTGGGCAATATAGAGCGGCTCCGTGCGGTTTCGCAAATGAAATTGAGCAGTGAGAAACAGACTAAGCAAATTTTTGTCTATCGCGGGAGTAATGTAAGCTCCCGGTAGACTGTGAAGCAAATTCCTTACATACAGACTGTCAGTAATGATATTTAAACGTTCCTGGGCGAAGGTGCGCAAGGCAAGGTTCACGGCTGCCAACTCTGCCCGCTGAGCGGACTTCTGTGGGAGAGTTAGCAGTGTGCGCCAAGCTTCGCCCTCCTGCCAGGTCAGAACGCCGTAAGTGCGACCTCCATCCGTGAAGACTGTCTTGGCCCCCTGAAGTGGGACCAGCGAAAGCAATTCGAACAAGCTGACTGTTCCTGTCTGAAGTGAGACAAGCCTAGGGTCTTTCGGCAGATGGTATGCTAAACTCCCAGTGAAACCTTCCAAAGCTATCGGAAGCGAGTCGCCTAGCTGCATTAACTGATGAATTTGTTCCTTGGTGAACGGAACCACGATTTTGGCCAAATCATTTCCTGAAATGTCCCTAGCTCTCAGTCTGCCGCAGTAGACCACCGCGGAGACCAGCTCTTGGGGCGGTACGATGTTCCGTGAAGATGTATTAGGCAAGTACACCCATTCCACAATTTTCGCCCCCTTCTCTGAGTCCACTCCTAGCGCCCCAGTGAACATGGATCCTGACCGTACGATGTACAAATTCAGGACTGGGGCATATGGCCCCTGGGCGATCCTATCCACCCACCTATGGCTGAGAACTTGGTTCACTTTCTCGAGCGCCAAGCGCGCGTCTCGAGAGATTTTTATCCGGTCTGCCGGCTGCTTACCTAAAGTTAGCAGCGAGAAGAGCGGTTTTAGAAGATCCGTATCCAATCGGAAGTACGGTCTGGCCCAATTAATGTTTCCTAAAATCTGCTGTAGTTCTACGAGGGTGACTGAGTCCTGTAGATTTATCTGAGGCAAAACTGGCGCTGCAAAAGAGCGGAGAAGCCGATGGCCCAAGTATGAGAAGGGCTCGGTTCTCTGCACTTTCTCAGGGGCAATGAGTAAACCTTTGTCCCCCAGGCTGGCCTGGAGGTCAGAAAACACTGTGCTGCCAAGCTGCGGCAACGCTACTAAAATATCATCCATAAAGTGACAAACTATGGCTTGTGGGTAAAGGCCTCGAAACTTTTCCAGCGCGTCGTGAACATATATTTGGCACAGGGTGGGCGAATTGAGCATGCCCTGTGGCAAAAATTTCCACGCGTAACGGAGCGTGGGCTCACTGTGGTTCACGACCGGCACTGTAAAAGCAAACCTTTCCCGGTCCCTGGGGTCTAAGGGGATTGTATAAAAGCAATCCTTGAGATCTACCACTAGGATCTCCCACCCCTCGGGAATCATATTAGGATTTGGGATGCCGCATTGAAGCGGACCCATCGGCTGAATACATTTATTGATCTCTCTGAGATCGTGGAGGAGTCGCCACTTCCCCGACTTCTTCTTAATAACAAAAATTGGCAAGTTCCAAGGGCTAGTGGACTGTTCTATGTGTCCTGCGTCTAGCTGTTCTTTCACTAGCTGCTTGAGAGCAACTAATTTCTCTCCCACTACCGGCCATTGTTCTACCCAGACCGGAGTGTCGGTGAGCCATTTAAGTGGCAACGCCATTACCCGAAGGTAAGGGTGGCACCGTACTGCTGGAGAATGTCTCGCCCCCAAAGGTTGACGTGCACGTCAAGAATGTGCGGCCGAATTACCGCTGTGCCCTCAGCCTTTGGGATTGTGACTTCCACCCACTCTCGGCTCCTAAACGCTTCCTGAACTCCACCTACCCCCCACACATCGGAGACCGGCTCAATGGCCCACTCCCTAGGCCACTGACTCCTGCTTACCACGCTCACATCCGCTCCGGTATCGAGTAACCCTGAGAACACTCTTTTGTTCAAAAATACCTCGATAACGGGGCGCTGTTTCCACTCAATGTTGGTTTCCACTGTCGCTAAGACCTGGTATCCTTGCACTGCCTCACTTGCGCTGTCACTGAGCCTTCCCTGGCTGCCTGCTGACGAGTGACAAGGAACCATGATCAGTTGCGCTAAGGTGTCTCCCTTATGGATCGTTTGGGGCAGGTGTGTCCAGAGTTGCACCTGAAGAACGCCTGAAAAATTCGAGTCAATGACTCCTGGAATTATGAAAATTCCACGTGCACCAGCTACACTACGGGGCAAAACTAAGCCTAAAAAGCCTCTGGGCAGGGGACCCATGTACTGGGAATCGACCAGATAGACTGTACCTGGCAGATCGCATGTAACGTCTGCCTGGCAAGCCAATTCTAGCCCTGTACTACCCTTGGGGCTGGCCTGTGCCCTCGCAGTGCCTGGATCGTGCCTAGAATCTAGTCTAGCTCTGGGGAGTTCCGGATCTGGGTGAAGGAAGCCTCTGTTTGGACTGGGGCCAGAGACGTGCCCGGATTCCGGTTTCCCGAACTCGGACAAAACCTGGCCCAATGATACCCTTTCTTGCACTTCGGACAGAGGGTATTCGGAGCCTTGGAATGGCCGGACTTTTGTCCGCCTCCCTTGGATCGGCATTCCCTAGCGAAGTGGCCGACCTTGCCACAAGTGTGACATGCCCCTTTGGTCTTTCCATTAGGATGAGATCTTCTACCCCCTTGCACGGCTGCCGCTAGCAGACCCATTTTGTAGGAATCTGTGCCAACGTCAGCACATGCTCGGATCATGTCCGTTAAGGTCAAGACAGGACGATTGCCTAGTGACTGCAAAACCTTACGGCAGTCCAAGTTGGCATTGTCCTTGGCTAACTTGATCATGAGCTCTTGCTGGGCTTGCTCATTATCAATCTGCCTGGTGATTGCTTCTTCCAAGCGATTGATGAAGTCCATGTAGGGCTCCTGGGCTCCCTGCTTGATCGCAGTGTAATTTTTGGCCGTTTTGCCAGTCGCCGGGACCTTGAAGTATGCCCTATAGGCGGCTTCGGCCGACATCTCTAGGGTGGCTAGAGGCAAGGCGATCTGAGCATTGATGGGCTTAAAGGCACCTGAACCATATAGCTGTTCAGCAATTACCGCGCCTCCCATCCTAGCGGCTCTGGCCTGAGCCTCGAGCCGATACTCACTGTCCCAGATCATGTACTGGCTAGGGGGTAGCATCATCCTCATGACGGCTTTCCAGTCATGGGGAATCCACATGGTGGTTTCGCACGCCTGCTGAAGCGTGCCCCTGGTAAAACGGCTTTGGAGCCCTGTCTCTGAGATTGCTTTCCGCAAAGCCATGAGAAGCTTGTACGGGACTGGGGAATGGACGATTTGTTGAGCGCCTGTGAGCGCGTCCATCTCCATTCGGATTGGACATATCTGTCTAAGCTCAGCTAGTTCTTCCGCTGACAATTCCCCCTTTTTGAGTTCTATCTCGGCTGTGCGCTGAAGGGCACTCTTCACGACTAGGGAGCTTGGAACTGTCAGAGAAGCGCCTGCGCTTCTCATTCCTTGCGTTCCTTCGGTGACGTCTGCAGCTGTCACCGCGGGAAGGCTCCCTGCGCTACTATGCTGATAGCTAATTGACGGATAGAGTGCCGTGGGCGCAGTCGGCTCGACTGGCCTGCCTGATGACTTTTCTAACGGGGGTTCATTGGCCTCTACCCGGACTGGCTCGATCTGTTCTAAGAGCTTCCTACACTTCCTCCAAGTACGAACTATCCCTCCTGGAGCTTTGGGGGGCTGCTGAATGCAGTCTCCTATCTGATCCCAGAGCTGCAGGGTTAACGTACCTACTTCTGGGTAAAGTAGGCAGTGTTCCCTGAGGTACGCCAAAAGTCTCGCTAGCTCCCTGCTGTGAAATCGTAACTGAAATACCCTGGCCAGGATTCTGAACTCTTCCTCACGAGTTCTTTGGCTAGCGGACGGACTTGGTCTATGAGAACAAGTCCCCATATTACCTGCGATGGTCCTCTGAAGTTTCCTCCTCGGGATGAAGATCGACGCGTCTTTGCAGGCAACAGGTTCAGGCGTCGGGTGTCTGGGGTAGACCTCGGAGCGTGGACCTTCTGCCACGGGCCCTCGGCGGCCTCTGCGCTGTCAGGGGCTCACAGCCTGCCCTGAGCGGAACGCGTTTTTCCCTTTGCGCAAGCCTCCCCGAAAGCTGGGGGCAAGCTGTAGGAATGCCTCTTAGGAATGCCTCGTCGCTGGCCGTCTCTCTGTCCGGCTGGCTGCCGACCAGAGCGCCGCGCTGTCCTCCGGGCTGACAGGTCGCGGTTCAAGCGCAGAACCGGACCGCGTGGATCGTTACTCGCGAGTAGACCTCTCCAGGGTCCCTTTACTCATGAGTAAATCACGTCGGGGTCACCAGATGAAGGAATCAGGGCCACTGAGGGCCGGGGAGCCCGGAGGAGGACTGATCAAGTAACGACACGAGGCAAGGAAACAGGATCAGATCAGTACTTTATTGGCAAGAAGCAATATCATTTATAGGGAAAAAAGCGCAACGGTGGCAAGCTGTCATCTCACAGAGCATTACCTCATACGTTGACTCTGGTTAATGGGAAAACTCACAAGGGAAGTTAATTAACTTGGGCAAACACGGGGCGAGGGGGACCATTGTCTTGGGGATTAGGCAGGGACAAACATGGCTTATTTGCGCCAGGGATTTCCCCCGAGCCGGGAGATGAGTTATACACTTAATGTTTGACAGGAGTCAGCTATCTGCTTACTTGGCAGAGTCGTAGGTCAGGTCACGGTAATTGGGTGAATCAAACCCTATATTTTATTCACCCCCCTTAATTTGGCGGCCGCAGAGCCCACGGGCTGGGAGCGTCTCTCACCGCGGTGGCCTCTGGCGGGCCGTTCCATGCCCCGCGGGGCATGGGGAATCCGCATACCTCCTTCCAGTGAGCTTTCATGGCTGAGCAAAGATTTGAACCCATTTCTCCTGTATCTTAGTCCATCATTTTATCCACTACACAACACTGGCTGTGTGACCTAGCCAGTTGTCAGCAACAAACATTCTTCAGCAAAAATGAAATGCCTACAGACCTATCAAAAGGGGAGCAGGATGCAAACTGAAAATGAGACCAAGACATTTTGAATGTGGATCTGTTTATAAATACAAGCATAAATTAGGTAAAGATCAAAGTTTCCCTTGTTTGAAAGCTGGTTGTGTCCCTCTAATTACATCATTAGCTCAGAAATTTATCTATCTGACTATGAGTAAGAGGCTGAAAATTCTATCCTCCGCTGTGCCTCCTGTGAGAACAGCCAGCCTGTGTAGCTATGGGCAAGCTGCACAGTCACAGGCTGTCCCCAGAAGAAAGGAATGGTAAACCACTTTTGTGTATACTTTATCTAGAAAACCTTGAAAAGGGTTACCTTAAGTCAGAATTGACTTGACTGCATGTAATGATCTATCATCATCATCATCATCATCACTAGTATTAGTATTAGTATTAGTATTAGTATTAGTATTAGTATTAGTATTAGTATTAGTATTAGTATTAGTATTAGTATTAGTATCATCGCCACCACCGCCGCCATTGCCGCTGCCATCACTGCTGCCATCGCTACCGCCATCGCCGCTGTCATCATCATCGTCGTCATCATCTATTACTGCTAATACATTGTTATCTTTACCTATAAATCTGAGCATTAACCATTGGAATGTGACAAAGGATCCTGCACCCGGCCATACTAGCCCGTACTGAGCCTTCGTGCACTTTCCCGAACTGGGTTCGCAGGAAACTGTTGGGTTGAGAAATGAGGCAGTGGGGCAGGAGACCCACAAACTCAAACAAAGAAAAAGAACTTCAATTCCCAATGTTCCTTGCACTGCATCGCGCCACAGCCAATCAGGCTGAGAGGCGCAAGCAAAAAGAACATTGTGAAACGTGCTGCGGCAAATCAAAATCAAGCCGCAGGGAAAAAAAAAACGCCACACAAATGCAAACCACAAACACAAAAATACAAGTCCCAGTGTCCTGCGCGCCATTAGCACGCAGAACGCTGAGAAAGCCGGCACGTAAAAAATAAACTTACAAAAAGCAATGGAAGTGCAAGTCCCCAGCAGGCAGACTCAGCGCCTCACAGCCACACAAAATAAAAAGCCACAAAACGCCACCGCAAGACACCCACCGTCCTTCTTTCCTGGAGCAATGGGAAGAAGAGGGACTCCCTCTCCTCCAAGCTACCCCACCGAAGACACGGTGAGACCACCACTGGCCTCAAGAAAAGTTGAGCCGGGGTGGAAAAACACCCAGAAAAACCGGAGGGGGGGAGGTACTGGAGCATCCCCCCCTGAAAGCGAATCAATTCCCCGGGAAGCAAAGGCAGCAAACGAGGCTCCAGTTGCTGCCTTTACTTCCTGAGGAAGTGTTTCGCTTTCGGGGGCGGGGGGAATGCACCACTACCCCCCCCCCCCGTTGAAAGCGAACCAATTCCCCGGGAAGCAAAGGCAGTGAACGGGACTCCGGTCGTTGCCTTCGCCTCCTGGAGGTACTCACCCAGGTGCAGCACACACATACTGGGCTGCAAATTTAAAACCTGCCCAGTGTATGTATGCGCGCACACCAAAACAACCCCTAAACACCAAGATCACCAAAAAGAAAACAACAAAAACAAACACCAAAACTATTACAAAATAATAAAAAAATAAATCAATAATTTAAAAAACCATTAATAAACAAAAATAAATAAACCAGAAAATACAGAAACAAAAACTTCCACAACACCACAAAACCACAAACAAAACACCTAACCACAACATGAAAAACACAAATAAACAACAACAAAATAAAACAAATTAAACACAAGCAGAAATAATCAAACCAATTAAACCAAACTAAAAATAAACCAACACACAAAAGACCAAACAGAAACACCTCCCAGCCCACCAACACAAAAGCAAAACAAAGAAAAAACCCAGAAGAAAGAAACCCAGACAACTTACCAGTGTGTCCTCCCTCCACGACGACCGGAACAGAAATGAAGAAACAAAGACAACTTACCAGAAGAAACACCACCCAGAGGCCAGGAGAGAAAAAACACCTGAAATGAAGCCAAAACCCCTAGCAGCCCCACCTTCAGGGCACAATAGTAAAAACAACTCAAAAAGACTCAACAGCCCCACCTAGAGGCCACAAGAGTAAAAACAAGTCAAAAACATAACACTAAATCACAATTTTACACAAATCACAAATATATCTGTTTTATCTATGATTGTGAACCACCCTGAGTCGGCCTTGGTCGAGTGGGCGGTATAGAAAATTAACAAAATAAATAAATAATTAAATATATCTCAAAAAAATATTCTAAAATCCTGTGTTGAGTTTTAACTCAAATAAAAACCCAAAACATCTAAACACAGTTTAAAAACATTGAATGTAAAAAAACATGTACTTTCACATTTTAAAAATTATTACCTACAATACAACCATTAAGAAAACGTCACATACTAAAATATTATTTGGTTAAATAGAAAATTTAGAAAAAATTATATCATCCTTTCTTCTTTTTTTAATCCACAACCTGATCACAGTTTATAACAGCCCGGCATCGTAACAAAAAATAACATATATGTTAAAACAAATATTCAAAAACACATTAGAAAAATTACAAAATACAAGTTGTTATTACTGTAAAGTATCAAAACAATACAATCTATTTAACAAATGAAAACATAAAGGAATTGTGCATAAATAAATTTTTAAAAAAGAACAATTACAGACTAACCTCTTTTTTACAAACATTACCCAAAAAAAAAAACAACAACCTTCCAACACAATTTAAAACAGCCCGGCAACGCCGGGCAAACTCTGCTAGTAGCTTTATATATTCATTAACAGGTTTATGCTCTAGTGTTTTACATCATATTGAGTTGTCCGCAGTTTCTTCTTTCCGTTCCTGGAACTATAGTGCTTGGAACTCACCCTACTCCTGATAGAGCAAGTTGGGACATGAAGTTAGGGCTGGACTACTGCCAAGATACAAACATTGGCAGTTTTGTTTACTTCTTAATGTGTTGGAAATGCGTCTGTACTAATGAAGGCCTCTCCTCCTCTCTAGGATTTGATCTGGAAAGACTGGTTCCATGGGAATGAAGGGTTTGCTCTTCACCCTGCCATGAAGACAACGAGAACCTCTCCTTGCAACAAGGAAGGAAAAGGGAAACTCCAGCAAAGCTCCATTAGCTTTTCTTTGCCATTAAACCCCCAAGTATAGTTGTGAGCTAATCTGGAATTTACCTGCTCTTCTGGAGCCCAAGACACTTTGCTACCTAAAGCAGAGCAAAAAATGGTGCTCTCTTCCTTAGGTCAAAGGTACACAGTATCCAAACCAACAGAGTCAGTTGGACACATAAGGCAGAACATCAGATAAACACAAACTTCATCCTTGTTAGTAGAACAAGAGTAGCAAAAGTAAGCACCTAACCAATTGCTACCCTTTTATGAGACATAATATCTGCTACCAAAATGAATGCTACCTTTTCCAAATGAATGTATCAATCGAGAGGAACAGAGCAGGGAAGTTATTCCTCACCATTACTGAACGCAAATGATCCAGAATCTAAGTAGACATCAGGCATGGAAGAAGAAGTCTGATACTTTGTGGTAGTTTTGGGCATCTGCTTCTGAAAGCTTTCCTAAAAGGATATTAGCCCTGTTACTCAGCTACAGGAGAAATAACAGTCAAGTGAGCCAAATAACATAGTTTCATATGCAATGTTTTGATTTATTTCTCTTTGATGTGCTCTTCTTCTTTTCCTGCTCCTTTGATGTACTCTCCCACTCCTTTCTAATTTTATACCTAGTGTGGCAGCAAAATTATTCTGTAAGGAAAATAAAAAGCTGCTTTATCACCTAAATTTATTCTCAACTGATGCCTGAACAGAATTTAGACAGTGTGATAAATTACTCCACAATTCCTTTATCATGGTCTTTGCTGTCATTAATCAACAGTCACAAGAACGCTATGGAACTGAAAAGAAAGATTTTGTTTATACTCCATGTAGCAGAGCCAATGGAAAGAGAAATTTTATCTTATCTAACTCATTTTCATTGTTCTGTATACAAGACTCATTGCAAATTCCCAAACAATGCTTTTCTGTTTGGTAGTTCAATTGGTGAACAGTATCTGCTAACTTCACTGAGACCTTGCCATTAGTTTTTGCCTCCAGTTAGAATGTTGGTGGATGCTATTTTGATACCACTTCCTCAGTTTGGACCCTCCAGTGCTGTAGCCAAGCTCTCTAAACAGAACAATTCTCCAAGGGTTTCTTTTTAATATGCTACAACTCATACCTGTCAACCTTCCCGGATTGGCCAGGATTTCACGGTTTTCGGCACCGATTTGCGCCATTTCCTGCCCCATGCTGCCAAAACTCTGGCATTTGGCAGCGGGGGAAAGGAGGTACTGCGCAGCCCTACTGCGCAGGTCGCCTTCTACACAAGCGTAAAAGGGTTTTACGCTTGCGTAGCCCTGTTCTACGCATGCATAGAAGGCGACCTGCGCAGAACCATTTGTGCAGGTCCCGTATTTTCCAGAGCCGCGGTTGACAGGTATGCTACAACTACTGCCCAAGGCATCAGATAAAGTGCTTCAGATGCAGCTCACAGAAGCTTATGCCATCATATATGTGTAAGTCTTTTTAAAAATTGTTGTTAATGATGATGATGATTATATCAATTGAATTCATGCCACACCATTCAGCCAAAAAAAAGTCCCCAGAGTGGTTTACAATATAAACAATATCATAACATCCCTGACCACAGAATTACAATCTAAAGAGTAAAGGGACAATCAGGTGGGATTCAAGATCATATTTTGGAGTGCTGACACAACAGTCTCATTTAGACTGTTTTCCAGAGACCAGATGATGTACTATGAATTGTGAATTTGCCTTTTTGGTTCAGTAGCAGAGCTTTTTTTTTCCGTTCGGTGATTTTATGTCTCTGACTGACCTTGCCCTAAGACACAACACAGAAAGAATGAAGGAAGAGGCTGGGGGGGGGGGGGGGTAAGCTGAGTGCTTAGTTCGGGAGTTCTCAACCTTTTAAAGCATGGGGCCGGGTCACACTCCCTCAGACAGCTTAGGGGCCTGGATGGCCATTTTGGAGCCACATGGCACTTCCTGGTGTGCTGGAGGCAGTAGGGGCACATGAAATGGTGCCGTGGGCCACATTCAGCCCATGAGCTGCAGGTTGAGAATCCCTGGCTTAGCTGTTGGAAGGAGGAACATAATGGAGGAGGCCCCAGCTGTTTTTCTTCTCCTCCAAAAGATCCAACTGATACTTTCTTAGTTTTGCCTAACTTCTGTTTTTAAATATTATTGGCTGATCAATATAGTTTGATTAACTGCATAAAAGTGACTCATGGGAAGTGACCACAATCTTCTCATAAGTTATGAAAGTCAATAGTGTTTGTGAACTGTGAGTTTCTGATCATTTGTATGTTATGATGAAATAGCTTTAAGAGAAGTCATAGCTGATGACATCTCAACATTTGATACTTTTATCCATGATTTTGGAGAGTGTGGATTCCCCATGCCCTGTGGGCATGGAACGGCCCTGGCAGAGGCCACTTCAGTCGAGAAAACTCCTGGCCCGTGGGCTCTGCGAGCACAGAAATTAAGAGGGGTGGATTAATGATAGGGTTTGATTCACCCACTTCTGACCTGACCTACAGCTCTGCCGAATAAGCAGATCGCTAACTTCTGTTAGCGATAATGGCAACAGGCCCCATCAGTTCCTGGAAAATAGATGGGGAAGAAGTAGAAGCAGTGACAGATTTTACATTCCTTGGATCAAAGATCACTGCAGATGGGGATTGCAGCCATGAAATAAAAAGGCGACTGATTCTTGGGAGACAAGCCATGAGAAACCTGGGGAACATAGTGAAAAGCAGAGACATCACATTGCAAACAAAAATTAGAATAGTCAAAGCAATGGTTTTCCCAGTAGTAATGTATGGGTGTGAGAGCTGGACCATTAGGAAGGCTGAGCGCAGAAGAATAGATGCCTTTGAAATGTGGTGTTGGAGGAGAGTTTTGAGGGTACCCTGGACAGCGAGGAGAACAAATAGGTCAATCTTAGAAGAAATCAACCCTGACTGCTCATTGGAAGGTCTAATAGTAAAGACGAAGCTGAAGTACTTTGGACATCAAATGAGAAGGGAGGATTCGCTTGAGAAGGCCTTGATGTTGGGAAAGGTGGAGGGCAAAAGAAGAAGGGGGAGGCCAAAGATGAGATGGCTAGATGGGATTGTAGACACAATGGGTACAGAACTGGGAGTGCTGAGGGGGATGGTGGAGGACAGAGGCGCCTGGAGAACAATGGTCTATAGGGTCGCAAAGGGTCGGAATCGACTGTGCGACTGAACAACAACAACTTCTGTTACATATTAGGCAATCACTCATCTCCGAGTAAAGGGTAATCCCTGGTGCAAATAGTGGCCATATTTACCCTGGTCTTAGCCCTAGACAATGGTGTTTTCCCCTGTCAGTGTTTGCCCAAGTTAATTAACTTCCCCAAGAAAGATTTCCCATTAACCCGGGTAGATGGGTGATGTGATTTTCTGTCAGATGACGGTTTTTTCCTGCCTTGCCTTCTGATCTATAAATGATGATGTCTTTTCCTCAATAAACCACTGATCTGATCTCGCTCCATACTGCCTCGTATCGTTTCTTGATCAGTCTCCTCCGGGACCTAACGGCCGTCCTACCGGCCCCGATTCCTACAGGAGAGAGCTGATATTTGTTATGTAGGAGGTGAATATGTTGCAGCTTATAGAAATTGTATTGATTAGTTTATTAATTTAGACAGGTTTGAGGATCTCATTCTGGCCCTATTCATGCACACTCTTTCAGATTAATCTAGTCTTTCCTAAATGTGTTTCCTCAAGGTGCAGTAGATAGTAACTGCAGACATTCTGGCTAGGAGCTGTCGTTTCATTCATTTTTTGGACATCAGACTGGAGAAAACCAGCCTAATTAAAATTAAGGATGGTCATGACTACAAAATGTATCCTAAAAATAATGCATTCATTTTGTTCATTCATTCATTAGTCTAAAAGGATTTTTTTAGAAAAGAAACAAACAAGTATAAGATTAGTTGACTACGTGTTCTTTCTTACCTAAACTTTGGATACAACATTCCAGTCTTACCATTGCTATAAGAGACATCAAGAGAAAGATATGCGCTAAAACTATCTCATATGCTCAAACCTATTTTATCCTCCAGTTATCTGGAATCACCCCTACCACTCCATGGGAGAGGCTAGTCTACTCCCATGTTACTTTGATCACATGAACAGTACGTGAACAGTCTGAAAAGGAAAAAGGTGTTGCCCATTTGTAGTTTCTACACACAAGCACAAATTTAGGTTTTAACTAGAATGTAATGCCTACACATGAACCTCTCTATTGCTTGTGTAAGCAAAGTAGCAATGGAGGGTGATGGGACTAGCCTACAGAATACTTCATTCTCTGCCACATGGTATCAAGCTGCTATGGTTAATAATCTGGGAAGCCTCTCAGAAAAGACCATACTAGATTGGGAATCAGCATTTTGGAGTGACTGTCATGTTGTCACCTCCCAATATGTCTTGGTCTCAAAGACCCAGGCTTCAGGCAAACCACCAGCTGAACTCCAAAAGCAGCCAATAGCATTTAGAAACAATCCATTCCCATTGTAGTTGCCATGCCACCATCTTTTTCCTCCTTTCCTCATTCTTTTTCTTGTAGGTGCTCCTGCATAGCAGCAGTCACCTCAGTCCAGCTAACAGTCAGATGATCCTAATCAGCACCCATCAAAACTTTCCAATAGTATTGAGGAAAGCCTTGTTGTCTAGACTAATGGCACACTTTGTAGTACTGAAATTTAAGCACTATCCTCCTGCTTTGGCCATTAGTTGATTATGGCCATAACTCCATGTTCTGTATGCAAGAGTTTATAGAACAGTGCAAGGCATCTCCAGGTACTGGAGTAAAAGACTCAAGTTTGAAAACCCAGATGTCTACGGTAAGTCAACATTGAGCTACATGGAAGGAACCTTTGTCTGACTGAGTATACAGATGTAAAATAAGCTTATTTTGTTCCCAATGCTATTGAACAGGCTAACTTCATTATCCTGTGATTAAGAGTGCAAGTCCAGCAATATATTTTAAATTTCATAGAAGAATGAAATTTACACAAGTGGCAGTCATCCACAAATATTTCATTCCCTGTTGCAATCTGAAAGCCACTGTTCTGGTTAATAGCGATACAAGAATAATATATATGAGGAAATGTGTAAGAGGAAATTGCAAAAAACCCACATATCAGAAACCAATCATACAGCCGCTTAACATTAGATTAAAAAGTTATATCCGAGAGAGCAATACGGATACTGAGAACAGAAACATTTGGTTTTCTTGCTGGGTGCCATTTTACTCCCATCATTATTTTCCAGTGTTTAAACGAGGCCGTGAAGTAAGGAATTACAAATCAGGTTAATCTAATCAGGTTAATCTAATTACAAATCAGGTTAATCTAATTCATTTTCCAAAAGATTGTAACAATGTATCAGACAATTATAGTGCAAAAGAGATAACATCACTCCTTTTTATGCTGTAGCCTTTACAGTTATGGGCTATAGCGGGGTGACCAAACTTTTCCCCAGGGGCCTGACCATGCCCCCTCAGACAGCTGAGCGGGCCAGTCACATGGTTCCTCCAGGTGGTGCATGACTTCACCTCACGTTTTCAAGCATTTTTGCCATCTCCACTGCTTCCCATGGTGGTGGGAGCAAGGGTGGTACATTTTTGCTGCGTTTTTGAATTTTTTTGCTGCATTTTTGCAGCGTTTTGGTGTGTTTTTAGTGTGACTTCATGACTTCCAGCAGTGATGGGGCACTTCCAGTGTCCGTGAGCTGTGGTTTGGGCACCCCTGGGCTGTGGCCTCACCCTGATAGTTCAGAATAGGGTAAAAAAACACCTGGCTCACACCACAAGCTATCTAGCTGGAAGGCTGGCAAGTTGGCAGTTTGAGACCCAAGTACTCCATGACAGAGTAAGCTCCCGTCTCTGTCCAAGCTTCTGCCAACCTAACAGTTCAAAAGAAAGAAAATGCAAGTAGATAAATAGGGACCACTTTGGGGACATGAAAGGACCCTCATTCAGGCGTCCCCTGAGTGGAGCTTCTCCAGCAAAAATCCTTTTAACCTAAAATAATTTCTGACATGAAATTATTATTATGTAGTTGCGAAAGAATGGCTTGACTAAAAGGTGAGGGAAGTACATAACATGGTTTAAGTGCTGTCACCTGCTGTGCTTTTGTGCTGCTGCCTCAGACTTAGGGACTGAGGGAACAAGAAGATGGATGAAAAGACAGTACATTTTTGTAACATTTACAGCACTTTTTAAAAAAAATATTGTAACAGAAATTATTTAGACGGTGAAAGGTAAACAGTTGTTTTTTAAAAACAAGTGGTATGGAAGATCAAATCGTGACCTTCTGAAAGTAACATCATTGCCACATCACTGAGCTATAATTATGGCACCCGGTTCTTTTGAGGTAGCTACAGGAAAAGCATTTTGAACAAATACAGAAGTATTTTCTCCTGGGCCTAGCAGTAGCAATGGACTCAAGGTCTACGTTGAGCCTCATTATGTCTTGATCATATCAATAAATATTTGTATAGTACTTATGAAAAAAAAAGTCCATTCCGTAGGCTTTTGCTTAAATCATTTTTTATGTAACTCAAAGCAAACCCATAGGAAAAATGATTTTTTTATGTAAACCGAAGCAAACCCATAGGGAAATGAATTTTTATGTAACTCAAAGCAAAACGTCTGGGTGGGGAGTTTAAAAGGACACCGGAGCAGGCACCGCCACCTATGCCACTGCCACTGCCGCAGAGGGTCCTTGTGAGCATCTCCCGGGGCCCTGCCATCAGCCCCAGGATGGGAGGCACCTGCTCCTGGCACCCCTCCCCTTGCCTCGTCTGGGCGGAAAGTTTAAAAGGACGCCAGAGCAGGAACCACCACCACCACCGCAGAGGGTCCTTGTGAGCCTCTCCCGTGGCCCTGCCATCAGCCCTGGGATGGGAGGCACCTGCTTCTGGCACACACCCCTTGCCTCGTCCGGGCGGGGAGTTTAAAAGGCTGCTGCTGCCGCCGCCGCCACTGCTGCTGCCACCACCGCTGCCGCCGCCGCTGCCACCACCACCGCCACCACCGCCACCACCACCACCATCACTACCACCACCGTGGATTCTTGTGAGCCTCTCCCAGGGCCCTGCCATCAGCTCCGGGATGGGGGGGCACCTGCTCCTGGTGCCCCTCCCTTTGCCTCATCCGGGTGGGGAGTTTAAAAGGACGCCAGAGCAGGCACCGATGCTGACGCTGCCAATGCTCTCCTGGGGCTTTGCTGAAGATGGTCAAGGTTGCGGTGCCCTGGGTGCTGATCTCTGGATTTGCTAATTTTCAGTTGTGGTGCTGCGGGAAGGGTATTTGCGGGTTGATCATAGCATATGGTATTTTGTATTTTGTAATTCTGATATGATTATTGCATATTGTATTTGTATCTCTGTATGCTATTGAATCTTATTGAAATTGTATTTTACTGTACTTTTTCTGTATTTATTGTGTATTGTGTTTTATAAGCTGATTGGAACTATTATTGTATTGGATTTATCTTTTTTGTATTATTGCATTGTTATATTATACTTGTGTTGATATGCTAGTAGCCGCCCTGAGTCGGCCTGTGGGGTATAAATTAAAAATTGAATTGAATTCCCCACACTCTGAAAATGCCCCCCCACCCCACCCCAGACAATTGCTATGACTCTTCAGTGGTTCATTTGCTGTCATGCCAAAGAACCATTACAGCATGATAACAGTTACATATAATTTTTAAACTAATAATTGCTGCAGCAGGGAAGGTGGCTGAATCCTAGGGTGTGGTAGGTGTGGCATTTACTGCGACAGCAGAATGGAGGCCAGATGACTAACATCTTATTGGCAGCAGCAGGGAAAAGTTAAACAAGAACTTACTAGGGACAAGAGGGTACAAAGAAGGTTGCTTGGCACCATCGCACCAGAGTTAAAAAAAATCTGTTGAGGCAAAAGTTCACAAATGTTATGCAAATCGTCACAAACACTATGTGAGCTTAACTTGATTTTAAAAAAAAACTTAATGGAAACCCGATTCTCTTGACAGTCAAAACACCCCCTAAGGTGGACTTTTTAAAAATGACAATTCCAAAGACGAAGCTAGTAAGGATAGTTTTGAAATGCAAACATTTCATTATTTCTCTGTGTGCAGTAGTGGCTGAGACGTGGGTCTAATGGAATTTATCCATTACATACAAACTTAATGGGTGGGTTTGAGTGAGCTAGTCAGTGCTAGTGGGTGATTTTCATCAGAAAAATGGTGCTTGGGGAAAGGGTTTGTGACGGAATGGAATATACCCTGTGCTTTTTCATGCCTTGTTCTTTAGCCTCTGCAAAATGGCAACCTATACCTATAAGAATGGAGTTGGGCTGTGCATGTGCAGAATGCGTTTCCACACCCGTCCAGCCCATCCTGTAATGCGCCGTGCACACCTACCTTTTGTCCTTGATACCATCGCTGTGAGGATCCAGGAGCCAAGGGTGGGGCATTTGCCCCACGAACATGGAAAAACAAAAAAAACTACGAGTCCTAACATCCTCCGCACCACGGCATGCCTCAGCCAATCAGGCAGGAGGACATGAGCGCGGAGGAGGTGAGAGAGCTGTCGCGCGTGAAGAGAAAAAAACCAGCCAACTCACACGCGCAATACAGGTCAGGGCCCTGCCTTATCGAGGAAGACAGAGCCTAGGCTGAGGGAACGGTTTGGCCCCATTTCCCCCTCATCGCCAATGCTGGGGGCAGGGCAAGGTGTGCCGCAAAGGCCTCCGGACATAACTTAATGGAGGAGGCTGGCCGACCAGAGAAGGAAGAACCAGCAAGGAAATGCGGCGCAACAGCCTTTGGCATGGGCCCAAACACTCTTGCCCTACCCACACCACCGCCACAGATGAAAAAACGGGGACTAAGGTAAGAAGAGGACCCAAGTGACCTGACCGGCGAAGCCGGGTAGCAATGCTAGTTTCAAATAAGTGGGAGTTAAAAAGAATGTAAACATTCTTGCCTCATGGTTGCCTCATGACTTTGGAGAATTGAAACCTATTGTGTGATTGACATATCTTGTTGTAAGATCATTGGTTGGAAGCCCTAAGGAAGCCCTAAGGAAGCCGTAAAGATGGACCCTGTGGGGAGGAGACATATCTCTCCTTGACGCAGGCAGACACACACACACTCAGACACTCTCTGGAATGTGTGCTTTGCCAGCCAGCTTGGGAGAAAGGGGGTCCTATAGGCTTATGGGCTATCCCTGGAACATGCAGCTTGCCTTATTTTTGCTTTGAAATGGATTGTATCCTGGATCCATTTCGGGAGTTTCGGCAGGCAGCCTCAAAAGCGGGGCCGACGTTGCCGACGCCAAGGACACCAGGCACTCTCTTTCCCTCCCGGTCGGACCGGCGGGAGATGAACAGGCACAGCTGGTGGGAGTTTCAGCAGGCAGCCTCAAAAGTGGGGCCGACACTGCCGACACCAAGGACACCGGGCGCTCTCTTTCCCTCCCGGTCGGACCGGTGGGAGATGAATATCCGTAGCTGGAGGGAGGTTCAGTTGCAGGGGCAGCTGCCGGCACTCATCCAGCTAACACCTTCCTGGCTGCTCCTGTGGCCCGGACGGCCGTGGGAATTGGAGGCACAGATGACAGATGTCACCTATGGCTGAATTTATTTTCATTTAGTATTCTGAGTATCCCTCTTTTCCTGGTTCTAAGGTTGGTGATGCGGTGTAAGGTTGCAGGGTTGTGGTTTTCCCCTCTCCTTATTCCTATTGGACTTGTTGTGGTGCAGGGGGCGGAGGTTATAATGCTATTATAGTATTTTGGTATTTATATTATTTTTATGCTCATTTGTTACTTTAACTGTACTTGTATATGTACTTGTATATGTTATTTGAATTTTGTTGGGTGGGATATTTTGACAATGCTATTGTGTAATATTGCATTTATATTAATCGTGACTGTGTTATTATGCTGCTTTCTGTTTGAATTGTATTTATTGCATTTAACTATTTGATATGTATGTTATACTTTGGTTTTGTTATATTGTATATTTATTATGTTGGAAGCCGCCCTGAGTCAGCCTACAAACTGAGAAGGGTGGGGTACAAATTAAAAATCTAATCTAATCTAATATTTCTAAAATGCCTGAAGAGACTCTGGAGTGATTACTTGGCACACATTACCTGAATCTACACTAGTCACACGTGCACCTTTGCTCACTACCTAGATTTCGGTCAGGAGTGGCTGGGCACACTGATAGGAAAAGCTCTGAACTGCTGGGTCCAATCTGGGCCAGGGAAGCAGGATCAGGCACAATCCCATCACCAGAAGGTCGGAGGACTACCGAGTCTTACCTGGGAGTAAACGGATTGTTACAGGGTTAAACCCTCCCTCAATGCTCTCAGTCCAATCTGACCTTCGACTGCCACTTTCTGAAACACCCAGCAAAAGATCTCTCTCTTGCCTTTTTGAAAAATGTATTGGTAAACATCTTCTATTTCCAAACAAATAACATTTTATTTTGCAAAGGGCTATAAAATATCTTCCTGTGTCTCTCTCTGCCTGTATACATGTGTGTGTGTATATATGTGTCATTGATGCATTTTATTTAAAAGGTTGAGCAGGATATTTAATCAATAGAAATACATCTGCCTGTTGCATTTATAGATTGGGTGGTTTTAGTAGCTGATGGCAGGAAACTGGGAAAGGTTCCTGTGCTGTCTCTTGAATCTTAATTACTAAATCTAAGCTTCACGCATAAAAGGTATGGATACAATAGGCTTATTAACAGGGTTATTCACCTCTCCATGAAAGGAAATGCAGGCCTGCAGTCAGGGTTTTTTTAGCCAAGGGAAAAATGGAAGGGCGGAGACTGATGGACCGGCACTTCTGACTCATGGCTAGATATGGCTCTGGAACTTTATCTCTAATCCATGACCAGAGTTAAGGATTTTTCTGGCTCCATTGCATGGGGTTTTGAAGCACCAGAAGTTGTCTGCACAGCCAGAAGTTGCAAGTTGAAATCCCAATTGTGCCTTCCAGGAGAGGGGCCAGCCAAGAATACCCAGAGCCTGTGTGGCTGACGGGGTTAGTTGTCTTGCCACCTGTGCACCCTTCGGCAAGCTGAATGGTTCCAAATCACCACCAGAAAAAGAGACTGCTACATTATTCTGTGTACCTTACACATGGAAAACCTTGGAAGGTAAAGGTTTCCCTTGCTCAAAAGCCAGTCATATCCGACTCTAGGGTTCAGTGCTCATTTCTGTTTACAGCCAAAGAGCCAGCGCTGTCTGCATCAGCTGATGTTTCCGTGGGCACGTGGCAGGCATGACTAGACACCAGAGTGCACGAAACACTGTTTACCTTCCAACCGAAGTGGTACCTATTTATCTAGTTGCAATTTCTTGTTTTTGAACTGCTAGGCTGGCAGGAGCTGGGACAGAGACGGGAGCTCACTCCATCATGCAGTACTCTGGAATTGAACTTCAACCTTCCAGTCGTCGAGTCCAGCATCCTAACCACTTGAGCCACCGCAACCCCAAAAACTTTGGAAAGATCACCATAAATCAGAATTCATTTGAGAACACAAAATTATTATAATCTCCATATAGCAAATAGACTTTTTAAAAGACCTTGTTGATGCTAAGCACCACTGCAAGATGGGGAAAGGGAGAGGGTTTGTGTTGTGTTGTTTTTTTTTTTTGGGGGGGGGGGATACACTTCTGGATTGGGAGAAACCCCATGCCCGGGACTCAGTCACTTTTTGCCACAGATTCTGTCAAATGAATCCTTGTTAGGGATTCTGCGGCCAATAGACTTAGGTTTGCCAGGCCTTAGGTGGCTGTCTGATATTTCAGAGAATCGCTACTCTTTGTTTTTCCAGGGAGACAAATCACATGGTGAAGAGCATGCCACACATCAGTCACAACAACAGTGAATGAACCTGTTACCTATGTGTAAATATGTGTCAAATTGTCCAGATCTACTCTGGCAGGAAGGTGGAGAAATAAAGACACAGATTGTTGTACCTTAAACAAAGTTTGTTTGCTGGAAATTCCCAGCATAAAGAGTGGTCTTCTCGAAAGGGAGAAGGGCCCCTGCCCACATTCTTCACACCTTTTTACAGAAAGTTACACAAAGAACAGTAAGATTTTCCCCCAAAATTAGTCCATTGGTTGGTTGTGATCAATTACAATCAGGATTGGAAATTATACTTAATTTCACACCTCTTGGTTATTGTCCATTTTACATTAAATATTATTTGCATGTAATAGATGAATGTAATAACACAGGGCTATTTCTAAGCAAAATCTGAAATATAACATTTTGACAACCGATTTCATCTTGCCTGAATTAAAGATGATGGGTTCATAACACTTAAGCATCTTTAGCAGAAATAAACAATGGCTGTAGTTTTACTTTTTGATGTGCTTAAAAAAACACATCAAAAGGGGAGGGGAGGGGGGAAGGAAGAAAAGAGCTGCCCAACATGGCTGGCCCTGGGCCAGGGAGGGCCAGCATGGATGCCCCGGTGCTTGCCCCTTCTGGGAAATGTACATGAAAAAAGTTACAAAACAATGCAAGCATTGCTAAATATTACATGAGAGCTACCGGGGGTGAAGAGGACCGGGCAGGCGGCGGGAGAGGTCGCGATCCTCCACCGCCGCCGCCGCGAGGAGGCTACACGCGGCCAGGAGCAGCCGCGAGACCACCCCAGCCGGGGGTGAAGAGGACCGGGCAGGCGGCGGGAGAGGTCGCGATCCTCCACCGCCGCCGCCGCGAGGAGGATACACGCGGCCAGGAGCAGCCGCGAGACCACCCCAGCCGGGGGGGGAGGAAGACCAGGCAGGCGGCGGAAAAGTCACCATCCACCACCGCCGCCAGAGGCAGAGGAAGAGGAACAACTGACCCACGGGGAAAACATCCACTGCTCGCCACTGCGATGTCACGGGAGCAAGGGGCCCAGAGAAAACAACCCCACCTGGGGAGTGAGGACACAAGGATAAGTAGCTGATGTGAAAAATGTAGCTGAATTAATATAGCAACTGACATAGAGACCTTACACTGACTTAATATAGCAATTAACATAGAGACTGTGTTTTAAAGTGTGATAATATGCAGGATAATATGTTGTCTTAAATTTTTTTAGATTTTTAAAAACTGTGATAAAATGTATGAGGAAAGAAAAATGGCGCAGACACCGGCAACCACGCCATAAATCTTGCCAAGAGAACCCTATGGACCAAAACAAAAGGCAAAACAAAAGGGCAGGCTAGGTGATACAGGATGCTTAACACCACAGAGTGGAGGAAGGGGAGGGACAGGAAGGAGGGAGGAGGAATGCAATGTTGTAAGGAGCAATACTGCATAGGGACATGGAACGTGAGATCAATGAACCAAGGTAAACTAGAAGTGGTAAAAAATGAGATGGAAAGAATAAGCATTGACATCTTGGGCATCAGTGAGCTCAAATGGACAGGGATGGGCGAATTCAGCTCTGGAAACCATCACATCTACTACTGTGGACAAGAAAACCTTAGAAGACATGGAGTAGCCATAATTGTCAATAAAAGAGTGAGAAGAGCAGTAATGGGATACAACCTCAAAAATGACAGAATGATGTCAGTAAGATTTCAGGGCAAACCCTTCAATGTTACTGTGATCCAAATATACGCACCAACCACGGGTGCAGATGAAACCACAATGGACCAGTTCTATGAAGACTTACAACACCTCATAGAACAGACACCAAGAAATGATGTCCAAATTATTTTAGGAGACTGGAATGCCAAAGTAGGCAATCAAAAAGTGGAGGGAATAACAGGCAAGTTCGGTCTTGGAACACAGAATGAAGCAGGGCAAAGATTGATAGAGTTCTGCCAAGAGAACGCACTGGTCATAGCAAACACCCTCTTCCAGCAACACAAGAGGCGACTTTACACATGGACATCACCAGATGGCCAACACCGAAACCAGATTGATTACATACTCTGCAGTCAAAGATGGAGAACCTCCATACAGTCAGCAAAAACAAGACCTGGAGCAGACTGTGGCTCAGATCACAACCTACTGATTGCAAAATTCAGGCTTAGACTAAAGAAAATAGGGAAAACAAAGAGACCAGACAGATATCACCTAGATAGCATCCCTAAAGAATACACGGTGGAGGTGATGAACAGATTCAATGGCTTAGACTCAATAGAGAGAGTGCCAGAAGAATTATGGACAGAGATGAGGGACATCATGCAGGAAGCAGCAAAGAAAACCATACCAAAAGAAAAGAAGAGCAAGAAAGCAAAGTGGTTGTCTGATGAGGCTCTTAAAATAGCAGAGGAAAGAAGGAATGCAAAAGTCAAAGGAGAAAGGAAAAAATACAATCTTTTGAACACAGAATTTCAAAGAAAAGCAAGGAGAGATAAGGAAAACTACCTAAAAGAACAGTGCAGAGAAATGGAGGAAAACAACAAAAGAGGCAGAACCAGAGACCTTTTCAAAAAAGTCCAGGAAATCAAGGGAACATTTAAAGCAAAAATGAACATGATAAGGGACAAAGACGGAAAGGAGCTAGCTGATGCAGAAGAGATTAAGAAAAGATGGAAAGAGTACACAGAGGAACTCTACAAAAAGGAACTCAACACTCCTGATAGTCACAATGATGAAGAATTTGAACCTGAGCCAGACATCCTGGAGAGTGAAGTCAGAAAGGCCCTAAAGAGCACTGCAAACAACAAAGCTAGTGGAGATGATGGTATCCCAGTTGAATTTTTCAAAGCTCTAAAAGATGATGGCATCAAATTACTGCATTCAATATGCCAGCAGATTTGGAAAACAAAACAGTGGCCACAGGACTGGAAAAGATCAGTATATGTTCCAATCCCAAAAAAGGGCAATGCCAAAGAATGCTCAAATTATCGAACAATTGCGCTCATCCCACACGCCAGCAAGGTGATGCTCAAGATAATACAGGATAGACTTCAGCAGCATGTGGAAAGAGAATTACCAGAGGTGCAGGCTGGTTTCAGAAGAGGCAGGGGGACTAGAGACCACATTGCCAACATACGTTGGATCATGGAGAAAACAAAGGAATACCAGAAACAAGTATACTTTTGCTTTATTGACTACACTAAGGCATTTGATTGTGTGGATCACAACAAGATGTGGCAAGTGATTAAAGAGATGGGAATACCAGAGCATCTCATATGCCTCCTGAGAAATCTGTACAGGAACCAAGAAGCAACAGTTAGGACAGAACACGGAATGACAGAGTGGTTTGGAATAGGAAAAGGAGTAAGACAAGGCTGCATTTTGTCACCCTGCTTATTCAACTTATACACAGAGCACATCATGCGCAACGCAGGGATGGAGGAATCTCAATATGGGATCAAAATTGCTGGGAGAAACATCAACAATCTGAGATATGCAGACGACACCACCCTAATGGCAGAAAGTGAGGAAGACCTAAAGAATCTCTTGATCGGTTTGAAGGAAGAGAGTGCAAAAGCTGGCTTGAGACTCAATATCAAGAAAACCAAGATAATGGCATCAGGCCCGATCAGTTCCTGGAAAATAGATGGGGAAGAAGTAGAAGCAGTGACAGATTTTACGTTCTTAGGATCTAAGATCACTGCAGATGGGGATTGCAGCCATGAAATAAAAAGGCGACTGATTCTTGGGAGACAAGCCATGAGAAACCTGGTGAACATAGTGAAAAGCAGAGACATCACATTGCAAACAAAAATTAGAATAGTCAAAGCAATGGTATTCCCAGTGGTAATGTACGGATGTGAGAGCTGGACAATTAGGAAAGCTGAACGCAGAAGAATAGACGCCTTTGAAATGTGGTGCTGGAGAAGAGTTTTGAGGGTACCCTGGACAGCGAGGAGAACAAATAGGTCAATCTTAGAAGAAATCAACACTGACTGCTCATTGGAAGGTCAAATAGTAAAGATGAGGCTAAAGTACTTTGGGCATCAAATGAGAAGGGAGGATTCACTTGAGAAGGCCGTGATGTTGGGAAAGGTGGAGGGCAAAAGAAGAAGGGGGAGGCCAAGGATGAGATGGATAGATGGTGTTGTAGACACAGTGGGCACAGAACTGGGAGGACTGAGGGGGATGGTGGAGGACAGAGGTGCCTGGAGAGCGATGGTCCATGGGGTCGCAAAGGGTCGGTATCGACTGTGCGACTGAACAACAACAAAAAAAACCCAAAAAACAAATTACAAAGAAAATGGAGAGAACAGTCAGGAAAGAATGAGCCCATGAGAAAATGAGCCCAAAAGCCATATTTTTCTTTTATTTATTTATTTATTTATTTATTTATTTATTTATTTATTTATTTATTGTATTTCTATCGCCACCCAACTTGATGGTGACTCTGGGGGGCTTACAGAAATAGACGATATCAGAATCGGTAAAAACACATAAAACCAGTACTGGGCTCAAAAAAATTTACTACCACATGTGGGTGTGGCCAGGGGAAAAAAACTCTGCATTGCACCCGAATTAGGACTGCTTTATTTCAAAACTTGGATGGGCGGAGCCAGCCAGAATTTCTGCTACTGGTTCTGGCGAACTGGTGCGAACCTGCTGATGCCCACCACTGCATAAAACCCCAATAAAACTGTTATGTATGCATGTTCACTGTACTGGAAAGATAAGAATGTAACCACTCCAAATACAATGTATCTCAGCTGTAAAGGAACGCGAGCTAGCAGCCCATAGAGGGCAGCTGCGAGCGTTCAGTCTCACATGGTTCACATTGCTCAATCACGGACAGCCGCGGGAAAACCTTCCCCGCATTCAGCAGCAGGAGAAAGAACTACTGAAGAGAGGCGTGCCTAGGCGAGGCCACGCCGGTAGCGGCCAATGAGCTACCGTGCTACAAGATTCAAATGTATAATGCTACTGTATATATTGAGATGTATCACCGCCATTACCTCATGTTCCACCGGATCATCATGCAATAAACCTGTGTTAAGCCAACCCTTCGGCTGTTCTGTTGTCTTTGGTCCCATACACTAAAAAAACACATAAAAACTGTGCTCTGAAATGTTGGGAGAAATTGCTTTGGGTGAAGATCTCCTGCTCTGTGCAAAAAAGAGAGGAACAAATATGAATTTCAAGCATGAAAATGAGATTATGATGGAAGTCCTAGCAGTCACTTGATAAAGAGTCTCATCAGAATCAAGTGCCAGCAGGTGATTTGAACTAGTGAGAGGCAACAGGCAGGCAGAGAGTCCTCTTAGCTAACATATGCCCTCTCTTGCATCGGGAAGAGTAATGGCCAATCTAGGCATGGGGGCATACTACATAAGCCAGTTGTTTGCAAAAATGAAAGAACTCTAGAAGCATGTACCATAGGAAAAAAGTTATCTTTACATACAGTTACCATCTATAGTTACAATCAGAAGGAAAAAAGCAAATGAAGTCTCCGGCATGTGCAGAGAACCTCTATGCTTGTTGCTTGTTGCTTGTTTGGAGCACCAGAAAAAGAAGACAAGACTACCAATAAAACAATGGACACAAGCAAACACACAGGAAGATTGGCAGGGGCTTGTCTCAAATACCAGAGGTGCAAAAAGGATGTTATAGATCAGGTTAGTAGCAAAGAATAATCATATTAGACCCTAAAGCAGGGATTCTTAACCTGCGGCCCATGGGCCAGATGCGGCTTGTGGCACCATTTCATGTGGCCCACCACCACCTACACCACACCAGAAAGTGCCATGTGGTGGAGGAAGGGCCAAATGGCCTTCCGGTTCCCATAGGTGTCTGAGGGAGTGTGACCTGGACCCTGGTTTAAAAAGGTTGAGAACTCCTGCCTTAAAGCTCCCACTCAGTGATATAGTACCTTGTGATAGTGCATCCCTGATTGCTTTTATCCCTACAAAATCCACATATGTAACTCTCTATAATGGATGAGAACTGCACACATAGAACTTGATATCCTCAAGCTCAGCAATAGCCCAACATATTCTGATAGCAAAAGTGCCAATTACGCATTTTCTTCAATTAAAATATGTGACCACCACCACCCCGGCACTGTATACAGTTGTCATTCCAAATTGCCCCTATTACTTCCATCTGTGTTTATTTTAGAATACTAGCTTGTTGGAAGGACAAGGGACACACACATGATTTTAGCATAAATAAATAAGATTTGTGAAACCCTAAATACAATATGTTGACTCCTACTTATTCTGGCCTAGAAATTCCATATGATTGTTTGCCAATGAATGAACCTTGTACAAAGCACACCCCATGTAATTCACAGCATTTATGTCTAAATCTTACAATAAATCCTACTGATTTTTCAACCTTTCTCTGCTTCAAAGTAAAAAAAGGGAATGAAAGGAAAAGAAAAGAATTTGAATCCTAATCTGTGGTCACTGGATTGGATCACATGTCTAGTGACTGATTTCCATTTCTTTGGCACTATGTTGACATTAAGTGGTGTGGCTTTCTCACTGTATATTTTTATCTTTATTATCGCAGTGGGCTGGGCTGGGCATGTAGGTATAAGAACACAGCTTTTGTTCACTAGTTAGGAGTCAAAGAAACCATAGAACTGCCAGGATGAAGCTACTGATTCTAGCAATGCTTTGCATTTGTCTAGCGAATGGATTGCATAGGTAAGCAAGATGTGACTAGCAGGTGGTTTATTCCAGGCTGCCTTGGGCTAAATAGGGTCTCTATGAGATGTGACATAACATCTTGGGTGATTCTTGCAAAGATTGGGTGTTTGGGAGGCAGAGAAGGGTTACCATCTCCTTGTGGAAGGACAGCAAAGATAGGTCTAGCCTGGCTCCCTGTGCAAGTGACCTCCAGAGTCTGAGAGCAAAGATAGAGAAAGTCCTCTCCCATGTTCCCTCCAAGTGCACCTCTTAATAGTAGAACAGCAGAAAGATGCAGTTGCTTTGTCAGACTGGATTTCTATTTTGCACAATAAATATCCAACAGTGGCCAAAAAAAGAGAGAGATTAAATTGCTCTACTGCAGACATAACAGTGTGAGTTCAATCCTGATGGGATTCAAGGTTGATCCAGCCTTCCATATTTTCTTGGTGGGGGCAAAATACTGATTAACTTGTGAACTGCTCAGAGAGTGCACTAAGCGCTGTGGGGCAGAGTATAAGTGTAATTGCTATTGCTACTGCTATCCTAAAACAATAGCTTTATTGCCTAGTATGTGCCATGGACTGCAGTCTTAAACATGAGCAGCCCATAAAGGGTATGAACTCATGGCAACAGCAATAATTCATGTATATGCTCATATATATATATATATATATATATATATATATATATATATATATATATATATATATATATATATATATATATATATATATATATATATATATATATATATATATATATATATATATATATATATATATATATATATATATATATATATATATATATAAAATTAACTATATAGTTTCCCTGTCTTTCTCTCAGAGTCCCCTTGAAAAGACACAAATCTTTGCGGAAAACATTGAGAGAACATGGGCAGTTGTCGCAGTTTTGGAAGACCCACAAGCTGGACATGATCCAATACACCCAGGAATGCTCAGCTTTCAAGGAAACCAATGAGCCACTCCTCAACTATTTTGATGTAAGTTAGATGCCAAAGCAGTTGGGTTGGTAACGATAAAAAACAGAAACAAAGCATCAAAAAAGGAGATAAATTTAATAATGATTGTATAGTTGTTTGGATGAAGGACCTTCTATGTGTTAATGATAAACTTTTCACCCATTTTCGGAACTTTCTTTAGCCCAATTTGACATTATGTACCTTGCTCTTCTCCATCATAATTTTCTCAACCTGCAGAGTGATAGGTTCCCTGTCATATGTGGGCCTCACATGTGAATAAGAATCCTGCCAAATTTTCAGACACATGGCTCTCCATGTAGAGAAGGCAATAAAATAGAGGAGAAGTGCGAAACTCCACTTTGCTTGCATCTGGAGAGAACCAGATAAGTTAAAGCTATTATAAATCAATGAATGTCAGATGTGGAGAATGTACCATATCCTACTTACAGATCACTGTTGAAGCATGTAGGACCAGTATTCTGTAATGTATTCCTTATAGCTAAAAAAAAATTAAATTATAGATATTGCTATTTTACTGACATTGATAGCCTTAGTATTTTTATACATTGTAATCTTAGATGTTATTATATTTTATATCATACCTTTTATTATATTATGCATATACTATGATTTTACATGATATATACTGGATCTTATTTAACTGAATTTAGCTAGAGCACTCTACAATTTCTATTATACTCCCACCACAATATATTCAATTTTGTTGTAGTTTTTGTATTTTGATACCATGCTTACTTGTATTGCTTGCTATTGTAAATTTGTTGTATCTCTATATTATTATTTCGTTGCTATTTGTATATGCTATTAGCCGCCTTGAGTTGGCCTTTGGCCGAGAAAGGCGGGATATAAATTAAACTGATTGATTGATTGATTGATAAACATTTTATCTATAATCTGTTTGGTTTTTTGGCTGTACTAATAAATTGAATTACATTGAATTGAATATTTACAGATATTTGAAAAGTGCCCCTCTTTTTATTTTGGGCTATAATTTATGGCCACTATAAATCTTCCAAGCTCTAATTATCCATCTACATTTCCTTTACTGTATTAGCATTTTTAGCGAGTGACTTGGGAACACAATGCTAGCCTTAAACTAAGTTTTTTTTGTTGTTGTTCAGTCACACAGTTGATTCTGACCCTTCGTGACCCCCATGGACCACTGCCCCCCAGGCACCCCTGTCCTCCACCATCCTTCTCAACCCGCCCAGCTCTGTGCCCATTGTGTCTACAATACCATCTAGCTATCTCATCTTTGACCGCCCACTTCTTCTTTTGCCCTCCACCTTTCCCAGCATCAAGGCTTTCTCAAGTGAATACTCTCTTCCCATTTGATGTCCAAAGTACTTCAGCTTCATCTTTACTATTTGACCTTCTAATGAGCAGTCAGGGTTGATTTCTTCTAAGATCAACCTATTTGTTCTCCTCGCTGTCCAGGGGACTCTCAAAACTCTCCTCCAACACCACATCTCAAAGGCATCTATTCTTCTGCGCTCAGCTTTCCTAATGGTCCAGCTCTCACAACCATACATTATGACCAGGAATACCATTGCTTTGACTATGAGAATTTTGGTTTGCAAGGTGATGTCTCTACTTTTACCTATGTTCCCCAAGTTTCTCATAGCTTGACTCCTAAGCATCAGTCGCCTTTTTATTTCATGGCTGCAATCACCATTCATATATATCAGATGAAGCCTTTCAGTTGTAGTTATTGTTAGATAATTAACCTGTATAAATGCATTTCTATACTAGGGGAAAAGTAAATGTGAGAAACAACCCCTATGTTTTGGTTTTTGATGAGAAGCATGCTTGCCAGGAGATACAAAGAAAAAGAAGGAGAGAGTAACTGGACTGCAGTATGTTGCCTACTTCTCTAAGCAACTGAACATGTTGGATGAGAGATCAGTAGAAACTTGCATTTATGTCATACTGTATTTGAATGTTTTTACAAGTATACACATTCATCCCAGGTCGGGGATTCTCAACCTGCTGCCTGTGGGCCAAATGTGGCCCATGATGCCATTTCATGTGGCCCCCACCACCTCCACCACACGAGGAACAGCCATGTGGTGGAGGAAGGGCAAAATAGCCATCTGGCCCCCGAAGCTGTCTGAAGGAACGTGACCCATACCCCAGCTTAAAAAGCTTGAGAACTCCTGCCCTAGGTGAAGACAGAGCATGGTATCCAATGATAGACTAACACACACAAAAGCACAAAAGTGTTACTGTTCTGCTGGTGCAGAACTAAAGGTATGTCCACAATAAATAGAACAAGAAACCTCCAGCCCAATGAAGTCATAACAAGCTGTTCAGCAACTTAGGGGATACCAGGAACTTTGGGTTCTGCAAATGAAATAGAAGTATTGCCTTTGGCACTTGGGCAGGGATAAAAATGAGGCATCTCAGTGCTGTGTGAGAATAATGCCATCATGTGCACATTATGATCCTAACAATTTAGCCACTGTGAATCCACAGCCACACATCAACAGATCCACTACCAAAGGTCTGATCAAGCACTTCTTCAAGTGCCATATCCATTCTAAATATTGGCTCCCATCATAGTGAAAGTCTTCTTCTTCTTTACTTCTTGGAACAATTTTCCAAGAACATTTCACACCAGTCTCTCGGGTTCTTCAGCCATGAGGTCTGTCTACATCCAGGGCCTTTCTTCCCCGGGATCTTTCCTTGCATCGTGAGTTGGAGTAGTCTATACTTTATGTTGTTCTTCATGATATGCCCAAGATATTGGAGCTTTCTTTGTTTAATGGTTTTAAACTGTTCAGATCAAGCACTGCTCAAGAACAAATCATAAACCTCATAGTGACAAGGTATCTTTGTCACAACTGTGGTAACTCACTGTCTCTCTTTGAATCTGCCTCTCTTTCTGGTTCATTCTTTTTTGTTCAGCTATCTCTCAAAATCCTTCCCTTTCTTTACAAAATCCTAGGATGCAAGGAAGCTGGAAGAAAGACATTCACATTCACGGAGTCCTCAATGGTTTCAAACATTGAGCAATTTCCTGCTATGGGGGGGGGGGGGAGAGGTGTGGCCGAAGAGGCTAATTTGGATACAGTATTTGAAATGTAATTTTTAAATAGTTTAACACTGTTTCATGTTGTAAAGGTTGCAACAATGGGATTTTAAAATATGAGTTTTAACTCTCTTTTTTTTAATTGGAAAAATATTGCTCCTATGGCCTCTGGGAACTGTATGTGACTTTTTAATGCTTTCAGTCATATTATGTTCATCTTGTGCTATACCTGTATTACTTCTACTTATTTGCAAGCCCCCTTGAGTCCCATTTATGGGAGAAAAATAGGATATAAAGTGAATAATTAAAGAGATAAATTGAGATAAAATAATATTTTTCATTGTGGAAATATTGGGCATGACCAGTGAAAATACTGGACTTGTCCAAATGTAACATTAAAAAAGTGGGATTTTACAAACTAGGAAAATCTCCTAGTTCCATCTATCTGTGAATAGGCACATAATGCATACATCAATGATGGTGGACATTTTAGAGACCAAATGCCCAAACTGCAACCCAAAACACACTTATTTATTGCAAAGTGCCAACACAGCAATAGGGGAGGGAGGAAACTCTCCCATTGGGCTGCTGAGCAGAGGGGCGGGACAAACTCTGTGCTGGGGGAGGAAGAAAACGCTCCCATTGGGCTGCTGGGCTGCTGGGCAGATGGGCGGGGCAAACTCTGTGCTGGGGCAACCACATGGGTACCCACAGAGAGAGCTCTGAATGTCACCTCTGGCATGTGTGCCATAGGTTCGCCACCACTGGCATACATTATGTCTGACAAAATTTGAACCTGGTGGGATTGCCATTGAGGTCTGTGAAAGCTCCCTTCCTTATGTGGTTTTGCTGGGCATATCTCTGCCATAACACATGATAAACATTGGTTCATTTTCTGTTAGGTGGAATACTTTGGACAGATCTCTGTTGGGAATCCTCCGCAGAATTTCACAGTGCTCTTTGATACTGGCTCCTCCAACCTATGGGTACCATCTGTCTACTGCACCAGCAAAGCTTGTGGTATGGATCATCATAATGATGGGAGGAAAGAGGATGGGCTGTTGATGAATTTTTTGCTACATGTAAGTGTATAGATATCAGTAAGATGGAAAAACATTTAGGACAAATTCTTATCTGGGCTGAACAAAATGCCACCTACATCTTTTGTAAGTATTCCTTCAGTGTCAGATGCAATCTGATTATGTTTCTGGTCTACCAGTGTGTGTAAATTTAGCTATCTTTATCTTGTGTAATACTAAACACTAGTTTAATTTGCATTCTGATTGCTCAGACATGACACTAAAATAGAGTTGTGTTACATCCTAACTATAGTGATTGATTTGATTTTTTAAAAAGAATTTGTGGCCAAGGCACCCTGAATTGTACTGGGTTCCCATAATTCAACTGTGGATTCCAAGATTCATAGTGACTTTGGGAACTTTGGAAAATATATTGTATTTTCTGGCGTATAAGACTACTTTTTAACCCCGAAAAATCTGTGCCAAAGTCGGGGGTCGTCTTATAGGACAGGTACTTAACTGCAGCTTGTTTCCCCTTGCTTCATATGTCCGCCGCATATGGTGGGGGGTGCCGCGGCCGAGTCCCTGCTCTGTGTGTGGAGTATGAAGCAAGGGGAAGCAAGCTGCACACATCTTCCTGTACCTCGAGGAGAACGTGAGCGTGGATTGGCTCTCCACCAGAACCTGCCCATTCGACTTGGAGGGCTGTGTGTCTTCAGGTTGAGTATGGGTTAATTTTTATTTTGTGTGCATTGGAAGAGAGGTAGTCTTATACGGCAAGTATATTCCAAACTCTATATTTTAACTGGAAAAGTTGGGGGTCGTCTTATACGCCCAGTCATCTTATACGCCGGAATATACGGTAGTTTAGAAAATAACTTGTCCAACCTCTGCCTTAGCCACTGGTTTCTTCTATGATGAGAAAGAAATAAGGAAGATCATCCAATGGGAAGTCTGTCTTGTGAAACACTCTGATATCATATTCCATGTGTACCTGTAGCGCAAATTGTAATCTTACTACACTTGCAAATAAGAGTTAATTATCTTTCTCAATATTTGCAATTACTTTCTTGTGGTCAGAAGTAGTTTGCAATTTTACTATATCCAGCAAACAGAGCAAAAGGAAATATGGCCAATACATCCATAATATAAAGAGAAAACAACTGGCTAGGAAAAAAGCCTTAGTAGCAAATCATGCTTATCTGATTTCTTTCATTCAAAATATGATATTGGTCTCACCACAAGGGGGCACATGTAAAGTGATAAATATGAAATAAATCTATTCTAAAAATAAGAACATAAGAACAGCCTTGCTGGAACAGGCCACAGCCCATCCAGTCCAGCATTCTGTCTCACACAGTGGCTCACCATTTCCTTCAGGGTATTCCCAAGGAGATGCCTTCACCTGCTTAGGATTCCCTGGAAATGGCATTGAGAGATATCCTGCCTATCTCTCCAACCCGGAGGTTGTCCTTAGGTATCCATAATTATAGCCATTGATACTCTTGTCCTCCATGAACTTGTCTAATCCTTTCTTAAAGCTGTCAAGACTGACAGCTGTCACCACGTCTTCTGGCAGGGAGTTCCATAGACCAGTGATCCTCTGGGTGAAAAAGTACTTTCTCTTATTTGTTTGAGAACTAGTACCCAAAAGTTTCATCGAGTGTCCCCTAGTTCTAGTGTTGTGCGATAGGGAAAACAGTTTTTCCTTATCTACTTTGTCCACACCGTGCATGACTTTATAAACTTCAATCAGGTCACCTCTTAGACGCCGTCGTTCAAGAGTGAAAAGGCCCAACCGTTGCAGCCTCAGATGGTAAGGAAGGTGTTCCAGTCCCCTAATCGTTCTGGTTGCCCTCCTCTGTACTTTCTCCAACTCCATAATATCCTTCTGGATGTATGGCGACCAGAACTGTACACAATATTCCAGATGGGGCCTCACCATCTTAACCTATAAAACCAAGTGTTCACCGTTGGAACTGGCTATAGGTTGCTATGCGTCGCCCTACTGACTCGCACCCACCCTTCGTGTGCACGGCCGAATTGCCTACGCAGGTCAACGAAGGATTTTAAAATCTGGCACGGGGGCCTCAGCCCCACAAACGGCAAGAAACACAAAGAACTTCATTACCCCAAAAGCATTGCGTTTCGCCGTGCTTCTCCGAGCGGCAGCCAATTACAAAGATAAAAACAACGCTCTCGGTCTTTTCGTTGCGCGCCGCAACCAATTCAAACATGCGTATTAAAACCTTGCCGAGCAACGGACGCAGAAATCTCTTTTAAAAATACATATCCCAGCGTCCTTTTCACTTTAACACCATATAAGGAGTTGCAGTAGAAATCAGACCATGCAACGTATTCTGTGTGCTATAGCCAATCATCAGCTTCGTACTGAACGCGTCACCCGTGACGGAAGAAATGAGTTCCCAACGGTAAAAAAGAAGCTTCATTGCCATGCAACCCCTCATAGTTACGTACTTCTGCTTTAGCATATTGGTACGGAGCTGAAAAAGGCGCCACGCGAAAAATAAAAAATAAAAATGCAGCGTCTCAGAACAACACAGGCCGCGGTAAGGAAAGCCCCCCCCCCCCACTGCCGATGGTCTTCCTTAACGCAGCATGGCCAGAGAGCCCACGCCGCGTTAAGGAAAGCCCCCCCTGCCGATGGCCTAAACGCGGCATGGCCAGAGAGCCCACGCCGCGTTAAGGAAAGCCCCCGACCCCCATCGCTGATGGCCTTCCTTAACGTGGCATGGCCAGAGAGCCCACGCCGCGTTAAGGAAAGCCCCCCACCCCCACCGGCCTTCCTTAACGCTGCATGGCCAGAGAGCCCACGCCGCGTTAAGGAAAGCCCCCCCTGCCGATGGCCTAAACGCGGCATGGTCAGAGAGCCCACGCCGCGTTAAGGAAAGCCCCCCACCCCCATCGCCGATGGCCTTCCTTAACGCAGCATGGCCAGAGAGCCCACGCTGCGTTAAGGAAAGCCCCCCCGCCGATGGCCTAACAACGTGGCATGGCCAGAGAGCCCACGCCGCATTAAGTAAAGCCCCCCTGCCGATGGCCTAAACACGGCATGGCCAGAGAGCCCACGCTGCGTTAAGGAAAGCCCCCGACCCTCATCGCCGATGGCCTTCCTTAACGTGGCATGGCCAGAGAGCCCACGCCGCGTTAAGGAAAGCCCCCCACCCCCACCGGCCTTCCTTAATGCGGCATGGCCAGAGAGCCCATGCCACGTTAAGGAAAGCTCCCCATCGCCGATGGCCTTCCTTAACGCGGCATGGCCAGAGAGCCCACGCCGTGTTAAGGAAAGCCCCCCGCCGCCGCCGATGGCCTTCCTTAACGCGGCATGGCCAGAGAGCCTACACCGCGTTAAGGAAAGCCCCCCACCACTATCAAACAACAACATCCAAAAAACACAAATCCAACCAAAAATACCAACAAAAAACAATAAACAGTAAACAAAAACAACCAAACACAAACAGCACCAAGCCAAACAACAACAAATCAAAAATAAACCAAGCAATTAAAAATCCAACCCCACCCCACCCCAACACCACAAAAAAAAAGAACACAAAGCAACTCACCAGCACATGTCCTCCCTCAAGACAGCCGGAAAAGAAATGAATACAGAGAGTACTTACTGGAAGAATCTCCACCCAGAGGCCAAGACAGAAAAAACATTCAAAATAAAACAGAACACATTACCAACACCACCTGCTACTTTACAAAAAATTATACATGTACATCAATAAAAAAAATTTTTTTAAACAACACAATTCCTCATTTTTGCACTGCATCAAAACAAACCCATTTTAAACAGCCCGGCAATGCCGGGCAACCTCTGCTAGTAGATTTATAAAGAGGCAAAATGACACTTGCTGACTTATTTTCTATACCCTTCCTAATGATCCCTAACATTGAGTTTGCTTTTTTCACTGCTGAGGCACACTGGGTTGACATCTTCATTGAGCTGTCCACCAGGACACCAAGGTCCCTTTCCTGGTTTGTCGCAGAGAGTTCAGACCCCATCAGTTTATAAATGTAATTGGAGTTTTTTGCCCCAACATGCATCATTCTGCACTTACTGATGTTGAAGCTCATTTGCCACTGTTTTGCCCACTCCCCCAGGGTCAAGAGATCCCTCTGGAGCTCTTCACAATCTCTCACAGTTTTCACTACCCTGTATAATTTAGTGTCGTCAGCAAATTTGGCTACCTTGCTTTTTACTCCTACCTCTAGATCATTTATGAAGAGGTTGAAAAGCAGGGGTCCCAGTACTGAACCTTGGGGGACCCCACTCTTTACTTCCCTCCACTTGGAGAAGTGTCCATTTAGTGCTACCCTCGGTTTCCTGTCCCTTAGCCAGTTGCTGATCCAGGACAAGACCTGGCCCTTTATTCCATGACTGGTAAGTTTATTCAAGAGCCTTTGGTGTGGGACCTTGTCAAAAGCCTTCTGAAAGTCCAGATAAACAATGTCAACTGGATCCCCCTTATCCACATGCTTGTTGACACTCTCAAAAAATTCCAACAGATTAGTGAGGCATGATTTGCCCTTGTAAAAGCCATGTTGGCTCTCCTTTAGCAGCGCCTTCTCTTCTATGTACCTATTAATTCTATCTTTTAGGATGGTTTCCATCACTTTACCTGGGACACATGTCAAACTGACAGGTCGGTAATTTCCTGGATCACCCCTGGATCCTTTTTTGAAAATTGGTGTTACATTCGCTACCTTCCAGTCATCAGGCACAAAGCCTGATTTGAGGGAAAGATTATATATTTTGGCTAGGAGAACAGCAATTTCATCTTTAAGTTCCCTGAGAACTCGTGGATGGATGCCATCTGGTCCTGGTGATTTGTTAGCATTAAGTTTAACAAGACATGCAAGGACCTCCTCCCTGGTTATTTCTATCTGGCTTAATTCTTCGGTTTCCCTCCCTACGAAGATAGGCTCTGTTTTGGGCATGTGGCCTCTGTCTTCTTCAGTGAATACCGAAGCAAAGAATTCATTGAGTCTCTCTGCAATCTCTGTTTCCTCTTTAATAACCCCTTGCCTTCCATTGTCATCTAATGGTCCAATGGCCTTCCTAGTTGGGTTCTTACTTCTAATGTACTTAAAGAAGTCTTTGTTATTTCTCTGAGTATTTTTAGCTATACGCTCCTCAAAGTCTTGCTTTGCTTTCCTGGTTGTTGCCTTGCATTTGTTCTGCCAGAATTTATGTTTCTGCCTGCTGTCCTCAGTTGGACAAGCCTTCCATCTTCAAAATGAGCTTTTCTTGCTTTTGATCACTTCCCGAACAGCTCCTGTAAGCCACATCAGAGTCCTCTTGGACCTGGCAGTGCCCTTTTTCCTTTTGGGTATGCATTCCAATTGGGCCTCTGTTATTGTTTTTGTAAACAACCTCCATGCCTCTTGGAGTGTTTGGACTCTCTCAATTTTCCCTTTCAGTTTCTTTTTTACTAGTTTCCTCATCTTTGGGAAATTTCCTTTTTGAAAATTTAAGGTCTCTGTGTTTGATTTTATCAGTGAGTTGCGGTCTATGATCAAGTTAAACATAATTGAGTTGTGGTCACTGTTCCCTATTGGATCAATCACATTAACATATTGCACCAGATCCTGAGTATTACTCAGGATCAAGTCAAGGATTCTTGTACCTCTAGTTGGGTCTTCAACCATCTGTCCCAGGGAACAATCATTTAGCATATCTAGGAACTTTATCTCTTTATCATTGCTGAACAATAGTTCACCCAGTCTATGTGAGGGTAATTGAAGTCCCCCATTATAACCAGGCTTCCCTTCTTGGATGCCTCCTTTACAACATTCTCCAACTGCCAGTCTCCCTCAAGAGTTTGGGTCGGAGGCCGATAGTATATGCCTACTGTTAGACCATCCTTGTGGCCTGGTACTCTTACCCACAGAGCTTCTAATGGTGACTCTAAATCACCTAGATATTCCAATTCATACGATTTTATCACTTCTTTGACATACAAGGCTACACCACCTCCTGTTTGCCCCTTCCTATCCTTCCTGCACAGTTTGTAGCCTGGGATAACTGTATCCCATTGGTTATCATCTGTCCACCAGGTTTCTGTGATACCAATAATATCAATATTCTTATCTATTGCTAAGTATTCCAGCTCCCCTATTTTGTTCCGGAGGCTTCTGGCATTTGTATACAAGCATTTATATATGCTTTCCTGATACAGTCTTTTGAATCCAGTTGCATTGTTAGACTGCCTCTTGCATCCTTCTGCTAGAGTGCTGGTGACTAGCTCCTTGCTCTGCTCAGTAATTTTTGCATCCTCCTCACTACTCAAGTACACACTTTCCCAAACCGGATGCTGCCCAGCTCCTGTCGGCTTTCCCCCAGTTATCAGTTAGATTCACCATGCAAAGTTGACAGAGGAAAATACATTCCCTTTATTTATTTATTTATTTATTTATTTATTTATTTATTTATTTATTTATTTATTTATTTATTTATTTATTTATTAGATTAGATTAGATTAGATATAATTAACCTTGAACTAAATACTTCTACAAAACCATCTTGCGCATTGTTTATTCTGAAATAAGTCTCACTGTGTTCTGTGGAACTCTCAGGTAATATAGCATATTTCAATGAAAACTCTTTTAGATTTAATCTCCACTCTGTACAGTGAAATCTAACTCAAAGGAAAACATGTACATGGAATCAGGCTAGGCGGTGAAGAAGATCCTATATCCGTAATGGTGAACCTTGGCACTCCAGATGTTCCTGGACTTCAATTCCCAGAAGCCCAAGCCCCTGTGAATCCACATAAATGGGTTTACTGCGATTCATCTGGCCCATGTCGCCCTCGTCGCTCCCGGAAGTGGAAGTAAAATGCGCCCATACTTGGAGTGCCAAGGTTCGCCATCATGGTCCTAGATGATACTGTTGAACACTGCATTAGACACAAAGAGAGGGCAAGTTCATACATTCATTTTCATTGATTGATTACTGTACTCTCATGACATCTGAGTGTGAAATATCCATCTGGAAGCAAATGATGAAGATGGACGTTTGTATCACCTGACTGACTTCATCTCAAAGATTATGCTTCTCAGTGGAATTAATAAAAAAAAATTGACAAATAATCCTGTATATACCTGGGCCAGGATTTAACTCACAAACTTCTGGCTGCAGTACAGCTGTATAACCACTGTGCCACCAGGGCTCTTTAAACTGCTATTTGGTCTAGGCATTTGTCATGCTATTTGGTGTGCTGATAGGGTGGGTTGGGTTGGTGTTCAGGGAATCAAGACAATAGAAGCAGCCATACAAGGCTTAACACATCTTTATTGCATGGCATACAGTACGAACACGAGGTAATGGCGGTGATACAGCTCCTTTTATACAGTACTATACATTTTGAATGTGGCTACACGGTAGCCTATTGGCTACTGTCGGTGTGACGTCATCCGGAGTCACGCCCTTCTTGTCCAGGTGTATCCGTGGTGGGAATGTTTCCCGCGGCTGGAAATGGTTGGGGAATTTGTACCATGTGAGCTGAATGCTCGCTGCTTCCCTCTCTGGTAGCAAGCTCACATTCTCATACAGCTGAAATACCGTACACTGTGTTCTATTACAGATTGCTTAAGGATACATTCTTTCCTGAAGTAGTTACATTCATCTTAAAGGTATAATGCAGCAGTTATATTCCATACACAACACCTGGCCTGCTCTTTTTTCCAGCGTCCACACCTCCAAATTGCTGGAGCAATTTCTGAATCCCTGTTAGTGGGTTCTACGATTTTGGTGTGAGTTGGCAGACACTAGTTTAGTCCATCCCAGCACGTGTGATCACTTGTTAATTTCTAATATCGTGAATTGGTTTGAAAGTGACTTAAGGTTATTGCGAATAGAACACTTCCCTTAATCGTTTGCAGAAGGGCAGGGAAAGTGAAACTGTTATTCAGTGCAGCTGCTAGATCAGGGGTTCCCAACCTAAGGACCATGGGCAAGATCCGGCCCATGGCACCATTTCATGTGCCCCTCACCTCTCCAAGGGCATTCAAGAAACGAAATGGCCACCCATTCGAAGCTGTTGGGACAAAATGGCCACCCCATCATGCAGGCAGGGCAAAATGACTGTCCAGCTTCCCTTGAAGCTTAGTGAGAGAGCATGACCATAGCTGTCAAGTATCCCGTATTGGCCGGGAAAACCCCTTATTTTACCCTCTTTCCCGCCGTCATCCCATATTAATTAGACTGCAATGCCCTATTGCCACCATTAGAGGGCAGCACAGGATAAGCATAGCTGTCAAGTATGCTGTATTTGCCGGGAAATTTCCCTTATTTCCAAATCCAAAACTTGACAGGTATGAGCATGACTCGGCCCCCGGCTTGCAAAGGTTGGGAACCCCTGTGCTTGATTGTTGTTGATGTGCTAATTCACTTAGAATAAACTATTATTTTCCTTGTTTCTCTGTGTAGTTCTGATCGAGAAACTGAGTGCAGCCACTATGTCAATTAACAGCTTTCAGGAAGGCAAAGAAAAACATTTTCTTTTGTTTCAATCTAAATGAATCAGTAATTTTACTCACTCATTCTCTTCTTCCTCTTCAAATTTCAAATTATAGCTTCCCATGACAGATTTCACCCTTCACAATCCAGCACCTACAGCGAAGTGGGGACTGCTTTTTCCATTCAATATGGCACTGGCAGCTTGACAGGAATAATTGGAATGGATCAAGTGACTGTAAGTGGGAGGCCAGAGTGCAATTTTATAATGCATGTTTTGATGATATGTTTTGATGATTTCTGATAAAACCTGTTCACTTTAAGAGTGAAAAATACGACCTGAGCAACAGGTCCAACTACTTTCCCACTAGCTGTTCCA
This sequence comes from Bradypodion ventrale, assembly GCA_035047345.1. Lineage (NCBI taxonomy): Eukaryota > Metazoa > Chordata > Lepidosauria > Squamata > Chamaeleonidae > Bradypodion > Bradypodion ventrale. The sequence continues at coordinate 63,384,701 of JAWDJE010000004.1, forward strand.
AATGCAGGGGGGGAAATGTTTTCTCCTTATTGGAGGATCAAACAAGGCCAAAAAGATTTATGCCTTATAAAATATAAAACTGACAGTTCTGGAGGTTTTCGGATCCAATATACATGTAAAACAGGGGTTTGCAACCTATGGCCCATGGGCCAGACCTGGCCCCCGATGCCATTCCATCCAGCCCGCAGTGATGACCCTGGAAGTGGAAGCGGACACGTTTATGACAGCTGTGAACGTGCCCGCACATGCACAAAAGCACCAACCACAGTTTACGGCAACCTTTGCAGCAGGGGGAAACCACATGTCCAGTCCGTGGCACAGTCTTAGGGGGAGTTGTCCGGCCCATGGTGCAGTAAGGTTGAGAACCCCTGATGTAAAAAGTCATGCCAGCCACATGTAACCTATACTTCACCCATTTCTGTTTTATGAGTTTTCACATTCTTTCTCTGGGTGTGCCTTTATTTTTCCTCAGAGTAGCTGAAGAATTCTAGGTGAAATTTCATTTCATTTTACCTCTTCTTTTTTCCTCATAACCTCTTTTTTCCTGTGACTCCAGGTTGAAATTTAGGATCTCCCATTCCTCCAGAACAAAATTTGAGGATGCATAGTTGAATTCGAAGGAGACGGAATTGTTCCTTTTCATTCTTCTAATATAAACTGTTCCATTGGAGAGTCAGACTATAGACCCATCTATTTCTAGTTTAACCAGCAGCACACTCTGAGGGCCTTGGCTTTATTCTTTGGCCATCTCTAGTAGTCTTCTTTGTGTTTCCCCATTATGACATATCATAGGATATAGAAAACCCTGTGACATAATGGTCAGTTCTGAAATGGAAAGAGAATTGAAACTCAAGAAAGAATCTCAAGGAGTATGCTAGCTGTTGTTGATGTTCTCGATCAACAAAACATTTTTGGAAATTTTTATTTCTACCAAGAATATTTCTTCCAGAAGACAAATGGTTCTTAATTGGTCAGTAAAAATCCTAAACATTATAGAATACAGTGGTACCTCACTTAAAGAGCATAATGCGTTCCATGGGATTGCTCTTTAAACGAGTTTGCTCTTTAAGCGAAACACCATTGTAAGTGACCAATTGTGACTTCTGGCGGGGGGGGGGGGGGGGTTGCGGACCCTGATTTAGTTGTTAAGTGAGTTTTTGGTTGGTTTTAGTTGTTAAGCGAGGGGACCATTCAGAGAAAATTCTGTTCTTTAAGCGAGTTAGTCTCTAAGCGAGGTGCTCTTTATGCAAGGTTTTACTGTACTTAATGGGCTTGAAGGGAGTGGCATATGTCATTGCACCTGTTATTAAAGAAGTACTAGAGATACAACCCTGCTAGCCTTTGTTTATTTTTGTTAACTATCCTCCCCTGGTGTGCCATTCTTACTGGTTACTTGTAGAGTTATAGGATAAGAACTAATAGGCATGATTTCTGCCATTCAGGTTGAAGGATTGACTATAACCAATCAGCAGTTTGCAGAGAGCACCTCAGAACCTGGAAGCACCTTTCTGAATGCAGAATTTGATGGGATACTTGGCCTGGCCTACCCATCTCTAGCAGTAGATGGAGTCACCCCAGTCTTTGACAATATGATGGCCCAAAACCTGGTGGAGTTACCAATATTTTCTGTTTACTTGAGCAGGTATGAACAACATTTGACTATTAAGGTCAATGCTTGGCTCTTTTTTCAAGACCAAGAAGAATGGATGTTGGGGAGACAGCATGTTATAATGAATAGTGAATCAGACTAGTTATTATGAGATCCACACACCTATGGAAACTCAGAGGGGCAGTAGTAAACCTTTGCTTGGATATCCCATTTGCCTCAAAAATCCTAGTAGGGTTGTCATAAGTCTGAATAAACTTAACAGCATGTGACAACAATAAAAACTGAGACCAAAAACAAATGTAGAGGGAATTACCATGCTGAGTGATAGGCATTACTTTTGCCAAAACCTTTTGGACTCAGGTTTTGGACAAGGCAAAAGCTAAAAGGAAGCTAAGCTACAGATGTTATTTTGTCATTGTTTGGCGTGCAGGGGGGAATGTGTGTATCCAAACATTCTCCGCACCTCTCCCAATTTATAGAAAGTTTCCTCTTCTGGCTTTTTACACAAGGAATAAGAAGGAGTTAAAAACGCCCATGTCTGATTCTGCCGTTAGGCAGGATAAGCCAGTTGCTTCAGATGGCAAATGCTAAAATATGGCAGCATATCATTAGAAGACTTGTGATCCATGCATCCTTTCCTATGTCAACCTATTGCCCTCTAATAAAATTGATGCTTTCCTTCAGCCAATGTACATGAAATGTGTAGAGGATACTATTGTGCTCTTTATTTCAGGGTGAAAAATACGTGAGCTGGCCTTCATTATACCCAGTAATCTGGAACTTGGCTAGTGAAAGGTTATAGATTGCAGGAAATCCAAATATTTGAACCGAAATGCCACATAGCCCTTTTAATAAATAATATTCTAGTTAAATAAACAATGTTTAGTTAATTAGTTAATAAATAACTAAATCTGGATAGAGTAGATAGGATTGTGAGAAAAGAAAGGCCCAAATTAAATTGTCTTTTTCGTTTTCTTTCCAGGAACCCAGATTCTTCTGTAGGAGGGGAACTCGTTTTTGGTGGCTTTGATACTTCTCATTTCAGTGGTAACCTCAATTGGATTCCAGTCACTAAACAGGGATACTGGCAAATCCTATTGAACAAGTAAATGTCTTTTCTGGTTAGATTGTCTGGAATGACAATCAAGATAAAGGCAGAAGGGTTTTGTGACAAGATGTAGCAATAAAAAACAATCCCCCCTTTTTTTTTACATTGATGAAGTCCACAGCAAACTGTACACATCACTTTGGAGCTTGAAAGAATTCATTATGGATAGTCAGCTACTTGTCATTTTCTTAAGGTATAACTAACTATAACTAAATATGATTGTCGTTGTCAACTACAACTCATGTCAGAGTATACATCCCCCCACCCCCCACCCCATGAAGATCATTTTCACAGTTGATTGATGAAAGAAGAATAACAAACAGGAAAAATGCCATTGGCATGAATTTGTTTAAGGTGGAATCCAGCTTGCCATGAAGTGACTCACACACGATGATCACAGAAAGGTGATCATGGCTAGTGATCATGGCTATGATCTCCTGCATCATGTATGAAATGAGACATGCAGGATTTGACACTGGGACTTCAATGGACTGCCGCATATTAACAAGGTGCGCCTTCAGAGTCAGTCCATCTGGCATGGCCTCTTCCGCCTCCATGACTGTTGGGAATCAGAATAGTGAAGTGGTTTCTCCTCTGCCCATTTTGCAGTTGGGCCCAATATGATGGTTTTCAGTGGCATTTCCTCCACTGAGAGGGCCATCACCCCACCTAAAGAGGCTCACCTACCCGTAACCATTGGCCCCTTTAGGGAGTTAGATTATTTACCAGCACCCAACACTCGGCATTAAGTTACTGGCTGTATGGTCTACTCCATTATCGTTATGATTGTAATTAATCATTTTTTTTAAAAAAAACCTCACTCCTGTGTAAGGAAACTGAGGTCTCATCTAGACAAAGCATTTGTTCTCCAACATGAACCTGAGTGTACACTGTGGATAGCAGTATTTATCCTGCTATTCAGATGATGCAAAGCTTAAACTGGTGACATCAGTGACAAAGATATTTCAGTGTTAGTCTCGATCAGGAGTGCCCAAACTTTTTGGGCCATGGGCCGGTCATGTGGTTGAGTAGGCTGATCACGGTGGTTCCTCTCACCAGAAGTAGCAAAATGCTTCCATAAATGCACCCGTGGCTGTCGTAAACATGACATGGGCCAGATTATTAGGCACCATGGGCCGGATGCAGCCCACAGGCTATAGTTTGGGCACCCCTGGTCTAGATGTCAACGCATTTTAAAGCTTGTGCTTGGAATCTCCTACATATTACTATCATATTCTCACAAATACACCACCACCATTCTCAGTCTGGATTAAGCCTATGGTATGATGGGCTGTTTAAAAATCCCCCCAAAAAAAAACAACACCTGTGCTTCATTATTCTTCCCTCAAATGTTAGAGCAGCAAATATTATAGTAGCTTCAGGGAAATGATTCTCACAAGGTAGCAGAGCAGGAGAAAAAGCTAAATTCCTTCCCCCTTTCAGAAATGCATTTTAAGTACAAATCACCAGAGGTAGACAGAAGTAAATAGCCATGGAGAAATCTTGAAGAGATAGTACCTGTCACTGTTGACTTTGCATTGTTTCTTTCATATGGCGCTAAAGAATTGGCATACCTTTAAAAATAATAGGAAGAAAACTGTATTCTTTCTGGGAGAAGAGAGAATCCCCTGAAATCCAGAATTTTCTTCCTTTTCAGTATCCAGGTTGGTGGAGCAATTGAATTTTGTGCAAATGGATGCCAGGCTATAGTGGACACAGGGACTTCTCTTATCACAGGTCCTTCTGAGGAAATAAAAAGAATGCAAAATTTAATTGGGGCTGAACCAGTGGATGGACAGGTATGTCTTTCCTCAGAATCCACTACAGTACTTCAAATGTAGGCTATTTCTGGTACTGACATGATTTTGTTTCTTCATGCTTAGTTTATGCTATACTTTGTACTACCTTACTACCTTCCTTCCTTCCTGCTAAATGCAATTAACATTATGAAGGGAAGTGAGTGCTTAACCCTTTTCCTCTCCACTTGTTTTTCTACTCCCCATTTACCACTTTGGAAAAAAAATCTGGGTTTTTAAATCATGTTTGAGACCTTGCTTCTAAATGTATCTTTCTTTGCATATGCACAACCCCTGGGAAAGTGATTCCCACTAGTTTCTTGAGTCTCTCAATACCAAAGTCAAAGCAGTAACTAACTATTTGGCACACTGTCTTTGATAGACTCCTCCCTTACACATGGGCAAGAAAAAGGAGGGAAATTAAATATGGTAGTGCTCTCCCCGCCCGGAAAAAAAAGGCTTTCACAAAAAGGGAAAGTGAAGAAGGCCAGGAGATGTTGCCATTTATTTACTAAATGTTCATCAATATTTCACCACGTTCTCTAATTTAGGTGCCCTAGGGCAAATTGTTCCACTTTAATTGTGGCCCTGTCAAAGTCATGTGGGCTAAGGTGTATTGTTTTGAACAGGGTGAAGGTGTTAGAGGAATCTATTATAATAATTGCAAATCTGTGTCTGCTCATCTACAGTATGCTGTGGAATGCAACAACCTGAATGTGATGCCTTCTGTTACTTTCACACTCAACGGAATCCCTTTCACTCTTACCCCAGAGGCTTACACCCTCATGGTATGTACAGTATCTTGGTTCCTTGTCTGAAAAATGCCATTTGTGGAGCTGTACGAATTGAGTAATAGCAATATTTAACTCTGCACGGGGGTAAAGTGTCATGAGGGCTGTTTTGCTTTATGAATAATTGTTTCCACATTAAGGAATTGAGTTGCTGTTGAGTGGCTCAGATTTGGAAACGTCTGGGCAGAGGTTATGCAGTACAGAGATCAAAGCCTGAAAGCCTGGAAGCAAATCCCTAGAGCTGTAGAGTTTGGATCCTATCTATCACTTAATCAGCCAAGAGGAAGTTGGAGCACTCCAGATTTCAAAATGCACAGGCTGCAACTGCAAACCAACCCCAGAGAACTAGAAAGAGGGCACTGAACACTTGCGTAGTCAAGCACCTTCAAATTCTCTTCACTATTTGTGAGTGGGCACAGACAATCATCTCTGCTTTATGCAATGAGAATGAAATAAGAGAAGGTGCCTTAGTTATTTTGATTTGATTATTTTGATTAGGAGAAGGAATGGGGTTGCGGTGGCTCAGTGGTTAAGAAGCTTTCCTTGTTAGCTGGAAGGCTGGCAAGTCAGCAGTTCGAGACCAGGGTACTGCATGACTGACTGAGTGCCCGTCTCTTTCCCAGCACCTGGGGACATGAAAGGAGCTTCATTCAGGCACCTCCAGCCAAAATCCTTTCAACCCAGAATAATTTCTGACACAAAATTATTACAGGAAAAGGAATTATCCTGTGCATGTACCTGGTTCTGCACCTAGTCAGGCACTACTGTCAAAATAGGACTTTGGCCACCAGTAAGATTTTTTTTCCAATTGTCATGTGACCTTTAAAGAAAATGCTCAGGGCCTCACTTCATTTGGATATGAAGGAATCAGGAGAACTTAATCTGCTCACTCAAATATACAGTGGAACCTCATACAACAATCACCCCATATAACAATGGGGGGGGGGGGGAAATGGCATCCCGCATAACAATTTTCCCTATGGAAAAAACCGTACAACAATTTTTCAATGGGAAAAACCACTTAACAAAAAAATTGTCGTATGATGAATCCCATAGGGAAAATCGCTATACGATGCATGTATTGTATAGCAATTTTGTACAACAATGAGCCCCGTGGAACAGATTAAAATCGTTGTATGAGGTACCACTGTATATCTAATTGTACTGACAATAGCATTTTTGTTTTTGTTTTCACAAAACTCTTCTTGTTTAAAAATGCTGTCCCACTGAACAGAGCATGAGTTGTTCTTATCCAAGTTATTATGATTTGCTTTCACATCCACAATTCCTCTTCTCATTAGGAATACAGCGATGGGATGCAACTGTGCACCAGCGGCTTCCAAGGCCTAGATATGCAAACCACAACTGGGCCACTCTGGATTCTAGGGGATGTTTTTATTGGCCAGTACTACTCTGTCTTTGACCGTGGGAACAATAGAGTAGGGTTGGCGCCTGTTGTCACTTAAGCTCCTTGGCTAGTATGGCCGCCTGAGTGCCAGGCTTTATTCTTTTGTCTCTTTTCTCAGCAGTCCAGTTAAGTCACCTACTCTGGGATTATGACACTTTTTTTACATATATAAACGTCTTCCTGTCTGAAACTGAAGGACTCTCTAGATTCTCAGCTAGCCCAATAGGGAAAGCTAAGCTGCACATTTTAGTAAAGGCTGTTTGTAGATTTGCTTTTTCTCTATACAAACTTTAATAGTTGGCTATGGCAACCTGCAGATTCCTACCACTGCAGTGAAATCATGCACTGTGGTGTTTCTCTCTCCCTCCCACTCTCTCTTCCTCTGTAATTTGTGAAAAACAGGCTGCACCTTAATTGGCTGAACAAACGAACTGCCTTACTTTCTTTTGTTGCAGTTTGTTAACATAATAGGAAATGGAAGATTTTTAAGATTTTTAAAAGGCAATACTGTGTACATTGTTTTGTGATCTCTCTTTTAAAAAGCACCTTATATTAAGGTTCTTACAACATGCAAATGTATTTAACTTTACTTAAATAAAAAGAAGATTGATTAAATTTTTTAAAAATCTAATTGAAAGTGTTTTCTTATTTCTGTTTTCCTTTTTAAGAAAGCAGAATATGGCAAAGATCCATTCAGTATAGGTAAAAGTCACCATACACCTCCACCAGTGGTTGCATCATCAACACCATTAATAATTATCAAGAACTACCTTAGTTCCTGTAGCCACATTAGTTACTGCCCAAATTGATGCACCATTATACTGGGTTTCCATGATGCAGTTGGCCACTAGATTACTAGAGTGTCCTTTGATACCCTGGAGTGGCTCCTCTCATGCACCAGTGTGTGTCATTCCAATTCAGAAAGAAAGGGAGAACATTGGGGCATGGAGGGTGGCAGCACAAAACCTGACTGGTGCTGTTTTTCCAACTGGGATAGCAGTACTTCTGCCACCAGCTGTGTCATCAAATATGGAACTCTCAAAATACGGCTAGAAGGAAGGGCAAATGCAGCCATAACCTTATGTCCCATTGCTACATAAGGTTATGGAAGGGTGCACATAAACAGCTCAAATCATGGGTTATAGATGTCAGCAGAATAAAAGCTGAGACTTTTAATTCCACAGGCTTAAAGTTGCATCTTTACTTCAAAATGTTTTGACTTTCCCATACAATTTCCAAATTTACTTGTGATTTTCCCAGTCTTTTCATCTCCCAGAAGAGGATCAAATATAATCCTCAGGTCTGAAAGACATGTTCAGACTTTTGCCTACTTGATATCCAAAAGCTGTGGAAAAAGTGTTGCATACTAGTTTGGGTGGGTGGATGGGGGAAACCAGGAGAAAAAGCCTTTATATTTGCTTCCTGTCTATAAGATTAAAAAAGGTTCAAGTCTCACCAACATGAGACTACTGAAACTATCAAACCATCTTCCCAGAGCTGCTATTGGTAGGGACTGAGAGCAATGGTTTGCATAAGAATGTGTTTGTTCAGAGGAAGGAGAAAAAGTGGGATTAGCATGATATCAGTGTTAGTGTGGATGTTTACAAAGCACCCAGGAGATATTCTGTCACATGTACAAAAGAGAGGATGGAGGGACAAAGTGGTTCTAGAACTGTGATGGTGAACCTTGGCACTCTAGATGTTCTTGGACTTCAATTTCCAGATGCCCAGATGCTGCGATTCATCTGGTCTGTGCCACCCCCGTCGCTCCTGGAAGCAAAAGTAAAATGCGCCCTTCCACGTGCCAATCTATACCTATAAAATGGTGCATTAACCGTTGGAATGTGACAAAGGATGTTGCACCAGGCCCCACTAGCCCGTAATGGGCCTCCGTTCACTTGCCCAAACCCGGTTCGCAGGTAACTGTCGGGTTGAAATTTTTGACCCGGGGGCAAGAGCCCCCCAGTCACAAACAAAAAAAGGGAACTTCAATTCCCAACATTCCTTGCACCGCGCCAGAGCCAATCAGGCTGAGCAGCGCAGCAAAAGGAACATTCGGAAACGCGCAGTGGCCAATCAAAAAAAAAAGCCGCAGGAAAAAACCGCCACAGTAAGCAAACATGCGCAGGCAAAACTACAAGCCCCAGTGTCCTGCACGCCATTAGTGCGCCAAACGCTGAGGCGGCCTGCGCGTGAAAAATAAAAGTTAAAAAACCACCCGCCGCCGCTGCCCTTCATTTCGATGGGCCGGCCAGCGCAAGAAAAATAAAAGTAAAAAAACACCGCCGCCGCTGCCCTTCTTCCCCACGGGCCAGCCAGCATGGCCCGCAGGGGAAAAAAGAGAACCCCCTGCTGCCGCTGCCCTTCTTCCCCACGGGCCAGCCATCATGGCCCGTGGAGAAGAAAGCAAAGAAAGCACCACCCCCGCCATTGCCCTTTCTTCCCACGGACCAGCCAGCATGGCCCGTGGGAAAGAAAGCCACCCCCCGCCATTGCCCTTCCTTCCCACAGGCCAGCCAGGATGGCCCGTGGGAAAGAAAGCCCCCCCGCCATGCCCTTTCTTCCCACGGGCCAGCCAGCATGACCCGTGGGAAAGAAAGCCACCCCCCCCCTGAAAAAGTAAACACAAAACAAAAACACTCAAAAACACTCAAAAATCCAAAAATGAAACACAAAAACAGCCAAAAACAAACAAGAAAAAACACACAGACCCCCTCAAAAAAATCCCAAACACCCCCCCCCCCAAAAAAAAAAACAACCCAAGAGAGCTTACCCAAACACGTCTTCTATCCATGAGGACCGGAACTCAAATGAGAAAATTAAAAAAAAAAACTTACCAGAAGCGACACCCAGAGGACAGAAGAGAACAATTGTAGAGAGGCAGAAAAGCTCACCACCCCCACCCAGAGGCCAAAAGAGAAAAAACATTCAAAAATATTGAAACTAATAAGATTAATTCAAAAATTAATCAAATAAGTTATAAAAACATTCAAAAATAATCACACTAATCTCAAAAAATACCAAAAAAAATCAGAAATCACTTTTCACTCCAAAAAACCAAAACAAAAAATAAAAATGCGTAAAAATAAAGATTTAAAAAACCAAAATTAAAGTGTAAACTAAATAATATTAAATTAAATAAATTAAAATAAAATAAAATTTGCATAAACAGAAAACAAAAACCTTCACAAACCAATTTAAAGAGCCTGGCACTGAGGAAGCCGGCACACACACACACAAAAGCAAAAAAAAAAAAGCTACTGGGAGCGCAAGTCCGCCACAGGCGGACACAGTGCCTCGAAGCCAAAAAATCACAAAACCTTACAACACCATTTAAAACAGCCCAGCACCATTGGTTCAAGAAAAAAAAATGAAACCCTTTACTATCCAACACAATTTTAAAAAGCCCGGCATCACCGGGCAAAATATGCTAGTCTATACCTATAAATCTGTGCGTTAACCGTTGAAATGTGACAAAGGATGTTGTACAAGGCCCCACTAGCGCGACCGAGCCTCCCTGCACTCACCCGAACCGGGTTCGCAGGTAACTGTCGGGTTGAGAAATGTGGCAGTGGGGCAGGAGCTCCCCGAATGTGAACAAAGAAAAAGGACCTCAATTCCCAGCGTCCTTTGCACTGTGCAACCCCTCAGCCAATCAGGCTAAGGGATACAAGCACAGAGGAGGCTGGAAACGCGCGCTGACTTAAAAAAAAATGGTGGGAGCCGGAGGGAAAGACTTTGAAAGACCCAGCTGGAGGGAGCCAGGAAAAGGTAAGGGTTAGAGGGTGGGTGAGGGAGGCAATGAAAGGTGCTGGGTCCAGAAGGGTTGGGGGGACAGACCCCATTTCTCCCCCCAACCCTACCAAACCCAGGGGACCAGGGAGAGGAGATCGAATACACCCACACACACACACACCATTTTAAAAGAGAAGAAATCACTTGGTTTCTTCTCTTTAAAAATGGAGTGTTTTGTTTTTTGGGGGGAATTATCCCCTTTCTGCTGGGTCCCCTGGCTCTGGAAGGGTTGGGGGGACAGACCCCCTTTGTCCCCACAACCCTACCAAACCAAGGGGACCAGGGAGAGGAGATCGAATACACACCCCCCTCCCAAACACTCTGTTTTAAAAGAGAAAAAAGAGCTTGGTTTCTTCTCTTTAATAATGGGGTGTCCTGTGGGGGGGGGGGGGGATCCCCTCTCTGCAGGGTCCCCTGGCTCTGGAAGGGTTGGGGGGACAATACACACACACACACAGTGCTTCTCTTTCTCTTTTTTATTGTATTTGATGTTTTAATACTTTGCTTATTGTATTTTGGTGTATTTATTATGTATAACTTCATTGTATTTTTTCTCTGATTTGCATTGAATTGTTTTGTATTGTATTGTATATTTTTATTGCATCTGTTATGCTGTATATATATATATATATATATATATATATATATATATATATATATATATATATATATATATATATATATATATATATATATATATATATATATATATATATATATATATATACTGCTTATTGTATTATTGTATTTATATTTATATTGTATTGTTTTAGTTGCTGTCTGCTGATATGCTTTTTATTTTGGTTTTGTTATACTGTATATTTAATTATGTTGGAAGCCACCCTGAGTCGGCCTACAAACTGAGTAGGGCGGGGTACAAATTAAAAATCTAATCTAATCTAATCTAATCTAATCACACACACACACACACACACACACACACACACACACACACACACCACTCCTGCCTTGCCAGGAATTTTTAATGTGTGTGTTGGTGGTTGGAGTGGTATTGTATGGGTAGTGGTGGTTGTGCACACCCAAAACCACCCCTAACCACCAACACACCTCTTTTTTACATAAATTACCCAAAAAAAAATTTGTCCCTTACAACACAATTTAAAACAGCCTGGCTCTTTACCAACTTTAAGAAAAAAAAACCTTCCAAAACCATTTAAAACAGCCCGACACCGCCGGGCAAAATCTGCTAGTGTTATATATGTGACTGAGACATTGCTGCCCCTCTTGGGGAAAAAATTGACCCCACCCCCCAAATCTAGAATCCTGGCTATGGCCCTGACTTCTGGTAATGCAAGTCCAAGAACAGCTGGAGTGCCAAGATTGTTTACCTCTTTTCTGGTAGATCCATCACCCCTAACTAGTTTCACCAATGGGGATAGATAATAAGAATTGCAGTTTAAGAACATCTGAAGTCCCACATCTTCTGAGCTGCTTGAAATGGAACTGCAAGTAGAAAGCTTTTCTCTCTCTCTTGTTTGTGTGGATACTTATATCAAAGATAACCCAGTGAGATAATGCAAGGTAATTCACATTTTCCTCACTGTTTAATCACACCCTGATTTCACCTTGACTTACTCAAAAGGCTTTTCCTGGGTTCCAACTTCAGTTTGTCCTGGTTCTTTTGTTGATGTAATGAAGTTTGAACCTAGTTATTTTCATATATTGTAAATCAGGATGCATGAAGCATGGTCTCTAGATGTTACTGGACTGCAAATTTCATCAATCCTAGATAGCACTGATAATGGTGCAACAGGAGGACTGCAGCTGCTGACGGACTGTAATTTTCCCACCCTTGCTTTGAATCCTGATGTTATCCAAGTAGAAAATGGGGTGGACATTTTTTTCTGAATGAGTGACTTAATAGAGAGGTGTATGTGATAAGTGCTTGCTCCCGCTATTCCATGTTAGTAATGTCAAATAAAAAGCAAAGAAACAGACACTAAGGCTGTACCTGCTCTCCTTCAGTCTATAAAGCTGGCATGTTTGTTTCATTGCTTTAAGTCACCAAGCATGAAAAACCCATTGTAACAGGGTTTCCATGGGGAATGGGAACAGAGAAAACAAACCAGATGTTCTTCCAACTTAGATGTAGGACAGAACGTAATAGATTTTCCCCCTCCAATTAATGCAAACTGACCATTCTTCGTTGTCAAAAACAATGTGCATTCAGTGGATTGAGCCAATAACTAAACTGTGAATACTGAATTGCAAGTCATACACTTTCTGACATTTTCTGAGAATTATAGAGTGGTTTGGCAAGACACAGGCTCAGTCGAGATGAACAGGCTGCCTGAGAAGTTGAGATAACAAGCAATTGAGCCCTATTTATGGACCAATATTGAGTAAACATCAGTCACTTTTGGAACAGTGATAACTTGGACATTTTTTCTTGGATTCTGGGAAAGTACAATATTTTAATATAGAATTAAGATCTTCTGCTGTGCGTGTGAAGGTAAAATGAGTGATGATCCCCCGAACTCATTCTACATTTTACAATAATTTTATGTGACTCCCCTGACAGTTTACCTGAAAAACCATTATTTTTCAATGTTTATCTGCAAATCTAGGAATTTACTAAATAATGTAAATAATCTAAATGCGCCAATTAAGCATTAATCACACTACTGGATGTTGTTTTAATGTGTGTAAGTTTTTACGGCACTCAGCAAAAGTGCAAGTGGTAACCTTAGCAAAGGTCAAGATTTTAGTTTGATAAATTTCATTTGCAAACACTAGATGGCAATCTTAATTTTACAAATAATTATCTCAGTAATTTAGAGAATTCAGCCACAAAATCAAATCGATATTATATTATCTTCTTTTATTTTCTACAACATTACTCCTTGCAGGCGCACCCCCCCAATAACGGACTCAGACAACATTGAAAGTGGATAACAGCATAGGGCCACATTTATTGATTCAATGCCCTAATCCAAATTATAAATTTGTATTGGTAAAACGACCAATCATAATTCTTAAGGCAAGCAGGCCGAAGTAACACTGTTAAGGTACCACCCAAAATTGCCAACGGCAATTGGTTACAATGTATCAATTTGTATCAATTTGTTTGTTGACAACAAACAAATTGTTGACCGTAGTCAATATCTAACTCATGACCCCACCCTCTGACTCGTATCCGTAAAATCACGGGGTGATGCATGCTGGCTAGCTATCGCCATCACCCCGTCGCCTGGTTCGTCGTTGACCGGACAACGTTTAACTAATTTGTTCCTGTCTAGTGTTGTCCAGTCAATTGCGAACCTGCCGGATACCTGTGGGTCATACTGTTTACCTTACCAGTGCTACCCGCCAATGTGACCGGAGTCAACAGTAGAAATGAAAGGAACCCCTATATCAAACCATAGCAACAGTGTGGGATGGGCAAAAAAGCCAGGACCCGGAAGCCAATGTGGGTCCCAACCAAAAATTCCCACCCGGCCCCGAAGCGACCAAAATATCACACTGTTAACTAGGGAGGGGGTGGAGGGGAAAAACTTCTCCGCTCTGTTGCTTTAGCTAAAATGGCAGCGCGGCTGCCTCGTGGCCACCCCTTTTATAAGGGAGCTGGCCACGCCCTAAACTACCCGGATTCCTCGTCCTGTGGGGGGGGCGCAAAGAGCGCGGCGGCCATTTTGGCGCCACGCTTGCATTGCAGGCGCACCCCCCCAATAACGGACTCAGACAACATTGAAAGTGGATAACAGCATAGGGCCACATTTATTGATTCAATGCCCTAATCCGAATTATAAATTTGTATTGGTAAAACGACCAATCATAATTCTTAAGGTAAGCAGGCCGAAGTAACACTGGTAAGGTACCACCCAAAATTGCCAATGGCAATTGGTTACAATGTATCAATTTGTATCAATTTGTTTGTTGACAACAAACAAATTGTTGACCGTAGTCAATATCTAACTCATGACCCCACCCTCTGACTCGTATCCGTAAAATCACGGGGTGATGCATGCTGGCTAGCTATCGCCATCACCCCGTCGCCTGGTTCGTCGTTGACCGGACAACGTTTAACTAATTTGTTCCTGTCTAGTGTTGTCCAGTCAATTGCGAACCTGCCGGATACCTGTGGGTCATACTGTTTACCTTACCAGTGCTACCCGCCACACGGAGGGGCTTCAAAGAAGGCCTGACGCCCCCCCCAGACCGTCAGCTCGGTCAACAGGCCTGCTCGCCAATCACCCAACAGGAGGTCCATACCTCCTCGCAACAGATGGACCCCATCCCCTGCATACAAGTCATAATTTCGTAGGCTAATAGCGGGGTGACGACTGACCCGTCCCCAAGCCTTGTCGGCAAGGAACCGCGCCACCGCCCCGTTGACCGCGCGCCTAGCGCGGTCAAGGGCCAGGAGGTCAATGCTCCCTCTGTAAGAATGGCGCGGGATCATGTCCGACCAAACCAGGGTTGTGGCAGGCCAGACGTAGTGCAAGTAAGCAAGGTCCCCGCAGATCGCATGCTTGAGCGATAATCCGGTGACCTGACCCAAATCATTGCCCCCAAGGTGTATGATGAGAATGTCAGGCGGGTCAGCACTCCTGCTTGAAAACAGGAAAGGCAGCAGCTCCCGCCACAACATCCCAGGCTTACCATGCCATGTGAGACTGGCGTGTTCACCCAGTCCCAGTCGGGGTCCCCACTCTGTCGCCGCAGCGTAACGTGCTGCCCTGTGCACATAGCTGTGGCCCACCAGCCATACTGTCACCGGTGTAACACGACACCCAGGGTCTGTAAGAAAAATTAAGAAAAAGGAAGGTAAGGTGATCGGATTGGTACTCACGGTGGAAGTGGGCGCACATAAAACTGAAAACATTGCGAGCCCCACCTCCCCATGCTGCGTATGTCAGCCCCGGAGTACCCAAAAGCAGCTGCTGTAGAGGCTGCCCCAATACGAAATGAATGTGTGCCATAACGGGCACCTGGTAGGCCCACCCTGGCGAGGGCTCTGCCTGTCACCTTCCAAAACTGAAATTTAGTAAGGGGAGACCCATCTTGGTGACAGAAAAACGGGCCATGGTGCATGCCACGCAGTGCCAGGAACTCCTGTAGGGCACCAACCGGACAGATGTCTGCCAAAGAACACCGTAGCAGTCTTACACCACTGCCTACGCCATGCTGATCTGACTTGGAGGAACGTATCCTCAACTGGGCCCAGTCTTTGGCAACATAGACATCCTCGAGTTCCAGTGCCCTACAACTTGCATCCGCCTTAGACAGCATCACAAGTTCGCTGATGCGGAGCGCTCCAAAAAATGCCACCGTTGTGGCTGCATGAAAAAGGGCTGCCTCATAATGATCAAAACAGAGGCTTGGCCAGCCCCGGGCCAACTGGGTAAGAACCCCTGGGGAAATAGGGTGCCGATCGTCCAGGCAACGCCCGCGCTCGCGCACCCACCCCTCCAAAACATGTCTCACACGGAAGTCAGAGGTGCTGTCCACATGACCCCCTACTTTGGCCATAAAAGCCAGCGCCGAGAGCTTGGATGCTATGGTGCGAGGTGCGAGGCCGAGAGCATGCAGGTGGACCATGAACCGCAGAACATGGTCAACCGGGATAGGCCAGGTCTCTGGCAGGTGAAATTGAGCAGCAAATGCCCTGTAAGAATTAAATGCATGTTGATACGCCTTACGCGTGCGTGGCGCTAGTGACAGGCCAATCGCCCGGTTCACCTCTCCTTGCCAATGGTCCATATCACGTCCGGGAGTGGCGAGGGAAATTCCTCCGCATCCGGGGCCAAGGCACGGAACCGGGAGATCTGCAGGCGGGACAAAGCGTCAGCAATATCATTATTAATCCCCGGGACATGCCTGGCTCTGAACAAAACGTTGAGGCGCAGGCAGCGCAGCACGAAATGGCGCACTAGGTCCATAAGCTCCGCGCCCTTCCCCCGGCCCGGCCGGTCGGCGGGAAGCGAAGACAGCTGTGGGCGATGCGCGCCCTCAAAAGCGCTGCCGCCAGCCCGGACGCCGAAGCTCCGCACCCTTCCCCCGGCCCGGCCGGTCGGCGGGAAGCGAAGACAGCTGTGGGCGATGCGCACCCTCAAAAGCGCTGCCGCCAGCCTGGACGCCAAAGCTCCGCACCCTTCCCCCGGCCCGGCCGGTCGGCGGGAAGCGAAGACAGCTGTGGGCGATGCGCGCCCTCAAAAGCGCTGCCGCCAGCCCGGACGCCGAAGCTCCGCGCCCTTCCCCCGGCCCGGCCGGTCGGCGGGAAGCAAAGACAGCTGTGGGCGATGCGCGCCCTCAAAAGCGCTGCCGCCAGCCCGGACGCCAAAGCTCCGCACCCTTCCCCCGGCCCGGCCGGCCGGCGGGAAGCGAAGACAGCTGTGGGCGATGCGCGCCCTCAAAAGCGCTGCCGCCAGCCCGGACGCCGAAGCTCCGCACCCTTCCCCCGGCCCGGCCGGTCGGCGGGAAGCGAAGACAGCTGCGGGCGATGCGCGCCCTCAAAAGCGCTGCCGCCAGCCCGGACGCCGAAGCTCCGCGCCCTTCCCCCGGCCCGGCCGGTCGGCGGGAAGCGAAGACAGCTGTGGGCGATGCGCGCCCTCAAAAGCGCTGCCGCCAGCCCGGACGCCGAAGCTCCGCACCCTTCCCCCGGCCCGGCCGGTCGGCGGGAAGCAAAGACAGCTGTGGGCGATGCGCGCCCTCAAAAGCGCTGCCGCCAGCCCGGACGCCGAAGCTCTGCTCATTTGGCAGCCGTTCAGAGGAGGAGGTGGGGAGGAAAGTTTATTGATTCATATGCTCATTGATATGTGTTTTTTTTTCCTTTTGGATATGTCCTTTTGATATACTGATTGTTGATATTTTTGATTTGTTGTACTGATATATTGTATTGTGGAATTTATTGTAATTGTATTGTAAGTGTATTGATTGTTTACTTTTGCATTGTCATACTGTTACATTGTACTTATATTAACTTGCTGTTAGCCGCTCGGAGTTGGCCTGTGCCGAGTTGAGCGGGATATAAATCTAAATAATAAATAAATAAAATAAATAAATAACCCTGGGCAATTTGGAAGTCTGTGCATTAACAATGTGGACCACAGCAGCGTTGTCACACCAGAAATGCACGACCGAGTTGGCCCATTCCTCGCCCCATAGCATCAAAGCCCCTAGTATAGGAAAAAATTCAAGGTATGTGATATCACGCAGGCGATCAGTGCCTGCCCAGGCCGGTGGCCACCCACCATAGGCCCACTTCCCATTGAAGTACATCCCATAACCCAGGGATCCTGAGGCATCAGACTGGATCTGAAAATTGGGGGATGCCATGAGGTCAGACCTCCAAAATGAGACCCCATTAAACTCCCTCAGGAACTGTAACCAGACAAACATGTCTGCCCTGATACCCCGGGTAAGTCTAACTCTGTGGTGAGGCCTGGTTAACCCTGCCATGGCGTCGCATAAGCGTCGAGCAAAAGCCCTGCCCGGAGAGACCACCCTGCAAGCGAAATTTAGGTGACCATGTAGCACCTGCAGTTCCCTCAGTGATGCCTTGCACTTGGCCATCAACTCCGAGATAAGGGCCACTATCCTGGACACCTTATCCTCCGGTAACCTAGAAGCCTGCGCTACCGTGTCAATCTCCACCCCCAGGAATACTAACTTGGTAGATGGGCCCTCGGTCTTTTCGGGCGCTAAAGGGACACCGAGTTCCTCCATTAGCGTCTGAAATGTGTTGAGGAGACGTGTGCACGTGTCCCAGCCCCGTTCACCCCCGAATAAAAAGTCATCCAGGTAATGGGCTACAGACCGGGACCCTGACCTGCGGACGAAAGCCCACTCTAAGAAGGTACTAAAACGCTCAAAGGCCGAGCATGATATGGAACAGCCAAAAGGCATGGCCTTATCAAAATAATATTCGCCCCGAAATTTGAAACCCAGCAACTCAAAGTCACCCGGATGCACCGGCAGGAGGCGAAAGGCCGACTTAATGTCGCACTTGGCCAGCAGGGCACCCGGGCCACACGAGCGCACCATGCGCAGCGCGTGGTCAAAAGACGTATACCTGACTGAACAAAGGTCATCAGGGATAGCATCATTGACCGACCGGCCGGCTGGGTAGGATAAATGATGAATAAGGCGAAACTCGCCTCGAGACTTTTTGGGAACCAAGCCTAGGGGCGACACCTTAAGGTTGGGAAACGGGGGTGAAGGGAAAGGGCCAGCGACCCTGCCTGCATCTAACTCCTTCCTAATACTGGCAGCAGCCACCTCCTCCCTCCCCTTGAGGGACAAAAGATTGGGGGCATCCTGAGGGGACCTATCACCCATGAAAGGGATGCGGAACCCGTACTTAAAGCCTTGAAGGAGATACTCCCCATCCTCTCCCTTCGGGTACACTGTGAGCCAACGCTCCAACATGTCCACCTTAATTGGGGAGGGGGCCTTTCGGTGAACCAGCTCCATCTGTGGCAGCCTTGCCAGCCCACTGTCCGCCCCTTCCTCTGCCCCGTGTCCCCCCAGGCCTGGGACAGGCGGAGGCTGCGTGGGGGCCCGAACATGTGGGACACTCATGCCTGTATTTGCAATTCTTCTTATTGCAGGAACCATTGGACGAGAAAGCCCAGCACAGCAGGCGGGCTGGAACCCCCTGCCCCGCCACTTGGCGGGTAACCTGTGCTGGGACAGCTCGCTGGACCGCATGTCCGCAATGGTATCTGTCCCCTGGCGCGGGGCGCGTGGGTGTCATGTACAGAAGCCAAAGCCTCTGGCACGGCTCGTCCCACCTCATCTCCGGGTGGAGGGGAATCCGCATACGGAATTCCTCGTCATAAGCAAGCCACGAAGGGCCCGGGAAATCAACCATTGCCCTGTATATGTTGTCCAAATATTGGACCATCGGAATAGCCAACTCCGGCCGCGCCCTCAGATACACTGCCATGTAAATTAAATAAGCCGGCAGCCAGTTGGCCCAGGTACGTGGCGGCTTACGACGACGCGCCTGCTCCTTATCCTTCTCATCCTGTCCCTCCCTTTCCTCCTTGGTGGGCTCTCTGTTCAGGAGTGAGAAGATATCTACATACTCCCCCCGCCAAATCTTTTCTTTGGTTGCCTGTGCCAAGTGGTCACCCAGTGGTAAGGAGTACCCCGCAGTTGGTAAGGCCGAAAAAGGCACCACAGGCGCCGGGAAAGGGGCCTGAGCTAACCCAGCCACCCCCAGTACATTCCCCACAGTGTGAGAAAAACTACCCACCCCGGTGCCCTGGGTGGCAGTTACCGTCGCCGAGTGGAGTGCCGGCTGCTGTGCAACCGCACCACCCGAGCGAGGCCAAGGCCATTGAAAAGCTCCCCCCATAGAAGCAATGTGTGTAGGTGTACTGGCTTGGACCGCATACTCACATGCTGCACCCCCGTGGGCCGCCCCCACCGGGGGTTCCGGCCCACTGGGGGCGTCGGAGCTCACGACCGACGTAGAGCTCGTCATCGGGGCCTGACCTGCACTCGTCTGCTGGCTGGGGAGCTGCGGGGCAGTGGCCGAAGCCACGCCACCCGCCTGAGGCAGCTCAACCCTGCCCGCCGCCTGTTGTCCTCCCGCTGACGGCGCCGGAAAAGGGACGCCAAAGGTAGCCCCAGCCTGGCTGGCCTGAGCTAAAGACGCTTCGAGGGCCGCAAGGCGGGCCAGTAAGGCCTGCACGTCGATCTGGGGCCAAGGGTCGGCCGGCCCGCCAAGTCCCGGCGCGGGTACAGGTCCCTGTAACCCAGGACCCGAATAGGGCCATTGCCCAACACCGAAGCCCGGTAGGGTCGGTGCAGGAACCTGCCAAGGTAGGGGACCACACCACCCGCCCAGGCTAGAAGGCCCAGGAGGAAGAGAGGCAGGCCCAACAGGATGGGCAGAGGGAGTAGCGGTGTCCACCGCTCGCGGGCCGCGGGCCGGAGCCCCTGCCGCGCCCGCATTCCGATCCCCCGCATCCGACCAAGGGGCGATAGACCCCATTCCGCCGGGCCCAGCGGGGGCCTGGACAGGCGGCTGCTGGGGAGGCGCGACCGTGGTCCTCCGACCCGGGTTGCGCCTCCTCACAGCTCGAGCCGCATTCGAAGCTGCCTTCTTCTTTGAATGCATCTCAACCGCAGGAGAGGGAAGCCGAAAAGAAGATTCGCCGCCAAAAGGCTTCCCGCAAGGTAAGGAGCGATGGAGACACAGGGGAAAAAACTTCTCCGCTCCGTCGCTTTAGCTAAAATGGCAGCGCGGCTGCCTCGTGGCCACCCCTTTTATAAGGGAGCTGGCCACGCCCTAAACTACCCGGATTCCTCGTCCTGTGGGGGGGGGCCCGCAAAGAGCGCGGCAGCCATTTTGGCGCCGCGCTTGCATTCTCTCTGTTCACCAAGACAGTTACAAGGATGTTGCTGCTATTCTAATTTGCTAATGCCCTTTTATGTCCTACACTTCTAAAAATATTCATGGGTAATAAATGATAAATTCTATAATGGTCAAGTTTACTTTTAATCTAACTCCTACATTTCCCAACTGTTACACCATGGGACATATTTCCTACCAGACCTTAGAACTCAAAGAAGCAAAGATTGGACTCCTGTTTGTTATTGATCCAGTTGTCATTCTCGTTTAGAACTATTGTTATAGATTAGATTTGAACAAGGTTTCAACTAAATTAAACATCAGTTTAGTGTTAATCTACCAAATATTTTTTTTTAAAAAATCAGAATATAATAAAAATAAAATAGAAATAAACTCATTTTGCTTCAACATGGGAATTGTTCAGTTTGCCTGTATTGTGAAGCATCTTCTCAGCCACTTTACAAAACAGGTAATTGTTGTTCAGACTGGGGAGGAGAGAGAAGTGGGCTAAACATCATTTAGCTCCTCCTCTCAAGCACAAGCAGCCCTTAAAACCCCAACACAGCCTATACCAGGAGGGCCAGTGTAGTTGTTGTTCAGTCGCACAGTCGATTCCGACCCTTTGCGACCCCATGGACCATTTTCCTCCAGGCACCTCTGTCCTCCACCATTCTCCTCAGCTCGACAGGACTTTAAATGGCTGTCCAGTTTTTCTCAAGCCATCTCTTCTGCTGCTCAGTCTACCCAATCCTGCCTATAGATAAACCCACCAAGTGTTACCAAGTAGCTAAGGAAAGCCACCCAAGAGCACTTTGTGCAAAGCCCCTTTGAAGCCACCTCTTTTCCGAACCAATGTTATCTTGTGTTTCACTTAGCACGTACTTCTGTTTCACTTAGCAGATACTTCCCCTGTCTGCAGTATTCAATTTATAATATCTTGAAGGGACTACAGGTACTTGTAAGCCACCTCAAGATATTCAGATCGTGCCAATGTAAGGCTGCCATGTATCCTGTTTTCAGTGTCTTACAGGTGCTGAGAATGGGATCAATGGCAGTCTGTTAAAATTGTAGAACTCCTTGATGGGGCCTCAAAAGACTTACATTGTAGTGAGTTGGCCTACTCCAGGATCCATTATGTATAGACAACATAAACAAAAGTGGACCAGCCTGTCCCAAAATGCCCCAAAAAAACAGGATATACGTCTGTAGGGAAAAATAAATTCAGCGTAACTTTAGGAAGTGAATTGCCTCAAGTTAAGACATATCTGTAGACATTATCTCTTGTATTTGGGTCCCATGATTCAGCAGGCAACAGATAAATCTTGACTTCAGGCAATTTGCTTCCAAAATTTACTTTCTTTTGTATAGCTACACAAGAAGATTTCAGTCAATAAATATAATACAGAGAATCAGTACAGGAATACAAATAATAAAGCACCGGAAACCAAGAGGACCTTGGTGGACCTGATCGCACCGAAGAGGGTGAGCGAATTCAAAGTCAAAGAACTCCTGCACATACTGCGCGAGTACTTCCGGCCCTCGACGGCAATGTTCCCCGCTCGGAGCACGTTTTGGAGGCGAGTCCAAGTGCCCGGGGAGACGGTTGCCGACTTCGCAGCGGCCCTGCGACTCGCCGCCGGCCCGTGCAAATGGGAGAACGTAGAAGTCACCCTCCGAGACTGTGTGCTATGCGGCTTAAACGACGCCGAAACCCAGCGCACACTAATGAACCAAGAGCCACCCCCCACGCTGCAGGAGGTCCTGAAGGCGGCGCAGGCCGCGGAAGCCACGAAGGCTGGGGTGCAAGAGCTACAGGACTGGCGGCCAAAGGCGGGCAAGGCAGAGGTTCCGGTGCATGCGGCCCGACGAGTTTCGAAGTCGCCCGCGGAGAGCAGCGATGACGAAGACGTCCGGAAGGTCCGGAAAGAAGGTCGGCATTGCGACGGCTGCGGAGCGAACCACGACCGCGCTAAGTGCCCGTTCAGGAAGGCCGAGTGCCACAACTGTGGCCGCCGCGGGCACATCGCGAAGGTCTGCAGGAAGCGGCGCGAAGACTACAGGAGCTCGAAGGACCGCCCGACGAGACCCAAAGACGGCGCCCAGGCCACGAGGAAACGGGACGGTGTGGGCCGCATCTCCGACGACAGCGAGGATGACGCCCCAGTGTTCAACGTGTCCGTGGGACACCCCCGTTACTTCGTTGAGGTACTAGTACAAGGGGTCCCCATTAGGATGGAAATTGACTCGGGGTCCTCATACTCAATCATTTCCCAGAGGGAGTTTCTGAGAATTGCCCCCCACGCGCGGCCCAAGCTCAGAGCGTTGAGGTCCACGCTACAAGATGTGCAAGGGAACAGTATTCCAGTACTGGGGGTTGGAAAATTTCAGGTCCAGTTTAAAAAAACACGCCGCGACTCTCTCCCTAGTCGTTCTTAAAGGGGGAAATTGCAGCCTCCTCGGGACTCAATGGTTTCAGCCCCTGGGTCTGTTCATTGGGGGGGGTTCACGCCGTTGCCGTTGGGACTGACCCAATACAGGAGGTGTGTGATGCGCACCCCGAAGTCTTCAAAAAGGGACTTGGGAAATTCAAGGGACCCCCAGTAGCTTTCGACCTAGACCCGGAGGTCCGCCCGATAAGACTCAAGCCGCGCCGAGTGCCCTTCGCACTCAAGGACAAAATAGAGGCGGAACTGGACAAATTGGTGGGCCAGGGGATTCTTGTTCCTGTTGATTCTGCGGAGTGGGAGACCCCAATTGTAACAGCTCTAAAGGCCAACGGGGAGGTGCGCATATGCGCTGATTACAAGTGCACCATCAACAAGGCAATCCGCCCTAATGCGTATCCGGTGCCGGTAGTCAGCCATTTGCTGGCCAGGTTACATGGCGGGAGGTGTTTCGCTAAACTAGATTTGGCACAGGCCTACCAGCAGCTGTTGGTGACCCCAGCCGCAGCTGCTGCACAGACCATAGTCACCCATAAGGGGGCGTTCCAGGTGACGCGCCTTCAATTCGGCGTAAATTCGGCGCCTGGAATTTTCCAGTCACTCGTGGAACGCCTCGTGAAAGGGCTAGAGGGGGTGTTACCTTATTTTGATGACGTATTGATAACGGGGGGGGGGGAGTCGGGATGAATTGGCCAAAAGGTTGGGCAAGGTCCTAGCGATATTCGAAAAGGCGGGGTTGAGGTTGCGAAAAGACAAATGCGTCTTCTTCGCGACCGAGGTCGAGTTCCTTGGGTTTCGCGTGACGCCCGAGGGAATAAGACCATCCAATTCCAAGGTAGCCGCCATTAAGAAGGCCCCTCGCCCCACCTCCAAACCCGAGTTGCAGTCGTTCCTGGGGCTGCTGAATTTTTACCACTCCTTCCTCCCCCGGAAGGCAGCTGTGGCTGAACCGCTGCACAAATTGCTGAAGAAAGACGAGGTTTGGGAGTGGGGCGACACCCAAGAGCTCAATGAGCTCAAACAACTCCTGGCCTCTGATGCTATACTGACCCATTTCAACCCCAAACGCCCAGTGGTTCTGATTTGTGATGCATCTCCAGTGGGGGTGGGGGCGGTGTTGTGCCACATGCTAGAAAATGGAAGGGAGGCCCCGATAGCATTCTACTCCAGGTCCCTGTCCCAAGCGGAAAGGAATTACGCCCAGACAGACAGGGAGGCATTAGCGATCATTGCCGGGACGAAAAAAATTCATGATTTTCTGTATGGCCGCCCCTTCACCATCGTGACTGACCACAAGCCCCTGTTAGGCATCTTCACCGCAGATAAGCCCACGCCACAGATCCTGTCCCTGAGGATGCTGAGGTGGGCTATTTTCCTCAACGCGTATCAGCACACGTTGGTGTACCGGCCCGGGAGGGAGATCAGCCATGCGGACGCCCTGTCGAGATCCCCCCTTCCCCAGGATAGCAGCCACGTGGGCGGGAAGGAGCCAGACCACCAGGTGCTGATGATAGAGGTCTTAGACTCGCCCCCAATACTGCCCGCCGACATCGCCAAAGCGACTGGCAAGGATGCCATATTAGCGAAGGTTAGTTCCTGGGTTCAGAAGGGGTGGCCAGCGTCCTCCCCGGCTGCGGAATTCGACCCATTTTTTCGAAAAAAGTTAGAGTTGTCCCTGGAGAGGGGGTGCCTACTGTGGGGCCAGAGGGTGGTGATTCCCGCGTCCTTACGACCGAGGGTGCTCAAACTGCTGCATGTCAGCCACCCCGGGATTGTACGCTCCAAGGCCCTGGCACGGAGCTATTTCTGGTGGCCCCAGCTAGACGCCGACATCGAGCACATGGTCGGCACTTGCGAGCCCTGCCAAGCCTCCAGACCAGAGGAGGCTCGCCTGCCTCACAGGGAATGGGACGCGGCGAAGGGGCCATGGTCCCGGGTTCATGTAGACTTTGCTGGCCCGTTCCACAGAACACTTTTTCTCCTTGTGGTGGACGCTTACTCCAAATGGTTGGAAGTCATTCCGGTAACGAGCACGTCCTCAGCCACAACCATAAAGCACTTGCGGAGGGTCTTTTCAACGTTCGGCCTACCCGACACCCTCGTCAGCGATAACGCAAGTTGTTTCACATCCGCCGAGTTCAGGGCATTCACAGAGATTAACGCCATTCGGCACATCACCTCCGCCCCGTTTCACCCCGCCACCAACGGCCAAGTAGAGCGCCTCGTGCGCACCACCAAGGATGCGCTGCGGCGCATGGGGGACGGGGACCTAAACCACCAGGTGTGTCAGTTTTTGCTGGGTTACAGGGTAACTCCCCTAGCATCAGGGTACTCCCCCGCAGAGCTCTTAATGCGCAGGAAGCTAACCACAATACTCACCAGACTAGACCCGATGAGAGTAGAGGACAAGGGGAGGAACATTGAGCTAGAGGCCACCAAGAGTTTCGGTGTAGGTACCCCCGTGTATTGCAGGAATTACACCAGCGCGGGTCCGGCCTGGGTACCGGGCGTCATCTTAGAGCAGACCGGTCCCGTCTCGTACCGCGTCGAGACCAGCACAGGTCTACTCTGGAGGCGACACGCAGACCAGCTCCGGCGCAGGGTCCCCAACGAGCAAGGCACGGACCGCGGGAAACAAGATTCAGCGTTAGGGTTCTCCCCCACCCGTTCAGCCCAAGGGGGAGGAAAGGGGGGCCATAGGTCCCCACCAAGGGGGGAGGAAAGGGAATCTGTCCTCGTAGATATCCTGCGGGAGCGGTCAGCAGAGAGAAGGGAAGCCGATCTCATAGATATCCCGCGGGATCCCCCCACAAATACGGATACCCCAACAGAGTTAGATTTTGATTTTCAGAACCGGGGAAGATTTTCGGAGTGGTCCCCCACCCGTCCAAGCGAGAAGAGGGGTTTTTCGTTAGCCCCGAGTGTCCCCGGTCTGCCCACAATGGAGTTTTTCCCTTCCCCCAAAACCGCCAAACCACGGCAAGCCTCTAACAAGCCTCCCTCTCCCGTTTCAGGACAAGGGACCAGGGAACGAGGAAGAAGTAGCGCCCCTGGGGCGGGTCAGCCCTCATCGCGGCCCAAGCGCGTTTGCAATAAGCCATCTTGGCTGAGGGACTTCGTCCCATCCTAGGGGGGAGGGATGTTGTGTTCTATTACTGTGCCTTTTACAATGTATCCATTCACGTGTATCCAATGTAACCATGCTTGTGTAATATTATAACCAGCAGCTGCTTAACTGTAGCCCTTACAATAGGACGCGAGCTAATGACCACCTGGTGGCAATAGCGAGCGTGCAAGCTCTCCTGGCCCAGACTCACCAGCAAACAACAGCGCGGGAAGATTCCCGCCATCACCTACACCTGGACAAGAAGGGCGTGACCGTCCATAACGTCACGCGGGCAGTAACCAATAAACTGTCGAGGAGCCACATTCAAAATGTATAGCCACTGTATATATTGAGCTACCCATCCGCCATTACCTCATGTTCCCCCGGATCATCATGCAATAAACCTGTGTTAAGCCAATCCTTCGGCTGTTTCATTGTCTTCGGTCCACTACACTAAAATTAGTAATCCATAGTGTGTGCCTTTTCCAAAGCCTTCTTTTCAAAGTTTAAAGGTACAGTAGTTTCTTGCAAAAGCAGCCTCCATTATCTGTGAATCATAGATAGCAGCAAAAGGTAAAAGAAGTGTCAGTAGGCATGTCTGTCACCATGACTGTCTCGGCAGCAAGCATCAATGTTGCAAAATGTTAAACGAACTGCTTAAAACAATGGTTTTCTGGAGCTATAAACAACACGTCAAAGCTGGCATCCTTAGACATCTCCTCTTTAAAATACATTTGTCTCTCCAGCTGTCTTTGAGTTTCTTGATCAGCTTGTCAGGGTCAATTACTGAGAGCACTCATTAGGAATTAGGACAAAAAAGTCTAATTAATACTGTGGCATATCTCATAAATGCATTTATTCATTCTCTAGAATGATTCTAACCTGCCCTATTCTTATAGCTTTCATGGCAATGTTACCCCAGATCTGAAATTACCCCTTTTTATTATTTTTTAAATATTTTTATTTTCAATAAAATACTTTTCTCTTTATTTTTCATTCCCCCGCACTGAAAATGCTAGGCTTATGTACGCACAAACCACTACACTAACACATACCCATTCAAACACTTTGCAGGTAGATAAATGCAAAGATTTATTCTTCTAAATCTTTTTACACCACTCATTCGTATAGGGATAGACCGGCTGTTCAATTGCATGGTGGTAGACCGAGGGCTCTGCTCTGGAAGCGGAGCTTCAGTCAAAGAGCCTATGCAATTGCATTGGAAGTAGACCAGCAGGAGTACTATTCGTTCAACCGCATTGGCGGTAGACCCAGCCTTGCTCGAGAAGCGAAGCCAGGGACAAAGCGCCTATGCCAGCTTGAGCGAAGTAGACTGCCCCGACTTCGAGAACAACATTTTTAAAAATAGAAGGGACAAGCAGAGTAGACCACCCTGAATTCAAGAATGTATTTTTTTTAAAAAGTAATGGATGGTAGACCGGGAAATTCTCCCGGACGATCGTGTCCAATTGAGAATGGCCAGTAGACCAGCAAAATGTCCCCGAATGACCCATAGGCTTGCATGAATGGGGTTCCAAATATGGTACTTCAAAGACATCAAGGCTGGACATTTGTAACAATGTATCCATTCTGACTGATTCAATCAGAGCTTCAAAGAGTTCAAAGAAATAGGTGCTTTCTAAGGATTCTTCAATAGCACCGCGATCGAAAAATATTATTAAAAATCAGAGCGATAGGGGAAGACAGCGGAGGGGACCTAGAGACAAAAGTTAACCATTTAAATGTTGAATTAAAGTTTAAAATAATTGTTAAAAATTGCATCTTTGCTCCAAGAGCTTAGCTGAGCCACAGGGCCGTTTGACCGGCCAAAGGTCAGTGGCAGGAATGGCAGGACAAGACCGAGGGAAGGTCTCCTTGGGAGTAAGCTGGTAAAAGTTTGGTTATTCCTGATTGGCTCTAACTTAGAGTGGGCTTTTTTTAAATCGGGTTTCTCTCTGCCTCTTCTCCTGACAAAAAGCCAAGTGCAGCTGCAGCAGCAAAGTAAATTTAGGTTTTAAAATGACTTTAAGATAATTGCAGTTTGAATTAAAATGCAGTTTTCCCGTCTTTGGAGCCATACTTGACGATAGGCATGGCAAACTTAACCCTTTCATCCCTGATTGAAGTTTAATTAGCAGGTGCAATTAAAATGTTCCAAAAATCATTTAAAATACTGAAATATGATTCTAACATGTTCTATTTTGTATTTTCAAAGCATTAAACTTCCACAATATTTTCTTTAAACTTGAGCCTGCCTCGGTAGACCCAAAAGGCACACCACATTCCAAAGGAAACATTCAATTAACACCTGATGCCCAAAGGCCACACACCCATTTCCAAACTTCCTGAAAGTCTGCAGCACAAACTACAGTCTTGATATCTTTAAGGATTATTATTTTGCTTGTGTCTCTTGCGTCTTTGTTTCTGGGGTCTGTAATTAACATATGCACATAATGCTGGTTGGGCTCTAATGCGGCTGATAGGATTATGTGGGTGGGAAATGCCAAGAACTTCATCAAGTGAAGATCCAATGATGCTGACTGGTCAGTCAAACCTCCTGCCTCGGATGTGCAGTGATCATGATTGGTTCCTGTCTTCAAGCCAAGCGTGTTCATAGGTAGCACACTCTTGTGAAGTTGTTCTTCACTCTGCTATTGGTTACTGTATTGACTTGTCACTACCTAATCCCCCAACCTCCTCCATCTATTATTTCCTGGAAATTGTAATCTTTTTACCAATACTGCTCATTTGCATAAATACTTAATATTGTAACCCTAAATTCACTTATTTATCTATTAAATAACAGCCTGCTGCTAGGTTATTGTTTCTTTTGTAAAAACTTTCTTGTAACAGTAGATAGATGATAAGATTAGTCAGTATTTGTAGAATTGTATAAAAAGACTTCGCAATGTCAGGATTCCAGCTCTCTCTGAACAAATTAGTTAGGGAAGCTCATGTGTAGATTTTTGTAGCCGATAAGGTTGAGAACTGTCTTTGACCAGCAGCAGGCCTGTTGATTAAATGCATATTCAATAAATCTTATTTTTCCCTGAAATTCAAGTCCCTCTAGTTTCTGGAGGCTCTGCCAGTGGAAGAACTTTTGATTTTGGTAAAGCATCTCCGGTGCTCGCAGGTCTTCCTGTGACAGAAAAAAGGGATAGCATTTTTTAGGTAACAGCAAGGTACAACAAATAAATTTAAAAACCATAACATTATACAACAGTAGTTCATGGTCCAGTATAAAAATCAGTGAAGGTAAATTGGATGGGCGCGTTTTACTTCCGCTTCCGGAAGCGACAAGGACATTGCAGACTGGATGAAGCGCAGTAAACCCATTTTTGTGGATTCATAGGGTGCTTGGGCTTCTGGGAATTGAAGTCCAAGAACACCTGGAGTGTCAAGGTTTGCCATCACAGGTGTAGACTGCTGTAAAAATTGCAACAACTTTGTACTGAGAGAAATCCTTTCCAGCTCTCTTCAGCATGTTTTTTCCCAATAGAATAAGATATTGCTATCATACAAGAATGAGCAATACATTAAGGAAGGACCAGGAACTGTGTCTAACTGCTTCTCAATTCTATGTTTATATTCAGCATTTTACTACACTGCCAGGAAATCAGACTGTAAACAGCAGAGAACATTATTCTCTGTAATGTTTATTCTCCATACAATAAATCCACAGAAAAATCTGATAGACATTTCTACAGGTTGGATTAGTCTTATATTTACACAATAATTTATTTTGGTTGACACATATGCTATGTTTACGAGGGCACCTGGCATTATTCTGTGGCTAGTGATCACTTAGTAAAGAGTAGGGTAAAGGTAAAGGTCACCTTTGCTCAAAAGCCAGTCATGTCTGACTCTAGGATATGGCGCTTATCTCTGTTTATAGCCAAAGCACCATTGCTGTCTGTGTCTGCAGACATTTCCATGGTCATGTGGCAAGCATGACTAGACACCAGAGCACACGGAATGCTGTTACCTTTTCACTGAAGCGGTATCTATTTATCTACTTAAAATTTCCTGCTTTTGAACTGCTAAGTTGGCAGGAGCTGAGACAGCGACGGGAACTCACTCAATCATGCAAAACTACTGACCTGTTCACTATCCAGTCATCAAGTTCAGCCTCTTAGACACTAACCCACCACAGTTCCTTTTAAGTAACGAGGAGCAACACCTTATTGAGTAACACTAAAAAAAACTAATCTTAGTGCTATGACAATACCAGTCTCCACCATTACTCTTGCCTCAGGCCTCTCCAGGTTCCCTCCTGAACCTCCAATGCCAGCAGGCTCAACTTTGGAACACCCAATATTCCAAATTACTAGTAGCCGGTATGTCGTCCTGCAAATTACCTTGCAGCAACCTGGGAATCCCTCAAATACCAAGAGCCCATACAAAAATATGGAGAAAATGAATAAGTGGTAGCATCTTTAATTTAATTTAATTTTCAAATTTATACACTGCCCACTCAGGCAAACCCAACTCAGGGTGGCTTACATCAACTCTAAAAACATATAAAACACATAAAAAAACCCCAATTATGCCACTAACCCACCCCACCCTATACATAAAAAGAGAAAGGGCTCCTGATGACTAGCTTGGTGTGAGCCAACAGGCGGGGGCCGTATTTCCATTAGGACCCCACACCTGCCCTGCCAGCCAGGTTTTCAAGACTTTTCTAAAGGGCAGCAATTCTGTCTGTAATCTTAGCTCTGTTGGAAAGAGGTTCCAGAGGGCTGGTGCGGACACGGAGAAGGCCCTCCTTCGAGTGCTAGAGAGATGGGCCCCTCTAGCTGATGGTACGACTAGAGAGCCCCTCTGGTCCGCTCTGGTTGGATGGACATACGTCCTTAGGGCGATGCAATCTCTTAGGTATCCTGGCCCACTACCATATAGGGCTTTGAAGGTCAAAACCAGCACCTTGAATTGCACCCGGAGGCAAACTGGTAGCCAGTCATCTCCTGAAGTAGCGGCGAGGTGCAGGCATAGCGTCCACACCCCATCACCACCCGGGCAGCCGCATTCTGGACCAGCTGCAGCCTCCAAATGGTCATCAAAGGCAGCCCCATGTAGAGTGCATTACAATAATCCAGTCTGGAGGTGACCAGGGTATGAGTGACCATGAGTAAGAAGTCCCGGTCTAGGAGAGGGCGCAGCTGGCAGATTACTCGCAGTTGGGCAAAGGCCCTCCTGGCCACAGCCACCACCTGCTCTTCGAGCAGCAGTTCTGAATGCAGGAGGGGCCCCAGACTGCACACTGGGTCAGTCTGGGGCAAAGCCACCCCATCCAATACCAACAATGGTAGCTCCCGAGATAACACAGGGCCCCTAATCCATAGCCACTCAGTCTTGGCAGGATTCAGTTGTAACCCATTGTCCCTCATCCAGCCTCCAACAGCCTCCAGACATCCGGACAGGACTTTGACAGCATCACCTGGATCACCATGGGCCGAGTTGTACAGCTGGGTATCATCAGCATACTGATGATACTTCACCCAATGGGAACTATGTTGACTGTGTTGACATTAAGTGGTGTGGCTTTCTCACTGTATATTTTAATCTTTATTACCACTGTCAGATGGGATGGGCATGTGGGTATAAAAACACAGCTTTGGTTCACTAGTTAGTAGTCAAAGAAGCCATAGGGCTGCCAAGATGAAACTACTGATTCTAGCAATAATTTGCGTTTGTCTGGCGAATGGATTGATTAGGTAAGCAAGATGCGACTCTCGGTGGTATATTCTGGGATGCCTTAATCCAAACAGGGTCACTATGCGGTGCGTTAAGCCATTTGGGGTGATCCTTGCAACCACATGCAATGATTGGGTGTTTGAGGCCAGGAAACTAGTCAAGAAGGTCTATTTAGCCTGTTCTACCCTTTCAAGAGATAGAAAGAAAATAAAAAAAGAAATCCCCCTTTTGTCCCTTCATATCTTGAGTTCCATAGGGAGTGAGATAGAGAGCTGCATTTAAATCTTGTTGTTGCTTTAAGTGTCACAATGCTTTATTGGCTTGCCATTCAATTGATTTAAATCAATATTTAAAGGGAGCAAAAAAAATGAAATGAAAAGATAATCCTCCCATCTTCTTTTTATCCAAGACCAATGAAAAAGATCAACAAATAAGCAGGAGAGTAGCCATCTCCTCCCTTCTCCATCATCGTTTTCTCAACTTGGAGAATGATATCTCTGTAGTGGAGAGGTTCCCTCCAATATGTGGGCTTCATGTGTGAATAAGAATCCTCCACATCAAAGACCAGCATAGTGGCAAAAAAATAATAATACTGTAGATTTGAACTCTTAAAATAATAACTTTATTGCACAGTGTGTGTCATGGGTTGAGATCTCAAAATATAAGCAAGTGATATAGAGTATGAGCTCATTTATTTATTTATTTATTGTGGCACTTTTATAGCCACTCCTCTCGCCAGGGCGACCCCGGGCAGGTCACAACATCAGCATATAAAACATCCCCAATACAAAAGGTTAAACTATAAAAACTATCTAAAACCATTTTAAAAAGACCTTCCATATAACCTTATAAAACCTGGATGGTCCTAAATGAGCCAGTAAGGAGGGGGGGGGGGGGGGAGTCTGCGATGGCATCAGTGCTCCACACTTGCTGCCTTCGCCAAGTTTTTAGGCCCTTCCTGAAGGGAAGCAACTCTGTCTGGAAGCGTAGCTCATTTGGCAGGAGATTCCACAAGGC
Organism: Bradypodion ventrale; assembly: GCA_035047345.1. Taxonomy (NCBI): domain Eukaryota; kingdom Metazoa; phylum Chordata; class Lepidosauria; order Squamata; family Chamaeleonidae; genus Bradypodion; species Bradypodion ventrale. The sequence continues at coordinate 63,417,799 of JAWDJE010000004.1, forward strand.
CAGAACAGATACCAAGAAGGCTCTCTTCCTTGTGCCAGTGAGACGAGCCTCTCTGGCTGATGGAACCACTAGGGAGCCCCTCCAGTCTGCTCTCGTAGGAGGGGCCAATAACCTTGGGGTGATGCGGTCCCTTAAGTATCCTGGTCCACTACCATGAAGGGCTTTAAAGGTCATAACCAGCACCTTGAATTGCTCCTGGAGGCACACTGGCAGCCAATGCAGCTCCAGCAGCAGGGGTGAGGCACGGTGGTACCAACCGCACCCCATTACCACCCAGGCAGCTGCATTCTGTACCAGTTGAAGCCTCCAAATGGTCATCAAAGGAAGCCTCATGTAGAAGTCCTTTGCAATAATCTAGTCTGGAGGTGGCCAGAGCATGGGTGACCATAAGCAAGGAGTCCCAGTCCAGGAGCGGGCAAAATTGGTGGATGACACGAAGTTGCACAAAAGCCCTCCTGGACACAACTTCCACCTGCTCTTCGAGGAGTAGTCGTGAGTCCAGGAGGAGCCTCCAAATTACGCACCGGGTCTGTCTGAGGCAAAAGAGCCCCATCCAGAACCAAAGATGGTAGCTCCCGAGATAATGCAGGGCCCCTGACCCATAGCCACTCAGTCTTGCCAGGATTCAGTTGTAGCCCGTTGCCCCCTATCCAGACCCTTACAGCCTCCAGACACCTGGATAGGACTTCAACCACATCGTTTGGGTCCCCACAGTCCAAGTTGTACAATTGAGTATCATCGGCATATTGATGATACTTCACCCCAAAGGAACGGATGATCTCACCCAGAGGCTTCATGTAGATACTAAATAGGAGAGGCGAGAGTACCGAGCCCTGAGGCACCCCATAGTGGAGAGGCTTGGGACTGGACCTCTCACCCTCCAACAACATTTAATGGGTCCAACCCTAAGAAATGAGGAGAACCAGGACCACACAGTGCCCTGACCCCTAATCCTTGGAGCCACTCCAGAAGAATACGGTGGTCGACGGTATCAAAGGCCGCTGAGAGGTCAAAGACAGCCAAGACAGGTGGGTTACCCCATCTCACTCATGCCAGAGATCATCCATCAGCAAAAACAATGCAGTCACAGTACCATATCCAGGCCTAAATCCTGACTGAAAAGGGTCCAGATAACCCCCTTCATCCAGGACCCCCTGTAGCTGCCATGCCACTGCCTTTTCCAATACCTAGTTGTCCAATATTGTTGGGTCAAGTGATGGCTTCTTCAGGAGGGGGCGCACCAATGCATGTTTTAATGGTGCCGGAACCACACCCTCCCACAAATAAGCACGGCAACAGCCGCGCTCTCCCCGCCCCCACCACCGGCGGGGAGATAAGGGGAGCCTCCCGTGGCCCGGGAGGCTCCGAAAAGGGACGCCGCCGCAGCCGCAGCCACAGCCGCGCTCTCCCTGCCCCCACCATCGGCGGGGAGATAAAGGGAGCCTCCCGTGGCCCGGGAGGCTCCGAAAAGGGACGCCGCCGCAGCCGCAGCCACAGCCGCGCTCTCCCCGCCCCCACCACCGGCGGGGAGATAAAGGGAGCCTCCCGTGGCCCGGGAGGCTCCGAAAAGGGACGCCGCCGCAGCCACAGCCGCGCTCTCCCCGCCCCCACCATCGGCGGGGAGATAAAGAGGCGCTGCCTCTTCCCGGGGCCCACGCCATTCGGCCCGGGAATGGGAGGCAGGTGTGTCTCGCCTCCCTTTGGGCCCTGCCTGTTGGGGGGCTTAAAAGGGAGGTGCCGCCGGAGGCCCGGAAACCACCGCGTTGCCTTCGCCATTCGGCCAGAGAATGGGAACGGGAGGTAGAAGCAGACAACGCTGGAGCCGCCGCCGCCGCCGCCGCCGCTGCCACGCAGGATTGGCCCTCCCCGCCCCCTGCCACTGGGCGGGGTGGTTGGAGGGCCCTTCGGGCCAAGGGAGCCAGAGACATCGTAGCCATCGCGCTAGACCGTCCCTCCCTGCCCCTTGCCATCGGGCGGGGAGGCTGGACGGTCTCCCAGGCCAAGGGAGCCGAAGACGTTGCAGCCACTGTGCGAAGTCGTCCCTCCCCGACCTTTGCCATCAGGCGGGGAGGTTTAAAGGGCTCCCGGGACAAGGGATCCGAAGACGCTGCCGTTGCCGCCGCCGTCGCCGCTGCGCAAGGCCGCCCCTCCCCGCCCCCTGCCATCGGGCGGGGAGTTTAGGAGGGCTCCTCGTGGCAGTGGGGAGCCGAAGTCGCCGCTGTGAATGTTGTCTCCGCACATGGACGTCCCCTCCAGCTCCTTGCCTCCGCCCTCCCTATTTGGGGGGAAGAAAAAGGAGATGTGGACGACAGGACTCGCCAGCGCTTTCTGTGCGTTCTGGGAGCCCATGTTCGTTGCTGGAACTGGGGGGGATGGCGGATGGGGAGTGAAGAGAGAGTGTTGGCCCTACCAGCCAGGAAGGAGGGGCAGCATTCCGTCGAGGGAGGTTCCGGAGATTCATATAGGTGTTGTGACGGGCATGGGGCGGTATGGCGGGTACCGTGGGGCGGGCCGCACTCGGGGAATGCGGGTCCGATGTTTAAGTGCGGTCCCTCATTCCAGCCCTGCAGGTACATCTCTGGGTCCTGAGCAGCAGATCTGGAGTGACCCCGCCCTTAGGCTGCTGCTGGTGAATGCCAGATCGGTCTGTAATAAGGCTCCCCTGATTCAAGATGCCATCCAGGATGGGCGGGCCGACCTGGCATGCATCACCGAAACCTGGCTGACTCCTGAGGATGGAGTACCTCTTTCGGACATGTGTCCAGCTGGGTTCGGTATTTGGCACCAGCCTAGAGGTGAGGGGAGGGGCGGTGGTGTTGCCATTGTTGCCAGGGAGTCTTTGGGAATTGCTAGGGCCACTGCTCCACAAGTGTCTGGTTGTGAGGCCCTGCTTCTATGGCTGGGCCCCAAGAGTCAGTTGGGGATCTTGCTCCTGTACCTGCCCCCTTGCAGGGTAAGGGATGCCCTGCCTGAGCTCCTCGAGGCCACCTCGATGCTGGCGTTGGAGTTCCCGAGACTTATGGTTCTGGGGGACTTCAATTTGCCATCGCTGGGGATGGCTTCTGAGGTGGCAAGGGAGTTCATGGCTTCCATGGCAGCCATGGGCCTGACTCAGGTAGTTTGGGGTCCGACCAGGGGCAATGGTCACACGCCAGACTTAGTTTTCTTGTCGGAGCAGTGGCAGAGTGATCTGAGACTACAGGATTTAGCCATCTCACCTGTGCCATGGTCGGATCACTACCTGGTGACTCTTGACTTCCTGGGGGCGACACTTCATCGTAGGGAGGCAGGGCCTATTAAATTGGTCCGCCCTCGGCAACTAATGGATCCAGATGGATTCCAGAGGGAACCGGGGGATGTTCCTCTGGATCGGCTACACGATTCACCTGAGGCACTTGTCGACCTGTGGAATAGGACGACAATAGCTGCCTTGGATGAAATCGCGCCACTGCGGCCTCTCCGCGCCCGTGGAACTAGGTCATCTCCGTGGTTCACAGAGGAACTGCGTGAACTCAAACGGGCAAAGAGACGCCTAGAGCGCCGCTGGGGGAAGACCCAGGATGACTCCGATTGGACACTAGCTAGAGCCGCTATTAGGGCCTACCTAGTGGCGATGGGGGTGGTGAGGCGGCAATACTTCACCGCCCTTATTGCCTCTGCTGATAATCGCCCAGCCGCCCTGTTCCGGGTAACCAGGTCCCTCCTCGGTAGAGGGGGATCGGTGCCCGGTTGGCAGGGTTCGGCTGAGGACTTCGCTGACCATCTGGTGGAGAAAATCGATCGGATTCGTTCAGGATTGAATCCTGGCGTGGATGGGGAGGGTCGGGGGGGTGCCGGGGCACAGTCTTGCTGTACGATCTGGGATCAGTTTGATCCTGTTGTCCCTGATGAAGTGGACAGGCTCCTTGCAGATGTTCGTGCCACTACATGTCCTCTGGACCCCTGTCCCACCTGGTTGGTGAAAGCCTCCAAGGAGGTAACAGGGGGCTGGGTTGGGGGGATAATAAATGCTTCATTACGGGAGGGGGTATTTCCTGCACAGCTAAAACATGCTTTGGTGCGCCCCCTCCTGAAGAAAACGTCCCTCGACCCAGCTGTCCTTAACAACTACAGGCCGGTTTCCACCTGCCCTTTCTGGGTAAGGTTTTGGAGAAGGCGGTGGCGCGCCAGCTGCAGAGTGTCCTGGATGAAGCGGATTATCTAGACCCCTTTCAATCAGGATTCAGGCCCGGATATGGAACGGAGACGGCATTGGTCGCACTGTTGGATGATCTCTGGCGGGAGCGGGACGGGGGTTGTCCATCCGTCCTTGCTCTTCTTGATCTCTCAGCGGCCTTCGATACCGTCGACCATGGTATCCTGCTGGAACGGCTCGAAGGACTGGGGATCCAGGGCACTGTGTTGTCCTGGTTTTCCTCTTTTCTGGAGGGCCGTACCCAGTCGGTGTGGTTAGAGAGTGAGAGGTCCAGCCCTAGGCCCCTCAAGTATGGGGTGCCTCAGGGCTCTGTGCTCTCTCCTCTCTTATTTAACATCTACATGAAGCCACTGGGTGAGATCATTCGTTCCCACGGGGTGCGGTACCATCAGTACGCGGATGACACTCAGCTGTACATCTCGGCCCGTGGGGACCCCAGTGATGCTGTTGAAATCCTATCCGGATGCCTGGAGGCCATTGGGGTCTGGATGGGGGCCAATGGGCTTCGACTGAATCCCAGCAAGACAGAGTGGCTGTGGATAAGGGGCCCCATGTTATCCAAGGAGTTACCATCTTTGGTACTGGATGGGGCTGTTTTGCCCCAGACAGACCCAGTGCGCAACTTGGGGGTCCTTCTGGACTCACGGCTGCTGCTGGAAGAACAAGTGGCGGCTGTGGCCAGGAGGGCTTTTGCCCAACTTCGGGTGATTTGCCAATTGCGCACGCTCCTGGACCGGGGCTCCTTGCTTATGGTCACTCATGCTCTGGTTACTTCCCGACTAGATTATTGTAATGCGCTCTACATGGGGCTGCCCTTGACGACCATTCGGAGGCTGCAGCTGGTCCAGAATGCGGCGGCCCGGGTGGTGATGGGGTGTGGGCGATATGCCCATGCCTCTCCGCTGCTTCGGGAGCTGCACTGGTTACCAGTTTGTCTCCGGGTGCAATTTAAGGTGCTGGTTTTGACCTTTAAAGCCCTATATGGCAGGGGGCCATGATACCTTAGAGACCGCATCGTCCCAAGAGTGACTGCCCGTCCAACCAGAGCGGACCGGAGGGGCTCTCTAATGGTGCCGTCAACGAGGGGTGCACATTTGTCTAGCACCCGAAGGAGGGCCTTCTCCGTGTCCGCACCAACCCTCTGGAACCTCCTACCAACAGATTTAAGACTTCAAAGTGAACTGCTGCCCTTCAGGAAAGGAGTAAAGACCTGGCTGGCAGGGCAGGTGTGGGGCCCGAACGGGACTAAGGTTCCCGCCAGCTGGCTTTTATAAGAACTCTCTCTTCTTGTATAGTAGGTGGGATGGGTGGGTGGGATATGGGTTTTTAAAAGGGGTGGATGTGGGTTTTTATAGGTTTTTATAATGTTTTTATGTATTTTTAGAAGTGTTGTAATGCCGCCCTGAGTCGGGTTCTGCCTGAGTGGGCGGCATATACAAATGTGACTTATAAATAAATATAAATAAATAATAATTCAAGTAAATGTTGTTTTTTTGTCAAGTCTTCATTTACTGTATAGCATTAATTATATGTGTTGCTCCCAGAGTCCCCCTGAAAAGACACAAACGTTTGCAGAAAATGTTGAGAGAACGTGGACATTTGTATCAGTTTGAGAAAACCAACAAGCTGGACAAGATCCAATACATCCAGGAACGCTCAACATTCGAGGGAACAAGAGAGCCACTCCTCAACCATTTCAATGTAAGTTAGGTGCCAACACCTTTGGGTTGGTAACAATAAAAAACAGAAACAAGGAAGAAATAAAGGAGACAAATTTAATGATGATTGTTTAGTTGGATGAAGGATCTTCTATGTGTTAACAATAAACTTTTGCCCCATTTTCACAACTGTCAGACATTATGGACCTTGCTCTTTTCAACACATCTCCTACCTTCTCCACCATCATTTTCTCAACTTGGAGAATGATATCTCTGCAGTGGAGAGGTTCCTTCTCATGCGTGGTCTTCGCATGTGAATAGGAATCCTGAAAAATCTTCACATACATGGCCCTCGATGTAGAGAAGGCAATGGCATAGAGGAAAGGAGCAAAGCCCAATTTTGCTTGCATTGGGAGAGAATCAGATAGGTTAAGACTATTATAAATCCATGAGTGTCAGATGTGGGCAACATCCCATATCTTACCTACAGACCTTGGGAAAGCACCACCCTTTTTTGGAAGGGCTATAATTCATGGCTACTATAAATCTTCCAAGCTCTGATTATTCACCTATTTTTAATTTATTAGCATTTTCAGCAAGTGACTTGGGAATACAATGCTAGCCTTAAATAAAGTGCACCATTCATATATATCTGATGAAGTCTTTCATTTGTACTTTTTGTTAGATAATTAATAAAAAATGCATGGCTACATTGAAGGAAAAAGTAAATGTGTGAAGCAGCCCCTATGTTTTGGCGGTTGATGTGAAGCATGCTTATCAGGAGATATAAAGAAAAAGAAGGAGGGAGAGAGTAACTAGATTGCATTGTGTTCCCCACTTCTCTAAGCAACTGAACACGCTGGAACAGGGAGCAGTAGAAACTTGCATTTATGTCATATTTGAATGTATTTACAAGTATAAATGTTCACCCTAAGTAAAGATAGAGCCTGATATCTAATGATAGACTAACAAAACAAAACAAAAACACAATAGAGTTGTTGTTCTACTGGTGCAGCTTTATTAAAGACATAGCCAGAATGAACAGAGCAAAAAATCTCTAATCCAATGAAGTCATAATGAGATGTTCAACAGCTTTGGACATGCCTTGATCACTGGATTCTGTCAGTGAAATCAAAGTACAGTATTGGCTTTGGTACTTGGGCAGGGATAAAAATGAGGCTTCTACAGTGCCATGTGAGAATAATTCCATCATATGCATGTTATGATCGTAACAATTTAGCCACTGTGAATCTACGGCCACACATCACCAAATCTACTACCAAAGGTCTGATTAAGCACTGCCTGATATAGAAGCATAAATGTCACAGTCACAAGGCAACTGCATTACTACATTCTCAGTGTCACTCTTTCTATCAGCTTCTTTCTTTTTTGTCCAGCTATCTCTCAAAATCCTTCTGTTTCTTTACAAAATCCTTGACTGCAAGGGAGCTCACCTTCTCTGAGTTCTGAAGGGCTTCAAACATTGAGCAATTTCCAACAATTTGAGGAAGGTGCGGCCGAAGAGGCTAATTTGAATTTTTGAAATTTGATTTAAAAATTGCTTAACCTTGTTTTGTGTTGTAATGGTTGCATCAACGGACTTTTAAAATATGGGTTTAACTCTTTTTTAATTTAAAGAAATTGCTCCTATGCCCTCTAGCAACTATGAGGGACTTTTTAATGCTTTCAGTCACATTACAGTATGTTCATGTTATGCTAATAATAATAATAATTTCGTGTCAGAAATTATTCTGGGTTGAAAGTATTTTTGCTGGAGAAACTCCACTCAGGGAATGCCCTTTCATGTCCCCAAGATCTTTTCTCACCAAAGTATTCCCTGTTTATCTACTTGCACTTTCTTGATTTCGAACTGCTAGGTTGGCAGGAGCTGGGGCAGAGATGGGCACTCAAACCGTCATACAATTACTGGGGTCTCGAACTGCGGACTTGTCACCTTTCAGATAACAATGTGAGCTTCTTAATCACAGAGCTATCGCAGCCCTTATGTTATGCTATACTTGTGTTGTGCTATAATTTATACCCTATTTTTCTTCCATAAATGGGACTCAAGGGAGCTATACCTACATTACTTCTATTCATTTGCAACCTCTGTTTAGTCCCGGTTATAGAAGAAAAGATAGGATATAAATTAAATAATCAAAGAGACAAATGGAGATAGAATAATATTTTTCATTGTGAAAATATTGGGCATGACCCGTGAAAATACTCCTTTACTGCTATATCAGGACTTGTCCAAATGTAACATTAAAATAAAAACCTGTTCCATTTTACAAACTAGGAAAATCTCCTAATTCAATTTGTGCATAGGTACATAATGCATACATTATGTCTGACAAACAATGAACATTGTGGGATTGCCATTGAAGTTTGTGAAAGCTTAGGGTTGCCATAATTCTCTCCCACAAAACCGGGACATTGAACAGGGGGTTGGACTCAATTGCCTAAAAGTCCCCTTTCAACCCAGTGATTCTATGATTCTCAGTCACCTTTGAGCACCAGCTCCTTGGCAGGTGTGGGTGTGTGGGAGCTACCTTTGGTCACAAGAGTCCAGATCACCCCCTCCAGCTCTTTTCTCTCCCCCCCCCCAGGGCCTTCCAGCCTGAGCCCCTCCCAGTCCTCTGAGGAGTGGAAAGCTTCCCAGGCAGCATCCAGGGCCTATTGATTGGGTGATCCAAGGCTCCCCTGTCTGCCGGCTCCAGGCTGAAGCCAGGAGGCCCTGCAGGAGTCCTCCAAGCAGGCAATGCACAGTTGCTTATTTGCCACTTGGGGATTCTCCAGTCAAATGATCGCAGCCACCAAGAAACCCTCCAGAAGCTGCTGTTGCATGTCTCAAAGGGCTGCTTTGCCCAAGACCTCCCTGGGTAAGGAAGAAGGGAACAGCCCAGGGTGACATCACACCTGGAGAGTGAGAATTTCCATAGAGTTATGAAAGTCAGAGAAAATCTGAGAAAAGTCCAGATCACCCCCTCCAGCTCTTCTCCCCCACCCCAGGGAAGAGAAGAGCTGGAGGGGGTGATCTCTCTCTCTGCCTCTGCAAAGTGCTTCTGGGACTTTAACATGATTTTTAGTTAACCGGATGGGACAATATTTTTTACCATGAATCCGGGACAATCCCAGTTTTCCGGGACGTATGGCAACCCTATGAAAGCTCCTTTCCTTATGTGGCTTTGCTGGGCATTTCTCTGCCATAACTCATGATAAACATTGGTTCCTTTTCTGTTAGATTGAATATATTGGACAGATCTCTATTGGGAACCCTCTGCAGAATTTCACAGTGCTCTTTGATACTGGCTCCTCTGACCTATGGGTACCATCTGTCATGTGCACCAGCAAAGCTTGTGGTATGGATCATCATAATAATGGGAGGAAAGAGGATGGGCTGTTAATGAATTTTTTGCAACATGTAAATGTATAGGCATCAGAAATGTGGAAGAACATTTAGGACAGAGTCATATCTGGACTGAAAAAAATGCCACCTAAGGGTTTTGTAATACCTCATACAAAGTCTGCTTCGTACAACATCGAATTCATACAACATTGCATAATTCCTTGAAAAAAGTTGCCTCATACAAGGTCGCTGTGACTTTGTGTGAAGCATTGGGTTTTTTCCTAGGTTGCATTGTGCCTGGGCAGTATAAAAGGCAGAACACATGCGTGCATTGCTCTTGTGGGTTTTGCACGAGGCAAAGAGTGTTTAGGAGTGGTTTTGAGCACGATTTTGGATTATTATTTTTTTGATTTTTTTCATCAGAATTTTTGCAAGCATCCCTGGGATTTTTGCAGCATTCTTCAGGTACTTGGACCATTCTTTGGCACAGTGGAAAGGTAGGTAAATGAGGTTTTCTGTTTCCAATTGGCTTGGGGTGGGGAGGTGGATGGGGTAGGGCAATTTTTTGGTGGGGTGGGCAATTGTTTGGTGTTTGCTGCTGTGGTTTTTAAAAACAGATTGCATGCTCCATAATTTTTCTTATGTTGGTCTTTTTTTGGGGGGGGAGCACTGAATGGTGAGCTGGGCAATTGTTTGGTGTTTGCTTCTGTTTGGATGATTAACACTGTGCTGCATAATGGGACATGTTGGCATCCATTTTGTCCTTGCTTCCATCCAGTAATTGTTTACAGTAGCTTGTACAAAATGGATGATCGGCCGCATGGCTGCAGATTAACATTGTGCTGCATGATGAGACATGTTTACTTTTAAACCTGCACTTTATAAAGTTTTCAAAAGTTAAAAACTTTTATAATTTGTCCCCTAAAATCATGGTTGCTTGACATGTTTCTGTAATGTACCGTATTTAGCCTTTAGACAATGATTTCTTAAAATTCTGTCAGTTTCCTGTCTGCTTCCTTGAGTTTGCCCTGAAGTCTGTGCTGTTACAGTACAATGTATCTCTATGGAAACGACGTTGTACAAGGCATCGTGGTAAGGGTTTGGACATTGTATGAGGCATCGCGGCTAGGATTTTGCATGCCTCATACAAAGTCCAAATCCGTATAAAGTCCAAACTTGTGGAACCAAGTTTGGACGTTGTATGAGGTATCTGTGTATTCCTTCAGTGTTAGATGCAATCTGATCATGTTTCTGATCTACCAGCGCTTGTATATTTAGCTATCTTGTGTAAATATCTTGTATATTTAGCATCTTGGTTTAATTTGCATACTGATTGCTCAGACATGACTCTGAAAGAGACTTGTGTTACATCCTAACTATAGTGTTTGATTTGATTTTTAAAAAGAATTTGTGACTGAGGCTCCCTAAATACATTGTGTGCACATCAATGTGGGTGTGCATGCATGGGGCGTGCACACCTGCAGGGGACATCACTGGCCTGCCTCAAGCTCAAGGAGGAGGAGGAAGCATGTGGCCAGGCACTGTGCATGCCCATGAACACATGTAATTTCACCAGCATGTTGTCTTGAGGCATACTGGCGATGTCACATGGATGTATGCACACACAGACCAATTCATGTGCACTCCCACATGTGCATGCACCCACATGAAGCCACTGGTGCACCTCGAGCAGCACATGTGCCCACATGATGTCACTGAAGGCACACTGTCAATGTCACATCAGTTGTGTGAGCATGTGTGGTTCTTGCCAGCATGTTACCACCACCTCCTCCACCTCCTAGGAGGGGTGTTTGTGGATGATGTCTGGTATCCATACCTTGTCCCTGCCACTCCCTCCTGGACAGACTTCGCCCTCCCCTCTCACCTCCCCATTGATGGAGGGAGAGGAATGGGTAGGGGTTGGTAGGGAAACACTGCTGCCATTGGCGTTGGCGGGGCAGCATGGGGTGGTGCGTCTTAGTAAGGCATAGGGCTTGCCCGTGACAGCACAAGTGCCACACGCTTTTGGCATGTGTGCTATAGGTTCACCTACACTCATCTTGAGCAAGGATTCACAACCTACAGCCCATGGGCCTAATCTGGCCCATGGCACCAATTAATCTGGCCCACGATGAGGACCTCGGAGCTGCTGCTGCCACCAACACAAGCCCCGAAAATGCACCAGAAGTGGCAAAAATGTGGTGAAAATGTGATGACAATGCAGTGATTCTTCATATATCAGCTAAGCAGTGTTTGATTCCACTTACTCATTTTCTTCATTTTCTTCTTCTTCATCTTCAATTTTCAAATTATAGACACCCATACCAAATTTAACCTATCACAATCCACCACCTACACTGAAGTGGGGGCTAATTTTTCCATTAAGTATGGCGATGGCAGCAGTGTCATAGGAATAACTGGAATGGATCAAGTGACTGTAAGTGGGTGGCCAGAGTGCCATTTTATAACGCCTGTTTTGATGATTTCTGATCAAACCTGTTCACTTTAAGAGTCCAAAATGTGACCTGGGCCACAGCTCCAACTACTTCTCCCCTATATGTTCCAGATGCAGAACCTGCTCTGACTTCAAAGTGCCCCTTCAGATAAAATAACAAAAGATGTTTAGAATAAGAGGTTATCATCTGACTGAACAAGACCTTAAGATGTTCTGCTATTGCCAACGTATTTACTTGTTGCCTCAACAGCCAAAGCCTAGATTAGAAGTTAATACTTGTCATTATATCTCATGTTTTGTAGCAGGGTGGGCAAATTCTGCAAGTCCAATGCCCATCTATCATTCAAGAAACGTGTTCAGCCCAGCGCAATTCCTGCTTATGATATTCGACAACAACTTTGTTGACTACACTTTGTTTAATCACCTGGGCTTTGGGGATGTGGTCATGAAGGGATACCTTTAGCATTGTTCTTTCCATTGCTCTTACAACTCTTGATAGTTCTTCTTCCACGGTTTTCGTTAATGACCATGTTTCACTACCATAGAGAACCGCAAAACGAAAAAGGTTGGTGCGTTGTTTTTTGTTGAGTTTCTCATTTAGCAATATTTCTTTGATGGAGTTGAATGCCCCCCCCCCCAATCCCACTTTCTTTCTTCTGCCTCATTCTACTCTCTGATCATTGTTCATCTCAGTCAGATGGCCGAGAGAGATGCAGTGGTCAACCTGCTAGATGAATTCATTCTGAATCTTATTTGGAATTTCCATTGGTTGCTTGATATCATACACAGTAAAACCTCGACATACAATTTTTTTCGTTCCACAATGTTATTCGTATGTCGGATTTGTCGTATGTTGAACTGCGATTTCTCATAGGAATGCATTAAAAAGTTTAAAAAAAGGTTCCAGAACTCAGCAAAATTCCCCCCCCCCCAAGGTTTAAGTGTTCAAAATTCATATATTACTAACATACAGTTTACTGGTCTCCGCCATTATTGCAAGCCTTTCACGTCTTCCATTTTTTCCCTCTGTATCTTTATATCTCAATCAACTTTTCACCTACTGCACATCTTCTGATTTTTGTGTTAAAATTGCCAATCACCACTGTATACATTGTTTTTTGAGACAGCATTTGAAATATATTCATAAAGTTGTTGACCTTAAGACCTATTTTTGTGTCTTCTCCAAAAGGTCTATCCCTAATAAAATATAAAACTAACAATTCTGGAGGTTTCCAGGAATGGAAAATTGGGGGGGGGGGGAGGTGTTTACAGGTTGTGTTTTCAAGATGAAATTTAATTAAATTTAATTTCAGTTTACCCTTGATTTCTGCTTCCAGATTGAAGGATTGACTATTACCAATCAGCAGTTTGCATTGAGCACCTCTGAACCTGGCGATGCCTTCGTGGAGGACGTAATTGATGGGATCCTTGGCCTGGGCTACCCATCCATAGCAAGCATTAACAAATACACAGTATTTGACAATATGATAGCCCAAGATCTGGTGGAGTTACCAATGTTTTCTTTTTATTTAAGCAGGTATGAACATTTGACTATTAGGGGCAATGCCTGGCTCTTTCTTCAAACACAGTGACTGGCTTAAGTGAGAACAATGGAAGTTTGAGAGCCAGTATGTTACAATGAATAGATCAGTGATGGCAAACCTTTTAAAGATTGAGTGCCCAAATAGAGGGCGGGGTGAACTCTGTGCTGGGAGGAGGGAGGAAGCGCTCCCATTGGGCTGCTGGGCAGAGGAGAGGGGAGAACTGGTGGAGGAAGAAAGCATGCCCCTTGGGCTGCTGGGCAAAGGAATGGGGCAAACTCTGTGCTGGGGTGACAGCATGTGTGCCCACAGAGAGGGCTGTGAGTGACACCTCTGGCATGCATGCCATAGGTTCGCCACCACTGGAACAGAGTATCAGACTAGTCATTATGAGATTCACTCACCTATGGAAACTCAGGGAGCCAGTAGTAAATCAAGTAAGCCTCAGAAATCCTAGTAGTATTCCTATAAATCTGAATGAATTTGACAGCATGTAACAACAATAAAAACTAAGACCAAAAACAAGTCCAGGAGGAATTACCATACTGAATGACCTGCATTGCATTTGCCAAAACCTAATGGACTCTGGTTTTGGACAAGGCAAAATCTGAAAGGAAGCTAAGTTACAGATATCTCCATTGTTTGGTGTGCAGTGGAGAATATGTCCAGACTTTCTCCTCACCTTTCCCAATTTATATAGTCTCCTCTCCAGTGGTTAATATGCTGAAATTGATGACTGGAAGGTCGGCAAGTCAGGAGTTTGAGACCCAAGTGCTACACAATGGAGTGAGCTCAGGGCTGTAGCCAGGGGGTGGCCAGGGGGGGATCACCCCTCCCCCCAGAGCTAACAGCCCACCCTCCCTCCCAGGGCAAAGTTCCAATATTATATGTGTGTGTGAGAGACATTGTTGCCCCTTCTGAAAAAATATTTGCCCACCCCCCAATCTAGAATCCTGGCTGCGGCCCTGAGTGAGCTCCCGCTTCTGTCCCAGCTGCTGCCAACTAAGCAGTTTGAAAGCAAGAAATTGCAAGTACTGTACTGTATTTTTTGGACCAAAAGACACACCCAGTTTTTAGAGCAGGAAAACAAGGAAAAAAGTATTCTGAACCAAATAGGCAGATCTCAGCATGCAATGTGCAAACCCAAGCCTGCGGGGCAGTGGTGGGCATAAAAAAAAATTGTACTGCACAGTGGGTGTGGCCATGTGACTGGGTGGGCATGGCCTGTTGGCCATGTGACTGCTCTTCATTATAGAGCTATGAAAATAGAAGCCTCTTCTATTTTCATCGCTCTATAGTGAACCTCCGAAGCCATCTCCCCCTTCATCCAAGGCTTTTCTGGGGCTCTGTTTTACCTCAAAGTGCCTCCCTAGCCACTCCGGAGTGGCTGGGAAGGCACTTCTGGTTGAAACAGAGCCCCAGAAAAGCCTTGGATGAAGGGGGAGATGAAGCCAGCCCTCTCTGAAGCCTTCGTCCAAGGTTTTCCCAAGGTTTTTCTCGGGCTCTGTTTCAGCCCAAAGCCCGTCTCCAGCCCCTCCAGCACAGCTGGGAAGGCACCTCTGGGTGAAACAGAACCCCAGAAAAGCCTTGGACGAAGGGGGAGATGAAGCCAGCGCATGCGTGAGAGCACAGAGAGGGGCCTCCCCATGGTCTCGTGCATGCACTGAGGCAACATTAACTATATATGACGCACCCTCATTTTCCGCCCACTTTTTTGTGGGGGAGTGCGTCTTATGGTCCAAAAAATATGGTAGATAAATAGGTATCACTTTGGTGGGAAGGTAAAAAGTGTTCTGTACACTCCAGTATCTAGGCATGCCTGCTACCAGTGGTAGGATTCAGCAGGTTCGCTCCAGTTCACCAGAACTGGTAGCAGAAATTCCAGCTCGCCCCACCCATCTAAGTTTTGAAATAAAGTAGTCCTAATTCAGGTGCAACGTAGGGCTTTCCTCCTGGCCATCCCCACCATACTATGCTCTCAGAGTAGGTAGTAAAAAAAATGAATCCCACCACTGCCTGCTACAAGTCCACGGCAACGTCTGCAGAAACAGACAATGCTGCCTCTGGCTATAAGCAGAGATGAGCATTGAACCCGAGAGTGGGATATGATTAGCTTTCGAGCAAAGGTGACTTCTAGTTTTACCTTTATCCTCCCCAGACTTTTTACACAATGAATAAGAAGGAGTAAATATATATATATATATATATATATACATATATGGTTCTGCCATTAAGCAGTTGCTTCAGATGGCAAATGTTGACAAATGGCAGCAAATTATTAGAAGAACTGTGACCCATACAGCCTTCCCTATGTTAGCCCACCACCATCTAATAAAATTGATGCTGCCCTTCTGTTAGTGTACATTAAATGGGAGGGGATACTATTGTGCCCTTCATTTCAGGCAGAAAAATATATTGAGCTATTCTTCATAATAACAGTACAGTAAAATCCCAATTTACAAAACTAATCCATTCCGGGACTTTTCCCTTAAATTGAAGCACATTTTCCCATAGGAATGCATTAAACATTTTTTTAAAAAAAACTGTTCCCAATCTTCCAAAAAACAAAATAAATGTTAAATGCAAAACACACAGTAAAAAGGGAGTGGAAAAGAAGCAGCTAAGCTCCCTACCTTTCCCACTGCTTGAGAAATGCTCCACCAGCACCAATTTCCTAGGCTCTGGCGCTTCTTCCTGAGGGTCGGTGTCGGGCACATCTTCCTCACCAATGTCTGCTAGGCAGGGCTGCTCATGTCCTGGGCTCTCTTGCTGAAGAAGCTGCCGGTGGGCAAGGAGAGCTGCTCCTCCTTTCGCTGACTCAACATCGGCGCACGGAAATGGACAGAAGTTCGGCCATAACACTGCTGTCTGTCTGCCTGCACTGAAGGCTGGCTGAGGACTCACCCCATGCCCGCCAGCGGCTTCCTCACCAAAAACCCTGTTCAAATCTTCAAGAGATGACTCTTTGTGGAACCCATAGATTCTAAAATGGTACAGGGCCAGTGCTATAAACCCTCAAAGACACAATCAGCGTTGCACTGCAGGCAGTTCTGCCCGGTTCTATAGAACCAGTAGCAGAACCGGCTGACCACGCCCACTTCTCTCCCACACCATGCCCACCTCCACCACCCCCCACACTCCAGGCACTGTTGGGAGGAGGAGGAAGCGCGTGCCCACCCACTGCCACCACCGCTTGCCCGGAGCAGAGTGGCTGGGTCTGGGGGGAACTCACCATGCCTGGCATGCTTCCTCCTAAGTACTTCCTGCAAGCATTCGGCAATGCCCCCACGTGCCTCACCCAGGAGGCGTGCAGGAAGTATGTAGAAGGAAGCGCACCAGGCATGCCGGGTTCCCACCAGCCATGCCACTCTGAACAAGTGGCGGCAGCAGCGGGTGGGTGCATGCTTCATCCTCCTCCCGGCACAGGATGTCACGTACAGAGGCCAGCGGCAGCTTCAGCTCCTCCTCGTGGCCTGCCTGAACTGCACCTTCCAGTGAGTCTCCTCTCTCTCTCTGGGGGGGGGGATGGAGGGGGAGGCAGATGCGGGGAAAGCCCCAGGCTGGCCTGCAGGGAGGAGAATGCCCCACAGGTAAGGCGAGTGCCATGGGGGCACGCAGTGGGGCCAACTAGCCAGCACATGAGGGGCCCTCCATGCAGCCAAGCCAGGTGCCTCCATCCGCACGTCTCCTACCACTGTGGCCTGATCTCCAAGGCAGCAAGTGAGGAGCATTGCCTGCAAGCGGAGGGGTTGGGCTCACTCACTCACTACACAGCAATAGCCCGCCTTTGGGTCCCTGCTTCTCAGCACTACCAAGCGCTGCTCAAAGCCAAGAGGAGGAAGGAAGGAGAGCTGGGTCTTCCCCGCCATTGCTCTCCTTCCTTCCTCCTCTCAGCTTTGAGCAGCGCTGAGTAGCGGGGAGCCAAAGGCGGGCTATCGCTGTGGGGTGAGTGAGTGAGCCCAACCCCTCCGCTTGCAGGCAATGCATAGAGAAGTCCCTGGGTTTCTTTTCTTTTTCCTTCTTTTTTTTTTGGGGGGGGGATGAGGCCATGCCCACACAGTTGGCCACACCCACACCCACAGTTAGCCACGCCCGCAGAGTAGGTAGTAATTTTTTTTTGCAGTGCATCACTGGACACAATGCGCTCTAGGTAAATCCATTCTGTAACTCAACTTTATTCTGTAACTTGGGACATCATTTCCTCAAGGTTTCCTTCCATAAGTCGAGTTTTCCTTTACTCAACACTTCTGTAACTCATGGTTTACTGTAATCTGGAACTGGGCCAGTGAAATAATACAAATTGCAGAGAATCTAAATATTTGAACTGAAATGTTATGCAGCCTTTTAGTAAATAATATCCTAGTTCTGTGGTACCTAAATTGGGGCAAACACCCCACGGGGGGGGCAATTTTAATTTTAGGGGAGATTCAATAATGAGCTATTAACTGTGAGTTGCCTTTTAGGCTTCCTCCACGTGAATAAGAATTTACCTTTTGAATAATAAAAATTATAAGTCATGGGGGGTGGAGTTGGTACAGTATCAGGATTTTAGAGATGCTTAGGTGTGGCATGGCCAAAACAAGGTTGGGAACCACTTGTCTAGCTCAATAAAATGTTTTACATAATTAGTTAAGAAATAGGCAAACCTGTCTGCCTGATGAAGAGATCTTGAATCTCGAAAGCTCACACAATGATTTATTTTTGAGTGATCCAATAAAGGCCTCACCGTCTTCCTGCAGTAGTTAAGAAATAATACTCTATTTCAGAAATCTAGATAGTGTAAATAAAATTATGCCAAAAGAAAGGCTCATATTAACTTATCTCTCATTTTCTTTTTTTCTCCAGCAACCCCAATTCTTCTGTTGAGGGGGAACTCATTTTTGGTGGCTTTGATCCTTTCTATTTCAGTGGTAACCTCAATTGGATTCCAGTTATTGAACAGAAATATTGGAAGATCCTACTAGACAAGTAAATGGTTTTTTTTTCTGGGTAGATTTTCTGGAATGACAATCAAGATCAAGGAAGGCAGGTTGGGGGCAATCCCATGTCATGGGTTCCCAACCTTTCCAAGCCAGGGGCAGAGTCACTCTCCCTGTCAGCTTTGAGGGCCAGACGGCCATTTTGTCCTGCCTGCATGATGGGGTGGCCATTTTGTCCCAACAGCTTCAAATGGGATGGTCATTTTGTTTCTCAAATGCCCTTGAAGGGGTGGGGGGGCACATAAAATGGCACTGGGGGTGGATTTGGCCCACAGGCCTTAGGTTGGGAACCCCTGCTCTAAATTTTTGACAGATTATAATGAAGAACAATTTCTGGGGGAGGTGTTGTTTAAACCTCTCTTCTTATTATAGGCCTACTTCAGATAGAGTTCTAGATAGTGAAGTGAAAACTGCTCTGAAAGCACTAGGAAGAAATAAATTACTAGGGATAGATGGAATGCTAATAAAATTATTCAAGCATCAAAGTTGGTAAAATCTGAACAAAAATATGCAAACAAATTTTGGACACAAAAGAATGGCCCACAGACTAGCAAAGTTCAATATGCATTCAAGTCCCCAAGAAAGAAGAATTTGGCGAAGAAATGTCAGAAGATCCACCAGAGCTTCACAGACTCCATCAAAGCGTTTGACTATGTGGATCATGAGAAAATATGGTTCTGAAATAAATGGGTGTGTTTCAGTACTTTTTTGTACTGATGTGTAACCAGTATTGTGGACAAGAAACTACCATTAGAAAACTATATGGAGAGAGAGAGAATGGTTTCCTATAGGCAAAGGTGTCAGAAAAGAGTGCATTTTATCCCATTCTTCAATCCAGAATAATTTCTGATGAAATTATTATTATCCCATCCTTTCAAGCTGTACACAGAACATATCATAGATTCAGATGAAGGAGGGTCAAAAATTAGTGGAAGAAATGTGCATAATTTGAGATATGCAGATACTGTAACACCATTTTACTGGCAAGAAGCAGCAATGACCTTTCAATTTTAGTGAATGTGAAAAAAGTGCCAAAGCAGAACTGCACTTGAACATTAATAATGAGAATGGTATGCTATCAAGACCTTCTGAGTTCTGGTGACCCTTTCCAAGGGTTTTAAATATTGTCCTCAGAAGTGGTTTACCATTCCCTTCTTCTGGGGTTGTTGTGGGACTGTTTGCCCATGACTACTGAGGCAGGCTTTTCCCCCAGGAAGCACAGTGAGGAACAGAACTCCTAACCTCTGGCTTTGCAGCTAGATACTTAAATCACTGAGCTAGCCAGCCAGCTGGATGAAAGAAAAGTAAAGTCATGACTACAGAAAAACTATACTACTGTACTTAATTGTTGACAATGAAGAAACTGAAATTGTTTAAAATTTCATATACTTTGTTTCCTTCCTAAATTCAGTCAGAGACTGCAGCCAAAAAATTAGAATGAGACTGAGACTTGGAAGGGAAACAATGAAAGAAGTAGAGAAGATCATCAAGTGTAAGGTTGTGTTACTAGAGACCAAAGCTAACAACACCAACATTCTTAGCTTTCCAGGTATGAAAGCTGGACAGTAAAGAAAACTGGTGGGGAAAATTGACTTGTTAGAAATATGGCACTGCAGAAGAGCTTTATGGGTTTCACCAACAGGCAGAAAGTTAAAAAAAAGGAGTTCCAGAGCAAGTCAAATCTGAACTACCTCTGGAGGCAAAAATGATGAACCTGCAGCTGTCACATACCTGTCAAGTATCCCGGATTGGCCGGGATTTCCTGTATTTTTGCGCCAATTTTCGTCATTTCCCGCCCGGAGCTGCCGCTACCCCGTAATTTGGTAGATGGCAAGATGGTGGAGATGCAAAAATAACAAGATATCCGCCTGAAAAGGAATATTGTTTTTCAGACGGATATCTTGTTATTTTTGCTACCCCATAATTTGGCAGTGGGGGAAAATGAGTTACTGCGCATCCCTTCTGCACAGCTCAATTCTACGCATGCATAGAAGGCTTTTACACATGTGTAGAAGGCTTCTGTGCAGAAGGGGATGCGTAAAATCCTTCTATGCATGTGTAAAAGCCTTCTACGCACGTGTAGAAGTGAGCTGCGCAGAACGTTTCTGTGCAGGTCTGTTGTACGCATGTGTAGAAGGCTTTTACGCATGCGTAGAATGGACATGTGCAAAAACGTTCTGCACAGAAACATTCTATGCATGCGTAAAAGTCTTCTATGCATGTGTACAACGGGCCTGCGCAGAAACATTCTGCGCAGGTCCCGTAATCTCCAGAGTTGCGCTTGACAGGTATGAGCTGTCATCATGAGAAGACAAGATTCTCTGGAAATATCAATAATGCTAGAAAAGGTTGGAGGCAGCAGGAAAAGAGAAGAAGCAAATACAGGACAGAATGAGGATAAGACATTTTGGAGATTGCTCATTCATAGGGTTGCTGCAGGCCAGAGACAACTTGGCAGCATGAAGCAACAACTAGAACCTTTATCTTATCTTCAAATTCCATCAGCCATCTGTAAGGAAGGATTGTACTTAGGGTAAATGGATGTATGCGAGTATTGGGTCAGAATGAATTCATGGGTTGGGGGGGGGGGGATTGCCTTGCTAAAAGTGCAGGCAGAGACAGTGGAGAAGGCCAGAAGTGGACAGAAACAGAATGTTGGAGAAGATGCCATTCATTTGCATATTGGACTAGGAATAGTGGAGATTGAGTGATTGATGGAGTAGGTTTATTATTTTGCCAATGAGTGGGTAAATTGCTGATCTGTGTTTCTGAGTGTTTGAGGAAGCTGCCTTTTGTGTCCCTCCCCCCCTTTTTTTTTTGAAACCATCAGACTGTTGCTATTTGTAAATATCTCAGCAACTACTTGTACTTAATTATTTGTTCAGTGTTGAAAATACAACTACGGACAGAAACTTATTGCTGTTCACTAAGATTTGCATAAGTTAAGCATGGCTAATGACGAGGTGCTTTGGCGAATCTCAGCAACAGAGGTCTGTGCAAGCATGTGACTGAGACATGCACTGGCACCTTGTAACAGTTTACATGAGCACCAAAAAGATTCTGGCCAATATTAGAGTATAATAGTAGCTCAAAAACATGTGATTGTCTTAAATTGCCTTAAATGCTTTTCTTTTTAAAATGGTGCCCATTATGCCATCTAGCTACTTTAAGGCTTGAGTGTTAAGTGTAACTACTGTAGATAGTTTTTTTAAAAAAAAATTCAAAATATAATTACAAAATCTAAATTACAGAATCTAAATAAAAAGAAAATAATAATAGTACAATACAAAAAAATCATATGACAATATACAATACAATACATAAAATTCATGCAGTAATAAACAATAATAAACAAATAATAAACAATACTAAAAATACCACTATAACAATACCTCTACTTATCAAAGTAATACCTCCCATCCTTCACTAAATCTTGTTATACCTAACTCAAATAATTATATGCAACTTAAAAATTACATTTGCAATATTTTCTTTTTCTTATAGAATAATCTCCAAATTAAACTCTTATATATTTCTATAATATTCATATTTACACCTTTTTTCTACCCGAAACTTATTAGTTAATACTGTATTACCATCCTGAATATAATATCATGAAAATACAATAATAAAAACATGTACACAAAATCAAACTACACACCCAGTGTATCATACAATGCCCTGCAGGATGCAGGATATCACAACATTTTTCACTGTTTCAAAATAAATAAATAAATTGATCAGGTATTGGCCCAACCCCAGCACCTCCAGCCAATTTTGACTCTACAAATAGTTGCCAAATTTTCCAAAATCTATTTTCTTTAATTAAACCCTTTTTTATTCAATTCCCATGTTAATTTATCATTTAGCGCAAGGTCCCATATGTCCTTGTACCAATCTTCAATTTTCAAAATTACATTGTTTTTCCAATTTCTAGCTATACATTGTCTACCTGTTGTCAACATTATAGCCAGTAACTCTTTTTATCAGCATCTAAATTTATATTATCTATATCTGTCAGCAAAGTAGTGCTTGACCCCAGTTTAAATCTCATTTCAAAAATACTGCAAATTTCCTTCTCAATTCTTTCCCAAAAATCTTTTACCACATTACAACTCCACCACATATGCACATACGTCCCCATTGTATTCCTACATCTCCAACAAATTTTGCTCTTATTATTATCCTTCTGATGTAACCTCACTGGGGTCAAGTACCATCTACACAACATTTTATAATTATGTTCTTTTATTTTGACTGACATAGTTCTCATAATCCTTTTTTTCCATTTGTTTCTACATTCCACTTCTGTAATTTTTACATTGATATCTTGCTCCCAAAGGTTTCTTAATGCATCTTGTGAATTACCTTCTTTATTTAACATCTTATAAATCCTGCCTACAAAGCCCTTAATTCCCGTTCCCCCCTTTCTTATCTTTAACACCAACTCCTCAAACTCAGTCTTACTCCTTCCCAAACTGGTTTCCGTCGAAAATTTACTATTCTACTTGTTTACTAATGCAATCTGAAACCTGTAGTTTTTAAAGCTGTGCTTAAAGCACAGTCATTGGTTCAGAAATTGGGACTTAGCTTGTATGTGCATTGGTGGACAATGTTGCCAAGGGTTATCTTGAAGCTGCAGCCCAAAACAGGTACTGTATCTACACATCCCTAGTCCCTGGTTCAACTTCTGGCCTTATAAGGGCTAGGAAACAGCCATGGGGAAATCTTGAAGAGCTGCTATCAGTCCCTGTTGACTTAGCATTATGTCCTTGTCTATGATGCTAAAAAAATTGGCAGATCTTTTAAAAATAACAGGAAGTAAAACAGTATACCAATCTGGCAAGCCTATGATAAACTGGGAGGGAAAGGTAGAATTGTAATTCCTCTGGGAGAAGAGAGAATCCCCCGAAATACAGGATTTACTTCATTTTCTTCCTCTTCAGTATCCAGGTTGATCAGACAATTGAACTTTGCCCATATGGATGCTCGGCTATAGTGGACACAGGAACCTCTCTTATCACAGGGCCTTCTAAGGACATAGAGCAACTGCAAAAACTACTCGGGGTTACCCCAACAAATGGAATGGTAAATCTTTACTCAAAATCCACTGCAGTACTTCAGATGTAGGCTAATTCTGGTACTGACCTAGAACAAACTTCATGGTTTTGTTTCTTCGCACTTAGTTTATGCTATACTTTGTACTAATATCCTTCCTTCCTTCTATTAGTGCTAAATACAGAGTTCATATGTTTTAACCAGAAGGCAGTTGTGAGGGAAAATATGTAACACACCCACCCATGTAAAAAGGAGTTCCCCAAGCAATATTTTTAACGAAAAATGCACATTAGGAAGCAGAACATGCATTTTGAGCAAATAAGACCTATGGAAAGAAAATGAGGTAGACCGTGCTCAGTGAATTAGGCATCTGGCTTTGGAGCTAATGGTTGGAAGTTCAATTCCTCACGGTGCCTCTTGGGAGTACAGCACCCTAAGTGGCCTTGGGCAAGCTGCAAAGTCCCAAGATGCCTCCAGAAAGAAGCAATGGCAAACCATTCTGTGTATTCTTCTATCTAGAAAACGATCAAAAGGGTTGCCAAAAGTCAGTATTAATGCCACAAAATTATTATTATGAAGGAAAGTAAAGTGTGTGCTTAACCCTTTACCTCTTTGCTTGTTTTTCTAACCCCTATTTACCACTTTAAAACTGATATTTTATTCTGCTGGGTTTTTAAAAACATGTTTGAGGCCTTACCAAAGAAATTTTATATGTAAATCTTTCTTTGCATATCCACAACCCCTGGGAAAGTGATACTACATAGTGTCTTGAGTTTCCCAATAATAAAGCCAGAGCTTTGGCAGCAAATTTGGCACCAGGGGTAATTGGCATTGACTCTGACCCACTCCTCTCTGACACATGGGCAGGAAAAAGGAAAGAAAGATGGTAGTGTTTTCCTTGCCCCCCAAAAGAAAAGTTTAGGTTTTCAAAAAAGCAAAAGTGAAGAAAGCCAGTAGGTGTTGCTATTTCCCAAACTTTCAGCAATATTTCACCATGTTCTCTAATTTAAATGCCCAAAGGCAAGGTGCCAGTTGTTCCACCTTATATATGGCCCTGTCAAAGTTACATGGGCTAAAATGTATTGTTTTGAACAGGGTGGTGGTGGTGGAAGTGGAATCTATTATTATAATTTCAAATTTGTGTCTCTTCGTACAGTATTATGTGGAATGTGACAACCTGAAAAAGATGCCTTCTGTTACTTTCACGCTCAACGGAATCCCTTTCACTCTTACCCCAGAGGCATACATCCTCATAGTACGTACGATCTTTCAGTACCTTGTCTGCAAAATGCCATTTGTGGAGCTGTGTAAGTTACAAATTTGGCAATACCAATCTTTAACTCTGCATGGAGCTAAGGAGGCATGAGGGGCTGTTTTGTTTGATGAATAATTGTTTCCACATTAAGGAACTCAACTACTGTTGAGAGGCTCAAATTCGGAAAGTCTGGACAGAGGTTCAAAGGATAGAAGTCTGGAAACAAATTCCTAGAGCTATAGAGTTTGGGTCCTATCTGTCAGTTAATCAGCCAGGGGGAATTTGGAACACTCCCGAAAAGTGGGGAAAGGGCGCTAAGCACTTGTATAGAAAAGCTCCTTCAAGTCCTCTTCTGTTTCCTATCTGTAAGGGAGCATTGATTACTTTGAATGGGAGAAGGAATTATCTTTTGTATGTCCCAGGTTTGGCACCTCGTCAGGCACTACTGTCAAAATAGGAGTTTTGATTCCCCCCCCCCTTGTCATGTGTAACAATAAGGCTGCCTTCTCCCAGGCAGACCCTATTGCCCCTTCTCGGTTTCAGATGCCTGCTGACCAACCCAGACATCAGATTAAGGTAGCGTTGAGCCAAGTAATCACTCTTTAGTGTTCTTGAAATAACGAGCAGCAGCCAGCATAACATGCCAAACACATAACTTTATTTATAATACGAACATAATTTTAACTGCGCCACAGCGACTTACATACAGGTAAGGGTAGTTACATTTACGCAGGAATTAACTGGATTCATTGATGGTACTCGGAAGAGAATGAGGTTTTCCTGGACTAGATACAATTCGCGCTTCTCAAAGCATAATGGCGAGAAAACCCAATCTCACATTACTTTAACTGAGGAAGAAACTAAAATGACGAATACATTTTTATTACATACTCAACATTCCTCCCCCCTAGGAAAGTCCTGTAACCAATGAGGGGGGCCACAACATCTTTTTGGTCATACTGGACTAGCTGGGGAAGATCGTGAATTTCCCGCAGTGGGGGAACCACTAGAACTAATAGCATGGTGGGAGCACTGGCCCATTTCAGAACTTGAAATAGGAAGAGGAGCTACCAAATCATAGTCCCGTTTTGTAGAGGATTGAGCAAGGAAATGCTCGAATTCAAAACCACAATTCAAGGGGGAAGAACTGAACTGAAAGTCCCTCCTTTTACAATGAGTAGACGACTCAATGCAAAAGTCCCTCTTTTGGGTATGAGTGGGGGTAGACTCCAACACTGGAGGATGGGGGCCTCAGGGGAAAAATCATAACCCCGTTTCTCACATGGATGAGTAGGGGAACACTTGAAAAACTCCCACCAATCCTGTAAAGCAATAGAAGAATTACCAGGCAACTGTGTGCCCTGTGCAAGAGACAACAAAACACACTTAGAATTAGAAAGCAGGGCTAAGCCCTCTTTATCTCCCCATTGGAATAAGCGGGTGGGGGAGGACCCTAATGTGGAATTATTACGAGTTTTGTCAGCTGAGGGCATCCCAAACTCAAATGGTTCTCCCTGTCCTTCCAGTGACTGGTCCGTTACTCTATGCCTTATTTGGTCTGCGTGTTGCTGCCAAAGAAGGCCATTTCCCATTTTTACCCGGTAGGAGACTGGTCCCATTTACTCTTAAACAATACCTGTAACCCATGCCGGCCCTCCTGCAACTTAATTCTGGCAGTGCACAGGATCCCGTACTGCAAAACCCTTTTTCTGCCTAATTTCTATGTTAACCCCCCTATCCTCCACCCTGGAAGGATCCAACCTGTCCAACAGAGAAGTTGGTTTTCTACGCATGAGGAGTTCAGCCGGAGACATATCAGAGGCCAGGGGGGCAACCCAATAGGTTAAAAGAAATTGACAGAGCTGCAGCTCAATGTCCCCCTGCCCCATACATAGTAAGGCTTCCTTAGTCGTGCGGACCTGTCACTCAACCTGACCATTGGTGGCAGGGTGAAATGGGGAAGAAGTGACAAACCGGATGATGTTTCTTCCGAGAAACACTTGAAACTTGACAGACTTAAAAGTAGTGGTGTTGTTGGAAACTAGCACATCTGGAAGTCTGAAACAGCTGAAAAGCTTGCATAGTTTCTTAATAGTCACAGCTGACATTGTACTCGGGACAGGAATTACATCCAACCACTTTGTAAAGGAATCTACCACTAGAAGGAACAAGGTGCCTTGAAACGGACCGGCGAAATCCACATGGATTCGCAACCACGGTCCATGAGCTGTGTCCCATTCCCAGGAGGGACTCCTCAGGCCGGGAACTCTGACAGCTAGTGCAAGTGCCAACCAACTGCTCTATCTCGAGATCTATTTGCAGCCACCAAAAATAGCTGCTTGCTAAAGCTTTGGAGCGCACGATTCCTGGATGGCTGAAGTGAAGAAGTAGGGGCGAAGGACTTAAAAGGCGAGGGGGTCTGCCGGGCGAACCCACCGCCACAGCGCTCCCGGCCCTGGTAGGGGCGAAGAAGCCTCCCGGCCACACCACCGGCCGGCGTTCCGGGCCCCGCCCTCCACCCCTCGCCAGGACTTAAAAGGCGAGGGGGTCTGCCTGGCGAACCCGCCGCCGCAGCGCTCCTGGCCCCGGTAGGGTCGAAGAGGCCTCCCGGCCACACCACCGGCCGGCGTTCCGGGTCCCGCCCTCCACCCCTCGGCAGGACTTAAAAGGCAAGGGGGTCTGCCGGGCGAACCCACCGCCGCAGCGCTCCCGGCCCCGGTAGGGGCGAAGAGGCCTCCTGGCCACACCACCGGCCGGCGTTCCGGGTCCCGCCCTCCACCCCTCGCCAGGACTTAAAAGGCGAGGGGGTCTGCCGGGCGAACCCACTGCCACAGCGCTCCCGGCCCCGATGGGGGCAAAGAGGCCTTCCAGCCATGCCACCGGCTGGTGTTCCAGGGCCCTGTCTTCCCCTTCATAAGACTCTGGAGGCAGGGGTTTTTTGTGGGTGGTTTCGGTTGAATTGTTTTCTATTTTGATGTGGTGCTGATATTTTGCATTTTGTGGATTGTTTTGCTTAATATTGTAATTTGTATTATTGTAATTACTTGAAACATTGTATTTATTATTGTATTTTGAACATTGTATTTTGTATCTTATATGTAAACCCCTTGAGTTGCCCTGGGGTCATTTATATGTTGTTAGCCACCCTGAGTCGGCCATGTGTTGAGTAGGGCGGGATATAAATTGAATAAATTGAATTGAATTGAATTGAGGACTTTTGGATGCAACACAGCAGGAATTACTACCCCTGGCCCCATAATAAATAACCCCTCTCGAGCGACAGCTCGAACCGTTTCCTATGAAAAACCCTGAATTCCTCTGAAGGAGGAGTCGTGGACCAACCCTTCTGGACCCACATGACCACTTGGGACAGCAACTTATCTTTAGCAGTAGCCTTAGCAATTTCAGAGGGCACAATGGGGGTGAATCGAATGATTCTATCAGGAGTACCTGATGATCACGCTCTATCTCGCAATCTGGCTCCCCAAGTC
The DNA here is from genome assembly GCA_035047345.1 of Bradypodion ventrale. Lineage (NCBI taxonomy): Eukaryota > Metazoa > Chordata > Lepidosauria > Squamata > Chamaeleonidae > Bradypodion > Bradypodion ventrale. The sequence goes on from JAWDJE010000004.1 coordinate 63,445,780, forward strand.
CAGGCAAAGGGGACTTGAGAGAGCATCAGCATGGCTGATGTCTTTCCCTGGACAATGAATTAATGTAAACTGATAAGCATTTAGAAATATAGCCTATCTAAGCATGCGTGGGGAGAGTATTTGTGGAGTGGGTTTTGAAGTGACAAAAATCCCAGAGGCCTATGGTCCATAACAATTGTAAACTCCCTCCCATACAGAAAGTCTTGACATTTTTTCATCCCTGCATCTATGGCCAGAGCCTCACAGTCCATCTGAGCATAGTTTCTCTCAGCATTAGAAAGGGATCTAGAATAAAAGGCAATCGGGGCTTCAGCTCCATTATCCAATGTATGGCAGAGAACAGCCCCCACCGGCGATGCATCACATACTAACACTATGGGCTTTCAAGGGTCGAAATGAGTGAGGAGTGCCTCAGAGGACAACAACTCCTTAAACTTTTTGAATTCTTTTTCTTGGTTCTGTCCCCATCTCCAAACCGCGTCCCTCTTAAGAAGGTGATGAAGCGGCTTGGCTACAGATGCTTTCCTGGGCAGGAAGGAGTGGTAAAAGTTTAGCAGGCCTAGGAAAGACTGTAACTCAGACTTAGAGGATGGCCGGGGGCATTACGAACAGTGGAGACCTTAGAGTCGGAGGGTTTGACCCCCTCAGGAGTTATTTTAAACCCAAGAAATTCAACCTACTTAGCAAAGAATACAGATTTATCTTTATACAGACAGATCCCATTTCAAACCTATGCAAAACCCAGTCCAACCTGTCTGCAAGTTCGAATTCATCCCCCGTAGTAATTAAAATGTCATCGAAATAGGGAAGAACCCCAGGGAGACCCTTAAGGAGACATTCCACGAGTGATTGAAATATACCGGGGGCTGTGTTAACCCTGAACTGTAAACGTGTGACTTTGAAAGCCCCTTTATGGGTAACTATCGTTTGCATTACAGCAGCAACAGGTGTGACCGTCAGCTGCTGGTAGGCCTGGGCTAAATCTAATTTAGCAAAGCTCTTTCCCCTGTGTAATGTAGCCAGCAGGTGGCTTACGACAGGGACAGGGTATGCATTGGGTCGAATGGCTTTGTTGATCATGCACTTGTAGTCTGCACAGATCCTAACCTCCCCATTTGACTTTATGGCTGTCACAATAGGTGTTTCCCATTCTGCAGGATCAAAGGGAATCAAAATACCCTGACCCACAAGCTTATCTATTTCCACCTCTATCTTGTCCTTAAGGGCAAAAGGAACATGGTGTAGCTTAAGGTGGAAAGACCGTACAGCTGGGTCAAGTTCAAATGAGACCGGGGCCCCCACATAAGTACCAAGTCTTTTCTTGAAGACTTCTGGGTGCGCGTTGCAAACGTCCAGTACCGGGTCAGAATTCACAACATTACTACCAGACAATTTTATTCCCAGTGGTTCGAACCACTGTACTCCCAACAAACAGTTTGTTCCTTGCTTGACCACAACAAGGGGCAACTTGGTACAAATGCTCTTAAAACGTACAGAAAAGTCCCCCACCCCCAGAATGGGTATGTGGCACCCTTGAACATCTTGGAGGGACGTCTTCAATGCCTGCAACTTAGGGCAAGAGGCTGGAAGAATTTTTAAGAATTCTTTGTGGGGTAAAATGGAAGAAGACATACCCGAGCCCACCTCCATGTGAATTGGTACGCCTTGCAACTGCAATTCAGCAAATAACCGGCTGGACACATTAGACACGTTGCTGTGTGGCTTCTCCGACGTGGAGATCATGTAGATGGACGCTCCCTGTATCCTCGGGTGCTCATCTGATGCCAGGGAATACTTTCTCTTCTGGTGGCTTACATTTGCAATGTGCCCTCGCTTGCCGCAATGGTGGCAATCCACTTTCCGGAAAGGGCACTTTCAATGGTCATGCTTGCTCCCACAGCTGTCGCACCTTTTCAGGACTTTTGGAGCGTGCTTCTCCTTCTTTATTCAGACCGTTCCTACCCCTCTGTCCTCATTGCTGGTCCCAGACATGGATGATGACGCTGGCGATGCTGATGAAGACAAACACGATGATGATGAACAGCGGAGGGCCTGTAAAGCAGACTCTGGGGGCCCAGAGGTGACCAGACCATTGCTTGAAGGAGTTTACCCCTGACCTGGCCACCTCGGATGCTAACACCTCTTTTAACACGGACTTGAAAGTGAGCGTATCACGGGTCATCAGCCTGCGTTGGGCATCTTCATCCCAATGTCCAGCTAGCAAGAGGGCGTGGAGGACATCCTCGATGTTCGGCCACTGACAAGGGGCAGCTGCAAGTCGAAAGGCGGCAGCATAGTCACCACAGACTCCCCGGGGCATTGGTCATGGCGGTGAAACGCAACCTCTGCGGGAAATATGGAAACCTTCAACTGGAAATGATTCCACAGTGCATTCAGGATATCAGTGAGGGGAACATCATCGATATCCCTCGGCAATGCCAAATAGATGGCCAACTCGAGAGTAGCCAGGCTACATCTCGCCAGGAAACCTGAACGCATCAGTTCCTCATCTACGATGTTCTTAGCCGCCATGGAGTGTTTGAACTGCTTCTCATAGAGGACCCATTTTTCTGGTGCTGAAATGTCGAAGGGACCGGCGGAATTCTTTTGGGACGCCATCCCATCCTCATCACCAATTTAGTGTTCTTGAAATAATGAGGAGCAGCCAGCATAATGGGCCAAACACATAACTTTATTTGTAATATGAACACAATTTCAACTGCGCCACAGCGACTTATATACAGGTAAGGGTAGTTACATTTATGTGGGAATTAACTGGATTGGTTGATGGCACTTGGAAGAGAATGAGGTGATCCTGGACTAGATACATTTCGCACTTCTCAAAGCATAATGGCGCAAACCCCCAATCTCATGTTACTTTAACTGAGCAAGAAACCAAAATGGCAAATACATTTTTATTACATACACAACACACTCCCAGTCTCTTCAAGCTTTTTAGAAATGTATTGTAGCATATCAAAATTCAAGATACAGTCCATTTCAAAGTAGAAATAAAGCAACAACATTTCAGAGCAAAGATATAAAGCAGACTAGATAAAGCAGGCTGCTGGGGATGGGGGAAAGCCAGCCGCCGCCGCCCTTCTCTCAGGCCCCTACATCTTGGCTGTTAACAAAAGCAAAACCTTCCAAAAGAATGAATGCCTGTTGGAATGTGAGCCATGAGGCCAGACTCCTCCCCTCAGGGTCCACCCCTGGCCCACCCGTCAGGGACTCCAACCAATGATCTCACAGCGAGACTTGTCAATCACTCATTCAGTTCCCGCCCTCCAAACCCAGAGGCAAAGAAGTATTCACATGGCCGTCACCATTTTATAAAGCATGAAAAATCACAGATGGAATATTCCAATTCCATCACATCATGTGACTTTTAAAGAAAACTCTCGGTACCTCACCCTCACGTCACTTGTTTGTTCAAATATCTATCTAATTATATTTACAACTGTAGAATAGTATTTGCATATTTCTCTGCACAAAACACTTTTTGTTTAAAAACGCTGTCCCACTGAAGTGAGCATGAATTGTTCTTATCCAAGTTAGTAAAATTTGCTTTCACATCCACACTTCTTCTTCTTAGATTAACAGCGATGGGAAGCAAAAGTGCATGACCGGCTTCGGAAGCATATCTGATCCATTCTGGATTCTAGGGGATGTTTTTCTTCGCCAGTACTACTCTGTCTTTGACCGTGGGAGTAACAGAGTGGGGCTGGCTCCTGTAAAGTTCTTGCCTAGTAATGCAGTCCGAACACCAGGCTTTCTTCTTCATCTTTTTCTCAACAGTCCAGATAAAGTCATCTACTTTGGGGTAATGACACTCATTTATTTACATATTTAAATGTTTTCATGTCTGAGTCTGAAGAACTTTCTTGGGAAAGCTAAGCTGCACATTTTAGTAAAGGCTGTTTGTAGATTTGCTTTTTCTCTAAACTTTTTAAAATAGTGGCCTATGACAACCTGCAGATTCATATCATTGCATTGAAATCATGCATTGAAATCATGCATCTCTCTCCCTTTTTTTCTTCCTCTTTAATTTGTGAAAAGCTTGTTGCACTTTAATTGGTTGAGCAGATGAACTGTTTTACTTTCTTTTATTGCATTTTGTTAATTTAATAGAAAATGGGAAGATTTGAAAGATTCTAAAATGGCAATACATTGTTTCATGATCTCACTTTTTCAAAAAATATTAATAGTGCCTTATTATTAAGATTCTTACAACATGCAGATGTATGTATCTTTAATTACCGGTACATAAAAGGGTGATGATTGATTAAATTAAACACGTTTTATTGAATATATTTTCTTATTGCTGTTTACCTTTTTAAGACTGCAGTACATGGCAAAGATTCACTCTCTATCGTAACCTTTGGCCTGTGGGACATCCCGGCCCATGGCAGCAAATCATCCGGCCCATGGTGGTGACCTTAAAAGCAGAAGCGGACACATTTATGATAGCCGTAAATGTGCCTGCACCTGCGGAAATGATCCTGCCGCAGTTTACAGCAGCGTTTATGTCAGGGGGAATCACGTGTGACGTGTCTGGCCCACTCAGTTGCCTGAGGGGTCTGGCCCGTGATGTGAAAAAGTTGAGAACCCCTGTACTATAGGTAAAACTCACCATACACCTCCACCAGTGGTTGCATCATCAACACCATTAATAATTATCAAGAATTAATATTGGCTACCATAGTTCCTGGAGCCACAACAGTGGCTGCCCAAATTGATTCACAACTTCAGTGGCTTCCCATGGTACAGTTGGCCACCATAGTGCCCTTCAATACCCAGTAGTGGTTCCTCTCATGCACCAGTGTGTGTCATTCCAATTCAGAAAGAAAGGGAGAATATTGGGGCATGGAGGGTGGTACCACAAAACCTAACTGAGGAATATAGGTGATGTCAATCCATATCTATGAATGTGAGTTGCATCAAGCTACAACAGAAACACCTGTTTAGGTAAACAATAGATAGTCAAAACAATAAGGTAATCTTACATAGTCAGCATTCTGGAAGACCCAGTAAACATATATAAACAGAAGGTTTTCTGTGCTCAGAAGCAACCTTTTGGGAGGAGGCATAAGCCTACACCACTTCGAACCCAGAATGTAGACATATAAGAAATCCTGATGGGGGCTTTCAAGCCCATACAGAAGAAATGCTTACTTAGAGGTTAGTTGATTTCTTATTTTCTTCGTTTGTTAAGTTAGAGTAGAGTAGTTTATTTCTTTAATACGTATCCTGCATATTTCTGGATTATTCTTCTACAATAAAAAGCCTCAAAAACATCTAGAAGTGTCGTCTTTGAACCAGAAGGGGAATTTACAGAGCGGAGCAAAACAAGAGATTATTTCTTTGCACCAACACAGCCTTGCGAGGGGGACTCTTTTTCTCAAGGGCTGATAAACTTTCTATGGAGATGAGAAGGGAGTGAATCTCTGATCCGGATACAGGCCTGGGAATAATATCTGCCAGGGTGTTCTAGCCTTTGAAGGTTGTTGTGTTCTAAGGGTTTTTACCTTCCACATGGATTACAATGTATCTGAACCAATGTAACCTTGCCTATAGCAACAATGTAACCTTCAGCTGTATCATATGAACCCTGCATTAGGACGCGAGCTAATGTCCACCAGCTGGCAGCAGCGAGCGTCCAAGCTCTCTTGGTCCGAACTCATCAAAGGCAACAGCGCGGGAAGCTTTCCCACCACTACCTACACCTGGACAAGAAGGGCGTGACTCGAAATGACGTCACGCAGGCAGTAGCCAATGGGCTACCATGGCACCACGTTCAAATGTATTACTACTGTATATAAAGAGCTATCGATCCGCCATTACCTCATGTTCCCTCTGTCCACGATGCAATAAACCTGAGTTAACCCAGCCCGAGGCTGTGTCCTGTGTCTTGGTTTTCATATATTAAATTGGCGACGAAGGTGGGATTATGGATTCCCAAGGGGCCAGGACACAGAGCGGGTTCAATATTACCAAGCCGCAAGACTGGACCATCTTTAACATGGATTTCAAGGCGGCATTGGTGGAACTCAAAGTCAAAGACGACGAGGAGAGGAAGAGGGCCATCCTCACCCGAATGCTGGGAGTAGAGACCAAGCGGACGCTGGTGGGCATGATTGAACCAAAGACGTTGGATGACTTCAAAACCGACGACATACTGAAGTTGCTGCGTGAGCGTTTCCAACCATCGAAGGCAATGTTTCCCGCTAGGAGTGCGTTTTGGAGGCGAGTCCAAGCGCCGGATGAGTCGGTAGAGGCTTTCGTGGAGGCCCTGAGGGTAGCCGCCGTCCCCTGCAAGTGGGACAACCTGGAGATGATCATGAGGGACGTCGTGCTGTGTGGCCTGAAGGACAAGGAAGTGCAGCGCAGCCTGATGAACAGGGAGCCGCCACCCACGCTGGCCGAGGTCGTAGAGACCGCGGAATCCGCGGAGTCCACGAATGCGGGAGTGGACGAAATACACGAGTGGCGTGAGTGGCGTCCTAGGGCCAGCAAAGCGGAAAGCTCGGTGCGCGGCAAGTCAGGACAGCCGGTGCACGCGACCCGACGAACCTCGAGATCCTCTACGGATGGCAGCGACGGCGAAGAGGTACAGAAGGTCCGGAAAGGGGGGCGCCGCTGCGATGGGTGTGGGGCGGCCCACGAGCGTGCGAAGTGCCCTTTCAGGAAAGCCGAATGTTACAGCTGTGGCCGGCGCGGGCACATCGCCAGGGCATGCAGAAATCGGAAAGAGGGCCGGAGGCAGTCGAAAGACCGTTCGGCCAGACCGGACCGTCCAGCGAGACCCCAAGATGGCGCCCGAACCACGAGGAAGCAGGACGGCGTGGGTCGCGTCTCGGACGGCAGTGAGGACGACGCCCCCGTGTTCAGCGTGTCCGCGGGACAAAACCATTACTTCGTTGAGGTAATAGTACAAGGGGCCCCTGTTAGGATGGAGATTGACTCGGGGTCCTATTATTCCATAATTCCCCAGAAAGAGTTCTTGAAGATCGATCCCCAAGCGCGGCCCAAACTTAAGACTCTGAGGTCCACGCTACGAGACGTACAAGGGAACAGCATTCCAGTGCTGGGGGTCGGGAAATTTCGGGTTCGTTATAAGAGACATTCTGCAGAACTCCCTTTAGTCGTTCTCAAAGGGGGGAATTGTAGCCTCCTAGGGACGCAGTGGTTTCAGCCCTTGGGTTTGTTCATAGGGGGGGTGCATGCCGTGGGCGCGGATCCGATACAAGCGGTGTGTGACGCGCACCCCGCCGTTTTCGAAAAAGGACTGGGAAAATTCAAGGGACCCCCCGTAGCCTTCGACCTAGACCCGGAGGTCCGCCCGATAAGACTCAAACCGCGCAGGGTGCCTTTCGCACTAAAGGACAAATTGGTGGGCCAGGGGATTCTTATTCCTGTTGACTCCGCGGAGTGGGAAACTCCAATCGTAACAGCCCTGAAGGCTAACGGGGAGGTGCGCATTTGCGCTGATTATAAGTGTACAATTAACAAGGCGATTCGCCCTAATGCATACCCGGTGCCAGTGGTCAGCCACCTTTTGGCCAGGCTAAATGGGGGAAAGTGTTTCGCTAAGCTCGACCTGGCACAAGCCTATCAACAACTCCCCGTAACTCCCGCCACGGCCGCGGCACAAACGATAGTCACACATAAGGGAGCGTTCCAGGTGTCGCGTTTACAGTTCGGCGTGAACTCGGCACCCGGCCTTTTTCAGTCGCTTGTGGAACGCCTCCTGAAGGGGCTGGAGGGGGTGTTACCTTATTTTGATGACGTATTGATAACAGGGGGGAGTGAGGCCGAACTGGCAAAGAGATTGGATAAAGTGCTAACTGTGTTCGAGAAAGCGGGGCTGAGACTGAGGAAGGACAAATGTGTTTTTTTCGAAACCGAGGTCGAGTTTTTAGGGTTTCGGATCACACCCGAGGGTATTAAGCCGTCCAAATCCAAGGTAGCAGCCATTAAGAAAGCCCCTCGCCCCACATCCAAAACCGAACTTCAGTCATTCCTGGGGCTCCTCAATTTTTACCATACATTCCTCCCGCGGAAAGCCTCCGTGGCCGAACCGCTTCATCGGTTACTTAAGAAGGAGGAGACATGGATGTGGGGTGACGAGCACGAGAAGGCGTTCAACGAACTAAAGCAACTTTTAACATCGGACGCAATCCTTACGCACTTCGACCCCAAACGGCCGGTGGTCTTAGTCTGTGATGCATCACCGGTGGGGGTGGGGGCGGTGCTTTGCCACGTGTTGGATGACGGTCGGGAGGCCCCAGTTGCGTTTTATTCAAGGTCCCTGTCCCAAGCAGAGCGAAATTACGCACAAACCGACAGGGAGGCATTAGCAATAGTAGCGGGGACCAAAAAGTTTCACGATTTTCTGTATGGCCGCCCGTTCAAAATCGTGACGGATCACAAGCCCCTGTTAGGGATTTTCACGGCAGGCAAGCCCACGCCGCAGATACTATCCCCGAGAATGTTGCGATGGGCCATTTTTCTTAATGCATACCAACACGAGTTGGAGTACCGGCCCGGAAAGGAGATCAGCCATGCTGATGCGCTTTCGAGATCCCCTTTGCCCTTGTCGGACGACCAAAAAGCCAGAATAGGAAGAGACCGCCAGGTGTTGTTAATCGAGGTTTTAGACGAACCCCCAATAGTACCAGCCGATATAGCCAGGGCGACAGGCAAGGACAGAACGCTGGAGAAAGTCAGCTCATGGGTGCAGAAAGGGTGGCCAGCATCGTCCCCAAGCAAGGAATTCGACCCATTCTTTCGGAAGAAGCTAGAGTTGTCCCTAGAAAGGGGGTGCCTGTTGTGGGGCCAACGGGTGGTGGTCCCAACACCCATGCGGCCGAGGGTGCTCAAACTGCTGCACGTCAGCCACCCGGGCATCGTTCGCTCCAAAGCGCTGGCCCGCAGCTACTTTTGGTGGCCGCAGCTGGACGAGGACATTGAGCACATGGTCGGCACTTGTGAGGCATGCCAGGGGTCCCGACCAGAGGCGGCCCGCCTCCCGCACAGGGAATGGGACACAGCAAGGGGGCCATGGTCCAGAGTGCACGTAGATTTCGCTGGCCCTTTCCGAGGAACCATGTTTCTCCTGGTGGTGGATGCATTCTCAAAGTGGCTGGAGGTCATCCCGGTAAAGAGCACGTCCTCCGCCACTACAATTAGCCAACTACGGAGAGTCTTTTCAACGTTCGGCTTACCCGACACTTTAGTCAGCGATAACGCGAGTTGTTTCACCTCCTCAGAGTTCGGGGCATTCATGGAGGCAAACGCCATTCGGCATGTCACATCCGCGCCGTTTCACCCGGCCACGAATGGCCAAGTGGAACGGTTGGTGCGTACAACAAAGGAGGCGCTCCGGCGCATGGGCCCCGGGGACCTAAATCACCAAGTATGTCAGTTCTTACTAGCGTATAGGGTGACCCCCTTAGCGTCAGGTTACTCGCCGGCGGAGCTATTGATGCGGCGAAAACTGACTACGCTCCTGTCCAGGCTGGACCCCACAAGAATTGAGGATAAAGGGAGAAACGTGGGGCTGGCAGTCTCGAAAGGTTTCGCCGCCGGCGACCCTGTTCATTGCAGGAACTATGCCAGCGCGGGACCAGCCTGGGTGCCGGGGACGGTGGTAGAACAGACGGGGCCAGTGTCGTACCGGGTCGAAACCCACACCGGTCTCCTCTGGAGGAGGCACGCAGACCAACTGAGGCACCGAGTAAGTGGGCCAGTTAGTGAGGATCACCAACAAGATTCAGCGTTAGGGTTCTCCCCCACCCGTTTAACCCAAGGGGGAGACAGCAGCGGACAACAGTCCCAAGCAAGGGGGGAAGGAAGAAGCAGCGGCCCCGACTCATATCCTTTTGATAAACCAGTTCCTTCAGAGGCCGGGGAAGGGGGAGAGGAGTTCGCGACCGCTGCCCCCGAATGGAATTTTGGTTTTGATTTAGCAAACCGGGGGGGTTTTCAGGAGTGTTCCCCCACCCATCCAGGCGAGAAGAGGGGTTTTTCGTTAGTCCCCAGTGCCCCCGGTTCCTCCCTAAGTAAGAGCACACCTCCCAACAACGCCGCGGAGCCGCGGCAAGTCACTAACGAGTCTCCCTCTCAAATTACAGGACAGGAAACCAGGGGACAAAGAGAAGGTAGCAAACCCGGGGAGAGACAGCCCGCATCGAGACCCCAGCGTGTTCGAAACAAGCCATCTTGGCTGAGAGATTTTGTCTCCTAGGGGGGGGAGTGTCTAGAAGCATGGGCTCGAGACGTTGTCTCGTCCTAGGGGGGAGGGATGTTGTGTTCTAAGGGTTTTTACCTTCCACATGGATTACAATGTATCTGAACCAATGTAACCTTGCCTATAGCAACAATGTAACCTTCAGCTGTATCATATGAACCCTGCATTAGGACGCGAGCTAATGTCCACCAGCTGGCAGCAGCGAGCGTCCAAGCTCTCTTGGTCCGAACTCATCAAAGGCAACAGCGCGGGAAGCTTTCCCACCACTACCTACACCTGGACAAGAAGGGCGTGACTCGAAATGACGTCACGCAGGCAGTAGCCAATGGGCTACCATGGCACCACGTTCAAATGTATTACTACTGTATATAAAGAGCTATCGATCCGCCATTACCTCATGTTCCCTCTGTCCACGATGCAATAAACCTGAGTTAACCCAGCCCGAGGCTGTGTCCTGTGTCTTGGTTTTCATATATTAAAAAGGTAAACATCTATCTTACGGCCTGAGAAGATTTCCCAGGGCCAGAGAAACTGCTCCGTGGGTGCTCCGTCTCTCTGTGTGTGTTTGCGTGAGAGTGAGAGCTGAGTGGATGAGGGGGCTGTCTTTTAAAAAAAGGACTGTGTTTGCGTGAGAGTGAGAGCTGAGTGGATGAGGGGGCTGTCTTTTAAAAAAAAGGACTGTCAGTAAGCTGAGCGACCATATTAACCAGCACTCACCCCTCGGCCACGACAGTCTAAATGCTCCAATTAAAATTTGAGCGCATCACTGGGTGTTGTTTAAATGTGTGTAAGTTTTTAGAGCACTCAGCAAAAGTGCAAGTGATAACCTTAGCAAAGGTCAAGATTTTAGTTTGATAAATTTCATTTCCAAACACTAGGTGGCGATCTTAATTTTACAAATAATTATCTGAGTAATTTACAGAATTCAGCCACAAAATCAAATCAATATTATATTGTCTTCTTTTATTTTTAAAAACATTATTCCTTCTCTCTGTTCACCATGATAGTTACAATTTTGTTGCTGTTATTCTAACTTGCTAATGCCCTTTCATATCCTACACTTCTAAAAATATTCATGGTTAAATAAATGTTAAATTCTATAATGGTCAAGTTTACTTTTAATCCAACTGCCATATTCTCCCACTGTTACACCGGGGAACATATTTCCTACCAGTCCTTAGAACTCAAAGGAGCAAAGATTGGACTCCTGTTTGTTACAGATCAGTTGTCATTCTGGTTTAGAGTCGTTGTTATAAATTAGATTTGAGCAAGATGTTATCTAAGTGAACTATCAGCTTAGTGTTCACCTATTGAATGTTTTTTTAAAAAAGCAAATACAATAAAAAATAAAATTCATTTTGCTTCAGCATCCAGGGTGGTCAAGGGAATTGTTCATTTTGCCTGTATTGTGAAGCATCTTCTCAACCAGTTTACAAGACAGGTAATTGTTCTTTAGACTGGGGAGGAGAGATAAGTGGGCTAAACATCATTTAGCTCCTCCCCTCTGTCATGGGGATCCTATGGGATATTACCTTTTTACGTAAGTTACTTTTATTTTATTAGGTAACGTTGTAGTCTACATGTATTCACTGTAGCTTGAGTGATTTAACTTGTAGTAGGTTAGCTGTTGCGAAGCCATTTTGAATTTCAATGATGCACACTCCACATGGTTAGTAAGCTCATTAGCAGCACAAAACAGCTGAGTGTTCAAGGTCTGACATAAATCTCATGAGTATGCCATCTTCCAGACATCTCACTAGCTAATGGAGATGGGAAAGATCAGGCGTCTAACAAGTGTCACATTGGCATCAGATGTCAAATTAATTGCTTTTTGGGACAATTTTGTAATTCCAAAGGTTGGAGGAAGAGGGGTTCAAAATAGTATAAATAACGGACAACGAATCCCGGTCCAAGAGAGAGCCTTCTCCAATGCCAGGAGGAACTCAGTCTGTTTCTTCCTAGAAATGCCTTAGATCGCAGCTTAGAGATCTATGGGCACAGCCCATTTAGGCTTTTATTTCATATATGCTACTTATGTTTTAAGTTTTGTTTAGTTTTTTTCTATGAAGAAATATTCCGTTTGTTATTCTTTTTATTTGCTACAATAAACTATGCTGCTAGCTTGAATTATTGGCAGCGTCGTCTATCTTAGAAATTAGGGAGTAAGGTAGCAATAGAAGGAGATAAGGGTGAGAAGAAAGAGACTCCATTCTCTCAGGGCCAGATCCTGAAATGGGGCATAAATCCTTCAAGGGCAAGAAGTTTCATTTCTCCGACCAGAGGGAAGAAACCAGCCGGGTCCGGTTTGTCTTCAAAGGTAAACAGCTGCCCACTTCGTCAGGATTCGCTCTGGCTAACCCATCTCCTTGTTATTATCTAGATGAGGCGGGGGCACAGAACAGGACAATAACTGATTTGCCATCAGCTACCCGGCACCTGCTAAGCACAGGCTCACCATTTTATGAACCAGTTTAGAACTGGGCACAGATGTCAGTGCTGCCGGCTCAGCGCCAAAGCAGAGCACAGCCTCTAAAATCACGCTCGCCACCTTCACGCCCTAAAGCTACCCAAGGGGCTGCAAAAAAAAAAAACATTGGTGCCCCAGCCACCTCTGACACCCTCAAGCACATGCAGCCCATTAAAACCCCAACACAGTCTATAGCAGGAGGGCCAGTGTAGACAGGACATTAAATGGCTGTCAGGTTTTTCTCAGGTCATTTCCTCTGCTGCTCACTCTACCCAATCCTGCCTATAGATAAGTCCACCAAGTGTCACCAAGTGTCAAACCTTTTGGGCCGGTGACCTGACCACAACCCCAGAACAGTGAGTGGGCCACACCATGCACCTGGAACAGGGCGTATTTGTGCATGCATGGCCATTTTACTTCCTGGTTTGGCATGGACGCTTCTGCGCATGCATGAAAGCAGCCATTTTACTTCTTGGTTTGGGGCAGAAGCACTTAGAAGATACTTCCTTGACTGTCTGCAGTATTCAATTTATAATTTTTTGAAGAGTCTATTTGTAAACGACTCCATGATACTCGATCGTGACAATGCAAGGCTTCCATTATCCTGTTCCCTGTTTCTTAGAGGCAGGGCGATGCTGGCATATCAGCAGTTGTGGGCATCAAAAAAATTACTACCACACTGTGGGCAGGGTTAACTTTGTGGGTGGGGCCAAATCTGTGGGTATGGCCAAATATGTGGGGGTGGCCAAATCTGGCCATGCTGGGGGTGGCCATGTGACTGGATGGGCAATCTAGTCATACCCTGCCACATGACCATGAAAATGTCTGCAAGCACAGACAGCAGTGGCTCTTTGCCTGTAAAGGGAGATGAGCACTGCACCATAGAGTCAGATACAACTGGCTTTTGAGCAGGGGAGACATTTACCATTACTTACTAGCCACATGTAACTAATCAGGGCCAAACTTCACAGCAAATTTGAATACCAATCAGGGATCTTCTGTTATTAGGTAAAGGTAACCACTTGAGCCACTGCAGTTATTACTGGTTGTAAAAAGCCACACTGATCTGTAAACTTATCTGTTATGCTAGCCAACCAGTGGTGTGTTTCTCCCAGTACACTCCAGTACGGGTGTATCAGTAGCAAAAATTCCCCTAGGCCATGCCCACTTGGCCAGCCACGCCCACTTCCCAACTCCATTGCTAAGTATGCATGCGCTACTTCATAGCAGCCTTTTTCTACACCTGGAGTGGGAGCAGTGCAGATGCAGCAGAGAGAGCGGAGCGGAGCAGAGGCAGCTTCAGGAGCAGAGACGAAGGCAGCGGCATTGGAAGCGGGCAGAGCAGCAGAGAAAGAGGCAGCGGTAGCAGCAGCGGCCAAAGAGGCAGTGGTGGAGGAAACAGAGGCAGTGGCAGCTGCCTAGGAGCTGAGTGAAGCGGCAGGCAAAGCAGAGCATGGAGGCCTGGAGGAAGAGGCTTTGGCGGCCACAACACTGGTAGAGGCAGAGCAGAGCCTGAGTGGCTCAGTCCTTGATCCTCTGCCTGTCCGCCCGCCCAGCGCAAACTATGATTTTGTGTGTGTAATTGCTAACTAATTGTCTGACGAAGTGGACTCGATCCACAAAAGCTCACATTAAAATACAGCATAAAAAGCTCACATTAAAATACAGCATTAAAATAAATTAAAAATTAAATACATTAAAATACATTAAAACTAAATACAATAAAATACATTAAAAATAAATACAGTAAAAGACATTAAAAATTAAATATTATAAAATACATTAAATTAAATACATTAAAATGCATTAAAACTAACATTAAAATATAGCAGTCACTCAAGTGCCCCCGCCCGGCCGGGCAGGAACCTACCTTCCAGGCAGAACAGATGTCCTACTGCACCACTCCGGCGGCGGTGCCTGCCTCCCATGCTCTGCCTGCCACCACCTCAGCTGCCACCGCCACCACCCCCTGATGCTCAGCTCACCCGGTGAACCCGGCACCAAAAAAACCCTGCTGACTTGGGTTTGCGCAGTGCGCATGGAGATCTGCCTCAGCGCCTGCGCGAGAGCATGGGGAGGCCCTTCTCCATGCTCTCACACATGCACAGCTGCAGATCTCCTCATGCACATGCTGAGGTAGATCTCCGTGCACACTGTACAAACTCAAGCTGGCTGGGGCGGGGGGTTAGGTGGCAGGCGCCTGTGAGCCTGGTGCTGAAAAAAACCCGGCAGGCTTGGGTTTGTGTAGTGCACACTGCAACCGCACATGCGTGAGCACTGAGAGGGGCCACCCCGTGCTCTCATGCAGGCGCTGAGGCAGATCTCCGTGCACATTGCAGAAACCCAAGCCGGATGAGGTTTTTTTTGGGGTGGGCACCAGGGAGCCCACCCTCCGAAAAAAACTGCCCAGCTTGGGTTTCTGCAATTTCCACGGAGATGTACCTCAGCGCATGCGCATGGAGATCTGCAACTGCACATGCATAAGAGCACAGGGAGCGACCTCCCATGCTCTCGTGCATGCGCTGAGGCATATCTCTGTGAGCATGCATGAGGCAGCTCTCCATGCGCAAGCCCAAGCCAACCGGTGTGTGTGTGTGTTCAGTGGTGGGCGCCGGCCAGGTGACCTGTTGGCAGGTGGGTGTGGCCTTCTGGACATTTTGCTACTGGTACACGCATACCGGGGTGTACAGGGAGCAGCATACCACTGTTTAAAACCACCTTGGTTTAAGTTTGCTTCAGTTTACAACGGCAAATCTTATAGAAATGCCGTCCCGGTTTACAAATTTTTAATGTATTTGTTTCGGTTTACAACAATCAATTTAGGACCATTTTTTATTTTTCTGTGCATCCCTGTGGATGTTTTGGGTTACAATTTTTTCAGGTTACAATGGAGGCTGTTAGAATGGACCTCCGTTGTAACCCGGGGTTTTACTGTATTTGTGCTTACAATGATTTTTGTGCGTGCCTCCACCTACAGGTTTTTAAATGCTATTAAGTTTGATTTCTGTCCAACTGAAATGTGTTTGTAACTTTTCAAAAAGTTACATGTTTTCAATATTTTATGCATATGGAACATAGAAGTAATGTAAATTTTTAAAAGTTTATAGAAATAGGCACCCTGATGTTGCCTGGCATCATCGCAACAAGGAAAATACATATACAGTGGTACCTCATACAACAATTTAAATCCGTTCCACGGGGCTCATTGTTATACAAAACAATTGCAATACCAAGCATGCATCGTATAGCGATTTTCCCTATGGGATGCATCGTACAACGATTATTTTTTTTGCTAGTTGGTTTTTTCCATTGAAAAAATTTTGTACCTTTTTTCCCCATAGGGAAAATTGTTATGCAGGATGCCATTTCCTCCCCAAAACCTAATTGTTATGCGATTTTGTTGTTATATGGGATGATTGTTGTATGAAGTTCCACTATACCTTGATACCCAGTTGAATTGTGATATGACTGAAAATGGATATCTAGTTCACATTGGAATTAATGATAAATATCAGCTAAAGGAACACAGGCTTTCAATGTTTACTACTGGTCTATAAATGTCCATAGAGCTCGTTGGTGTGTGTGTGTGTGTGTGAGAGAGAGAGAGAGAGAGAGAGAGAGATTAAATATCATACTTTCTGACCTGACACAATGATTACTAGTCCATTTCCAAGCTCAGTTCAGAGCTATGACTTATAAAGCTCTACATGGCTTTGGTTCAGGCTACCTGATGTATGATATCCACACACACCCCAGATAAACCTCTTCAGGTCTTAGAATCGCTTAGGAAAGCCATTGTCTTGGTCCTATCTCCTTTACAGGTATGTTTGATAGATAGCTAACGGCAGACTTTCTCAATGATTGCCCTCAAGTTAAGGAAAGTCACACCTACCCATGCCTCCTCTCTCTTCTCTTTACAGCAACAAGGAAAGACATTTTAGTCCAACATACTGTAGTTTACTTGCCCTATATTTGTAGCTAATACAACTTTTTAAATTTTTAAAATGTTTTTAATATTTCTTAGATTGTTCCAAAGGTTGCACTTGCTCAAAAGCCAGTCATATACAATTCTAGGGTTTGGTGCCCATCTCTGTTTACAGCCAAAAAGCCAGCATTGTCTGCACCTGCAGACGTTTCCATAATCATGTGGCAGGTATGCCTCGACACCGGAGTGCACGGAATGCTGTTTACCTTCCCAACCTATTTATCTACTTGCAATTTCTTGCATTCAAACTGCTAGGTTGGCAAAATCTGGGACAGAGATGGGAGCTCACTCCATTGTGTAGCACTTGGGTCTCAAACTGCTGGCCTGTCAACCTTTCAGTCATCAAGTTCAGCACCTTAACCACGTGAGCTACCACAGTCTCAGTTTGTTCTATATGATTTTAATTATTCTTTGTCTAATATTTTTATGAATTACTATTTATATGTTGTTTTAAGTTCTTTCAATTATTTTTAAGCTGTCTTGTATCCCAGTGTGAGGAGAAAGGCAATACTGTAAATAAGTAATTCTGGCTACTTCTGGCACTAAGCTCCTGAAAGGGTTTATTATTGGTCTTATGGAGCAGTTGTTTTATTTTTATAATCTTTTTATTAAATTTTTGACAAACATACAAAAAAAGAAAAACAATAACAGTACAATGTAATAATAAAACAAAAACAACATCAATACAATGTTAGTTCAAGTTCATAAGAGCTAGTACATAATAGTACTTAAACTAATTATTTACCATATAACCCCCAATATTAAATACCACATTGTACATTATTACTATGATCATAACAATAAAAGCTTTCAGTGCTACCACTATTTTTATTTTTTAATAATTACACATCACCCTGTGAGTATATACAATGCCCGGAGAGTTTAGTTTCTGTTTCAACTCCAAAAACCTCTTTGAGATGGTACAGGTCCTAAGCTATCATTTGCCATAAGAGAATGATCCACAAACGGTTTCCAAATACTCCAGAACCTATTCTCTTTTAATTTATCTCGTTTTACTTTGATCTCCCATGTCAATTTCTCGTTCAATGCTAAACTCCACATTTCTTTATACCACTCTCCAATCTGTATATCTACATCGTTTTTCCAATTTCTAGCTATGCATTGTCTACCTGTAGTTAATACAATTTCCAATAATTCTTTTTCCTCCTTATTCTAACCCAAACCTTCCACATTTGTTAAAAGAATGGTACCTGACGCCAACTTAACTCTTTTGCCCATTATTTCACCAAACTCCCCTTCTATTCTTCCCCAAAAATCCCTTATTTTTTTACAACTCCACCACATATGTTCATATGTTCCATCCGTTTCTTTGCATCTCCAACATAACTTGTCCCTTTTATTATCCATCTGATAAAGTCTTAGTGGTGTCAAGTACCATTGCCACAACATTTTAAAATTGTGTTCCTTAATTCTTACAGACATTGTTCTCATAATCCTCTTTTTCCATTTATTCCTCCATTCAACCTCCCCTATTTTTATATTCAAATTTTGTTCCCACTTCCGTTTCAAATCTTCCTGTGGATCTTTACCCTTATTCAGTATAGTGTAAAGTTTGCTTACCAGACCCTTAATGCTCTTTTCCCCTTTTCTGATCTTTATTACCAATTCTTCAAATTCAGTCTTTGTTCTATCTATCCCTTCTTCTCTTCTATATTTTTTATTCCAATTATCCACCCTTAATTTCTGAAACCAGTCCAATTTTAACTTTTCAAATATTTTTTTTTCTCTTGGTATCATCATCGCAAACTTTTAACCAGTCCTTCAGTAAGAACATCTCATTTTTATCCAATATTTCCTTTTTTTCCTTATCTAATTTTATTGGAAAACACACCATATCAGTCAATTCCAAGATTGGAGAGAGATTTGGGACCATATCTTTCTTTACCTTTTTCCACACCTCCATGAGCCCTCTCATCATAGTATTATTTGACTTTTTCGGCTTGTCCTTTATTCCCAAGAAGATCATATTACCAATATTTCTATAATCTTTCATCTCCAATTCCTCCCAAATTGCCTTTTCTCTTGCCAAGATCTTCACAACATTCTTGATTTGGAATGCTTGATAGTATGCTAACAAATTTGGCATGCCCAAACCCCCTTCTTTCTGAGATAAGTACCAGAGCTTCTTTGAAAGTCTAGATTTTTTACCTCCATTACAGAAACTGTTAAACATCTTTTGAAACTCATTAATTTCCTTCTCCTTCAAGTGGATCGCTAATGCATCAAATAAAAAATTAATCTTTGGCAGCAATATCATTTTGCAAATTGCAATCCTTCCGAACCATGACAGCTTCAACTTCTGAAACTCTTGTATTTTACTCTTAAATTCGGCTTTCAAACTGTCATAGTTCAAACGTTTAAGTTCTTCCAATTTATTTGAAATAATTATCCCCAAATATTTCAGCTTTTCTTTGATTTGTATATTAAGTGTCCCCACTATCCTTCCCATCTCACCTACCCCCATATTACACAGCATCAGTTCTGATTTATCCCAATTTATCATTAATCCGGTTATAGCTTCAAATACCTGTAGGTGATCTTTAATCCTATCCATTACCAACTCCGGATGTTTCACCATAAGCAGTGTATCATCCGCGTACATGCTCACTTTATTACCCATTATCCCTTCTATATTTAAATCATCCCTTATATTTTTGGCTAATATCTCCATTGCCATGATAAACAGGATAGGAGATAGTGGACATCCCTGCCTGGTACCAGCCTCAAGCTTTACCACATCAGTAACCTCTTCATTTACTCTGATCCTAGCATTCCCTTTTTGATATAATAAATCAATTACCCTTCTAAATCTATCCCCAAACCCGTAATTTTTAACTATTTCCTTAATTGAAGACCATTGTAATGAATCAAATGCCTTAAAAATATCTAATGATAATAAGCCCACCTTTTCCTTCGTTTGATTGACATTATCAATTAAATCTAATACCCTTCTAATCAAATCCGCCATGTGCCGACCTTTTAAAAACCCAACTTGATCGACATTTATGTATTCCCCCATAAAACCGTTTAGACGATTAGCCAATATTGCTGTGAAGATTTTGGCATCCTGATTTATAAGAGAGATTGGTCTGTACGATTCCACTCTTTCCAAGTTCTTACCAGGCTTTGGCAGTAGAACGATTGTAGTGTTATACCATGAAGTCGGGATTGGTCCTCCATCTAAAATATAGTTATATAGCTTCACTAATTTTGGAACCACCGCTTCTTTAAATTCTTTATAAAACTCTGTCGATAATCCATCATCCCCCGGAGCTTTCCCCATCTTCAACCCGCTAATTACCTCATTTACCTCTTTATCAGTGATCCTTTCCTCCATTTTCTCTCTATGTTCTTGTTTTATTCCGTTCCCTAACTGTCTCTCCAGTATCTTTTTGAGCCTCTCCAAATCTACCTCCTTTTTTGCATATAATGCTTGATAAAATTCCCTCACAATTTTACATTTATCTCTGTTCTTATTACACCTTAAACCTTGTTTATTAACCAATACCCCAATTTCTCTTTTTTCCTTTTTGGTCTTAGCTGCTCTTGCTAGTAGTTTTGAACTTCTGTTGCTAAATTCAAAGTATTCTCTGTTTAAATAGATCAAGTCTCGTTTAACTTTGTCAATATCTTTACCCATTAATTCTGCTTTAAGTCTTTGCAATTTCGTAAGGATTTTTTTATCTTTACTTTTTGCGTGATCCTCCTGTAACTGCTTTATTTCTCTTTCTTTTTCTATCTGTTCTACCTTATGTCTTTTATATTTAAAACTCGCCAACTTTATGCTTTCCCCTCTGAAAACCGACTTCATGATATCCCATACAACATTGAAATTAACCTTGTTATTATCGTTTCACTGCCAACTTTCTTTCCACCTTTCCATAATCTGCTCTTTACATTTTTGATCTTTAAATAAATTAGGATCATACCTCCAACTTCTTCCACTTTGGGTATCTTTTTGTAATTTCAATTCCAAAAGTACTTTGGCATGATCTGATTCCTTAATAATCCCAATTTCCATTCATTCTATATCTTTAATCAAGTTTTCCATAAGAAAGACATAATCTATTCTCAAGTAGGTCCCATGGACATGTGAAAAAAAGGAATATGCCCTTTCAGAGCCCTTAAACTCTCTCCAAGAATCCTTCAAACCCATCGCATCCATCCATTTATCCAACACCTTCCCTTTCAAGCCAGTTCCACTTCTTGCTATGTTCGTGCAATCTAACCCCGACCTTATCAAGTTAAAATCTCCCGCCACAATAGTTTTTGCAACATTCTCTAATTCCACTATTTTCCGAACTTTTTCTAGAAAATCCGCTTGATGATCGTTTGGAGCATAAATATTTACCAACATGATTTCCTCATCCTCTATTTTTCCTCTTACAATCAAATATCTACCCTCTTGATCAGCAATACTTTTTGTAATCTCAAATCCTAATTTTTTAGAAATCATTATTGCCACCCCTCTCGCTTTTGAAGTTCCAAACGCCATCTCATAATGTTGAATCCATCCCAAAAAAAAGTTTATTCGTGTCCTTTGACTTCTGGTGTGTTTCCTGTAAAAACAATATATCGGGTCTATCTTTCTTCAATGCCAGTTCCAACCTCCGTCTCTTAAGAACAGAACCTGTACCCTTCACATTCCATGATAATATTTTAATATTTCCCATAACCTATCTCCTTTCTAAACTCTGAACTCTCCATCGGGCGTGCCACCACCAACCCCTTACCCCCATACCACAAAAAACTACATATAACACACACTATCTCTCTCCCCACCTTCTTCAAAAAAAAAGCCGCCTTTGACAACCAAAGAGGGGAGAGGGGGGACATGTAAGATGTGCCTTCCTACCAGTGCTACGCGCTACTCACCCTTCTATATCAATTAAATGCTTTAAATTTTAATAATCTAATTCTCATTGCTCCTTACTTGTCTCCTCCTCCACCATGATCAGCGACAGCTCCTCCTCCTCTTCCCTTCGCTGCGGTGTTCCACCTGTTGCCCCACCGGCCTCCGCCCTCTCATACTCCCTCCCCAAGGCTCCCGATTCCATCAATTCCTTCTTGAGATTTATCCACTCTTCCAGGTCTATTTTTACCAGCTCCAACAAGCTCAAATACTCCAATGGATTAGCCCCTTCATCAATTACTTGCATTCTTTTGTCATAATAAAAGCGCAGTTGCTGTGGGAATCTCCAATTATACCTTATATTTTTACTCATCAGCAATTTAGTTACAGGCCTCATCTTATATCTCCACGTTCTTTATTTCAATGAAATATCATTATAAACTTCTACATCAGAACCATCAAATTTCAAAGCATCAGGACCAGCTCATTTCAGAAAGGCCATTACTCTTAACTTATCGGCCCAATTTGCAAATTTTACCAAAACATTTCTTTGAACCACCCTCCCTCTTCTTGAGCCCACCCTAAATACACTTACAAAATCTTCCTGAACAAATTCTTTTCCCCTATTCAAACCATTTAACCACTGAACCACTCTTTCTCTTAACAAATCCAGTGTCCGTTCCACCACCTGACAGATCACAATATTCTGCTTTCTCATCATATCTTCCACAGCATCGATCCTTCTCTCTTGCTTATCCAATTTCAGCTTATTCTCCCGCACCACCTCCTGAGTCCCTTTTATTTCCTTTTTTATGGCAATTACCTCACTTTGAACCAATTTCACATTTCCCTCTATTTTTTTCAAACTTAAATCCACCTTTTTTGAAAAATCTGCAACAGATGATACCACCTTATCTTGCTTTTTCATCATTTCATTTCTATCTTTCATCCTTGATTCCTCATTCTTCTCCAATTTCTGAAACAGCTTGCCAATTTCCACCATAATTTGAGTTTGATCATAGGGCTCTGGGGGCGGTGATGAAGACTGAGGGGCTTCTTCCATTGGTGCTTTTTCCTTCCTCTTAGACTTCACGACTGGCTCTTCCTCTTTTGCTTTCCCTCTTGTGCCTTTATCCATTGTAATACACAATAAAAGTGTCCAACGTTACAGAACATTGTGAAAATTAGTCAATCAGACAGAACCTGTAACACTGCAACCACTGGTACCACGAATCCAAGCATGACGGAGAAAACTTGTAGGGGGGAAGAAATCCAACGAAGAGTTAGATACTGTAATCCACGAAGAAAAAGAAAAAAAACAGAAGGAACCGAAGTGTACTCCCAGTAAACAGCAAAAAAAGAAAAGAGAAAAAGAAAATAGTAATCTACATCAGATCCGTTTCCCCAAGGCAAGCGGTCCAACTGATCGTCTTCCGAACCACGAAAGTAAAGGCTCCAAGGAAACAGTCACCCAGAGCTTCTCGTTTGAATCCAAGCCGCCAAAAAGGGAGGGGGGAATCTGAAGAAAGAAAAAAGCCCAAAAACCAAGCAGGAAGGAAAAAAGATGTGAGAAGCAATGTGTTCAAAATGGAAACTGATATTTGTAATCCACACGGTGAAGGAACAAAAAGAAAACCAATTAAGCCTTCTCTTGAGGCGGACAAATCAAAGCGCCATTTTCCAGCGGTTACATTAACTTCAGGGTTGAAACCCCCCTTCTTCCTCTGTGGAACGGCAGACTTTCCCCACATGCTTTAAACTGGAAAACACACTGCAGCCTTCAAATGCTAGAGCCCAGACAAGAACTTCTTAAGCCACTTTATTATCGCCAGAACACGCCACGGTTCTCCTGGGGCGCAAGGAAACCATAGACCAAAGCACAATCACTTTCATTTTCCAGGACCGCTGCCATTAAGGAAACAGCCACTTGATTTCAACTACTTCCACCCACTTCCAAGTCCAGGCTCTTCTAAGCAAAGTCCCCAGTTAACTTTAACTTTAATTTTTCCGTATATCCTTTCATGCACTTACATACGATTGTTTTCTTGCCAATTCCACTGCTGCCACAAATCTCCGCCGTCTCATTGGTCCCGTTCTCGGCTTCTCGGCAGGAAAAACTGCGACTGCCGTCGTGAGCCTCACCTGCCCAGAAAAGCCTCCCGAACTTCGACCGTCCGACCTCAAAACTTTCCAAAATTTTCCAGGAAGGCAAGCAGGAGCCTTATCAACAGAAATTACCACTTTAAAATTTTCCCATTTTGCTCAATCACATTGATTACCACTTTAATAAGCGCGAGCGTCCGGATCAAGATGTTACTCGTCGGCCATCTTAGCCACGCCACCCCTGGAGCAGCTGTTTTGAGATTAACTCTGCCATGCTAGATGCCTACTTCTACCTGCACTTTTGGAGTAAATAGTTTATTACAAACAATGCTGACATTTGCAACTTCTCCCTGTTATAGAAACAGGGAAAGGAAGACAAGTGAATTTATTACAGATTGTGCCTAGATCCATCATTGGGAAAGGTTTCCCTTGCTCGAAATCCAGTCATATCTGACTCTAGGGTTCAGTGCTCATCTCTGTTTCAAAGCCAAAGAGCCAGTGCTGTCTGCTTCTGCAGACATTTCCGTGGTCATGTGGCAGGCATGACTAGACACCGGAGCGCACGGAATGCTGTTACCTTCCCACCAAAGTGGTCCCTATTTATCTACCTACTTGCAATTTCTTGCTTTCGAACTGCTAGGTTGGCCGGAGCTGGGACAAAGACAGGAGCTCAATCCGTCCTGCAGTAGTCGGGAATCGAACTGCTGACCTTCTGCCTCCCAGTCAGCGTCTTAGCCACTTGAGCCACTGCAGTCCTAGATCTATCATTAGAGAATAGTAAAAATAACTCAAAGGCTAAAAGAAGAAGTGACACATACAGCTTTCACAGCTCTTCTGTAATCTCAACCACAAACCATGTTACTGTAGTGGGTGATTCACATCAGCTGAACCAAGGCAACAACATCTGCCTATTCTGAAAACTGGTGTGAAGCATGTGATAGTCACAAAACTGGTGCAAATGTACAAGACAATCCCATAATATAGCCCTGTAGATAACACTTGTTAGGTTAGCTAACAATACTGCAATCAGCTTGCTATGGAGAAAAGTACCATTGTTCCCAATAAAGAGATGATAATAAAGAAGCTGCACAAAAAGTAGGGTGTCTAGTGTGGGAGGAAAGTAGAGTAATCAGGGGCGACATCAGTGGGGGACCATCAGGACTCCCATTCCAGGCCCGGAGTTGACGGGGGCCCGATGCTGCCGGGAAACTACTTTTGTACGCATGCGCAAACAAACCGCGCATGCGCAGAAAACCATAGGGGCATGGCCAAAATGGGGGGGGGGTTACTAGCATTTTTGCATGTTTCTTGTGTGTGTTGGTGGTTAGGGTTGGTTTTTGTTTGTGTGTGCATGCACGTGCGCGCACACGCTCACACACACACACACAGCAGGTTTGAAATGTGCAGCCCAGTAGAGGTGTGTGTATGCGTGTGAGTGTGTGAGTGTGTGAGTGTATGTATGTGTGTGTGTGAGAGAGAGAGAAGGAAGGCTGCAGTTGAGGAAGCTGCGCCCGGGTGAGTACCTGCGGGGAAGTTGTTCGCTTTACTTGGTGGGAGGGTGGCAAAGGTACCAGTGCCTCTCCCCACACCCCGGTTAAAAGCAAAACACTTCCTTGGGAAGTAAAGGGAGTGAACGGAGCCCCGTTTGCTGCCTTTGCTTCCCAGGGAAGCAGTTCACTTCCCTCGGTGGCCAGGGGCCGAAGGCACCACCTTCCCCCCCCCGCCCCCCACGGAAAGCGATGGCTTCACTACAGGAGGTGAAGGCCGAGAACGGAGCACCGTTCTCGGCCTTCGTCTCCCTGAGTGAAGCGGAAGGCGTGTGGGGAGAAGATGGGCTCTCTCCCTCTTTTCCCCGCTATGTTAGCCGGCACATCGGTGGTTTTTTTTAGTGCGCGTGCCAGCTTCCCAGTGTTCTCCACACTCGTGCCCTTCAGCCTGATTGGCTGAGGGGTTGTGCTGCATGGAGGACGCTGGGACTCATAGTTTTATTTTTTGTTCCGATTCATGGGGCGGTTGCCCCACTCCCAGCGGTCGGACCCTTGCAGCGATGCTCGCAGCGTCTTCAGGTAAGTTCAGGCAGCTCGGTACGGAATAGTGGGGTTGGGTGTGGGCGTGCATGCTGGACACCAATGGTTAACACCCCTTCTTATAGGTAAAGATTACATTCCCTTATCTGCAAAACTTTCAGGATTTTCTTTATTTTTATTATTCCTTTCTATTTATATTTCCCAAGAAACATTAAATTTAGTAAACCATAACAACAAAATGAAAAGCTCTGTCCACATGCAGACCTGGAATGTTCCAGAGAAAAGGCTAGGTACAGTACTGTACTTTTATTATGAAAATGCTTTCCCTAAAAGAAAGAATATACTGTATGATTGTTTCAATTGCATTGTAAAATGGTAAAGCTTTGGCAAAAACTCTCCTTTTTAGGGGTTCAAGTAGCAAGGAGAGAGCTCTACAATGTTCTACCTCAGGGATGCCCAAACTATGGCCCACAGGCCTTATCTGTCCCCTGACACCAATTCATCTGGCCCACATCGCCCTCGATGCTCCTTGAAGTGGAAGTAAAATGCACCCATACTGTTTTTTCTTCCTTGTAGATCAGGGGTGCTCACGTTTGAGCAACCCTGGTTTAAGCAGAGATAATGGCAGCTTAAAATCTATAGCATCCTGTTGCAAAACAGATTGCAAGGCATGTTTTACTTCCACTTCGAGGAAACTTGTGACTAGCCTGCTAACCCATGTGACCACACCAGCTCATAACCTGAAAAGTTTGGCCACCCCTGCTCTACATTTATACATACTGTCTCTCTTTTTAGGCTCTGCTGTGAACACATTGATATCCTTAGCACCTGTGGCATGCTTCCTCTCCATCTGTCCATATTTCTGTTTTTCCTTTTAGGCTGCTATGTTTATAACTCCAGTTTTGTCTCTCCTGCTTTCTGGAGGGTGCAACCTTTCAAAGCTACGAAAGGGATATTTCTAGTCATACTAAGAAATAATATGTTGACCATTTCTGAAGATGAGCAAATAAACACCCACCATCTGTAAAAATATATTTCCTTTTTCAGATTGCAAAAGACGCTGATTCCTACAGATTTGTCCATAGGATTAGCAATCATAAACAGAGCTGGCAAAGTTGATTAACAGTAAAAGGAAACTGATTCAAAAATTAATTACACGTACATTTAATTACAGCTGGCTAGCTAGCCCACTGGTTTAGATATTTGGAAGAAATTGGGAGTTTGATTCCCTACCATGCCTCCCAGGAGAAGAGCCAACCTGTGTAGTTGTGGGCAAACAACACAATCCTACGGTGCCTCCAGTCCAGAAGAAGGAGATGGTAAACCACTTATGGGTAATCAACTTGACAACACACAATTAAAATCATTAAAATTTAACCATAAGGGCTAGAATCTTATTGGGGATCTATACTGGTACAACCTGCAGGTGCCAAGTTGCATAACTGCCAAACAACAAGAAATGTGAGCAGTAACTTCTCAATTTGTGGCAATTTGCTGCCACCACTTATGCAATTTCATTTACACCAATGTGAGTCTCCAATAAGGTTGTGGCTAACAAGTCACCTTCAGGCTCTGGTTATTGTAGTCAGTGACACTGTTGTCTCCAAAATTATCATACAGGATGGTTAGGATTTCCACCTTTATAGACCAACTTGTGTTACAAATGTTTAGGAATCCTGGGAGTTGTAATAGAAACATCTGGAAACAGCAGGTTGAGAAAAGATGCAGTTGCATGAGATTTCCTCCATTTAACTTTCTGCCCTGAATTTACCACTAAAAAGTGGAAATCATGGCTGAGCTTTGTTTCAGACAGATATTTAGGGACAAATACAGTCTAAACTAGGTTCCCAGAAGAAGTGGTGTTGAAAAATTCAAGTAAGAATACAGACAGAATTGTAAATAGAATGTGAGCTGTATCATTCTACTCATATGTTCTGACTCATAATTGTTTAATTTTGTTGCTATGATTTCTGAGTAATAGTCACATGCCAGCAATATGCTTACTTTCCCAGTTCCTTATTTCGGTTAAAGATGGAGAAGTTCTATAGTCAGTAAAAACCTGGAGCTGACTGTGGCTCAGATCATGAGCTACATAAAGCAATATTCAGGCTTATAGTGAAGAAAGTACTGTAGGGCAAACCATTAGGCAATTCAAGTATGACCTAGATCACTTCCTTTATGAATATACAGTGGAGGTAAAGAATAAATTTAAGGGATTAGTCTTACCAAACAGAGTGCCTGAAGAATTATGGACAGAGGTTTGCAACACCATGCAGGAGGCAGCAAGTAGAACCATCCCAAAGAAAAAAGAAATGCAAGAAAGAATTTGCTTGCACTTTTGTTATTAATTAAATGCTTTGGGCATAAAGCCACTCCCTGCTCCATCAAGCACTGAAGTAGAATCCTGCAAATCTTGTTTTGTACTATGCCAAGGAGGATGAGGTGGTGGTGGTTAGCCATGTTAGTCTTTTCAGCAAAAACAATAAAGTCTTGGGGCCTTTTTTGTAAATACCTGTCTACTGACACAACACTTCTTATGAAGTAGCCTGCAGTTTTTAAGTCTTCAAGGTATCTGTTGAATCCATGTACAGTGATACCTCATACAACGTCCAAACTTGGTTCCACAAGTTTGGACTTTATACGGATTTGGACTTTGTATGAGGCATGCAAAATCCTAGCCGCGATGCCTCATACAATGTCCAAATCCTTGCCGCGATGCCTCATACAACGTCGTTTCCATAGAGATACATTGTACTGTAACAGCACAGACTTCAGGGCAAAGTCAAGGAAACAGACAGGAAACTGACAGAACTTTAAGAAATCATTGTCTAAAGGCTAAATACATTACAAAAACATGTCAAACAACCCTGATTGTCCAAGAACCTGAAAAATGTTGCAAAAATCCCAGGAATGCTTCTAAAAATTCTGACGAAAAAATCCAAAAAAATCCAAAATTGTGCTCAAAACCACTCCTAAACGCTCTTCGCCTCATGCAAAACCCACAAGAGCAATGCACGCATGTGTCCTGCCTTTTATACTGCCCAGGCACAATGCATCCTGGGAAAACTCCAATGCCTCATGCCACGTCACACGACTTTGTATGAGGCAACTTTTTTCAAGGAATTAGGCGATGTTGTATGAATCCAATGTTGCATTAAGCGGACTTTGTATGAGGTATTACTGTATTAATCAGCAACACCACAGCATTTCAGGGGTTAAGGTTAACCAGCAAGTCATTTATTATAGCTCAGTTCAGACTTGCCTGATACAGACTAGTTTCAGACTAGTTTTCGGACTGGGGGAAAACAGGGACGAGGTAGTTACTTATATACAGACAAAAACGGCAGTTACAGTGATACATTTGCCCGGGCTTTTGTTAACACAGGAAACCTGTGTTAAACCAATCAGAATACATTGATAACATCTGAATGAAGCCTTACAGAAAGGGCACGCCTTGGGCGCGCCTTACAGCAAAGACTCAAGGCTTTTGCAAAGTCTAGCAAATAACGTTTGGACACAACAGTATCCCAGGGTTCTTGTAGTTCCATAACTGTTATTCCTATCATCTGTGTTTAGAGTTGCCAACTAATTAACAGTAGTGGATTGGTATATCTTCAAGCACAGGATCTCATAATACTGGCCAATGAAAGAACAACTAAACATAAATCTTCATAATTTATTATGACCAGAATGGCTGTGAGTCTGCACAGTGACCAGAGTGTGTGGCATTGAACTTGTTTATCTTCTCAACTTGTTAAAAGTACAGTACTGTTCTTTATGAAAATAAGATCTTCATGTAGGTAAAATGTAACAAAAGTGCTATCATTTAAACTAGAGAGAAGATGGAAGCCCATCAAAGGAAAAGGCAGATGTTTATAGCATCTGTTTAATTATTTTATGAGAATCTCTCATAAACAATATATAAAAGTTTTTATAAGAACACACACTGAGTTTGTTGTATGACAGGGAACCATTTCAACAAAGGCTATGATAAAAAGGAAAAGGTATTTGAAATGTCATTTTATTGCAGAATGTGAAGTTATGGGCAAACTGCATGATCCCAGGGTACCCGCAGAAGAAGGGGGTGGCAAACCAGTTCTGTCACCATAATCAAAATTGACTGGACAGAATGCAATTGTTATTATTTATTGCATGATGTTAAGAATTTCTTGGATCAGGAAGGTGACCAATTAAGTACTAATTAAAATACTCTGAGAGTAAATAAAACAATACAACAACATTTATTTACTCTCAGATATGCTCGCACAGACTAACACGGCTACTACTTCAAGCAAAATAATCAGTTACCAAACTGGCAACATTTCTACAACACTCCTGAATATCTTATTTTTGCCAACATAAGGACGGGCATCCCACAGATTGTTTGAACTGGAAATGTTGTCAGGCCAAGAACAAGTATCGATCAACAGCATTGGCAAACAGAAATAGCTTTGAGCCTCAAAGGTGAACCAAGCCACCAAGAAGAAATGAAAAGAACCTAGCAAGAAACAGGGGTACACAGAGAGAGCCTCCTCAAATATTGCGGTATTTTTGAACCACAATCGGGGGTACCCTGGTAACGCCAACCATGTGTTTCTCACACTAGGTCATGTGAAAGGAACTGCGGAATGAACTCACCAAAAGATGCCTTCATTTTGGCAGTTTCGCACCTGGCCTAGACATAGAGGAAGGGAACAATAAACAACCACTATCGAAATTGCCTAAGAGACATGAGTACTTCAAGCAAAGATGTACAGAGGCATCAAATTAAATCAACTTCTTTTGTTTTGATATTAAAAGAATTGTCTGGGAAAGAAGCAAACTGGAATGGTCTACTACACAATCTTATTCCTCTTTAGCTAAACGCCTATTCTATGCCCATTGTTCTTTGATTAGCTAGGTGGGAAGATAATGATCAAGGCAGATCAAGGACATTTGACTAATAAGTGGCCAGATCACTTTAGTTAGCCAAAATAAAACCATTTAAAAAGACGTATAATAGCCATATTAGAGGTGTCTTGGGTTGGGGTTAAGGTGCTGTAGTGAAAATCTTTCTGCTCTGGCTCATCCCTGCCAGCTAAAGTCCCGAGTGCTCCCTAGATCCAAGAGAGTCCAACAAGACAAACAAGAGGTAATTTTTTTGCCACCCCTCATCTATCTTCTGGAACTATTTCCCCCACAGATTGTCTCCCTAGTCTACCCTCTCTTTCCTTTGCATGTATGTGTGTACAAGAAAGTTGTTTCCTTCTTTTCTTCTTAATATCCTTGTAGCACCTCTGCAAATAATTTGCTCAGGCAATGCAGACCTTTACACAGCAGCCTGAATCTAAGAACCCTCTCAGCCATGCAAGTTGCTTCTAGACTTCAATTCCCAGAAGCCAAAGCCCCCTGTGAATCCACACGAATAGGTTTACTGCGATTCATCCGGCCCGCACTGCCCTCGTCGCTCCTGGAAGCGGAAGCAAAACGCGTTTTCCTTCCGCTTCCGGGAGCGACAAGGGCAGTGCGGGCCGGATGAATCGCAGTAAACCCATGCGTGTGGGTTGGATTCACAGGGGGCTTGGGCTTCTGGGAACTGAACTCCCAAGAACATCGGGAGTGCCAAGGTTCGCCATCACGGGCCTAGGGGGAAATCGTGGCCACAAACCACCTCAGCCCTGGGGCGGCGAGTGGTGTCCCTTATCAGGGCGGCCTCTAAAGCCACCCTCCCCACCGAGGGCGGGGGACGGACGGACGGGGGAAGACGAGCAGGAGAGAGAGAGAGGGAAAGCGGCGCCTGAGGTTCTCCGCCGCGAGTTCGCGCCTGGCTTCGGGGTCCTTATTTTTATTTATTTACTTTATTATTTTTTAAATAGATTTCCCTTCTCTTCCGAGCCCCAGCGGCAGTGGGTGGGCGCGGCGTGGCGCTCTCCCAAGTTTGCCTTGTTCTTGGCCGCCAGCCTGCCCTGCGTGGCCATCGAGTAATAAGAGCGTGAGACAGACCGGAGTCCCTCCGGACTAGAGGAAGAGCCCGTCGTCCGGCCCGTCCTCACCCTCCTTGGGCCAGGGTTTCTCCTGCCGTCGGAACCTGGGTGAGGCCACGGGAGGCAGCGTGGGGTGGGAAGAAGGGGGGAAACTCTCGGTTGCCCCAAGATCGCCCTAAGGCGGGTGGAAAGAAAGAGCCGTTTACTTGGCACGGAGGGAGAGAAGCGAACTAATGCAAACAAAGGTGAATCCGCTTCGATTCGGATCCCTGCATTGAACAGGAGGGGTTGGACTCGGTGCCCCAAAAAAGTGGCCCCTTTCCAACTCTCTGATTCTGTAGGGGAGGGCGGGAGGCGAACCAGGTCCAGTTCCCCCAGGCCCAACCCTACCCGGGCCTCGTTCAAGGAGATCAACAACAGCGCACACAGAAATTAGGGGGTGGGGTGGGTCTCCATAGGGAGAAACCTTCACCTGGTAGCTATAGGTAAAGGTCGCCCTTGCTTGAAAGCCAGTCGTATCTGACTCTAGGGTTCAGTGCTCATCTCTGTTTATAACCAAAGAGCCAGCGCTGTCTGTGTTTGCAGATGTTTCCCATGGACATGCGGCAGGCATGACTAGACACTGGAGTGCATGGAATGCTTCAGTAGGAAACATAGGAAGAAACCTTCACCTGGTAGCTATAGGTAAAGGTTGCCCTTGCTTGAAAGCCAGTCGTATCTGACTCTAGGGTTCAGTGCTCACCTACCAGGTGAAGAAACCTTCACCTGGTAGCTATAGGTAAAGGTTGCCCTTTGCTTGAAAGCCAGCCGTATCTGACTCTAGGGTTCAGTGCTTATCTCTGTTTATAACCAAAGAGCCAGCACTGTCTATGTTTGCAGATGTTTCCCATGGACATGCGGCAGGCATGCCTAGACACTGGAGTGCATGGAATGTTTTTACCTGGGGGGAAGAATGTTATGTATGTTAACTGGTTTTCTAACAGGAGCAGAATGTATCTTTTCTCATGTATCTATTCTTATGCGACTAAGTGGATCGAAAAATTCACCCACCAATCGTATCTTTGCTAAAGGCATATGAGCAGGGAGAGTAAAACGGTGCCACCACTAGCTGTTTTTGTGGACTAGTATAGGAATTTAACAAAATCACACAATCCTCAATTTATGAGATGAGGAACTCAAGATGCTTTATTATATATTCAGTCTGTCTTTTCGCTAGAGTGAAATACTGTATATGCAACCATTTTTACACATTCTATTTCTACATATAACTATTACCTATAGTGAAATGAAGGGACTGCAGTGGCTCAAGTGGCTAAGACGCTGCCCGGGAGGCGGAAGGTCAGCAGTTCGGTTCCCGAGTACTGCAGGACGGAATGAGCTCCCCCCGTCTTTGCCCCTGCTCCTGCCAACCTAGCAGTTCAAAAGCAAGAAATTGCAAGTGGATAAATAGGGACCATTTTGGTGGGTGGGAAGGTAAACAGCGTTCCGTGCACTCCGGTGTCTAGTCATACCTGCCACATGACCACAGAAACGTCTGCAGAAGCAGACAGCACTGGCTCTTCGGCTTTGGAACAGATGAGCACTGAACCCTAGAGTCGGATACGACTGGCTTTCGAGCAAGGGAAACCTTTACCTTTACTAGGTTTTCCTTGAGATAATTATGAAGTGTGCGTGTGAGTGTATATAAAATATCCTTTTTTTTTTCTGAATTGCTGCTGATAAAGGCCTGTGCAAGGCCCAGCAAGTTGTGATTTCCACCTGCAAGTTACCACAGGGCAGTCCTAGGAAAACACACAGTCGGCGGGGCAGGGAGTGCATGGATCAGAGCTCACCACTAAACAGTGCCATGCGGTGCCCTCAGGGTAGGCTGAGTACATTCTTTCTCTGGCCAATTTGTTGAGCAAGCCTAAAGTTATTTCCCGGTGCTGTCTAGAGATAATTTGCTTTCTGGGCAGAGATTGGGTGGTGGCATGCAGGCTTTGCAAGAATCAGATTTGGAAGTGTCTGTTTAGTTTTGTGCTTTGTTTTAATAGCAGCTGCCAGAATCCATGGCTGATGATGCCTGGAAGATTTGGGAAGGTGTAATCCAGCGATGCGACCTTTGCAAGTTCTGGCCTAGGGTCTGATTTTTTTTAGTTCTTCCGTGTCCAGGCCAGACGTGAAACTGCCAAAATTGAAGCCACCTTTGGGGAGTTCATGCTATAGTTCCTTTCGCCTGACCTAGTGTGAGAAAGATTAGCAGGCGCAAGGTGGCCGTTACCCAGGGTACACCCTATTGTGGTTCAAAAATACCACAATCTTCAAGGAGGGTCTTTCTGTGTACCCCTGGGGTCTGATGAGAAGAGGCCAACAAGCAGAAAGAAGCTGTCCACTGAAAAAATCTTCACTAAGGTATAGCTTAATGGGAAAGGTATGAGATTTGATATTGAGCAACCACAGAGTACAAAGGGAACAATGTAGGTCTTTGATTGATAATGTGGGCTGAATGGGAAAATAGAATTGTTTTTGCTTTAGCTGCTGTAGTGAGTGCAGTTACTCAGATCTAATTTTGTTTGTTTTCTTGTATTATAGTTGTACTTTACTCTTTATAGTGAAATACTTCCATTCATTTCACTATAAAGGTAAAGGTTTCTCTTGCTCAAAAGCCAGTCGTATCGGACTCTAGGGTTCAGTGCTCATCTCTGTTTCAAAGCCAAAGAGCCAGCGCTGTCTGCTTCTGCAGACGTTTACGTGGTCATGTAGCAGGCATGACTAGACACCGGAGCGCACGGAATGCTGTTACCTTCCCACCAAAGTGGTCCCTACTTGCAATTTCTTGCTTTCGAACTGCTAGGTTGGCAGGAGCTGGGACAAAGATGGGAGCTCATTCCGTCCTGCAGTACTTGGGAATCGAACTGCTGACCTTCCGCCTCCCAGTCAGCGTCTTAGACACTTGAGCCACTGCAGTCCTTGTTTAATTCCTATACTAGTCCACAAAAGCAGCTAGTGGTGGCACCGTTTTACTCTCCCTGCTCATATGCCTTTAACAAAGATACCACTGGTGGGAAGGTAAACCGCATTCCATGCACTCCAGTATCTAGTCATGCCTGCCGCATGTCCATGGAAACATCTGCAAACAGACAGTGCTGGCTTTTTGGCTATAAACAGAGATGAGCACTGAACTCTAGAGTCAGATACGACTGGCTTTCAAGCAAGGGCGACCTTTACCTATAGCTACCAGGTGAAGGTTTCTTCCTATTGAGACAAGCAAGTGGAAGAGCATGATTTATCCCCAGCATAACTGTCAAAACTTCTGCTGCACATAACAACTGAAATGGAACTCAGTTTAATGCTCCTTACATTCAGCTGGACTTCCTGCCAGATGGGTTGGCACTAATTGTTAGGGGGTGTTTTGTGTGTGTGAGTGCTTTTGAAAGGCACAGGGCCAGAATTGTTGGTGATGCTGCTGTTTTTAAAGTTTGCAATCCAATGGCAGTTGCGGTTTATCCTCATTAACAGCCTCGCCTTGTACTGAACAACAAACACTTCATCTATTGCACAGAGTTTTAAAAAGTCTAGGAAGGTAGAGTTCTGCTGTTAGGAAAACACTAGCTGTTCTGTAAGGAATGTTCAGACAAGAAAAATGGAAAGACACAGCCTGGCACTATGGGCACGAAACCAAATGGAGGAGAAGCTACAGTATATCATGGCAATACTAGGCAGGAAAAGTCCCTTTTGTCTGCTGCAGAAAAGATACTTTCTGTGTTACATGTTCTGGTAAAGATTAATTGCTGTGGTTATGTGGCTTGCTCACATGGACCCTATGTGATTACCCTCTGTTGAATTTCTACCCACCATGTGGGTAGAGCCGTGATGGCGAACCTTGCATACCTGTCAAGATGCGGTTGTGAAAATACGGGAAGCATCACTGTCTCTGACGGGCACGCATGGGCAGAAACCCCTCGTGCATGCACACCTCCGCCTCTAATGGCCGTGCATGCACAGTAACCCCCCCTCTGGCCAGTCCAAATTCAGGATGACGGCGGGAAAGAGGGGTAAAATACGGGATTTCCTGGCCAATGTGGGTCATTTGACACGCATAGAACCTTGGCACTCCAGATGTTCTTGGACTTCAACTTCCAGAAGCTCTCGCCCCCATGAATCCACATGAATGGGCTTGCTGCAATTCATCTGGCCCGCACCGTGATACCCTCGTATGGGTACTTCCGCTTCCAGGAGCGGTGAGGGCAGTGTGGGCTGGATGAATCGCAGCAAACCCATTCATGTGGATTCACGGGGGCTTGGACTTCTGAGAATTGAAGTCCAAGAACATCTGGAGTGCCAAGGTTCGCCATCATGAGGGTAGAGAAACCTTAAGATACTGCCACTGCCTCATCTGGACCAATGCTCTGCATTAAAACCTATATTGTTAGTGACCTCCAAAAGATCCTATCATTAACAACCCCATTTTTCATTTGCAAGTCTTGATTTCTTAAGACATGAAAGTCTGCCTGAAGCATATCTCTGAATCACTAATGCAATGTCTGCTCTAATAGCAAGTTGTCTAAAACATACAGTTTGACCATGTAGCAGCTAAAAAGAGCATTTTCTGTCACGGCAATGTAGTGCTGAGAAAACCTACACATGTTACACTGGTAATATTCAGGCTATACTTCTATAATACAGTAAAACCCTGGGTTACAACCAACTCAGTTTAAGTTTGCTGCGGTTTACAATGGCAAATCCTATGGAAATGCCATCCCGGTTTATAAATGTTTAATGTTTTTTCCTCAGTTTACAATGATCAATTCAGGATATATATTTTTAATTTTTCAATGCATCCCTATGGATGTTTTAGTTTACAATTTTTTCGGGTTACAAAAAAGGCTGTTAGAATGGACCTCCGTCGTAGAATGGACCTCCGACCTACATCATCCTTTGGGCTTCCTATTTTAAGTAAGAGGAAGAAGAAATAAAGTACAGTAGTCAGCTATCAGAGTGCAGTTGTTCAGCACATCTTTCTCCTTCCTAGTTAGGAAGAAAATCCTTACTCAGCTGTTGGAGATAACAAGGGGCTTCCTAGCAATTTGTCTATTTGGCTGGCTCTAGGGCTGGATTCTCGCCCTCCAAATTAGGCTGCGGGCCAGAAAATCAGCAGCCCAGAGGAATTATTTTCTTTAGTTGTTGGAAAGCTTCCTGTTTTATTCAGGATCCCAAGCCTTTGAAGACGTGAGTTTTGCCATTAACCCTTGAGTCCAAGGGAGATGACAGCAGGAATCTGCAATGCAGAATCAAACCCTTGTGTCAAAACAGTCTAAATGGGATCAAAAACAAACTCAGTTTCAAAACAAGAGCAGATTAACAAAACAATACCTGCAAACAACTACTGGAAAGAAAACCATTTCAGTGGCTGTGCCTGAACAGTAGAGCGCTCTCCCTAGGTATGTCCGTGTGGCACCTTCCTGTCTTTTAACAGGCCACTGCCTCTTTTGATGGTGTTTCCATTTAGGATTTATTTATTTGCTATGCCACTGCTGGCTTTGCTATGCTAATTTATGTGGTTTCACTGCTGTTTGAGGTTCTATTTTTATTGGACCCAACCCACACCAGTAAGCCATCTTGCAGCTGCTTGTGGCAAAAGTGCAGGTGTAAATGAATGCATTCTTTGAAAAGAAATTTCTAGAAATTTGCATTTTATGTAGAAATTCAGCAAAATGGCTGTTGTTGTCTCTTGTAACAGTATTTGTTTGTTCAGAATTTTTTTAATGACAGCTGTCCGTAATCAGCTATATGCAGAAGATGACACCAGCCCTCTTGTCCTTTCACTGGAGAAAGTGCAACGTGAATGTGTGGATTATTTGCGAGAAAGACAAGTGGGAAGAAAAGCACAAGTGCACAGTGTTTCTTTATGTCAGGGGTTCCCAACCTGTGGCCCAAGGGTTGGACCTGGCCCACGGCTATCATAAACACAGAAGTGGGCACATTTACTTCTGCTTCCAGGGGGCGTGGTCCGGCCCGCTCAGCTGTTGGTAGCGGGGCTGTGGTGAGTCCCACAGCGTAAAACGTTTGGGAACCCCTGCTTTGCGTTCTCTGTATGTTAAGAACATAAGAACATAAGAACAGCCTTGCTGGAACAGGCCACACCCCATCCAGTCCAGCATTCTGTCTCACACAGTGGCTCACCATTTCCTTCAGGGTATTCCCAAGCAGATGCCTGCTTAGGATTCCCTGGAAATGATATTGAGAGATAGCCTGCCTATCTCTCCAACACGGAGGTTGTCCTTAAGTATCCATAATTATAGCCATTGATACTCTTGTCCTCCATGAATTTGTCTAATCCTTTCTTAAAGCTGTCAAGACTGACAGCTGTCACCACTTCTTCTGGCAGGGAGTTCCATAGACCAGTAATCCTCTGGGTGAAAAAGTACTTTCTCTTATTTGTTTGAGAACTAGTACCCAAAAGTTTCATGGAGTGTCCCCTAGTTCTAGTGTTATGCGATAGGGAAAACAGTTTTTCCTTATCTACTTTGTCCACACCGTGCATGATTTTATAAACTTCAATCAGGTCACCTCTTAGACGTCGTCGTTCAAGAGTGAAGAGGCCCAACCGTTGCAGCCTCAGATGGTAAGGAAGGTGTTCCAGTCCCCTAATCATTCTGGTTGCCCTCCTCTGCACTTTTTCCAGCTCCATAATATCCTTCTGGAGGTATGGCGACCAGAACTGTACACAGTATTCCAGGTGGGGCCTCACCATAGATTTATAAAGAGGCAAAATGACACTTGCTGACTTATTTTCTATACCCTTCCTAATGATCCCTAGCATTGAGTTTGCTTTTTTCACTGCTGAGGCACACTGGGTTGACACCTTCATTGAGTTGTCCACCAGGACACCAAGGTCCCTTTCCTGGTTTGTCGCAGAGAGTTCAGACCCCATCAGTTTATAAATGTAATTGGGGTTCTTTGCCCCAACATGCATCGCTCTGCACTTACTAATGTTGAAACTCATTTGCCACTGTTTTGCCCACTCCCCCAGTGTCGAGAGATCCCTCTGGAGCTCCTCACAATCTCTCACAGTTTTCACTACCCTGTATAATTTAGTGTCGTCAGCAAATTTGGCTACCTTGCTTTTTACTCCTACCTCTAGATCATTTATGAAGAGGTTGAAAAGCAGGGGTCCCAGTACTGAACCTTGGGGGACCCCACTCTTTACTTCCCTCCACTTGGAGAAGTGTCCATTTAGTGCTACCCTCTGTTTCCTGTCCCTTAGCCAGTTGCTGATCCAGGACAAGACATGTCCCTTTATTCCATGACTGGTAAGTTTATTCAAGAGCCTTTGGTGTGGGACCTTGTCAAAAGCCTTCTGAAAGTCCAGATAAACAATGTCAACTGGATCCCCCTTATCCACATGCTTGTTGACACTCTCAAAAAATTCCAACAGATTAGTGAGGCATGATTTGCCCTTGCAAAAGCCATGTTGGCTCTCCTTTAGCAGCGCCTTCTCTTCTATGTGCCTATTAATTCTATCTTTTAGGATGGTTTCCATCACTTTACCTGGGACACATGTCAAACTGACAGGTCGGTAATTCCCTGGATCACCCCTGGATCCTTTTTTGAAAATTGGTGTTACATTCGCTACCTTCCAGTCATCAGGCACAAAGCCTGATTTGAGGGAAAGATTATATATTTTGGCTAGGAGATCAGCAATTTCATCTTTAAGTTCCCTGAGAACTCGTGGATGGATGCCATCTGGTCCTGGTGATTTGTTAGTGTTTAGTTTAACAAGACATGCAAGGACCTCCTCCCTGGTTATTTCTATCTGGCTTAATTCTTCGGTTTCCCTCCCTACGAAGATAGGCTCTGTTTTGGGCATGTGGCCTCTGTCTTCTTCAGTGAATACTGAAGCAAAAAATTCATTGAGTCTCTCTGCAATCTCTGTTTCCTCTTTAATAACCCCTTGCCTTCCATTGTCATCTAATGGTCCAATGGCCTTCCTAGTTGGGTTCTTACTTCTAATGTACTTAAAGAAGTCTTTGTTATTTCTCTGAGTATTTTTAGCTATACGCTCCTCAAAGTCTTGCTTTGCTTTCCTGATTGTTGCCTTGCATTTGTTCTGCCAGAATTTATGTTTTTGCCTGCTGTCCTCATTCGGACAAGCCTTCCATCTTCTAAATGAGCTTCTCTTGCTCTTGATCACTTCCCGAACAGCTCCTGTAAGCCACATTGGAGTCCTCTTGGACCTGGCAGTGCCCTTTTTCCTTTTGGGTATGCATTCCAATTGAGCCTCTGTTATTGTTTTTGTAAACTATGTTGCCTCTGTTATTGTTTTTGTAAACTATGTTGCCTCATAGCCAATATTTCTGGCCAGTTTTGCAATGTAAAGATAAAATAGAGACATAAAAATACCAATGTCATGAAACAAATAGAGATATAGGTAAGCAATAGATGAGACAAGACATGAAAGAGAAGGAATATAAAATCAGTGGACCAATTTCTCAGGTGGGCACAGGTAATTTTCAAAAACCTAAGCTATCAAGACAAATTTTTAAAGATTTGGACTTTGGAAGAATAAAAAGTTCCTTGCCTTGCATCAAAAGCAACCATTAGGAACCACAATCGGATGTACTCTGGTAACGGCAACTTTGTGTTGCCGGCTAATCTTTCTAACACTGTCAGGTGAAAGGAACTGCAGAAGGAACTCACCACGTCTGGCCTAGACAAGAAAGAAGAAGGCAGCCCCTTTGAGGAAAACGTTCCAGAAGCAAACTATTACCATGAAAAAAAATATTTTACCAAAGGTTACTTGCCTTACTTCTTTTGGCAGGTCCTACAATAAATTTCATGTGTCTTGTAATTCTAGTGTCTTTTATAGAACAAAAAGAGGGTTTGAGATGAATATCACAAGGAAGAAAAAACAGTTTTTTATATATATATAAAAAACAGATTTTTGAAATCAATTTATCCAATTAGTTGTCTGTGGAACTTTTAGCAAAGTACAGTGATACCTCATAAAACGTCCAAACTTGGTTCCACAAGTTTGGACTTTATACAGATTTGGACTTTGTATGAGGCATGCAAAATCCTAGCCGCGATGCCTCATACAATGTCCAAATCCTTGCTGCGATGCCTCGTACAACGTCGTTTCCATGGAGATACATTGTACTGTAACAGCACAGACTTCAGGGCAAAGTCAAGGAAACAGACAGGAAACTGACAGAACTTTAAGAAATCATTGTCTAAAGGCTAAATACATTACAAAAACATGTCAAACAACCCTGATTTTAGGGGACAAACCATACAACAAGTTTTTAACTTGAAAACTGTATGAAGTGCAGGTTTAAAAGTTAACATGTCCCATCATGCAGCACAGTGTTAATCTGCAGCCATGCGGCCGATTATCCATTTTGTACAAGCTACTGTAAACAATTACTGGATGGAAGCAAGGACAAAATGGATGCCAACATGTCCCATCATGCAGCACAGTGTTAATCATCCAAACAGCAGCAAACACCAAACAATTGCCCAGCTCACCATTCAGTGCTCCCCCAAAAAAAGACCAACATAAGAAAAATTATGGAGCATGCAATCTGTTTTTAAAAACCACAGCAGCAAACACTAAGCAATCCAAAATTGCACTCAAAACTACTCCCAAACACTCTTTGCCTCATGCAAAACCCACAAGAGCAATGCACGCATGTGTCCTGCCTTTTATACTGCCCAGGCACAATGCAACCTGGGAAAAACCCCAATGCCTCATACAAAGTCGCAGCGACTTTGTATGAGGCAACTTTTTTCAAGGAATTAGGCGATGTTGTATGAATCTGATGTTGTACGAAGCGGACTTTGTATGAGGTATTACTGTATGTGCATATCTTTTAGTTTCCCATTATTAGGAAGGTACTGAAATATTTTTTTCCTCCTCCCCCTTTCCCCCGTTTTTCTTTTCTTTCTTTTTTTTAATTGTATAGAACAGTGGTTCCCAGAAGTCTAAGTCAGTACATTAGCTGATCAGTACTTTGGGGAACTGAATTAGGCTTCTGGAAATTGAAGTCCAAAAACTAAAAGTTGGGAAACACTGGTACAGTATAGAGATAAATGCACACAGTTTGAAATGTGTATGTTTGGAAAAACACGCACAAAATGCTTTAGTTAATGGGGAAAGGCATACAAAACCTTTAACGTTACAAAGTGTTTTAAAGTGTATACAATACATTAGACAAAGTACTTACTGAAATATAAACAAATTTTGGTGAAAGTGACCACTAAGTCACAACTCAAAGAACTTAAAGAAAATTCAGTAAGTATTCTGAGAAATGCAACAACATTGTGAGTGGAAGATTTGTATTTTCCTAGCGGTTCATAATCTTGCAATCCAGCGATGACAGTAAACTGACCAGAGTAGAATACAAATTTAAACCTGCTGTGAAGATTATAGAAAACTGGGAAAAGACCGGCATATTAGCGCCTCACACTGTAATGCTTAGGGACGCCTCACACTGTGTGTTGATAGACTTGGGGTTGATCCTTCCTATCATTGTGGCAGTGACAGACTGAAATGTCACCCAAGTCAAGTGAAAGTCAAAAACAGCTTTTGCTGCCTTATGTATGTGCATGTATGGGTGGATTTCTGTCGTTCCAATGGTTTGAAATATGAAACACCAGTAATTTTGTCTTCTTTTAGACTCCATTCATGACTTCAAATAAACGAGTGGATTTGAAAATCATTATCATTGGAGCTTTGGGGTAAGCATTATTCTTTATTTTTGCAGTTTGAAGCATCAGTTTGAAGAGATGCGCATAATCACTGCAATTACTTTTCCTCCTCTGGCTTGTAATATTATTTGCATTTGTTTTATGTTGTATCATATTGATTATATTCAATTTTATTGTCTGGCTGGACATCCCTCTATGGTGATGGAGTAGACTGTATAGCTGGCCTCACAATAACCCTGTGAAGTAGGAGTGAGAGACGAAGAGAGAGAGAAACTTGATCATATTTGAACCCAAGTCTCCCCAGTCCTAATCTGATATTTAACCAAACAAGGTGTCCCAGTTATATGTTGTATTACTTGTAGAGATTTTTGGAATCTCTAACATTAAACTCATTAAAATCGGGTGGATACAGTGGTTAGAGTATTGGACAAGGATTCAGGAGACCTGGGTTCAAATCCCCACTGATCTCTGACATTTATGTCTAGAAAGACTCAACCTCAGCTACCTTACCATGTTATTGTGAGGATGCAGTGGAGGAGGAAAGCTGTCTATGTCTTCTTAGGAGGAATGGTAGAAAGGCAGGATACAAATGTAACAAATAAATACAAATAACAATTTTAAGAATTTGGTTCAAATAATGCAATTCTCCTCTTGCCCCACCACATTTTATCCTGTCTAAAACAACACAGAAGCAATAAGCTCAGAAAAATGATCATCAGGGAAAGACATCTTAACATGGTTCCTTCCCATTTGTCAGCCTAGTGGCACAAGGAAGAGGAGAGATATGGGAATTTATTTCTTCTCTTTCTTACAGAATTGTAAAGTTTTCTGGGTAGTGGCTTAGTGGTTAAGACGCTGAACTTGACAACTGAAGGTCAGCAGGTCAGCAGTTTGAGACTCAAGTGAAGCATGACGGAGTGAGCTTCTGTCTCTGTCCCAGCTCCTGCCAACTGAGCAGTATGAAAGCAAGAAATTGCAAGTAAATAGGAACCACTTCAATGGGAAGGTAAATAGCGTTCTTTGCACTCCAGTGTCTAGTCATGCCTGCCACATGTCCATGGAAACATCTGCAGACACAACACAGTGCTGGCTCTTTGGCTATACACAGAGATGAGCACTGAACCCTAGAGTCAGATATGACTGGCTTTCGAGCAAGGGTGACTACCTGGAGGTGGAAAACTAGCAGAGAAAAAAGAGTGAAGATGCTTTTCTTCCTGCACTATGATTCCACCTTTCATTGGAAACTGCAGCTAGAGTGGCTGCTTTAGATACAAAGAATAGGCAATGCTGAAGGAAAGTGGAGAATTTCACTTGGTTGATGATACAGCTACTTCAAGTGTGAGAAAGAAATGGTGCACAAAAAAATTTAATTAAGGTCTGTTGACATCTGCTCATGCAACAGAACTTTCTCTTCCACTTTTTTTTAGCTGCACCTGCCTACACCCTGTTCCTTATATCTGCCCTGGAGATCTTTCTCACCAGGTGTAACAGACTAGGTCACAAGTTATTCAACATGGAGTTTCTTTGGTTATTAAATTGTTTCAGAATGTAGCTTTGCTCTTTGCAAAGGTCTCATAATTCTTTCTGCTGCGCTTATCTAGCAGAGTAGCCTGTAGAAGCTTCTCCAAGCTTCTCTTATGTTGTGTCTTCTTCCTAGTTCTGGAATGTCCGTTATGTAAACATCCAGAGCCTGGAATCACAAGACATTTGTTATGAGAACCAGTGGTTGTTTATACAAACCCTGGGCTCTAATTGGCTGTATGCTAATTAGGTGGACCAAGCTCATGTCTTTCCTATTGGCACCTGGGTTTGGAAGTTAATGCGAGTTTTTGGGGGTTTCTGAGATGGAAAACCTCAGAAGGGAGAAGGGACCTCAAACACCTAGCCCTTTCTCTAACCCAAGTAATTATGATTACTTAGCTTAGTTTTCTTTTGTTTCTGGAAGAAGGCCTGAGTGTGGATTTCCCTATCTATCTTTTTTGATTAGTAGTGTTTTTTGTATGCTGTACTTCTA
The DNA here is from genome assembly GCA_035047345.1 of Bradypodion ventrale. NCBI lineage: Eukaryota > Metazoa > Chordata > Lepidosauria > Squamata > Chamaeleonidae > Bradypodion > Bradypodion ventrale. Next base: position 63,490,153 of record JAWDJE010000004.1, read on the forward strand.
TATCCTGAACCATCAGAAGAACGGTAATTTCTACAATATGCTTCGAGAACAATAAACATTTTTACTTCATCAACAACACCTGTTCTTTGGGAGAAGGGGTAAGACAAGAGTTAAGCCAAAGCCACACACTACCACATTTAATACAATACTCTCCGTATTACTTCCTGTGCTCTGTTAATACAGATAAGTCCCAGGTTGCTGCGGCTGGATGAGGCCGGATGACATTTAGACCTTCTGTACTCCGAGTCTTGGGGAGTTCCACAGAGCTGGTCAGTCTTGGAATCTCAAGAAGGAACGGGGAGAGCCCCAGGGCAAGGGTCAGGCCAAGGTCTATCTGTCTTACCAGGGTTTTGGGGCGCTGGATGATGCACATTAAAAGGAAGATCTATTCTGTTAGTGGATGTAGTTCTGCTGAAAGGCACACACATGTGCATGCAACGGTTAAGCTTCTTAAACTTAGCATTTGAATAAAATGTGTGGAAGTATGAGTAGCAAAATACTAAAACTGATAAGGAAATAATAGAATTGCAGAGCGGGAAGAGATCTAAGAATTATTTAGGCAGAAGCAGTAAGACAGATACAGTTGCTTCAAAACATGCTGTAGTTAAAGAAACCTTATGTGGGTTGAGAGCATCCCATTCTGGAAACTGAATTCTGAGTCTTAAGGTGACCTTAGGCCAGTGATGGCCAACCTTGGCACTCCAGGTGTTCTTGGACTTCAATTACCAGAAGTCAAAGTCAGCACTTCTGCTGATCAGGGCCTCTGGGAATTGAAGTTCCAGAACTTCTGGAGTGCCAGGGTTTGCCATCACTAAGGCAATTCAGTCTACCCTTTCTTTTGTTTGAGTGCCTCCATTTAAGTGCATCATTTATCTTTCATTTATGTAAGATGGTCAGATAGTGCACATAGCTCTAAGCTGTGGTTTTATTCATACCATATATAAATAGAAAACAGCATTAGGAAGTGGTATGGTAAATTTACTAAAATATGTGTTTGGTTAGAAATTTGCTAAAGGCAAATGGCAAATTAATTTAATTTGTTTTAAAAAATAAAAATGTATAATGTAAGTTTCTATTTTTGCTTTACTATTTCTCCACAATTAATATTAAAAATAATATTCGCGTTATTCCAGTTCAGTTGATTTGCACTGAAATAGATAAGCAACAATAATTCATTGTTGGATATTGGATTCACATAATGGTGGTGGTGTTTCTTAAGGCACAAAGCTTCAAGGAAGTCCAACTAAAGTCAGAAAAGGACTCTCTTAAGATTGCCTAGCAGCACTAGCAGAGCTGGTGAAAGATGTTGTATAAAGTAAATAGTAAATTGTAGCAAATAAACATCCCTTCAAATTTGAATTAAGTAATACATGCATAGATTCTAAACCTTGGGTTTGATTCAGAACTTTCTTTGTGAAAGTAGAAAATAAGATGATGGGTGGGATTTTAAACCTTCCTTCTGATAAGGCTTTTAATATAGTAACGTAATGTAAATTTAAATAACAATTTAAATCAACTCAATTGTTTAAACCATTCCCTTATCAAATAAACAAAACAGAATTAAATTTTTTAACTATTAACTTACTTACTAACATGCCTGTCTCTTGCAAAACTGAATTTATATTTTCAAGCTTTTAGGACCATTTAAGAATAATTGAAATGTCAGAATATGACAAAACCATGAACATTGGGTGAGACAGTAATAAACAGTGTTCCAACTGGAGAATTTAATTGTAGCTCATTAGTTTGAAGATGACTTTTGTCATCTTTGTCCTTGTAATCAGAAGCACCACATCTGAAGACAAAGCCAGTAGCGTTTATAGTAAAAGAGTAAATTGTGTCAGTCTCTTCTTAATTTTCATTGATCCAAGTTGAATTTTAGTGAGCTTGAGCTTTGACATACTGCGCACACCACTGCCACAGTCACATGTATCTTTAGTTAGGTATATCTGGAATGGGCAACCTGTTGTCCTTCAGAGGTTATATTGGAACGCCTCACTACTGGCAGTGTTGAGTAGGGCTTTAAGTTGGATTCCATCAATATGTGAGAACCACAAGTTGGCGCTTTATGATTTGCCTGTCATAGAAGGCATCTTCAACAGTTAGTCTTCCTTAAAGACTAAGTCTTATATTTTAATGTTAGCTTGCTTTAAGGTGCCACAACATTTTTTTGTCTTTTTGCTTTGTTTTGTTTACTCTATGATATTAGGAAAGGAGGCTCAAGAAATGCAATGAAGGTAAATTATCTTAGAACAGTCAGGAGGAAAGCTTAAATCAGCCTGCAGAGCAAAATATGAAATAATACTTGCAGAGGACCCATGCTGATCTATGGTCTGCACAAAGACTAATTGAACAGCCCTGACATTTGTATAGATGTGCTCTAGTTATAGCATTTTGCTATACAGTAACTGGAGGAGATACAGGAAAGCTTACATCTCTTCAAGGGAAGCCGGATATTCTCTTCACCTGGTTCTGATCTGCAGTCCAACTTGCTAAAATGTAACTTCTTTGTATACGTTTTCTCTGTCTCCTCAGTGTAGGGAAGACCTCTCTCCTCCATCGGTACATTCACAAGAAATTTTATGAAGACTATCGAACTACTTTGGGAGCCAGCATCCTGTCTAAAGTGGTAGTTGTGGATCAAACACAGCTGAAAATGCAGGTGAGAGAAAGGTGCCAGGTTTCCTGCACCATAACTGTTTCCCCCATCCAGGCAGACTTTCCAGGTGAGACACACACACACTGCCCTGAAGTTACAGCAGCTGAAAGAGAATGACCTGTCTGGAAGCAAATTCGCAAGAGATGCTTAATTCTGTGTTGTCAGAACTGTGCATCTAAGTAAATGTAGACCAGAGATTAGAAAAGTGTAAGGGGTTTTGGTAGTATTAGTAATTCCCACCTTCCAAGTTCTGCATAAGGATATTTTTTTTTCCTTGTTTTTGCTTGCGAAATTATTGTTGTACATTCCCTGAATGGTGGGAATGCAAGAAATCTTACATTAGCCTAAATTTAGTTTTCCCTTTGGAAGGAAGGCACAGGTACCTTGTTGGTACACAGAAAGAGCCTCTTTGAAGACTGGTATTTTTGAACCACAATCATGTATCCCAGGCAACAGTCACCTTATGCTGGCTAATCTTTTTCACACTAAAGGTAAAGGTTTCCCTTGCTTGAAAGCCAGTCGTATCTGACTTTAGGGTGCAGTGCTCATCTCTGTTTCAAAGCCAAAGAGCCAGCGCTACCTGCTTTTGAAACTGCGGAATGTACTCACCAAAAGGTGCCTTCATTTTGGCAGTTTCACGTCTGGCCTAGATACAGAAGAAGAAGAAGAAGAAGAATGTTTATTTGTAAATATCCAGGTTGAACACTGATGAAAATACAGCTGTAATTTTTTAACAGGTAGGCCAAACTCCTACAGTGGATCTCTGTAAGGGATCAACCAGGGCCTGAAATGCTGTTAGCTTTTTCAGAATTTCAGGTTCAGTGTTCTTTGAGTCAATCAAATAATGGACCTTACATTTGCAATTTATATTGCAAAATAGTAATCTGTTGAGTAAAAGGATTGCTATTTTTGCAATATAAATTGCAAACACAGGAGGCCTGATCTGATTTGAGCAGGAGGGAATGTTAAAACTCCATGTCATCTGTACCAGCATCACCATCCAAATCTGACCCTTGTGTGTACTGCAGAAGAGAGTTGGGTAAAGTGTGATTCTCTGGCATTTCCTCACCTATGCTGTAAAAGTTTTGTTAAAAATTCTTCAGAATAACATGACCTATGACCTCCAAACAACATCACCCTTTGCTGGGAAGAAGGAAAACCTCTCTTTTTCACATATTTTCAAATATCACCAGAATAATCCTGTATCAGGAAGCAGTTTACTAATTATTTCATTCCCAAGGCAGTGGTGAGCTGGCCCATCGGGCAACTGGGACTCAGCCTGGGGCACCCCCCAGGACTCCAGGACCATGGCACCACCCACCCCCCTTGGGTGCCAATCCAAATAGCCGTGCTGAGCTGTGATACCCAGAATAATCAAGCAAACAAATGGGCCTCCATGTTCCTCTGCCTGCCTTCCTCCACCAAGGATAAGATTACAAAAGCAGCTCCATTGACAGCGGAGCCGCCGTGGCTTAGAGGTTGCAATTTTGCCTTGTAAGCAGGAGGTTGTTAGCTCGGATCTCCAGAGGGGAGTTGAAATTAGAAGGCGAGTTGGAAAATATAGTCAAAGACCTCCTTTTTTCATCTCATATGGACAGGATCCTGATATCATGCTTTCCATGGTCCTCTCCCTTCTGTCTGTGCTACCTTTCAATCTTCTCTTCCTATTACACATCCTTGTGAAAGGGAAATGTTTGCTGTTTGGTTCAGCACAAAACACACGTAAAGCAAATTCCGATCAGTAGTTTAGACATATTCCTAAGTCTGGGCCACAGGAAGGATGGTAACTAAATGGCATTGCTGATACAGAAAGTCACAGATTCATTTTCTGGCATCTTCTGATAGGGCTGGAAAAGAAAACCCTAGAGAGCTTTTGTTGATCTGCAGAGACAGCCCTGACTTAGAAGGACCAATGATCTTGGTATTGATTATCTTTTCCTAGGAGAAATGGATCAGCATGTTTTGTAGAAGGGTATGCAAACATGGCTATCCAAAAGTTGGAACTACAGTGCCTAGCATTTATCGCTATCTCTGCGGCTGTTGGAAGTTAGAGTTGGACAACATTTGAAGAGACAGTTTGCTCACCCCAATGCTAAACTGACAGTTCCTTATAAGCCAAACTCTCCAGTTTGGGAGGCTTTGGCAAGTTTGTCTGAAATTTACTACCAGCCAAGCGTTTTAGTCAGGGCAGTTCTCTGGCTTGCTTCATTGATGAAATGCCACATCAAAGTTCTCACAGCCCTTAATTACAACCCTGTCTCCTGCTTTCTGTAAGATGAGGCATGCTATTCATTCACACTTTTAGTATCCTTGATCCTTTTCTTTGGGTTGTGTTTTTATTTGGGGTGGGTGGGGGTAGGGATCAGAGAAAGACAATGAAAATAATGGGGCCAACTGTTTCCCCTTCTTTTTGGTTCAATGGCTGCTTTATCCTGTGGTTGTCATGCTTAACCATAAGATAATGAGTTGGAACTTCTCTACCCTTGGAAACTTGTAGCAGTTGTTACAGCTGCTGCTAGTGTAGGTACAGGGATGGTATGGGATCAGGAAAAATAAAAACTTGTTGCTTTACATAGCAACAAATCATGGTTCGAGGATATTATAAAAAGGATTCAAGAAATATTTACATATTTTATTATTGTTGATGAAAAAGAGTGTCTCAGTACATCACAGTGCCCTGTTAAAAAGCCCTCAAATGCAGTGAGATTTTTCACTCCTGCATAGATTTCAGGGCTCTTCTGTATCAGCATTGTTGCTATAAATAGTATTTTTGCACCCAAAACCCCTGGTGCTATGCATAAAATACCGTATTTTTTGGACCATAAGACACACTTTTTCTCCCCCAAAAGTGGGGAGAAAATGAGGGTGCGTCTTATAGTCCAAATGCTGGTCTTCGGCCAGCTGTGGCTGTTGTAAAAGGATATTGTACAAGAGTCGCAGCTGGCCAACAACTACTACTGCCGCCTCTCAGCTGTTCAGCTGTTGGGGCAGGGGGAAAAACATATGAAAAACAAGTGGCCACTAGAGGGCAAAAATCGCAATTTCCCATTTAAATGCATTGGAAATAAATTTCTTGTATTCAAAAGTTTTCTGTTTGTATGTTGCCAATGCATTTAAGTGGGAAACCAAACCTGTGTTTAAAAAGAAAGGGTTTCACTTACCTTGATGCCTTTGTCTCTACTCCATGTGGACAAAATGGAGGGGGGAAACATGCTTCCTGGTTGAAAGAGCAAGAGGCTAGGCTAGAGTATCACTTCCCTCCTCAGTGCAATTGGCCTGGCCTGCCCATTTCCCCTGCAGCGCCACCACTGGTTGCTGGTGCAAAATACAGTATTGTTGTTTTTTTGTTTTGTTTTCCTGCTCTGAAAACTGGGTGCGTCTTATGGTCAGGTGCGTCTTATGGTCCCAAAAATACGGTACATTAGATTTTGTAGACAATACAAATTATTGTGTAAAATGCAATATATCCATGCAAAACAGTGCTTTTGCACACAATGCCTGTTATATTAATGATGTTTTCTTTTTAAAATAAAAGTCTTGCAGGGCAAAAAAACTGCATAAAAACTCTTCTGTTTTAAAAACTTTTTATTCCCACCTGTGAGAATGAAATAATCAAAGATTTGTTTCCTTATAGAATACTAATATCTGTTTCTCTCCCCCCCCCCCTCCATTTCCCCCTTTAGATCTGGGACACTGGAGGGCAAGAACGTTTCCGGTCCATGGTTTCCACATTTTACAAAGGCTCAGATGGCTGCATTCTGGCCTTTGATGTCACAGACATGGATTCCTTTGAGTCCTTAGATGACTGGAGGGAAGATTTCCTTCAGATGGTTGTCCCTACGGATCAAGGCTTCCCTATGGTTGTACTAGGCAATAAAATTGATTTGAAGGACCGACAGGTAAGAGAAGAATGTACAAGAGATAAGAGGAAGCAGTGTTATAGGGTGTCTTAAAATAATTGGAAACCTTACAGGTCTGAATTGGAGGTTTCATGTCGTTAGAGAACTGTGTGAGAAGCTTTTCTGGTCTTAGGGAAGATTTTCTGCCATTAGGTTGATCAGCCAGCATTCCCCCTGATTCCAATTCGCTACTAAATTAGTGAAAGAAAAAACACCCAGACTTGATCCTGGATGAATATGTCACCCTGACCTGCATTGCATCCTCATCTGCCTCTACTCCGTGGGAGGGCATTGCTTAGGAGCAATCATGTCAATAGCCAGGGGCTGTGGTGGCTCAGTAGTTAAGAAGCTTGCCTTGTTAGCTGGTGGCAAGTCAGCGGTTCGAGACCTGGGTACTGCATGTTGGCTTGAGCGCCCGTCTCTGTCCCAGCTCTTGGGGACATGAAAGAAGCCTCATTTGGGTGTTCCCTGAGTGGAGTTTCTTTCACAAAAATCCGTTCAACCCAGAATAATTTCTGACACAAAATGGTTGTTTGTTTGTTGTTGTTGTTGTTGTTTTATTGTAAATTGTATTGCTGCCCAACTCCGAACTCTGGGTGGCTCACAGAAAATAAAACCAATGGCAGTTTTTAAAAAGCAATTAAAAACCCATTAAAAACTACTGACAAAATTTTTAAAAAGATAAAAAGCTTAAGAGAGAGAGTGTGTTCTACTAAAATAGCCAGCAGGCCAAGGTTACCATGTCATTGGTGCCCCACACCTGTCCTGCCAGCCATTAATAATAATAATAATAATAATAATAATAATAATAATAATAATAATAATAATAATAATAATGTTGTTGTTGTTATTGTTATTGTTATTGTTGGTATTATTGAATCATGATAGACTATAGCAGTGGCGGCAAACCTATGGCACAAGTGCCAGAGGTGGCACTCAGAGCCATCTCTGTGAGCATCCGTGCAGTCACCCCAGCACAGAGTTCAACCCGCCTCTCTGCCCAGCAGCCCAATGGGAGCGCTTCCTCCCTCCCCCAGCTATCGCTCCTTCCATTCTGCCTTCCATTCTGTGGGGATGTCAGATAAAAACAACTTTTATTCCATTAGGTATTGACAGAAATATCCTCCCAGTAAAGGGCTTCCACAACTTTACTAAATTTGGGTATCTGAAATAAGTGTCTTCTGTGTTGCAGGTATCCAAGGAGGTAGCATTGTCCTGGTGCAAAGAAAAGGACATCCCATATTTTGAAGTTAGTGCCAAGAATGATATCAATGTAGTGAAGGCTTTTGAGACCTTAGGAAGGCAAGCACTATCAAGGGTAAGTACCAACTTTGCCTATAAGAAATACCAGATTTTGTATTCCCGGATAATGAAGTACTGTATACATAGTAACCACAGAGTAATTATAACCTCAGAGTAATTATAAAGTGGAGTGGAATTTATAAATTTTAATGCCAAAAAATTAGTCTTAAGTATCAGAAGATTTGTTGTTGTCTTTGCTTCAGTAGCCAGGCAGTGGGAGGATAAATTGAGGGATAGTTTCACTTGTAAATCTCTAGTGTCTTGATAGATCACATGCAAAAGAATGCAGAAAGCTTCTGGTAATGATGGTTCAGCACTAGTCTGGTATAATCTATAAACTCAACTTGTAATGTAAGAATTTTTTTTAGAGGGAAGGTTCCTTATACAGTACTATCAATAAGAAAGCACACTGCTATCCTTTTATTCTTAGTAAATTCTTTGCAGCAAGGAAAAAGTCTGACCTGGCATTGTGGATAATGGAAGATGAAATGATTATGAAAGAAATACTGAAAACTAGAAAGAAAGAAAAAGGCAGGATGAGAAATGGAGGATAACATCACATAAGCACGCTCACAAAATTCAATGAGTGGGACATGATGATGATGGCATTATAAATGTATCTGAAACCATTCTAAAAATCCAACATTTTGTCATATGGTATTTCATACCATGCCTCAATTATGTTTTTATTTTTATATTTTGTACCCCAACACTCAGCACTGGAAAAGGGTTTTTGCACCAATGTACTGAGTTTTGTTCTTTTTTTTACAACAGGAAAAAAAATCCCAATTTTAGGCCCAACTGGAGTAGTTCCATTGAAAAGAATAAAATTTGACATTAATCTTCACTGATGGTAAATCCCACTAATTTCAAAGGATCTAATCTAATAGGACTTAAAATTGGATTCATTCTAGAGAATAATGTATTAATATTCAATGTGCTTAAAACATTTGAGAAGCAAGAGAGACACTTTGGGAAGAAGAAAAGGGAAAGTGCTCATTGGGCACATCTCTATTGCATATATTTGCACCTACCATCATAGGCACTGAAGATTTTAATTTACTCTACTGAAAAGCTTCTCCCCCCCCCCCCCCCCCCCCAATTTAAGCTTCTGAGGCTCCCTCAAAAATCACTGCTGGACCACAACTACTGGGATGGAGATCACTGTTACCAATCTGTTACCAATTGCAAACTTGCCAAAGGCTTTCTCATAGTGAAAGCCCCTTGGAACCTAAAACAGAGGAACAAGAAACTTTTAATCAGTGTAAATTAAATGTTCCTGGCACCCGACCTAGATTCACCAGTAGATAGTGTCAAGCTGAGACTCAGGAGGCCTGGGTTCAAATCCCTGCTTGGACATTGACTGTGCGTATGAACCCTGAGTTCCTTATACCTTGAAACCACTGCCAACAGTGTCCTAAATTCAAAGCAACTTGATGGCACATAACACAAATAATGCGGCACTGCAAATGGAATAAAGCAGTTGAAATTCTGAAATGTTGGTATTTACTTCCTAACCCCAAAAACTAATCCAGACAGGAAATGCTACATGTAAACCATTTTATGTCTTTATAAAAAGGTTGTACTTAATCAGTTTATGGATATTTGGGGAAAGTTCATGAAACATGTGTTTGAAAAATCTAAATGAGTCAAGCCTTGTAAAATACATAAGACATTTTAGAAATAGGTGGAAGGGTATACAGATAAATAGATCATTATGTTTAAAAAGGTATAGTAAGAGTCAATATGATTTATATGTATGTCTGTATGTTTTGTGCTCTATAAAATAAAATTAATTTTTAAAAAGAAGGTTGTGCTTGAAAACATTCTCTAGATCCGTGATGGCAAACCTTGGCACTCCAGGTGTTCTTGCACTTCAATTCCCAGAAGCCCCTGAGAATCCACAAATGGGTTTACTGTGATTCATCAGGCTCACGCTGCCCTCATCGCTCCTGGAAGCGGAAGTAAAACACACCCATACAGGTGCGTTTTACTTCCGCTTCCAGGAGCGGCGTGGGCCAGATGAATCGCAGTAAACCCATTTGTGTGGATTCACGGGAGCTTCTGGGGATTGAAGTCCAAGAACATCTGGAGTGCCAAGGTTCACCATCACAGCTCTAGATGTAATTGATCTTCAAGCACGCTGAATGAGGTGGCTATCTCTGACCACAAGGTGATGCCATCACCTCACTTAATGTTGTAGTCAGTGTAAGGCAAATGGAAAAAAATTCATCCAAGATTTGGTTCCCAAGCTCCTTTTGAAACAGGGCAGGCCTTCTTATGTAGCAAATCAAAGGGGGCAGCTTCAAGTGGAATGATTTATACTTTTTGCCAGCAGCAGGCATTCCAGGCAGGTTTGGCATAAAATACTTCTGAGGGATATCTATTTCCCAGCCATCACTTTATTTGTATGCGATCGAAACCTGGGTAATTCTATTTCAGAAGAACCTTCCTGTTATTATAAGAGAGAGGTAACAAACAATGTTAAATGGCTGCATCTAAAGTGGGCAATACATGGTTGGACCACAACTTCCATCAACCTTAGGAGCACAATTGGCCCTCAGACGCCAATTACTTTAGTTTTGTTTTGTTTAGTTTAGTTTGTGATGTATTTGTCAGGTTTTGTTTTGGGTTTTTTTTTTTTGCTCTGCTGTGTGTTATTGTTATTTGTTATCTGCTTGTTCACCGCCCAGAGTGGGATACCACTCAAATGGGCAGTATAGAAATTAAATAAATAAATAAAGGATTAGAGTTGCAGTTCAACAACAACAACTAGAGCAGTGGTTCCCAATGTGAGGTCCATGCCCCACAGGGGGACTTCAATTCACAGAAGCCTAAACCAGTACTTTGGCTGATCAGTGCTTTGGGGAATTGACTTAGACTTCTGGGAAATGAAGTCCAAAAACCAAAGGTTGGGAAACACTGTACTAGAGCATCACACATTCTACATTCCTGAATTATATCATGCTCCCCTCTTTATCAGTTTCTGAGAAACAGCTGGTTGACTAATCTAGGGTGTTCTACAATAGATGAACTTCTGGTATAATTGGCTAGTTAGTAGTTGTGTTTCCTGGCTTGTGAGCCTTTGAATATTAGATCTGAACTCATGCAGGTTTTTTATTTCCTTTTAGTACAAAGGGATCATTGAGAACTACCTAACAGATTCTATAAAGCTCACTCCAGAAGACCAACCCAAGACAAAATGCTGTTGAGATATCATCTGGAGAGGTGTGACATTTCCACTTGGTTCAAAGATTGTTACAAGGAGTAGAGACTGCTGCTGAAAAGGCCACTTGGGATGATGGAAAAACTGAAGCAACAGTCTTCTCTGTTTGCTAACAAAGACAGAAGGTGGTTACTGGCCATGCAGAGGGGATTCAATCTAAAATACCTGGATGATACTAAACCATCTAAACTGTGCAGTGGCTCTGGCCATTACTGATCCATCTATACACCTCTGAGATGTCATTTTGAAGCTCAACCCAAATCTTCAAAGTATATCTGTGACATAACTTGATTCATCATCCCATCTTGATTTGCTAGTGCAAAATATTTTGTTGTGGTATTTTGATAATACAGGTAAACTACAGTAGGTACTTCCGGATAGCTCAGCTCTGGTTCTTGACATGCCCAATGTGAACCAGCCACTTGAACCAGGCCAGAGGTGTCAGTTTCCTCCCTCTCAAACATACTAATCTGCACAGATCACAAAGGCAAAGAGTTAATGTTTGTTCACCAAATATGCAGTGGCTAATGTAATATCACAATTAGACTGAAACCATTAGTATCAGGGCAGTATTCTTAATGTTTTAGTTCTCTGAAAAAAGGTTTATAGGAGTACCATGTTTAGTAATTCGTGTTTGGAACCAGTCCCAGTAGTTTAATTCTCCAGTTTGCATTCCTAGAAAGCCAAGAAGGATTTGTAGATTTTCTTAACATAATCAGAGTCTGCAGTTTTTCCAAGGAAATTTAACCCCACTATCAGGCACACATATTTATGATGTTCTCATAGCATGATGGTGCCACTACAACATTGTTGTTGTTGTTCAGTCGCACAGTCGATTCCGACCCTTTGCGACCCTATGGACCATTGTTCTCCAGGCGCCTCTGTCCTCCACCATCCCCCTCAGCACTCCCACTTCTGTGCCCATTGTGTCTACAATACCATCTAGCCATCTCATCTTTGGCCTCCCCCTTCTTTTGCCCTCCACCTTTCCCAACATCAAGGCCTTCTCAAGTGAATCCTCCCTTCTCATTTGATGTCCAAAGTACTTTAGCTTCGTCTTTACTATTAGCCCTTCTAATGAGCAGTCAGTGTTGATTTCTTCTAAGATTGACCTATTTGTTCTCCTCGCTGTCCAGGGTACTCTCAAAACTCTCCTCCAACACCACATTTCAAAGGCATCTATTCTTCTGTGTTCAGCTTTCCTTATTGTCCAGCTCTCGCATCTGTACATTACCACTGGGAATACCATTGCTTTGACTATTCTAATTTTTGTTTGCAATGTGATGTCTCTGCTTTTCACTATGTTCCCCAGGTTTCTCATGGCTTGTCTCCCAAGAATCAGTCGCCTTTTTATTTCATGGCTGCAATCCCCATCTGCAGTGATCTTTGATCCCAGGAAAGTAAAATCTGTCACTGCTTCTACTTCTTCCCCATCTATTTTCCAGGAACTGATCGGACCTGTTGCCATTATCTTGGTTTTCTTGATATTGAGTCTCAAACCAGCTTTTGCACTCTCTTCCTTCAACCCAATCAAGAGATTCTTTAGGTCTTCCTCACTTTCTGCCATTAGGGTGGTATCGTCTGCATATCTCAGATTGTTTATGTTTCTCCCAGCAATTTTAATCCCATATTGTGATTCCTCCATCCCTGCATTGCGCATTATGTGCTCTGTGTATAGATTGAATAAGCAGGGTAATAAAATGCAGCCTTGTCTTACTCCTTTTCCTATTCCCAACCACTCTGTCATTCCATGTTCTGTCCTAACTGTTGCTTCTTGGTTCATGTACAGATTTCTCAGGAGGCATATGAGGTGCTCTGGTATTCCCATCTCTTTAATTACTTGCCACATCTTGTTGTGGTCCACACAGTCAAATGCCTTAGTGTAATCAATGAAACAAAAGTAAACTTTTTTCTGGTATTCCTTTGTTTTCTCCATGATCCAACGTATGTTGGCAATGTGGTCTCTAGTCCCCCTGCCTCTTCTGAAACCGGCCTGCACCTCTGGTAGTTCTCTCTCCACATGCTGCTGAAGTCTGTCCTGTATTATCTTGAGCATCACCTTGCTGGCGTGTGGGATCACCCGGGAGCCCACGCCACTGGCTCCCGGGAGTGGAGACAGGTGGGAGAGCCACCGGCCCTCCACAACTGACTTCGCTCTCTGGGCCGGCCCACCCAGAGAGCAGAAAAAGGGGAGACGCCGCCGTCGCAGAGAGGGACTCCCTGTCTCGCCCGGGAGCCCATGCCACTGGCTCCCGGGAGTGGAGACAGGTGGGAGAGCCACCGCCCTCCCCCCCCCCCACAGCTGACTTCGCTCTCTGGGCCGGCCCGCCCAGAGAGCAGAAAAAGGGGAGACGCCGCCGTCGTGGAGAGGGACTCCCTGTCTCGCCCGGGAGCCCACGCCACCGGCTCCCGGGAGTGGAGACAGGTGGGAGAGCCACCGGCCCTCCACAGCTGACTTCGCTCTCTGGGCCGGCCCACCCAGCGAGCAGAAAAAGGGGAGACGCCGCCGTCGCGGAGAGGGACTCCCTGTCTTGCCCGGGAGTCCACGCCACCGGCTCCCAGGAGTGGAGACAGGTGGGAGAGCCACCGGCCCTCCACAGCTGACTTCGCTCTCTGGGCCGGCCCGCCCAGAGAGCAGAAAAAGGGGAGACGCCGCCGTCGTGGAGAGGGACTCCCTGTCTCACCCGGGAGCCCACGCCACCGGCTCCCGGGAGTGGAGACAGGTGGGAGATGCTGCGGGTTGTCCTGGTTGGCCCCCTGGGATTTGGGGCCAGCCGCGGCAGGCGGCTAGACTTGCCATGGTCTGGGCCTCGGTGGAGGCGAGGAGGCTGGTCGGTTTGGAGCTTCAGGACTTGTGCACGCTTTTGTTCCACCCACCCCCCCTTCTGGAAGGACTAAAAGGACTGTGCTGGGTATATTTTTTATATTGTTATTTGACGTTTTGAATTTTTTTTTAATATTTTGTACTCTTTGATGTGATTAACTGATGTTTAGGATTTTATTGTATTGTACCTTATTTGATGTATTGTTAGAAGCTGTATTGTAGTGCACATGTAGTGCATATTGTAGTGTGTATATATATATATATATATATATATATATATATATATATATATATATATATATATATATATATATATATATATATATATATATATATATATATATATATATATATATATTTTCTGTAATTTTTGCGGACAGGGATTTGTAATTGTACTTTTGGTGATTGATTTTTTGCTGTATTTATTGTATGTTATGTTACTGTATTTCGTATTATTGTCCGCTATGTAAACCGCCCTGAGTCGGGTTCGCCTGAGTGAGCGGTATATAAGCGCGAAAATTAAATTAAATTAAATTAAATTAAATGAGTGCAATTGTTCGGTAATTTGAGCATTCTTTGGCGTTGCCCTTTCTTGGGATTGGGACGTATACTGATCTTTTCCAATCCTTTGGCCACTGTTTTGTTTTCCAGATTTGCTGGCATATTGAATGCAGTAATTTGACGTCATCATCTTTTAGAGCTTTAAAAAATTCAACTGGGATACCATCATCTCCACTAGCTTTGTTGTTTGCAGTGCTCTTTAGGGCCTTTATAACTTCGCTCTCCAGGATGTCTGGCTCGAGTTCAATTTTTTCATCATTGTGGTTATCAGGAGTGTTGAGGTCCTTTTTGTAGAGTTCCTCTGTGTACTCTTTCCATCTTTTCTTTATCTCTTCTGCATCAGCTAGCTTTTTTCCACCTTTGTCCCTTATCATGGTCATTTTTGCTTTAAATGTTCCCTTTATTTCCCCGATTTTTCTGAAGAGATCTCTAGTCCTGCCTCTTTTGTTGTTTTCCTCCATTTCTTTTCACTGTTCTTTTAGGTAGTTTTTCTTATCTCTCCTTGCTTTTCTTTGAAATTCTGTGTTCAGAAGATTGTATTTTTTCCTTTCTCTTTTGACTTTTGCATTCCTTCTTTCCTCTGCTATTTTAAGAGCCTCATCAGACAACCATTTTGCTTTCTTACGCTTCTTTTCTTTTGGTATGGTTTTCTTTGCTGCTTCCTGCATGATGTCCTTTATCTCTGTCCATAATTCTTCTGGCACTCTGTCTATTGCGTCTAGGCCATTATATCTGTTCATCACCTCCACCGTGTATTCTTTAGGGATGCTGTCTAGGCGATATCTGTCTGGTCTCCTTGTTTTCCCTATTTTCTTTAGTCTTAACCTGAATTTTGTGATCAGTAGGTTGTGATCTGAGCCACAGTCTGCTCCAGGTCTTGTTTTTGCTGATTGTATGGAGGTTCTCCATCTTTGGCTGCAGAGTATGTAGTCAATTTGGTTTCAGTGTTGGCCATCTGGTGATGTCCATGTGTAAAGTCGCCTCTTGTGTTGCTGGAAGAGAGTGTTTGCTATGACCAGTGCGTTCTCTTGGCAGAACTCTATCAGTCTTTGCCCTGCTTCATTCTGTACTCCAAGACCGAACTTGCCTGTTATTCCCTCCACTTTTTGATTGCCTACTTTGGCATTCCAGTCTCCTAATATAATTTGGACATCATTTCTTGGTGTCTGTTCTATGAGGTGTTGTAAGTCCTCATAGAACTGGTCCATTGTGGCTTCATCTGCACCAGTGGTTGGTGCGTATATTTGGATCACAGTGACATTGAAAGGTTTGCCTTGGAATCTGACTGACATCATTCTGTCATTTTTAAGGTTGTATCCCATTACTGCTTTTCTCACTCTTTTATTGACAATTATGGCTACTCCATTTCTTCTAAGGTTTTCTTGTCCACAATAGTAGATATGATGGTTTCCAGAGCTGAATTCACCCATCCCTGTCCATTTTAGCTCACTGATGCCCAAGATGTCAATGCTTATTCTTTCCATCTCATTTTTAACCACTTCCACTTTACCTTGGTTCATTGATCTCACATTCCATGTCCCTAAGCAGTATTGTTCCTTGCAACATTGCATTTCTCCCCCCCCCCCTTCCTGTCCATCCCCTTCCTCCACTCTGTGGTGCTAAGCATCCTGTATCACCTAGCCTGCTCCTTTGTTTTGCCTTTTGTTTTGGTCAATAGGGTTCTCTTGGCAAGCTTTGTGGTGTGGTTTGCCGGTTTCTACACCATTTTTTCCTCGCATCATACATCATATCACAGTTTTAAAAGTGCAGAACATTTTAAACAACATATTATCATGCATATTATCACACTTTAAACACAGTCTCTATGTCAGTTGCTATATTAGTTCATTATAGAGTCTTTATGTGAGTTACTATATTAAGTCATCAACATTTCTGCATATTGCCATAGTTATTTCTCTGTACAGTATATCACATTTCTTCTGTTTTTGGAGAAAACCTGTGCAAGACAAATAGGTGCGATGGTTGCATAGGTAGAGAGAAAAATAGCAATACAGCAAACCTGTAGACCTGAACATTTCAATACTCCTTCAGTGTTCTCTTCTGTAAAATGGCAACAACATCTACCTCAAGGGAGATTAATTATATGCAGTTAGAATAGAAAATGCTACCGGGGTCTTTTGAAAAAAGACGTAGCATTTTGAATTATAATAAAAGGGAAAAAGTAAAGTCAATATTGACATTAAAACATGTAGCAAATATTAAAAAATGGTCATAGTATTGTCTAGGTGTCTTAGGTGATGTGCTACCTTTTCTTCTTTAACATTTTTTTTGAGCCTGGTAAAACACTACACATAGTTTATCATCATAGATGTTAAAATAACAGTTTGGCATGAAGAATTAAGTGGGGGAAAATAATCTCACCTGGCAAGTTTAATTACTGGAATTCATGGAATTGTTAGATGATAGAGCAATTTGTGTTGAAAAATGTCTGTGATGTCCATAATTTTGACAATGAGCTAAGAGAATGGATATTCTTTTCTGCTCCATGTTCCCCTAAAAGAGAAAGGCCACTAGACCATTTGTGATATTAAGTGTTAGATTAAATATGACTAACAAGATTCATGACAGAGATTTATAAAATTGTGAATCTGGAATTTACACTGAGCTCAGATAATTTTTGGTAATAAGTAGGTATGATAAAGAGAAGTATTTCATGCAATCTGCAATTAAGGAATATAAAGATGACCACTAACGTTGATGCTTTTAAAATAGACTAGAGACATTCATAGAATGAAGACCATTAATGGAGACAATTTATATTTCTTTGTTACTTGAGTGTTTGAAGACAATGGAATAGCAATGTTGCTTGCAAGTTCTGCCTGTAGGTATTCTGAAAGTATTTCTCTGGCCACTCTTGTAAATCAATGCACCTTGATCTAATTCATCTGAAGTGTCCTGCTTTTTGTACTTAATTAACCAGTTCCTTAAACCATAGAGATGGTTTGAGAGGGAATCAGCTGTGCATATTAAGATAAAGTACCTGTAAATATACTTTTAACACTGAAATGGATTACTAGTGAATTTTATTTTTAAGGAATAGGCAGGAGCTCCATCCAAAAGCCACACTTTTGCATGAAATTGAATACACAGAGAGATCTGTGTTTTCATTGTGTGCAGCAAAGAACCATTCATATGTACAGCTGTAATGTTTCCTTTCCGTGAACATTCTCGTTGAAAACATACAGGTGAAACACAGAAAATTAGAATATCATGCAAATGTTCATTCAGTTCAGAAATGCAACTTAAAAGGTGAAACAAATATATGAGATAGACTCATTACATGCAAAGCGAGATAGTTCAAGCCTTAATTTGTTATAATATTGATGCTTATGGCCTACAGCTTATGAAAACCCCAACCCCCCAATCTCATGTACCCCATAATCATCACATAATCTCATGTACGCTGTACAATTATAATGAATTAAGGCATGACATCTCTCACTTTGCATGTAGTGAGTCTATCTCATATATTTGTTTCACCTTTTAAGTGAAATGAATGGACATTTACATGATATTCTAATTTTCCGAGTTTCACCTGTAAGTACAGGTAGAGATGTAAAATTTCCAGAAATTTTGAAGCTCAAGAAAAAAAACGCTTGGTTTTTTTTTCTGGAGGAAATGGAAAAAATGGAAATTTTCAGGAAAATTGAAAAAAATCTGATACCATACATATATTTTTAGAAATGATTTATAAAATATTTGAACCCGGCCTTATCTTAAAATATTTTATTCATCATGTTAAAATAAAACATTCCATTCCTGAGTGGTGTTTGCACCAATAGGGCGGGATATAAATATACGAAATAAAATAATAAATAAATACTTTTTATTTTCTCTAGTTTTTCAATTTTTCGGGGGGAAACCAAAAAGGCTTCAGGATTTATTTATTTTTTAAAAACGGTTTTTTTCTGAATTTTTCCTTGTTTTTTCTGGGCCTTCACATATCTAGGTACAGGTCTTCAATTTCTTGCTCAATGTGTGACTCAGTGAGTGAGTTTTCTTTCTAAATGGGGCTAGAATAATTTTTTATATCAATGGTACATTCTAGTATCTAACGATAAAAACCCTAAATCAATCTGCAAAGGGGACGCCCCCACTGACAGGAGAAAAAGCAAGACGAAAAATCCAACCAGGGAGGATTGTGATATCATCGCCAAGCTCAATCAATTCCCAGCTGACCAGATCTGGGGCTCCGTGACATCACAGGCCTCCCTCATACAAAGTAACCCCCTTTCACCGCTTGCACTGGAAACTTCGTGCACGCCTACCTTCAACGTCTGGGGTGCCTGGCGTGGGTAACCGGCAGCCCACCTTGGGGTCCTTGCCCCCAAAAAGGGGCTGCAATGCCCCCCCCCCCGACCAGCAGAAACAACCAGGGGAGGTGACTGCACATGCACGAGAATCCACGCATGTGCCTAACACTGCCTGGTGTTCCAGGCTGTGGTACATGCAAGAAATTCCACGCATGAGTCAAAGTCTGCCCAGCATTCCAGGTGGTGCACAGCCTAGCCACCAGTATGGATGGCGGCCATTATGGCTGCCCCCGCCCCAACGGCTACTGTCAGTGGGTGGCCACCACAGCATGGCTCCTCTGCACTCCTGAGGCACGCCTCAGGGGGGAAGGGAGAACTCATGGGTGGGTGGGTGGAGGACAGGACTGGGCTGCCGCCTTTCGCAGGCCTCAGCCACCCCCAATGGGTCCTCTGCCCACACGCCCAAATGGAGCCTCCCTTCCGCCTGACACAACCCATGGGAGGATGGAAGGGCCGGGCTGTGATGGCTACCCACTGACTAGTTGCTGGGGAGGGCGGCAGTGGCAGCCAGAGTCAGGCTGAGACGGCACCTTGCGGCGGGGCTGAGAGAGTGGCCGTGACGACAGCATACAAAAAAGTAAGGGTGCGGGCCTGGGGCTCTCCTTGGCCCGGGTAGGGTACCCCTGGGCAACGCCGGGTCCTCTGCTAGTAAAGGACTAAATTTTGAGGCAATATTGTGCCACAGGGTTATAATCTATCTGCTGGACTACAGAAAGAAGTACCTGTTTTCATAGAATTTACTTGGTTGAATATTTCACACTAGCAAACTCCTCTAATATCATTTTGTGAACTTCTGTGAGTTTGAAATTTTATGAGCAGCCCACAACTGAATTGGCCAACATAAAGACTATATAACACATTCTATTGATTGCTTCCAAATTTATGTTAAATGATGTGTTAATATGCAGAATGGTAAAGAAATATGTCTTTTGAAAAGAGATTTTTGTCAAAAAGCCAGCTGTGTGAGTCTTTTCTTACATGCAGCTGTGGAACAAAAGTAGGGAGGGAGGACATATTCTCAGCTGCTCATAAGAGGTGGGATATCACACTCCATGCCTTTCTTCAGCCTCAAGTTCAGTTGGACAGCTGTTTCTTAGGGTTTTCCCCTGTGGGAAAGGATTGTATTAACCACACGCTCATATTCACAAGTGGAATGCAACACAAATCTAATTTGGAAGGAGGGAGGCGCTGGCGTTTTAAAATTGCAGATATTTTAAGACATTTAAATAAAAGTCTATTTGCCTTCATTTTGACTTCCAATTATTACCTTATGGCATAAAAACCTTAAAAGGAATATCCCTTCAACACAAAATTAGCCAGGGTGTGTTTACCATTTAATTTCTAATGTGCCCTCTAAATTGGGGTTAACCTAGGGAACAAGAACACATACTATGAATGGATAGTGCTAATACATATTTTTAAACAAGCACTATTTATCTCCAACTAGAAAATGCCTGTTGCAATGCAAAAATTACGCATAATTTTTGGAAATCATATTTGAATTTTGGTAGCCCTATGGCAACATCAAGAAACTTCCTCTGTCCTTGAAGTGTTACATTCCCTTGCTAAGGGAACCAACCTGGAGTCTTATGGAACAAAGACTGCTCAGTTCTTCAAATTCACAGAATATAGTATCAATTGATAGACATGGATAAACTAATGATGAGAGTAAGAAATTCAGTGAAAATGCAAAAGGTCCTATACCTGTGATGGTGAACCTTGGCACTCCAAATGTTCTTGGAGTTCAATTCCCAGAAGCCCAAGCACCCTGTGAATCCACACGAATGGATTTACTGCGATTCATCTGGTCCCCGCTGCTCTCGTTGCTCCCGGAAGCAGAAGTAAAAAGTATCTGTATGGGCCAGATGAATCGCAGTAAATCCATTCGTGTGGATTCACAGGGTGCTTTGGCTTCTGGGAATTGAACTCCAAGAACATCTGGAGTGCCACGGTACGCCATCACAGTCCTATAACTTCCAGATATATAGGAAGGTGTGATCTGGTATCTAAACTATGGCAAGTTTTTTAAGTACTTCAATCTAGCTTGAAATGGTGGGTGGGGGATAAATGGGATTTTCCATCATGTTTCCATCTGTCACAGAAGAAGAATCCCCATGGATGATCATCATGGACATCTCCCTTAGCAAAATTGACTAGATCACGTAGGAAAAGTTGGATAATTATGCATCATCACTACCATCCAAAAAGAAGAAAAGAGCAGGAGCAGGCATGGTTTTCCATAACATTTGTGTACATTAAGTGTATAGGTACAAATACAAAAATAATATCTGTAGTTGAATAAGAAATGCAGCACATTTTACCATAGTACAGAGACGCATGAGACCAGGTGACCTGTGTGCTCAGTATGCTGTTTAGGTGCTCTTGCTTTTTTGGCTTCTTATGCCTCTTTACGTTTTAAATGGAACTTGGGCTGGATAAGTCATTCAGGAAGAGAACCTACTGAAATATGGAACTGTCTACTGTAAAGTAGAATATGTGACCGCCCAAACTGCCAAGAACACCTGGCTTCAAATTCCAGTTCAAATCAATTTTAATAGTGAGGTAATGGGTTGTCTGCTGTTTCTCTGACTTAAAAACTGGGATTTCTCCTAGAATTATCTATGTCACAATTCAAGTAAAGAGAGTGACTTGAGTCATCACTTTCAAGCTGGAAAAAGTAACACAAGAAACTTCTCCATTGAAGCTAGAGCAAGGCATTTAAAGCTCCCACCCTGCTCTATTGTGGGTTTATGTTGTGTTGCAACAAGGAAAGGATGAGTGATTAAAATAGGTGATTTGATTTGATTTATTCGATTTGTATGCTGCCCATTCACCATACGCTGACTCAGGGCAGCTGACAAAAATCACAACATATCAAAAATTACAATACAATAAAATATAACAATACAATAAGATTATAACTATTATTATGTTTACACTTGTATCACATAAACATCAAATACAAAGTATTATATAAACATCAAACAAAGTATCACATGAACATCAAATACAGTAAAGTCCACAAACCACATAAAAGTTCATGAGAAACAGCCAGCAAGGTGACTCTAGTATTTCAAAGATGTAGCTGTGTTACTCCATCTCAGCATGTTGGCCATGGAAAAGAAAAAGAAAGAGAGCATATTGTAGCAAGAGCATAACAGGCCATCTTAAGATACTTGCACGCATAGATGCCAGACAAGAAGAAGACGACAAATCAGCCTGAAACCTCAACTAGAGAAGACCTTTGCTGCCACCTCCCAGTGGCACAATAGGTAATAAAGAAGAAACACACACTTCCCAAGGCAAGAAAGCAAAGGGTATATTATAAACCATGTTCCGTGCACTCTGGTGTTGAGTCATGCCTGCCACATGTCCACGAAAATGTCTGCTGATGCAGACAGTGCTAGCTCTTTGGCTATAAACAGAGATGAGCACTGAATCCTAAAGTTGGATACGACTGGCTTTCAAGCAAGGGCAACCTTTACCTTGCTGTATACTTCTGGAGTTGGTTCTGAAACAATCCATTAATGTTTTCAGGAAGCACTCTGCATTCTCTGACCATGACTAAAGGGGATTATTTCCCACATCAGACCTCATCAAAACTAGAATTCCTATGAGAATATGCAGAGGGCTTCCACCATTGGGGTAATAAACACACCCCAATGGACCCAGCAAGGAGACAAAGGGTTTTGGGATTAGAGGATTTTGTTTCTTGACAGGCTTGAACTCTTCTGTAGTTTTAGAAATTACACTCCAGATGTTTGGATCTGCCTTTCAACACAGTAGATGGCATTCCCCTACGTTTTGCTTTCAAGGTCTCTTTCATTGTTTATCATTTGGTCATTGCCAAGTAGTGTTAAGCATGGCATCAGGCCTTTCCAGTTTTCCTCTTTTGCTTGTAAGTTTGCATCTATATATGTTGACCAGTTGTCTGCAAGCTGTTTGGTGTTGGTGCAGCTTATAATTGCTGTTAGCCCGCTAAGAATTCACTGTTGGAGGCTTTTCATAGTGCGAATAAAACCTTTTAAAAATCACTTTATATTTAGTATCTTTCTCCTGATAAAGATTATTATTTTTGAAATATCCACTACCGGATGGATGTAGAGAATATTTTTTGCTTCAACTATTATTGCATATAACTGTTTATGAAAAGTTTACTGAAGAATACAAAGAACCAGATGTAATATTTCTTTATTCTTTATAAAGTTATTGGATTTACATATTAATTTTTGGTGAAGTTAACCACTTTATTTATTTTTGAAAATACATTAAATTCTTTATATATACTACTTTTAGCTTTTGACTTTGAATTTATGAATGGTTTGGTCTCTCACAAGTAAAGAATATATGGCAGTCAACTCACCAGGTGCTAATAAAAAGCAATAGTCTAATAGGATCAGTTGAACAAAAAGCACATATTAAGTAAACACAGCTTGAAATAAAAAGCTCTTTAAGCACCATATAAAGGCTGGTATAATACACATAAGACCATAGGTACTTCATTAGATAGGGAAGACTCTCCACAGATACAAACCATAGCTACTTCCTTAGGTAGGTGGGGCTCTTCTCACCAAATTGGGAAGATCCAAAAAGATCCAGCTTGGACATGGATTGGATTCAGAGCTGGAGTGCAATTCCCCATATGTCACAGGATCATTGGGAAACGCATCACACCAGACATTTCCACAAGCAATGAAAATGTGATCCATTTCTCCATGTAATCACTCCCTAAGCAAATATAGAGTTTTTTTCTGTCTTGTCTGCATTATTCTAAGAAAAGAAACAAAAAGCTGGAGAAGAACAGTTCATTTTTCTCTCAAGTCAAAGGGAAATGATGACTTAAGTTAGTTTGGGATTTATGTGGAGACAAAAATTAAAAATGAAGAGGAAAAATATATTAATTCTACTCAGAAAAGAATATAACAGCAATTTAAAAAAAAAAAACAACAACCAAGAAACCACTTATGAAAAGCTTCCAGTAATGTATAAGTGGCTTATAAAGGATTATTAATATATGCTTACGAGATGATTTACTAATTTTTTAATCCACTTATAATTTTTTTAGGTCAAACTGCACACTCCAATGTTTGCCAAACTATTGGCTTCCTGTGGAATCTGATGCTTACACACTCTTGCAGAACATATTACTGTGTTTTCTTCATGAGTGGAGAATATTGTATGTGTGACTGGGTCCACAAAGAACGACAAGCTTCTCTGGAGCCAAGGATTCTAATAATTATGGTGGATAACTGTTTATTTTCAATTAGCTTTTCCCTTCAACAACTATGGTATAGCTACATTACATTATGAGGCACAATTTCTTTCTTGATCCGCAAGCTATCTTTGCAATGTCACTATAGTTTCTATAACTCTGTAGCTGCCCTTATAGTTACAGGCAGTGGTGGGCTCCAATTTTTTTTTACTACGGTTTACTACCACACTGTGGGCGTGGTATGGTGGGCATGGCCAGGGGAAAAGCCCTGTGTTGCACCTGAATTAGGACTACTGTACTTTATTTCACAACTTGGATAGGTGGGGCCAGCCAGAATTTCTGCTACCGGTTCTGGCGAACTGGGGCGAACCTGCTAATGCCCACCACTGGTTACAGGGGTAACTTAGACAAGGTGGAGGAAGAACATAAGATGATTCAAGCTCTGCTTTATGCTGCTCCTTCCTGCCCTGTTGTGTGCAATGGGTGGAGAAGAGATACCATCCAGATTTTTTTTTTAAAGGAAGCAAAAAAAATATGTATTTTAGGTACCTTTTTGGAAATAAATACTTTTTTTAAAAAAAAATGTATAATTTTAATAGGAAATAACTATTTGGGCATGGAGGTTGGAACTATTGCCTACATGTCATTCTTAACTGCAACTAGAGTAGAGAATAGTTTAAGCCACTGTAAAACATGGTGAGTCCACAACTATGTGAACCCCATTCATTCAGTAGATCTGTTTTAACTGGATTTAGGCCCATAATTTGACTTTACAGTTTGCAGAAAACTACGACCTTGAAAAGTACCTTTAAATCATTCAAGTCCCAGCTAAACAGCCAGTAGATTGAACTTGATCCTAACTTGAAGGCCTACAACAATTTAAGTTTAATGTTAGTGGCTGCATAGCTCAGTGGTTTGGGTATCTGACTACAGAGGTGGGGAGTTCAATTCCCCACTGTGCCTCCCTGACAGGGCTGGACTCAATGATCCATTGGGTCCCTTCCAGCTCTGCAGTTCTAAGATTATATAGTAAAACTTCGCATAAAGAGTGCTTTGCTTAGAGACTAACTCACTTAAATAGCAGAATTTTCTCTGAATGGTCGCCTCGCTTAACAACTAAAACCAACCAAAAACTCGCTTAACAACTAAATCAGGGTTTTCAATCCTCCCCCACCAGGAGTCACAATTGGTCACTTACAATGGTGTTTCACTTAAAGAGCAAACTCACTTAAAGAGCAACCTCATGGAAGCATTATGCTCTTTAAGCAAGGTACCACTGTACTGTATATTAAACTACTTCAGCCTGTGTTATTGAAACACAACTTTACAGAAGGAGTACAGCAGTCACCACTTGTTTAATCACAGGCTACACAAATACTTTATAGTCATTACTATAGATCCTGTATCAAGACCCCATACTACCATAAATGAAAGTCTGACTCACCAACCAAGATAAGACGTTTGTCCCACAAAATACCAGGGAAAGCCATGAAGCAAAGCACTGAGGGGTACAAGAATTGTTGCTTTATTATGCTTTTTTTGTTAATTAATTCTGAAGAGAACAGCTTCTGCCCTTTCATGGAGAACAGGTGTTTCACCACTATTTAGTTTACCAGGACCTCACCCTTGTTTATGTTGTCTTTTCAATATTATTTCTGTCCAGCAACCTTCAAAGAACAAGGTGCTCAACTCTGTATGATTCACGAGAGGACTGTTATCCCATAGAACAAGCAAAGACAGACTCTTCCTGACATAAAGAAAATGTATGGCATGCATAACCCACAGTCCACTGGAGTATTTCACTGTTTGCAATAAATATTTATGCTTCCACTTGAGGCTGGGTTTTTGTTGGATCGACAATGGCTTTTCTAATTACTTTTCTCATCAAGCACCCAGCTGGTACGATCACTTCTCTATTAGAGCTCCAAAGTACAATAGCTACAGCATTGGAAGATTAATGCCATATAAATTGGTTTCATCCCAATATGAATGGATGACATCCATGATTGTGTATTTTCATTCAGTTTTGAAAGACTATCTAATAACCTCTCTAGGTCAACATTTTCTAATGACTAATTAGTTACAACAGAATACCCATTATCTCAACATCCTGCTTTCATGGTGCCCTGAAACCATCTTTCTCTGTTCATCCCTATCAAAGGGACCCTCTGTCAGAAACAAA
Source organism: Bradypodion ventrale (assembly GCA_035047345.1). Classification (NCBI taxonomy): domain Eukaryota; kingdom Metazoa; phylum Chordata; class Lepidosauria; order Squamata; family Chamaeleonidae; genus Bradypodion; species Bradypodion ventrale. Next base: position 63,516,352 of record JAWDJE010000004.1, read on the forward strand.
CACTCCTTTTTATTCAGACTGCTGACAATCTTATTCTTTGAAGCCTTCTGAGCTAATCAGGCAGAGGAGAGTGAATTCTAAAACAAATGAAAGATGAATAAATGGTATTTATTTGGCCCTGAAGGGGTAGCATATGTGGTGCAAGCATACCAGAGAGTAAAGGAAAGAAGAAAGACAAAAAATGCTGTGGCACTTTAAGGACTAACTCCTGTATTTTAATGTTAGCTTTCGTGGATCAGGTCCACTTCATCAGACATACGATTGGATATCATGGTATGCTTTTGTACATATAGTATCTGGTATAGAGGACCAGAGTAGCTGGGCAGAGTTGGTTGGTTCAAGAGATGGCTCTACAAATCAATGAGTTATTTACAACCAGTAATAACATGCAATCACTTTGATTATTTACAGCAGTGAATCTCTGATGGGAGTCAGTTTGAGGAGTTAGGTTCTGTTTCTGCAAAATAAACATTCTGACATGTGTTAATTGAGGAAGCTTTATGGGAGAGGTACAGACAGAGAACAGGAAAATTACAAAACAAAGATCCAGAGAGAGACAGCAGAGATAAAATATATACTCATGCTGGACACTCATCGCAAAGGTTTGAATATTAGCCAAGGATTTCTGGGACATTATCAAATTTAAAAATGCTACAACTAAGGGGTTGCACTCACCTTGCAGAACAGACTTAAGAATGCAGGGAGTGGGGAGGTAGATGATTCTCAGGACAGTTGACCTGTGGTTGTGCTTTTCCCATAAAGCTTCCTCAATTAACCTATAATATTAGCCAGATGTGTAATATCAGAATGTTTGTTTTGCAAAAACAGAACCTAACTCCTCAAACTGACTCCAATCAGAGATTCACCACTGTACATAGCCAAACTGATTGCATGTGATTACTGGTTGAAAATAACTCATTGATTTGCATATCCATCTCTTGAACCTGCCAACTCTGCCCAGATACCCTGGGCCTCTATACCAGATATGTACAAAAGTATATCATGATATCCACTCTTACGTCTGACCACGTGGACTTGATCCACGAAATCTGACATTAAAATACAGGAGTTAGTCTTTAAGGTGCCACAGCATTTTTGTCTTGATTTTCTTTTGTTTACTCTCTGATTGAATTTTGAGTTTTCATAATTTTTCTTTTTGTTCATTTTCAGGGCTGTTGTGTCCAGGGATGGGAAGTTGGACTCTAAAGCCTCCATAATTGCCCATCCCATTTCATAAAATATGCTACATGCTATCATTTAGTACATGTGACCTCTGACTAGCTGCAAGCTGAGCTGCCTGCTCATAATGCTTTGAATATTCTTCAACAAAGTAACCGCCGAGTTTCAGCTATGATATGAGGGAAATGAATAAAAAAATGAATGTGACTCAAATTTCATGTCCTCTGTGCTTCTTGGTATTTTCCAACAAATGCATATTTGTCTTTGCTACCCCTACAATGACAGCAGGACAGCTTGAGTTGAGAGAAAGTTGAATATTCTGCTTTGGATAATTTGAACATTCTGCTTCAAACAGTTCGCACAATAAGAGGAACAGAGCAAGCAGCTCTAATAGGGCCCAGTAATAGTCTTCATAAAAATGTAGGAAGAAAACAGGCCACAAATCACACAGTCTCCAGTTTCTATATATGTATGGCAGGAGTATGGGAAGCAAACATGAATAACTGGAAATCGTAGTTCAGGAGGGTAAATACAACTTGATAGGGATAATTGAAACTTGGTGGAATGACTCCCATGACTAGAATACAGCAATTGAAGGATATAAATTGCTTATAAAGAATGGAAGTAATAGAAAGGGAGATGGAGTCACACTATGAGTCAAAAATATACAGTCTAGCAAATTAAAGCAGACTTGGTTATCCCACTAAGAGTATCTGAATTAAAATAGCTGAGGAGAAAAATAAAGCAAATGTGGTAGTTGGAGTCTATCAACTCTCCATTCAAAGAGAAGATGTGGATGAAATCTTTGGAAAACAAACTGCAAGAATTTCAAAAGGCATGATTTAGTTGTAATGGGAAACTTCAATTACCCTGATATCTATGGGAGGCAAATTCTGTCTAACATGGCCCCTTCAAGAAATTTCTGACTTGATTATTTTCTCCTTTAAAAAGAGGAGGAAGAAAACTAGAGGATTAGCTATCCTTGTCTTCATTCTAACCAACATGGATGAATTCAGTGAGTGAAGTTCCAGTAAGGGGAACTCCAGGGTGGGGTGGGGTGGGGGGGGGGATGACCATGTTATACTTAAGTTTGTGGTTTCAAAGAAAGTAAAAGCTGAGTATAGCTGAATTTTAGGAAAGCTGATTTTAATAAACTCAGAAGAATGAGATCTTAATAAGAAAAGGAATTCATGATGAATATGAGTTTCTTAAAAAGGAATTTCTACACACAATTCCAACAAGAAGAAAAAAGGTAGAAGTCAGCAAAAGAGATCAATGTGTCCTAAAAAAAAACTTAAGATAGAATCTGAAAACAAAAAAGGAGGTGGGATGAAGGCCAGGAAGCAAAGAATAGCAGGGATGACATTAGAAAGGCAAATGTGAGAATGAGCTGAGGTTAGCAAGAGATGCTAAAAGAAACAAAAAAGCAACCTTCAGGTATATGCATAGCTGTGGAAAGAGAAAAGAAATAGGGTTAGCTACTCAGCAGGGATAGCAAAATTAGAATGCAAAGAAAAGGAAGAAATGCTCAATTCCTACTTTAGCTTGGTTTTCTCCAGAAAAAAAGAGTCTATAACACTCTTATCACATATACAGTATGAGTGGCATGTATAGTATTGCAGCTTGAGACTGATAAACAAATCGTGAAGGAGTACCTCATGAATTCAGAACTCCAGGGCTCAAGGAATTTCATCCAAGAGTATTGAGGGAAGAGGCTGAAGAATTCTCAGAACCACTGCCTATTGTTTTATTGAAGTCACGGAGGATTGTTGAAGTGCCAGATGATGGGAGGAAGGTTAATATTGTCCCAATCATCAAAAAGAGCAAAAAGCAGGAACCTGGGAACTAGAAACCAGTCAGTCTGATATCAATACTGAGGAGATTCTGGAGCAGATTATAAAGCAGTCTGCTTGTTAGGACCTTGAAAACAATTCAATGATAACTAGAACATAACTCAGATTTGTCAAGTATAAATCCTGCAAGACTAATCCTCCCTGGTAGATGGTAGGAATTCTGTAGACATAATATATTTTGACCTCAGCAAAGCTTTCAACAAAGTGCCCCATTATATTCTTGTTAGCAAGTGCAGGCTGGGTAGAGTAATTATTAATTGTATGAACAATTGGTTACAGTATCACACTCAGTATCACACGCTCCTTCTCAAATTGGGTGGAGATAACAAGTGAGGTACCACAGATCTCAGTCTAGATGAGGAGGTACAGGGAATGGTTATTAAATTTGTGGATACCTTGGATACCTTGGATTCATTATTCAGCGAGGAGTCCATGCAGCAGTAGACATATCTGCGATGACATTCCACAAATGAATCTGAGTAATCAAGTCCACCTGCATGCGGATTTTTAGCCATTTGGATATCATGTCACCAGCTGGCTAAGCAGACCGTGACGTGTGCCCCCCACTTTTACCTTGCCCAAGGGATCTGATGGAGGATGCTTTGGTGAGTTTTAGTCCCAACCTAACATCATTGACATGTGATGGGCAGCACTATCTAGTTAGAATGCGCCTAAACAAGGCTCTTGCCTAGCAATGAGATGACCAAAATTAAGATGAAAAGTTAATATCCTAGAAGACAAAAACGAAATTCAAAAAAATCTTGATAAACTTGAGCACAACATGAAAACAACATAATAAAATTTTACCGGGATAAGTGCAAATTTCTACACATGTAAGAAAAAAAATGTCAAAAGCACAGTTACAAAACAGGGGATACTTGGCTCAGAAATACTATACAAGAGATAGGTCTTGGAATTGTAGATCACAAGATGAATATGAGCCAACAGTATGGTATGGCTACAAAAAAAAGGTAAATGCTATTTTAGGCTGCACTAATGCTGGTTGGATAGTTCAGTGGTTTAGGTAGAAAGCAGATCTGGACATGGCTGATATTTGCTTCCCAATAGAGAGAGATAGTTCAAGTATGACACTCAAGTATCAAACCTGGTCCTTTAGAGGAAGTATAACCACATCCAGCAATGCTTGCACAACAGTAGTGTTTGCTCTAGCAGCATGATCTCACAATGCTACACTCGTGGGAAACTCAACAAGGATGCTGACCACAAAGTTTAGATTATATTATTTTACTGGATAATGACTATTTAAAATGTGCCAATGCATTTTAAATTTAGGTCACCATCTAATTATATTATTATTATTGGGGGACATGAAATGTTTAATAATAATTATATGCCATCAGGTCAATTCCAACTTATAATGACTCTCCCAGGGATTTCTTGATCTAAAGTGTCGGTGGTGCCTTGGGAATATGCACCTTTTCCAGATCGGCGCATGTTGCAGAAATTATTCTGGGTTGGAAGGATTTTTGCTGGAGAAACTCCACTCAGGGGATGCCCAAATGAGGCTCCTTTCATGTCTCCAAGATCTTTTCCCACCAAAGTTGTCCCTCTTTATCTACTTTGCAATTTCTTGCTTTCGATCTGCTAGGTTGGCAGGATCTGGGACAGAGATGGGCGCTCAATCCATCATTCAGTACCCAGGTCTCGAACTGCTGACTTGCTGACTTTCCAGCTAACAAGGCAAGCTTTTTAACCACTGAGCCACCACAGCTCCTAGCTCTATAATAGCAGTGTATAAGAATATGATTTATGGTAGCATTCTGAACTATCTCAGGCTCTTTAAGATCTTTGCACTCAGCGAGCCTTATTATGAGCCTATTTTACCGTATTTTTCGCCATATAAGACGCACTTTTTCTTCCCCAAAACTGGGGGGGAAAAGTTGGTGCGTCTTATATGGCAAATACCTCTTCCCGGGGTCCTCGCCATTCGGCCCGGGAATGGGAGGCAGGCGATGGCGGGGCTCCGGCGGCGTCTCCTTTTAAGCCCTCCCGGCAGGCAGGGCTCGGAGGGCGGGGAGACGCGCCTGCCTCCCATTCCCGGGCCGAATGGCGAGGGCCCTGGGAAGAGGCAACGCGGCGGCGGCGATGGTGGGGCTCCGGCGGCGTCTCCTTTTAAGCCCTCCCGGCAGGCAGGGCTCGGAGGGCGGGGAGATGCGCCTGCCTCCCATTCCCGGGCCGAATGGCGAGGGCCCCGGGAAGAGGCAACGCGGCGGCGGCGATGGCAGGGCTCCGGCGGCGTCTCCTTTTAAGCCCTCCCGGCAGGCAGGGCTCGGAGGGCGGGGAGACGCGCCTGCCTCCCATTCCCGGGCCGAATGGCGAGGGCCCCGGGAAGAGGCAACGCGGCGGCGGTGATGGCGGGGCTCCGGCGGCGTCTCCTTTTAAGCCCTCCCGGCAGGCAGGGCTCGGAGGGCGGGGAGACGCACCTGCCTCCCATTCCCGGGCCCTCGCTGCTTGGCCCGGGAATGGGAGGCAGGCGCGTCTCCCCGCCCTCCGAGCCCTGCCTGCCGGGAGGGCTCAAAAGGAGACGCCGCCGGAGCCCCGCCATCACCGCCGCCGCGTTGCCTCTTCCCGGGGCCCTCGCCATTCAGCCCGGGAATGGGAGGCAGGCGATGGCGGGGCTCCGGCGGCGTCTCCTTTTAAGCCCTCCCGGCAGGCAGGGCTCGGTGGGCGGGGAGACGCGCCTGCCTCCCATTCCCGGGCCAAGCAGCGAGGGCCCGGGAATGGGAGGCAGGCGCGTCTCCCCGCCCTCCGAGCCCTGCCTGCCGGGAGGGCTTAAAAGGAGACGCTGCCGGAGCCCCGCCATTGCCGCCGCCGCGTTGCCTCTTCCCGGGGCCCTCGCTGCTTGGCTGAGTGAGGCAGCAAACGGAACAAACGCGTGGGGCGGCCTCCACTCCAGCTGACTCTGCTCGCCGGCGGGCATTCATTTGCCACCTTACCCCGTCCGCACACAGCATTCCCCCCCCCCCGTTGGCGCGAGCATACCCGCCCCATAGACTGTCAGAGGAGTGGTTGTTTTAGTCAGAAAATGGTGGGGGAGGAGAGAGAGAAAGGCTTCTCCGTCTTCGTGGCTCCTTGAGGGCTCTCAACATTCCTCCGAAGGAGGTTTAGGAAGATACCGGACCTCCTCTCTCTCTCACACACACACCCCTTTCTGCCGTTGTACGCCCACACACACACGTATTCTCCCTCAAGCCCAGGTGGGTTCGCCCTCCTCCACCAGCTGCCTGGAGGGGTCTTTTTGCCCCCTGCTCGGACTCCCGACCAGCGCCTACTTGTGTGGAGAAAAAGAAGAGGTCGGGTTACTGAGGGAGCCAGGCAGGAGGGAAGGAGGGGGCGGCGGCTGGAGGAGCGAGCCGAGCATGCTTCTTTGGCTCGCAACCTCCTCCCCCGCCCAAAAAGAGCGAGCCGAGGCAGGCAAAAGCCACGGGCAATTAAATGCTCCTGACTGAGTCAAGGAGAAAGTGGGGAGGGGGGCGAGGGTCGCGGGGAGAGGCGGGCGCCGAGGAAGGTGGCGTAGCTGGACCATTAGGAAAGCTGAGCACAGGAGAATAGATGCCTTTGAGATGTGGTATTAGAAGAGAGTCCTGAGAGTCCCCTCGACGGCAAAGAGAAGAAATAGGTCGATATTAGAAGAAATCAAGCCTGACTGTCCATTGGAGGGACAAATAGTGAAGATGAAGCTAAAGTACTTTGAACATCAAATGAGAAGAGAGGATTCACTTGAGAAAGCCGTGATGCTGGGAAAGGTGGGGGGCAAAAGAAGAAGGGGGCGTCTAAAGATGAGGTTGATAGATGGTATTGTAAACACAATGGGCACAGAGCTTGGTGGGCTGAGGAGAATGGTGGAGGATAGAGGTGCCTGGAGGACAATGGTCCATGGGGTCGCAAAGGGTCGGAATCGACTGTGCCACTGAACAACAACAAATGTACAGAGTTGCCAATTGCACGCTCTTCCCCATGCACAGGCATCCGCGGCTTATTATATTTTTCCCCCCCGTGCTCCGCGGCTCTTCCTTCCCCCTCTTTCCGTGGGAGGAAAGCGGAGTGATCCATCTTTCCAGGTGATCCATCTTTTAAGCCCTGCCTGCCGGGAGGGCTTAAAAGGAGACGCCGCCGGAGCCCCGCCATCGCCGCCGCATTGCCTCTCCCAGGGCCCTTGCTGCTTGGCCCGGGAATGGGAAGCAGAAAAGGGACGATGATGCCAGCCGCCTCGAGCAGCTCCCTGTCCCACCCCGGCAGCCCATGCCACTGGCCCCATTGGGGAGAGACAGGTACAGTACAGTATTTGGTTCAGAATCTTTTTTTTCTAGATTTTCCTCCTTTAAAATTGGGTGCGTCTTATATGCCGGAGCGTCTTATATGGCGAAAAATACGGTAATCTACAGGCTGCACAGAAGCTGGCTAATTATGGTGTGTAAAAACGACATCATAAACCATCTCTTTGAGTCATATAATTATATAATCTCTGTAATATTCAAGAACCAAATGGCTTAGGTCAGTTTACTTCCACAAAATCTCTTATCTTTTGTTTTAGATGTGCTTGGCAGTGCTGATAACAATTGGCCTCAACTACCATTATGAAGTCATTAAATTAGATGTTTCCTGAACTTTTTTGCATGCATAAATTTGGAGACCCACTTCATGCTCATCCTCAGGTGACATACCTGTATTTCCTCAGGGCCAAACTTAACCTGTTGCCCCTGCCATCCTCTTGTATTGCTTCTTTCAGTCATTGTTTATTGCATTTATTTGCCTTCTGTTTCCCAAAAAATGATGACCAATGCAATTCACGCTAAGACTGAATTTAAAAATTCCAGTTAAAACACAAAACAACTTCAGATATTGAAAGCAAAGACAGCTTTGGGGGCCGGACAGCCATTTTGCCCTTCCTCCACCACATGGCACTTCCTGGTGTGGTGGAGGCGGTGAGGGGGCACGTGAAATGGTGCCACGGGCCGCATCCAGCACATGGGCTGCAGGTTAAGAATCTCTGAGCCAAAGCATTCTCCATGGTTACTAGAACACTTCCAGGAGAATCATATGGAACAGATTTAGCCCATCTCAATTCTGTCCCCCATTCAGTCACTCTTGTGCTGTAGAAGCACTCAGTGTGTTGTTACTATGCTGTATCTGTCAATGGATACATAGTATTACTGTATATTCATGGAACAACTTCTTATCATGGAGCAGTTTCTATCATCAACACTGTGGCACACTTCATAACATTATGCACTGCCACAACAGATGTCATATTTAGCCAAAAGCATTTGTTTATCCTTGTCTGAATATTTTTGCTTCCAGCGACAGTTCAGTCTTGATTTTCTCTAGGAGCATTTGTTTGTCTTTCTGGGAGTCCAGGGAATTTGCAAAGTTCTCCTTCAGAACCATATTTCAAAAAAATCAATTTTTTTCCCCATCAGCTTTCTTCATTGTCCAACTTTCACACCTGTACTTAGTAATCAAGAATCCAAGAGTGTGGATGATCTTTGTCTTGGTCTCCAGTGACGCATCCTTACTCTTGATGATCTTTTCTAATTCCTTCATTGCCACCCTTCTGAGTCTCAGTCTTCTTCTGATTTCTTATTATTATTTGTACTTGGTGCCCAATATGAGCAAGTCCAAGCCCACATGAGACAAACATCTACTAGGGACACTCTAAAAAAAATGGAGGTGTCTGGATTTGAGCATCTGCCACTACTTGAAGTACAATAATAGAAAAACAGAGCTTAGAACATTTACTTTTTGATACTACAACTCTCAGGACACACACACACACCTCAATGTGGCCACTCAGAAAAGTGTCATTTCCAAGCTCTGCTTAACAGATTTCAGTAGCAGTGATTGTCTGTCATCCAAGGCTGCTCAATACTGACATCAATTCTGGCAGCACATTTGAGAAAAGTCTTCTCTCATACTTTATCAAGAGATTTATTTTAACAGCACATGACTGGATACTCTCACCACAACCTTAATTAGACTGTCTCAAGACAGTAAATCAAGCCAAAACAAGAGAAAAATTACAAAAGCTAGGATATATTCTACTCTAATCTATACCTATAAATCTAAGGGTTAACCATTGTAACTTGCTATATGTTTCTGCACCTGTCTATCCTATCCCTTACCGAGCCTCTTGCACTCGCCCGAAACCGGTCCAGAGGTTACTGCAGGGTTGAGAAAGGCGCCAGTGGGGCAAAAGCCCCACGAATGTGAAAAAAGGAAAAGAACTTCACTTCCCAATCAGGCTGAGAGGCGTGAGCAGAAAGAACATTGGGAAACGTGGCGTGGCCAATTAAAATCGAGCCGCAGGAAAAAAACCGCCACACGAATGCAAACCAAAAGGGCAAAACTACAAGTCTCAGCATCCTGCGTGCTGTGAGCATGCAGAATGCTGAGAAAGCTGGTGCGCAAAAAATAAACTTAAAAAACACAACAGGAGCGCAAGTCCCCAGCAGGCAGATGCAGCGCCTCAAAAGCCTTGCAAAACAAAAATCCACAAAAATCCACTGCGAGAAACCCACCGGCCTTCTTTCCCGGAGCAACAGGGAGAAGAGGGACTCCCTCTCCTCCACGCTACCCCACCGAAGACACAGCGAGACCACCGCCGGCCTCAAGGAAAGTTGAGCCGGGGTGGGAAAAAACAACCAAAAATAGGCAGCAGTTCGTCAGGGGAAGCACCCTCCCTGGCGGATGACTGGCTGCTGCCTTTGTACTTCCGACGGAGGCAATACAAAAGCAGCAGCCAGCAATCCGCAAGGAAGAGCACCACCCCTTACGGATCACTGCCTGCCGATCTCCGGTTAAGTAAGCCAGGAGAGAAAGGAGACAGAGAGGAGAGAACCATCATCAGGCAGATAGCTCTTCTCTGCCTCCTTTCCCCCTGACCTACCTAAAGAACCTTACCAGGGGAAGAACAGGCTAACTGCCGGCTCCTCCTTTCCCTCATTGCTGCATTGAAACCAAAATTTGAAGCAGCAATGGGGAAAAGAGGAACCGACAGGCAGCCCATTCTTCACGCTAAAGTACACACCAATAACCAACATTAATAAAAATTAATAAAACAAAAATAAATCAATAATTAAAAACCCATTAATAAACAAAAAAGTTAACCACAAAATCCACAAACAAAAACATACACAATACCACAAAAGCACATACAAAACACCTAATTACAACACGAAATTACACAAATAAACAACAACGAAATAACAAAACTAAACAACACCAGAAATAAACAAACCAATTAAAGCCCAACCAAAACAAAAAATAACAAACAGAAACACCTCCCAGCCCAACCCCACAAAAACAAAACAAAGAAAAAACCCAGAAGAAAGAAGAACATAGAACTCACCAGCACGTCCTCCCTCCACAAGATCCAAACAGAAATGAAGAAACAAAGACTACTTACTAGAAGAAGCCCCACCTAGAGGTCAGGAGAGAAAAAACACATGAAATGAAAACAAAACCACTAACAGTCCCACCTGCAGGGCGGAATAGTAAAAACAACTCAAAAACAATAAAGCCCCACCTAGAGGCCACAAGAGTAAAAACAAGTCAAAAACATAACAATAAATCAAAACTTTACACAAATAACAAACATATGTTAAATAAATAAAATAAAAAGATTTATAGCATCCTCTGTTGAGTTTTAACTCAAATAAAAACCCAAAACATCTAAACACAGTTTTAAAACATTGAATGTAAAAAACATGTACTTAAACATTTTTAAAAATATTATCTACGGTACAACTATTAACAAAAAAAAGTCACATACTAAAATGTTATTTGGTTGAATAAAACCATTTGAAACAATTATATCATCCTTTGTTCTTTTTTTAATCCACAAAAAAAACAACTGTGTTATAAACACAGTTTATAACAGCCCAGCAACGCCGGGCAACCTATGCTAGTAGATAAATAAGACCATTTTAAAGTTTTTCTTTTGAGGAGGAACAGCCTTCTGGTTTGCTTTTCCTAGTTCTTCTCTCAAATCTTTTTTCTTCCCCTCCCCATCCCGCTCTCTCTAATTTCCGTTCCTCATTCCTGCATGGATAAAGTCCCCCCTTCCTTATATCAGCCCAGAGGAGTGTGTGGCATTCAAAGGAACTCAAAGAGATTTATTTGGTCTAAAAATACAACACAGGGCAATTTCCGAATTGAAATATTGGCAACCATTATTTTGCCTTTAAAAAGGGGGAAGGGGGGCTGTTTGAAGCCTTAGAAATGATCAGGCTTAGATTATTAAATTCAGATGAATTGACTGAGAAACCCCAGATATTAACATCAGAGATCCATCCTTGGTCATTGAAGGCACAAATCTGATTTTTACCTTCAATCCCAAAAACCAAAATTCTTATTAAAACCAGTTTTGAGGAAAAGTGGAATTTGAAATGAACCAAAACATAAATGTCATTTCAATTCATTTAATGCTTCTTTTAGCTCTGTTGGCATCATCCACAAATCGAGCAAGGCATGCTAAATGAGACTGGAGTCTGCATCTATATTTTGAAGCATGCAGCATGAAGCAATGAAGAAAAGGAATGCTCTTTGGCAGAGGGAGTCCCAGAGTCAAGGTGTAGTGACAGAGGAGGCCCTCTCTTATGTCCCCACCAAATGCCCCTATGAAGATAGTGGGACAGAGGGAAAGGTCTCCCCTGAAGATCTTAATACCCAGACAGGCTCATAAAGGGAGAAACAGACTTTTAGAAAGAATGGACTCAAAGCTGTTTAGGGTTTTATAGATTAAAACCAGCATTTAAATTATACCTACCAATGGATTGGCAGAAAGAATTATGCTTTTTGTATCCACAGTTCAAAATACCAGGAGAAATGGTCTACAGCCATGACAATTACAGGTACTTTGTGTTTGATTGAGAAGTGGTTAACTGATGGGAAAAAGGAATCAGCTTCTGAGATTTGCCCCTTGCTTGGTGTTTCTCTGTCTTATTCTTCCATGTCTAGACTAGACGTGAGACTGCCGAAATGGAGGCCCCTTTGGTTGAGTTCATTCTGCAGTTCCTTTCACCTGACCTAGTGTGAGAAAGATTATTTGGCAACATGGCCACCCAAGTTAGCTTCGTGGCCTGTGGGGGATTAGAACTGATATTTTATCTGCCCAAGCCATCACTGTGGTTCTTGTGACTCTGTGCACACCCGGCCCTCCCTGGGCTTGCCTCATTTTTTATTTCACTTGCCAAATCATCCAACTGAATGACAATTTCATTCACCCAGAAGGGATGCATGTTTTTTTTTACTCTTGGCCATTGACAGTTTGTTGATATTGTGTGATGTTTTCATTCCTTGTAATTCTAATTGTGATTATTGATACAATGTTTGGATGTGGTGCTGATATTTTGTATTACTGTGGATTGTTTTTGCTTTATATTGTAACTTGTAATACTGTATCTAGGCTTTGGGATATGTTGTATTTTTTAATATTGTATTTATTATTGTATTTTGAACATTGTATCCTTGCAACCCCTTGGGTTGCCTTGGGGTCATTTATATGTTGTTAGCCACCCTGAGTCAGCCATGTGCTGAGTAGGGTGGGGTATAAGTTGAATAAACATAAACATAAACAAGGGAATGCTCGATTGTGGTTCAAAAAAAACCCACAATCTTCGAGGAGACTCTTTCGGTGTCTCTATGTGAATGGTCTTGAACACAAGGAGGGGGGATTCTGTAGATCATTTTGAATGCTATCATTGGTGTTGTCAATATTCAGGCTGCCCTTTGACATTTGAAATTTGGCATCCTTTTCCTGCTGGCAACGTGGGTACAATATGATGCAACAAAGTCAGGCCATTTCCAGATGGTTTGAATTTTGGATACAGAAGAACACATTAATAAAACAGGAGTTTTTAAAGAATCAAATAATATTGTTCAGAACTTCACTGCCAGTCTCTTGACATATTTGCCCTTTGATCCCTAAAGGCAGTAGCTGTGCTTCAAATCAGTCATGCTGTCATTTGGAGCCCTAAACTGTAGTTCACTGAGCTCATATTAATAATAATAAAAAGAAGCTCCGGTCATAATTTATTTTCTAATCAAAAACAATAAATTTGTTGATATTAAGTACCTGGACATAGACCATCCATTGTTGACACTGTTGTCATGGTGAAAAATAAGCAGTTATAAAGATGCAGTCCAGATTAGGGCACTCTTACTTCCTTTTTCTCAGCCTCTGAGCAATTCTAGGACTGGGACTTTGAATTGGGGTGTGAAAATTTGAGAGGATACAAAAATTTGTTGCTAGAACACTGTATGAACCCACCTGTTGGCTTTTGCTGTTGGCAAGGCACCAATCCTCTTCATCTTAAGCATCTACACTTTCAGCTCTTCCTACTTAGCCAGAAAGAAGAAGATGTGCTCAGGGCAGTACTAATATGGCCTCCATATCATTAGACCTAAGCCTTCCTGCACATTCTCCATCCATTTCCGGTGTCTGTCAATTTCACACAACCCTTACAGTTCTGGTATATGGTATATTGCAAAACATAAGCTCATCTTTTATGTCTTTGCTTTTTCCACTGGTGTTGCAGGGTCGAGATCCTATCTCCGGGCAAGTTAACATGCTAACAGGCTAAAAGTCAATCTTGGTTGTTCCTTTGGGGCTTTTTGTTTCTAAGTTCTGCTCAGAGCCAGCCATAATCTTTAGACCAGTATTTTCCAACTGTTAGTTTTTGGACTTCAATTCCCAAAAGCTTCAGTCAATTCCCCAAAGCACTGATCAGCTAATGTAGTGAATTAGGCTTCTGAGAATTGAAGTCTTCCTGTGGGGCATGTGCCCCACGTTGGGAACCACTGCTTTAGACAGAATGAGGTTGCTATGTGAGGTGGCAAGCCTTGGAAATAAAAAACAGCATGGAAGTATAACAGGATGGCATTCTGACTGTCCCATAAAGTGTCCCCATGTGAGCGCACACATACATACATGCATGCGCATGCGCACGTACACACACACACAAAGAATGGGGTTCCTGACATTTTTCAAAACAAGATGAAGAGCAAATTCATTGGGGGTACCTTGTTGTGCCAGCCAAATTGACTGGAACTCAGCTATTTTCTATCTGTAGCCCTCTAGATATCTTGGTTTTCAATTTCAACTAGTCCCAGCCAGCATAACCAATGGCTAGAGACCCTGCAAGTTAACATTCAAACATCCAAAGGCTGAGAATAGGTTATTTCCAGATGAGGCTTTTCTGGTGCGATTGCCTTGCGTTGTTAATAGGATTTTATAGGGAATCAAGATGACTTTGAGTTCTATTTGTAATCTTCCCATGTTTCCCCACCATGTTGTTTGTTTTTCTCCTTCCTTTCCACAAGGAAGGAAGGAATGGGGAAAGAGAAAAGGGTGAAAATGATAACTTGCCTGCAGTTTAATTCTTAACCTTTCACAACACATTGAGGATGGTTTCTAAACAAATCTACTCACAGGAGTGGTTTTCATTTACCGAACTGCATCATACAATATTGTCAATCATAGGATACAGAGACAACAAGCTTACTAGGATCACTGGCAGCTTCCTTCAGAACTGGAGATTATGTAATATGTGACGATGAATGGAAAGAACAGTAGATGGAGGTTGCAGAAGAACGGGCTGGCACAAGTGTATTGTCTCCAACACTGTATAATATATATACAAATGATCAACCAGTCCTTGGCGATATAAAAATTGTTCATCCATGCAGATGACACAGCAATGGCCATACAAGCTTTGAACAAGTAGCTGGAAAACTTACTGGAGCACTTGAAGAATTAGAACAGTATTACAACATCAACAATTTGAAGCCAAATCCGAACAAGACTCAAGTGTGTACTTTCCTCCTTCGAAACTGAGAGGCAAGGGATTTAGTTGGATGTTAGGTGGCAGCATTGTTTAGCATAAAAAGACTTTTCTGTGACACTAGACATAACACTCTCTTTTAAGCAGCACTGCCTAAATACCAAAGCCAAAGTTAATATAAGGAACAACATCATCATACATGGAAAGTTCAACCATACATCAGCTTTGGCCCTGTGCATCTCTATAACAAATTATGTTGAAGTCATAAAGGCCCTAAAGAGCACTGCAAACAACAAAACTAGTGGAGATGATGGTATCCCAGTTGAATTCTTTAAAGCGCTAAAAGATGACGGCGTCAAATTACTGCATTCAATATGCCAGCAGATTTGGAAAACAAAACAATGGCCACAGGATTGGAAAAGATCAGTATACGTCCCAATCCCAAAAAAGGGCAATGCCAAAGAATGTTCAAATTATCGAACAATCGCGCTCATCCCACACGCCAGTAAGGTGATACTCAAGATAATACAGGATAGACTTCAGCAGCATGTGGAAAGAGAATTACCAGAGGTGCAGGCAGGTTTCAGAAGAGGCAGGGGGACTAGAGACCACATTGCCAACATACGCTGGATCATAGAGAAAACAAAGGAATACCAGAAACAAGTTTACTTCTGTTTTATTGACTACACTAAGGCATTTGACTGTGTGGACCACAACAAGATGTGGCAAGTAATTAAAGAGATGGGAATACCAGAGCACCTCATATGCCTCCTGAGAAATCTGTACATGAACCAAGAAGCAACAGTTAGGACAGA
Source organism: Bradypodion ventrale (assembly GCA_035047345.1). Lineage (NCBI taxonomy): Eukaryota > Metazoa > Chordata > Lepidosauria > Squamata > Chamaeleonidae > Bradypodion > Bradypodion ventrale. The sequence continues at coordinate 63,532,003 of JAWDJE010000004.1, forward strand.
AACATGGAATGACAGAGTGGTTTGGAATAGGAAAAGGAGTAAGACAAGGCTGCATTTTGTCACCATGCCTATTCAACCTATACACAGAGCACATAATGCGCAGTGCAGGGATGGAGGAATCACAATATGGGATTAAAATCGCTGGGAGAAACATCAATAATCTGAGATATGCAGACGATACCACCCTAATGGCAGAAAGTGAGGAAGACCTAAAGAATCTCTTGATTGGGCTGAAGGAGGAGAGTGCAAAAGCTGGCTTGAGACTAAATATCAAGAAAACCAAGATAATGGCAACAGGCCCAATCAGTTCATGGAAGATAGATGGGGAAGAAGTAGAAGCAGTGACAGATTTTACTTTTCTAGGATCAAAGATCACTGCAGATGGGGATTGTAGCCATGAAATAAAAAGGTGAGTGATTCTTGGGAGACAAGCAATGAGAAACCTGGGGAACATAGTGAAAAGCAGAGACATCACACTGAAAACAAAAATTAGAATAGTCAAAGCAATGGTTTTCCCAGTAGTAATGTACGGATGTGAGAGCTGGACAATTAGGAAGGCTGAACGCAGAAGAATAGATGCCTTTGAAATGTGGTGTTGGAGGAGGGTTTTGAGAGTCCCCTGGACAGCGAGGAGAACAAATAGGTCAATCTTAGAAGAAATTAACCCTGAATGCTCACTGGAAGGTCAAATAGTAAAGATGAAGCTAAAATACTTTGGACATCAAATGAGAAGGGAGGATTCACTTGAGAAGGCATTGATGTTGGGAAAGGTGGAGGGCAAAAGAAGAAGGGGGAGGCCAAGGATGAGATGGCTAGATGGCATTGTAGACACAATGGGCACAGAGCTGGGAGGGCTGAGGGGGATGGTGGAGGACAGAGGCGCCTGGAGAGCAATGGTCCATAGGGTCGCAAAGGGTTGGAACCGACTGTGCGACTGAACAACAACAAGCATGGAACACATCCACATGCATGAAACAAGGTGACATTGGAGTCCTGATGACACAGTGGTTAAACTGCTGTACTGCAACCAGAAAGTTGTGAATTCAGTTCTGACCAGGACAATAAAATGAGTACCCAGCATGTTAAGGGCAAAATGCGTATTGACTTGTGAACCACCCAGAGAGTGCACTAAGCACTATGGGGCAGTATATAAGTGTAATGTCTATTGCTGTTAATGAAGCAATGCGTATAGTGACAGGATGCCTCAAACCTACACCAGCAGAGAAATATATATCTTTCTGTTGGTATCGCTCCACCTAAGATTAGGAGAAGTAGCAGTGGATGCCAAGAGAACTAAACAAGAGAATGACCCTCAACATCCCCTGAATTATATGCCTCAAGTCTGCCTGCTTAGATCCAGGAGGAGCTTTATGGCAAGAACAAACATTCTTGAGAGCACACAAGAGCAAAATCAAACTAGAAGATGGAAGAAGGAGCTCACTAGACAAAGAATAACCTTAAAGGAGAATAAAGCTGAGGAACTCAGTCTTCTGTATGTCACTTGGAGGACCCTGAACAGGTCATGGAGGACAAGGATATCAATGGCTATAATTATGGATACCTAAGGACAACCTCCAGGTTGGAGAGATAGGCAGGATATCTCTCAATATCATTTCCAGGGAATCCTAAGCAGGCATCTGCTTGGGAATACCCTGAAGGAAATGGTGAGCCACTGTGTGAGACAGAATGCTGGACTGGATGGGCTGTGGCCTGTTCCAGCAAGGCTGTTCTTATGTTATGTTCAGGCTGAGGATCCGAGTGCCTAAATATAAGACCAACTTGCTTAAGTGAGGACTACTGGCAGATAACAACATGCTCTGTGAATGTGGAGAGATACAGAACCCGGCTCATTGACTACTATCAGAAACATGCAGCAACGAAGACTTAATTTTGGCCAATGACAAAGCTAAGCAAGTGGCTACATTTTGGCAATCCAAAGTTTGATCTGGACACGAAAGAAGAAGTTTAGTTTTGTCTTAATATTTTATCCTGTTTAATTTAAAATTTGATTTTAATTTTTACATTTGTATCGCCGCCCCCTTGCCGAAATGACTCCGGGTGGCTCACAATTAAAAGAAATAAAACACCCATAAAAGATACAGTAAAAACATTTAAAACCATCCCTCATTAAAAAAGAAACCCACCCTTCACATCCATAAAAGAGAGGATCTAGTTGTTTATTCAGACGAGGCAGCAGGCGGGCGTCACCTCTCCATCAGTGCCCCACACCTGCCCTGCCAGCGAAGTTTTAAGTCCCTTTCTGAAGGGCAGTAATTCCATCTGCAGCCATAACTCTATTGGCAGGAGGTTCCAAAGGGCTGGTGCGGACACGGAGAAGGCCCTCCTTCTTGTGCTAGTGTTATGTATGTACAATGTTGCTTTAAGAAATGTATGAATGTAACCTGACCACAATTACAATGTAGCTCAGCTGTTAAGGAACGCGAGTAAGCTGCCCATAGAGGGCAGCTGCGAGCATTCAACTCACATGGTTCGCATTCCTCAAATCACCGACAGCCGTGGGAACTCTCCCGCACTATCACTAACTACAGAAGAGGGGCGTGACTTGGAACGACGTCACACCGGTAGCAGCCAATGAGCTACCGTGCAACAAGATTCAAATGTATTGTACTGCTGTATATAATGTGATGTACCTCCGCCATTACCACATGTTCATCCTGATCATCACTCAATAAACCTGTGTTAGTCCTCACTGCGACTCCTTCTTTGTCTTCCGTGCAAGACACCAAAGCTAGAGAGACAAGCCCCTCTAGCCGATGGCACAATTAGAGAGCCCCTCCGGTCTGCTCTGGTTGGACAGACAGATGTTCTTAGGGAGACGCAGTCTCTTAGGTATCCTGGCCCACTACCATATAGGCCTTTAAAGGTTATTACCAGTTTGTGTTGTAATTGTGCTTTTTATTCCACAATACAGTCAGCTACCTGGAGCTACACTCTGGAGAGGAACACAAGATGGAAACCTGATTAAAAAGCAAGCAGACCAACAGCTATCAGTCCGCTTATTGTTGGGGACATCACACCTGCACACTTTTTCTCAGTTTTATTTGTTTATTTGTCTGTTTTGGTTTCTGTGCATTCTGACATGTTTACTATTAAAATTAATAATAATGGCCATCAGGACAGGCTCTTCCATCCCAGGTGAAGACAGGACCAAAATCTGTGCTAGTCATTGGCAGGGGAAAAGTTGGCCTTTGGTAATGATACACGATTCCTTGTGTATTTCCTGTTTCTGAGGCCTCTGAGGTTACATAATGTATATCAAATCTGCCCTTTTAAAATCAAGTGATAGATATTATTAATGATATTTACAGGAGAACAATTGCCCAACTATTTCCTCTTATCGCTCAGAAAACCATTAATCAGGCTTCTACTGAACAGATCAAATAGCTATGATTTCTTTTTGCATGTGTTCCTTTGTACATTGTGATAAGCTGCACATATTAATTATACTTAAAGATGAAAAATACTGACTGTTTTCCTCATTTGGAATAAACAAGCCGTCAGAATTCTTTTCCCAGGGCTCTACATCACATTTCTGGGAACTTGTCAATTGACATGATTTCACTCTGTAACCTGCCCACTTCCACATATCCAGTGGTATTGCCACATTTACCTTCCCCTCCTTTTTGGCCTATCAAGTGATACCTCTTGCAGGCCAATAAAATCTCAAAAAGAGGCATGCTTATGAGACCTGTAGAACTCAGGCTGGGTTTTGAAGAGCTGGGTTGGAGGGATAAAGGGGGGGGACTCCCCAAATACAGCTTGGCCAAAAGCCGAGGTTAGGCTAGTTTGAGTAATGAGTTCATAAAGTGAGAAATGTCTGTGTAGTTGAGGTATCTACAGTAGTGAGCCCTCTCTTATTTTTAAAATAAAATGGTTCAACAGTGGCTGGGTGCCATTTTCTTTTTAAAAGAATCAGATAACATGTTCTGATGTGTGGCAGGTAAGATATGGCGTGGTATGTTCAATTATGTATGAACTTCAGGTGTGAGGTGAGTCCACATGAATGGATATTCCAAAAGCAATGCTTAGACCAGGGGTTCTCAACCTACAGCACACAGCGCCAAATAATCAGCCCCTGCCCTCACTCCAGCCACCAGTGGAATTGGCAGCAGACTCATTTACATCTGTCGTCAATGCATTTACAACAGCTGTAAATGGCGGGGAGACAACCAGTCTAACCCCCTCAACTGTTGAGAACTCCTGGCTCAGACCATTCCTGTACCATAACTGCTTGTTTCTAAAATTGGTGAATGACACTACACATGCTCCTAAATGCTCAGTAGTGACTGAAGGATATGGAGGGAGGGCTATATGCCAAGATGGCAGCTGTGCCCATTTGAAATGATGTGCCTTTTTGATAGCTTTTTAATGAGGATACAATGCATAAATATGACTTATCATGATGTTTTTCTATGGCCATGTAACAGATCAGCACCTACCTCACAAGGTTACTGTAATAATGATTGAAATGATCCTTCTAAGCTCCCAGAAGGTGGACTGTATAACTGTTAAGCGGTTTTATGTGGTGTGAAGTGAAGTGGGTGGTTTTTGCTACAAATTTGAAATACAGTAAAATCTCGACTTACAAATGCCTTGAGTAACACAAAATTCAAGTTACATAATGATTTTGTGCTAAAATCATGTCCCGATTTACACGATTTCCTATAGGTTTGTTTCAAGTTACATAAAGATTCTTTTCCCCAGGGGTTTGCTTCGAGTTATGTAAAAATTCATTTCCCTATGGGTTTGCTTCGATTTACATAAAAATTTCATTCTTCCTATGGGTTTGCTTCGAGTTACGTAAAAATAATTTTTCCTATGGGTTTGTTTCGAGTTACAAAAAAAATTGATTTAAGCAAAAGCCTACGGAACAGACTTTTTTCATAAGTAGGGGTTTTACTGTAATATTGGGATCATTCGTTCCCATGGGGTGCGGTACCATCAGTCCGCGGATGACACTCATTTGTACATCTCGGCCCAAGCAATGCTGTCAACATCCTATCAGGCTGTCTGGAGGCTGTGGGGGTCTGGATGGGGGCCAACGGGTTACAGCTGAATCCTAGCAAGACTGAGTGGCTGTGGGTTCGGGTGCCTATGTTATTCCGGGAGCTGCCATCCTTGGTCTTGGACTCTGCTCCAGACGGACCCAGTGCGCAACTTCGGGGTGCTGCTGGATTTTCGACTACTACTAGAAGAGCAGGTAGCATACCTGTCAACCTTCCTGATTTGGCCGGGATTACCCCGTAAATTGACGTCGATTGACATCATAACCCAGCCCCAGCTGCCAAAAACCCGTAATTTGGCAGCAGGGGAAACGCTTTCCGCGTATGCGCGGAAGGGTTATACCCCTTCCATGCATGTGCAGAAGCGCTACGTCGCTTGCGTAAGGGCTGCGCAAGCGGCATAGTGCTTCTGCGCATGCGTGGAACGTGACCTGCGCACAAGCGATGTGCGCAGGTCCCATTTTTCCAGAGCCACGGGTTGACAGGTATGGCAGGGAGCGACCGTGGCCAGGAGGGCCTTCACACAACTTCGTGTGATATGCCAGTTGCGCCCACTCCTGATAGGGACTCCTTGTTTATGGTCACACATGCTTTGGTCACTTCCAGACTGGACTATTGCAATGCGCTCTACATGGGGCTGCCCTTGTCGACCATTCGGAGACTGCAGCTGGTCCAGAATGCAGCAGCCCGGGTGGTGATGGGGCAGGGGCCTCGTCCCTGCTCCGGGAGCTGCACTGGTTACCAGTCTGCCTCCTGGTGCAATTCAAGGTGCTGGCTTTGACCTTTAAAGCCCTACATGGTAGTGAGCCAGGGTACCTAAGAGACTGCATCACCCTAAGAACATCTGCCCGTTCAACCAGAGTGGACTGGAGAGGGTTCCTGATTGTTCCATCGACCAGAGGGACTCACCTCTCTGGCACAAGAAAAAGGGCCTTCTCCGTGTCCACTCCAGCTTTTTGGAACCTCCTGCCAATAGAACTACAGTTGCAGATGGAGTTGCTGCCCTTCAGGAAAGGTCTTAAGACCTGGCTGGCAGGGCAGATATGGGGCCTTGAGGGCAATGTGGTTCCTGCCCACTGGCTCTTGCCATGAGATTCATCATCCCTCTCCTGTATGGGGTGGGTGGAAGTTTTAAGGGAGGGGGGTTGTTGTTTTTTTACTGTTTTGGTTGTTTTTTTTACTGTTTTTATTGTACGGGTTTTTTACTTTATGTAAGCCACCCTGAGTCGGGCTTTTGTCTGAGTGGGAGGCGAACAAATCAAAAAATTAAATTAAATTAAAATTGGACAATTTCAAAAGAAAAAGACTGTTGTGAACATATTTCTGAACACTTAGGTTGAGTTCTATATGAATGCTAAAACGTGCCTACACACTAAGAGAAGCAGTGGGGCTTGTTAGTACTTTTGGCCATTTGAGAGTATATATCTGTGACTAACACTGGGGATCCGAAACTTGGCTCTGGTTGACTCAACCTTCCATTCTTCTGAGGTCAGCAAAATGAGTGCCCAGCATGTTAGGGGCAAAATGTTAATTACCTTGTGAACTGCCCAGAAAGTGCACTAAGCACTGTGAGGCAGTATATAAGTGTTACTACTATTGGCGTAGGCAGCTATGCTGCATCTCACCCTTACCATCGAAATAAGCAGTGCAACTGCTTTGTGGAAAGCTCATTTTCCTTTGATGGAGTTGCAGCTAGAAAATTTGAAACCAGGGGCAAATAATAATGTCAGCCATTCATTTTGCCCTAAAATATGTGGATGAGCTCTCAACAAGAAAAAGGAGGAGCATAATATGGTACCATGAAAAGAAAAATAGCACTTCTGCTTCTCCCCAGAAGAAACTGTATAGGTACAGAAAGCACTGCCATTTATTTTCATACTACTCTACAGTAGAGTCACTTCTAGATTTTGGAATCCTCTAAAGTTTGGCCCCTTGAGACAATGCCCCAGTTACCCCACTTGCATTTCAACAGCCAAACTAAATTACAATCCCTTTGTCTAATTTTATATTTGAATGTCTGCAGAGCAGTGTGCTGGATCCTAATGTCAGCTGGGAAGAATGCAAGCGTGGCGCCAAAATGGCCGCCGCGCCCTTTGCGGGGGGCCCCCAATCGGACGAAGGCATCCGGGTAGCTAGGGGGCGTGGCCAGCACCCTTATATAAGGGGCGGCCACAAGGCAGCCGAGCTGCCATTTTGCGAAGCGACGGAGCGGAGAAGTTTTTCCCTCTTACCTCCGTCGCTTTTACCCTTCACCGGGAAGCCTCTTGGCTGCTGATTTTCCCTTTTCAGCTTCCCATCGGCTAGCTGCAATGCCCTCAAAGAAGAAGGCGACTGCAAGCGCGGCTCGTTCTGCGCGGAGGCGCCAGCCGGGTCGGAGGACCGCGGCTGCGCCTCCCCAGCAGCCTCCTTTGCCCGAGCCCACCGGGACCGGTGGGATGGGGTTAATTGCCCCTTGGCCGGAGGCTGGGGGCCCGCATACTGGCCCAGTAGGGGCCGCGGCCCTCAGCCCGCAAGCAGTGGCCACTGCTCCTGGCGTGGCCCATTCTGCTGGGCCTTCCTCCGTTGGTGCGCAGCTTTCTACGGGGGGTTCCAGCCTTGGGGGGGGGTGGGGTCCCCTCCCCTGGCAGGGTACTCCCCCGGCCCTACCGGGCCCGGGCTTAGGATCATGGCCCTATATGGGCCCCGGGGTCCAGGGACCTGGACTGGCGCCTGCAGCTAGTGGGCCGGCCGGCCCTTTGCCCCCCCTTGGCTTAGGGGGCTATGTTAATGTGGAGGCGCTCCTGGCCCGCGTTGCGGCCCTTGAGGCATCCCTGGCCTGGGTTGGCCACCCGGGGGCCCCTTTTGGGGCGCAGGTTGATGCATCGTCTGCTGGGCAGCGGCAGGCGGCGGGACGGGTCGAGCTGCCTGAGGCGCGTGGCCCAGCATCGGCCACTGCCTCGCAGCTCCCCAATCAACAGGCTGGTGCTGGTCAAACCCCATCAACGAGCTCTATAGCGGTCGTGAGCTCCGACGCCCCCAGTGGACCGGAACCCCCGGTGGGGGCGGCCCATGGGGGTGCAGCATGTGAGTATGCGGTTCAACCTAGTGCACCCACACACATGGCCACGTTGGGGGGGGGGGGCTTTCCAATGGCCTTGGCCTCGCACGGGCGGTGCGGCGGTCCAGTCGCCGACGTCCCACCCGGTGACTCCAACTATCATCCAGGGCCCCGTTGTGGGGGGTGCTTCTTACTCAGTCGGGAATGTTTTAGGGGTGACCGGGTTAGTCCAGGCTCCTTTCCAGATGCCCGCAGTTTCCACCGTTCCTGTGTCGGCTTTGCTGACAGCAGGGTATTCCTAGCCCCTGGGGGACCATTTGGCCCAGACCACCAAAGAGAAGATCTGGCGGGGGGAGTATGTGGACAACTTCTCCCTTCTTAACAGAGAGCCCACCAAGGAGGAGAGGGAGGGGCAAGATGAGAAGGATAAGGAGCAGGCGCATCGTCGCAAGCCACCACGTACGTGGGCCAACTGGTTGCCGGCCTACCTCATATACATGGCGGTCTACCTCAGGGCCCGGCCGGATTTGGCAATTCCGATGGTCCAGTATTTGGACAACATTTACCGGGCGATGGTTGACTTCCCGGGCCCGTCGTGGTTGGTTTACGACGAGGAATTCCGTATGCGGATTCCCCTGCACCCCGAGATGAGGTGGGATGAGCCCTGCCAGAGGCTGTGGCTTCTGTACATGACTCCCACACGCCCTGCGCCTGGGGAAAGATACCATTGTGGACATGCGGTCCAGCGAGCGGCCCCAGCACAGGCACCCCGCCAGGTGGCGGGGCAGGGGGTTCCAGCCCGCCTGCTGTGCTGGACTTTCTCGTCCAATGGTTCCTGCAACAGGAAGAATTGCAAGTACAGGCATGAGTGTCCCTCCTGTGCTGGCCCCCATGCGGCCTCTGCCTGTCCCAGGCCCGGAGGGATGCGGGGCAGAGGGAGGGGCGGACAAGGGGCTGGCAAAACTGCCACAGAGGGAGCTGGTTCGCCGAAAGGCCCCCTCCCCAATTAATGTGGACATGTTGGAGCGTTGGCTCGCATTGTACCCGAGGGAGGAGGACGCGGTTTACCTCCTTCAGGGTTTTAGACAGGGGTTCCGTATTCCTTTCATGGGTGATAGGCCCCCCCAGGATGCCCCCAACCTTTTGTCCCTTAGGGGGAGGGAGGAGGTGGCTGCTGCCAGCATTACTAAGGAGGTCGATGCGGGCAGGGTCGCTGGCCCTTTCCCTACACCCCCGTTCCCCAACCTTAAGGTATCACCCTTGGGCTTAGTGCCCAAAAAGTCACCGGGCGAGTTTCGCCTGATCCATCACTTGTCCTACCCAGCCGGCCGATCGGTCAATGATGCTATCCCTGATGACCTTTGCTCAGTCAGGTATACATCTTTTGACCAAGCGCTACGCATGGTGCGCTCATGTGGCCCGGGTGCGCTGTTGGCTAAGTGCGACATTAAGTCGGCATTTCGCCTCCTGCCGGTGCACCCGGGTGACTTTGAGTTGCTGGGTTTCAAGTTCCGGGGTCAATATTACTTTGATAAGGCCATGCCTTTTGGCTGTTCCATATCATGCTCGGCCTTCGAGCGTTTCAGCACATTCCTACAGTGGGCTTTCGTCCGCAGGTCAGGGTCCCAGTCTGTAGCCCATTACCTGGATGATTTTTTATTCGGGGGTGAACGGGGCTGGGACACGTGCACACGTCTCCTCAACACATTTCAGACGCTAATGGAGGAACTCGGTGTCCCTTTAGCGCCCGAAAAGACCGAGCGCCCATCTACTAAGCTAGTATTCCTGGGGGTGGAGATTGACACGGTAGCGCAGGCTTCTAGGTTACCGGGGGATAAGGTGTCAAGGATAGTGGCCCTTATCTCGGACTTGCTTGCTAAACGCAAGGCATCACTGAGGGAACTGCAGGTGCTACATGGTCACCTCAATTTCGCTTGCAGGGTCGTCGCACCGGGCAGGGCATTTGCTCGGCGCTTGTGCGACGCCATGACAGGCTTATCCAGGCCCCACCATAGGGTTCGACTCACCCGGGGTATCAGGGCAGATATGCTTATCTGGCTCCAGTTCCTGAGGGAGTTCAATGGAGTATCATTTTGGAGGTCTGACCTCCTGGCTTCCCCTTGTTTTCAGATACAGTCCGATGCCTCGCGATCCCTGGGTTATGGGATGTACTTCAATGGGAAGTGGGCCTATGGTGGGTGGCCACCAGCCTGGGCAGGCACGGGTCGCCTGCGTGATCTCACGTATCTGGAATTTTTCCCTATCCTGGGGGCTTTGATGCTATGGGGCGAGGAGTGGGCCAACTCGGTCGTCCATTTCTGGTGTGACAATGCGGCCGTTGTCCACATTGTCAACTCACAGACTTCCAAATCACCCAGGGTCATGGACCTAATGCGCCAGTTTGTGTTGCGCAGCCTGCGCCTCAATGTCTTCTTCAGGGCCAGGCATGTCCCGGGGGTCAATAATGATATCGCTGACGCTTTGTCCCGCCTGCAGATCTCCCAGTTCCGTGCCTTGGCCCCGGATGCGGAGGAATTTCCCTCGCCACTCCCGGACGAGATATGGACCTTTGGCAAAGAGAGGTGAACCGGGCGATTGGCTTGTCACTAGCGCCACGCACGCGTAAGGCGTATCACTACGCATTCAATTCTTTCAGAGCTTTCTGTACCCAATTCCGGCTGCCAGAAACCTGGCCGATCCCAGTGGCCCATATACTTCGGTTCATGGTTTACCTGCATGCCCAGGGCCTTGCACCTCGCACCATAGCATCTAGGCTGTCAGCGTTGGCTTTTATGGCCAAAGTAGGCGGTCATGTGGATAGTACCGCTGACTTCCGTGTGAGACATGTTTTGGAGGGGTGGGTGCGGGAGCGTGGGCGTGGCCCGGATGACCGCCACCCGATTTCCCCAGGGGTTCTTACCCAACTGGCCCGGGGCTGGCATGGCCTCTGTTTTGATAGGTATGAGGCAGCCCTATTTCATGCGGCTACAACGGTGGCCTTTTTTGGAGCGCTCCGCATCAGCGAGCTTGTGATGCTGTCTAAGGCGGATGCAAGTCGTAGGGCACTGGAACTCGAGGATGTCTCTGTTGCCAAAGACTGGGCTCAGTTGAGGATACGCTCCTCTAAGACAGATCAGCATGGCGTAGGCAGTGGAGTAAGACTGCTACGGTGTTCTTTGGCAGACATCTGTCCGGTTGGTGCCCTACAGGAGTTTCTTGCACTGCGTGGCACGCACCATGGCCCATTTTTCTGTCACCAAGATGGGTCTCCCCTTACTAAATTTCAATTTTGGAAGGTGACCGGCAAAGCGCTGGCCAGTGTTGGCCTCCCAGGGGCCCGTTACGGCACCCATTCATTCAGAATAGGGGCGGCTTCCACTGCAGCTGCTTTTGGGTACTCCGGGGCTGACATACGCAGCATGGGAAGGTGGGGTTCGCAATGTTTTCAATTTTATGTTCGCCCTCTTCCACCGTGAGTACCAGTTTAGTCACCGCACCTTTCTCTTCCTCGTTTTTTCCCTTTACAGACCCTGGGTGTCGTATTACACCGGTGACAGTATGGCTGGTGGGCCATAGCTACGTGCACAGGGCAGCGCGTTATGCTGCAGCGACAGAGTGGGGACCCCGACTGGGACTGGGTGCATACGCAAGTCTCACATGGTATGGTAAGCCAGGGATGTTATGGCGGGAGCTCTTGCCATTCCTTTTTTCAGGCCGGAATGCTGACCCGCCTGACATTCTGATCATACACCTTGGGGGCAATGATTTGGGCCAGGTCACCGGCTTATCGCTGAAGCATGCGATTTGCGGCGACCTTGCCTACCTGCATTACGTATGGCCCGCCACAACCCTCGTTTGGTCGGACATGGTCCCGCGGCACACGTACAGGGGAGGTTTCGATCTCCAGGCCCTTGACCGTGCTAGATGCATGGTTAACAGGCTGTTGCCCGGTTCCTTGTCGACAAGGGTTGGGGGCGGGTCAGTCGTCACCCCGCCATTAGTCTGCAAAATTATGACCTTTATGCAGGGGATGGGGCCCATCTGTCGCGAGGAGGTATGGACCTCCTGTTGGGTGATTGGCGAGCAGGCCTGTTGACCGAGCTGACGGTCTGGGGGGGGCGTCGAGCCTTCTTTGAAGCCCCTCCGTGTGGCGGGTAGCACTGGTAAGGTAAACATTTATGACCCACAGGTATCCGGCAGGTTCGCAATTGACTGGACAACACTAGACAGGCATAAGTTGGTTAAACGTTGTCCGGTCAACGACGAACTAGGCGACGGGGTGATGGCGACAGCTAGACAGCATGCATCACCCCGTGATTTTACGGATACGCGTCAGAGGGTGGGGTCATTAGTTAGATATTGACTACGGTCAACAATTTGTTTGTTGTCAACAAACAAATTGATACAAATAGATACATTGTAACAATTGCCGTTGGCAATTTTGGGTGGTACCTTACCAGTGTTACTTCGGCCTGCTTGCCTTAAGAATTATGATTGGTCAATTACCAATAGAAATTTATAATTCGGACTAGGGCATGAATCAATAAATGTGGCCCAATGCCGTTATCCACTTTCATCAGTGTCTGAGTCCTTTATTGGGGGTGCGCCTGCAAAGAGTTAACATAACGCTATTAGTATGACTTTATTTTTACTTCTGCAAGTCTGATGGTAAAATCCAGTGTATTTAGAACATCCCAATGCCCATTCTGTGTTATGATTTTTAATATTCTCCCTCCCTCCCTCTCTCTCTTCATATCCCTATTACATGAGTATTGCTAAAACAACTCCCTCCTCTTCATATATATCATGTATTTTCTGGCGTATAAGACTACTTTTTAACTCCGAAAAATCTGTGCCAAAGTCGGGGGTCGTCTTATAGGACAGGTACTTAACTGCAGCTGACAAGTATATTCCAAACTCTATATTTTAACTGGAAAAGTTGGGGGTCGTCTTATACGCCCAGTCGTCTTATACGCCCAGTCGTCTTATACGCCGGAAAATACGGTACTTAGATAACAAATATCAACAACAGTGATATAACAAAACTGGATGCTACAATTTGTACACACCAAGTTCTTTCCACCAGCACCAGAGTGAAGAATTAAAAAAAACAATTCAAATGTCTCTTTGAAATCAGAGGAGGAGAAAGTCTAAAGGAGAAAGTCTAAGATATAGTTATCAACCAAGGTAGGACATCAATAACATAAAGAAATGGGCTCCACATATAAAGTCTCTAAAACCATACAATAAAATACAAATGCAATGACATGAACTCACTTGTGTGGATTTACCCTTCCGTGCTCTTCTTGCACAAACATATTGGAATTCTAATACCTCCTAGATCCGTGCTGGCTAACCTTGGCACCCCAGGTGTTCTTGGACTTCAATTACCAGAAGCCCAAGTCCATACTACTGCTGATCAGGGCTTCTGGAATGCTAAGGTTTGCCATCACCTTCCTAGACCATGGTGGCAAGGGCTTTATCATCTTCTGTGGTAACAGCAGCTCCTGCCTTTCCAGCATTCTTGCTTTCTAACCCAAATTCTGAATTACAGCCCCTCCCTAGGATTTCTCCATCCATTGGGCTGAACCAAATAGTTTACTGTAGTGCTGTAACCTTCCTGAAGACATGATCTGGTTCTCTTTTTAAGATCCACGCAATTTTGACCTCTTTTTAATTAAGTGGTAATGAAGGCATAAGAGAACCATGAGAACTTCACCAATATATGTGCCAGCTGTGCATCGACTGAGAAAAAGAAAGCATCCTCTTCACTTACAAACCTATGTTTTTGGATCAACCTCCTATGCTAGTGTCTGACATCTATTGTCTTTTGCATCCTCCCCTAAGTGGCACTCTGAATTTGTGTTGGACCTATAGTTCTTATCCCCACCATCCAGTAAAGCAATGTTAGCTGGGATAAGGGATACTATCGACCTCCACACCTGCAGGATACAAGTTTGCGGGAGGCTGAACTGTGATGTCGTATCTCTAAACAAGAAAGTGTGGTTATCTCTAGAAGTTATTGAGGCTGATATAGACTTTAGGACAGGTTTTTTAAAAAAATAAAGCACAGGTCTTGTTTTCCCACTATCTTGTGCGGTTCATATGATCCACAGTATACAAAGAAGAAACGGGCCCATTTGAAGATGCAAGCCACTTTGATTTTGGTGCTCCAATTAGCTAATTGGGAAATATGGTCTCCAGCAATTTGTGTATGGGTGGCGGTGCAGAAATTGAGCACTTCCATCCCTTTTTTCCCAGGGAGACAAAATCAATTGCCATTTCTGAGGTCTTCTTTTTGTTTTCTTTCTACCTCTTTTATCTCATCCCATTAAAAAAAATCTGGAAGTAAAAAAAGGAGGTGCTTTCCCCTTGAACATCCCACCTTCAAAGCCCAACTTTGTAGGAGTTAGAAAGCAGGTACAATAGTCTTATTGTCCTTTCCTGATGCAGACAATAGCCCATCAGCAAGACAGGAAACTTAGGCTGGAGACTTTGTCTGGTCCATCATGAAACCATAGAAGAGGTCATCAAAAGGAAGTCTTCCACTCCCAACCCTCCAAACACCAAAACACTGGGAGTAAAGTAATGGGGGGTTGGGGGGGAGAGAGAGAAACCCTGTTGGACTTTGAATGTGATGCATTGTCTAGGAGTGACCACCTATGTCAATGGGATCAAAAACATCTGATTCTAAAGACAAATCATGGGGAAGAGAGGTGGAGGCACACACAGATAACCATATATGCCAAAAAAAGTTGTCCTTCTTCTTAGGCTTCCTTATCTTCTTCTCAAATCTAGAGTTTTCCCGGCATAGTTGCTAGCAGCTGGCAAACTTGCAAGCCAATCAGACTTCAAGCTCAGCCCTCTATCCCCTTCACTGAGGTAAGTTATAAATGACTCACGGAGTTCTTTTTAAACTCAGAGCTTCTCAGTTGCACCACCTTGGGAACAGCTCTCTGCCTCCTGTCACTGGTTGCAGTTGACGCACCTGCCCGAATCAGTCTCTCTCTTTCTTTCTTTCTTTCTTTCTCCCTCTCTCTCTGTCCTCTCCTCCAGAGCGAAGGTAAGCCTTACTCTCAACACAGTTGCACTCTTTGTTCAGGGTGGGCATTGGGAGGGGCAGAGGGGAAGAGTTGCACTTCTGGGCTTGGGTGTGAATTTCAAGATATATATATATATACAGTATATTTAAAAGTAATTTCCTTGTTCTATTGCAAAGCAAATTTGCCAAGGATTTAGTCTGTAATTATTTATGAAGGAAAATATGGCAGTGGTATACTACCCCAGAATGAATCAAATCCTTTGCCGACTACATTGACCTCCCCGGAAAACTGTCTGATCACAGACTCCATAGTCTTGCCTTCTGACAACCTCCTCTCCAAAAACATGGGTTCTTCTAAAAGTTGGATTTTATTTACAAGCAAATCGTAGAACAGGTTCTTGGGCAGATGTTTCTCTAACCATAGGCATGTAGCAGAGGAGAGACGTTCTACCTGAGTGTGATGATAGTTTAAAGTAGGCGATAGTTTAAGATTGAGGGCAAAGCTTTTACCAGCCACGGAGAAGACAGTCTGCATTTCCCCCACAATTTAATTGATAAATGATGGTATGCCTCAATTTCTCCTGACTTGGTTAACTCAATTTCTCCTGACTTGGTTAACTGGATTTAAGGAAAGGTAATGAATTGCAGCTCTGCACCTCCAACAAAGTTGGCTAGATGACTTGGAGTTCAATTTCTCATTGTGCCACCTGGAAGAAGAGCCACACACACACACACACACACACACACACACACACACACACACACACACACACACACACACACACACACACACACACACACACACACACACACACACGGCAAAACAGTGCTACAGAAACTTTTCATGGTAACAGAGATCCAGCTAAGATTCTAGGCTAGTCAGTCTATGAAAACTTACTTGCCATGGATCCAACAGTTTTTGACCCACAACCAGAAATGAGTCTAATGGTGGGCTGCTGTCTTCCTATCTGTGCAATTGAGAGAGAGCTGAGGCGCTATGATGAGCACAAGGAGGTATTCTTATCCAACCATCACAAAGCATAGCATCTTCCAAGACATGCTGGACTACAACTTACAACTTCCATCATCTTCTGCCAAGCATGGCTGATAATTCAAATAACTACAGGGCTGAAATGTTGCCCTAGGGAGGGGGTTGCCCAGCTGTAACATCAGTGGCACCATTCTTCTGCAGCACTTGAACATCTCAAACCCAGACACTGGATTTTATGCTCTATTCTGCTTTTATGTGTGTTTTTTTTTGCCTGAGCTCTAGGTAGGACTTCTTTTCCAGGTTCTTGTGCACTGGTGATGTTTTACTTTAGGGACGTTATATCAAGAGGTAATTGGTGCATTTATCATTAGGTGGCTGCATGGCTGGTCATAAAGAAAAGGTAGAGAAGCAATTTCTTGTCATAAAGGAGGGAAATAATTTTAGCTGCTGAACTGTAATTTTGGGATTGGATGCCACTCTCCCAGGCAAAACAAAGGGAAAACAGCTATTCTGAACATTCAAAGGAAGAGGTGAGATAGGAATTAAAAAGAGACCTGCATTTCATCTACCAACATTTCTGGGCTTTATCTGAAGAAGGGAGAGAATATACTTCTTCTCTGCTCCTTTCAAATGAGACCCAGAAACAGAGAGACAAAAGAAATATTATCTACTTGCTACTTCTTTTGAAAATCCCAAGTTCCCCTCAGGATCAAATGGGATGTGATACCAGTGATGTGTGAAAGCCTTTCTGTATCTCAAAATGTTTTTGTAATAATGCATTTGTAAATGAGATTGGTAATATGGCATGTGAGGAGGAGGGGGGCAATTAATCCTCTCAGCACCCTGTTTCCCATAAATGTCCTGCCACTGGTTGTTTGCACTGATATGTATGTACACAACACATGAACACAATGTTTGCCCAAGCTTCAAAATGTGCGCAACAAACAGTATCTGACTGACCTGTTGATTTTTAAGTGATGTTATAAGTTAAAGAGATGCCTTCTGATAGATTTCTGGAACTGCTGGGAAAGCAGACATTTGAATCTTGATTTTCAACGTACAACTTCATTTTGGGGTGCAGTAAATTGAGACCAGAGTACCCAATTATGCTATCACTGTACCCTGTCACTACACAGGTAGAGGAAGCCTCAAATTACATCATATTCACTCCTTCTCTGCTGGGTTGAAAAGCAAATTTTACAGACAGAAGTTTACATTCATTGTTGGAAAGTCAAGTCTATGCCCTTTATTTTCTGAATCGGCAAAGGAAACATATGATTATCCTGTAATGGCCCAAAGCACTGAGGTTTAGGATCTCAGTGTTGAAAAAAGGCGGCTAGCAGTGTGATAATTTTGTTGAAACCATCTGAATACCACTTTCATTTTCAGTTATGATGCATATTTTAGTTGTCTTGGCTGTGTGTATTGGCATGTTTCCTATATCTATATTTTTAAATGAGTGTCATGTGTTGTGATGTATAATTTCTACAGGTGAGGGCCAGCCTTATTGTTAGGCAGAATGAGGTGGTAATTTTAGGTGACGGATGCCATGGAGGAGGAGTTGTGTGTTTAGAGAGCCCAGTGATTTTGGTGATCCAATCCTACACATCCTAAGATGGATCTCTGTCAGCAATTGTGGTGGAGGACGCTACCCACCAATAGTGTTGAAGCAAGACACAAACATCTCTTTAGCTGGTTTCTGCAACTGGACTTGGGAAGTGATGCCATTTTATCCTCTGCATACAGCAAAGGCAGGGAAATATCTTGAAGTATCACGAATATAACGAGTCATGGTGGCTTAGTGGTTAAGACACTGGGCTTGATGATTGGAAGGTTAGCAGGTCAGCAGTTTGATACCCGAGTGCTATGTGGTGGAGTGAGCTCCCATCATCTGTCCCAGCTCCTGCCAACCTAGCAGTTCAAAAGCAAGAAATTGCAAGTAGATAAATGGGCACAACTTTATGGGGAAAGTAGTGGCATTCTGTGCATTCTGTCATCTAGTCATACTTGCCACATGACCACAGAAACATCTGCAGATGCAAACAGCGCTGGCTCTTTGGCTGTAAATCGAGATGAGCACCATTCCCTAGAGTCAGATGTGACTGGCTTTTGAGCAAAGGAGACTTTTGCTTTACCTAGCACTGATAAAGCATTTGTTTATTTATAATAAAAATAGTCTAATAAAATAATACGTAAGAAGACAATGTATGTGTACGTACTGATGGAGGTACAGCTGACTTTGTTCGTAACTGATGGACAGAGCAGGAGAAACCGAGGATGTGTTATTATCCTCTTCTCCCAGAAATGAATAAAGTGGGTGGTGGCACTCAGAAAGAAAGTCAGAGGGAGGAAAGGAAGGAGAGATTTGATTTAAAAAGCAGAATAGGATGAACAGAATCTGGGGCATTGCAACTATGATATCTTAGGAACTACTTCTGAAGGACGAATGTTCTTGGAGAGACTGAAACTGTTTGTCCTTCCCCAGGCCTGGCTCTCTCTCAGCAGGAGAGAGAAGGAGGAACAGAGTGTGTGCATTAGAGAGCTCTTAGCAGGTGACCGGCTGGGATAAAAGTGTTCTCAGCTGCTAATGGAATGCTACCTTCTGCAAACTTTCTAATTCACTAAGACTTTTTGCTGATTGTGTGGTTTCAATTGCCAACAGCAATGTGAATGTCAGAAGTCTTGGAGGCAGAAACAACAGAATGCTGTGAGACCAGAAAGGCAAACACAATTGCTATGGCATAACAGTTCAGGTGCTTAGCTTTTAAGGTGCCGGCCGATCAGAGGGGGGGGGTTGGGGGGGTGGAAGGGGGCTATAGCTCCCACTGGCCATGAGGAATGCTGAAAGTTGAGGTCTAGGAAAGTAATGGTTCCTGAATCAGACTGTTCTTATCACGACAGACTGATACCACCAATCCTCTGGGGTAGAGTAAATAATGATACGTAATTCAAGGGAACAGCGTCAGGCCACTCTACTCTAAGGGCATCCTCTGCTGCGGTTTCAGATTCATTTCTGTGGATTCACTTGATGTGCAGAGGAAATGGGGCAGAGATCCTTTGCACTGGGTTTTCCTGCCCCAGGTTTTTGTTTTGACTCTGAGTTGGAGCCATTTCATGTGTATGGTGTATACCAGTGATGGCGAACCTTGGCACTCCAGGTGTTCTTGGACTTCAATTCCCAGAAGTCAACATTCCTGCTGATCAGGGCTTCTGGGAATTGAAGTTCAAGAACATCTGGAGTGCCAAGGTCTGCCATCACTGGTGTATACCATTCAAAATGTGGCTGTTTCAGAATATTAGGACTGTGGTCACCTAGAGTTCTCTTTCTAGGGTGGTCTTTCTGATTTTTACATGCTTGGAACTATGATGCTCCCTTCCTGTCACCCACTTCATCTTAAATTGTCCTGCTTTCATGGATCCTCATCTTTGCCGCTGCTAATAGCAGCCATGTTCAAAAAAACTCAGTTAGAAGTCATTTCATGTTCTGGCTGCTGTTGTTTCTGCCTGTGGTTTTTCATCTCTACAGCTGTGCTGCTCTGCATCTCCATGTTCCCACTAATTTTAGTTTTGTTTCCATTTTTATGAGTCATGGCCAAGAGCATAAGCTCAAGCAAGGGTGGCAAGCAGTTTTACTGGTGAAATTATAAGACTGTAGTTTTAATTAAAACCTGGGTGAGAAACAGGTGGAAGACCTGCCCCAGTCCACACATAGAAACCATGTTACTTTTTGAAAAATTATTATTATTATTATTATTATTATTATTATTATTATCATCATCATCATCATCATCATCATCATCATCATCATCATCATCATCATCATCATCATACCAGTGAAGACATTGCAATGAAGATGAAAAGGCAAAGGGAGGGGCACTCCTATACAGTGCTTCAGTGCCACAAAGAAACAAAGCATTTGCAGAAAGACTACCTCAGTACCATAACTGGAATCATACCAGTTTTTTGAAGAACAATACTATCCTACAATGATACCATCCACTGAAATATTAAAGAAACCGCATCAAAATAATCTCTGGCTCCATTCCTCATCCTCCACCACAAGATGCTAGTTGCATACCTGGAGTGAAAGAGCTGTGTTCACAGAATCTGAATACCATCAATGTGGTAGACATACTAACCATGGATCTCAGGAGTGAAGTGGAAATCACAGGTAAGGAGCCTTATGTGTTGGTACAGATAAGGATCCATTTAAGAACCATTTAAGAATAATTCAGTAATTTAGGTACCTGGGAATTCAATTCCTCACTGTGCCTCCCATAATCAGAGCCAGCCTGTGAAGCCTTGGGCAAACTGAACAAATGCAAAACAGCTCCAGAAGAAGTCTGTTCCAGAGATGTGGAGCTAGAACTTTAAAAGCCCAGTTCTTGTTATTCACTCCCTAGGTGTTATCATTTTTAGCATCATGGACTGTGACAAGCAAGTAGGACAGTTAACTGTTTTGTAGGAGAGATGTTCCAACAGATATTGAGGTTCTTAACCATTAAGGGAAATTAATAGTAGAGTTGTATCCAGTTTCTTTCAACAACCATATCAAGTAGACTTTGGAGATTTTTACTAGGTGTTTTCTCTGCTCTTTGGACTTTATCTGACTGACCAAAGGTAATTGTTTCTCTTTGAGCTTTGTGTTTGTGGATGCATTATGATTTAGGATTGATGAAGCTATTTTCAATTTCACAGAAAAGCTAAAGTTGTCAGATAGCAACAACATTTCTACCTAAAGAAAAATGGTGTAAATGTTTTGCTGTGGGCAGACTTTTTCTTCAGCATTTATTTAATACCAGATCAGTCTAACCCCTTGATGCTGAACCTTGGCACTCCAGATGTTTTTGGACTTCAATTCCCAGGAGCCCAAGTCCCATGGGAATCCACATGAATGGGTTTACTGTGATTTATCCGGTCCACGCTGCCCTTGTTGCTCCTGGAAGTGGAAGTAAAACGCACCCATACAGAGGAAGGGTTAACCCTGAAGAGCCTTAACTGTACGGGCGTGTTTTATTTCCGCTTCTGGGAGCGACGAGAGCAGCGCGGGCCACATGAATCACAGTAAACCCATTCGTGTGGATTTACAGGGGGCTTTGGCTTCTGGGAATTGAAGTCCAAGAACATCTGGAGTGCCAAGGTTTGCCATCACGAGTCTAACCTGTAACCAAGATAGAGCCAGTTAATCAAACTGCCTTTGAAGTGACTGATGTGAAACACTTGTGATGCATACTTCTATGCATTTGGGGTGCATAGCAGTTGTAATTTGTAAATATATATTAACACTGCCATCACACTTTTCAGTTCTGAAAAATCAGTGACTATGGCTGGAATTATACCGTTCCTCTTGTTTCTGTTAATGACGCTTTGTTTTTCAAACCATAAAGGTCAACTAAGCCTTTGATTGTGCTTTTGTCCTCTAAATACTCTTCCTGTGCCTTCCAATCAGCAAGTGAAAGCTGTGCTGTGAGGTCACCCACCCTGGCTGGAGTCCAGCAGTCCTCCTTCAGTATGTATGATTGAACTAACTTTATTAACAACAACAGAACAAGAACATACAAAATTAATTACTCTGGACTAGTTCCCCTCACTGCCCACAGACTGTCTCACTCTGAAGTCCACAGGAGGGTTTGGCTGCCCCAGATTAACCTCACTGGGGTAAAGAACTATGTCCTTGCTCCTCACATGCAATACTCTCTGGAAGGGTTCCACTCCCTATCTCTTGCTGTTGTCATCCTTCCCATTCCACCCCACTCTCTCCTCCCATTAAGAAGGCTGGGAGGGTTGTGTCTTCAGATGCATATGCCTCTCCACCTTGTCTGTAGGAACCCACTGTTGTACCCCTGTCCAGTTCTCCTCCATGTAAATGTACATGCAGTCTCACAGAGAGAGAGGCTCCTCTGGTCCCTCCACAGCCATGAGACATCCCTCAACCAGGCCCTCCAAAGTATCTTCCCAGTTTCCTTCGATGGCCTCCTTTTCCTCTGTCCATATTTCCTCCACATCTTCCCACCTCCTGCTACATCCCCCCTCTAAAACCTCCCTTATATCCTCTGAGCCCCAAATACCTCCCTCCTCAGCTAGAGTTCACTCTGCCTCAGTCCCACCTCTGCCACTGGTAGTGGCCTCTACTCCCTCCACTACTCTTTCCTGGAGCTGGTGGTCTTGCTGCCAGGACTCCCTGGCTGTAATGATGGACAGCAGGATCTCTGTGAAAACTACTGGTGAACTGACAGTCTGGACTTCCAGTACTTCCAGTACTTCCAGAGATGACCCACCAACTGGGGTACCTTCACACCTGGTCTTCACCTCACATGAGCCCATATTCTATTTGCCAACATGCTTGTGGCTTTACTCCTAGAAGTCATCTATGTCACTGCCAATGTGTACATGATACCTTTCCCTCTGTTTATATCCCACCCCAATTCTCTCTCTTTCTTTCTTTCTCTCATGCCCCCTGGGCTTCAACTTTTTTTACTACCACACTGTGGGTGTGCCCATGTGACTGGGTGGGTGTGGCCTATTGGCCATGTTGCTGGGTGGGCATGGCCTGTGGGCAATTGTGACTGCTCTACGCTATAGAGAGATGAAAATAGCAGAGCCTTAGGAGGTTCGCCTCTGAAGCCATTTCCACCTTTGTCCAAGGCTTTTCTGGGGCTCCGTTTCACTCTAGAGTGCCTCCTCAGCCACTCCGGGGTGAAACAAAGCCCAAGAAAAGCCTTGGATGAAGGGGGAAATGGAGCCAGCCCCCTCCAAAGGCATTTCCCCATTTGTCCAAGGCTTTTCTGAGGCTCTGTTTCACCCAGGAGTGCATCCCTAGCCACCCGGGATGAAACAGAGCCCCAGAAAAGTCTTGGACAAAGGGGGAAATGGAGCCAGCCCCCTCCAAAGCCATTTCCCCCTTCGTCCAAGGCTTTTCTGGGCCTCCGTTTCATTCTGGAGTGGCTGGGGAGGCGCTTTGGGGTGAAACGGAGCCCCGGGAAAGCCTTAAACGAAGGAGGAAATGGAGCGGTTCACCTCCAAACAGGAGGAGGTGGTGGTGGGCGCGGTGGGGAGGTGGGCATGGCCAGCTGGTTTTACTACAGGTACACCCGAACCGGTCCGAACCGGCTGGAGCCCAACACTGCACCAATGCCTATGAAGCAAAGAAACCAAGAAAGAATGCTGGCAAAATTGCTTAAAAGATCACATCACAAAGCAGAACAAGCTCTTCAAGGTCCTACAAAGATCCAACAAAGAGTTCAGATAGCTGTTCGCCCATTTCTTTTGATTATGGTGTGAGATGAATACACATTTTTAAAAGAATGGTCAATAGCTTTTCAATCTCTGTGTGAATTTACAGTAGTTAATGTATATGCACATAGCCAAAAACTTTTTTGTAATTAAGTATTGATCCATTCCACACACCCTGAAATTTTTTGTATACTCCACTGGCTAACATATACAATACATTAACAATTTGCAATATGATTTCTAACGTTTATACCAGGGGTGTTCAACCTTTTCAAACTGTGGGCCGGGTCACGCTCCCTCAAACAGCTTCAGGGGCTGGAAAGCCATTTTGCCCTGCCTGCCACGCATGGCACTTCCGGGTGTGGTTGAGAATCCCTGATGTATACCTTTTGTGAGTACATTTGGAATAACTGGCATTTCTCTGGACTTGAACTTGAAAGTTGCCATCACAAAGTTTTGAATATTAGTCAAGGGTTTCTGGGACATTATCAAATTTAAAATGCCACAACTAAGAGATTGTAATTTACCTTGCAGAACAGACTTAAAAAAATTCACACAGCATCCTCAATTAACTCATTAGCAGATGTGTAATGTCAGAATTGTTATTTTGCACCCACTAAACATTAACATTTACAACTTAGTAGAACTAAACTTCACATTAATCAAACTAACACCAGCCAGGGATATTTTATTATTACTGGTTGTAATTAGCACACTGATTTGCAAACCTATCTGTTATGCCAACCAACCATTATGTACCCCTGCACCTGATATGTATTTAATACCATGAAAGCCCACTCTTATGTCTGGCAAAGTAGATTTGACCCACAAAAGCTAATACAGTATTAAAATACAGGAGTTAGTCTTTAAGGTGCCACAATGTTTATTGTCTTGTTTTGTTTACTCTCTGATATACTTACACAGACTAACATGGCTACCACTTCAAAAATGGCATTTCTCAATTCATATATGGTAAAAGTCCTTGTTGCAAAATCTTGGGCATCACTTTGTTTGCATAAGGAATTTATCTAATGGCCTCACAATTACTGCATTCATTGATGTCTTTCTTTCTCTCTCTTTTTTTTTTTGGGGGGGGGGGGGAATTGGCACTTTGAACTTTTGCAGTTGGGGGGGGCATTGCTTTTTTCCCATATTCTTGTTAGGATTTTGATATATTGCTTCTAAACCTTAAAATAGTTCTACTAATATGCCATCTTGTCCTAGTGTGTTAGTTCTTCCAGCTGCTTTGACAGTATCTCTTTATTTTGCTCATCAATTTCAGGATCTAAGTATAGGTCAGTTTCAACAATTTGAATAATGTCATTTTAAACTGACCAGTATAAGAGTTTGAAATTGACACAGGCAGCAAAAAGGTGCAAAAATCCTGTGGAGAAAAATAGTACAGGCAGAAGCAATGTCAGGCTTAAAGTCTTGCATAGGAGATTGACGAGAAGAACACGTTTCTGTTTTGAAGCCCAGAAGGCAAGGCAGACAGGCAACATCATCATAAATTCAAATTTCTATGTCATATAATGTAATACTATAAAAACACAAATTCCACAATGAATGAAGAGTTAAAATCAGAAAGAACTCTGATTTTTATATGGATAGGTATGACTTTCCAAAATGAAGGTTATCTGAGCCTTCATTGTTTACTATTCTGTTCTTAATGGCCAAGTCACTGCTGGTCTTTACCAATGTGCAGAGGCATTCTGATTAACATTCATTGTTTGCCTGCGTAGTGGTAGGTAATTTTTTATCTTGGTGCTGATATAGAATCCTGTGGAGAAAGGCATCAATTCTATAGTATCTAAGAAAATTCACATAAGAGTTTGGGGGGGGGGAGGGAGGATAAGGACATTTTGCTGGCTGAAACTCTTGGTAGTAGGGAGAAGAAGAAAAAGCAGAAATGTTTATAGAAACCTATGTGACTCATACGCATCTAGACCAGTGGTTCCCAACCTTTGGTTTTTGGACTTCAGTTCTCAGAAGCACAGTGGTGAGCATCAGCAGGTTTGCCCCAGTTCGCCAGGACCGGTAGCAGAAATTCTGGCTGGCCCGGCCCATCCAAGTTTTGAAATAAAGTAGTCCTAATTTGGGTGCAATGCAGGACTTTCCCCCTGGCCACGCCAACCATACCACACCCACAGTGTGGTAGTAAAAAAAATTTGAGTCCACCACTGCAGAAGTCTAAGTCAATTCCCCAAAACACTGATTAGCCAATGTTCTGACTTAGGCTTCTGGGAATTGAAGTACCCTATGTGTGACATGTGCCCCATGTTGGGAACCACTGATCTAGACTCAGAAACCTATACAGTAAAACCTTGCATAAAGAGCGCCTCACTTAGAGACTAACTTGCTTAAATAGCAGAATTTTCTCTGAATGGTCACCTCACTTAACAACTAAAAACAACCAAAAACTCACTTAACAACTAAATTGGGGTTTGCAATTCTCCCTCCCCGCCACCAGAAGTCACAATCGGTTACTTACAATGACAGTGGCGGTGCTTTTTCCAAGTGTTTCGCTTAAAGAGCAACTTGTTTAAAGAGCAATCCCGTGGAATGCATTATGCTCTTTAAGCAAGGTACCACTGTATTATGTTTCTCCTTATTTTTTTCACTGACCCTCCAAAGAAGAGGAAGAATCATAGCTGTCAAGTATCCCTTATTGGCCACGGAAACCCCTTATTTTACCCTCTTTCCTGCCATCATCCCTTATTAATTAGACTGCAATGCCCTATTGCCGCCATTGGAGGGCAGCACGGGATAAGCATAGCTGTCGAGTATCCCATATTTGCCAGGAAATTTTCCTTATTTCCAAATCCAAAACTTGACAGGTATGGGAAGAATGGTGGTATCTGTGGACCCAACAGTGTCAGGCTCCAGAAAGTTTTAAACATATGATAAGAAGAAAACACTTTTTTGAAGTCATTCAAGGGCCTGTTTAGTAATTAAATATGTTCCCACAATAGTGAACCAAAGGATTCAACAAAACCCCACAAGCTGAATGCAATAACATTTTCCTCATCTTCCTACCACTCAGTGTTCAGAGGTAAACTGTCTTTGATGCTCAAAATAATATAGACATAATGTCTACTAGCCATTTATAACATTACTCCGGGGATTTGAAGCCACCCAGATTGGCCACCATTTCTATGAATTGTAGTAGGATATTCCATATTTTTCTTATGCCCTCTGTGTATTTGAAGGCATTTTCTTTGTTTGTTTGGTTGTTCCATATCTTCAAACAGTCACTCTTACTAAATAAACTTGGGCTCCCGTGTTATAAGAGAGGATTTTATTTATTTATTTATTTATTTATTTATTTATTTAAATTTCTATACCGCTTTTCTCATCCCAAAGGGAGACTCAAAGTGGTTTACAACATTTAAAGTAACCAATAACAAGATACAATGTAAATAAAGAAGAATACAAATAAATTATCCACATAATAATAATAATAATAATAATAATAATAATAATAATAATAATTCAACTTATCATCATCACAAATCACAGTATCAAAAAGTATCAGGTTAGGTTAGGTTAGATTTTATTTGTATCCCGCCCTACTCAGCTTACGCTGACTGAGAGCAGCTCCCAGCAAATTAATACTAAATACAATACAATAGAAATACAACAGCACAAAATTCAAAAGTATACATCACAGTATAATACAATTGGTACAATCAAAATATCTGACACAAAAATGGAAGCAAAAAAAAAAAACCAGAACAAAAGCAAAATACAGTCCTTTTAACTCCCAGGCCAGGAGGGGCCAGGGAGGGCAACGCCGGTTCACGTTGCAGCTGTGCCGGGTCTCCCATCCCGAGCCGACATTTTCTGCCCCTTCAATTTTTCCATGTCATGATAAATTGCATAAACTTATATGTATGCTACTTGTGTTTTTTAAAGCTCATAGATGAGTTATTCTAGACTCTCTATCTTTTTGTTTGCCTTTTTCTGCACCTTTTCCAGTTATGCAATATTTTTTTTTCTGAGTTGGAGTATAAGGTATTCCAAATGTAATTCACCAGTTTGTAAAAAGGCAATACGATACTGGTAGTTTTATTTTTCATTGCCTTTCCTAATAAATGTCAAACTGAGATTTGCCTTATTTACAGCAGTTGCAATTAAAGTCAACATTTCCCTCTAGTGTCCATCACTTAACTCAAAGGCCACTTTCAAGACCAGCCACTACCAACACAAGCTACAGTTCAGCATCTATATGCATCTAATTTTTGCTTCAATGACCATCAATTTATGCTTAATTTACTTTGCATGGATTTAGCAGAGTGCCAAATCATACTTTACAGGCAACATATTCTAATTAATCACATTGTTTCGGAGACTTGATTCTGGCAGACCTTCGTGTCTGAAATATATGACTTTCAAGTGAAGCCCATGTTTGTGTCCAGAAGACCAATCACAAAATAAAGCAAGTTAATTTGCAACCTACAGGATGTATGAGGAAAACCCTGCTGATCCAATGAGATACTTGTACTTTCAGTATTTAAGAAATTCCATTGTCTAATGAGATGATCTCATCAATGTATATTTTCACCCTAACTCAAATTCATTACTCCAGAGACTGAAAACCCTGGTCTGTACGTATTACAAACCCTGCCAAAATGTTATGAGTGCAAGGAAGGGCCTGTCCTACCATTAGACCAAGTGTGGCAACTATCCTCTCCATCAAATTTTAGTTTGCATGAAAAAGCAGTATACAGTATTGTGGGCACGTGTACCCCAGCACAGAGTTCACCCCACCCTTTGCCTAGCAGCCCAATAGAGGCGCTTTCTCCCTCCCCTGTCTGGGGTAAGGTGGGCAGCTTGCATGCGGCAGGAGCGTGCAGCACAAACGGCAGCCTGTTGTGTCTGTGGCAAAGGTGAGTTTGGGCACTCAGTCTCTAAAAGGTTTGCCATCACTAGTAAAGGCTTCCCTTGCTTGAAAGCCAGTCGTATCCAACTCTAGGGTGCAGTGCTCATCTCTGTTTCAAAGCCGAAGAGCCAGCACTGTCTGCTGCTGCAGGCGTTTCCGTGGTCATGTGGCAGGCATGACTAGGCACCAGAGCGCACGGAACGCTGTTACCTTCCCACCGAAGTGGTCCCTATTTATCTACTTGCAATTACTTGCTTTCGAACTGCTAGGTTGGCAGGAGCTGGGACAAAGATGGGTACTTATTCCGTCCTACAGTACTTAGGAATCGAACTGCTGACCTTCCACCTCCCAGTCAGCGTCTTAGCCACTTGAGCCATATAGCAAATTTCTCAGGTGTTTCATTGGCTGTATGCGTTATATCAGGGATACCAATGTATGCAATAATAATAAGTTTTAATATCCAAAATAATAAAAAGTGATGCTTCTCACAACTGAAAAACGCAAGTTAATCTTCTCTCTTACAAATATATCCAACAATTTTCTAAAGGAGTATCTTCAAAGTCTAAAGTAATGCGCAATGAAATAATTGCAACGTTTCAAAAATATGTCTTCAACTGTATATTTCAAATCTCCAGTTTTCACTTAAATCAAATAGTAGGACCTGAAACTCGATCCGGATAATCGGTCTTTCGTAATATTACTTCCTCAGAAGTTCTTTTCTTTACTTTCGAGGGGCACTAAAGAGATAGCAAAAGAGGCCGTTTCTGACGTGAGAGTGTAAAGAAAAGAACTTCGGAGGAAGTAATATTACGAAAGACCGATTATCTGGATCGAGTTTCAGGTCCTACTAATTGATTTAAGTGAAAACTGCAGATTTGAAATATACAGTTGAAGATATATTTTTGAAACATTGCAATTATTTCATTATGCATTCCTTTAGACTTTGAAGATACTCCTTTAGAAAATTGTTGGATATATTTGTAAGAGAGAACAGTAACTTGCATTTTTCAGTTGTGAGAAGTATCACTTTTTATTATTTTGGACATTAAAACTTATTATTATTGCATACATTGCTGCCTCTAACGGTCTTTTTGAGCTTGTGGATTTTGTCACCGTTTGGCCATTCTCTTTGGTTATATCAGGGATAGGCAACAGCTGCTACTACTGCAGCTCCCATAATTTCTGACCATTGGACATGTTGGTTGAGGTTATCTAGAGTCATTATTCAGGATCACTGGTCTATGGAACTCCCTGCCAGAAGAAGTGGTAACAGCTGTCAGTCTTTACAGCTTTAAGAAAGGATTAGACAAGTTTATGGCTATAATTATGGATACCTAAGGACAACCTCCGGGTTGGAGAGATAGGCAGGATATCTCTCAATGCCATTTCCAGGGAATCCTAAGCAGGTGAAGGCATCTCCTTGGGAATACCCTGAAGGAAATGGTGAGCCACTGTGTGAGACAGAATGCTGGACTGGATGGGCTGTGGCCTGTTCCAGCAAGGCTGTTCTTATGTTAAAACATTTGGAGGTTTTTGTTGTTGTTGTTCAGTCGCACAGTCGATTCCGACCCTTTGCGACCCTATGGACCATCGTTCTCCAGGCGCCTCTGTCCTCCACCATCCCCCTCAGTCCTCCCAGCTCTGTGCCCATTGTGTCTACAATACCATCTATCCATCTCATCCTTGGCCTCCCCCTTCTTCTTTTGCCCTCCACCTTTCCCAACATCACGGCCTTCTCAAGTGAATCCTCCCTTCTCATTTGATGCCCAAAGTACTTTAGCCTCATCTTTACTATTTGACCTTCCAATGAGCAGTCAGTGTTGATTTCTTCTAAGATTGACCTATTTGTTCTCCTCGCTGTCCAAGGTACCCTCAAAACTCTCCTCCAACACCACATTTCAAAGGCATCTATTCTTCTGCGTTCAGCTTTCCTAATTGTCCAGCTCTCACATCCGTACATTACCACTGGGAATACCATTGCTTCGACTATTCTAATTTTTGTTTTCAAGGTGATGTCTCTGCTTTTCACTATGTTCCCCAGGTTTCTCATGGCTTGTCTCCCTAGAATCAGCCGCCTCTTTATTTCATGGCTGCAATCTCCATCTGCAGTGATCTTAGATCCTAAGAACGTAAAATCTGTCACTGCTTCTACTTCTTCCCCGTCTATTTTCCAGGAACTGATCGGGCCTGTTGCCATTATCTTGGTTTTCTTGATATTGAGTCTCAAGCCAGCTTTTGCACTCTCTTCCTTCAAACCGATCAGGAGATTCTTTAGGTCTTCCTCACTTTCTGCCATTAGGGTGGTGTCGTCTGCATATCTCAGATTGTTGATGTTTCTCCCAGCAATTTTGATCCCATATTGTGATTCCTCCATCCCTGCATTGCGCATTATGTGCTCTGTGTATAAGTTGAATAAGCAGGGTGACAGAATGCAGCCTTGCCTTACTCCTTTTCCTATTCCAAACCACTCTGTCATTCCGTGTTCTGTCCTAACTGTTGCTTCTTGGTTCATGTACAGATTTCTCAGGAGGCATATGAGGTGCTCTGGTATTCCCATCTCTTTAATCACTTGCCACATCTTGTTGTGATCCACACAATCAAATGCCTTAGTGTAGTCAATAAAGCAAAAATAAACTTGTTTCTGGTATTCCTTTGTTTTCTCCATGATCCAACGTATGTTGGCAATGTGGTCTCTAGTCCCCCTGCCTCTTCTGAAACCAGCCTGCACCTCTGGTAATTCTTTTTACCATGCTTATTTTTGAATTATACTATGTATATGTTGGTTTAGTCCTAGGCTCAAGAGATAGAGGAGGAGGAATAAATCTATACAGTACCTATTTTAACTTAATTGCTTCAGGTTTTTTCTGCTTGTAGTAGCTGCCAGGTATCTGAAGTCGTCATTCTGGTTGCCAAGCGCATAGTTAGTTTGGTTTGAAACTTATGTGAAGTGGTACATCAAACATTGGCACAGGCTCAGCAGGTATGGAAAGTGCTGGACCTGGGAATGACTGCTGGCTACTTTTTCACTTTAAAGGACCATCTGCCTGTGGAAATAATACATAAATGCTCCCAAATATTTAATT
Source organism: Bradypodion ventrale (assembly GCA_035047345.1). Taxonomy (NCBI): domain Eukaryota; kingdom Metazoa; phylum Chordata; class Lepidosauria; order Squamata; family Chamaeleonidae; genus Bradypodion; species Bradypodion ventrale. The sequence continues at coordinate 63,563,295 of JAWDJE010000004.1, forward strand.
TAAGCAAAGGAAAACATTGACATTCAGCTTAGTTACTGAAGAGTCAAGAGGGTTGCTGGAAAATGGGGAACTTTATTTTGACATACTACATTGGAACAGAATTTAAGAGTGTTTTTAAAGGCAAATAGGCTAAAGGGAGAGAGCAAAACACACCCTGTTCTCCTCTGCCCCTTCCTTTTTCAATCTCTTATGCACATGGAAAGAAAGAGCATAAGCATGTGATTTGATTGCTTACTGCATTTCTGTAATAAGATTTAAGGCTTCTTATTTCCTTCCACCACCACCCAACTTATTGCTGCTGTATACTTCACAACTTTTTTTGCAAACATTTCATCCACACATCTCTGATGAGTGTTCATCTCTGTTTATAGCCAAAGAGCCAGTGCTGTCTGCATCTTCAGTCATTTCCATGGGCATATGGCAGCCATGACTAGATACCAGAATGCATGGAATGCTATTTACCTTCCCACTGAAGTGGTACCTATTTATTTATTTACAGTACTTGCAATTTCTTGCTTTGAACTGCTAGGTTGGCAGGAGCTGGGACAGAGACAGGCGTTCACTCCATCTTGCAGTACTTGAGTCATCAAGTTCAGCATCTTAACCACTAAGCCACCACAGTCCTTCTGACGCCTCTAGATGGCACTAAGAAACAGAAGTGTAAGGTAGAGAGCACAATAGTGAGTAGCACTCTAGGTAGTATTTCAAATGTCTTTCCCTATGTCACTTTACATTAGCTTGACATTTTTTTTTCTTGAATTCTGCTGATAGAGATGTTGTTGAATAAAATAACAACACTGCCCATGGTAACTGTGAGAAAATTTCTGCTTATACACATGAACACCCAATAGAGAACAAATTACTCATTAACAAAATATAACCTAATGAATAGTAAAAGGAAGGAGATTTTTCTTTCTCTTGAATGAATATTTGTAAGTGAGGTGGAGACTGCAATTCATGTGCTCATGAATGCAAAACCTCCTATGGATTACTCCAGATTGCTTAATCAGGAACAAAAGCAAACAGGACTGCACGCCTGGTTTTGGAGCCATATATAAAAATCAAGAAAGAGAAAAACATTATTTGGACTAGAGACATGAACCTGTTATTGCTGTGTATTAGTGCAATACTTTTTATGTGTTCAAAGTACTTTGAGCATTATAAAAGTAATCCTTGCAATATTACAATCCTGTAGGTAAACCAGAACCATGTCTCACATTAAAGGATGCGGTATTTGTAGAGATTAATTAAAAACTATCCTGGATCAGATTTTTAAAAAAAAACAGCTGGTCTAGCATTCTGTTCTATCATTGCCAGGGCCAGGCAAGAACTAGAACAGTGGTATCCCAACATGCGGCCCATGCCCCACTGTTGTGTTCTAATAATGTAACCATCTTCATGTGATAACAATGTATCTTAACAATGTAACATGTCCTACCAGTAACAATATAGCCTTCAGCTGTATCACTATAAACCCTGTATGAGGACGTGAGCTAATGACCACCAGTGGGCAGCGGCGAGCGTCCAAGCTCTCTTGGTCCATACTCATCAAAGGCCACAGCGCGGAGTTTCCCGCCACTACCTACACCTGGACAAGAAGGGCGTGACCAGCAATGACGTCACGCGGAAAATAGCCAATGGGCTATCGTGGAGCCACGTTCGAATGTTTACTACTGTATATATAGAGCTGTGCATCCGCCATTACCTCATGTTCCCTCTGACCACCATGCAATAAACCTGAGTTAAACCAGCCCGTGGCTGTGTCCTGTGTCTTGGTTCTCATACACCAAATTGGCGATGAAGGTGGGATGATGGATCCCCAAGGAGCCAGGGCACAGAGCGGGTTCAACATCACCACACCGCAAGACTGGGAGCTTTTTGAGATGGACTTCCAGGCGGCACTGGTGGAACTCAAAGTCAAAGAGGACGACGAGGAAAGGAAGAGGGCCATCCTCACCCGCATGCTTGGGATAGAAACCAAGCGAACGCTGGTGGGCATTATTGCACCGAAGAAGATGAGTGATTTCAAAGCCGATGACGTCATGAAACTGCTGCGTGAGCGTTTCCGACCCTCGAGGGCAATGTTTCCCGCTCGGAGCGCGTTTTGGAGGCGAGTCCAAGCGCCGGACGAGTCGGTCGTGGCCTTCGTAACAGCCATGAGAATAGCCGCCGCCCCCTGCAGATGGGACAACCTAGAAATGGCCCTCAGGGACGGAGTTCTGTGTGGCCTGAAGGACAAGGAAGTGCAGCGCAGCCTGATGAACAAGGAGCCACCTCCCACGCTAACAGAGGTTGTAGAGGCCACGGAAGCCGCGGAATCCACGAATGCTGGAGTAGACGAAATGCACCAGTGGCGTGAGTGGCGTCCTACGGAAGGCGTCTGTGGCCGAACCGCTCCATCGGTTGCTTAAAAAGGAGGAAACATGGCTGTGGGGTGACGAGCAAGAGAGGGCGTTTAAAGAGTTAAAGCAACTCCTAACATCCGAGGCAATCCTGACTCATTTCGACCCCAAACGGCCAGTGGTCTTAGTCTGTGACGCGTCCCCGGTGGGGGTGGGGGCGGTGCTTTGCCACGTGTTGGACGACGGAAGGGAGGCCCCGATAGCGTTTTATTCAAGGTCCCTGTCCCAAGCAGAGCGGAATTACACACAGACCGACAGGGAGGCATTGGCGATAGTAGCGGGAACCAAAAAATTTCACGATTTTCTGTATGGTCGCCCGTTCAAGATCGTGACCGATCACAAGCCCCTATTAGGAATTTTCACTGCAAATAAGCCCACGCCGCAGATCCTGTCCCCGAGAATGCTGCGGTGGGCTATCTTTCTCAACGCATACCAACACGAGTTGGAATACCGGCCCGGGAAGGAGATCAGCCATGCAGACGCACTCTCAAGGTCTCCTTTGCCCTTGTCGGGCGACCAAAAGGCAGGGGTAGAGAGAGACCGCCAGGTATTGCTAATAGAGGTTTTAGATTCACCCCCGATAGTACCAGCCGACATTGCCAGGGCGACAGGCAAGGATAGAACACTGGAGAAAGTAAGCTCATGGGTACAGAAGGGGTGGCCGGCGTCCTCCCCAGGTACGGAATTCGACCCATTTTTTCGAAAAAAAATAGAGTTGTCCCTAGAGAGGGGGTGCCTGTTGTGGGGCCAACGGGTGGTGGTCCCTACATCCCTGCGACCGAGGGTGCTCAAACTGCTGCACGTCAGCCACCCGGGGATCGTCCGTTCCAAGGCGCTGGCCCGGAGTTACTTCTGGTGGCCCCAGCTGGACGCAGACATAGAGCACATGATCGGCACTTGTGAGGCATGCCAGGGCTCCCGACCGGAGGAGGCCCGTCTCCCGCATAGGGAATGGGACGCAGCAAGGGGGCCGTGGTCCAGAGTGCACATAGATTTCGCTGGCCCGTTCCGGGGAACCATTTTTCTTCTAGTAGTGGATGCGTACTCCAAGTGGCTGGAAGTCATTCCGGTAAAGAGCACATCCTCCGCCACTACAATTAACCGTTTAAGGAGGGTCTTTTCCACGTTCGGTTTACCCGACACTCTGGTCAGCGATAACGCTAGTTGTTTCACGTCCGCTGAGTTCAGGGCATTCATGGAGGCAAACGCCATTCGGCACGTCACATCCGCACCGTTTCACCCGGCCACGAATGGCCAAGTGGAACGGCTGGTGCGTACAACAAAGGATGCGCTGCGGCGCATGGGCGCGGGGGACCTGAATCACCAAGTATGTCAGTTTTTATTAGCGTATAGGGTGACCCCCTTAGCATCCGGATACTCGCCGGCAGAGCTGCTGATGCGGAGAAAACTGACCACAATTCTGTCCAGGTTAGACCCGACGAGGGTCGAGGACAAAGGGAAGAACGTAGGGGTAGCGGTGTCGAAAGGTTTCGCCGCCGGCGATCCTGTGCATTGCAGGAACTACGCCAGCGCAGGGCCAGCCTGGGTACCAGGGAGAGTTGTAGAACAGACGGGGCCAGTGTCCTATCGGGTGGAAACGAGCACCGGTCTACTTTGGAGGCGGCATGCGGATCAGCTCCGGAGCCGGGTTCCCAGGGAGCAATCCACGGACGGCACGGAGGATGCCTCAGCGTTAGGGTTCTCCTCCACCCGTTTATCCCAAGGGGGAGACAACGAAGGGCAACGGTCCCAAACAAGGGGGGGAAGCAGCGGTCCCGACTCATATCCTTTTGACACGCCAGCTCTATCCGGACCCGGGGAAGAGGGAGAGGAGTTTGCGACTGCTGCCCCCGAATTTGATTTTGCGAGCCCCGAATTTGATTTTGCGAGCCGGGGGGGTTTTGGGAGTGTTCCCCCACCCATCCAAGCGAGAAGAGGGGTTTTTCGTTAGCCCCCAGTGCCCCCGGTTCTTCCCAAATGAAGCACACACCTCCCAACAAAGCCGCAGAGCCGCGGCAAGTCACTAACAAGTCTCCCTCTCCAATTACAGGACAGGAAGCCAGGGGACAAAGAGAAGGTAGCAAACCCGGGGCAGGGCAGCCCGCACCGAGACCCCAGCGTGTTCGAAATAAGCCATCTTGGCTGAGAGACTTCGTCTCATCCTAGGGGGGAGGAGTGTTGTGTTCTAATAATGTAACCATCTTCATGTGATAACAATGTATCTTAACAATGTAACATGTCCTACCAGTAACAATATAGCCTTCAGCTGTATCACTATAAACCCTGTATGAGGACGCGAGCTAATGACCACCAGTGGGCAGCGGCGAGCGTCCAAGCTCTCTTGGTCCATACTCATCAAAGGCCACAGCGCGGAGTTTCCCGCCACTACCTACACCTGGACAAGAAGGGCGTGACCAGCAATGACGTCACGCGGAAAATAGCCAATGGGCTATCGTGGAGCCACGTTCGAATGTTTACTACTGTATATATAGAGCTGTGCATCCGCCATTACCTCATGTTCCCTCTGACCACCATGCAATAAACCTGAGTTAAACCAGCCCGTGGCTGTGTCCTGTGTCTTGGTTCTCATACACCAAACCCACAGGGGGGGTTCAATTCTCAGAAGCCTAAGTCGGTATAGTGGCTGCTCAGTGATTTGGGGAATTGACTTAGGCGTCTGGGAATTGAAGTCCAAATACCAAAGGTTGGGAAACACTGAACTAGAGGACGTCGCAGAATTGCATTTGGGCCACCTGGTTGTAGAAACTGACATGGGACATTTTTGGGTAAATGGACCCAGAATTAGATTGAAAACAAACTAACCAGGTAAAATAGCATTCTATAACCAGAGGAGAGAAATCCATTTTTGGTATCCACTGTAATATATTAAACAGGAGTCACCACAGGAAATGGTCACATTGTATGTCTCAAAAAATCATTACCTCTGTTGCATCACCAACATTTAGCAGAAACACTTCTTTCTAAATAAATGAAGTGGAGTCCATTAAAGAAACAACAATTGCACTTATATGCCACCCCATAGGACATAAAGCACTCTCTGGGCAGTACCCAACACTCTGGGTAGTCATTTTACTGACTTTGGAAGGATGAAAGGATGAGTCAACCTTGAGTCCGTCATGGTCAAATTCAGATCATGAGCATAGTTTTGGCCTGAAATATACGTTTTTGCTGAGGTAGACATAATTTAAGAGCTAAAGAGATTTGAAGTATTAAAGCTAAGGTAGATCTCCATTGATTAATTTGCACTGTATAGTCCAGTTCTTTGTTCCACACAATAGTTGTTTCATTAATATCACATTTAATACTTTTTAATAGGTACAGTATTTATAAGCTACAGTTGTTGGTTTCAGTGTAATTAATGCCTCTAAAGCAGCAGCCATTGCCAAAGCACTCAAGGTTTATATATGAGTGCCAAAAGATTTTCTAATTTCAGATATTGCTATGCTACTCCAGGAGATAAGTTGGGTACATATTATTTCCCCCAATAATAATAATAATAATAATAATAATAATTATTATTATTATTATTATTATTATTATTATTATTATTATTATTATTATTATTATTATTATTATTATTATTATTATTATTATTATTATTATTATTATTATTATTATTATTATTATTATTTCATGTCAGATATTATTATTATTATTATTTTTGTGGAAGAAATTCTGATCATAAAGAAGGTTGTCTTGAAAATTTCAGACCAGGCTTTCTCTATAAAGTTAATATGTGCATGTGGGTCAAATTTTAATTTGTGAGAAACCATATGCCAAGCTAGACTGGCTGTTAAAATTGTAGGAAGGAGGATGTATTTTACTGTTAGATGGACAGAACCTAAATTGGCTTTTCCCTTTAGAAGTCTTTCTCAATCTAATACCTTCAGAATGTTTATACTACAGTTCCCATTATCCCCAACGTTAATCATGGTGCTAATGATATAAAATTCAAAAAGATCTGGAGGGCACTGAGCCAAGGAATGCAGACAAATGCAGACTTGCTGTATTGAAGAGGTCCTTCTGTATATATAAGATTCCCAAGTAACTATATATTTTAGCAAAAACAGGAAAGGGACAGTAAGGGGAAAATTGTATTGGATAAGGAAAGTTGACCTATCCAAGTTATGATTAATCAGTACCAAGCAAGAACTTCAATGTGTCTTTCATTTACTCTAAACCTGTGCGGCTGATGAGAGCTTGACAGATTAATAGCAATTGGGAAATCTAAGTAGACATGAATGTAGTATTGTCATAAATGGTATAGTTAACACAAAAGCACCTTTGACTCTCTTGTGTCATTAATGCTGTGAGGTAGAAAGTAGAATATGGCTACTGCCTTGAGAAACCAATTGTGGGTTTTAGAGTCGCAAAATGCTTCTAAAGGTTTCCCTTGCTCGAAAGCCAGTTGTATCCGACTCTAGGGTTCAGTGCTCATCTCAGTTTCAAAGCCAAAGAGCCAGTGTTGTCTGCTTCTGCAGACGTTTCCCTAGTCATGTGGCAGGCATGACTAGACACCGGAGCACACGGAACACTGTACCTTCCCACCGAAGTGGTCCCTATTGATCTACTTGCAATGTCTTGCTTTCGAACTGCTAGGTTGGCAGGAGCTGGGACAGAGATGGGAGCTCATTCCATCCTGCAGTACTCGGGAATCAAACTGCTGACCTGCCGCCTTCCAGTCAACAACTTAGCCACTTGAGCCAATGTTTCTAGGAAACACCAAATTAGATGTGTGAAAATGCCTTTTGGGCCTTAACTTTTGATATTAGGAATTCTAGTATTAGGCTTATAGTCTGAAGTCATCGATGTTTCTACTTCCTGGCTTCATATAACAGCTTGATAATAGGTTAGAGCTATACATGTTAACTTTGAAGTTCCAATGAGTTAACTGGGGCATTAAAGCTACATAGGATTGCGACCACTATACCTTGATGCATAAGATCCATCATGCAAATATGTTCCTGCCTCTCAGCATACCTCTTTCAAAATGTTCATGAATCATTGTATGTCACATTTATGATTAGAGAGTACTGCCAGATGAGTCTGGCATTCATTGGATTAGCCATACTGTCACCAATTATGTTAATCCTAACTTTATCAGTATTCACTTTGCCCCAGATCTATGACTTTATGGGTGTGGTTAAAGACCTCAGAATATATTTCATTTCCTACACATTCATCATTTTAAGTGTTTAATTGAACTTTATGCAACTCAGAACTTCCTCCCTAACAGCCATGTTTTTGAGTTGAGCTTTTCCTTCTCTCCTGTTCTTTCCCCAGCACTTTTTTCCCATTATGCAACTCACTGCAGGCACCAAAAGAGATGAAATATAATGCAAATCATATACAGGGAATGTGTGATAGCTGGGATGTTGCTGAACAACAGTTTCCATCAGCTTTAGCCAGAACAGTTGCTAGGGAAGGATGTTGGAAATGACAGTCCACAGTTTATGGTAGGCTTTTTGGAGGTGTGGTGGGGTGAAACTGGAAATAATTGTGCAAAGTATCTTTTTACTTCTAATTAGAATAGGGAAAAGCACAGTGTTTAAGCACAAACTGGGAAAAGTCTGTTTCTCGGGGGGGGGGGTAGATGCTTTTGGAGGAATTTTTGCTCAACATTAGTTGGCAATGGGCACAGAACTGGGTGGGTTGAGGGTGGTGGAAGACAGAGGTGCCTGGCGGGCAACAGTCCATGGGGTTGCAAAGGGTCGGAGTCAACTGTGTGACTGAGCAACAAAAAAGTTGGCATTCTACATTATTAAATCTCCTTCCTCGTCTACTTCGTTGTAACTAATTTTTTGTCTCTAATGTAGATGCTCCCCTCCTATGTGCCCTTTAGCAAGTATGAGAAAGGGAAGTGACAACCAGCTGTACACAGCTAATAGTCCCAGTTATCTGCATCCCATAATACATAAAAATATAGTTCCAGATAAGCCAGTGGAGCCTGGAGGAGCACACACCCACACTACCTGCATATGAAAGAAGTCAATTTCTGAAGTCTTGCTTCTGCTTTGGGGCAGCCGCAGAGAAAACATGGTCCTCTTGTAACTAATTCTCCATAGTATAACACTATAAAATAGTGCGCAGTTGCCCCAGGGAATTCATATACTGTAAGATTCAAGAGCAGACTTGAGATGTCTAAGTCCAGCGCATATTCTGAATATCTATTTAGTGTGATCCCATTTTGAGCAGCTACCAGAATGACAGTGTAGAAACTTTGTGCCTATCAGCCTATCCTTGTTCCCTTTGAAAACATAACAATGGAGCTTTGATGAATTTAACAATGCATTGGCAGATCACAGCAGGAAGTCGAGGTTATGCTATAGAAGTGACTGGGTGAGGAATATAGGTCAACTAGCTGAATTAACCTAATGGGAATATGGCCAGGTAATCAAATGTGTCATGGAAACTTTAATGATGGCAGGCTTGAGATGGCAAATTTCTAAACAGCAATTCCTGTACACAGCTGGATGAACAAAAGAAAATGAAATATTCCTGAACTTCCTAGACACCAATTTGGAAGCAGTAGTCATATAACTACTAGTAAAATATGCCAACAGCCACCATCATTTCCCTTGAGATCACATTACCATTTATAGTCCCCTTATTACATGGTTTAGATGTCTGATGGGACCTTTTGAGGTCATGGTACTGAAGGACAATTGGACAAACACACATGATCAGTGCTAAGAGCACATGCTTTCTTAGGTCAGGAATTCAGTTCTGAATGGTGGCTTCACAGAGCAAACTCCACATGTTCTGTTTCACAGGTCACCACTTCCTGCTTAGCAAAAGTGCTAGCAGACACATTCTGCCATAAGAAGCAAAGCACAGAAAGGTTGAGGAAAAGCAGCAGAAGGATAAGGAAAAGTCCCATCAAAAACAAACAGGCCAAAGATGTCAGCCTCACTAAGAGTCTGGTTTATGAGAGGCTGTTATCAATGGCCTTGGCCTAGATCAAACAAACTGAAACTTTTCAGATTTCTCATCTGTAGAGCCAGATGTCCTGCAGTAGAAGGCATGGACAGGGTGGAGAAGACAACTGTCCAGAGTCTTTTTTAAATGTTGTGTTGTGCGACAAAGTGAAATGTCATGGCAGCAGGAGGTTTTTGCCTAGCCACCAGCGATTTTCTCAGCAACTGAAACGAATGTGCAAAAGCTAAGAGTGTACCTCTTAATTAAATTGTCCCCAGTTCATCTCAGTACCAGAAGAAGAGAAGTAGGGAGGACAAAGTCTGGAAGCCACTGCTCTGAAGGGTGATTGTTATGTATGCATGTTCACTGTACTGTAAAGATAAGAATGTAACCACTCCAAATACAATGTATCTCAGCTGTAAAGGAACGCGAGCAAGCAGCCCATAGAGGGCAGCTGCGAGCGTTCAGTCTCACATGGTTCACATTGCTCAATCACGGACAGCCGCGGGAAAACCTTCCCCGCATTAATCAGGAGGAGAAAGAACTACTGAAGAGAGGCGTGCCTGGGCGAGGCCACGCCGGTAGCAGCCAATGAGCTACCGTGCTACAAGATTCAAATGTATAATGCCACTGTATATATTGAGATGCATCACCGCCATTACCTCATGTTCCCCCGGATCATCATGCAATAAACCTGTGTTAAGCCAACTCTTCGGCTGTTTCGTTGTCTTTGGTCCCATACACTAAACTGGCGACGAAGGTGGGATTATGGCAGCCCACGGGACCAAGACATGCGCCGGCTACGAAATCAAGAAGCCGGGAGATTTGGAGCTGTTCGAGATAGACTTCAATGGGGCGCTCGTCGGGCTCGAAGTCACGGACGAGGCTAAAAAGAGGGCCATTTTTGTCAGGCTGCTCGGGCACGAGACCAAGCGGACGTTGGTGGACCTGATCGCGCTGAGGAGGGTGAGCGACTTCAAAGCTAAGGAGCTCCTGGCAGTGCTACGCGCCCACCTCTGGCCCGCGATAGCAATGTTCCCCGCTCGGAGCGCGTTTTGGAGGCGAGTCCAAGCGCCCGGGGAGTCGGTCGCCGATTTCGCAGCGGCCCTGCGACTGGCCGCCGGCCCATGTAAGTGGGAGAACCCAGAAGTCACCCTCCGGGACTGCCTGCTATGCGGCCTGAGGGACACCGAGACTCAGCGCACGCTGATGAAACAAGAGCCGCCCCCCACACTACAAGAGGTCCTAGACGCGGCGCAGGCCGCGGAAGCCACGATGGCCGGGGTGCAGGAGCTCCAGGACTGGCGGCCGAAGACGGCCAAGGCTGAAAGCTCGGGGCGTGCAGCCCGGCGAGCCTCAAACTCATCCGCGGAGAGCGGAGACGACGAGGACGTGCGGAAGGTCCAGAAGGAAGGCCGGCGTTGCGACGGCTGCGGCGCTGCCCACGCCCGCGCCAAATGCCCCTTCAGGAAGGCCGAGTGCCATAACTGCGGCCGGCGCGGGCACATTGCCAAAGTCTGCAGAAAACGGCGCGACACCAGGAGGAGTTCGCCAGACCGCTCGGCGAGGCAGGACCACACCACGAGGCCCAAGGACGGCACCCGGACCACGAGGAAGCAGGACGGCATAGGGCGCATCTCCGACAACAGCGAGGACGACGCCCCGGTGTTCAGCGTGTCCGCCGGACATCCCCGATACTTCGTTGAGGTAGTAATTCAAGGGGCCCCTGTTAGGATGGAGGTGGACTCGGGTTCTTCATACTCTATCATCTCTCAGGGAGAGTTCCTGAAAATCGCCCCCCACGTGCGGCCTAAGCTCAAAGCATTGAGGTCCACACTGAAGGACGTGCAGGGGAACCGCATCCCAGTGTTGGGGGTGGGGAAGTTCCAGGTCCAATTTAAAAAAACATGCCGCAATGCTCCCCCTAGTCGTCCTAAAGGGAGGTAACTGCAGTCTCCTCGGGACTCAATGGTTCCAGCCCCTGGGTTTGTTCATTGGGGGGTGCACGCAGTTGGAGTACACGCCGTCGGGACTGATCCAATACAGGGCGTGTGCGACGCGCACCCCGAGGTCTTCAAAAAGGGGCTCGGAAAATTCAAGGGGCCCCCAGTGACTTTTGACTTGGACCCTGAAATACGACCAATCAGGCTAAAACCGCGCAGAGTGCCTTTTGCACTAAAGGACAAAATAGAGGCGGAACTGGACAAATTGGTGGGTCAGGGGATTCTTGTGCCTGTAGATTCTGCGGAGTGGGAAACTCCAATTGTAACAGCACTGAAGGCCAACGGGGAGGTCCGCATATGCGCTGATTACAAGTGCACCATCAATAAGGCGATTCGCCCTAATGCATATCCGGTGCCGGTAGTCAGCCACTTGCTGGCCAGGTTACACGGGGGGAGGTGTTTCGCTAAGCTTGACCTGGCACAAGCCTACCAGCAGCTCCCGGTGACCCCGGCCGCAGCTGCGACACAAACCATAGTCACCCACAAAGGGGCGTTCCAGGTGACGCGCCTTCAGTTCGGCGTAAATTCAGTGCCCGGGATTTTCCAGTCACTCGTGGAACGCCTCCTAAAGGGATTAGAGGGCGTGTTACCCTACTTTGATGACGTACTGATAACGGGGGGGGAGCCGGGCCGAATTGGCAAAGAGGTTGGGAAAGGTCCTAACAATATTCGAAAAGGCGGGGTTGAGGTTGCGGAAAGACAAATGCGTCTTCTTCGCGACCGAGGTAGAGTTCCTAGGGTTCCGAGTAACTCCTGAGGGTATACGGCCGTCCCAATCAAAGGTGGACGCCATCAAAAAGGCCCCTCGCCCCACATCCAAGCCCGAGCTGCAGTCGTTCCTCGGACTGCTCAACTTCTACCACTCCTTCCTTCCGCGCAAGGCAGCCGTGGCAGAACCGCTACACAAGTTGTTAAAAAAGGACGTGGCATGGAAGTGGGGCGACGACCATGAGAGGGCATTTAACGACCTAAAACGACTCCTGGCATCCGATGCCGTACTGACCCACTTCAACCCCAAACGCCCGGTGGTCCTGATATGCGATGCATCCCCAGTGGGGGTGGGGGCGGTGTTATGCCACGTGTTAGAAAACGGGAGGGAGGCCCCAATAGCGTTCTACTCCAGGTCCCTGTCCCAAGCAGAGAGAAACTACGCCCAGACAGACAGGGAAGCGCTAGCGATCATTGCGGGGACCAAAAAATTTCATGATTTTGTGTATGGCCGTCCCTTCACCATAGTGACCGACCATAAGCCCTTGCTAGGCATTTTCACCGCAGATAAGCCCACGCCACAAATCCTGTCCCCGAGAATGCTCAGGTGGGCCATTTTTCTCAACGCGTATCAGCACGCGTTGGTGTACCGGCCAGGGAAGGAGATCAGCCACGCGGACGCCCTATCGAGGTCCCCCCTTCCCCAGGGTTGCAACCACGTGGGCGAGGAAGAGCGAGACCACCAGGTCTTAATGATAGAGGTCCTAGACTCGCCCCCGGTAGTACCGGCCGACATCGCCAAAGCGACCAGCAAGGACAAAACGTTAGCGACAGTTAGCTCCTGGGTGCAGAAAGGGTGGCCGGTATCGTCCCCAGCAGCGGAATTCGACACATTTTTCAAGAAAAAAGTAGAGTTGTCCCTAGAGAGGGGTTGCCTTTTGTGGGGACAGCGGGTAGTGATCCCCACGTCTCTCCGGCCGAGGGTGCTTAAACTGCTGCATGTCAGCCACCCGGGGATCGTCCGTTCCAAGGCACTGGCCCGTAGTTACTTTTGGTGGCCCCAGCTAGACGCCGACATCGAGCACATGGTCGGCACTTGCGAAGCGTGCCAGAGCTCAAGGCCAGAAGAGGCTCATTTGCCGCATAGAGAATGGGACGCAGCAAGGGGGCCCTGGTCCCGGGTACACATAGATTTTGCTGGCCCGTTCAGAGGAGCGCTCTTCCTCCTTGTTGTGGATGCGTACTCCAAGTGGCTGGAAGTAATCCCAGTCTCGAGCACCTCCTCGGCCACAACAATTAAGCATCTACAGAGGGTCTTTTCCACGTTCGGTTTACCCGACACCCTCGTTAGCGACAACGCTAGTTGCTTCACGTCCACCGAGTTCAGGACGTTCATGGGTCTCAATGCCATTCGGCACGTCACCTCCGCCCCTTTCCACCCGGCCACCAACGGCCAAGTAGAGCGCCTCGTGCGCACCACAAAGGACGCACTGCGGCGCATGGGTCCCGGAGATCTCGACTTACAAGTGTGCCAGTTCCTGCTAGGGTACAGGGTCACCCCATTGGCATCAGGGTACTCCCCCGCGGAGCTGTTAATGCGTAGGAAGCTGGCCACTGTAATCACCAGACTAGACCCCACTAGGGTAGAAGACAAAGGGCGGAACGTAGGGATAGAGCCCACCAAGAGTTTCAGCGTAGGCACCCCCGTACACTGCAGGAACTACGCCAGCGCAGGGCCAGCCTGGGTGCCGGGCGTTGTAATAGAACAAACCGGCCCCGTCTCGTACCGCGTGGAAACCAACACAGGCCTCCTGTGGAGGCGGCACGCGGATCAACTCAGGCGCAGGATCCCCGGAGAGCAGGACGAAGACGAAAATAGCCACGAATCAGCGTTAGGGTACTCCCCCACCCGTTTAGCCCAAGGGGGAGAAAAAGGGGGACATGGGTCCCCACCAAGGGGGGAGGAAAGGGAATCGATCCTCAGAGATGTTTTGCGGGAATTTGCGGTGGAAAGGAAGAGCCCCGATCTCACACATATCCCTCGGAAGTTTCCCCAAAACACAGATTCCCCAAGAAGTTTAGACCTCGATTTACAGTACCAGGGGGAGTTAGCAGAGTGGTCCCCCACCCGTCCTAGCGAAAAGAGGGGTTTCAGTTCAGCCCCTGGTACTTCCAGTCCCAGTAACCCCTGTGAGTTAGAATGCAACATAGCGCCAATTTCCCGAAGACCGACACCCCCAAGACAGGAGGCGACGGCGAGTCCGCCCACCACAGTCTCAAGGTCCCCCGAGCGGATAGCAGATGGTAGCAGAACCACAAGGGCATCCTCATCGGTTCCGCGGTTCACAATAGGAGGGTCCCCGGGGTCCGAGGGCAACAGGCAGGGGTTCACCTCCCAGCTGTTCATTCCATTCCCATCTCCCAGCGCAAGGCAGGCACGGACGCCCCACAGAGCCACTAACGAATCCCCGTTTTCCGTTGCAGGAGAAGCACCCACGGAGCCAGGGATCACAGGCTCTCCTGTACTAGGTCAGGCGCATGCACACCCCAAGCGCACGTGCGGCAAGCCACAATGGTTGCGGGACTTCGTCCCATCCTAGGGGGGAGGGATGTTATGTATGCATGTTCACTGTACTGTAAAGATAAGAATGTAACCACTCCAAATACAATGTATCTCAGCTGTAAAGGAACGCGAGCAAGCAGCCCATAGAGGGCAGCTGCGAGCGTTCAGTCTCACATGGTTCACATTGCTCAATCACGGACAGCCGCGGGAAAACCTTCCCCGCATTAATCAGGAGGAGAAAGAACTACTGAAGAGAGGCGTGCCTGGGCGAGGCCACGCCGGTAGCAGCCAATGAGCTACCGTGCTACAAGATTCAAATGTATAATGCCACTGTATATATTGAGATGCATCACCGCCATTACCTCATGTTCCCCCGGATCATCATGCAATAAACCTGTGTTAAGCCAACTCTTCGGCTGTTTCGTTGTCTTTGGTCCCATACACTAAAGTGATGCAATATTCAGATTGAAATACAATGCAGCAAATATTCCCAGGTTTAGTAGTTAATAGACAACTGTAACTGATTTGTTTATCATGTTTCTGTTCCACCAAGGAGATCTCCGTGGCCTATGGAACTTGAAGTGTTGCAGATGTCTTGTGAGAGACAGTAACTATCCTAAGGCCAAACAATCAATTTCTTAGCTGAACCAGAACTTGAATACTGTGTAAATTTCTCACTATCCTGCCCTAGCCTAAAGGTTGCATTGCTACACCACGTTAGTTCTCCCAGTGTAGCCTCCTCTTCCCAAATCACTTTCTTCCATTATTACTATAACTATCCCCATCCCCGTTCATAGAGTGGCCGAATCATCTCATTACTGCTTTGAGTATTAGGGCTGAGAGCCAAGAAAGGGCAGTAACAATTCTTTGTTAGGTAAAGGTCACTCATGTTCAAAAGCGAGTCATATCTAACTCTAGGGTATGGTGCTCATCTCCATTTACAGTCAAAGAACCAGTGTTGTCTGCAACTGCAGATATTTCCATGGTCATGTGACAGGCATAACTAGACCAGAATGCACAGAATGCTGTTACCTTCCCATGAAAGCGGTACCTATTTATCTACAGTCAATTCTCACATAACAATGCGTTCGAATAGCATCATTTTCGCTTAACAACGCATTGTTATGTACCACATGTTCCCCCGCATAACAACGTTTTTATTATCATTGTCCGGACAACGACGCTAAAATAACCGTCATTATCTGCTAAAAATGTTGTTATGCGGGAAACTCCATAGAAACCCGCATAACAACAAAAATCACTTAGCAATGCTACTTGGGGAACCAAGTAACGTTGTTATGTGAGGGTCTACTGTACTTGCAATTTCTTGCTTTCAAACTGCTAGGTTGGCAGAAGTTGGGACAGATACAGGAGCTCACTCCGTCATGCACCACTCGGGTCTCAAACTGCTGACTTTCCAGTCATCAAGTCCAGTGTCTTAACTCCCTTAAATTATTTCATTTAGGAAGAGATGGCTTTCCCGTTGGTTGTAGTGAAGCAGATCTGTAGCTGCTCCTACTTTCGCTTCAAAATCAGCCAAAACCTACATATCACCTCTCAGCATTTCAGTTGTTAGATATCTAAGTGTAGCTTCACACACCCATCTTACAATCTCCTTCCAGTGAAATGATAAAAAAAATGGTCTATGATAAAAAAAAATGTATTGTGTACTTGAGATGGTCAATTAGCCCCAACTCATACCATTTTGAGACTCAATCAGACTCTCTCATTAGCCACTGCAGATCCAGAAAATTAAACACTTCCTCTAGTTTTTTGGTGACAGCCAGAGAAAGTGCTTTTGTTTGTTTTTGTTTTAGGTAAATTATTACTGTTAGGGCATATCAAAACAGTGATCATATACTAAGTGATTAAAAACCCAGCTGTGGCAGCTTCATCAGTGGCACATGGTATTCAGAGTTTCTGGGGTTGCTTGAAAGATAGTGATCCCCAGTCAACTGGGAAGTGGGTGCTACAACCCCACTATGAGTGATGAGCTGACAATCTAGGAAGCTAGGCGTGTGTGCCTCAGTCAGGCTGTTCGATATAATCTTGTTCAATATATGATTACTATTTCGATGGATCACCCTGTCAACTAAGCAATACATCAGCACACTGATCATCTACCAAATGTAAAAAAATACATTTTCTTCCTTTGACCATCCCTGGACGGTTGAGGGAAGTGTTCAGTTTGCCCGTGTTGCAGAGCAGCTTCTCAGCCTCTTCACAATAGGTGGTAAGTGCTCTTTAGAAAAGGGGAAGCAGATTAGACATCATTCAGCTCCTCCTCACCATCCTCAAGCGGCCTCAGCAATCCAAACACATCCTGCACTAATGTAGACAGTCTCTAAGCCTAACTAAAAAGACTCTGTAGTTCTTAGAAAACAGGGCACACCTCTCCTTCAACCACAGCAAACACAGTCTTTTCTTAGGACAATAGTACGTACTAGTATTAATAAGAGGCAGAGAAACAGGCCAACAGTTTCATCAAGCTATCAACCTTTTGCTGGTCACTAGAAGACAGACACCAAAATAAAAGGAACAAAAATCTAGGATACTGTATTCTTTAACTATAGATGCATATGGAAATCAGGAACTTCAGAAAGGAGCATCTCTACAATTTTCAAATACAGGCTTACTATTTAATGTTATGAGTAGGGCGAGGATTTCTATAACATGTCATATTTTTCCAGGACATTTAATCAAATGTATAACTAAGTTAGATTCATAACCAGCGGCTCACAGGCCAGATGTGGCCCACGGCACCATTTGATGTGGATCCCTATCACCTCAACCACACCAGGAAGTGCCATGTGTTGGAGGAAGGGCAAAATGGCCATCCCGCCCCAGAAGCTGTCTGAGGTAGTGTGACCCAGCCCCCATTTTTAAAAGATTGAGAACTCCTGATTTAAACCATACTGAGTATCTGGACTGAAAAGGGAAAGACTGTACAGTATTGGGAAATGCAGGTGGCTTTCATCTTCAGATTAATGTCTTCCATCAAAAGTTAAGTGACTAAGATGCTGACTGGGAGGCGGAAGGTCAGCAGTTTGATTCCCAAGTACTGTAGGATGGAATGAGCTCCCGTCTTTGTCCCAGCTCCTGCCATCCTAGCAGTTTGAAAGCAAGAAATTGCAAGTAGATAAATAGGGACCACTTTGGTGGGAAGGTAACAGCGTTCTGTGCGTTCCAGTATCTCGTCATGCCTGCCACATGACCACGGAAATGTCTGCAGAAGCAGACAGCACTGGCTTTTCGACTTTGTAACAGAGATGAGCACTGAACCCTAGAGTCAGATACGACTGGCTTTCGAGCAAGGGAAACCTTTACCTTTACCTATCACGCAGAAAAGCAGAGACAGTAAATGGGCCTGATTCATGAGTAACCCTTTGTTACATTCTCATGAGAAAAAAATCTACGTGTTAATTCTGAAGTGAGTGACACGGGTTAAATTCTTTTATTGACAGCAGTGATTAGTTACCAATTTTAGAAATTTTCTTCAGAAACTTGCCTTTTTCCTGGCAACCTCTGTTGCCCCTTTCTCACCCTTTCTTTCCCTTCGGCATTCTCAGGGTAGGGTGGGGAGTTCACCTGCTATTAGCTCCCAGTTTATAATGCTAGTTTCCATATATCTGGTAACAATTTTTAGAAAACCATTTAGATGGGGTCATAAGGTGAAGTCTTTCATCCAAGCACTCCCATATACTTGGAAAGGGAGTTCTCTACCAAACTGATGAGAATCGTGTGGATGAATACCTATGTTTAGGATTGCTGCCTTTTAGTCCCAAAATTAAATTACTGTACAGTATTTATTACAGTAATTGGGTCTTCCAAAAACATTTATCTCCCACTAAAGCAGAGGGTTAGAGAAAGAGTGATAGAGAACTTGAGTATAAATTCATTATCAACAGTTGGAAAATGAGAGAGCAACTAGACAGGTAAATGTCCTACTTTGGGACATTTTTCTCACTGTTTCATTTGGTATTTACTCCATCAACCAAATGACATTAGCACTAATCGCAAGTAGGTACAATCTTTTGGCATGACTATGCAGTATATTTTGTTTGGCTAGCAGATTTGTGGTTTTCTTGCTTCCATTTGCTTATAGCCTGTGCGATCACCTTTACTGGTCCTTTAAGGCCATTGTTGGACATATCTAGATGGGTGGAGAGTGGTGTTTTTTTTTTTTTAATCGTGTCAGATGCACACAAAAGTGTTTTCTTGGTTGAAAGGGTTTTTGCTGGAGGAACTCTGCTTAGGGGACGCCTGAATGAGGCTCCTCTCATGTTCCAAAATCTTTTCCCACTGAAGTGGTCCCTACTCATCTACTTGCAATTTCTTGCTTTTGAACTGCTAGCTGGGAAGCAGTTGAGACAGAGATGGGTGCTCACTCCATCATTGGGCCAGCAGATCCACCATGCAGTACTCAGGTCTTGAACTGCCGAATTGCCAACCTTCCAGCTAACAAGGTGAGCTTCTTAACCCCTGAGCCATCGTAGTGAGGAGATGAACCCTACTGTTTTTACCTGCCTTCTTCTCACACTGATAAGGGACTAATACAACAATAGAATGTGTAAGTTGTGTTTTCAACAATAGTTTTTCTTCTAGGGTGGCTATAGTCTGAACTGATGCAATACTAATTCAAATGTCAATTCAGCACAATATCACTTACTGAGGAGATTCGAATGCCAGTGAAAAGGTGAATAAAAGGGTGATAATAATGGCTGAGAAGTGTGAGGGGGAAGAAGGGGTTGTATTATGTGTGGACATTTGAAAGGCAATTTTCTTGTATAATTAAACACATCTGTGTGAACCACTACAGCCATTTAAATTCCAGGGCAAGGTATAGAGACATTCACATCAACTGGGGCAAACCTCTGTATAACCACTCCATAAAGTAGAACTATATACAGTGTTTAGTTCTATAAAAGCCCAGCTTAGATTTTTCAAAGTTGCATTCTCTCTTTCTGTTTAGAATGGAGCTAAAATTAACATTGGTTATACCATTCAGGTGAACATTTCTATTTCTTTCACAGAGTTTTAAGAACGGCAAAATGATGAGTAAATCCATTTCCTGTTCAGCTAATTTTCTTATCTTTTATAAATGAATCCAGAGCCTTGTTTATTTGATTGTTTGTTTGTGTGTGTTTGTTTGTTTTTCCAATTTGTATAGCCACCCTACTCAAAACGACTCTGGGTAGCTCACAACATTATAAACAGCACAGCAGTCCAAAACATTAAAAACCCAATTTAAAAAAGCTACAAAGATTAAAAGAATAAGGATTAAAAAGAGTGAGGGAGCGATATTGCTATTATTTTATCAGCAAGCAGGTGGGGGTCACCACATCACCGGTGCCCCTCACCTGCTTTGCCAGCCAGGTTTTTAGTTCTTTCTTGAAGGGCAGCAACTCCGTCTGGAGATGCAGCTCAATTGGCAGGAGGTTCCATAGGGCCGGAGCAGACACAGAGAAGGCCCTCCTTCTGGTGATAGACAGAGAGGTGGGCCTCTCTAGCAGATGGCACAATAAGAGAGCCCCTCCGACCTGCTCTGGTGGGATGGACAGATGTTCTTGGGGTGACACTACCATGTAGGGCTTTAAAGGTCATTACCAGCACCTTGAATTGCACCCAGAGGCACACCGGTAGCCAGTGCAGCTTCCGAAGCAGTGGCAAGGCACGGGCATAACACCCGCACCCCATCACCACCCGGGTAGCTGCATTCTGGACCAGTTGCAGCCTCCAAATGGTCATGAAGGGCAACCCCATGTAGAATGCATTACAATAGTCCAATCTGGAGGTGACCAGAGCATGTGTGACCATGAACAAGGAGTCCTGATCTAGGAGCAGGCATAACTGGTGTATGACATGAAGTTGTGCAAAAGCCCTCCTGGCCACGACTGCCACCTGCTCATCGAGCATTAGTCATGAGTCCAGGAGGATCCCCAGATTACGCACCGGGTCTGTTCGGGGTAAAATAGTCCCATCTAGAACCAAAGATGGTAGCTCCTGAAATAACCTTAAAGGTTATTAAAGTAAACAGCACAAACTACAAAAGAACTGCTCAAGGGTTTTTAAAAACAGTAACATGCTTTGAAATGAGGCTAAAATTCCACAGTTTAATAAGAATGTCAGGTCTGACAGGTTACATGATACAAATTGAATCTATTCTTTACTTATTCAGTTACCAGCCCAAAGCAATTTTAATACTTATTGGTAACACATCAGTGACAATTGAAGAATTTACCACTTAGATGAATCTGTTCAAAGTATGTGAACCATGTAATGATATCCACTGTAGCTTCATAATCTGTCCATTCCTTGCAGTAATTCCTCTCCTGTCCACTAATAAGACTGCTAGCTGCTTAACTGCAATACTAAAATAATGATCTATATCCTTGTTCTATTTTTGTATATTCCTCCTCTCCACCCTTAGACTTATCATCTTGCAAAGTGATCTTTTCCCCTCCTTCGATAGCTTTGTTTATACTAAGACCTGTACTTGAAGAGTTTATTTATTACCTGCTTCTGGAAACACCTTGATACTGCATAGGACTGGTCAAACAGGAATGGCTGACATTATTATAATTGAAATAGGTCAAATCGTTACATTTCTGCATTGTCTTTAGCTTTATGGCATTATTTATTGAGCTTAGGATCACTGTTGTAAAGCACTCACCAATGGATTTTGACATACAAATCAGATGTGAAACTACTAGATTCCAAGGAGCAAAATCCATAAAACATTGTCACAGAAACTTCAGGGTTTTCTAGAATATGTGTAAAGCAGGGGTTCTTAACCTTTTCAAGCCAAGGGCCGGGTCAGGCTCCTTCAGACAGCTTCAGGGACCGGATGGCCATTTTGCCCTGCCTTCATGATGGGGACGGCCTGTACATTAAATAGGAACCACACATGGCACTTCCAAGTGTGGCGGATGCAATGGGGGGCCCACATGAAATGGTGCCATGGGCTATATCTGGCCCATGGGCCATAGGTTGAGAACCCTACCTATGGGCGGTGGGAGCGCAGCTGAGCGCAGCTGATGACCATCACAGCAGGGCCTCGAAAAGCCGCTCCCACCGCTCCCAATGCTAGCATCAGCACCTTTGGTTCCCTTCCGTGGCCCGGCCGGTCACGGTGGGGTGGGAGCACCGCTGAGGTCCTGTCACTGCTCAAGTTAATGGGAGCACTCCCAGGGGCAGAAGACCGCTGCCGCTAACCAGCTGAGGTGAGTCCTGCCCTTCCTCCCATTGCCGGGAGAGGTAAAGACCTGTCTCTGCCCCGAGGACCATTGCCGCCTGCTAGGAGTGCTAGGACTTGTGCACGTTCTCCCCCCCCCCCCCCGGGAAGGACTTGAAAGGGACTGTGTTGGGGTATATCTTTATATTGCTATATTGTTATTTTGTGATTATTTGTATTTGGACATTCTGAATTTTATATATTTTGTATTTTTTGATGATATTAATTGATGTTTTACATTTAATTTTATAATTGTGGTTTTGTATATTGTTTGAATTGAGAAATGTATGTTGCTTTTGTACTTTGGATATTGTATTTATATACTATAAACTGCTTTGAGTTCCCATAGGGGAAGTAAAGCGGTATAGAAATGTAAATATAATAATAATAATAATAATAATAATAATAATAATAATAATAATAATAATAATAATAATAATAATAATAATAATAATAATAATAATAATAATAATAATAATAAAAACCTGGTGTAAAGTCTTACTACAGCACAATATAGAAGCAGTGTGCTGATTTACCCTTGGAGCAATCACTAACCCAGTTTTCTTCACCGTGAAACAGCAGGAGAGAAATGCTAGGTGAATGGCTTAAGGCTATATTTGGAACACAGCAGAAGATACACGTGGCCTAACACATGGCCATGTGAATGTTTCTTGAACCTGGTCTACTTCCCCACATCACAATAAAGTAATTTATTATTAAAACTTTATGCAGCCTACCATGACGCAATGACATCTCAGAAGCAGCCCAGCCCTACCGCCCCCAGAAATGGGGATGGAAAGGGGCGGGACTTTGGGAAGGAAAAAAATCTAAAAGCTCAGGTAACTGGGAAGCAGAATAAGTGGTACTCCCAACCTCACTGATGTTCTTTCTCTTGGTGGTTCTAAGTTGACACTTCAGTTTACTTCCTTTTTATTTTGGGGTAAAGGATCCGATAAAGTGAAGATGAATGAACCTCGACCAAGATATATCATCAATCGCCCAGCTTATTCTTGCGACAACTTTGATGAAGAGTTTGAGAGGAAAAGTAGGGTTTACCCACTTGGAGAGAAAGTAAAGAATCTTTTCAGGTATGTGGAATCCAATAAATTAGTGTTGCAATGGGAAGATGCAATAGAGATTTTTGTATAACTCGTCAATTGTAAGTGGTCTGTTGACACCCAATCCAACTGAAACTTTTCATGAGACTGTGCTAGGTCCAATTTAATTTATAATCTGGATTTGTGCAAATTAGGAGCAAAGAGACTTAAAACCAGTTTTTCTATTCAGAAATGTAACTGAGAGAAGGTGTCCAACAAATTATGCTGCACAATTTTCAGTCTAAGTGGTGATGTACTACTAATTCTGGCAATACCAGATTGTTCATATGTTCCCAGGAATCAACAGAAATTGCAAAATAATTTAAGAGGTATTTTATTTAGTTATCTTTTTTTCTTGTTTTGCTGTTCTTCTTTTTATTCCTTATTACAATTATTACATTTCCACATGAAATAAGAAGAGGGGAACCTGTGTATGTAGGAAAAAGATTAAATACATTGTCTTTCTGCCTTTCAGAATTAGAAAAAAATAAATTATGGGTGCAGATAAGGCTGTACTGATTCATTCTTATCGACATCCACTATTTGGTTTTGTTTGTTAATGAATAAATATAAGTGTTATTTTGTGGGGAAAGGAAGAACTGCAGTATTGATTAGCACTCTTTTAAGAGAGCTGGCTCAATTTTGTATAAAAAACCTCACCTCCCCCTTTAATAAATTTTAAAAATATTTAAAGGAAATTTAAAAGAATTAGGAGGCATTTGGGCCAGCCATGGCAAGGTCACCATAGTTTTGCAACACTAAGCTATTTTTAATTAGGATTGTTGGGTCTTTATTGCTTCAAAGCAGATTTAGGTTCATGTTATCCACTATGACATCAGAATGGGCTACAGAGTTCCCAGATAGAGCTCTAGCTATTTCAAAAGTACTTTTTATTGTCTACAGCATGGGTTCCCAACCTTTTCAAGCCATGGGCTAGGACACGCTCTCTCAGTCAGCTTTGAGGGCCGGACGGCCATTAGGGGTGGCCATTTTGTTTCTCGAATGCCCTTGGAGGGGTGGGGGGGCCACATGAAATGGTGCCATGGGCCAGATCCTGGCCACAGGCCTTAGGTTGGGAACCCCTGGTCTAAAGCTCCTGAAAACCTCTAGTCAGTGAATGGATTGCTGACTGACCATTTCAGTGAGAAGTACAGGCTGTGTAAGCAGAGACAAAAAAAAGTCACATATCCAAGCTCTGTTGAAAAAAGTCTAAAAATAACAATGACGGGACATATTTCTTCTTGTTATACTTATTATGTCTGATATGCCTAAGGAAATAAGGTGTGGAACCTCAATAAAAGACACCCTGCCCCTGCCCCGAGGCTGACAATTTAAGAAACTAGACAAACTTGAGAAAGGGTGGAGTTGGGGTCTGAGGTTAGTTAGACAATATACAGGCAAGAGGTGAGTTTTGATCAGTTCATCAGCAGAATGAACTATCCGTTTCACAGTGTATTAATAACAGAAGGGTGGGTAGGTACAGCTTTTCATGCAGACACAGTCGGACACAAAAACTATGGAATGGTGGTAAATTTTCCCCTCTCCACATAGTTTTCTATATTACTCACCAGGCTTTCTATAATTCCCTTGCAACTGTCAGTCAGTGAACCATTTCCACCAATCATGTGCTGTCTTTGTACAATACAAAGTTTTTCCCAAGAACAAATCACAGGTACAGTAGATCCTTGCATAACGACGTTACTTGGTTCCCCAAGTAGTGTTGCTAAGTGATTTTTGTTGTTATGTGGGTTTCTATGGAGTTTCCCGCATAACAGCATTTTTAGCGTTGTTGTCCCGATAATGACGATTATTTTAGCGTCATTGTCCAGACAACAACACTAAAAATGTTGTTATGTGGGGGAACACGTGGTGCATAACGACGATGTTAAGCGAAAATGATGCTATCCGAATGCGTTGTTATGTGAGGGTTGACTGTACTGTGTAATGAATTGGCTTAAATACATTCTAACTCAGCTATTCATATTTCATCAAATGCCTGAGGATAGGAAATTTAACTGGCACTCTCAATAAGGTTCATTTCAGGACCAAGTGAGCCTCCCTTGGGGAGAACATTGCATAGTTGGGAAAGCACAACCAAGAAGGTCTCCTATCTTCTCACTAGCCTTCGGACCTCTTTTGAGGAAAGTATTTGGAAGAGAACAGTTAAGGATTGTAGGGTGCAAGCAGGCTCATGGCAGGAGAGGTGTTATACCAAGTATTGGGATCGTAAACCAGATAGGGCTTCACAGATTAAAACCAGCATTTTGACTTGGACAAAGAAGCATATCAGCAACCAACGTCATGGGGACACAATAGGTGAGTAATACCATCAGGCCCTTTGCATCTTTCTGGCTGAAACAATGTGTGCTAACTGCATTTTTCTGAACTACAGTGGTACCTCGCTTAAAAAGCATAATGCGTTTCATGGGATCGCTCTTTAAGCGAGTTTGCACTCTAAGCAATTGTGACCTGGTGGGGGTGATTGTGAACCCCGATTTAGTTGTTAAGTGAGTTTTAGGTTAGTTTTAGTTGTTAAGCGAGGCGACCATTCAGAGAAAATTCTGCTCTTTAAGTGAGTTAGTCTCTAAGCAAGGCACTCTTTATGTGAGGTTTTACTGTATTTTCAAAGCCAGGTACTGGAGTAATCTAACCTGGAAGTTACCAGAACACAGACCATGTAAACTATGGTAGGAATGCAGTTGGGTTGCCAGCCATAAGTGACAGTCCATCTGTGCGATAATTGAGACCACCTGTGCTTCAAATGACAGTATGGGTTCTGAGAAAATTTACCAAGCTATTAACATACATCAGGGGTGGTCAACCTTTTTGTGTCGTTGGCCTGACCTCGTCCCCAGAACAGCTGAGCTGCACTGGCCCACTTCCGCATTTACGTCAGCCATGGGCGCATTTGCGCATGCATGAGTGCATTTTATGGCTGGCATAAACATGCCCGCTACTACTTCCAGGTGCAGGGGGGTGGCGATGGGCCAGTTGAAATGGTATCACAGGCCAGATCCAGCCCACAAGCTGTAGGTTGGGAACCTCTGACCTACACCTTCAGGAAGTGTGCAGCCAGGTTGAGAATAGGCATTCTTAGACACCAAATGCAAGTGCTGCAGATAAGCATACAATATAATTATAATCTTGGCATGGTAAATAAGCAACAAAAATCCCTCAAGAATTAGGACATTAATATTCTCAGTATATTTATTTCTTCTATTTCATGTGATATTGGCTAGAGAAAGGCTTAGCCAAGCAGGTATGACTTAAGCAAACTGAATGCATTACTTTGAACTGTACAGCAACCTCTATATTGACTTTAGATTTGAGTGGCACCCAATGTTATTAAAAGATCTCTCTTAAGTGTATAATGTTAAGGGATTATGCCAAATGAATAACTGCTTGATAGATGATGTATCTATAGATGCATTGAACAGTGTCACTCAGGGGATAAAATGCTGTGGTAATACTTCAGCTTCAAAGGAAAAATTACCCCATTTCCTTATATGCCAGAAATATCCACGCTTGATGAAGAATAGGAGGATCCTTAGCCAGCGGCTGCGTACTACAAATGTATAACTCTTACTGCCTGGAATAAGCCATATTTGTATGCAGTAAATCTTGATACCAGTAAACAAGCAGAAATCCATCTAAATAAATTCCTTTACTTCAGGTAGTGAGATTATATACAAAAAATTCCTTTATTTCAGGCGATGCAAATAAAGTGAAGAAAACCAAAGCTATCCAGTGTACAGCTTTTCGTGTGCTTCAACAGGGTTTTCTATAATAATACAAAGTATCAAATCAATAAATTATATAACACTTAACAAGTAATATATACATACATTTACATATTTATCATGGTCCAGGAAACCAAACGCTTACCTTATCCAATCAATTCTTAAATCTTGATACAGCAGAAGCATTGGCTGCCAATTTGCTACTAGAATAAGCTGCCAATTTGCTACTAGAATAAGCTGAAGATTTAACTGGTAATGTCTAAAGTTCTAATCAACTTGGGATCAGACCATATGTTATTTTGTTGTCTGATCACTGTGCTCACCTATAGCCATGATGGCAAACCTTGGCACTCCAGCTGTTCTTGGACTTAAATTACCAGAAGTCCAAGTCAGCACGCCTGCTGATCAGGGATTCTGGGAATTGAAGTTCAAGAACAGCTCGAGTGCCAAGGTTCACCATCACTGACCTTTGGAGTCTTCTGGTATGACTTCATATTCCTGAAATTTCATTTCTGATTAA
The DNA here is from genome assembly GCA_035047345.1 of Bradypodion ventrale. Lineage (NCBI taxonomy): Eukaryota > Metazoa > Chordata > Lepidosauria > Squamata > Chamaeleonidae > Bradypodion > Bradypodion ventrale. The sequence continues at coordinate 63,590,501 of JAWDJE010000004.1, forward strand.
CTGATGGACATTTTACTGTGTCAGCCTTCCCATGTATGTCAGGCATATATCAATCCTCTCAAATTTTGGTGCATGGTAAAAAAAAACTTCTATTTTTATATAAGTCTCCTCAAAGCTATAATTTGATTGAAATTGAATCTAGACAAGATAGAGTTCATATCGCTGAGAGGGCTTTCTGGATGGGTAAGAGGCCAACTGGCTTTGTCGCACTCCTCCTGAAAGGTCTGTGATCTGGGCATTATACTGGATCTGGCTTTCTTAATGGAAAAACAAATAGCGACCATGACCTGGTCTGCCTATTACCATTTTAGGCTTATCACTCAGCTGTGCCCATTCTTGGACAGGAAGGCCCTGATGACACTTGTTCACGCACTGGTAATCTCAAGAATCTATTACTGTTAGGCTATCCATGTGAAGGCTACACTTGAAAACAGTGTAAAAGTCACAATAGGTGCATCATTGTCGGCTGCTACTCATATCCAAGTACTGTATACAGCCCCCACCCCACCCCACCGGGAAACCATTCTCAGGAAAAATGCCACTGGTGTGAATTTGTTTAAGATGGATCGCAGCTTGCCATAAAGTGACTTACACACTGTGATCACAGAGCCATCTCCTGGGGCACATATGAAATGAGACATGCAGGATTTGACATAGGGACTGCCACAGCCTTGAGGATGTTAATAAGGTACACCTTTACAGCCAGTCCATCTGGCATGGCATCTTCCGCCGCTATGACCACTGAAAATCAGAAGTGAAATTGTACCTCCTCCGGTTATTTTGCTGTTGGGCCCAATATGATGGTTTCCAGTGGCATTTCCTCCATTGACGGAGCCATCACCCCACCTATAGCAGCTCACCCACCTGTAGCTGTTGGCCCCCTTAGGAAGTCATGTTATTTACCGCTAGCCAACACTTGGCATTGAGTCCCTGGCTTTACAGTTTACTCCATTACCATAGCAGGATGTCCGGCCAGACATAACATCAGGTGCAAAATGTGCACAACAGGTGCAAAACATGATCATTAGCTGGTATCAGGAGTGTGGAGATTTAACTATATTTTCACATTAGCTTGCTGCAAGCTATGAGTGAAACTGAAAAGGAGGATTGATGCACACCCTTATTTTGCCTGTGGTGAACAGCCTGTTTCAGCTTGTATTGCACTCTTCCTTTGATGAAGTAAGTTTGTGAGTAAAAGATTTGTGTGTGTGTGTGTGTGTGGTTGGTGTCTGATCCCAAAGTTTTAAAATGTGAGATTAGGGAGTGCATGATCTCATTGTGAAAACTTCATATGCTGTTACTGTTTCTACATGTAAACAGACTACCTTTAGTCTAATGAGATTACATTCTTGTGTATGCTTAAACTGGGTGGGACAGTTCAATCTGAAAACTTAGTCGTCAGATGCTCCTTTGCTGAGACAATGAACCATGCCAAGTTAACCCTGACTGAACTAAGTACAGTGGAGAAATCTGTCCTATCATATCATTGAGATGGTTGGCAGCTTTCCCAAAATTTAGTCCAGCAAAAGCATACATACAGTCAACACTTTACCAAAGGAGTATCGGAAAGAAGAATGCAGTGCAGAAAGAGGAGACCTAGCATTTGACATGATAGAGAGAAAGAAGATGGGAACAAAGAAGAATGAAACAGCAAAGTGTGAGAAGGCAAACCTGTGAACTATTCAAGCAGCCCAGTAAAGAATAGTGCTTTAATACAAATTCTAATCAAAGAATAGGCAATATATCTTATACATGGAATGTTTATTGCCATTCCAAAGTGGCTTAAAAGCAGATTTTATTTTGTTCTGTTTTGTTTTATTATTACACTATCAAAGTGTAATAGCCTTTGATGAAAACATAGTAAATATTGGCTATTACCATTCTCTCGCATCTTCAGTGGGCCATAAAGAATGTAAGGTAAAAGTAAAGGTCACCCTTGTTCGAAAGCCAGTCATATATGACTCTAGGGTTCGGTACTCATCTCCATTTATAGCCAAAGAACCAGCACTGTCTGCATCTGCAGACATTTCCGTGGACATGTGGCAGGCATGACTAGACAGAACACTGATTACCTTCCCACCAAATTGATACCTATTTATCTACTTACAATTTCTTGCTTTTGAACTGCTATGTTGGCAGGCGATAAAGAATGTAACCATAAACAAATTAGCACTGGTCTTATCATTGCCCAGCCAATACTAAATGTTACTACTGCACTGCTAGGTGCTAGTTTTATGCCCAGTCATGCATAATGGGGAGGAGAAAGGGGCATACTTTGCATGGAAAAAGTCCCAGCTTCAAGCTTTGACACCTTCTGTTAAAGCCTCAGGTAACAGATATTGAGGGAAAACCTCTGCCTGAGACCTTGGAGAGCTGCTCCCAGTCCGGAGCAGACAGTACTGGCCTAAATGTCTTAGTAGAAAATTATATTTAAGAAGAGGTTCTACTGGAACAACAGGACTATATTGGAAGTAAACATTCATAGGACTAGGTTGTGTTAAAGAGCATAACTGTGCAGATATATCCTGTTGATTTCTCATCTCCCACTGCTGAAGTAGGCCACACATGGTTATTTTATTCTATTGGCTAATCTGCTGAACTGGTTGTACAAGGACTGTTCAGACTAACAGTAATCATTGTGTTTAAGTCTCCAGTAACATTCTAAGTAAGTAAAATGGTTTTACTAAAAATTTGTTTTGGCCTGAAGACAAGAACCCTAGAAAGGTGTGTCATAACTAAAAAAAACTGAGTAAATATCAAAAGAATTTAGACAATTCTCCAGAGTCTTGTGGAGGCTGAGATAATGGAGGTACTGACCCATTACTGCACTAAACAGAGTGAGGCACTAATTATAAATAATAGGAGTAATACTTTTTTTCCTGCTGTGCCTACCTGAGGCCCAAACAAAATTCTGTCCCACTTTATAAATAATAATAATAATAATAATAATAATAATAATAATAATAATAATAATAATAATAATAATAATAATAATAATAATAATAATAATAATAATAATAATAATAAATTTTAATTTATATCCCGCACTTTCTCAGCCGAAGCTGACTCAAGGCGGCCATTACAACATGTATATACCATACAATACAATAATACAATAAAGAAGCATGAAAAGTAAATTCGATACAATAATCAATAGTCAGTAATAAACATAGATTAATTAATACAATATAAAAAATAAACCCATTGATAATAAAAAGTAACAAAAATTAGCCAGAACCACCCATGAAATAACCCGCCTTTAGAGTCTTTTGAGTCCGAGGTCGAGGGGGGAGGTCGGGGCCCAGGAACGCCGGCCGGTGGAGTGGCTGGGAGGGCCTCTTCACCCCCTCATATAGAAGCTAACTGGTTTGGCAGCTGAATTTTATTTCTGGATAGCATCCCATACCATATCTGAATGTGTGAGACAACTTTTTGCAGGGGGAGGGGGGGCGGTCAAGCTGTAAGGCTCATACATTTGTTTATAAGAAGAGGGAACTGGCCAGGAGGAAAAATATAATCATCTTCCATAAGGCATTAGACTTATTTTGTATAATGGTGATGCTTTGTGTTTTGAATCATGAGCAATCCACTCCTATATAATTATTATTTTTTGCAATAATTGTTACTGTGGAAATACTCCATAGAATTGTATGGTTTGTTTTTATTTTAAAACAAACTTTTCTTTCTCTTTAGATGTTCACCATCAAGACTGAAACTCATCCTGTACAGTTTGTTTCCCATACTTGTATGGCTTCCAAAGTACAAAATCAAAGATTATATTGTGCCTGATGTCCTTGGTGGAGTCAGTGCAGGGACTATTCAAGTCCCTCAGGGTAAGAGAACACTGCCTTATCCACACACCATCCAAACATTATCTGGGGTAATTTATCTACAGGGCATTTTCAGGCTAATATTTGTATACAATGTTTGAGCTCCTCACAGAAATAATGGGTAAGATAGGCCTGTTTATGGCCCACTGGTGTGCTAGCTCAAAATGCAAGTATTTGTCATGCATTGATTTAAGCCCATTGCTCTGTCCTGCTCCAAAAACCTAAGAAATCTCCACCTCCATCTTCGTAACTATCTTGGGAAAGCAACATATTTGACAGGAAGCCTGTGTCATCAATACAGATTCCTGGAACCTCATCACACGCACACACATTCACCTTGGTCATGATCTGTCACTTTCCTACAGGGTATTGTGACACAATTACTGGAAAAGGAGCATCCTTTTGTCATCTGCATGGTATTATTACATCCAGGAAATTATGCTCCTTCCCACATAAGAGCGAAATCCCGATATTCCTCAAACAGTATTTCACTGGTAGTCTTTTAACATGCTCCCAGATTATATCTCCTTTTCTTTTCTTTTTCCTTCACGTTCTCCTTTTCTTCCTCCCTATTGGATTTTTCCAAGGATAAACATTTTAAAACACAAACTCCTACGTAATAGGCCATAAGATGTGGTGATTGGCATGGGTGCCCTAGTTCATGCATCTCTTCTCTTACAAGCATGTACAATCAGAACAGTTCAATTTGAGGGATTGTAAAAGACAAAACCTGATACTCTGAGACATTAGTCTCTGGGAGTACCTTCTACATAGTCTTCTACTAGGACAAGGCATCAATTTGATCATTAGCCTGTCTGCTCCCCATAGTAGTTTTTAATATGAGAATGTCCATAGGCAGCCTAACATCTGAGCAGCAGCATTGTATCCCCACTACACACTTAGATATGAGCCAATCACAATTTACAATGTATTCACCTCACCGTTTATTATTAAAATACCTTGTTGCATAAAGCAACATCTGACTTAAAAGAAGCAGAAGGCTCTACAACAGGGTTCCCCAACCACCGGGCCACAGACCACGGGCTGTCCAGAACTGGGCCATGGGGGTGGGTGGCGCTGGAAGCCCTGATGTCAGCCTTCTGCCCTCAATGTGCTCCACCTGGTCTGCCAAGAGAACGGAGCACTGGCTTCAGACACAACAGATAGGCAGGTGGCCAGGCCCCTCCTCCACATTGCTTAACTATATGCACTTTATCATATTTTATTATGCACTTGCAGTGCACCATCCAATCCCACCACCCACTACTTACCAGTCCATGGAAAAATTGATTAGCATAAAACCGGCTCAGGTGCAAAAAAGGTTGGGGATCCCAGGTCTAAAGCGGTAAACTTTGATTACATTGTGCCTGATAGTCTTGGTGGAGTTGGTGCTGGCACTATTCAAGTACCCCAGATTATCCAAATCTGGGGTACTTTATCCACAGGGCATATTCAGGCCAATACCCAACTGTTCCTATTAGCTTCTGACACAAAGTAAAAGTTGCTATGGCTAGAAGTTGAGATCGTCTGGGAAGGCCTGCTCTAGTCTCTGATAATTTGTAGGTGGAAACCTGTAGCTCTCTAGGAGGCCCTCATGGAGCCCTGAACCTAATAATCTCAAAAAACTTCTGAACCAGTTTCATTCAGATTAATGGCAGAAAGGATCACCAGCTACTTGCCAGCCAAGATCCAACTCTGGATTTGGCTTCAGATGATAGAGAGAGAAAGAGGTCTGTGGAAAACAGAGAGGAAAGGAGACAAAATGCAAGGTGATTGGAGTATTGGGCCTGCTTCATTCACTATTGGCTCTGGCTCTGCCCACCATCAGTATGCAATCTTTAACAGATTAAGGGTGCAACTACTTTGATTTACATTTTGATTCTCACTCTGTATTACATTTTAAATCGCAATCAGTTCTTACACAGGAGCTCATTAACACTAAGGGAATGTGGTATTTGATGCAAAAGTAACCCCACTCCCCATCTATGTCATAGACTGATAGTACTAGATTGGTTGGACTGTTTTATATGATCAACTGGATTATTTTCTAAGGAGCCTACGATAATGACATATTGCAAACGGCATGGTGTTTGCATAACACAGACTTGTGCTAACAAGAAAAAATAAAGACGAAAGCCTTGAGATTGCTCTTCACTTGTGTTTTTCAGGCATGGCCTTTGCTCTGCTGGCTAACCTACCTCCAGTCAATGGACTCTACTCTTCCTTCTTTCCTCTGATAACCTATTTCTTCTTAGGAGGTGTTCATCAGATGGTCCCAGGTAAGACCACAGTTCCCATTTTAGTGACTGAAACAAAAGTACATATGTATTATCATATTGAGATTTACTTTATTGGCTGCCACTCCCCAGTTTGATATCTGAGGGTGCAATTTGATGACAATATACGATTTCCTTGGATTGCACCAGCAAAGGTTCCTCCACTGGGTGCAATCTTAAAAACAACCCTTCAATCCACATGTGATCCATTCCCAATCACTCCAGCCTAGCTCCAAGAAAAGACCAGGCTTGCCGCAGGACCAAAAAGGTCCATGCTGGGCATAGAGCAGGGCCAGGCTGATTCACAATCTCCTGAACATCGCCTGGTTCCTGAGAAAGAGATTGAACCAGACTGTACCTTAGATCAGTGATGGTGAACCCTGGCACTCCAGCTGTTCTTGAACTTCAGTTCCCAGAAGCCCTGATCAGCAGGAGTGCTGACTTGGGCTTCTGGTAATTAAAGTCCAAGAACAGCTGGAGTGCCAAAGTTCACCATCACTGCCCTAGGTGCTTCAAAAAGCAAGCTAAACTGCCATCTGATAACATCCTCAGTCTTTTAATAAAGTAAATGCAAAAGCTCAGTTTTACCCACAAATAATGATCCTAACAAAAAATTGGCTCACAGATTTTATTATGCAGGTATGAGTCAACCATTAGTTAGATACCCTGTGACATCTTGCTTCCAGTCATGCCATTAGGTACACTAATGTGGATAAAACTTTAGAGATTTTCTCTGCTTCAATGTTCTTCTTCACAATTAAGCTTTTACAAAGTAACCACCAAGACTCACAAAGTCTCTGCGGAAGACTCAGTACAGCATGATGGTGGATGAGTAGGGGAGATGCATTGGGGAAATCTTTCATCTCTGATCTGGGACTGGAAATAAGAGACTTTAAAATGAGAAGGCAAATTGTCTCGAATCAAGCTTTCACTTGTCCGGATGTAAGGTTCAAAGCTTGGTAAGATGGGCAGGGTTTCAGAGAGAGTGCAGTGAATGGAGTAGGGCACCTCTTGCAGGCTGGACATTCACAATTTCTGATGCAGAAACAATTAACCAGCTAGGTAGTCTAGTCCAGGCAGTTTATCTACACACATTTAAATATTTGTAGCAGCTGTCCCTTTGTACAGAGTTTGCTTGAAATGGAAACTACAGTACTACCGATCTGTGTTTCTTACAGGCACTTTTGCAGTCATCAGTATTATTGTGGGGACTGTCTGCCATGAGCTGGCTCCTGAGTCTGACTTCCACTATTTCAACAAAACAGCCAATGAGCAGATGGTGAACAACACAGCCATGGAAGCAGCCAGACTGGAAATCTCTGCCACCTTGGCTTGTTTGACTGCTATAATACAGGTAAAGTGCTTCTTTATCCAAAACAGTGCAGACTATTCAACAGTCTTGTGCAGGGTTGGATAACTGTTTGTGTGCTGGGAAGAAGAGAAAACAGAAGCATGACTGTATGGCAACATTTCAAATATATCGGCATATCATACATTTTCAGTTTCAGTGATGGAGTAATCAATAGGGTTTACAAGGTATGACAAACCTCATCTTTTTTTTTCTTCCATGACATGGCTTTTGAGGCTTTATGTCAGGGGTTCTCAACCTTTTCAAGTTGGGGGCTGGGTCACGCTCCCTCAGAAATTTGAAGGGGCTGGACTGGTGGTACCCCCCCCCCCAGCCATTTATGGCTATCGTAAATTTATTTATTTATTGTTCAAATTTCTATTGCCGCACAACTCAGCAATGACTCTGGGAGGCTAACAACAATTAAAAGCAACATCACACTAATTAAAAATCCCTTAAAAACCCCATTAAAAATTCTAAATAATTTACCCACTCACTTGAAGAAGAAGAAAGGAGAACGTGGTAGCCACAATGCCATCCCAAGTAATGTGAGTCTTTCCTATCCCACAGGCCAGGTTTTTCAGGGAGAGGCAACTGGAAAGGGAGCCATGAAGCGTGTGCGCGCGGGGTGTGTGTGTGTGTTTGCCAGGCAGAAGCCCTCAGTGCAATGCAGGCTGAAGTGGGCAGAGCCTCCGCAAAGGACCAGAGGGTGGGAGGTGAAATGGGCTCAGGCCAGGCAGAGGAGAAGCAACTACTTTGCGGGAGGATGGAGTTTGCTTAAAATGCTTTTATGACAGCCATAAATGAGTCCACAGTCAAATCTGGCAACAGTGGTAGCAGCTGGAGTGAGGGCAGGGAATAGATTATTTGACACTGCAGGCCAGATCCAGCCCATGGGCCATAGGTTGAGAACCCCTGTTTTATGCTGTGCAACAGATTTATTTTATATTTTTGAGACCACAGGGTATTGTTGGTTTGGGTTTGTTTTTGTTTCTTGCTTGATCTAAGGGGAATCTTGGTTCAACTCAAAAGAACGGCTTAAAAGAATGTTTTTCAATATACCAATAAATCATGCACGGTGTGGACAAAGTAGATAAGGAAAAACTGTTTTCCCTATCGCACAACACTAGAACTAGGGGACACTCCATGAAACTTTTGGGTACTAGTTCTCAAACAAATAAGAGAAAGTACTTTTTCACCCAGAGGATTACTGGTCTATGGAACTCCCTGCCAGAAGAAGTGGTGACAGCTGTCAGTCTTGACAGCTTTAAGAAAGGATTAGACAAGTTCATGGAGGACAAGGCTATCAATGGCTATAATTATGGCTACCTAAGGACAACCTCCGGGTTGGAGAGATAGGCAGGATATCTCTCAATTCCATTTCCAGGGAATCCTAAGCAGGTGAAGGCATCTGCTTGGGAATACCCTGAAGGAAATGGTGAGCCACTGTGTGAGACAGAATGCTGGACTGGATGGGCTGTGGCCTGTTCCAGCAAGGCTGTTCTTATGTTCTTATGTTCTTATACAGTATGCATATACTAGCTGCACTTTTCATCTGCTAACCCAACATATGGAGTGGAAGGAAATTATTTATGTTACAGAATCATTCCCCATTCCTGTCAAACAGAGAAAGATCACTCCTTCCTGGGATCAAAGATCACGGCAGATGGGGATTGCAGCCATGAAATAAAAAGGCGACTGATTCTTGGGAGACAAGCCATGAGAAACCTGGGGAACATAGTGAAAAGCAGAGACATCACATTGCAAACAAAAATTAGAATAGTCAAAGCAATGGTATTCCCAGTGGTAATGTACGGATGTGAGAGCTGGACAATTAGGAAAGCTGAACGCAGAAGAATAGATGCCTTTGAAATGTGGTGTTGGAGGAGAGTTTTGAGAGTACCCTGGACAGCGAGGAGAACAAATAGGTCAATCTTAGAAGAAATCAACACTGACTGCTCTTTGGAAGGGCTAATAGCAAAGACGAAGCTAAAGTATTTTGGACATCAAATGAGAAGGGAGGATTCACTTGAGAAGGCCCTGATGTTGGGAAAGGTGGAGGGCAAAAGAAGAAGGGGGAGGCCAAAGATGAGATGGCTAGATGGTATTGTAGACACAATGGGCACAGAACTGGGAGTGCTGAGGGGGATGGTGGAGGACAGAGGTGCCTGGAGAACAATGGTCCATAGGGTCGCAAAGGGTCGGAACCGACTGTGCGACTGAACAACAACAACAACAACAACTGGCCACTAGTTGGTGGGATTTAGGATGAAAATTTGTTTTAAATTGTTCACAAGTTTTTCTGTGAAGAACAGAAGGATTTGTGTGTTTACTGCACACAGCAATGCTCAGAGATTATCTGGTATCTCACTGAATAAGAAAGAGCACATTTAATCAAGGAAATAAGATGACTGCTTGTATGTTATGGATGGCATGTGAACACATATCTTTAGACCCCTGCAGGTAGGACTGCGATTGGGCCGGGTCCTCTGATGCATTCCAAAATGTTAAATAACAATGTTACCCTATATGTGTCACGAGTTTTTCAACTGCAGTGTGTGAAGCTGCCTTTATACTTCAAAATAAAAGTTGTAGGAGTGCACTTTCCAAGGGTTAAACCACAACTAAATATTGGCATAACCTTGTAAATTCATTTCCTCACCTTATGTCTTCTTACTTCATCCTTCTAGCAGCCAAGAGAGGTCACATACAGTATGTCAGTTTTATGTCATGCTCCAGCAATGGGGGAAATTTGTTCTCCGTATAGCAGTTGTCTCTATACACCAGAGATTCTACCAGCTTATCTCTCTCTCTGAGGGATTCCTCATTCCTCTAATGAAGCTGAAAGCTTCCATTTGTGATTTCATCTGGCATGTCTGTTTGTGTATTTGTAGATATGCTTGGGATTCGTGCAGTTTGGCTTCGTTGCTATCTACCTTTCGGAATCTTTCATCCGAGGTTTCATGACAGCAGCTGGCCTGCAAATCCTTATCTCTGTGCTCAAGTATATCTTTGGCCTGCAAATAACATCCTACACAGGGCCACTTGCCATTGTCTACGTAAGTTAATTTGGGATGTCATCACTGTTTGCCAAACATGCCTCCAGCATGCCGCAATAATGTTCAGGTCAATTCTAAAGGGTATGAATAAATTACTCTGCTAGATAAATGTAAATTGGGTCAGACTCTGGAATTGTTGAAAGTTGTATACATGGGAGAATTGAAAATCATTATAATAGCGTGGTATATTAAAAAGTGGTTTAAGGGGTTTTCCCCCTCAAAACAAATGAACAAATGAAACCAACTACAAGAAACCAAGCCAAATAGTTATCAGAGGAAGCATTATGTCTGTTAAGTTTAAATCAGGTAAAGGTAAAGTTTTCCCTTGCTCGAAAGCCAGTCGTATCTGACTCTAGGGTTCAGTGCTCATCTCTGTTTCAAAGCCGAAGAGCCAGCACTGTCTGCTTCTGCAGACGTTTCTGTGGTCATGTGGCAGGCATGACTAGACACTGGAGCGAGCGGAACGCTGTTTCCTTACCACTGAAGTGGTCCCTATTTATCTACTTGCAATTTCTTGCTTTCGAACTGCTAGGCTGGCAGGAGCTGGGACAAAGACGGGAGCTCATTCCATCCTGCAGTACTCGGGAATCGAACTGCTGACCTTCCACCTCCCTGTCAGCATCTTAGCCACTTGAGCCACTGCAGTCCACTGAAGGAATAAACCAGGAATTCGCAACCTTTTTAAGCCGGGGACCGGGTCACACTCCCTCAGACAGCTTCAGAGGGCAGACAGCCATTTTGCCCTTCCTCCGCAGTGGCTCGGTGGGAAGGTAAACAGCATTCCATGTGCTTCGGTGTCTAGTCATGCCTGCCACATGAGCATGGAAACGTCTGCAGAAGCAGACAGCATTGGCTCTCGGCTATGAAACAGATGAGCACTGAACCCAAAAGTTGTATATGACTGGCTTTCAAGCAAGGGTGACCTTTACCCACCACATGGCACTTCCTGGTGTGGGGAGCTGGTGGGGGGGGGCACATGAATGGCACTATGGGCCACAGGTTGAGAATCCCTGGAATAAACTGAACAAAGCAAAACTAAGAAAGCAGTGGTATTCAAAGAGAGGAATGTGAGATGGTAAATGCTGCCAAATCCTGCACAGAAAGGAGTCCTTCATTTGGTTTGCTGCTTAATAGGAGAAGCTACACCTGGAATATTTCCCCTCCTTAAGCCTTAAAAGGCACAGGAGTATTTTCAGAGTCATGTAATACCAGGGAATGTACATATAGGCACCAAAGAGTTACAATTAGTTCTACCAATTTTTAATTATAAGGGATTAGGGAAAGCCTTCCTTACAGAGTCTGTGGATACCTGCTGTGGGCCTCTGGAACCTTCCTCTAAGGTCACTGATGGATGTTGTCATGGGAAACAAGTCATATTAAATGCATCCTGTGTGGTCAGGTCCTGCTTACTGACTCTGCATTTAATCCATAGCTGGTGAAGAGATTGTGCATTCCCATGATGCTTTGAATACTGGCTAGTGTTCTCAAATATAAGCTTCTAGACCAGTGATGGTGAACCTTGGCACTCCAGATGTTCTTGGACTTCAATTCCCAGAAGCCCCCATGAATCCACACGAATGGGTTTACTGCAATTCATCCAGACCACGTCGCATGGGCGTGTTTTACTTCTGCTTCCAGGAACGACGAGGGCAGCGTGGGCTGGATGAATTGCAGTAAACCCATTCGTGGGGATTCACAGGGGCTTCTGGGAATTGAAGTCCAAGAACATCTGGAGTGCCAAGGTTCACCATCATGGGTCTAGACTGTAAAAAAGGCCAATGATGTGCCATTTTATGTCTATGAGAGCAAACAACACATTATTGGGAGAGGCTTTAGCTAGAGCTTCAAGAAGTTAGCCCCTTTGGTGGTATCTTTCAGTACTGTACCAGGGGCTATGTTGGCAGAAGGCTTCTGGGAACTCAAATGCAAGAAAGTAAAAATTTCAAGCTCTTACCACAGCTCAGGAGTAGAAGGAATGCCAGGCATTCAGAAGGTTCTGGTTTTAATCTCATACATCAGCAAATATGGCTGGAAAAATCCTTGCCTTGAAATCCTGATGCAACATAAGAATTACAATTCCAAGGGAGAGAGTATGTTGCAATATTTTGTGTGCCATGTTTTCCAGATTTGGTGTATTAATGAGCCCCCTTGATCTCTGATTTCCTCTATAAAGCTTCTCCTGTTTTCATCCCTAGACTTTTATTGACATCTGTAAAAACCTGCCAAAGACCAATGTGGCTTCCTTAGTGTTTGCCTTGATCAGCAGTGTGCTCTTGATTATTGTGAAAGAGCTAAATATGAAATATATGAAGAAGATTCGAATACCCATTCCCATGGAGATCATTATAGTAAGTAGCTTTCCTTTCTCCTGTTTAATCAAAGTAATCAGGGAGCCCAACCCCCACAATGGCCAGTACTCTCCCTTTTCTTCAGAGAAAGAGATCAGCTTATAAAATCTCTGTTGATTACATGTAACAGATGCAAAAATTCACTTCTGGATCACACATTAACAGTTAAGCTTTTTTGCTTAAGGAAGTTGATGTGCTTTTGATTGCATCAGAACTCTTTGTAGACCTTTCTAAATGTTTGGATCTTTTGTTCCCTTTTGCACAGTAAATGCACAGTTGAAAAGCAGGGTTTGTTGATGACAGGACATTTTGGAGTTCTCTCACTCATAGGGTCATCATAGGTTGGAGATGACTTGTCACAACAATTATTATGTTATTGCAAATACGGCCAAAAGTCATAGGGCAAATATGACCAAGTCCTGTTTCTAGAGTCATTTTTGCTTTTCCTGTCAGCTTGGATCCACTTCTACCAGGATTCAGATGCAGTGGTGGAAACTGGGTGTAAGATGTTCCTATGTTGGAATAGTGAGACTCATTCCATGGGGCATAAGGCTATCAGTGGCTATTAGTCGAGATGACTCTACATTACTTCCAACATATCATAGCATCTGCTGAAAAAGACAAGCAGGAAACATTATTGCACTATGGTCCTGATGCAGACTCAAGATTGATCTGCAGTAGTATCCATTGGGAGGAGGCCCTCTTAATGTGGAGAGGGACCAAGGGGAGATGTTTGGTGAAGCTGGCTAGATTGGAGGTAAAGGAGGAAACTGAAATGAACTGAAGCAGCCACTCCTTTGGGTGTTAGTGTGCTTTGCGGCTAACACTCCCTGATAAATCAACCCATGTGGACATTAGTAGTGGGATGTTATTTACCTCACAAACCTGCTGCCAGTGCTAACTCTGTTGCTGAACTGTACATCCACTGTGTGTAATCAATCAATAATACAAACCTGCATGCTCAGTGGATTCCTCAGATACTAAAGTGACCCTGGTTTAGCCAGGATCATGGAAGGGGGAAAATATGCATTAACTCAAGTCTGAGTTAAAATATTCTTGGCCTATATAGCAGAAAATGTACAGGAAGATAATGTGACTGTACTCCAAAGCACCGACATACAATAAAACAGGAAGTTATACTACCTCAGGTGACTGGGGAAGGAAGAGGCCAGCACACGTACTGACACCAAGGAGCCAGGAGCATTGATGTAATTAGAGCTTTGGGAAATACAGACATATGAGCAGATGCCTTTGGTTTTGATTGCAATCGTTCTGAAGTATGCTACATAAGAACACAACTGGAGCTGTGCTGTCTTAGGCAAAAGATGTAACTATTTAGCATGCCATTACCACAGAAGAAGGATGTGAACATAACAGTGCCTTCATCTTGACTAGTAGCCATTGGTAGCTTTATGCCCAATGGACTGTTCTAATGCAAGAACATCTTATTCCCAGTTTAGTCCTTTGTTGTTCAGTCACAGTGAATTCCGACCCTTTGCGACCCCATGGACCATTGCATGCCAGGCACCCCATCTAGCCATTTCATTTTCTGGTTCCCCCCCCCCTTTCTTCTTTTCCCCTCAATCGTTCCCAGCATCAAGGCTTTCTCAAGCGAATCCTCTTTCTCATTTGATGTCCAAAGTACTGTACTTTAGCTTCATCTTCGCTATTTGACCTTCCAAGGAGCAGTTTGGGTTGGTTTCTTCAAAGATCGACCTGTTTGTTCTCCTTGCTCTCCAGTGTACTCTCAAAACTCTCCACTGCATGTGAATTGTGAATTTTGAATTGTGGTAGAAGTGGACCCAGGAAAAGCAGAAATGACTCTAGATTCAGAAAATAGACATGTACCAAAGAGGTTTCAAGAAAATGGGAATTTTATTTTGCACACATGAAAACGACAGTTATACAGAAACTATTTTCTATATTAATACATTAAACTTCCACTAACTGCCCTGTTTGAAGGACAGAATTGTTACCATGGTAAATTGCAGGCTAGGCTTGTGAACCTAAGATTCCAGAATAAACAGCATGGAAACCTATATTTATGAGGTGCTCTTTTAAGCAAATATCCAGTGTCTTGAGGGCAAAAAGATTCACCTACCACCACATGAAGCTATTCATGATAGGCTACTACAGTAGAAACAAGAAATTCCTATAGTAACTTAAAGATAAGTAAACTCATTATAGCATGATCTTTTACATATTACAGTACTAGCATTTTTTTATCCGACCCTGCCGGGCAGTTATGTGCGAGTGGGTGGTTGGGGTGGGTTTGGGGTGTGTGCGAACACCCCCACCACCACCACCCCAACCACCAACACACAGATAATAATTGACTGGCAAGGCAGGGGTGGTGTGTGTGTGTGTGTGTGTGAGAGAGAGAGAGAGAGAGAGAGAGAGAAGCAGTCCACCAGAGGGTGGGTGTGAGTCAGATAGAGGGAGGGAGGGGGAGAGAGAGAGGAGGCTGTCGTGAAGGAGGCTGCATGTGGGTGAGTTAGGAGGGAAGGGGTAGGTTGTTTTACCCCTTTCCCTGCCTTGGGTGTTTGGGGGGGAGCAGGGAAGGTGGGATTTGGATTTTTTCCATATCCTAATTTCTCTGCCTGGGGTGTTTGGGGGGGGGGGAGCAGGGAAGGTGGGATTTGGATTTTTTCCGTATTCCACTTTCCTTGCTTGGGGTGTTGGGGGGGAGTAGGTAAGGTGGGATTCGGATTTTTTCGTTATCCCACTTTTCCAGCTTGGGGTGTTTGGGGAGGACGCAGGGCCGAAGGACCCAGCCACAGCCTCCTCCCCAGGCAACGGGCAGTGTGCTGTGGGCGCCTTTGGCGCCCTTGTGTTCCCTGTAAGCAGTGGCCAGGTCCTTTGGCCCTGTGTCCCCAGGCAAACGGGAAGTGCGCTGTGGGTGCCTTTGGCACCCTTGCATTTTCCGCCACCCGAGGAGGACGCAGAGCTAAAGAACACAGCCACGGCCTCCTCCCCAGGCAAACAGGCAGTGTGCAGTGGGCCGGCAAAAGGTATGGGGGGTAGGGACTGGGGGGCAAGGTGGTGGCCCGGGTGGGCAGTGTGGTTCCTTGCCCCCCATACCTTTTGCCAGCTGGCCCGTTCCCCGCAGTGTGGCCTTCTGCGTTTGGATGCACACCGGCCTGTCCTTTGTACCTGTGTGCATCAAGGCCTTGACGCCGGCAGGATCGGAGGACTGACCGGTGCACGTCCCAGCAGAGAAGGCAATGCCGGGGTGAATGGGCCAGCTGGCAAAAGGCAAGGGGGTGTAGGGACTGGGGGGCAAGGTGGTGGGGCAGGTGGGTGACATGGTTCCCTACCCCCCCTTACCTTTTGCTGGCTGGCCCATTCCCCCAGCATGGCCTTCTGCGTTTGGACACGCACCGGCCTGGCCTCCATTCCTGCGGGCGTCGAGGCCTCGACGCCGGCAGGATCGGAGGACAGACCGGTGTGCATCCCAGCAGAGAAGGCCGTGCCGGGGTGAACAGGTCAGCCGGCAAAAGGTAAGGGGGTTAGGGACTGGGGGGGGGAGGTGGTGTTGGGGGAGGTGTGGTTTCCATGCCCATTCCTCCCCCCCTCTCTCCCACCCTACTTACCTTTTGTGGCTTGGGTCTTTTCCCGGCGTGGTTTTATTTAAACCGCTGCTCCGGCTGCCCCGCCTCCCCCACCTCCTCCGCCTTCACGCCCTTCAGCCTCAAAGGCTGAGGGGTGGCAGTGCGGAGGACACTGGGGCTTGTAGCTTTTTTGGTTGCATTCATGGGGCAGTTGCCCCACTCGCGGCTGGCGGACCCTTGCGGCAATGGTCAGTCGGTGTTAAGGTAAGTGCGGGTGGCTCAGAACAGGATAGTAGGGATGGGTGTGGCCGTGCATGCCGGATACCAATGGTTAACGCCCCTTCTTATAGGTAAATATAAGAAATTTAACCACAAGGTGGAACTGGACATTATTTATATACATGTACATGGAAGACCATTTTCTGTGCCTGTTCTGGTCTAATTTGAAAGAGACTATATAATAAAGATAAAGGTAATGGTCACCCTTGTTTGAAAGCCAGTCGTATCTGACTCTAGGCTTCAGTGCTCAGCAGTTTTATAGCTGAAGAGCCAGCGCTGTCTGCATTTGCAGACGTTTCCATGGACATGTGGCAGGCATGCCTAGACACCGAAGTACACAGAATGCTGTCATACCTATTTATCTACTTGCAATTTCTTTCTTTTGAACTGCTAGGTTGGCAGTAGTTGGGACAGAGACGGTCGCTCATTCCATCATGCAGTATTCAGGTTTTGAACTGCTGACCTTCCGCCTCCCAGTCAGTATCTTAACACTTGAGCTACTGCATTCTTAGACTATAGGATAGGCCTGCCCTATCTGTGGGATAAATTCCAAAGACTATGGGAGGTACCTGAAACTACCAAAGTATGAAACCTATAACTATATTATATATATAGTGGCATCTAGTGGCCAGATCTTGTAACTGTAGCTTGAAAATATGCTTTGTTTAATTTCAATTGTTTCCCCATGTACTATTTTCAAGGGGTGTTAACTGAAACTGCAGATAGCAATTCTGCAGATATGGCAGGACCTACTGTATATTTTTAATCTAGCTTCTGGCCTAGTGTGCCTTCTGTGTTCATGACAGAGAGGTCATATGTTAGATGCTCTTGTTTCCTTCCTTTTTAACATAAATATCATGTTTAGCTTTTCTCTTAAGAAGGACTAGAACATAATAAGAATTTCCCTGCCTCCTGTATTGCTTTACGCAGAGAAAGGGGCATTTTAAAAATCAAATCAATAAAAAGAAATACATTTTAGTGGAGCACCTCAATCCCTCCTCTGCTCCTTCTGCTGTCAACTGAACAGTTGACAGGAAAGGGAAATGAAATACCTGTTACTTCTGCTAGATTGTTACTGATGCACTGATTCACCAGGAATAAATTTTTAAAAAGTGTTTTTCATTACATTTTTATATACTGCTGATTGAAACCCTGGCTGCAGTACTCAGAAAAGCAAGCCATTTTTTAAAAAATATATATGAATCAGTGTATCAGTGACAATCTAACAGACATAATAAAAAATAATTTCACTGTCCCTCCATAGATGCGTAGCGGAAGTGTTTAATTTGCTAATAAACTGAAGTGCCTCAGTTGAAGTCATTTCAAGCTACTGGAAATTAATACCGGAAGGAGCCTCCGAAAGCTGCAAAGGTCTCATTTAGTCTGTTCCAAGAGAACATACATGCTGGAATGGACTAAATAGCCCATCAAGCCCCACCAAAATAGTAGTACCCCTGACATAGGGCTCAGATAGATGCAGGTTGGGGCAAACTGGTCCATTCCAGTAGTTACCACAGATGGATGTCTGGGAAAAAGGACAGGGAAAACCCACCTTATCAGCACACCAAATAGTGAGACAAAAACCCTGGATGAGTAAACTCTTAGTTGATTTGCTATAGACGGGCCTTTTTAAAGGGGGGATCTTGTTCTTTTATAGATGTGTTTTAAACTGTGTGTTAAATCTGTTTCATGTTTTTAAAAAAATTTTTGTCACCAGTCCCAACTTTTCCCCCCAAATCTGAATTTGGGTGCACTCATCCATGCACACACGTATCTGTTGATGCAGAAAGTAGAGGCGGGGAGCACTGCTCAGCTAAAATATCATTTACGCTTTGATTTCAGGTCATAGTAGCTACCGCAATTTCTGGCAGCTTTAATATGCCTGAGAAATATGACATGCCAGCTGTTGGAGTTATTACCATGGGGTGAGTACATTACCTGATTATTTGCTCTTCCACACCATGTAATATAGGAATATTCTAATTGTTTTCAGAGTTGGGAAAACTTACTTTTTATATACGGTGCCCAGAATCCACTAGCAGCAGAGCCAACATCTGTGCTAAATGGGCAATTCTGGAAGTTATAGCCCAAGTTAGCATATTATTTCTAATGTATGTAATGGTGGACTTCTTCCTTTCTGCAGTCAGGACTTTACTAGATCTGACACTGGTGTACCACAAAGAAGAACAAAATGTAATACAACTGGGCTTGCACAGCAATACATTTCCCTTTGCTCCAGTAACATACAGTAATATGTAACCTCATAATATGCTGTATAGCAGAGGTACCCAGTGTGGTGTGGTAGAAATGGTAGTGGACAAGGCTGCTGGAGACCTGGGTTTGAATTCCCACGTGGCCACTCACTGGGTGAGTGGAACTGGTAAAACCACTCTTTAAATATCTCATTCACCTTGAAAGCCGTAGTAGGGTCACTACTTTCAACTTAATAGCACATAACTACTTAATATATAGCAGTGTTTCCTAACCTTTGGTTTTTGGATTTCAGTTCCCAGAAACCTAAGTCAATTCCCCAAAGCACTGATCAGCCATTGTACTGACTTAGGCTTCTGGGAATTGAAGTCCCACTGTGGGGCGTGAGCAGTGCCGGCCCAAGGCAAGTTTTAGGATGGAGCGAGATCCAACTATGGTGCCCCCTTGGTCACCCCTAACATACATGCCATACGCTCGCAATCAAAATATCAAAAACCCAAACAAATGTTTTTTTTCTTTACCACTGCGGCGCCCCCTGGGAGTGGGCGCCTGGAGCGACCACTCCGTTCACCTTATGGTAGGGCCAGCCCTGGGCGTGAGCCCCATGTTGGGAACCACTGATATATAGTAATATATATAGTGACATTCCCACCCTCACACACTTCAGCATGTGTGTAAACAAAAAAGACCAGACCTGTGACCACTTCAATGTAGAGTGGGGGTATGAAGCTGTGTCAAGCAACACAGCAGTGCCTGTGAATTAAGGAAATATTGAAAGTGATGAGCAGATCAGGTCCTAGAGCAAGGATTCTCAACCTGTAGCCCATGGGCCGGATGAGGTCTGCAGCGCCATTTCATGTGGCCCCCCACGGCCTCCACCACACCCAGAAGTGCCATATGGTGCAGGCAGGGCAAAATGGCTGTCCGGCCCCCGAAGTTGTCTGAGGGAGCATGACCCAGCCCCCACTTAAAAGTTTGAAAACTCCTGTGCTAGAGCATGGTGGCAGTTAGCTGAACTGTGAGAAGAAGCAACAAAACTGGAGGGGCTCTTTAAATATTGTGATTTAGCTATGGTACTTCTCCCCGCCTCCCACTATTTGCGACCAAACCTGCTGAAAGGGTGACAATGGAGGTAACAACATTTTTAGACATTTCTGAAAACAGGTTCAGATACTGTACCTCTGAATACCTTCTAATAGCTGGGTGTGTTACAACATTTCAAAATGGAAAGTAGGGCAGACTAAAATTGGACTGTGTCTTGCAGCTTGATGTGTGTCAAGCCATTAATGAATGACTAAGTACAATACAATATAATTATAAAGTGCAGAATAATCTCTTTTGAATGAAGCATGTGACAGTCTACTACTGTCTGCTGCATAGCTATAGCAAGATTCACACAAGTCTGTGTTCCTCGCTAAAACAAATACTGTGTATCCAATAAAGATTGCAAATGCTCTTTGGCCTTTCACCTTTGTGACTTGGTGGCCATTGAAAAATTGCTCCTCAGGCCTGGTTTGGTGGGAACACGTAGATGTTTAGTATTCATTGATAGACTGATTGTGTGAGTGTTTTCCATACTGGCACCCCATCCTCAATTAGGGACACAGACACTGACATGGAGTCACTTGATCTGGTCTACTTACAGGATAAAACTTCCCTAGATGAGCAGTGCAGGGGTTGCACCCACACTGTAAAGGTAATATAATGGAGTCTGCATTAAGCAGACACTTAGTCAGGTGTGGTTTTTGTGGTAGACTGTAAGAGTCTATTCTCCCAGAGTTGGGAAAAGGCAGTTTTACTGACTCATACTTGAGGAATCTAGGTATTGTGGCCCAAAATGTTCACATCTCTGAACTCTATACAATGAGCAGTTCACAGCCTTTTCCTGCAATACTGCAAACCCATTGAACAAGGTTTGTGCAGCATCACTGATAAACAAAGGCTAAGCTACACACCAGTCATTTGATAAATTCATTGATTTGCCTGAACTAATCCCATGTTTCCTAAAACATTCAAAGCCACTAACAATCATCTAACAATAACAACATACACATTCACAATGAAAACATCAGTAGCAGAATAACGGATGGAAAACAGGTAATGCAGATTCATGACTTTGGATGAAATACCACAGTAGTCCTACAGAGAAAAATATTGACATTCAGGCTTTCATTGGCACTTGTGTTCCTTAGCAGTTTTTAAAGCATTTCCTATGGAGTTTGACATTCCAGTGAACTATGATGGCCTAAGTATCACTTCAGATTTCACTCCTTCTACAATTTATCTTTAAATGAATTGCAGTCAACATGTATGCATTTGTTTATTGATTACTATTTCTTCATAATGGCTGAATAAGTTCTTGTATCTGGGGGAAAATATGTTCTGTTTGGGCTTTTGTTTTCATCTGCATATTTCTGCTTTCATGACTCCTTGTTTGTGTTCTTTGGTTCTAGTTTTCCATCTGCCACTCTTCCTGAGGTGGGAAAGTGGAAAGACATGATAGGTACGGCTTTCTCACTTGCCATTGTGAGCTATGTGATCAACTTGGCAATGGGCAGAACCCTTGCAACAAAGCATGGCTATGATGTGGACCCAAATCAGGTAACATGCCCTGGCTCTTAGAGGAAGAAGGTACAGAGAAGTGATATTGATGTGCACTTGTCCAAATGTTCTGTTCTGTTCTGTCATTTACCAGTTGGAGTAAAGCCCTGCTCAGAGAGGTAGTTCTGTATGCCTTGAGGAACTAAAGAGAGGTTGAAATAAAATATTCAAGATTTACTTCCTGGTGTAGAGATGAATACACACATGGCAGGAGATGTGGGTGCAAGGAGGCAGACTCCCAAACAAAAGAAGCCTGCTCAATTTATTGCCTAGAAAATCCTCCCCCTTCATGTACGTAAGGTAAACATGGGGGTGTACAAACTACAGATCATGTGATATCCAAACATATACAAGATATAAGTGAAGAGCATAATATGTCAAAGAGTCCTGGCAATCAATCTTCTAGGTAATGGGTTAAAGCATAGGAAGGCATACACTGCATAATCTTGGCATCAGGGCGTCTGGGTTGCTTGAGGTTGCTTGACCTAGCCTTTCACACTCTACATGTCAACCATGCTTTTAGGAGCCTCTGGTTAAACATAAACAGGCCCTTTTCTGGAGGCCTTCATTAGGCTAAGAGATTAGATAGAAGGCTTCAAAGAGACAAAAGAATGTGGTACCAGCTTCTGCCAGGCAGCCATATACTGAACCCTGTTGGCCCAGAGAAGCATATAGAAAACTTAAAGAAAGTTACCATTACTAATGTGATGTAAGATTAATGTATAGGGGTTTATCCAACACCCTGGTCACTCCAATATTAGCTCTACCACAACAGCATAGTCTTTGTGGTAGTCTTTTCACTATAAGAAAAAGATTGCCTTCGTGTTGTGATTTTTTTAATTAAAAAAACGGATAATATTTGGAAACTGGAAGCCAAACTTGGCCAAGCTTTGAAGCCCTAACAAGCAACAGGTTAGTAGGTAGAGTGGTCAATTTTCTCCTCATGGAGAAGACTAGTCGCAAAAGGAAGGGAAACAGCTTGTGCTAGTGTGAACAAGTCATAAAGAGCAAATGCATTAGTATCTTTGCATTTGGAGAAGAGATGCTGGATGAAACAATATAAGAGCTAATCTGTAAACTACATTGAATACACAGCATACAATAGAAGCTCCCTTAGTTGTTGTTTTTTACACATAAGTGAGTACTGTATATGCATTCCAAATTAGAACCACAGCCTGGAGGGGAGGGGAGGTTCAGTCCAGCAACATCAGGAGGTATGCCTTGCTCATGTTTGTTGGGAACCTTGCTACTAGCATCAGTCCTGTATTTGTTTCACAACTGCAGATGAAAACGTGACTCAAAGAAAAATCTGGAGCAGACTCAAGGGGACTATTAACTAGGTATTATTTAGCAATTAGTTCAAGGGATTAATTTGTGAATACTTTCAGACACATTAAATGGTCTCTCCAAAGAAGCAGCTCAGAATTGGGCCACATGAGAATAACATGTGTGTGCATCCCTCAGTTTACAGTTTGCATAGCTGTGGCTTTGTAAGATAACAGCCAAATGTGTCACAAGTTAACCTCTGCAGAACCTTTCTGTGCTTCTTGCTGGCTGAATGGATGATTTGCTCATGATGATAGTCTGAAATTAAACGAGTTGTAGTTCAAGTAAACATGTCAGAAAATACTGAGACTCCTTCAGAATGAGCAATAACAATAGCTATGGGATGGTGGCAGCCTTTGCATGAATAATACTACCTTTGCGTCTGAAGCCTCAGAGTCTGATATAGTTGATTGGCCTATTTCTCGCATCTTAGCAATTGCTAACAGAATAACATTTAGTTCATTTAGCCAGAGGAGGCCAAGTCCTTCCGCATAGCAGGCAAAGACCTTTCTATTCAGGCAGGGCTTTCCTTCAGTGTCTGTCTGTCTAAGAGGAGGTTCTTAAAATAGGAATGCTTGCACCTTGTTGCTTTTAAATGTATTGTTTTGTTGCCATAATTATTTATCACTTACATCAGGGGTACCCAAATTTTTTGGGCCACAGGCTGGTCACATGGTTCAGTGGGCCAGTCATATGGTTCAGTGGGCCAGTCATGTGGTTCCTCCCACTGGAAGAGGAAGTAAAATGTGCATGGGCAGAATGCTGCCGTAAATGTACCTGTGGCTGTCGCAAATGCATTTACAACAGCCCCAGTGCATTTATGGCTGTGTTCTGTGCACGCATGGCTGCATGTTACTTCTGCTTCCAGGAGCGGTGTGGATGGTGCGGGCCAGATGAATTGGTGTCAGGAGCCAGATCCAGCCCATGGGCTATAGTTTGGGCACTCCTGACCTACATAGACAGCATAAGCAAAAAAGCAAAGCCCATGAATGGAAACAATACCAATGAATTGCTTTTTTCAGGTGATCAGGGATTGATAGCAAGAGAGCAAGGAATGACAGAAATACCTTATGTCCATCAGTCTAGAATGCAAGATACTGTAAATAATTTGAGAATCAGTAAAGAGGAGAGTGAGGTAATGGCAATTGGAAGGAAACAGCCTACTTTAAATGTCGCAATAGAGGGAACATGTATGAAACACTAAATTATTATAATACCTAAGAAAACATTTCCTGAAGATGGTAAAATGGACAAAAAGGTTATCATACGATGCAGTAAGGCAAACCAAATATTCAGACAATTAGCTCTGCTCTTACAACAGAAGGCAATATCACCAGCACAAAGAAACACCTCATATTCATTCCCACCTTATGCTACCAGTGCCAAACTTACAACAAAACATAAATGAAAGTTGTTCACCACGGAAATGAGATCTCTGAGGAAGGCCACTGGAATGACTAGAGCAGATAAAATTGGGAATTGCACTTATATACAGCCACTTAGTGTTTGGTGCACACTCTGCATGGTTCACAAGTTAATTAGCATTTTGACCCCAACATTGTAAGGGAAAGAATTGAAATAGAACCAATCTTAAACTACATACAAAGACAAGTAATAAAGTGGTTTGCCCATGTGGAGAGAATGTCTTGGAATTCCATACTGTACAAGGCATATGTGAAAAGAGAAGGACAAAGACCACAAGGCAGACCCAGAGGAAGGTGGAGAGATAAAGAGATATTACAAGAGCATCAAAGAAAGGCTGGTGGAGGCTTCCAGAAGTGCAAAAGCAATAATCCTATATCTCCCTCAACACTCAAAGGGGTAAAAGAGGAAGTAAAGAAGAAGAGGTTTTTGTAGCTTTTATATTGCCTTTTTAATTATGTAAGCCACCTTTGTCCTTAATAGGACAAAATGGGGTAGAAATAGTTTAAACAAACAAAGTAAATAGTCTCTTCTCCTTTCTTTCCTAGGAAATGTTGGCCTTGGGTTGCAGCAACTTTTTTGGATCCTTTTTCAAAATCCATGTGATCTGCTGTGCTCTTTCAGTGACCTTAGCTGTGGATGGAGCTGGAGGAAAATCTCAGGTTGTTTGTTTGTTTGGTTTCTCTTCTATTCAGCCTTTCTGGGACTTGAAGGGACTCAAAATGGTTTAATACTCATTCTGGCTGTACAGGAAACCTAGTAAAAGAATGTGAAAAAGTTTTGGATTCTAAAATAGTGCATTCTTAGCATCTTCAGGGAACCAATATTTGGAGAGCACCTTTTTAAAATGGAGTACAGACCATATATAGCATGGGTGGGCAATACATTGTTATTTTTGTGCATATGGAATATAGGTGCAATGTAGGTAAACAAAGTTTGTAGAATTAGGCAAGCTGATGTTGCCTGGAATTCTTGCATCAATCAAGCAAATTATAATTCAATTCCCAGATGAATTTTGATATGATTGGAAATGATTCTCTGCTTTCATTTTGGAATTAGCCCAAAATGGGATAAATGCCAATTGTGACAAACATAGGCTTCTGATTATTTCCTAGAAGTCTATAAAGCTCTACCCATAGGGCTCTTAGGAAGATGGTCAGATGTCAGAGTTTCTGTCTGGCAGGATCACATGAGCCATCCTCAGCACTTGCATGTAGTCATTGCCCCCAATGTCTTAACCAAATCTGAGGGATGCTTTAAATGTTAGCTGGTGGAGAAGCCCTGTAGAAACACTTGAAAAACGAAATGCATGAGGATGTATGCTTTGCTTTAGAGGAGAATTGCTCTCCCAGAAGCATCCACTTTACAAGGCATGCACTTCTTGGAAAATTTAATTTTCAATGGATACTATTTCCTTTGCTGCCATTATGCTGCTGAAATTTGGTGGCACAGTAGCAAATAAGATTGTGCAGTAACAACTCCTAGGAGGAATGAGACTGAGAAGGGGAATATAGTAATTGAAGTTGTTTATACCTGATTCATGGTGTAGCCATCAGACTACAGTACTTATTTCTTGATGCTCCTTTTGGCAAATATGACACATACCACATCCTTTTTGTGACAATGTTACCTCTCTCCCTCCAGATAGCAAGCTTTTGTGTGGCACTGGTAGTGATGATTACCATGTTGGCTTTGGGGACCTACCTCAACCCTCTTCCTAAGGTAAAAATGTAGTCACACAACTCTGTTTTTTAATCTGTTTCCAGGTTAAGTAGTGTTATTTCCTCCTAGATGTGCATATTTCTGGAATATATTTAAGTTTGTTATTTGTCATTCCCTTTGGAAATCCTGACAATTTTGTTTTTGTGAGGAATTTTGTGGATGTGTAAAATCGAATTCACTGCAACTTCACTGAATTAGAAATCCCGGGAACATTTGGGAGAAACAATGGGTTTGTGTGGCTAAGGAAGAGGTGTCCTCTGCCCAGTCCTGCCTTTTCTCAGTGCTTACTGGGATTCATGTCTAGACTTCACTTTTTAATTGCTTTTCTTCCAAAGATCTTTGGAATCCTGTCAAGAAAACCTTCCCTCTACTGGAGTTTTGCTATTTAATTTGAAATAAGGCTAAAACATGATGCTAATTTAAGAAATATCTTATCTAGAGGCTCCGATGCGAATGTGAACTCTTCAGAGGATGTGTTGTAATGCTAAACTCCACACCTCAGAATAAATACTAGAATAAATAAACTACCCTTTTCTGAAAGAAAAACATAGAGAGCAGAGGAAGAGGCATGAGTGTTGTCCCATCTGGAGAGTGGGAAAATTTCTAAAACTGTCAGCAGTGAATGAAATCATTTTACAGAAGCACATGTTCTAGCTCAGGGGTGCCCAAATTTTTCGGGCCACGGGCCGCTCATGTGGCTCAGCAAGCCAGTCACATGGTTCCTCCCACCAGAAGCAGAAGTAAAATGCACCCATGCATTCGCAGAACACTACTGTAAATGCACCCGTGGCTGTCAAAAATGCGTTTATGACAGCCGTGGGTGCATTTATGGCAGCATTCTGCACATGCATGGGTGCATTTTACTTCTGCTACCGGGAGCGGGAAGGGCAGCATGGGCCAGATGAATTGGTGTCAGGGGCCAGAACTGGCTATGGACTGTAGTTTGGACACCCCTGCCCTAGCTGAACAAGCCCAAAGACAGTCAGCTTGATATAAAGCCAATCTAAATGGGTAGCATTTGTGTTCACTGTGTCTTACATTCTTTGGCTGGAATCCTGTTAATGTTTGCATAAGCATTAAATTGTCAAATAAAATTGCAGTTTATTGGCAAGATGCCCCAGTAAATATTACGTTATAAGACTGGTCTTTCTGAAGTGATTGCATATTGGTGAAACTGCCAACCAAACTCATGTACAGTATCGAAGCAGCTAAAGTTGATACTATTCTTGTGGCTTTTTGGTCAATCTTTTTAATGCTATGTGATTGGTGCTACAGGCTGTACTGGGAGCTTTGATAGCTGTGAATCTAAAGAATTCTCTCAAGCAACTGAGTGATCCGTACTACCTCTGGAAGAAAAGCAAGCTGGACTGTGTGAGTATCTTATGCCAAATGTTTTGGAAGAAAAGGAGGGACCTAAACAACATTTCCAGGTTGGGTGAAGTAACTTCCCTGCAAAACAGCAGCATGAAATCTAGAAAAATACGGAAGGCTTGGAGCCAAGGCCGTTTGTCCTCTTCATTTCTACCCTCATGAAACTCTTCTTAGATTTTGTCATAAAATGTGGTTTCAGAGATGTCAGGAGTCTTTTTGAAGGCAAGCAGCATCTGGTCCATAAGTTATGGAGATACAGTATATTAAAACCATAGCTCTCAATATTCCAGGAAAATATTGTGAACAAGAAGATTTAGAAGGAGAATGTGATAGGAGTTGCTAGTATGTCAATTGCTTTGCATATTTAGCCCAAGAAGAACATTTGGATTTCTTAGGCATAAATTGAAGTTTTCTTTTGAGATTTTATGAGTAGATTGTGACTAATATTTGTGATTTGAAAGCAACAAAAATACTGATCTGAACACTCCTTTGAGATTCTGTGTGCAATCCACAGAATTAAACTATACGATTTAAAAGGCAGCACTTAGACAACACAGTAAACTGTTTTTTAAAGGGTCAGGTGTCACAGGAAAGACCTCTTCATGAAATCCTTGAGATCTCCTACCAGTCAGAGTAAAACAATGCTAGGCTAGATGAACAAATGATATGATGAGATATGGAACCTTATTCTAGTATCTGGAAGTCACGCTTTTGATAACAGTCCGAAAGAAGGAAAGGTGTTTTACAAGAAGATAAGGGTGCCAGGCACTGGTTGATGTAAAACACACTTGCACCAAAAGCGAGAAATCAAATATATAAATGTTTGATTTTTTGATAAACAAGATTTATGATACTAAATTATATTTACTGTATTTTCTGGCGTATAAGACTACTTTTTAACCCCAAAAATTCTGTGCCAAAATCAGGGGTCGTCTTATAGGACAGGTACTTGACTGCAGCTTGTTTCCCCTTGCTTCATATGTCCGGCGCATATGGTGGGGGGTGCTGCGGCTGAGTCCCTGCTCTGTGTGGGGAGTATGAAGCAAGGGGAAGCAAGCTGCACACATCTTCCTGTACCTCGAGGAGGAGAACGTGAGCGTGGATTGGCTCTCCACCAGAACCTGCCCATTCAACTCGGAGGGCTGCACGTCTTCGGGTTGAGTGTGGGTTAATTTTTATTTGGTGTGCATTGGAAGAGAGGTAGTCTTATATATTCCAAACTCTATATTTTAACTGGAAAAGTTGGGGGTCGTCTTATACGCCCAGTCGTCTTATACGCCGGAAAATACGGTATATAAATCATGTTAATGTCCTTTGAGTTTCTCCAGGCAGTGTTTTATTGGTGAAAAGAATTATTGAAACTCTCTAGCCACAGTGTTCAAATATAAAGCAAGATGACTTATGCTTTAGAGCAGGGGTTCCCAACCTAAGGCTTGTGGGCTGGATCTACCCAGCAGCGCCATTTCATGTGAACCTCCCACTCCTCCAAGGGCATTCAAGAAACAAAAATGCCCACCCCTTTAAAGCTGTTGGGACAAAATGGCCACCCCCATAATGCATGCAGGGCAAAATGGCCATCCAGCCCTCAAAGCTGACTGAGAGAATGTGACCAGTCCCAGCCCCCGGCTTGAAAAGGTTGGGAACCTCTGCTTTAGAGTGCTGAATATGGTGTTATGAAAGTGGCATGTGTTTTAATAGATTTGAATATTCTGAAGTATGCCAAGCGCAACAGAGGCAGCACTGACAGTGTGGAGCAGCTTCACAAGTACAGTACTTATTTTTAAGCTACTGAAGGATCTCCTTGACTTTTAGAACAAGGCGCACTCTCCACACCATGCACCAACCTGTTAGTAGGAAAGGTTTTGTTCAAGATAAGGATTTCTTTTCTTTCTGCCCTGTCAGCTGGTGCCTACAGATAGCAGCCTGATGCCTATGACTGGATCTCAGATAACCTCAGATGGCTAGTACAATGAAGAGGGGGCAGTAATAAGATTGAGTTTCTGGCTGAAACACTGAATGGGGAGCCACCATCTGGCTTCTGGGTGATGGTAGGGCAAGAAGCATAGCCATGTTTAGTGTCATCCCATCCACAAAGGGCTGTAGGGAGAAACTATATCATTTATTACTTCAATCTTGAGCAGTGTTTCGCAACCCTTGGTTTTTGGACTTCAATTCCCAGAAGCCTAAGTCAATTCCCCAAAGCACTGATCAGCCAATGTACTGACTTAGGCTTCTGGGAACTGAAGTCCCCGTTTGGGGCGTGAGCCCCTTGTTGAGAACCACTGACCTAGTGTCTTGAAAAACAGGCTGAGCTTGCCAATGGATATCTCAGAGCCTGGAAACTGACACAGGCCAAGTCATGCTCCCTCAGACAGCTGAACGGGCCAGTCTGGTGGTTCCTCTGCCACAAATGCTGCCACAAACTGCATCTGTGGCTGTCGTAAACTCATAAATGTGGACGCAGCTGTTTTTGTCACTTCTGGTGCTTCCAGCAGTGGCAGTGGGAATGAGAGCGGTGAGCCACATGAAATCCGGACCACGGGCTGTAGGTTAAGAACCCTTGGTTTAAGATATTTCTTATGCATCTTTTTATAAAGACCAAGAGGCATGCCTGATTCCCATTAAATATTTTATATATACCGTATTTTCCGGCGTATAAGACGACTGGGCGTATAAGACGACCCCCAACTTTTTCAGTTAAAATATAGAGTTTGGAATATACTTGCCGTATAAGACTACCCCTCTTCCAATGCACACTAAATAAAAATAAAAATTAACCCACACTCAACCAAGACGCGCAGCCCTCCGAGTCGAATGGGCAGGTTCTGGTGGAGAGCCAATCCACGCTCACATTCTCCTCCTCAAGGTACAGGAAGATGTGTGCAGCTTGCTTCCCCTTGCTTCATACTCCCCACACAGAGCAGGGACTCGGCCGCGGCACCCCCCACCATATGCGCCAGACATATGAAGCAAGGGGAAACAAGCTGCAGTTAAGTACCTGTCCTATAAGACGACCCCCAACTTTGGCACAGATTTTTCGGGGTTAAAAAGTAGTCTTATACGCCAGAAAATACAGTAAGTAAGTAGGCATTTACAAAGAGGTTTTCTTAAAATGTTGTCCCTTTGTGTAATGAGAAGCACCTCAATGCCCAAAACTTTATCTAAAATATCACTAGCAATTTGGACTAAAACTGTCCCATTTGTTTTCTCCTGAGACTCTAAACTCACCTGTGTTTCATATGTGTATATCTGCATTCTCAACTGTGGAGTCTTATACGCCAGAAAATACAGTAGTTCAGTAAAACACTACACTGTTTGTTCTGTTGATTGCTATTTTTCTTATTACTTCTTTGTTCCTTTTTTGCATTAGAATCAGGAAAAGCTTGTGTGCCAGTTTTCCCACCCCTAAATCTTGGTCATAAATTATCTATGATTAGAAGTAATATTAGGAGATGGAATGAGTCACACCATCTTTGCAAATAATTTAGCCATAGACACCTAAACCTATACTAATTTTGTCTTGCTAGAGTGGATGTTACAGGATATATGTGTGCTGGCAAAAGGCATTTCATAACTTCTATCAAAAATACACTAAGTGTATAAGAAACAAATGAATGCAACCTTAGAATCTAAGAGATAAAACAAAGAAGGAGGGAAAACGGGGAAGAAGAGGAAGGAAAGGAAATCAAGAAAACTCAGGGTGTAAATTAATATGGTTCTTACACTGACAAAATGTGATGGTTACAGATCCAAAAGAGATGCCAGCTAGCCTGCCTAGTGACCTGTCCCTTCAAAGGACTGTAAAGCAGGCAGACAGCATTTGTTCCTGAAAAGCAATTATGTGGTAGGAGAGGATATGAAGTGTGGTCTTGGACCTTCTCATGCTCAGATATTTTGTACTTCTACCATGTTTGCAGACATTCTGTTCACATTTTTTCTCAGCAAGTGTGGAGGACTAGGATCTTGATCCTCTCAAACAGCAAAATAATTATCAAAGGATTTCTTGGCATCATTAGATTCTGTCTTAGTGAACAGATTCTGCAAAACTTAATTAAAATTCTTTTGGAGCGGCAACAATGTTACTTCATACAATCCCCCTAGCTATGCAGTAACATTCAAAATGTGTATTCCATCTCCATTCTGTCACACGTGTTAATTTCCAACCAACACAAGGAAGTGACCCACTGTGTTTATGTGTTTCCACAGATGGTCTGGGTGGTGAGCTTCCTAGCATCTTTCTTCCTGAGCTTGCCCTTTGGACTTGCTGTGGGAGTGGGCTTTTCCATCCTGGTGGTGGTTTTCCATACCCAGTTGTAAGTATTCTCCCGGTTATGAACTGTAATAGGAATGCACAAGTAAAGCTATTTTCCATTGTATGGGTCAAAATGCCAGAAGCAGGTGTGACAGCCAGCACATGGAGGCATAAAAGGACCAATCCCTGTTGGCAAACAATGATGTCAATTTCAGATAGTTGCTCTCTAATCTCTCATACCCAAGGCTGGTATAAATATGAAAGTATTTACATCATGCTGGAAAACACCTGTTGCCTTTGTCCTCTTCTTTCAAGTCCATACAACAGAAATTCCGCTTATTGCTAATTAAACTCTCAGCAGAGGAGATAAATGTGATGCACCCCTACATTGATCTTTTGTTGTGACATCTTCACCTCTGTCTTTCTTCCCATGCTGCCCTCTAACATCAGCATAAAATCTTAGGCAGAGATCAAGATAGCGCCCACTGATCCCATTCCCACCCACACAGACTTTCCCTTCATTTGATTTACACTTTTGCTTCAGGAAATGTTCTAAAACAGTTCATTTTCAGACAACAAACTGTTTTAGGAAATCTGTACACATCTGGTAAGAGTTGGCATTTACTGCATGAAATTTAAAAAGGCTGGTGTGCAATCAATTTGTCACCACATGGGGCACATTAATAAAAGTCAAATTATATAAAATATAATTACCTGCCATAGTCCCAAGAACTTTCGATTTCTTTGACTATTCTTAACCAAACCTTTGAAAATTTATGATCACAAAGGGAGAGTGATTGATTGGACATATTTATATATGTATTTATTCAACAGACACACCCTCTCATTCTTCAAACCCTTGACAATTCAGACTATTTTCGTTTGGAGGCTAGTGGGTAGATTTAAGAAAAAATACTTTTTATGCTGCTCCATTGCTCACAGCTACAGTTTGTAGTCCAAAAATAATATTTACAAGCTCAGGGAGGCTTTGGAAGAGAATGGTAAAGGAGGAGAGAAGAATTCTCTATGCAAATACAATTTTCCACTAGCCTGATGATTGGATTTTAACTCCTATTGAATTCGTTTTCCCTTGAGCTGTTTCTCCTCCATCACCTGTCTCCTAATCTCTCTCTTAACTTTAGTAAAGTGGAGCAATTTTGTAATGTTTTTAAAACTCTGGCTAAAACCCAGAAGTAAACCTAGAGTAGGCCTATTAAAGCATTGCTAATTTGGTAAATCAACTTTTTCTCAAATTCTTTTGATTCAGTGGACCTACTTTACCCGCAACTTACTGCTAGACTTTAAGCCAGGCTTTCACAACCTATGGCCCATGGGTCGGCCCCCGATGCCAATTCATCCTGCCCGCTCTGCTCCTGGAAGCGGAATAAAACGCACCCGTGCATGCGCAAATCGCTGCTATACATGTGGTCTAGTGTTTTACTGCCGCTTCCAGTGGAAGGAACCACGTAACTGGCCCAATTGGCTGTCCGGGGCGTGGTCAGGCCCGTGGCCTGAAAATTTTGAGAACTCCTGCTTTAACCACTTTCCGATAACTCCCTACTTCTTCATTCCTCTGAGATAACAGATTTATCTTCATAATACAGCTTCTTTGCACTGTACAGCTTAGTGCCATTTAATCAGAGCTGGGAAGAAGTTATGTCTGGGGGATTCTGGGAGTTGTACATCCAAAAAGCAAAATTTTCCACACCCTAAAATTACTATAAGCAGATTGATAGTCATTGTTGATTGTGTCATTATTAGCGAATTCTTCGTTGTTTCGCTTGAGGCTCCCTTGTATGACTAGATCATGCTTAAAGAATGAATTTCTGAAAAAATCTGTGCCAGAAAAAAATCAATTGAAAATTCTGTCATATCGAAGGACGCATTTGTAGTAGCATGAACTGTCATGGAGTATAGACTGCAACTTCAGATTCAACTATATATATTTTAATGTTCATTTTCTGTCATTTCCTTTCCTAGCCGCAATGGTTCTGTCCTTGGCCCCGTGGTTTCCTCTGATATATACAAGAATCCCAAAGTCTACAACAAGGTAAAAGCAGCTGCAAAAATTCATCTTCCCCTCTTTTACCATTATTTGACCAATATACATGGAAATGTTTGTTTAAAAAAACATAATCACTTGTGATTTTGCTTGAGGTGTGGCTGGCCCAACCATTAGGTAGGGAAGCAGCCATGCTGGCAGAAAAAGCCAAGAATAGGAATAGTTCTATAGCACAGTTGTGTGTTCTTCATGGCCCACTCTCTACACTTGAACTGATTTGCTATCCTTGGGATACTATCCCGCTGCAAGTGTAGAATTGCATTCATCTGACAAACTGGTTAGCATTTGTCTATTGAACACAATGGGCACGGGGCTGTGTGGACTAAGGAGGATGATGGAGGACAGAGGTGCCTGGAGAGCGATGGTCCATAGGGTCGCAAAGAGTCGGAATCGACTGTGCGACTGAACAACAAAATTGAATTATCACTACTGTGTATGTGTCATTTTGTTCTTTGCCTTAGAGAATAATAATTTCGTGTCAGAGATTACTCTGGGTTGAAAGGATTTTTAGGGGACACCTGAATGAGGCTCCTTTCATGTCTCTTAGATAACAAAAATGCAATAGGAAGAGCTCTGACTGTTTCTTATGTGATTTTCACTCAGGATGATCATGGCCATAGTAGATTATTATGGTTCACTAGGTTGGAAATACTTTGTCAGAATGACTTCTTTCTCTTGAATTTTTTTAAAAAAATTATTCTAGAGTTGTGAACAGCCTGGGATTATTAAAATTCAGGAAGTCTCTATGTGGAACGACATTATTCTAAGATCCTTACACAGAATCATGTTATTCTATGTGCTTATATATGTGATCTGTTTGCCATACTGCCTCTGGATATCTGTCCTCATAAATGCATTTCCTGCTGGTTGCATATGCACAATATAGCATCCAAAATCATGAACACAAC
The DNA here is from genome assembly GCA_035047345.1 of Bradypodion ventrale. NCBI lineage: Eukaryota > Metazoa > Chordata > Lepidosauria > Squamata > Chamaeleonidae > Bradypodion > Bradypodion ventrale. The sequence goes on from JAWDJE010000004.1 coordinate 63,625,067, forward strand.
AGTGAAAGGCGTCCATTGCCACAATATCACCACTACTCCCATGTTCATTCATTTCACTTCAGATGAGCACATGAAAAATGTTCTGGCACTTGCCACCTCTTCACTGGACAGAATTTTTTTTTACCAGGTTTTTTCTTCACACACACAAACACCCCAAATATTTTTCTCTGTAAACCTTGTCAGTCTCTTTTTTCTGCAGGTCCAGGAAATGGAAGGGATTAAGATTATCACCTACTGTTCCCCACTATACTTTGCTAATTCAGAGATATTCAAGGAAAAAGTCATTGCCAAGGTAAGAAGAATTGGCCCAAAGTCAACTTTTATACTAACAGGTGCTTTTTCACACCATGGCTTCTACAGCCCTACTTATGGGGGCCTACTTATCTTGCAAAGGTGAAAACTACAAACAAGATGGTGGTATAAAACAGGGGTGGGCCAGCCCTGGCCCATGGCACCATTTCATGTGGTCTACAATGCTGATGCTGACACACCAGAAGTTTACGACAGCCATAAACACACCTGTGCCTGCACAAATGCACCCGCACCTGTCATAAACATGTTTACGACAGCCGCAGATGCATTTTACAGCAGTGTTTATGGCAGGGGGAACCATGTGACCGGCCTTCTCAGCTGTCCAGGGGGCATGGGCAGGCCCACAGCATAAAACGGTTGGGAACCCCTGGTATAAATGGTGAGGCTCAGTGGAAAGAATGCCAAAAGAGATTAGCAGGGAAAGAGTAAACAGAATCTCCCTGCCATTCCCAATCTTACACAAATCCAAAAGTTGCCTGCTCTTAAACAGAAATTTCTAGTTTGGTTCATGTTTGGCACCTATCCTGATGACTTTTGAGCATCAAATTTTATCTTTTTCCCCTAGCCCTTTAGCTTGACTTAAAACAGCTATTTTGTGATTTTTTTAATCTGCCATTTCCCACTTAAAAGTTTTAAAAGCCACACAAAACTAGTTAAATATGGTGTGTACATTCTTGAAATTAACCAGTCAGTCAAGAGCTTCTGCAATGGGAAAGTAGCCATTGCAGATCTCTGTGTTTTGTCTCAAACTTAATCCAGACCCAATATCCTTATCCACCCATTGATTACTCTTACAGGAAAACTACAAATTCCTTGTTTGGATGCTAAATTAATGTTAATTTATGAGCCCAGGTGGCGCAGTGGTTAAAATGCTGTGCTGCAGCCAGAACGTTGTGAGTTCGATCCTGACGGGATCAAAGTTGACTCAGCTTTCCATCCTTCTGTGGGTGGTAAAATGAGTACCTAGCATGTTGAGGGCAAAAATACTAATTAACTTGTGAACTGCCCAGAGAGTGCACTAAACACAATGGGGTGGTATATAAGTGCAATTGCTTTGCTTTACTTTCATTAATCATAAGAACAAAGTCAAGAAGAAAGCACAGATTTCTGTCTTTTCTTTGAACAGACTGGTGTGGACCCCATAAAAGTCTACTTAGCCAGGAAAAAGTATGTGAAGAATCAGGAAAAGGTGGCAGCAGAGGTGGCGGTGAAAGCAATGGCAGCCACACAATCGAGCAAACTGAAATCTCTCTTCAACAAGAACAAGGTAATTTAGCATTTATTGAGCTGGGGAACATTATCTGTGTGGTTTGCTTGTTTGTTTGCACAACAATTGCCTGGATTTTTAAAAACCTCTGGCCTCTTTATTCAGCACCTGGAAGAACAAAACTAAAATATGCAGGATCAGTTTGCCACACGTGAAACAAGAATGAGTTGCTCAGTAGCAAGATTGCTAATAGACCGAAACACAATATAAAAAAATCTTGAAACAGACTGTATGTGCTTCTAGCCCATCTCCAATAAATCTATAGAAAGGACCACAAGCTTACTGTTTCGGTTGGAGAGCTGGGTCAAGACAGAATTATTATTCTTGCTATTGGGTGATTAGATCTTCTAGGCTAAGATTTTCTTTTGTATCTTTTCTGTTGGAAACCCCATGCAAATTATTGGATTCTATAGTGTGGGAAGAAAATGTATAACACTCCAAAAAATAGGATTGATTGAGCCAGGATAACCAGGGAAAGAGACTTCTAAGATACTTTCAGACTGTCTTTGGTAGCAGAAATAATACATATAATATATATAAAGTCAGGATAGCCTTCCCCCTTTTATCCAGCGGCGTGGTGGGGTATCGGACAATCGGGCAATATCCCACTCCGCCCCAGCAATCTCTGCCCCTGCAGGGGGGATTTTGTTTTTAATTATTTTCTTAACCAAAGGGTGGGAAGGGAAAAGCCAAGCAAGCGCTGCACAGGGCTTAACTCAAGGGGAAGCAGGGGTGGGGTGGTGACACCGGCAAGATGGGTGCCTTCCTCCCGCCTTGTCTCTGGCCATTATACATGTTCCCACCATCCTTCCTGGGGATTTGAACCCCGACCTTCTGCTTACAAAGCAAAATTTTAAACTCTAAGCCACAGCAGCTACATAACCAACAGAACTGCTTTTGGCAATCTTATAACAGAGAACTCTATATTAACCAGAGAGGATATCATTGCTTTCAAAATCCAAGCCGTAGAAGCCCTAAATGGGAATCAAACTCTGCCTCGGGAGAGACCCTTTGCTTGAAGAAAGGATGCAACATGGAACAGTAATTTTATTATTATTATTTATAATTGTAATTATATTTATAATATTTTTTTAAAAAAAATTAAGTCCTAAGCGGAAATCAAACTCAGTACCTTTTGGGCATAGTCAAAAACACTAACCACTTATCCACTAAGGATTTCTCTTTAAACCTGATTTTTTAAAGCAATGATATCCTCTCTGGTTATCATAGAGTTCTCTGTTGTAATAATACCAAAAGCAGTTCTGTTGATAGTGGAGCCACAGTGGCCTGCAGGTTGCAATTTTGCCTTGTGAGCAAGAGGTTGTTGGTTCAAATCCCTAGAGGGGAGTTGAAATTAGAAGGCGAGTGGGAACATATATAATTTTTTAGGGTTAGACACCCTAATCACTATCTGTCCAGTGCTCTTTTAGGAAAGTCAGCACACCCCTGCTCTTATCCTCCTTGCTTTCAAGGCAGACTTTTAAGCAACAAGGGAAGGGTGTCTCAGGAAAGCCTTATTAATCAAAATAAGAGATTTTAAAATGTATTTTAAAACATTTTAAAAACTGATTATAATCTTGGTTTTAATAATGACAGGTGTTTAACTGTTTTTAATGTAACTTTTGAACATTATTTTTAAAACAACGATAATTCTATAGTTTCAACTACAGTACTGTGATCTGGCTTAGGTCCCCTATAAGGAGAAAAGTGTCATATAAGCACATTCAGTAGAACCCCGCATGATGAAAAAGTTGGTTCCACGATATCTTTCATTATACGAATTTTTTCACTATACAAAGCATGCCTCATATAACGAAAATCCCTATGGGATGCATCATACAACGAAAATATGGGGGAAATCGTACAACGATTTTCCCCATAGAGATGCATTGCTTTGTATAATGAAAAAAATCGTTATATGGGGTATAGCAGTTAGCACAAATCCTCTTTGTTATACGAATTTTTCATTATACGAAGCATTTGTTATGCGGGGTTCCACTGTATACATAAGTGAGCTTTGTTTGACATGAGTTATAGCTCATTTCTTCTGAAGGCAGAAAATCTCCTTCCTTCCTTTACTCTTTCCCCTGCTTTTGTTTTTAAAAAAGATCTGTGGCTGTCAGTCTGTTTGTATCTCGTTTGGATTTCTGTAGCATGACACAGGATGGCCTTCATGGCTGCTATAGTGGTCCTGTGGCACAAGGCCACACCAAGGAAACACCTCATACAAAACATATTCATTCCCACCTTATGTTACCAGTGCCAAACATAGACATTTACAACAAAACATAAACAAAAGTGGGTCATCATGGAAATGAGATGTCTGTGGAAGGCTGCTGGAGTGACCCAGAAGGATAAAATCAGGAATGAGATTATGAAGAAAAGAATTTGAATAGAACCAATCTTACACTACATACAGAGAGAACAAATAAAGTGGTTTTCCCATTTGGAGAGAATATCTTGGAAATCTGTACCATAGAAGGCATATGTGAAAAGAGGAGAAGGACCAACAGCAAGAGGCAGACCCAGAAGAAGGTGGAATCAAAGAAATATTACAAGAACCTGAAATAATGCCGGTGGAGGCTGCTAGAAGTGCCAGAGCAAGATCCTGTAGTGGTAGCGGCAATAGTGGAAGTGGAAGACGAGGAAGAGGAAGGAGGAGGTCATTTCAAGAAAGGGAGGAACAGCTAAACACACACATAGTTTTGTGACATCATTGCATTTTTGTTTATAAATATCATTTTTCTAGTGTTTTTTGATTCCTTACTAGCCATCTTATGTACCAGTAATTATAGAATTGTGGTGTGTTTGTACCCGTGCAAGTGTGCATATCTGTGTAAGCAATAAAATAAATATAAATTTGTACTAAATATTAGGGTTCTCTGTTTGCTACAGACAGTGTCTCTACAAGAACTCCAGAAGGATTTTGAAAGCACTTCTCCAACAGACACCAATAACAATCAGACAGCAAATAATGGCAACAGCATCTCTTATGTTGCTTTTAATCCTTCAGTGAGCGTTTCAGGGCAAGTCAATGCTGCCTGTGAACATAGAAGCACTGCTAGTCTTCAGAGCAGCACCTGCAGTGTCATCCCAGCCTCAACGGTTGATCCTATTATCACAGCACCCCCATTTGTCAACTTTCACACAATCATCTTGGATATGAGCGGAGTTTGTTTTGTGGATCTGATGGGCACCAAAGCTTTGGGCAAGGTATGCTGTCCTTTTGCATTACCCTCTGGCAGTGAAGCAGACAAAGAAAGATATTGATCCTGTAGAGTACAGGTCAATTGTCAGGTGAGGCTGATTGACATGGTTGCGGCACGATCTGGAGCCAGGTCAAACATTCAGAATTCATCAGAAAGAGGCTGCTCAACAGAAAGAGGCTTGTCATAAGACAAGAAAGGCCGTCAAGCCGTAATACATATCACTGTTCTTACAAGGGCAGACAACAAAGGTAGGGCTCAAAGATGCAATCAATCACAACTGAAAAGTGATTTTTGGAGATAGATTGATGACAATAAAATTAGACACAGGATTTAAAGCCTACTGCAACAAGAAATACAGGTAGACTATATTGATTGATGGAAGACAGATACAGCTTGGGCCAACTATTCTTTCAGTCCTTTCATAAGTCCTGTGCACTGTGCTTTTATTTATATAGTCAAAATCTGGAATAAGCCACAGAGTGAGGAGAAACAATTAGGCCCCAAATTAAAATTATCTGCAGCTTCTGTTTGGATTCTTGCAATACCATCTGCATCTTGAAATAGTTATTTTTAATAATCTTGAGCATCTAGTGATTTTCACTGTTGTTCTCTTGATTAGATACAGGGTTACGCACAGTGGTAGGCTCAAAAAAAATTGCTTCCACACTGTGGGTGTGGTATTGTGGGTGTAGCCAGGGGAAAGTCCTGCGTTGCACCTGAATTAGGACTACTTTATTTCAAAATTTGGATGGGTGGGGCCAGCCAGAATTTCTGCTACCATTTCTGGCGAACTGGTGTGAACCTGCTGATGCCCACAACTGGTTACGCATAGCACCAATTGGGGATGAGTACTTCTGAAAATCAAGTATTACAGACTGACTTCGCCCATCTTATAATGATGGAAATAATTATCCCAAAATGCTATGCAATACATTTATGATGTCTCAGGAGTTGTGCTGTATAACCAGATGAGATTAAATATTATCTTTCTTCCCACATGTAGCTATGCACCATCTATCAGAAGATTGGGATTAAAGTCTTCCTGGCAAATGTACCTGGTAAGAATCTTCTTCTAAATTATCAAAACCTATCTTCTATTTTTAGGTCCTGAAAAGGGACAAAATAAATGACAGGGGCAGGAATAGAGTTAATGAACATGAAGCTTATTACTGCATGCATAGGTATGGCAAACCTTTACACAAAGAGAAGAAGCATCTGTTTCTGTATTCATGTAATTCATGTAAATTACAAGTGCAATTAAGTACATGAAAATTAGAAACCAGAATTTCAGCTATGAACTTGGAATAAGGATGCAAAGAGGTAACATCCAATCACATCAGAAAAAGTTGTCTTGTAGGCAGCAATCTCCCTTAAAGTGATTCTTCCTTCCAGGGCCACCATCAGAGCACTACTACCAGTACTACCGCATAGGGCCCAGAGCTGACAGGGGCCCTGCTGCCGGCAGCCATAACTGTGACATTACTCTGTGTGTGTGTGTGTGGGGGGGGGGGGGGATAGGATTGATCAGTATGGGGCCCAGAAATTTCTGCCGGCGGCCCTGCTTCCTTCTACCAGGGAATTGTTCCAGCCTAGCCCCTAATGTGATCACATCCTTAGTTGTATGGAACAATGGCCATAAGTTCCACCACTTGGCACTTTTTTGGGAAACAAGGGTAATTAGTTTTGCAAAAGTAATGAACTGCACCACTTCTTAATACACCAAGCACCATTGTTACTAATTAGTGTTTATTTTTAATGGCCTAATATGTAAACAAAGGTCTGTTCTATTTTTCAAGTGAAAATAAGGCTGTCATGCTGGTGAAAAGAGCCTGAGGACCTGCTTTTCTTCCATGTCTGACAACCATTTGTTGTTTAGTCGCACAGTCGATTCCGACCCTTTGCGACCCTATGGACCATCGCTCTCCAGGCACCTCTGTCCTCCACCATCCTCCTCAGCCCACCCAGCTCTGTGCCTATTGTGTCTACAATACCATCTAGCCATCTCATCTTTGGCCGCCCCCTTCTTTACCATACAGTCCTGAAAGTGTAGGAAGCGGCCTCTTCTTTGCATGCCTACAGTGTTTTGTTGTGTTGAGATGTCTAGGCATCCTAGGAGGTTGTAGGTGGCTGCCTCCCACATTTCTAGGATTATGTTGATGTAATGATTCCGTCCTGTTCCAGGAAGAGAAGGCCCCTTACTTTCAAGTTACTTTTACTTAATTAAAAGTAAGTGATACAGGGCCATAGCTAGGATTCTAGATTTTGGGTGGGTGGGAAAAAAATTCAGAAGGGGCAAAAAAAAAATTCAGGAGAGGCAACGATGTCACAAACACATATATAACATTGGCATACGTTGGGTGGGTTGGGGGGGGGGGGCTGTTAGCTCAGGAGGGTTCCCACCCACCCCGGCCCCCTCTGGCTACAGCCCTGAAGTGATAACACATAAAGGGACAATAAGGCAATAAGTTACTTTGAAAGACAGGTAAGTAAGCCTTGCCAAATGGAGTACACAATAGAATATTTCAAACTGTGTTGTTTTCTCCCAGGAAATCTAGCAAACAGTTATGCCTTGCTAGAAACAATTGCTTTCCGGAAGACAGCCTCTGCTTTCAGTCACACATCTTTTTCTTCTTTGTTAGCCCAAGTTTATGATGACATTCGCACAGGGGGAGTCTTTGAAGAAGGAGGCCTTGAGCTTAGTCACCTCTTTGTGACTATCCATGATGCTGTTTTGTTTGCAACAATGAATGGCAACAGAGCCACACATCGCTCTGCCTTAGACCAGGTATACTGTATATCATTCTTTGACTTCTAGTCATACTCGTGATCCTGCATGCATGTTTCATATTTCCCATATTATTTTCAGATGTTGTCTTGAGCAAACTTGCTAACTTAGAATGCCATATGCAGCATATCAGAAATGTATCAGTTGACCTTGCAGGTCAAACAATCAACAGCAGCCAGGGACTGAATATTTGTTTAGTGATCCTCGTCCAGTCCATTAGTTATTTCAAACACTGATGAGAGAAATCGGGCTCAAATTTATCTCTATATTAGTTATACAGTATGTCAAAGTTGAATGTATCAAGTGAATCTCATGAAAATGCTGCCTGTGCATGAAATCCTGATGATTCATTTGGATTTGCAAGTCACACCTATTGCAGGTATCGAGTGATGATCACGAGCCTGTAAATTAGCCTCCAAAGCAAACATATGTCTTACACACAACAAATTAGTAAATACCTTATTTTTAAAAGGGCTATATTGTGTTTAGTAATTGAGGTTGTGAGGTAGCCTTGCTTTTCACTTCTTTATTTGCACTGAACTACTGTATTTGATATATGATTTGTCAACCCAGCCTTCAGCTGACATGGTGAAAACTTTATCTTTGTGGTGTCAGAACAATATTTGCATCGAAAAGATTTGCTGAAACAATCTCGTTATCATTTGGATATGGGGCAAAGGACTAAGTCCTTGCTCCATGGTGAGGTTGAGTCATGATCTTAAGATACAAATATAAAATTAGAAAAAAAATCTTTTAGGAAACCCAGCATACATTGCATACCTGAATATTTGCATCTAGAACATCTTTTTATACCTTGAAAATAACTGTTAGTTTCTGTCATTTTTTTATCCTTCAACAACTGTCCTTTATGCAATGTAGACACTTTTCATTGTGCCTGAAATAAGGGTAAAGATATTGCAGAAAGAAGGCATTTTCATAAACTCATCACAGTGTCTCCAGTATTAACATTTGGATCTGATAATAATAATAATAATAATAATAATAATAATAATAATAATAATAATAATAATAATAATAATAATAATAATAATAATAATAATAATAATAATAATAATAATAATAATAATAATAATTTGTACCCCGCCCTACTCGGCGCAAGGCCGACTCAGGGCGGCATTACAACATACAATTAAGAAAAAAGAAAAATAGTAATAAAAATAAACAATCTATATCGAAAAACACAGCACAACAAATACAGAACAATTGAAATCCAAGGTGCAAGGTACAATATTACAAAATACAATATAAGGGGAAAAAAGCTCAACTTCCCCGTGGTACATGCCAGGGTGGAGAAGGAGCTAGACAAGGCGATAGCAGCAAATTTTACAGTCCGTGCTGCTGGGAACCCAAATGAGCTGGACTTTCCTGCAGCCATAGCCAGTTTAGGGAATGAGCTCTTTTATCCTCCGCAGGGGCCGAGGCAGGTGCTACCACTCCTCCCGGTATGCCACCAGGAGCGGCTCCATGTCTCAGTCTCTCTCCCTGCCCCTGCTCTCACCAAGGGCAGAAAAACAGCAACTCCAGCAGCTCCGACATCGGCGTGATCTTGAAAACATACCAGTTGCCCCAAACTGGGGCAGTCTCTCTCTCCCCATCCCTGCTCTCACCAAGGGTGGACAGGGGAGCCGGGGGGAGCCAGAGATGCTGGTGTCAGGTGCGGCGGCAGCAGCTTTTAAAGGCTCCACGGAGACAGTGAACTAGGCAATGTTAAGAATAAGGACTGAAGACCATGGACAAGTGCATTATCAGCTTTTTAATTTAGCCGGCTGTTCCCAGTGAAATAATTTTCAAAAAAATCTGGGACCCCGTCAATCTCAGACAAAGAATATTTATAGCTAAGCAAGAATACAGAAGCTAAAAGCATTGTTAGCCCAACCCTTTCTCCTGCATACTGTTTATGACAGATATGACACTATTGTAAGTTCAGCTACATCCTGTTCTAACAACATCCTGTTCACAGTTCTGAGGAAAACATATTTGCATGTATTACATCTAACTTCCCAATACTAGCTGTGGTATTAGGGTTGCCATATGTCCCGGTTTTCCGGGATTTTCCCGGATTCAAGCTGTCCCGGCCAGTTCAAGAAAAAACATGTAAAAGTCCTGGATTTTTAAATTTGAACACAGAAAGCAAGATCACCCGTCACCAAGGGATTTTTGCAAAGAGTTAATTCACTGCCTCCCTGCCTTTCTTTCAATTATCCTGCTGAGTAGCCCACCGGGAAGAGGAGACACTTGCAAGCGGGATAATTGAAAGAAAGTCATGGAGGCAGTGAAATAACTCTCTGCAACAATCCCTTGGCTCACCTTGAAGTTTGGGGGACAAGGAGTCGTCCTCAGCCCTTTTCCTCGAAAGCCAGGAGGGAGCAAGAAATACCCATATCTAACAAGCCAAACCTCCATCATACACTGGGATGGAGGATTCCTTCTTCGCGTGACCACAAAGGGTTAACTGCATAGGGTTGGTATTCCCTGTCTGCCCTGGATAGGAATTCTGTTGGGTCTTAGAGCCGTGGTCTCCCTGACAGTGCATGCACAGTTTGAAGAATGCAATGGCTGTTCCGGTTTGGCGAGAGAGATTATGGCAACCCTATGTGGTAAACATATTATAGCATTCTCAGCAATCAGTAAGTTGCACTTCTCAGCAAAATACATTTCCAACATTGCAAAATATACCTAGCAATAGAACAATGTTTAACTATATGCAACCATAGTGATTATTAATTGCTATCTCAATAGTACTTTATCAGTATTTGATTACTTCTAATGCCCTGAATAATGACAAACATATTGATGAATTATTTTGTGGCTAACTATACTGGTGACTTATCATGATCTCAAAACTTGTAGAAGCCAATGAAAACACCCACAAAAGTATATATTGTCTACTGCTGCATCTCAATTCAGAGAGAACACCGATTTTTTACCTTACTGTTATTTTTATTTGGCAATTTTCTGTAATTTTGTGTTGACTCTTCGACAAATGATAGGTAATTTTGACCCACAAACTACAAACATGTTATTTAACTTGGGATAATAAACATTTTTCATGTTTCTATGCAGAGTTCAAAACAGATAGAAGTCTCTATCGCTGATGAATCTCTAGAAGATAGCAGTGCTGAATTCCAAAACTTGGAAGAAGTAAGTTGAAAGCCTGGGTGTGGTGTGGTAATAAATGAAATGTCAGGACCCACTGTCAGTTTGCAAATTGGATCTGTACATTCTTGTACATCAGTCCCATTGAAATCAAAGGCACATGCCAGTAATAACTAAATTAAGTTCTATTGATGTCAATAGGGCTAAAAGTGATTCACTATTCTGGAGTCCGTTCCCATGTCTCTTCATATATTTCTGACATTTTACCATCCTTAACATTTGTTCCAATCCTCCTTTCTCCCTAGGAAATGTTTGGAAGCATTTTTCATTCAGATGCACAGACTGTACTTTGAAGCCATAAAGGAAATTAATGAGATGGGAAACAATATTGACCATGATATTCCTACATGAAGGCAAGGAAAACATCCTTTGCCCATTTGAGCACAAGACTATGGATGCTTTTGCAGCATGGAGGAATCTATCTCACATGACATCCTCTCCTTCTATTCCAATCTGTTTATCAAACTCAGAGCAAGAGACTCTTGAAGCGGTAGTCATTGGCAATGGAAGAAGGAACTCAGGGAATACCTTTGCTGGTCCAGAAAAAGCAGAAGAGTGCAAGATGATTACTATTTCTTTTTCCCCATTTTCTTCTTCCAATGTTTCAAGCAATGCTTATGGATCTAAGTATGTATGTATACATATGGAAAAAATATGGTCAGTGATTAGTTGACTGCCAGATAAAACTCGCAGGTGAGGTACAGCAATTTGGGCATTGGAATGTACAGTTCTTTCAGAAAGGTGCACTGAATTTTATAGACATCGCACAAAAAGTAAGCTGGCCCTTGATGATGCAACGTAGCTCATTCTGTTTTCTTCACTAAAACCCACACAACACACAGCTTTGCTGCTTTTTAGGTGACCTAAATGCACCATGTATATTTGGTTACTATAATTTCTTAGAATTATGCATTTAGAAATTGCATGTACTCTGGTGCTGAGCATCAAATGAACACCAATAGGTAGTGTCGCCTTTCCATTAGCCTTCACCCTTGCCTTAATTTACCTTTTTCAGAACCCTTCTCTTCACAGAAGGGAAAATTACTACTTTTCACGGGAGCTGCATGCATAGTTTCTTTCCTACTACAGTACTTTGAATTAAAAATGAAATTTATTTGACACAATGAGATATCTAAATGGACACAAAGCCAAATACTATGTTTTCATTTATCTTAGTGGCTTTCTGAATAGTCCTTGTGTTTAGGAATCTCAAGAGTATAACTAGTTTCATGATCATTGGTTAAGTTTCTGTTCATAATAACCAAACATTTACATTATGGAGAAATAAAGTCTGAAAGCACCATTTTTTTCCTGAGACTAATTGCCAGTCGCATACATATGCTGTACAGAAGTCAAGGATAAACTGTATTAGATGTTGTATTAAAATATTTAGATTACAATCCTACTTCATGAACAAGCATAACCTTACATGCAATTTAAACTTAAAACTAGCATTTGGTTTGTTATCTGGTCCTTCTTAAGATATTTTATGCATGGTTTTTCTTTAATGTATGTCACAGAGGAAGAAAATCTACCTCTCAGGCAACCTTGCCTGACAAGTAAATCTAGAGTCTCTTTTGTAATTGTATTTTGTTAATGCAAAATAATTTTTATATAAAAATGTGAATGATGCAAATTACTATTAATGTTGAGTAGTTTTCTGTCATGATATAGTCTTGCATCCTGAAGGTTTTAAATCTTTAAAATTTATGACTTAAAGTTAAAAGTGTCTCAGAGTGTCCCAACTCAAGCTAAATGACATAAAAGGATGTGAGAATTTAAGTCTGTATGAAAAGGTTGATCTTTAAAAATATCACTGTGAACCTCTGGTCTGGGGGCTAATAGACCTCTAGCAATTTCCTAATAAAAAATTAAAACCAGAAATTGAAAGTTGCATGAATCAAAAGTAAAATGAGGTGTTTTTTAATATTGCTTTTACAAATCTTGGGAAACTTTAGTGTATGCAAACCAAGACACAGGACACAGCCTCGGGCTGGGTTAACTCAGGTTTATTGCATCGTGGACAGAGGGAACATGAGGTAATGGCGGATCGGTAGCTCTTTATATACAGTGGTAATACATTTGAACGTGGTGCCATAGTAGCCCATTGGCTACTGCCTGCGTGACGTCATTGCGAGTCACGCCCTTCTTGTCCAGGTGTAGGTAGTGGCGGGAAAGCTTCCCGCGCTGCTGCCTTTGATGAGATCGGACCAAGAGAGCTTGGACGCTCGCTGCTGCCAGCTGGTGGACATTAGCTCGCGTCCTCATGCAGGGTTCATATGATACAGCTGAAGGTTACATTGTTGCTATAGGCAAGGTTACATTGGTTCAGATACATTGTAATCCATGTGGAAGGTAAAACCCTTAGAACACAACATCCCTCCCCCCTAGGACGAGACAACGTCTCGAGCCCATGCTTCTAGACACTCCCCCCCCTAGGAGACAAAATCTTTCAGCCAAGATGGCTTGTTTCGAACACGCTGGGGTCTCGATGCGGGCTGCCTCTCCCCGGGTTTGCTACCTTCTCTTTGTCCCCTGGTTTCCTGTCCTGTAATTTGAGAGGGAGACTCGTTAGTGACCTGCCGCGGCTCCGCGGCGTTGTTGGGAGGTGTGCTCTTACTTAGGGAGGAACCGGGGGCACTGGGGACTAACGAAAAACCCCTCTTCTCGCCTGGAAGGGTGGGGGAACACTCCTGAAAACCCCCCCGGTTTGCTAAATCAAGCCCAAAATTCCAGTCGGGGGCAGCGGTCGCGAACTCCTCTCCCCCTTCCCCGGCCTCTGACGGAACTGGTTTATCAAAAGGATATGAGTCGGGGCCGCTGCTTCTTCCTTCCCCCCTTGCTTGGGACTGTTGTCCGCTGCTGTCTCCCCCTTGGGTTACGCGGGTGGGGGAGAACCCTAACGCTGAATCTTGTTGGGGATCCTCACTGACTGGCCCACTGACTCGGTGCCTCAGTTGGTCTGCGTGCCTCCTCCAGAGGAGACCGGTGTGGGTTTCGACCCGGTACGACACTGGCCCCGTCTGTTCTACAACCGTCCCCGGCACCCAGGCTGGCCCCGCGCTGGCATAGTTCCTGCAATGGACAGGGTCGCCGGCGGCGAACCCTTTCGAGACTGCCAGCCCCACGTTTTTTCCCTTATCCTCAATTCTTGTGGGGTCCAGCCTGGACAGGAGTATAGTCAGTTTCCGCCGCATCAATAGCTCTGCCGGCGAGTAACCTGACGCTAAGGGGGTCACCCTATACGCTAATAAGAACTGACATACTTGGTGGTTCAGGTCCCCGGGGCCCATGCGCCGAAGCGCCTCCTTTGTTGTACGCACCAACCGTTCCACTTGGCCATTCGTGGCCGGGTGAAACGGCGCGGACGTGACATGCCGAATGGCATTCGCCTCCATGAATGCCCCGAACTCTGAGGAGGTGAAGCAACTCGCGTTATCGCTGACTAAAGTGTCGGGTAAACCGAACGTTGAAAAGACTCTCCGTAGTTGGTTAATTGTAGTGGTGGAGGATGTGCTCTTTACCGGAATGACCTCCAGCCACTTTGAGAATGCATCCACCACCAGGAGAAACATGGTTCCTCGGAAAGGGCCAGCGAAATCTACGTGCACTCTGGACCATGGCCCCCTTGCTGTGTCCCATTCCCTATGCGGGAGGCGGGCCGCCTCTGGTCGGGACCCCTGGCACGCCTCACAAGTGCCGACCATGTGCTCAATGTCCTCGTCCAGCTGTGGCCACCAAAAGTAACTGCGGGCCAGCGCTTTTGAGCGAACGATGCCCGGGTGGCTGACGTGCAGCAGTTTGAGAACCCTCGGCCGCATGGGTGTTGGGACCACCACCCGTTGGCCCCACAACAGGCACCCCCTTTCTAGGGACAACTCTAGCTTCTTCCGAAAGAATGGGTCGAATTCCTTGCTTGGGGACGATGCTGGCCACCCTTTCTGCACCCATGAGCTGACTTTCTCCAGCGTCCTGTCCTTGCCTGTCGCCCTGGCTATATCGGCCGGTACTATTGGGGGTTCGTCTAAAACCTCGATTAGCAACACCTGGCGGTCTCTTCCTATTCTGGCTTTTTGGTCGTCCGACAAGGGCAAAGGGGATCTCGACAGCGCATCAGCATGGCTGATCTCCTTTCCGGGCCGGTACTCCAACTCGTGTTGGTATGCGTTAAGAAAAATGGCCCATCGCAACATTCTCGGGGATAGTATCTGCGGCGTGGGCTTGCCTGCCGTGAAAATTCCTAACAGGGGCTTGTGATCCGTCACGATTTTGAATGGGCGGCCATACAGAAAATCGTGAAACTTTTTGGTCCCCGCTACTATTGCCAATGCCTCCCTGTCGGTTTGTGCGTAATTTCGCTCTGCTTGGGACAGGGACCTTGAGTAAAACGCCACTGGGGCCTCCCGACCGTCATCCAACACGTGGCAAAGCACCGCCCCCACCCCCACCGGTGATGCATCACAGACTAAGACCACCGGCCGTTTGGGGTCGAAGTGTGTAAGGATTGCGTCCGATGTTAAAAGTTGCTTTAGTTCGTTGAACGCCTTCTCGTGCTCGTCACCCCACATCCATGTCTCCTCCTTCTTAAGTAGCCGATGAAACGGTTCGGCCACGGAGGCTTTCCGCGGAAGGAATGTATGGTAGAAATTGAGGAGCCCCAGGAATGACTGAAGTTCGGTTTTGGATGTGGGGCGAGGGGCCTTCTTAATGGCTGCTACCTTGGATTTGGACGGCTTAATACCCTCGGGTGTGATCCGAAACCCTAAAAATTCGACCTCGGTTTCGAAAAAAACACATTTGTCCTTCCTCAGTCTCAGCCCCGCTTTCTCGAACACAGTTAGCACTTTATCCAATCTCTTTGCCAGTTCGGCCTCACTCCCCCCTGTTATCAATACGTCATCAAAATAAGGCAACACCCCCTCCAGCCCCTTCAGGAGGCGTTCCACAAGCGACTGAAAAAGGCCGGGTGCCGAGTTCACGCCGAACTGTAAACGCGACACCTGGAACGCTCCTTTATGTGTGACTATCGTTTGTGCCGCGGCCGTGGCGGGAGTTACGGGGAGTTGCTGATAGGCTTGTGCCAGGTCGAGCTTAGCGAAACACTTTCCCCCATTTAGCCTGGCCAAAAGGTGGCTGACCACTGGCACCGGATATGCATTAGGGCGAATCGCCTTGTTAATTGTACACTTATAATCAGCACAAATGCGCACCTCCCCGTTAGCCTTCAGGGCTGTTACGATTGGAGTTTCCCACTCCGCGGAATCAACAGGAATAAGAATCCCCTGGCCCACCAATTTGTCCAGTTCCGCCTCTATTTTGTCCTTTAGTGCGAAAGGCACCCTGCGCGGTTTGAGTCTTATCGGGCGGACCTCCGGGTCTAGGTCGAAGGCTACAGGGGGTCCCTTGAACTTTCCAAGTCCTTTTTCAAACACGGTGGGGTGCGCGTCACACACCGCTTGTATCGGATCCGCGCCCACGGCATGCACCCCCCCTATGAACAAACCCAAGGGCTGAAACCACTGCGTCCCTAGGAGGCTACAATTCCCCCCTTTGAGAACGACTAACGGGAGTTCTGCGGAATGTCTTTTATAGCGAACCCGAAATTTCCCGACCCCCAGCACTGGAATGCTGTTCCCTTGTACGTCTCGTAGCGTGGACCTCAGAGTCTTAAGTTTGGGCCGCGCTTGGGGGTCGATCTTCAAGAACTCTTTCTGGGGAATTATGGAATAATAGGACCCCGAGTCAATCTCCATCCTAACAGGGGCCCCTTGTACTATTACCTCAATGAAGTAATGGTTTTGTCCCGTGGACACGCTGAACACGGGGGCGTCGTCCTCACTGCCGTCCGAGACGCGGCCCACGCCGTCCTGCTTCCTCGTGGTTCGGGCGCCATCTTGGGGTCTCGCTGGACGGTCCGGTCTGGCCGAACGGTCTTTCGACTGCCTCCGGCCCTCTCTCCGATTTCTGCATGCCCTGGCGATGTGCCCGCGCCTGCCACAGCCGTAACATTCGGCTTTCTTGAAAGGGCACTTCGCACGCTCGTGGGCCGCCCCACAACCATCGCAGCGGCGCCCCCCTTTCCGGACCTTCTGTACCTCTTCGCCGTCGCTGCCATCTGTAGAGGATCTCGAGGTTCGTCGGGTCGCGTGCACCGGCTGTCCTGACTTGCCACGCACCGAACTTTCAGCTTTGCTGGCCCTAGGACGCCACTCACGCCACTCGTGTATTTCGTCCACTCCCGCATTCGTGGACTCCGCGGATTCCGCGGTCTCTACGACCTCGGCCAGCGTGGGTGGCGGCTCCCTGTTCATCAGGCGGCGCTGCACTTCCTTGTCCTTCAGGCCACACAGCACGACGTCCCTCATGATCATCTCCAGGTTGTCCCACTTGCAGGGAACGGCGGCTACCCTCAGGGCCTCCACGAAAGCCTCTACCGACTCATCCGGCGCTTGGACTCGCCTCCAAAACGCACTCCTAGCGGGAAACATTGCCTTCGAGGGTTGGAAACGCTCACGCAGCAACTTCAGTATGTCGTCGGTTTTGAAGTCGTCCAACGTCTTCGGTTCGATCATGCCCACCAGCGTCCGCTTGGTCTCTACACCCAGCATTCGGGTGAGGATGGCCCTCTTCCTTTCCTCGTCGTCTTTGACTTTGAGTTCCACCAATGCCGCCTTGAAATCCATGTTAAAGATGGTCCAGTCTTGCGGCTTGGTAATATTGAACCCGCTCTGTGTCCTGGCACTTTGGGAATCCATAATCCCACCTTCGTCGCCAATTTAGTGTATGCAAACCAAGACACAGGACACAGCCTCGGGCTGGGTTAACTCAGGTTTATTGCATCGTGGACAGAGGGAACATGAGGTAATGGCGGATCGGTAGCTCTTTATATACAGTGGTAATACATTTGAACGTGGTGCCATAGTAGCCCATTGGCTACTGCCTGCGTGACGTCATTGCGAGTCACGCCCTTCTTGTCCAGGTGTAGGTAGTGGCGGGAAAGCTTCCCGCGCTGCTGCCTTTGATGAGATCGGACCAAGAGAGCTTGGACGCTCGCTGCTGCCAGCTGGTGGACATTAGCTCGCGTCCTCATGCAGGGTTCATATGATACAGCTGAAGGTTACATTGTTGCTATAGGCAAGGTTACATTGGTTCAGATACATTGTAATCCATGTGGAAGGTAAAACCCTTAGAACACAACAGAAACCAACTAAATTTTGAAAGTCTGCTTAACATATTTATATTTGAAATTTATAAATGTAGTTTTAAAGCTGGATGCAATTACTGTATTGTCTTAAATAATAAACAAAAACTAGAGTGTAAGCTGGATAACACACTGATAAAAGATGCCCAACTTGCAAAGAAAACTGAATGTGAGTCATCAAAAATAGACAAACACATCTTTGTTTACATCAAATTTGGTTTTAAAAAACTTGGGGAAAGGTGGTGGTTTTGTTTGTTTCAACAATAGTTTTCAAAATTCCCTAAGCAGCATGTTTCAGTGGTAGTGAGATCCTGAGAACTACAGTCCCCAAAAGTGATATTCCCAAACTCTGGCCTATATGTAATATCTCACAAATGTTACATAGATATTATGGACGTAGATGCTTCCAGGTCAAATATATACAGCAGCAACAGCAAGAAGAAGGAAGAGTGGGCCTGGTTTACTGACATTGCTATACCAGGGAATACATAAATTGAAGACAAACTGGAGAAAATCACAAAATATCGTGATTTGAAAACTGAAGTTTAATGTTTAAGGAGGAAGAAATCTGTTGCTGTACCCAAGTTATTGGAACCCTTGAAACAATAACTAAAGGATTCCCTAGATATTTGGAAAGTTTGGATTTATCGGACTTGAATATCCTAACTTTACAAAAAAACTTTACTAGGATCTGCCTATATCACGGGTGGCCAACCTTGGTGCTCCAGCTGTTTCTGGACTTCAATTCCGAGAAGCCCCGATCAGCAGGTGTGTCGACTTGGGCTTCTGGCAGCACCAAGGTTGGCCACACCGGCCACCCCAGTTCTTAGATCGTTGGTTAGGCCTTGAACTGTTGTTGTTGTAGATGATGATGATGTACCATCAAATCAATTTCAAGTAGTGTGTCAGCAACCCTTTTGAAGGTAAAGTACTTTGGACATCAAATGAGAAGAGAGGGTTCACTTGCGAAAGCCTTGATGCTGGGAAAAGTGGATGGCAAAAGAAGAAGGGGGCGGCCAAAAATGAGATGGCTGAATGGTATTGTGGACGCAATAGGCACAGAGCTGGGCGGGTTGAGGAGGATGGTGGAGGACAGAGGTACCTGGCGGGTAGTGGTCCATGGGGTCGGAATCAACTGTGCGACTGAACAACAAAATCAGAAATGCTTTTCAAGGTTTTCTTTGCAGAGCGTACTGTGCAGTGTTGAAAACATCCTGGGAGTGTGCAGTTTGCTGGCTCTTCTCACAGGAGGCGCAGTGAGGAATCAAACTCCCAACTTCTGTTTCCACAGCCAGATGCCTAAGTCACTGAGCTATCTGGCCAGCAAATAAGGCTATATGCAGTCTATATGCAAGCACGTGCAATCACCAGTATTCTTGCGTTCATGTTGTCACAATACACTCTTCAAGTGTAAATGGGCTCAAATTGGCCATATTTCACTGGGGGGGGGGAATCATAATGCATGCATAATTGAATATAACATAACATATGGACAGGTAGCCACCCTGCATAGGGGGTGCCCAAACATTTTGGGCCACGGGCCGGTCACAAGGTTCCTCCTGCCCAAAAAAGTGGAAGTAAAATGTGCCTTGCAATCTATTTTGCAACAGGAATGAGACATTTTAAGCTGGCATCTTCTCCGCTTAAACCAGGGGCGCCCAAACTATGGCCTGTGGGCCGGATCCGGCCCTTAACACCCATTCATCCGGCCCACACCACCCTCGTTGCTCCTGAAAGCAGAAGTAAAATGTGCCCAGGTAAAGTACTTTGGACATCAAATGAGAAGAGAGGAGTCCTCGATTCGCAACGAGGGTGGCGTGAGCACTGGATGAGTTGGCGCCGGGGGTGGGTGGGTGGGGGGGCGTAGTTCGGGCACCCCTTGTTGTCCAGAGTGGGACACAAGTGGCTTCCGAAGCAAGGTCTACCTTTTACCTTTAGACTTCTAAAAGGGGAAAGGGCCAAGTCTGCAGCTGAAGGCTCCAGTCCTGCGTGAGTCACACCTGCTGCGTCCCTGCATTAAGCAGGTAGGTACTGTAGTTGGTTGGAGGATCGTATCTCCTGGGTAATTAGCAGCCAGGGCGGGGGCCCCTTAAGGATTGGCGTCGTGTCGTCCGCCCCTAGTCTGCCCAGGCGCTCCCAGCACCGGAGGACCCAGTGGCCAGAACAGAGGCGTCGCGAGAAGATGGCGGCGTGGTGCTGCGCCCGAGCGCGGGGCGTCCTCTGGGCGGTGGGCTTGGGACTGGGCGCCACCGGGGCTGCCCTGCTTCTCGTGCTCCTCGCTCGAGCCTACGGCCCGCCACCCTCCGCCCGGGCGCCCAGGCTTTGGCCGCAGCGGGCGCCGCGCCTGGAGCCCACGTTGACCCCGGCGGAGCAGCGCGAGCTCAAAGAGGCGCTCCGAGGTAAACAAGACACTGGGCGCGCGGAAGGAACGGAAGAGACGCCGAAAGCCCGCGCCAGCCCCTTCAGTGCCCTCTCGGGTTATTATTACCATGGAGGTATAAATTTAAAAAAAAAAAAAAAGGAGATGGCATGACGTCACAAACTTGAAGCCGACTAATCTGACAGTCCGCCATGTTAGTTGGCCCAAAACATTGCCTTATGGGGCTTTGATTGTGTGGAGTCGTGAAAGTAGGTCGGGGTTTCCCCTTTAGTATCAGTGGTTGCGATCCCCCTCTCCGCTGGCTCCCCTGGGGTTGGGAGGTTTGAGGAGACAAAAGGGGTCTGTCCCCCCAACCCTTCTGGACCCAGGGGAGCCAGCGGAAAGGGGGATCGCAACCCCCCAAACACTGTTTTTAAAGAAGAAACCAAGCGGTTTTTTTCTCTTTAAAAACGGAGTGTTGGAGGGGGGTGGGGTGGAATCAATCCCCTCTTCCTGGTCCCCTGGGTTTGGGAGGACAAAAGGGGTCTATCTCCCCAACCCTCCTGAACCCAGGGAACCCAGTGGAGAGGGGGAATCTCTCCGACACCCCCGTATTAAAGAGAAGAAAGCAAGCGATTTCTTCTCTTTAACTACTGGGTGTTGGGGGGTGGGGTGGGGCGGATTCGTTCCCCTCTCCCTGGTCCCCTGGGTTCGGAAGGGTTTGGAGGACAAAAGGGGTCTGTCCCCCCCAACCCTTCTGGACCCAGGAGACCCAGGAGAGGTGATCGATTCCACCCCCTCCCAAACACTCCGTTGGTGAAGAGAAGAAACCGCTTGGTTTCTTCTCTTTAATAACGGGGTGTCCTGCGGAGGGGATCCCCTCTCTGCCGAGTCCCCTGGCTCTGGAAGGGTTGGGGGGACAGACCCCTTTTGTCCCCCCCAAACCTCCCATACCCAGGGGACCCAGAAGAGGGGATCAATCCACACACACCCCTCCAACACAAGATAAGCAAGCGTAAACGGTAGTCTGCTAATGTTTTGGTCCACCTAATATGGCGGCAGGCCACGCCCACTGGCTTCAAAAAACTTACAGCATGAAGCCTGTAGTGCCATCTCCTGTTTTTTATACCTCAATGGTTATTACATCCAAACCACAGAACGGGGCCAGGAAAAGTAACAACACAGGGGGTTGGGATGCAGAGAAGTGGGGGAATTAATTGTTATGTACTGCAGTGGCTCAAGCGGCTAAGACGCTGACTGGAAGGCGAGAGGTCAACAGTTCGATTCCCGAGTACTGCAGGACAGAATGAGCTCCTGCCTCTATCCCAGTTCATGCCAACTTACTTAGCAGTTCGAACGCAAGACATTGCAAGTACAGCGATACTTGGTTCCACAAGTTTGAACTTTATACGGATTTGGACTTTGTATGAGGCATGCAAAATCCTAGCCGCGATGCCTCATACAATGTCCAAATCCTTGCCGCGATGCCTTATACAACGTCGTTTCCATAGAGATAGATTGTACTGTAACAGCACAGACTTTAGGGCAAAGTCAAGGAAACAGACAGGAAACTGACAGAACTTTAAGAAATCATTGTCTAAAGGCTAAAAACATTACAAAAACATGTCAAACAACCCTGATTGTCCAAGAACCTGAAGAATGCTGCAAAAATCCCAGGAATGCTTCTAAAAATTCTGACGAAAAAATTCAAAAAAATCTAAAATCGCGCTCAAAACCACTCCTAAACACTCTTTGCCTCATGCAAAACCCACAAGAGCAATGCATGCATGTGTCCTGCCTTTTATACTGCCCAGGCACAATGCAACCTGGGAAAACCTCAATGCCTCATACAAAGTCGCACGACTTTGTATGAGGCAACTTTTTTCAAGGAATTAGGCAATGTATGAATCCGATGTTGTATGAAGCGGACTTTGTATGAGGTAATACTGTAGATCAATAGGGACTACTTCGGTGGGAAGGTCAACAGCGTTCCGTGAGCTCCGGTGTCTAGTCCTGCCTGCCACATGACTACGGAAACTTCTGCACAAGCTCAGAATTGAACACTGAACCCTAGAGTCAGATACGACTGGTTTTCGAGCAAGGGAAACCTTTACCTTTACAATGTGGGGAGTCCCCACGGGGTGTTGCATTTGTGACAAGGAAATAGGCTGGCCGCTGGCGCGTTTCTTAGTACAGTAGTATATTACATTCTCGCCCTGTGCATATTTG
Organism: Bradypodion ventrale; assembly: GCA_035047345.1. NCBI lineage: Eukaryota > Metazoa > Chordata > Lepidosauria > Squamata > Chamaeleonidae > Bradypodion > Bradypodion ventrale. Next base: position 63,647,606 of record JAWDJE010000004.1, read on the forward strand.
ACTAGTCGAGTTTTGATGAAGTTAGTCAGAATTAAGGCTGCAGACTTACTTCCTAGTTTTGGTTTGCTTCTTACACATCGTGAGGTGTGTCATGCCTGCCACATGACCATGGAAACGTCTGCAGATTGCAAAAGCAGACAGCGCTGGCTCTTCGGCTATGAAACAGAGATGAGCACAGAACCCTAGAGTCGGATACAACTGGCTTTCGAGCAAGGGTGACCTTTACCGTGTGAGAACTATCTTCCCTTCAAATACAGTAACCATCTCTCACCCCTTTCCTAGGACAAGCTCATTTGCTCTCCAGGAGCAAAACAAGTAAGATCGTTGTGGTACCTTAAAGCAGGGGTGCCCAAACTTTTTGGGCCGTGGGCCGGTCACGTGGTTCAGGATGCTGGTCACTATGACCCGGGGGCTAGATCCGGCCCCAACGCCAATTCATCCAACCCGCAAAGCCCTCATCGCTCCTGGAAGCAGAAGTAAAACGCATCTGGCGAGGGCTTTGCGGGCTGGATGAATTGGCGTTGGGGCCAGATTTGGCCACCAGGCCATAGTTTTGGCACACTTGCCTTAAAGGCTAGCATGTTGTTTGCTTGTTTTTGCATAAGCTTTTCTGAACTGTTGTCCAGTTTAGCCAGATGTTCCTCTTTCAAAGGTCTAACATAGAAATGGAACAGGTTCAGGGGGTAGGGCAACAAGGATGATCCAGGGACTGTAAACAAAGATCTGAGCTAATTTTTGTTGTTGTTCAGTCACACAGTCGGTTCTGACCCTTTGCGACCCCATGGACCATCGCATGCCAGGCACTTGTATCCTCCACCATCCCTCTCAACCTGTGGTGGGATCCAAAAAAAATTACTACCACACTGTGGGTGTGGCCACAGGGAAAGCCCTGTGTTGCACCCCAATTAAAGGTTTCCCTTGCTCGAAAGCCAGTCATATCCGACTCTAGGGTTCAGTGCTCATCTCTGTTTCATAGCCGAAGAGCCAACGCTGTCTGTTTCTGCAGATGTTTCCGTGGTCATGTGGCAGGCATGACTAGACACTGGAGCGCACGGAACTCTGTGACCTTCCCACTGAAGTGGTCCCTATTAATCTATTTGCAATTTCTTGCTTTCAAACTGTTGCTATTGCAATAGTAACAGGCTGAAATTGCAGGACAGGAAATGATAAAGCAAAATAATGAACTCTCAGAAGAGGAGGGTCAAAAATCCAAAGTAAAGTCTTGTAAATATATGCAAAAAATATGTAGAAAATATAATATGGTAGTATAGGGGACTATGAGTAAATGCTGAAGGTCCTCCAAATACAAGTTGTAGATAGATACCGTATGTAGAAGTGAAAATATTTCTGAAGCTATCCGGTTTATTAGCTTTTCAGACTTGCTGTCTGTTATCATGGAATCTACAAACAATTAATTAAACATAATTATAGTGTGTGTGTGTGTGTGTGTGTGTGTATGTATGTATGTGTATATATATATATATATATATATATATATATATATATATATATATATATATATATATATATATATATATATATATATATATATACACACACACACACACACACACACACACACACACACACACACACACACACACACACACACACACACACACACACACACACACAGCAATAGCAGATAATAATATGAACATGCAACAATGCTTATACATAATATATTAATGGATAATATAAGTCCAATGACTAAATTTCTAAGTCATCTAATCTCCATAAATTATAAAGCATTCGGGGAAGAAAATTACCAGTTCTCTGAGTAATAAAACTAAAATAACTTGGAGAGTAGCAATAATATAATGAAACAAGCTTACCATATTTTTAGTAATTATTTATGTGCGTCCATCGCAGTGGGGACGTTAATTAGGTCAGCTACTTCTAACTCTTATATAGAGACAATATCATTAGCACGTGTGCAATGAAAAACACCTGCGCTGGTAAAATAAAAAGGACTACTAATACTTACAGATCTGGAAGCTCAAAGAAAGGAGGAGAATTCAATTTCAGAATTGTCCCTGTGGGGCTTTGCTTCACGCTGCAAAGGTTTTTTGCATACATTGATTTTCTCATCTATACCTATAAATCTGCGTTAACAGTTGGAATGTGACAAAGGATGTTGCACCAGGCCCCACTAGCCCCGACCGAGCCTCCCTGCACTCACCCGAACCGGGTTCGAAGGTAACACACACACACACACACTGCTTCTCTTTCTCTCTCTCTCTCTCACACACACACACACACACCACTCCTGCCTTGCCAGGAATTTTTAATGTGTGTGTTGGTGGTTGGAGTGGTATTGTATGGGTAGTGGTGGTTGTGCACACCCAAAACCACCCCTAACCACCAACACACCTCTTTTTTACATAAATTACCAAAAAGAATTATCCCTTACAACACAATTTAAAACAGCCCGGCTCTTTACCAACATTAAGAAAAAAAACTTCCAAAACCATTTAAAACAGCCTGGCACCACCGGGCAAAATCTGCTAGTATTTAGAAGGACGAAACTGTTCCAGAACTACAAATTTGATATCTTTATCTGAGTGACCCAATTCGACAAAATGCGAAGTGAGAGGTGCAGATAAATCATTAAGGCGAATTTTAGAGCGATGTTCGGATATTCTAGTTTTTATAGGATGAGAACTTTGTCCAATGTATCATTTGCGGCAAGGACATTCTATCATATACAGTGATACCTCATACAACGTCCAAACTTGGTTTGGACTTTATACGGATTTGGACTTTGAATGAGGCATGCAAAATCCTAGCTGTGATGCCTCATACAACGTCCAAATCCTTGCCGCGTTGCCTCGTACAATGTTGTTTCCATAAAGATACATTGTACTGTAACAGCACAGACTTCAGGGCAAAGTCAAGGAAACAGACAGGAAACTGACAGAACTTTAAGAAATCATTGTCTAAAGGCTAAATACATTACAAAAACTTGTCAAACAATCCTGATTGTCCAGGAACCTGAAGAATGCTGCAAAAATCCCAGGATTGCTTCTAAAAATTCTGATGAAAAAATTCAAAAAAATCCAAAATCGCGCTCAAAACTACTCCTAAACACTCTTTGCCTCATGCAATACCCACAAGAGCAATGCACGCATGTGTCCTGCCTTTTATACTGCCCAGGCACAATGCAACCTGGGAAAACCCCAATGCCTCATACAACGTCACACAACTTTGTATGAAGCAACTTTTTTCAAGGAATTAGGCGATGTCGTATGAATCCAATGTTATATGAAGCGGACTTTGTATGAGGTATTACTGTATACCACATTGGAACTATTACAATTGCTAAAGTGTCTGATTTTAAAGGAGTGTTGATCTGGAATGTATATCTCTTTAGTTTCCCAACTGTATCTGCATTGGATGCAGCTGTAACAACGAAAATGTCCCATGGCCAGGGGTGGTTCATTAAAGCAACGTGCTGTATGATCTGATTTAGAAATAATATTTCCAAGTGTTTTAGTTTTCCTAAAACCAATAGTGGGCTTATCTTGATATTCTGGAAGTTCTTGAACTATATGCCAAAACTTATAAATGGTACGTTTAATTTTGAGTGCTAGAGGTGAGTACTCAAAAGAGGTGTAGATGGAACCTCTCCTGATTTGATCCTTACGTTTAAAGAGACTAGGTCTGGCTGTTTTTTTTAATTTAGTCAAGGTTGTGACTGACTACATGATCGGGAAACCCTCTATTTATTAGAGTAGACCTAATCTTATTGGCTGTAATGGTAAAGTCCTCATGTAAGGTGGAATTCCTTTTAGCACATGCAAATAGTCCAAAGGGAATATTATTCTTAACATACGGCGGGTGATGTGAATTGTAATTTAAATACATGCTTCTGTCGGTGGTTTTTTTTAAAGAGACTGATGCCCAATTGTCTACTGTTGGAAATATATACATTGACATCAAGGAAAGGGAGAGAGTAGTGGTCTGTCTGATAAGTAAACCTTAGATTCTCATCACATTGGTTAAACCGTGATGCAAAATCCTTCGCAATATCATGATGATCAATAACAAAAATTAGATCGTTGATATATCTTTTATAAGAATATGCTGCAAATATGGGTTAGACTGGTTATAAATGTACTTTTCTTCAAAACTAATCATGAAAATATTGACAAGACATGGCACGAGGGCCGTGCCTATTGCCACTCTTTTAGTCTGGAGATAAATAGAATCTCCAAAACGGAAGTAATTATTTTCAAGTACTATGTCTAATAAGTCAATCAAAAAATGAGTAGGAGGTTCGCATATATCTCTAGAATCTAATACATCTTGGATTACCAGCCTAGCAGCATCAATGGGGATGTTGGTGTAAAGAGCTTCAACGTTCAAGGTAAGAATGATTGCACCTGGGGGTATATATGTACCTTCTAATTCGGAAATAAACTGGGTAGAATCTTTAATATAAGATGGTGTATTTTTAGCAAAGCAATTTATGTGAGAATCTAAGTATTTTGATAATGGCTCTAATAGGGAATTATTACTAGCTATTATGGGTCTGCCTCAGAAGCAATAATAACAAGCTGTCATTACAGGACGAACAAACCAACAAATTCCATCCAACAAAAAATCCTTTACTGCAGGAATGCCTTAAAGGCTGAGAGAAAACGAAGCTCTCCGGTTTACAGCTTTTCGAAAATCTTTCACTGGTTTTCTACAAATAGTAAATAATACAAAAGATTCATAAGCACACATATATACATATTTACAAGCATGTTGCACTCAGGGTTATAGGTAAAGTAGAAGCATAAAGGCTTAAAGGCTTACCTCTAGTGAGATATATAAGTCAAAATAATTTTAGTTTTATTTTATTAGCGTCAGGCTGTTAGTCAAGTTTCATTCGCCCAAGACGTTACTTCGAATAATGAAATAACTGTTTTTATTCACATTCTACCATACCCAGGTGCAAGCGTGCTGGAGCAGTAAGAGAAATTTAAAGATACAAGGAGGATATATCATATAAAGCTACCTAAGACGACAGTGTACATGGCTACAATGCATTCAAACGGAACTCTACCAGGGAGGGTGATTTTTTAAAATCAGCCACCACCATTAAAAATTTCTTAGAACAAAAAGGGTATCCTAACAATGTTATCAGTAGTCAATTCCAGCGCGTCTGCTGAGGACATCCCTGGCTGCTCCCAGAAGCCTTTTATTGGCTTCACAAAGACGCAGAACATTGGTAATATGGTTGTTCGTGCAGACGCCCTTAGTACCAATCCTTCTTCCATTATTCAAGGGCACTTTTGGTGTGGCGGCTGTGCCGCATGTCACTTTGCCATTGAGGCTAAAACTGTGATGATTCCTGGGGAACAATGTGAATTTGTACTGACTGGGTGCACCAATTGTAATTCTCAAAATGTAGTATATGCCATCATCTGCCCATGTGCAAAGTCTTACATCGGTTGCACCGGGCGCCCCCTAAAGGTTCGGATCCTTGAGCATCGCTCTCAAATCGGTAGCCACTTAATTACTGCACCTCTCGTGTCGCATTTTCTCGATAAAAAGCATAGTGAAGATGATATCAGATTTATTGCATTAGAAAAAATACTTCCCAACTTATATGACAAAATAGACATCAACAATAAACTATTACAAAAGGAAGCACATTTCATCCATTTATTCAACTCATTAACTCCCTCTGGATTAAACTCCGACCAGGATCTCAGCTGTTTCTTATAGAATGCATTGTAGCCATGTACACTGTCGTCTTAGGTAGCTTTATATGATATATCCTCCTTGTATCTTTAAATTTCTCTTACTGCTCCAGCACGCTTGCACCTGGGTATGGTAGAATGTGAAAAAAACAGTCATTTCATTATTCGAAGTAACGTCTTGGACGAATGAAACTTGACTAACAGCCTGACGCTAATAAAATAAAATTAAAATTATTTTGACTTATATATCTCACTAGAGGTAAGCCTTCAAGCCTTTATGCTTGTACTTTACCTATAACCCTGAGTGCAACATGCTTGTAAATATGTATATAAGTGTGCTTATGAATCTTTTGTATTGTTTACTATTTGTAGAAAACCAGTGGAAGATTTTCGAAAAGCTGTAAACCGGAGAGCTTCGGTTTCTCTCAGCCTTTGAGGCATTCCTGCAGTAAAGGATTTTTTGTTGGATGGAATTTGTTGGTTTGTTCGTGCTTTTACTCCATCCCGCCATTGTTTCTGTAATTACAGGACACCAGATATAGGCTGAGTATTGGGGGAGGGGGGGGCTCTTAAACCTTAGAGCAGTATGACAATGGAACCAATTACCTTGGGATATAGTTAGTGGTCCAAGGCACTTGAGAAAATTGGACAATCAAAGATCTGCTTGGACCCCCACCTGCTGGTTGGTTTAATATCAAAATAATTTTCCTCTTTTTAATATGTGTGGGGTTTTAGCGGGGTAATTTGTTTTAATGGGTAATATAATCCCTATAAATTAGAAATCATTTGGGGAAGAAAATTACCAGTTCTCTGAGTAATAAAACTAAAATAACTTAGTTTTAATGGAGTGGTTCTTTTTAAAGGTTTTTAAGATTGTAAACCGCCCACAATCTTTGTGAGTTGGGGGGCTATATAAATTTGAATATTTTTTAAAAAAAATAAATTTGGACTTTTGCATTGAGTAGGGGGTTGAACTTGATGGTCTCATAAGCCCCAGGCAGTTAGTCTATAAATCAATGTACATAACTAAACATGTGGGAGGACACATGCTCTCTTTCTCTCTGCTTTTGATTAAAGCCGCAATCTTAAGAACATTTACCTGGAAGCAAGGTTGTTAATATACAGTACTTAGTGGTGGCTGCAACTTGTATCTGAGTATATATTTTTTCCTGAAGCAGGAAAAATGCCATTGGCGTGAATTTGTTTAAGGTGGATCCCAGCTTGCCATGAAGTGATCCACACACTATAATCACGGAACCATCTTCCGCGACACACATGAATTTGACACCAGGACTGCAATGGACTGCCACAGCTTTGAGAATATTATCAGGGTGCGCCTTCATAGCCAGTCCATCTGGCAAGGCCTCTTCCACCTCCATGACTGTTGGGAAACAGAGTTCCTCCTCCACCCATTTCCCATTTGGCCCAATATGATAGTTTCCAGTGGCATTTCCTCCACTGAGGGGACCATCACCCTGCCTAAAGGGGCTCATCCGTCCATAGTTGTTGGCCCCTCTAGAGTGTCAGGTTATTTAGCACCGCCCAACACTCAGTGTTGTGTTGCTGGCTGTATGATCTCTATTACCATAGTGTGATGTCTGGCCAGATAGGTATGTGACTATTACTTCACATGCATCAAAATACTTTTAAGATAGCCCTGCCGTACTCCTTCTGAAATGCAATTTATCTATGTCACAGGTGGGTGTTTTGTTGTTGTTGTTTATTTGTTTTTGTTTTTTCCGAGTGCTCACGGGAAAGTGGACAAAGCATATTCTACTATTCTTTCCCAATACCCACCTCAGTAATCAAGTGTGCATGAGGGTGAAAAATACAGTTATTGTGAGAAAGCAAGTTATGGAAAGCTCCTTTCCCCAGTCCTTATCTATCAAAATGTGGGTGTCCTGAAGAGGGACTACTAAGAAGACCTGAAATCAGGCAGGATTGTATGGGAGAAGGCATACAACCCTGGGATGTTGTGTCCCAATTTGCTTGAGGTTTTTAAATGTGTTTTTTATTTTAGCAATAGCAATTACATTTATATACAGCCCCATAGCACTTAGTGCACTCTCTGGCAGTTCACTAGTTAATTATCATTCATTCATTCATTCATTCATTCATTTTTCAAATATACAGGTGAAACTCGGAAAATTAGAATATCGTGCAAATGTTCATGCAGTTCAGTAATGCAATCTAAAAGGTGAAACCAATATATGAGATAGACTCATTACATGCAAAGCGAGATAGTTCAAATCTTACTTTGTTATAATATTGATGCTTATGGATTACACTTATGAAAACCCCAACCTCCCAATCTCATGTACCCCATAATCATCACATAATCTCATGTACACTGTATTGTGGGAATGTATCTGGTTTCTGTCTGGCTGTCTCTGACACATTTTGTAAACAAAGGCCTCTTTGCTTGCATGAGAGACAACGCTTGATTTTGGGCATGCGTAGAATAGTGAGAAGAATTCTCCTTATTTCTCCTTATTTGGTTCTGACATTCTGATTGGTTGATGTGCCTTAAGTTTTGTTTCTGATATACTCTGTTTGAATAAAGAGACGCCATGATTAGTGCTTTGTTCAGCCAAAACTGCAGTCATGTGTGTGTGTATGCGTTCTCTCTATCTCTGTTTCCTCCTTACCTTGTCTAATGAAGCTGGACTTCGTTAGCTTTTAACTCTTCCTCTGTTTATCTGGGGCTATAAACTGCTGCTAATGAGGCTGATTAGAGATCTTTACATGAATCAGACTCCTACAAGTGGTGCCCCGTCGCGAGGCGTTTGAATGAAATTCAAAGGAATGTTTTGAAGCAGCAATCAGCAATTAGCACCTCATTATCACCTCATTGCGACCAGGGAAGGTCTCACTCACTCACGACCAGAGGAAAGGTCAGTCGAGCGCTCGAAATTCATCCAAAGTCTACTTTGGGTCCCACAGGGTGAGTGAAAAACAATGATTATGGGGTGAGTGCTTGCTTCGCCAGAACAGGAGCTTTGTAAAGATATCTCATATCTTTTGCATAAGAATGAGAAACGAGCTGATAAGAAGGGAATACAGCAGCTGGTCCAAGTTATAGGAAAAATCTGTCCTTGGGTTAAATATGATGAATGTTTGGACTTAAAACAGTGGGATCAGATTGGGAGAGAATTGCAGACGCATGATGGGATTTCTGTATCAGTGCAATATACGTGGAGTGAAGTTAGAAACTGCCTTCAAAGACTTACTCCAAAAAATATTTTGTTCTCCAAGCGGCTTGCTGGTCCCCTTCCAAAACTTTTGCCCCCAGCCAAGGGAGGGACTATGGCGACTGCCCCTCCATCATATGAGAAACAACAGCATGAGCCCCCTGATGGGGATGGGGGTGGAAAAGGAGATGGGACATTATATCCTGCCTTGCAGCAATCAAGCACTTTTAGCCCTACAAAAGACCTGTTCTCTGCTGCTTTAACTGCAGCTGTGCTGGATGTGGAATCTCCTGAGATATATCCAGTGAACAGAGAGGCTCTGGCAAATGGGACTGCTGCAATTCTGCCTGCCAAGTCTAAAAAACAACTAGTGCCAGCTGATTGGGAACAAATGGTGGGGACCTCATCACAGATTGAAGCTATTAATGCATGCAAAGTGGCAAGAAGCAAGGAGTGTGATTCCAAGAGCAGCACAGGAGACCTCAGTTCACTCCTGAGGCAACCCTCATCACAAAAGCAGGAGAAGCTGAGTAGTAAACTTGATACCTCACGCTTGGGCAGGAATTGGGAGGATGGCCCAGAGGAGGAATGCAGGAAACCCAAGCCTAAAAAGGGGTATTCTCGCAAGTACAAACCAACAGATGCAGTTTGTCATAAAGTTGAGATTCAGATGCTGCAAATGAAAGAAGTCCAGAGGAATAGGGGTGTGGACCCTTCCTGTATGGACAGCAGGCTGTTGCAAAAATACAAGGAGGGAGAAAATATACTCCAGTTTTTGGCTGATTTTGAACTGCCCAACCCTCAAACAAAGAGATCCAGAATGGGTTGTTCCAAGTCTCAAGCATCAGGATGGCAGGGAAAGCAACGGGGAATTCCCTGTACTGTTCTTCTGTGTGAAAGCTACTTGCAACTTCTGGAAAAGTTCTTTGTGCCTTCATACCTCATCGGCCTGCCTTAATACAGATGGGTGTGGCTGGAGCATGAAGGAATGTGTGTTTGCCTGAAAAGCTGAAAAGGGGAGTTGGCTGGGTGTCTTGTGAATTCAGTGAGAAGTAATTTATGGCCTAATTTCAACCTTGCCATGCCAAGAACTGTGCTGGAGAGAAGATAGTATTAAATTGTAATCTGAGAAGAAGAAAGCTTCAATCAACATTTGGACTTTTAATTTGGACATTTTAATTGGACTAAAAAGTTTGTGTGGACTCTAAATAAGAATTGGCCTTGTTTGCATTATAAAACCTGAAAGCCTTTTTAAAAATTGTCTACCCGCTCATGCTATGAGTGTGAAATGCTCTAATGATATTTGTACTGTATTTGATTTACCATGCTATGCTGGTTTTAAGTTATTGAATGCCTCTTTCACTTACACCAGTGAGAGAAGAAGAAATTTAATGCCTTACTCATGTAATTGGGGAGGGAGAAATGCTTGCTAGAATGCAACAGAGACCTCCTTCATGTAAGGAAGAAGAGAAATGTTCGTGTTTTGTTCATGCTTAAATGTTTGCTTATTCTCTTGCAGGGGAAAGACCTGTCTTTGCTTATGTTATGTTTTGCCTTATGAAACTGCATATCTCAAGGTACCTTCAGAAGTACATGGAAGAGTTTTCAGTACCCTACACATGTAAATGGGTTTGTGATATTGCATTTGTGTTAAATGTCAGGCATGTTTCACGTTTAGTTACATGGTACTAGTAATAACAGGGCATGCTCCTGTTTCTTAGGGGAGTGTCTTCCTAAGCCATTGGTCATTTATTGGCAGCAAGGGGATCCTGAGTGGAAGGGTTCCTGCTGGAGCGATCCGCCCATGGAGAGAGAAGAAGGTTACTCAGCTCCAGGATGGTGGTTCACTAGTAGACTAAATTTGCTGACATTTGATCTTTTCTTTCTTACTGTGCTTCCAGCTGTAAGAACAATGCCTCATGGGGGCAACCCCAACTTTTGGATTCGTCATGCTAACTATATGTTTGAGGTTCATGGTAAGAATGCAACGTTATACTATGAGCATCCACTGGCAGTGTCTCAAATGGCCTTTCTTCCGGCATTGTTCAACATGCCTGAGTTGGTTATTGGACACTTGCAGAACAATTTAACAACACCCGCTGGCGAAGCATGACATTCAAGAAATACACTAAAGGGCTTTGTTTCTGCTGTCATAGTTCTGGAGTCTGGAATAGTAAATGGAAGCACTGGACTCAAGCAAAAAGGGTTTTGCGGAATGTAGGCAATTATACGGGTTGTGATGATTATTTTTGGTTATGGGGTAGTTATAACAGTTCTTATAAGCTTAATTATACCTTGTTTAACACTACTATTGAAGATATATATGATGTGTTTCCTATGTTTACTCCTGATTATTCTGCTATAGATAGTGGTTCAATTTGCAATGGATGGCAAATTAAGGATCCCAACATGTGGTTCTTTTTTAATGGAGTTGCCACGAATTTCCATCCAGGACAATATCAATGTGCAGCATTGGGTTATTTTACCTTACCCGTACAAGTGCAAATGCCGCTTCAGGCAGATGCACGGCGCCGGAGAGCTGTTGCCGGCCCGATGGGTTCTGGTTGCAATGATGAAGTGATAATCGATGTTCAGCTTTCTGATGGTAGCTCCTGGGGGAGAGCTATAGGGGGTGTTATCACTGGAGCACGCACCTTGGGATCATACCCAGGTGTCATTTCCCAGGAGAAGAGAAGGTCCATTTTGGGACTCACCTGTAGGCTGGAGAAATCAATCAATGCCACAGGGAGGGTCATACAGGATCTTCAAATGGAAATCACTGAGCTTCATCAAGACCAAATGCAGGACAGACTGGCCATAGATTACCTGTTAGCAAAATCCGGAGGATTTTGTAAACTGGTCGGGAACCAGGGATGTCGGGTAAAATTCCAGGATCTGAATAATACTATTGAGAAAGAACTTCAGAATTTACAGGAGAGCATTACTAACAATGTACGCACTGATGTTAATCTCTTTGATTGGGTGACTTCTTGGTTGCCTGATTTGTCTGTCCTTAGACAAGTTTTCTTTTATGGGTTCATTATTATTATCTGCCTTATATCGTTGTGTTTTTGCATTTATTGTAGTACTAATCTTATTTCTATGTGTAACACATGTCCACGGCGTAGAAGGGAGACATCGGGTTTTGCACGACGGCAATTGTACTCAATGAGGTATCATCCTCTGGAACAAGGTACCAGGAGTCAGGAGGGGTACGATGTCCAGGAGGACAGTGATGATGTATATGGAGGAGTAGTTATGGAGTATGATGACATGCAGGGGTATGATTAGCCGTCCCTCTCTCAAATTTAAATGAAAAAGGAGGACATGTGGGAATGTATCTGGTTTCTGTCTGGCTGTCTCTGACACATTTTGTAAACAAATGCCTCTTTGCTTGCATGAGAGACAACGCTTGATTTTGGGCATGCATAGAATAGTGAGAAGAATTCTCCTTATTTCTCCTTATTTGGTTCTGACATTCTGATTGGTTGATGTGCCTTAAGTTTTGTTTCTGATATACTCTGTTTGAATAAAGAGACGCCATGATTAGTGCTTTGTTCAGCCAAAACTGCAGTCGTGTGTGTGTATGCGTTCTCTCTATCTCTGTTTCCTCCTTACCTTGTCTAATGAAGCTGGACTTCGTTAGCTTTTAACTCTTCCTCTGTTTATCTGGGGCTATAAACTGCTGCTAATGAGGCTGATTAGAGATCTTTACATGAATCAGACTCCTACACTGTATGCCATGATCATCACAATTATAACGAATTAAGGTATGACATCACTCGCTTTGCATGTAGTGAGTCTATTTCATATATTTGTTTCACCTTTTAAGTGAAATGAATGAACATTTGCCCGATATTCTAATTTTCCGAGTTTCATTGTAAACATAACTAATAAAAACATACAAATACAATACATAAAATAAACATACACAAAATCTTAATAAAAACATGTATAAACTATGTGCATCCACCTCCAATGGTGGATGCACATAGTATATCTTTTTAAAGTGCTCTCTATGGGACATTTTATTTATATACTTGTCTCCTCTTTCCAATAAAGATAGACAATCTTGCTCTGGCCTTACTCCTTTCCCTTTTACTAAAATGCATTCAATGAATTTTCCCTATATTTTTCTAAGAATTTTTCCCTAGTCCCTCTTTACATTTTAATAAATACTGTACAGTATGTCAATTTATAATTTGTTGCCATATTCTATTTCTCTTTATAGCAATAATCTAATTCTAATTCACAGTCTAAAGTTCCCACATTTCTGCTATATGTTAACTTGCAAACTGTTCTGGCATTGCTCAGTAGAATTCTGAATATGTGATAAATAATGAAGTGACATATTATAGTCCAATATCTTCCTTTAAATGCCTTTGAAGAAGAATGACTTATGGAGCTGTGGACATAGAAATTATATCATTCTATAATTGTGGGTAAGCAAGTTAGTGGGCCGAATGTAAAGATGAATTCAGGCAAAAAGTTTTAAGTTCATTTTAGTATTTAACTGAATATTGCCCATTTGGGAAAACTGGAAAATCTCATTTCTTATATTTTATGAAAGGTGCCATCAGAATACAAACAGTTTCCTTTGGTCCAGATGATCAGAATGTGACCGCCCTGGCAGAGTTTGAACCATATATTCGTAAAGGTATTTGAATCAAATTCCTGCATTAAACAGAGATATTAGCATTTGTTTTATAGAAGATCCGATTCTTACATCATTAAAGAGTTGTGTTTTTTTTTAACAAAACTGATGTACTTAACTGACATAGTGGGTATTCTTCAGTAACACATAAATGACAAAAATGGGAGTTGTTATTGAGTTATTGCTACTTAACAAACTGAAATAGCGATGGAAACTTTTTAAAAATAAGAATGCCTTTATAATTGTGAAATCATTTTTTTCTAAATTGTCTAATCGCTATGTGACACATTACACAGAAAAGCTGCAGATTGTTTCTTTTTATAGTGAAAGTCTCCTGTTCATCCTCCAGCATCTTAAGATAGAGCTTGGAAAGATTGCTATGTGGAAAGCTGCTGCCAGTTAATGTGCAACATCTGGCCCTCCAGATGTTTGGGCTACGCCTTCCATAGCCCTGTCCCATTGGCTTTGAAATCTGGGACTTCTGAGAGGTATATCTCATAATATCTAGTATAGGAGTTCTCAACATTTTCCCACTGCCGCCTCCTCCTCCTCAACCCTTGTCCCCCCTCCACTTGGCTTGGAGTGTCCCTAACAGCACTCCATAGCACGGCAGATGTTAAGACTTACAACATCTGCCCTGCTAAGGAGCACTAGCAGGGACATGCCAAGCCAAGTGGAGGGGACAAGGATTGAGGTGGTGGCAACAAAAGCGGTGACCAGAGTGGCGGTGTGGGACGGGTGATCTGATGCTTTGGGCCAGATTCAGCCCACGGGCTATACTTTGGAGATCCCTGGTTTATACAAAAGATCGAGATGCACTTGCTTCTACTTGACAACCAGAAAAAGGAAAGAAGTCTTTAAATGCAGAGTTGTCTAAAAATTTCAAAATCTGGTCCCCAAATTAAGGGTACTTGTGAAGAGGCAGGTCATGTGTAGAATATTCCTCATCTTCCCAGAATAATAAGTCTTACTTTCAGCTTTTAAAAATAGGTCTCCACAACATGTTCATAATCTCACTGTTAGAATTGCTTCCCGCTGAGCATTTTTGCCTTCTGTTTCTCTCCCCTAAAGCCTTCCCTGCAGTTTTTGCTGCTGCATTCGTTCAACATGAAGTCATTGCTGAATATAGCCACCTGTTCTACATCCAGGGGTCTGATCCTCAGCTACAGCCCTACATGTTGCTTGCACATATAGATGTAGTCCCAGCTTCCCCAGAAGGATGGGACGTCAGTGATCCTTTCTCTGCTGAGGAGCGTGATGGGTTTATATATGGAAGAGGAACATTGGATAACAAAAACTCTGTCATGGTATAATTAGTATACATTTACATCTCTTGTGAATAACACAAAGCTTTCATGAAATTCCAGTTCACATTAAATTTGCTCTATTACAAACTTGAATGGGTTTAAAAGTGGACAGATGTAAAATATAAGGCTATCAACATCTATTAGTTATCGTGGTTGTATATCAATGATGGCGAACCTTTTAGAGACCGAGTGCCCAAACTGCAACCCCAAACCCACTTATTTATCGCAAAGTGCCAACACAGCAACGAGAGGAAGGAAACACTCCCATGGGCTGCTGGGCAGAGGAGCAAGGTGAACTCTGTGGTGGGGTGACTGCACAGGTGTCCACAGAGAGGGCTCTGAGTGCCACCCCTGACACGCATGCCATAGGTTCGCCAGTACTGTTGTATATTATCACCAGTATCAAAATTGTTTGGCTCTTAATGCCATTTGTTGGGCAACATGAGTAGGAGTAAAGTCACATTGATTATGGGGAACCATAGACATCTGCTTGGCCACTAAAGAACAGAATGCTGGACTATATAACACTTCCATTTTTATCAGTCTAGTTCAGTGTTTCCCAACCTTTGTTTTTTTGGACTTCAATTCCAAGAAGCCTAAGTCAGTTCTCCAAAGCACTGATCAGCCAGTGTACTTACTTAGGCTTCTGGGAATTAAAGTCCCCCTGTGGTCCGTGGGCACCACATTGGGAACCACTGGTCTAGTTCTTATGAAATGGTGACTTATTGTCTCTGTTGCAGTATGGGATAAAGGTAAGTGAAACCTATACAAGTCACCTTGTTGGCCACTTGCGTCTCAATCTTCTGTTTTCAAAGTATGTGTCTGTTGCTTCTCTACAAATTGGGCCTGTGAAGCTTTTTCCCACTTACTTTTCTTATAGTACAAATTCTAGACCTAAGTTAGCAATGGAAACACAGGTTTTAAACTCCAATGAGAGAAACAGTGGATGGGAATGTGTAGTGTGAAACTAATAGAAGGTGGAAGGGCTATATACTTTTGCCATTTCTGGACTCAGTTTTCAAATAACAACCAAACCCAGGCTTTGAAAATAGAAGATTGAAGGGGTGACCATGCTGAGAATAAATGCAAGAAATGCTCTGGGAAAAGGGTGCTGGCTGATCCACATTTTCCCCTTCACCACATGACACAAAGGGAAATGAGAATCAGCATGGAGTGCCCACCCACCCATTCGTAGTTCTTGCCTTCGCCATTGAGTTACAACAGGGGTGGCCAAACTACGGCCCACAGGGTGGATCCAGCCTGTGCTGCCCTCACCACTACCCAGAAGCAGATGCATCCTATCCATGCACAAACATGCCCTCTCATGAGCAAAATGACACCATAATTGCACCTGACGCGTTTTACGGCAAGAGGAACCACGTGACCAGCCCACTGCTTGAAATGTTTTCCCACCCCTGAGTTACAACTTTTTAACAATGAAACCATTTCAGATGTGTACTCATTTAAACAGATGCAGAAACACACATCTCCTGTCAGCATACATTTATAGCTTCTCTTCGCCATGGGTGAGATTCCATTTTTATAGCTTGGGAACAGAGCAAAGCTTCTCTTTGTTAGCAAGGGTTTTCATTTTTTAAAAAAAGATAGTGAGGAAATGTGGAAGGAAAGTCTTATTTACAATATATGAGATTGTTAATCTGTAACAATGCAGCCTGCAAGGCTTTAAATAAAACTGCATAGAAAGGTGCAAGCAAGGCTCTCCTCTCTGGATATGTAGCTTGACAATGTGAACAGATCCAGGAAAACCCAAATATCCTGATGTGACTTCATAGCAATATCCTGGTGTGACTTCATAGCAAAGTGAGTGAATTCACATTTTCCTGTGTACTCCCTGAGACAGAATAGCTGAAACCAGTAGTAAATCACAAATAGAGTAGGCCCACTGAATTAATGGAATGTACATAGGTGTTAACTCATCAAACCCCACTTATTCAGTGGGTTAAATGTAGCTGTTACCAAGTATTTTTTTTAAAAAAAACCAATTATTGTAATTTAATCTGTTATACTAACTAATGATTGTGTAATTCAGTATCCCCACCGTGTCATGGGCTCATGTATAAATTATTTCCATGAAGTCTGACTTTTATGTCTGAAGAAGTGGACTTGATCCATGAAAGCTAGCATTAAAATACAGCAGTTAGTCTTTAAGTTTGTTTTATCTTTCTTTATTTTCTTTGTTTTATTCACTGACTGAAGTATTGAATTCTGTTTATCAGCTCTGCTTTCCAGTAGCCAAATGCTGGTTGCTTTTAACATGGTGGAAATTCTCTAATGAGGAGACAGAAGAGGATAATGTTTGATATTTCTGTTTGTTCATTCCCATTCCTCAGGGGATTCTCCATGCTCTAGAATTCTTATTAAGACGGAATTACAGGCCACTGAGATCTTTCTATATTGGCCTTGGACATGATGAAGAGGTATGTTGTGCCTTGTGTATAAATGTCCTCATTTGTTTTATCTTAGTATTTTTTTCTCACTCCCCACTCCAAAAGGTGAAATGATACATTCAAACTACCATATTTGCCGGCATGTACTGTAAGATGCATCAAAGTATAAGACGCACCCCATTATTACCAAAATAGCTCACTATAGGCTATTATATACAGTATAAGACACTATTTTCCAGTGTATTTTAAGGGGGAGGAGTGCGTCTTATATGCCAGCAAATACAGTAATTCACTTTGCTACTCTTTTTATCTGAAGAAACCTTACTGCTCTTGCTTTTCACACATTGCAGGAATTAAATGCTCTTGAGAGCTCAGCCTTATGCAAATGTTTGGTTCTGCAAAAAATATGTCTCTTTAGTGTTGCTAATCATCATTGCATTGCTTGTTTGTATCCACTGCGATTTACCGTAACAAACCAAAACTAAACTCTGTGTGTTAAATCAAAGGTAAATCAGTTCAGGATTTTAAATTATAAACTTGTAGAATAAAGACTTCATTAGAAGAAAGAAGAGTACTGAAATTTATGGTTTAGTTGTAGGAGATTGGAGTTTCTAAGATCAGGTCAGTGACTGTATTAAAAGATGATCTGTTTGAAGTGGTAGCCATGTTAGTCTGGGCAAGGATATCAGAGAATAAACAAAACAAAACAGCAACAAGAGACAGTAATGTTGTGGCACCTTAAAGACTAACTCAGGAGTTCCCAACCTTTTAAAGCCGGGGGCCGGGTCATGCTCCCTCAGACAGCTTTGGGGGCCAGACAGCCATTTTGTCCTTCCTCCACCACATGGCACTTCCTGGTGTGGTGGAAGTGGGGGAGCACATGAAATTGCATCATGAGCTGCATCTGGTCCACGGGCCGCAGGTTGAGAATCACTGGACTAACTCCTTTATTTAAATGTGAGCTTTGACTTGGTCTGTGAAAGCTCACATTTAAATACAGGAGTTAGTCTTTAAGGTGCCGCAACACTTATTTCTTTTTCTTTTATTTTCTTTTCTTTTTTTTTTTTTTTGCTGTTTTGTTTTGTTTACTCGCTGATATGTATTAAAAGAGACTCTCCTGTAGGATACACTGTAGGATACAAGGTAGCTTCTGAACTTGTGGCATTTAGTGGCACTGGTTGTATATAAATACAGGATTTTAGCAAAATCCAGGAAGTGGTATAGCTATTATGAGTTTGTAAACTGTTCATTTAATTTCAGTAATTTGCATCCTACTGATGCTTCTAACAGAAGATAAGTATATGCTAATTGATTTCTTAAGCTGGCTGGATAGCTTAGTAGTGGTTTAGGAACATGACAGTGGAGTCAGAGGTTGGGATTCCCCCACTATGCCTTCCTGAGAGAGGAGCAAGCCTGTCTAGCTATGGGCAAGCTCCACAGTCCCAGGGTGCCTCGAGAAGAAGGGAATGGTAAACCTTTTCAATATATTTCCTACCTAGATAACACTGGAAGGGGTAAACATAAGTCAGAATTGATGTGACTACACACACTTATTATTATTTTAATTGATTTTTCATGGTACAGCATTGAATACTTACTTCTGTCTGAAGCAGAATACCTGTAGGAGGCTAGTGGCTTGATGCAGTGAGTTGATGATGTTATTATGGATTTTCCCCCCAGATACATGGTAATCACGGAGCAAAGAAAATTGTGACTGTACTGGAATCAAGAGGAGTGCAACTTTCATTTTTGCTAGATGAAGGCAGCTTCATTTTTCAAGGGGTCTTCCCTAGAATAGAGAAACCAGTAGCTGTGTAAGTAAATTTAGATTTTGCTACATCAAATGTCACTGATGTTCTTATTAAAGAATGGAAAGTCAGACATCAAGCATGATCTGCAATTTGGATGGCAATCTAAACATTTTGCTTATTCCTGTTTTCGAGTGTTAAAAAAGTGTACTGTGCCCATCTACTGTAAGGGCAAATATAACTGGCTGATTGTGAATGTTTCTACTTAGAATAGCCCCAACCATATAAACAGGACAGATAGGTCTACAGTTCCTAGTTTAGGGCCTTACAGAGCCACACAGTAATGTTGAAAAGAGCATGGTAATTGGGCCATGGAGTGATTGGATCTCAAATAAATATGGGGGGTTGCTACTATTGCAATGTACAAGGGTTAGAAAGTGACCCGAGATCATAAGCACGAGACCCAGTTTTATGTTGAAATTTTTAGAGCAAATAAGAAGCTCTAAAACAGAAGTTCTCAACCTTTTTAAGCCGGGGGCCAGGTCACGCTCCCGCAGACAGCTTTGGGGGTTGAATGGCCATTTTGCCCTTCCTCCACCACACGGCACTTCCTGGTGTGTTGGAGGTGGTAGTGGGGCCACATGAAATGGTCCTGTGGGTCGCATCCAGCCTGTGGGCCGCAGGTTGAGAATCCCTGCTCTAAATAGAACCCAGAGTAAGATAGCAAAAGCTAGATCTAGTGATCAAAGCAGTTACATTTTTCCAAATTTCTGCTGTTATTACATGGAATTTCATTAACTGATTTCCCCTCACTTAACAGAATAGGCCTCACAGAAAAGGGAGCAATTACAGCACGTTTCAGTGTAATGTCAGAACCAGGCCATTCTTCTGCACCACCTAAGAGGACAAGCATTGGTATTCTTTCTGAAGCATTAGCTAAGTGAGTATTTATCTCTTCTGGTCACAGATTACAAGGACAAGCTGATAAAAGCCCCATAGAATTCACTGGGGCCTCTTCCCTCCCCCCCCCCAAAAAAAATGTTATTAGAAATGCAGTTTAAAGATGTTATATAAAATATGGTGTTTCGGAGTATTTCAGAAATGAGTCTCCAATGGTTTGCCGTTAGAGTATTGTGTTGGACTGAGGTATTTCAAAAGGAAGGGGTTCAATCTGTTCTGTGGTACAGTTTTCTAGAACAGAAAAGGGCAATTTTTTAGGACAGATCTGTTAACTCTTTTTTAGAAAATGTATGACAGCCAGTTCCTTCCAGCGTAGGTTAACTGCAGTATGTACACGTACAACCGCTGGGTCTCATTCTTGGCAAAGAGGAAAAAGTAGTGCTTATTTCAGTGTCAGTACAGCTTAATCTCTGTAACAAATGAATGTCCTTCGCATTCAGCCTTGATTCATAATTGTAATACAGTGGTACCTCATACAATGATTTTAATCCATTCCACAGGGCTCGTTGTTGTACAAAACAATTGCTATACAATGCATCGTATAGCAATTTTCCCTATGGGATGCACCGTTCAATGAATTTTTTTGCTAAGTGGTTTTTCCCATTGAAAAATTGTTGTACGATTTTTTTCCAAACCTAACTGTTATGCGATTTCATTGTATGAGGTTCCACTGTATTGTATTATGTACAGTACTTGTTTTGTTGTTTTTCTTTCTTTTTTAACATAATTATGTTTTGTAAAAAATACTTTTTTCTCTTCTTTTCTCTTGAATGTCATGAGATATATCTTGACAAAAGCTGTTTATTATGAACCACTTTGGAATCTCATGATTTTGGAAATCAGGATATAAATTAACTAATAAAGGAGAAAACTTTCTTGCTTTAATTTTTTTGTTTGACTGCTATAGGTTAGAGACAAATCCCATGCCCAATCTGTTTGGTCATGGGCCTGAAATCATGATGTTTGAGGAGTTGGCTCCAGAGGTAAGCAGTAAACAATATGTAACATCTTACATGTTTTGAGTCAATTTATCTTGAATTTATCAGTATCACATTTGTTTTGCAAGTAACGATATTTTAAAACAGTATTTATTCATCAATAATATCCACACTAATTCCAAGGATACTTCACAAAAACACATTCAAGGGCAGAGATTTTCTTGGTTTTCATTTAGACAAAGGCCAAGACCCTGTTGTTTAGTATAGTAAATTGCTCTGGACTAAGAATATTGAATCAGTGTTTATTTGGTTAGTTAAATGCTCCATATGTTCCGGTAAATCAAATGGGCCTATTCGAACTGCAACGTACTTTAGCATATAAAGTAGAGTCACAAATAGAGTAGGCCCATTTGAATCAATGGAACTTATGGAGGAATTGACTCAACAAATCCCCACTGGTTTGGTGGGTGTTCTCTAGTGCAATTTACTATGCTAAGCAACAGAATTTTGGCATTATAAAAATCAGCATAAAATGAATGATCCATCATTAAAATGCAATAAATGGTTCCATTCAGTCATGACACCAAGTATCATTTAGCAGTTTAAAATGAAATGTTTTCAAATGTTGCTTCAACAATTACACATTTGTTTGTTACTGGTTTTATTTTTGTTCTTCATACTGCTATTGCAAACAAGCTTTAAATTAATTTACAGTCCTGGTGTGCAGGATAGGAACAGGCTGTCATTTGGATGTAAGTGCAAAGTATAGTGTACTCAAATCAGAAATAAATTGAAGTAGGGATAGAGATATGTGGAAGAGTGCTGAATACATCTTCTTTCCTGTAGTGTGAAATCATGGATGAGGTATCTGGAACAAATCAGTTTCATATACTCAAGAGGAAGGCTTGAGAAAAAGAAAGTTGTATCACAGTTGCTCTTTGTATTTATAACATGCCACTAAAATTGTGTTACAGTTGCTTTTCCTTTTAATTGTCCAAGGGAAGAGCCATAAGCAAAATATTAACTCTTTGGTGTGTGTTGAAACTTGCCTGGCAATGTTATTGACCTGATCCGATATGTTCTCAAATCCTCTCCTTTCCCTTGTACACTGTCCCTGTGTGCATACATGCTTCTTCCACCACACCACACCTTATTCTCTTGTTGGCCAGTCACCTATATACAGAGGGAATGAACTGGATCTTGCCTTATAGATATAAAAATCCCTAACATAAGCTGTTGCAGGATCATTTCCACCTGTAATTTTGGAGAGTAGTTGTTATGTGAGTTCTTGTTGGAATACAGGTTTGTGATGCATATTTGCTTTCTCTCTCTCTCTCTCTCCCCCCCCCCCCTTGTTGCTATTCAGTTCAGCTTCCCTCTCAATATAATTATGGCAAACCTGTGGCTGTTTGGACCTCTTGTTGGCAGGTAGGAAAGAAGCATTTTTAAAAAAAAAGTTTGACAAAACCATATATGCATTGATAGGGAGAAATAACACTATTCAGTAGATACTCACTAATGTTGCAATCACAAAAATAAGTAATATATTCACTAAAATCATCTTTGTTTGTATCAGGGGTGTCCAAACTATGGCCATGGGCCAGATCTTGCCCACAGTGCCCTCACTGCTCCCGAAAGCAGAAGTAAAACACATGTGTGCAGAATGCGCCAGCACATGCATGTTTTACTTCTGCTTCCTGGTGAGACGAACCACATGACCAGCATGCTCAACCCATGGCCCGAAAATTTTGGGCACCTCGGTTGATACATTTGTTTGCAGGCAGTTGTGTAAGCCTTTTGCCTCGCTGGGCAGGCTCTCCACAGTACAACCAAGCATACACTGATTTTGAAATCAGGGGCAAGACAGAGGAGAAAAAAAGCTGCACAATTCATGTGGGCTCTCTTGGGCCCCACAGTGGGGCTTCAAACTCACAGCCAGGTGCTCTAACTCCTTATATGTTGATAAGTGGAATAGGATTCTGATCACTGTGTCTTGGAATTGTAATATCCTCCCATGGTCTCTCAAGGCAAGGAGTACAGATTGTATTCAAAAGAAAAGAGAAACAAATGTGCATATATTTGAAAATATTGTTATTATTCTTTGGAAGAAGATAATGGTCTTTAAAAAGTTTTTGACTTTCTAAATCTTTATGCAGATTTCTTGAACAACGTCCTCCCTCTAATGCCCTAGTTCGGACCACCACTGCAATCACCATTTTTCATGCAGGAATCAAGGTATGAATAATCTGGACTTTTTATGAAGAGAGTCTATGACTTAAAGGTTACTTTACAAGTCATTTTGCATGTTAATAATATCAAGATTATAGAAATGCAGACCTTTCTCTTGAATGTCAGGTTGTTTTCCAGCCCAAGCATGTTCTGCTCATGAATTTGTATGTAGCATATCTATTGTCCATGAATGTCAGAGGTGCTGGCGGTGCGGAAATCTTACTGGAAGGAGCTAGCTGCAGCCATTCCCTGGATTTGGAAGAAAATAAAGCTGTATTCTGCATACATGTACTTGGGAAGTGATGCTGATACTTGAATGAGAATATGTATGCTTGCTTTATTGACTACAGATTTCAACACAGCAAGTTGACTGAGCTGCTGGCAAACAAAAGGCTTGTTTCAGGAGATATTTGTTGAATATTTGTTGTGCTGCTCCTGATTTCACACTCAGAAAAAGTTGAAGATCAGCTGACTTTGAACATAGAAATAAGTGGATGTTTAATCTTTCTGCTGCTTTTAAATTTGTACTCTGAGAACATCTTTAGAGAAGAATATGCTGATTTAAATTACTATTATTGTCAGCGTAGAGATTATAAACAATACTGGACATGGAATGATACAATATCAACAACTGGCAATTTAATTTGTTTGCAAAAGTTACTGATTAAAGTCAACAAAGCTAGTAATAAACATCTTAAAATAAATGTTAAGAAAACCCAGCTCTTGGTAATCAGTAGAATGCAGCCAGCTAAAGAAAATAATGAAGATCCAAAATAAAAGTGTGGACTATATTGACAAATGCAGGTAATTTGGAGTTTAATTAAGTAAACAGTAAACATTTGGACAGGCAATAAAAGTATGAACAGCGATGTACCAGGATAGTTTCCTTAAAATTTGACAGATAATATGTAGAAAATACCTGAATTGGTTTTTAAATGCTATGTGTTTTCATTTGAGATGGAATTCTGGACTGCTGTAATTAGAAGCATTTGATGAACATTTATTGCAAGGTCCTAAAAATGTATTGGTTCAAGAAAGTGACCAGAAAATAAGTACTAAAGAGAATAAAAAGATCAAAAACTCATAAACATATTAAAACCTTAAAATATTTTGGTCATGTAGTGAGAAACAAATACTGTATACAGATTGTTAACAGCTGGCACAATAAATAGAAGTGGTGGTGGATAGCTCGTCCTCATTCCCCTTCCTCCATTGGACTTGTCGTGGCTGGAGTGGGGAAACCATGGTAGTGCTGTGGGGTAACACTGTTTCTTTATTGATTTGCTGCTCTGAATTTGAATTTTGTATATTGTAGTTTGGGAGGTTTTATTGTTTGTAATTGATATTGATTGTATTAATTCTTCTGTACTGATATTTTGTATTATTTTGTTGTTTTCATGAATTATGCTGTATTTATATTCTTGTACTACTTTGTTTGTTCTTGTGAACTGCTTTGAGTCGCCCATTGGGATTGAAAAAAGCAGTATATAAATTAAACTTCAAATCAAATCAAGAAATTGTGCAAGAAAGAGTCCCTGGACTTCCTGGAACAAGGAAAGCAGTTTGTTAGTCTGATAAATGAACAGATACTTAAAACAGTAGATCTAAGAGTGTTGTTTAGTATTCTTTGTCTTCCAAAAAGAAGCCAGTCTAGGCGGGTGTCACTTGGATGTACTGGTGAAACATTTGAAGTAGTAGCCGTGTTAGTCTATGCAAGCATATCAGATAGTAAGTAAAACAAAACAAAAAAGATAAAAGACGTTGTGGCTCCTTAAAGACTAACTACCATTTTTTAATGTTAGCTTTCATGGGTCAAGTCCACTTTGTCAGACATAAGAGTGAGACTTCACGGCATTAATTTATACATATCAGGTCCTTTTTTGGCCATGGCCCACCTAAGCATCTCTAAAATCCTGACACACACACACACCCCGTGACATATAATTTTTATTATTCAAAACGTGAATTCCTATTCATTTGGAAGAATCCTAAAAGGCCATTCACTGTCAATAACTCATTCTTGAATTGTCCCCCTCCCTTAAAAATCAAATTGCCCCACTTTGGGAACCACAGGATACAGAGGTTGAGACTGCAGTGGCTCAAGAGGCTAAGACACTGACTGGAAGCGGAAGGTCAACGGTTTGATTCCCGAGTACTGCAGGATGGAATGAGCTCCCGTCTTTGTCCCTGCTCCTGCCAACCTAGCAGCTCGAAAGCAAGAAATTGCAAGTAGATAAATAGGGACCATTTCAGTGGGAATTGAAGTGTGTTATGTGCGCTCCGGTGTCTAGTCATGCCTGCCACATGACCACGGAAATGTTTGCAGAAGCAGACAGTGCTGGCTCTTCGGCTTTGAAACAGAGATGAGCACTGAACCCTAGAGTCAGATATGACTGGCTTTTGAGCAAGGGAAATCATTACCTAATGAACAAAGATCCCTGATTGATATTCAGATTTATTTTTGTGAGGTTTGTTTCTGGGCAGTTGTAAATGGTTAGTAGATGGGTGCAAAAATGTGTAATACCTTAGTCTTTAAGATGCCATGACTTTTTTTGTTTTTATCTTATTTTGTTTTATTTAGTATCTGTTATGGTGAAACATTGACACCTACTGGTAGAATGAGAAAGAGCATGTTGGACCTTTGCAATGTTTTTGCTGGTTAGAACAGTTGCCTGAAACTCCAGCGGAAAAGAGTAGAGCTGCATCTTTTAAATCCAGATCTATCCAGTCACATATGAAACAGATGTTTATCTTGAAGACAATTTTCTTGCAACCTGTCTCTTTGGCTTCTTTCATTCCAGTCCAGCTAAAGAATCTAAATAATTTGGGGGGAGGGTTAAGCTTTTGAGGAGGGACATGTATACTAAAAGAAGATTTTGGTTGTTAAATCGCACAATCAAGTCCAAACTTTTGGGACAACATGGAATATACATCATGCCAGGCTCCTCTGTCATCCACCATCTTCTGGAGTCTACCCAGATCCACACCCACTGTGTCAACGATGCTCTCTAATCATTAGCAACCCTTATTTAAACATATTTCCTTTGCTCTTCCATTATCCCTATCGTCTTCTTCTTCTTCTTCTTGTGCCGTATCAAATTCTGAATATTGGCAATCCTCATGGCAATCTGCCCTGAAGATTGTCCTGAGGATATAATACAGTGGCCTTCCATCCTTCCGCATCACAGTGTGACCCCCATACCACTGATCCAGCTCTGTGAGTCACTTTCTGGTTCTGAGCCCTTTTGGCACGCAAACTCCTCCTCAGCTTCACATCAGTATTGATGAAGCCTCTGCCCTCCATCAAGATGGATTCGAGTGAGATTTAATCCACTTGGGGACCATCACCCTTCCTTGTAGACTTTGGCACCCAAGACTGCTAGTCCTCAGGGTTGTCAAGTTAGTTAACTGCCGCCTGATACTCGGCATGGAGTCGTTGGCAGTATGGTCTACTCTATTACCATAGCAGGATAACCTGGCCTATTATCCATAATTGGAGCACAATATTTTGAAAAACTTGATCTAAATATATAATAGTAATATGTAGGTGCCAACTGCTGGGTTAGCTCAGTGGTTTATGGAGCCAAAGACTGAGAGCTCGATTCCCCACTCTACCTCCTTGATAAGGGCTGGATGATCCATAGAGTTCTTTCCAGCTCTGCAGTTGTAACGTCATACCATATCAGCTATCAAACGGCAATCATTTTTAGGGTTTTACATCTGCAGAGTATTCTGAGCATGAATAGCTGGCAGTGTTTTCTTTTAGAAACCACTTGTTCAGAAGCAGCTCAATAGACTCCTGTATCTAGGTACACAAGAAGCTAAGGACAAGCAAGCCCTAGGTTTGCCCATTCTTTTCTAGAGGAAGTAAGCCCATTAGTCTCATCCAGCATGTCAACTTTGCTTCATCTGGTGAGTCCCTTCCTTGCTAAAAGGGAGAAAAAAAACAATGCTTGTTTCATTGTGTTGTAGCCTGGGGTCTTGGGTGCGAGGAGGAGGACATCCAGCCAGCCCAGCTGCCTGCTCTGACTTGGACTCTGAGCCCGAGGAGGACCTCTTGCCAGTTCCCCAGGCTGCACCTGGCTCATATCAGAGGCCGAGTCAGAAGAGATGGATCTGGCACCAGCACCACAGCCAGCTGTCACCCCAAAGCTGGCCCAGCAGGGACAAGCCGGGCCGGAGGGCCAGAACTTGACAGATAGGCCAGGTGCTAGCAGACAGGCTACTCAGGAGCAGGCCAGCACACTTGCTCATTACAGGTATGAACTGAGGCATCAGATTCAGCTGAGAAGGAGGAGGGCCCGGGCACGCCTCCTGAACAGACCCTCAGCTATGGGGTCTGACTCCCCTTAAAAGAAGAGAAGCGTGCCAGCAGGCCCTTTGTTGGACCAATCAGTGAACCTTGTGGACCCGACACCGTGCTCTTAGCTTCCTGACTTGATGTACCAGACTCTGGACCTCTGATTGACCCTGACTATGTTTCCTGGAAGACCCTGGTAACCCTGACAAGACCCAACTGGCTACTGACCCCGGTTTGGTGATGACGATTCTGCTCCAAGGCCTGAAGTAAAAGGAATCTCTCCTTTTTCAACTGCAGCTCTAACCAGCTGTAGAGCTCCACCAGTGCCGGGCCGTGACATATTGACAATGCAGAGACTTAATGGGAAAAGGAGAGTGAGATACCGCCGCCCCCCGCCCCCCCGGGCCGCCGCATCTTTAATTTGAAAGGCTGGTTTGAAATTTGTATGATGCCACAGGCCAACTAAGGATTTTCTAATAGCTGCATAAATTACTAGGCAATAGTAACATTTAGACCTAAAGTTTGTCACTACTTGAAGATACCGTTCTGCAAATAATTTCTTTCTCTTTCCAGGCAAATGTTATTCCATCATCAGCAAATGCAACTGTGAATTTCCGTATCCATCCAGCTCAAACAGTTGATCAGGTACAATGAGTATGAGTGTTATGATTTAGGTCACTGTTCGTGCTTAATCATTGAGTTTGTCATAGAAAAGCCTGAGGATCTAAAGTGGCCTTCTGAATCTGACACAAAGTTATTTTTAAATGCTGCCTATCTGAAATGGGGACTCTTTCAGCCAGGATGCTATGTCTCCTTATCTTAAGGGGAGCCACCTCATGTCATCAAGATAGCTGTACTTCTTGCTCAGCATGCAGAAACACACAGAGCCTGGACAGCAAAACCTCTCAATTGTGACAAAAGAGGAATTGATATCTACGTTTCTTGAGAGCTGCACAGGTCCTTCTTTCTCACTTTAGGTGGTAACCCATTTTGGCCACAAATACCAGTAAATCTAAACAGCAATATGTCTCCTGTGGAAGAACCTATAGCAATGATGGTGAACCTTGGCACTCCAGCTGTTCTTGCACTTCAATTCCCAGAAGCCCTGATCAGCAGGAGTGCTGACTTGAGCTTCTGGTAATTGAAGTCCAAGAACACCTGAAGTGCCAAGGCTCACCATCACAGACCTATAGTTACAGCAACCGGACAGAGGCAAGAGAATAGGAACCTTGGAGTGCCTGGCTGAGCAAGATGGCATCTTAAAACCTAAAGTCTCCTCCAGGAGATATCAGGTTTATTTTTTGTTGTGACTACATTCCTGATATTCATAGTTGCCTTGATAAATTGAAATATCTGCCTGACAGTCAGATAATAATTCAGTAATGGCTCCTTGCTCTGCCTGAAATAGAATTCTGTGTCCAGATTTCCTATTGTCTCTGTTACAGCACCAGTCCTAGTAGCGGTTCCTGTTCTAAACCCCTGTTCCTTGACAACAGCTTTTATTCAGAAATAGCAATATCTTGACTTTCCTGTTTTAGAAGCTATAACTCAATGGAAGGACTCGTGCTTTTCATGGCAGCACTCTGAGGTTCAATCCAAGGCATCTTCAGATAGGGATGTGAAATATTTCTCACTCTCCTCTAGAAACTTAGAGAGCCACTTCAAATCATGGTAAACACAGTACTGAACTACAGAGATCTATGGTCTGATACTGTGTAAGGCAGCTTCATGAACTAAAAAACAGAAGGAAAACTCAAATGATATAGTACACCAGTATCTTGGAAATTTTAGCATAGTCCTGGTTGTCAGTTTCTCCATATTATACTAAGATCGTGTAGGCAGAAGCTGTTCTGAAACTTTTTCTTAAAGGCACAGACAGTGACTCAATAGGACTCCTCTTTCAGCATATGACTTTCCGCCCTTGCAAACAGACTGCTTGGATTGCTCTCTTGCATCTCACTAGTTTGGGTAAAGAAATGCCATCTTGCCCAGTGGGAAATCAAGATTGTGGGGGAGGAAGTGTCAGCCTTCCATCAGTTTAATTGGTGGCAGGAGGGAATAAACTAATAAGCTATCAAGTGCTAAAAGATGGATTCCGTGCTATAGCTTTATACAATATATGGTCTGCCCGTTGGGAATTGTCATCTGCCATTTGAGAAAACCACAAAAACAAGGATATACTCCATATCACATCAAATGCATGATATGGAATCTGTATCCTGGGCAGGTCTGGTATGCTCCGTCTTTCCCCCCTATACTTTTAAATAGGGGAGAGCAGTTACAAAATGCTTTCTCTTTTTCTGAAGACATAAAACTTGAATTAGTAATCAGGAATTCAAGGTGACAAATGTTGATCTTATGTTTTAAAATTAGTGACCTAACAGCTAAATCAATTGGTCCTGTAATTCTTCCCCTCCTCCCGCCCACCTGAATATAAGGTTTCTAAGTGTTTTGTATGTTGTGGATATGTCTGTGTTGAAGTGGTTTATCTAAATGAAAGGTCTTTTGAGGAGATAACCAAAAATTGATTGCCTGGCAAGAACGTTTCCTTGTGCTACTGATCTCATCGCATAAGAGAAAAGCACGCTGTAACCGTGAGGCCCTTTAAGAGCACATGTCTAGATTGCATATCTTTATTTAGAGAGCGATTGCTAGTTTGCAGAATTGACACAGTCTGGAACCTTTTAATCCTATCATGGAAAATACTGTAATGCTGTGGCTTATTTGTTCCTTTGGGTGTGTTCTTAGGTCCTGGAAATAATAGAAAAAACAATTGGCAATAAAGAAGTGAAGATAGAAACAGATAATGCCTTTGATCCACTCCCAGTTAGCCCCTGGGACAACGAGACCTTCAGCGTGCAGGTTTTCCGACAATCCATCCAGGATGTTTTCCCAGATGTTGGCAGTGTAGTACCAGGTACTGGCAAACGCATGCTTATTTTTGTGTTCTTTCTCATTTCCCCTCATCATCCACTCTGTTGTTTCCATTTTCTTTTTGTTCTGTTTTTCTCCCTCCACCTCCACCTGCAATACACACTGTTAATGACTGAGAACAGTTGGGTTTCCTCTGCTGTTGCCTGTTTTTGACCAATGTGTCAGTTTAAACGGTTGTACTGAAACAACAGTAATGGAAAACTGGCAACCCGTTACCCTTTGACTTTAATACCTAACTTTACATATGCAGATCTAGAGAGGCAGCTGATTTGTGTTTCCTTCAGTTCAGTATCAAATTGGTTAGAATTCATTACTTCACACTTTCAACTTCCTTCAGGTATAAAACTATGACCCTTTCCATCTTTTTAAAAATGGTCTACTGAATAAAGTGTTAATATGCAATATTTAATATTAAAACAATATAATGGCCATATCTGTTTTAAGACTTAAAATAGATGGTTTTTGTTCTGTGCTTCTGTATGAAATGTTTTCAAAACTATTTTAAAACATTGGGCAATAAGGAAGGCTGGGAGCATAATTTCCAACGTTTAACAAAATAACCTAGAAGCTAACTTCCTCTAGTCTGTGATCTTCTTTGTTTAAAATGTTTTTACTCAACCTTTCTCCTATAAAAGACTGACTGGAGCTTAAATCATTAAAAATATAAAAAATAAATTATTATAATATTAAAAGAAAATTAAATATCTTATTAGAATGGTGCGTAAAAAAAAATACGAAAAAACACATGTAAAAGCAACAAGGCACAAACAATTTCATTTTTAAAAAAAAATATTAAGAGTTTTGAAATATGCATAGATGTAAAAAAAGATAATACATACATTAACTAAATAAGCAATAAACACCTTCTTGTAGAAAAGAAAGGGAAAAGGTATAAAAAGTAGCCAAATTATATATAACATATATATTAATTTTGTATTTATTTATCCTACTATTTTCTAAGATCTCTTTCTCAACATGTATTACAAATAATCAAACAAAGTAATTCACCCTGTGCTATATTACATTACCAAAGGGGGATGCAGCCTGTCTCCTTAATATTCAGTGTATCCAAAAATTCATTTGATCTGATACCGGCAAAAAACCTCGTCTTTTACTTAATGTGTATTCAACATATGGTTTCCATATCTTCCAAAATTCATTTTCTTTAACAACCCCTTTTCATTTATTTCCCATGTCAATTTGTCATTCAGGGCCAACTGCCATGTTTCCCTATACCATTCTTCCAATTTTATTTTCCTCGGATCCTTCCAATTTTTTGCTTCCCGTAGACATAAAGATCGCAATCAGTTTTTGTTCGTCCTTATCTAAATTTAAACCATCTAGCTCTTTGAGCATGGTGGCACCTGATCCAATCTTAATCCTTTCTCCCATCATTCCTACTATCTTGTTCTCAATCTCTTTCCAAAATTCTTTAACCTCCTTACAATTCCACCACATATGTTTATAAGTTCCAACACTTTTGTTGCACCTCCAACACATGTTATTTCTAGTCCTATCAATCTGATTCAATCTCACAGGTGTTAGGTACCACCTCCATATCATTTTATAATTGTGTTCTTTAACTCTAACCAACAATGTCCTCATTATCCTCCGTTTCCATAAGGATCACCATTTTATTACAGATATTTTTATATTTAAGTCATCTTCCCACATTTTTCTCAAAGTTTCTTGTAGACTATCTTCTTTATTTAAAATCTTATAGATTTTAGCTACCAAACCCTTTAATCCAGTCTCCCCTTGTCTTATTTTCAACAGCAACACTTCAAATTCAGTCCCTTTCAAAATTATATCCTTTTAAATATTTATTATTCCAATTGTTTAATCTCACAATTTGAAACCAATTCAACTTCATATCTGCATAAATCGCTGCTTTTTTCTCTTCGTCTTTACACATTCAAATCCATTGTCTCAACAAGCAAACATCATTTTCAATTAGCACTGATCTCAAAACCCCATCTATCTTGATCATTTTAAGAACTGTCTCTTAGACATCCAGTCGCTAAGGCAAAACCTGCCTGAAATGAAAGGTCTTTGCCTGCTTGTGGAGGGACAGCAAAGCTTGGGCCAGCCTGGCCTCCCAAGGAAAAGAGTGCCAGGGAGTGGCAACGAAGAAGCCTTCTTCTGTGTCCCCACCAAACACACCTAAAAGGCATCAACTGAAGAGCTTCACAACCAGGAAGTCTAAAGACTTCCTGCAGTCTTTTAGATGGCTTGACCCAAACCATTTAGGGCTTTATAGGTTAAAACTAGCACTTTGAATTTTAGTTGGAAATGGATTAGCAGCCAAAGGAGCTGCTGTAACAGGGGTTTGTGTGATCCCTGTAAACAACCCCAGTTAACAATCGGGCTGCAGCACTTTGGACCTACTAGAGTTTCTGAACACTTTCCAAAGGCAGCCTCTACAGATTGTGTTACGGTAATCCAGATGGGATGTAATGAGACCTCTCCAGGAACGGGCACAGCTGGTGCACTAGTATTAGCTGTGCAAATGGACTCCTGGCCAGTGCTGAATCCTAGGCATCCAGGTGCTCAGAGATGAATCCAGGAGCACATCAAGTTGTGCACTTGTGTTTTTAGAGGGAGTTTAACCCCATCCAACACAGGCATGATCTCTATACTTCTTTGCCCATTCTTTTCTAGAGGAAGTAAGCCCATTAGTCTCATCCAGCATGTCAACTTTGCTTCATCTGGTGGGTCCCTTCCTTCAGGTTATACTTCTTGAGAATCCTCAGGAAGAACAATCTTTCAAAGGAGCTGCTGTTGGCATTCTATCACTGTACCATAGAGAGTATGTTAACCTATGGTCTGTGTGTATGGTTTGGGAGTTGTACAGCTAGGGAAAGAACAATGCTGTCCAGGGTCATAAAGACTGCGGAGCGGATAATCGGGCGTACTCTTCCCACTCTAGATCCAATCTATGCCACCAGGTGTTATAAGAAAGCTGTAGAGATTGCGCAAGATAGTACGCACCCAGGAAATGATTTCTTTCAGCTTCTGCTTTCTAGAAGAAGGTATAGGGTCATAAAGACCAGGACCAGCCGCTTGAGAAATAGTTTCTACCCAAAAGCGGTTCTGGCTTTGAATGCAGTGCAATGCAGTCTATGAGGGAGCTTCTGTATATAGTTTTTAGAGTTTTAGAGCATTTTAGGGGTTAAATGTGTATATGTGGGGTGGGAGTATGTTGATGATTTTGTATAGTTGTATTTTGTTTAGGTTTTGTTGGGTTGATAAGTGTCCGTCCCCCCCCCCCCATCTCGTTGTTCTGTGCAGGACAATGACAATAAAGATTTATCTATCTATCTATCTATTTGTTGATCTCCCTTTAGATTTCCCTGGAATACCTCTATCTTGTCTTGAGGTTTTCGTTTATTCAGTCTCACTCAGCCCACCCAGCCCATCACTGACACCAGACTGAAATGGCTTCCTCAGATTTAGATGGAAAGGAGATATATTGTTGAGCATCATCAGCATACTGGTGACACCAAGCTCCAGACAACCTCTCCCAGTGGCATCCTGTAGATGTTGAATAGCACAGAGCAAAGGTGTGCAAACTATGGCTCGTGGGCCAGATATGGCCCCCGAGGCCAATTCATCCAGGAGCAATGATGGCTTTGCAGGCTGGATAAATTGGCATGGGGGGCCGGATCCAGCCCGTGGGCGATAGTGACCGGCCACCTGAACCACGTGACCGGCCCATGGCCCAAAAGGTTTGGGCACCCTTGGCATAGAGGACAAAACAGAACCCTGAGGGGGCTCCCACAGGCCAAAAGCCAGGGTGTTGAACAAGTCTTAATCTTCAGGAAAACATTCTAAATTTGACTTACAAACAGTTTCATTTGTTATATTATTATTCCTTCTTCAGGTATTTGTGTTGGAAACACTGACAGCAGACACTATGTCAGCCTGACAAATGCTATTTACCGATTTAATCCAGTATTCATGGGGGCTGATGATATACCAAGGTACAGTGTGGCTGAAAATTTCTTCTTAATTTTAATTAGGTGTCAGAAATTATTCTGGGTTGAAAGGATTTTTGCGGAACAAACCTGGCTCAGGGAACGCCCAAATGAAGCTCCTTTCATGTCCCAAAGAGCTGGGACAGAGACGGGCGCTCTATCCATCATGCAATACCCGGATCTTGAACTGCTGACTTGCCCGCCTTCCAGCTAACGAGGCAAGCTTCTTAACCACTAAGCCACTGCAGCCCCTTTTCTTCTTAATAAAGATACAAGATAAAAAACATGACTTTAATTAGCAAAGCAAATGAGTGGTTGCCACTGAAACATGGCAGAAAGCTGTAGCCTTCAATTGTATCTGGAATTATTTAAACAGAGAACTAGGTTTTAAAATGATCCTCATAGGAACCAGGCTGGAACTAAGGAGGCGATCAGATGGGATTCTGTCCCATGCTTTGGTTGGCTTTGGGAAGTTGCTGATTTGCTCCTTTTCTCAACAACAACCAGTTGTGAACCAGCCTGACACTCATACCTTTTTAGATCCCTGGCAAGGGATATTTTTTTAAAGAACAGGTAGGTTTGTGCATCTACTGAACCAAAGTTGATGATTAGCTGTCACTTTGCTTAGCTGCTGCTGCATCTAACAACTTGTTAGATTAAATTAAATTAAGTAAATTAAAAACTTCCTCCCACTCCTCCTGTGGAGGAGGAGACAAGAAGATTCAAAACTTTGTGGATTTTTAAAAAACCTGTTACAGTCCAGTGTTGAATTTTATGATTGGAAAGCCAAGTCAGTGCTATGCTACTTAGAAGTAAATTTTAACAAGTTGCAGCCTAACTCACAGAAAGGGATCTTTTTTTGGGGTGGGGTGGGGGGGTCCCCATTATTTTCTTGCTTTTTAAAGGGGAAAGAACAGGCTAAATAAGGGTAACTTGAGATGCAAGGTGGTTTCCTCATTATTAACTTAAGCCCTGCAAGTTCATTACTTGGCATGATAAGCCTGGACCCCATAGGTTGTCACTGCACTGTGTACAATTTAGCTATGAATAAATGGTATCGAATGGTGTTAAAAATCATTGTGGTTTTTTTCCCTTTCTTTATCCCCCCTACCATTCCTTTAATTAGGTTCCATGGGTTGAATGAAAGAATCTCCATTGAAGGTTATGAAAAACAAGTGAAATTTCTCTTTCAGCTTATTCAAAATAGTGATTTCTACGAGCCTGAAGAACCACATGTGAACCTTCATGAGTTATGAAGTAGAAAAGCTTGTAGATGCTATTAGCATCAAGATTACACAGAATAGTTGTGCTTCATCTTGACCCTTTCCTCCTCAACTGAGAGCATGTCCAGATGGGCACTTAGCCTATTTTATTGAGCTCTCGGGGGTCAGTCCATGCATCCAGATTTGACAGACCCTGAACAACCTTCCCCCAAATACCTCTTTTTGAACCCTTTATCAGGGAAGTTCTGCTTGTTTATGACATCCAAATATATGCTCTTCTCAGTGCTTCTGGATGCTGAGAATGGAGTTTAAGGGAGGCTTGCATCCAAAATGCTGCTTTTCTGGTTAAAAATCCAGTAATGAGCCCCATCAGCATATTGGAAGTTGCAGTTAATCAGTTCCCTTGCTCCTCTGCAGAGGTGTAGAACTGTTTAATTATTATTTTTCCTCTCCTAGTCATTTGTTGTTGTGCTGGATTGGATAGGAAGATTTTTCAAAAAAATTCTCCTTTTGCCTTTTTATTGTCAAATGAAAAACTTCACAGCTGTGGTTTTGATTGGTGCTAAAATGGGGAAACTGGGGGGGGGGGTTACCCTCCAATCTAGCACTGCAATGTCTGGTTAGGAAGGGGAAATAATTAAACAGTTTCCCTATACCTCTGCAGAGGAGCAGGGGATCTGTTTCCTTTGCCATATAAAACTGTTTTGTATTAATCATCTGAAATGTAAATTGTCTCATTTATTTTTACATTTTCAAATCAATAGAAGTCAAGCAAACAGCATTTTACTTCTGCAAGTCATCTTCCCCACTTTATACTTTTGGTTTTGGAAAAGTTTCTGTCTGAGCGTTAACTGTTTAATAGACAAATACTGTATAACAAATACAGTACTGTATGTCAGGGGCTTTGCAAAGCTATTTCTACTATGACCACAAGAATGTGACAAGTTATTTACCTCATGGACATTAAAAAGGTACAACCTAACTTAAAGTTTGTCCAGACTAGTATTTGTTCTGCTTTAAGGTATGGGTTCTGCATGCATTATAGTGTTATTTCTGTAACATGCAGAAAATATTTTGTTTATCAACATTACAGATATTTTTTGTGAGTCTTTCTAATTCATGTTGTTTGATTGCCAGTGTTTGGGTTTCTTATTATTATTGGAAGTGGAATGTAGTATATTATTTTGTTTTCTTATTGTTTGGTGTGATCCAACAAAGTAAACTTGGAGGGTGGGTAGTTTATGACATATAGAAGTATCTAGCACAGTGGTGGTGAACCTATGGCATACGTGC
Organism: Bradypodion ventrale; assembly: GCA_035047345.1. Taxonomy (NCBI): domain Eukaryota; kingdom Metazoa; phylum Chordata; class Lepidosauria; order Squamata; family Chamaeleonidae; genus Bradypodion; species Bradypodion ventrale. The sequence continues at coordinate 63,684,461 of JAWDJE010000004.1, forward strand.
CAGAGAGGGTACTCAGAGCCCTCTCTGTGGGCATCTCGCTGTCGCCTCAGCACCGAGTTTGCCCCGCCCTCTACCCAGCAGCCCAATGGGAGCACTTCCTCCCTCCCCAGTACAGAGTTCACCACGCCCCTCTGCCCAGCAGCCCAATGAGACCACTTCCTCCCTTCCCCCAGAATTCACGCCCCTCTGCGGCACAGAAGGCAGCCTGTTGAGTTTGGGCTCTCAGTCCCTAAAAGGTTTGTCATCACTGATCTAGCTTCTCTTGCCTCCTATTACAGCTACCTCCCAAAGTACAAAATGTGTACACAATTTTTAGAATGCTGATTTTTTTATACCGCCCCATATCGCCCCTATATACTGCCCCATATCGCTTAGTGCACTCTCTGGGCAGTTCACAAGTTAATTAGCATTTTACCCCCAACATGCTGGGTATAGTACTTTTTTTTTAATTGCAATGAGATTGGCACTAGACAGAAAAGAAAAAAGTGGCTGGATTCATGCTTTAATTTTGCTAATCTAGGTGGGGTGATGGTACCCTCAGTGGAGGAAATACCACTGAAAACCATCATTTTGGGCCCAACGGCAAAATGAACGGAGGAGGAACCACTTCACTATTCTGATTCCCATGGTCATGGAGGCGGAAGAGGCCATGCCAGATGGACTGGCCATGAAGGCATACCTTGATAATATCCTCAAGGCTGCAGCAGTCCCGTTGTTAAATCCTGCATGTCTCATTTCACACGTGCCGCAGGAGATGACTCTGAGATCACAGTGTGTGGGTCACTTCATGGCAACCTGGGGTCCACCTTAAACAAATTCACACCAGTGGCATGTGTATACTTGGATATGAGTTGCAGACAACGACGAGTACTATTTCTGCTATTGGAATTATTTTTAAAGGTCTTGATGTGAACAGATGCCTGTGACAAAAAGGACTGTCATTCGGAGCAATATTAGTGTCAAGGCAGGAAGAGGGTAGGCAGAGGACAGTGAAGATGGTGAGAAAGGGAATAAAAAGAGCAGAAAATAAAAAGGAGAAATTGCCAGTGGAAAAGGATAGAAGGAGAAGAAGATGGGCAATTATGAGACACTGCTATTTTCATCTTCATTATGGTTGGGGATACCAGGATGTCAAACAAATTAAGACCTTGGATGTGTGCAGAACAAATAATGCCATTTTGAAATGCAAAGAAGCAGTATGGGGTTATGGAATAAGATGTACAATCATCATCATTAGCAGCAGCAAGGGACTGTATGGATCATCAAGTCTAGTCCCTATCAAGGACGGCACAATGGGGAATCAAACTCCCAATCTCTGACTCCACATGCAGATACCTAAAACCATTGAAATAGAAGCCACCCGCTGTGGATGAGTCTGGGTTTGGCTGATTTCATATACAGTAAACCCCCGCACAACGACAGAGCTTGGTTCCAAGCTCAGTGTTGTATGAGAAACATCGTTAATCAAGCGATCCCGCACAACGATGCTAAAAAATCAGCTCCCTATGGGAAAACCTCGATTAACAAAATTTTCGCATAGCGATGCTAAAACAGTTCGCTATGGAGAAACCTCGATTAACGACGTTTCTATTGAAATGCATTGCAATCATCTCAGACTGCAAGGCAAGTCAATGGAAACATGCTGCAACCTTACATTACCTAAATAAACAATTGTATAAAGGTTAAAACATAGAAACATTTTTAAAAATTCAAAAGAGCATTTTGTAAGTTATTTTTTTAAATAAAGTGCAGTTTTAAAACAGAACATGGAACGTTTGTAAAAACATGTAAAAACACAACTCTCTTTAGTGCAAAAGTGCTAAACCATTTCAGACCATAATAGGGAACATAGATGAACATTAGGAAACTGGGTCAAGAGCATTCTGAACATGTAAACACACAACTCTGTTCAGTGCAAAAGTGCTAAACCATTTCAGACCATAACAGGGAACATAGATGAACATTAGGAAACTTGGTCAAGAGCAAACTTCTTAAATTGCAAAACACAGAGTGAACTGGACAATTAACTGGAGGAGGAGGAGGAGGAGAGCACCTGAACATCAGCTGAACAGGATGGCTCAGCATCAGTTTTTGATTTCTTGAACCACCTGTCTAGCCTCTGCTGCTTCTCACGGTTCTTGAGTTCCTCTCTGTCAGCAGGGACTAAGGTGGTAGAATCCAGGGCAAAAAAGTCAAAAGCTGTATCCTTCAATAGGTGGTAAACTATGAGTCTTTGATACACCATGTGAGCTTTCAGCCATGCATTTAGCTCACTGGAGGGCAGGTCTGCAATCCTCTTTTTTGACACCCCCTCCTCCTCATCATCAGTTGAAGACTCCACCAACAACTCCTCCTGCCTCTGAAGCTCCATTAATTCCTGGGAATTAATTGGCAGGAACTAGGACAGGCCTCATGCAGTACCCAGGTCTTGAACTGGCGACTTGCTGGCCTTCCAGCTAACAAGGCAAGCTGAGCCACTGCAGCCCCATGTGACGTCTTGATTGAGATGCTTCTCCTTTAAATAATAAAAAGTGTTGTATGTCTATTATCTGCATGTTGTATACAAAAAACAATGCTTAAAATCATACTTAATAATTTGTTCCTCAAGAATGTTCATATCCAATTTGGAGAGCATGGATTATATAGTGGAGGTGCTCTAGTGGTAAAAACACTGAACTTGCTGACTGGAAATTCAGAGTTCGATTCTCGGCTACTGCATGACCGAGTGAGCGCCTGTCTCTGTCCCAGCTCCTGCCAACCTAGCAGTTTGAAAGCAAGAAATTGCAAGTAGATAAATAGGGACCACTTCAGTGGGAAGGTAAACAGTGTTCTGTGCACTCCTATGTTGAGGCATGGCTGCCACATGTCCACGGAAATGACTGCCAATGCAGACAATGCTGACTCTTTGGCTTTAAACAGAGATGAGCACAGAACCCTAGAGTTGGATACGTCTGGCAAGGGTGACATTTACCTTTACCTATACACACACACTTCCCTTGTGTTTATGGCACAAAATGTGGTTTAGTGAAACCTGTAACATAAGGAAATGAGGATAATGTTGGACAGTTACACAAAGACTTACAGATCTTCTCAACAATTCTGTGATATATGTGCACTGTTGCATCTGGATGTGGTAACTATTAAGGCATGAAGAAAGTTTTTCATATTGAAGTAATGAAGAGATTTACCTATAATGTAATTGCTGCTTAAATGTGGTCTATGATTCATTGTGGAATAATTCTTTGTTCCGCCGATCTCTGATGTGCCACTATAACTGAAGTTTCTCTAAGGTACAAGTGTGCAAGGAAGCTCAATAGATTATTTGTCATGAGATGGAAGGTGAGATACCAGAAGCCTGTTGGGCCAAATCATGAAATATGTAAGATAAAGTACCTATCACAGTGGTGGCGAAACTATGGCATGTGTGCCAGAGGTGGCAGTGGAGCCCTCTCTGTGGGAACCCGTCCAAGCATGCAGTCACCCCAGCACAGTTTGTCCTGCCCTTCTGCCCAGCAGCCGAATGGGAGCGTTTCCTTCCTCCCCTGCTGCTGCGTTGGCACTTTGCGATAAATAAGTGGGTTTTGGGTTGCAGTTTGGGCACTCGGTCTCTAAAAGGTTCGCATCACTGACCTATTACATGCTTTACCTATTGTGCTGAACAGCTTTGGGTTTTGGAATGGGAATCGTAGGCTGAAATCCTATTTGCATAGCCACACGATGTATGGCTGACATTGTTATATAAGTGTTATAAAAACTTTTAATACTGAAAAAAGAGAAAAATCTTAAAATTTGACATTTTGGAATGATAGACAATCATATTTAATGGATAAGTGCATGTTAGAAACTAAATTTTTAAAAAGAAAAATGCTTTCATTTTATTTTACCTTTCAGAATGCCACTCCAGTGAATTAGTTTTTCCTACCCCAATGATATGTTACACATATTAGGATTAGGTAGGGGAAATCAGGATGAGCATTGGGGGGAGGGGGAGTGCTGTATCCTCTTGTTTACAGTGGATGAATTAGGTACCATGTCTCAAGAAGCAGCCCTTGGTTTCTATTGACTCTGAAAACATCTGTTTGCCTAGGGTGGTTTTTTGTTTTGGTCAAATTCTGCTCTTTTAATGAACAATACCTTCTGGATTCAGAAGATCTAGACATTTGAAACCCACAATGTTTTTTTTTGTCAAATTCTGTTCTTTTTATGAGCAATACCTTCTGGATTCAGAAGATCTAGACATTTGAAACCCACAATGTTTTTTTTGACAAATTCTGTTCTTTTTATAAAGATCTAGACATTTGAAACCTACAATGGGAAAAAATTGTACACACAAGCACTCATGCTCTCTTGCCTGAAACTGGGGCAATCCCCCTTATCATCTGCTTTCCCAGGCAGGTCATGCTTAGGACATTTGACAGCGGACCGTTAAACAATGAAGGCCAGTTGTATTTGCCATTAGCAGGCAAACTCCTACAACTGCTCATAGCCCGTTTTTTTCAGTCCACAGTTAAGTTTGCATTCTTACAATTACCCCAGTAAATGTTCAGGGTTTAATGTAACTGAATACAGTACCAGTCAAGGCCTGTTCTGGTTAAACTATGACCTAAGCACAGTGAAACTAGAATAAAGAATGCAGTACAAACAGTTATTTCACGCTTCCTGTCCCTGTAGTATTTCAGGCTCAGCTGAGACAGAAAAGCTAGAAACTAGCTTGAGTCACCACATAAAAAATTAAGGTGGAATCATTGTACATCACTAAATTTGAGTTGGTAATTATCATAAACTGCAGTGGTAGCTAACTCATGAACTGTGACATCTCCAATATAAACCAAACCTTCCCCATCAGCTTTTACATATGACCTTTTCCCTTCAGTTTCACTTGAATTTATTATTATTATTATTATTATTATTATTATTATTATTATTATTATTATTATTATTATTATTATTATTATTATTATTATTATTATTATTATTATTATTATTATTATTATCTGACTTGCATGAGAGAGATAGAGAATATATTGACACCCCACAAAGGTTTATTGAGACAATCAGAGCTTAGAGAAGTTGCTTTCTAAACTGTAAATTCCAGAATTTCTCAAATAGCAGTCAGAATTATGGGAATGATATTTAAAAAAAAAACTTTTGCAAACTATAGGGATAATTAATGCACACATGTATTTAAACACTTAGAAACGATTGTTTTGCTTTCTTGCCAGCCACAATTGTGGTGTTGCAGAAGGACATTTCTCTTTCTACCTTCCTATCCTAATTATATCCACATAGCATCAGAGGTGCTATTTGATTATGTACTTCAGAAATACTTGCCAGCTCTCCTCCTCAAAAAAAGTACAGTTCAGGTCCCAATGTGCCAAAAGCAGAAAACAGGCACAATGCAGTAATGAGCTTACACATTTGCTAGAGAATTGTGACAACTGCTATCTAAAAGAGTGACTAAAAGAGTGACCCTTCTGCCTCTTTCTGGCAAACACTTTGTCTTTTCCAACCTTTTCTTCCCACCAGGCTTCCAAGGAAGGAATGGTTGCCATTGCTTGAGGCCTGAACTGATTACAGTACAAGCAGAATATTTCTGAAATTAGACCAAATGGCACAGGCTGTGTACAACGGGGTATGACTGTTCCATCTCCCAAGATCATATGAAAAAATAATAATTCTACAAATGATCACACAAACACATTCCTATGGGGATACTACGATGGTAAAAGGCATACCATAAATGTTTGATTTGGTTCCTTACCAATGCTGAAGTGTTACTAACTTTCCTCCTGAAGTCATTATTGGAACACTGCAAGTCTGGCTTTTAAGTGGGTCTATAAAGAGAAGCTCTGTTTGTCCAGGAGCAGGAATTATATGTACATAGGTGCGTGAGGGGGAAAATATTGCTTATTTACCCTCTCATCACTCCATTTTCCTTTCATTGAAAGGGCTACTTGGAGTTTAGGAATTAGGCGGACATATTTACTCTTGCTGGATTTATTTACTTAGTTGACTTCCACACAGCTGCTATTGTATCCTTTGAGCTAGGCAGTATTAATGACGAGAAAGGTCCCTATCTGGCTGTATGCCAGGCTCACATCACCCTTACTGAGCATGAATGCAACACTACAGTGATAAAAAGGATCATTACAGCACTTCTAAGGCAAGGGCAAAGCCTACACCTGTGTTTCATAAAGAAAGCTGTTTGCCAGCTTCTTTTCTATTTATTTCTATTTTTATATAACTAAAATACAAAAATAACAGGCCAACGCATCGATTCTTTCATTTTTGCCTCCAGGTGGGTACAACTCAATCATTCCCAAGACTAGAATCCCCAGAAGCCGAAGCTGATGACCAGGCTTCTGGAAATCATAATCCAAGAACACAGAGGGGGGGGGGCAAATTTGGAAACTACTGGTATAATCTATGACTACATGACATTGACCATTCTCCTGTATGACTTCATTTGTTTGTAGGCTTTGTGCTTCAGCCACAGCCATATACAATCAGTGTGTCTATCTAATCTTATCACCCCGAAATCAAACAGCAGAGGGTGGATGCCACTGTTATGTGCTCAGTGAATACAAAGCCATAAGTGGGTGTTAACAGGCATTTCTTTCAGGGCCAACTTTGAACTTCCTCTGCTCCCTCAGTTCTGACGTAGCATCTCAACCCTTCTGGTACCTGCTGACCTTCCACATTTCAGCTGCACCATATCAACTTTGCTATACCCCCCCCCCACACACACACACACACACATGTAAAAAACATTCCTGTCATACAACTGTTAAATGCTAAAAGTAACAAACGCTCACCAAACAATGGCAGTTCTCTTCGTGTGAGAGTGCTACTAAGTGGGTCTCACGGGCAACATAGTTTTGGTGCTCTCAAAAAAAGAAGAAGGCTGGAAGGTCATTTATTTATTTCTAAATGATTGTACAGTGTGCTGTCTCTTCTGAGCTGCTGTGTAAGGAAACTTATGCTCCCTTTCCAATCTTATTGCTTTCCCTCCTGATAGGATCAGTTCCGCATGATGGGGAAGGGAGTGCCATTCATCATTTCTCTCCATTTCTCCTGCTGTGACTGATTTAGGAATCACAGCCCACAGTGTGAAAGGAAATGATACAATGCAGGAAGGAAAATGACCCCATTGAGGAAAGGGGAAATGATGGATTGAACGATAGCTCAGCTGGCCAAGCTGAGACAAAGCAACACATTGGACAACAAAGTAGGGAAACTTAGATATTTTGTGTTCTATGATTGTTTTCAATTGGTGCTTGTGAAATGTTTCATTAGAACAAAGGGAGATTGAACTACTGATGCAGCTCCAACTCCAACTGCATTGTGTAGTACAAAGTTATGTGGCTTGCTTAAGATCTTAAGCATCTTTCTGTGATACAAAAGCTTCCCTGCAGTTTTTCGTTATTCACAGTTTCTTTCTAAACCAGGGGTGCCCAAACTATGGCCTGCAGGCCAGATCCGCCCCTGACGCCAATTCATTCATCCCACACCGTCCTCGTCGCTCCCAGAAGCGGAAGCAAAATGTGCCGTACCCCTGGTTTAAGCAGAGAAAATGGCAGCTTAATATCTATCTCATCCTGTTGCAAAACAGATTGCAGGTCATTTTTTACTTCCACTTCCAGTGGGAGGAATCATATGACCGGCCCACTGAACCACTTGACTGGCCCATGGCCTGAAAAGTTTGGCCACCCCTGATCTAAATCCTCTCCACTTCTTTTTCTCCTTGTCATATAGCACAGGACTGGCAGAGTTGTGGGACCCACATTGCTTCTGTACTGGAACCCTGAGATTCAGTACCAGTCTATTACAGGCTTCTTCAAACTTGACTCTTCAGGTGTTCTTGGACTTCAATTACCAGAAGCCCAAGTCAGCATACCTGCTGATCAGGGCTTCTGGGAACTGAAGTCCAAGAACCTCTGGAGAGCCAAGTTTGAGGAACCCTGGTCTAACCAAATGTGCACTTCCAAGCAAAATATGATCCTAGGGCTGTATTCAGCCCAAATGCCATTTTGCAGCCCCAAGCCTGATGACAATACTCTGCAAAAAGTGGTTTCCCAAAGCATTTTTAAAACAGGTAGATTGCCATATCTAGAACCTCTAGAACAGGAGTTCCCTACCTTTTAAAGCTGGGGGCTGGGTCACGCTCCCTCAGACAGCTTTGGGGGCCACATGGCCATTTTGCCCTTCCTCCACCACATGGCACTTCTGGGTGTGGTAGAGGAGGCGGCGGGGCCACATGAAATGGTGCCGCAGGCCGCATCTGGCCTGTGGGCCACAGGTTGAGAATCCCTGTTCTAGAAGTAGCATTCTGCCTTTTAAATAGCTACAAAGCCTCCTTGCCATGTTTCTCATACCCAGAGAGAGAGACAATTTCACAACTGGATATGGGATATCCTGTAGGCATAAAATTAGCATCCTGTTTCCTATTCCTTCCTTAAAATTAAATAATTCTGAGCCCTGGGATTTGCTCTGTGTACAAGAACCAGAAAATCCAGTCCTTCCACATAAAAATACAATCCCGCTTAATCCAACCTTCTTTATTGCAGCTATATAGTTTATATAGTTTAGGAAACAAATTCATGCCTATGGCATTTTTCCTGTTTCAGGGGGAAATGCATTCTTGGATACAAGTTGCAGCTGACGATGAGTTTAGGAAATGGTCATTTTTGGTGTTACTATAGTTGATTCAATTATTTTCTATCTTGTCCGATGTTGACAGATCTCAGTGGAAAGGTACACTAAGATCACATTATAATAAAATAAGACAATCTAAAAGAAAAAGTTATGGATTTTCATCAGTGTTCTGGCTTTCCATTTGGCCTGAAACAGACAAAATCTCAGAACAGTATGGAACAAAATAGCACTGGATTGGTGTGGGAAGGCATCTGGCTTCTGTCTCCTGTCTGCCTTCACATTTTGTAAACAAAGACCTCTTTGTATACATGAGAGACAACGCTTGACTTTGGGCATGCGTAGGATAGTGAGAAAAATTCTCCTTATTTCTCCTTATTTGGGTTCTGACATTCTGATTGGCTATGTAGCTTAAGTTTCATTTCTGATATACTCTGTTTGAATAAAGAGACTCCATGATTATCCTTTGTTCAGCCAAAGACTGCAGTCGTGCTTTCTCTCTATCTCTGTTTCCACCTTACTCTGTCTAATGAGCTGGACTCCGTTAGACCTTTTAACTCTCTCTCTTAAAAGATCTGGGGCTATAAACTGCTCTGTTAGATGAGGCTGATTATCTTTACATGGATCGGATTTCTACAAGTGGTGCTCCGTGGTGAGGCGTTTGAATGAAATTCAAAGGAATGCTTTGAAGAAATCTGCTTCAGCGAACAGCAATTAGCACCTAATTATCACCTCATTGCGACCGGGACAAGGTCCACTCACTCACGACCAGAGGAAAGGTCAGTCGAGCGCTCGAAATTCATCCAATTCTACATTGGGTCCCACAGGGTGAGTGAAAATAAAAAAAGAAATTTTTTTTATCATGGGGTGTGTGCTAGCGTCGCAAAAGCAGGAGCTTTGTAAAGATATCTCAGATCTTTTGAATAACAATGAGAGACGAGCTGAGAAGAAGGAAGTACAGCAGCTGGTCAAAGTTATAGGAAAAATCTGTCCTTGGGTTAAATATGATGAATGTTTGGACTTAAAACAGTGGAATCAAATTGGAAATGCATTGCAGAAGCATGAGGGAATTTCTGTTTCAGTGCAATTTACGTGGGAGGAAGTCACAAACTGCCTTCAAAGACTTACTCCAAGAAATATTTCGTTCTCCCAGTGGCTTGATGGTCCCCTTCCAAAGCTTTTGCCCCAAGCCAAGGGAGGGACTATGGCAACTGCCCCTCCATCATATGAGAAACAACAGCATGAGCCCCCTGATGGGGATGGGGGTGGAAAAGGAGATGGGACATTATATCCTGCCTTGCAGCAATCAAGCACTGTTAGCCCTACAAAAGACCTGTTCTTTTCTGCAGCTGTGCTGGATGTGGAATCTCCTGAGATATATCCAGTGAACAGAGAGGCTCTGGCAAATGGGACTGCTGCAATACTGTCTGCCAAGTCTAAAAAACAACTAGTGCCAGCTGATGGGGAACAAATGGTGGGGACCTCATCACAGATTGAAGCTAGTAATGCATGCAAAGTGGCAAGAAGCAAGGAGTGTGATTCGAAGAGCAGCATAGGAGATCTCAGCCCACCCCTGAAGCAACCCTCATCACAAAAGAAGGAGAAGCTGAGTAGTAAACTTGATACCTCACGTTTGGGCAGGAAGATCCTACAGAAATGGAAGGATGGCCCAAAACCCAAGCCCAAAAAGGGGTCTTATTGCAAGTACAAACTAACAGATGCAGTTTGTCATAAAATTGAGATTCAGATGCTGCAGATGAAAGAAATCCAGAGGAAAAGGGGAGTGGATCCTGCCTGTATGGACAGCAGGCTTTTGCAAAAATACAAGGAGGGAGAAGACATACAGTTTTTGGCTGATTTTGAACTGCCCAACCCTCAAACAAAGAGATCCAGAGTGAGCTGTTCCAAGTTTCTAGCATCAGGATTGCAGGGAAAGCAACTTGGAATTCCCTGTGATTTTCTTCTGTGTGAAATTACTTGCAACTTTTGGAGAAGTTCTTTGTGCCTTCATACCTCATCTGCTTGCCTTAATACAGATGGATGTGGCTGGAGCATGAAGGAATGTGTGTTTGCCTGAAAAGCTGAAAAGGGGGGTTGGCTGGGTGTCTTGTGAATTCAGTGAGACTTAATTTATGGCCTAATTTCAACCTTGCCATGCCAAGAACTGTGCTGGAGAGAAGATAGTGTTTATAAATTGTAATCTGAGAAGAAGAAAGCTTCAATCAACATTTGGACTTTTAATTTGGACATTTTAATTGGACTAAAAAGCTTGTGTGGACTCTAAATAAGAATTGGCTTTGTTTGCATTATAAAACCTGAAAGCCTTTTTAGAAATTGTCTACCTGCTCATGCTATGAGTGTGAAATGCTTTAATGATATTTGTACTGTATTGATTTACCATTCTATGCTGGTTTTAAGTTATTGAATGCCTCTTTCACTTACACCAGTGAGAGAAGAAGAAATTTAATGCCTTACTCATGTAATTGGGGAGGGAGAAATGCTTGCTAGAATGCAACAGAGACCTCCTTCATGTAAGGAAGAAGAGAAATGTTCATGTTTTGTTCATGTTTAAATGTTTGCTTATTCTCTTGCAGGGGAAAGACCTGTCTTTGCTTATGTTATATTTTGCCTTATGAAACTGCATTTCTCAAGGTACCTTCAGAAGTACATGGAAGAGTTTTCAGTACCCTACACATGTAAATGGATTTGTGACATTGCATTTGTGTTATACATCAGGCATGTTTCACGTTTAGTTACATGGTACTAGTAATAACAGGGCATGCTCCTGTTTCTTAGGGGAGTGTCTTCCTAAGCCATTGGTCGTTTATTGGCAACAAGGGGATCCTGAGTGGAAGGATTCCTGCTGGAGCGATCCGCCCATGGAGAGAGAAGAAGGTTACTCAGCTCCAGGATGGTGGTTCACCAGTAGACTAAATTTGCTGACATTTGTTCTTTTCTTTCTTACTGTCTTCCAGCTGTAAGAACAATGACTCATGGGGGCAACCCCAACTTTTGGATTCGTCATGCTAACTATATGTTTGAGGTTCATGGTAAGAATGCAACGTTATACTATGAGCATCCACTGGCAGTGTCTCAAATGGCCTTTCTTCCGGCATTGTTCAACACGCCTGAGTTGGTTATTGGACATTTGCAACATACTGATAGGTCTACACTCTTCTCTAATCCCCCAGAACAATTTAACAACACCCGCTGGCAAAGCATGACATTCAAGAAATACACTAAAGGACTTTGTTTCTGCTGTCATAGTTCTGGAGTCTGGAATAGTAAATGGAAGCACTGGACTCAAGCAAAAAGGGTTTTGTGGAATGTAGGCAATTATACGGGTTGTGACGATTATTTTTGGTTATGGGGTAGTTATAACAGTTCTTATAAGCTTAATTATACCTTGTTTAACACTACTATTGAAGATATATATGATGTGTTTCCTATGTTTACTCCTGATTATTCTGCTATAGATAGTGGTTCAATTTGCAATGGATGGCAAATCAAGGATCCCAACATGTGGTTCTTTTTTAATGGAGTTGCCACGAATTTCCATCCAGGACAATATCAATGTGCAGCATTGGGTTATTTTACCTTACCCGTACAAGTGCAAATGCCGCTTCAGGCAGATGCACGGCGCCGGAGAGCTGCTGCCGGCCCGATGGGTTCTGGTTGCAATGATGAAGTGATAATCGATGTTCAGCTTTCTGATGGTAGCTTCTGGGGGAGAGCTATAGGGGGTGCTATCACTGGAACACTCACCTTGGGATCATACCCAGGTGTCATTTCCCAGGAGAATAGAAGGTCCATTTTGGGACTCACCTGTAGGCTGGAGAAATCAATCAATGCCACAGGGAGGGTCATACGGGATCTTCAAATGGAAATCACTGAGCTTCATCAAGACCAAATGCAGGACAGACTGGCCATAGATTACCTGTTAGCAAAATCCGGAGGATTTTGTAAACTGGTCGGGAACCAGGGATGTCGGGTAAAATTCCAGGATCTGAATAATACTATTGAGAAAGAACTTCAGAATTTACAGGAAAGCATTACTAACAATGTACGCACTTGTAGGAATGCATCTGGATTCTGTCAGGCTGCTTCTGACACATTTTGTAAACAAAGGCCTCTTTGCCTGAGAGACAACGCTGTGCTTTAGGCATGCGTAGAAAAGTGAGAGAAATTCTTTCTCCTTATTTGGGTTATGTAGGTGAAGTTCCGTTTCTGGTATACAATGCTTGCTCTAGTTTCGTTTCTCGCTCTCTCTGCCTAAATAAAGAAAAAGGCTTCAGTAGCATTTGACCAGCCAAGGACTGCAGTGTGCTTTCTCTCTGTCTCTCTGTTTCTCCCTACAAAAAGCCTAATGAAGCAGGACTTCATGGGACTGATTGCTATCTTAAAGATCTGAGGATATAACTGCTGCTAATGAGGCTGACTGAATAAAGAAGATATCTTTACATGAAGCAGAATTCCAACAAGTGGTGCCCCGTGTGAGGCTTTGAACTACAATGAGAGAGCCTGCTGTGAAAGCTGCTTCAGCAATTAACACCTCATAATCGACCGGGGAAGGTCTCACTCACCTACGACCAGGCAAAAGGTCAGACCGGAGGAAAGGTCATAAATCGAGCTCGAAAATTCATCCAAAGTCAACTTTGGGTCCCACATTACGTGAGTGATTAATTTTAATTATGGGATGTTTGCTTTCTTCAGAAATGCAGGAACTTTGTAAAGATATCTCAGATCTTTTGCATGAGAATGGGCGAAAGGTAGATGAGAAGAAGATACAGCAGCTGGTTAAAGTTATAGCAAAATTCTGTCCTTGGTTTAAATATGAAGGTCTGGACTTAAAACAGTGGAAACAGATTGGGAGAGAAATGCAGAAGCATAATGGAATTTCTGTGTCAATATTATTTACATGGGAGGCAGTTAGGGACTGCCTTCAGAGACTTACTCCAAAAAATATTTTATTGTCTCAAAGACTTGATGGCCATCCCCTCCCACAGCTTTTGCCTTCAGAGAAAGGGGGGGCCATGGCAACCATGGCAGCCATGGCAACTGCTCCTCCATCATATGAGAAACAACAGACTCCTGATGGGGGTGGAGGTGAAAATGGAGATGGAACATTATATCCTGCCTTGCAATTAGATCCTGACTTGCAACAATCAAGTCCTTTTAGCCCTACAAAAGACCTGTTCTCTGCTGCAATATTGCCAGCCGAGCATAAAAAACAGCTAGTGCCGGCTGATGGGGAACAAATGGTAGGGAACTCATCACAGATTGAAGCTGTTGATGCATGCAGAGTGGCAGAAAGCAAGGACTGTGTTTTAAAGAGCAGCATAGGGGATCTCAGCCCCCCTGTGAATCAACCCTCATCACAAAAGCAGGAGAAGCTGAGTAGTAAATTTGATACCTCACGTTTGGGCAGGAAGATCCTGCAGAAATGGAAGGATGGCCCAAAGGAGGAACGCACAAAACCCAAGACAAAAAAGGGGTGCAAGTACAAACTAACAGATGCAGGTTGTCATAAGGTTGAGAATCATATGCTGGAGATGAAAGAAATACAGAGAAAGAGGGGGGTGAATATTTCCTGTATGGATAGCAGGCTGTGGCAAAAATACAAGGAGGAAGAAGACATACAGTTTTTTGCTGATTTTGAACTGCCCAACCCACAAACAAAGAGATACAGAGTGAGCTGTCCCACGTTTCAAGCATCAGGATTGCAGGGAAAGCAACTTGGACTTCCCTGTGATTTTCTTCTGTGTGAAAATTACTTGCAACTGCTGGAGAAGTCTTTGTGCCTTCATACCTCCTCGGCCTGCCTTACTGCAGATGGGTGTGGCTGGAGCATGAAGGAATGTGTGTCTGCCTGAAAAGCTGAAAAGGGGGGGTTGTGTGGGATTGTCTTGTGAAGTCAGTGAGACTTAATTTATGGCTTAATTTCAACTTGCCATGCCAAGAAATGTGCTGGAGAGATAGTGTTTCAGAGAGCTTCAATCAAGATTGGGACTTTTTAATTTGGACATTTTAATTGGACTAGAAAGAACAAAAGTTTGTGTGGACTTTAAAGAAGAATTATAAAACCTGACAGCCTTTTTAAGAAATTGTCTACCTGCTCATGCTAATGAGATTTGTACTGTATTTGAGTTACCATGCTATGTTGATTATAAGGTATTGAATGCCTCTTTCACTTTACATCCAGTGGGAGAAGAAGAAATTTAATGCCTTACTCATGTAATTGGGTAGTAAGAATTGCTTTCTAGAATGCTATAGAGGCCTCCTTCATGTAAGGAAGAAAAAAAATGTTCATGTCTTGTTTATGCTTAAATGTTTTGCTTATTCTTTTGCAGGAGAAAGATCTGTCTTTGCTTATGTTATGTATTGTCTTATGAAACTGCATACCTTCAGAAGCACATGGCAGAGTTTCCAGTACTCTACACATGTAAATGGGTTTGTGATATTGCATTTGTGTTATATGTCACTCATGTTTCATGTTTAGTTATATGGTACTAGTAATAACAGGGCATGCTCCTGTTTCTTAGGGGAGTGTCTTCTTAAGCCATTGGTCATCTATTGGCAACAAGGGGATCCTGAGTGGAAGGATTCCTGCTGGAGCGATCCGCCCATGGAGAGAGAAGAAGGTTACTCAGCTCCAGGATGGTGGTTCACCAGTAAACTAAATGTGCTGACATTTGTTATTTTCTTTCTTACTGTGCTTCCAGCTGTAAGAACAATGCCTCATGGGGGCAACCCCAACTTTTGGATTCGTCATGCTAACTATATGTTTGAGGTTCATGGTAAGAATGCAACGTTATACTATGAGCATCCACTGGCAGTGTCTCAAATGGCTTTTCTTCCGGCATTGTTCAACACGCCTGAGCGGGTTATTGGACATTTGCAACATCTTGATAGGTCTACACTCTTCTCTAATCCTCCAGAACAATTTAACAACACCCGTTGGCGAAGCATGACATTCAAGAAATACACTAAAGGACTTTGTTTCTGCTGTCATAGTTCTGGAGTCTGGAATAGTAAATGGAAATACTGGACTCAAGCTCAAAGGGTTTTGCAGAATGTAGGCAATTATACGGGTTGTGACGATTATTTTTGGCTATGGGGTAGTTATAACAGTTCTTATAAGCTTAATTATACCTTGTTTAACACTACTATTGAAGATATATATGATGTTTTTCCTATGTTTACTCCTGATTATTCTGCTATAGATAGTGGTTCAATTTGCAATGGATGGCAAATCAAGGATCCCAACATGTGGTTCTTTTTTTAATGGAGTTGCCACGAATTTCCATCCAGGACAATATCAATGTGCAGCATTGGGTTATTTTATCTGAATAATACTATTGAGAAAGAACTTCAGAATTTACAGGAGAGCATTACTAACAATGTACGCACTGATGTTAATCTCTTTGATTGGGTGACTTCTTGGTTGCCTGATTTATCTGTCCTTAGACAAGTTTTCTTTTATGGGTTTATTATTATTATCTGCCTTATACCTTTGTGTTTTTGCATTTATTGTATTCCTAATCTTATTTCTATGTGTAACACATGTCCACTGCGCAGAAGGGAGACATCGAGTTTTGCACGACGGCAATTGTACTCAATGAGGTATCATCCTCCGGAACAAAGTACCAGGAGTCAGGAGGGGTACGATGTCCAGGAGGACAGTGATGATGCATATGGAGGAGTAGTTATGGAGTATGATGACATGCAGGGGTATGATTAGCCGTCCCTCTCTCAAATTTAAATGAAAAAGGAGGACATGTAGGAATGCATCTGGATTCTGTCAGGCTGCTTCTGACACATTTTGTAAACAAAGGCCTCTTTGCCTGAGAGACAACGCTGTGCTTTAGGCATGCGTAGAAAAGTGAGAGAAATTCTTTCTCCTTATTTGGGTTATGTAGGTGAAGTTTCGTTTCTGGTATACAATGCTTGCTCTAGTTTCGTTTCTCGCTCTCTCTGCCTAAATAAAGAAAAAGGCTTCAGTAGCATTTGACCAGCCAAGGACTGCAGTGTGCTTTCTCTCTGTCTCTCTGTTTCTCCCTACAAAAAGCCTAATGAAGCAAGACTTCATGGGACTGATTGCTATCTTAAAGATCTGAGGATATAACTGCTGCTAATGAGGCTGACTGAATAAAGAAGATATCTTTACATGAAGCAGAATTCCAACACGCACTGATGTTAATCTCTTTGATTGGATGACTTCTTGGTTGCCTGATTTGTCTGTTCTTAGACAAGTTTTCTTTTATGGGTTCATTATTATTATCTGCCTTATACCTTTGTGTTTTTGCATTTATTGTATTCCTAATCTTATTTCTATGTGTAATGCATGTCCACTGCGTAGAAGGGAGACATCGGGTTTTGCATGATGGCAATTGTACTCAATGAGGTATCATCCTCTGGAACAAGGTACCAGGAGTCATGAGGGGTACGATGTCCAGGAGGACAGTGATGATGTATATGGAGGAGTAGTTATGGAGTATGATGACATGCAGGGGTATGATTAGCCGTCCCTCTCTCAAATTTAAATGAAAAAGGAGGACATGTGGGAAGGCATCTGGCTTCTGTCTCCTGTCTGCCTTCACATTTTGTAAACAAAGACCTCTTTGTATACATGAGAGACAACGCTTGACTTTGGGCATGCGTAGGATAGTGAGAAGAATTCTCCTTATTTCTCCTTATTTGGGTTCTGACATTCTGATTGGCTATGTCGCTTAAGTTTCGTTTCTGATATACTCTGTTTGAATAAAGAGACTCCATGATTATCCTTTGTTCAGCCAAAGACTGCAGTCGTGCTTTCTCTCTATCTCTGTTTCCACCTTACTCTGTCTAATGAGCTGGACTCAGTTAGACCTTTTAACGCTCTCTTAAAAGATCTGGGGCTATAAACTGCTCTGTTAGATGAGGCTGATTATCTTTACATGGATCGGATTTCTACAGATTGGCTGCTTGTTGAAATTGGAATAGCAGTTGTGTTTGCATTACTGGCTGGATTACTTAGTGGTTTAGGCACCTGGCTGCGGAGCCAAAGGCTGGGATTTTGGTTCCCCACTTTGACTCATAAATTTTCAAACAGTTATTTAGCATGAATATCTGGATAATGATGGAGGGGTGTCAGTTATAAAGATCAATACTTTCCATACCTGTCAACCTTCCCGGATTGGCCGGGATTTCCCGATTTTCGGTGCCGATTTGTGCCATTTACCGCCCGCAGTTGCCACAACCCCGGAATTGGCAGTGGGGGGAAAAGAGGTACTGCACATCCCTTCTGCGCAGATCGCCTTCTACACATGCGTAGAAGGCTTTTGCGCTTGCGTAGAAGGGTTCTATGCAAGTGTCAAAGCCTTTGCATGCGTAGAAGGCGACTTGCGCAGAACCGTTTCTGCGCAGGTCACGTAGAAGGCGACCAGCGCAGAACCGTTTGCACAGGTCCCGTATTTTCCGGAGCCGCAGTTGACAGGTATGATACTTTCTAAGGTGTTAAAGCAATGGTTTCTATTTATTCTTACCAATTGGCACATAATACTCAGAAACCAAAGGAAGGACCATGCAGTTTCCCTGGAACCTTAGATTTGAAAATTAATTCAAACACATTACTGTTAGACATCACATAGACTGATTTGTTGTTGATTATGATGGGAGGCACGATCATTTCATTTGTTCATTATTTTAATGGCTGTGAAATAAAATGCAGGACTTATACAGAATGAATTGTAAGAAGCTGTCTAAACTGGCACATATACTGCGTTTCTGGCTGTTTTGGCGGCAACTTGGCTCAGCTCAAATTGCAGCATCCCCAATTGGCTGGGACAATTCTCCCCAACCCACAATTTTCAATCCCCATTAGAAAGTTCTATTATTTTGCAGTGCTCTAATTTAAGCCTATTGCAAGCATATGTATTTGCTTGCTAAACTTGAGACTTCCGGATAGTAAGCAACCTTTCTGCCGCTTCCAGTTTAAACATCCTGCTGACATCCGGTTCAGGATATCGTAAACTAGTTATCATCTGCAGATGCTCAGGGGATATAAAAATGTTTCTATACATCTGATATTGCATTGTTTCAGTGAAAGGGGGAAAATAATTTCTCATTTCTTGATCAGCAATACAGAGAAATTGGATTTTTACCCCCTCATGGAAGCAATGCAGCACAATGTTTATATGAGGGGGGAAACATTTTATTTATGTAGACAATTGGGAAATTGTCTTGAGAATATTGGAAATAAGTTTAACATAAGGACCAAAATGTTTGGGATGAAGGGATTGTATCAAATCACATTTCGATGTTCCCATAACTGCAGGCAAACAAAGTCTTCATTTAATCACTTTAAATTTGCCTTTCCTCGTCTGACATGTTTTTCCACATATGCTACAGATCACATACTCCTTGGCAGGGTATGGTCAGGTCCAACATGTCCGGAAACTGTCAGGTTGGCAAAGACTCTGTATCCTAAAGCATGGAGTCCTCTCTTACTAACTATTCAATTACATTTTAAAACAATCTGCACCCCTCTTCTTTCCACCCCCAATTACCACTGTCAATTACTCGCATATTTTATTCCATAATGTGTGTGTACTGTATGTGCATATGTGTGAGATTGATTTAGATGTAGGAACCCTATTTTAAAAAATAAATAAAACAACATAGGCACTATATCTCATGATGTTAACCCTGTTTTTGCTCACATCTTAACAGTTGCCTTTCTCTTGGGCAAATGGGCTTCGCATCTACCAGGCTCTCTTCATCAACCAACACCTCACTGAGGCAGAACTGGCCTCAACCCTTCTCCCAAGGTTGCGAAACTAAGATCTTCCTGTTCCCTGCTGCACTCTAACTGCAAGATACCCTTTTCTCCTTCCAAAAATGACTGATCAAGTGAGACATAACAGGTTGAATATTTAAGACAGGGGTTCCCAACCTTTTCAAGCCGGAAGCCGTGTCACGCGCTCTCAGTCAGTTTCGAGGGCCGTAAGGCCATTTTGCCCTGCCTGCACAGTGGGGGTGGCCATTTTGTCCCAGCAGCTTCAAAGGGATGGCCATTTTGTTTTTCAAATGCCCTTGTAATGGTTGGAGGCCACATGAAATGGACCATGGGCCAGATCCAGCCCATGGTCCTTAGGTTGCGAACCCCTGATTTAAGAGAATGAATTCCATGGATGCATTTGACAATGCAGAAAAATGAATTGTCACACTTTTGATATACAGTGGAACCTCATACAACAATTGCCCCATATAGCAATGAAATCGCATAACAATTAGGTTTTTTGGGGGAAATGGCATTCCGCGTAACAATTTTCCCTATGGAAAAAAATCATACAACAATTTTTCAATGGGAAAAACCACTTAGCGAAAAAAATCGTTGTGCGATGCATCCCATAGGGAAAATCACGATGCATGCATCATATAGCAATTGTTTCATACAATAACAAGCCCCGTGGAATGGATTAAAATTGTTGTATGAGGTAACACTGTATAATATTAATAACACCATACAATTGCGAGTGTTAAGGAAACAAGAAGCAGGTTTTTCTAAATGTGGCAGTAAACTTAAAACAAAAGGCAGTACTGTAGTAGAAATGCCTCAAATATACATAGCATGAATGCAAGTATTCTGTGCATACCTGTCAACCTGCAGCTCCGGAAAAAAACGGGACCTGCGCAGATCGCTTGTGCGCAGTTTGCTTTCCACACATGTGTGGAAGCGCTACGCCGCTTGCGCAGCCCCTACACAAGCAGCATAGCGCTTCCACGCATGTGTGGAAGGGTTTTACACTTGTGTAGAACCCTTCCACACATGCGTGGAAAGCGTTTTCCCCCGCTGCCAAATTACGGGGTTTTGGCAGCGCGGGGCAGGTTATGACATCAATCGACGTCAAATTATGGGGTAATCCCGGCCAAATCGGGATGGTTGACAGGTATGATTCTGTGATGGGTGATGGTATGTCCAAATCAAATCATAGCTGAGCAGAATTTAAACTTTGCTCATCAGGCTTTATAAAACACAAGAACTTATTAGTTGGGACTGCTGATTTACCAGAGTAAATCTTAGTAGCCTCTTACACAGATGACATAAATTGTCAACCTTATTTGACACTCAAGTTAAATAAGGTTAAAGCGCTAGGTTATTGATAGTTAGCTCTTTAAGCAAAAAATACTAATCAAATACATTTTAATGAATGTAAACTAATAAACTGTTTCCAAGTTTATATTGGTATACCTTGAAAAAACAAATCTGTATGTGCAGTGAAATGTATATCCACAGATAATGTTTATTTAGCATATAATGTTTCACCTTATTACTGTCTGGCTTAATAAAGTATTTTCTGTTGGAATAGATTAGGTGCATTAGGCAGCTGTCCAATAATTATGCATCGCCTTCCAGATATCTCAAGAAGGTTAGTTTCCAGATGAAAGGGAGCAGTTTGGAGGTTATACTGCCAGTTGAACTCCTGACACAATCATAATTCTTCCTACTTGGAAGTTGGATGACAGTTATCTCAAGGAGAACAATGTGCAAGTAAGTATGCATATTGTAGTATGCGCATACTAGATTTGTTGTTAAGATGCCAGGGATCAAGACAGCTGCTCAAAAAAATTTCCTCAGCCTCTCCAAAAGCAGGAGGGGGTTGAAAGCTGTGTTATAAATCCCACTAATAGTGTTGATGTAGGACTCAGCTGCCAGTCTCACTGAATCTTAATCTATAAGAAGGGGTGTTAACCGTTCGGGTCCGGCATACACGCCCACACTCGTCCCTACTAACCTGTACCAAGCTGCCTGCACTTACCTGAAAACTCTTGGCGCATCACCACAAGGGTCCGCCAGCTGTGAGTGGGGCAACTGCCTCACGAACGCAAACAAAAAACTACAACGCCCAGCATCCTCCACGCCGTGCCACCCCTCAGCCAATGAGGCTGAAGGACATGAGCGCGGAGGAGGCGTGGCAGCTGGTGTGGCAGTTTTTTAAAAAACTGCGGCAGGGAGAAAAGATCCAGCCAGCAAAAGGTAAGTGCAGGGGGGGGAGGCGCGGCCCCGGTAACCACGCCGCCCATCCGCCCCACCAACTCCCCCCTCCCTAAACCCAACCACACTTACCTTTTCCCGGCTGGGTCTTTCCCCCCGGCGCGGCCTTCTGCGTTGGGAGGCGCACCGGCCTGTCCTTCGTCCCTGTGGGTGTCAAGGCTTCCATGCCCGCAGGGACGAAGGACAGGCCGGTATGCCTCTGTTGTGTATTGAATGTAATTGTAACCACACGAATGAGCGAATGTAACAATCTGTAACCACATGAATGAGCGAATGTAACAATCTGTATCTTGCAATAGAAACAATGTAACAAACCACATTAGAACGCGAGCTAGTGACCACTAGGGGGAAATAGTGAGCCTTCAGCTCACATGGTACACATTCCTCAAATACCTTCAGCTGCGTGGGAAAGATTCCCGCCCTCACCTCACCTGGACAAGAAGGGCGTGACTAAGGATGATGTCATACGGACAGTAGCCAATGCGCTATCGAGGAGCCACATTCAAATGTATAACCACTGGATAAAAGGAGCTGTTTGTCCACCATTACCATATGTTCGTGCTGTACTCCATGCAATAAAGATGTGTTAGGCTAGTTTACAGCTGCTTCCATTGTCTTGATTCCCAAACACTAAAGCCTCCCAATGCAGGCAGCCACGGCGGGGGTAAAGACCCAGCCGGGAAAAGGTAAGTGCGGTGGGAGTTAGGGAGTGGGGAGTGGGGAAGCATGGCCCCGGTAACCACACTGCCCCCCACTCCCTAAACCCCACCACACTTACCTTTTCCCGGCTGGGTCTTCCACCCGGCGTGGCCTTCTGGGAGTCGCCGCCGAGAACTTCGGCAATATTGTGTGTGTGTGTGTGTGTGGTCACCGAGGCTTCTGGGGGAAGGAGGGGGAGCCCCTCCTCTCCGCACAGAGCTACGGCATGTGTGTGTGTATTGTGTGTGATTGTGTTATGTGTGTGATTGTGTTGTGTGTGTAATGAGTGTGTGTAATGAGTGTGTGTGGTTGTGTTGTGTGTTTATTGAGTGCGTGTACTTGTGTGTGTGTGTGTAATCCCTACAGTGGTGGGCTCAATTATTTTTTTACTACCACACTGTGGCGGTGGAATGGTGGGTGTGGCCAGGGGGGGAAAGCCCTGCGTTGCACCTGAATTAGGACTACTAACTATACTTCAAAACTTGGATGGGCGGGGCCAGTCAGAAATTCTGCTACCGGTTCTGGCGAACTGGTGTGAACCTGCTGATGCCCACCACTGAACCCCTACCACTTAAAAAACACACAAAAAATGGCCTAGAATTTTATTTTTGACAGGTGGCTGCTTTTCTAACCAGATCAACAGCTGCTGGCTTTGGCATCTGACTTCATGTCACAGGATATAAGGCTGTTTTTATTTAGGCTGAGCTTCAAATTTCATCAGAGGGTGGAAAGAGCTCAACAGTGGAGCACTGTACTTTATCTGTTGCATCTTGTGAAGCATATGACTAGCATGTGAGGTTACTGCAGCTGAGCAGCTGAATATTGTAGATTATAAAATCACAGAGAACCTGGCAGTCATTATCATTCTGTGACATTTCAGATAAGGAAAGCACTAATATTCAGCTAGTCACTTGGAACATACCATCTTCGGATAATTGGTTAATTCTTAAATCTTTCAATTTTAGAAAAGGTTCCAAGACACATTTTTTTTCCAAATGTATGTTTTTAAAATTGTTTTAGTATTATTTTTAATTTCTTTGTACTAGAAGTGCCTATTTTAACTATTTAATGTTATTTTGTAATTATTTTCTTTTGTTCTGTTGTACTCTGCTGGGGTAGTTTTTTTTTTAAATGGCATAGAAAGTTATCAAATGAATAAATCACTATTGGAGACAGCCATGGTCTGAGCAGGATGTTGCTTCACTCTGAAAAGGAATAGTGAAAGCATAAGTAAAAACAATTCCTATATTTGGCTCACAGCTTGTGGGCCAGTGTTGAGTCTAGTTTTGGAATCAAAACCTAGGAAATTATCTAGTCTACTGACTAAACAACATAAATGTGTAGAGCTAGAAAAGGTTGTACATGTGCTGGGATGCCTTAATAAATGTGAACCTCCAAGAAAATAAATAAGAGTGTTTTTGGATAGATGCCTGTGTCAGGATCCGTTTTTACACACGAGTAGGACTGCCAGCCACAAGTGGTTGGTTCCTGCTTCTGAGTTGCTGCCCCATTAGCTTAGCAACCCAGGATACAGTACAGTATTAACTTAGTGTAAATAAGGTAGCACATAGACAAGTAAACACTCCAGTCAACTTCTGGTATTTTAAAAGTACAGTGGAACCTCATACAACAATCACCACATATAGCAACAAAATCGCATAACAATTAGATTTTTTTTCAGGGGAATGGCGTCCCGCATAACAATTTTCCCTATGGAAAAAATCCATACAGCAATTTTTCAATGGGAAAAACCAATTAGCGAAAAAATCATTGTATGAGGCATCTAGGGTTGCCATATGTCCCGGTTTACCGGGATTTTCCCGGATTCAAGCTGTCTCGGCCGGTTCAAGAAAAACATGTAAAAGTCCCAGATTTTTAAATTTGAACACAGGAAGCAAGATCACCCCTCACCAAGGGATTTTTGCAAAGAGTTAATTCACTGCCTCCCTGCCTTTCTTTCAATTATCCTGCTTGAAAGCAGTGAAGGCAAAACAGCACCCTGAGAAGCCCGCCGGGGAGAGGAGACACTTGCAAGCGAGATAATTGAAAGAAAGGCACGGAGGCAGTGAAATTTGACATGAAAAAATCCCTTGGCTCACCATGAAGTTTGGGGGATAAGAAGTCGTCCTCAGCCCTTTTCCTTGAAAGTCGAGAGGGAGCAAGAAATACCCATATCTAAGAAGCCAAACCTCCATCATACATTGGGATGGAGGATTCCTTCTTCACGTGACCACAAAGGGTTAATTGTATAGGGTCGGTATTCCCTGTCTGCCCTGGATAGGGATTCTGCGGGGTCTTAGAGCCGTGGTCTCCCTGACAGCCTCGTCCAATGCATGCACAGTTTGAAGAATGCAATGGCTGTCCCGGTTTGACAGGAGAGAATTATGGCAACCCTAGATGCATCCCATAGGGAAAATTGCTATACAATGCATGCATCATATAGCAATTGTTTTGTAGAACAACGAGCCCTGTGGAACGGATTAAAATCATTGTATGAGGTACCACTGTATATTGTAATCAAAGTAAGTTACTGAATAAAAAATTTCAAAACTTCAGAAAGCACACTAAAACAAAGAAAGCTTATCTAATTGTGAAAGCCTTAAGGGCCACCCCTCTTTATCTCTCTTACCAGCCTACATGTTTGCTCTGCGTAGAGCACAGGACCAAGAGTGCATCTTGGCTCCTCCATCTGGGTTTTATCTCCTCACACATGGTTCACCTCCTTGCCATTCCCCTAAAGGAATCCAGCCAATGACCATACAGTATCTATCTACCATACACGTCTATCACAAACTAGGTTTCATTTCTTCCAACCAATGAGGCTAGCATGTTTCTGAATATCAATCCTTCTAAGGAATGTGTTACTGGTTCCCACACACACACACACACACATGGAAATCTCCCTCTTGGAACAAGGCTGAAGTCAGGGTACAGTAAAATCCCTGACAATCTGTACAATAAGTCAAGAATGTTCCATTCAAAGCCATACCCTGTTGACAAGGGAAGGCAACTTTGACAGGACAGGGGTTGAATTTTCAGTCCTAACATACTTAGAAGTCTGCAATAGACCCAAATATGAAAGATTCAAAGAAACAAACAAACCAGAAGCCATTGTAAATGAAGGGACCCAATCATCCCCAGACACAATGGAGATGATGGCTGGGAATGATGGAGTTGGAATCCAACAGATCTGGAAAACCAAACAATTGCCCACAGACTGGAAATATTCAAAATACATCCCAATCCCCAAGAAAGTAGATGCCAAGGAGTGCAGTAACTATAGGACCATCGTTCTAAATTCCCATGCAAGCAAAGTGATGCTCAAGTTGTTGTAACAAAGGTTTTTACTTTATAAGGAGTGAGAAATTTCTGATGTTCGAGCAGTATTCCAAAAAGGAAGAGGCACTTGAGATCATCTTGCAGTTATCCATTGGATTCTGGAGCTCACAAAAGAATTTTAGAAGATAAGTCCTTGCTTTATAGACCACACAGTAAAGCCTTTAACTATCATGAGAAACAATTGGTTGTTCTGAAAGAAATATGTGTGCCTCAACACTTGATTGTTCTGATGCATAACCTAGAACGTGAACAAGAAGATGGAGACAGAATAGTTTCCTACAGGCAAAGATGATCAAGTGTGAGGATATGTCGCTAGAGACCAAGACCAACCACATTCTTGTATTTCTGATCACTAATGTACAACTGTGAAAACTGGACAGTAAAGAAGGCTGACAGGAGGGGATTGATCCATTTGAAATATGGTGCCAGAGCAGAGCTTTGTAGAGGGTGTCATGATTTGGGCATATCATGAGATGGCAGGATTTTCTGGAAAAGACAACAATGCTAGGAAAAGTTGAAGACAGCAGGAAAAGAGGAAGACTAGATATAAAATAGATTGATTCCTAGGTAAAGGCTGCCCTTGCTCGAAAGCCAGTCGTATCTGACTCTAGGGTTCAGTGCTCATCTCCATTTATAGCCAAAGAGCCAACACTGTTTACATCTGCAGACATGTCAGTGGTCATGTGGCAGGCATGACTAGACGTCAGAGTGCATGGAACACTATTTATCTTCCCACCAAAGTGGTACCTATTTATCTACTTGCAATTTCTTGCTTTCAAACTGCTAGGTTGGCAAGAGCTGGGACAGATACAGAAGCTCACTCCATCATGCAATACAGTACTCAGGTCTCGAACTGCTGACCTGACCAAACTTCCAGTCATCAAGTTCAGCATCTTAACCACTAAGCCACCACAGTCGCCCTTGACTCCCTAAAAGAAATTTAAATTTACACGACCTGGGCAGGGCTGTTGATGGCAGGACATTTTTGAGAACACTCATTTATAGGGTCAGCATAAATTGGAGGCAACTTAACTGCATTTATCAACATGTTATATTGTTATGTTATGTCTAACATTTTGAAACTTTTTGTACTTTACCCATATAAACGTTTTGTAGAATGGGGTGAAGCACTGACAAAAGTTTTGCAATGCCTTTATATTTCAATACTTTCTTCTTGGAATGATTAGGAATGTTTTGTCCTTAGGAACATGTTGGAGGTCTGATTTATCTTTCCAACCCTAGAAACTAAACTGAATATGACAACATTTCTGTACAATGTTTCCATACAAACCTGAGTCCTTGACCTATACCAAACTCTCCAGCCAGTCAGTTCTAACCAGGGTATCTCTATGAGATCCTGCATGCTAGATACTCTCACAAAAAAAAAAATCACAAACAAAAACCTGGGTAATTAACAGCTCTTCCCTCAAGGGAAAACATGTAACCTCAATGTTGCTGGCTTATAAAGCCACACTGGTAATAACATTATTAGATGATACTCAAATTTTGTTTGCAACTATTAATGAGAAGACTGAATAATATAAAACTAGATGCCCAAGTGTTACTCTAGGTCTAAGGCAAGTTATAAATATGTTAATAGTTATTCCCCTCTATGGACACTTCATTCTGGTTATACACATTCAATTTTCTTATGGAGGGGGAGGGGTGTTTCCTAAATGCTCAAGGCCTACAAATTACCTGGTTCTGATATTAACAGGTTTAGCTGAAGAACCTAAAGAGTAAATCTAATTTTATTTTCATTAATCCTAATAAAAAGATATTATTATGTAAACAAGAAATCAAACAAAAACTAAAAATACATTAGCATTTATCAGTTTGCAAGAGGTGTATTCAGTGCAAATTGTGCTTGCCCATTATTGAAGTGTGGAGGCCAACCATGGTCAAACTATTCATTGGCTAACCATTTCCAAATTTTATTAATATGAAAAATACAGTGTAGTTTTCACAAAGCAATTAATGTCTGTTTTATAACTCCACTACTTACCTTGCTAGTACAGTTCGATTTAACACTCAGTATTTATAGGAAGAGGACTGTGGCAGCTTACTGGTTAAGATGCAGTACTTGATGACTGGAAAGTCGGTAGGCCAGCAGTTCGAGACCTGAGTGCTACATGACGGAGTAGGCTTCCGTCTCTGTCCCAGCTCCTGCCAACCTAGCAATTCAAAAGCAAGAAATTGCAAGTAGATAAATAGGTACCACTTTGCTGGGAAGGTAAATAGCATTCTGTGCACTCCGGTGTCTAGGCATGCCTGCAACATGTTCATGGAAACGTCTGCAGATGAAGACAGCACAAGCTATTTGGCTATAAATAGAGATAAGCACTGAATCTTAGAGTCAGATATGACTTACTTTCGAGCAAGGGCAACCTAACCATTTATAGGAAGACAAAAATAGGTTAGTAATAGGACAAATGGCCACATATCTAGCTACTGCTATTAAAAGAAAACAGTTAATCAGAAGTTTATAGTAACTCTTTTGGGGAGTGGTAGGATATGAGTAGCATTTATAACAAAGTCAATTGTCAATCTTTATGCATTTTGGAATTTTTAGCTATATTGGCTAAAATACAATAGTAGGAGTTATGCTACAGTTGTTTTTCATATATTAACAATTTCCATACCACCCTTCCACCAAAAAGCCCAAACAATCCAAGTCTCTCCTGAGATTCTCTGCATCATGAGGGGGCAACTGGGTGACTCTTTAATTTCAAAAAATCACTGCTTCCAGTAAACTCATCCTCAACATTCTCCCTATCTCATGGTGCTCTGTGGCCTCTCTATGGCAAAATGGAGATTATTACATTGATATCTCTGGAGTTTCTCAAGAATATGAATCATGGTGGCAATATATCTTCTATTGTGGAAAAACAATTTAGCTTTATCCAGATTCTATAGTCCAGTGATGGCCAACCTTGGCACTCCAGGTGTTTTTGGACTTCAATTACCAGAAGCTTAAGTCAGCACTCCTGCTGATCAGGGCTTCTGGAAACTGAAGTTCAAGAACAGCTGGAGTTCCAAGGTTCACCATCACTGCTATTACATAAGAACATAAGAACAGCCTTGCTGGAACAGGCCACAGCCCATCCAGTCCAGCATTCTGTCTCACACAGTGGCTCACCATTTGCTTCAGGGTATTCCCAAGGAGATGGCTTCACCTGCTTAGGATTCCCTGGAAATGGCATTGAGAGATATCCTGCCTATCTCTCCAACCCGGAGGTTGTCCTTAAGTATCCATAATTATAGCCATTGATACTCTTGTCCTCCATGAACTTGTCTAATCCTTTCTTAAAGCTGTCAAGACTGACAGCTGTCACTACTTCTTCTGGCAGGGAGTTCCATAGACCAGTGATCCTCTGGGTGAAAAAGTACTTTCTCTTTGCTATTGTCCATGGATTCTTGTGAATCTTACACAAGAGCCATGTAGTTTGTGAAACTTATCTGTTTTCCAGACAAGTGTTAGGTGAGATGTAGAAATTGGATTTTCCTTAGCACTGAATTGGTTGTTACTGGGAAATGCCATTATTGGATTGAAGTTGAGCTAGAGCTCCTAAGAAACCAAGAGAGAGGAGAGGAAATTGGTTGTCAGCCTTTGTCTGCAGTTTGTTGAGGCAAATCTGGAAGACTAGAAGAGAAGCTGCCATAACAAGCTGCAAAAAATGGCTGATGGGCAATTCCTTCCTCTCTCTCTCTCTCTCTCTCTCAGCTGACTCCTGTCTGAATGGCTAAATTGGATTCACCTGTAGAAACCCAACTTCCTGAGTGCAAATTCACAGTGCATCAATGTGCTTTCCCCCACACTGTTAGTCTCTTTAGAAAGGGATGTTAAACTTCCTGCCTTCCAGATGTTGCCTGTCTCCAAATCTGTTGTGTATGTAATTTAAGCAAACTGTGATTGAAAGCAAACATGTACCAAGTGAAATGTGAATGAATCGGATCCAGCGATCCTCCATTTCCCCCCCTCCCTTTCCCCCCCCCTTGTGAATACTCCTCTTGTGTAGATATCGCGGGACTGCGTTCCCACCAGAGATGTACCTATTGTTTACCCATTACCCAATCAAGTGGCTGTTTACCTGCACTGACCAATCATGAGGCATCACGCCAGGTTTGAATCGTTATTGTTGCATATATAAGGAGCATCGCTCCGCCATTGACCTCATGTTCAGATTGCCTACACTGTAATAAAGATGTGTTTGGCCCCCTGACAGCTGCCTACTGCGTATTAATCTGCAAACATCAAAAAATCCCATCTATCCAAGTCAATGAAGCAAGTGGTGAGTCACAATGAGAGTAATAATTCAGCAACATTTGAAGAATCTGTTTGATTTAGAGATTGCATCTGCTAGTTATATTCCAGCAAAACCATTCACTTGAATCTTTGCTGAGTGATGTGCCCAGTGGCATAAAAAAAAGGATGCAGCATTCACTGTAATTACTGGGTACTTTTGTCATAACAGGCTGATCAGACTCTGAGGTAGGGATAGGAAACATTTAGCTCGCCTTTATAAGCACTATCAATAGTAAAGGATAATGACACTTGCAGTCTAACTACATCTATATCCTTGCTAAGATGGCCTTCCAAAGATATCAAGTTCTCACCTCAAAGAGCAATAAGAAACATAAAGGAATATGAACATCTTCTTCAAGTGTCGTATCCAATTCCAAATAATGGCTATCATCATGGCGATCAGCCATGAAGATTGCCCTGGGAACAATATAATGCAGTGGCCTTTCATCTGCCTTCTCCATCGCAGCATGACACACATACCAGTGATCCACCTCTGCAAGTCACTCTCTGGTCCTGAGCCCTTTTTGTACACAAAGACCTCCTCAGCCCAATGCCAGTATTGATGAAGCTGCTGCCCTCCATCAAGATGGATTCAAGTGGGATTTAATCCACCTGGGAACCATTCCCTGTGGACTTTGGCACCCAAGGCCGTTAATCTGGCACCCAAGGCCGTTAGTCTGAAGGGTTGTCAGGTTAGTTAACCACCACCTGATGATCAGCATCGCTGACAGTATGGCCTACTCTATTACCATAGCAGGGTAACCTGGCCAGACTGGCAATATGAACATATTAGTTGAAATCCTCTCACATCCTGATCCCACTAGCAGCAATCTAATGGTAATTTTTAGTTCTCCTTCGTATAGTTTGTGAATCCACACTCATGGGTTATGCGCCTGCGCAGAACGGCCGATCGGAGGCTTGAAAAGCTATTGGTCAAAAGTTTTGGCGGTAAGACCGCCCACCGTACCGCCCACCCTGAGGCGCCTGCGCGCCATTTTACCTCAGTTCTCTTCTTTCCGCCGTAGCAGCAGGACGATCGTTGAGAGCTTCCTCAATTTTTTCGCCCTTCTGAGGGAAAGTGTTTTGGCAAACTTTTCAATTTTTGCGGTGATCTTGTCCTTTGGGCAGGATCGCCACCCCGGTGCTGTTTCTTCCTTCTGGTGGACTCAGTTACCTACTCGCTTCGGTCACCGTTTCCCCCCTCAAGGGGGTGGCGGCTGGCCAGCCCTTCGGAGTATCCGCGTTCCAGAAACTTCCGTTGGAAGAATTTTTCTTTGATGGCCGCGGCCTTCAAACAGTGTTCGGCTTGCCTGAAAAAGTTTCCGGCCTCCGACGGGCACAGCCTCTGCCTTTTTTGCCTCGGAGAGTCTCATCAGAGCCAGTCTTGCCCTCACTGCAAGAAATTTACCTGTCTGGCAGTGCAGAACCGGAGCTACCGGCTCAAAGCCCACCTGATGGAACTCTCTCTGGCTCCCGTCGCGGCCGCTTCTACCTCGGCTAGTGTCTCTCAGCCTCCTCCGCCTTCGGCTTCTTCTTCCGCTCTTCCTATCAAGAAGAAGAAGAAGAGGGACAAGAACGGGGAGAAGAAGAAGAAACACGGGTCGGAAAAGAGGCGATCGCTGCCGCCTACTCCGCGCACCCCTGTTTCTCCGGGACCTTCGCCGCCATATTCGGTCGCAAGATGTCCGTCGCCTGGGTCTTTCATCTGGGGAGGCCGATCCTCCTCAGGATCACCTGAAAAAGGATGCAGGGCTGGGGCTCCAGCTCGCCCACTTCAGGTACTCCCATCG
This sequence comes from Bradypodion ventrale, assembly GCA_035047345.1. Lineage (NCBI taxonomy): Eukaryota > Metazoa > Chordata > Lepidosauria > Squamata > Chamaeleonidae > Bradypodion > Bradypodion ventrale. The sequence continues at coordinate 63,716,283 of JAWDJE010000004.1, forward strand.
CCGCCTCGTGGAAGGGCCCGTTCGCCTACGAGACAGGCCTCCGTCTCCCCTAGGCCCAGGACTCCAACGCTCGACGACGCGGCGATCACCATGCCGGCCACCGTTTCGTCGCCGCCTATACCAACCACCGTTTCGTCGGCCACCGTTTCGTCGCTTCCGACGATGCCGGATCCAGCCCAGATGGAGCTCCTGAAGGGGATGTTTGAGGTCATGGCTCAGACTTTTGCCAGCCAGTTTAAGACCTCCATGCCTGCGGCCTCTGCGGCTCCGGTACCGACCACCGCAAGCCCCAGGGATGTTGGCCCTGCTGTGGCCCCTCCGACCTCCCGAGGGTCGAGTATCCGCTCCGCTGGCCCACCCACATCGTCGCGGGTTGGTCCAGACGTCGATGCGGTGGACTCCCATCCCGCCGGCCCGCCCAGGCCGTACTGGCGCGGTCCCGACGTGGATGTAAGAGTTCCTCCCTCGTCCTCCGATGACTCCAGCACCTCTTCGGAGGAGGACGAGGGAGACGTCGACGCCGAGAGGACGCCGGACCAGGCCATCGGCGCGGTTGACCCACCGCGTGGTGAGGATCAACGCTCGCTTACGGCCATGCTGACATGGCTCGGCACCGCTCTGAACCTGAAGGTGGACCAGCCCCCACTGGAAGGTGAAGACCAAATGACCGCCAAGCTGGACATGTTGCCGTCCATGTTGACGTCGGCGAAGGCGACATGGAGGAAGCCGGTGTCAGCACACTCCGTTTCGTCCAGGCTCGATGGCATGTATAGAGTCCTGGACGAGAACGTCGAGTTCCTGCAGGCGCACCCCCTGCCCAATTCCCTGGTGGTCAAGGCCTTTCAACACAGGACGGCCACCAGCGGGTTCCCGGTGCCTTCGACCCCGGAAGGGAAGAAGCTGGACGCGGTGGGCCGTAAATTTTACGCCACCGGTTCCCTCTTTCTCCGCGCCGCCAACTACTCGGCCGCCATGGGCCTGTACCAGTCTCACCTCTGGGAGCGAGTGAAGGCCGAAACGGCGACGTTACCTGCCGACGCCCAGAAACGCATTGATGCGCTGGCAGCCGAGGGCGATTTCCTGGCGGAGCAACAAATGCAAACAGCCAGGCATATAAATGACTATGCGGCGAAGGACATGTCGTCTGCGATCCTGCTCCGTCGCCACGCCTGGCTTAGGGGCACCTCCCTCGATGATGCTATGAAGAAGCTCATCGAGGAGTTTCCCTTCGACGGACAGGGCCTCTTCGGGCAGGACACGGACAAGGTCCTCAATGAGATGCGGCAGACCAACTCCACCGCCAAGTTCCTGGGGCTCACCACGCCGGCTCCGGCTGCCAGGCCGAGATTCCAGCCCTTCATGCGGCGGTACCAGGGGAACCCGCAACAACAGGGTGGCCCCGTGGAGCAGCCAAGGTCTGGCTCCTTCAAGCAACGGCGCCAGCACAAGCCCCGCTACCAGCCATACGGGCACGGCAAGCATTCGGACACTAAGTCCAAGTCGCGCGTTTGAAGCTGCGATGGCCGAGTCTCTCTCGCTCCACATCCCGTACCTCCCCCTCCGGAACTTCCTCCAGGTATGGTCAGGCATCACGGACGACCAGTGGGTCTTAAAGATCTTGTCCTCTGGCTACGCCATCGAGTTCGTGCGGGCGCCTCGGGTAGGAAGACATCGTCTCACCACCTCGTCCCCCCATTTGGAGGAAGAAATATCAACTCTTCTGTCCAAGGGAGCCATCGAGCGGGTGGCACCGCCCGATTGGGACAACGGCTTCTACTCGAGGTACTTCGTGGTTCAGAAGAAGGACGGAGGACTTTGCCCGATTCTGGACCTGCGCCGCCTCAACAAGTGCATCCACACCAGGAAGTTCCGGATGGTGACCCTGCAGACCGTCCTTCCCCTCATCAACAAGGGGGACTGGTTCACAGTCATAGACCTCAAGGACGCTTATTTCCATGTCTCCATCCTCGAGGAGCACCGAAGGTTTCTCCGGTTCCGCATCGGTACTTCGGTGTACCAGTACCGATGTCTACCGTTCGGTCTGGCCACGGCACCCCGAGTCTTCACCAAATGCATGGCTCCAGTGGCTGCCTTCCTTCGCCAGCGGGGAATCAGGGTCTTCCCATACATCGACGACTGGCTGATCGTGTCTCCCACCAGTTCGTCGGCCATTCGGGACACGCAATTCACGGTCCACCTCATGGAGAGTCTCGGCCTCAGGATCAACTTCACCAAATCGAAGCTGATTCCCTCTCAACGCGTCGAGTACATCGGAGCGGTACTCGACTCGCTTGCCACCAGAGCCTTTGCACCCCAGAAACGCTTGCAGGACATCGCGCAAGGGGTGAACGATTTTTGCACCAAACTGTGCGTCCGAGCGGAGAAGGCTCAAAGACTGCTAGGCCTTATGGCCTCAACGACGGCTGTGGTCCCCCATGCCAAGTTAAAGTTCCGGTCCCTACAGTCGTGGCTGCTGCACGAGTTCGACGCGCTCCGGGAGAGTCAGTCCAAACGGCTAACTCCGTCTCCGGAGCTGCGGGATCAACTGCTGTGGTGGACGACGCCACTCAACGTTACAACGGGGAAGAGTATGCAAGTATTGACCGACGCAAGCAACCTTGGCTGGGGGGCTGCCTGCGGGACTCTCACGGTCAACAACCCTTGGTCGCCGCAGGAGATGGTGCACCATATCAACTACTTGGAGCTACTGGCCATCTGGAAGGCCCTCCGTTCCTTCGAGAGCCTGCTCATGGGCAAGGCGGTCCAAGTGGCATCGGACAACACCACGGCTGTGGCGTATCTGAACAAGCAGGGAGGAACACGGTCCACCACCCTCCTTTACCTCGCTGTGCAACTCTGGGAGTGGTGCCTGGAGCGGCACATTTTCCCGATTGGAGTGCACATTCAGGGCAAGTTGAATGTCCTGGCCGACCATCTCAGCCGCCTCACCTCGACGACCCACGAATGGGAACTGAACGACGAGGTTTTCCAGTCACTTTGCGAAGCCTGGGGGACTCCGAACATCGACCTCTTCGCATCGGAGTCCAACACGAAATGCCACAGGTACTGCTCCAGGGCGGGCATCGGCATGAACTCCGAAGGCGATGCCTTCATGAAACGGTGGGATCAGGACTATTTCTACGCTTTTCCTCCGTTTCCTCTGATCCAGAAGGTTCTCACCAGAATGCTTCAGCACAGGACCAGGGCCATCCTAGTGGCCCCAGCATGGCCTCGCCAACCATGGTTTCCGCTGCTGTTGCGCATGTCATCTCAGTATCGCACGCTACCGGAGTCACCGACGCTCCTCCAAATGGAGCAGGGCCAGCTTCACCACTCGGACCTGCCCAGCCTCCACCTCACCGCGTGGAGGATAACCCCAGACTGTCCAGGATCCTGGAACTAGCCAGGCGCCCTTCCACAAGGAAGTCCTACGCTTCCAAATACAGGCGTTTTTGTGCTTTCCTGGCATCCCAGCAGACGTCCCTCTCACAGGTGGGACTGCAGGACGTATTGACCTACCTCCTCCATCTGGCGGAGTCTGGCCTCAGCATCACCTCCATCCGAGTACACCTCGCTGCGGTGGTGGCTCACTCGCCGGCTGGCTCGCCCGCTTCTGGCGCTTTCCGAGACCAAACGGTGAAACGTTTCCTCAAGGGGCTACGCAACGCCTTCCCCCCGGTCAGGACTCCGACGGCCCAATGGTCACTCTCTACCGTCCTCAACGCGCTCACCAGGACTCCCTTCGAGCCCATGGCTACCGCGGATGCTCGTCTCCTCACCTGGAAGACTGCTTTTCTTGTGGCCATCACGTCTGCCCGACGAGCTGGTGAGCTGGTTGCTCTGCGGGCAGACGCACCCTTTCTTCAATTCTTCAATGACCGTGTGGTACTCCAAGCGGACATCACCTTTCTTCCCAAGGTGGTCTCCCAGTTTCATATGGCACAGACTATCTCCTTGCCTACATTCTTCCAGAACCCCACTAACACCCAAGAACGGACTTGGCACACGCTGGATGTCAAACGAGCTTTATTGTTTTACACCAGCAGGACAAGGGAGTTCAGGAAGTCGCAACGCCTTTTCGTGGCGTATGGGGGCAAATCCAAGGGTGAACCCATCTCTGCGCAGCGGTTCTCCAAATGGATCACCTCTACCATCTACTTGGCCTACGAGTCGGCATCGCTGCCCCCTCCACCGCATGTCAGGGCGCACTCTACCAGGGCGGTTGCAACGTCCACGGCTTTTCTGGAGGGCACACCGCTTGAGGACATCTGTAAGGCTGCCACCTGGTCCAGACCTTCTACATTTGTCCAGCATTACAGGGTGGACACCAGAGCCACTGCGGACGCCAGGCTTGGCCGTGTCGTCCTCACTCGGGGGCTCCGGGCCCATCGCCCTTGACAGTGCACCCTGCCTTACCGTCATCATCTTCATCGTGGGATCATCTCATCCGACTGCCCACCGACCAAGTAAGTGTGAGCTTGCTAATCTCCCATGAGTGTGGATTCACAAACTATATGAAGGAGAAAGTTCAGTTTCACTTACCAGTGATAACTTTCGTTCTTCGAGTATATAGTTTGTGAATACACACTACCCACCCTGCCTCCCCTCTTGAGCTGCACGGATGAGATCAATTGGTTTATCCTGTGCTTGGCTTAAGTATGTAACTGAGGTAAAATGGCGCGCAGGCGCCTCAGGGTGGGCGGTACGGTGGGCGGTCTTACCGCCAAAACTTTTGACCAATAGCTTTTCAAGCCTCCGATCGGCCGTTCTGCGCAGGCGCATAACCCATGAGTGTGTATTCACAAACTATATACTCGAAGAACGAAAGTTATCACTGGTAAGTGAAACCGAACTTTATTAAAGGTCTTCATTCCTGTTCCAAGGCTCACAAGGCCTCCCAGCTCACAAACAATCTCCAAAGAGTCTTAGAACTTGATGGAGTGGGAATAGGAAGTGTTAAAGATTAACAATGTGGGTTGATAATGTCATCACCATTTATGACCATCAACAGGATTCCAGCTGCTGAAAGCAAAATCCTTTTGAATTCCTAGGAAGTGCTAAATAATTGGCTGAGTCCTACTTGGAAAGCCATGAGGGGAACATTTTCAGTAACATTTGATTTAAATTGTTGGCTCATGAAAGAGCAGGCAGGAGGGAAGGAAGCAAATTAGATAAGTTCCTGCATCATTTTCTTCAGCAACAATTTTGCCAGTGCAGTTTTCTATTCAAGAATGTCTCTGAAAGATACTGGATCATGGGATAATTCAGCCTGAATAAAATAATATTGTGTTGCTCACTGATCATTTTCCTTGGAAGAAGAAACAGGACAGGGAAAGGCAAGGGAAAATAATAGTGGTAAATTGCACCATTTATAAAGGGGAGAAGTGAATACAAAACAACAGAAACTTCTGTAATCTGAGGCAGTGAAGCTAATTTAATTCAGACTCACATCTTGGCTGCAGTAAAGGTTGCCCTTGCTTGAAAGCCAGTCAACTCTAAGGTTCGGGGCTCATCTTTGTTTACAAGAACCAGATGTTTCAGTGGACATGTGGCAGGCATGACTAGACACCAGAGCACACAGAATGCTGTTACCTTTTCCAGCCGAAGCGGGACCTATTTATCGACTTGCAATTTCTTGCTTTTAAAGTTTACGGTATCAGATCAAGGGCAAAGGTCTCCTTGCTTTGCTTGAAAGCCAGTCATGTCTGACATCTCCGTCTACAGAAGTTTCCATGGTCATGTACTGCTACGTTGGCAGGAGCTGGGACAGATGCTCACTCCGTCGTACGGCACTCGGGTTTCCAACTGCTGACCTGTCGACCTTCCAGTCATCAAGTTCAGTGTATTAACCGCTAAGCCACCGGTGCAGTACAGCGGTTTAACCGCTGCGCCACCAAAGGCCACCTCTCTAACCAGCTACCCTGATCCCCTTCCAGCCCTGTGCCCCTATAAAGCCCGAACTAGGCAGCCAGCCGCTCCAGATCAGCTGCCCAGCGAAAGAATGCTACGGATCTCGCCGAGCGCACGTGATTGGCTCCCGCTTTGCCAAGCCTGCAGTCCGCCCGCCCCTCGCCTCCCTTCCCTGCAACGATTGGCCAGAGCTGCTCCCAATCCTCCGCCGCCGCTCGGGCCTGTCGTTGTGCGTCAAGGCAACTGGAGCCAATCGGAGGGAGCGACGAGACAGACGCGCTTCTCCCATTGGAGGCGGGTGATGTCAACCGCGCCAAGGGGGAGGGAGGAGATGATGCGCAGCCCCGCCTCTCCACCGCTCTGCTCGCAGCCGCGGCTTAGTGCCCTGGTGGGACATGATCCACTCCACTTGCAATGTAGAGACGGGGCGATGCGGACGGGGCAGAGAGGCGTCCCCAAAAGGAGCCAGGAAGGCGGAGGTCCCAGAGGGCAGCCGCGGCGCTGGGCACAGGCAGGCAGCCAGGCAGGCTCGTCTCTCCGGTGGACGTTTAGGTAAGCCTGGCTTAGTCCTTCTTGGAAGGCAAGGCGCCGGCGGTTCTAAGGGAGCCTTTCAAGGGATGGGGCGGGAAAGGCGGCAGGGGGTTTCCTCGTCCCCTTCCACTACACACACACACACACACACATATATGTACATGTATATATTAAAAATGTAAATGGACACTGGTCCATTTATTGTCAACTCTGACTGATGATCGCTCTCTGGGGTTTGGGAGAAGATTCTTTCTGAGCCCTCTGTAGAGATCCCAGGTATTCTCTGGTAGACTCTTGTAAAAGTATTAAACAGGCTTAATTTAAAATTTTAATTTATTACATTTCTTTACTACTCCTCTGGGATATTTTTCCACTCTTAACCCTGCTTAAGTTCCAAAATGAATAGGGTTGAAACACGCAGGCAGTTCTGATGGTCTTGTGTATAGAATATGGTAGTATGGTATATACAGCCAACATTCTATTATTGTAGATCAGTGGTGGCGAACCTTGGCACACCAGCTGTTCTTGGACTTCAATTACCAGAAGCCCAAGTCAGTACTCCTGCTGATTAGGGCTTCTGGGAATCGAAGTCCAAGAACAGCTGGAGTGCCAAGGTTCGCCACCGTAGCTGTAGACATTGTTAGTAGGATTATAAACATTGTTGGTGAGTAGCAGTTAATAAGAATGGGTTACAGTAAGGGAACATTGCTGGACAGCTTGCCCCATGTGGCACTCCAGGTAGAAGAGCAGAAATAGTTTATTAAGATAGTAATTGTCTCTCCTTGCAAATGATATATAAAGAACAGTTACATGGAAAATAATGGTTAATTAGTGGCATGCCTAGAGATGTGAAGGCCCGGGGGAGGGGGGGATGGAAAAATTCAGTGAAAAAAACGGGTTTTTCTGGTTTTTTTCCTGAAGCCTTTTTTGTTTTTTTCTGAAAAATAGAAATATATATTATGGAATGTTTTATTTTAACATGATGAATAAAATATTTTAAGATGTGGCCAGGTTCAAATATTTTATAAATAATTTCTAAAAAAATATGTATGGTATCAGATTATTCTAATTTCTGTGAGGAGCAAGTCCTAGGTTACAAACTGAACTCTCCAATGCAAGAACAACAGAATGAATTTCAATCTGGAAAAGAAAAAATAAGTGCTAATGTTGCATTTTTTTTCAATTTTCCCAAAAATTTCCGTTTCCCCCTGAAAAAAACCGGGGTTTTTTTCCGAGCATCAAAATTTCCGGAAATTTTACATCTCTAGGCACACCTAGCCTTCTTGACTCTGAAGACATATTGAAATTATAGTTTTCTACAATAACAGAGTGAGGAATTTGGGCTTGTCCTTCCAATTAGAATTGGAGCTGTTGTGCTTGGTTTCACTGAGCTCTCTGGCTTGTGTTCACATCAGCTAGAAGATGTTGGATGAAAAAAGCATCATGAGGATAGTGCAGCAGAGGGCAGTAGTGTACATGTGTTAACACACTGATGTCTCAGCTTTCATACTCAGAAGCTGTCACTTTTTGACCATGGAAGCTCAAATGCCATGGGTGTCCATTCTGATTGAGTAATAGATCTGACGTTGTAGCATGGTAGCCTGTTTGTTCATTGGTTACAGTTGCATTGGCTAGCAAGTGACCAACAGTGGCATTTGTTCATTGCATGGACCCACCTGTGCCTTACAGCCTATGACACAGTATGTATATTTTGAACAGTGTTCAGTGTTGGGAAGGCAATTAGGCAGACATAGTAGTGGCAGTGGAAATTTAAGGGTCTCTTCTTTGACAGTTATTTTTATGTCAACATCTGTATATTTAACTTTTTCTAATGAGTATAGAAAAGAACAGTAAGCTTCCTGATGTTATACATTACTACATGGGAGAGAGGGACAGTTTGAATGAAGAGTTACTGTATTCTTCTGTTGCTTAAGTTATATCATTTATTTTTCCACTCTTTTGTATTCAGGGTGACAGCAGCGTGATCCATGCGGATTCCATAGAATGAGTTTTCCTTTTCCAGGACTACCGCCAGGCACATTCACAGTGTAAGCCTTTCAGGAGTCTTCATATTGCTTTAAATAAAAAATATTTATTACATGTTGTAAGGTGAGAATTTTCCCTTCTGAGAAGGAAATAGATCTTCTCACAGTTCGCCAGTCACCAGTTTGTTGTGTAAGAAGCTTGAAAGGGGAGTTGGAGAAAGTCATGAAAGCCAACAGCAAGAAATTAACCAAGCTCCTCATAATTATCTGAGATTGCATGAAAGCATGACATTGCTGCCAGAGTAAGACCGTACCACTCTGGAGTAGAGAAGAAATACTTTGGGAAGTTCTATTTTTCAGTGTTCTGATTCTTCAAATTTTCTGGATAATAAGTACTGGGAGAGAAGACGAATTAAGAGTTTAATCTAGTCATCTTTTGTTTCAATTTTTAAGCAGCTGCAACCCAAATTATCTCAGACTGTTTTTAAAGACTCTTAATTTACAAAGTGCCTTTCTGAAGAATAGTTTTTCTGTCTGCTACAAAGACCAGCTGAACTATTCTTGGCTGTTGCAGTAAGAGCTAGGGCTAAAATCAGAAGGACTCACATTTTGGAAGATAATGCTCTGGAAAGCCACAAACCAAAGAAGCTAAGAACTGGAACACTTTGTAGTGTGTAGCAAGTGTGCCCTGACGATTCTTGCCTGGGAAGAGGGAAAGTTAACTAGAGTGGCTTTGACCTCTCTTTAAATTGTTGTGGTGGCTCTGTGGCTGACATCTCCATTTCTGAATTGTGCTTGATGGGGATTCTTATTAGGGGAGCAGAACTTGCAGCTAAGGACATAATTTTGGACCTGGGAAAAGTGATATCTATATGCCAAAAGACAAACTGTCTTAATCCCCGAACAAAAAGTTTTCCCCCTAACAATTGTCATCTGTAGTATATTGAGAGCTGAAGGCTGGAGAAAGGCTACACAGTCTTTCAACATGACATCCAAACTGGAACACAAGGAAGCCCATCACCTCAATGGAGTTGTGCTGCCGATTGTAGTTGGACCTATAGACTGCCTTTCCAGCCCTGACCGGGAACATCTCGTTGAAACGTCTGGGTTTTTAGGAGCTGAAGAAGAAAGAGTTGAGGTGGTGGTGGTAGAATCACGAGCCAATGCCAAGGGTGTGTGTGAGGAGGATGCCCTATTGGAAAATGGCAGCCAGACTACAGAGAGTGATGATACCAGCACGGACCGGGGTCCAGATCCAGCCACGCTTCTCAAGGAAACCTCTTTCTCCATTGGCCTGCAAGTCCTCTTTCCTTTCCTGCTGGCAGGGTTTGGGACAGTCGCTGCAGGGATGGTGTTGGATATTGTGCAGGTAAGACTAACCATTTTCAGCATATTATGCACTCAAACCCCAATGAGTATACTCATAGCTTCATGTCCATGGCTTTAAGTCCTGTGAAACTAGCAATCTGTTCCATTCACATTTACTTACTGCTGTGTTGAAGTCCCACTACCAGGAGAAAAACCAGCATAGAAAGAAAATTAAAATACTGTACTTAGGTTTTCTGGTGCTGCAGTGGTTAAACTGCTGTAATGCAGCCAAAAGGTTGTGAGTTCAATCCTGACCAGGTTGACTCAGCCTTCCATCCTTCTGAGGTCAATAAAATGAGTACCCACCATGTAGGGAGCAAAATGCTAGTTGACTTGTGAACTTCCCAGAGAGTGCACTAAGTGCTATTGGGTGGTATATAAAACTAATTGTTATAGCAGCATAAAGATTAAGCAACTAATTGAGCTGTATACATGGTAATTTTAGGTGGTTTTTTTTTTACTACTTAGCCAGTAAATTATACATGCTTAACTAAGAAACATTTTGGTGTTCTGGAAGTGATCAGATCTCAGATGGTCAGTAACAACATGACTCTGTCTTCATCTCATAAGAACATAAGAACAGCCTTGCTGGAACAGGCACAGCCCATCCAGTCCAGCATTCTGTTTCACACAGTGGCTCACCATTTCCTTCAGGGTATTCCCAAGGAGATGCCTTCACCTGCTTAGGATTCCCTGGAAATGGCATTGAGAGATATCCTGCCTATCTCTCCAACCTGGAGGTTGTCCTTAGGTATCCATAATTATAGCCATTGATACCCTTGTCCTCCATGAACTTGTCTAATCCTTTCTTAAAGCTGTCAAGACTGACAGCTGTCACCACTTCTTCTGGCAGGGAGTTCCATAGACTAGTGATCCTCTGGGTGAAATAGTACTTTCTCTTATTTGTTTGAGAACTAGTACCCAAAAGTTTCATGGAGTGCCCCCTAGTTCTAGTGTTGTGCGATAGGGAAAACAGTTTTTCCTTATCTACTTTGTCCACACCGTGCATGATTTTATAAACTTCAATCAGGTCACCTCTTAGACGTCATCGTTCAAGAGTGAAGAGGCCCAACCGCTGCAGCCTCAGATGGTAAGGAAGGTGTTCCAGTCCTCTAATAATTCTGGTTGCCCTCCTCTGCACTTTTTCCATAATATCCTTCTGGAGGTATGGCGACCAGAACTGTACATAGTATTCCAGTATCTCAGTACTCTTTAATAGCCCAAAATCAATCCATTATTTCCAACTTTAAGCCACATAAATTGTGAAGTCCGGTCTCTCATTTAAAGCAAGCATCTATTTCTTCCAATTGGAGAATCAGGATTTTAAAGACTTGTTGAGTACTCTTGAACATTCAAAGCAAATAACAAAAAGTGCCTTTGGTTAGCTTAACTCTGAATGTGTGTAGTGCTTTTGTGGTTGATGGTAGTGAATGTGCCTGCAGCTTTCCTGACCTGGGAATGACTCACAGTGTTGCAGTAAAAATTCTGCAGCTGCTGGCTAAAACTGTTAATGATATCAATAGTGATGAATCAGATTGCTAGCTAAGAGATCTGTTCAGCTGCGGGGTGAAAAGAACTATTTTGAGTTCTTGTGTATGCATATTCTTATGTTAGATTCGACTCCTTCTTCCTGTGAGATAAATCCCCCGAGCAGCGGAGATTTCCAACAGAGTTTCCTTGAAATCATAGTTGCCATGTGAAACTTTTCTATTGCCAACCATTTCTCATATGATATTCCTGAGTCACTAGATGTATAATATACTTAGCTCTTTTGGCTCCAGCAGAGCTAGCTATCAGGTCACATTAAAGGCCGAGGCTCTCGTGTTAGTGTTATTTTTTCCATTTATGCTGACCACGTTGGTAGTACTTTGGACAGAACCCAGCTTTCCAAATTCTGAATTGTGACTATAGTAGGAAGTTGCTGCATGATATAAATAATTGCCCCTAAACTTGGTTTTAAGGTCCTGCTTCTGAGTTACCTTCCCATCCAAATAAGGCCTGTCATGTAGCAAACCTTAAATGCTTAACCAGAAATAGATAAAAGCTTTGACAGGTGCTGTCCTCAACTTTAAATTTATTGAACCTCTTGAATGCTGAGTTTAATATTACTGTATTTACACGCTTTCAGGGATTGGTCAGAGGGTTTCTACTTCTGATACCTGTTTAAAGATGATAGTGTTTTGGATCTTATTTTTGTATGATAGGCTAGGACTGTATCAGCCATTGCATCAAATGAGAACCATGCAAATAATGTTGGTTTTTTTTGAACTTCATGACTTAAGTACAGTATTAATAAAATGGTAAAATGGACTTTGCGAAAGATTGGCTCGAGGAAATCTATAGTTCAATGTTTATTTACTCAAATGTCTATGCACTTGGCTTTATTGGTTAGAGCAAGGGTTCCCAACCTAAGGCCCGTGGGCTGGATCTGGACCACTGTGCCATTTCATGTGGCCCCCCATCCCTCCAAGAGCATTGAGAAACAAAATGGCTGCCCCCATTGTGCAGGCAGGGCAAAATGGCCATCCGGCCCTCGAAGCTGACTGCGAGAGCGTCACCCAGTCCTCGGCTTGAAAAGGTTGGGAACCCCTGGGTTAGAGATTGGTTTGAGTAGGTTTAAACATGGGATGGATGGACACATTGAATTGGATTACAGCACATTTCCAGAAGCAGCGGCAATGGCAGACACCTATTGGAATTTGAATGTAGAATGTCAGCTATATGCTTTATCTTTATACATACCATATTTCATATTAAACATCTCTGTGCAAGTGTTCATGCTGCTTGGACCTCCTCAAAAATGAATGTTGTGCCCATGGAGACAAACGAGTCGTTTACTGGCATGAGCTTTGTGAACCCCAAATGCATTTCATAGGATTTTTGAACAAATCAGGTTAATCAACCCTGGTGGGACAGAAACAGACGGAATATGAAAGTTGATCAAATGTTTTGTGTTGGAGTTTAGCAGCAAACTAGTTGGCATTGTTTCCTTTGGAACAGAATAATGTGTTTTCTCCTCTTCCAAAGTGATTTTCAAGGGGAAAATCTTCTGTATCATTTCAAGCTGTCAGTGTTAGTTGACATGGCTGCTAGGAGTAAGGTCTAGGACCGAACTTTTCAGGACAGAATTCTGCTTAAATTAAAGGACAAGGAAAGTTAGCTTTTGGATTATGGGTCTCACAGTTCTACTAGATCTTAAGCCTGAATGGCAATTGTAATTCAAACTCTGTATCTGCATTTTGCAGTTTTTAGGGGTTTTATATGTGAGGCACTGCAGTTTTTAGGGGTGTTATATATGAGGAACTGCAGTGGCTCAAGTAGGTAAGACGCTGACTGGGAAGCAGAAGGTCAGCAGTTCGATTCCCGAGTACTGCAGGACGGAATGAGCTCCCGTCTTTGTCCCAGCTCCTGCCAACCTAGCAGTTCGAAAGCAAGAAATTGCAAGTAGATAAATAGGGACCACTTCGGTGGGAAGGTAAACAGCGTTCCGTGCACTCCGATTGCTAGTCATGCCTGCCACATGACCACGGAAACGTCTGCAGAAGCAGACAGCACTGGGCTCTTTGGCTTGGAAACAGAGATGAGCACTGCACCCTAGAGTCGGATACGACTGGCTTTCGAGCAAGGGAAACCTTTACCTTTACCTATATGTGAGCCAACATTTAAAATCATCTCCTCACAATGAAATTACACCAAGGAAGAAGATAGACGTAACAAGCAATAGTTTAAGAACATAAAAGCTGTCTGATTTGCTTTTATTGGCCACCTTTCTTCAGAGTCAAAGTTCTTGTTAATACCATTAGGCACAGTTCCTTCCCACTGGAATTTGGCAAATGCTTTCACATTCCCCACCACCACCCAATACCGCAGCCAGGAATCTACAGTACCCAAGTTTCTTTTATTTAGGAGGATGTAACTCTCAGGTTTTAGCAGCATGAGCCTGTTGGCACTTCCTAATGCCAATGTTTTCAAAACTTTTACTTTCAAAAGTAATTGATGTAGTTTGTTTTTAGTTTCAAATGTCTGAGCATTCTTCCTTGAACAAAGAGGGCCATTTTTCTCACCTCCTGGTTCTCATTATCCAGCTCCTGGTACCTATTATTTAACAGCTTGGCATCTACAGCTTTTTTTTTTTTTGACAGTTTTCCCCACCCCAAATCCTCCAAGAAGCCCTGGATGGTCCCTATTCAGAAGTGACGTGACTGCAGAATTTCTTTTTCTGAATTTGGGTGGAAGAGGTTGCGGTGTATGAGGAGTACATTACTGTATTTATGCTCTCTTTCTGCTGACAATGTTTATGATACAATTTATACTTTGATGTTCTCTGGGCAACCTTGTAGGCATAAAACACAACGTCCTTGGCCAACCTTAACTAATACTGCAAATGATAATAAATTAATGAGAAACATGCTGGCAGATCTGCATTAACTAACCTGTTTGAATCCTTGGGGCATTTTTCGTGTCCTACTCCGGAATTTCTCCATGCAAACCAGAACAAAAAAAAAAAAACCAGACAATGTTTATGAAGAATATAAAGCAGACCTAGGGTGTCTTAGACAAGAAAGTTAATACTCTACAAGCTAATCAGTTCTGGTTATACATTAATATTTTTCCATTCCCAACATAGCATTTTCAGTGTTAAATAAAAAAAAAGTACCAGGAAAGAACCTCTTAGTGCAGTGGAAGATAACATTTGGAGCTCCTGGGGAATAGTTTGTCAACATGTGGTCAAATTTCCCCTTGGCCTTTTAAAAGATCTCCAAGCATGCCTTAATGCTAAACAAAGGATTGGTCTGCTGAGGGTGTGATGAAAATGTGAATAAAGAGGACTATTCATTTTATTTTACTTGTATAATTTTCAGTCTCAGCAGAAATGAGATACTGTAATGTCCACTATTGCACTCTATTTTGACTAAATTGCCTACTTCTTTTACAGTTGTAGTCAAGAACCAGTATAGTAACCAAAGTATCTTAGCAAACAAGAGCTGCATTTGTTGTGCATGGTAGTTCAGAATCATTCCAAGGGTACAACTGATAGCTGAAGTAGTTATTTGATTTGTCATAACCTACTTTTTTCCAAATTGCTGAGAGTAAGCCCATGATTTCTGTGCTATTATCAAAACCTTATGTATAGGTTCTTCATACTAAGCAGGAACTGAAGTTTAAAATAGTTGTTCTGACCCACTGTATAATAAGCACTTTTTTGCCAACTTCATCAATGTTTAACATATCTGTACTACATTAACTAATTTATTTATTACTCGATTTATAGGCCGCCATTCTCACCCAAGGTGGCTTGCATCAATTAAAACATCTCATATGTTAAAACCCACTAAAATAGTAAAAATGATTTAAAACTGTAAAAATAGTAAAATGATTTAAAACTGTAAAACCATAGCCCCTAAATTAAAACCCCACAGGGCTAGATGAGCCAGCGAGGCTGGGATATGCTGCCAGACGCACCCCATGCCTGCTGGCAGAGCCAGGTTTTTCAAGCCTTCTTGAAGGGGTGCAGCTCTGCTTGGAGGGACAGTTCTAATGGCAGGAGGTTCCAGAGGGCCGGGGCCGACACCGAGAAGGTTCTCCTCCTGATCTCGGTAAGATGTGCGTCCCTGGCTGATGGGACCACCAGAGAGCCCCTCCGGTCCACCCTCGTAGGACAGGTCGAGAACCTTGGGACGATGCAGTCTCTTAGATATCTTAGATAGCTTTTCCATAGCAATCTTTTTTTCAAAGTATCCAAGTTAACATCCATTCCAAGGTAGATGGAAAGAAGTCTCTGAAAATACTCTTCATGAGAAATTTGACATGGGAGAAAATGAGCTTTTAGGTGTTAAAGAATCAACATAATATGAGAGAGTCTTATCTTCTGCCATCCTGCTCTTCTACATGTATTCAAAGCCAGTCTCATGTCTTACAGAAATCTAGCTTAAATATTACTAGAGTAATGGATAACTGTTAATGGGTCCGTGTTTCCAAGAAGAGATGTATCTGGTGCACCAAATTTAGTTTTTTTATTTATTGAACTAGTTGCCAAAAGATTCTCTGCACTTGTACTTCCAGAAACAACTTTTGATTCTAAAGCATTCCTCAAAGGTGACTGCGATCTTTAAGAAAAATTCAAGTCCATCCAGAAGAAAAAGTCTCAGTATTATTCTTTGATGCACATTTCAACCTACCCACCTTCAAACTGTCATCTTCCATATGTGTTGACTACAGCATCTGTGGGGTATACAGAAAGAGTCTCCTCGAAGACTGGTATTTTTAAACCACAATTGGGTGTAACCTGGTAACGGCAACCTTGTGTCTAATCTTTCTCACACTAGTTTAATATTTACATGAAACCGCTGGGGGAGATCATCCGTTCCCACAGGGTGAAGTATCCTCAATATGAAGATGATACGCAATTGAACATATCATCTGCATCAATATGCAGATTATAGGAGGCTGTGAGGGTCTGGATGGGGAAAACAACGGGCTACAACTGTGGGTCAGGGCCCCCGTGTTAGCCCAGGAGCTACCATCTTTGGTTCTGGGTGTGGCTTTTTTGCCTCAGACAGACCTGGTGCGTAATTTGGGGGTCCTCCTGGACTCACGACTCCTGCTCAATGAGCAGGTGCCACTCATGGCCAGGAGGGCTTTCACACAACTTTGTGTCGTTCGCCAATAACACCCGCTCCTGGACCGGGACTCCTTGCTTATGGTCACGCACGCTCTGGTCACCTCCAGAATGGATTATTGTAATGCACTCTACATGGGGCTACCCTTGATGACCATTCGGAGGCTGCAGCTGGTTCAAAATGCAGCTGGCCACGAGGTGATGGGGTGTGGGCGTTATGACCATGCCTCACTGTTGCTGTGGGAGCTGCATTGGCTGCTGGTGTACCTCCTGGTGCAATTGAAGGTGTTGGTGAATACATTTATTTATTTTTTATACTTCTATTCCGCCCAACTCAACAGCGACTCTGGCCGGGTTACAGACAATGTTAAAACCCAGGCAGAGCCCCTCACCTTCAGAAAAACTCTCAAAACCTGGCTTGCACAACAGGTGTGGGGTGCTGCCGGTGTGGAAAAATCCCCCCCCCCCCATGTCTTATATAAGGGCTAATAATAAACGAATCTTCTTATAAGGTCTTTGTATTCTTAATGTTATTTTTATTTTGCAAACTCTTGTATATTAACTTGTAATGTCATCAAACAGAAACCAAACTCAGATACTTCTCTGCACAAAAAGTCTTCAAGTTCCTTTTGTAATCTTGACAATAGTAACCAAATTCAAATATGTTCTCTTCAACTTCTTCACTATGTCCTTTATAACAATATGAAACAATGATTCATTCCTGTATTGCACTTTCTATCTCTCATCCAAAACAGCTCATAAACTCGTATTTAGTTGGGAAGTCAAACTCCCATATATATTGGCCCCAAACTCCCGACGTCTATCCGGTTAATTAGACATTTCATTCAATAAATTTCATCAGGGGAGTTTTTGCAATATCACTCTTGTGTTTCGCGTCCTCTCTGTCTCTTCTATAATTTCTCTATGGTTGCTAAGGACGTCCTTAGCAACCATAGAGAAATTATAGAAGAGACAGAGAGGACGCGAAACACAAGAGTGATATTGCAAAAACTCCCCTGATGAAATTTATTGAATGAAATGTCTAATTAACCGGATAGACGTCGGGAGTTTGGGGCCAATATATATGGGAGTTTGACTTCCCAACTGAATACGAGTTTATGAGCTGTTTTGGATGAGAGATAGAAAGTGCAATACAGGAATGAATCATTGTTTCATATTGTTATAAAGGACATAGTGAAGAAGTTGAAGAGAACATATTTGAATTTGGTTACTATTGTCAAGATTACAAAAGGAACTTGAAGACTTTTTGTGCAGAGAAGTATCTGAGTTTGGTTTCTGTTTGATGACATTACAAGTTAATATACAAGAGTTTGCAAAATAAAAATAACATTAAGAATACAAAGACCTTATAAGAAGATTCGTTTATTATTATCTTCATCATTTTTGGGCATACACAAACGGTACATTGTGTTTGTATCCTTATATAAGGGCTAGCCTGGGTTTTAGTGCTTGTAGAAGAGGGTATGTTATGGGTATTTTAAGGGCTTTAATGTTTGGTGGTTTTTAGACAAGTTTCTTGATTTTATTGTTATGGAATGTTTTTATACAGTACTTACACCTGTGGGCTGCCCGGAGTTGCCTTGGTGAGAGGGCGGCAATACAAATATGAACAAATAAATAATAAATAGATTAGGCAAAAGGAACTGCGGAATGAACTCGCCAAAAGGTGCCTTCATTTTGGCATTTTCACGTCTGGCCTAGACACGGAAGGTAAACAGTCTCATCTCAACCAATATTGCCATTGTTCCTATTGCCTGGGGATAATAGATGCTGAGGCCCAGCACTTTGGAAGAGCCAATGTAGCTTCTTGACTAAGATTCAGAAAACTTGGGTTAGATCCTGCCACAGCCATGAAACTTGCTGGGCATCCTTAGGCCAATCACTCTGTCAGCCTAGCCTGCCTCACAGGGTAGTTTTGAAAACAAAACAGAAAGACAACCATGTACACCCTCTTGAA
Source organism: Bradypodion ventrale (assembly GCA_035047345.1). NCBI lineage: Eukaryota > Metazoa > Chordata > Lepidosauria > Squamata > Chamaeleonidae > Bradypodion > Bradypodion ventrale. The sequence goes on from JAWDJE010000004.1 coordinate 63,734,674, forward strand.
TTTATGGGAGGGAAGGCGGAATGTAAATATAATAACCTCAAGGTTGAGAGTGGTTATATTGTCTACTGCTTTCTCTATCATTTGGTAGCCTGCAAATAAGTAAATGATCATTTACACATCAGAAGCTCCTAAGAGGTTGCTGCTTCAAATGTGAAGGTGGCAGTCATAGCTTTATTGTTTTTAAACAAAACTGTTCCTGTCCTTTTGTATTTCCAAGAATCTGATTTGGGCTGCTCATTGCTTGCACTTAGTGGCATGGTGACTTCTTGATAATGATATACAGTACTGGTAGTGACTTGATCAATCAGCAGCTAATTGGGGGGCCTTCTTTTAACTTTCACTTTCTGCCTATCACAATGTAAGAAGAAATATTAGATACAGTACTTATATCTACTAGTGATTTCTAAGACATGAGTTTGTACTGTGCATAAAATATCAGAGTTGATGTACTTTTTCCTGAATGATTATGTGATCATGTGCCTGCAAAATTTCTGAGTAGCTTCCCAGGCAGATGAAGTTTCGGGCAAGCCTTTGCAACCTTTTAAAACTGCTTTAGCCCACTATCAACAGATTTTATAGGTAACCTATGTTTGAGAACTTCTCTTGAAGCATATTAATAATGTGCAAATGCAGCTGATAAGTAAATTGACTCTGATAGATGTGAGCAAGTAAATTGACTCTGATAGATGTGAGCAAAAGTGAACAATCTATTTGGAAGCTACCATGTTGTAGGCCAGGAAAAGTAATATATGACTTGGCACAATACAGGATTGTTCGGTACTCAGGTTTTCATATTCTCATACCTTGAGGGAGCAGTATGAGTAGCTGGGATTGGGGGAGACACTATAGGGTGGCCTGTAAGTGTAGGAATAATAAACCCAAGCAAAATAACATAGGGTTTTGTCTGATTAGACAGGATGAATTATGTTTCACTCCAACTTGCAACTTTGAGATAGTATACACTTCAGAAGTAGGATAACCTTTTCTATCTATCTATCTATTATACCTAAAAGCAGAGGTGTGGGTGCGTCCGGAATGGGCTGCCGCACCTCTTGACCAAACCCCGCAAAATTCGCCACACATGTACCTTGCACACGAGAGCAGGTCACTGTCAGAGTCCTGAAGGCCGTGGGGGGTTATGCCCCCCAAATTGATCCTTTAGTCATCAACCAATCACAAGGGCTGACCAGGTCTGGGCCTTTGTGATGTCTTGCCCTTTGTGATATCTTGCCCAGACCTGGTCAGCCCTTGGGAGTGGTCAGCCAATGTGACATCACAAGGCCCTGCCCCTTGGCCAGGTAGGCCAGTTGGCAGGGCAGGGCAGGAGTACAGTGGACAGAGGTCAGCCCAGGAGAAGGAGCACCCAAGCAACGCAACCTCGGGAGGTAGGACAGCAACCCCCCCCCCAAACCCCACCCGGGCGAACACCCCGAAAACCCTACCCGGGCGAAGACGGGCACCCCTGCTTTGGTGTGGGCATGTAGGATCAGCACTGTCTGGGTCCAGAACACCATGGGGGGAACAGAAAAACGGAAAAACTACACGTCCCAGCTACCACTGTGCCACGCCCCAGCCAATCGGGGAGGCCAACATGAGCATGTTTTACTTCTGCTTCCGGGAGCGACAAGGGCAGTGTGGGCCGGATGAATCATAGTAAACCCATTTGGGTGGATTCACAGGGGGCTTGGGCTTCTGGGAATTGAAGTCTAAGAACATCTGGAGTGACAAGGTTAGCCATCACGGGGATAGGTGATTCTAGGTCAGCTCTGTGAAAGGCTTTATCTGTACTGCCTATGAGTTTATGGCAGTCCTGCTGGGTTACAGTGGTGATCGTGAACTCTTCTTTTTGGCAATGAAAGATTGAGATCGAATCTGAGAATATCCTGCATTCAGTTACTGTATTTCTGTTTGAACTGGGATCCTGTCAGCATATACCCACTTACCTTTTCTTTCCCTGCTCAGGGTGCTTATTTTCACAGATAACACTGCTCATCTCTCAAAGAAGAGAGATTATCATCTTATCAATGTGTTTAGTGAGGCTTACTTCCCAGTAGGTTTGTTTAGAATTGCAGGCTTAGCGTTGCAGGCCTTCCTTTCAACACTTTAGCTTCTTAAGCAAAGGAAGACAGCAAGGTGCCCATTATGGTTATAAATACATATGCCATTGGCTCCTGATCCCTCTCTGTTATTATAGGACTTGGCAGGCACCCATAAATCCTGTCTTCTGACGTAAGGGAAGTGTATTACTATTTTTTCTCCTTGGAAGGAGCTTTCTCTTTCCTTTGGTACCATCGCTGTGTAACTGTTATTACTCCAGCTTCAGTTACAATCCATAATAGCAGATTTGTCTGGTTCTGGTGTGCCATGTAGGCACACCTGAATGTATAGTACAGGGGTGCCCAAACTTTTTGGGCTGTGAGCCAGCCACATACGGGCACATTTTACTTACGCTTCTGGGAGCGACGATGGAGCTGTGGCCTGGATGAATTGGCATCGGGGGCCGGATCTAGTCTCCAGGCTGTAGTTTGAGCACTCTTGGTACAGTATAGTAGAATGGAGAAGACCTTGCTCAGTTGCAGTGTCTATTGGTTGCATTTATTATTGGTTCTGGGTAATATCTTACAGACTTACAAGTACCGGGTATGTGCATAAAACCCAGTCGTGTAGGACGATTTCTCTTATGTTAAAGAGCATACCTGTCAAGTTTTGGATTTGGAAATAAGGGAAATTTCCTGGCAAATACAGGATACGTGACAGCTATGCTTATCCTGTGCTGCCCTCCAATGGCGGCAATAGGGCATTGCAGTCTAATTAATAAGGGATGGTGGCGGGAAAGAGGATAAAATAAGGGGTTTTCCTGGCCAATAAGGGATACTTGACCAAAGCTATGATTCAGAGGTGCTTTATTCTAGAGGATTAAAGAAAAAGGAGAAAGGGCTACAGTCTCCTCCATTACCCCGGAAATGGCTGTGACCAGAATCACTTTTGTGATACTAATAATTGCCTCTGTAATCATGCTATCTGCACTTCTTTAAAATGATGATTAAGTGCATTTAATATATATCCAGTTTGGGCCCAAGAAGAATATTGAAAGTATATTTTTGGAAACTGGTCATTTCTTTCTTAATTAGCAGAACATAAAGCAATAAATAAATAAATAAATAACAGCAGTGGAAAAACATGTGAAGTATCATGTTCCCCATAAATTGTTGCCTTCATTAACCAGCACTTAGAACAGCAGGAAAAATACAGTTTACTTCCAGATCTGTTATTCAGTTACATATCCGAGATTTTTTTAAAAAAGGGGGGGATGCTATTCACCATGTAATTTGATTTGATTAATGCCCTCTTCTTTCAAAGAAGTGCCTCGTCAAAACTTAATTCTCTCCTCTTCATAGCAGGAACAAAAGGGTTAAATCTTTTGCCTAATGTTACATTTTAAAAAAGTATTTGGCTTATTATCTTCCTGATTAAATTAGTAAATACCATTAGCAAAACAGCTGTATGACTTTCACATTTTTCTTTTGAACCCAGTTTCAATTTGATAAGCTCTTTTATCCATGAGGTCTGTGTAAACCTAGCAAAGCCTTAAGATCCTTCCAGAGTATTCAATATTTTCCTGGCAATTCAACACTTATGTATGTAAACCGTTTGCTGGTTTGAAACACTCTAAAAATCATGGCTTCAGCTACAGAGTCTTTATTTTCCCAAATAATGTTTGCATATTGGTAGTTCTGAATCTAAACAATTATGTTCAATGCTCTTAAATTAGTTTTCAGACTAGTTTTCCACTGAGAGAAACTGGCAGAAGTATGTTTTGGAAATTTCCCCCAAAAAATCTTCAGTATAATTGAAATCTATTTTTGTATTTCTATGCAAGTTTTGTTAATTATACCAGAAGCAGGTGTTTATAAATGAACAAAAAACACCAACTCTCTTCAGCTAGTTTTGCAATGGGATGGGTGGGTGGGAGGTAGAGAGAAAAAATTAACAGGGGGCGGCAATACAAATGTGATCAATAAATAAATACTGTATTTTCTGGCATATAAGACTACTTTTTAACCCTGAAAAATCTGTGCCAAAGTCGGGGGTCGTCTTATAGGACAGGTACTTAACTGCAGCTGACAAGTATATTCCAAACTCTATATTTTAACTGGAAAAGTTGGGGGTCGTCTTATACGCCCAGTCGTCTTATACGCCGGAAAATACGGTAAATAGAAAACAACTCAAAAAAAGCTTGTTAGCTTGCCTCTGTCTGCCTGGGCTATTTACTCTGCTAAACTGGGACCATAATCTGTTGAATGTATATTTTTGGAATCTGTTTTTTTTTCTTTTCTATTTTGCTTAGCATAGCAGAGTATAAAGCAGAAAAACACAACAGCAGGAAGTGAAGCATGATAGAGAACAGGAAAAGTTTCCATCAAACTGTCTCCTTTACCAACCTGCACCTAGAACAGTTATGTTTACAAGGTGGGATGCTAGGAAACAGGACTAGATTCCTTTGCTAAGGCCAGATATGTATCAAAGTTTTCCCAATAATACTGATTTTTTTTGTCAGGTTTTCTGATTTGCAGATCAGATGGGTGTCTTAAATTTTTACCATAGCCGGTAGGTAGTCTATGGGGAAAACAGTTCTTCAAGGATAGTGGGGTTAGGGTTCTAATTCTAGCCATCACGATAAAATAGCACCAGTTTTTAAAGGCACTAGTGTTCTGGTCTCTTGAAGTAAAATATTGGACCATGATTTCCACAGCACATTTTTTCCCTATAGAAATTGCTTTAGCATGCAAAATACCTCCACTCTACCATTTTACAGCTGTTATAATTGCAGCTGTGTCTATCCATCACAGCAGATGCCTCTTACTTACATCTGATTTTAACTGGCAATATTATGTGCTTCCATATTTCATGTTTAACATGTGGAACAAAGCTGTGCTTTTATTCCTTTACAATGCATTGCACACTAGACAATTAAGTTTCTGATGTAGCTAGAAAAATAAGTACAATTCATGGAAATTTTTTGTGTGCTTCCAAAATTTGGATATACACTTTCACTTGTGACAGAAAATGTTTTAATTGCAGGGATGATTAATATTCTCACTGTCATTCTCAGTTTATGACTAGACCCGGGATTCTTAACCTGCGGCCCACGGGTCAGATGCAGCCTGTGGCGGCAATTCATGTGGCCCCCATCACCTCCACCACACCAGGAAGTGCCATGTGGTGGAGGAAGGGCAAAATGGCTGTCCGGCCCCCAAAGCTGTCTGAGGGAGCATGACCCGGCCCCCGACTTTAAAAAGGTTGAGAACTCCTAGACTGGACCAATTTCACTTATATGTTGAGCAATAACAAAAGTAACTGCTCACTATAGTATTGCACAACTGCCTACTAAAAATAATCATGGAGGCAAATGGAGCTTCTGGATGCTTGACCTTTACTGTGAGAAAGAAAAGCACCCAAAGCTGTGTAGTGGCTAAATAAATATGTTCAGAAGTCACTGGTGAATAACATCTTTCCATAGGTAGTGTTATCTTTTTAATATTCTTACTGCATTCATGCTTACATGGTGAAGCTTACCTTTTTTCTCTTTTGAGAGTAGAGTCAGAAGCACTTGATTCTGAGCAGATTGTTCAACCTACTTTAACATCTATTAAGCTAAGGAATCTGGTAGAAGAAATTTTCCTCATTTTCTGCAAGACCAAGACTAAGTCCAATCTTCCCTCTTCCCACATTTATGCACAAGATGGGTCTGAGCAAAGATTGGTAAAACCAATTTATTAGGACTACGACTTCCATGCTGGCTGCCTGATTTTGAGAGTACTATGTTTGGGGAATTAAAGTACTGTATTGAGGTTTTAAGTGTTTTCTTTCTTCCAGAAAGAGGTAAATGGTTTCTTTAGTTTAATTATATTTTAAGCCTAAGTGTCTCCTCTTGTGTGTTTGGAAATCTTCAGTTCTTACCTGTGGTCCTTGTGGTTTCCTTTCCTGCTGTGGTTTAATCTTTGCTATGTAATTAACACTGTCTCAGTAGCCCAAATTTTTGCTCTTTATGCAAAGTGGTCAGGCTTGTGCTGGAAGTGACAGGATGTTTACAGGCCTCTCAGTAAGGAAGAATAAGTTTGTTCCCACCATGTTTCTGGTTTTACATCTGGGTTAGCAGCAAAGGGAAGATATTGTACGCGGTGCATGGCTTTGAGAGAGAATGGACTTGAAACCATCCATGGTCTAGGAATCTAAAGTAACAGTCTGCATTTTAAATCTTGGGGCATATCTTGAGTCCAGCACATGCTTACTCTGACTCTGAAGCAAATCTCATAGTGTTTGGTTGGCTTTGCTCTCAAGTCATAGTACTTATCATTGAAACTAGTGATCTGAGGAATTTTTGGGGGGTGGGGTCTGGACAATAACTTTTCAGCAAATAGATGGTTGCTTACCACTATGGAGAGCAGGATCTGCCATCTTATTTTTTGCACAGAACACATTTTGCTTTCCTCTCAGATGCCACTCCTGCCAACCTAGCAGTTCGAAAGCAAGAAATTGCAAGTAGATAAATAGGGACCACTTCGGTGGGAAGGTAACAGTGTTCCCTGCCACATGACCACGGAAATGTCTGCAGAAGCAGACAGCACTGGCTCTTCGGCTTAGAAACAGAGATGAGCACTGCACCCTAGAGTCGGATACGACTGGCTTTCGAGTAAGGGAAACCTTTACCTTTACTCAGATGCCAAGGCACTTTTTCTTATCACCAGTGAACAAATTATCTGCACAGCACAGGATTCTATAGACCTAATCTATAGTATAGTATTGTTTTGCCTAGCAGTTTTTCTGTACAGCAACTCTGTCCCAAGCATGCCCAAAACTCTCATATGGAAGGGAACATCAGTAACAGAAAATAAGCTACCATCCTCATAGCTGGTACCTTAGATGCAATTCCTTCCAGCCCCCCCCCCCCCCCCCCCCGGGAAGATGTTGAACAATTCCAGGTTCCTCACTGCGCAAGTCAAAAACAATTGTTACATTCTCATTAACCTCTTTTAGATACTGACTAATTTTATTGGCTTTGCAGCACTGGGATGTCTTCAAGTATGTGACTGAAGTATTCATCCTGGTTCCAGCACTCCTGGGACTGAAGGGCAACTTGGAGATGACGTTAGCTTCTCGGCTTTCTACAGCTGTGAGTATTTTAGTCTTGTGGTTGACAATCAGGTAGTCCTCAGGCCTTATCCAGATTTTTCTTCTTTTACTAATATAAAGTAGAAGTTGTGTGAAACTTATAGAGCCTTCTCCAATCTGGCACCCTCCAGATGTTTTGACTGTCATTTGAACCCCAGCCAGCATTGGTAGTCATTATGGATGATAATGAATTATAGGAATGCTGTGGGATATGGTGCAGAGAGTTGCAGATAGATGAGGGAGTGGAAGTGACGTACATCCATATAAGCAAAGGAGCAATTTAGGATCAAAGCATACGTTCACTTGTTTAGTGTTTGGGAATCAAGACAATGGAAGCAGCTGTAGACTAGCCTAACACATCTTTATTGCATGGAGTACAGTATGAACATGTGGTAATGGCGGACAAACAGCTCCTTTTATGCAGTGGCTATACAATTGAATGTGGCTCTTCGATAGGGCATTGGCTACTGTCCATGTGACATCATCCTTAGTCACGCCCTTCTTGTCCAGGTGAGGTGAGCGCGGGAATCTTTCCTGCGCAGCTGAAGGTATTTGAGGAATGTGTACCATGTGAGCTGGGCGCTCGCTACTGGCCCCAGTGGTCACTAGCTCGCGTCCTCATACAGAAGGTTACAGTGTTACAATTAGAGATTGTTACATCCACTCATTCGTGTGGTTACAATTACATTCAATACACAACAACTTGTCTGCCTCCTTCAGCCATGCACCAGGTTGTCCAAAGCAACCCACTAATTTACTGTAGTCATTATGCTTCTTGGAAAGCAACAGAGAATCAACTAGGATTGTAGTTTATAGAAAGAAATAAGATTAAGTGACTCAGACATTTTGTGGTCTTATAGGTATAGATTTTGTGATCTTATAGGTATAGATGGCATTGTTGATGCAATGGGCGTAGAGCTGAGTGAGCTGCGGAGGATGGTGGATAGGGGTACCTGGCATGCAGTGGTACATGGGGTCATAAAGGGTTTGACTCAACTGTATGACTGAACAACAAGGTATCATCTCTTTGTACAAGAAAGTCTGGTTGCTGAACATGCGCTTCACTGATTAGTTGTGTTAATGTGAAATAGTTTAATACTTCAGTCATCGTCCTAGAATGCATTGAAATATGCAAGCTTTGTTCTTCATTCTGTTTGATCTTATAATTTAGACTAGACTAGAGCATGCTAGATTTTGTAATACAAGTTGCAGAGGTGAAAAACATCCCAAGTTCTTAGAAAAATAAGAGATTTGTCTAACAGCTGCAATTGTGTCCTGTTATTTTGACAATCCTTGCACAACTTCCTGGCTTATCATTACTAATCAAAGACGGCCATTATTAGCAAAACAGAATTGTCATGTAAAAGCTTGCAAAACTGCATTTGTGGATTTAAAAGCGATTTCTCCCACTTTGACTTCAGAGGTTAAGTTTTAGTTTTGAAAAAACACCATTGAAGGGGAAGGACTTGCAAGGGATTTCTGAGTGCCATAGTAGTGGTTATATGCTTCCCCACTCCACCCCCTTTTGCACTTACTCAGTTCTTCCTCCTCATGCAGTTCTGCCTTGTCAGAAAACATGTTGATGTAACTGTAAGGTTTCCTAGTTAATAAACAGTAACTGATATTGCCATGCCTAACGTCATGTATAGACTGCAGCATGACACATGCTTGAATCTGTGTTACTGGAATCCTAAAATGAAAATGGCAACCTATCCCTAAGTGATGCAGGCAAAAGTACCAGATCCTTGTTGAATCAATGCTGAGTGAGCTTTACTTAACCATCTGAATTCAGTGATGTTTTGCTACTGCTCCTTTTGAAATGTTGGAACAGGATTTACTTAGTTTGCGCTCTCTCTCTCTCTCTCTCTCTCTATCTCCCTATCTATCTCTGTCTCTCTCTCTATTTATTTATTTATCTCTCTATCTATCTTAAACAGTAATGTGTGTGCTAACATTGTTCCCTGCACAGGATTCCTGGCATTTACTTTGACACTTCTCTGCCCAGTACCTAAGAAAGAAGATGATTTTATTTTTTATGCTATATGGAAAGGGTAAGGTTAGAGAGCTGGAAATGAGTACCATGATTCAGTCTTGGGCGTGCTGTCAGTTTGGGGTGTTTTTTCTTCACACACACACACACACACACACACACACACACACACACACACACACACACACACACACACACACACACACACACACACACACACACACACACACACACACACACACACACACACACACACACACACACAAAAATATAAGCAGGGCATAAAAGGGTTGTTAGTAGACTAATTGCACTGCTAAGCAAGGATTCTTTAGAGCACGACATGATTCGTATTGATTGATGCTTGCGTATTTTTGTTCTGCAACCTCAGCATCATGCAGGCTGCAGGCCCCGTGGGACTAGTTTGGAAAGAAGCTATTTGCTTCATCATTTCTGCTGACCTAGAGCCCTTGCCACCAACAGGATAGTGAGCAATGAAGTACAGTGAGGTGAGACAATCTGCCCTAGCAGCACCATTCAACACCTGCATATAAGAAGCATAAGATTACAGGCTGCAAGGAGCCCCTGTTGTTTCTGTTGTGTCCTGCTGTTTAGTGTACTGTGAGGATAGGTTGGTTGGCTTCCCCTTCACCTCCGGCAGTCAGATAACCTCATCACTAGAGTGGGCAAATCCATTCCCCCAAAGCACCCTTACCCGTACTTTTTTGTGTTCCTGTCAGGGGTTTCTACTTTTTTGATATGGGTAAATGCACTCTAGTTTAGTTTGTTTCCAGCATGTGTGCTCACTGAGAATGGACTAAAAGTGAGCCAAGGTTCCTTCCCCTGTCAATTTCCTCTATTGCGAAGTGAATTGATAAGTGAACTCTTTCAGGATATTGGCAAATTAATCACTTATTTTTTTAAAAAAAAGACTGTTGTGTGAAGTGCCAGTTGAAACCACAGCTTCAGGTACTTTCTTGATCGACTCTATGTTCAAGGCAAAGAATGTTTTTAAAATTAATCTAAGTCAGTGTTTCCCAACCGTTGGTTTTTGGACTTCAGTTCCCAGAAGCTTCAGTCAATTCCCCGAAACACTGATCAGCCAATGTACGGACTTAGGCTTCTGGGAATTGAGGTCCCCCTGCGGAGCATGTACCCCACATTGGGAAGCACCAATCTAAGTGCTTCACTGCATCAGGGATGGTCTAGCAAAGCAAAAATAAATAATTTCTTCTACAGGAAGTGTTCGGTTTGTTTATACCTTGAAGTGGCTCATTTATTAATCCACTCGATGATACCAGAAGTTAACAGCAGCAAGAGGTGGTCTAAAATCTGTATGCCATTTGGACCTGAGGGTCACACCAAATGGCATATTGTTTCCTTCCCTCCAATCTCAAGCAACCCCATTTCGATCACATCAGACCACTCCAAAGGGACCTATGTAGTCACAGCATTAGCTGTGAATGGTACATAACCTTCCCTAGGATACCTGTAAGTCATTAAATATTCCACTCAAAGTGATGACTCCAGTGTGTTTTCATAGTGCTTCAACCTTCTTCAGGTTTTTTTTTATTTGAGGAAGTATCTGAATGGACACAAAGGGCACTAGCTAATTAGAGGCCTCCACAAATGAGAGCATTGGCCTGTAGTTTTCTACCACTTGTGTAAATGCTCTCCCCCTCGTTCTCACCCGATGACCTTGACTTGGGCACCATTTCCTGCTCCCAGCTATGCTTCCATGAAGCTTGAGTTACAGTCATAGAGCTTAAGCCTCTGCTGCATTCCAGTGGAGCTTAATAGCTTTGCCTGTAGGAAAGACTTGGCAAGGAAACATGACATCCACTTGCTGGGTAGAAAAGGTTTTTTATTCTTTCCCACCCTCCTCCTGGCACACTGATATGTCCTTGTCCATAGGAAGCAGGTTTGATTGGAGTAGCTTTCCCACATCAAGTGACCTCCAGACATGTTGGACTACATTTTCCAGCATCCTATGTCATACTGGCTTTTGGTAATGGGAGTTATAGTCAATGACTCCTGGGAGACATCAAGTTACTCAGGCCCTTCCGGCCTCCTGACTCACAGACCCATTTCTATGAGGCTCCCCCAACAGCTTCGCTGATGAAAGAGGAAGTATAATGCCTCCCACTTTGGTTTTTATACTTTTAATATAAATCCCCGCATGTGAGGAATCTCATCCAATTGAAGTTAGTGTATAGTTAGCTCCTGGGAAAGGGCCAGGCTTCTCCCACTCACACGGAAAAAATAATCTGCAGCGGTTCTTATCACCCAGTTGCTTTGGGTTCTAAAGAGCCAGTCTTGGCAAACTAGTTCTCATCCTTGAGCGAGCAGAAACACAGAGTTGTATAGTGAGAAAAAGATCATGAAAAAACGCAGCACAAGGCCAGGATTTTCATGACACCAAACACTGGTGGACTTCAATTCCCAGAAGCCTACATCAGTACATTGGTTGATCAGTGCTTTGGGGGAATTGACTTAGGCTTCTGGGAATTGAAGTCCAAAAAGCAAAGATTGGGAAGCACTGGACTATATGTTGCCCACCTTGGTATAATCACTGAATGTTCAACCCATTGTTTGGACATTGTGCTTTTTTCCCTACTTGGAAATCTTGCAATGGAATCTGAAAACACCTACTAAAAGAGCTATTTTTTTGTACTGGTGAAACCATTCACATGAGGTTGAATGCTATCATGTTGTGGCTTTTTCGAAACAGATTCTGTAACAGAACTCAAAATAGAAAGAAATATTGTGCGCCCACAGGGCTAACTTTGGTTCTTTTGAGGTTGTTTATCAGAGATTAGGTTGAATAACTATTTGGCTGCAGTTTGATTCCTCGTTTGTTAGAATCACGAGGATTCGTTTGTTTTCTTGTTAATTAAAGGAAAGGCATCTAAGGGTTTGCCTGCCTGCAGCGGGTCTTCTTGAAGTAAGTCTTCTGGGGGCTTTGCCATTATTGCTTGCTGTGTGGGAAGGAAGTTTAGTACAGTATCTCATTAGCTTTAAATTAAAACTCCCCAAATAGCTTTGTTTGTCATTTAAGCAAAAGCTTTTGTTCCCCTCAGGTTCATGGGATTAAAATTTTGCTTTTGCAGAAAGCCAGGTTAATCAAACAGATTCTGTTTGAATCTAGCCACCTTGTTCAAACCCATGGTGGTTTCTTCAGTTGGTAAGATGCCATGGCATTGTAAGTCTGCCCTTCAGCAATAACATAGAAGGAGAACATGTCCATTCTGTGGCCAGTTGAGGACAGCACTTTTTTTACTGTACTGTTTGAGCTTAGGGTGGTCCATATCATCTGCTTGCCTTCTATAATCCTATTCCTTTTAAGAGAAATTATAGACACATTTGTGTTACAGTTGGAAGAAATTATGAGCAGCTACTTTTCTTCCTAAGTAGCTGCCATGGTGCTTAGCATAACATTGTATAGATCAGTGATGGTGTACGGGCACATTTTACTTCCGCTTCTGGGAGCGATGAGGGCAGCGCGGGGTGGATGAATCACAGTAAACCCATTCGTGTGGATTCACAGGAGGCTTAGGCTTCTGGGAATTGAAATCCAAGAACATCTGGAGTGCCAAGGTTCGCCATCATGGGTATGGATGATAAGCATGAGAATTTGTTAGTAAATTTTGATGTCCTTCAATTAGAACTGTTTTCTGAACCCAGAAATCATAAAGGCATATCTTCGTCTAAGGAGCCAAAGGCATCAAAATTTTGCACTTAACAGGTCTTTATGTAGCACATGTTCTGCTTGCTCTTAATTTCTACTAGTGTTCTTCTGATCTTCTGTCATTAGACTTGGAGCCATTGTCATAAATAAATGGATTGATATAACTACTAGACCATTATGACCATCATTTTATGAACCAGAAATGATGGGTTATCATAGTACCAATAGAATAGATTACTGAATCAATAGCTTTTATTGGCATTTTTAAAACAACATAGTATAATCTTCATGTGAGTTGTAAATACTGTATCTGCTCTGCTCAATATTTCCATTTTTCTACTTTAAAGCATACTATCAGGTTCTCTCTTCAGAATGAGCACAAGGTTACTGTCTGACTGTCTTTTGTTATTAATTGTTGTCTTCCTGCACGTGATTGATTTGTGTGAGGGAAGGTGTTGTGAAAGACAGTGCTCTCATTACAATTACAGTGGAACCTCATACAACAATTGCCCCATATAGCAACGAAATCGCATAACAATTAGGTATTAGGGGGGAAATGGCGTTCCACATAACAATTTCTCCTATGAAAAAAATAGTACAACAATTTTTCAATGGGAAAAGCTACTGAGCAAAAAAAATCGTACGATGCATCCCATAGGGAAAATCGCTATACAATGTATGCATCATATAGCAATTGTTTCGTACAACAATGAGCCCCGTGGAATGGATTAAAATTGTTGTATGAGGTACCACTGTATTTCCTTCTCTCTCTCTTCTGAACTTTATTAGAATAGCTTTGAGGCATGTGACATAGAAAAGGATGAGAGGGGTGACTATTACTGAAACTAGACTTGTAATGAACTATCTACTTGCTAGCTTTCCATATATCATCTGTGCTGTTGCATAAGTGCACCACACAGGTAGAATACAAATGCTGTTCAGGAGACAACTGTGTGTTTTCCTTACTTTGAATTGTAATTTTTTAAAAGAAATCTTTGTTTTTCAGGCTAACATTGGACAAATGGACACTTCCAAAGAACTCTGGAAAATGATAACAGGGAACATGGCTTTAATACAGGTGATATATGGCAGTGTCTATGATTCCTTTAAGCCAGGGGTCACTAACCTATGGCCCAGATCCAACCTATGGGCCAGATCCAGCCCATGGCACCAAATTATCCAGCCTGCACCTTCACTCCAGCTGTTGCAGCCAGAGGCATTCATGGACACATTTATGACAGCTGTGGATGCATTTATGATAGTCTTTATGGTGAGGGGGGACACCAGTTTGGCTTCCTCAACTGTCTGAGGGAGCATGACCCGGGCTCAAACCTAAAAAGGTTGCCGCCCCCTGCTTTAAGCATTATAACCGGGGGGGGGGGGAGGCAAAGGAGATCTTTTCTAAATGCACTAGCCATGTAATTGTCCTCCCAAAGAGGATGAGCAGTCTACCTTGGCAAACAAAATGTGGGGTAGCACAGCAATGGCCTGAGCACTTGCTAACCTCAGTTACAGAGGTGGGAAATATTGTTGCTCTGTTTCTATCGTCTGTCTCTACTGGCTGGCTCTGTCTTGGGGTGGATTGGAGTTGCAATCCAACAGCTCTGGAGAGGCACCTCTTCCCCATCCCTGTTCTATTGTTTCCAGCTGTTGGTTATCAATAAAAGTAGCTCCTGAATAGTTCAGTGCCACTGAGAATGGGAACTTAACATGGGTTCTCCTTCATCTAATGCCTGATTTGCATCTTCCAGGTTCAAGCAACAGTGGTTGGTTTTCTGGCCTCAATTGCTGCGGTGGTATTTGGCTGGATTCCAGATGGGCACTTCAGCATTGGCCATGCCATTCTTCTTTGTGCCAGCAGTGTGGCCACAGCCTTCATAGCCTCCCTCGTGCTGGGTAAGGAGACAGATACAATTGGGAGTTGGAGGTTGGGACAAAAGACAAACATCTTGCTTTGTCTTTCCATGACCAACATGAACATTTCCCCCTTTCTGGCCTCTAGGCATGATCATGATTCTTGTAATCATTGGCTCCAGGAAGATGGGCATCAACCCTGACAACGTGGCTACACCTATTGCTGCTAGTCTTGGTGATCTCATCACCCTGGCTCTCCTCTCTGGGATCAGCTGGGGTCTCTACATTGAATTGGGTAAGCCTAAGGAGACTGCATGGTCTATATTTTAAATAAGAGGTTGCAGAGGTTTCCCTTGCTCGAAAGCCAGTCGTATCCGACTCTAGGGTTCAGTGATCATCTCTGTTTCAAAGCCGAAGAGCCAGCGCTGTCTGCTTCTGCAGACGTTTCCGTGGTCATGTGGCAGACATGACTAGACACCAGGGTTGCACGGAACGCTGTTACCTTCCCACCGAAGTGGTCCCTATTTATCTACTTGCAATTTCTTGCTTTCGAACTGCTAGGTTGGCAGGAGCTGGGACAAAGACTGGAGCTTATTCCATCCTGCAGTACTCGGGAATCGAACTGCTGACCTTCTGCCTCCCAGTCAGCGTCTTAGCCACTTGAGCCAATAAAGCATTATGTTAATTCCCACTGGCTATAGGTTATCTTGAGTTAGCAGTCCATTCCCATTAGTCACTTAAAGTACAGTATATGTAGGTATATACAAAAGCTTGTGGAGCTCCTTTGAAGCGCTATAAGGACCAGACAAAACAAACCATGAAGGTGTCAGGTATAAACCCACAAACCTGGGAGGCAGCAGCTGTAGATCACCCACTTTGACGCCAAACCATCTCTGCTGCTACTGATCACTTTGAAGGAGAATGCCGCAGACATGAAGTGGCTAAGTGACAAGGACGGAAGCTTCATCCAACTCAACGAATTGTATTCAATGTAATGTGTGTGGTCCCATGTTTCATGCCAGGATCGGTTTATTGAGTCACCAGAGACACATTAACTGTGAAAATGACTTCCAGGGAAAATGTATACTCGGATACAAGTAGCCACCGCATATACTAAGGCATTCAGATATAATAATAACACACCGCAAGCATTCTTTTTTTAAGAGATAGTCCAGAATGAGTGTGCTCTATCCTTTCTTCCCATTATAACAAAATGAGAAGAGCCAAAAGGCCTTCCTAGTCTAGCATTCTGTTCAAACATTGGCCACCCAGCTGTCTGTGGGAAGCCTGCTATCATTTGTCATTATCCTTGTCAGTGTTACCCATTCTTGACAGTTACATGTGTACCCATACAAAGCATGATTAATGCTAACTGGATTCCCTACTTCAACCACATCTGTTAATGTACAAAGGAGACGTGATTTGCATTGATATGCGCGTGATATCTCAACCATGAATTCTGCTAGCAGTGGAAGGGTGAGACAAGAGAGTCCCAATTTCTAAACCAGAGTTTGTAGGGATCCAATGTTATATTTCTGTCAGACCTTGCTCAAGCTTCAGTAGTTTCTCATAAATAAGTTTTTAATTGTGTCAGAAGCACTCAAAGGGTTGAAAGGATTTTTGCTTTAGGAACTCCACTCGGAACACCCAAATGAGGCTCCTTTCATGTCACCAAGATTTTTCCCACGGAAGTGGTCCCTATTTATCTACCGTATTTTTTTGCAAAAGTGGGGAGAAAATGAGGGTGCGTCTTAATAGTCCAAATGCTGGTCTTTGGCCAGCTGTGGCTGTTGTAAAAGGATATTTTACAAGAGCCGCAGCTGCCCAAAGACTACTACTGGCTGCCTCTCAGCTGTTCAACTGTTCTGGGGCAGGGGAAAAAACATATGAAAAACAAGCGGCCACTAGAGGGCGAAAATCGCAATTTTTCATTTAAATGCATTGGAAATAAATTTCTTGTATTCAAACATTTTCTGTTTGTATGTTCCCAATGCATTTAAGTGGGAAACCAAACCTGTGCTTAAAAAGAAAGGGTTTCACTTACCTTGATACCTTTGTCTCTACTCCATGTGGACAAAATGGAGGGGGAAAACATGCTTCCTGGTTGAAAGGAGAGCAAGAGGCTAGGCTAGAGTATCACTTCCTTCCTCAGTGCAATTGACCTGCCTGCCCATTTCCCCTGCAGCACCACCACTGGTTGATGGTGCAAAATACAGTATTAATTTTTTTTTGTTTTCCTGCTCTAAAAACTGGGTGCGTCTTATGGTCCAAAAATACGGTACTTACAATTTCTTGCTTTTGAACTGCTGTTTCTACTGAGCAACACCATCATACCCTCTTTAGTGCAAATTTAAACACTTGAACATAACCCTAAAGTTTGAAAGACATCTTGGGCAGAAATCCAAAAGTATCACATGCTTAATGGAAGACCCACAGTTTACACAATGGATGCATTCTCAGTAGAGGTGGCCCATACTCCAACTGGGGGAGCTCAGCCAGAAGATGTAGATTCTTTCTCCCTTGTTTGGATCATGGACCACTCATAGATCCAAACCAACAAAATGGAGTGAAAGGTGGCATACAAGCTGGGAAGATATGGATATTGTATAGAATAGTTGTACAGTACATTTGAACGTCTGAGATAGAGCTGAGCTGAAGTAGCCTTGGAATGCTGCGGAAAGGATGTTTGTGGGTTTTGCACATACTGTATATAGTCTTTGTGTTCTCTTTGAAATGTTAAATTCCAGCTATGACCAAAAAGGAATATTTTTCTGTTTCTGAGAGTGAAATTGAAATGTGTCCCCTGTCTTATTTCCTATCTCAATGCACTGCTAGTGTTGACCTCTTGCATGTCTTTTCTTCCCAGAGGACAAGCCTTACGTGAATCCCTTGGTGTGCGCTTTCTTTGTTGCACTGCTACCCCTTTGGATCATCATCACCAGGAGGAATCCAGCAACCCGGGAGGTTCTTTATTCTGGCTGGGAACCAGTCGTTATTGCCATGGCCATTAGCAGGTAAGAAAGTCGCAAGCAGCTTTTCACAAGGAAGAATGTCCTGGGCTCAAAATCTTAACCTCTGGGGCAGTCATCTTCTGGAGTGTAGGAGCCTTTAGCTCTTGAACTATAGTTCTCAGTGTGCTTTACTATTAGCCGTGCTCGATGGGGCTGATGGGAGGTACGTACTAAAACATCTGTAAGGCCAAAGATACCTTAACCTCCTGCTTATGTGTGTCAAATTTATAGTTAGCTTAAGAAGTATATAAAACTGATGGATGGGGAAGAAAAAGAAGATACTTTAATTGGCTGGTTCAATAGCTCAGTAGTTTAGGTGTACAGTAAACCCCGGTTTATTATGACTTTGGTCCATTCCGACAGCCTCCGTCGTAAACTGAAAAATCTTAAACCGAAGCACATTTTCCCATGGGAATGCATTGAAAAATTAAACAACGGTCCTGACCGGACCAATAATAATAAAAAAATACAAAAAACCACCAAAAATGCCAGACATGATCATCCCCCACCCCCACAAAAGGGATGAAGCAATCTCCCTACCTTTTCCACACCGCTACTTCTTCCTGAGTTATTTGTCTGGCCACCAGTGGAGCCCAGTCTCTGACACTACCGGCAGCGGGAGAGTGTGGGGACCAGATCCACTCAGTTCCGGTATTCATCTGAGCTCCCTGCATAGGGCTAATCACTGTGTAATCATGGGTAAGTTGCACAGACTCAAGGCACCCTAGAAGAAGGGAATGGGAAATGACTTCTGTGTATTCTCTACCTGGAAACCCTGGGAAAGTTTGACATAAGACAGAATTTACTTGACAGGACAGTTGATTGGTTTGGGAAAACAATTCCAATATTGAAGTATGTTAAGAAATGCATGTAAATGTAAAGTTTGAAGACTGGATTTGTTTAATCTACATGCTTTCCCAAACCGAACTGTTCTCTAATATATGTCAGGCCAAAATACTAAAACATCAGAGAACCCAAGTCATGTATGATTTGGTCAGGCTGCAGATGATTAAGTCTCATTTTCTCAAGTTGGTATGCTAAAAAAAGTTTAGCAAAATGTATTTTTGCTTTCACAGTACAGCCAGTCTTTTTAGGGTATCTCTGAGGACAAGAATTCTGTCTAGGGCTCTCATTAATTAATTCTTTTGTGCCAACATCTTTTCCGCCTTCATTGATGTTTTCTTTAATGTTTCTCTTTGCAGTGTTGGAGGATTGATATTGGGGAAAACAGTGTCAGATCCAAATTTTGCAGGGATGGCAGTCTTTACTCCAGTCATAAATGGTGAGTTTATCCTTCCTTTCTTGTGACAAACATATGATTGATGAGTTAAGATTTAGGGAATTCAAGATAAAGAGTCTTAAATAGCTCAGTTGCAATGTGTGTAATGGCGACTAGGAGCTTTTCATAGAAATGGTTTACTTGCTGGCATCTTGATGCCAATCTAGTGTCTCAGACTAGACTTCTCCATTAGGAGAGTGCAGTTTCTGCAGACCACTTGATCTACTCATTAGCTCTGCAGTCACCAAAGGTGAATTGGGACTGTGCTAAGAACATATACTAGCATGCCAAGTATACTGCCTTGAGTTTGGGTGGTATTTTTTGGACAAAAGAGTTGTGAGTAATTCAGAGGCTGTGATGTATCTGCTACTTTAAAAGTTCTTGTTGGTGCATTCTTGCAGTATCTCATAGCCCATCATACACATTAATTAACACTCCTGGCTTTCAACCACTGTGGATGGGGGACAGATTCCTAGATTGCATGTCAACTGCCCTTCTTGTGGCTCTTTCCCCTATTGATGCTATGGCCATTTCCCGTTAGCACACAGAATAATTGGAACAGTGTTGGGTGATAGCTGCAAATTCAGTGATAAGGCTCAGGACAATGGAGCAATGCAGGAATTGTTTTCATAGCAACCCTGTACCCTACAATGTGTTGGACCCTATAGTTCTCTTACAAGGATGTTGCTGCACTCTACAATATGCTGCCAGGTCACTGTTGACATAAGGCAGGGGTGGCCAACATTTTCGCACCACAGACCCACCCCTGACACACAGCTGCATGGGCTGGAGGCATGGTTCCTCCCACTGCTTCTGGTTTCAGCAGTGGTGGCGGGTTCAGTTGTGGCTCTTTTTCGGCTACTTTTGCAGTCTCCGCTGCTTCCCATGGTGGCAGGAGGGAGAGGGGACCATTTTCACCACTTTAAAAAAATTGCGGCATTTTGGCACTTCTGGTTTCCGTGGTGGCGGCTGCAGGCTCAATTGCGGAATTTTTTCAGCTGCTTTTGCAGCCTCCACCACTTTCCATGGCGGAGGGAGGGGGGACCATTTTTGCAGCATTTTTTTTAAAAATTGCAGCTTTTTTGCAGCCAAAATGCTGAATTTTTGGCACTTCTTGTGGCAGCAGGGAGCTTCCAGCGGTGCCTAGGTCCTCACCGCAAGCTGGATTAATTGGTGCCACAGGCCAGATTAGGCCCGCAGGTCATAGGTTGGCCACCCCTGACATAAGGAGTTGCAAAACAGTAGTGCTGCCTATTGTGTACATTTTTGACTTGGAATAGGCATGTCCCAATGGCAGCACTAATACCTCTTATAGGCAGGAGAAATGTTTTAGCCCCAAATTGAACCTAGACACCAGCAGGGTAAGTCAGTGCTGGAATATACTTTAAAAGGATCGGTAAAGGGGCCATTCTTAATTCAGAGGCAATATGCATACTATCATCAGAGATTCAGTGTTCTAAGCCAGTAAAGTGATGCACAGAAAGAAAGATTTGGTTCTTTCTGTCTTTATCCATGTCAGAGCATTGCACAATTTAAAATTAGGGACATATCTGAATTCCAGGTAGAATTCAAAGTAAAATGTTAAAATAATTAGACTGTTTTTGATCAGAAGAGGTGTTGTTTGGCCATTTACTAGATCTGGTGTAGTAGTGAGTCATAAATTGCATGCACATGAATGCTGCATTGATTCAAATTCTCTTAATTCATAGAAGCATTAAAGATAAAGGTTGCCCTTGCTCGAAAGCCGGTCGTATCCAACTCTAGGTTTCAGTGTTCATCTCTGCTTATAGCCAAAGAGCCAGCGCTGTCTGCGTTTGCAGACATTTCTGTGGACACATGGCAGGCATGCCTCAACACCGGAGTGCATAGAACGCTGTTTACCGTATCTAAGTACAGGAGCCCTGGGGGCGCAGTGGTTAAACTGCTGTACTCCAACCAGAAGGTTGTGAGTTTGATCCTGACCAGGGCTCAAGGCTGACTCAGCCTTCCATCCTTCTGAAGTTAGTAAAATGAGTACCCAGCATGTTGGGGGCAAAATGCAAATTTCCTTGTGAACTGCCCATAAAGTGCACTAAGCGCTGTGGGGCGGTATATAAGTGTGATTGCTTTTGCTTTAGAGGGAGAGGGAAGGATGGGACAGCAGGATTTTTCCAGGAGGAGAGATGCCTAATGTAGACGCTTGATTACAAAATAAACACACCCACCTCTCTCATGAAATGAGCAGGGATAGAAATCCAGACATGAAAACAATGGAGCATTAACATCCTGTACTAGTTTTTCTTGCCATTTCTTGACAATTTAATTGCAGCATAGATCCCATATACAGTAGAATGATGGGCTCTTATAACAAAAAACTCATATAACGAAAGGAATTTGAAGGAAACTGTTGCCTTGTATAGCGAAAAAAATTTGTTATACAAAGCAACGTATCTCCCAGGGGTTTTTTTTTTCTGAGGCCCAGGTGGTTTTTCAATGTACAGTAGTACCTCGGATAAGGTCCAAACTCTGTTCCACAAGTTTGGACTTTATCCGATTTTGGACTTTATCTGAATCAAATGGGCGATGCATTGGATAACATCCAAAAATGGATTTTATCTGAGGTTCCTATACCAAATACCTTGGATAACGTCCATTTCTAGCGGTTTTGGACTTTATGCGATGCATCACGTGTGCATGAAAACCGCGACTTTATCCGAATCAGACTTTATCCGAGGTACCACTGTATTCCTATGGAGATTTTTGTTATACGAATTTCCCCATAGGAAATTTCGTTATACAAAGCATGCTTTGTATAACAAAAAATTGCATAGCGAAAAGCCTCGTGGAACGAATTATTTTCGTTATAGAAGGTACCACTGTACTTCATCTCAGATTCTTGTGGGTGTTAAAACAAGATGAGGAATGGATCAAATAAATGATACTCTTGAGTGATATATCCCATGTCAGTAAGGCAGCCCAAAAACATAGTGTTACCCCATCTGGTTTTGCCCTGTCACGAATAATTTAAAAAATGCTTATCGGGACTGGTTACAGTCCTGTTGGGGGATATATAGGGTTGTCTTTTAAAATAAACATCTGTATGCAGGCATGAAAACTATTTGCAGAATATATTCATGTTGGATATTCATGGTTGTGATTACTATAATGGTGGCCGGTCTCTTTTCTCCTGCAGGTGTTGGTGGCAATCTGGTTGCTGTCCAGGCTAGTCGCATCTCTACCTACCTGCACATGAGTGGGATTCCTGGAGAGAGTCTAGAGCCAGTCTCCCGCAAATGTCCAAGTCCTTGCAGCACTTTTTTTAGTTCAGGTAGCCTTAATTCATATAATGTGCTCTGGTTTTAAAGTTATTGTTATGTGCCATCAAGTCACTTCTGACTTAGAGGTCATCCCTAAGAATTAGTGACCTCCAAAAAGTCCTGTCATTGACTGTCTTGCTCAGGTGTTGTAGACTCAAGGGTATTGCTTTCTTTATTGAGTCAATCCATCTCATATGTGGTCTTCTTCTTTTCCTGCTGCCCTCAGCTTTTCCTTGTGAGTCTTGTCTTCTAATGAGTTGCCAAAATGTGATAGCTTCATTTTAGTCGCGTTTGGTTTTAGAGAATGTTGGCTTGATGTGATGTGGTATCCACATTTTTAGAAATCTTTCTATTTATCCAAGATTTCCATAAAGATCTCCTCCAATATTACATTTGAACGTTTCCCCTCTAAGTTGTGAAGGAGGCAGGCTCTACATACATCACGAGAAGGAAGGCTAATTCCTGTTTGCAAGTTGGTCAAAGCAAGGTGGTCTAGACTTGTGGAGGTCTGCTGTACTATCCTAGAGAATTTGAAGAGTCTTATGATAATGCTAGATCGAGTTTGAAGAATTAACTTTTCTTATTACCTCCCTGAATCCCTCACGAGATCATGCTACTTATGAGAGCTACATTAAAAAAATGTTTCCAAATTACAGTACATGCAGTTGTGATCCTGTAGCATTCTCTGTAAATCTTTATGTATCCTTTCCCTTCTCTACAATGAATATGATCTGTAAGTAATTTTAATATTTTAAATTATAGCTCTTTAATTTACAAAGGGATAGCTATAGATACAGAATTATTTGAATCTGTTGCTAGTAGTACAAAAATCAGCACATTTGAATGTACTTAGTTCTACTGGGACATTTCCTTCTAGCTTCTGTCATGGTCCTTTGCCTCCCTATAGCTAAGAAACTGACTCTGTAGTAGTCCATACTATTTTGTAGGTACTGTACATCTTGGCACTGCAATTATAGCTATCCTGTATACATAGGGATACATGGTTATTTGTCAACATTATTTTGTATTGCTTTATGTAATGAAGAGTACTGTATTTTCTGGTGTATAAGACTACTTTTTAACCCCGAAAAATCTGTGCCAAAGTCGGGGGTCGTCTTATAGGACAGGTACTTAACTGCAGCTTGTTTCCCCTTGCTTCATATGTCCGGCGCATATGGTGGGGGGTGCCGCGGCCGAGTCCCTGCTCTGTGCGGGGAGTATGAAGCAAGGGGAAGCAAGCTGCACACATCTTCCTGTACCTTGAGGAGGAGAACGTGAGCGTGGATTAGCTCTCCACCAGAATCTGCCCATTCGACTCGGAGGGCTGCACGTCTTTGGGTTGAGTGTGGTTTAATTTTTATTTGGTGTGCATTGGAAGAGAGGTAGTCTTATACGGCAAGTATATTCCAAACTCTATATTTTAACTGGAAAAGTTGGGGGTCGTCTTATATGCCCAGTCGTCTTATACGCCGGAAAATACGGTAGTTCAGTATTACTGCAAGAATTTTGAAAACCAAAAGACATCATGTTTATGGATATGAATCATTGACAAAACTCACAGTTAGACAATACTTTCGTTAAGATGAATCAAAATATGGTGTATTAATATTAATATCACAAAATGTTGTGTAAACTTTAGAGCTCTTAATCATCTTAGACCCGGTCTCAAGGTGGGGATTGAAGGCTGAATGAGTTAGACCCTACTAGGTAATATAGGAGTTAAATTACACCTAGGATTCTGAAAGAAGCAACCTCCAATTCTAGTAGCATATGATTAAGTCAGCTGCTAGAAGTACATCTGGATAACAGCTGGGCTAGGTGTCTTGGTTTTCCAAAGGAACTGAATATTCAAATAAAAAATATCCTACTCCTGTTTTTTCATATTTCTGTTGTTTGGTCTGAAAGTCTTTTTTGCTTGTTCTTAACCCTACAAGTATGACAGTGAAGTATATAAGAGAGTAAACAAAACAAAAAAGACAAAAAGCATTGTGGCACCTTGAATACTAATTCCTGTATTTTAGTGTTAGCTTTCGTGGATCATGTTCACTTTGTCAGACACAAGAGTATTATTTTATACATATCAGGTATGGATAGACAGATAGTCTATGCTTGCACAAACTAAAACGGCTACCACTTCAAAAATTTCTACTATGAAGTGAGTATATAGCCATGATGATGAACCTTGGCACTCCAGATGTTCTTGGACTTCAATTCCCAGAAGCCCAAGCACCCTGTGAATCCACACGAAGGGGTTTACTGCAATTCATCCGCCCCGCGCTGCCCTCGTCACTCCTGGAAGTGGAAGTAAAACATGCCTGTACAGGAGCAACAAGGGCAGCGCGGGCTGGATAAATCACAGTAAACCCATTTGTGTGGATACACAGGGTGCTTGGGCTTCTGGGAATTGAAGTCCAAGAACATCTGGAGTGCCAAGGTTCACCATTACTGGTATATAGTTTCTGTATAATGCAGGAGTTCTCAACCTTTTAAAGCTGGGATCCAGGTCATGTACCCTCAGACAACGTCAGGGGCCGGACGGCCATTTTGCCCTTCCTCCACCACATGGCACTTCCTAGTGTGGTGGAGGCAGTGGGGGGACCACATGAAATGGTGCCGTGGGCCACAGGTTGAGAATGCCTGGTATATATGGGTATAATGCTTTCTACTGTAACTAGTATGTTCCTGATTAATTGCTTGGCTTCTGTCTTGCAGATGTGAATTCCCGGTCTGCTCGGGTGCTCTTCCTCCTGGTGGTTCCTGGCCACTTGGTTTTCCTTTATACCATCAGTAGCATGCAGGCGGGCCACACAACACTCACTTTTATCTTTATCGTTTTCTACATGACTGCAGCACTTCTCCAGGTATGCATTGGTTTTAGATGCCTAATTTTATGTGTTGGTGATGAGACTCGGTTCTTGTCTAAAACAATGAATGTGCATCTCTTATTCTTATTTTTCTTTCGTGTCTAAGCCAGACATGCAACTGCCAAAATGAAGCCACCTTTTGCGGAATTCATCCTTCAGTTCCTATTGCCTGCTCTAGTGTGAGAAAGATTAACCAGTAACACAAGGTTGCCATTTCCAGAGTATGCTGGATTGTTGTTCAAAAACACCACAATCTTCAAGGCGGCTCTTTCTGTACTCCATCTCTTATTGATCACCAGCCTAGGATGATCCTCACAATTGATTACACTGAAGAGCATTAGTTTAGAGCAGGTATAAAAAGCTTGGTACAATCCAAAAGTTTTAGATCATACCTTCATAAGCCTCAGCCAGTATGACCAGCCATCAGGGCTTAGGTGAGCTGTAGTCCCAAACATTTGGCACATACCAGACTACATGTCTCTGATCTCGAAAATTTAGCAATTATAGCAATCACAGTTATATACCATCCCACTGCAGTGGGATCAAGTGGCTAAGATGCTGCCTGGAAGGCAGGAGGTCAGTTCGATTCCCGAGTACTGCAGGACGGAATGAGCTCCTGTCTTTGTCCCAGCTCCTGCCAACTTAGCAGTTCGAAAGAAAGAAATTGCAAGTAGATAAATAGGGACGATTTCGGTGGGAAGGTATACAGTGTTCCGGTGTCTAGTCATGCCTGCCACATGACCACGGAAAAAACATCTGCAGAAGCAGACAGCGCTGGCTCTTCAGCTTTGAAACAAAGATGAGCACTGAACTCTAGAGTCAGATATGACTGGCTTTCGAGCAAGGAAAACCTTTACCATCCCATAGCACTGAATGCACTCTCTGGACAGTTCTCTGTCTGCTTTTTTCGTCTGTCTGCTTACATACTTTCATAACTGGTGAGAGGATGTTTTAAAACTTTTAATAAAGCTAAGGCAGGATAGGCACCAGTACAAAAACATGGCATTCTGGGCTCCCACTAAAGTGGCTCCATTCACTTTGAAATTATAAATGTATTATATCCCCCCAAAAATTAGTGTTTCTAATGCAGGGTTCCCAAAGTTTTCACGCTATGGGCTGTTCACACGGTTGAGCAGGCTGGTCACGTGGTTCTTCCCGCAAGAAGCGGGAGTAAAACGTGCCTGCACATGCACAAAGCGCTTCTGTAAACGCACCCATGGCTGTCATAAATGCGTTTATGACAGCCGTGGGTTCATTTATGGCAACATTTTGCGCATGTGCGGGCACGTTTAACTTCTGCTTCAGGAGCAGTGAGGGCTGGATTATTTGGTGCCATGGGCCCGATCCAGCCCACAGGCCATAGTTTGAGAACCCCTGTTCTAATGCAATACTTATTGTAGTAAGTCACTTGTGGGAGATGAGGTGGGAGGGTGCTTTGTTATCATAATTAAATCTGTGTAATTAAACTAATCAATTAATAATAGAAATACATTGAACAGTTTTCTAACTGACAACACAGAACTTTAAAGGAAGGAATTTCCAAACAAAAGTCGGTTTTCAGGTCTGTGAAAACCTCCTTGCAGCCTTATGAGGAAGCTAGAAAATCTTATACAGTACAGTAGTAGCTAGAGCATCCACTAAAATAGATTTCCATTAATTTGAGAACACAGTTGGTTGTTCTCACAGCCTTGTGAGTGAAGAGTAAAACAGCCTCTAAACAAAAGCACATGTGCAAAATGTTTTCAAACACTGCTGCTTCTAATTATGTAGTAGCATGACTGTGCTAGGCATTGTCTCTAAGACTTGGCCAGATCTTGGGGAGCTCTTTTTTTAAAAAATTAATTTTCAAACAAAATTGCAACATATAATACAACACACATACATAAAAGAAGAAAAAATACATATTGCCGATACATACACATTATATAATTTTACCTTCTAACACCAATATCCTTTTAATCTAATGCATTACTGCACTGATGACGTTAACCAGTCTTTATAAATGGTGATTAAAACTTTATATTTCGACTAATATGCATAGTATACCCTTTAATTCATAAATTTATTATTTATAATAAAACAATACTGTATACATATATATATGCATATGCATACATGCACATGCACACATATACATACACATATAAACACTCATACATACATACCTATATACGCATATATTGATATGCCCACCCTGTGATATTTACAATGTCCTGGAGAAATCAGGTTGTCTTAATACTTTCCCTCCGAAAACATATTTGATCAGGTACAGGTTTGTTTATTTCTTCCCCTCTAAGAGAATGATCCACAAAAGCATGGCAGATATTCCAAAATCTATTCTCTTTAATAATACCCTTTTTCTTATTTATTTCCCAAGTTAATTTGTCATTCAATGCTAAATTCCACATCTCTTTATACCATTCCTCTATCTTTACATTTATATCGTTTTTCCAATTTCTAGCTATACATTGTCTACCCGTTGTGAGCATTATTTCTAGCAATTCTTTTTCATCCTTATATAAATTAAAACATTCCACATCTGTTAACATGGTGGAACCCGCCCCCAGTTTGATTCTCTTACCCATTATTTCCTTGATCTCCTTTTCCACTTTTTTCCAAAATTCTTTAACCACAATGCAACTCCACCACATGTGTTCATATGTTCCAATTTCCTTTTTTGCATCTCCAACACAGTTTATCCTTTTTATTATCAATCTGATGCAACCTCACTGGGATCAGGTACCACCTCCACAGCATTTTAAAATTATGTTCCTTTATTCTAACCGATAATGTTCTCATTATCCTCTTTTTCCATTTATGCTTCCATGCATCTTTTTCAATCTTTATATTCAACTCCTGCTCCCAACTTGACATTAAAGCCTCCTGTGGATCACCCTCCTTGTTCAACATTTTATACAGTTTACTAACTACACCCTTAATAGTTCCGTCTCCTTTTCTTAATTTTGAAATCAGCTCCTCGAATTCAGTCTTCTCTCTAATCAATTCTGGTTTTCTCCAATATTTACCATTCCATTTATTTAACATCACAATCTGAAACCAATTCAAATTCAATTGTCCAAACAAATCCTTTCTTTTATCATTATCTTTGCAGGTCCGTAACCAGTCTTTAAGCAGGAAAACTCCATTTTAAACCAAAATCTCTTTTATCTCTTTATCTATTTTTACTGGGAAATCTACCACATCCTCCAGTTCTGTGATTGGTGAAATATTTGGAGCCAAAACCTTCTTTACTTTTTTTTCCAAGTATTCACCAATCCCTTCATCATGGTATTTTTAGTTATCACTTTTCCCAGATTAGCGCCTAAAAAAATCATTTTGCCTATGTGGTTATAATCTTTCATTTCAATATCTTCCCATAAAGCTTTTTCCCCAACCAAAATCTTTACCACATTCTTAATTTGAAACGCTCGATAGTATAACAACAGGTTCGGCATCCCTAGTCCTCCTTCTTCTGTGGTAGATACCATAGTTTTTTTGATAATCTTGATCTCTTTCCTCCATTACAAAAATCATTAAACAATTTTTGGAATTCCTTAATTTCCTTCTCTTTCATTTGAATTGCCAAAGCATCGAATAAAAAATTTAACCTAGGCAAAAGCATCATTTTAGTAATTGCTATTCTTCCAAACCATGACAATTTTAGCTTTTGAAGATTCTTAATTCTGGCTTTAATTTCTACTTTCAAATTATTATAATTCAATCTCTTAAGGTCTTCAAAGCTATATGAGATATTTATCCCTAAATATTTCAATTTATCCTTAATTTGAATATTACCCGTTCATTTTATCTTCTTCTGGTCTTCCTTTCTTATATTACATAACAACATTTCCAATTTATCCCAATTTATCCTCAAACCTATAATATCTTCAAAAATCTTTAATTGCGCTTGAATCCTGTCTAACACCCTCTCTGGATGCTTAGCAATTATCAAAGTGTCATCGGCATATAAGCTTATCTTAGTTCCCATGACCCCTTCTATTCCTTTATCATCTCTAATAGCCTTTGCTAACATCTCCATGGCCAAGATGAACAAAATTGGGGATAGTGGACAACCCTGTCTCGTTCCTGCTTCTAATTTTATCTCATCAGTAACCTTGTCGTTCACTCTAACAATAGCTGTGCCTTGTTGATATAATTGGTCAATTATTCTTCTAAATTTATCGCCAAATCCGTAACTTTTGATTATTTCCTTTATTGACACAAATTGCAGAGAATCAAATGCTTTAAATATATCTAAAGATATCAAACCAACTTTTTCCTTTGTTTGCCTCACTGTATCCAATAAATCTATCGTTCTTCTTGTCAGATCCGCCATATGTCTTCCTTTCAAAAAACCAACTTGGTCTACTTCTATATAATTGCCCATAAAATTGTTTAACCTATTTGCCAATATTGCTGTGAAAATCTTGGCATCTTGGTTGATCAATGAAATAGGTCTATAAGATTCCACTTTTTCTAAATCCTTTCCAGGTTTTGGCAGCAATACAATCGTGGTCCTGTACCATGAAGTCGGAATTTGTCCCCCGTCTAAAATGTAATTTACAGTTTTACCAACTTCGGGACCACTATATCTTTAAATTCTTTGTAAAAATCAGCTGGTAACCCGTCTTCCCCTGGTGCTTTACCCACTTTCAATCCAGCTATTACCTCTCTTACCTCTTTTTCTGTAATTCGTTCTTCCATTTTTTCCTTATGTTCCTGTTTTATGCTACTATCCTTTTGTTTCTCTAATTGAATTTTAAGTATCTATCTATCTCTTTTTTTGCATATAGGGCTTGATAAAATTCTTTCACAATTTTGCACTTATCTCCAGTCTTGTTACGGAATTGATAGGAAAGGATCTAGAAAAAGTGAAAAGGGACCTTGTTTATTTAAAAAGAGAATATTTTGAATTTAGTAATAAAAATTCAAGGTTATTAGCAAGAGCAGCCAGAGAAAAGAGAGAAATTGGAGTTTTGATAAATGAACAAGGAGTGAGATGTAACAAGACTGGGGAGCTCTAGCTGAAAGTAGAACTGTAAATTATCCTGTGATGGAAATGCGTTCCTTTTGAATGTTGCATGGTTAGAGGATCGTGGAAATTAGCCTGCCTGCTGGGAAGGTGGGATGTGGAGACTGCCATGACTTGCATGAATTTTCTTCCTCCTTTGAGCATGCATCTATTAGCTCAATAATAAACAGACAAATAATCAGAATAAATGATGGAATGAAGGACCTTGCTGGTGATGTTGACTATCAGCTGTCTCCACAAGACCTTCCTTTCACATATATCTCAAGCAAAAACTGCAGTCTTCGGAGGGGAATAAAATTGTGGCCAGAGAGATCGTAGCTGCACCCAGACGTCCTATAACACCCTTGTGAAAGTAGCTGCTATCTCTGAGTCGGCAAGTGAACAATCTCTAGAGCAGGGGTGTCCAAACTTTTTGGGCCGTGGTCTGGTCACATAGTTTAAGGAACCAGTTGCTATGGCCTGTGGGCCAAATCTGGCCTCTAATGCCAATTCATCCGGCCCATGAAGCCCTCGTCACTCCTGGAAGCAGGAGTAAAATGCTTCTAGGAGTGACAAGGGCTTTTTGGGCTGGATGAATTGGCGTCAGGGGCCAGATCTGGCCCACAGGCTGTAGTTTGGGCACCCCTGCTCTAGAAAGTGAGGCATAATTCTCCTGAGGAAAAAAATGAATTGTTCAGTGTCCTCAGCCTTATTAATGACAATCTGCACAATTCCTACCATAATCTTTTACACTGCAGATCTCAGCAACGAGAGCAGAGAGATTTAGAGGTGAAAGAAATACTTAATCTAAAACCTTTTCAAACTTCTTGGCAGGAAGAATTGTCCCTTTCACCCTGAATGTTCCAGGACTATTTTGTGTGGCTTTTTAAAAAAAAGTGAATAGTAGTAATAATAATTACATGCCATCAAGTCCATTTGGATTTGTGGCGATCCTTTTCAAGGGTTTTCCAGGGGTAAAGTGTCCACAAACTGCTCGCCATTTCCTTCTGAGGGCACCCTGGAACTGTACGGCTTGCCCATGGCTATATAGGCTAGCTCTTCTGCTAGGACACATACTAGGGAATCAAACTTGCAACCTCCTCTAGCTCTGTAGCCAGGGACCCAACCAAGGAACCTATGCAGTCAATGTCTTTAATTTTATTTTTCAAAAATGGTTTTTTTTTTATTGGATGCAGTAGGAGGAGACTATTATGCCAGCTTCAAAGCCATGCTGCATTTCCCCCTCATGGGGAGAATGGTGCCTAGAGGCCAAGAAAGGTTTGAATCCTGTGGGTACAAGGTCCCTTAAATTTTTACCAGTCCTTACCCACTAACTGTTTCTTGGCGTAAACCTCCCTGAACATAAAGGAATGTGAGAAATACTACTACTGTTATAATAGCATGCTAGAAAACCTGTGTGTGTGTTAAACTGGAACAAAATACATGTTAGCTGAAATCTAAAGGGCGAAAATCCCAATTTCCCATTAAAATGCATTGGAAATAAATTTCTTGTATTCAAAAGTTTTCTGTTGCCTTACGGTCAGGTGCGTCTTATGGTCCAAAAAAATGTACTTTTTCGGAATAACGTCCTTCCCCAGATCAATAATTCTGTACAATCTGTGAAAACAAATTGCAATCTAAACAAGCTACTCACATATATCTTACACATATTTACAGCATTATATACATATCTGTGGAAAAGCAAACATTCATCATAATAATGATATCAAAAACTCACCAGAAGGCTTTTGACAAGGTCCCGCACCAAAGGCTCTTGAATAAACTTAGTCATGGAATAAAGAGACAGGTCTTGTCCTGGATCAGCAACTGGCTAAGGGACAGGAAGCTGAGGGTAGCACTAAATGGACACTTCTCCAAGTGGAGGGAAGTAAAGAGTGGGGTCTCCCAAGGTTCAGTACTGGGACCCCTGCTTTTCAACCTCTTCATAAATGATCTTGAAGTAGGAGTAAAAAGCAAGGTAGCCAAATTAGCTGACGACACTAAATTATACAGGGTAGTGAAAACTGTGAGAGATTGTGAGGAGCTCCAGAGGGATCTCTTGACACTGGGGGAGTGGGCAAAACAGTGGCAAATGAGCTTCAACATTAGTAAGTGCAGAGTGATGCGTGTTGGGGCAAAAAAAAACACAATTTCATTTATAAACTGATGGGGTCTGAACTCTCTGCGACAAACCAGGAAAGGGACCTTGGTGTCCTGGTGGACAGCTCAATGAAGGTGTCAACCCAGTGTGCCTCAGCAGTGAAAAAAGCAAACTCAATGCTAGGGATCATTAGGAAGGGTATAGAAAATAAGTCAGCAAGTGTCATTTTGCCTCTTTATAAATCTATGGTGAGGCCCCATCTGGAATACTGTGTACAGTTCTGGTCGCCATACCTCCAGAAGGATATTATGGAGCTGGAGAAAGTGCAGAGGAGGGCAACCAGAATGATTAGGGGACTGGAACACCTTCCTTACCATCTGAGGCTGCAACGGTTGGGCCTTTTCACTCTTGAACGACGACGTCTAAGAGGTGACCTGATTGAAGTTTATAAAATCATGCACGGTGTGGACAAAGTAGATAAGGAAAAACTGTTTTCCCTATCGCATAACATTAGAACTAGGGGGCACTCCATGAAACTTTTGGGTGCTAGTTCTCAAACAAATAAGAGAAAGTACTTTTTCACCCAGAGGATTACTGGTCTATGGAACTCCCTGCCAAAAGAAGTGGTGACAGCTGTCAGTCTTGACAGCTTCAAGAAAGGATTAGACAAGTTCATGGAGGACAAGGGTATCAATGGCTATAATTATGGATACTTAAGGACAACCTCCGGGTTGGAGAGATAGGCGGGATATCTCTCAATGCCATTTCCAGGGAATCCTAAGCAGGTGAAGCCATCTGCTTGGGAATACCCTGAAGGAAATGGTGAGCCACTGTTTGAGACAGAATGCTGGACTGGATGGGCTGTGGCCTGTTCCAGCAAGGCTGTTCTTATGTTCTTATGATTAATGTAAACTCTTCACTTGATTAAGTAAATTCTTAAACACGTTCCAAGCCTCACTCTGAAAACTTATTCTGGGCCGTTGAATGTTAACCTAATAGAGAGATTCAGAAAGCTATATAATGCTCAAACAGGTGAGTGTAATGTACGCTGATTACACGGATAAGAAAATGGTGACACACACCAAAGCTTGCAACTTTTCTTAAAGGTAACTCATCGGGTCCATCTCGCAGTTCAGTCCATGTGGGTGGAAAGTTCTTAACCTGTATATATAAAAAGCTTCTCTGTGTGATAAAAGATTATCTAAATCTGTGCGTTCAAATGGTTTAGAATGGACAGTTTCTAGGACTGTGAACTTGAAATCTTTGTCAGAATGTCCTTTCTCTATGTAATGTTCCACTAAAGGGGCTTGTAGAACCCTGTTCCTGATTCTAGAACGATGTTCACTCACACGAACTTTCAAAGCACGAGTGGATTTTCCGATTTACATAAGGCGGCAAGGACACTGCCAAAGATATACACAATATTTACTGTCACAATTAGTATAATCTTTGAGTACTAAGTATTACGATGAAGTTTCCTTTTCCACAGATATGTATATAATGTTGTAAATATGTGTAAGATATATGTGAATAGCTTGTTTAGATTGTAATTTGTTTTCACAGATTGTACAGAATTATTGGCCTGAGGAATGACGTAATTCCGAAAAAGTACCTAAACCAGTGGACTTTTACTTTGCTTTTGAATTTTCGATAGCTCCACATTAAAATATTACTTTCAGTTTCTCGTTTTTGTCTCAAACGGACTTCTTCTCTTTCCAATCATAAAGCAAAGCAAACTGAGGGAACAGTGAAAAGCTCCTGCTATGATAATTCAAATGTTTTCCCACACAGCAATTATTCTGGAACTTTCCTAATGACAGCTTCTCTGTAATGTATAGCTTGACTCTATATAACTACTGTATACTGTACAGGGGAACCTTAATTAACAAACAGCTTGGTTAACAAAAAAATCGCATAACAAAAGGAAATCCATAGAAAATAGTGGCTCAGTTTACAGAATTTTTTTCAGAACTGATTAATTAGTTTTCGGTGCATTCCTATAGGAAACCATGTTTCGGTTAATGTATTTTGGTTTTCAATGCATTCGTATGGGAAATTTGGTTAATGTAATTTCCGCTGTAAGAAATGTCCCAGAGAATGCATTAATTAAGTTATCCAAGGTTCCACTGTATACACTTAGACCCCCCCAAAAAAAGACTGGCTTTGATGCCCTATTAAAGGTGAAAAGGTTAAACAGCAACAGTATTTGCATCTGTCTGGTACCTTGGTTAATGGCTAATATCAGCATTATGCTTTTCCCCTCTAGGTTCTCATCCTTCTATACATTGCTGACTGGATGGTCCACTGGATGTGGGGCAGAGGGCTCGATCCTGACAACTTTTCCATACCTTATTTGACAGCGCTAGGTGACTTGCTTGGGACTGGTCTCCTGGCACTCAGTTTCCATATCCTTTGGCTCATTGGGGACCGAGACACAGATGTGGGAGATTAAATCCTCCATTATTCAGCTTTTCCCACTCCTCAACTCATCTCCTTCAGTGACATTACCCAGCCCCCAACCCCAACCCCATCTTTCCACAAAATTTGACTGCCGCCTCTGTCTTTCCTCAGAACTTTAACTTTGATACTGGATTCTCATTATTTTCAATGGGAATTTTATGTGGTTTCTACTTCAAGCCAAGTTTGTACAGGGAAAAAACTAGTTTTAGGAAGGATGAAAGAAAAAATATATGTGTAAAGATAATCACCAAGTGCAATTTTATAATGGTTAAAATCTGAATTATAGAGTACTGTATAATAAAAAGTTGATCAACAGATTTTTAATACAATTTCACTTTTCTTATTCTGCACCCACTGAGAGTACTTAGATGTAAAGGGCCATGTGTGTGTGTGTATGTATTTGTACAAATGTTTGTGATGTAATTCAGATTCGCTTTATTTGTCGGCTGGGCAGAAGAAGTCCTTGGTTGTCACGAAAGCTAGCTGGCGATAAAATTAGAGTTAATTGTGTTGAATGTTATACTGTCCTATCTTGCCGCATGTCTTTCTTAGCTCTTGAAAGAAGGGAAACCTGTATGCAATAGTGATCTATAGCAGTGATGGCATACCTTGGCACGCCATGTGTTCTTGGACTTCAATTACCAGAAGCCCAAGTCAGCATTCCTGCTGACTTGGGATTCTGGGAATTGAAGTTCAAAAACACATGGCGTGCCATGGTTCGCCATCACTGGTCTGTAGTTATACATCATTCCAAATTCATTCTCTGCTAGTGTAGCCAAGAAAGCATGGCATGAGAGTATTACTGGCCCCGTGCCTGGTTCATTTTAAGTTGGCTGTTCTTTGATGGAGATTGTAGCCTAAATGTTTTATGTTACAGTCCTAGCCTACCATATTCTGAAGGGACTGACAATCACTTTTGTTCCTACCATATGACATCTAAATAAATCTCTTTCAAAAATATGACCATTCCTTAAATAAAGGCTGACACAAAATATATTATCCAACTGCCCTTCTCTCTAACTAAGAATTGGGTTTTCTTCTCACTGCTTTATGCTGAACTATTGGACTCTCACCTTTGAACCCTGTTGCCTCATCCATTCTGTTCTGGTAATGGATCTAAAATATTGGTGGACTGATTATGTCAATACTCTCACTGTTTCTAAATGTTAAATGCATGGGATTGGGATGAAAAATTTTTGATGCTGGGACACACTGCCATGACTTGAAGTCAACTGTGGTTGCTTCGCATCCCTTGAGATCTAGAGAAATCAGCACAAGATTGAGGGGTGCATCTAAAATTGGGTATGTCTCAGCAATTCACCAGTACTGCTTGTGCAGTCGCACACCAGCATAAATCCTGAATAAGATTCTGGCCTATACTTATCACTGACCTTCCAAATAGCAATGCCACTGTATCCCCCATAATGTCAATATGCCCCATCTTCTAATATGTCGTTTAGGCAGGTTGAATTATGCTATGTACCATATTGGGCAGCAAGGAATCTCCAATGGTTTTAGTCTTGGACGAGTACTTTGGCATCCTCCCATGTCATTTTGGAGCAGGCTACCGTGATGTAAATAGACTTGCTTGAGATCCAGTGGAGATGCAATATGTAATTTTATAGTCTCAAGTCACCCTTTTTAAAATCCCTCCCTCTGCTGGCAGTTTTTGGTACTGTTAAGTGGCTTAATAAAACAGCTGAACACTTTATTTTCTCCTCGACAGAGGAGCAGGGAAAGTGAGTATGTTTTATGCTTCTGCTAGACCATTGATGGCAAATCTTAGCACGCCAGGTGTTCTGGAACTTCAATTCCCAGAAGCCCTGATCAGCAGGACTTCTGATTTGGGCTTCTGGTAATTGGAGTCCAAGAACACCTGGAGTGCCAAGGTTCACCATCACTCTGCTAGACCATTGCCAATTTAGATTAAATTAAAACTATATATTTTACTTGCCTTGTGTGATATGTCAATCGAAACCATGGCTGTGGGCAGTTTCTCATTCTGGGACTAGATACAAGGTAAATAAAATAATTTTAAAAATTAATCTAAATAAGTGATTCAGCACATCAACAATCAACCTAACAAAGACAATAAAATTTCCCCTATCCTTCTCCTTCCACAAATAAGTGGGGTTAAGTACCCAATTTGCTGATATACCGAGGTGGATTATTTATAAGCCACTATATCAGGGATTCTCAACCTGCGGCCCACAGGTCGGATGTGGCCTATGGTGCCATTTCATGTGGCCCCTGCTGCCTCCACCACACCAGGAATTGCCATGTGGTGGAGGAAGGGTAAAATGGCTGTCTGGCCCCCAAAGGTGTCTGAGGGAGCATGATCTGGCCCCTAGCTTTAAAAGGTTGAGAACTCCTGCACTATATGTTATAGGAAATTGACATCAGACGGAGCTTTGACAGCCATTAGGCTTGATTTTGATCTCTTCCCAGTGGTCCCACGCGGAGGAACTGGACAAAACTAGAGCAAATCTAACTACAACCTTCACCCAAAATAGAATTCCCTGATATGGGCTCAAAAAGGTGTGGGTAAGGGCGCTTTGGAGAATAGGTTGGTTCGCTTAAGCGATTTCGTTGACTGATCATCATCATCAAGAGTGAACAAACACATCACTGTACTGCACCAATAGTGGAGCACATGCCTTTATGATTGAATCCTTCATGTGAGGGGAAGGGAGTTTGCAGTGTGATTAAAATGAAAGTTTTGAAAGGATATTAACGCCAGAACAATTCCTAGTGGTAACAATTGGACCAGGAAAATTCTTGAGGCTGTAATTCTTCAACTGACGCTGTTTTAGGGATGGCCCTTCCTTGTGGTCCAGTGCATTGATTCTAGGATGTGACATAGGCAGGGCAATCATCACATTTTAACACGAGAAAATCTGGGATCAAGCTGCAAAGATGTGTGTAGAATACCTCTTTCCTCTTGCATTGCAAGGTGGCCTTAATATTTGAAAGCACTGAAAATGTATGAGGATAGGATGGTTGCTGTGAATGGCAGTTCTTCCCAGTTTGAACACTATATCTTCAGTCTTAATTCTTCAGACTAAAATTAAGAATACTTGCAATAGCTGAGCTTTAACTTGGAATTGTTGTTATCCAAATAACTCTTGTCCGGTGGCATTTAAAACAGCCTGAGTGAGGCTTTACTCCTATTACCTTTTAAACCTTAAACTGCAAAATAAGGTTTGTCCATCTCACCAATAGATGACTGATTATTATTACAGTATTTTTAAGTTCACGGCACTTTTAGCCCTTCTATCACTTCCCCAGTTTCTTCATACATAGAGCTCCACTGCAATACCCTTTCTTCATCATTACCTCTGTTCTGTTTCCTTAGTCTTAGTCAGCCTGGGCACCATATTTAACACTTCATCCTGGTTGCAAGATTTAGCCCTTGACTGAAGTTGCTGGAGCACTTAGGCTACTTGGGTATACAGTATTACAAAATTTCATGTCTATAAAGAGAAGAGTTGTGAAAGTGTACAAAAATGTTGTTTAAAAGCTTTGAATA
The DNA here is from genome assembly GCA_035047345.1 of Bradypodion ventrale. Lineage (NCBI taxonomy): Eukaryota > Metazoa > Chordata > Lepidosauria > Squamata > Chamaeleonidae > Bradypodion > Bradypodion ventrale. The sequence continues at coordinate 63,772,927 of JAWDJE010000004.1, forward strand.
CTTAATTCGTTGCACTCAAATGCATGTATAGTTAGACCTTGTTGCAAATAAAGACAAATATATTGTTTTATACATTCACTATAAAAATGAAAAAGTCCCTGATTATTTATAGTTGCTGTAACTGAATTGACAGGTGCCAATTTTACTGATAAATTATATTTGGTAAAATAAAAATTACATTTATTTATATGTCTGTTAGTCTTTTATTCTACTAAACTGGTGGCATTCAATGAGCGCCCATCTCTGTCCCAGCTCCTGCCAACCTAGCAGTTCGAAAGTAGGAAATTACAAGTAGATAAATAGGTACTACTTCGGTGGGAAGGTAAACAGCATTCCATGCACTCAGGTGTTGAGGCATGCCTGCTGCAAATGCAGACAGCGTGGCTATAAACAGAGATGAGCGCTAGAGTCGGATACAACTGGCTTTCGAGCAAGGGCGACTAGTGTTTCTATCAAAAAGTAAGAGGCCCTCAACTTCCCTTGTGTGTCAACTCCACTCTTCCCACACCGATACTATGGTCACACCTTGCTCCTATTGCAAGGCTGTATGACTTCTTCAGTTCTGTGCTTTCGCTACTGGCCTTCCTTTAAAGTACATGCTTCTATGAGAAATTATCTCAACAAAAGGAACATAGGTTAAACTTTCTTGTGTGGCTTTTAAGAAGAGCCACCTTCCTAAAATCACACTAAAGCCCATGAAATATGATACCATCTACTCATCTAAAACTTAGTGAGCGATACAGTAATACCTCATACAAAGTCCGCTTCATACAACATCGGATTCATACAACATCACCTAATTCCTTGAAAAATGTTGCCTCATACAAAGTCGTGCGACTTTGTATGAGGCATTGGGGTTTTCCCCAGGTTGCATTGTGCCTGGGCAGTATAAAAGGCAGGACACATGCGTGCATTGCTCTTGTGGGTTTTGCATGAGGCGAAGAGTGTTTAGGAGTGGTTTTGAGCGCGATTTTGGATTTTTTATTTTTATTTTATTTTTGTCAGAATTTTTAGAAGCATTCCTGGGTTTTTTGCAGCATTCTTCAGGTTCTTGGACAATCAGGGTTGTTTGACATGTTTTTGTAATGTATTTAGCCTTTAGACAATGATTTCTTAAAGTTCTGTCAGTTTCCTGTCTGTTTCCTTGACTTTGTCCTGAAGTCTGTGCTGTTACAGTACAATGTATCTCTATGGAAATGACGTTGTACGAGGCATCGCGGCAAGGATTTGGACGTTGTATGAGGCATCGCAGCTAGGATTTTGCACGCCTCATACAAAGTCCAAATCCGTATAAAGTCCAAACTTGTGGAACCAAGTTTGGACGTTGTATGAGGTATCACTGTATTTGCTTTTGGTATAAGGGCGAGCCATGGAAGATGTCAAATCTGTAAAGTGTGCAGTTTTCTTCCTAGCAAGGAAGTTGGTTTCTATGATTCCACCTGTGTAATGTTATGTGCTATCAAGTCACACCTGATTTATAGCAATCCTAAAAAGGGTTTTCATGTTCTACTTCCAGTGACTTTCCATGGCCAAGAAGAGATGTGAACTTAGGTCTTGCAAGAACTAGTCCATCAGTCTATTATGTGTACTAAATTGAATTCTGAGCAGTGGGCATCAGCAGGTTCGCACCAGTTTGCCAGAACCAGTAACAGAAATTCTGGCTGGCCCCGCCCATCCAAGTTTTGAAATAAAGTACTGTCCTAATTCGGGTGCAACGCAGGACTTTCCCCTGGCCACGCCCACCATACCACGCCCACAGTGTCGTAGTAAAAAATTTTGGAGCCCACCAGTGATTCTGAGGCATATATCCCAGATGTATGCAGAGGCTCGAATCCTTTGTAGCTCTTTAGAAATTAAGTACTGGTCCACTTGCTATGATATTTTATCATGGAATCATAGCTACTCTCAAATACACTGGCTAGGATCCTATTCCTGAATAATGCTTGCATGAGGAAATCAAGTAAATTTGGTGGTAAATTACTGCTCAACAAGCTGCTGCTTCCATTCCTGAGGGCACATCAGATCATGCAACTGGGAGCATCTCAGTACCTTATTAAAAAGTGGCAATATACCACTAAAACTTGTATAGTTTCCCTTACACAAACATAGTTGTGGAAGTGGTTTCATTTTACAGTTCAATGTATGATCTCAACTAGTTCTTCTGCCTTTTAGAATTCTTCTACTTCAATCACCACTGGAACTATAGATTTTTCGTTTGCAGATTTGACCATTAAGCTTTGGCCATCTCATGGCTTGTCGGTCCTACTAGGAGTGGAGAGTCCTGGCAGAAACTAGCATCTTGACAGACGTCCTTAGCTACTCTGACACACTCAGAATGGGATAATTTTAGAATAAAATACAACTCCCAAAATAAGATTTTAATTATGATTTCAGGCAGACTGCATTTGGAAAACATGTACTGTATAGCATACATTTTAGGTTGCATTAACTGGAAATGTTTTTAAATGAGCAGCCACTATCATATTGTCTAAGTCTGACAGTGCAGTGGAAATATCACTGGTGGCAGCAGAGTGTTGTTAATTAAAGATTCCCTGCATAAATTGCTGGTTTCATATGACTTGCATGCAGTGAGTGACATTAATTAGAAGCAAGATGCTAGTGACTTCATCTCTGCTGCCCTGGCAGAACTGCACAGTAAAATTTTGGCCAGTAATATATATTCCCCATTTCTTCCAGTTCATGTGGACATCACTACCACAATGTTATGTTTTAAAGTTTTTAACATGGGATAGCTAAGAAATCAGAAGACTGGAATCAAAGTTGGAAATGCAGTAATGAAGGTACTAGGAAGAATAAATGCCCGTCACTGAAGATCAAGATTAAGATCATCTACCCTGATGGTTACACTCCAGTGTGAGAACCAGACAGTGAAGAAAAACTGACAGGGGAAAAAAAGATATTTATTCAAAATATAGCATTGGAGGAGCTCTTCCAAGATAGCATGAACCATTTTTCTTCTTTCGTGTCTAGGCCAGATGTGAAACTGCCAAAATGAAGGCACCTTTTGGTGAGTTCATTCTACAGTTCCTTTCACCTGACCTAGTGTGAGAAAGATTAGCTGGCAACACAAGGTTGCTGTTACCAGGGTAATACCTGATTGTGGTTCAAAAATACCAATCTCCGAGGAGACTTTCTGTGTACCCCAGCATAAACCATCAGAAAGAGGAATGATTGGATATTAAATCAAATCAAACCTGAACTCTCAAGAATCAAAAACGAGAAGACTGCAGCTACTGTGTATTAAGGAGAGTTAGAAGCAGTGGTGGGCTCCAAAAAAAATTACCACCACACTGTGGGCGTGGTATGGTGGGCATGGCCAAGGGAAAGCCCTGCATTGCACCCAAATTAGGACTACAGTGGACCCTCGAATAACGTTACTTGGTTCCCCAAGTAGTGTCGCTATTCGAATAACGCTATTCGAATAACAAAAAAGTTGTTATTCGAATAACGACGGTAAAAATACCATTGGGAGCGTCGTAGCGTCATTAATCGAAAATGACGCTATTCTAATGTGTCGTTAATCGAGGGTCCACTGTACTTTATTTCAAAACTCAGATGGGGCCAGCCAGAATTTCTGCTACTGGTTCTGGTGAACTGGTGCGAACCTGTTGATGCCTACCACTGGTTAGAAGGGAAAGATTATCAGAGAAAGACGATAATGCTGGGAAAAACTGGAGCTCAGCAGGGAAGGAGTAAAATGGAAACCAGTGTTTAAACTGGGGTGCCCAAGCTTTTTGGCCCGTGAGCCGGTCATGTGGTTCAGGGCGGTGGTCACTACGGCCTGTGGGCCAGATCTGATCCCTGACACCAATTCATCCGGCCTGCAAAGCCCTCGTCACTCCCTGAGTTCCGTACAGGCGCGTTTTACTTTCACTTCCAGGAGCGACGAGGGCTTTGTGGGCCGGATGAATTTCCATTGGGGGCCGGATCCAGCCCGCAGGCCATAGTTTGGGCACTCCTGGTTTAAACTCACCATCTGAATAGGCTGAGGGTTGGAGTCCCTAAATGCAAGACCGACATGCTCAAGAGGGGGCTGTTGGGCGACAACACCACGCTGTATGAATGTGGGAGAGAGACAGAACGCGGCTCATAATAACTGGTCTTTACTACCAGAAACATTTGCCAATGGAGGTTTAATTGTGGCCCAATGACAAAGCAGAGAAGGTGGCATCACTTTTGCAGCCAAAGCTTGATCTGGACACGGATAGAAGAACTCATCTCTAAGAAGAAGCAGATTGGGCACGACCACCTGCCATGAATTTTCGGAGCTTTCTAAATGTTTTCCCCCCCTGATATTTCATTTTTTAAAAAGTGGCCCAATAGAAAGCGTCACCTGCTCTTGCGTTTTTTTTTTCAAAGGACTCCCTCTGCATGCTGGGTAATGTAGTTTCACTCCCGGCCCCCGCCCGCCGGGCCCTCTCACATGACACAGAGACAGCGGGGGCAACGCGGAAAAAGAACGGGTGGCGAGGAAACAGCGGCGATGTAGCCACGTTTGCGGGTGGAGGAATAAGAAGGAAAGGGCAGGAGCTTTTCGGGGTCGAGACTGAGCGTCCACGCTCTCCTCCACCGGTTTTCTTCTCTTTCTCTCCCCGCCCCCCCCCCAACACTTTTCCTGCAAGCTGCGCGGGGATCTCGCTGCAACTTTTGCGCCTGTCTGAGTAGTAAGTGCGCGTGGGGTGGGTGGGGTGACGATTGAGCCTTCTCCTGGCAAACAAGGTAAGGTAAAGGTTTCCCTTGCTCGAAAGCCAGTCGTATCCGACTCTAGGGTGCAGTGCTCATCTCTGTTTCAAAGCCGAAGAGCCAGCGTTGTTTGCTTCTGCAGACGTTCCCGTGGTCATGTGGCAGGCATGACTAGACACCGGAGTGCACGGAACGCTGTTTACCTTCCCACCGAAGTGGTCCCCATTTATCTACTTGCAATTTCTTGCTTTCGAACTGCTAGGTTGGCAGGAGCTGGGACAAAGACGGGAGCTCATTCCGTCCTGCAGTACTCGGGAATCGAACTGCTGACCTTCCGCCTCCCAGTCATGCGCAATAGCAATGACACTTATGTATTTAGTGGACTCTCTGGGAGGTTCACAAGTTAATTAGTGTTTTTGCCCCCAACGACATGCTGGGTACTCATTTTACCGACCTCGGAAGGATGGATGGCTGAGTCAACTTTGATCCCCGTCAGGATCGAACTCACAACCTTTTGGCTGCAGTACAGCTTCTTAATCACTGCGCCACCAGGGTGTTTAGGTGTGGAAAGCTGGCGTTGTGCCAGTTGAATTGGCTAGCCTAAAGGAAATAACGTTAAATGCTGCTGCTGGTGTGTGAGTGTGTGAGAGAGAGAAAGATGCTATTTTTTCTGCATGCCAGGGATGTTTTGCGGACGCACAACCTTGGAACATCCCTGTTGGGCTCTCCTGTGTTTCACATCCACCCACTGAACATCACAGATCTTTGTTTCTTGCTGTGTAGGAAAGATTAAGGGGTCCCTTTTCCCTCTCCACAAGGAAACCCGAAGAAAAAGTGGAGGGCACTTTTGTTCCATTGTTTCTACTCCATTCCAAGCATGGTGGGCCATCACGATCATATGTTCAAAGTGCTGATCATTGGAGATGCAACTGTTGGGAAGACGTCACTGGTCCAGAGATACGCTAATGACAGTTTCAACAAGCAATACAAATCAACAGTAGGAGGTGAGTGGTGTGAGGTTTCTTTCCCTAAATGCATCATGAAAAACAGTTTGCTGTGAGATCAGCCATCCTAAAACTTACTTTGGGGGTGGGTGGGTGTTTTTTTGTTAGGCCAAGCTATTAAGTGTTTTGTAGATGGTACAGTTTTGCTCTTTGTTAGTCATCAATCTGATGAAGAGCAATACAGTATATAAATCAGAAGCTGGCCTATTGCTTCAGTGACAGTAGTAATAACTGAAGGTAAGAGTATTGTTTCAATTCCTTTTTTTTTTTGATGCTATATTTCTCACTTCCTCTTCACATCTCATTTATGTTGTGACCCTTTCTTGAAATCAACCCAAGTTTTCTCTCATTCTATGGGAAACAAGATGATACTGAAATGTCCTGGGTAAATGTGCCTGAACTTACTTACTGTTATGGATGCGGTTCTTCAGTAATTACAGTTTGTTGTTTAGACTCTGGTTGTGTAGTTTTTATTCTTCCATAGAAGACATTGATGATGATGATGATGATGATAATAATAATAATAATAATAATAATAATAATAATAATAATAATAATAATAATAATAATAATAATAGTTTCTTATCCATTCTTATATTGGTTGGCTTCAGTCTTGTACAGGAAATGGTAAGCTTATCTTTTGGGCAGTAATTTATAGATATAGCTACTAGCAATTCTGACTTGGGATTCTAGGATTTGTGATTTAAAAACAAACTTTTCCAAAATTATGATCTTGTGTGTATATCCGGACCCGTTTTACTTCCGCTTTCGAGCAACAAGGGCAGCGTGGGGCGGATGAATTGCAGTAAATCCATTCATGTGGATTCACAGGGTGCTTGGGCTTCTGGAAATTGAAGTCCAAGAATATCTGGAGTGCCAAGGTTCACCATCACGGCACTAGGTATTCAGGCAGGCAGATGAGGCTTATTTGCACAAAGGCAGAGAGACAGGCGGGTAGGTAGGTAAGCATTCAGGTATACACAGAACTTTTTTGCCTCTGGCAAGAAGGCAGCCAGTAGCAGGATGGCTGGAGGGAACTTAGCCTCAAATGAAGTGACATTCCACTTGCCCTCATGGGTGAGACCCCACTGACAAGTAACAGCATGAAGGGATCCCAATACACTCTTTCTACTTTCCCATGTGTTTTAGTATAATCTTCTTTGGACCAGATGCCTGTCTGCTATGTTAACCATAATCAGTATATTTCTCTTGGGTAATAATTAAAAGAATTCAACACTACCACTTTTGCCAGGTAGCACCACTACAGATAACACAGATAATAAGCTAACCTTCCTTGTTGCATGATACATCCCAATGATATCTGGGTGACTACTTCAGTTAATGTTTCAACAGATCAGAGAGTAAACAATATAAAAACGTTGTAGCACTTCAAAGACTAACTGCTGTATTTTAATGTAAGCTTTTGTGGATCAAGTCCACTTTGTCAGACATAGGAGTGAGACTTCATGGCATCAGAAAATCCCTTTAAATGTGCAATAGCCCAGTGTTATAGTTATCTGGCTTTGGTGCCCGAGCGTTGTTGCTTGTTCATTTTTTTAGCTATAAAAATGTGTCTTGAAAATAAAGAGATAAATATCCCTTAATACCTTTCACTAGCAACATTATAGTATCTAGTATTTGGTTACACTGTTACTTTTCTAGTGTAGCTAATAAAATGTAACAATCATTGTATTTATTTTTCCATATACAGTATACATAGGGTGCCAAAAATGTATACACATACGCATGCCGTTTCAATTCCTTCCTGAAATACTGCCAGTGCAACCGGTTTTCTGTGGTGCACCACATCCTTTAAGGTCCCCCCCCCCCGGGTAGAAGTCAAGGTGTGTTATGTCATGAGAACGTGGGAGAAACTCAACTGCACCTCTTCGTTCTTTCCATTGTCCTGGCAACTTCTCATCAAAGTAAGCTCTGTTATCTCAGTAGAAGTGCGGTGGGGTGCCATCTTGTTGGAAGTACAATTGATCATTCCTAAAACGTATATGATTTGCTACTGTAATTCAGTTCTGCTTTGAAAAGTAAAAAGCTCTTAAAATGTGTATACACCCTCTATGCTTTCATTATGTGGTTGTTATCCCCTAAAGCTCAGGTGGCCAACCTTGGCACTCTAGCTGTTCTTGGACTTCAATTACCAGAAGCCCAAGTCAGCACTCCTGCTGATCAGAATCTTGAGGTTCATTCTGCATTTGTTGAGAGCCAAATATTGGTACCCTTCTCAGTGAAATTATATTTCCTCTAACATTAGATGTGCTCTGCCAAATCTCATTTTCAAGACATAGTTACTTACGTAAGCTGTCCCAGTCTACCAAGTATTTTATACAATCCTGGCATATTTTGCCTGGCATTGCCAGGCAGTTGTTGTTTTTTTTTGTTTTGTGTTTGTGTGTGTGTGTGTTTTTATGGTTTGGGTGGTGGTGTTTTGAATTTGTGGTTTTTGAATTTATTGGATTTATTTATTTCTTATTTTGATTCTTTAAATATTTTTGACTGTTTTTTACTCTTCTGGCCTCTAGGTGGGGCTGTGATTAAGAGTACTGCTATTTTCTTTCTTTGTTCAGTTCTGTTCCGGAGGCATGGAGGGAGGACATGTTTGTTAAGTGCTCTTGATTGTTTATTCTGTTTTTATTTTGTTTTGATTTTGGGGTGTTGGGCTGGGGGGTTTAAGTAGAGAGTTTCTACTTAACCCCTCCCCCCCCAAGTGTTTCTGCTTGTTCTTTTGTTTTTATTTTGGGTTTGAGATGTGTTTAATTTGTTTTGATTATTTTTCGTTATTTATTTTTCTGATTTCTTCCGTATTTATTTGTTTAATTTGTGATATTATTGTTTGTTGAGTTAGTTATTTTTGTGGTGTAGATAGGTGTTTTTAGTGAGTTTTTATTGTTTTTTGGTAGCCTTTGGTATTTTGGGTGTTTTTTGTTGAGTTTGTGGTTTATTGTTTTGTTCTTTATTGGTTTTATTTTAATTATTTGTGTTTTATTTGTGTTTTATTATTTTTGATGCTTGATGTTTTGGTTAACTGTTTAGTTTTGGTTGTGGTTGTGTTTTGTGGGGTGAAGAATGGCCTGTCTGTCTTTTCCTCTTTTCCCCATTGCAGTTTCGAAAATAGGTTTCGATGCAGTGATGGGGAAAAGGAAGAGCCGGCAGTCAGCTCGCTCTTCATCCAGTAAGGTTCGTTAGGTCAGTCGGATGAGAAGGAGGCAGAGAAGAGCTATCTTCTTCACGATGGTTCTCTCCTCTCTGCCTTCTTTTTCCCTGGCTTACCTAACAGGAGATCAGCAGGCAACTATCCGTAAGGGGTGTTGCTCTTCCTTGCGGATTGCTGGCTGCTGGTTTTCTATTACCTCCACTGCTGTTTCGTGCTAGTTCTCGAAATAATGGTGTGGGTAGTAGAAAGGCAGCATCCAGTCATTCTGGACAAATTGCTGCCTGCTGCTTGTTTTTTCCCCACCCCGTCTCAACTTACCTTGAGGCCAGCGGTGGTCTCACCATGTCTTTGGTGGGGTAGCGTGGAGGAGAGGGAGTCTCTCTTCTCCTCGTTGCTCCGGGAAAGAAGGGCGGCAGTTGTCCCACTGTGGTTTTTTACAGGTTTTTGTTAGCGAGGTCATAAGAACATAAGAACAGCCTTGCTGGAACAGGCCACAGCCCATCCAGTCCAGGTCATGAGGCTCTGCGTCTGCCTGCAGTGGCCTTGTGCTCCCATTGCACGTGGCGTTATTTTACTTTTTGTGCGCCAGCTTTTTTCAGCATTCTGCGCACTCGCACCCTTCAGCCTGTTTGGCTGAAGTGGTCATGGTGCAGAGGACACTGGGACTTGAAGTTTTGTTCCTTTTGATTGCATTCGTGTGGCGTTTTTTTCCCTGCGGCTCATTTTCTATTGGGCACGCTGGCTTTCCCAACGTTCTCTTTGCTCTCGCCTGTCAGCCTGATTGGCTGAGGGGTGGCGCAGTGCAGAGGACGTTGGGGCTTGAAGTTGTTTTGTTTGTGTTCATGGGGCGGTTGCCCCACTGACGACTGCCCGACCCTTGCAGCAAGGGTCAGGCCGGGTAAAAGCGAGTGCGGGCAGCTCGGTAGGGAATAGTAGGGACGGGTGCGGGATCCTTTGTCACATTCCAACAGTTAACGTCCCTCCTTATACTTAAGGACAACCTCGGGGTTGGAGAGACAGGCAGGATATTCTCAATGCCATTTCCAGGGAATCATAAGCAGGTGAAGGCATCTCCTTGGGAATACCCTGAAGGAAATGGTGAGCCACTGTGTGAGACAGAATGCTGGACTGGATGGGCTGTGGCCTGTTCCAGCAAGGCTGTTCTTATGTTCTTATAGGTAAAGAAGATAATCTTAGAGCTGGAAAGGACCCTGTGGCTCATTGAGTACATCCCCTGTCAAGGAGGCACAGTGGGGAATCAAACACTCAATCTCTAACTATTCAGCCAGCAACCTAACTCACTGGGCTAATCAGTGTGTAAATATTGTATATTGACAACCTATTCTTATTGCATGTTTCATTGTTACAGACTACTTTGAAATATTCATATGTGAGCAATGTATAAATGCTCATACAGAATTAAATTACAGTGGAACCTCCCTTAACAAACAGTTCGCTTAACACAAAAATCACAAAACAAAAGGAAATCCATAGAAAATAGTGGCTCGGTTAAAAAAATTTTTTTGGAACGGATTAATTAAAATTTTGGTTTTCAATGCATTCCTATGGAAATTGCATTCAGTGCATTCCTATGGGGAATTCGCTTTACAATTTTTTCGTAGTACAAAAGGTCCTGGAGAACGTATTAAATTTATTAAGCGAGGGTCCACTGTATAGCTTTTGTCATTGACAAGAGATGGGCAACACTGCCTTGTTGGTCCACCTAGCCTGTGGGTGACACAATATCCAAATGACTAGAAAAACGCATGCAAATGGATTTGATTTCTCAAATCCATTTGCATGTGTGGAATGTTGTCACAGAGTCATCTACCAATGCACAGACTCCTCACTGAATAACGCCTCCAAGGTATCCAAGGTCATTCCAGAGAGAGTTTGTTGACAGAAGAGTGAAGTGTTGTTGTTTTTCAAAGCTGTTAGCCAGTGGCTCAAGTCGCTAAGACGCTGACTGGGAAGCGGAAGGTCAGCAGTTCGATTCCCGAGTACTGCAGGACGGAAATGAGCTCCCGTCTTCATCCCAGCTCCTGCAAACCTAGCAGTTCGAAAGCAAGAAATTGCAAGTAGATAAATAGGGACCACTTCGGTGGGAAGGTAACAGCGTTCTGTGCGCTCCGGTGTCTAGTCATGCCTGCCACATGACCACGGAAATGTCTGCAGAAGCAGACAGCGCTGGCTCTTCGGCTTAGAAACAGAGATGAGCACTGCACCCTAGAGTCGGATACGACTGGCTTTCGAGCAAGGGAAACCTTTACCTTTACCTAGCCAGATATTTTAAAATCACCTGCTTGTGGCATTGGTTCAAAATAATCCAGTGATAATTCAGCTTCTTCTACATTGACTGATAGTATACATTGAAAAATAAACGTGGTACTCCAGTGAATTCCTCTAACTACCGGTAGTACCATGATGGCGAACCTTGGCACTCCAGAATTTCTTGGACTTCAATTTCCAGAAGCCTCCGTGAATCCACACGAATGGATTTACTGCAATTCATCCGTCCCACGCCGCCCTCGGTGCTTGTGGAAGCGGAAGTAAAACGTGCCCATATGGGCGCGTTTTACTTCCGCTTCCACGAGCAATGAGAGTGGCACGGGACGGATGAATTGCAGTAAATCCATTCGTGTGGATTCACGGGGGCTTCTGGGAATTGAAGTCCAAGAAATTCTGGAGTGCCAAGGTTCGCCATCACGGAACTAGTAGGAACTAGTAGATTGTCACATCTTCAATCTCATGCCTGCAATATGTACTTGTTTTTCAAACCTAAACACATCTTAGATGGAAGGCAATTCTATTTAAAGCAATGGGGCTAGTCCCAGTTAGTGGCTAAAACTGAATTATATATTTTGTTACACAACACCAGTGAAATTAGAACTTCCCTCCTTTCCCTATTGTATCAGTAGAGGATTTTCTACACTCCATAACAGGCTTTTAGAGCATTGACTCCCCCAAGAAAGGGGGAGGTAGACTGTTGGTTTTACCTGAAATGGTGGGATCCAATGGAAAATATATCCTTGTATCCTTGCTAATATGTTGGATTGATTATTGCTTCCCTCCCACAAGTGTCCTATTCCCAAAATGACAATCATGCTTGCTAGTCCCAGCTGAAACAAGTAGATCTATTGAGTCAATTGTTGAGTAGTGGGTCAACATTTAGGCATGTCTCACTGATTCATTGGGTCTTTTCCAGTTAGGATTACCAGTTGGATTCAGACTAATTACCCTATTTCCAGCTTGTAAGACAGCCTTTGGTAAATTTCAAAAAACAATGCAGAGCCATTGTAGAGAGCCCGTTTCCTTGGCTTTAAAAACTATGGCCTTTCCCAATTGTTAATCTTCATGTGAATGACTGAGGACCAGCCAGAGAAATGAAGAGATGGCCAGAAGGTGTGTGGGATCTACTGAATAATAGAAGATCAGGAAGGATTTTGTGGCTTCCCAGTTGTCAAACAATGATAGCAAACAAAATGATTCCTCTTGCCCCACCACACAAAAATACTGCTGAAAAGGAGTTTGGAGTTCAGTTGCAGATCCTTTCCAAAATGAAGGTTCTTCCAGGTTAGTACAAATGTTGTAGACAACAGAAGGCTGCTGTAAATACACATCTTACTGTACATAAAATAGTGTTTGGGAAAGTCACCAGGCATGAAAGAGAGGAAGAGCAAAAAGAACAGCCAGTCCCCTGAGAGTAGTATTCTCTGTTCTCTAGTTTGTTCATGTCCTCTAACAAGATAACACTTAAGCTTATTAGAGTTTCCTGCAAATAGGCTCTGGACAAAGGGCAAAATCCTGTTGGTGTAGTTAAACCAGCATCAACCAGATCCAGGCAATGGAAATAATTAATTTAAATGAACTGAAAGCTTTCTATTTATGTAAGATCCTGAGATCTTAGGTAAGACCCTGAGTCTCCCTAGGGCTTACCTTTACCCTAGAGACGCATGTGGGATCCTCAGGATGGGGGAGAAATCTTTTAATAGTTTTAAAAAAAACCTCAGATCACTGGCAGCAGCCCCAATCCTGATGACAGTGATCTGATGGCTCCTTGCTCAAAAGCCAGTGCTCATCTCAGTTTATAGCCAAAGAGACAATGCTGCCTGCATCTGCAGACGTTTCCATGGACACTTGGCAGACATGCCTAGGCACCAGAGTGCACAAAATGCTGTTTACCTTCCTACCAAAGTGGTCCCTATTTATCTAATTGCAATTTCTTGCTTTGAACTACTAGGTTGGCAGGAGCTGGAAAGATAGACGGGAGCTCACTCCGTCATGCAGTACCCGGGAATCGAACTCTGACCTTCCAGTCATCGAGTTCAGCATCTTAACCACTGACTATTAAACATTCCCCTATCTCAAAGGCTTCCCTGGGGTAAAAAGGAGCCCAAGGGAGCCTCAGAACCTGAGCATTCATAGGAAGCTTTTGATCTGTTTAAAATTTAAATAAATTATTTCCAATAGTGGGAATTTTAAAAAAATCCTACCACACTGTGGGCATGACCATGTGACCGGGTGGGGGTGGCCTGTTGGCCATGTGACTGCTCTTCGCTCTAGAGCTATGAAAATAGAAGCTTCCTCTATTTTCATCACTCTATAGCGAACCTCTGAAGCCATTTCCCTTTTGTCCAAGGCTTTGCCAGGGCTCTGTTTCACCCCGAAGTGCCGCCCTAGCCACTCTGAAGTGGCTGGGGATGCACTTTGGGGTGAAATGGAGCCCAGGAAAAGCCTTTGATGAAGGGGGGAATGGAGCCAGCCCCCTCCAAAGCCTCTCCTAGGTTGGCGGGGCCAGCCATTTTTACTACTGGTACACACGTACTGGTGCAAACCTGCTGATGCCCACCACTGATTATTTTCATTGCCTGGATCTCGTTTACATTGGTTTAACTACATCAATAAAATGTTACCATAAAGTATGAAAATGACTTGTTTTCAAATTCTACTAAGTGGACATAAATGAAGGGTGGACATATTCCTGAAAATACCAAGTCTTTGGCCAATGGATCTCGCAAGTATGATAGCATCGGACCATGGAAACTGCTTTTGTTGACTGCAATTCCCAGGGGCTCTACCGAATTAATGGACCTGGGGAAATGAGGCTTCAAGCCCCTTTCTGTTAGCTGTCATCTTTCTGGAGAATCTGGACTAAAAAGTAGGTTGAAAGGTCCTTAAACTGGAGCTCGCTTCTCACTGAGCAGTTGATGTTCAAAGGATCCACTTTCAGAAATTCAAAAGATTATTTTTCACACCACTTTGATCAGTTGCAGTGCAAACAGTGGGGAGGCTTGGCTGGTTGCCCCGTTTCTTCCTATTCTGTCTTTTAAGAAAAGATTCCTAACTTGAATCATCTCAGACTGACTGACCGAAATAAGAGCTGTTGAACAGTTTTGGTTTTCTTCCATTGGTGGGGATGGGGTGGAGAGAGGGACTTTTCAGGGTGAGCAACTGTGAAGCATTTTTTTTTTCAATTTCATCTGGGAAGGGAAATCAGTCACAGTCACTCATAATTCAAGAAAACTAATCTCCACTTATCTATAGGTGAAGGTCGCCTTTGCTCGAAAGCCAGTCGTATCTGACACTAGGGCTCAGTGCTCATCTCTGTGTATATCCAAAGAGCCAGTGCTGTCTGCATCTGCAGACGTTTCCATGGGCATGTGGCAGGCATGACTAGGCACCAGAGTGCTCGGAACACTACCTTCCACCCGAAGCAGTACCTATTTATCTGCTTGCAATTTCTTGCTTTCAACCTGCTTGGTTGGCAGGAGCTGGGAGACAGACGGGCACTCACTCCATTGTGTAACACTCAGGTCTCGAACTGCTGGCCTTCCAGTCATCAAGTTCAGCATCTTAATCACTAAGCCTCTACACGCTAAATTCTTTAAAAATAAAATAAAATGAGTCTAGTATTTTGATGTTTTTCATTAGGTCTATCAGATTATTAGATCAGGGATTCTCAACCTGTGGCCTGTGGGCCGAATGCAGTCCACTGCACCATTTCATCTTGCCCCCCCCCCCCGGCCTCCACCAAACCAGGAAGTGCCATGCGGTGGAGGAAGGGCAAAATGGCCATCCAGCCCCCAGAGCTGTGAGGGAGCGTGACCTGGCCCCCAGCTTTAAAAGGTTGAGAACTATTAGATAAAGAACAGGACCAAAACAGAGTGAGATTAGTGGTGCTAGCTTTCTTAGTTATTCCCATTGTACTACTAGGGTGACCGTAATCAAAATGATCAGGTTATGTTTCAAAGGGGAGGTAAATTTTTCCTTTATACACCATTAGCAGACATAACTGATGGCCAGAATTGATGGAAGAGATGTTTCGGGAGGGAGCTGAAAAAAAGAGATTTGGAAATATTTTATTCAGTAAATTTATTTCTTGCTTTTCCACTGGATTTTTCATAGTGGCTTTCAACACCTACACAATGTTTTACTTGTGTAATATAGATATTCATGAGTTTGCTGTCGAATTAAGGCATATTGTGTATATTTACCTAAGAGCAGTCTCAGCACAGGTTCTTTTTTTTTTTTTGCTGTTTTTTCCCCTTGTTTTAATTTTTAGTATAAATACTCTTTGTTTCCCAAATAACGTCCTTTCTTTTTTTGCACTTTAAATCTTCTTTGCTGCCCATTTGGAAAAAGTCTGCTAATTAAATGCTAGTTATCTTGTGAACTGCCCAGAGAGTACACTAAGCACTATGGCCGTGATGGCGAGCCTTGGCACTCCAGATGTTCTTGGACTTCAATTCCCAGAAGCCCAAGCACCCTGTGAATACACACAAATGGGTTTACTGTGATTCATCCAGCCTGCACTGCCCTCGTCGCTCCCGGAAGCGGAAGTAAAATGCGCCCGTGTCTAGGTCAGATGTTAAACTGCCAAGATGGATTCTTTCCGTAGTTCCTTTCACCTGAACTAGAGTGAGAAAGATTAGCTGACACAATGAGGTTGGTTGTGATTCAAAAATACCATAATCTTTTAGGAGGCTCCTTCTGTGTTTTTAGGCCAGTGATGGCTAACCTTGGCACTCCAGTTGTTCTTGGACTTCAATTCCCAGAAGCCCAGATTAGCAGGAGTGCTGACTTGGGCTTCTGGGAATTGAAGTCCAAGAACAGCTGGAGTGTCAAGGTTCACCGTCACTGGCATAGGGTATCATACTAACAAAAATGATGTCATACTTTCTTTTGCAAATGTAATGCAGCTTGTGAATATCAAAGTGGCTAAAACATCTCTTGGCTATTGTTTGCTATGATTTTTAATGACCACAACACTTCCTCCTAACTTGTTTAGAAAAAGCAGTGGTAAGTAGGCTTGGCAGCCTGGCAACCAGTTTTTCACCTTCTGGAGGATCTGCACAGCCTTGTTCCAAATGTTGAAGTGCAAAACCAAACCAAACACATAGACACGCCAGAGGGTAGAAGTGCATTTCCAAGTAGGAAATCAGACATTTTAGGGTATTACATGGCATGGTCCTATGGGCTATTTAATAAACAAAGTTTCCAAGGGCCATAGTTCACTTTTGTTTTTCTTAAGAAAGAGCAAGGTGAACACTGCAGAAGTTACTGGGGTGGGGGAGCATATGTTGCCTCAGGATCACACTTTGCCCACCTGTTACAGATTGTACAAGGCCGCTATATAAGCATTTCCCAAGTGTTTCACAAAAGCTGCATTCAACTAATGTTTGGTATCACAAGATGCAAACTACCCTCTTCACTTCCTGGTGTTTACAAGCTGCAGCAGCAGGAGGAGTTTAGAAGTGTTTGCTTCCACTTAAGAAACCATCCAGAGCTGGAATAGCTATATTCATTCGCTTCTAACAAAGAAGCTTTAGAAATCATGGCATCAGATAATAATAATTTCATGTCAGAGATTACTCTGGGTCGAAAGGATTTTTGCTGGAGAAACTCTGCTCAGGGGATGCCTGAATGAGGCTCCTTTCATGTCTCCCAAGTGCAGCTCTCTGGTATTGAAACCCGATCTTCCAGTCTCCAGCTCAGTGTCTTAACCACTAAGCCACTGGAGGAGTGCATGAAGGGCAACATAGTTGACATTAGCCACATCTTTGTCAATCTGGATAATTTGAGAATGTGTGAGCAACTAGAAATGGAAGTGAATGCTTCTAAAATCCTGCTTCTGATTGCGTTGGAGAAAAGGAGAGGCCTTGTGGCCAAGAGTGACTCATGACTTACTAAACGTGAGGTGGGGAAAGTGCAGATGGGATATAACTTCCACTGGCCTTAGCCAGCGATGAGGAACGCTTGAGGCTACTACAGTCCTTGTACTACTAAAGGGCCCACCCCTGCATTTTCACCATCTCTTAGCATAACTTCCATCCATTCTCATCTTCTAGTTGTTACAGGAACTGTAAGGTAGCCCAGTCATGTTAGCCTCCTATTGCTCTTTAGTTTAGAGTGAATACAAGATTCAAACCAGAGCTTTCCTGGTCTAAACCTTTTTGCCATCACAGTTACTTACTTATTCTCTACTGTGGTGGCTTAGAGTGGTTAAGACGCGTAACTTGACAACTGAGAAGTCGGCAGGTCAGCAGTTTGAGACCCGAGTGCTGCATGACGGAGTGAGCTCCTGTCATCAGTCCCAGCTCCTGCCAACCCAGCAATCTGTATGCAAGAAATTTCAAGTAGATAAATAGGCACCAAAGTGGGAAAGGTAAGAGTGTTTCGTGCATTCCGGGGTCTACTCATGTCTGCCACATGTCCATGGAAACATCTGCAAGACACAGACAGCGCTGGCTCTTTAGCTGTAAATGGAGCCCCTGGAGTCTGGCTTTCGAGCAAGGGAGACCTTTTCCTTTACAATGCCTCTAAAGGGTGGCCCAGCAAGGCAGTGTTGAGCTGCTCTAGGTGCCCACAGGTGCCCACACACCGGTAGCAGAAATTCCCCCAGGCCACGCCCACTTGGCCGACCACACCCACCTCCCTACCCCAGGCCATGGCATAGGGAGGCCAAGTGGGCATGGCCCACAGAGTTAGCCACACCCACAGTTAGCCACGCCCATGGTGGGGGTAGTAAAAATTTTTTTTGCAGCGCATCACTGCAGCAAGGTTGTCCAAAATGTTAAAGACCCTACCTAGGTTTTGTTTGTTTGTTTGTTTGGGGGAGGGGATTCAGTACAATAGAAAAAAAAGAAAATGTGTACAGCTCCTGCTACAAGCTGTCACTCATATGTTAGAAGCAAATTAGACTGTGGTAGTTAAACATCATAGCATCCTGGTAGAATAAGAGGAACTATGCATTGCCATGCTCTTGAGAAATACATGGAACTTGTGTAGTGTTAGTGGATCTCTGTTTCCATGGTTACTCAGTGTGGCTTATTAAAGGACAAATACAGGTAACCTGTGTACAATACTAAGCAATACTAAAGTAACATTGTGGCTTGTTCATAGTCCCGTGATGGTGAACCTTGGCACTCCAGATGTCCTTGGACTTCAATTCCCAGAAGCCCCCATGAATCCACACAAATGGGTTTACTGTGATTCATCCGGCCCACGCCGCCCTCTTCGCTCCTGGAAGCGGAAGTAAAACGCGCCCGTATGGGCGCATTTTACTTCCACTTCCAGGAGCGGCGAGAGCGGCGTAGGCTGGATGAATCGCAGTAAACCCATTCATGTGGATTCAGGGCGGTTTATGGAAATTGAAGTCCAAGAACATCTGGAGTGCCAAGGTTCACCATCACAGTCATAGTCCTTCCCACAAGTAGGGAGACAGTGTGGGGACAATAACGGGAAAGCAGTACACCAAGCTAAAGCATATCTTCTGGAGTATCTGACTGTCACTTACGAAACTTGAAGCAAGATTGCTCAAGGTGAGGGAAGATCCATGCAGCATCTAATTGGCCTTTGCTTCTTTCTTTATCTTGCTTCCCATGCCTCCTCAGTGGATTTCGCTCTGAAGGTGGTGCAGTGGTCAGAATCTGAGACAGTGAGACTGCAGTTGTGGGACATTGCAGGTGAGCATTTTGGAAAGCTGCTTTGTATACGTATGGATATAGAGACTGCAGTGGCTTAGTGGTCAAGACGCTGAACCTGACGCCTGGAAAGTTGGCAGGGCAACAGTTCAAGACCCAAGTACTGCATGACGGAATGAGCTCTTGTCTCTGTCCCGGCTCCTGCTAACCTAGCAGTTCAAAAGCAAGAAATTGCAGATAGATAAATAGGTACCACTTCAGTGGGAAGGTAAACAGCGTTCTGTGCACTCTGGCGTTTAGTCATGCATGCCACGTGTCCACAGAGACATCTGCAGACGCAGACACCACTGGCTCTTTGGCTATAAATGCTGATGAGCACTGAACTCTAGAGTTGGATACGACTAACTTTCAAGCAAGGGTGACCTTTACCTTTACCTATATGTATGGATGTATTTTCAAAATCATTTTAGGTCAAGTTTTTCTGTTTTATTGCAGTGACTTTCTAGTCTTTTTCTATCTCCCTGTTTGTGTCTTCTGGTTTTGGTCAGTGGGAATGGCCAAAGAGACGAATGTCCCCATGCACCCTGTTGCCTGCATTATCAGGATAATACAGGGTGTCCCAAAAGTCACCATACATAACAACAGATAACTTGGAAAGTGTGTTCGCATGAGTGGGGGAGAAGACTTCGTGTTTGTGTAGAAAGATGTAGCCAACACATAGAGAATATTTTGTAAATATTTTGTAAGATTTTATAATAAATATTTTATCAATAAAGGCACATTGAGCTACAAAAGGGGTGGCCAAACTATGGCTTGTGGCCCGGATCCAGCCCCTGACACCAATTCATCCGGCCCCCGATGCCCTCGTCGCTCCCAGAAGCAGAAGTAAAATGTGCCTATACCTCTGTGTTTTACTTTCATTTCCGGAAGCGATGACGACATCGGGGGCTGAATGAATTGTCGTTGGGGGCCAGATCTTGCCCACAGGCCATAGTTTGAGCACCCCTGGTTTAAGCAGAGAAAATAGCAGCCTAAAAATCTATCTCATACTATTGCAAAACATATGTTGCAAAACAAATTGAAGGCACGTTTTACTTCCGCTTCTGGTGGGAGGAACCACGTGACTGGTCCACTAAACTATGTGACTGGCCAACGACCCAAATAGTTTGGGCACCCTTGAACTATTCCCGTTGCCAAAAAGATAATCTGGTACTCAGCTAAAAAGGGGGCTTCGCTCTCCAGCAGTGGAATCTCTTGCAGTAAAACCAGTAAACAAAATGTGTAGTCTACTCTTCTTGGGAAGGCTAGGGAGGCTTAGGAGCCCTGGTGGCACAGTGGCTAAAACCTCCTGCCTGGGGTTTTTAATGAGGGGTTGGGGGGTTTATATTTTATATTTTTAATATTTGGTTGTATGAGGTTAGTTTTAAACTGATGTGAGCCGCCTTGGGTTGCCGAGGCAAGAAAGGCGGCAATACAAGTTCAAAATAAATAAATAACTAACTGTTGTACTGCAGCCAGAACGTTGTAAGTTCGACCCTGACCAGGGTTCAAGCTTGACTCAGCCTTCCATCCTTCTGAGGTCAGTAAAATGAGTACCCAGCATGTTTTGGGCAAAATGCTAATTAATTTGTGAACTGCCCAAAGAGTGCATGAAGCGCTATGGGGTGGTATAGAAGTGTTATTGACTTGCTTTGCTTTAGTTTTTGGAATGTAAGCATGACCTCACTAGAGAGGATCAGGCAGTGACTGGTGAGTATTTTTAAGGCTGAATTACTTGTAAAGCAAGTACAGTGGTACCTTGGTTAATGTAATTAATGCATTCTCCGGGACGTTTCTTACAGAGAAAATTACTGTAACCGAATTTCCCATAGGAATGCAATGAATGCAGTTTCCCATAGGAATGCATTGAAAACTAATTAATCCGTTCCAAAAAATTCCATAAACCGAGCCACTATTTTCTATGGATTTCCTTTTATTATGCAATTTTTATGTTAACCAAGCTGTTTGTTAACCAAGGTTCCACTGTACAGTATTTTTTTAAAAGAAATGGAATACAGTAACTAGAGAGAAGAAAAGAAAGAAAACATTTGGTTTGTCTAAGACTCTAGTGGTACTGAGGAGGGAGCACGATGTTATCTTACATATTTCTTCCCTTTTACTTGTAAGTGTATTTGTTTTCCTTTTTGCTGTTATGATCTTAGTGTAGTAATCTTTTTAAGGCTGAATTACTTGTCAGCATTTTGTTGCCAGCTACTTCCTATAGGTATAGTATAACAAGGTAAGAAAAAAGTAGATAGAGAGCCATTGTTAAATCTTTGGGTGATAATAGATTGGCAACAATTTCTGACTTTCCTTCAGCCTTAATTCATACTGCTAAAATGAGGAAGAAATGGATGTTTGAATGGAGGAACAATGACCTCCATTCAGTACTTGTACTTAGAACAAACACCTGGGCTCAAAATTCTTCGACTTTAATTTCTGTTTCTCACCTTTGTAGTTTCCACCCTGCAGGACTCAAAGCTTGATAGTCATGATATTTTAGTGGTCCGATAGAGGCATTATCCATCCCTGTTTTTTGGATATTAATTGAAAATGTATGTCTAGTTGGTGGATTTTTCAGTTCTATTTTGTAAAGTAGATTCAGAATGCCTGAATTCTTCCAACCCTTTCTTGCCTGTAAAAAAAAAAATGGTCCAATGTGCAAGTTAATTTCAATGTAGAGCAAAGGTAGGTAAAATGCAATCCATGTGATGCCCAGGGACTGTTCTGTACTTCTGCAGTTTTTGCAAGCTTGTGTTACCTGTCTTCATTTTGTTTACTTCCATATCTGGCTTAAACTATGGGCAACTTAAAGTATGATTTGGATGGCCTTGTTTCTCCCATCACCCACCCCTTGCCAGCAGAACGGTATTGGCAGAGCTCAGAAAGTTACTTTTTGAACACTATTCCTTACAGTGCTTGAAAAGTAGGGGATTGATCATTACTTGTTGCTATGTTGATATTTTACCTGTTATATTATTTGAGATTTAATTTTATTTTTAAAAGCTTCATGTTTTTAAAAAAACATTTATAAGAGTGACATAAAAACTTGGGAAGAAAATCTCAAGATCTTTTAAAATGCCCCAAAAGAGTTAACTCCTGACAATAAATTAAAAACATTACACACAAAGTAATTATCTCTGCTTCCTTTATTATTTTTTAAGTGTAAGTTTGTTCCATGTGGCCCCCAAAAGGAACTAGTTACATGTAACTGCATTACTTGTAATGTGGTACTTTTAAATTCTAAGAGAGTGATGCGGCACAGCTGTTTTGTGTCCATCTTGTCTTGTTATGCTACATGACTCCAAACAGCCATGCCAGATCAGCAGACTCCAGGGCCATAGCCGGGGGGCGGGGGCACCTGAGCTAACAGCCCCCCAACCCACCCCGTGATGGCAATGTTATATACAGGTGAAACTCGGAAAATTAGAATATTGTGCAAACATTTGTTCAGTTCAGTAATGCAACTTAAAAGGTGAAACAAGTATATGAGATAGACTCATTACATGCAAAGCAAGATAGCTGAAGCCTTACTTTGTTATAATATTGATGCTTATTATGGCTTACAGTTTATGAAAATCCCAACCCCCAATCTCATGTACCCCATAATCATCACATAATCTCATGTACGCCGTACACCATGATCATCACAATTATAACGAATTAAGGCATGACATATCTCGCTTTGCATGTAGTGAGTCTATCTCATATATTTGTTTCACCTTTTAAGTGAAATGAATGAACATTTGCACGATATTCTAATTTTCCAAGTTTCACCTATATGTGAGTATAACATTGTTGCCCCCCCATGAATTTTTTTTGCCCCTCCTAACCCCCCCCCCCCCCCCATACCCATCTGTCAAGACAACAGCACTTTTGCTTTTCTTTTGGACTTGCTTGGGGCTGGAGTGAGTTGTGCGGGGTACTACTGAGTTGTTACCGTTACAGTTTTCTATTGTATTCTGTACTGTGTTCTGCTACATTGTATCTTTGCTCTTTGTTATACTGTATCTTTAAATACGGTATCTGTAAACCGCTTTGGGTCGCCCACAGGGTGAGGAAGGTGGTATAGAAATTTAATTAATTAATTAAATTATAATCCTGGCTAGAGCCCTGGCAGACTCACTCCCAGAGTTTGGAATAAAATGAAGGAGGCTTACTATGGCAGAATTTGAGAGTCGTTGCTGTAACGTAATGACTTAACTCCATTTCCCACTCCAACTTTCAGGTCAAGAACGTTTCACATCTATGACACGACTATATTACAAAGAGGCATCTGCCTGTGTGATCATGTTTGATGTCACCAGTGCGAGCACATTCACTAGTTGCCAGAAGTGGAAACAGGATCTGGACAGCAAACTGAGGTTGCCGGATGGAAGCCCTGTCCCTTGCTTGCTGTTAGCTAATAAAGTGAGTGGACATGAGTGAGATAATAATCCAGTTTTCCTACCAGGCCAATAGTACCCTATTGGAGCTCCACATTCAAATGTTTCAAAATTCTTTTTTGCAGTGTGATCTTCATCCCTGGTCTGTAACTAGAGAAGAAATTGATCGGTTCAGCAAAGAGAATGGTTTTACTGGCTGGACTGAAACATCTGTCAAGGAGAACAAGAATGTAAATGAGGCTATGAGGTAAGGCGAAAGGGAAGTTGTTAAATGTTTCTCAGTTGCATCCTAGTTTCCAGGAATTATTATTACTGTTGCTATGTGACAAAGTGATAATACGATTGATGTAAAGAGAATTAAAGCTTTTTGTTATAATGTGGCTGTGGGTTTGGGACGATGGTGCAACTACACAGTGAAGGAAATGTGAATGCATTTACAATTATTTGCCTTAACATTGCACTGGGGAATTCAGGTTCTCCTGGGTCTCTTAAGTGTCCACATAGGGAAAGAGGAGGAAAGCCTGGTTTACACCTTGTTTGTAACTCTGTTCAAACTTTGTAAGAGGAATGGTTAAAAGAAAAATTGCCTAACAAGCTGTAAATAATGGCTTTCTCCTCTTATTATCTTTACTGAAAACTGTTAAAAAAACCAGGGAGGCTTTGCTCACTCTTAGTTGATTTTTTTTAAAAAAAGAAGAGTCTTGCCAATTGGATTTTCATGTTTCTCAATAGGTGCTTGGTGCAATGGCTTTTCTGCATTGGTTCAGATTATTGCAGACAAATGGATTGGGGTTTTCAAGAGTGGAAGCCCCAGCAGCAATGGGGAGGGAAACTATGGATTTTACTTGGGGGGTGGTAAGCTCCACCTGATTTGCATTTCCCTTTGAGTCATGTAGTCAGAACGTGGCACTCCACCTCCCTGCCTTGTTCTCACAAGAACACCATGAGGTGGATCAGTAAGAAAGAGACGGAATGGCCCAAGGTCACCCAGTGAATGTCATGGTTCATTGAGGACTTAATCCTAATTGAATCATCCAGGTCCTAGTGATGCAGTTGAACCACTACACCACGTAGACCAGGGGTTGCCAACCTTTTTAAGTCGGGGGCCGGGTCACACTCCCTCAGACAGTTGAGGGAGGTGGATTAGTGGCCCCCCCTGCCTTTTACTGCTGTCATAAACATGTTTATAGTAGCCGTGAACATGTTTACAGCAGCCATAAATGAGTCCACAGCCAATTCCAGTGGTGGCTAGAGCGAGGGCAGAGGCTGGATTATTTGGTGCTGTGGGCCAGATCTGGCCTATGTGCCATAGGTTGCCTACCCCTGACATAGTCAGTCATATTGACTGGAAAAGGCGAGTCTTTTATCAAACTACATCTGTTGTAGCAGTAGCTATTACACTTCTATGCCACCCCATAGTACTTAGTGCACTCTCAGGGTGGTTCACAAGTTAATTAGCATTTTGCCTCCTACATGCTGGGTACTCATTTTACCAACCTCGGAACTATGGAAGGCTGGGTCATCCTGGTGCCCTGTCAGGACTCACAACACTTTGGCTGCATTATGGCAGTTTAACCACTGTGCCACCAGGGCTTTTATCAAAATGCTCCTTTTTTGTCATCCATATGTAAAGGATATGGCAT
Source organism: Bradypodion ventrale (assembly GCA_035047345.1). NCBI lineage: Eukaryota > Metazoa > Chordata > Lepidosauria > Squamata > Chamaeleonidae > Bradypodion > Bradypodion ventrale. Next base: position 63,797,791 of record JAWDJE010000004.1, read on the forward strand.
AAACAGAATCCTGTAATCCCACTGTGCTCTGTTCATGCATAAAAGAAATATTCAGAGTGGAAAGGCTTGAGCTATAGTTTGGTTCTTGGCCTTTTCTTGAAGTGCTGCAAAAGGTAGATAAAAAGTTCTTCTCTGTCTGACTTAATTCTCTTTCCTCTTAGAGTTCTTATAGAGAAGATGATGACAATGTCGTCGTTGGATGAGAATGATATCTCTCTTTCAGGTCAAGGAGATTACATCAATCTAAAAAATGCCTCCATGCCCAACTGGGGCTGCTGCTAGTGGTTGTTTGTTCTTCATCTGATGAGGGGTCGAGCACTTTTCACACAAATATTTGTAGGGTATTTTTTATGCAATAGAAAATGTTGACATTTCTGTGAACAACATTAGAAAAGAGAATCCCTCAGCTCAGCAGATTTGACTCAAACTCCTGTTTTTGCTGCTGATGTACACTGTTGCTGTACACCAGGATTAACTCAGAAAGGAAGACTATTCTACACATCAAAGTCCAGTTGAGGAAAAGTTGCCACTTTATCAAAGGTTCCACTTCAGGGAAAAGAGATTTCCGGGACCTCTTAGCACTCAAAAAAAGCAAGCCGGCGTTATCAAGCTGTGTTTGGCTAGTATGCTTGCAAAATGTTCCTTCACTTGCACTTTGAAACAGACTGCCCATAAGATATCAACTGGGTTTGGGCTTTGACCACCTTTCTGTATAATATGGGTGCATTATTATCTTACCGCAGCTTATGTGGAGGTGCCATCTTGTACCATGAGAAGCCTGCTGCATTTTGCGCTCTGGGTCTTTCCTGATGCCATTTTACTAGCGAGTCCAGCAATGAATTGAGGCAAAAGCTATAAAATGCATTGCATTGATGCACCTTATTAGAATACAGTGCCAGCAGTATTCTTTGTTTTTACAGCCCTTTCCCTCCCAGTGTCTGATTTGCCTTTTCAAATTCTGATTAATTACTTCCCCTTAGCTATTCAACTCTGAGGATATGAATAGCCATGGCATGACACTATGAGAAAGCCACCTATGGGTTTTAGTGATGTGAAGAAGGAAAGAAAGAATAGGGGGCCCAGCAGGGCAAGAAGCAAGAGTTAAATCTTCTGTCTTTTTGATACCAGGTGTATCCTCTCCACCTTCCTTTATAGAAGGAGGTGCATGTGATCATAGTAGTTGGGCTTTTTATTTTGTGGAACATACACATTTATAATTTTTAAAAGTTTTTTTAAATGGGCCAGTTTGCAACAAATACAGTAGTTAAGATTTATAGAATGGTAAGCTATACTGGAATGTCTGAGTTTTTAATCCTTCTCTTAAAAATTAATTCTCTGGGGAGGATATGTTTTACAGATAAAAGATTTCATGGATGAATTATGTGCCCACATTTTTGACAACTTTGAAATTACTTAGGGGATTAGTTGAAAGCAATTTGCTAAGACCTTAATTGAAAGGCCTGCTAAAATCTGGCACTGTATTCAGCTTGTCCTTGATAACATTAGTCAGTCTGAATCAGTTGGGTAATGGGCATATTTGTCCATTATACATTCTGACTGATATCTGAACTAATAAAAGAATCCATTATTCCTCTGTTAGCCTTTTCTTTGTAAGATAGGCATTACTCTGATAATCTTTTGAATAAAAGATATAAAGCAGCAGGTGCTATGGAACAATGAGAGAAGTGGATAGCGAACAGGGTCTGCTTAGATGTAGCCAACATTTTGGGTGAACGGTGACTCCTTTTATTGCAAATATTTTTAAAAGACAAAGAAGATTGCTAGTTTTTTAAAAATCCTTGAAACTTATAGAGCACTGAGGAATGAAAGGTAAATGCTTTTAAAAGGATTCTCTATAGAATCTAAACAGAATTCCATGCGTTCCGGTGTCTAGTCATGCCTGCCTCATGACCACGGAAACTTCTGCAGAAGCAGACAGCACTGGCTCTTTGGCTATGAAACATGAGCACTGAACCCTAGAGTCGGATACAACTGGCTTTCGAACAAGGGTGACCTTTACCTTTACCTATAGAATCTATGAAAATATATATTGGTGGTTTTTCAGAATTTGGTTCCCTATTGGTGCATTTAAATATCTCTTAGTACTCTTTGAAGGAGTTGGCAAAACAAATTTTCACAGTAGGAGTAAAGTGCAAATTTTCTTACTGGTCACTTAAGCAAATGGCCAGGGGCGGGGGGGGGGGGGGGCGATGTAAGATATAAGAACTGTCGGGAGAAATCTTACTTCTCTTCTATAATACTTTATGAGCTAGTGGTTGTACGTGTTTCCTCCTAATGCACTGAACTACTACTTGCCTTTCATATGTTTTTAAAAAGCAATATCCAACGCAGAATTGAATGTGTGTCTGGCAGAAATTATTGTACTGTATCATTAGTTTGAATGAAGATGGTTTGGGCAGGTTTCCCAAACTGTTTCAAACACAGCAAAAATCTATAGTGGTGACAGCAAAACACGAATATTTAGCATATTGCCCTTCATCTTATGAGCATGTACCAGAGCCTCAGAGCTGTTGATTGGATTGCCTGTAGTAGGGAGCATTTGGAAGGAGCTGAATGTTGGATACTGTATAATGCTGCTGGGAAGCAATTTGAGTCTTTAAGCTATTGTATCTACCTCCGTGAACATTCCCAAGTGTCTAGAATTTGGCATGTGGGAATCAGTGCACATTTTTGGAGCAAAACCTATTGGAGTGATTCATGTAGCATAGCTCATTAGGAACCAACCCTTCTTTTTGAAGCTCTGAGGTTTCCCTAGTTTCCGTTTATACTAGAATAACTTTTGGTAACCTTGGGACAAGGGATGGCAGCCATTAATAGTAAAATGTTACTGCTGGTTTGCTGATTTTGGTCCCAATTCTGGTGTTGGCAACACAGCAGCTTTATTATTATTACTATTATTATTATTATTAAAGGTCACCCTATTCCATGTCCCAAGGCTTCCCTAGTGCAAAAGAGAGCCCCAGGGAGCCTTCGAACCTAAAAGAAGAGGGGTTAGGAAGCTTCTAATGCCTTTAAATGAAACATTCCTGGTGCCCAATCTGGGTTATACCTGTACAGTTATTCAACAGGATTTTATCCCTATCAGTTTGGTCGCCATCCTCAATTTGGGTAAATTGGCAAGCAAGCTTTAAACAAACTTAAAGCAAACAAACACACAGAGTATTCAGTATGACATGGAGTTTGTGAACATTTAAAAGTCCAGGGCAGCTGATTAATTGGACCAATTGGAATATAAAATATGTAATCAAATAAAAAAGAGAAAACCAGAAGACTTCTTAAACTAAAACAGTGCTTTGTGAAACAAGTAATGTCTCGGTGTCTAAATCCTATATGATTTTGTCCCCAAATTCTCTGCAAAATAATGTTTGCCAATATGATTTTTCTAATAATGGATTTGTTACTTGGTTTAGATTTTTTAAATATGCATAGTTTTTCAGACAGTGCATACTTCTGTCACTGGGCATGTTACTCACAGATTATTTCTTGTGTAAACTCTTGTACAATTTTTCTAGGTTAATTGCAGGTAGGTTGAAACCTCTTTAATCAAAATATAAATTGCAGCTGTTACCTTTTTAGAGGGAAGAAAACTATGCATTCTTCAAAATTGTTTGAACTTCTTATTAGAATGCATGAGACCCTCTCCTGGTAAGCTGTAAGTAGAACATTGAGGAAATAGGTTTGTACTTATAAATTCATGGTGCCATACTTACTCAAATTGCTATATCAGATTGCTGTTCTTTGATATGTAAGCCATGAGAATTTTTAAATAGTTATGTCTGTGTGTGGGTGTTTCCTGTGAGTTATTTGGTATTATAGGGCTCAACAACAGCAAAATGGAAGAAATCTCCCCCCTCCTTCCCCCAATAAAGTAAGACATGGTATAGCTGCATATGATAGCCACATTTCCTTCACGTGGAATACATTGTCCATGTGTAGGATACCATTTCCTCTCCTTTGTAGTGCAGGTGACTGGGCATCACATGGGCACTGTGCATCTTGTAGAGATTAGATTGCTGAATTAAAAGTATTTGATTATCTCTCCTCCTTCAGTTGCCAATGCACTGGACAGCTTCTCAATTACATAGAGATATTCCAGATATGTTTACCCTGAAATCTCCACGTTTTGTTGAATCACATTTCCCAGGATATTTACAGGCACTTGTCGTCCAAACAGTATTTTGCCTTTAGTTTCTGTGTTTCTTTTGAGCTTGTAAAAATATTACTTTTTAAAAAACAATAGCAAAATGTCTGAATATAAATAAAGTTAGGGCTGATTTTCTGTCTTTCTGACATTAGTGATGTATTTTATTGGTTGTGCTATCCTCAGGTATGTAAAAATCTGTGTATCCTCAGTGTTACCGTTCCAGTTAATATAGTATTCATGCATCATTTTTAACCAATCATCTAATTTGTGCTACAAAAATATATTAAATATATTAAGAAGTTATTAAAATATATTTAAAAAGATACTCTGTAATGTTTAGAAGGCATTTGATCACAAATTAAAATACAGAGTTAATAAAACAGCGTTTTGTGTGGTGGCACTATGTTAGTGCTTCATTGCTTCCCTCCCTAATCCTTTACTTGTTAAAATGGTTTTTAAACTCTCTTTTTTTGGACATTAAAATTTGCACTAAAGTACCCTCCTCTTCCTCCTCTTCCTCTGTGTCTAGGCCAGACATGAGACTGCCAAAATGAAGGCCCTTTTTGGTGAGTTCATTCTGCAGTTCCTTTCACTTGACCTAATGTGAGAAAGAATAGCTGGGAGCACAAGGTTGCTGTTATCAGGGTACCCCCAATTGTGGTTCAAAAAAAATCCACAATCTTTGAGGAGGCTTTTTCTGTGTATCCCAACGAGAACAAATTAAAAATTATTAGCAACAGACAGAAATTTGCCTTCCTTATCTATGTAACTGTATTGTGCCTGCCTGTGTTATAGCATGGTCATACCCAAAAAGATCCTATGCATTCTTTCCATGGAAAATTGATTGCAATTCTGAATGCAGCTTTCAGAAGAGCAGTGATTGGGTAGAGCTCTCTAGTAATGACACTTGGTGTGTTCCATCTCATAGCAAGAATACATGGTCTATGTTCCATTGATCTGGCCAGCATTAACTGAAAACTCGTCCAAAACCATTGTTGGCTAAGCAGGCTCTCACTTATTTTCCTACGCACAGAGATTCTACCTATACACCTAAGCTCTATTAGCAATATTTGATGTGATAATTGTATTTTTATATCAACTGGGGTTTTTATAGTAATGCTCAATAAACCACATTGTGCTTGGGGAAAAACCCATACATCTGAAATAATCAAATGAAATTGTTTTTCTTCACACAAGTATTGATTTTTCATTTCGGCAGCCTGAAACAGGCTTTAATATGGGTCAGGGTCTACATCCCAATCCAGACCCTGTCTATTAACTAAGTATAAGTAAAGATGAACTAGTTATCCATCTAGCAACTCAGGTAGGCCTTCTAAGATTGTGTGTGGTGGCAAGGAAATTCTGACTTATCCTGACTCATTCCAGGGTTTTCTAGGTAGAGAATACACCAAAGTGATTTCCTATTTCCTTCTCCTGAAAGTGGGGGACCGGGGGGGGCGTGTTCTGTTACTGTGCAGCTTGCCCAAGACTACATGGGCTGGTTCTATTCAGAGGAGGCACAGTGAGTAATCAATCTCCCAATTTCTGGGTCAGTAGCCAGATACTAACTGAGCTATTTAACCCGTCTGTACTAAGAAACATTAATAGAATTATACAAATTACTTTTTGCATGATCAGGCATTGATAGTAAGTACAGCTAAGGAACTACAGCAACACCTTACATCCATGAACCACAAATGTAAGATACATAATGGCAATTGGAAGGAAACGGCATACAGTAAAACCTCGGCTAACATAATGCGTTCCCAAGGACATTTCTTAACACAAAAATTACTTAAACTGAATTTCACATAGGAATGTATCACATGCAATTTCCCATAGGAATGAATTGAAAACCAAAATATGTTAACCAAAATTTGGTTTCCCATAGCAATGCATTGGAAAATCAATTAATCCATTTTTAAAAATCCTTAAACCGAGCCACTATTTTCTATGGATTTCCTTCTGTTATGTGATTTTTACATTAACCAAGCTGTGTGTTAACCAAGGTTCCATTATACTTTAAATATCAAAATAGAGGGAACAAGTATAAAACAAGTGGCATAGTTCAAATACCAAGGAACAAAATGGATGAAGAGATTGACATACAGTGCAGAAAGGCAATCCAAATGTTGAGACAGTTAGCTCCACTCTTACAACACAAGGTAATATCAATCAGCACAAAGAAACACCTTATACAAAGTATATTTATTCCCATCTTATGTTACCAGTGCCAAACATGGACACTTACAACAGCACGTGAACAAAAGTTGGTCACCCCAGATATGAGATGTCTAGGGAAGGCTGCTGGAGTGACTAGAAAGGATAAAATCATGAATGAAATTATAAGGAAAATAATTGGAATAGAACCAATCTTAAATTACAGAAACAACAAAGTGATTTGACCATTTGGAGAGAATGTCTTGGAATTCCATACCATACATATGTGGAAAGAGGAGATGGACAAAGACCACGAGGAAGACCCAGAGGAAGGTGGAGAGATAACATCAAGGAAACATTACAAGAACACGGTGGAGGTCACTAGAAGTGCCAGAACAAGAACCTTGCATCTCCCTCCTCAACACCTAAAGAGCCAAAAGAGGAAGCAAAGAAGGGAAGAAGACGAATCTACACACGTCTACAGTGTTAAACAAGCTTAGGTTTCTATAGCAGTAGTTCTGGAAGATCATGAAAGCCTTGGGGAGCAGATTGCCAGGTCTCTTGCATGAGGAATGTCTGCTTCTGAAGGCTAGCTAGATGCCAAAGTAATTGTGAGAGGCTCTATGTCTATGGGATGTAGGCACAGAAATCTTAACAATGTACAGGCAGGGGAGCTTCTCACCCCCTGGTAAAAGTAATCAGTGCTGCTTGCAAACCAGTTTCCTTTCAAGATCCTTGTCCACCAGAGGTGCTTTTGGAAATCTAACAGGTAGAGCACCATGGTAGGGGAGACTCCCTCCCCCCGCCCCCCAATACAATTCTGCTAATGAAAACAATGCTCTGAGCAGATGTACCTTGCTGGATTCTGTCCAAAGTAAGATTTTCCTCTGTTGGTTTAAAAAGCAGGTGGATTACTGCCTCTTGTTTTCCTCAGATCTGTTGCAGAGCTGTGGGAGCACAGAGGCGTGTTCATCGAGGACAGACCACATGCGGCATGCAGTGTTTTATTGGTACACAGTAACAGTCTCAAAAGTGCAAGCACCACTGACTGGGCATATTATTGTATCATCCTTGTATCTATTCCAGATTGCTGAAAAGTAGGAAGTATTCAAGACATCATGATGTAGCAATACCTCATACAGTATAACCATTATCTTCTGTTAATTAAGCACCATTTGAATTTCGGAGAAACTTTTCCGCCACCCTCAACTTAGCACCATCCTTAAACTGCTTCTGTCCTGCTTTGTTCTATAGCCATGTAAATAGACTTGACAGGAATGGGCAAGCGGCATAGATGTCAGAAATTCAATTAGAATTTAGTCATTCTTGGCTCCTAGTACTGTGGTGAGAACATTTGTTATCTGGAGCTAATGATGCAAGAAGGGCAGCCCTGGTATTACACAAGGATAAGGACTTGATTGGTCCGTGATATTGTATTGTTGTCCTTAGCATAAAATACATCCAAGATTTGCTTCCCATCACCAACCCCAAGTTCACTTGACTTTGGTAGCTTCTAGCCTACATCACATCCAGCAATCTAGTAATAAATAAAATCAAGGTTGCATATACCACCTGTTCCATGCTCTAAGTCTGACATTACCTGGCAAATCACAGTACTGTATCATTTCCATGCACTAAGGTAAAGAAAACTAGTCTGGCCAGGTTATCCTGCTATGGTAATAGAGTAGACCATACTGCCAGTGATTCAACATTGAGTGTCAGGTGGCAGTTAACTAACCTGACCACCCTGAGGACTAATGGATTTGGGTGCCAAAGTCCACAGAGATGGACTTGAATCCATCTTGATGGAGGGCAGCAGCTTCATCATTACTGGCCTGGGGCTGAAGAGGACTTTGTGTGCCAAAAGGGCTCATGACCAGAAAGGGAAGGTGGCAGCAGTGGCGAATTGGGCTTTTTCCTATTGTGTCGCCCTGCCTTTGGAGCTTGCTTAGTTTTGTCTGATTTTCTTTAGTGCCAAGTAGAAACTTCATTTCTCCAGGCTTTTAAAAATGCATAGCACAACTTGTGTGGCCAGCTAATTGCTCTTCTGCTATAGCGCATTCATCTGAAAGCCTTGTGTGTTTTGTTTTAAATTTTCTTTTTGAATGTTTCACACCAGAAAAGCAGCACATTCTTTAATAAATGCGCAAATTTGGAAAGTAAATTCAATAGTTTTTACAAATCATTGGTTTACAGCAACTGCTAAGCAAGCTAGGAGGGCAAAATGAAAGAGACTAGCTATTGTAAGAAGAGGCTGCTGGCATGTAAAGTCCATCAGAAGAGCTGCTGCTCAATGTATGAGGTGCCTGAGCACATCTTGTTTGTATAACCAAGCACATGACCAGGCACATGACTGAGACATGCTCTGGTCACTCATCAGTTTGCCCTAATTAAATATGGCAAGATATGTAAACTGTATCTGAACACCGACAGAATTCTGGTCATTTCAGTGCAGTCTAAGAGGTGTTTTTCTCTAGACCCATGGTTCCCAATGTGGGGCAATTTGAGAATGTTATGTGGGGCAATTTGAGAATGTTTAGACCAACAGCGTTCCATGCGCTTCGGTGTCTATTCATGCCTGCCACATAACCACGGAAACGTCTGCAGCAGCAGACAGCGCTGGCTCTTCGGCTTTGAAACAGAGATGAGCACTGCACCCTAGAGTTGGATATGACTGAGAAACCTTTACCTTTAGACCAAGTTAATGGACTTTTAGGTTTCCTCAATGTGAATAGGAGTTCACTTTTTGAATAATAAGAATTATATGTCAATGGGGAGTAGGGTGGGGGATGAGGATTTTAGAGATGCTTAGGTGGGGCATGGCCAAAAAAAGGTTGTAAACCACTGCTAGACTGAATAAAAATCTCATCTGAATGTACCCCAAAGGCAGCGGGTAGAAATGTACACAAGAGCAGTCCTATACTAAATAATTTTACAATATGTGGCTTATCACTAATGAGCTAAAAAAATTGGATGTTTGATATGCTTAAAGCTATGCATGCCATTTCAAGTTCAATTAATCTTTTAAATAACAGGTGTTGAAAGAGCCATCTTTATAACAACTTGTAATGGAAATAATAAACTCAATAAAGAATAAATTCTCACTTAGAACATGGACTTGATGTGAGATTGTTTCTACTCAATTAGGATAGGAAAGTTATTTGTGACTAAAGTTAGCATTATCTGACCAAATAGTTTTGTGGTAACGTTTCATCTAGTTACACAGTAGGAGGCCTCAAAGCAGTTCTTAACCTTGTTGGAGGTACTGAACCCCGCAGGTTTCATTCACCGAACCCTTCGTAGAATTTGTCATAAATACCCTGGTGAACAGAACGGATACACACACAACTCCGCCAAACCTCTGAGACTGACTCACCAAACCCTTGGGGTTCGATCAAATCCAGTCTGACTCATGAAACCCCTGGGGTTCAATTGAACCCAGGTTAAGAACCACTGAGCTAGACAGATGACAATGTAGGAGTGAAGTGCCATTCTGAAGTCCTCTTTAAAGGAAATATCAGAGAAGAGCTCAGATTTTACTTTAAATAATGGAGAGAATGTACAAAAGCTATCACAGAATGGATACCACTTGACATAAAGCAACCACTAGGAAGGCCAGCAACCAGATGGGAAGACCAGTTCAGGGCAAAGTTCCCAAGGCCCTGGATGAGACTGGCATGGGGTCAGAAACAGCGAAAGATGATTCTTTGATCCGCCACGTCAACCTGACGTGTGAAACATGGATCAACCAAGTAATGAAGTGAAAATAGATATGTAGCACGTCCGCTTAGCATAGCAGAATGTCCATAATTAAATTATATGCAAATAATGAGGTTTTATCATCTTCTCTATTTTTTTTCCCTTCATTACTAACTCTCAGTCCTGTACACACTAATCTGGAAGAAAATCCCATTATTTTAAGGCAGTAAGATTTACTACTGAGTAGAAATTGCAAGTAGATAAATAGGGACCACTTTGGTGTGGAGGTAAACAGTGTTCCGTGTGCTCCGGTGTCTAGTCATGCCTGCCACATGACCACGGAAACGTCTGCAGAAGCATACAGTGCTGGCTCTTCGGCTATGAAACAGAGATGAGCACTGAACCCTAGAGTCAAATACGTCTGGCCTTCAAGCAAGGGTGACTGTGACCTTTAGCTTTACCTAGGCATACATTTCAATAAGCAAATCGTGTATGTTTTCTCAGGGAGCTGGTTCTCTGTATTGTGGTAAAGCTATCTTAATTGTTATGTTAAAATTGGGGTATATACAGCATGCATTGCTCTATGACCCCAAAGACTATGAATTTAAGTCAGCCGCACAGTAGCAAGAACAGGGATGCAAGCATGGGAGAAAACCGCTTTACCCCAGCCTCATAGGACCTAACAAGATTACTCACAATGTGGTGGGCTCTTTCCGTTTCATAATTTTCAATATAATAATGTGCCATCTTCTGTTTTCGTTTCATAATTTTCAATATGATAATGTGCCATCTTCTGTCAGCACTATCTTTCTAAATTCTATACAGAGCAAAGAGGATCACCTATGTGCTAAAGAGTAAACAGATACAAATCTGACTCAAGTCTCTGTTCAATAATCAATGAAAACATCAACATTCCAAGATGCTGCTTCATTGACTGTAAAGCAGCTTTTGTGGACCAAAGAAACTTCAAAGGGATCTTGGAAGGAGACTGTTGGCTTAGAATTAATTAAGAGGTGCCAGAAAAGAGTGAGTCATATGCACGGTGAATAAATGTTATGCTAATGCCTCATGTCTGTGTTGTCAGCAGCAGATCTGCAAATGGCCATCACCCTGTTAATTCATAGCCATGGTCAATACTTTAGGCAATACTTTGGTGAATCAGTTTCTGAGACTCCTGTCTTCTATTCCATCTCCCAGTGGGTGTGCTATAGATGTACTCGGTGGAATTCCAGATGTTTAAATGTGTGTGAATCCATGGGATGTAAATGGTGTCATTAATATGTGTTATCCTTTAAAGTGTCACAGGACTTTTTGTTCTTTTCACTGAAAGCAACGATTCCAGCTATCCATATACAAATTCTATGGTTAAAGAAACTAGCTTGTGTGAATTTTTTGAAGTGTGTGAAAGTTTTGTTATTTAACTCAGAATGCATAAGCATAACTATAGAAGTACGACAAAAAAAAATGTCACTGATATGTGGGACTAGATTTAAGTTCCTTTAAAAATGTAATCCAGTTTTGGAGTTAGACCTGCTTTTTGGTTCCTAGTCCATAGTCTCTGTGTATGAATAGTTAAAACCTGTCCAAATGGGCATACAGCTTGCTATTTAGATCATTTTGGAGCTGTTTCATAGGAATCTAATTACTCCATCCACATATGTTTAGACTTGGAGCACTCCAACTCCTGTTCCACTTCTTTTTGACACAGTACTAGGGCTACTGGGGTTTTGGTGTGATTCAAAGTGCTCTTAATTGTCACATTCTGTAGCCCAGGGGTGCCCAAACTTTTTGGGCTGTGGGCCAGTCACATGGTTCAATGGGCTGGTCATATGGTTCAGCGGGTCAGTCACGTAGTTCCTCCCTCCAAAGGAAGTAAAATGTGCCTTGCAATCTGTTTTGCAACATGATGAGATAGATTTTTAGGCTGCCATTTTCTATGCTTAAACCAGGGGTGCCCAATCTACAGTCGGTGGGCTGGATCCAGCCCCTAACACCAATTCATCCAGCCCATACTGCTCTTGCCACTCCTGGAAGCAGAAGTAAAACGCGCCTATATGGGCGTGTTTTACTTCTGCTTTCAGGAGCAGCAAGGGCGGCGTGGGCCAGATGAATTGGTGTTGGGGGCCAAAACTGGCCTGCAGGCCATAGTTTGGGCACCCTTGCTGCAGCCCATGCAGATGATTAGTTCACACCAAAACAGAGCTCAGGGTGGTGACAATCTTGTGATGTGACATTGAAATGAACAATGAAGTACTCCCTTCTTCTGTTTTCATCTGTTCTACCATTTTAAATTTAAATATATATTTTCCTATTGATCCTGTGCTATTTTAGATAAATGAGATATATCGGCAGTCAGTAGATGCAATGCTGTTTCACTATGTCACTTACTTTAACTACAAAAAGAAAAAAAAGAGTGATTACAGTCCATTGAATGATGGCTGTGGGAAAAGTCAGTGGAAAAGGCTTGAAGAGGAGTACTGTATCATTAATTGAAAGGGCGACAAATTGGAGCACTCCAAAGACCTGTTTAGCTTCTTATCACAGGGGGGGGAAACGTTGAATGGAATGATCACTCAAGTGAGAGAGAAAATAGATTACACTGAAGATAAGAACCTTTTAAGCTTGAATCAGACTGCTCCAAATTACCCAGTTCAGACAGGCCCTGAGTTATGTACTTATAGTGACACTAATAGAGTAAATGAGATATTTAAGGAATCGTTTTACCAATTCCACTCAAGTGAGTTTCCATTAGCAAGTTTCCAGGGCAGTGCTTCATTTATGCTGATAATTTTCCCTTGAGGAAAACTTTGAGTCCATCAAGTACCAACTAACCTCTACATTAGAAGATCTACAGGTCTGTGCCTTTCACTAAAAGTACAAAGATGCAGAGAGTAAGCTCTCAGTTATACGGGAAGGCAAGATTTTGGAACATTGTCCTATCCTCAAAGTATTTGGGAATCACTCTGGATCAATGTTTGTGGGTAAAAAAAACCCCACTGTTTAAATCACTGGTTCCCAACATGGAGCACACTACCCAGAAGGGTACTTCAATTCCCAGAAGCCTAAGTCAGTACATTGACTAATCAGTGCTTAGGCTGCTAGAATTGAAGTCCAAAAACCAAAGGTTTGGAGACACTGGTCTAAATAGTAAACAGAAAGTTGCTACCAGAAAAATAATATACCTAGGAAACTGTTTGAGACTGAAGTGCACACCCACAAACAATAAGATCAACCACTTTTTCCCTGTGCTACTCCACAGCAGAATAAGCTAGTGTCGTGCAGTATAAATCAGTACATGCCAAACAAGTAGATGTATCTCTTAATGAACCGTGCAGGATTGTTACTAGCAGCTTGAAAACACTACTAAAAAGTATATTAGTTGGCTGGCATTGCCCCTCTGAAAATACATTGAGAGGTGCTAGCAAATGAATGAAACAAGGTAATATCAGACCCACCCACTTCATGGATACCAATCCCCTGAATGATAGCTAAAACCAAGGAAAAGATTACTACACACATCTCAAGCTCTAAATATTAAACTGGAAGGCAGGATAAAACCAGGGAAAGCAAAAACAATACATCTTGTCAAATGGATGAATGCTGAATAGTGTCTTACCAGAATGAGATTCTGGCTGGACCATCCAGAAGTCATTTAATAGACTTCCAAGCAAAGTAGGATGATCAAAGAATAATCAAATAAAATGGGGCTATTTGGTTTCAAGACAAAGATTCTGTGAATGTGGAAACATTAAATCAATGCAGCATTTAAGTGCATGTCATTTATGCCCCCCTCAAATGTACAACAAAATATCTAGCAATAGCAATTACAGTTATATCCCACCCCATAGGACTTAGTGCAGAACACTGTAGCCTGCTTCTGATAAAAAACTGGTTATTTATTTCAACATTTTAATTTATTTTTATTTTTACCTATATTTTCTGTATATCCATAATTTTAAATTGTTCTACTTTCTGATATGAAGAAAGAGAGTTTCCATGACCAAGTATTTTTATTTATTTATTTATTTATAGTCATATTTGTATATGCCGCCCACTCAGGCAGAACCCGACTCAGGGCGGCATTACAACAATTCTAAAAATACATAAAAAACATTATAAAAAACCCACATCCCACCCCCTTTAAAAAACCCATATCCCACCCACCCATCCCACCTACTATACAAAAGGAAAGAAGAGAGAGTTCTTATAAAAGCCAGCAGGCGGGCACCATAGTCCCATTCGGGCCCCACACCTGCCCTGCCAGCCAGGTCTTCACTCCTTTCCTGAAGGGCAGCAGTTCACTTTGGAGTCTTAGATCTATTGGCAGGAGTTTCCAGAGAGCTGGTGCGAACACGGAGAAGGCCCTCCTTCGGGTGCTGGACAGATGTGCACCCCTAGTTGATGGCACTATTAGAGAGCCCCTCCGGTCCGCTCTGGTTGGACGGGCAGACACTCTTGGGACGATGCGGTCTCTAAAGTATCCTGGCCCCCTGCCATATAGGGCTTTAAAGGTCAAAACCAGCACCTTAAATTGCACCCGGAGACAAACTGGTAACCAGTGCAGCTCCCGAAGTAGCGGTGAGGCATGGGCATATCGCCCACACCCCATCACCACCCGGGCCGCCGCATTCTGGACCAGCTGCAGCCTCCGAATGGTCGTCAAGGGCAGCCCCATGTAGAGCGCATTACAATAATCTAGTCGGGAAGTAACCAGAGCATGGGTGACCATAAGCAAGGAGCCCCGGTCCAGGAGCGTGTGCAATTGGCGAATCACCCGAAGTTGGGCAAAAGCCCTCCTGGCCAAAAGTATACATTTGAATCCTGGTCTCCACTCTGTCCACTACACCACACTGGGTATCTGATTGTGTGTCATCAAGTCAAACCCTTTCAGGGTTTTCCAAGTAGAGAGTACTCAGAAGTGGTTTTCTGTTCCTTTTCCCTGGGGGCATCTGGGCCTGTGCAGAGTGGCCAAAGCCACATAGGCTGACTCTTCTAGGATGCACAGTAGGGAATTACATTCCCAGCATCTGGCTTTAAAGATGACTTTAAAGATGACTTTAAAGCCAGATGACCCGATGCTCAAGTTAACTTCAGTGTAGAGTGGTGGTCCCCAAATGAACCACGGATGTAGAGCAAATGTGGGAAAATGCAATCCATGTGCTGCATATGATGCCCAGGGACCTTTCTGTATCTCTGTAGTTTTTGCAAACTAGTGTTCCTCATTTTCATTTTTCCTTCTTCCATATCTGATTTAAACTGGCCGCAGTGCCAAATCATCAGCCCACCACCCTCGCTCCAAATGCTGCCGCTACCAGAAGCAGCAGCAGATGCATTTATGGTGGCCGCGGATACATTTATGGTGTCCATGGATGTATTTACAGCAGCTTTTACAGTGGGGGGACTACCAGTCTGGTCCCCTCAACTGTCTGAGGGTGCATGGCCAGGCCCTCGACTTAAAAAGGTTTCCAACCCCTGGTTTAAAGTATGCTTTGGATGGTCCCCTGCCACAGAACAGTATTGGCAGGGCTCAGAAAGTTACTTTTTGACCATTATTCCTTACAGTGCTTGAAAAGTAGGGCATTGGTCATTACTTGTTACTGTGTTGTTATTTTACCTGTCACAGTGTGTGAGTTTTAATGTTATTTTTAAAAGTCTCATGTTAGAATTGATAAGAGGGACATAAAAATGCCCCCCAAAAGTTGACTCCTCAAAATAAATGAAAAAACATTGCATATTGCACAAAACGTAACTATCCCTGCTTCCTTTGTTATTTTTGAAATGTAAGTTTATTCCATGTGGACCCCAAAAGGAACTATGTAGGATTGGGGCCGCTGGACGGCCGTGAGGTCCCGGAGGAGACTGATCAAGTAACGACACGAGGCAAGTGGAGCGAAGATCAGATCAGTGGTTTATTGAGGAAAAAGCATCATCATATATAGATCAGAAGGCAATGCGGGATAGAATCGTCATCTGACAGAAAATCACATCACCCATTTACTCGGGTTAATGGGGAATCTCTCTTGGGGAAGTTAATTAACTCGGGCAAACACTGACAGGGGAAATCCATTGTTCGAGGCTTACACCAGGGTAAATATGGCCACTATTTGCACCAAGGATTAGGCTTAACTGCGAGTGAGTAATTGCCTAATACGTAATGGAGTTTAGCGATTCGCTTCCCTCAGCAGAATCACCGGCCAGGTCAGATGTGGGTGAATAAACCCTATGATTATTGCTATTAATCCGCTCCCCCAATTTCTGGGCCCGCAGAGCCCACGGACCAGGAGCCTTCTCGACCGGAGTGGCCTCTGCCAGCCGCCGCATTATGCCAATTGTGCTCGCAGAATCCATAGAACTAGTTACAGGTAACTGAATTCTTGTAATGTGGTACTTTCAAATTCTAGGAGAGTCTGATGTGGCACAGCTGTTTTGTGTCCATCTTGTCGTGTGATGCTAGATGACACAAAACAGCCATGCCAGATCTGCAGACTCACTCCCAGAATTTGGAATAAAGTGAAGGAGGCTTCCTATGGCAGAATTTGAGAGTCCTTTCTGTAATGTAAAGACTAAACTCCATTTCCCACTACACCTTCCAAGTCAAGAATGCTTCATATCTATGACACAACTGATTTGGTTTTTTATTTTATTTTATGGAACAACATTATTAAAAGAGGCATCTGCCTGTGTGATCACGTTTGATGTCACCAAGTCATTACTTTTTGCTGTGTTGTTATTTTACCTGTTACATTGTGTATGTTTTAATATTGTTTTAAAAAACCTCATGTTCGAATTGGTAAGAGTGACATAAAACTTTGGGGGAAATATCTCAGGATCTTTTAAAATGCCCCCCAAAAGCTCAGGGGAAAAAAATCCATGGTAGTAACCAGCTTTCTTTGGAAGGCGTGAGAGAAAGAGAAGCTGCCGTCCGTGACCGAAGGTGTGGCTGAAAACTCTTCGCAAACTGCGCTGGTGGTGTTCAAATTGTGTGTGTGTGTGTGTGTGTGTGTGTGTGTGTGTGTGTGTGTGTGTGTGTGTGTGTGTGTGCGCGCGTGCGTGCGTGTGTGTGTGTGTGTGTGTGTGTGTGTGTGTGTGTGTGTGTGTTGGGGGGGGGACCTGGCTCTTTCTAGACTCCCTCCCCCATGTATGGAAATAAACAAATATTTATCTGGGCACTCACGTCTACAAAATGTGTTTTAAAAAGAAATGCACACGTGCTTAGCTCCTGATCTGTTCGAAGATCCTGTGTGTGATTGTGCGAATACGTGTGTACAGCGGGAGAAGCAGAAGGACACGCAACAGCCTTTTCTCTTTTGGCCCGTGTCCTCTCCCGTGGGATCCCGACGTTTTCCCACTCGTCCTCCCAAGTGGATTTTTTTAAAAAAACTGTGGGATATTTGGCCACAAAGGGATTTTAAACCCGCCTGCCCCCTCCCACCGTCCTTACAAGCGGTTGCCCTGGGGAAAGCACAGCAGATGTGTAATCATGCCACAATGTTTATTTTGCATCCATCTATAACCCATTTACAACTCTACAGGACCAAACTTCACAGTAATAAATCTGAACCCCAAGCAGGGATCGTCTGTTATTGACTGGTTGTAAAAAGCCACACTGATTTTGTATACTTATGTGTTGTGCTAATCAACCATTGCGTGCCTCTGTACAAGATGTGTATAAATTAATGCCACCAAGTGTCTTATGTCTGACGAAGTGGTCTTGATCCACGAAAGCTCACATTAAAATACAGCAGAAATATTTGAAATGGTAGTTAAAATACAGGAGTTAGTCTTTAAGGTGCCACAGTTGTTGTTTTTTTTGTCATTTTGTTTTATTTACTCTCTCTGATAACCAACCATTGTGTGCCTCTGTACCTGGCATGTATAAATTAATGCCATGAAGTCTCACTCTTTAATGTCTGACGAAGTGGACTTGATCCACGAAAGCTCACATTAAAAATACAGTAGAAATATTTGAAACGGTAGTTAAAATGCAGGAGTTAGTCGTTTAAGGTGCCACAACGTTTATTTGTCTTTTGTTTACTCTCTGATATGCTGGGGAAAGGTGTAGTCCATGGGACTTCTCCCTACCCCTCAATGGTGGGCATTTTAACATGCAAACACTTGGGCACGCCTGGGTCGGTGCTTCTACTGGCAGCGCTTGGAAGGGAGCCGCAGACCCGCCCGCCAAGAAGAGTCCTGGCGAATCTGCCGCCCTCAAACCTCACCACATGTTCTCCCGACTTGTTGGCTTCAGCTCCCTCTCATATTAGCTTTAACGCGCGAGGCTCAGCTCGCCCGCCTTCACTCACTCCTCCCGCTCGCAAAGCCAAGAAGAGGCGGGCCGTCGCCTCCGTGATGGTTCGAACGCGCCAATGAGGAAGCGGGAGTGTCGCGACGCAGCCAATGAGAGGGGCGAAGGGCGGGAGAGAGGAGGGGCGCAAGCAATAGCAGACAGACTCAGAGCCAGCCCGCCTAGGTTGCACCCGCCCTCTCTCCGCTCTCGGCGCATCCCCTCCGCTGGACGAAGCGCGACCATTTTGCAGGGGGGAGCCAAGAGCGGTGGCGACTGACGGTGCGAGCAGAGCCGGGGCTGGGGCTGAGGGAGGCTGAGGGGAGACAGGCGGCGGCCTCGGGAAACGCCTCAGGGGAAGGAAAAAAAAAAAAGAAGGGCCCAAACCGGCGCTGACCCTCTTTTATTTTGTCTCCTCAGGCGCTCGTGGCCGCCTGAGGGCCTCCTCGATTGAACCAGCCGCGATGTCTAGGCCCGTCAGGTAAGTCCTTGGCCGACGGGGACAGGCCTGAGGGGGGCTGCCGGGGCCTTTCCTGCCGGGAGGCCACACCGCGGAGCGGGGGGCGGCAGCGGAGGGCAACTCGGCCCCGTCCCACGCGGGCGCAGGGAGGGGGGTGGCGGCATTCGGGGGAAGGGAAAAGGCTGCATGGCGGGAGAGGGGAGGAGGGGCGTGTGTGCAGGCATGCAGCGTGCTCTTCCCCGGCAGTAGGGGCACTCGCGCACGCCGTGGCCGCCGCCTTCCTCCTGCTGCTGCTGCAGGTCCTTCCTCCTCCGCCTCTGCTTCCAGGATGCAATGCTGCCCCTTAAGGTGAACGCGGGGGACACACACACACACACACACACACACACACACACACACACACACACACACACACACACACACACACACACACACACACACACACACACACACACACACACACACACACACACACACACACACACACACACACACACAGAGAAAAAGCGCCTCCTGGAAGATGGTGGCAGTTTTTTTAAAAAACCACGATCAAGGCGCATACCCCAGGCAACGGCAGCCTGCCTTGTGGTGCGCCGCCGGCCTAATCATTTTTCACACCAGGTCAGGCAAAACTGGCACTGCTGGATGGATGTTCGCCCAAAATGTTGGCTTCGTTTTGGCAGTTTCGCAGAGGAGGAGGAAGGTGAAGGCAGGCAAATTCTGTGTCTCCGTAAGGTGGCTGTGTCCCAAGCACGCCGCTCTCTGTGCACATCTCTTGTGTACGCAAGGGCAGGACCCAATTGGAAAGAAAGGAGCTCACTGGACAAGGAATAATTACATGAAAAGAGGATATAGCTGAGGAGCTCAACCTCTCTTATGTCACTTACTTGGAGGACCCTGAATAGGCTGAGGGTTGGAGTCTGTAAATGCAAGGCCAACATGCTCATGTGTGCGAATGGGGAGAGATGCAGAACTCGGCTCATTTGCTGGTCTGCCAGTTACTACCAGAGACATGTACAAATGAAGATTTAATTTTGGCCAACAAGAAGGTACAGAGCCTCTTGCTGTTAGCAGAACCAGACATGCAGTATTTTGTGTGTGCGTGTGAAAGTAAGAATGAATGAGGTGCATATAGCAAGTACGCTTACAAACTACTCCATAGCGCTTAGTGCACTCAGCAGTTCACAAGTTAATTAGCATTTTGTCAGAAACGTGCTGGGTTCTACCATTCTACCAACTGTGAAAGGCTGAGTCAACCTTGATCCCCCATCAAGATTGAGCTCACATCCTTTTGACTGCAGTACAGCAGTTTAACCACTGTGCTACCAGTCCCAGTTACCCTGCCTCCAGACAAACAACATTGGAACAGCAATTGTTCTGGTGTAGTGATTGTTGTTTTAAACTATGTCATAAGGCAGCAATCAAAGCGGTGGCTGTAAATGGAGTGCTTTGTGGTTGAATTTAATGTTATAGGTAATGCAAGGCAGGTGTAAGGTATGTGCCCTGATGATGATTGGAAATGGCTGCCTTTTGCTACCTGTCTGGTCACCAGGAGAGATTTTCAAGAGAAGGGTCTACTGAATTTAATGTGGAACCAGAGGATTGGTAGTAACCAGTGAAAATCTACTGTACAATCAGAAAAATGCAATATCTAGGGAGGGATATGTGTATCAGTCATGGACTTTAGATGTAGAGTAGATGCTCTGCAAGGTCTCATTGCCTGTGAGAGATGTATGCCAGCATAGAAGTTCTTGGTGTGAAATGGAGCTCTTGCTAGCTTGTCTTCAATGTTATTTAATCTTTATTTATTTCTTTATTTTACTAAACTTTTAAAAACTTTGCATCCAGTTATGATTGTAAAATCATAACATATTTTTGTATTATTTTACTATATAAGATTAAAGTCTACCACAAATTACAACTAATCTTCTGTTCATTTTTGTAGAAATATAGAGGCTACTCTTGGAATGAATGGAGACTAAGCAGTAGCAGTATCTGGTGGATTGATTCTTTATTTATGCTTGATCCTAAAATATTTAATTATTTTTTTGTTTGATGTAGTGATAAGATGGATCATTGTCATTCTTTTTCAATCTGGGGCACACTCAACAATTTTTCTCTTTAAATAGCTTATCCTGGTATGGATCTCCACAGTTTTTCTGAGTTGTCCAGGTGGAAATAAGATCTCCCATCTTCTAAGATGCCAAGTCCTGAGTTAAATTGTATTATTGTTGTTATCTAGGGAAACTCAATTTTTGATTAATCATGAACTTGCTATTTATATAGAGAAATGCCGTTCTCTTTCAAAATTACCTCTCCTAGACCTTGATCCTAGCTGGGAGTTGTAATGACAGCTCTGTTCCTACAAGTCACCATTGCTTCTCTATGTCCCTTTTTGCTTTTATTTTTGTAAAACAAAATATCTTACCCTGTAGCTTCTAAACCACAATTCCACTTAATTCTTCCTCTGTCTCTTTTGGGGTAAGTGGCCCTTCTCCCTTTTTTTTCTCATTTCATTTCAGAGCCTCCTCGAAAATTGTGGCATTTTTGAACCACAGTCGAGCGTACCTTGGTAACGGCAACCTTGTGTTGTCGACTAACCTTTCTCACACTAGGTCAGGCCAAAGGAACTGCAGAATTAACTCACCAAAAGGGCTTCATTTTGGCAGTTTCATGCCTGGCCTAGACACGGAAGAAGCAGCAGCTACCTTCCTCCCCCTCTTGTCTTTCTCGAGAAGCCATTCAGATCTTACTATATTTAAGTATCAGAATTTCTGTGCTTAGTGATGTTGATAAAGCTGATTTGTTAAGACAAGAAAATGTTTGGTATTTTCTTGAAATAGGGGCATATTTGAAGTTTTGTGTCTTCTCATAGAATGTTTACTAGTTGAATTGGGTGTTTCTTTAGTACCTCATGTGATCAGCTTCCTATCTGTCTGTATCAAGTGTATTTGGCAATTATTTTATTTCCATGAAAGGCGCAGTAACATTCGGAGATGGCAAAAATGCCTGCTAGTGAGCTTTTCCTTTTGAAGGATCTTGTGTTCTGGAAGTGACTTTTAAATCCATACAGTGGCTGTAATCCTGCACTCATGTTGTGTTTAACAGTGCATGCATGTTTACTTTGAAGTAGGCCTCATGGATGGCAGTGGGGTTTAGTCCCAAGTGACTGAATCAGTTACAACACTCTGAATGGAACTTGTAGCTATTATTTTGCATGCAACTGTTTAAGAAGAAACCTCAGTTCAGTTTAGATGAGATTTGCATCCAAGTAAACATACATAAGATTCTGCATGGATGTTTCCCTGACTGCATTATTTTAACCACTGCCAAATCTAAAGCATAGATGCTTTGGTAGGTTGGAGAGAAATATTCTCCCTGAAATGAATAGGGGTAGTGCTTTCACATCACAAAAAGCTTAAAAAGCTAAAAAAACAAAGAGAGAAAGAAAATAGACCTTGGTAGAAGTACTTTTCCAGTTTTGGAAGACTGGTATTTTGCAGTTTTTGAATGCATGGGTAAGGCTTTCAAAAGTAAGCGAAGTGCCATTTAAATTTTTTTGATTCCATCTCCCAAATTTCTCTGTTTTTGGGAGTTCTATCTAATAGACCCACAGTTATATTTTTCTTTCCTGAAAAAAGGCCTAGTTTGAAGGTATCATGGCCTAGCTCTGGCCTATCATCCTGTTAAAAAAGGAACTTTCCATTGTGGTAGCTAGGAGTTGAAAGTAGCAGGAAAAGTGGAAAGCATAACATGAGATAGACTGAATCACAAAAGGAAGCCATGGATTTTAATTTGCCGAACATGAGCAGTGCTCATAGGTTCTTTGGAACTTATTAATTCATAAAATCACCATAAATTGTGAGCAATTTGGCAACAAATGCTAGGTTGGCAGGAGCTGGTACAGACGGGAGCTCACTCCATCAGGCATTACTTAGGAATCGAACTCCGACCTTCCAGTCATCAAGTTCAGTGTTTTAACCACATGAGCTACTGCAGTCCCTAGCAGTTTGAAATCAAGAAATTACAAGTAGATAAGTAGGTACCACTTCAGTGGAAAGGTAAACAGTGTTCCGTGCATCCGGTGTTTAGTCATGCCTGCCACATGTCCACAGAAACATCTGGAGACGCAGACAGTGTGGGCTCTTTGGCTGTAAACAGATGAGCACTGAACCCTAGAGTCAGATAGAACTGCCGTTCGAGCAAGGGCGACCTTGGCAACAAATGACAACAACAAAAATAATATTGAAGCTTTAGTTTTAGGTTATGGCTATGTTGTTATTTGAATAACTGATGCAGCCACTTCATATTTGACACAACAGTGCATTCTTGCATGCATGTAGTCTGATCTAACATAAGTTTGAAACAGAAATATATATATATATGTGCTGTTTCCCAGACCTCCTACAGGTGTTTGCAGCCCACGGGCCTAATCCAGCCCTTGGTGGCCACCTGGGCACCTCTAAACCTGGCCCCCACCCATGGAAGTTGCATTGCGTCACTTAAGACAGTGGCGGGAGTGTTCGTGCCGTCTTTCCAGCTGCTTGCACAGCCTCCGCCGCTTCCAATGGCGGCAGGAGGCTTTCCAGAGCAATTTCGCTCTGTTTGGATAATTTTCTGACCCTTCCCCGTTTCGTTTCAGCTGCTCAAATGTCTGTCATAGTCTATCACAATCAACTACACCACACTAGATACCCTTCATAACACTCAGTGTCTACTTGTATATTGAATATAGGTTTATTCCACAAATTATTGTTCACGTGTCATACAGTAAAACCCTGACATACTTATGCCTCGAGTTACGTAAAATTTGACTTGCGAAAGGATTTCCCCATAAAATGGTGTCCTGATTTACGTAATGCAATTTCCTATGGGTTTGCTTCAATTTACGTAAATATTCATTTTCCTTTGGGTTTGCTTTGATTTATGTAAAAAATCATTTTTCCTATGGGTCTGCTTCGATTTACGTAAAAAATTGATTCATGTAAAAGGCTATGGAACAGACTTTTTACGTAAGTTGGGGTTTTACTGTATATACAAAGTGGATTTGATTTAAATAATGGGTTTTTAACACAAAGATTAATAAACACTCCAAAGGTTTCACTTTCATTTTTACTGCTTGCTGCTCCCTCCTTACACTTAGCTTCTGCAGGTCTATTTCCCTCCCAACAATCTTCCTGTATTCTTTGAAATTTAGCACTTAAGAAGTAAGGGATTGATTCTATGTACAGGAATGCATCGGACAACGCTAAAATCGGATAACGTCGGGGAATTTGAGGAACACTTTTGCACCACGTTAAGATAACATGTGATGCAAAAGTTTTCCTCAAATTCCCTGACGTTGATCTCTGCCCAAAGCCTGCAGGGCTGGAGACCAGCCCTGCCGGCTTTGAGGCAGAGATCTCTGGAGGCCCACTTGCTGGGGGGGGGGGCAAGGGGGCCTCCGTAGACCCAAGTGTCGGGCTGCCAGTTTCCTTGGGGTGAGAGCGCGCGTGGCCTTTCTCCCCCAAGGAAATTAGCGGTCTGAGTGTCAGGCCGCGGTTTCCTTGAGGTGAGAGCCCGTGTGCGCGCTCTCACCCTAAGGAGACAGGCGGTCTGAGCGTCAGGTCGCCAGTTTCCTTGGGGGTGAGAGTGTGCATGCACCCTCTCATCCCAAGGAAATGGGCGGTCTGAGCGGTTTCCCCCAAACCAAGCCGGCTTCCACCTCCAGAAGGCTTTGGGAAAGGGATCCCATCTGTCCTCGCCATTCTGCGAGGCCCAGAGCCTTTGCTGCGATCAAAAAAGTACCCCTGTACTTTTTCGATTGCAGCTAAGTCTCTGGGCTTCGCAGAATGGTGAGGACCGAGGGGATCTTTCCTCTAGACTCTTCCGGAGCCTGCGGACCCAGCGGACAGGGCAACGGCAGTGGCAGAAACTGCCACTGTGACTGTTTCTGCCGCTGTTGCTGGCCCGTCCGCCGGGTCCGCAGGCTCCGGAAGGGTCTGGAGGAAAGATCCCTTCGGCGCCCGCCCGGTTTCCCCCAAACCAAACTGGGGATAACAGGGTCTGATCCTCGGCTTGGTTTGGGGGAAAGCGAGCGGGTGCGCACATGCGCATTTGCCCATACTAAGATGAGCACAACGTCTGATCTCCGGGTTGGTTTGGGGGAAAGTGGATGGGCGTGTCCACACGCATTCCCCCAAATCAAGCCGGGGATCAGACGCTGTGATCCCCAGGTTGGTTTGGGGGAAAGCGGGCGGGCACACTCGTCTCTGGCTTCCCCCAAAGGAAGCCGGCTTTTTAAAAATGTGTGATAAATGTATCGCATAACGTTAAAAATCATCACGCTAAGACTCGTGGAACCAAGTTTTAGCGTTATCCGGGGTATTACTGTACATAGATTTGCAAAAGAACAGTGGAATTAAGGTCTTTTTCTCAACTCTATGTTTATAACATTGTTGCTGTAAAGAAGAGGCATGTGATCTCTGAATACACAGTCATGGTTTTGAGAACTAAAACCAAGCATCTGATAATATCTTCTATAATTTATATAGAAAAACTGCCCGATAATCTTACAGAAACCTCTGGAAGAGCATGACATTGTGAATGGATTAATAAGTTCCTTTACCAGAAATTGTAAATATTGCATTAATAATGCCACATAATTAAAATGAATCCTTATTTCATAATGAATAACTTTTTAACTATAATGTATTTTAAATAGAAAACTGTCTTTAGATAGATTTTTCCTCAAAAACATTCTATTACAAATCCGATTTAAATAAATCAATCTCTCCTCAAAAACCATTGATTTTTAATCACTCTCCCAACTGTGGTTTGATATGTGTCAATAGAGGGAGGATTTCTTTCTTTTTGTGTAGCATTAAGTAGACATCTTCTCCCTCTTAAATAGTAAGTAGCTAGTTTTTTCTTAGTTGGATTGAGAGATTGTATTTTGAGCATAAAGCATGGTTATCCTCAACAAAGTAGGGTTATTTTTTTTCTCCTGAGGAATTTTACTTAGCTATTCTTTTGCTTGAAGCTATTTAATCTGCAGTCATTGGACTGTATCTGCTTCTGGTATAATATACTGAAGTGAATTGATTCTGCTATGGCAGGAATAGCCAGTTTCAGACCCCACAAAACTTTATTTTGGAAATATGTGAAAATAAATATTTAAAATTGATATATTGTCATTGTAGTGATTGTTGGCAAACACAGATCAACTTCCCCTCCTCCTCCCCCCCCCCCCCAATCCATGGGGAATACATTCCAAACCATGCTGCAGCTAACTGAAACTATCAATAACAGCAAACCTTATATTTTACATTGCAGACAGTGGCCTCTAGTGGCCAGCTCTGGTAATGTGCCATAGAAATTCAGTAAAACCCCGATTTACGTAAAAAAATCCATTCCGTAGCTTTTTACGTAATTCATTTTTTTACGTAAATCAAAGCAAACCCACAGGAAAATGAATTTTTACGTAAATTGAAACAAACCCATAGGAAATGAATTTTTACATAAATCAAAGCCAACCCATAGGAAATCTCGTTACATAAATCGGCACATTTACATAAATTGGGACGTGGTTTTAGCGAAAAATCGTTACGTAAGTTGAATTTTACGTAAGTCGGGGTATTTTGGGGGTTTTTTAAGTTGAATATTTTTAGACCTGAAGATAACTGAAACTGGCTGCTGAACCCAGGGGTGTGGGGGTGTGTGATCTGTATTTTAAGAAGTGACTAATGGGAATGGACTGCCAATTCAAGATAACCTATTGCCTTTGGGAATTATCATGTTTTTATATAAAGCATAGGTCATGTATTCTCCTTAGACTTACCCAGTTCTGTGTAGAGACCCCAGCTGATCCCAGAGAGGCAGAGTGATGAGGTCACTGAGACTGGCAGCAGGTATGGGGTGTGTGTGACCTGTATTATTTAAGGAATATTATTTGAGGAAGCAGGTTTACTAGATTAGAAAAATGCATATGTTCCTTGTAGTTTCACCTTTTCCTAGTTTTATTTCTGTTTGGTAGGGAGGCTGTTTTTTTAAACGATATTGAAGAAGCTGAAAATGATAATGGTTAGCAGTAAGTGTTATTGCAAAATTTTGTCTATAGAATCAGAAGGAAGAGGTAGGGAGCAAAGAGAAATAGCATTCTGTTTCTTGAAACACAAGGTGAAGGGTTGGTTCCCTAAGGCAAGACGTAACTGAGAAGTGGCCTATCTGGCCGAATAAACATGCTGTAAAAGTGATCAGATGTCATGACTCAGTGGTAAGATTCATCCTGACGGCTTCCTATAACAGGAAGAGGGGTGAGTTCAGAAAAGGAGGTGTTGTCTAATGTTGCTGACCTAAAGTGACTATTAGCCAACCAGCTTGGGAATGTTAGAACTCTGGCCACCACAGTTTTTGACTTTGTTGCCAGGTCTAGTAAAAAATATTGTATCACTGTAGATCTAGCAAAGTTTATATCTGCTAAATCAGGGGTTGCCAACCTTTTAAAGTTGGGGGCCAGGTCATGCTCACTCAGATAGTTGAGGGGGCTGGACTTGTCCACTGCTGCAAATGCTGTAAAATGCGTCTGCGACTGTCGTAAACACGTTTATAACAGCCACGTCTGCATTTATGGCTGTCATAAATGCGTTTATCCAGTGGCGGCAGGGGGAGTGAGGGCAGCGGGCCAGATGATTTGGCACTGTGGTCCATAGTTTGCCTACCCCTGTGCTAAACAGCTTTTGCGTATGTTTTTAGGATATTAGAATGCAGCAGAAATACGGTACTATATAGTCATCTAACAGGATAGCTGGTGTGGATGCAAATAAGTCAGTACAGTATGTGAAAATAAAAATTTAAATTGATCTTTCATGGTGCTGAGCGAAGTCAGTTCAGCTAATTCAAGTCCCTGGTTGATGTCTGGATATCACAGAGAAGGTGTTGATATTAATCAGTGAAATATGCAAGCCATCTAGAGAGTCAGCAACTATGTTGTAGACCCTCGATTAACAACGCATTCGAATAGCATCATTTCCGCTTACCGATTAACGACGTTTTTTTAACGTGCAGATAGTGACAGTTTTTTACCACTAGATGGCACAGTTGCCATTGAAAACGGCACAACAACATTTCCCCTATAGCGACGCTACTTGGAGAACCAAGCAATGTTGTTATGTGAGGGTCTACTGTACATTGACTAGGTATGACAAGTGATTCTACGTTTTGGTAGAAATCCTTTTTTTGTGTTTGTGTAAGGGTTATTTAACTTGCTTCAGCTAATTAGTGTATAGATTTTCTTCTAACTATTGTGTTGCTTTTGCTGCTGCTGCTTGTTAGATTTTGTATCACATATATTATTGCTGTGAACCGCCTTGAGTTGCCTGTTGGGTAAGAAAGGCGGTATAGAAATAAAACTTCAATTCAATTCAATTCAATTGATGAAGTGCATCTTGGTTGTGTTAGCCAGGCCATGACTGACAAAGTTAGGTATCTCATCAGTTAGCAGCAATTAGTCATGACAAGTTTTGCAAACCTTCTGTGGACATGAGTAGTATTTGGGCCGTTATATGACATCAGTCTTGTTGGATAGTCTTCAGAGAAAACCATCACCACTTTGGTAACGTAGAGAAGAGTGGGTCTGTAGAACAAATATCTGTAAAGTTCATATGAAAATCTATTTTGAGCCTTATTGAAGTAATGCAGTAAAATATATTTTAGGAAAGGCACTGTGGTATGTTGTTTTTCAGATAAGCAATGTTCTAGGTCAAGACAATACAGGGGAGTTACATAAGATATTCATTTGTAAGGACTGCTTCGCAGTTACTGTTCTCCCTCCTATCACCATCCTAAAAGGATATGAAGATGCTGCTAATTTGGCATTTCTGGTCCCTGTATAACCTTCAAGGATCTTTTTGCTCCCGAGGGATGCAAGAGGATCCCCTGAAGTGCCTATGGGGAGAATGTGCCAAGTCCCATAGGGCTTCTATGAACATAAAGCAGACCTAGCACATAGGCATAGTGTAGGAAACTCAAGCCTCTGGGACTTGCCCCACTTGGCTTCACTCTTCCCTTTTCCAGCCCTCTCGGCCAGGGAGTAAAACAATAAATCTGTGTGTAGCTTAAGGCCTCTGCCCCCCTCTATTTAAGAAATGAAACTAGCTGGGTGTTTTTATGGTTTTTTTATTATAGAATCTTAAAAATCGAGAAAGTCAAAAGGGTCAAGCAGCATTATTATAAATCTGATATAAAAATAAAATAGTGCAGTTCATCGTTACTCACACATTATTTCTCTAAACAAACCGGCGGTCTGAGCGGTGGACCATCCGTTTGTTTTGAGTGAGAACGTGCACGCCCGCTCTCACCCAAAACAAACTGGCGGGCCGCCCGCCTTGCCTTCAAAAGGCAGCTGCCGAACAGAGCGCCCGTACGCCGGCACTCTGCACTCACCCACCGGTCCTCCGGAAAGGGAAGCGACCAGGCACTTGGCCGGTTCCCATCCCGGAGGGCCGGAGGGTGTATTGGATAACGCTAAAATAACATTATCCGATGCAATTTTCCACCAAACATTTGTCATCGTTAACCGATTTTAGCGTTATTAGATGTATTCGTTATCTCTGAGGTATTGCTCTACCTCCATTCCTTACACCCTATCTGCAAGTGGTTTCCATAGCTATTGTTCATTTCTGTCACAAGCTATGTTAGTGAGCTTTCTGCCTACCTTTAATATAGGAGACATGCCATGTCTGCCAAACCAACAGACAGAATTGCAGAAATTTGCTGGCCACAACTTTTTGCTTGTTTATTTGATGCCATCCAATAATTGTGGCCCTTCTTGTTACAATTTACAACTCTTTCTGGGAATTAAAAAGGTTCTGTTTCTTCTGACTGTCAGCTGCTGAAGTAGATCAGGCTTAGACAATGACTTGGCCTAGCAGGTTAGTGCCTGAAGGATGGTTGAAATTCAGGCTGTTCCAGGTGAAGACCACTTTGTCTCTACTGCCTGGTATAGGCTTTTATAAAGGGGTTAAAGTGAGGTGTCTGAAAGATACTTTCTGGTGTGCTTCTGAACTGCAACATAGTGGCTCTCTGTTATGCTTTCTTTTGTTGTATGCATTACACCTGATTGCATAAGTTTTTGAATGCTTTGACTAATGTTGTTGCAGGTATAGTAGGATTCGTGCCAAATCTTGTTTGTTAGATCCTTAATTGTGATTTTTATTCACAATGTATTCAACACCTTAATTTGAGATATATTAATAGATTTTGTTAGGTGTTGCACATTTGTATTCTCTTCGCGGGAAGGCTAAAAGATAAGATTCTGAGGAAGAGAAACTTGTGGCACTGATTTGATTGCTCCTAGTAGAGCATCTCTCTGAAGATTGGACCCTTTTTAGTTAGCTCAGAAAGGAGCCTTTTTGCTGACCAATTATAGTTTGTGATTTGTAGTTATTTCTCAACATAGAAAGTCATTATATGGCTTTAGTCCTGCTGTAATATGAGATACTTGACTCATAAGTCTATTCTACTGTATTTGGTGGGAGGTAAGAACTATGATTAATCTAAAAAGAAAACAGGCTTTAGCATGGGAAGGGTGTGCTTCATTTTTTAAAGGAAAGAGTGAGAATCATCAGGCACTCTTTTTACTTCTCAAAGTTCCACTTATTTTAAAACTTCTACTTTTTTGTTTTACGAGTATGTATAGGGTCTGCTTTGTTCCCTATGTCTTATTTTAGTGTGTGATCTATTTCCCCTGGATGCTTTCATAAAATAATTTCGTGTCAGAGATTACTCTGGGTTGAAAGGAATTTTGCTGCAGAAATTCCACTCAGGGAACACCCGGATGAGACTCCTTTCATGTCCCCAAGTGCAGCCCTCGGGTATCGAAACCTGACCTCCCAGTCCAGCTCAGCATCTTAACCACTATAAAAGCTTCATTTCATCTCCAGCATCTTTAGTTGGAACATGGATTTAAGTGATTGTTACCTTGATAGATTTTCTATGGAGTCTGATAATAATTCAGTCAGACCTTGCATTATAACCCCTAACTGCCTATGTACATGTTGTCTTAGTATTGGAACCATTCCATTTCTTCTGAGTTTGTCATTTACAGTGTAGAACATTTTGTAGTGGCCATTCCAGTCCACTGACACTAAACAATGCAATATTTATACATTCCATTTCTTGCTTTTTGATTTCTGGTTTATTTTTATTCATATTTCTCATGGTCTGTGTTCCATTTACATGTGTTATGGAGCATTGGATTTTTATTTCAAATTTGTGCACATCAGTTTCTAGATATCCTTTTGGCTTTAATCTATTTCCATCAGTAGCAAGGGAGCCATTTGTACTTGTCCTTTGTGCTTCCCTAGTAGTGAATTGAATGTTTTCCAACCAGTGAGTCTCATCTTCCAGCACTGTCTCTTGTCTCAGTTTGGACTGTCTCGTGGGGTTTTCATGGTAGGTAAGGAAAAGTCAGCAATGATTTACCATTGCTACCTTCTGCACACTACTAACATAGGTTGGCTAAAGTGTCATCACTGTTGCCTTCTAGCCAGTGTCTCCCCCAGCAACTGCTGTGGCCTAGTAGCTGCCTTGAAGATGGTGGATGTATCTTAGTCGGCTGCCTCAGCTGGGCATTTTGCCTTGTGTCACCCTGCTAGGAGTCCATGCTTGTAATGGAGTTTGACCTCCTGATAGCATTGCTCTCAGCTTCATTGATAAACATAAAGCATCCAAGAAGGAGTGCAAAATATTAGACACTGAGAATTAATGTTGAAATTTCACCTATAGCTTAACATAGGGGCATTGTTTCAATTTGGAGATAATTATAAGATTTAAATGTTTTTATGTAAAGAAAATTTGATACTTATATTGAGTGCCAATTTAAAATGTAGTTTATTTTATTTCCCCTTTCCGTATTGTATTGCATAGCAGCAGATGATATACAAACTATTATGTATCTACAGGTGAAACTTGGAAAATTAGAATATCGTGCAAATGTCCATTCATTTAACTTAAAAGGTGAAACAAATATATGAGATAGACTCACTACATGCAAAGTGAGAGATTCATGCCTTAATTCATTATAATTGTGATGATCATGGCGTACAGCGTACATGAGATTATGTGATGATTATGGGGGGTACATGAGATTGGGGGTTGGGATTTTCATAAACTGTAAGACATAAGCATCAATATTATAACAAAGTAAGGCTTGAACTATCTCGCTTTGAATGTAATGAGTCTATCTCATATACTTGTTTCACCTTTTAAGTTGCATTACTGAACTGAATGAACATTTGCACGATATTCTAATTTTCCGAGTTTTACCTGTACATTCTTAATTACTATTTGGCTGTCTTCAAGGTCAGTTTTAAACGGGGTTTTTCCTCTGATAGCAAACTGGATTGACACACACTGACCAAGTGTTAAGTGAAATTTGGCACATATGTTACACAATAGGGTTTTCTTCACTTCACGGTTTTTCTCCAAAGAATTACTAGTCCTAGGTAAAGGTTTATTCGACAGGCAAGAAAAACTTACACTTATTTGTCCCAGTTCTCTCTGTTAGGTTAATGGCTGGCATCTCAGATGAATCAGTTTCCTTTTAAAAAATCCTGAGTACTGTATAAAGTGCAAAAATAATCCACTTTTAGAAGCAGGCCAATAATTAAATGTAGCAGTGGAGCTAATGATTATCTTTCAGCAGAGGTCTAACCAATGTTTCCCCCCCAAAACATATGGTGCAGCACTATGTCTTCTGTACAGTAATCTGTCTGTTTTGGTAGAAGATACTGAAGATGATAAAAAAAGTCAACTATAGGTTTTGCTCAGGAATCAGCAGAAACGAGTGATAGGCAACAAAGTGAAAGGGATCTGACTTGCACTTAGCATCATTCTGTAAAATCAAAGGTTTGGTCCACTTGTTCCACAAAGCAGGGCATGTAATGGAATAAGTATGTTATATAAGTGATCATAGGGACTGCTGTGGCTTAGTGATTAAGATGCTGAACGATGACTGGAAGGTCAGCAGTTTGAGACCTGAGTGCTGCATGATGGAGTGAGCACCCATCTCTGTCCCAGCTGCTGCCAACCTAGCAGTTTGAAAGCAATAAATTGCAAGTAGATAAACAGGTATCACTTAGGTGGAAATGTAAACTGCGCTCTGGTGTCTAGTCATGTCTGCCACATGTCCACAGAAATGTCTGCAGACACAGACAGCACTGGCTCTTTGCCTATAAACAGAGATGAGCACCAAACCCTAGAGTTGGATACGACTGGCTTTCAAGCAAGGGCAACTTATAGTGATCATATTTCATGACTTTGAATTTCAGTCTTATATAGCTGGGTGGGGAAAAGGTTTGTGTACTGGCATTTCCCCAATGTGGATTGTGAAATCTTACTCCCATCTCATAGTTTGGACTATGTTTATTGTACCATTCAGACTTCTCGGTAGCAACAAACATGGGTTGGAAGTGCTGTGTATGCTGTCTGTCGCCTGTTCTGATGTCTGAATCCTATCCTTGGTACATATTTAGGAATAATATCTTGCTGAAATGCAACTGCTAAAATTCTGGATTACTACGGCCAGAATCTTATTGGGGTTTTATTCCATAATAAGTTAAATTAAATTGTAATGATGAACTGCAACTACTATAGTTAAAGTAGATAATTAGTGCTTTTTAAATAGGTGCAATTTGCTGCTGTGATTTTACTTAATCTAGATTAAAATTCTAGAATTCTGCCCATGTATTTAAATGTATTAGTGCATTAGATAAACTGATGACTAGTGTACACATATGAATATACTATAACACAAAATGCTCGTCATAGTATATATGTGTAAGTACTATTAATGAATTAGTATGGTCTTTTCAGTACATACCCACACACATTAATATGCTATTTTAATAAATACCTACACATTTTTTCACTTCCCCATTTTGTATGTCCAGGTTGGATGTACCTAAACTGCTTGCTCAATAGACATTCCTGAAACAAATTGGAGCAAACTGCAGTTTTACCTCCCTAGCAGATACTGGGGATGTTGGTAAATTACTGTGGTTTGTTCAAAATCATGAAGGGGTTTTAGCCCCTTGTGCTGAGAGGGGAGGCAGATGGATCTTTGGGTTGCTATGAGAATGTGACCATTATGGTGGGACCATGTTCTGTGGGACCATGTTGTTAAGCTCTAGGTAATTTTGCCACATTTTCAAAACCTGCAGAATATTGTCTCTCACTTCAGATTCAATTAGATTATTGTCTGTTACTTACTCCAGACCAATACTTTGCAAAGCCAGGAAAAGCAATGGTTCCTATGCAAGCTAGTGGTGTTTTGTTTTTGCTTATTTCCTTACAGTGGTATTTAATAGATAATAGCAATAGCAATTACACTTATAGACTGCTCCATAGTGCTTAGTGCACTCTCTGAGCGGTTCACAAGGTAATTAGCATTATGCTCCCAACATGCTGGGTACTCATTTTACCAACCTCGGAAGAAAGAAGAAGAAAAGAGGGTTGCTTGCCCCTAGTCTTGCAATGTCATGGGCAAACTTAGTAGCATTTTACTGGCATCACAATCTAGGATGCTTTTAGAACTCCTTGCTGGCTGGGAATAAGGGACTATTCTCTCTAAATGACTTGAGCGTCCTTTCCAGTAGGTCACTAAAAAAAAGTACTGTAGTTGAAAGAATGGAAAATGTATACACAGTAAGCAAGACATTGAACTGTCTGTTTTATTGTTCTGCTAATATTAATGTTATGAACTTGGTGGTCATTATTTGATTTGTGAAGAGCCCTTGTGCCGCAGTGGTTAAACTGCTGACATTGTGAGTTCAGTCCTGATCGGAATCAAAGTTCACTCAGCCTTTCGTCCTTCCAAGGTCGGTAAAATGAATATCCAGCATGTTGGGTGTAAGACGCTAATTAACTTGTGGATT
The DNA here is from genome assembly GCA_035047345.1 of Bradypodion ventrale. Taxonomy (NCBI): domain Eukaryota; kingdom Metazoa; phylum Chordata; class Lepidosauria; order Squamata; family Chamaeleonidae; genus Bradypodion; species Bradypodion ventrale. The sequence continues at coordinate 63,832,473 of JAWDJE010000004.1, forward strand.
GCCCAGAGCAGGGATTCTCAACCTGCAGCCCATGGGCTGGATGTGGCCCACAGTGCCATTTCATGTGGCCCACCACACCAGGAAGTGCCATGTGGTGGAGGAAGGGCAAAATGGCTGTCTGGCCCCCGAAGCTGCCTGAGGGAGTGTGAAAAGGTTGAGAACTCCTGGCCCAGAGAGTTCACTAAGCACTAAGGGGGCGGTATATAAGTGTAATTGCTATTGCTATAACTGGCAAAATCTTTTTGACTGGTCTCAGAAAAATGAAAACAGCTTCTTGCACTTATCTTTGACTGTACATTGCAAGTACATAGATGTTGTCCTGCTTTAACAGGTTTAGTATGCTATAAAACCTCAGACATTTCAAGTGAATATTTTTTTTTCTGTTCCAGGAACAGAAAGGTGGTCGACTATTCACAGTTTCAGGAATCAGATGATGCAGGTAACTCACCTTAATTATATTATTTATTTAATGCATTTATATACTACCCCTCTGGAGAGCAAAAGTTCCCCACTCTGGGTGGTTCACAACATTAAAATAAAATATTGTATAAAAACAATAGTAATGATTATAATAAATAAGTAAAAATTCTGGATTCAAACCCAAGCAAATTAGAATACCCAGGGGAGAAATACCATTAAATGCCTCCCTAAATAAACTAATTTTCAGAGGTTTTTAAAAGCTGTCTAGAGAAGTTTTCTTTTTGTCATTTTTAGACAAAAATGTAATTTAAATTGAAAGCCAACAAACATTTTAAAAACTAAGGATGCTTCCATATTGTTATAACGGGTTATTATATGCTACAATTTTGCCTGGGTTGCTCAAACCATTGTCAATAGATGCTAACTCATTGGCAAATGTATAATTCCACAATGTTTGTTTTGCGTCCCTCCTTTGGATGGGATGCATCAACTTGCAAGAGAAGTTTGTTTTGCAACCATTTGCAATTCAGCAGGGGCAAGCTTCCCAGCAAGTTTAAATTCCATTATTGACAGTTGTAAAAAGCTACAATAATACTTTTCTGTTAGGCTAACTTACTGTTGTGTGTCTCTGTACCTGATGTGTATAAATTGATGCTATGAGTTCTCATTCTTACGACTGACAAAGTGGACTTGATCCACGAAAGCTAACATTAAAATGCAGCAGTTAGTCTTTAAAGTGCCACAGTGTTTTTTGTTTTGTTGTTGTTTTGTTTACTCTGCTATCCATATTTTTTGTATGCTTTTAAACCACATATGTCATAAGAGGATGCTGATAATCTACTCTTCAGTGGAACCTTTGGAATTGTTGATTTGCTTAGCTTGTTTTAGCTTTTAACTTTCTGTGCTTCCAATAATTGTCTTCCTTTTCAGCCAACTTCAACTGGATTTTATTAAGGAATTTGGAAATATTACAGGATTTTTCTGTTTTTTTTTTCTTCTTGGAAAGCAGGCATGTTATTGGCACTGTCTGCTGAATGAATTTGTTGTGGTGATAATTAGTAAAAACAAAATGTGTTGTATTCTTGTATTCTGTTAGAAATTATAAAACTTTTAATCCTGTTTTCTAAATGTACAGTATGTACAAATTGCTCATGATCCATAACAGAATATAAAGAACAAGAATTTATCAGAGCACTTAAAGCCAATTTGCTGTTTGCATGAGTTAAAACTATTGCAATTTGGCCATTTAAATTAGTGATTTATGTATTTTGCATACACAATTTAAAAATTAGCAAAAACTTTCATTCTAGAAACCTGTAGCAAAGAAATGGAATACAGTATCTTTGTAGAAAATATATATTTCAGTTTATGTCCTCCTTAAAAACATATTGTCAAGAATACTGTTTGAATTTATATTATTAGCATAAATAATGGCGGTACAGACATTGATGCTAATTAATAAGTTACTACTTAGTTCCTAGTTGTATGTGAAAATGCAGCTGCTTGTTAATTAGCAGCAGTTTGCCACCATAAATCATTTACATCAGTGTACATATTCTGAGAAGATGCTGGTCTGATCTGATCAAGGGTTTTGTTCCTTATTGGCCAACCGATTGTTTACAAGAAGCTCATAAGGAAGACATGTACAATAGCATTCTCTCCTGCCATTCCCCATTAATCGTGCTGCTGCTGTTAAATTTATATCCCACACATCTAATACACAGTAGTGCTCTTGATGCCTTCATAAGGCAATAAAAACCATATATTGTAAAACAAATTTAACTATAGAATTGTTAACTGAAATCCTGTAACACATTTGTGTTTGTGCAATATGAATGATGCCTGCAGAAGTAACAGCAAATAATTGTCACTGATTAAAGATTTATTTTTCATGGTGTATATCACTTAGTTGCATTGTATGCAAATTATGTGTACCCTGAAATTACCAGATAAAATCTTTAATGAGCCACTAATATTGCCACTAATACTGATTGATACCTTTGCTATTGCATACGAGGAGCTACACAACCGGATTCCAACCATAGCAATCAGATAAAAGTAATCCTACCTCAAATACTGTTGAAACCAATTAGATGTACAGAAGTTAAAAACATCACAGTAAATTAGACATTACACATTTTTCTAGTCTTTGTAAAAGCAGATAGAGTGGTAACTGGTTTTAGCTCTAAAGGGAATGTATTCCTCAGTCTGAGAGCCATGCTGATCCTCTGTAATTTCTCAGTATATTTTGCCCCCAACTGGGCACTTCCAAACTTTATAATGTGGTTCCTGGCAGTGCCCTCACAGGAATTTGAAAAAGTTAAAATAACTTACAAACAATGATTAATATAATAAAATGCAACCCAGAATCAGTACACTGGGTTGTAATAGCAACAAAGCCCACTGGGTTTTCAAAATTTCCTCTTTATTGTTGGGTGTTTCATATATTTTAGCAGAATGCAGTATTTCAGTGCTGAGTTCTCAGAGTTGTGATGCATAAATTGCATTAACTGGGAAACTTTTGATCTCCTTTTGCACACACACCCTATTTACTATGTAGATGAAGAATATGGCAGAGATTCAGCTCCACCAGCCAAGAAGATCCGTTCATCACCAAGGGAAGCAAAAAGCAAGAGACGGTCTGGAAAGAATTCTCAGGAGGATAGGTATGCTAATGTTGAGTGTGTTGGGTTTGGATAAGTTACTTTGTGTTCAGGCTGATATGGTTTCCAAGCTTAGTTTGAATCACTGGAAGATATGAATTTATATAAAATTTCAGTGGCAAAAGGTTATAAGCTACAACTTACAGTGCCTTTAATGGCAGATGTCACAATTACAGTGGGACCACAGAATCAGTGGTGATTTGGTGAGTCAATACCTGTGTAAGTTCAATTGATTCAGTGGACTTTTTCTAGTTACAACTTACTACTGGATTTTAGCCATTATACTTTGTAAGTGTATTTGGTTTCTTGTGTTTACGCTTTTCTTGACTTATTGCCAAAATAGATTTTTTTATTTTATTTCTGGGAGTTGAGAGGGTGGCATGGGTTTGGCCCAGATGTCTTTCTGGGCTTAATGTCAGGAACAAGAGGAGAGGCATGCTGAGTATATGTTTTGACTTTGCTACACCAGCCCCCTTTAGACTAGCTACTGCTCAATGTTTCTTGGTCAAAAGAGCTTCTGTATTGCTGTCCACTGAATGCAGAACTAATATGAACAAGGCAGATGAGACACAGTTAATAAGTTTTACATTATAGTTTTGACTTGTCCCACTGAATTCTTGGAATAGCCTTGCAAATATATTACTGGCTGGAGATTTGTTAAATGTGATTGTGTACCATTGGGAAGCTGATGGTATCAGATCTTTAAAACCATGGCCTAAACATAATTTAGATTAGAAGTTGCTTTTTTTTTATTTCTAGAGGAAATCACACAGAATTAAAAACTGATTCAACAGCATCGGATAAGGACAAAACCGCATAACAACGCGTCATTATGCACCATGTGATTCCCCGCATAAGGACATAAAAATGCCCAAAAAGGTCGTTATGCAGGGCATTTGGTATCGATGCACTTTTTTTGTCGTTATCTGGGGCATCTCCCATAGGGATCGGATAACGACAAAATCTGGTTAACAACACAACTTGTGGAACCAAGTTTTGTCGTTATCTAGGGTTCTACTGTATCTGTTTTTGTCTAATATTAAAATTGCCTTTGTGCTAAGTATTAAAATTTCATTTTCCCCCCCAGTGAGGACTCAGAAAAGGACACAAAGACAAAGCAAGATGACTCTCACTCAGCAGGTACTTAAATTTTTCCTACAGACCAGCGTAGGCAAGATCAGACCATTGCTAATCGTGTAATCTCTTCTGGCCTCTATTCATTTATTTGACCATAATTATCTTGTCTTGTGTGATCACTTAAAAGCAGTTGTGTAAGTAATAAAAGAAAATCCTCTGGGGTGCAGTGGTTAAACTGCTGTATTGCAGCCAGAAATACTGACTTTGTGAGTTCAATTCTGACAGGGCTTAAGGTTGACTCAGCCTTCCATCCTTCCAAGGTCGATAAAATGAGTACCCAGCACATTTGGAGAAAAATGCTAATTACTTTGTGAACCACCCAGAGAGTGCACTTAAGCGCTATGAGGTGGTATATAAGTGTAATTGCTATTGCTAAAAGAAAATATGCAGTGTGTACACACTTATGCATGTTCCTGTTGCATTCTTGCCCATCCTTTGGGTTCACAATTGATAATGTGACTGGGCACATGACCAAAAGCCAGCAGGCTGGAAAAACTGCTTGCATGATCACCCTTATGCATGTAGTACTTTGCAACAGGATTTTGGATTTTGTCTTTCCTATTTAAGTCTAGAAACAGGGGTCAGTGAACTTGGCTCTCCAGATATTTTTGGAATTCAATTCCCAGAAGCCCGATCAGCAGGTGTACTTACTTGGGCTTCTGATAATTGAAGTCCAAGAACACCTGGAGAGCCAAGTTTGCTGTGACCCCTGGTCTGGAACAATTAGCCCCCTTCTTATTTTGCTTTCCTGTGACAGATAAATATCTAATACTCATTTTCCTCATCATTTTCTCTCAGAAGAAGATTTTGGCAGTGAAGATGATTTAGGAGCAGATGATGGGAAAGCCGATAGTGACTATGAGAGTTCACAAAAGAACAAAAAAGGGAAAAAAGCCAAACCTGAGAAGAACAAAAAAGTACCTTCTAAATCCAGGAAAAGAGCTGCAGGTAACAACGATGTAAATTAAATTTCTCACTTTGCTAAGCTTCAGAGTTCTTTGTGATCTCTGTGATCCATACAAATGTGTTTTTTGCACTTGTGTGGAGCTTTGTTCTGGAACATTCCTAGCTAACCTGTTTTGGCAGGAATCCTGCTTTCTTCTGTGTACGATCCCCAGTACCCAAACCTGATGCTCCACTGAAAAGGGGTTATTCGTTTTTTTGCATTGAAAAGGAAGACAGGTGGGTTGTGTGAATTCAGATGACCACTCAAAGAAACACAATGACAGCTGCAGACCAACATTCTTTTTTGTTATCTCTATAAACCTTACAAATAGGGAGTTTGTTCAGCTCACTTACTGGCAGTTGGACATTTACTCTAAAATTGAAGAACTCTTCTCCCGAAAGTTGCGTGTGCCCAAGTCCAGACATCTGGTATTGTTAGAAGCCGTGCAAATGCTTGGTGGAGGAACATTTCACAGAGCAGCAGCAGAAGCAAAAATGAATCTGCTAGAATGACTTTTCCAGGAAAGGGGTCCCTACAATGATGCTGTTTAAAGTCAATTTGCAAACCTTTGGGGGGGATACTGGGCATCCCTTCTTCAGGCTGGCATAGCATCCAGATAAGGACATGAATAAACTTGCTTGAACAACTTCAGATATTGTTTCTCTAGGAATACCAGTAAGACTCATATTTGTAATAAAAGACACTGTACTTGTTTCTATGTCCTCTGTAGCTCTAAGACTCTGAAATCTAGGTGCCTGAAATTTGGCATTGTTCCTTAGGTGATCTGGGTATGTGCACCTCAGGGTTACTTTGTTTCCAAAATGGATCAATGTTATTTAATGAAAACCTAGTAAGCAATGCCATCGTCAGTTAAACTTTCACTAATAAATAAAAACAGCTAGAGGGAAACATGAGAAGATTAATTTATCCATAGGGCCTCTAGGCAGCTCGTGTAGTGCTTTTCTCTGCAGTCACAGATTTTTCAAACAGTTAAGAGAGAGAGGAATCAACAGGAAGGCAGATAGACAAATGAGGAGGGAAGGAGAGTAAGTGGGCTGAACTAGTGCTTTAGCACAGGGAGAGAAAAAGTAGGGAAATAAAAAAGGGTAAAGTGGAGGACTAAGAGATAGCAGGGGATTTCTATGCCAAGTGATGTTTCTACATCTGCTAGGCTTTGCTGTAGTAACTGGTATGCCATGAAAGCAACTGTTTATGTTAGGATCTTTCAATATTTTACTTTGAGGTTACAAAATGTGTGTCTATCTCATGATCTCTTTACCCAGAAAAGAGGGAGGGTGGAATGGAATAATATTCTTTGTGTACACAATGGGCATGACTTTCTAGTAACCCAGATTAAGTTCTGGAAGCATTTAATTTAAACCCATGGAGAATTTCCTAACCTCCTTCAGGTTTTGATGCTCCCGAGGGCTCCCTTTTGTTCTGTGGTGAATGGACCGTGGGGAGGAAGTCTTTAATACAGTAGTTTTTTTTTTTTTAAAAAAGGATTCCCAAATTGTCAGCAGGATCAGGACTTTTGCTGGCGATCCGGAAATATTTTTATTATTATTAAAGGCTTCCCCACAGCAAGAGGGGAGTTTGAAACCTGAAAGGTGGAGTGGGAGATTGAAAGCTGTTTGTGACTTTAAATTAAGTTTTACATCAACAGAATTTTGCCCAATATGTGAAAAGAGAAAGCAGTGTTTATTCCTCCTGCTTCTGGCCTATATTACAATGTAGAAAACAGCACATAATTTGTGATGGATGTTTCATCAGAAGTACAGATGGACAGTTTTTCACTAGATATTTCCAAAATGATTGAAGATTAGATAGTATGTAAATTTTGCCTCATTTATGTCATGGATAGACTTTATTAGTTAAAATATTCTCCACTCTTGATCTGCTGATCTTATGAGTGTTACAGTGGATTAAAAAAATCAAAACAGTTTCAAGCTTTAACGATGCAGATAGCTTTTATTTGTGTCTAGTCTGCTGCTCGATATATGCTATTAGAAATGTATGCTGTTCGGTAGATATTCAATGTCTTTTGGTGACTTTGTAACAGAAGACAGTGAGGATGAGAAAGAAGACCACAAAAATGTGCGTCAGCAGCGGCAGGCAGCATCAAAAGCTGCTTCCAAGCAACGGGAAATGCTCATGGATGATGTGGGCAGTGAGGAGGAAGATCCAGAAGAGGAGGAGGAGGCCCCATTTCAAGAAAGTAAGTGTTATTCAGTGGCATACACAACAGAGAGGAAAGGAATAGGCTTGATAAAGTGCAGGCATGCTTGACATATGGTATCTAAATTAAAATGCCCAAACAAACAAAGGAGATTCAGGAATACTGAATCTATGTCATCCTTAATGTACTTTATGTCCACTTTGATTGTTGGCAAGAAAAGGGGAGGAAGAAAACACACTATCTCTCAAGTTGAGGGCAGAAAAAATGCTTTTAGGATATGCAGGGTGCTTTTAGGCAACCTTGCTTCCGGTAAAATAGAACTTGCCATATTCGTCACTGTTTTATCTTCAGCACTGGGCAACAAACTGAACAAACCTTTTGATTATAAATGCCATCCTGTCTTACTTCATGTATGGTAAAGGATTTCAAATTCCCCTATGTTCATGGTTAAAACTAACTGCAAGGTTGAAAACCAAAATGTGTTAAAATGTCTGCTCCTTAAATTGTGTTTTCTAACTTGTCCGATGTATAAATTGACAGACACTTGCTCAAATTGTTGAAAAGTGGGGGCCCATGTGAAATTTGCAGTGAACGTGTGAAAATAAACCAAAACACAGTAAATCAGTGAACTAAGGAACTAGAATGATGGACACTTCGATTCAAAACTTGGAAGCCTTTTATAGGAGACAGTAAAGTATTGCTGTCAGATATATTCTAAGTGACTGGTGTTGCCTTCAGAGGCCACTTCTTCAGCTTGCTACAAGATGGAAGACCATAATGAACAAAAGAACAGTCATGACAGGCTGGGAAGGGCGTTGATGTAGAACCTTCAACAACTGGTATAGGAAATGGTCAGGCTGAACCAACATGTAATTGCTCTTGAGGGGAAGAGAAGTTTGCCTATGTAATCACTGTTTTAAATAGCTGTGCTACTTGTCACCTGTCATAAAGCAGACTTACATGCGGAAAAACTGAGGCACTGAAGCAATTTCTCCAAATTCTAGCAAGTATGTTACAGCCAAGAACTGATTCCTATCCCCTGATCAACCTACTAGACTCTCCCTCATTCTTTCTTTCTTCCAAGTCAACAAGGACAGCTCTTCTTAGAGACATTTCATTCCTCTCTCTCTGCACAGAAGAATCTGGCAGCGATGAAGATTTCCTTGCGGAAGATGACGACGATAGTGATTATGGAAGTTCAAAAAAGAAGAACAAAAAAGTGACTAAGAAATCCAAACCAGAAAGGAAAGAAAAGAAAATGCCTAAACCAAGGCTAAAGGCTACAGGTGAGCTTAGCTTGCTTCAAAAGTTCTTCCTTTGCACCTGTTAGGAATGACATGATGGAGTTTTGCTTGCAAGTATTTATGTTTTCTCAGGCCTTCAGCTATTATGCCTGAAACGATAGAAGTCAAACAGTTTTTGACTAGTGTTTGTTTGCATTAATATAGATTGCATTTTCTATAATGTGGTAGAGCCAGGTTCCTGAAAAATTCATTTGTGGGTTGTTCCTTTTCCCCAATGAGTGGCTGAATCAGGATGGGATTCAGTGACTTCTCTTGGTTGCCAGTATTATGTTCAGCTCACTTGCCAGTGCTGATTAAAACAGGTGATGTTTGTGTCTGCCATCCACAGTGAATAGTTATTTTCATTCTGTTTGAGATGAAAACAAAATGGTGTATGTTCACATAGATCCATCTGTATCCATGTTACACATACATCATGAGGCTAAAATAACCATTAACTAGGCCCTGCTTTTAGAAAAGCTGAAAATTCAGCTTGGGTGGAAACTTCTATTCAGTGACTTGGATTAAATTATCTGAATATCTCTCTGGATAATGGTTTGGCTGACGCGTGTTGATTAAATATAAAAAGTTATGTTTCTAGAAGAAATGAGTATTTTTAGATTCATTTATATGTTGCCTTATATTTAGTTTTATGTTTGTGGAAAACTTATGAATAGACGTATGTCTCCACTAGCAGTGCTCTAAGCTTCAAATGAGATGAGACTCTTCAAAAGCCGTACATTATTTAGGAGCATGTAGATTTACTAAATTATCACATTTCCAGTTTATTCTTCAAAGATACTGTGTTTCCCTCATTGTGTCAAATGTTCATTCCCAAAATAGCAATTACGCTTATATATCGCTCCATATCGATTAGTGCACTCTTTGGGCGGTTCACAAGTTAATTAGCATTTTGCCCCCAACATGCTGGGTATTCATTTTTCTGACCTGGGAAGGATGGAAGGCTGAGTAAACCTTGATCCCTGTCAGGATTGAACTGAAAACATTTTGACTGCAGTACAGCAGTTTAATCACTGTGCCACCAGGGCTCAGATTTTTTTTTAAATCAACATAAGCTCTTTTGTTCAAGTAAATTTGGAAGGCAAGCATAAGCCTAACAGTCATGATGACATTTTAACAATAAAGTGGGAGGAATTCCTTAAGTGTAGGTTCATACACTTTGTTTCCAAAAACATAGAAGCTCAAATTTAATGCCGTCACTTCATTGAATTAATATTTCTCATTAATAAAGTCTCATTACTACTTAGGGTTAAGAAAGAAGGGGATAAAGTGCCCCGAGGTTTACTGTACTTAGCAAATAATAGCAAGATATTTTGCTGCATATTGGTGCTTTTTCTTCCTTAGTTACACCCAGTCCGGTGAAGGGTAAAGGAAAGGGAGGCCGTCCGGCAGCATCGAAGCCATCAAAAGAAAAAAACCCATCCCCAAAAGATGATGATGAAGAGCCTGAAAGTCCTCCAGCAAAGAAGAAATCAGCTAGTCCACCTCCAGACAAATCTGGAGATGAAGGCTCTGAAGATGAAGCCCCATCTGGTGAAGATTAAATGGTGGTGTGGGAGAGAAACTTTTTGAGAGAGAGAGAGAGAGAGAGTAAGGAAAACAATATACTTAGGGGATAGAACGTGGTTTTGATTGTGGCTTGACTCATGGGCTGTGAATGCCACCTTTACTTTAGCTGTTTTAATAGTACAGTTCTTTCTTCCTTTTTATTTTTAAAGAGAATCTTTACACAATAATGTTTTGATGTCACAGTCTACTTGCCGTTCTGTTCTCCCCAACCAAATCTGAAAGCCATTTAGATTTAACAACTTACTAAAGATATATTTTTGAAGGCTCACTGCAGTTGTAAAGCAATAAGATTGAGGCTGACACGTGGAGGGTCCTAATTAGCAAACAGAATAGGTTTTCCAAAATTGGAAATTTCATATAAGCCAATTTGCTTGGTAGAATGCAGAACAAAAATATTATTACAGCATTTCTGTTGACATAAATGCACTGTTGGTATATGAATTACTTTAAATTCCATCAAGGGATTTAAAGTTCCAATATTCTGAATGTTTGGGGTTCCACAGTCTATTTTTGACAGCCAAGGTAATTTTGATGACCATTTGATCTTTTCTGCATTTTTTTCTTTAGAAAGGTCCTTCCTTTTCATCTCATTTATATGCTTGCTTCTTCCTGATTAGGATAGCATTCCTTTTGTCTAAAACACAACCAGTTTTCTTCCAAATCATGTTTCAAAGTTTGTATTTTTCCATACCGCCTTGATATTTGTATAAAATGTAATAGTTTAGGGAGACATCCTGGAAGCTGGAACATCTATTTGCAAAGAGGACTGAAGTTTTTCTAATGGTGCAGCCTCTGTGTTTGAGCCTATGCACACTGGTTTAAATGTCTATTTTCTTAGAAATCCTTAAATACAAAATTACTTAGCTTCCACCAGCAGAAAAATATAATTTGCCCTTAGACACATCTTTCATTGCCTAAGTTATTTCTTCATCCTCATGCAGTGAGTGCAGCTTCACTACGATATCTGTTCTTGTTCCCCTTTTGAAGAGGTCCTTTATTTAGACTAAGTATTGAATATAGTCTGAACAGGGAGATGAAGAGTATAGCAACAACAATGATGTTTCATAAAAGTACAATATTCTGTTAGTGCACAGTATATTTGAAAGAGGTTTGTGTGCTAGCATTTTAGGAAAAAGCTGTGCATCAGTATCGTCAATTTAAATGGGGATTTTCCTTCCTGGGTTAGGTAAAGGAATTGCAGTATTTATTGTAAGCTAGAGTACCACCTATTTTATATTATTTATCTTGTGCATTTGCAATACACATTTTCAACCAAAACCTCCTTTTTCAAATCAAAACTTAATATTACTGCTTTGAAACCAGAAGTTTTCACATTTTCTTCTTCATGCACATCCCTGTATGTGTACATGAACAAAACCCTAATCAATATAGTTCACTTGTATTCTCTTCAAAGTTCAGATCTGCCTGATTAGTATTGGAAAATGAAAGTGAAGTATGAATAAGCAGTGAAGTATCATGGTTCTCTAACACCCACACACAGGTATTCATTTTTAAGCCTTAGCTTATGCAAACTATGTTGCTCTACTGTTCAGAGCAGCTTTATTCACGTATACATAGTTTGTTTTCTAAATCTACTTGGGACTTTGCAGAAGATTAAACATTCATCCTAGCTGATTACTACAATTTTGATCAAGATGTTAATGTGCAAATTTTTAAACTGACACCTAGAAAATGTATATTCATTCTAATACAGAAGCCAATCCAGCTAGTGTCACTTTTGCCAATTAATTAGGGTTCAAATGTGAAATGATATCAGCTTTGGAAATAAGAAGTTTGGCTTGCTTCTTTCAGATGATTAATTCTCAAATGCTAGTCATCTCAGTACAAATAAGATGGCAGTCTAAACTTTTCTAAGATAATCCAAATTTACAGGTTTTGGAATGATGACCTCATATCAGTCCGAACATCCACCTGCATATTAGTTAGTGTCTGATATATTTCTTCTGTTCTGATTGAGTGTGTTTTTATTTGAATATTCTTTCTTTAAAAGATACAGTAATACAGAAATTCTTTATGATGGTGAACAAATTTCATTACTTTGAATCTGTGAAAACCCAAAATGCTGTCCTTTTATTGGGGTATGCATAAGCCATTCTAAAAATAAACATTTTAGAAGATCCTGGAAATACTGTAGTAAGTAACTGCAAAGGACCCTCCCCTGCACAGAGATTGAAGGAAAGTATTTTTCCTGCTGTTCATTTAACAATAGCAAAACTATGTCAATATTTTAAACATTTTGCTCAAATTTGTGGAATCCTGTCTGCCTCTCTATGTATATTGCTTTGAAATGCAGTATTCCAGGGATGCAATAGTACAAGTTCATTACTTTGTTCTATGAAACACGCACTGTCAGGAAAACACATAGAAATATTCCAGTGCACATTAGACATCATTTGTTTCCTAGAAATTACAGGTCATTTAATCTATTTTAAAGCATTTCTTGCAAATTTGTTGCAACTGTTTTGTATATTGTAAGTTAAAGCTTTGCAAGTAATTCTGAGAGCAACTTGGGCATGGATAAAATTCGAGTGGGGCTTTGGAAAGTGCTTGCTTGCAACATGTTTTGGGTTTAACTGCAGTTGTTCCCACAGTGTTGGACAAACAGCCTGTCCACCTTAAAGACACATATCCAAATACACACATTGTGATTTTTCTTTTCACTGTAATGTTTTAAGACAGATCAAAGGCAGGGATGTAGTGATTAATTCGATCTATTGTAAGAATAATGTTTAACTATGTGCATTCAAGTGGTATATAAAAGCTTTCCAGATTCTTTCGAAGAACCAGTTGATAGAAATGCTGAGTATGCTCAAGTATAATATGCACCAAGTCCTGAAATGTACATTATATGGATTGAAAGTATTTCAAAACTGATTTTAAACCTGTAGTACAACAAACAGCTAAACTAACGAGTGGAACTGAGGAAGGCGAAAAGTCTAACATGCTGGAATCTTATGAGTTGTAGAAATCGGTGCTTTTGCTTTATGTAATTTTTCTGTGGAGTGTTTATTTTTTATAACAAATCATAATGTTGGCACATGATTTTATAGAATAAAAGGAAAATGATTCCCATGGTTTTAGATATTGGGAAATGATATTAGTACTTTGTGGGGGAGATTTTTTTTCTTCTTCCCCTGTTAAGTAGCTTCATCCAGTATGCTCTGTGTGGTGGTCCACTTGTTACTGAAACCTAAGAAAATCCCCTTTTCTGTATCTTTCCCTGTTACTGCACTTGGAACAAACTCCTTGTACAATGTAGATCCCATTTGGAAACAGAATAGTATATTCCCCTCTTAGTTGTGTGTGACAGTCCATGACAAGGCGGAAGCAGGGAATGGGTGTACAGTGCTTGAAATAATTTAAAGACCCATAAGCTGACAGTTTCCTTGGGTATTCCTTATTTTCCCAAACTTTCTCAATTGGATTGCTCATAATTCCTTAATCTCTGTTGAACTATATTCTAACCTCTAAAGCAGATTTTGCTCATTTTCAAACATCCACTGTATGCTGTCGTGATTTGTTGACTACAGCTGCAAAACACCGGTTACCCACCTGCACAAGGGCACAGCCATAGAAAATTTACTGTTCTAACAATTTAAGCATGCTTTGTGTGACCACAGGATGACATTGTGCATATACTTTGTATCTCCAGTGGGTACAGAGGTTTGGGGCAGGACAGTACATAACATTAAGTTACAATAATATGAAAACCCCTTTAAGTATTTGTGTGAGTGGGGATGAGCACGCATGTGTGTGCATGCGTGGATGTTTGTCTGCCAACTTTCATGTGTTAGAAATTTGTGAATTTTACTTTTCTTTCAGAAACAATTATTGCAAAAGTTGTATATAAGAGAATTACATAATTTGTTTACCAGGATCATGTCACAGTAAAAACCCGAATTGTTCTCAAGCATAAGAAAGAAAGTTCTCAATGAGGCAAGCACCCTTAATGTTAGTTAGGCGTTCGTGAAATAAAATGCAGTGGATATTTGTCTTGGGTATTCATTATCCTTTTTGATTCTTTGTCTCCCCTGCATTTTTTCATGCGTGGCTATGAAGAACAGCCGATAGAAATAGTCTATTTCTACCAGGCAGCTTTCCCAAAGGATATTCTCAAACCAGGTGCCAGAATCACCAATCATGATTATGACCAATAGAGTTGTCATTGTCCCTTGACAGTGAAATTTGCAGCATGGTACTGGGACTTCAGTTTGAATGTAAACAATGCTTTATTTAAAAATGCATTTTTAAAAAAAATGGGGGAGGGTTTGAAGTGAACATGACATTGTTTACCATGTTCGTGAATTATAGATGCAACCTGCATTGGTAGAATTGTGTGATGGTCTTTTGTGCTACTTAATTTTACATATTCCAGTCTCTGTATGTACTTGCAATTTTAAAACAAAATTAACAATCCCTGCTTTGCTTTATTGAAGGGTTCCCAGGAGTGCGTATCTGCTCCTGAGTTCTGTTTTAAATATGTGTATCCTTGGCTTGTATTTTGTATTAAAAGAGAACATGGAAAAGAACCCTTTCTTGTTCAGCATGTTGGAATTGTGTCCCCCTCATATTTTCCCCCTCTCTCTCGTTTAATTCTTTTTTAAAAATATATTAAGCAACTTATTCTTCTGTATCTTAATTTCTTTTGTAAACTTTTTGGTTTTGTTTAAAAATGGCTTTATAAAAGGGCTTTTATAACCCATATATATGACTTCTGTGTTTTTTCCACTTTTTATGGTATCTTCCCTCAGTTTTTCATTCACTTTCAGGATTCATTAGTAGTTTGCGAGAAAACTGTTAAAATGTTACTTTCAGTTCCATGAAGATTCACAGTGAGAGTCGCCTACAGAGACCCTTATTTGCACACGATAGCAGTGCACTCTTGATGCACACTTCTTTTGGAGGTGGTGGTCAGTGGCTTTTAATCCTTAAAATGGTATTTAGAATTTAAGTCTGAAGTGCCAGAATGGATATGGCTTAAAAATTCCAAACCTACTGTATTTCTATATGGAATTTTTCCAAGGTTCCAGATGAGTTTCTTTTGGGAAGAGTGGCATTCTGCAGTCAGTGCCACTAATTAAAAGGCGTGCAAATACAGTAGTAGGCTGAATAAAACCAAACACCATAGTTGCATCCTTGGGCCTCAATAACTGAAGTAATCCAACATAACTGAAACAAATAGTGTTCTGAAAACCTGAAGAGTAGCATCAACAATGGAATACCATGAAATGGATATGAGCAAATTACTTTCTTTTCTTTTTTAAAATATTTTTTAATTAAGTTTTAAACTAAAAACATACAAACTAGAACAATATTACATTTCAATACAGAAATTACATTACGATACAATACAAAATAAAACAACACAAAAACAAAAAACAATTTTATCTCTGATATAATGAGTTTCTCATTAATAACTTGCTTATCTATTATATACTTATGTGTTTAACTTCTATAATATACTGTATATCCTCATGTATATATCTGTATATACAAGTGAAACTAAGAAAATTAGAATATCGTGCAAATGTTCATTCAGTTCAGTAATGCAACTTAAAAGGTGAAACAAATATATGAGATAGACTCATTACATGCAAAGCGAGATAGTTCAAGCCTTACTTTGTTATGGTATTGATGCTTATGGCTTGCAGTTTACGAAAACCCCAACCCCCCCAATCTCCTGTACCCCATAATCATCACAATCTCACGTACGCTGTACGCCATGATCATCACAATTATAACGAATTAAGGCATGACATCTCTCGCTTTGCATGTACAGAGTCTCATATATTTGTTTCACCTTTTAAGTGAAATGAATGAACATTTGCACAGTATTCTAATTTTCCGAGTTTCACCTGTATATATGTTTATGTATACAGTATATGTATTTACTCTTATATCTAGTACTCTAATAATACAAACATCTCATAGTATTTTTCAAAAAGTAATAACAAACAAAATCATATCACCTGTGATACTTACAATACCCTGGAGATTACGATTTGTCATAACCACATATTGCTTCCAAAAACTTAATTGATCTAATGCTGGCCTGCCACCTTTACCTTTAACCAATGTATATTCTACAAACGGCTTCCATATTTCTCAACATTTGTTTTCCTTAATTATACCCTTTTTTGATTCAATTCTCATGTTCGCTTGTCATTCAACCCAATTTCCCACATTTCTTTATACAGGACCAGTCTTCCAATTTTTTAAAAAAAGAATCATTCTTCCAATTTCTTGCGGTACATTTAATTTAATTTTTAAATTTCTATGCCACCCACTCAGGCGAATCCGACTCAGGGCGGCTTACAACAGATTAAAAACATATAAAACAGATTTTAAAAACCCCAGGTCTCCCCCAAGTCACCCACCCACCTTCAAATCCTTTTTACTCATATCTATATTTATATTATATTATCGTATTTTTGGACCATAAGACGCACACAGTTTTTAGAGCACTCACCTGCAGCCCCTTCTGGAAGGGAACCGGCCAAGCGCGTGGCTTGTTCCCTTCCAGGAGGGGCTGTGGGTGAGTTCAGACCTTCTCAAGTGAGTCCTCTCCTCATTTGGTGTCCAAAGTATTCTAGCTTCATCTTCAATATTTGTCCTTTCAAGGAGCTTCCAGGGTTGATTTTCTTCAGGATTGACTTATTTATTCTCCTTGCTGTCCAGGGTAGTCTCAGAATTCTCCAGCACCACATCTCCAATGTGTCTATTCTGTGCTCGGCCTTAAAGTGCACTGAGTATGACTTGCCAGTACCCAACATAATATTTGAGTGTCATTACAAGTGTCTGCACAAGAGAAAGTTATCAGTTGACCTTGCAGAACCCAGGCTTTGCAGGGGACCTCCAAAACATTAAAAGAGCCAGGATAGAAGTTAGAATGAGAGCATACTGAAGGAGGACAGTGAAGAATACTCTGGAGGAGAGCTACACACAGTAACATTTTAATTTGAGTCCAATTTACTTGTCCACATAGAGCAAATACAGTTATCAGTATAATCTGGGCAAAAATCTAATAATTGCATGCAACTTAATAAACCTGCTTGTTTCAAAATATGCCAATATACATTTTATAGTGTGTTTTTTTACTTCGTATAAAATAATTTATTGGAGACTAGGCAGCAAATATATAATCAAGAAACCAGATTCTCAATTTCCTTTCTAATGTGAGGAAGAACATTTATTCAAATACTATCCAAAGTCAAGTTATAAAAATGATTTTTCAGGCGTTGAGCTGTGCACATACTCTTCTGAAACAGCAGAGGGTGTAGCTCTACCTTAGAATTATGTCCCCCCCCCCCCGCCCCCAAAGGGCATCATCAATCAAGTTTCAAATATCCTGCATTACAAAAAAGCTTGTGTTCCCCTTATTTGAGTTGACCTGGCAGTTGTAAAATCACTTACTGTACCAGCAACTGTAGAGAAATATTCATACTCTAGTGTTTTCGTACTGGCAGTTTTGATTCCAGCATGTTTTAACAATGGGAATATAAAAACAAAAAAGTTAACTTGTATGGGCTACATGGAATGTTTAGTGAGGCTCATGGGTCGAAGAAAATAAAAATTATGCCTCCAACAAGGGAAGAAACCCTGTCACTGTAGCTGTCTATGTTTGAAGATAGATTTTAGGAGCCAAGCCAAGATTTTTGAAGCCATGAAACCAATAATGTTGCTGTTGCATCACTGATTGACCCTAAAAGAAACTTACAGAGAGGCAGGGCTTTCCATTTCTTTTCCAGTGCTTGGGTATAAGTAACCTTCACTGTTGCTTCAATAATTGAAGCATATCATGGAATAAAACTTAAATGTTTTGTCTAATGAGTCCTTTGCATGAGGATATCATTTTTCATAATTTCATGTTCAAGAATCATTAAAATGCAAAGTACTTGAGGAACTTTGTTGGATCTTCAAGCAGAGTAAAACCTTGTCGCTAGTGAGTCTGAGAACAGCAGATACCACTTCAGAAATCATGCAAAATTCTGTGCAACTGCAAGTGGAATAGATCTGTTGTTGCCTTGCTGGTTTCGGTTTAGTGCATCTCTGTATCAGTTCTGAATACCTCCTTATCATCTGCTCTTGCAACCATCTCCATTTTCTTCCCCTTCCAAATTAGTTTAAAGCTACTCACCTATAACCAAAGATTCTTGTTGCCAGTGTTTTTATTTTGAACATGAAAAAGTTTTTTAATGGATAACTTACTGGAGCTAAATGTAGTGTGCCATAAAATACTACACCTACAGATCTATGTATGCTTTGTACTTAATAGAAAGGCATAGTAGTAGAATATAGATTTACAGAATATGAGGGAGAGCTTGCGCTACTCAATTTGTCTAGTGGCATTAACCAATTATTTCCCATCATTACCACCAGGAAGACTGCTCAGTGTCTTCTTGGCTCTGAAATTCTACATAGCACAGGTTGCATGTTTTCATAAATAAGTTCCAGTGGTGGGGTCAAAAAATTTTTTACTACCACACTGTGGGTGTGGTATGGTGGGCATGGCCCACCCCTGCATTGCACCTGAATTAGGACTGCTTTATTTCAAAACTTGGATGGGCGGGGCCAGCCAGAATTTCTGCTACCAATTCTGGCGAACTGGTGCGAACCTGCTGATGCCCACCATTGATAACTTCCATTAACGACAGCTGGATTTCAGAATCAAAACTTGCTCCAAACAGCACCTGAATTTGAATGCTTAATTCAGGGGTTCTCAACATTTCAAGCCATGGGCCAGACCATGCCCCCTCAGACAGCTGAGCAGGCCACAGACTCATTTACGGCTGTCGTAAATGCGTTTACTACATCTGTAACAGAGTCTGCAGCCAATTCTAGCAGTGGGAGCAG
Source organism: Bradypodion ventrale (assembly GCA_035047345.1). NCBI lineage: Eukaryota > Metazoa > Chordata > Lepidosauria > Squamata > Chamaeleonidae > Bradypodion > Bradypodion ventrale. The sequence goes on from JAWDJE010000004.1 coordinate 63,851,565, forward strand.
CTGGAGCGAAGTCGGGACCAGATTATTTGGCACTGTGGCCAAATCCGGCCTGCAGAACCCCTGGCTTAATATCTACTAGCATGTCTACTATGACTAAAGAATACACAGAATCCTGATTCTGGTGCCAAGCCTCTGAACTTCTGCAATACAGTTCTAAATTTTATGCTTCCCTTAATCTTCCTGTCCTAGTTTTATCCATGGTAGATGCAACCTGATTGTTCTTCAAACCTAAATTCATTCACTGCTCTTGTTTTTCTCACACTTGCATCTTTTTATTTCCTCTGAGTGAATTTATCACATGTCTTATTCTTGCATAAGATGTGCCAGGCAGAGTTATAAATACATTGGCATTTTGTTGGGTAGGAGTGCTTATTTACACATGGGGTGAGTTCCTGTAACAAAAGGCATGCTGTCTCCTGTTTTTGAAAAGAAAACAGGTGAGTAACTGATGCAATATCTTACCTGACGCCAAGGCCTGGTTTATAAGAGGTTGCTCTTTCATCTAAAACCAAATTCAACTTTTCTTGACAAGGTGTCCATTTGCGAAGGCAAATCTGGAAAAAAAAGTTAGTTTTGGAAGCAGTTTGACACTGAATGTAGAATTAAATATACTGAGGGGAGCAAATTTTTATTTTATTTTTAAACAAGTTTTTATTACTTGAAAGTGTGGGCAAAGCTTTGGCAGCTTTGGAATCTTACATGGTTGATTCTGCAGATTATCCTTATGTAGAAATCTGACTTTTAAAGCTTTTGAATATACGTTAGTCTCCCCTAGAAGAGGAGTACAGTATAGCATTGGAAGGAAAGTACTGTAGTAGATTGTAGCCCTAACTCAAGATATGTGAGAAGTTCAAGGAGTGGTTTGCCACTGCCGCCGCCACCACCTCCCCCACTATGGAAGAGTAAATTTTTATTGCTCTTTTGTTTACTGTAAGCAAAAATAGTCAACTGTACATTACCTTCTATGTGTAGAATGCCTATAATCTTACACAGAATTGCAAATCACTGTGATTGCCAGTAGGAGGAGAAAGTGAATTAAGAAACTACGCTAATGTAATCAGAGCTCTTTTATAAATCTCTCTACTGTGAACATCCTTGTTTCTGTATAAAACAGCTTCTGATTTCAGTAGTGATCAGTAGTGGGCTGGCCCACCAGGATACCGGGACACACCCCGGTGCACCCTCGCCTCTTGCGCCCTGGGGCACAAATAATATTTTTATTTTATTTTATCATTTTTAATTCCCAATTTTCCCCCAATTTTTTTAAAACCAAGGGGTGGGCTCATGTGGTTTGAATCATAATTTTGAGCAATGGCAGCTCTTTGGTTTAAAAAAATCATCACTGTTTGATGATGAAAGCACAGTCACGCACCTCTATTTAAGATGAGGCCAGCATCTGTGCCATGTGGTTCCACTTCCTCTTGCGAAGTAGCAGCAGCAGCAGCAGGGCCCGCTGCTGCAGCCCAGGGCAGGTGCCTTGAGAGGCTCTGGGTGGTGGTGGCAGGTGGACCAAGAATGAGGCCTCTTTGAAACAGGGCTCCAGAGCCCAGGGTAATGGAGGTAGGGCAGGGTGGAGGGGGAGATTGGCAAAAGGGGAAGGAGGGTGTGTGTGTGTGTTGTTGTTTTTAACTCCATTTTACAAAGAGGCCGCTTCAGCACACCTACACTACCTGTCGTGGTCTCTGCAGCTCTGGCATGCTGAGATGGCCTCTTCGTAAAATGGAGTTAAAAACAACACCCCCTTCCTTCCCCTTCTTCCACTGCTGGGACCATCCCTTCACCTGGCTTGGGTGGGGCCAACCTCTGACCTGCCACCGCTCTGGAGCCCTGTTTCAAAGAGGCCTCCTCCTTTGGCCGGAGCCCAGGTGGCAGAGCGGAGGGGGAGGTTGGCCCCAGGCCAGGTAAAGGGATGGTCCCGGCGGCAGCTGTGGTGGAGGAAGAAGGGGAGGGAAGGGGGGTTGTTTTTAATTCCATTTTACGAAGAGACCGCCTTAGTGTGCTTGCACTGCATAGAGGCCACCACATCCCCACCCACCAATAGGCACCCTCATCGCCTCTGTACAGCGCCCTTTCAAACTGGCCAGCTTGCCCCTGGTGGTGATGCAGTCCACAAGGCAAATAGAAAGGTAAGGAATCAAGCTTGGTGTTTTGATTGCAAAGAGCATCATGGCTGTTTTGGAACCTATTTCGGAGGGAATGAAAATAGTGGTATGTAAGAAAAATGGGAAATGGCGTAGTTACAAGGTAACAAGATATGGGTTTTCCAGACATGACAGCTATACTTTGAATAATTAGCGGGATAAGATCCACTTTCTGCACTGAACGGCATCAATGATACCCCTCCAAGGACTGAACTACAGGGTTTATGTTTATTCAATTTTATATCCCGCCCTACTCAACACATGGCCAACTCAGGGCGGCTAACAACATATAAATGACCCTGGGACACCCCACAGGGTTTACATAAAGATACAATATTCACATTATAATAATAAATACAATGTTATAAGTAAATACAGTATAAGGCAAGACAGTCAACAATAATACAAATAATACAAATATCAGCACCACATCAAAATAATATATCAATAATTACAATAGAATCACAAAGGATGAAAACATCACTGGCGGCCTCCCCCTCCCAGCGCTGCTGTAAACGCTTCCCATTCGCCTCACCCAGGGCCGAAGGTACACGGGTTGTCACCTGTTATACTCCAGGTTCATCCAATAGCTGTATAGTATGTTAAGCTGAGGAAAAACAAATTGGCCTAAGGCCACAAGTGAGCCTCTTGGCTAGTGATGCACTCTAACAAAATTACTACCCACACAGTGGGCATGGCTAATTGTGGGTGTGGCTATCTGTGGGCATGGCCTCAAGCCCCTCCCCCCCAAAAAAAGAAAAGAAGCCTACCTTGCTCTCTTGCTTCGCCCGTTGTCCCAGAAATGAGGAGGAGGAGACCCAGAGCAGCCAGGCGCTGCTGGCGGGTCAGCCCCTCACCGTCCGGGTGCGCTTTCACTGGCGGCGTTGCTGGGAGGTGAGCAGGGCGGGTTGGTGGGCTGGCCAGTCTCCCCCCTCCCAGCACTGCTGGAAACGCTTCCCGTTCGCCTCGCCCAGAGCCGAAGGCGCACGGGAAGTGCAGAGGTGAAAACGCATCTTCGGCCATGGGCTAGGCGCATGGGAAGTGTTGCCGGCAGCGCTGTTGGAAGGTGGGTGGTGTGGTGTGGTGTGCTGGCGGCCTCCCCCTCCCAGCGCTGCTGTAAATGCTTCCCATTTGCCTCACCCAGGGCCGAAGGTACACGGGAAGTGCAGAGGTGAAAGCGTGCCTTCGGCCATGGGCTAGGCACATGGGAAGCATTGCCAGTGGCACTGCTGGAAGGTGGGTGGGGTGGGGTGATGAGCTGGTGGCCTCCCCCTCCCAGCGTTGCCAGAAACGCTTACCATTCGCCTCACCCAGCCAGGGCCGAAGGTGCGCTTTCACCTCCACACTTCCCATGCGCCTTCTGCCCTGGGCAAGGTGAATGGGAAGCGTTTCCGGCAATGCTGGGAGGGGAAGGCCGGCCAGCCCACCAACCTGCCCCGCTCACCTCCTAGCAGCGCCGGCGTCGGCTGCTCTTCCTCCTCTTCTTCTTGGATCCTAGTACCGTCTGGAGTGCAGGGAGATGGGGAGGAGGAGGTGGGTGTGGTGTGGCAGGGAGGTGGGGGTGGCCTGGGGAATTTCCGCTACCAGTTCGCAAGAACCATTGAGAACCGGCCTCAGTGCATCACTGCTCTTGGCTGATTCAGCTTGACCTCACATTTCCCTGTTACACAGCTGGCACTTCAGCTAAAACACCTGCTGCCTATATGTTTGCAATATACAATAGTTAAACATTTGATTTTATTATGATATAGATCAGTGGTTCCCAACGAGGGACACACACTCCATAGGGGGATTTAAATTCCCAGAAGCCTAAGGCAGTACATTGGCTAATCATTGCTTTGGGGAATTGACTTAGACTTCTGGGAATTGAAGTTCAAAAAACAAAGTTTGGGAAGACTGATATAGACTTTTGTGCAGCAGAACTCACTGTATTAGATGTGTCCACTCTTATTCTTCATTGGTGGAAATATAATATAATATGCACATACATGAGTTTAATGGGAGAAGTTTAACTGGACTGAAACCACAAAATAAAAGAAGGAGGAAAATGTCATTTCTGTTCAAAACTCAGTTTACAAAATTGACAGCCCATGGGACTGAAGAAAAGTGGTCAACGTGTGGAGTTGGTCAACATATGGAACATCTGTACTGATTTGTACACTATGTTCTAAAAAATGTTAAAGATCAGCCTTCTCCAATCAAGGGGGTGGCATATAAATGTGAACACACAATACAATACAACATCAGCTGTTTCAGTTCTTTCCTTTTTGCCATCATGAATCAAGAGCAAAAATTTTCAGTCAACTTGCATAGAGAAAAAACAAAGAAGTAAAAGCTGTTTCTTTCTCATACTTGTAATTGTGCCTAAACATTGTTTGTTACACTTTGAAAGGGTGTTTTTCTTTCTTTCACTATGTAGACTTCAGATTAGCACTGATGGCAGGTGATAAAGCCTCTAAAGACATTAAATCTGTGATTAGCATTGCCAGGGGATTTGAGGACTCATGACTCAGTGACCCCTTCAAGTTGTCCAATTAAGGTGACATTGTATGATTTGTATGGTTAAGAACTATATGTACTCATTCACACATGGAACTTGTCCCTTGGTGTTTAACTGATGAATTGCTAATTGTGTACCTAAAATGAGAAACAAACGTCATTCCATGTTAAATAATGGAATCTTTTTTTTTAATTCTTGTAAGTAATAACTCTTAGTAACAAGCTTTTGCAATTACAAGATACTTATAATACTTGGCCTCCAGATCAAATACTAGATCAAAGAATTAAAATACATACTGTACCTGTTTTCTTTGAAAGAGAAGCAATATTTTACAGAGTCAACATGGTATAGTAGTTTGAGCATTTGACTGGGATTTGGGAAGTTCAAGTTTCCACTGAGCCATGAAAATGTCTTACTTTGTCATGAACTACATTAGGTCAGTGATGGTGAAACTTGGCACTCCAGGTATTCTTGGTCTTCAATTACCAGAAGCCCAAGTCAGCACTCCTGCTGATCAGATCACCTGGAGTGCCAAGTTTCACCATCACTGACCTGCACTAGGTGATTTTGGGCCAGTCCATCTCTTCTCGTCATAACCTGCTTTACAAGGTTGTTGTGAGAGCAGAGTGGGGAGAAGCAGAGGTATGTCCAGCTCTTTGGAGGAAAGATGGGATATACATTTTGTTAAGAAATTAGCAAACCATGCAATCTTGCGCCGGCAAGTGTGTCTACAGATCGTTTGCTCACTACACTGAGCAGATTTTGTAAATTTACTTATTTTAATTCTATGGTTGTTGGTGATATGAGCTGACCAGTCCCGTCCCCAGAACAGAGATGATGAGGGAGGGGATATTCCCAGTGGTTGTTGAAGCTAAGAGAAAAGTTGCCTGCATCCCTCAAAACAGATGAAAATCCTTTTCCTCCTCAAGCATATGGAAATATCAGACACTTTGAGATTGCTTTTGTAGTGAGAAATTATGAGTTATGAAGTAAGTTAATTAACAAAATGATGGATGGTGTGATACTATTCAGCCCTCTTGGTTCTTGTTTTTATAGTTTGCTAGAAAATTATAGCTGAGATCTTTTTTTAAAAAAATCTGGTTTCTGAAGAATTGTATTGCAACCAAAATTTGCAAGGCTAAAATATCAAGACTTTGGAATTAACTAAGATGTCGGGGACTGGATCACTAAGGTTGCCTTCTTGGATTCTCCATAGGAATGTGGCCAGGGGGCCTGGCGTTGTCTACATTTACTGCTACATGTGACTCTAAGGCAAAATTCAGATTTCCCTGGGTGTGCCAGCAGTTTCCTTGCTGTTGCGCATATTAAGTGTATACGATACCCACTTAAAAGGATAGCGATGCAGGTGCAAATTAAAACCAAGATGGTTTAAATCAGGGGTGCCCAAACTATGGCCTGTAGGCTAGATCTGGCCCCCAACGCCAATTTACCCAGCCCGCAAAGCCCTCGTCACTCCCGGAAGCGGACATAAAACACAGGCATGTTTTACTTCTGCTTCTGGAAGCGACAAGGGCTTCGGGGCCAGATTAATTGGTGGCGGGGGCTGGATCTGGCCCATGGGCCATAGTGACCAGCCCTCTGAACCATGTGACCGGCCCTCAGCCTGAATAGTTTGGGCACCCCTGGTTTAAATGATTTCTCCATTACCGGCAGCTGGAGAATCTGACTTCAATATGCAAATTGTAAAAAAACAAACAACTCATCAACAACCCTCTTCTTTTATATTTCAAATAATCCTGCTCTTTCAGCTGAATGACATCATTTGTGTTTACAGAAGATAAGATCAGTTCCCAGCAGGGATCAATTGACTTAGTCCTGGTATTTCTTCCCCTTGTTGCCCCTCCCTGCAGCAATTTGGACTGGATGCTTGGCCTTGGCTGAAGTGCTGCTGGATCAGGGATTCTGCTAGTCTTCTCTGTGCAACTTATCTGCCCTGCTCCCCTTCCCCACACACAAAAGCAAATTTAATGAATGAAAGCATTGTGGGTCATGAGAACTGTTCTGCCTGATTTTTGTGGTTTGGCCTTGAATGTATTGCTTTGTCCTTTCCTGGTTTACTATCAAAAGTCCAGAACACTATATTGCCTTTGTCTTAGTGGTGGGAGATCAGTGTGAAGTTCAGTTGTCAGAGGCAAGAAATGAAAGGGAGGGGGAAAAAACCCATCAGAAATGTGGTACTTTGTTTATTGGAAATACATAGCTGGTGTTGTCTTTATGAATAGGTTTTTGAAAGTAACAATTCTCTGAAGACAGAACACAAAAGTGCAACAAAAGGAGAGCAGAAATGAATATTATCCTCTGCTGGCAAAGTGAGAAACAAAACAAAAATCCAGGACCACTTTTAAGTCTTCCTAGCATTTCATATGTTATTGTTGCTTAAGATTTCAGCTTAATAAGATTATTCTATTTTAATTTAGATTCTAAAAAATAGCATAGCAGGTAAAATGAACATCTTTCCCCTGCAAATGGAAACAATTGTACCTTTAAAAACAGGAAAACCTTTAAAATAGCGTTAAAACACTTTTTTTTTGGGGGGGGGGGGAGTTTTGAGCAATCATCTAAGGGCCACTAAGGGACTACAGTGACTTAGTGGTTAAGATGCTGAACTTGAGGACAGGAAGGTCAGCAGTTTGAGACCCTCCCGTCTCTGTCCCAGCTAGCTGCCAACCTAGCAGTTCAAAAACAAGAAATTGCAAGTAGATAAATAGGTACAGTAATACCTCATACAAAGTCCGCTTCGTACAAAATCGAATTCATACAACATCGCCTAATTCCTTGAAAAAAGTTGCCTCATATAAAGTCGCTGCGACTTTGTATGTGGCATTGGGGTTTTTCCCAGGTGCATTGTGCCTGGGCAGTATAAAAGGCAGGCCACATGTGTGCATTGCTCTTGTGGGTTTTGCATGAGGCGAAGAGTGTTTAGGAGTGGTTTTGAGTGCGATTTTGGCTTTTTTTTTTTTAATTTTTTCGTCATAATTTTTAGAAGCATTCCTGGGATTTTTGCAGCATTCTTTAGGTTCTTGGACAATCAGGGTTGTTTGACATGTTTTTGTAATGTATTTAGCCTTTAGACAATGATTTCTTAAAGTTCTGTCAGTTTCCTGTCTGTTTCCTTGACTTTGCCCTGAAGTCTGTGCTGTTACAGTACAATGTATCTCTATGGAAACAACGTCGTACGAGGCATCGTGGCAAGGATTTGGACGTAGTATGAGGCATCGCGGCTAGGATTTTGCATGCCTCATACAAAGTCCAAATCCGTATAAAGTCCAAACTTGTGGAACCAAGTTTGGACATTGTATGAGGTATCACTGTACTGCTTTGGTGGGAAGGTAACAGCATTCTGTGTCTAGTCATGGTTGCCACATAGCCATGGAAATGTCTGCAGATGCAGACAGCACTGGCTCTTTAGATGTAAACAGAGATGAGCACAGCACCCTAAAGTTAGATACGACTAGCCACTAATTTCCCAATTCTATTACATACATACATACATACATACATACATACATACATACATACATACATACATACATACATACATACATACATACATACATGCATACATACTGTCATGGTAGAGCCTACCATGGGTTCACAAGTTACACCAAATGTAATTAAAAGTCAATATGTTAGGCTTTGTTATCTCTCTTTGCTGGACTCTTAACACCCTGTTGCCTGTCAGAATACATGAAGGATACAGGGAGGCTTCTATACCTATAAAATGGTGCGTTAACCGTTGGAATGTGACAAAGGAAAAAAACCGCTTCAGTAACCAAACACGCGCATGCAAAACTACAAGCCCCAGCGTCCTGTGTGCCATTAGCATGCAGAATGCTGAGGCAGCCGGCGCGTGAAAAATAAAATACACCCCACCCCCCCGCTGCCGCTGCCCTTACTTTCCACGGGCCAGGATCGAGCCTGGCCCGCGGAAAAAAAAGACCACCACGCCCGCCCTTTTCTTTCCACAGGCCAGGGATCGAGCCTGGCCCGTGAAAAAAAGACCCCCACCAAAAAAAAGTACACACAAAAACATTCAAAAACAGTCACAAAAACAGTCAAAAAGAAACACAAAAACATCCAAAAAGTAACCACAAAAACATCACAAAGACCCCCCCCCAAAAAAAAAAAACCCCACAAAAACCAGAGAGCTTACCAGGAGACATCTTCACTCCATGACGACTGGAACTCAACTGAGAAAATAAAGAAAATACTTACTGGAAGCGACACCCAGAGGACAGAAGAGAAAAATTGTAGAGAGGAAGAATAGCTCACCACCCCCACCCAGAGGCCACAAGAAAAAACATTCAAAAATATTGAAACTAATAAGATTAATTCCCAAATTAATCAAATAAGTTATCAAAACATTCAAAAATATTCACACTAATCTCAAAAAAAACAAAAAAAAAACAAATAGTAATCACTTTTCACTCAAAAACCCCAAAAAACCAAAACAAAAAATAAAAAATGCGTAAAAATAAAGATTTAAAAAAACAAAATTAAATTTTAAATTAAAAAACATTAATTTACATTAAATAAAATAAAATAAAATTTGCATAAACATAAAACAAAAACCTTCCAAAACCAATTTAAAGAGCCCGGCACTGAGGTAGCTGGCGCGCAAAAAATAAAAATAAAACACACACTGGGAGCGCAAGTTCACCGCAGGCGGATGCAGCGCCTTGAAGCCACAAAATCACAAAACCTTTCAACACCATTTAAAACAGCCCAGCACCATTGGTTCAAGAAAAAAACAAAAACAAAAAAACAAAACCCTTTACTATCCAACACAATTTTACAAAGCCCGGCACCGCCGGGCAAAATATGCTAGTCTGATATTAAAAGGCAGAGAGAGAGAGGGAGAGCAGAGAAAGAAAAATGAGTTAAAGTCAGGGAGAGATCTGACTGAGGTGAATCTACAGTGATTCTGGGGTAAATTCTCAGAGTGAAGCTGAGGAAAACATTCAGAGGTAAATCTAAAGTGATTCTGAGGTAAATCTAAAGAGATTGAGAAGAGAATCAGAAGAATAATAAAGGAAGGAAAACCTGCTCTCTCAGAAGATTTAGAATAAGTTAGAGAGTGAGATTATTTTATATTGTGCGGGAAACCTAAGCACTGATTTTTCCTGAATCATTTTGAGTAGTGATGTATATAGTATTTAGTTCCCTTTTTTGCTGCTCCTTCATGGACCGCAACTATAATTTAGCCACAAATATGGAATGATTAAACAGTTTATATATAATGAGGTGGTAGACAATTTTGAACTGTATCATTTACAGAAGAGGAAAAAGGAAATGAGTTTAATGAGCCTTATGAAAATTAAGAGAACAGGTCAATCAGGAAGTTACAGAGTAGAAGGTTAGCCAAAGCTGGGTCAATATTTTACTTACTGTTTGTTAAAGGAAGCGGTTTCAAACCACTGTAACATCATTTAAAAAACAAAACCCTTTTACCAACTCATCCACAAAGATGCTGGTGTTTATGGTCTGGTTGCACCTTGAAGACCAACACTTTTTATGAGACATAACAGTCCAGGATTACAGATACATGTATATGGATATATTTATAGACTTAGTTTGGTAGCCAGGTGTGGGGAAAGGGAACAGCTTACACACATGCAATCCCATATACAGTACCTGCTCCATCTGCAACCATGAGTTTAGAAATAGGAGTTTGTCAAGATAATATGTAATTCTGACCTTAATGTGGTTGTTAGCATGTCTTTTGTCTGGTAGCTTTTGCAAGTGATCTATAACTGATACGGTTGTTTTGTGTCTGGAAGAGAAATGGGTTACTGATTAATAAAGGAACCAGGTTCTGTAATTTTTCCCTTGCTCGTTATCTCTGTGTGGATGGTACTATATGAACGGCACTGTTCACCATATGCATGGATTGTAGACCATCTTGATTGCTACCATTGGTGTTGTCAGCATTCATCTTAGCATAATTTTCCCTGCTGGCAACACAGTCACAATATTGTGCAGCAACATTGGTCCATTTTCTGGCATTGAAAATCACAGAAACACAGTATAAATATTCCATATTCATAAACTGGATTTTATTTTTAAAAAATGAAATGCATTTCCTTGCTTTTGAACGGCTTTTAAAGTCTATGTACACTACAAACAAATTCCAATAGAAATTTCCCTTGTGTAGAATTAGTCAGTGCTAGAGGATCCCAGAAGATGAGCACATTATTTGTAGTATGTTTGCTAGGAGTGTTCAGAAGCAAGGACAGCACGGATGTGGCTGTAGTCCCTCTGTGTCCCAATTTTTTTGTTGGGCTGTTTTAGACTTCATGAAATGCTGAAGCAAAGATGTGATTAACTGCAACAAATATGATAAACCTTTTAACCTGTCAAGTAAATTAATGTTACCCTGTCAGCTCTGCAGAATGGAGACTAGAAATCTCTTTGCCAGTATCCAAACCATTGGGTTGAGCAGCCTGAGAAAAAAAAAATCTATATAGGACCCAAAGCTCTATGAACATGTTGCTTGTTCCAAAAGATGTTCCCTCACCTTTGACATAAATAATGAGGAGTTAGCAAAGATTGTCACTGGAAACAAATGCCAAAATAATCCATACTATGTAAAAGAAAAACATTGAAGGAAGACAAGAAAAAGAATAAACACATTGAAATATTACATTGGAAGAGAATGTTACAGATACCACAAACCATGAGCAAAGCAGATAAGTGGGTGTTCAATCAAGTCAAGCTTGAACTCTCATTATAGCAAATATGAGTAAAAGGAGGCTATGCAATCTTGCACATATAATGGCCATACAGAAGTGAGTGGAAAAGATAATGTCGTTGGGAAAAGTTGAGGTGATGGGGCAGTCGGGTGAGAGGAAGACCTGCCGCAAGATGAGTTGACTCAATAAGAGAAGCCACAGCTGTTAGTTTGCAAGACCAGAGGAGAACTTATTAGAAAAGATTATATTGCTAGGAAGGGGAGGCAGTAGGAATAGAGAATGACTTCAAACAAAATCCTTTTGATTTGCATGATGTGATCAGAGCTGTTAATAATAGGCCATTTTCTTTTTGTTTGTGTGCCATATCTGACTGCGAATATTGTAACCATCATGGCGATTAGCCATGAAGATTGTCTTGAGAATATAATGCGGTAGCCTTTCATCCGCCTTCTGCATCACAGAATGACACCTGTACCACTGATCCAGTTCCACGCATCATTTTCTGGTCCTGAGCCCTTCTGACACAAAAAGTCCTCATCAGCCCTAGGTCATTATTGATGAAGCTGCTGCCCTTCACCAAGATGGATTCAAGTGGGATTTAATCCACTTGAGGACCATCACCCTTCCCTGTGGACTTTGCCACCCAAGTCCATTAGTCCTCAGGGTTGTCAGGTTAGTTAACCACTGTCTGACAATCAGCGTTGAGTCGCTGGCAGTATGGTCTATGCTATTACCATAGCAGGATAACCTAACCAGACTGCAACTACAGACATGTACAGAGTAGTTGCTATACATCAGAAGTGGTTTGATGACATATAACATTTCTGGAAGATTTTGAAATTACTAAACAGTGGTACAGTGGCAAGACAAGTGAAATGATTGCGATTATTGCAGGATGTTGGTACCAAAACTGCTATTGAGTAAAACTGTCCAAAGACACAAAACAAAACAAATAAATAATAATTTCACTTTAAAATATTTGTTCATTCTTTTTTTAAACCTATAATAATTTTCAGTCAGACACAGAATCCTTTGCAAATATAAATTCCTGTTTGGCCAGGAATGTGCTAAAGGTTTGGCTAAGAGTCAGCTAATTGGCTCCTGATCTATGGGGCCCAAAAGTTCAGATTGCCCCAGACATGGCATCGATTTCCTCTTGGAAATCTTGGAACCTGGCCTCAGAAATTCTGATTGCATGTTTACTAGTCTGAAAGCACTCAGGATTGCTCTGTGCTTTTGTAATGAAGAAGTGCTTTGAATATGCCTTGTGAAATTGTATGTTACTTCCCTTAAGATACATTGCAAAATGTTTTGATTTCTAGACCAGGGATTCTCAACCTGCGGCCCACAGCACCATTTCATGTGGCCTCCCACCGCCTCCACCACACCAGGAAGTGCCATGTGGAGGAGGAACAGGCAAAATGGCTGTCTGGCCCCCGAAGCTGTCTGAGGGAGCGTGACCCAGCCCCCAGCTTTAAAAGGTTGAGAGCTCCTGTTCTAGACGATTGACATTCAATTACGTTCTTTAAAGAAAGTCTCTTTTTTCACTCTTTGAAGAAAAATCAATCTTTTGACACTGTTTCTGTTACCTTATGATATATATTTTTTGTCACCTGCTATCTGGTTGTGCTTGCTACTGACAATGGAATTTGGGTCCCTCTCGTGCAACACATGCTATTGGTCATCCCTAAATAATCCACAAGCTCAAAAAGATCGTTAGAGGCAGCAATATATGCAATAATCAGTTTTAATGTCCAAAATAATAAAAAGTGATGCTTCTCACAACTGAAAAACGCAAGTTAATGTTCTCTCTTACAAATATATCCAACAATTTTCTAAAGGAGTATCTTCAAAGTCTATAGTAATGCGTAATGAAATAATTGCAATGTTTCAAAAATATATCTTCAACTGTATATTTCAAATCTCCAGTTTTCACTTAAATCAATTAGTAGGACCTGAAACTCGATCCAGATAATCGGTCTTTTGTTATATTACTTCCTCAGAAGTTCTTTTCTTTACTGTAACAAAGCACAAAATATATCAATAAAAACTGTCGATCTAATACAGATTATCCATCATTATTTGTTGGATTGGGGCCGTGAAGCGGCCCTTGAGGTCCCGGAGGAGACTGGTCAAGTAACGACACGAGACAAGATGGAGCGAAGACCAGTGATTTATTGAGGGAAAAGCATCATCATATATAGGAATTCAAGGCAGCATGTGATAGAATCGTCATCTGACAGAAAATCACATCACCCATTTACCCGGGTTAATTGGGAACTTCTCTTGGGGAAGTTAATTAACTAGGACAAATACTGATGGGGGAAAACCATTGTTCCTGGCTTGCTCAAGAGTAAACATGGCCACTATTTGCACTAAAGCTTGGGCTCATCGGCAAGTGAGTAATTGCCTAATGCCTAACGGGAGTTAGTGATTTAGCTTCCCTCAGCAGAACTGCCGGTCAGGTCAGATGCGGGTGAATCAATCCTATTACTATTAATCCGCCCCCCAATTTCTGTGCCCGCAGAGCCCAGTGACCAGGAGCTTTCTCGACCGGTGTGGCCTCTGCCAGGGGCCGTTTATGCCAATTGGGCTCGCGGAGACCGCAATTATTCTTATCACATTTATTGTCTCGCTTACCACTCTCGCGTCGGAAACGGCCTTTATTGCTATCTCTTTAGTGCCCCTCGACATTGAGAATGGTAAAGTGAATGACCTAATTTATTTAATTCCTCATACTCATAAGTGTGGCTGGTTAAAACCTCCAAAGCCCAATTAAAGGTATATCTACTCAATTTATCTGAAATTGGCAATGACACCCATCTAACCTATTGTACTGTTATAGGAAACATGTTAAATCCAATTCACTGTTAAGACCCCCTGGCGCTAATGTCCGTAATCTATGGATGTAGAAAGGTTTGCGCTGTTTAAGTGTTTTCTCAATGTTGACTTTCTGAAACTTTCCCGAACGTACAGTCTCCAGTATTAAAAACCTTAAATCATCTGGAGTGTGGTTTTTTCAATGAAGTGTTCTACAATCAGAGCTGTTAAATTCTGATTTCTAATGTGTGATTTATGTTCATAAATACGGTATTTAATTTGCTGTGACGTCATCCTGATGTAAATTTTCTTACACGGACAAAAAATCAGGTACACGCATCCTGAAGTATCACAATTATAAAAGCCCTGTAATGTGAAAGCGAAATTTGCATAGGGAATATTCACAACCTTCGTTTCTATTACATGCTTGCAACAACTGCACTGAGAACATTTATATTGGCCTGATGCAAGCTGTTTCTGGGGTTGCCTAATGGTACAATCGCTGCATGTAACATAATTACCCAAAGTCTTAGTACGTCGGAAACCAATAAGTGGGCATGTTCCACATCCAGGTAGATCGGTTACCAAAAACCAATATTTATATATACATTTCCTTATTTGGTTTGCTAGGGGTGAATATTCGAATGAACACTATTTTATTGGACAAATCCTTATCCTTCCTATCAAACAACGCTGTTCTGGGTTTGGATTGTACCTTTAAGAACGCTCCTCTCAAGGTGTGCATAAGGAATTGTTTGATTTCTAATCCACCAGGGATTTCACACAGTGAGCTTCAGTCAATATATTGTTGATGATGATTCTGAAATGCCTTGCCTTCTGCAGCCACTTCCTGCTTATGTGGTGCAAAGGTTTCTGAATAAACATACTGGAAGATATTTGCACCGACTCCAATAAACAGGCTCATAGTGTTTATCTGATGTAAATATAATATCTGTGTCTGTGATTCAGTTATAAAAGAATCAAGATAATGGAGCAGATGGCCCAGAATTACAAACTGCAAAATGTTTCTCAACGCCAGTGTGGCTTCTGCAAATATGTCCTCTCTTAGATCCTGGTCTTGCAATGATGTAGCTCCATGACTCCAAGAGGCAACTAGAACACTATAATTTCTAAACAGGAGGTGCCCTTGGGCATGATTCCAGCATTTCCCTACATGGGCAGATGTCTATCTGATGTATAAACCACAGGGCCGTAGCCAGGGGGTGGCCGGGGGGGGGGGGGAGGGAATCAACACCCCCCCCCCCCGAGCTAACAGTCCACCCCCACCCCACCCAGGGCAAAGTTCTAATGTTGTATATACATGTGTGTGTGTGACACTGTTGCCCCTCCTGAAAAAATATTTGGCCCCCTTCCCAATCCTGGCTATGGTCCTGATAAGCCATGTATTTTACTCCATCAATCTGTGATCTAATTCTTGGATACTGGAGGGTTGTAAACCATAGTTGATAGGAAATAAATGACCCCAATGCACACAGCCATGGGAATCATCTATAAAAAAAGTTCTGAATGACCCCCTAAGCAGCAAGATGGATGATCTATATCAGGGGTTCTCAAACTACTGCCCCTGGGCCAGACCCGGCCCATGGCACCATCTCATGTGGCCCACATTGCTTCTGCCGCCGGAAGCGGGTGCATTTACGACAGCCGTAAATGTGTCCAAGGCTGTAATAAACAGCTACAAATGCACCTGCCACTGTTGTAAACATGTTATGGCAATGTTTACCACTGGGGGAGCCACCAATCCAAGCCGCTCAGCTGTCTGAGGGGGCATGGTCTAGCCCGCGGCTTGAAAACGTTGAGAACCACTGATCTATATATTTTTCTAGAGGCTTGGCTCCTCCATGGTAGGGGCCCCCTCCAGTCTTTTGGGAGATCTTTTTATCAAGCAGGTGTGTGCACAGCCTATGTATTTAAGCCCTTCTTCTTCAAGAGCTGTCTCTATTCTGGATATTGGCTATCATCATGGTAATAGTCTTCCTTTTCTTAGCTCCTCGGAACAGTTCTTCTGAGGACATATAACACCTGTCTTTCAGGTTCTTTAGCCACAAAATCCGTCTATGTCCAGGGTCCCTCTTCTCAAGGATCTTCCCTTGCATAATGAATTGGAGTATTCTATACTTCATGTCATTCCTCAAGATATACCCAAGGTATTGGAGCTTTCTTTGTTTAATGGTTTAATGGTCTTGCCATTTAGCCCTTATGGGCCCCGTTTAGCAGATCTGGTGGCACTGCCACTAAATCCACACGTCTGCAATGATACTAGCAAATGTGGCTTCCTATCTTCTTTTCTTGTTCCACCACAACATCTCTTTTTGCCATGATTCTTCCCTTTATTGTTGCAGGATTCCATGGTTTAGAACAGTGGTGCCCAAACTTTTTTTTCATGGGCTGGCCCCATCCCTGACACACAGCTGTGGGGGCCGGAGGCGGGCTGCTTCCTCTGCTGACAGTTTTGACATCAGCAGCAGTGGTGGCGGTGGCGATCACGCTTTGTCCCGGCTGCTCCGAGCAGCCTCTGGGTCGGTCCCATGACTCCCATCCCCTCTGCAGCTGTTGCCAAAGCTGATCGCCACATCGGGGAAATTTTCAGAGCCTCCTGTGCTTCAAAATCTGTGGTGCTGGAAGGGTAAATTTGGCGCGCTGCGGTGACATCATCCCGGGCACGCCAGGGGGCTCTCCTAGCACCATGGATTTTTAAACAGAGGAGGCTCTGAACATTTCCCCGACACAGCAATTGGCTTTGGCAAAGGCTGCAGAGGGGATGGGACCGAGCCAGAGGCTGCTCGGAGCAGCCGGGACAAAGCATGATCACCACCGCCAGCACTGTCTGTGTTTCCGTGGATGTGTGGCAGGCATGACTAGACACCAGAGTGCATGGAACTCTGTTTACCTTCCCACCAAAGTGATATCTATTATCTACTTGCAATTTACAGGTTGCTAAAGAAGCCTCTTCCAATTTCTCCTATAGCAAACAGAACACTCCTTCTGCTGTACTAATTTCCATGGTCACAGTCATCACAGTCATAGGAAATGTTGAACGTATAGAGTGCTAAAACAATTAAGGAGGTATAGAAAAGGCAGCCCTGATGTACACTGTATTCTAAACATGAACTTTGAACAGCAGTTTATTAAAAATCACTACAAAACAGTTAGCTGGCTTCAGCCAAGTCTGTGACAATATTGTCTTGCCAAAGAATCTCTTTCATGCTTGACAGTTTCACTTGTTTATAAATATAGCAGAAAGGAGAGTACTGAAAGTATATTGAAAATACAGGTACAATATTGGTAAAATGTTGTAATGTGTTAACATGACCAACAGGTGGCCTTCACATATCCAGTGACTTGCTATACCTTGGCTTAATATATTAACTTCCAGAACTTTGCTCCTTCTGTGAGTTACTATCCTTAGAGTCACAGCCAGTGCAAACCACTGGATTCCAACTTTGTTAGATAAAATAATGGTACTTTTTGTCATAGTGGCAGCACACCCGAATATGATTTGCAGCAATTGTATTTACAGAAATTCCTATTATGAAATTTATGCTGGTTCATCAGACCCTTATAATTTACAGGTCCTGCAAAATGCAGTTATTTACACTTTGAGGATAAGTCTAAATATATGAGGGGATAAAATTAAATATAAAGAGGCAGGAGACACAAAACACAACAACACAACTAAGGAGGTCACACAACATGCACCAGATGCCAGGGAGCTTCAGACATCATGTAGCAGCAACAGCAATAGCAGATGAAGACAACATGGGTTAGGATTAGTGTTCAAACTGGCTGTATGTCACTTAAAAATTTCCTTAAAAGCTAAAGCTTACTTAAAGCTATAATGCTTTTTCTCAGGGGGGATTTGCCCACGGCTGCCCTCACGCCTTACTGCTTTTTTGCTTATTTTTGGCCCGCTTAGACGGTGCGGCCCCTTTGGTCCATGTATGATTATGCTAAGAAAGCCCCCTCTGTGCTGACCCATTAGGCTGGCAGGGCATTTCTTCCATCCAGTCTGAAATGGCTCATAAGGAGAAGGATGGCACCCCCACCCTATGTCGCAGGTATCTTTGGTAGCTATTCGAAATGGCCAATTAAAAAGTGTTGTCCAGCCACCTCCTACAGCAAACCTACACTCACTCCTTGGTGAAGATCAAAGCCCTGCTGAAAAGGGGGTGGGGGAGGTATTTGGGTGATAAGAAAGTTACCTTCCCATTTTGAAACCTTTCCTCGCTGATGTCACCTCCAAGGTGAGGAAACTAAACCCAAGGAAGCTCCCCTTCCGTTGGCATCCAAACAAAGCAGGCTTTTTACACTGTAATCACTGTAATGCTATCAGCATTCACCAAGGCCACTCTCCTTCTCCACCAGAGCAAAGAAAAACAGCTGGCTTTATTGAGTATATTTGTAAATCCAAAGAATAAAGGAAAATAAGCCTAATTGTAAATCCATGATGGAAAAAACCCAATTGCATTCCAGAGTCTAAATCCAAATTATATTTCCAAATTATAAATCCAAATTGTATTCCATGTGGGGATCTGTGCCCTCATGCAGCTGAAGAATGATGGATCATGAATCCAGATGAGAAGGCTATCCTGAAGATCTTTGTAATCCAAACGATCTCCCTAATGATCTACATCGGACCCCAGATGTGTTGTTGTTTATATAGCATCTTGGGGTCTCTGGCTCCCTCCCACTGGAATTCTAAAGATGTTCCTAGCTATGTGCTTTGTCTGGCTTTCGTGCCAACTTGAATTCTCAGGTGTCTCTTATCTGATTATGATGACCATCACCTGTCTGGTGTGTTAGAATGTATCCTTGGTACTTGGCAAGCTGTGTGAGAAAATGACATGCTACAGTGGAATGTGAGTGCTTGGGAAAATGCAAAATGGAGTCACAATTGCTCTTTCTTAACTAAGTGTTAGACTGTATAAATCTATGATAGAGAGAAATCCTACCACCTTGCATAAATGAATTTAAAGTAACTTAATAAAAAGTTACTTCCCACAAGACTTCTCTGCACTTTTTACTTTTAAATACTGAAATTTAGAGATGCTCTGCTTTTCCAACAAGTTTTTTAAAGCTATAAGTTCTTGCATTTTTAGAATGTAGTTAAAACATTCTTTTTGATCATTTATTGTACTTTTCTTGCTCCTATAGTTTGAAATGAATTCTGACCTAAGAATTTGTCTGCACCTTAAGTTTAGTTTTTGTATATTTTTAAGCATCTGTGCCTACAATTTTCCCATAGCTGTAAGCAGTGGTGGGCTCCAAAAAAATTTACTACCACACTGTGGGCATGGTATGGTCGACATGGCCAGGGGGAAAGCCTTGTGTTGCACCCAAATTAGGGCTACTTTATTTCAAAACTTGGATGGGTGGGGCCAGCCAAATTTTCTGCTACCGGTTCTGGTGAACTGGTGCGAACCTGCTGATGCCCACCACTGGCTGTAAGACTTTTGGATGTTTTGAACATCTTTGAAGTATTTTTGTG
This sequence comes from Bradypodion ventrale, assembly GCA_035047345.1. Taxonomy (NCBI): domain Eukaryota; kingdom Metazoa; phylum Chordata; class Lepidosauria; order Squamata; family Chamaeleonidae; genus Bradypodion; species Bradypodion ventrale. The sequence goes on from JAWDJE010000004.1 coordinate 63,871,248, forward strand.
CTTTTGGAACAGAGAAGTAATGTAGATAAATTAAGCTTGTAGAAATAGTCAAGCTGATGTTGCCTGGAATTATTGCAATAATGAAATGACTTATGTGTTGATACTTAGATTAATTTTTATATGATTAGAAATGATTGAGTTCATTTTTGGAATTAACCCTAAATGGGATAAAAGCCAGCTGTGATGAACAGAGACTTCTGTTGTTTAATGAGAGGTCTATAAAGTTCTATATCGCTCTTAGGGAGATGTTCAGGCATCAGATTCTGATTTGAGACATGAAGGAAGCATTGTAGTTTCTACAACAGCCCATAGATTTCAATCTCTTGTCTGGTATACATTAGACCCCAGTTTATTTTGGGAATCTATTGGAAGCAGCCTACCTTTTAACCTTGCTTTTCTTCCAACCACAAACTGTTCACAAGATTTAGTGTTGTTTTGTGATCATAGAATAATGAAGTTGAAAGGGGCCTAAAAGGCCATTGAATCAAATTCCCTGCTCATTGCTGCAATCCAAATCAAAGTATATTGACAGATGGTTGTCTTTCCTTTTAATGACTCCAATGTTGGAATGTGCACCACTTTCCAGGACAATTGGTTTCATTGTCATAATGCTCTAACAGTTGTGAAGTTTTACCTGCTATTCAAACAAAATACAATGGAACCTCATACAACAATTGCCCCGTATAGCAATGAAACCGCATAACAATTAGGGTTTTGTTTTTGTTTTTTGGGGGGGATGGTGTCCCGCATAATAATTTTCCCTATGGGAAAAATCGTACAACAAATTTTCAATGGGAAAAACCACTTAGCAAAAAAATTGTTGTATGATACATCCCATAGGGAAAATCGCTATATGATGCATGTATCATATAGCAATTGTTTCGTACAACAACGAGCCCCATGGAACGGATTAAAATCATTGTATGAGGTACCATGTATCAGGCTTTCTGTAGCTTGAGCCCATTTGTACACGTCTTGCACTCTGACATGATTGAGAACAGATTCCATCCCTTCTCTGTATGACAACCTTTCACTATTTGAAAAGTGCTATCATATTTCCAATCAGTCTGCTTTTCTCAAGACTAAGCATTTCCAATTTGTAGAAATTCGATCCATGTAAAGATCTAAATCAGCCTCATAAGGAGCAGTTTATAGCCCCAGATAAACAAAGGAAGAGTTAAAAAGCCTAAAGGAGTCCAGCTTCACTAGGCAGAGTAAGGAAGAAACAGAGATAGAGAGAAAAACACACGACTGCAGTCTTGGCTGAACAAAGGAATAATCATGGTGTCTCTTTATTCAAACAGAGTATATCAGAAACAAAACTAAGGTACACATAGCCAATCAGAATGTCAGAACCAAATAAGGAGAAATAAGGAGAATTCTTCTCACTATTCTACGCATGCCCAAAATCAAGCGTTGTCTCTCATGTATACAAAGAGGCCTTTGTTTACAAAATGTGTAGGAGACAGGCAGACAGAAACCAGATGAATTCCCACATGTCCTCCTTTTTCATTTAAATTTGAGAGAGGGACGGCTAATCATACCCCTGCATGTCATCATACTCCATAACTACTCCTCCATATACATCATCACTGTCCTCCTGGACATCGTACCCCTCCTGACTCCTGGTACCTTGTTCCGGAGGATGATACCTCATTGAGTACAATTGCCGTCGTGCAAAACCCGATGTCTCCCTTCTACGCAGTGGACATGTGTTACACATAGAAATAAGATTAGGAATACAATAAATGCAAAAACACAAAGGTATAAGGCAAATAATAATAATGAACCCATAAAAGAAAACTTGTCTAAGGACAGACAAATCAGGCAACTAAGAAGTCATCCAATCAAAGAGATTAACATCAGTGCGTACATTGTTAGTAATGCTCTCCTGTAAATTCTGAAGTTCTTTCTCAATAGTAGTATTCAGATCCTGGAATTTTACCCGACATCCCTGGTTCCCGACCAGTTTACAAAATCCTCCGGATTTTGCTAACAGGTAATCTATGGCTAGTCTGTCCTGCATTTGGTCTTGATGAAGCTCAGTGATTTCCATTTGAAGATCCCGTATGACCCTCCCTGTGGCATTGATTGATTTCTCCAGCCTACAGGTGAGTCCCAAAATGGACCTTCTATTCTCCTGGGAAATGACACCTGGGTATGATCCCAATGTGAGTGCTCCAGTGATAACACCCCCTATAGCTCTCCCCCAGGAGCTACCATCAGAAAGCTGAACATCGATTATCACTTCATCATTGCAACCAGAACCCATCGGGCCAGCAGCAGCTGTCCGGCACCGTGCATCTGCCTGAAGCGGCATTTGCACTTGTACGGGTAAGGTAAAATAACCCAATGCTGCACATTGATATTGTCCTGGATGGAAATTCGTGGCAACTCCATTAAAAAAGTACCACATGTTGGGATCCTTGATTTGCCATCCATTGCAAATTGAACCACTATCTATAGCAGAATAATCAGGAGTAAACATAGGAAACACATCATATATATCTTCAATAGTAGTGTTAAACAAGGTAAAATTAAGCTTATAAGAACTGTTATAACTACCCCATAACCAAAAATAATCATCACAACCCGTATAATTGCCTACATTCCGCAAAACCCTTTTTGCTTGAGTCCAGTGCTTCCATTTACTATTCCAGATCCCAGAACTATGACAGCAGAAACAAAGCCCTTTAGTGTATTTCTTGAATGTCATGCTTCGCCAGCGGGTGTTGTTAAATTGTTCTGGGGGATTAGAGAAGAGTGTAGACCTATCAATATGTTGCAAGTGTCCAATAACCAACTCTGGCGTGTTGAACAATGTCAGAAGAAAGGCCATTTGAGACACTGCCAGTGGATGCTCATAGTATAACGTTGCATTCTTACCATGAACCTCAAACATATAGTTAGCATGACGAAGCCAAAAGTTGGGGTTGCCCCCATGAGTCATTGTTCTTACAGCTGGAAGCACAGTAAGAAAGAAAAGAACAAATGTCAGCAAACTTAGTCCACTGGTGAACCACTGTCCTGGAGCTGAGTAACCTTCTTCTCTCTCCATGGGCGGATCGCTCGGGCAGGAATCCACACAGGTCCTGAGGTCGTAGAAACAGCTGCGTATCCTCGTCCCCAGGTGATTAGAGGCACAGGACCTTTCCACTCAGGATCCGGTTGCTGCCGATAAACGACCAATGGCTTAGGAAGACACTCCTCGGTCCTGAAATGTAATTCGACTGGAGAGTGTGACCTGTTATGGGGAGCAAGAAGAAAATTAAGAGTATACAGCACTTTAGCAACAGCTGTAGGTATTTCAGCCACAGGAACCCCTCTATCTCCCACTTGCTTGTGTAACAAATTTTTGAATGTCAGGTGGGCTCTTTCAGTCGAGTTATAGGGTATTCCATGGGTTAGCTTAATGTCCCACTGACGGCAAAAGTCCTGAAAGGCAGAAGAAACATATGATGGCCCATTGTCTGTCTTAAGGCTTTTAGGTTTACCCATTACCGCAAACGAACGAATGCAATGTTGTATAACATGTCTGGATGTTTCCCCCCGTAAGGGTGTAGCCCATATAAATCCAGAGAAGGTATCAACAGTCACATGTAACTTAGAAAGCGGAGCCAAAGCAGGTACTTGCGTGACATCCATCTGCCATAGCTGATTGGCTTCTGTTCCTCGAGGATTAACAGCATCAAATGGCAGGAATATAGGAGACTTCATACAGGAAGCACAGGATGACACAATGTCTCTAGCCTGTGACATAGGAATGGAAAATCGTTTATGCAAAACCTTAGCAGATTGATGAAACATTGCATGACTGTCAATGGGGTTGTCAAAGAGAGAAAAAACCTCAGCAGAGTCCCGGAGAGCAGAATCTGCTCGTGCATTGCCCTCCGTCAAATAACCTGGGATCCTTGTGTGAGAGCGTATGTGGGCAATGAAGAATGGGACCGTACGGTTGGAAAGAAAACCTTGAAGCTGTTGGAATAAAGCAAAAAGATCCCTATCCATCGATGGAGACAAATAAGCTTGAGCTAAAGTAAAGATAAGGCGGTAAACATATTGAGTATCCACAATCAGGTTAAAAGGCACATCAGAAAACGTAGAGAAAGCAAGTATGACCACTGCCAGTTCCGACCGCTGGGCCGATGCTTGAGGTCCTGTAAAAACAACCTCCCATTCCCCAGTAGGACCCTGCCATGTAAGGACTCCACGGGAGGGGGAGCCATCCGAGAAAAGAGTAATGGCATGCAAGATAGGTTGCATGCAAAGCGGGGATGACAGGGAGTAAGAAGTGAGATTCAGCAAGGTAAACCGCTTATCTTTGGGGGGGTTAAATTTAACTTGTCCCACAAAGTCCGCCATGGCCACCTGAAATGCCTCAGAATGCTGTAGCAAGGCGGTTAGCTGATCCTGCGAAAAAGGAAAACAAACAAAGTCAACGTCATAGCCAGTCAAATGCTTTGCCCTAGTACGGCATTTAAGGAAAAGATCAGCAATCGCATCAGGCAGGCGATAACAGTTTTTCGAGGGAGTGTGCGCCAAGTGAAGCCATTCCACGATGGCCACCTTCTGAGCGTTGACAGGTGCAAACAAAACAGCAGTGGGCAGCCTCGGTGTGGGAAGAAGAGCGCATGCCAGCGCAATGGTGCCTGAGGGCACCCGATCCACAGCGATGGTATGCAGCTTTTCGTTGAGGCGTTGAAGAGCTGTACGCATCTCCGTTGTGCAGGGAATGATGTCCGCTGGAGAAGTGTGTCCAGAAAGAGCAGCAAAGAGTGGTGACAGTTCCTCAGTGCTCAGGGCCAAGAAGGGACGAGCCCAATTTATGTTCCCTAGCAATTGTTGCAATTGTACAAGAGTGAACTGCTCTGGAATAGCTATTGTTGGCAATAGCGGAGTTGAAGCGGTAGCTGAGAGCCTATGTCCCAGATATTGGAATGGATACATCCGCTGCACCTTTTCAGGAACTATGATCAAGCCCGCTTGTTGCAAAATGTCTGCCAGGTCCTGCAGGTGTTTCTCCGTGACTTGTGGATCATGTAATAAAATGTCATCTGTGTAATGATATACTTTAACCTCTGGATAACGTTGCCTGAAAGGTTCCAAAGCCATGTTCACAAAATGTTGGCATAGAGTCGGTGAGTTGGCCATACCCATAGGCAAGACACACCATTCAAACCGTTGAGTAGGATGTTCATTATTGTATACTGGCAATGTAAATGCAAATTTTTCTCTATCTTGTGGCGCTAGCAAGATTGTATAAAAACAGTCCTTCAAATCTATGACCATAAATTGATGATCTTCAGGAATCATGTTCGGATTAGGGAGTCCAGATTGTAGAGGTCCCATTGGCAAGATGTGCTCATTAACTTTTCTCAAATCATGCAACAATCTCCATTTTCCAGACTTCTTTTTCACCACAAAAATTGGAGAGTTCCAAGGACTAGTGGTTGTTTGAATATGTCCCAGATTTAATTGCTCCTGTACAAGGGCCTCCGCCGCCTGGAGCTTTTCTCTTGAGAGCGGCCATTGATCCGTCCACACTGGCGGGGTTTTTTTCCATTGTAGTGGAAGTGCATGCAATGGCGCTGCAGGGGAGGCCCGTATCAAAAATTTGTCTGCAAGGTACACCCTGTTTTAGCCATGAGATCCCGGCCCCACAGAGTAATAGGAATATCCATAATCAGTGGGTGAAGAGAAACTTTTGTTCCCCCTGAGGTCTCAAAGACGATTGGATGAACACTCTGCTGTGCTGGCTCGTACCCGCCCACCCCAAAAACTTCCCTACAGGGGCGGACGGCCCATCCAGTTGGCCAATCTTTTTTTGCCACCACTGAAATATCGGCTCCTGTATCGATTAGTCCAGACACTGAACGTCCACCCATAATCAGCGAGCGGGTCGGTCTATCCTCGGTGATTTGTATCACAGCCATAGCTGCTGTTGCAGTCCCCTCCTGGGATGGAGTTACAGTGGTCCCTAGTGGGAGCAGATGAAGACGTCCTACAGGTTGTCCCTTAGGCAGGGTGAGATGTTGCGTAGCTGATGCAGGGATGACAACTTCTTGGTGACCCAATGTAACTGACCCTGCTGCAATGTGTACAGAAGCGGGCAAGGCGTCTGGGCAAGGAATAACAATGCCCACCATGCCCTGGGGAATAACATCATCAACCAGTGTGGGAAGAGCCTCCACACACCCTGGCACAGTAAAGGTACAGTCCTTGGATAACCTCAATAATAGCCCTTCTTTTAGAGGATGGTTCTTTTCTATATCGTGAAATCATTTCTTGGGCAAGTTCCATATCTTCTTCCATCTCTTCCAAAACCTCCTCTATTGCTTCCTCCCTGACCTCTGGCAGCCCTATTATTTTGCCTGGGCCCGAGCATGGCCCGCACTCCCATTTCCCTGCTGCTGTGGAGAAGAGTCAGAGTCTTTGTGCTGAGCAGCTGAGGGGTTGGCATTAGGATTTGAGCGGCACTGATTGGCCCAATGGTACCCCTTCTGACAAATGGGACATTTCCTTGAAGGGCGTGCTGCCGGCTTTTGAGAGGAGCGACATTGTGCTTTAAAATGCCCTTCTTTTCCACAACCAAAACAACGTTTGTTTTGAGCCTGAGTTGTGGGCAACTGAACTGCAGCTGCCAGAAGTTGAGCCTTGTAACTGTGGGTCCCTACATTTTGACAAACTTTCATCATGTCTGCTATCGATGTGCCTGGCCGAGCATAAACAGCTGTCAGAGCACCCTTACAATCCTCATTGGCATTTTCAAAAGCCAGTTGTTTCATGAGCATTTCCCGTGCCGGGACATTTTCCACCTGGCGGTTGAGGGCAGTCATGAGTCTGTTAATGAACTCAGTGTAATCCTCTTTAGGCCCCTGCCTAATTGCTGCAAACCCAGCAACTGAGCTATCCCCTTTGGAAGGAATCTTACTCCAGGCACGCATGACTATCTGTGCAATATCTCCCAACTGGGCATCAGTGAGTGCCAACTGCTGTGTGGGGTTGGCAAAATTTCCCTCCCCACATAACATATCCATCGTGAGTGCAGGGCGTGTGTGATGTACCTCCCAAGCCACATCCCTCCACTCTTGCAAGCAGAGCATGGCTTCTGCAGGAGGCAGGAGTGCTTTGATCATCTGTTTCCAATCAGCTGGTATCAATTTTTGAGAAGCAATGGCTTCCAACAGAGCTTTTGTAAAAGGTGCATTAACCCCATAGTCACGTATGCTGACTTTCAGTTCCTTCAGATATTTGTAATGGAGGGTTTCATATCTATCTGGGATTGCCGGTGCATTGCCAACAGCCGGAGCCCCCCTGATTACTGGGTATATCTCAGTAGATTCCACATCCAGCACAGCTGCAGTTAAAGCAGCAGAGAACTGTGTTTTTGTAGGGCTAAAAGTGCTTGATTGCTGCAAGGCAGGATATAATGTCCCATCTCCATCAGGGGGCTCGTGCTGTTGTTTCTCATATGATGGAGGGGCCGTCGCCAGAGTCCCTCCCTTGGCTGGGGGCAAAAGCTGTGGAAGGGGACCAGCAAGCCTCTGGGACAACAGAATATTTTTTGGAGTAAGTCTTTGAAGACAGTTTCTGACTTCATTCCAGGTATATTGCACTGGGACAGAAACCCCCTCATGCTTCTGCAATTCATTCCCAACCTTATTCCAATCTTTTAAGTCCAGACAGTCATATTTGAACCAAGGACAGATTTTTCCTACAACTTGGACCAGCTGTTGTACTTCCTTCGTATCAGCCCGTTTCCCATTCTTATTCAGAAGATATGAGACATCTTTACAAAGCTCCTGCTCTGGCGAAGCTAGCATGCACCCCATAATAAATCTTTCACTCACCCTGTGGGATCCAATGTAATTTGGATGAATTTCGAGCGCTCGACTGACCTTTCCTCTGGTCGTGGGTGAATGACAATAGACCTCCCCGGTCGCCAATTATGAGGTGTTAATTGCTAATTGCTGAAGCAGATTTCAAAGAAGGCTCTCATTGCAGTTCAATGCCTCCCACGGGGCACCACTTGTAGAAATTTGATCCATGTAAAGATCTAAATCAGCCTCATAAGGAGCAGTTTATAGCCCCAGATAAACAAAGGAAGAGTTAAAAAGCCTAAAGGAGTCCAGCTTCATTAGGCAGAGTAAGGAAGAAACAGAGATAGAGAGAAAAACACACGACTGCAGTCTTGGCTGAACAAAGGAATAATCATGGCGTCTCTTTATTCAAACAGAGTATATCAGAAACAAAACTAAGGTACACATAGCCAATCAGAATGTCAAAACCAAATAAGGAGAAATAAGGAGAATTCTTCTCACTATTCTACGCATGCCCAAAATCAAGCGTTGTCTCTCATGTATACAAAGAGGCCTTTGTTTACAAAATGTGTAGGAGACAGGCAGACAGAAACCAGATGAATTCCCACACCAATTCCTTATTATTTATTTATTATTATTTATTTGGTCAAATTTATCCTGCCGCCCCCTCGCCGAGGCGACTCTGGGTGGCTTGCAAATTAACAATGACAACCTCCAAACATTTAAAAACATATGAAACAGACTTTTAAGTTAAAAATTATAAAATATTTTTTTAAAATTCTTTTTAAAAAGTACCACATAAGCCCTATGTCTTCCCTCATAGGGCTTGGCAATCCATCCTTGTTGTCCTCCTCTGTGTTGGTGAGGTGCTAAAGTCAACTTTCCAACTGTCTTTGTAAAAAAACAAAAAAACCATTGGTTTTAGAACAAGGCCGTGGATGTCTCTTGCAGTGAGCCAATTCATATGAGGAAATGTGGTCCTTCAACTCCTTCTCACATGGGTGCCATGGGCCTGATGGTACACTGCATTTAGTCACATGGGGTACACAGAAAGGGCCTCCTTGAAGATTGTGGTATTTTTGAACCACAATTGGGTGTACCCTGGTAATGGCAACATTGTGTTGCTGGCTAATCTTTCTCACACTAGGTCAGGTGAAAGGAATTGCAGAATGGACCCACCCAAAGGTCCCTTCATTTTGGCAGTTTCATCTCTAGCCCAAACATGGAACAAGAAGAATTAGTCACATAGTCTCTCCCATGCCTTTCCAGGTGGGCCACTCAATTTGCCATCTCTGGCATGCCTGCTGCAATCTGGCCACCCATATTTCTGGCTGTTAGGACATAAGGCAAACTGTTTTTTCACATTTGAGAACTGGAACAGCTGGCATAGCTGATAGGCTCTCTCTCATTTTATCAGGGGCACCTTCTGGTGTGGTCCTCTGTGTAAATACGCTTCCTGCTGCTCTCAGTTGCCCTTTTAGCTCTTCAAAGGAGACCAAGCAAGATTCATAGTAGAGACTAAACCACAAACTCTGCAGTGTGTGTGTGTGTTTTCCCTTCAGGGATGTCTGTTTTTCTCTCCTGCTGTGCAGAGCTGCTGTGTGAGGAGGTTTTGGAGGGAGCGCAGAGCTGTCCAGTACAAATGCCGTAAAATTAGATTGGCCCAAAGCCCAGGCTGGTGCAATGCAGCTAGAGACCACTTTGACCTAGTCTCAAGAGATCCCACGGAGGCTCAGGCAAGACGTTGCTTGTAACTTTGCTCTTTCTTTATAGTGGCGGCAAAATCAAATAGTATAATGTAGTTATGCAATTTTGCACTGTAGAGTTAACAGTCTTCCAGGGCCGCAGCTGCTCTTTACAAGTGTTTATTCATCTTCGTCTGCAACTTGTATTGGAGAATGTATTTTTTCCTGAAGCAGGAAAAATGCCATTGGCGTGAATTTGTTTAAGGTGGATCCCAGCTTGCCAAGAAGTGACCACCACACTTTGATCATGGAGCCATCTCCTGTGGCACGTATGAAATGAAACATGTAGGATTTAACACCGGGACTACAATGGACTACCGCAGCCTTGAGGATATTATCAAGGTGCGTTTTCACAGTCAGTCCATCTGGCATTGCCTCTTCCGCCTTCATGGCCCTTGGGAATCAGAGTTCCTCTTCCGCTCCTTTTGCCATTGGGCCCAATGTGATGGTTTCTAGTGGCATTTCCTCCACTGAGGGGGCCATTACTCCACCTAATGGGGCTCATCCGCCTGTAGCCGTTGGTCCCTTTAGGGAGTCAGATTATTTTCCACCACCCAACACTTAGCGTTGAGTCGCTGGCTGTATGGTCTACTCCATTACCATAACGGGATGTCTGGCCAGATAGGTATGTGATTATTACTTCACATGCATTAAAATACTTTAAGATAGCCCTGCCGTGCTCCTCCTGAAATGCAGTTTATCTATGTCACAGGTGTTTTGTGTGTGTGTGTGTGTGTGTGCTCATGGGAAAGTGGACAAAGCAGGTGGTGGATGTTCAAAGAAACAGAAAGTGAAGATACATGGCATGGGTGGATTTTTGTGTGCATTTGGGTTGGGTTAATCTGTTGGGATTATTTTCTTCATTCCACCACCCAGAGTCATTAAACCGAGTAGTATATAAAGATTATAAATAAGCAATAGAGCATTGCAAGTCCCTTAGAGTGGCTCTAAGCATGACAAGAGCAAGTCCGCAGGTTCCAGCCCTACACTTCCAACCTGCAGCAGTCCCAGTACATCCTCAGAAGAAGGAACTGGTGAATCACTTCTAAATATTTTATAGCTAGGAAACCCCGAGAAGGATTGTTGTAAGTCAACTTGCCAGCACACATTGATGATTCTTCTTCCCTGTTGCTGGAGAATGGCATGCTCTGCTGATTGCATCTGTTGGTGACTGTAATGGTGGTAGAACAGAGCAAGTGTTGAAACAGGCACAGCTTTATGAGGGTGGAATGTTTGTCTCAAAATAGTAATAAATCCCAAGCTGGTGCTGTAGTATCCTAAGAATGATAGGAATATAGGTTTGGAGAAGAAGCAATGGTTTCTGCTTGGGATAGCGTGTGCAGGGATACAACTAAGTTGGCTCTGTCTGTGGCTTTTGGTACCAACAGTCCTGCTTGGCGCCCACATGAATAGGCTGCCTAAATTGGGAACTAAGGCAAAAGGAGATCAAGGCCTTTCCCAGTCGTGACACCCACCTTTGGAATTTACACCCCAGGAACACGTGCCTGGTGCTTTACCTGTCTTTCTTTCACTCCTAGTGAAAATATTTACATTTCCCCTGGGCTCTTAACTTTAAATGGTATGGGACTCTGATGCCTTAGGGGTTAAGATGCTGAACCTGACAAGTTCAAGACCCAAACCTGGCAGTTTGAGACCCAAGTGCTGCATGACAGAGTGAGCTCCCATCTCTGTCCCAGCTCCTCCTGCCAACCTAGTAGTTCTAAAGCATGACATTGCAAGTAGATAAATAGGTGCTGCTTCAGCAGGGAGGTAACAGCATTCCATGCGCTCTAATGTCTGGACATGCCTGCCACATGACCACAGAATTGTGTGTAGATGCAGAAAGCACTGGCTCTTTAGCTATAAATGGAGATGAGCACTGCACCCTAGAGTCAGATACAACTGGCTTTCGAGCAAGAGAGACCTTTGCCTATAGTTTGGGTTCTATGCCATTGTTTTATTTAACTTTAGTTTTATTGAGTATTACTTTATGTTACTATCCTGTAAGAGTTTCAGTGGAAGAAGCAGATTGTTTCTATTCGTTACTATGTAAGAAACCTAAGAGAAACATTGCAACCTCTAAGTGATGCTACCCCTGTATTAAAACCTGACATGTCATTGATGTCTTGACTCTCATAGACAATGCAGTGTAAAATGGTCCTTTAATACTGAAGGTTATTCGTTGTGTTCTTGAAACATTTTAGCTTTCTATTCAATCCCTTCATTTTTATATCTTTCCCCTTAGTTATCTGAGGAATACTCAGAAGTATTCTAGTAATATAAATTTGTCTGCACTTCCTTTCTCTTTGCAATGATAATATTTTTTCAGGCATCTTCATGTTTGACTTTAAAAAATCAAAGAGATTATGGCATTTGTGCATTCCACGTCATCTGCAACTGTTGAGGAGGAAATTCTCTTCCCAGGCATAGAAGGTGAAGCATAAATAATAAATGACTTTACAGAATAGTCTGAAGAAAACTCTGCTAGATTAGATCCAAAATCTATCTTGTCCAGCATTCTTTTGTCAATATAATTACCCCCCAGCAACTGTGTGGGCCATGAACAAAATCCAAAATCCAGATTGAAAAACCTGATGAAGAGTCTGTTCTAGAGGTGTGATAAAGGTATTACCTGTTCCCTGTTGGATTTTACTCATGAATCATGTGCTTTATTATTGCTGTTGCTGCTTTTTCTTATTTGTCAGGAGTAGGAACCCAGTCTGACCAGGTTATCCTGCTATGGTAATAGAGTAGACCATACTGACAGCAATTCACTGCTGAGTGTCTTTGGTGTCTTGCACAGGAGACAAAGAAGGAGTCGCAGGAAGGACTAACACAGGTTTATTCATTGATGGTCAGTATGAACATGTGGTAATGGCGGAGGTATATCTCATTATATACAGTACATAATACATTTGAATCTGGTTGCACGGTAGCTCATTGGCTGCTACCGGCGTGGCCTCGCCCAGGTCACGCCTCTCTTCTTGTAGTTGTTTTCTGTAGTCCTTTGTCATGCGGGGAATCTCCCGTGGCTGTTCGTAATTTGGGGAATGTGGACCATGTGAGACTGAACGCTCGCAGCTGCCCTCTATGGGCGGCTTGCTCGCGTTCCTTAGCAGCTGAGATACATTGTGATTGTGGCTGGTTACATTCATACATTTAAAGAGACATTGTACATGCATACATAACATCCCTCCCCCCTAGGATGGGACGAAGTCCCTCAACCATTGTGGCTTGCCGCAAGTGCACCTGGGGCGTGCGGCCGCCTGACCTAATACAGGGGAGCCTGTGGCTCCTGGCTCTGTGGAGTCTTGTCCTGCAACGGAAAACGGAGACTCGTTAGTGGTTCTGTGGGGAGCTTGCGATTCCCTTGTCTTGGGGGACGGGAATGGAATGAACAGCTGGGAAGTGAACCCTTGTCTATCTCCCGAGGAGCCCGGGGACCCTCCCAGCACGAACCTCGGGACCGACGAGGATGCCCTCATGGTCCCGTCACCTCTTGCTGTCTGTTCGGGAGTTCGGGAGATTGCGGCGGGGGCGGGCGAGCTCCCGCCGGCTGCCTGTCTTTTAGGGGCCGGGGCTATGGTGTACTCTAGGATGCAGGACCCGGGGGGACTGGAGGTACCAGGGGCTGAACTGAAACCCCTCTTCTCGCTAGGACGGGTGGGGGACCACTCCGCTAACTCCCCCTGGTACGGAAAATCAAAATCATAACTGAACTGATCCCTCTCTTTCAAAGTATCCTCCTCTGTGGATGGGAACCCAGGATACGCGTTTGTATCCGCGGGTTCCGCCGTGTCTCCCCCTTGGGTAATGCGGGTGGGGGAGGACCCTAACGCTGATGCCCCCTCCCCTGTGACTCGCCTTCTGAGTTGGTCGGCGTGCCTTCTCCAAAGTAGACCTGAATTGGTTTCGACCCTGTAGGATACCGGCCCCGTTTGCTCCACAATTGTGCCCGGTACCCACGCTGGTCCCGAGGCCGCGTAGTTTCTGCAGTGAACCGGGTCCCCTATCGCAAAACTTTTGGAGCTCCCTCCCCCCATGCTTATATTCCTCCCTTCATCCTCCACCCTGGACGGATCCATCCGGTCAAAAAGTGTTACCGGACGCCTCCTCATGAGGAGTTCGGCTGGGGAAAAACCTGAGGCTAAGGGGGTTGTCCTGTAGCAGATGAGGAACTGGCACAGATGCAGGTTCAACTCACCGGGACCCATGCGCCGCAGTGCGTCTTTCGTAGTGCGCACTTGGCGCTCTACCTGACCGTTTGTGGCGGGGTGGAACGGGGCAGCTGTGATGTGCCTAATTGCGTTTCTTTCCATGAACGTTTTGAACTCCGCAGACGTGAAGGTGCCCGCGTTATCGCTCACGAGAACGTCTGGCAGGCCGAAGCAGGCAAAAAGCTTGCGCAACTGCCTAATGGTTGCCGCGGAGGAGGTGCTGCTCATAGGGATTACCTCCAACCACTTGGAGTAGGAGTCGACTACCAGTAGGAACGTGGCCCCGCGGAAAGGGCCAGCGAAGTCGACATGAATCCTGGACCATGGCCCACGGGCCGTGTCCCATTCCCTGTGGGGTAGCTTGGATTCCTCGGGCCGAGAGCTCTGGCAGCTCTCGCACGTGCCCACTAACCGTTCTATATCTGCGTCTATCTTGGGCCACCAAACGAAACTCCTGGCTAGGGCCTTGGAGCGCACGATTCCCGGGTGACTGGTGTGCAGTAGCTTTAACACCCTGGCCCTCAACTTTTCGGGAATGACTACCCGCTGTCCCCAGAGTAAGCAACCCCTTTCCAGGGAGAGCTCCACTCTGCGTCTGCAAAACGGCTGGAATTCCTCCCCCGGGGAAGTAGTGGGCCACCCTTTTCTAACCCAGGAGCTGACTTGGGCTAGGGTCTTGTCGGCCGCCGTCGCCCTGGCGAGGTCGGCCGGAACAATGGGGGGTGAGTCGAGGGCCTCGATCAGCAGGACTTGGTGGTCCTGCTCCACCTCGCATGTGGGGTCTCCTAGGCTAGGGAGAGGGGATCGGGATAGTGCGTCTGCATGGGAGATCTCCTTCCCTGGGCGGTAAATCAGCTCGTACTGGTAAGCGTTGAGGAATATAGCCCAACGCAGCATCCTGGGGGATAAAATTTGGGGGGTCGGTTTGCCGGTAGTGAAGATCCCCAGCAACGGCTTGTGATCAGTCACCACCGTAAACTCGCGGCCATACAAAAAGTCATGGAACTTTTTCGTTCCCGCGATTATGGCCAGAGCCTCCCTATCCGTTTGCGCGTAATTGCGCTCAGCCTTTGAAAGGGACCTTGAATAGTACGCCACCGGGGCCTCCCGTCCGCTCTCTAGCACGTGGCACAGGACCGCCCCCACCCCCACCGGGGACGCATCACATACCAGAACCACTGGTTTTCTCGGATCGAAGTGGGTCAGGACAGCATCCGAGGAAAGGAGTGACTTTAGCTCCTTAAATGCTTTCTCCTGCCTGTCCCCCCACCGCCAAGCCGCGTCCTTTTTTAGTAGGGCGTGCAGTGGCTCCACGACCGATGCCTTTCTTGGCAGAAATGAGTGATAAAAATTGAGGAGCCCTAGGAAAGACTGCAACTCTGGCTTTGCGGTGGGGCGGGGGGCATTTTTTACGGCCGCGACCTTGGACTCCGAGGGGCGAATTCCCTCTGGGGTTACCTTAAACCCGAGGAATTTGACCTCTCTTGCGAAAAATACGCATTTGTCTTTTCGAAGGCGAAGCCCCGCTTTTTCGAAAACTGAGAGGACCCCATCTAACCTCCTGGCTAGCTCTGCCTCGCTCCCCGCTGTTATCAGGACATCGTCGAAGTAGGGGAGAACACCTGGGAGTCCCTTTAATAGGCGTTCCACGAGGGCTTGGAAAATCCCGGGGGCCGAATTCATGCCAAACTGGAGGCGCGTCACTTTAAAGGCTCCCTTGTGGGTTACAATCGTCTGTGCGGCGGCAGCAGCTGGGGTTACCGAGAGCTGCTGATATGCCTGCGCTAAGTCTAGCTTGGCGAAACACCTCCCCCCATGTAACGTGGCCAGTAGGTGGCTGACCACAGGCACCGGGTATGCATTTGGCCGAATGGCCTTATTAATCATACATTTATAATCCGCACAAATCCTGACCTCCCCGTTTGATTTCAGGGCCGTAACAATCGGCGTTTCCCATTCCGCCGAATCAACTGGAACCAAAATCCCCTGCCCCACCAGTTTGTCCAGTTCCACCTCGATCTTGTCCTTTAGGGCGAATGGCACTCTCCTTGGCTTGAGGCGGATGGGCCGGATCTCTGGGTCCAGTTCAAAAGAGACTGGGGGGCCCCTGTACGTTCTGAGCCCCTTTTTGAAAACGTCCGGGTGCGCATTGCACACTTCCCGCATTGGGTCAGTCTCTATGGCGTTAATGCCGGACAGTTCGATTCCCAGGGGAGCGAACCACTGTGTTCCCAGAAGGCAGCATCTCCCCCCTTTGAGGACGACTAGGGGCAGTCTCTCGGAATAGTTCTTGAATTTTACTTCGAACTTTCCCACCCCCAACACTGGGATCCCATTTCCCTGTACGTCCCGCAAGTTTGACCTTAAGGCCCGCAGTTTGGGCCGCGCCTCTGGGGGAATGCGCATGTACTCTCTCTGGGATAGGATAGAATAGGACGTCCCCGAGTCTATCTCCATTCTCACTGGGAGCCCCTGTAACTGTACCTCAATGAAAAAACGTCGGTGCTCCAGTCCCACGCGGTTGACGCCTTCCTCGTCGAAGCCAGTTGAGACCTTCCTCGTGCCGGTCACCTTACGCTGGTGTCCCCGGGGGTGACTTGGGCCGCTCCTGTCCTCGGTCCGTCCGCGCCTGCAAACTCTGGCGATGTGCCCTTTCTGGCCGCAGTTGTGACACTCGGCCTTGCGAAATGGGCACCTCGTGCGGTCGTGGGGTGCCCCACAACCATCGCAATGGCGGTCTTGCCTGTCGCGGGTCTCACGCTTCTCCCCGCGCTTCCTCACCCACTGGACGTCGTCGTCCTCGCTGGAACAGGGGTCTGCCGTTGTAGACGACTCCTCGGATATCGCTGGTGAGCCGGCGGGCGGCTTGGGGGCCCACCAGGCAGTCTTTGTTGGTGTCCGCCGGGCCGCTTGCACTGGCGACTTGGCCCTCTCGGCCGCGGCCCCTCGGGACTTAAACAACCTGACTCCGCTCCTGGCCTCCTCGGCTGCTTGGGCCTCTCGCAGTACCTCGTTGAACGTGAGGCGGCTGTCGCGGGTCATCAGGCGCCTCTGCAGCTCCTCGTCCCTCAAACCGCACAAAATGCGGTCTCGGAGGGCCTGGTCCAGGTCGTCCCATTGGCAGTGCACCGCTGCCAGCTGGAGGGCCGCCGCGTAGGCGGACACGGATTCGCCTGGGCGCTGGTCTCGCCGGTGGAACGCGACCCGGGCTGGGAAGATTGAGACCGGTGGTTGGAAGTGCTCGCGAAGCTTCTCCAAGATGCGGTCGATGGGCACTTCGTCCACCTTCCGGGGGGCCACGAGGGTCATCAAGATCCGCATCGCGGCCGGTCCCACCTGGGACAGGAAATGCGAGCGCATTTTTGCGTCGTCGTCGACGCCGGCGGCCTCCATCGTGTGCCGAAACTGGCACTCGTAGAGCTCCCACTGCTCAGGTTCGCTGACATCGAACTGGTACGGCTTGACTTTGGGATTCGCCATCGATCCCATCCTCGTCGCCAATTTGGTGTCTTGCACAGGAGACAAAGAAGGAGTCGCAGGAAGGACTAACACAGGTTTATTCATTGATGGTCAGTATGAACATGTGGTAATGGCGGAGGTATATCTCATTATATACAGTACATAATACATTTGAATCTGGTTGCACGGTAGCTCATTGGCTGCTACCGGCGTGGCCTCGCCCAGGTCACGCCTCTCTTCTTGTAGTTGTTTTCTGTAGTCCTTTGTCATGCGGGGAATCTCCCGCGGCTGTTCGTGATTTGGGGAATGTGGACCATGTGAGACTGAACGCTCGCAGCTGCCCTCTATGGGCGGCTTGCTCGCGTTCCTTAGCAGCTGAGATACATTGTGATTGTGGCTGGTTACATTCATACATTTAAAGAGACATTGTACATGCATACATAACAGTGTCTTTAGTGTATGAGAACCAAGACAAAGGAACAGCCGAAGGATTGGCTTAACACATCTTTATTGCATGGTGGTCAGGGGGAACATGAGGTAATGGCGGACGAGCAGCTCAATATATACGGTGGTTATACATTTGAATGTGGCTCCACGATAGCCCATTGGCTACCGTTGGCGTGACGTCATTTCTGGTCACGCCCTTCTTGTCCAGGTGAGGTAGTGGCGGGAATCTTCCCGCGCTGTGGTTTCTTGGGGAATTGGGACCTGTGAGCTGGGCGCTCGCTATTGCCACCAGGTGGTCATTAGCTCGCGTCCTAATTGCAACGGGTTACATTGATATATATGTTAAAGGCACAGTATTGAGAACACAAAGCATAGTATTGAGAACACATGATATATATGTTAAAGGCATATTATTGAGAACACAACAGTGTCAGGTGGCATTTAACTAACCTGACAACCCTGAGGACCAGCAGCCTTGGCGAAGTCCACAGGGAGGGGTGATGGTCCCCAAGTGGACTAAATCTCACTTGAATCCATCTTAATGGAGGACAGAAGGTTCATCAATGCTGGTCTGGGACCTAGGAGAACTTTGTGTGCCAAATGGCTCAAGACCAGAAAATGATTCACAGAGCTGGATCAGTGGTATGGGTGTCATGCTGTGATGCGGAAAGGCCACTACATTATATTCTCAGGACAGTCTTCATGGCTGATTGCCACAATGATTGCAAATATTCAGAATTGAATACAACACCACAACAACAACAACAACAACAACAACAACAACAACAACAACAACAACAACAACAACAACAACAACAACAACAAGACACTCAGAATAGACTTTACTGACAGCACAAGAAAGTTTATTGATACTATACTTGAGAGAGGTGGCATTCTGTCATCCTTCAGACACTAGGTAATACTGTACTCATACTTTGTTTCAGTTAGCTGTTTCTGCCTAGGGTGCCACCTAAATTTAATCGCCATCTTTGTTGGTATGGAAATTGTCATGTTTCTTGATGATTATGAGCTTGGGAATACAAATGCCACCATTTCAACTGGCAGTAATTCACTGCTCCAATTTGCCTTATGCTGTCATAGAAAATAATAGGATTCTGACCATTGCCTTAAATGGACTGAAATTCAGTAAAGCAGTTGTAACAGGGATTCTATATGTTCCCTATAACTGGCCCTTGTCAGTAGTTGAGCTGCTTCCTTTTGGACCTGCCAAAGTTTCCAATCATTCTTCAAAGACTTCTGTATGTACTGCATATTACAATAGGTAAAGGTAAAGGTTTCCCTTGCTCGAAAGCAAGTCGTATCCGACTCTAGGGTGCAGTGCTCATCTCTGTTTCTAAGCCGAAGAGCCAGCGTTGTCTGATTCTGCAGACGTTTCCGTGGTCATGTGGCAGGCATGACTAGACACCAGAGCGCACGGAACGCTGTTACCTTCCCACCGAAGTGGTCCCTATTTATCTACTTGCAATTTCTTGCTTTCGAACTGCTAGGTTGGCAGGAGTCCAAGTGAAATGTAAATATAGCAGATGTCACTATAGCTAGATCACACATCTCCAAGAACAGGAAAGCTGTCACACTAGAATTATCTGTGCAAACACATACCTGATTACAGCCAAAATTTAGGCATCCAACCTTTGGGCTGAATCCAGGAGTACACACAGCCTTTGAGCCTTTGTAAATGTTTTCATTATATATAGACGTCTCAAAGTGCATACTTTCTCAGCACTGCTTCAGAAATAATGCATTTCTTATACTGTATTAGTATTTACTGTGTAACAAAGAAACACATTGAAGCATGTATGTATAAAGTGTAGCTGCACACAGTAAAATGTGTATTTATGATCTAAAAATCATGCATGTAGGATGCATAAATGAGATCCATGTTGGTTTATTTTTTAAAAGGTGTGACATTATCAATGTTGACTTTAATGTGTTGTTGACTGATAAAAAGCTGCCAGAACCACTACCCTAAAAGTAAAAGAGACAATCCCTTCAGTGTTAAAACATCTGATTGTCAGATTAAGAGCATTTCATACTTCCCCAGTTTACAGTTTAGCTTGCTTTGTTTTGTAATGGGATATGAGGTTTCCAGCTAAGGTCTGTGAAATTTTTGTTTTGGTTTCAGTGTTGCAAACACAACATCTGTTTGCAACTTGTTAAGAAGCATTGGTGAACAAGCTGCTACAACAGAACAGCATACTGGAATTAAGGCTTGAGCAAGCCAATCGCTATACCATGATGGCGAACCTTGGCACTCCAGATGTTCTTGGACTTCAATTCCCAGAAGCCCAAGAACACCTGGAGTGCCAAGGTTCGCCATAACGGTGCTATACAGTATAAGTAAGTATATAACTAAGGTCTTGTCAACAGACTGAAGGATATTAGAACAGAGAAGACATTCCAGTGACATTAACTTAGGAATTCAGATATTTGAGGAGGTGCTTTCTGCCCTTCTATACAGAATTGTTATACTGTATCTGCAGCCAAAAAGGTATAGGTCTTGAATGGCTTACTGAATATAATACAAAGCATGGTTTCAAATCCTGCAGCCTTGTGGTTAATCATTATCTTTAAAGGAGTCATTGTGACCTACAAGTGATATTCCCAAAGGCATCAGAAAAGATACAATTGGAAACCGGAAGCTAGATAGACCACCATCTCCTGTCCTCTTTTATGTCTTTAGTACAGGGATTCTCAACCTGCAGTCCATGGGCCGGATGCAGCCCATGGCACCATTTCATGTGGACCCCCACTGCCTTCACCACACCACGAAATGCCATTTGGTGGAAGAAGGGCAAAATGGCTGTCCAGCCCCCGAAGCGGTCTGAGGCCCCCAGCTTAAAAAGGTTGAGAACTGCTTTAGTATATAATCAGGATATTTCTTTCCTCTGCCCTAGAATGGGATCAACCAAAGCTGTTGGGAAGGCTGATAGGTTGTACCAAGACTGACTCTAAAAAGAAAGCATGCCAGCTGGACAGGCAACTGTGAGTTTAGCAGGGCTAGAGACACCCACAGCATGGCTGGTCTCCAAGCTATTGCTTTCTTTGGAAAACTGATGTAGGATCCTTAGTTTTGCTGCCTGATGCAAAACTAGTACCTCCAGGTTATACAGGTAAGTGTGGGAAAGCATATGGTTTACATTACACTTTTCATGTCTTTGTTGTTGGTGTTGTTTTAATGTGTTGCTGGGTAGTTTCCAACTTAAGGAGTGACCTCCAAAAGTCCTATCATTAGCAGCCCTGGTCAGGTCTTGCAAATTCAAGACTATGCTTCCTTTAGTGAGTTGGTCCATCTCATATTATGTCTCAAATCTTTCTCCACTGATTTCAACATTTCTCAGCAGTATTGTCTTTCCAAGTGCATGCTGTCTTCTCATGATGTGCACAAAATACAATAGTCTCAATTTAGGCATTTTTGCTTCAAATCAATTCAGGCTTGATTTGATCTATCATCCACTCATTTGTTTTCTGGCAGTCCATAGCATTAAAGTTGATACCAAGGGTTCATAAGTGGGTGGTAATTCAAACTGCCCAGATCAGCAGTTCAAGACCCAATTACTGCACAATGGAGTGAGCGCCCATCATCATACCTGTCAAGCACGTCTCTGGACAATACGGGACCTGCGCAGAACTCTTCTGCACAGGTCCCTTCTGTGCATGTGTAGAAGCCTTCTGTGTGTGCGTAGAAGGGTTCTACACATGCATAAAAGGGTTCTACATGTATGTAGAAGGGTTCTATGCATGTGTAGAAGGGTTCCGCGCATGCATAGAAGGGTTCTGCGCATGCGTAGAAGGGTTCTGCACAGAAGGGGATGCACTGTAACTACTTTTTCCCTGCCGTCAAATTATGGGATGGCGGTGGCTCTGGGCGGGAAAGTAGGAAAAGCGGCACTGAATTACGGGAAATCCCAGCCAATATGGGATACTTGACAGGTATGCCCATCATCTGTCTCAGCTCCTGCCAATCTAGCAGTTCAAAAGCAAGAAATTGCAAGTACTGTACAGTGGTACCTCATACAATGATTTTAATCTGTTCCACGGGGCTCGTTGTTGTTCGAAACAACTGCTATATGATACATGCATTGTATAGTGATTTTTCCCTATGGGATGCATCGCACAACGATTTTTTTTTTTGCTAAGTGGTTTTTCCCATTGAAAAATTGATGTACGATTTTTTCCATAGGGAAAATTGTTATGCGGGATACCATTCCCCCACCCCAAACGTAATTGTTATGCAATTTTGTTGCTATATGGGGCGATTGTTGTATGAGGTTCCACTGTACCTGTAGATAAATAGGTACTGCTTTGGCCGGAAAGGTAACAGTGCCTGCCACATGACCATGAAAATGTCTGCAGATTCCTTCGCTGTAAATGGAGATGAGCATCACCCCTAGAGCCAGACATGACTGGCTTTCGAGCAAGGGAAAACTTTAAAGCAAGTCATAGGTATATAAAGTAAGTGTAATAAACAAACAAACAGACAAACAAACAAACAGGTCTACAAAATGGTGGAAAAATGGATAGGGAGCAGTTCTCTTTCCTTTCTCATTGCAGGTCATCACTGAAGGTGCTTGATTTGAAATTGAGGACAGATAAAAGAAATGACTTCTTCACAGTGAACAGTTGTGATAGTGTAGTTTTTGCAACCACAGAATGTAGCAATGACTCAGCATGGAAGGCTTTAAAAGAAGATGAGACAAATCCTTGTAGGATAAAACTATTGAAACTAATGGTCATGATAGCTGTATGTTACCAACCACATGAGTCTGTCTCCAGATACCTGTTGCTAGGAAACAGGAATGGGAAAAGGACTCTTGCCCTCATATGCAGCTTTAGATGCAGAATTTGTGACTAGTGATGCCTTTGATCCAATCCAGCATGGCCCTTCTTATGTTCTTACATGTATCAAAGCTGAAGCACCAAGGTCAGAAAGTACCATATGCCATCATGATTCATATCTTTAAAAAACAGGTCAGATAAGCCTCTGCCAGAGGTGGCTTATGGTTTAATGAATCCGCTAACTGGGATGAATAATTGTCAAAGCTAAATAAAACATTTCTTGTTAAAATTCATCACACAGCACCTGTCTTGTTGCTCTATGAACAGCGGATTATATAGTTTTGATTATGGCAGATATAGTTCATACACTGCAATCGTGCTAAAAGTCGAAAAAGGGAACTGTATATGATGTGAGATCCAGTTTTTTTGTTTTTAAAAAGGTACAGGAGATAGGGGTTAAGAATGCAGTCTACAGCACTTATGTTCATCTCTCTTGAGGTGAACATAAATTTCCAAAGCAGCTTTTCATTCTTTACAATCCTTTGCGCTGGACATCTTTTCAGAATCAGTAAAAACCTAACCAGGGGAACAGGTTCATGTGGTTGACTGATAAAGGTCTGGTAATCCCATAAAGATGGTGTAATATACTAATCTCTACTCATACATAGACATTCTGCATCTTTCATGTTTGAGTTACAGAGATCATTTCCAGAAACAGAAACTGCTTGATCAAATAATACAGAAATCGGTGATTGGACTTTCGATACCACACCCAGGGCTGGCTCTAGCATTAGGCAGTGTCTTAAGCAGTAGATTCAAGGTGTCAGTCTTCTTCTTTTGTGTCTAGGTCAGACTTTAAACTGCCAAAATGAAGCTACCTTTTGGTGAATTCATTCTGTATTTCTTGTTGCCTGACCTGGCATGAAAAAGATTAGCCGGCACCAACAAGGTTGCTGTTGCCCAGGGTTTGCCTGATTTTGGTTCAAAAATAACAATCTTTGAGGAGATTCTTTCTGTGTACCCCAGGGCATCGGTGATGGGAACCAAATTCTACCTACTCAATTTGCTGCTGTATTATTTTATTTTTTTGCTGCTAGGAATGAGAAGATATGTTTGTGTTTATGCATTTTTGCCATTTGTAACTTCATTGGATTTGGGGACTAAGAATTTTGTTTGAGAGGGGGGGGGTGAGGAATGTACCTTACTGCTCTCTCTCTCTCTCTCTCTCAAGCAACAAAGGGACTTGGGCCTGCTAGGTCTCCTCCACAGTCTCAGAAAGTTGTTTTGTTGTTCACTCACATAGTCGAGTCTTGATTGACATGAATGTTTCACAAGAATGAGTTTCTATGTAGGACAGGGGTGCCCAAACTATGGCCCAGGGGCCGGATCCAGCCCCCAACACCAATTCATCTGGCCCACACCACCCTTGTTGCTCCTGGAAATGGGCACAATTTACTTCCACTTCCAGGAGCGGCAAGGGTGGTGTGGGCCAGATGAATTGGTGTTGGGGCAAGATCCAGCCCCTGGGCCATAGTTTGGGTACCCCTGGTTTAAGCAGAGAAAATAGCAGCCTAAAAATCGATCTCATCCCATTGCAAAAAGATTGCAAGGCATGTTTTACTTCTGCTTCCAAAGTTTGGGCACCTCTGCTGTAGGACTTTCCAAGACCAAAGCCATTTTCGCACTCAGCTTAGGACAGGCAACACTTGAGTGAAACTAACAATTGCAGGGGAAAGGCGATACCTTTTATAGGTCACTTTAAAAATTCAAAAAATTGCAAGCTTTCGTAACTAAATGTTACTTCATCAGGCATTCACAGGCACCCTAAAGTGACCTGTAAAAGGTATTGCCTTTCCCCTGCAATTGTTTGATTTTATGCATGGTCACAAGGCTTATTTTTGCCTACTGAATGAAACTGTTATTCCATATTTTCACATTGCAGTAGCACTGCGGAGTTAAACAGAGAAAGTAGATCTTTACAGGGTTTCTGCCTCCTCAGCACTAGGTTTGTTTGAGAACACAAATCATGCATACATTGTTCTGTATGACATTTCTCCATAGGCAAATGTTTGCCAGAGGTATAATGGCGCTTAGGGTATGGTAACTTGATCTAGTTCCTGGACTTGGTGTTCTGAGATGTGATAAATGAGAAATTCACAAGGTGTTTCAGCAATCACGGCCCTCACTCTTTGTTTTGTATCACTGCTGATCAAAAGAACTGTGAACTGCATTAATCTCAGTTCCCCTAAAAAGCCTTACCTTGCTGGAAGGTATTCTGTTCAAAATTTGTTTGACTTTTAGGAACTGTTATCCCAGGTTTGGTGAGCCTCAGATAAAACTTAGATTAGGCCTAGGGATGCCTCTACCCACAACACAGGTAACATTTTCTTTCGATATGCTCATGTTTTGCATGCAGAAAGCACAGTTTAAAAAGCTCTCTAGTAAGAACCAGTAGGGATCTCAGCTCACTTTTACATGAACTTCAGTGCTGTAGCCCACCTAGTACCTTTTTGCTTGCCTGTCTCAGCACACAGTCACAGTAAAAGCATTTTTGTCTGGACAGATGCTGATGGTCCCTTTGTATGCACTGCATGGGTGTATGTTGGAGCAGAACATGGTTAGAGAGTGAATCTGTAGGTGTACAAAACTGAAGACAGGTAAGGCAGGAAAGAAATTGGGAGCAGATGAGCAGAGTGGTTGGTATATATTGGTAAACCACCTCAAAAAGGGTGTTTTCCCCCTCAAGGGGCAGCATGTTAGGTTAATAAATAAATAGGTGGTTAGATCAAAGGAAGCAAGAGGAGAAGTAATGTTCCTGATCAATTTATTGCAGTATAAGATTACCAGTAGGTTTGGTGCCACTGTGCCTCTTTGGCAAAAACTGATGTCAATTAGGGTAGCTGTTGCAGGATATAAACTTGAACAAATTTATTGTGGAATATGTCCTCTTAAGTATTGTGGGTCTTCTGAGTAAACATGTTGAAAATTTTAATAATGAGAGAGAAGATAAGGGGAAGATTTTTTTATGGGATCAGTTACAGATCATTAAGCCAAGGTTGCGAGCAGAATAAAATGCCTCAGGCATTATTAACGAATGGCTTGAAATCCAAGTCCTAAACTATCTCCCTCTGGGCTTGGCCAATTAACAATGTAATCCAATTAACAATGTCTAGCCAGAAGAGGCCTCCTTTGTTCTTTTGCGCAATCAAGTGAGAAACATTCATCTCCAAGCTTTTCTCTTCCTCAGTCATTTTCATCTGAGTTAACCCAATTGGATAACATCATTGATTGGGAATTTTTATTAGCTAACAACTACATGATGCTTTACAAATATCAAGGAAGTAATGGGGCAATGTGTGTAGTGATTCAAATTAGGAATGTCTTGAAAGAAGCAGGCACTGTATTTGTGAATGCATTCTTACACTCCATTGCCCAGGCAAGGAGGGGAAAAAATGGGATAGAGATTTGTATATGCTAATTGGACAGCGAGGAGAACAAATAGGTCAATCTTAGAAGAAATCAACACTGACTGCTCATTGGAAGGTCAAATAGTAAAGATGAGGCTAAAGTACTTTGGGCATCAAATGAGAAGGGAGGATTCACTTGAGAAGGCCGTGATGTTGGGAAAGGTGGAGGGCAAAAGAAGAAGGGGGAGGCCAAGGATGAGATGGATAGATGGTATTGTAGACACAATGGGCACAGAACTGGGAGGACTGAGGGGGATGGTGGAGGACAGGGGTGCCTGGAGAACAATGGTCCATAGGGTCGCAAAGGGTCGGAATCGACTGTGCGACTGAACAACAACAACAATTCAAATGTACAGATTCATATTAAGAAATAATAGCTTTAATTTCAAGAGAAAAGTTATTCAATTCACTATAAAAAAACAATGGGACCTTGGTAAAGGTAAAGGCTGCACTTGCTCGAAAGCTAGTTGTATCTGACTCTAGGGTTCAGCGCTCATCTCTGTTTGTAGCTAGAGTCAGTGCTGTCTGCATCTGCAGACATTTTCACAAACATGTGGCAGGCATGACTAAATGCTGGAGTGCATGGAATATAGTTACCTTTCCTGCCAAAGTGGTAACAATTTATCTACCTGCAATTTCTTGCTTACTCTGTCATGCAGTACTCGGGTCTCGAACTGCTGACTGGCTGACCTTTCAGTTGTCAATTTCAGTGTCTTAACCACTAAGCCATCCCAGTCCGAGGGATGTTAGACAAGGTTCAAAATGTCTCCCTCATCTTTCATCACTCATGCAAATCTTTGACTGCCCCATACAATTTTTGCTTCTCAGCTGTCTTGGAAAGCCTCAGCTGACCATAGGACATGCTCAGAATTGTTATTTTTGTAAAGACGAATGTGTATCTTCTAGAACTGCTAGATTGGCAGGAGCTGGGACAGACGACAGGTGCTCACTCCATCACTCCATGGGTTTGTAACTGCTAACCTGCTGACCTTCTGATGAAGTGGACTTGGTCCAAGAAAGCTCACATTTAAATACAGGAGTTAGTCTTTAAGGTGCAACAACATTTGTTGCCTTTTTTGCTGTTCTGTTTTGTTTACTCTTAGATATTATATAACATAAAACTTGTTGATCTTTAAGATACCACAGAATAATCATGGTAATATCCCTTCAAATAGGCATTGATGTGTAAAAATATGTGCTTAGTAATACTTAAGAATCCATGTCCAACATTTTGAAAGCTGAAGAATAGACACCCAGCAATCTTCACAAATCTGATTAGCATTTTTTGGATTTTGCTACTCTCAAGTGAAGACAGAAGACTAATATTAGGCGCCTTTTGATTTCTCTGTACAGTAGAGAAATAATTGGGCTGAGCTACATTTCCTGTTTAAAGGATAGAGTAAGATAAGCCCAAGAGTCCAGATGCTTGCTCTGACTGTGTCAAGGACCTTGCTGTCTATGTTCTGGACCTTAAAAATAATAAAAGAAAAGAACCTGATTATATACATGTTGTCTTTTGTGGCCCCACAGCAAAGAGAATGCTTTAGCTGTTGTCATTAATATGTTTCTCAGTATTTTCCAGGGTGGATACAAGCCAGGCCCATTTTGTGTCCTTTTTTGGGGTGTGGGTCTGGGACAAAGAGTCCAGAGTACCTTGGTCCTGGCAGCTGATGGTCAAGGTGGCAGGATATTTGTTTTACACCAGGTAAGACTCCCATATGGCAATCCAAGGAAGCCACATCAATTTCACGTTTTCAGAACACAGAGCACAACAGGTTCAACGTATTATCTTAGAGCTCCTTGGCCAGGAAAAAGGGAGCTGACACTTCCTCTCTACATATTGGTTCTTTCTACTAAATATAGCTGCAAGATGATATATGATCTTTTATTTGTGGGCAGGTACACATGCATTTTCCATTGCCTGCCAATAAAAATCACTGGCATAGAAGATACACATTCGTCTTTACAAAAATAACAATTCTGAGCATGTCCTATGGTCAGCTGAGGCTTTCCAAGACAGCTGAGAAGCAAAAATTGTATGGGGCAGTCAAAGATTTGCATGAGTGATGAAAGATGAGGGAGACATTTTGAACCTTGTCTAACATCCCTCGGACTGGGATGGCTTAGTGGTTAAGACACTGAAATTGACAACTGAAAGGTCAGCCAGTCAGCAGTTCGAGACCCGAGTACTGCATGACAGAGTAAGCTCCTGTCTCTGTCCCAGATCCTGCCAACCTAGCAGTTCGAAAGCAAGAAATTGCAAGTAGATAAATAGGTACCAATTTGGTGGGAAGATAACAGCGTTCCGTGCACTCTGGTGTCTAGTTATGCCTGCCACATGTCCACAAAAACATTGCAATAGTATGAAATTGCTAGCTCTTTGGCTGTAAACAGAGATGAGCACTGAACCCTAGAGTTAGATATGATTGGCTTTTGAGCAAGGGCGACCTTTACCTTTACCTAACATCCCTCACACAAACCATAGACTGGCCAACACAACCTTTGTTTATGTGCTGGCTTAGAACAGTTGTCCCCATTGTTCTGCAGGACCTTTTATCCCCACAGTTGCTCTTCTCTGATACCAATTATTTTATTAGTGTGTCCGAGATCTTTCACAGGGAAGAAGTTGTACCCACATGATTGCTTAACTGCAGCTCAATTTAGCATATCCGTTTTAGATAATGGTGAAAAAAGGCATCTGTGGTGGCATCTACTCAGGCAAGGGTGGCTGATGTGACAGTTACAACGGCTTCTTTCAATTCTGAGACATATAGCTTCATTATTTCCAACCACAGATGGATGCAAGAATTGGAAAAAGTGGGGTTATTTCATTCTCTGATAAGAATTTGAAAACCGTTACAGAAGCATCAGTATATTGCCCTTTGATACACATTTTATGCTGGTTAAATTTGGGAGTCTGTTTGGAAGTTAATAGACATGATCTGTTGAGCAGTATGAGGCAATGAAATATTGCATAAGATTGGGTTAAGAGGAATTTTTGCATGCATAACAATTGTGTTCGATGTGTCTGAATCAAGTAACTAAAAAGTCTATTCTCATATTTCATTGTGATGATATGAAATATTATGATACAAAATTATTACTTGTAGGAATCGGGGCCGTTAGGACGGCCGTTTAGGTCCCGGAGGAGACTGATCAAGAAACGATACGAGGCAGTATGGAGCGAGATCAGATCAGTGGTTTATTGAAGGAAAAGTATCTACATTTATAGATCAGAAGGCAAGGCAGGAAAAAACCGTCATCCGACAGAAAATCAAATCACCTATTTACTCGGGTTAATTGGGAATCTCTCTTGGGGAAGTTAATTAACTAGGGCAAACATTGACAGGGGAAACACCATTGTCTAAAGCTTAGACCGGGGTAAACATGGCTTATATTTGCGCCAGGGATAAGGCTTGACTCGGAGATGAGTGATTACCTTAATGGATAACAGAGTCTGGAGAAATGCCTTCTCAGCGGAACCGTCGGTCAGGTCATTAATTGGGTGAATCAAACCCTATCATAAATCCATCCCCCCCTTAATTTCCGTACTGGCAAGGGCCAGCGGCCAGGAGTGTGCTCAACTGGTTTAACCTCTGCCAAGGTCCTGTGCCAATTGGGCATGGGGAACCCACATCTCCCCTTTCTGTTTTATTTAAGAGCCTGACCGGCGACTCTGCGCAAGAGGGGCATCAGCTGATGATCGGGAAGGACGCTTCGGGGTTTCTTCTTGGGGCGGCACTTGGATATCAGTGAGGGAATACATTGCGCGAAGCAGCACACCGCTATGCCTAGTATAATCACCCCCACAACCACCTTGAGTACCGTCTGGAGCCACCCCCACGGGATCCACGACCACATCCAGTTCCACAATGAACTCCACCAAGTTCCCCATGCGAAGCCTTCTCTTATGCCCTCGACTATGGTGTGGAGGGCCGTGAGCTGACTCTGTACCTTGCGGGAGTTGTCAGTAAGATTAAAACAACACATACCATGAAAGGATTCACAACCCAGGTGATGTAGCAATAAGAGATAGTCTATAGCCGCTCGATTGTCGAGTATGGCATGACGAAGCTCCGCCTGCTCCTGGTTGAGCAGCGCTATTGCCGAGGAGGTATGGTTAATGGCTTTAGCTAGTCCGCAAGCCAATCGACCAATTCTCCGAGCGTTGCCGACGGCTAAGCCTGGCACGCCAATTATGCTGACTGCCAACGAGAGATATTTGGCTGAACTCATTACTCTAAAGCTGCTCTCACATGAGCTGTCTAACTGGGTGGTGCGAGTGTGTCGTATGGGTGTTGAAACATTTGTGCTTGGGGTAACCATATCCTTGGTGGGGAGTAACAGTGTCAAACGACTGATACAACAAGTAGCATCTGATACATTTGCAGGAATGTAGTTCCACGTGTACTGATTACATGTAAAGAACCAACCAGATGGTAAGGTAACATGAGCATACATGGAACCAAGCTTCACTGGGTTATCACAAGTCCAATTGCCACTGCCGACATTGAGGCAGCGGCGCCGGGTTCGGCCGACTGCGGAGCAGCCGGTCATTCGACCACAAGTAGAGTTCGGGCTGACCGCCACTCGAGGAGTGTGGAGAGTGGCTGCATCAGCCGGCAAAGTCATGGTGAGCCGCATCTCCCAACGGGCGTATTCTGAAGAAGCCGCTGGGTTATATGGGCTGAAAATCCGTTTCACAAGCCAATCCCCATCCCTGGGGTGCGCACCTGGAGAATGGCACACTGGGATGAGGCAGGTACTCAAGATTGAGGCAGAACCAATGTCCTGTCTCAGGCAAAAATCGGACTGGTTGACGAGGCCCGCCAACCTTTCCCATATGTTGTACTGCATCCTGGCAGAGAGGTCTCCGCCGGGCAGCAAATCGTTGGCCTTTAATGAGGCAGCCTGAACGCCTCCCCCCACAAGTAGGGAGAGGATCAGGATGATGGCGAATGCCACGGTATTGGCATCGATCTGGGCAAAGACTGCAGCTACAAAATTCTATGGTGTCGGCTCCTTCTCCTCGCGTTGGAGGGCGTCCCGGGCCTCACTGCAAAGGGTCTTGACCATCCCCCAGGTGATCCTCGGTGCTGGCGTCCGCAGTCGTCGCCTCTCCCGCCGGGTCCCTTCGGTCAGGGTGAGGTCCTCCATCTCCGGGATCGGACTCGGGTCGGACTGGGTCCACACCATGTGGTTCCAAGTGAGGTTTAACACACCGAGCTGGGATCCAAACGACACCTGTAGGAGACATAACTGCAGCATTCCCTCTTCCCCAGGTTATGAGTGGCGCCGGGCCCCTCCATGAAGGGTCCGGTGACACCCGGTATCGGACCATCGGTTGCGGGAGAGCTTCCGAATGGCGGAAGTGCTTCTCCTGTGGCGTGCAATCCGAAAAAACATTAAGGTGATTGTATGTGAACAATACCTTATTCAGACAATGCTGTGCCTGAGCCTGTGACTTGGGGAGGGCTGGTGGCTCCCCCCTTTCTGTTTGTTTGTCAATATAGGACTTGAGCGTCCGATTGACTCGTTCCACAATCGCTTGCCCCTGCGGATTGTAAGGAACGCCAAAAGTATGCTGAATATCCCAAGTGGCCATGAAGGCCGCCAGCTGCCTGGAGCTGTAGGATGGGGCGTTATCGGTTTTAATGTGCTGCGGCTTGCCCATTGCCGCGATGCAGGAAAGGAGGTGCTGCTCCACGTGGGAAGCAGTCTCCCCTTTCTGCGCCATTGCCCAAACGAATTGAGAAAAGATATCAATGCAAACGTGCATGTACTGCCATCTGCCAAACTGCGGAACGTGCGTGACATCCATCTGCCACACCTGGTTAGCCTCCGTCCCTCGTGGGTTGACCCCCCACGAGGGCCCCCCGGTGCCCCTGCGCAATGCTGGCAAGAGCGAACTATGCCTTGGGCTTGAGAAAGTGGCAGATTGAACTGTCTGGCTAGCGCTTTGGCATTTTGGTGAAAGAATGCATGACTCTGAATTGGCGTAGTGAAAACACCTAACACTCAACGTTGCTGAATTTCCTTTGCCGCCGCATCCGCTCTGCTATTGCCCGCGGAAATCGGACCCGGTAGGTCTTGGTGACTTCGGATGTGGGCAATATAGAGCGGCTCCGTGCGGTTTCGCAAATGAAATTGAGCAGTGAGAAACAGACTAAGCAAATTCTTGTCTATCGCGGGAGTAATGTATGCTCCCGGTAGACTGTGTAGCAAGTTCCTAACATACTGACTATCAGTAATGATGTTTAGGCGCTCTTTGGCGAAGGTGCGCAAAGCAAGGTTCACCGCTGCCAACTCTGCCCGCTGCGCGGACTTCTGTGGAAGAGTTAACAGCGTGCGCCAAGCCTGGCCTTCCTGCCAAGTCAAGACACCATATGTGCGACCCCCCATCCATAAAAACTGTCCTGGCCCCCTGAAGCGGAACCAGCGAGAGCAATTCGAACAAGCTGACTGTCTGCGTTTGAAGTGAGAGATGTCTGGGGTCCTTTGGCAAATGGTATGCCAAGCATCCGGTGAATCCTTCCAAAGCAATTGGAAGCGAGTCACCGAGCTGCATCAACTGCTGAATCTGTTCTTTGGTGAACGGAACTACGATTTTTGCTAAGTCGTGCCCTGAGATGTCCCTAGCTCTCAGCCTTCCGCGGTAGAGCACCGCGGAGACCAATTCTTGGGGAGGAATGATGTTCCGGGAAGAGGTGTTCGGCAAGTACACCCGTTCCACGATACTCGCCCCTTTCTCGGAGTCTACTCCGAGGGCTCCGGTGAACATGGATCCTGCTCGTACGATGTACAAATTCAGGATCGGAGCATATGGCCCTGGGGTGATCCTATCTACCCACCTCTGGCTGAGAACTTGGTTGACTTTCTCGAGAGCCAAGCGTGCTTCTCGAGAAATTTGTATCCGGTCTGCTGGCTGCTTACCTAATGTGAGCAGCGAGAAGAGCGGTTTCAAAAGATCCGTATCCAATCGGAAATACGGTCTGGCCCAATTAATATTCCCTAAAACCTGCTGCAATTTCACTAAGGTGACTGAATCCTTCAAATTGATTTGGGGCACAACTGGTGCTGCGAAAGAGCGGAGAAGCCGATGACACAAGTATGAGAAGGGCTCGGTTCTCTGCACTTTCTCTGGAGCAATGAGTAACCCTTTCTCCCCCAGACTGGCCTGGGGGTCTGAAAACATTTCACTGCCGAGTTGCGGCACCGCGACCAAGATGTCGTCCATGAAGTGACAAACTAAAGCTTTTGGGTAAAGGTTTCGAAACTTTGCCAGTGCGTTGTGAACATAAATTTGGCACAGGGTGGGCGAATTGAGCATGCCCTGTGGCAAAAATTTCCACGCGTAACGCTGCGTAGGCTCACTGTGGTTCACAACCGGCACCGTAAAGGCAAACCTTTCCCGGTCCCTGGGGTCTAAGGAAATCGTGTAAAAACAATCCTTGAGATCTACAACTAGGATCTCCCACCCCTCGGG
This sequence comes from Bradypodion ventrale, assembly GCA_035047345.1. NCBI lineage: Eukaryota > Metazoa > Chordata > Lepidosauria > Squamata > Chamaeleonidae > Bradypodion > Bradypodion ventrale. The sequence continues at coordinate 63,904,686 of JAWDJE010000004.1, forward strand.
AATCATATTAGGATTTGGGATGCCGCACTGAAGCGGACCCATTGGCTGTATGCATTTATTGATCTCTCTGAGATCGTGGAGGAGTCGCCACTTCCCTGATTTCTTCTTAATGACAAAAATTGGCGAATTCCAAGGACTAGTGGACTGCTCTATATGTCCTGCGTCTAGCTGCTCTTTAACTAGCTGTTTCAGGGCGACTAATTTCTCTCCCACTACCGGCCATTGTTCCACCCAGACCGGCGTATCGGCGAGCCATTTAAGTGGCAACGCCATTACCCGAAGGTAAGCGTAGCACCGTACTGCTGTAAAATGTCTCGCCCCCAAAGGTTGATGTGCACGTCAAGAATGTGCGGCCGAATTACCGCTGTGCTGTCACCCACTCCCGGCTCCTAAACGCTTCCTGAATGCCGCCTACCCCCCACACTCGGAGACCGGCTCAATGGCCCACTCCCTTGGCCACTGGCTTCTGCTTATCACGGATACATCAGCTCCGGTATCTAACAGGCCTGAGAATGATCTATTATTCAGAAATACCTCAATAACCGGGCGCTGTTTCCACTCAATGTTGGTCTCCACTGTTGCTAAGACCTGGTATCCTTGTACTGCCTCACTGGCGCTCGAGCGGTCCTCTGACCGGGACTCTGAGCTGTCCCTGAGCCTTCCCTGGCTATCTGCTGGCGAGTGACAAGGAACCATGATCAGTTGCGCTAACGTGTCTCCTTTGTGAATTGTTTGGGGTAAATGCGTCCACAGCTGAACTTGGAGAACACCTGAAAAATTGGAGTCAACGACTCCTGGAATTACAAGAATTCTGCGTGCTCCTGCTACACTGCGGGGCAAAACTAAACCTATAAAGCCCTTGGGCAGTGGACCCATGTACTGGGAGTCCACCAGATAGACCGTGCCTGGCAGGTCGCATGTAACGTCTGCCTGACAAGTCAAATCTAGCCCTGTACTACCCTTGGGGCTGGCCTGCGCCCTCGCAATGCCTGGAGTGTGACCTGAATCTAGTCTAGCTCTGGTGAGCTCTGAATTTGGGAAGCCTCTGTTTGGACCGGGGCCAGAGACGTGCCCGCGTGCCGGTTTCCCGAACTCGGACAGTTTCTGGCCCAATGGTAGCCTTTCTTGCACTTCGGACACAGGGTGTTTGGAGCCTTGGAACGGCCGGAATTTTGTCTGCCTCCCTTGGATCGGCACTCCCTAGCGAAGTGACCGACCTTGCCACAATTGTGACATGCTCCTTGGTTCTTACCTTTGGGTCTTCTACCCCCTTGCACCGCTGCCGCTAGCAAACCCATTTTGTAGGATTCTGTGCCAACGTCGGCGCAAGCTCTAATCATGTCCGTGAGAGTCAAGTCGGGACGATTGCCCAGTGACTGCAAGATCTTACGGCAGTCCAAATTGGCATTGTCCTTGGCTAACTTAATCATGAGCTCTTGTTGGGCCTGCTCATTATCGATCTGCCTACTGATCACTTCCTCCAAGCGATTGATGAAGTCCATTTAGGGCTCTTGGGCTCCCTGCTTAACTGCGGTATAATTCTTAGCCGCTTTGCCGGTCGCAGGGACCTTGAAAAAAGCCCTAAAGGCAGCCTCTGCCGACATCTGAAGAGTGGCGAGTGGCAAGTTGATCTGCGCATCGATGGATTTGAAGGCACCTGAACCATATAGCTGGTCAGGAATTACTGCGCCTCCCATCCTGGCAGCCCTAGTTTGAGCCTCAAGGCGAAACTCGCTGTCCCAAATCAGGTACTGGCTAGGGTTGAGCATCATCCACATGACGGCTTTCCAGTCATGTGGAATGAACATGGTATTCTCACACACTTGCTGAAGCGTGCCCCTAGTAAACCGACTTTGAAGCACTGTTTCTGAAATGGCCTTCCGTATAGCCACGAGAAGCTTATACGGGACTGGTGAATGAACTATCTTCTGGGCCCCTGTGAGGGCATCCATCTCTAAGCGAATTGGACAAATCTGACTAAGCTCAGCTAGTTCTTCCGCTGGCAATTCCCCCTTCTTCAGTTCTTCCTCAACTGTGCGCTGAAGGGCACTCTTGGTAACTTGGGAACCTGGAACTGTCAGAGAAGCGCCTGCGCTCCCCATTCCTTGCATTCCGTCGGTGACGTCTGCAGCTGTCACTGAGGGAAAGTTCCCTACGCTACTCTGCCTAAACTGTAATGACGGATAGAGCGCTGTGGGCGCCGATGGTTCGGCTGGCGCTGGGGGTTCTTTGGCCTCTACCCGGACTGGTTCTATCTCCGCTAAGAGTTTCCTACATTTACTCCATGTGCGAATTACGCCTCCTGGAGCTTTCGGGGGTTGCTGAATGCAGTCTCCTATCTGATCCCAAAGCTTAAGGGTTAACGTACCTACTTCTGGGTGAAGCAGGCAGTGTTCCCTTAGGTACGCCAAAAGTCTCGGTAGCTCTCGGCTGTGAAATCTTAACTGAAATACCCTGGCCAGGATTCTGAACTCTTCTTCACGAGTTCTTTGGCTAGCGGATGGACCCTGTCGCTGAGGACAGGTCCCCATATTTCCTGCGAAGGGTCCTTCGAAGTCTCCTCCTCGGGACGAGTCGACGCGTCTTTGGGCAAGTAATAGGTTCTGGCGACGATTCTCTGGGTAGAGCTCGGAGCGTGGTCCCCTACCATGGGCCCTCGGTGGCCTCTGCGCTGTCAGGGGTTCACAGCTGACCCTGCGGAACGCGTTTTTCCGTAACCTGCAAGCCGCCGCGAAAGTTGGGAGCAAGCTGTAGGAAGCCTCTCGGTAATGCCTCGCCGCTTAGGCCGTCTTCCCGACCGGCTGGTTTACCGGTCGGGCTGCCGCGCTGTCCTCCGGGACGATCGGACGCGGTTCAAGCGCAGAACCGGACCGTGTGATCGCTTACTCACGGGTAAGATCACGTCTCGGGGTCACCAGATGTAGGAATCGGGGCCGTTAGGACGGCCGTTTAGGTCCCGGAGGAGACTGATCAAGAAACGATACGAGGCAGTATGGAGCGAGATCAGATCAGTGGTTTATTGAAGGAAAAGTATCTACATTTATAGATCAGAAGGCAAGGCAGGAAAAAACCATCATCCGACAGAAAATCACATCACCTATTTACTCGGGTTAATTGGGAATCTCTCTTGGGGAAGTTAATTACCTAGGGCAAACATTGACAGGGGAAACACCATTGTCTAAAGCTTAGACCGGGGTAAACATGGCTTCTATTTGCGCCAGGGATAAGGCTTGACTCAGAGATGAGTGATTACCTTAATGGATAACAGAGTCTGGAGAAATGCCTTCTCAGCGGAACCGTCGGTCAGGTCATTAATTGGGTGAATCAAACCCTATCATAAATCCACCCCCCTTAATTTCCGTACTGGCAAGGGCCAGCGGCCAGGAGTGTGCTCAACTGGTTTAACCTCTGCCAAGGTCCTGTGCCAATTGGGCATGGGGAATCCACAATTACTATTATTATTAGTATCTGAAATATGTGAGTTTGCTGTGATACTTCTGCATCCTATATTACAGCAGGGCCAAGGACTGGATTCCAGACTCCTGCTCCCCCTCCTCTTCTTCTTTGCCAGATGTGAAAATGCCAAAATGAAGCCACCCTTGAGGAGTTCATTCATTTACAGGGGCTGAACAAGTTACCATAGATACTCGACTATAAGTCGTCCGAAATATAAGTCGAGGTACCTAATTTGGACCTCTAAAACTAGGAAAATAGATTGACCCAAGTATAAGTTGGGGGTGGAAAATGCAGCAGCTGCTAGTGAGTTTCAATTATTAAAATACATGAAAATACGGTAAAACTAATTATTTTAGACAGTTGTGTGGCCATGTTTTTGAGTGTTTACGGTAGTTACTGCATTTTTTTAAAAATACTGTATTTGTGCTACCTAACCAGTGGTGGCGCTGCAGGGGAAGTGGGTGGGCAGGCCAATTGCACTGAGGCAAGAAGCAATGCTCTAGCCTAGCCTCTTGCTCTCCCTGCAAGCACGAAGCATGGCTTTCCTCCTCCATCTTGGTCACATGGAGCAGGGACAAGAACTGGAAGGTAAGTGGAATCCTTTCTTTTTATGCACAGGTTTGGTTTCCACAGAAATGCATTGAAAACAAACAAACAGAAAAGTTCAGAATAGAAGAAATTAATTTTCAATGCATTTAAATGGGAAATTGCAATTTGGCCCTCTTGTGGCCTAATGGCCCACTGATCATATATTTTCTTTTTCCCCTCTCCAGAAGCCGAAGCCACATTTAAGCTCCCAAATTGCATTGAACCCACTTCGTTTTGGGACCTTCATGGTTGTTGACCCATGTATAAGTTGAGTCACCTTTTTTGGGTCCATTTTGGGGGCTAAAAAACTCGACTTATACTCAGGTATACACGGTAATTTATCTGCTGATTGCTCTGTAACATGGTCTTCCTTAGTATCTTTTTAAAACAAATGTAACAATCATTTTAAAACAAGTAAGTTATTCAACATCAGCAGCTTTTAAAGAAGTAGTTAGTATGTATTTCTTATTTCTACTCAATAGCAGCTCCCCTGGTGGCTTAGTGGTATACACTGAGCTGGAGAGTAGAAGGTTGGGGTTTGAGAGCTGCACTTCGGGACATGAAAGGAGCCTCATTCGGGCGTCCCCTAAAAATCCTTTCAACCCAGAGTAATCTCTGACACAAAATTATTATTATTATTTCCACTCAATGGCAGACTTTTTCAACCTTGCGGCTCATTGGAAAGCTCTATCAGGCACAGATTATGAACTCTTGTTATTTTTACAAATGTAAATAGAACCCAACTTGGTGTCCTTGCAGAATGTACTGGAAAACACATAGAGCAGTGGTTCCCAATGTGCAGCCCATGCCCCATAGGGGGATTTCAATTCCCAGAAGCCTAATTCAGTATATTGGCTGATCAGTGCTTTGTGGAATTGACAGGCTTCTGGGAATTTAAGTCCAAAAACCAAAGGGTGGGGAACACTGAATAGAGTTTCTACAGGAAAGAGAAGTAGAATTTTTGCATCCTTCAATTGGCTGGAGGAGCCTGTCAAAGCATTTATTGCCATTGGTTCATCCAATGCTCTCCAGGCACCCCTGTCCTCCACCATCCTCCTTATTCTGCACAGCCCCGTGCCCATTGTATCTACAATACCATCTAGCCATCTCATCCTTGGCTGTCCCCTTCTTCTTTTGCCCTCCACCTTCCCCAGCATCAAGGCCTTCTCAAGTGAATCCTCTCTTCTCATTTGATGTCCAAAATACCTCAGCTTCATCTTTGTTTTTTGTCCTTCTAAGGAGCACTCAGGGCTAATCTCTTCTAATATTGACCTATTTGTTCTCCTCGCTGTCCAAGGGACTCTTAAAACTCTCCTCCAGCATCACATCTCAAAGGCATCTATTTTTCTTCGCTCAGCCGGAAATACCATTGCTTTGACTATGCGGACCTTTGTTTGCAGTGAGATGTCTCTACTTTTCACTATGTTCCCCAGGTTTTTCATAGCTTGTTTCCCAAGAATCAGTCGCCTTTTTATTTCATGGTTGCAATCACCATCTGCAGAGATCTTAGATCCTAAGAAAGTAAAATCTGTTACTGCTTCTACTTCTTCCCCATCTATTTTCCAGGGACTGATATGGCCTGTTGCCATTATCTTGGTTTTCTTGATATTGAGTCTCAGGCCAGCTTTTGCGCTCTCTTCTTTCAACCTAATCAGGAGCTTCTTTAGGTCTTCCTCACTTTCTGCCATTAGGGTGGTATCATCTGCATATCTCAAATTGTTGATGTTTCTCCCAGCAATTTTGATCCCATATTGTGATTCCTCCATCCCTGCATTGCGCATTATGTACTCTGTGTATAAGTTGAATAAGCAGGGTGACAAAATGCAGCCTTGTCTTACTCCTTTTCCTATTCCAAACCACTCCGTCATTCCATACTCTGTCCTAACTGTTGCTTCTTGACTCATGTACAGATTTCTCATGAGACATATGAGGTGTTCTAGTATTCCCATCTCTTTAATTACTTGCCACATTTTGTTGTGGTCCACACAATCAAAGGCCTTAGTGTAGTCAATGAAGCAGAAGTAAGCTTGTTTCTGGTATTCCTTTGTTTTCTCCATGATATGTTGGAAATGTGGTTTCTGGTCCCCCTGCCTCTTCTGAACCCAGCCTGCACCTCTGGTAGTTTTCTTTCTACATGCTGCTGCAGTCTAGCCTGTATTATCTTGAGCATCACTTTGCTAGCTTGTGGGATGAGCGCAATTGTTCGATAATGTGAACATTCTTTGGCATTACCCTTTTTTGGGATTGGGACGTATACTGATCTTTTCCAATCCTGTGGCCACTATTTCGTTTTCCAAATCTGCTGGCATATAGCATGTAGTAGCTTGATTCCATCATCTTTTAGGGCTTTGAAGAGTTCAACTGGGATACCATCATCTCCACTGGCTTTGTTATTTGCCGTGCTTTTTAGGGCCTTTCTGACTTCACTGTCTAGGATGTCTGGTTCAAGTTCAATTTCCCCCTCATTGTTATTATCCGGGGTGTTTAGGTATTTTTTGTAAAGTTCCTCTGTGTACTCTTTTCATCTTTTCTTCATCTCTTCTGCATCCACTAACTCTTTGCCATCTTTGCCTTTTATCGTGGTCATTTTTGCTCTGAATGTTCCCTTGACTTCCCCAATTTTTTAAAAGAGATCTCTAGTCCTGCCTCTTGTGTTGTTTTCCTCTATTTCTTTGCACTGTTCATTTAGGTAGGTTTCCTTATCTCTCCTTGCTTTTCTTTGAAATTCTTTATTTAAGTGATTGTATTTTTTCCTTTCTCCTTTACCTTTTGCGTTCCTTCTTTCCTCTGCTATTTTAAGAGCCTCGTCCGACAACCACTTTGCTTTTTTGCACTTCTTCTTTTGGTATAGTTTTCCTTGCTGCCTCCTGCATAATGTCTCTCATCTCTGTCCAAAATTCTTCTGGTACTCTGTCTATCTGGTCCAGACCATTGAATCTGTTCCTCACCTCCACCGTGTATTCCTTGGGTATGTTGTCTAGATCATATCTATCTGGCCTAATAGTTTTCCCTATTTTCTTCAGTCTGAGCCTGAATTGTGCGATCAGTAGATTGTGATCTGAGCCACAGTCCACTCCAGGTCTTGTTTTTGCTGAATGGAGGTTCTCCATCTTTGGCTGCAGAGTATGTAGTTAATTTGGTTTTGATGTTGGCAATCTGGTGATGTCCATGTGTAGAGTCTCCTCTTGTGTTGCTGGAAAAGGGTGTTTGCTATGACTAGTGTGTTATCTTGGCAGAACTCTATCAGTCTTTGCCCTGCTTTATTTTGTGTTCCCAGGCCAAACTTGCCTGTTATTCCATCCACTTTTTGATTTCCTACTTTTGCATTCCAGTCTCCTAAGATAATGTGGATGTCATTTCTTGGTGTCTGTTCTATAAGATGTTGTAGGTCCTCATAGAATTGGTCTACTGTGACTTCATCTGCACTAGTGGTTGGTGCATATTTTTGGATTACAGTGATATTAAATAGTTTGCCTTGTAGTCTGACTGACATCATTCTATCATTTTTGAGATTGTATCACATTACTGCTTTTCTCACTCTTTTATTTACAATTATGGCCACTCTGTTTCTTCTGAGGTTTTCTTATCCACAGTAGTAGATATGATGGTTTCTAGAGCTGAATTTGCCCATCCCTGTCCATTTTAGCTCGCTGATTCCCAAGATATCAATGCTTATTCTTTCCATTTCCGTTTTTACCACTTCCAGCTTTCCTTGGTTCATAGATCTTGCATTCCATGTCCCTATGCAATATTGTTCCTTACAACACTGTATTTCTCCTCCCCCTTTCCTGCCCATCCCTTTCTGTCCATCTAATGTGCTGAGCATCCTTTCTGTTTCCTCTGATTTGTCCCTTTGTTTTGCCTTTGCTTTGGTCAATAGGGTTCTCTTGGCAAACTCCCTGGTGTGCTTTGCCAGTTTCTATGCCATTTCCCCCCCATCATACATATTGTCACTGTTTAAAACAAGGTAACATCATGCATATTATCACAGTTTAGAGCACAATATCAGTTTAGAACACAATATCAGGCTAAAATTGAGTTGATTTTTCTGCTGTTAGTTAACTATTTGAAGTCACTATGTAAGTCAGTTTCTTATAAAGTCTCTATATGAGAAAGTCTCTCCTGTAAGTTAATTACATCAAATCACTAAAAATTGGGTACTTTCAGAGTCACTACAGTTTCTATATTGAAATAATTAACTACTTTTCCTCCTCCTCCTCTTTCCCTCTGGCTCCTTTGAGGGAACGGGGGTGGTGGTTGTGTGTGGCTCGGATGGTGAGCAGTGTGGCGGCCCGGCCCCAGGTGATGGCGGGCGGTGGGGTGGCCTCCTCCTCCTCTTTCCCTCTGGCTCCTTTGAGGGAACTGGGGTGGTGGTGGTGGCTTGGGTGGCGAGCAGCGCGGCAGGCAGGTGATGGCGGGCGATGGGGCGGCCTCCTCCTCCTCTTTCCCTCCGGCTCCTTTGAGGGAACTGGCGGGTGGCACGGGTGGCGAGTGGCGTGGCGGGCCGGCCCCAGGTGATGGCGGGTGGTGGGCCAGCCTCTTCCTCCTCTTTCCCTCTGGCTCCTTTGAGGGAATTGTGGGGTTGCTCGGATGGCAAGTGGCACGGCGGACCAGCCCCAGGTGATGGCGGGTGGTGGGGTGGCCTCCTGCTCCTCTTTCCCTCCGGCTCCTTTACCTCCTTGTGCCACTGCTCCAACATAAAATGAAATGTACAAGGGACAAAATGCTGAGAGAATGGAAGATACCAATGATATGTGGCACTCCAAAAGTTTAAACTGCACTTCATTAAGTAGGTGCCTTTGGCTGAAATCTGGGTCCAGTCTTTAGTTAGCAAAAATTGACCTAGCTCCATTGACTTGTATATGAATAAGTACCCCTCTAATTGGAGAACAGATGTTCCTAACCAACACCCCCTTTGCATGTGCCTTTGTTTTTGAGGATTTGTGCAAATATCTATTTGGTCACACAGATGTTCAGGGAATGTTCACATTCATGTATGGCTAAAGGATTAACACAACCTCACACTGCTGGAAGGTTTAAACTGACCATAGTATAAAATTAATTCCCATGCAAATCATTTATCCACAGTGGCTAGCAGCTAGATGGTGGGAAACATGGGCTCAAATCTGTGAGGTCTTTCTGTGATAGCAGGTTGTTTCATGATAAAACCAACATTGAAGTCCTTTAAGACAATTCTGCTCCCACAGACCAAATATGAATGTTTTATGTTATGATTTTTTATTCCTTATCTTTAAAATGTTCGACATTTTTATATGGCACTGTTAAAAGCCATTTAGAATGACTTGAAATGCACCATATTTTCCTTATGTGTAGAAGTTTGACAAAACTAATAAAATTCTTGAGACAAAATGAAGCCACTATGATCCTAAGAAATTATGTTGGAAGTAAGATCATGGCATTTTCAAAGGCTTAATGGTATAGTCATTGATTTATCAGTAAACTCACCTCCTTCCCAGTCTTAAAACTCTGTGTATCTGATAAAAGATTATAGCTTGTTTTTTAAATGTTAGTTCTGTTTGTTGACCAGAATTGAACACGGAAAGAATGCTGGTTGGTATGTGCGGGAGAAAGGGGAAGGCTGAAAATGCTTGTGACATTCTTGAAACCTTCACAAGTTGTTGGATGCAACTTAATAGCACATAATAAAAATTTATCAAAGCACAAGGGAGTCAATTTCATCTGGTGCAAGAAATGTTGTTATCCAAAATTTTAGTACAAACATAGGTGCAGTGGGGGAAAAGGTCCTACACAATAGCTAGAATCCCACTGATAGTCCCAGTTGCATTTAGGTAAGTCTTGACTCACCATTCAATGTCCGATTCAGTGGGACTATGTCTATGGTGTGATAAAACATGGAGTTTCTTTGGTTTTTAAACTGTATATGAATGTAGCTTTGCTTGTTTGCAAAGGCCTCATAATTCTTTCTGCTACACATATCAAGCAGGTGGGCTTAGAAGAAGCTTCTCAAAGCTTCAGGTCTATGTTTTTTCTTCTTCCCCAGGTCTGGAATGTCCGTTTATGTCAACATCCAGAGCCTGGGAACACCAGACAATTGTTATGGGAACCAGGGCATGTTTATACAATCCCTGGGTAATAATTGGCTGTATGCTAATTAAGAGGGCCAAGCTCATGTCTTTACTGGGTTTGGGAGTTAGTTCTAGTTCAAGTTCTAGTGGAGTTCGAGTTTGGGATTTCTGGGGGCTACACCAAAGTCCCTAGTCCTATCCAATATGAATACTTAGAAGTAGTCAGGTTTTCTTTTTGTTTCTGAGTGTGGATTTCCCTAACTGTCCTTTTAAATTAGTAATTTTGTATGCTGTAATTCTGTATCCTGAACCAACAAGTGAACTGTTATTTCTTCAAAATGCTTCGAGAACAATAAACATCTTTAATTCATCAACAACGCCTGTTCTTTGGAAGAGGGGGTAAGACAAGAGTTAAGCCATAAGCCACACACTACCACATTTAATACAATACTCTCCATAATACTTGCTGGGCTCTGCTAATACAGGTAAGCCCCAGGTTGCTGCAGGATATGCAGGACGGCATTTAGGCTTCCAGAGCTCGGAGTCTTTGGGGACGTTCCATAGGGCAGGCAGGTAAAAGTTGCTCTGCAGGAACAGGAGAGCCCCAAGGGCAAGGGCCAGGTCAAAGCCTATCTGTCACGTATGGGGCTTGCCTAGCCATAGACTGGAGTGTTCAAAGAGAAATTAGAGGGGGAAATTAATAATATTTGCATTATTAACTCCGTCCTCTCACAAACGGGTCTCCTAAGACGCACATCCGTGGCACTACAGTCAATTAAAAATTGTGAGAAGAATATGTTACCTGGTTCCAAACTCTGTTAAAAGACTGGAGCTTCTAATACATTGTATTTTGGCAGTTAAATTTTAAGGATGATTGTGTGGCTGATGTTGTTATTACTGCTGTGGTTTGGAAATCTGTGGGTTCCCCACTCCCTCAAAACCCCACAGATGTGACTCGAGCAAGCTACTTTCAATGTATCAGAGAGTAAATAAAGCAAGACCCCCCCAAAAAAGAACACTGTTGTGGCACTTTAAAGACTAACTGCTGTATTTTAAAGTCAGCTTTTGTGGATCAAATCCACTTTGTCAGATTAATTTCTCCTTCCGTGTCTAGTTCAGACGTGAAACTACCAAAATGAAGGCACCTTTTGGGGAGTTCATTCTACAGCAGCACACGTTTGCCATTACCAGGGTACCCCCGTTGTTGTTCAAACATACCTCAATCTTCAAGGAGGCTCTTTCTGTGTACCCCATCAGATGAATGCAATAGAACAACAAATCAATAATTTTAATGTGGGCTTTCGTCAAACACAAGAGTGAGACTTCACGGCATTGATTTATACACATCAGGCACACTGACGCTCACTCTTACGTCCGATGAAGTGGATTTGATCCATGAAAGCTCGCATTGAAAACACATGAGTTAGTCTTTCAGGTCCCACATCATTTTATTTTTTGTCTTATTGTTTCGTTTTACTTACTCTCTGATATGGATGCGCAGACTAACACGGCGACCACTTCAGTAATAATAATAATAATAATAATAATAATAATAATAATAATAATAATAATAATAATAATAATAATAATAATAATAATAATAATAATAATAGCTGCAACAACAATGATGACGATGATGATGTAATTGGCTTTGATTTGGCAGCTTAACAATGATAATTATGGATTCAATTCATAAGGCAAATTGCATAAAGACTACTTTCATCGGCTCCTGCTCGGGAAAAATCGTAGCCTCGAAGCTCCGCCGGTAAGCAAGCAAATAAGTAAGTAAGTGTGAGTGAGTGAGTGAGTAAGTGAGTGTAGAGAACAACAAAGTTACAGCCACCTCAACCCCCCCTCACCCCACCCCACCCCGGCGCTCTCTCGGTGTTGGCTGGACGGATTCCCGGGGGTGGGGTGAGAATATAAACGCCTCTTCAGGATCAGATCAGATCAATTTCATCTCGCCCCCCCTCCTCCCCACGCGGCCTTAGCGCATGCGCGCGGCGAGTCCGGCGATTTAAAAGGCGGCGGAGGCAGAGAGAGCCCGGCGCCCGCGCTAGGTCAGGCGCCCGCGCTAGGTCTGGCGCGTCCGTGAATCTTGGGGGCGAAGAAGCAGCGTCGTGCCAGGGAGGAGAGGAGCTGCCCGCCCGCGCCTCTTCCTCCAATCTCCAGGTACTCGCCGAGCACGTGAGCTTTGCATGCCTTCCTGAGCCGCCTTGCAGGAAAAGAAGGCGCCCTCCCGCCTCTTCTTTTGACTTGCTCCCCCCCCCTCCATACATCCCGCTGCTGAATGGCAAGAGGAGTGTTCCCGGAGCCACCGTGCCTGGAGCGGGGAAGGAAGCCGAGGATCGCCCATCAGAAAGGAGCAGGCCCCCCAAAGCCCCCCCCCCGGCTCCCCCCCGCGTGGGTCCTTCCAGGTGACATGGGCATCGGGTGGGTGGGTGGAGGGAGGCAGGCAGGCGGGACCCTCGGCTCAGGGGTTCATCTGCTCTACTTTGCAGCCCAAAGGTTGTGAGTTCGATGGTGACCAGGATTCAAGGTTGACACAGCCTTCCATCCTTCCAAGGTCGGTCAAATGGGGACCCAGCATGTAGGGCACCTGAAAATGTTCATTAACTCGTCAACTGCACTTCGCGAGTGGGGCGGCATATAAATCGAACAACAACAACAACAACAACAACAACAACAACAACCGCCCAGAGGGTGCACAAAGAGTTATGGGGCGGTATCATGTGATTATGGTGGAGGATAGGAGTGCCTGGCGTGCAGTGGTCCATGGGGGTCGCAGGGGGTCAGAATCGATTGTGTGACTGAACAACAAGTTTGAAAGCAAGAAATTGCAAGTAGATAAATAGGGACCACTTCGGTGGGAAAAAGTAACAGCGTTCTGGTGTCTAGGCATGCCTGCCACATGTCCACGTAAACGTCTGCAGAAGCAGACAGCACTGGCTCTTTGGCTGTAAACAAAGATGAGCACTGAACCCTAGAGTCAAATATGACTTGCTTTCTAGCAAGGGAGACCTTTACCTTTACTATTGCTCTGACGGGGCTGCGTGCTGGGGTCGCTGCTCGGTCATTCGTAGAAGCCCCCCCCCCCCACCCCCTTCAGCCCCAGCCAGGGTGAAAGGATTGGGCTGCCTTGTCATCTCTCTGGTGGAAAATCTTAGGCTGGCTCCTTTCTGGCTTTCCGTTTGTGTGAGGGTGTGTGTGTGTGGAGGTGGTGGGGTGAGGGATGAGTCACACCTTGAAATAGCTAGTGTTTGTTTTGGTTGAATTCCAAGCACTTCACTCCTGACCGACCTGTGCGAAAGTCTCACACAACTCTCCAGCTCTGAATCACAACCAGAGATCTTCTGCTGTTACCAGTTATAAAAAGTCACATCGATTTGTATACTACTGTATTTATCTGTCATGTTAGCCAACCATTGTGTGCCTCTGTACCTGCTGTGTCTAAATTAATGCCACGGAGTCTCACTCTTGTGTCTGACGAAGTGGACTTGATCCACGGAAGCTCATATTAAAATACAGGTGTTAGTCTTTAAAGTGTCACAATGTTGTTGGTTTTTTTTGTCTTTGTTTTGTTTATTCTTTGATCTCACTCACTCATGACCTGTGCAAAAGTCTCGCACAACACACACACTCACACCTCACCTGGCTACTCCCATTTCCGGGCTGCCCTTTGGCAGTGGATGTGGGTGGTTGATGGGTGCCTCGGAAAATGCATCTGAGCATACGGGAGACAGATTGCAAGGGAATTAGTGAACTACAGTAGTGTTGCTAGAACTTTTGAAAGTTAACACCCCCACCCCCACCCTTCAGCTCCTAAAGTCCAGAAAGCCCTGCTGCCTGGAGGATTTGGGGAGTTGGAGTAAAAAAAAAATTTTTTTTTTCCTAAGCACTTTCCTTGACTGTTGTTGAACAAGTAGCCATGTTTAGTAATGTAATTTACAGCTTTATGGGGAAAGGTATCTTAATCATCCCACCTCTCTCTGCCACCACCTTCTAATTTTTCCTGTCCCTTATGGGTCCACTATACTAATCCAAACAAGAGATCTGATTTCTCAATTAAATATGCCAGGCAGCAGTCAGGCTGTTGGAAGATAATTTGTTGCTAAATATCCAGCAGGTACACTCAGATTTCATTACAGGCCAGTTGCTGGCTCTCTTGGAAGGTTACAAAACAAAATGGCTCTAAGGTGCTGTATGTATCACTATAGGGCAGTGGATTAGTGGTTAAGATGACTGAAAAGTTGGCAGGTCAGCAGTTTAAGACCCAAGTGCTGCACGACGGAGCAAGCTCCTGTCGTCTGTCCCAGATCCTGCCAACCTTGCTGTTCAAAAGCAAGAAATTGCAAGTAGATAAATAGGTACTGCTCTGTTGAGAAAGGTAACAGCATTCCGTGCACTCTGGCCTCTAGTTGTGCCCGCCATATTACCACTGATACGTCTGCAGCTGCAGACAGCACTGGCTCTTTGATTGTAAACAGAGATTAGCATCTCCCCCTAGAGCTGGATATGACTGGCTTTCTTGCAATGGAGACTTTTACCTATACTGTACCTGCATATCACAAAAGAAAAGACTACAGATCCTACCTGGTCCTTTTTTTATTTCTTGGCAATCTTATTCATTTCATCCCACATGGCATTGCTCCTAAACATTTCTAGAGGCTGACTGACCACCTACGGAACAGTTGGAGGAATCTTGAATGTTGCATATAATCTGCATGCACTTATTTTAGGAGCGCATACTTCCATCTATTGCCTTTCTGGGACCAGTTTGTAATGCAAGCAGGTGACCTGAAACATGGCCTTGTCTCTGACCTTAAGATCTGCACCAAAGGGCACCTGCCTGATGAAATGAGGTGGGGAACTGTTGTGTCCTAAAGCATGTGCCTTTAAACAATGTACCTATCCATGTGTATCCAATGTAACCTTTCCTTGTGTAACATTGTAACCCCAGCTGCATCTCTGTAACCCTAATAGGACGCGAGCTAGTGACCACTAGATGGCAATAGCGAGCGTCCAAGCTCATTGGTCCAAGACTCACCTAAGAGCAATAGCGCGGGAAGATTCCCGCCATCACCTTCACCTGGACAAGAAGGGCGTGACCTGAAATGACGTCACGCAGACAGTAGCCAATAGACTGTCAAGGAGCCACATTCAAATGTATAGCCACTGTATATATTGAGCTGTTCGTCCGCCATTACCACATGTTCCCTCTGACCAGCATGTAATAAAGTTGTGTTAAGCCAGCTCTTCGGCTGCCCTGGTGTCTTTGGTCCCATACACAAAAGGAACCTTGAGGAAAAAGAGGACATTTGGTGGTGGCATCATGGTTATACCATAACATCCCAAGAGAAAGTGACCAGTTGTTGGCTTTTATGGTCTTTTCAGCATCCAGTGAAGACTGCTTTGATTACCAAGTTCTATGTTGGTAAAGGTAAAGGTCGCCCATGATTGAAAGCCATTCATATCCGACTCTAGGGTTCCATGTTCATCTGTGTTTGCAGACGTTTCCGTGAACATGTGGCAGGCATGCCTCAACATGTGCGTGCATAGAATGCTGTTTACCTTCCCACCAAAGTGGTACCTATTTATCTACTTGCAATTTTTGCTTTCAAATTATGTTAGGAAGAGAAATGTTTGAAAATCTAATTTCGTTTTAGCATTTTTTACATTACATTTTAATCATAGATGGCTTATGATTGGAGCAGAAGGGCATAAAATTTTGAGCTAAATCACCCAGCTGCATCAGAAAATAAGCCAATGATGATTTTAGTATTGTCTTTCTGGCATGTTGAGTTACGTGCAATTGTGAAGCATCTATTTGTTGTTGTGCATGCCATCAAGTTGTCTCTGATTTATGGTAACCCTATGAATGAATGAGCTCCAAAATATTTCCCCTCTTTATCTATCTAAATATAGAATTAAATGTCTCCACAGAGCTTCAGCACAGCAGTCTGAGAAACTGAAATGCCTGCTTGATCCAGCCACCTGATGTTGATTTAAGCATTGGGCCATAACTTGTTTGTTAACCAGGGTTTAGAGTAGATGTGAAAGTTGGTCAGGGTTAGTATTCTAACCCAAAATGGCCAGCCTCCTGTACAACTGAAGTAACATCATTTACTATTTCAAGCTGCATTTCATGACAAAATTTTGTGGTATGCTTCTTGGATCCTGCTATCTGGCAGCTTTAGCTTCCACGTGATTGAGCATTCGCAGTACCCCTGTTAGCTTAATCTTAGAGAAAAAAGTAGGTATGTGCAATACATTTAATCCTCAAGATCCTTTCTTTTCAGAAATTTAAGTTCTGTAAACATTCTGATCATTGAAAAGTCACTTTTTTGGACTACAGGTCCTAAAATATCCAGGTAGCGTGGTTGATGTTGATGCTGTTGCTTAGTTCATTAGTTGTCGTTCAAAAGAGTAGCTTTTTCAAGATCTGAAACCTTGCTCTAAGTTGGAAAAGTAACTTTGACCTTTGCCTGTCTCTGAAAGTATTTATCAACATCTCTTTCTCAAATAAACAACGCCTATAAAGATTTCATAATATCCACTCCAAAGCTAAAATGTAACTCAAATTGCTTAACTTGTCCTGGTTTGAAGATCTTTTTCCTTATATTGTGATCAAAAGTTATCATTTTGAAGATTCTCCTCCACACACAGGCAATAAGAAAGCAACTCTTTGTTCCATAACATTTTGCTAGTAAGTGAAGTCTGGCTACCAAGAACGAGTAATAATTTAGTTGGGTCTCCTATAAATACAGACACTAATAGTGTGCAAGAAAATGTTTGTTTCACATACAGGTATTCTCTTGACTCTGCCTACTGAATGGACTTGTGTTATGTCAACATTGCAAATCCGGTATTGGCAGAAGTTAATCCAATAAAAGCTGTTGCTTTGGTTCTCTCCTTTTTATATATTTTGGGAGCCTGAATGAAGGCTTCTAAGTAGCAGTAAACCCTTATGACACAGTAGGCTATAACCCCACTGTTTTAGTTGAGATTACCTAAGATAGGGCGCACCTGCTAACACAACCATGTAGCAGTAATTTAGTGCTGTGATAATGGAAAGTGCAAATATTTGAGTAATGAGTAGGCTTAAATATGCTTACATATGTTTAGCACAGAACCACTGTGCTGATATGGTATCTTGGTTTCCTTGTTATGTCTTTCTTTATGACTTCTCTGTGTGTGCTTTTTGCCTTCTCTTATTTATCACCTTCTTCTGTGTCCAGGCAAGATGTGAAACTGCCAAAATGAATCACCTTTGGAGAGTTCATTCTGAAGTTCCTTTTGCCTGACCTAGTGTGAGAAAGATTAGCCGGCAACACAAGGTGGCTGTTGCCTGGGGTATGCCTGATTGTGGTTCAAAAATAATACAGTCTTCAAGGAGGCTCTTTCTGTGTACACTCTCTTATTTATGATGTACATGCATTGTTGGATATCTATTAGTTTAATGCTTGCAATTCTAGGTTTCTTAATGCACTGAGAAAACAAGTATGTCAGTTGCTAATATAAAGAAAACACAAGTGTGCCACATCAACATTATTTTGCACTTTACTGATAAGGCACAATATGAGTGAGTCTTTTCTATATCTGTCATAGTTATTGAAAACCTGCCTGAGTGAAATGTTCCCATAGGTGGGGTGGGGTGGGGTGGCGGGGAGGAATGTTTGCAAAATGAGGTCAAAATGTGATCCTTTTCTAAGAGAGCAGCAATAAGGGGCTAAAGAGAATTGGGAATATGTCCTTCTTGCAGCATGAGGGCATATAGTTCTAATGTGTTACAAACAGCATGTCATTACAAACTGAAATTATGTTAGTGTTGCAAAGATGGTGCTGGCAGAGCTTCGTGCCTGAGCTATCATTCCTCCAAATGAAGACTGTATTTACCTTGTGATGAATAGCTATAAACACATTAAACTAATGGTGCAAGTCATGGGAAGTGCGAAAAGCTTGTGTTAGTTGTGTTACTAACTATGAGCATTCTCACAGAATGAAGTATACTCCAGATCAGGGGTGCCCAACCTTTTTGGGCCATGGGCCATTCACGTGGTTCAGGTGGCTGGTCACTATGGCCCAGGGGCCGGATCCAGCCCCTGACACCAATTCATCCGACCCACGAAGATGTTGATACGGGCACGTTTTACTTTCGCTCCCGGGAGCGACAAGGGCTTCGTGGGCTGGATGAATTGGTGTCAGGGGCTGGATCCGGCACCCAGGCCATAGTTTGGGCACCCCTGCTCCAGATAGACAAGATTGTCCGTAGGGCTACCAGTTACTAGAAGCAGAAAAAATAGGGTGTGGGTGAGACAGTGAGAGAGCAGCATAATGCCTTAATGTCAGCTGAAATCTTGTTGTGCAGTTACACAAACACTGTACCTTCTAGAGACAAATTGCCATAAGTTATCTCTGAAGAGATCTTTTGCATGCAAAGTTGTGCATCTCAGTATGTACCAGATAATGTCTATGGAGATGTCTTAAGGTAGAGCAGTTTGCTTCCAAAAGTTATGCCATTTCTGGAATTGTGCAACACGATTTCAGCCGCCATGTTGTAAATCCCATTTTGTGTGCAATAAATAAAAAACTAAGTCTTGTGCCTTAAACTTTTGTATTGGTGGGCAGATTTATGACAAGGTAATAAATCTTTTCTATTGAATAAAGTCTAAAATTGTGCAGCATATTGGTGTGTAAAAGTGGCAGATATTTGACATACTACTTGCTGATCTGGAGTATCAGTTTATTATATTATTATGGCATCATTTCAGCATGGTGTTTATGGAATGCAGATAAATAAAATAGTTTTGGAAAGCATTTTCATTGTTTGGAAGTCCTACTTTTGCTCCAGCTGAAATGGCCACTAGTTGTGCTGGTTGGGGGATGCTGGGAGTAATAGTCCAAAATGTGATGATTCTGGACTCCAGACATTCTTCTCCAAGTGCCATATCCATTACAAATATTGGCTATCATCATGGTGAAAGTCTTTCTGTTCTGAACTTGTCGGAACAGTTCTTCTGAAGACATACCACACCAGTCTCTCAGGTTCTTTAGTCACAAAGTCCTTCTACGTCCAGGGCTTCTCTTCCCAAGGGTCTTCCCTTGCATAACGAGTTGGAGTATTCTACACTTCATGTCATTCCTCATGCTATGCCCAAGTTATTGGAACTTTTTTTGTTTAATGGTCTTAAACAGTTCTTGTTTGTTCTTTATCCGGTTGCCCAGCTGCTCCCCATGTTAATAGCAATAGCAACATTTCTACATTTTATTTATTTGTTACATACGGTAGATATCCATCCCACCATTCCCCCAATAAGTTCAAGGCAGTGGCATCCATATCCTCTTTGAGGGAGAAATTACCAGGACAGGGCCACGTAGTACACATTCATCATTTGCTGGGAAGTCCTTGTGTTCACCTTAAAATGTAAATGGAAAGATGCTTGTCTTTGGTTTACTTTTAATAATAAATGAACAAGTAGTGACCATTACTGTTTCCACCACTAGATCTTGATCCTCCTCCTCTTTATCTTTGTCTTACAGACTCCTTTTCTCCTTTGCTGGCCAGACAGAACTTCCTCATTTTCTCACTGAGTCAGTACTTTTCTCTAGCAACAGTCTAATTTTACATTTTTCACTCAGGAAATTGTATGCTTCAGAAACCTAGGGTACAATTGACCTCTGTCATGACATGTGACTTTTCTGATCCTCTGCATTTGAGTTCTGGATTTGGAAAAGCAAAGACCTTGATTGCAGGAGTTTCTGAAATATTTGCCAGTAATGGTGGTGCAAGCCCTCTCACTGTATTGAGCAGGAAGAGAAAGGACATTTGATGCCTGGCTGCTCCCCATGATAATAGCAATAGCAATTACACTTATATACTATCCTATAGTGCTCAGCGCACTCTCTGGGTAGTTCACAAGTTAATTAGCATTTTCCCCCCAACATGCTTGGTACTTATTTTACCGACCTCGGAAGGATGGAAAACTGAGTCAACCTTGTGGCAAGCATCAGGATCAAACTCACAACCTTTTGGCTGCAGTACAGTAGTTTAACCACAGCACCACCAGGACTCTTGTAAGGAGGAGGGATGGCTCCACTGCAGTCTACTTTCTCTTAATGACCTCCCTAGTTCCATCATCTGGCTGCTTCTTGGCTGGCCGGGTGTTTAATGCCTGGGCATGAGAGTTTCCAGGGATAAAGGTGTTCTGCACATAGGTGGCTGGGGAAAAAAGGCTGTGTAAAAAGGAAGAGATCACTGTTGAAAGCAGGGTGGAGAACGCTTGCTGGCAGTAGTGGGCTCAGGTGGAAAGCAGCCTCCCCAGGCTCCCCCATTCCAGCTGGCTGTTGCACTCTGACTAATGGCCAGCCCAGTACAACCAGCTATCAAAATAATTTAGAATGGATTCCCGCTCCCAACATTTATTCTCGAATGTATCCAAAACTTTGGGTAGAAAGTATACTCTCATGGCATAAATTGGACAAGAAAAGGTCATCTTCTGAATCATGCATGGGAATGAATTTGAAGGAACACTGGCCTCACCCTTTCTAATTCTTTATATATAGCTATAGTCTTGCATAGCTCAGTGATTTGAAGGACCTGGTGCTGGAGTAGGGAGTTCAATCCCCCCCCCCGCCATCTTAGGGATGCACTAGCCTGTGTAGCTTTGGGCAAACTATGTAGTATTGTACCAGAGTACCCCACAACTAAAGGGAATGGTAAACCACATCTGTGTACTCTGCTATTAGAAAACTCTGCAGACTCAAAATTGACAGTACACAATAAAAATTATTTGTTTGCTTGCTAATGCCTGATTTAATGACACCGCTCTGTATGTTGCTTAGTTTTGGGACTGCATATGTTACACAAATAATGCTATTAAGATTTCCTGAGATAAAGTCTTCACTTGGAAGAGGAAATGATTACCAAATGACTGGAAAGCTCAATTTCCTTTGCATCTCACTTCACTGCCCAAGAGATTGGGTGATATTACTCCTTGAATCCTCCCTGGGAATCTAATCCTTTGGTGGGTCATTCATGAGTTTCACTTCAGGGCTTGATTTTTAAAAAAAGTCATATGCTTTCATGATTCAAAGCCTACCTTCACATGTACAAACTGCATAACCTGGCTGAGCGTAAAATTTTAAAGACTCTAGTCCCCCAAAGCTTGTGTGATAATACATTTGTTTAGTTTTTAAGATATTGCTTGGCTCAGTTTCTGCCTTGAAATAGTTAATATACCTAAGCTATGATTTACTATGGCTCCCCCACCCATAGTATTTTTCCTACTCAACAGAGTTTTCTGTACAAAAAACACAATGTCACTTCCCGAACTGATATTTTTACTGTACTCCTAGTCTTCCTCACCCCTAGAGCAAGGTAGATATTGGTTTGTATTATCAGTTGCTTTAATGGAATAAAAGTAAAATGGGTCTTAGTACATTTTATGACCAAATCTTAAGCAAATCAGAAGTGGGTTAGCTTGATGTGTTTAACGATAAAGCTGTTAAATCCATGCCTCCAATACTGAATAGAAAACCATTGTAGGTGAGAGTGATGTGATAAATGGGGTGTTGCTTGCTTTACACCTGCTTTTATTTAAACTGGAACACATAAGGACTAAATATATAAATGCAGCTTAGCACAAGAATGGGAAACATGTGGCCTTCCAGATGTTGTTGGACTGCAACTCTATCAGCTCTAGTCAGCTTAGTTAATGCTAAAGAATCATGGAAATTGCAGTCTTGTAACATCTGGAAGGTCACAAGTCCACTTGTAGCTTAAAGGAAGAATATGTCAGCATGGTGACTGCGAGATAGTAATGAGGAACCACAGCACAGTGCCGTGTGGCTTTCTTTATATGAAACATAATGTAGGGCTTGAAAGCTTTGAAGTTGCAAGGCAGTGAAACTTTGGACCTCTTCATGATGATGTAAATTTCTCTGGAAATGTCCAGAAATTGCCATTGCTATATTGTTGAACTGTGCACTCATGGTTCCGTGGTAAAGCAGCCAAAACTCTGTTCACGAATTGAGTTTGATCCTGACAGGCTCAAGGTTGACTCATCCTTCCATCCTTCCGAGGTCAGCATGAATGGCCAGTGTGTTGGGGGCAAAATGCTAATTACCTTGTGAACTATGTTTCTAGAAAGCCTCTAAGCACTATGGGGTGGTATATAAATGTAACTGATATTGTTCTTTGCTAGTTCCTTGGAGGATCTACAAATTTGTGGAATGTTTGTTTTTGCTTTTCTTCTCTTCAAACTGAAAAATATTTATTTTAACATTTTGCTTGTCTGAATATAAGAGAGAGCAGCCTTGGGAAAATAAGTTCTGAAATAGAAGGAACACAGCTCAAATAACTTTTAGTTGTTATTATTGCTTCAATTGGGAGACAGAATAAGGACTGTTCTCAGCAAGCAGGTGCCAGGGTCCGTAACACTCCATAAAACATCTCTCAATCCCTGTGGTGTGGTTACATTCTGGTCATAAAAGTCTTTTTTCTCAAAATGAAGAGTGTGGAGGAGAAGTTGCTTCTTCCACGAGATATAGCAGTGCCCTTCTTTGTTCAGGAAACAATCTCTCTTACAGCTGTTTACAGTCAGAATCACCTGCTCTGGGCATGACTTGAGCAAGCCATAAGGTTAATCATATGAACTTCAGTGAATCAAAGGAGTGTTTTTGCAGTACAGAGCTTTAGTGATTAATGGTGTGATCTAGTAACACAGAAGGCTGTCACAACATCTAGACCAGGGATTCTCCACCTACAACCCACGGGCCAAACCTGGACCCCAATACCAATTCATCTGGCCTCCAATGCTGTCGCCGATCCAGGAAGTGGAATTAAAATACATTCTGCGCATGCGCAGGTGGGAGGAACCACATGACCGGCCTGATCAGCAGTCCAGGAGGTGTGGTCAGGCCGGCGACCCGAAAAACGTGAGAAAGCCTGATTTAGACAGAGTTGCCATATAGACTGTCTGCAACAGAATCTGGAATTCTGTTTGACAGTTTCTAAATAATAATAATAATGTTAATGTTACAAAATTTAATTTATAATTTAAATAATTAGTAGCTTATCAAAATATGGGAATGTATAGGAACCTAAATGTGGATTATCTTCTCCTTCCCTCCCTCTCCTCTCTGATAGACAGAGCAAGCTGCTATCTGATAGCGGTGATCAGGTTAATGTGTGGAATTGATACCTTGGATTTTAATGTTTTTCCTGCCCCAAAACCTGCAGTTTTAATTTCATAGAAAGAATGTCAGGTACTAAGTTGACTTAAAGTCAAGATCAACTCTTGCTGTTGTGATAGTAAGACAATCTAAGCCTTTCTCAGTTGCATCCATATTTATGTTTGGTACATATTGCTGTTCACTGTGTCCTAATCCTGACAATGTATCATTCTTGAGAACCACCAGAGAGCAAGTTTTGGAATTCTGCTTGGTGGAAAGGCACCACTTCTTGCTATGTGGATTGGTGTGGATACCTTGCAGTCATTTTTCAGAAACAACAAAACTACCAATGCATTAGCTCTTCACAAGATTGTCAACTTATAGTACTGCCTGCCAAGTAAAGTCTTCATGTCCTTCTTAGCCAAAGATACAGTCACTATGGGATGGCAAGAGGGTATCCTGTCAGGTGCTGTAGGCTTGGCTTTACTCATTTTGTGGCAAATAAAGTAAAGCAAAAATAACAAAGACTTCTGTAGTACTGTACTTTAAACTCTAACATTCATTGCAACATTACTTTTTGTCAAAAGGCATGTAGTTTTATCCAGAATTTTGGTATACATAAAGGAATCATAGATGGAAAGGTGAGAATGAAATTCAATGTGGAATGCAGTGTCAATGGCCATTGTTTACAAAAACCGAACTGTTCGCAAAATTGTTACTAATAATATTTGGCATCCTGGCAGTAGATAAACTAATTGACAGATGTAGGTAAGATACCATTCTCCTGAGTCAAACATCTAATGATGACTAAAATTTCCTAATCAGCTATAGTTTTCCTCTGACATCACAGTCTGCAGTTCCATCCCAATCATTTGTACCACATATTAACCTGAAATTCTGTACCATATTTTATACACCCAATGAAGTGGGCAGTTATCTTCAAAAACTCAGATTGGAACAAAGTCAGCCTTTTATTGCAGTAGAATACTCAATAAGATGTGTGTGTTGCATACGATTATTAAGACAAAAACTTAAGGCAGGGGTTTCAAGCCTATGGCCCGCAGGCCGAATCTGACCTGTGGTGCCAAATCATCCAGCCCTTGCTGCTCCTAGAAGCAGAAGTAAACACATCCGTGCATGCATAAAACACTGCTGTAAATGACCCACGACTGTCGTAAACACATTTTCAACAGCTGTGGGTGCATTTCTGTCAGCATTTTGCACATGGGTGGGCATGTTTTACTTCCGCTTCTGGGTGGAAGAAACCATATGACCAGCCCTCTCAGCCATGTGACTGGCCTGCAACCCGAAAAGGTTGGGAACTCCTGGTTTAAGGTATCTGTGGCACATTTAGGTAATCATATGGGCTTTCAGGAAGGCAGTTGCAAAACTGGTGGAGGACAAAGGGCTACCCCTTGTAGGAGTAGGATGCTCAGGGTCAAGCCATTTTAGAGAGGTACTATAGGTTCAATGAGCCCCCCCCCCCCATCACATTAGGAATGCTACATGATATAGCATATGGGAAATGTGAAAAACATCTGTTTAAGCTGCAATATGCTCAACAATATTGGACAGAGCAGTGTGGACTAGCTGTGTCCCCGGAGGGGGAAGAGAGTAATACAATAGGGCTCTTTTCATCTCTTTTTGATTTCTGTGAGCCATGTCTCTGTCCCTTGACTCAATAGCTATTCATCATTCTCCACTGCTGACCATAGTCCAGTGAAAGGGATGTCTCTTATTTGATCTGATTGCTACTGTGAGATATGCTCATAAATGATCTCTCAGCAAGCATTTTCTATTGAAAAGTGAGTGACTTGCAGACGAATTGGCCAAGCTGGCACATGTCAGATCTGAAATGTATTGTGCATTGAAATGATGGCCAGCCTAAGGATTTTGTGGAACTAGTTTGTTTATATTTCTGTCAAAGCTAGGAAAAGACACTTTCCTGGATTCCATTTCCAAGAATCACCCTGCCAGCCAACCATGTGGGCTGGTGCATTCTGTAATCTGTAATTAAAAAATAATATTTTCAGAACAAGTTCACCACCAATTTTCTTCTTTAAATAGATAGTTAACTAATTAACATATATTTACTTCATACATGTTAGGGAGGATTCCTTTAGAAAAACTATTCAAATTAAATTCTGCGCATGTTATAGGCACACCATATTCAGTCCTGATCCAAGTGAGATTTGTCATTGGATGCTAAGAATCTCCTGCTTCTAGAGAATAATCAGTTAAAGTAAATAAATATTAAGGCAAACAAATAAACACTGATAAATTATAAAACACAAAGTGCAAAAGGCTAGATGCACAGGGCACACAGTGAGAAACAAAAGGTACAGATTGTTGCTGGTAGGCATTCAAAGTAAAATACAAGTGAAAAGAAGTGCAGGAAGTAGGCAAATATATTGACTAAAGAAACTGAGACTTTGATTTGGATGCTATGCAGTGTCACTGT
This sequence comes from Bradypodion ventrale, assembly GCA_035047345.1. Taxonomy (NCBI): domain Eukaryota; kingdom Metazoa; phylum Chordata; class Lepidosauria; order Squamata; family Chamaeleonidae; genus Bradypodion; species Bradypodion ventrale. Next base: position 63,930,411 of record JAWDJE010000004.1, read on the forward strand.
TTTGAGTTGCTACATCCAGTTTCTGGTGATGTCATTTCCAAGAGGAGAAAAGCAATCTGAAGGAGACAAATTTGACATCAAACAAGGACTTTGATGGATGACCTCTTGAAAGGGATCTTTGACATTTGCAGACAGTTTCCCTACATATTGTCTTGCGGACGTTTGGCTACTGACTTGATATCTGTGTAAAATAAATCATATAATTGCAGAGATTCAGCTAGAGCTCACCAAAGTTTTGTGTACATTGTTATGGTTGATTGGCAAGTTGCCAGGATACACTTTGGTTGTGTATGACCCGAGATGTGATTTAAACAAACATCGACACATAGCCATAATAAGCTGTAGCAAGTTATTCTTCTTTCATGTCCTGATCAAACCCTGGACTGCCAAAATGAAACCACTTTCTTGGCTTTGTCATTGGCCAAACGTAAGTCCCCATCAGTGTATGTTTCTGGCAGTAATTGGTAGACCATTTAAATGAGCCGGGTTATGTATTTTTCCATATTCACACAGTATGTTGTTATCCAACAGCAGCCCCCACTTGAGCATGTTGGTTTTGCATTTAGGCACTCTGACCCTCAGCCTATTCAGGGTCCTCTAAGTGACGTAGGGGAGGTTGAGTTCCTTAGCTATGTCATTCTTTAATGATGTTCCTTGTCCAGAGAGCTCCTTCCTCGATCTTCTAATTTGGTTTTACTCTGAGCCTTATAGGTGCCCTGCTTCAGTTGTACACAACATGGATGGTTGAGTTCCCCATTTGTAGTTTGTGGGTTTTCTGATGATGTTGTTCCTTGTAGTAACGTTGGCTTTAGTATTCAGTCAGTGCTGCTTAAAAGAGAGTGTTCTGCCAAGTGTCACACACAAGGTACTTTAGTGCTGGAAAATACTGCAATTGATTCCCTTGCCACATAAAATCCAACTCAACCCTTGCCTCCATGTGGCCTGCCGCTCCCTCTGCCATCCCCACCGCTGGAAGCAGCAGAATCGGTGAAAACAGCCAAAAATGCACCATAAATGCACCCACAGTTGTCATAAATGCATTTACAACAGCTGAAGATGCATTTTATGGCAGCGTTTACAATGGGGGGAACCATGTGTCCAGCCCGCTCAGCTGCCTTTGGTGGCATGGTCTGGCCTGCAGCTGGAAAAGGTTGAGAACCCCTGGCATAGATAAACAATTTTGTATTGTCAGGAACTGGTTGATCATTTGTGTGTGTGTGTGTGTGTGTGTGTGTGTGTGTGTGTGTGTGTGTGTGTGTGTGTGTGTATACACGAATACCAGTTGGATTTGGGCTTGTACAAGGTATAGTCTTATACAAAATGAACTTCAGTGGTAAAGCATCATGTGACTTATAAAAGGTAAGAATTCAGTTTTCTGAAATTGCTTTTTAGGCAGGCCTATCCTTCAAGTTGCCAGGAGGGTCTAGTATACATAGTGAGGGGAGAAAATACTGTGATACATTTCTGTTTCATATGTGTTCCCTATGAACTTTGAGCAGGTAAACACAGCCAGAGATGGGCAAACATTTGAAGGCATTAAACATAATGGACTGTTGGGAGGAGAAGGTATACTCTGTAATTTCCTAAGTACAATTTTCAGAGACTGTCTGAAAGACTTGTCTCAATTCCCACCCTGTCCATGTGGTGCACAATTCATGTTTATAAGCAGCTTTGTTTATTTTTCCTAGTCATGCTATGTATTAAACACAGGATTGTTTGTATTACGTTTGGCAGGAAAGACGTGCCCACACAGGGACCTCAGAGCTCTACTGGCAAACTAAACTCTTACCTTACTTCTGAGATCCTTATAGCCTTAAAACAGAATCTGATTATCTGTTCAATCAGTTCTCATCACAGTTCTATTATGAGGCTGTACTATCTAAAAGGGAGATTATAAGGCTAAAGTTGTACTCAAGGAATGTGGCAAGTGACAAGCATGATCAGAACATGAGATGTGAATTTTAAATCTGATTAACTGCAATTATATCAAAAAGGCCTCCCTCTGACTATGGTCTAGCTGCCCCAGAGTCTCCTGCACTCTTGGTAATGCTTACTGGATCAGATCAGGAAGAGAAACCTACATTATTCGGCTATAAATATCATTTTGGTTAATAAATATTATACACAACAGGGAAGTGGATTGCTCCATCTTGCCTCATCAGAAGAATACTGAATTGGCGAGTATAGCTGATGGAGCTTTGGGTCTCAAACCACAACTTATCCAACAACAATATTACATGGTGAGATATTACTGAATGCCACCGTGCCTTTCTAGAAAAGGTCTGAATAAATAGTCTTAAGTGTTGGTGCAACAATTTGATAAGGTATTTCTCAAACATATGCTATGGTCCTAACCAGGCACAGACTTGCTTTGGGGGAAAGTTTTTATTCATATTAATTTTGTATCAGAATATCCTTTGATCTTTTTTGACGCTTATGTACTTGTAAATTATCTGCTTCCTTCCTGGCGATTAACCACTGGGCAGTGTGAATGTATTCTCTGTTACCCTAAGCGGTGCCAAAGACTCATATTACAAAACTGAAAGATAAATGCCTACACCCTCTAATTCAATGGGTTTCTTTCTTTGTTCATAGCAGAGTTCATAGAGAGTGTGGAGCAATTAGATTATTTTTGATTAGAAGTGGACTACTTCAATGGAATAATCTCAGCTATATATTAGATTTTTTGTGCACGTGGTGGGGCATAAATTGCATGTACTGTACTTAAATGCTGTGTTTATTAGATTTCTCCACATTCCCAGAAATTTTGTCCTGTGTTGCAGGGAATTTTGGTAGTCAAAGCCCAACACAAAAACCCACAAATGTTTCCAAGTGCTACTTAAACATCCATGAACATTTTCAGTTTTTAAGCCATGTTGTTACCATGTGCTATCAAGTTGTATCTGACCTGTGGCAGCCCTCTGAATGCTGCTGGCTTATGTAAACAATTAAGAACTCTCTCTTCTTTTTTATAGTGGGTGGGATGGGTGGGTGGGATATGGGTCTTTTAAAGTGGGTGGGATGTGGGTCTTTTAAAGTGTTTTTATGTGTTTTTAGAACTTGTTGTAATGCCTCCCTGAGTCTGGTTCTGCCTGAGTAGGCGGCATATATAAATATGACTATTAAATTAAATTAAATTAAATCCACCGTGCTAAGGAAGGGCATTAGGGACATGCCTCCCGCCAACCTAGCAATTCGAAAGCAAGAAATTGCAAGTAGATAAATAGGGACCACTTCGGTGGGAAGGTAACAGCATTCCGTGTGCTCCGGTGTCTAGTCATGCCTGCCACATGACCACGGAAATGTCTGCAGAAGCAGACAGTGCTGGCTCTTTGGCTTTGAAACAGAGATGAGCACTGAACCCTAGAGTTGGATACGACTGGCTTTCAAGCAAAGGAAACCTAGGGACATGCCAAGCCGGGTGGAGGATAAAAGGATGGCGGTGGGGGCAGTGGAAGCGAGGGTGTGGGACGGATGGAATGGTACTGCAGGCTGGATCTGGCCCATGGGCCATAGCTTGAGAAATCCTGGGTTAGAGGGATGATAGCATTAAACAATTTTGACAAAGATATAAATATCTAGAATTGTAGATCAGAAAAATGCCATGGGGGTGTGAGGGATGCATTAGCTACAATGTTATTACCAAAGGGGCCATTAATGTTGTGTGTCAGAGATTCAAAGTGTATTATTCAATGAAAAACCCACAGTCGTGCTCTTAAATTCTATCAGGGAAAAGTAATAAAACTTGGAACGTTCTGTAGTAATCTCTTCAAAGCTTCTTATGGCTTAGAGGAGGTTGACTGGTGTAATTTCCCAAAGCAAAACTCCCTTGGCAGTGCATGGCAGTCAAGGTTTCCTTTTTGGCATCAAACCAGAGGCTGCAAGTAAAAGCTTAAAATCACCTATAACAAAGTCCTGTACTGTAGCTTCATTTGCTAGAGGATCAATATATACTGTAAGAAATGATAAGATCATTATTTTTAGAGCATGTCAACAGGATTTTTACACTCTCCTGAGGCAGAGAAAATGATGACTGAAGGGGATAATAAATAGCACGCTGTTTTTGAGGTAGCACTGGAAAGAAGAGATCCATGAAAAGTATCAGGTTGAGGAAGGCAACTTAACTCCACAAGGCTCACTGACAAAACATGACCCTTTTGGTCAACCAAGATATATGTTATTTCCTTTCTCAGTCCTACAGTTTCCAGTATTAATGTTAACAATTAATGCAAGAGAAAACTTAATGTATTAAAGTCTAAAGTTTTCCCACATCCAATGTTAACCATTAGTTAACAAAAACATATTAGCAGTTGAGTGTTAAGGGATGGTTAAGAAAATATGTTAAACTGTTCTGATCTCAGCTTGTTCTTCATTTTGCACAATTAGTGCTAGTAGTGAAATAGCTAAAGGGAGGATTGCTAGAAATCTGTCCCACAGAAACTAGATCTTTTGGGTATCATCCTTTATCATATCCAGATACTTCATATTACAGTAAAACCCCTACATAATTAGAGGGAAGTCCATTCCTTAGGCTTTTGCTTAAATTGAATTTTTTTGTAACTCGAAGCAAACCCATAGGAAGAAGAATCTTTATGTTATTCGAAGCAAACCCATAGGAAATTGTGTAAATTGGCTTCCAATTGGCCTCTGGGTGCAATTCAAGGTGCTGGTCATTACCTTTAAAGTCCTATATGGTAGTGGGCCAGGATACCTAAGAGTCCGCATCACCCCAAGAACGTCTGTCCGTCCAACCAGAGCAGACCGGAGGGACTCAAAAACCTGACATTGGCAAACCAATGGTGTTCCAGCATGTGGCTGGAGAAAATTATAATTTACTGTTCCAGGAGATATTTCATATTCTGCATCTTCTTTCCCCTGACTGCAGCCCTTCAGATGTTTTGAACTATAGGATCTATCAGCTAGATCAGGAGTTCTCAACCTTCCTCCCTCACATGACACTTCTTGGTATGGTGGAGGCGGTGAGGGGCCACATGAAATGGCATCGTGGGCTGCATCCAACCCATGGGCTGCAGGTTGAGAATTCCTGAACTAGATCTATGTTGGAGTTAGTTTATTGAAGTTACAGTTCTAAACATCTTCAGCCCATCAAGTTGGTTGTGGGGGGGCAGGGCTCACTTGGTGTGCTCATGCATGCAAATCTGGATCAAAATTATGCATTTAGAATTACATTTACAGTGATGTACAGGATTCCATTCCTTGTGGTGATATAATAAGTAGCATTATTAATCCAAGGGGGAAGAATTGAGATACAGCAACACAACATAATTACAGTAATACCTCGGATAACGATTGCATCAGATAATGTTAAAATTGAATAACGATGCAAACTTTTGAAAACTTTTTTCATCGGTTAACGTTATTTTAGTGTTATCCGATGCATTGTGTTTGGCCTTCCGGAAATGGAAGCGGCCAAGCACAAGGCTGCTTCCCTTTCTGGAGGGCTGGAGAGTGAGTGAAGAGACACCCTCCGGCTCTCCAGAAAGGGAAGTGACCAGATGTCTGGCTGTTTCCCATTGTGAAGGGCTGGTAGGTGCATGAAGACACCCCTGCTGGCCCTCCGTGAAGGGAAAAGGCCAAGCACCTGGCTGTTTCCCATCGCGGAGGCCGATGGGTACGTGCAGACACCCCCACTGGCCCTCTGCAAAGTGAAGCAGCCAAGTGCCTGGCCGGTTCCCATCGCGGAGGGCCGGCAGGTGCATGGAGATACCCCCACCGGCCCTCCACAAAGGGAAGCGGCCAAGCACCTGGCCCATTCCCATTGCAGAGGGTCGGCAGGTGCGTACAGACACCCCTGCCGGCCCTCCGTGAAGGAAAGCGGCCAAGCGCCCGCTTTTCCTCAAACCAAGCCGGGGATCAGAGCGTCTGATCTCTGGCTTGGTTTGGGGGAATGTGTGTGAGTGTGCCTGCCCGCTTTTACCCAAACCAAGCCGTGGTTCAGATGCTATGACCCCCAGCTTGGTTTGGGGGAAAGCGGGTTGGTGCACTCACTCCTGGCTTCCCCCAAAGGAAGCTGGCTTTTAAAAACATTATCCAATGCATGCATTGGATAACGCTAGAAATCGGATAATGTTAAGACTTGTGGAACCAAGTTTTAATGTTATCCAAGGTATTAATATATATGCAATGTGTGTGTTCTTTGGACACCATGATGCCTGCTTTACCAGGGGAAAAATTTAAACTGAAAGGAAATGATTGTTCAGCACCCAGAGGAGAGAGGACTTTGTTTTGGAATACAGATACAGTAAAACTCCGACTTACGTAAAAAGTCCATTCCATAGGCTTTTACGTAAATCAGTTTTTTACGTAACTCAAAGCAAACCCATAGGAAAAATGATTTTTGTACATAAATTGAAGCAAACCCATAGAGAAATGAATTTTGACGTAAATGAAAGCAAACCCATAGGAAAAATGATTTTTTATGTAACTCAAAGCAAACCCATAGGAAATTGCATTATGTAAATCAGGACATTTACATAAATTGGGACATGGTTTTAGCACAAAATCATTATGTAAGTTGAATTTTACATTACTTGAGGCATATGCAAGTTGGGGTTTTACTGTACTGGTTATTGTCACCCAGTTTGGGTTCTATTAACTTTCCACTTAGCAAACCATCTAACATCAACCTCTTCCTCCTTTGTTCCTCTCCCACTGAAGGTTGGCTTCAGATTCCACTCTTCTCCTTTCTCCACATCTTTTCTCTTTCATTTAATCTCATTTGGTTAGCTGCAACAGTCTGAACTTTTTGTTTCCCAGTGTTGTTAACTGGATATCTACCATATTCCTTTTCTGTTCTAGAAATCTCCATGTTCAGATTAGGGTTTAAAGTGAAATGAAAAGCTTATCAGGGAAGCAGGGAAGCCTGGTCCACTTTTGTTCTTTTTAGTTATTTCCCCCACTGACCAGACAATGGATTACTGATTTTTCTTAGATCCATCCCTTTTCTCCTGCCTTTCTTTTAAAAATCTCCTGAGAGGTTTGTATTATTTAGACTCTAGCTTGTGTGGGGTGGAGGTGGGGTGGGAGCTACAGAGTGTCCTATACAGAGTTCATTTCTGTTAGAAGAAACATTTAATTAATACTTTAAATGGCTTTACAAATGGGAGCGGGGACATAATAAAGGATAAGCTGCAGCAAGGAAGAAATTTGTAGACTTTTCCTGGAAAGCGCAGAGAAGTAATTTTCAAGGCCATGGTTTTGTAGTGCAGTGTAGACACAAAATTTGGCAAGACTTGTCTCCTTCAAGATTAACTGTGCCTCTTCTGTCTGTATGGACAAGCTCCGAGTCCCTTCTAGATTTTCAAATTTCAGATATTGTATAAGGAAATACCCATTATTGCTGACTGTTTATCCTTGAGTAGTTGGGCAGGGATGCACCCATCAAACTCAAAGTCCCGTCCCTTTATGAGTTTGACAGATCATTTTGTCTCCTTGTGCCTTTTGTTGCATCTTCTATAATCTGCACCTATTGTAATTGTTTTGCAGGTACAGAGGCTAATCCAATCATGTCTGTATTTCTTCTTCCCTCTTAAGGCTATTACAAATTGTAGATTTGGGGAAATTACATCTTGCCTAGCCTTTTCTTTCCTCAGTTTGCTTTGCTCACTGTCCAGCTTGAATCAAAGTCCAGGAGAACTTGAAAACATGTGTACAACTTTGTGCCATCTGGATCCTAATTAAATACTGTCATGCAGCAGCATTCCAAATATGGATGACTGCTTGGACCATCCCCACAAAAGTTAAATAGATTGATTCCTAGTCACTGCTCAAAAGTCAATGATCAGAAAGATTTTTAATATTACCAAAAATGTCAAACCAGTTCAGCAATAGTATTTCTCCAAACTGTGACTAGTGGGATTCAAAAAAATTTACTACCTACTCTGAAGGCGTGTATGGTGGGCATGGCCAGGGGGAAAGCCCTGTGATGCACCTGAATTAAGACTACTTTATTTCAAAACTTGGATGGGCATGGCCAGTCGGAATTTCTGCTACCAGTTCTGGAGAACTGGGGCGAACCTGCTGAATCCCACCATTGACCGTGCACTGACTTTGAAATACAGTAGTCCTATTGTGTAAACTATTGCTTCTCTTCCATGATTGAAATGATGAAATTCAGGAGATCTTGAAGCTTTTGTGTGAGCTCCAGTGATGTTTCTCTGTGGCAAAATATGCTCTTCTGTTATGCAACACAGTACCTGTATACGTGCTTTCTTCCATGGCAGTCATATTCATGCAGGAATTTTAAACCTTCTGTGAAGTGGCTGTAAACAAATTGAATTTTTTGAACACTTCTTGAGTCAGTGTGACCTGAATATTCCACTGCTGGATTTAGCATTTTATAATTCTAAAGATCATAAACTTCATTGTGCAGTGTTACTTTTCCGTTTTAGATAAGTTCATATTTCAGTTCCTTTTTCTAATGACTGGCCATTGGAACTTTTATCCTTCCTTTCATCTCTTCCCTCTGTTTCCCCTTGCTTACTTGCTAAATACATTCTGGTAACATTTAGTTACTGTGAAGAGTCACCTAAGTTCAATACTCATTAAAATGAGCTAATTTCCTGTAATCTTTCCATATGCTAGCAACTAGATATGAATTTTCTAAGAAATATGATTTCCCTTCTTCTTAGATAAAGTAGATTCATGTGACCTGTAAAATATTACCAAGTCAGCACCTACCCCCCGGCCAACCCATACAAAACTAAACCTATTGCTAGTTTGCATGGACTAGAATTTTTCATTGTTTCTTTCTCTCCCCCCCCCCCACATTTCCATTTTGAAAGATATTCTGTGAATAGTACTTGTTCTTTTAATGAATTATCCTTCGGAAGGTATAAATTGGCTTACCTCCCTTGAAACAGCATGCGAAGTAGGAACTGAGTATGATCACAGGCAAAGAAATGCTATCTGAATTGGGGTATGATATAGGAGAAATGGAATACAGTACCTTGAGAGAAGGTATGACTGGCCAGTTAGGACGTTGCACAGGAGCACTCAACACTATAACATTTTATTGCAACTGATGCATATTGATGTCTGGAATCATTTGTTGGTTTTTCCACCAGAACTCTTTGGAAGGCTGAAATTTTGTCTACATCAATGGTTTATTATCGGTTGCTGTTTTTCACTATGTATCTTGCCGAAAGCTTCTGTTGCAATGTTGGTTGGGAGCAGAAGGTGAAATAAAAAAATGTAAGTCGTCTTTTATGGCATGACCATAGGCCATCACAAGGGAGAAAGAGTTGAAGCTGCTGTCTTCAGTCTGACCTTCCTAAAACCTGTTACATTTTTTAGATTCTTGACTCCATGGATTGATGTTAAGCTGACTGTGTGACTCTCTGGGGGTGCAGGCAGAGACTAAACATTTTACAGCCTCTACTGCTAGCAGAGTGTTTGTGTTCCTATTTATGAAAAACTAGCTGAGTACCACACAAGGGTGTGGAAGCTCGTTTTTTTCTTCTTCAATGGACATATAGTTCTGCCGTCATGTCCTGTTGGTTGTTGATGTTGTTTGTGTATGTGATACGTGCTTCAGTGTCTGTGCTGGGTGTGTTAATGTCCTATCTTTTTTGCTGCTGCTTACTTTCTGTCAAGTGTGCCCCTTATGATGTCTCATATGTTGCTGGCTGCTGTCTTCATGGTTTATTCAAACCACTGTCATAGCGCGAAAAGGAGGCTGTGGAGCGTGTGTGTGCTAACGCTTTTTTGTTACATTGTCCCACGCCCTCCTGGCCCTCTCCAGGGCCCCCATCGCCACCGCTGTGCTGGCCCGACCAGGCCCCCCATTTGCCTTCCACCTACTGTGAAAACTACAGCTGAGCTCAGAGGGCCTGTTCCAGCAAGGATGTTCTTATGTTCTTATGAGCTAGTCAGATGATGTCACAATGGGCCTATGACATCAGCTCAATTACATCACTGGGAAACACATGCATTGTATAGATCAATTGTGTTCCAATTTGGGGGGGGCGTATGCCCCCATGGGGCTTGTGACCCCCACAGTGCTGATTTCCCACGCCCAAGGTAGGTGTGTGCCAAGTTTCAGCAACATCTGTCCAGGGGTGTGGAAGCCTTTCGAGCACGTACAAACAAATGCTTCTGTTTTATATACTGTATATAGATTGGGCAGTGAAACTGACCGCACCTTTCTTCCTCTTAAATCTGTAACCTTGGCCACTTCGAAGTGTATCCTTCAATGGGACCTGGAAAGCTTTCATTTAAAATACATTATTAGAGGCCAAAATGTCCAGGCCAAGAGACAGAGAGCCTTTGGCTTCCCAGATGTTCCTGAACTTCACTTTCCATTGTCCTTGAATATTGGCCATACTGGCTGAGGCTTAGTTCACCATTTGGTTCCCTAACTCTAGCTCCCATGGTACCGATATGATGCGTGGATACAATTGAATTCTGAGGCTTGTTGCTTGCTAGACTCCAAGGGGCTTATCTAGTAAGAGAGTGTTAATTTTTACACTCTACATTATGAGTACCTTGTTGCTCAGCTGCTTGTATGTTAGTTGTATATTAGTTGGGTCTCCAATGGCCAACCTTCCGATTGTCAGGCTCATGTCTTAAACACTAAGCCACCATGGATCCTGCTTTTCAACTACATCTCTCTAAATTTAAGCATAGCATTCTGGCATGATATCTTTGGAGAAGTACAGTATTCCAAAAACTAATACAGGTTGTCCCCCTTATCCGTGGGAGACCTACTGCAGATACATGGAAATGTGGATAAGAGCAAACTCTATATTTTACATTGCAGGCAGTAGTCTCCAGTGGTCAGCTCTTATAATGCACCATAGAAATACATGCATATTCTTAATTTCAAGATTTTTTTAATTGAATATTTTTAATGATAACTGAATCTGTTGATATTGAACCTGCAGATATGGAGGGTGACCTGTATTTCAAAGCTCTGTCTCCAGCTGTTTCTAAATGGTCACTGTTTTGGAAGAGCATCAGATCTGCCTTCCCAGAAAGCAGTCAGGTCATAGTAGATGTTAAGCAGCAGCTCTGTCCCTGATGATTAACCTATTTTCCTTGCCACAACAGGATTTTCTGAGGGATACATTCCTTAGCAGTTGAGCCTTTGTTTACCTTTAAATTATAAATTGCAAAACTGAGCATGCTAAATGCAAAATACATGGATAAGGAAAATCCCTGTGGTATGGCAAACTTTTCCCACCATTTGTGGGAGCACTTTTGCAAAAAAAATGATAAATGTATTATGTCACTGATTCTCATTTAGATGATAAGGTGAGTTTGCTTGTTTGTTTATAGGTAAAAGGTAAAGGTTTCCCTTTCCTGAAAGCCAGTTGTATCTGACTCTAGGGTTCATTGCTCATCTCTGTTTCAAAGCCGAAGAGCCAGCATTGTCTACTTCTGCAGACGTTTCCGTGGTCATGTGGCAGGCATGACTAGACGCACGGTACGCTGTTACCTTCCCACCGAAGTGGTCCCTATTTATCTACTTGCAATTTCTTGCTTTCAAACTGTTGGCAGGAGCTGGGACAAAAACGGGAGCTCATTCTGTCCTGCCGTACTCGGGAATCGAACTGCTGACCTTCCACCTCCCAGTCACGTCTTAGCCAGGTGAGCCACTACAGTCCCTCCTTGAGCCACTACAGACATAATTAGTGTAAACGTACTATTCTGGGTTTTTGTAGTACAGTACTGTAGTGTTTCCTGGGAAAAGACTGAGGTACTTCTAGACAGATGGTTCCTAAGGCTAACAATAAAAGAAACTACAACTTAACTATTCTGTTTTTTCCTTCTTAGCATATTTAACGGAGGATGGAAAAAAGACATGGCAGGTGATTACTGTTGGAAGTTGCCATTGTAAAATTCTGTGAATAAGGTAGGACAACTACACAATAAAAGCCCTGAGAGGCTCTCAGTTATTATTTGGAACAGGAAAGTAATACAAAATCATAAGCACCTTATAGCCACACAATAGGTCTATAGCAGAGGTTACCAACCTTTTTGCACTGCGGGCTGGACTATGACCCTGGACAGCTGAGTGGGCCATTCACGTGGTTCTTCCTACTGTAAATACTGCTGTAATGCATCCACCGCTGTATAAATACATTTATGACAGCCGTGGCTGCATTTACGGTAGCGTCTATGGCAGGCACAGGTGCGTTTATGCATGCACAGGTGCATTATACGGCTGTCGTAAACATGTCTGTTTCCACCTCCAGTAGTGCCGAGGGCGGTGGTGGGCCACATGAAATGGTGCCGCAGTCTGGGTCCAGCTCGTGGGCCATAGGTTGGCCACCCCTGATCTATAGAGTGTATGTCAAACCTTGATAGATGTCCTGAGAGGACAATAAAATGTGGTACATCATCTGTGCCACCCACAGTTTCCTGGTGGATTCTTGAAGGGGAAGAAACTACAAAGGTCATAAAATGTGGATCTGTAGCTTGGCCTTTCTTACTCTTTAGGTTTGTTATAGGAATGAAATTGAGGTGGAGAGAGCCATGCATCCTGTTTTTAGCTCCTTGTAGCAAAGGTAGGGGATACATGAACCAAATAATTATAAGCATGACAGACCAACATTCATGCTTGATACTAAATTGTGTCAGCCAGCTTCTGTAGTTTTATGGTGGGTACCTGACCCTTCAAATTTTTTCAGACTGCAGCCCCCATTTATGCTGTGGTGACTGAGGTTGTTGGGAGCCATATGCTAAAACATCTCTGAAGGGCCAGAGTAGCCTGCACCTGTTTAACTGCAGGCCATATGTATTGGTTGCCTATTGCCATGCATGTGATGTGCAGCTGACACTTTCCTTTACAGGAAACTGAAATAAAGGAAATAATGCCAGCTTCCCTTGCTGCTTTTTCCAGTAACTTCTCAGAGAAAAATTATAACAATATTATTTACTAGAATTTTACAATTTAGTTAATCCAAACATTTTTATTTATTATACCTTGTGTATTACTTAATGCAGGGTTGCCCAAACTATGGCCCATGGGCCATAGTTTGGGTACCCCTGGTTTAAGCAGAAAAAATGGCAGCCTAAAACCAATCTCATTCTGTTGCAAAACATACCTGTTGCAAAACAAATTGCAAGGTGTGTTTTACTTCTGTTTCCGGTGGGAGGAACCACGTGACTGGCCCACAGCTCAAAATGTTTGGGCAGCCCTGGCTTAATGTAATAAAGTTTCCTGATCTTGCAATTGGGTCCAGCTTTTGTAAAGATACATGACACAATCTTAGTTGAAAGTAACATTTTAGATAATAAGGTCAGTACAAGGACAGAACGAAGCTCCTTTTTGTAGAAACATATAGAGACGGTGCCCAGATAATCTTTGTTCTTTCATGAGCTGTCTTCTCCTTATTTTGAAAAATGGGGAGCATGGGTATAACATTGGAAGATGGCTATTTTACCAGTGTTCTAAACAATGCAACAAAAATATAGCAAAAATATAGCAAAAGAGACCTTCCAATAATCTTCCAGATCATGTTGGTGTGAAATATTTGCAAAACTATATCTTCAAGATGGCATTCCTTGACATAGTGGCTTTTACTCTTGAGAAGTGAATGACTTCAGATGTATCAAGAAGCACATTTTAATGTCAAAGATGAGGCTGGGGTGGCTCAGTGATTAAGAAGCTTGCCTTGTTAGCAGGAAGGCCAGCAAGTTGGCAGTTCGAGACCCTGGTACTGCATGATGGTTTGAGCGCTCGTTTCTGTCCCAGCTCCTGCCAACCTAGCAGTTTGAAAGCAAAAATTGCAAGTACTGTATAGTCAAACCTCTACATACTAATTAATTCGTTCCTCGAGGTTGGTTGTATCTCAAAAAATTCTTATCTTGAATTTCCCATAGGAATACATTGAGTGCAATTTCCCATAAGAATCCATTGAATTTCTTATCTTGAAAAAACCCTATTACAATTTTGTATCTTGAACCTGATTCCCCCCATTCCCCCGACATTTCCAGATTATCTTGAGTTTTTCTTAAGTCGAGCCATTCTTATCTCGAGGCTTGATTGTAGATAAATAGGAACCACTTTGGTGGGGAAAGATCTTGGGGACATGAAAGGAGCCTCATCTAGGCATCCCCTGAGTGGAGTTTCTCCAGCAAAAACCCTTTCAACGCAGAATAATTTCTGAAACAAAATTATTTATTTTATTATTTATTTATTTTATTTGCGGCATTTATCATTCCAGGATGACCCAAGGCGGCCTTACAACAAGATCTAAAACGTCAATCAGCATAAGTTAAAACCTAATCCATAAACTAATAGCAGACATTCAAAAAGCTATCTAAAACCCACCAATTATTAATTATTATTATTATGTCAAAGAAGGGCCAAGACAGTCAGGGAAACACCTGGCCTGGCCTACTGATTGTATCCCTCCTCTGTGTATTAAGAAACAGGAGAGGTCCAAAGACCCTGAACTTGGCATAGCTAAGAAGTAATGCTTCCACAAGTGCACACCCCTCCTCTTTCCCTAAACGAGGCCAGGGGTGTGATAAAAGGGAGGTCATTATATTGTCAGCTCCCTTTTCAGTGCTGCTGTTCTGTGGCTGGAGACAGAAAGGAACTGAGGGAGGGGAGCTGGTCGACCACCTGTTGGATTTTGACGCATGGGGAGGCTGCTGCCCCTTTTAATAGTATGTGTCTGTCCTCTTGCACGTCTCCTTCTCCTTTCCTGGTCGCTCTCAATGGTCTGTTTACATCAGCCCTGTTGTGGTTCACAAGCTGGAAGCAGCTGGGTGGACTGTTTCAGACTCCAGTGTAACTTCAGCTTCTTCAAAAGCCTCGGGAAGGCTTCTCCCCTCCCTGAAGAGGACGGCAACACCAACAAGGGGATAATTTGATGGATTACTCTGCAGGCCCGAGAGGCTCTTAACTAATCCCCTTTGTGTGTCTGTTGGGTGAGAGCTCAGCAGAAGCCCCCAACCTTAGGCAGAGAAAAGGCTGCCCAGCAGGGTGGGTTTTACACACTGACGTATAAATACAAGAGTTCTGGTCATGTGGTGCAGGGTTTAATCCCTGCCTACTACTATGGCCTAGGGGTTAAGGAGGGCACCTGTTTGGGGCTACTTTATGCTTTTCCCACTTGGCTTGATTTACATTTTGATTCTTCTGTTCATAATAACTTGGAAGCATAGACGGGAGGAGGTTCTGGCAGGGGGCAGAAATGTTGGAGAGACAAGATGCTGGAGTAATGGGAATAGCTTGAAGGTGGAATCCCACCCTGTTTAACTCTGATCTATCCAGAAACCTTGCCTGCTCAACTGAAGATATATAATTTTTTTACCTTTTTTAATAGTTCTGTCCAACCTTTCCCTTTGAAAGATGACAAGACGGTGTAGATGGTTCACCTTTCCCCCTTCTCTATTTTTTAATTATCCCTTTTTGGTGAGAAAGGCAGGATAGATATGTAGCTAATACTGAAATAGATAAGGTAAAGGTTGCCCTTGCTCAAAAGCCAGTCATATCTGACTCTAGGGTTTAGTGCTCAAAATCTCAGTTTATAGCCAAGGAGCCAGTGCTGTCTATGTCTGCAGATGTTTCCGTGGACCTGTGGCAGGCATGACTAGACATTGGAGTACACGGAATGTTGTTTACTATCCCACCGAAGTGGTACCTATTTATCTACTTGCAGTTTCTTGCTTTCAAACTGCTAGGTTGGTAGGAGCTGGGACAGAGATGGGAGCTCACTCTGTCGTACAGCACTTGAGTCTCAACCTGCCAACCTTCCAGTCGTCAAGTTCAGCGTCTTAATCACTAAGCCACTGCAGTCCCTAATACATAAGATCCCTGCAAAATAGTTTAGTCCAGGGTAGGATGACTAGTCAAAGGTTACACAGTAGACCTGTCTTGGGTAAACATGTTTGAATGGAATATTCCAGATTGTAGTCTGACACTCTAATCACTTTAGCATGAATTGATGCAGCCAAAACTTCTAAAGTATTTCCCTTCAAATTTCAAGTTTTAGCTAATGGTTAGAATAATATACAGTCCTGAGTAATCTGTTGGGCCCCTTAAACTTGACATACTGTAGGGCCTCAGTATGTCTTAATCTGGCTGGCCTCCATTAACACGTAGAGCTGTTGTGATTGGAAGCTGTCAGAGGTGCTGTCATTCAGAAATAATTGGATTGGAACACATTCCCAGCTCTGCTTGTACTCATAGTAGAGGATATATACTTGGAAGAGATTAATATTTTGTTCTACCAACCAGCAAACTTGAAACATTTAAACTCTGGGTGGTATGGAGGCTCCTGCCACTGTAGACTCTATTCCCATAAAACAGATCTCACAGCCAGGCATCTTCCAGATGTGTGAGATTACAATTGTCATCACCCCAGACAGCAATGCCTTGCTGGATCAGAGTAGTGAGAACTGTAATCCAAAACATCTGGAAAGCTCCAATTTGGGAAAAATGAGTTTAAGTTATCACACTTGTGAAGCAAAGGTCAGTATGTCTGTGGGCTACTTTTATGCAATTTCCACTTAATAGGTTGAGAAATAGGGAGCTTCTTTGCTCTCTTTTGGGCACAAGGATAAAAACTTTCCTCTATGTCAAACATAATCCATGGCCACACAATCTCCTAATTCTTCATCATGGTCTCTGTGAATCACACACAAGGGCTTTGCGTATGTGCAGAACTCTTGTTCGGAATCTTTCAGAGCTAAGAAAAAAAGGGGGGAAGCTGTTAGGACCACCCACCCTACCGTGCATGATGCGCGCCTAACAGCTTTCCACCTCAAGTTTTGTTCTTATCACATCTTTGTTTCCAGAGTAGTTGTTAGTAAATATGGCTATTCTTCCCACTCCTTTGCCTGTTTTCCTTTGTCCTTCTCCTGATTGCCTTGGATACCTTGGAGTCATCCAGCAAGGAGTCTGCGCATTAGTAGACATCTTTGTGATGACATTCCACACATGCACATGGACCTGAGATATCAAGTCCATTTGCATGCTGTTTTTTTAAGCCATGTGGATATCACATCACCCGGTGGCTAGGTGGATCATGGTGTGTGCCCTCCGCTATCACCTTGCCCAAGGGATCAGACGGAGGACGCTTTGGTGAGTTTTAGTTCCAGCCTAACATCATTGACAAGTGATGGGCAATGCTGCCTAGTTAGGCCGCTCAAGCTCCAGCGGCTCTCACCTAGCGGGGTCTCCTGATTAACCTTGAAAAAATTGTTTTTGTTTCTTTCTGGCGCCTTTCCCTACGAGTTAGACACAAGTCTCTTTAAAAATAAATCCCTCAACTCATAAAATATCCTCTCTCTCTCAAGCTAGAACAGCTTCAAATATTCCGTGGAATACTTGTTCTTTACGTCTATTTTAATCATATCACTTTTTATAACTCTTGCTTTGGAACAAGGATAATTCTCCATGTCCAATTACTGTTACTGTCACTCTCCACCTCTTTGTTGGTTAATGTAGGACAGTGGAGCCTAACACTGTAACGGACATTTTTATTTTGAGAGGTTAAAACAGGGGTTCTCAACCTTTTCAAGCCAAGGGCTGGGTCATGCGCCCTCAGACAGCTTCGGGGGCCGGATGGCCATTTTGCCCTGCCTGCCACACATGGCACTTCCGGCTGTGGCAGGCCACATGAAATGGTGTTGCATCTAGCCCCCAGGCCGTAGGTTGAGAACCCCTGGGTTAAAACAATTGGCCCACCAGACATTGAACATGCTATATTCAAAGCACAGTTTTTGTGCATGTTTATCCCCAGGTATGTCTGAGTAAGTTCATGATCAGGCTTACCCTACTTTAGGTAACTGTGCATAGGATTATAATCATCATATATCTGTTAAGAATTCAGTTTGGCAGTTGGATGTTGATTTCTGAGTCTTAATTAGAACAGTTTTGTGGGATTTTTTCTCTCTTTGCACCTAAGGAAGCCACTATATCACAGCAACATTTCTGGCTTCCAGTTTAGATAATAAGAGGCTTCAGGCAGTATGTTATTAGGGGTGTTCTTTGGTGAAAGGCCAGAGATTTCAGTTTGCCAGAAACCTGAAGCTAATTCAGGAAGATAAAATTAAACAAATTATAACTTTGCTTCCATCCTCCCTGCTACAGACACATACTTTAGGGGAAATGGGAGATGAGAGTTGAAAGGAAATCAGGTAAGCTTTGCATTTCATCCCACACAAGATAGCTGAAATGGCTCTCTATGATAGTGATGGTGAACCTTGGCACTCCAGGTGTTCTTGGACTGCAATTACCAGAAGCCCAAGTCAGCACTCCTGCTGATCAGGGCTTCTGGGAATTGAAGTTCCAGAACACCTGGAGTGCCAAGGTTTGTCATGACTGCTATATGATGTCCTTAATAGACAGCTGACTGGTTCCAGGGCTTTTTGTAAATCAGCAGCAGAAAAGGAAAGAAAACCCTCTGCACGATATCCAAATTCCACCTTTTCATGTGCCCTACAAGCAGTGTATATAGAGAGGCAGAAGGCAAAAATTATGATGTCACAGGAAATGAGAAAGAGTGAGAAGAAATGGATTTGAAAGCAGGAAAGGAAAAGATGTGGTTAACACTGGGATTGTCAACCTGTGGCCCGTGGGCCAGATGCAGCCCACAGCACCATTTCATGTGGCCCCCTCACTGCCTCCACCACACCAGGAAGTGCCGTGTGGTGGAGGAAGGGCAAAATGGCTGTCCGGCCCCCAAAGCTGTCTGAGGGAGCGTGACCCCGACCCATGGCTTAAAAAGGATGAGAACTCTTGGGTTAACACAGCGGTTAGCCTTTTTGACCTCCATTACTGGAGGAAAACCAGTTTTTTTCTACAACAACAAAGCCAATTATCCTAATCTGATTTGTCCAACATGTAGATAGTAAAGTTGTGTTACCTAATGAAAAAAGGGGTGTGTGTGTGTGTGTAAGACAAAGAATTGTGTCAGTTTACAAAAGCACTGTTTGTGGTGGGCTCATAAAAGACATGAGCATACAAATTTGCCTTTTTACTGAATAAGACCATGGTCTGTTTAGCCCAGTTTACTGTATGGGACCAAAGACAACAGGACAGCCGAAGGGTTGGCTTAACACAGGTTTATTGCTTGGGGATCTGGTGGAGCATGAGGTAATGGCGGTGATACATCTCTTTATATACAGTAGGGTTATACATTTGAATCTTGTAGCACGGTAGCTCATTGGCCGCTACCTGCGTGGCCTCGCCCAGGCACGCCTCTCTTCAGTAGTTCTTCTTTCCTGCTGCTGAATGCGGGGAAGGTTTTCCCGCGGCTGTCCGTGATTGAGCAATGTGAACCATGTGAGATTGAACGCTCGCAGCTGCCCTCTATGGGCTGCTTGCTCGCGTTCCTTTACAGCTGCAATACATTGTAATTGGGGTGGTTACATTCTGACAGTACAAGACATGCATACACAACATCCCTCCCCCCTAGGATGGGACGAAGTCCCGCAACCAATGTGGCTTGCCGCACATTCGCTTGGGGCGTGCTTGCGCCTGCCCTAGTACCGGAGAGCCTGTGATCCCTGACTCCGTGGGTGCTTGTCCTGCAACGGGAAACGGGGATTCATTAGTGGCTCTGTGGGGCGTCTGTGCCTGCCTTGCGCTGGGGGAAGGGAATGGGATGAACAACTGAGAAGTGAACCCCTGTCTGTTTCCCTCGGACCCCGGGGACCCTCTGATCGTGAACCGCGGGACCGATGAGGATGCCCTTGTGGTTCTGCTCCCTTCTGTCCCCCGCTCAGGGGACCTTGAGGCTGTGGCGGACGGCCCCGCCGTTGCCTCCTGTCTTGGGGGTGTCGGTCTCCGGGAAATTGGTGCTATGTTGCATTCTAACTCACAGGGGCTACTGGGACTGGAAGTACCAGGGGCTGAACTGAAACCCCTCTTTTCGCTAGGACGGGTGGGGGACCACTCCGCTAACTCCCCCTGGCACTGTAAATCAAGGTCTAAACTTCTTGGGGAATCTGTATTTCTGGGATGCTCCCGGGGATGTGTGTGGGATCGGGGCTCTTCCTTTCCGCCGCAAACTCCCGCAAAAGATTTCTGAGGATCGATTCCCTTTCCTCCCCCCTTAGTGGGGACTCCCTTTCCTCCCCCCTTGGTGGGGACCCATGTTCCCCTTTCCCTCCCCCTTGGGTTAAACGGGTGGGGGAGTACCCTAACGCTGATTCGTTGCTACTCTCGTCTTCGTCCTGCTTTCCGGGGACCCTCCGCCTGAGTTGATCCGCGTGCCGCCTCCACAGGAGGCCTGTATTGGTCTCCACGCGGTATGAGACGGGGCCGGTTTGTTCTATTACAATGCCGGGCACCCAGGCTGGTCCCCCGCTGGCGTAGTTCCTGCAATGCACGGGGGCGCCTACGCTAAAACTCTTTGAGGAATCCATCTCTACATTTCGCCCTTTGTCCTCCACTCTGGTGGGGTCTAGCCTGGAGATTACCGTAGCCAGCTTCCTGCGCATTAGTAACTCCGCGGGGGAGTATCCTGATGCTAGTGGGGTGACCCTGTACCTTAGCAAGAACTGACATAGTTGTCGGTCTAGATCTCCGGAGCCCATGCGCCGCAACGCGTCTTTAGTGGTGCGCACGAGGCGCTCTACTTGGCCGTTGGTGGCCGGGTGGAAAGGGGCGGAGGTGATGTGCCGAATGGCGTTGAGGTCCATGAATTCCCTGAACTCGGCGGAGGTGAAACAGCTAGCGTTATCGCTGACGAGGGTGTCGGGTAAACCGAACGTGGAAAAGACTCTCCGTAACTGTTTAACTATGGTGGCCGAGGAGGTGCTCGAGACTGGGATGACCTCCAACCACTTTGAGAACGCATCCACCACTAGGAGGAAAAGCGTTCCCCTGAACGGCCCTGCAAAGTCTACGTGTACCCGGGACCAGGGCCCCCTCGCTGCGTCCCACTCTCTATGTGGCAGACGAGCCTCTTCTGGCCTGGAGCTTTGGCACGCTTCGCAAGTGCCGACCATGTGCTCGATGTC
Organism: Bradypodion ventrale; assembly: GCA_035047345.1. Lineage (NCBI taxonomy): Eukaryota > Metazoa > Chordata > Lepidosauria > Squamata > Chamaeleonidae > Bradypodion > Bradypodion ventrale. The sequence goes on from JAWDJE010000004.1 coordinate 63,951,360, forward strand.
GGCATCTAGCTGGGGCCACCAGAAGTAGCTACGGGCTAGTGCCTTAGAGCGGACGATCCCGGGGTGGCTGACGTGCAGCAGTTTAAGCACCCTCGGCCGGAGGGACGTGGGGATCACTACCCGCTGTCCCCACAAAAGGCAACCCCTCTCTAGGGACAATTCTAATTTCTTTTTGAAAAATGTGTCGAATTCCGCTGCTGGGGAAGACACGGGCCACCCTTTCTGTACCCAGGAGGAGACTGTGGCTAACGTTTTGTCCTTGCCGGTCGCTTTGGCGATGTCGGCCGGTACTACTGGAGGGGCGTCTAGGACCTCTATCATTAAAACCTGGTGGTCTCTCTCTTCCTCGCCCACGTGGCAGCAATCCCGGGGAATGGGGGACCTCGACAGGGCATCCGCATGGCTGATCTCCTTTCCGGGCCGGTATACCAACGCGTGCTGATACGCGTTGAGAAAAATGGCCCACCTGAGCATTCTCGGGGACAGGATTTGGGGTGTGGGCTTATCTGCGGTGAAAATGCCTAGCAAGGGCTTGTGGTCAGTCACTATGGTGAAGGGGCGGCCATACACGAAATCATGAAATTTCTTGGTCCCCGCAATTATCGCTAGTGCTTCCCTGTCTGTCTGGGCGTAGTTTCTCTCCGCTTGGGACAAGGACCTAGAGTAAAACGCTATCGGGGCCTCCCTCCCGTTCTCCAGCACGTGGCATAACACCGCCCCCACCCCCACCGGGGGTGCATCGCAAATCAGGACCACTGGGCGTTTGGGATTGAAGTGGGTCAGTACAGCATCTGATGCCAGGAGTCGCTTCAGGTCATTGAAAGCCTTCTCGTGGTCGTCGCCCCACTTCCATGCCTCGTCCTTTTTTAACAATTTGTGTAGCGGTTCCGCCACGGCTGCCTTCCGAGGAAGGAAGGAGTGGTAGAAGTTGAGCAGCCCAAGGAACGACTGCAGCTCGGGCTTGGAGGTGGGGCGAGGGGCCTTTTTGATGGCGGCCACCTTGGATTGGGATGGCCGTATTCCCTCGGGAGTAATGCGGAACCCTAGGAACTCGACCTCGGTTGCGAAGAAGACGCATTTGTCCTTTCGCAACCGCAACCCCGCCTTTTCGAATTTTTCTAGGACTCTTCCCAACCTTTCTGCCAATTCTGCCCGGTTGCCCCCCGTAATCAACACGTCATCAAAGTATGGCAACACCCCCTCTAGTCCCTTTAGGAGGCGTTCCACGAGTGATTGAAAAATCCCGGGCGCCGAATTCACGCCGAATTGGAGGCGCGATACTTGGAACGCCCCTTTGTGTGTGACTATGGTCTGCGCAGCAGCCGCGGCGGGGGTGACCGGGAGCTGCTGGTAGGCTTGGGCTAGGTCGAGTTTAGCAAAACACCTCCCCCCGTGCAACCTGGCCAACAAGTGGCTGACTACCGGCACCGGATACGCATTAGGGCGGATCGCCTTATTGATGGTGCACTTGTAATCAGCGCATATGCGGACCTCCCCGTTGGCCTTGAGTGCTGTTACAATTGGAGTTTCCCACTCCGCAGAGTCAACAGGAACAAGGATCCCCTGGCCCACCAACTTGTCCAACTCCGCCTCTATTTTGTCTTTTAGGGCGAAAGGCACCCTGCGCGGTTTAAGTCTGATTGGACGCACTCCAGGGTCCAGGTCGAAAGTCACTGGGGGGCCCTTGAACTTTCCGAGTCCTTTCTTAAAAACTTCGGGGTGCGCCTCACACACGCTCTGTATTGGATCAGTCCCGGCGGCGTGCATTCCCACGGCGTGCACCCCCCCGATGAACAACCCCAGGGGCTGAAACCATTGAGTCCCGAGGAGGCTGCATTTACCTCCTTTGAGGACGACTAGGGGAAGCGTTGCAGTGCGCTTTTTGAACTGGACCTGGAACTTCCCAACCCCCAGTACCGGGATGCGGTTCCCTTGCACGTCCTTTAGTGTGGCCCTCAACGCCTTGAGCTTGGGCCACACGTGGGGGGGTATCTTTAGGAATTCTCCCTGGGAGATAATAGAGTAAGAAGAACCCGAGTCCACCTCCATCCTAACAGGGGCCCCTTGTATTACTACCTCGACGAAGTATCGGGGATGCTCCGTGGAAACGCTGAAAACCGGGGCGTCGTCCTCGCTGTCGTCGGAGATGCGTCCGACGCCGTCCCGCTTCCTCGTGGTCCGGGTGCCGTGGTCCTTGGGCCTCGTGGTGCGATCCTGCCTCGCCGAGCGGTCTGGGGAGCTCCTCTTGGCCTCGCGCCGCTTCCGGCAGACCTTGGCGATGTGCCCGCGCCGGCCGCAGTTGTGGCACTCGGCCTTGCGGAACGGGCATTTGGCGCGGGCGTGGGCGGCGCCGCAGCCGTCGCAGCGCCGGCCCTCCTTTTGGACCTTCCGGACATCGTCGTCGTCGTCGCCGTCCTCCGTGGTTGAGTCCGAGGCTCGCCGGGCCGCGCGCACCGAGCTCTCTGCTTTGGCGGTTTTCGGCCGCCAGTCCTGGAGCTCTTGCACGCCGGCCGCCGTGGCTTCCGCGGCCTGCGCTGTGTCGAGGACCGTTTGCCACGTGGGGGGCGGCTCCTGCTTCATCAGCGCGCGCTGAGTTTCGGTGTCCCTCAGGCCGCAGAGCAGGCAGTCGCGGAGGGTGACTTCTGGGGTCTCCCATTTGCAGGGGCCGGCAGCCAGCCACAGGGCCGCGGCGAACTCGGCGACCGATTCCCCGGGCGCTTGGACTCGCCTCCAGAACGCGCTCCGAGCGGGGAACATCGCTATCGCGGGCCGGAGGTGGGCGCGCAACACAGCCAGAAGCTCTTTGGCTTTGTAGTCGCTCACCCTCCTCGGCGCGATGAGGTCCACCAGAGTCCTCTTTGTCTCGTGTCCGAGCATGCGGACGAAGATGGCCCTCTTCTTGTCCTCATCTGAGACTTCGAGCTCCACCAGCGCTCCGTTGAAGTCTATCTCAAACAGCTCCAAGTCTCCCGGCTTCCTGATCTCGTAGCCGGCGCATGTCTTGGTCCCGTGGGCAGCCATTGATCCCACCTTCGTCGCCAGTTTACTGTATGGGACCAAAGACAACAGGACAGCCGAAGGGTTGGCTTAACACAGGTTTATTGCTTGGGGATCTGGTGGAGCATGAGGTAATGGCGGTGATACATCTCTTTATATACAGTAGGGTTATACATTTGAATCTTGTAGCACGGTAGCTCATTGGCCGCTACCTGCGTGGCCTCGCCCAGGCACGCCTCTCTTCAGTAGTTCTTCTTTCCTGCTGCTGAATGCGGGGAAGGTTTTCCCGCTGCTGTCCGTGATTGAGCAATGTGAACCATGTGAGATTGAACGCTCGCAGCTGCCCTCTATGGGCTGCTTGCTCGCGTTCCTTTACAGCTGCAATACATTGTAATTGGGGTGGTTACATTCTGACAGTACAAGACATGCATACACAACACCCAGTATATTGCCAGCTATGACTGGCAGCCTCTCTCCACACTTTCAGCTGTTGGAATCAAACAGTGGGGCTTCCCCAGCCAATAGGGCCCCCTAAAGTAACTTTTCAAAGTTAGTAGCTTAAGGACCCCCAGTTGCCCTTGAAATTTAGAAGCAGAAGCAATGATGGTGAGTTCTATGTTGCAGGCCCTTCTGCAGACTGTAAAGTGGAAAACTAGAACAAATGCCTATACATTCTAGTTCATATTCAATATTGAAGCTAATGAAACTGGTATATGTTACTGTATAGTGCAGGGGTGCCCAAACCTTTGGGGCCGTGGGCCGGTCACGTGGTTCAGGGGCCCGGTCACTATGGCCCAAGGGGCCGGATCCAGGCCCTAACACCAATTCATCTGGCCCATGACACCCTCTTCGCTCCTGGAAGCGGAAGTAAAACATGCCCATATGGGCACGTTTTACTTCCACTTCTGGGAGCGACCAGGGCGTCGCAGGCTGGATGAATTGGTGTCAGGGGCTGGATCCAGCCCCTGGGCCATAGTTTGGGCACTCCTGGTATAGTGGGACACTCTATAACTCTTTCTACCTTGGTAGGAGATGGGGTGCGGGCGTTATGCCCGTGCCTTGCCGCTGCTACGGGAGTTGCATTGCTACCAGTATGCTTTCGGGTGCAATTCAAGGTGCTGGTTTTGAACTTTAAAGCCCTTCATGACAGTGGGCCAGGATACCTAAGAGACTGCATCACCCCAAGGTTTTTGACCCATCCTACGAGGGCGGACCGTAGGGGCTCTCTGGTGGTCCCATCAGCCAGGGAGGCACGCCTCACTGGGACCAGGACGAGAGCCTTCTCAGTATCCGCCATGACCCTATGGAACCTCCTGCCAGCAGAATTGCGCCCCCTGGTGGAGTTGCCCCCCTTCAGGAAGGCTCTAAAATCATGGCTTTGCCAGCAGGTGTGGGGTGCATCTGGCACCACAATCCAGCCCTGCGGGCTTATCTAGCTCTGTCTGGGGTTTTAATTAGGGGTTAGGGTGGCTTTATGGATATTTTAATGATTTATAGTTTAGTTTACAATGATTTTATTGTATGGGGATGATTTTTAAAGTGATGTGAGCTGCCTTGGGTCGCCACGGCGAGGAAGGCGGCCATACAAATTCAAAAATAAATAAATAAACTCATTTTTGAAGGGTTTTTGATTCAATAATTGTTAACCTTTTGTGGAAAATGTTTTTAAAAACCCTCCAAAGGGTAGTTGAAGTTTTCAGATGAAGAGGAGAATAAATCTAAGTGGATATCTTTGTGGCTTTTATGTTTATCGGAGAGTCCTTACTGTCTTCTTTGCTTTGTCACCATCTTTAAGTAAAGGTAAAGGTAGCCCTTGCTCGAAAGCCATTTGTATCTGACCCTAGGGTTCAGTGCTCATCTCTGTTTATAGCCAAAGAGCCAGTGCTGTCTGCATTTGCAGATGTTTCCGTGGTCATGTGGCAGGCATGACTAGGCACCGGAGTGCATGGAATGCTGTTTACCTTCCCACCAAAGTGGTCCCTATTTATCTATAGTACTTGCAATTTCTTGCTTTCGAACTGCTAGGTTGGTAGGAGCTGGGACAGAGACAGAAGCTCACTCCGTCATACAGTACTCGGGTCTCGAACTGCTGACCTGCCAACCTTCCAGTCGTTGAGTTCAGCGTCTTAACCACTAAGCCACCGCAGACGAAGAGGGGAATAAATTTAAGTGGATATCTTTGTGGTCTTGATGTTTATTTGAGAGTCCTTACTGTCTTTTTTGCTTTGTCACCATCTTTAATATGGCACATACCAAAAGGAAAAGGAAAAGAGTGCTCTCCTCTGTGGAAGAGGAGGAAAGTTGTGCTGTGTTGGCAGGAATGTCAGGCATCCGGACTTGTTTGAGGTGGGCCACTGTCACAGCGGCAGCCTCTAAAACAGTGCTCTAAACCAAGCCTCCCTTTGTCTGGCTTTCTCTTTTTAAATCATGTTGAGGCCCGGCCCATTTACCTGGTTTCCAGGTAAGGAGATTTTGCTGAGTTGCTTTCTTGTTTCTTAGAAAAAGAATGCTTCTTTTATTCCACCGGGCAGGGCTCATATTTATTGTGTTTTTCACAAAACTTTTCAGTCTCTTGGGGAGGGATAAAGCAAAACCATCTTGATACTGTGCTAGCTTTAGTCTCTAGTGACTGTACTGCATTCCCGGTCAGCAGTTGCTCATTTTATTCCTTAAACATGCATATTTCCTAAGAAGAAGTTCAACAGACAGATGGCTTGCAAATTAGCCATCATTCATAATTCACAGTTTAATGGGAAATGTATCTAAAGTAAGTAGACCGCATTTGGCAATGGATTTTCTTTTAAAAAATGGAAATCCACAGAGATGATCGGCAACAGTGGGACAAATTGTTTAATCACTGAGGTGTTCTTTAACTCGTTGCCTAGCAGGGAATTTGAGTGTGGAGTCTCTGTTACAAATAGTACTTATTTTGCCAACAAACAGTCCTGTGGGAACTTGCATGGCAGAGTGACACAGGCTTTGCCCAGAATGTTTTACTGTAAGGGATAGAGAACATGCGGCTTTCCAGATGTTGCTAGACTGCAGTTCCTGTTGTGACACAACATTGGCAATGCTAGCTAGGACTGTTGGGAATTTCTAGGTCTAGCTCTGTGGTTGCCAGTGTGGGGCACACACCCTACATGGGAGGCAATTTGATTTTTAAGGGGCGGGGGGAGGCCTGTAGCCTTTCAAGTGGAATTATATTCAGTTCTCTTCAACCTTAGCAGGTCTGGCCATTATGAACAGTGATGAAAATAGTAATTCAGCATTATCTTTGAGGACTTTTGGGCTCCCAATGACAGGCTGTGGCTTCCCAAGATTTCATGCAGGAGTGCATCTGTATTCCACATCCAAAACATATGCTTAACTACTGAGTTGTGGCCTTCCCATGAAATGTTTCTCATTAGGTAAGGCTAGCAAGGGTATATTGCCTCCCTCATTTTATGCAAAAATGGCTGCTCCTAGAGGCATGCAATATATGAATGAAGACTGACACACACACACCATATCCGTCAAGCGCCGCTCTGGAAAATACGGGAACTGCTCTGGCCTGGGAGCGCATGCACAGGAAAAACTCCATTGCGCATGTGCAGAACACCTTTGTGCATGCCCAGAACACATTTGCACATGTGTAGATGAGGTGCGCGTGTGCACAGTAACCCCTTTCCCCGCCGTTCTAAATACGGGACGGAACCGGGAAAGGGGAGGAACGCACGCCAAAATACGGGATTTCCTGGCCAACCCGGGATGCTTGACAGGTATGACACACACACACACGTGCACGCACACACCTCTCTCCCCCCCGACTAGGAGGGGGCCTCACAAGCGGGGGCAGGGGACGACGGGGATAAACACAAAACAAACACCAACGCATGCCATGCAACGCATGCCAAACGCCACCCAGGGAGCCACCTCCACCCCTGTGTGTGTGCAACCCCCCATGCCCCCCCCCGGCAAAGCCAGGCAGCTCTGCTAGTAAATATAATATAGCTGGACATCATGCTACGGTAATGGAGTAGACTGTACAGCCAGCGACTCAACACCAAGTATTGGGGGGTGGTAAATAATCTGACTCCCTAAAGGGGCCAACAGCTACGGGCGGATGAGCCCCTTTAGATGGGGTGATGGTTCCCCTCAGTGGAAAAAATGCCACTGGAAACCATCATAGTGGGTCCATTGGCAAAAGGAGTGGAGGAGGAACCACTTCACTATTTAGATTCCCAACGGTCATGGAGGCGGAAGACACTATTAATATCCTCAAGGCTGCGGCAGTACGTTGCAGTGCCAGTGTTAAATTCTGCATGTCTCATTTCATACATGCGACAGGAGATGGCTCAAGTCACATTACACTGCCATATCCTTCTGTAGTGTCATACCTTCTTTCACTGCCAAAATGTCCAACTCATTCCAGCTGTGCAGCTGTGACTAAAAATGTGCAGGCCTTGCCTACCCAGCTGGGTTTTGAGTGCAGAATTTTAGTTTGCTTTGATGTGGAATTTAGAGTTTTAGAGGAGGTTGTATAGATTGCAAAGTTCAGGATAGGACAGACTCAGTAGCGTGTCATCATGACCACAGCTTTATTTTAAGCACGGAGGGATCTAAAGGCACCTAGTTGGCAGGAGCTTTTCTGCTAAAACATCTGATGTGGCATTGAGCCAGCCTGCCAGCAAATGTTTTGTGGTGGGGATGTGTGGTTTATAATACATACCTGCTCAGTAGGGATTGTCATTTGTAGTCAAACTGGCACCTGCAAAACAAAAAACCCTACATGAAAGCAACAGTCTCCCCCTCTTCTTCCTGTCTTGTTTCATGATTCCTCTTAATTGCGGACTTGGAATCTGTGGTCCTTCAGGTGTTTTGAACTTTTAGTCTCAGAAATCCTAGCCAACATGGCCAATGGTAACAGTTTACAGGATGTTTAGTCCAAAACCCTTGGAGGACCAAAGTTTCCCACTCTTGCTCCAGGAATAACTTGAATTAGATACAGCCCACCCAAAGAGCTTGCAAGAGTTACCTTTTTGTATTAAGATTTCCAGAACCTTACAGGAATTATAATTGTAAACCTGAAAGTTTTGGTGCGACATCTGTTTGCTAACTCTTTCTGTGACATACTGGCTAAAATACTGTTGCTTAGCCTAGTAAACTTATTAAATCAATGGAAATTTGGTAAGTCAACTCTTCCATATGTTTCATTGATTCAAATGAGTCTAACTACAGTTTATTATGCTGAAGTCACAGTTAGAATAGTCCCAATGAATCAGTTGAACATACAGTGGAACCCTCTATAATTAATGTCTTGTATAACAAAAAAAATTGTACAACGAAGAGGATTTGTGCTAACCGCTATACCATGTATACCGATTTTTTTCATTATACAAAGTAATACATCTCTATGGGGAAAATCATACAATGAAAATCCCTATGGGATGCATCGTACAATGAAAACTTTTCCTTGTACGATTTTTCCCATAGTGATTTTTGTTGTACGATGCATCCCATAGGAATTTTCAATATACGAGGCATGGTTCGTATAATGAAAAAAATCGTATAATAAAGTGCCTCGCAGAATGGACTTTTTTGTTATGCGGGGTTCTACTGTATTGAGAAAGCTCCATTGATTCAGTGGGCCTGCTCTGGTACAGTTTACTATGCTAAGCAACAGGATCTTGGTTTTGGTCTGTTTCTTGGCTCCACCTCTGTTGAAATATAGCTTTGGGGATGACTGTTTTGAAGTATACTTGCACATTCACATTTGCAAATCAAATCATTGGTCCCTCTATAGCAGTAAGGAGTAATTTCCCCCTTAAATTCCAATATGCAGCTAGATTGTGATGATTCTCATGTGCGTGTATTTTTTCACTCACGTTTGTCTACCCGGGCAATATAATAAACCTGTTATGGCAAACCTTGACACTCCAGCTGTTCTTGAACTTCAATTCCCAGAAATTAAAGTCCCTGTGAATCCACACGAATGGGTTTATTACATGTACACACAGTAAACCCATTCGTGTGGTTTCACAGGAAGTTGGGCTTCTGGGAATTGGATTCAAGAACAGCTGGAGTGCCACGGTTTACTATCACGTTAATAGGCCCACCCAAAACTGCCCTATTTTACAGAAGGCTATTTCTGTGCCTCTCAAAAGATTTCCCTGCCATAAGTTTAGCTGTTCTTCCAGCTGACTGCTCAAGTTCAGTTGCTACTGAATAAGCCTGCTAGAAACAGGAAAAGACAAGTTAAATGAGCATTATGAGAAAAAGTGTCTGGTTTCACAAATGTACAGAAGAAAAATGACTATTTCTTTAAGAGTTGACTTCCTGGTTGTTCCAAGAGCTGATGCAGCCCTGCTCCTGTATAGTAAGAAGGGTGTGAGATGAGATCTAAAGCCACCTTTGTGTTTCTATGATTTTCTCTTACCAGTTCCTTTTTTTTACATTTGCTATCCCTTGTTCAAAATGAAGCTTTACAGGAGTCATAATACCTCTTTTGTGAAGCTTGATTGTTAGAATTTGTCTGTGTCAACACTGAAATTCCACATTCTAAACATTCTCTTCCACTTCATGCATGATTCTAAATTCTAAATATCATGAAATGTGACTTTGAGTGAGAAGAAATTTAAGTGTACACACCTGAGGAAAATGTACAGGTGTATTATAGCAGTATGTGGCTTACTAATGAATTGTAGCCCTATACCAATGGACTTCTAAATTTTCCTTTTTAAAAAGCCATAAAATTTGATATGTTAATATTAAAACCTCATGAGCCCAACTAACAAAAAAAGTTCACAGATTTGGTGCTGTAAGGCTTTTAAACAAGGACATTCGACTCTGTGGTTCAGTGATACACCAGGTAAAGGGGCATGTGATATATCCTAACTCCCTCCACAGAATGTTTGCAGTATGATTTGTGAAATTGCAGCCGGGAGGGCTCCTAAACCAAATGGGATAGGTGTGCTAAGTATGTAGGTTAACCTTGCCCCACCTCCTTCTCCACCTCCTCCTCCCGGCAAACAAAAGTGCTACCTCTCACAATGAGTGGCACACTCCCTTTCGGCATGCTCAGGTTCACGTTGCTGTGGAAGCTTTGTCTGGTTGTTGAGATGAAATGGATGTGCTTGGAGTTCACCTGTTAGCTCCCATTCTTAGCAGAGAACAGGGTGAGTTAGTTCTCAATTTTAGGGGGAAATAGTGATTTTTCAGATATCTCCAGAGGCAGGTACTGTATAATGCAATCTTCTCCAATTTCCATCCCAGAATAATTGTTCAGATGTATATTTCTCTGTGCACCTACCCCAACCTGCTGAATTATCCTCTTCGAAGAGATTTGCAAATGTTTTGAGAGGAGTGTATTTTCAGTAGAAACTTGCTGTTCCAGTGTTGTTTGACCTAATTGCTTGGTGAACAAAAATCTATGGGGATGTTTTTTTTAAATACAGTGGAACCTCGGTTAACAAATGGCTCGGGTTAACATAAAAATCGCATAACAAAAGGAAATCCATAGAAAATAGTGGCTCAGTTTATGGAATGTTTTTCCAGAATGGATTAATTGGTTTTCAATGCATTCCTATGGGAAACTGTGTTTCGGTTAATGTATTTTGGTTTTCAGTGCATTCCTATGGGAAATTGCATTCAATGCATTCCTGTGGGAAATTTGGTTTAAATAATTTTCTCTGTAAGAAACATCACAGAGAATGCATTAATTATGTTAACCGAGGTTCCACTGTATGTTATATAGTACAAGAAAAACATTGTGTGACAGCCAAGAATTGATCTGGGTGTCTTAATGGATCTGAGCTTTTGGTACATGGAGTAAATCTTGACTACAGTAATGTGAATTTTGGTTTGTTTGATCTTCCTACTATCTAGAACTCAAGGAATACAATAGGATCAAGTTTTTTTTAAATGAAATATCTTCAACTGCTTTTTCCAGAGCGCTAGAAAATTATTTTATTTAGCTTCCCACACTCTGACAGCTTCTGCTTAGATGCGCCAACAGGTACTGTCAAAATGAGTGATATTTACAACAGCCAGAGTTGCTACCTTTGGGTCTTAAATGCACATGAGTTCATCTGAGATCATACTTCAGAACACTTAAAGTGCTCTCGTGTGAGTTTCATGGATTTAGGGTAATGGTATATCCCAGCAAGGTTTCATGCTGAAGAGTTTTTAAATGATCTGACTAGATGGGATTTTTTTTTAAAAAAAATTCTCATGGGTGAGTAGCTCATTTTCCAGCAGTCAAAGGAGAATGTTTAAAGTTAGAGAAATGTAATTGAATAAGTATGTGTGGAGAATCCATGGTCACCGTTCTCTTTCATGTACAGAGATTGGGAATTATAAATCCAAACCAGGCATCCTGTTGTCTGGGATAGTGCATTAAAAGGAAAAAAAGGAGGGGAGAAGAACAGAATTTGAAGTGTATAAAACCATAGGTTTTGTAAGGTCACCTTTGCTCAAAAGCCGGTCATATCTGACTGTCGGGTTCATTGCTCATCTCGGTTTATAGCCAAAGAGCCAGCGCTGTCTGCACACATTTCTGTGGTCATGTGGCAGGCATGACTAGACACTGGAGTGCACAGAATCCTGTTACCTTCCCACCAAAGTGGTCCCTATTTATCTATTTGCAATTTCTTGCTTACGAACTGCTGGGTTGGCAGGAGTTGGGACAGAGACAGGAGCTCACTCAGTCATGCAGCACTCGGGTGTCAAACTGCTCACCTGCTGACCTTCCAATTGTCAAGTTCAGCATCTTAATCACTAAGCCACCAAAGTGTGTAAGTTTTGTACACAACCTTTCAAACTCAGACTTTCATTTCCAAGTGGATCATCAGAACTGGTTAATCTAAAATACTTACAGCTGTCTCTTTCTCACGTTCTTTGTGTATTTTGTGAGGGTAATAATCTAACTGTAAATTAGTCTTCAATAATAGTGTCCTATGAGACTACATATCCCATAATTTCACATTCTACTATGAAGCTGTAGCTGGCTATGCAAATTGTAGTCCAGTATATCTGGAAGGCCCCAGGTGGAGCTTATGGCTGAAAATGATACATCTTTTATAAATACCCGTTGAATGGAAGATGGGAAAGAATCACTTGCCATTTATGTGAATTTTGAGTTTATGGAAACAGTGGTAAGGCAAAGACTTAAAATGCCACAGGCTCTTTGTCCTTTGATAGACTGACACATCAACCCTGAAGATGTGAAGAACTCTTCCATATGATTGACTCTTTCTTGACCTTTCTTGGCTTCTCCATTATATGGGCTAAGATTGCTAGATGAGGTTTTACTTCTGCTCAGGATTATTAAAATATAAGAAGCATATATCAGGCTGTAAATTGTTTTTATTGTTTTTAAAACTGGAAAATAACTCTGTGGGCCTCTGTAGCATTGTAACCTTCATCGTCAAAAAAGTGTGAACTAATTTTCTCTCCCCCCCCCCCCCCCCCCAACATCACTATGTACAGCTTGTAACAAAGCTGGCCTTACCATTAGGCAAAACGACGCAGCTGTCTTAAGCAATTTATTCTAACAGTTGCAAAAAGGGAAACACATGATTAGCTATTTAACTTGTACTTGCTGCCTTTTCACTGTGAAGGATGAGGGGAGAGGTTTGTGGTTTTTTGAAAAATTGTTTTGTTTTGTGTTTGCTTCAAGTACTGAAACAATGTGTTTGGCTTCTAGTACATTGTGCTTCTACTTAGATTTGTATGGGGTGCAATTTGCTGTTGTGCACAAACACCGAAATGTCATGAGCCAGGTCTGGTTTATGTATAGTTCCTAATCCACTTTGGTATGGTTGCTTTTTGTAAGTATGCTAAAGGAATGCAGTCTTCTGCAGACTAATTAAAACCACGAAGATGGGCGAAGAGTGAATGAACTAGGGGAGGGGAGGGGAAGGATGTGAGGCATGAAGATGTCTATACTAGTTATGTGTAGAATGAAGATGATGGCCCCATGAACTTCTCAACTCTGAATCAAGAAGCTCCTCCCTCAAGGGCCATAATTGTTTCTCTGGGAAGAGTTTGATGTGCCTTGGATACAGTACACAGGTCTTCTCTAAAGCCACATAAATATCATTCAGTTCAAGGGAGTTGACTTGACTCAAGTTATTATTCCTCCTTACTCACTCTCATCTAAGATCACAGGGAAACATAGACCTCGTGAATCACTTGAGGCGTCCTGTGACCGGTCTGCCTCGGTGGCTACAGACCATAAATTTTCCTGGGTTAGCTCTGTCATTACTTTTAGACTTGAAAAGGTGGTTTATAGTAAAGCATTTATAAGTAAGAATTTTGATGTGCTAGCATTAAATCCTTCAGAAAGGAAGTGCCAGCCCTGTTAAGGGAAACCTCTTTGTATATACATTTTTTATTAATTTTTATTTAAAAAATTAGAAAAAAACAAAGCAAAAAGAAATCAAACAACAATACATTTCAATACTATACAAAATACAATACACATAAAACAAAATGCCAAGAAAGAGGAAAAACGTTTTTATATTCATTATTTTGAACAAACCTCATTTTACCCCCTTATTTATCAAGTATATACTCCTTATGTAAATATCTTTTATAATGTATATCCGCATGTATGTTTATGTATATATTTCAATAAATGGATATTTTTTGTTCCTAACAATCTAATGATATAAAACCAATTCACATTATATACCACAGTAATAATAAGTAAACAAAGAAAAATAATAATAACAAAAGCAAAATAAAACCACCAGTGATATTTACAATGTCCTGGAAATTATAGTTTTCCATAACTAACTCTTACTATTTCCAAAAACTCAGTTGGCCTGGTACTGGTTTGCCACCTTTACCCTCAATCAATGTAAACTCCAAAAATGGCTTCAATATACAGTATTCCAAAATGTGTTTTTCTTAACTATACCTTTTTCTGGTTGAGTTCCCAAGTAAGCTTGTAATTCAATGCAATTTCCCACAGTTCTTTATACCAATCTTCCATTTTTATTAAATAATAATTCTTCCAATTTCTTGCAGTATAAGTATATACATTTTTAAAGCCTAATGACTGCAGGTAGAGACCTTGGGAGGTTATTAGGCAGCGAGATGTTGGGAGAACATCTTTTTAGAGGCCGGTAGAGCAGCCTTCACTTATGTTTTGGATTCTCTAATTCCAGTGGGCCTTGAAGTAGGAGTACAGACACTGTTTGGGTCTACTATCTTTACATGCTGTTTAGGTGATTGATGTTAAGAGGGAATTTTAGCCTGTATCATGAAAATCATGGTCTTTGCTAAATCATATATTAAGATAAACTCTCTATACTCTTGGTCATAATCTCTGAATAGTACTAAGAAATAGCACAGTGGCTTAGGGATGAACGGTGTTGGAGGAAACTTCTTTTAAGGACAGGAAAGCTGTGTCTTGGAGGCAATAGCTCCACATACTGGTTTGCTTTGGTATGTCATTAATTTGTGGTTTACGGGAGCTGGATAGTGTCACAAACCCGGATGGTGTAAAGTTTTCTTTTTTTTAAAAAAAGTATCTCATTTGTTTGCATGGCTGCTTACCTTTCTTTTCTAATATATGAGCTGATCACTAGCTTGGCAGTGAAAGGAGATGTTTGAAGGGCAAACTCACTGTTGACTCAGTGACAGTAACATGGGCTTGAAGTTAATGATTAAGATAGTGGTTGCCTAGCAGGAGGAGACATGGATCAAATTGATTGGGGAAATTCATTGAACTACCATCTGTTCAGTGTAGCAGGGTGCCCTGTTTGGTATGATGGCTACAAAATCATAATATGTTTCCATGAAACGACTTGTGAGGGGCTCTTGTGTTTGAATGGCACAAAATATCCTCACCAGTGTAAGGGGACAGGTTTGGAAGAAAAAGGTTAGAGCTAGTGGGTACCACATATTTTATGACAGCCAAAGCTGTAGTTTAAGAGCCTTCTAAATAAATATTTCTTTTTGTCTGTCCTGAATCTCTCTTCATTGAATTTAACCCAAAAACAATCTTCTCTCCTCCAGTTATGGTATTACAAAAGAAAAAAAAATTCTCCCTTTCCTTTCTCCCTAATGCACATTTTATTAACCTCTTATACTCTTCTTAGTTCCTAACTTTCTAAAATTTCCTATGTTGTAGCCATTCCTCATTATGTTCTGATCAACCAGTGGCTTAATTTTTCTTCTTCAAGGTATACAGTATCTTTTCTGAGATGTGACGACCAGAGATGTACATAGTTTTCTGTGTATGACCATAGATTTATTTCAAAGACATTATTTTTTTATCTCTTTCTGCAGTGCAGACTGGCTTTTTCCCCCATGTGATCTTACTTTTTTGGGGGATGGCTTTTTCATTGACTCTAAAACGATCCTTAAATTTCTTTCCTTATTAATTATTATTAGGCTCTGACTCCCATTAGTTTGTAACTGATATTTAGGTTTTACAGTAAAACCTCACATAAATAGCACCTTGTTTAGAGACTAACTCGCTTAAAGAGCAGAGTTTTCTTTGAATGGTCACAACTAAAACCAACCAAAAACTCGCTTAAGAACCAAATTGGGGTTTGTAATCCCCTCTGCCAGAACTCACAATTGGTCACTTACAATGGTGTTTCGCTTAAAGAGCAAACTCACTTAAAGAGCAATCCCGTGGAACACATTATGCTCTTTAAGCGAGGTACCACTGTATTTGTTTGTTTTTGACACCATGAACAGCACCATGAACAGCAAGAGTGCTGACTCCCATTAGTGTGTAACTGATATTTAGGTTTTATTTGTTTGTTTTTTACACCATGAACAGTAAGAGTGCTGACTTGGGGTTCTGGTAATTGAAGTCCAAGAACGCATGGAGTGCCAAGGTTCACCATCAATGAACTAGACCAATTCAAGGCTCAGAAACAATGTATGATTCCCTGGGAGCATGTTCTCTTGAACTCAGTTGGGCTTATCATTGAGTAGACAAGTCTAAGATTGTTCTGTAACTGTTGTCACTCTCAACTAAGGAAAGTTTTATTTCAATGATGCTGTTAGAGTACAAGTGGGGCTGACCACAAGAATGACATTCTTAGAATCTTTTTCATCTCACTTGTAACTGCTGCTTCTGTTACGTTTGAATAGTGAGTGGAGATAAGAGACTATTGGAAGGCTGGTAAACTGGCAAACCTTGGCACTCTTACTAGCACTGAGAAACTACAGTAAACCCATTCGTGTGGATTCACAGAGACTTGGGCTTCTGGGAATTGAAGTTCAAGAACACATGGAGTACCAATGTTCACCACCACTGCTCTAGCATGTATCAAAACTGGTTTGCGCTTGGGTTGCTCGGCTCAACATTCAGGAAGCTGTTGCTTTTCCAACCTCTGCTTATGTTTTAGTAGGCATGGGTAAAACTGAGCTGTATGATTGGTGGCAGATGTACAGATTGGCAAATATTTCATTTGGCTTTATCAACCTTGCTCTGGCCTTACTCCTTGCCCTTAGTCTTATCTGCTGTAAAGACCCTTTCCCAATTAAAATGTAACCCTTTAGAAATAAAAGGTCCACCACTTCTCAGTTACAAGCCAGCTGTCTCTAGCAGAATTCTGAACACAGTCAGCTCCTTGAATTTGTTGGAGAAGATGTGACAGCTGAACCCATTTCAATAGCATGTAAACAGATGTGCAGATGTGTCCCTCATGTACACAGTAAAGGAAACTACAGATGGAAACTAGGTAAAGGAAAATATAAATAATTTAGTAAGACAGTAAAATTCTTTTCAGTTGTGAGCCAAGAAGGTAACAAGATAATTTGCTCAAATAGTTAGAAGGGGTTGGATCAAGGGAGGGCCATCTAGTAGAGGGGTATGTAGCATGCTTTCCTTGCAATTAAACAGTGTGTTTATATGAGCATCTTTGCCATTGATATGCTTACTTTTCTCTGTTCTCATACAGACTGTGAAGGAAAAGGGGGAAAATCCAGACTGCTAATCTTGTTGTCCTCAGTCCAGGCTCTTTGTTGATTTTGATCAATAGCCAACATAACGGAAGTGTTAAGTGCTGGATACAATATGGCTTCCAACCTTTTGCTACTGAGCTACAAACAAAGCCATAGGACTCTGATGACCTGCCGTGGATCATCTTGAAGAGAATGCTATGGTCTTGGAATGACTGTCTGATGATGAGGTGCAGGGGTGGCATGGCTCAGAGGCCCTGGGTCAGCACCCTGTTCCAGAACCGCAAAACACAACTCTTCTTGGTCAACTCCCTAACATTTGGCTTGGAAGTCTGTCTGTCTGCAGGCATCACCTATGTGCCACCCCTGCTGTTGGAAGTGGGTGTGGAAGAAAAGTTCATGACGATGGTTTTGGGTAGGTGACTTCTTTCTTTTCCTGTAAAATGGCTTATGCGAGCTTGTTTTTGTCATTATGATGTCTTTGAAGGTGTGGAGCATCTAGTCCAGGGGTGCCCAAACTACGGTCTGTGAGTCAGATCTGGCCCCGATGCCAATTCCTCCAGCCCACGCTGCCCTCATCGCTCCCGGAAATGGAAGCAAAATGCACCCAGATGCACCCACACTGCACCAGATGGGTGCATTTTACTTCCGCTTCCGGGAGTGATGAAGGCAGTGCGGGTCTGATGAATTGGCATTTGGCGCTGGATCTGGACCACGAGCCATAGTTTGGGTGCCCCTGGTTTAAGCAGAGAAAATGGCACCCTAAAATCTATCTCATCGTGTTGCAAAACCGATTTCAAGGCACGTTTTGCTGCCGGTGAGAGGGACCCCGTGACCGGCATGCTGAACCATGTGACTGGCCCATGGCCTGAAAAGCTTGGGCACCCCTGATCTAGTCAGATACTATAGCTTTGTTCAGAGGTCTCTCTAGGGACAACCACCAACTTGCCAGATTCCTTCCCTTCAACTAATGTTTCTCTTCCTTTCTTAATTCTAGGGATTGGTCCAGTTCTGGGCCTGGTGTTTGTACCCCTCATTGGCTCTGCCAGTGATCACTGGCACAGCAGTTACGGCCGACGGCGGCCTTTCATCTGGGTCCTGTGCCTGGGAGTTCTCCTGAGCCTTCTGATCATCCCTCATGCACATCGTCTGGCCAGCCTTATTGCCTTGGATACCCGCTCCCTGGAGTTGACCTTCCTCATTATGGGCATTGGTCTTCTGGACTTCTGTGGCCAGGTCTGCTTCACCCCCTTGGAGGCCCTTCTCTCTGATCTCTTCCAAGAGCCTGACAATTGCCGGCAGGCCTTCTCTGTCTACTCCTTCATGGTTAGCCTGGGAGGCTGCATCGGGTACCTTCTGCCAGCAATAGATTGGGACAACAGCTTCTTGGCTCCTTACTTGGGGGGGCAGGAGCAATGCCTTTTCAGCCTTCTCATTATCATCTTTCTCAGCTGTGTCTTGGCTACTGCTTTTGTGACAGAGGAGGTGGCTGCTCAGGTAGAAGTGATGGCCAGCTCTGCGATGATCGATTCCTCTAAACCCCCACCCCTGAACTGCTGCTCCTTCTGGCTTCCACAGAGCTTTCTGAGGACCAGACATCTGGTCCAAGCCTTTAGGAACCTTTGTGCCTTGGCCCCACGCCTGCATGGAGTCTGTTGCCGCATCCCTAAAGTAATTCGGCAGCTTTTTGTGGCGGAGCTGTGCAGCTGGATGGGCCTCATGACATTCATGCTGTTCTACACAGACTTTGTTGGGGAAGGACTGTACCAGGGAGTTCCCAGAGCTGAACCCGGCACAGAGGCCAGAAGGCATTATGATGAAGGTAATCTGATTTATTTTATTTTATTTTTGGAAGGTGGAGAAGGATGGGTTGAAAAGAAGGTCTCATTTTCTGCCCTTAAAACAGGGATGCCCATACTATGGCCCATATGCCGAATCCAGCCCCCAACACCAATTCATTTGGCCCACGAAGCCCTCATCGCTCTTGGAAGTAAAACACATGTTTTACTTCTGCTTCCGGGAGTGATGAGGGCTTTGTGGGCCGGATGAATTGGCGTCAGGGGCTGGATCTGGCCCATGGGCCATAGTGACCAGCCCCCTGAACCATGTGACCAGCCCACAGCCTGAAAGGTTTGGGTACCCCTGCCACAAAACATAGCAATTTTATAAAAATCAGCAAAACCCATCAGATTACATTATTTGAACACTCATAATCATAACTCAGACTTGCATGAAGTTATTCTAGCAGCTTTTTGTTGTAAATGCTTAGTTCTTGCCAGACGTGGGATTTTGGAGGAAGGAAGTAGAGGGAAACATGAACGAAGCCAGTTAGTTTCACTGTGGTCCTGGGACACTGCTAGTCTTCATCTGGAAACTGATTTCTAAAGCTCTTTTCAGGGATAGGCGCATTGAATTACTTTGGTCTTATTTATAACCTTTCAAACTTCTTCATTTTTTCAAAACTTTCCAAACATTCAAATATAAATATTACTTTTCCAAAGGTCTAGGCACCCCATAGGACATGGGGTTGATGCTCTCCAGATGTTTCCTACTTCAGTTCCCACAGTCCTTAAACAGTGGTTATGTTGGTTAAGCCTTGTAAGAGTTGTAGTCCAGAACATCTGGAAAGCACCATATGGGTGCATTTTACTTCTACTTCCAGGAGTGAAGAGGGCGGCATGGGCCGGATGAATTGCAGTAAACCCATTTCTGCAGATTCATGGGGGCTTGGGCTTCTGGGAATTGAAGTTCAAGAACATCTGGAGTGCCATCACGGCCCTAGTGTATTGTTGTGGCTTCTGTGCATGCTGGGGCAGTTGTTAAAAATCAGCATATGCGGTATAAAGGAGAGCAGATATGAGAAGCATGCAGCCAGCCAATCACATCTAATATAAGAGGGTCTTCCCAAAAGCAACTGTTTCTTGTTACTCTCTGGGCAGTTCACAATTTAATTTGCATTTTGCCCCCAACATGCTTCCTCATTTTATTGACCTGAGAAGGATGGACTCACAATGTTTTGGCTGCAGTACAGCAGTTTAACCGCTGTGCCACCAGGACTCCTTAGCCCTGTAAATTCCTGCCAGGGGTGCTAGGTGGTACAGTTCAATAACCTATGGGAGAGGAATTTACATTAATAATAATTGTGTGACATCAAGTTAATTCTGACTTACAGCCTCCTTTTCAGTTTTGGTGTTTTGTTTTGTTTTTTGGTAGAGAATACTCATTCCCTTCTTCTGGGAGTAACCTGGGACTGTGCAGCTTACCCATGGTCACATAGGCTGGATCTTCTGAGATGCACTGTGAGGAATCAAATCAACCAGATGTCTAACTCACTGAGCTACCCAGCCAGACCAAACATTACCCCCTCCAATTTAAGCAGTTGTCTCTCCCTCCCTCCCCTTGAAAAGTAATAGCTTCTTGGCTATTTTTCCAAAATAATAGCTGACCTCCAGGTCTGGGTGACCCATTTGAAATCTATTAATATTTAACATCTCTATCCTGACAATGCCTATGAGCTCCTGCCAGAACCAAAGACTTGATTTGTGTACCCACAAGGATTCTGAACAATCAAAGCAAATCAAGAGCCATGGCCGAGAAAAAAACCACATGAAGAAATGTTTATGCCATTTATCTTCTGTAAATGTTTCAGAAGAGTTTATGACTGAGACACTTTAATACTTGGCACTACAGTAAAACCCCGGATAACGCTAAAACTTGGTTCCACAAGTCTTAGCGTTATCCGATTTTTAACGTTATCCGATGCGTGCATTGGATAATTTTAAAATCCCATGGGATGAGTCGCATAATGTTAAAACTCCATAGAGATACAGGCTTTAGCGAACGCTATCCGATGCATCCCATAGGATTTTAACTTTATGCAATGCAAATTTTTTTCCAGATTGCTTAACGTTATGCGGTTTTAGCATTATCTGATGCAAACGTTATTCGAGGTATTACTGTATTTGAAACACATTTCTACAGGTAGTCCTTGTTTGTCCACTTTGGCTGGTAAATTCTGCATGTTGTAGTCTGAGGAAGTAACCTTTCCAAGCGCTGAATTAAATGAGCCCTGGTAGCGCAGTGGTTCAACTGCTGTACTGTAGCCAAAACTGTTACTGATATTGCAAATTCAATCCTGACAGGTCTCCAGGTTGACTCAGCCTTCCATCCTTCTAAAATTGGTAAAAATGAGTATCTAGCATGTTGGGGGCAAAATGCTAATTACTTTGTGATTTGCCCAGAGAGTGCACTAAGCAGTATAGGGCAGTCTATAAGTGTAACTGCTGTTGCTAAATGAGTATCAGTTAAATCCTGTCAGTGTTTTAACAGTATACACAACAGTGTTCAGTTGTATATAGATAAATTGTCATTTCACAGACAGCAGTGAAAGAATAAGTCTTCTGAACCTGTGTCTGTCCTTTCAGACACAGAGTACCTACTAGGCCCATGATGGTGAACCTTGGCACTCCAGAAGTTCTTGGACTTCAATTCCCAGAAGCCCTCATGAATCCACACAAATGGGTTTACTGTGATTCATCCGGCCCATGACGCCCTCATCGCTCCTGGAAGTGGAAGTAAAACATGCCCGTACAGGCACGTTTTACTTCCGCTTCCAGGAGCGACGAAGGTGGTGTGGGCCGGATGAATCACAGTAAACCCATTCATGCATATTTATGGGGACTTGGGCTTCTGGGAATTGAAGTCCAAGAACATCTGGAGTGCCAATGTTTGCCATCATGGATCTAGGCATTTTCAGTATTAAGTGCATCTGTTTTTTTCTTGCCCACCTCTTTATTATTAAATAGGGATCTGTTGTAATGATAAGGTAAAGGTAAAGGTCGCCCTTGCTTGAAAGCAGGTCATATCCGACTATAGGGTTCGGTGCTCATCTCTGTTTGTAGCCAAAGAGCCAGTGCTGCCTGTGTCTGCAGACGCTTCTGTGGACATGTTGCAGGCATGAATGCATGGAATGCTGCTTACCTTCCCACTGAAGTGGTACCTATTTATCTACTTGCAATCACTTGCTTTCGAAGTGCTAGGTTAGGAAGATACAAAACAAACACCTGGCATTGGACATATGCTAATGCCAGGTGTTTGTTTTATATCTTCCCAAATTTGTAATTGAAAAGGGGACATTCACAGCTAATCTGAAATAACAGCCAGAGATAATCTGCCATTACCAATTGTATGAAGCCACATTGATTTGTATGCTAACCAATCACTCTATACCTGACCTCTGTACCTGATGTGTATAAATTGATACCATGAAGTCTCACTCCCATGCTTGATGAAGTGGACTTGATCCATGGAAGCTCACATTGAAATATAACAGTTAGTCTTTAAAGTGCTACAGCGTTTTTGTTTCGTTTATTCTCTGATGTGCCTGAAACACAAACTAACACAGCTACTATTCTAAAAAACAAACAAACAAAAACCCCATAATACTCACCAAATCTTGGCCCAATTAGCTTGATAAAAAGTTGGTTTTCTCTTGTAAGTCTGTTTCATCCCGTTCCTTGTTTTATTTCTTCCAGGAATTCGTATGGGGAGTTTGGGCCTTTTTCTCCAGTGTATCATCTCCATCTTCTTCTCAACAATTATGGACCGGATGGTGAAACAGTTTGGCACACGCATGGTTTACCTAGCCAGTGTGGTTTTATTTCCACTGACTGCCTTCATCATGTGCTTCTCTCAGAGCATTGTCATTGTCACACTTTCTGCCGCCCTGACTGGATTCCCGTTCTCAGTGCTGCAGATATTGCCCTACACACTGGCATCTCTTTATCATCATGAAAAACAGGTGTGTGTTTGTGTCGAGGGTGAGGGAAAGGAAGGCATTTGACAGGCATTTGGAAGTTGCACGGTGGAAGCCAAGTGAATATTTATCAAATGGAGCTCAAAATCTCTAGCCAAAGTTGGTTCAAGGAGTCTAAGGAAATAATTAGGACCATATTTGTCTTTCTCAAAATCCATCCTAACTAAAAAAGATTGTGAGTTGTAATTGCAAATCTGGAATTGTCTAATGATTTAAGGAATGCACATTTGAATGCTGGAACTGTCGGTGTATTGTACTGTAGAAAGATTCCTGCACTAACACTTTTCTGTCACATCAATATTTCAATATTCTTTTCGGAGATTTTGTGATATAAAAGAAAGAAAGAATTGCAGCAACACAAACTGCCAAAGGAAGGTACTCCGTCTTCCTGCCCTTTATCACAGAATGCCACATTTCTCAAAGCTGACTGTCTAAACTAGGGGTGCCCAAACTATGGCTCGTGGGCTGGATCCGGCCCCTGATGCCAATTCACACGGCCTGCACTGCCCTCGTCACTCCTGGAACTAGAAGTAAAATGCACCTGTGCACATTTTACTTCTGCTTCTAGGAGCGACGAGGGCGGTGCAGGCTGGATGAATTGGGGCCAGGGGCCAGATCTGTCTTGCAGGCTGTAGTTTGGGCAGCCCTGGTTTAAGCAAAGAAAATGGCAGCTTAAAATCTATCTCATCATGTTGCAAAACAGATTGCAAGGCATATTTTACTTCTGTTTCCAGTGGGTGGAACCACATGACCGGCCCACTGAACTATGTGACTGGCCCACAGCCCAAAATGTTTGGGCACCCATCTGATTCTTAGTATTTTGGAAAGGTATCCCTACCCTTCCTTCTCTATACTCTCTGAAGATCTCTGTGCTGCTTTTTTCCTTGGTCTCTTGCCTTTCCCCCAATTGTTACTTCTTGGTTCTTCCACCAGGCCCTGTTTTCTTATGGGCACAGGTGCAGAAGAGCCAGCCTGTGTGACCTGCGGCAAGCGTCCTCAGTCCCAGCATGATCTAAGAGCCTTAGTGGCGCAGTGGTTTAACTGCTGTACTGCAGCCAAAACGTTGTGAGTCCAATCCTGATGGGGATCAAGGTTGACTCAGCCTTCCACCCTTCCCAAGGTCGGTAAACTGAGGACCCAGCATGTTGGGGGCAAAATGCTAATTAACATGTGAACTGCCCAGAGCGTGCAGTAAGTGCTATGGGGTGGTATATATGTGTTATTATTATTGCGCTCTAAAGGAGGGATCTGGAAACCCTCAGATTGTTGTTTGTTTATAGCAGTTCTCAACCTTTTAAAGCCGGGGGCCAGGTCATGCTCCCTCAGACAGCTTCGGGGGCTGGGCAGCCATTTTGCCCTTCCTCCACCACATGGCACTTCCTGGTGTGGTGAGGTGGTTGGGGGACACATGAAATGGCACCGCAGGCTGCATCTGGCCCATGGGCCGCAGTTTGAGAATCCCTGGTTTACAGCTTCCATCATCCAGCAGCATTGGTTATGCTGGCTGAAAGTGATGAGAGTTGCAGTTCGGTTACAATTGGAGAGCCAGAGGTTCCCCACCCTTGTTGTAAAGAAAAGGATAGAGATATAAGTGCAAATAACTGAACAAGGGTCTTAGAAGAATAGCTATGTACAATACAAATGCAACATCATAAGCTTTTACAGACATTGGAATACATCAGATAGAGCAACTATATAATGGAGAAGAACTTTCTATGCCAGATAAGCTACTTACAAATAATTAAAACTGGTGATATAAGACGTATGAATTTGTTTGTTCAAGCATCTTGTTTTGTAATACAGAGGCTGAGCTGATTTCTGCTTCTTTTGCATGTTAAGACAAGTCTGGAGAAATAACCTGAAATTGTGAGGGTTAAAATTCTTGAAATAATTAGATGTATGTTTGACAGATATTCGTCTTTGGTAATTTTCTATTGGTTTTTACATGCAATTAGAAAACAGTGGTATAGGAAACAGCATGATTCCTTTGCACACAAGATGAAGGCTAAACTGGCTTATTATAGTACAATCTAACAGCAGGGATTTAATGCTACCTTGGTTCCCTATTTTATTCACTGCTTTCTAGAAATGTCACATATAAAACCATAGTCTGTAATAAGTACTATGGTATTTTGACTTTTTGTTCTTTGTAGGTGGTTTTAAGAATGGCTGTGCCATGGTAGTCTCTAGTGTGCATGTACTCTCAATGCATTTTCAATATAACAATTATTTTTCAAGACAGCACTTCAAAAACAATTTTAATATCACCAATGCCTTTAAGAGGCTTTTGAGGTCTACATTTCTCCTTGCTAACTCAGGGAGAGTTCTAGAATGTTAAGGCACAATATTATGACCCTGATTTTCTAGACGTTTGTGTCACTGGAGTCTAATAAAACATTGAGTAGAACTGAATGTTACTGCAGGACAGAATGAGCTCCCGTCTTTGTCCCAGCTCCTGCCAATCTAGCAGTTTGAAAGCAAGAAATTGCAAGTAGATAAATAGGGACCACTTCGGTGGGAAGGTAAACAGCGCTCTGTGCGCGCCGGTGTCTAGTCATGCCTGCCACATGACCACAGAAATGTCTGCAGAAGCAGACAGCGCTAGCTCTTCGGCTTAGAAACAGAGATGAGCACTGCACCCTAGAGTCAGATACAACTGGCTTTCAAGCAAGTGAAATCTTTACCTTTACCTTTAGAACAAATGAGGTCAGTTAGGTCTGAGAAGAAATGTCACATCCTGTAACAAACTATGATTTTCCTGAGGTTGGCTTTCAATCCCATGTCCTTCATGCTAGTTGCATCCCTGATCTTGTGCCAAATAGTGGCTAAAATAATGTTGCATAGTTATGCTTGTGGACAGGAAATGGTTTAACTTAGGGGGCAACGACACTGGCTATTTACCCCGCAGCTTGCATTGGGTTAGGCCAGTGATGGCGAACCTATGGCACACGTGCCAGACGTGGCACTCCCAGGCCTCTCTGTTGGCATATGCGCTGTCTCCCCAGCTCAGAGTTCACCCCACCCCTCTGCCCAGAAGCCCAATGGGAGCTGCATTAGACATTGGTGAAAGCAAATTAAAAACTGATGACTATACAATGTAAAGCTCAGTGTGGAGAAGCCCATTGAGAAATCATCTCTTTTTAGTGGTGAAAAAGAGAATTGTCTCTTTTTGTTCACCTGGTGGTGGTGTTTTTATTTTGTTCCAGTTGGGCTAATATCACTTTTCTTTGCTGCTTTACCCTGTACAGTGGCACCTTGTATAAGGAACGTCCTCTATAGCGATTAAATCGCATAACAAATAGGTTTTTGAAGAAAATGGCGCCCCGCATAATGATTTTTCCTATGGAAAAAAATCATACAACGAATTTTCAATGGGAAAAACTGCTTAGAAAAAAAAATCATTGTACAATTTTTTCCCATA